>OV702287.1:418493056-423293056 GCA_916181665.1 Avena sativa | reverse complement strand
CTTCAAGAATTTGATTAGTCCTTTCTGTTTGTCCATCGGTTTCAGGATGAAAAGCAGTGCTGAATTCCAATCTCGTTCCTAAAGATTCATGAAGCTGTCTCCAAAAGTGAGAAGTGAATTGAGTTCCTCTATCAGACACAATACTCTTAGGTACACCGTGAAGGCATACAATTCTGCTCATGTAGATTTTGGCTAACTTGGCACTGGTATAAGTTGTCTTTACGGGTATAAAATGAGCCACTTTAGTTAGGCGATCCACTACTACCCATATGGAATCATACCCTGACCTGGTCCTTGGTAATCCGGTAATGAAATCCATACCAATATTTTCCCACTTCCATTCAGGAATAGGCATTGGTTGAAGCAAACCTGCTGGTTTCTGATGCTCCGCTTTCACTCTACTACACACATCACACAAAGCAATGTGTTCGGCGATGTCTCTTTTGATATTGTTCCACCAAAATCTTTCTTTCATATCCATGTACATTTTGGTGTTTCCCGGGTGAATAGAATATGGAGAGTTATGGGCCTCTTGTAAAATCAGTTTCCGCATTTCCGGATCTTGTGGAACACAAATACGTTTCCCGTGCCATAAAGTACCTTGTTCGTCCATATGGAAACTTTTAGCTTTCCCTTGGCTATTCATTTCCTTAATCTCTTCGATTTCTTTATCCATCTTTTGAGCTTCTTTAATCTTATCCAACAGAGTGGGTTGAACATCCAAAGACATGAGATGTCCTTCAGGCACAATCTCCAACCCGAGTTCCTTGAATTGCTTACACAAGTCATCTGGCAATTCACCTTTGGTAAGGCCATTTACAAACGCCTTACGACTTAGAGCATCTGCTACTACATTTGCTTTACCAGGATGGTACTGTAAACTCAAGTCGTAATCTTTGATAAGTTCTAGCCATCTCCTTTATCTCATATTGATTTCTTTTTGGGTGAAGATATATTTCAAACTCTTATGATCGATGAATACTTCACAACGTTTTCCCAAAAGGTAATGTCTCCATGTTTTGAGTGCATGGACAACAGCGGCTAACTCTAAATCATGGGTAGGATAATTTACTTCATGAGTTTTGAGTTGTCTCGAGGCATAAGCCACAACTTTTCCGCCTTGCATAAGTACGGCACCTAATCCTTGATGCGAAGCATCACAATACACTTGGAAATCCTTTTCTAAATCTGGTAGGCACAGAACTGGTGCTGACACAAGTCTTTTCTTTAATTCTTGAAAGCTGAGTTCACATCCTCCAGACCAAGCAAATTTCTTATCTTTCTTTAACAATTCTGTCATTGGTTTAGCAACCTTAGAAAATTTTTCAATGAACCTTCTGTAGTAACCTGCTAAACCAAGGAAACTACGAACCTCTTTTACGTTCTTAGGGGATTCCCATTCTGTCACAGCCGAAACTTTAGCAGGATCAACTGCCACTCCATCCTTTGTCATAACATGACCAAGAAATCCAACTTCCTCTAACCAAAACTCACACTTGCTGAATTTGGCATAAAGCTTATGTTCCCTCAGTTTCTCAAGTATCAAGCGTAAATGGCTTTCATGCTCTTCCTTGCTCTTGGAGTAGACTAAGATGTCATCGATGAAAACGACAACGAACTTGTTGAGAAAATCCATGAACACTTTGTTCATCATATTCATGAAGTATGTTGGAGCGCTGGTTAAACCGAAAGGCATCATAGTGTACTCATACAATCCATACCTTGTGGTGAATGCTGTTTTAGGTATGTCTTGCTCTCTTATCTTGAGTTGAAAATAGCCTGACCGAAGGTCAATCTTCGAGAATACACAAGCTCCTTCTAGCTGATCAAACAAATCATTGATTCTTGGCAAAGGATATTTGTTCTTGATGGTTACCTCGTTGAGAGAACGGTAATCTATGCATAATCTTTGAGTTCTATCTCTCTTTTCTACGAACAAAATTGGAGCTCCCCAAGATGAAGAACTTGGCTGGATGAATCCTTTCTGCAATTGTTCTCCAAGTTGTTTCTTGAGTTCCTTAAGTTCGTCAACTGACATTTTATAAGGCCTCTTTGCCCTTGGTCCAGAATCTGGTACCAAATCTATTATAAATTCCACATCTCTATCTGGTGGCATTCCCGGTAACTCTTCTGGGAACACATCCGGATACTCACACACAATTGGCACACTGTCCATGCTAACCCCCTTAAGAGAATTCAGCTTACTCCCTTTAGATTTAAAATTGGACTTAAAGTTTATCCTCTTACCTTCAGGGGTTGTGAGTGAAACTGTACGATTGGCACAATCTAGTACTCCCTCATACTTAGCCATCCAATCCATTCCCAAAATCACATCCAATCCTTGGGAATTCAGGATTATTAAGTTCACTGGAAACTTATGTTTTCCAAACTCTATGACTAAATCATGACATCCTGAGTTTACTATCATTTCTCCACCAGGAGAACTTACTCTTATAGGACATCCAATGGTTTCTACCGGTAGTTCATTTCTTTCGACGAATGCTTTTGATATGAATGAATGAGATGCACCAGTATCAAAGAGTACAAATGCTGAGATGGAATTGAGTCTGAACTTACCAGCAACGGCATCAGGCTCTTCATAGACCTCCTCCACATTGATGTGGTTAACCTGTCCTTTCTGAAAAGGATTGGGCTTGTTAGGTCCTTCAACGTTCTTCTCAGGGCACTCATTAGCATAATGCCCCAGCTTCTTGCATTTGAAGCATTCAACCTGACTGATGTCCCTCTTAGACTGACTTCCACTTCCACTTCCACTGTGGTGGTTCTTATGTCCACTCTTGTGATTCTTATACTTATCATTGTCATGACTGCGATGATGCTTGTTGTCATGACGGTTGTGGTTGTGGTGCTTGTTAAACTTCCCATGCTTGTGGGAACCTGAGCTGACACTATCATCATAGTGAGATCGTTTATGAGACGATCCCGAGCTGTGCTTGTCGGAGTGTTTCCTCTTCCTACTCTCGACTTGCTTCATTTTATTCTCCACAATAACAGCCTTGTCACACAGCGACTGGTAAGTTGGAACATATGCCACAGACAACTGCAAATTCAGCTCATCATTTAAGCCTTCCAGAAACTTTTCCTTCCTTTTGGCATCAGTGTCAACCTCATCCGGTGCATAGCGCGCCAGATTGTTGAACTCTTCAATATATTCAGCCACACTGTGGTGGCGCTGCTTCAGGTTGTGAAACTCCTTCTTTTTCAGGCTCATCATACCTGGTGAGATATGAGTAGTAAGAAATCCATCTTCAAAGATAGCCCAAGTCACCTCATCAATAGGCGTGGTAATCTGGAAGTTGTCCCACCATGCGGCGGCTGGTCCTTCCAACAGATGTGCTGTGAACCTGACCTTTTCAGCATCTGTGCATCCCACGGTCACTAAGTATTTGTTCACAGAATGTAGCCAATCATTGGCCACCATGGGATCAGTCGTTCCCAAAAACTTAGCTGGCCTCAGACGCAGAAATCTGGTGAGCATATCAAAACCTGGAGGGTTGTTGTTGTTGTTATTGTTATTGTTGTTGTTGTTGTTGGGGTTGTTGTTGTTGTTCTGGTTCTGGATGAACGTCGTCATCATTTGCATAAGCTGTGTCTGCGCATTCATCATTTGTTGCATTTCCGGGGTAATGTTGGGGTTGGGGTTTGCGCGACGGGGAGGCATCTGTGGTTTATTCATATAGAGATAAGAATGAGATACCCTTACATGATTTATGCACAATACATTACTCAAACAAACACATAGCAAGCAACACCAGGATAAATCTCAACAACAAAACAAAAGTCTCAAGTAAAAACACACAAGTGGCAAGCCATCCACATGTCGGATGGTCCAATAATAAGTTCACAAATAACAAGTGCGATAAAAAAATAACTGAGTAGTCAAATCTACTCGTCAGCCTCAATCTCCTCCTCGACAAAGGTAAGACCTGCGTTATCCATTGCGGTCTTGTTCTCCTCGATGGTAGTGGTCAAAGAGTCGATCTTGGCCTTGAGAGCCCTCTTCTGGGAACGAAGCCTCTCAATCACTGTCTGCTGCTGCTCTAACTCAAAGTCCTTGGACTGCAGTTCCTCGGTCATATCACGAATCCTCTTGTTCCTATCCTGGACACGCTTCTCTTGACTCTTGAACTTACGGTCTTGGGCCTCGAACTTTGCCTCCATCTCCTTGACTGTCTCGTCCTGCTGCGCGAAGAGCTTGTCCTTCTCGCGAAGCTGCACCTGGAGCTCGTCATTACTAAGCATGACGTTGGTCCTATCGGTATCCACGTGCCTAATAAGAGTCTCTAAGTCCTGGAGGTACAGGCGTATCGGCTCTGCTGTGACCCTCGAGTCGTCCTCAAAGTCGATGGACTCTCCGTCATCATCTCGCCTTCCGAAGGCGTGGAAGTGAGTGCCTCTAACCTGTCGGGAGTGACGGCCTAATAGTCGTCCTATCAGATCCTGCATGACAACCTCCATGCCTCTCTCCCTGTCATCGTGCATAAGCTTGAAGACGATGGCCTCCGTAGTAGGCTCAGTCTGGCGTCCTGGCTGGTTCACCTTGAAGCCCCAAAGGTCCTTCCTCTCAAACTTGGTGAGTGGGTGCACCGTAATGATAGGAAGAGGGAGATCGAGTAAAGTAGTAAGCTCTACGATACGAGGACCAAAACGGGTAGCCTGGAACTCCTCAACAGTGCTGATGGCAATAGGCATCTATTTATAAGATTGAAAAAGTTAGAACAACACAATTTAAGATAATCAAGTCAACATTCAAACACATTCTTGGAACACACAAATCACTCAAGTCATGCATACATAAATTCATTACATCAACCAAGGTTCAAACTTATTTAAGGTATCATTTTGGAAAATAAGGTGATAGGTGGTGGTCCAACTAACGAAGTGCGCTTACAATCCTATCTCACTGGATCTGGTGGCTAACACAATGTTCCTAGAGGCAATCACCCTATCTTGTTCACATGCTTCTATCACTAAGTCTATAATATCTCCTCTTAAGGATTGGTTGGTGACTCCCAACTCTTGAGTATGTCCCTTCTCTTTCTCTAAGTCTTTTTGGAGGTTGAGCATCCTGCACTTGACTCTAGCACTTAGTTCCTTGATAGTCTTCCAAGCTGCTTCTTTTGCTGACTCAAAGAATGTGGTGTGCATAAAAGTGTTGGTGTACATGCAGAAGCCTTTTTCTTTGTGGTTGTCTTCCTTGTTTTTGTACAAGTGAAGTTGCACCCACCAATACTCCACTCCATCCTCCATCACTGGAAAGCCCTTGTACACTGCTGCACCATGTACTCCCATGGTCTCCATGAGGTCCTTGAGAATCTTGGGAAACTCAGTCTCACACTCCAAGGTCATGGTCATGAGTGGTCCTCTCTTCACGGCTTCGTTGATGGAGTTCATCTACAAATAGAGATGAGAATGAAAATATTAGAAAAGCTTACGAGAAGAATAGACAAGTGTAGAAGAAGTAAAAAAATTTCCTTAGTGGTTTCCAATCCTAGGGTCATAATCCTACAGGCAACACAGTGCTCTGATACCATCTGTAAGATCCCTCCTTATTAAAGGAAAAGATCCCTGTGATTGCAATGCTAGTCCCTGGATCAATGCTAGCATCCACAGTTTAAGATGAAGTACACATATACAAAGGTCGTTTATTACAGTCATTCCAGAGATAAAACATAGTCTTTTACAACTCAAGGCCAAAGGCCTAATACAAGAGTTTATGGAATAATTAAATAAACGTAAGTCTTCATCTTCATGTGCCACAGGCAAGCATGTTGAGTGTAGACTCATGACTCCTAATCATCATCAGAGTAACCTGCAACATTACAAGTTACAGCCACAGAGGGTCAATACTTTGGAATAGTATTGGCAAGTGATACCTTAGTATATTTTAAGTGGACTATAATACTATATGCATTTGGCTGGTGGAGCTTAGGCTTGAATTGCTCAAAATAGATTTTTCCTTAACTTTTGAAAATACTAAGTTTTTGCTTGGCACAAAACACCCTAAGGCATCTACCAATCAAAGACTGAAGATCCACTCAGGGCATCTACCAATCTAGGACTGAAGATCCTTTTAACCCTTGTTCACCCACAAGTTTTATTTTGAAATTGGAGTGGTGAGATTCTTGAAGTTTCCATGTCTTGATGCTCAAATTGTCCTTTACCAGGGACATGGCTAAGTACTTAGGTTTTACACTCTGCAGAGGTGGTGCACTTTCCCCACAGGACTTGGTTTCCCAAGACAAGATCCTTTAGAAGCCTTTCCTTAGTCAAATGGACGCGTTCCATCCTATCATTCCCTCTACCACCAACTGTCCAAGAGACTAAGTTCTAGCAACCTAAGATCATGGCAGAGCCCATAATGCCAAGTGGTTGCACTTGAAGCTTCTCAACATTTGACATCTCAAATCTCTTTGTTTCCTGGGTGGCCATCCACAAGTGAGATACACTAAGGTAAACCATAAACATGGGCCTTGTGAACCACTCAACCAAAAACCACCAAGCAAGTCCCATTCCACCCAGGAGATTCATTAACTTAGTTGTTTTGTTAAATAAAACTCAAGTCCTCAAACTTAGAATAATTTTTCCATAGTGTATATATAAACCACCCTTGTTTTCTAGTAGCTAGGCTAAGCATGGCATGGCAACTTATCCTTAGGGAATTTTCCTAGCAACTCTAGCATTCTATTCTAAATAGGATTTCCCATCATCAATTGACAAAAGTAGCATGCAAGTCCTAACAAAATATATCTAATGCATGTATAAAATATAGGAATGGAATATTCATGGAGATATCACTTGCCTTGGTAGTGTGGAGAGTAGCACTCGCCACAATCACAATCACTAGCAAAATCTACACACAAAGTTATAGCACACAATTACACACAAATATACAAACAAAAATAATATGAATGCATGCATGCATGAAAATACTAAGTGGTGATTTTTGAAAACTCAACCAAGCAAGTGCATGAATACAGAAACTAAACAAGTCACAAAAATAGCCAAGACAATTTACTTAACCCTAAAACAAAATACTAAACTAAATCTATACTCAAAAGGCCTCAAACAAGTTTCTGCAATTTAAGCCAAACTAATGGTTACTATTTGCTAAACAAAAAGGATAGGCAGAAAGGTCTTGTTTTTCTGAATCCAACGGCATAAAATTTGTAAAATTCCAACGTGGCATTCAAAAGTTATAGGCATTTGAAATCTGGATCAAAATCTGGTTTAAATTCTGTTTTTAGTTCTAACCTTAGCCACGCGTCACTTCGGGATTGGTCGGTACCGGTTCGGTGTGGATCACCAACGACAGCCGTTGGATTTAAGTTACATCGCACGGGTCAGATTGCATACCTCTTCGCATATAAGTGATTCTATCTAAGCCTCAGGATCGAGATCCAACGGTCCTAATCTAATGACCTAGAACTGGCGGCGGAGCGGTGGCTACCGGCGGCGGAACGGTCGGTCGACGACGGAGGCGGCGCTACAGGGGGTGAGTGAGAACAAGGAGTAGCTCACCGGGCTCAGGGGGTCACGGCGATGCTCAAGGTACTCGCGGTTCAACAAGGGGTGCTCTGGTTCAACCGTGATTCCTTGCCGGAGTGGAGGACGGCATCGGTGCGTCGGGTGGTCGTCGTGGACGTCGCTGTGAATCTCCCCAAGGCAAGGCGAAGACATGGTTAGATTCACAGAGTCAAGACAGAGTCGTGTGCGTGAACTAGAAGGCGCGGGGTGGTCTGGACTTACCACTAGAGCTCGCCGGAGTCCGTGCAGAAGACGGTGGCGACCAGTCGACGATGTTGCCGGAGCTATGGTCCATGCGAGAGCAAACGAAGGGTGTTAAGCGCAAAGGCTCACTGAACCAGATAGCAAGAACGAGAGGCAGAGTGGAGCTCAGAACTCACCGGAATTTGCCGGCGCAGTCGTCGGAGACGGCGGGGCTACAGAGGGTAATGCTCGTAGCCTGGTGGCGCTCTGGGTTCGGGGTTTGAGGGAGAAGAGAGAGGGGGCAGAGGGGGTTCTTATAGCCTGGTCACGAGCAAGAATCACTCAGCCATTGAATCGAATTAACGCCGCGAATTAAACACAGAAAACGCCCGCGTTGATTTGGGGATGAACTGGTCATGCGGTGGAGACGATGCTGACGTGGAGAAGGCCCGCTTGTCAGCGAAACGCACAAGGTGTAGGTGGGGTCTGGCTGTCAGCGTCTGTTTGCGTGTGCTCGCGCGTGAGAGAAGGAAAAGGAGATCCCCGGGTGGGCTAGATGGGCTTGATCTACTAATGGGCCAGAATCCTGGCGCTCGGCCTTTTTCGCTTGATAAGTCCTTTTCTTTTTCTAAATTCATTTTCTGGTATGAATTTGATATGAATTCAAATCCTTTTGAATTCAAACTGCTTTGGGAATTTTTGCAGGGTTCTGTGGGTTCAAAAACAATAAAATAACCAAGTGGTTACCTTGCAAAGGCTTGGTCAAGCTTAGGTTTTGAAATAAACAGAGACTTTGTCTCTAGTTTGAAAATGTTTGAAATAGGGTTTTGAAATTATTTCTAAATTGGAAACTTGGGTAAAAATGCTTCACCTAATCTTTCCAACCATGGAGGCAAGCAAACAAGTTCATAGACAATCAAATCTCAAAGGGTGATGGCCAATTGAGATAAATTGCCCACATGAAATCATAGCCAAAGTTTATGTTTCTAAATGATTTTGAGAAAAACCCTACATGAATGAATGATGCAAGAATGATATGAATGAATTTTGAAATATGATTTTTGGGATGTTACAAATCTAACCCCCTTAAAATGAATCTCGCCCTCGAGATTCGGATTGGCTAGCAAATAGGTGAGGGTGGTCTTTCCGAAGATCATCTTCTCTTTCCCATGTTGCTTCCTCTTCGGAATGATGATTCCATTGTACTTTGCAAAACTTGATAGTCTTTGTCCTTGTGACTCTTTCTGCGGTCTCGAGAATTTTGACAGGCTTTATTTCATAGGTGAGATCACTTTCTAGTTGAACTTCCTCCAAAGGTATGGTATCCTTCAAAGATGATTCTTCCATTTCTGGGTGACATTTCTTAAGCTGACTTACATGAAAAACATTATGGACTGCTGACAAAGATGCTGGTAATTCTATTTCATACGCCACTTCTCCCTTGCGACTTAGAATGTTAAAAGGTCCAACATATCTTGGTGCTAACTTTCCTTTGACTCCAAATCTCTTCACTCCACGAAGTGGTGATACTCTAAGATAAGCTCTATCTCCAACTTCGTAGGTGACTTCTCTACGCTTAGCATCTGCATAGCTTTTCTGTCGAGACTGGGCTATCTTCAACCTGTCCCTAACCAATTTGACTTTTTCTTCGGCGTCTTTGATAAGATCTGGTCCAAACAAACTTCTTTCTCCCACACCATTCCATAGCAATGGGGTGGTACACTTTCTTCCGTAGAGAAACTCAAATGGTGCCATCCCAATGCTAGATTGGTGACTGTTGTTGTAAGAGAACTCTGCGTAAGGAAGACTTTCATCCCAACTTGCTCCATAGTCTAGGGCACATGCCCTCAACATGTCTTCAAGAATTTGATTAGTCCTTTCTGTTTGTCCATCGGTTTCAGGATGAAAAGCAGTGCTGAATTCCAATCTCGTTCCTAAAGATTCATGAAGCTGTCTCCAAAAGTGAGAAGTGAATTGAGTTCCTCTATCAGACACAATACTCTTAGGTACACCGTGAAGGCATACAATTCTACTCATGTAGATTTTGGCTAACTTGGCACTGGTATAAGTTGTCTTTACGGGTATAAAATGAGCCACTTTAGTTAGGCGATCCACTACTACCCATATGGAATCATACCCTGACCTGGTCCTTGGTAATCCGGTAATGAAATCCATACCAATATTTTCCCACTTCCATTCAGGAATAGGCATTGGTTGAAGCAAACCTGCTGGTTTCTGATGCTCCGCTTTCACTCTACTACACACATCACACAAAGCAATGTGTTCGGCGATGTCTCTTTTGATATTGTTCCACCAAAATCTTTCTTTCATATCCATGTACATTTTGGTGTTTCCCGGGTGAATAGAATATGGAGAGTTATGGGCCTCTTGTAAAATCAGTTTCCGCATTTCCGGATCTTGTGGAACACAAATACGTTTCCCGTGCCATAAAGTACCTTGTTCGTCCATATGGAAACTTTTAGCTTTCCCTTGGCTATTCATTTCCTTAATCTCTTCGATTTCTTTATCCATCTTTTGAGCTTCTTTAATCTTATCCAACAGAGTGGGTTGAACATCCAAAGACATGAGATGTCCTTCAGGCACAATCTCCAACCCGAGTTCCTTGAATTGCTTACACAAGTCATCTGGCAATTCACCTTTGGTAAGGCCATTTACAAACGCCTTACGACTTAGAGCATCTGCTACTACATTTGCTTTACCAGGATGGTACTGTAAACTCAAGTCGTAATCTTTGATAAGTTCTAGCCATCTCCTTTATCTCATATTGATTTCTTTTTGGGTGAAGATATATTTCAAACTCTTATGATCGATGAATACTTCACAACGTTTTCCCAAAAGGTAATGTCTCCATGTTTTGAGTGCATGGACAACAGCGGCTAACTCTAAATCATGGGTAGGATAATTTACTTCATGAGTTTTGAGTTGTCTCGAGGCATAAGCCACAACTTTTCCGCCTTGCATAAGTACGGCACCTAATCCTTGATGCGAAGCATCACAATACACTTGGAAATCCTTTTCTAAATCTGGTAGGCACAGAACTGGTGCTGACACAAGTCTTTTCTTTAATTCTTGAAAGCTGAGTTCACATCCTCCAGACCAAGCAAATTTCTTATCTTTCTTTAACAATTCTGTCATTGGTTTAGCAACCTTAGAAAATTTTTCAATGAACCTTCTGTAGTAACCTGCTAAACCAAGGAAACTACGAACCTCTTTTACGTTCTTAGGGGATTCCCATTCTGTCACAGCCGAAACTTTAGCAGGATCAACTGCCACTCCATCCTTTGTCATAACATGACCAAGAAATCCAACTTCCTCTAACCAAAACTCACACTTGCTGAATTTGGCATAAAGCTTATGTTCCCTCAGTTTCTCAAGTATCAAGCGTAAATGGCTTTCATGCTCTTCCTTGCTCTTGGAGTAGACTAAGATGTCATCGATGAAAACGACAACGAACTTGTTGAGAAAATCCATGAACACTTTGTTCATCATATTCATGAAGTATGTTGGAGCGCTGGTTAAACCGAAAGGCATCATAGTGTACTCATACAATCCATACCTTGTGGTGAATGCTGTTTTAGGTATGTCTTGCTCTCTTATCTTGAGTTGAAAATAGCCTGACCGAAGGTCAATCTTCGAGAATACACAAGCTCCTTCTAGCTGATCAAACAAATCATTGATTCTTGGCAAAGGATATTTGTTCTTGATGGTTACCTCGTTGAGAGAACGGTAATCTATGCATAATCTTTGAGTTCTATCTCTCTTTTCTACGAACAAAACTGGAGCTCCCCAAGATGAAGAACTTGGCTGGATGAATCCTTTCTGCAATTGTTCTCCAAGTTGTTTCTTGAGTTCCTTAAGTTCGTCAACTGACATTTTATAAGGCCTCTTTGCCCTTGGTCCAGAATCTGGTACCAAATCTATTATAAATTCCACATCTCTATCTGGTGGCATTCCCGGTAACTCTTCTGGGAACACATCCGGATACTCACACACAATTGGCACACTGTCCATGCTAACCCCCTTAAGAGAATTCAGCTTACTCCCTTTAGATTTAAAATTGGACTTAAAGTTTATCCTCTTACCTTCAGGGGTTGTGAGTGAAACTGTACGATTGGCACAATCTAGTACTCCCTCATACTTAGCCATCCAATCCATTCCCAAAATCACATCCAATCCTTGGGAATTCAGGATTATTAAGTTCACTGGAAACTTATGTTTTCCAAACTCTATGACTAAATCATGACATCCTGAGTTTACTATCATTTCTCCACCAGGAGAACTTACTCTTATAGGACATCCAATGGTTTCTACCGGTAGTTCATTTCTTTCGACGAATGCTTTTGATATGAATGAATGAGATGCACCAGTATCAAAGAGTACAAATGCTGAGATGGAATTGAGTCTGAACTTACCAGCAACGGCATCAGGCTCTTCATAGACCTCCTCCACATTGATGTGGTTAACCTGTCCTTTCTGAAAAGGATTGGGCTTGTTAGGTCCTTCAACGTTCTTCTCAGGGCACTCATTAGCATAATGCCCCAGCTTCTTGCATTTGAAGCATTCAACCTGACTGATGTCCCTCTTAGACTGACTTCCACTTCCACTTCCACTGTGGTGGTTCTTATGTCCACTCTTGTGATTCTTATACTTATCATTGTCATGACTGCGATGATGCTTGTTGTCATGACGGTTGTGGTTGTGGTGCTTGTTAAACTTCCCATGCTTGTGGGAACCTGAGCTGACACTATCATCATAGTGAGATCGTTTATGAGACGATCCCGAGCTGTGCTTGTCGGAGTGTTTCCTCTTCCTACTCTCGACTTGCTTCATTTTATTCTCCACAATAACAGCCTTGTCACACAGCGACTGGTAAGTTGGAACATATGCCACAGACAACTGCAAATTCAGCTCATCATTTAAGCCTTCCAGAAACTTTTCCTTCCTTTTGGCATCAGTGTCAACCTCATCCGGTGCATAGCGCGCCAGATTGTTGAACTCTTCAATATATTCAGCCACACTGTGGTGGCGCTGCTTCAGGTTGTGAAACTCCTTCTTTTTCAGGCTCATCATACCTGGTGAGATATGAGTAGTAAGAAATCCATCTTCAAAGATAGCCCAAGTCACCTCATCAATAGGCGTGGTAATCTGGAAGTTGTCCCACCATGCGGCGGCTGGTCCTTCCAACAGATGTGCTGTGAACCTGACCTTTTCAGCATCTGTGCATCCCACGGTCACTAAGTATTTGTTCACAGAATGTAGCCAATCATTGGCCACCATGGGATCAGTCGTTCCCAAAAACTTAGCTGGCCTCAGACGCAGAAATCTGGTGAGCATATCAAAACCTGGAGGGTTGTTGTTGTTGTTGTTATTGTTATTGTTGTTGTTGTTGTTGGGGTTGTTGTTGTTGTTCTGGTTCTGGATGAACGTCGTCATCATTTGCATAAGCTGTGTCTGCGCATTCATCATTTGTTGCATTTCCGGGGTAATGTTGGGGTTG
The DNA here is from genome assembly GCA_916181665.1 of Avena sativa. Taxonomy (NCBI): domain Eukaryota; kingdom Viridiplantae; phylum Streptophyta; class Magnoliopsida; order Poales; family Poaceae; genus Avena; species Avena sativa. The sequence continues at coordinate 423,279,807 of OV702287.1, read as the reverse complement.
GGGTTTGCGCGACGGGGAGACATCTGTGGTTTATTCATATAGAGATAAGAATGAGATACCCTTACATGATTTATGCACAATACATTACTCAAACAAACACATAGCAAGCAACACCAGGATAAATCTCAACAACAAAACAAAAGTCTCAAGTAAAAACACACAAGTGGCAAGCCATCCACATGTCGGATGGTCCAATAATAAGTTCACAAATAACAAGTGCGATAAAAAAAATAACTGAGTAGTCAAATCTACTCGTCAGCCTCAATCTCCTCCTCGACAAAGGTAAGACCTGCGTTATCCATTGCGGTCTTGTTCTCCTCGATGGTAGTGGTCAAAGAGTCGATCTTGGCCTTGAGAGCCCTCTTCTGGGAACGAAGCCTCTCAATCACTGTCTGCTGCTGCTCTAACTCAAAGTCCTTGGACTGCAGTTCCTCGGTCATATCACGAATCCTCTTGTTCCTATCCTGGACACGCTTCTCTTGACTCTTGAACTTACGGTCTTGGGCCTCGAACTTTGCCTCCATCTCCTTGACTGTCTCGTCCTGCTGCGCGAAGAGCTTGTCCTTCTCGCGAAGCTGCACCTGGAGCTCGTCATTACTAAGCATGACGTTGGTCCTATCGGTATCCACGTGCCTAATAAGAGTCTCTAAGTCCTGGAGGTACAGGCGTATCGGCTCTGCTGTGACCCTCGAGTCGTCCTCAAAGTCGATGGACTCTCCGTCATCATCTCGCCTTCCGAAGGCGTGGAAGTGAGTGCCTCTAACCTGTCGGGAGTGACGGCCTAATAGTCGTCCTATCAGATCCTGCATGACAACCTCCATGCCTCTCTCCCTGTCATCGTGCATAAGCTTGAAGACGATGGCCTCCGTAGTAGGCTCAGTCTGGCGTCCTGGCTGGTTCACCTTGAAGCCCCAAAGGTCCTTCCTCTCAAACTTGGTGAGTGGGTGCACCGTAATGATAGGAAGAGGGAGATCGAGTAAAGTAGTAAGCTCTACGATACGAGGACCAAAACGGGTAGCCTGGAACTCCTCAACAGTGCTGATGGCAATAGGCATCTATTTATAAGATTGAAAAAGTTAGAACAACACAATTTAAGATAATCAAGTCAACATTCAAACACATTCTTGGAACACACAAATCACTCAAGTCATGCATACATAAATTCATTACATCAACCAAGGTTCAAACTTATTTAAGGTATCATTTTGGAAAATAAGGTGATAGGTGGTGGTCCAACTAACGAAGTGCGCTTACAATCCTATCTCACTGGATCTGGTGGCTAACACAATGTTCCTAGAGGCAATCACCCTATCTTGTTCACATGCTTCTATCACTAAGTCTATAATATCTCCTCTTAAGGATTGGTTGGTGACTCCCAACTCTTGAGTATGTCCCTTCTCTTTCTCTAAGTCTTTTTGGAGGTTGAGCATCCTGCACTTGACTCTAGCACTTAGTTCCTTGATAGTCTTCCAAGCTGCTTCTTTTGCTGACTCAAAGAATGTGGTGTGCATAAAAGTGTTGGTGTACATGCAGAAGCCTTTTTCTTTGTGGTTGTCTTCCTTGTTTTTGTACAAGTGAAGTTGCACCCACCAATACTCCACTCCATCCTCCATCACTGGAAAGCCCTTGTACACTGCTGCACCATGTACTCCCATGGTCTCCATGAGGTCCTTGAGAATCTTGGGAAACTCAGTCTCACACTCCAAGGTCATGGTCATGAGTGGTCCTCTCTTCACGGCTTCGTTGATGGAGTTCATCTACAAATAGAGATGAGAATGAAAATATTAGAAAAGCTTACGAGAAGAATAGAAAAGTGTAGAAGAAGTAAAAAAATTTCCTTAGTGGTTTCCAATCCTAGGGTCATAATCCTACAGGCAACACAGTGCTCTGATACCATCTGTAAGATCCCTCCTTATTAAAGGAAAAGATCCCTGTGATTGCAATGCTAGTCCCTGGATCAATGCTAGCATCCACAGTTTAAGATGAAGTACACATATACAAAGGTCGTTTATTACAGTCATTCCAGAGATAAAACATAGTCTTTTACAACTCAGGGCCAAAGGCCTAATACAAGAGTTTATGGAATAATTAAATAAACGTAAGTCTTCATCTTCATGTGCCACAGGCAAGCATGTTGAGTGTAGACTCATGACTCCTAATCATCATCAGAGTAACCTGCAACATTACAAGTTACAGCCACAGAGGGTCAATACTTTGGAATAGTATTGGCAAGTGATACCTTAGTATATTTTAAGTGGACTATAATACTATATGCATTTGGCTGGTGGAGCTTAGGCTTGAATTGCTCAAAATAGATTTTTCCTTAACTTTTGAAAATACTAAGTTTTTGCTTGGCACAAAACACCCTAAGGCATCTACCAATCAAAGACTGAAGATCCACTCAGGGCATCTACCAATCTAGGACTGAAGATCCTTTTAACCCTTGTTCACCCACAAGTTTTATTTTGAAATTGGAGTGGTGAGATTCTTGAAGTTTCCATGTCTTGATGCTCAAATTGTCCTTTACCAGGGACATGGCTAAGTACTTAGGTTTTACACTCTGCAGAGGTGGTGCACTTTCCCCACAGGACTTGGTTTCCCAAGACAAGATCCTTTAGAAGCCTTTCCTTAGTCAAATGGACGCGTTCCATCCTATCATTCCCTCTACCACCAACTGTCCAAGAGACTAAGTTCTAGCAACCTAAGATCATGGCAGAGCCCATAATGCCAAGTGGTTGCACTTGAAGCTTCTCAACATTTGACATCTCAAATCTCTTTGTTTCCTGGGTGGCCATCCACAAGTGAGATACACTAAGGTAAACCATAAACATGGGCCTTGTGAACCACTCAACCAAAAACCACCAAGCAAGTCCCATTCCACCCAGGAGATTCATTAACTTAGTTGTTTTGTTAAATAAAACTCAAGTCCTCAAACTTAGAATAATTTTTCCATAGTGTATATATAAACCACCCTTGTTTTCTAGTAGCTAGGCTAAGCATGGCATGGCAACTTATCCTTAGGGAATTTTCCTAGCAACTCTAGCATTCTATTCTAAATAGGATTTCCCATCATCAATTGACAAAAGTAGCATGCAAGTCCTAACAAAATATATCTAATGCATGTATAAAATATAGGAATGGAATATTCATGGAGATATCACTTGCCTTGGTAGTGTGGAGAGTAGCACTCGCCACAATCACAATCACTAGCAAAATCTACACACAAAGTTATAGCACACAATTACACACAAATATACAAACAAAAATAATATGAATGCATGCATGCATGAAAATACTAAGTGGTGATTTTTGAAAACTCAACCAAGCAAGTGCATGAATACAGAAACTAAACAAGTCACAAAAATAGCCAAGACAATTTACTTAACCCTAAAACAAAATACTAAACTAAATCTATACTCAAAAGGCCTCAAACAAGTTTCTGCAATTTAAGCCAAACTAATGGTTACTATTTGCTAAACAAAAAGGATAGGCAGAAAGGTCTTGTTTTTCTGAATCCAACGGCATAAAATTTGTAAAATTCCAACGTGGCATTCAAAAGTTATAGGCATTTGAAATCTGGATCAAAATCTGGTTTAAATTCTGTTTTTAGTTCTAACCTTAGCCACGCGTCACTTCGGGATTGGTCGGTACCGGTTCGGTGTGGATCACCAACGACAGCCGTTGGATTTAAGTTACATCGCACGGGTCAGATTGCATACCTCTTCGCATATAAGTGATTCTATCTAAGCCTCAGGATCGAGATCCAACGGTCCTAATCTAATGACCTAGAACTGGCGGCGGAGCGGTGGCTACCGGCGGCGGAACGGTCGGTCGACGACGGAGGCGGCGCTACAGGGGGTGAGTGAGAACAAGGAGTAGCTCACCGGGCTCAGGGGGTCACGGCGATGCTCAAGGTACTCGCGGTTCGGCAAGGGGTGCTCTGGTTCAACCGTGATTCCTTGCCGGAGTGGAGGACGGCATCGGTGCGTCGGGTGGTCGTCGTGGACGTCGCTGTGAATCTCCCCAAGGCAAGGCGAAGACATGGTTAGATTCACAGAGTCAAGACAGAGTCGTGTGCGTGAACTAGAAGGCGCGGGGTGGTCTGGACTTACCACTAGAGCTCGCCGGAGTCCGTGCAGAAGACGGTGGCGACCAGTCGACGATGTTGCCGGAGCTATGGTCCATGCGAGAGCAAACGAAGGGTGTTAAGCGCAAAGGCTCACTGAACCAGATAGCAAGAACGAGAGGCAGAGTGGAGCTCAGAACTCACCGGAATTTGCCGGCGCAGTCGTCGGAGACGGCGGGGCTACAGAGGGTAATGCTCGTAGCCTGGTGGCGCTCTGGGTTCGGGGTTTGAGGGAGAAGAGAGAGGGGGCAGAGGGGGTTCTTATAGCCTGGTCACGAGCAAGAATCACTCAGCCATTGAATCGAATTAACGCCGCGAATTAAACACAGAAAACGCCCGCGTTGATTTGGGGATGAACTGGTCATGCGGTGGAGACGATGCTGACGTGGAGAAGGCCCGCTTGTCAGCGAAACGCGCAAGGTGTAGGTGGGGTCTGGCTGTCAACGTCTGTTTACGTGTGCTCGCGCGTGAGAGAAGGAAAAGGAGATCCCCGGGTGGGCTAGATGGGCTTGATCTACTAATGGGCCAGAATCCTGGCGCTCGGCCTTTTTCCCTTGATAAGTCCTTTTCTTTTTCTAAATTCATTTTCTGGTATGAATTTGATATGAGTTCAAATCCTTTTGAATTCAAACTGCTTTGGGAATTTTTGCAGGGTTCTGTGGGTTCAAAAACAATAAAATAACCAAGTGGTTACCTTGCAAAGGCTTGGTCAAGCTTAGGTTTTGAAATAAACAGAGACTTTGTCTCTAGTTTGAAAATGTTTGAAATAGGGTTTTGAAATTATTTCTAAATTGGAAACTTGTGTAAAAATGCTTCACCTAATCTTTCCAACCATGGAGGCAATCAAACAAGTTCATAGACAATCAAATCTCAAAGGGTGATGGCCAATTGAGATAAATTGCCCACATGAAATCATAGCCAAAGTTTATGTTTCTAAATGATTTTGAGAAAAACCCTACATGAATGAATGATGCAAGAATGATATGAATGAGTTTTGAAATATGATTTTTGGGATGTTACATAAGGGAAACTTGCTGATGTGCTCATCATACCTTCCTCTTAGGGTTCCCAACGAGCTCTACATCAACACCGAGCCATCAATCCACCAGAGTCATTGAATGTGTGTTCTTTTCACAATCCACATATGGATCCACCAGTTTCATTGCATGTGTGTTCTTTTATTTAACCACATATAGATCCACTAGAGTCATTGCATGTCTGTATTTTCCACAAACCACATGGATCCACCAATGTCATTGCATGTGTGTTCTTTTCACAAACCACATATGGATCCACTAGAGTCATTGCATGTCTGTTCTTTTCATGAACCCCAGCTAGAGTCATTGAATGTGTGTTGTTTTCACAAACCACATATGGATCAACCAGAGTCATTGCATGTCTGTTCTTTTCATAAACCACATAGATCAACCAGAGTCATTGCATGTGTGTTATTTTCACAAACCACATATGGATCCACCAGAGTCATTGCATGTCTGTTATTTTCATAAACCACATGGATCCACCAGTCATTGCATGTGTGTTCTTTTCATTAACCACATATGTATCCACTAGAGTCATTGCATGTCTGTTCTTTCCACAAACCACATAGATCCACCAATTTCATTGCATGTGTGTTCTTTTCACAAACCACATATGGATCCACCAGAGTCATTGCATGTGCGTTCTTATCCTAAACTAGCACTAGAGTCATAGCATGTGTGTTATTTTCATGAACCACATGGATCCACCAGTGTCATTGCATGTGTGTTCTTTTCATGAACCACAACTAGAGTCATTGAATGTGTGTTCTTTTCACAAACCACATATGGATCCACCAGTGTCATTGCATGTGTGTTCTTTTCATTAACCACATATGGATCCACTAGAGTCATTGCATGCCTGTTCTTTCCACAAACCACATGGATCCACCAATGTCATTGCATGTGTGTACTTTTCACAAACCACATATGGATCCACTAGAGTCATTGCATGTCTGTTCACTTCATGAAAAAAAGCTAGAGTCATTGAATGTGTTTTCTCTTCACAAACCACAAATGAATCAACCAGAGTCATTGCATGTCTATTCTTTCATAAACCACATGGATCAACTGGAGTCATTGCATGTGTGCTGTTTTCACAAACCCCATATGGATGCACCGCAGTCATTGCATGTGTGGTCTTTTCATTAACCACAGCTAGATTCATTGAATGTGTGTTCTTTTCACAAACCACATATGGATCCACCAGAGTCATTGCATGTTTGTTCTTTTCATAAACCACATGGATCAACTAGAGTCATTGAATGTGTGTTCTTTTCACAAACCACATATGGATCCACTAGAGTCATTGGATGTGTGTTCTTTTCATGAACCACAACTAGAGTCATTAAATGTGTGTTCTTTTCACAAAACACATATGGATCCACTCGTGTCATTGCTTGTGTGTTCTTTTCATTAACCACATATGGATCCACTAGAGTTATTGCATGTCTGTTCTTTCCATAGACCACATGGATCCACCAATGTCATTGCATGTGTGTTATTTTCACAAACCACATATAGATCCACTAGAGTCATTGCATGTCTGTTCTTTTGATGAACCACAGCTAGAGTCATTGAATGTGTGTTCTTTTCACAAACCACATATGGATCAACCAGAGTCATTGCATGCTTGTTCTTTTCATAGACCACATGGATCAACCAGAGTCATTGCATGTGTGTTCTTTTCACAAACCACATATGGTTCCACCAGAGTAATTGCATGTCGGTTCTTTTCATAAACCACATGGATCCACCAGTGTCATTGCATGTGTGTTCTTTTCATTAACCACATATGGATCCACTAGAGTCATTGCATTTCTGTTCTTTCCACAAACCACATAGATCCACCAATGTCATTGCATGTGTGTTCTTTTCACAAACCACATATGGATGCACCAGAGTCATTGCATGTGTGTTCTTATCCTAAACTAGCACTAGAGTCATAGCATGTGTGTTATTTTCATGAACCACATGGATCCACCAGTGTCATTGCATGTGTGTTCTTTTCATGAACCACAACTAGAGTCATTGAATGTGTGTTCTTTTCACAAACCACATATGGATCCACTAGAGTCATTGCATGTCTGTTCTTTTCATAAACCACATGTATCAACCAGATTTATTGCATGTGTGTTCTATTCACAAACCACATATGGATCCACCAGAGTCATTGTATGTGTGTTCTTGTCCTAAACCAGCATTAGAGTCATTGCATGTGTGTTCTTATCCTAAACCATAGGTAGAGTCATTGCATGTCTGTTCTTTTCATAAAGCATATGGATCCACCAGAGCCATTGCTTGTGTGTTATTTTCATGAACCACATGGATCCACCAGCGACATTGCATGTGTGTTCTTTTCATGAACCACAACTAGAGTAATTGAATGTGTGTTATTTTCACAAACCACATATTGATCCACCATTTTCATTGCATATGTGTTCTTTTCATGAACCACATATGGATCCACTAGATTCATTGCATGTCTGTTCTTTCCACAAACCACATGGATCCACCAAGTTCATTGCATGTGTGTTCTTTTCACAAACCTCATATGGATCCACTAGAGTCATTGCATGTCTGTTCTTTTCATGAACCATAGCTAGAGTCGTTGAATGTGTGTTCTTTTCAGAAACCAAATATGGATCCACTACAGTCATTGCATATCTATTCTTTTCATAAACCACATGGATCAACTAGAGTCATTGAATCTGTGTTCTTTTCACAAACCACATATGGATCCACCAGAGTCATTGCATGTTTTTATTTTCATGAACCACATATGGATCCACTAGAGTCATTGCATGTGTGTTCTTTTCACAAACCAAATATGGATCCACCAGATTCATTGAATGTGAGTTCTTTTGACAGTCCACATATGGATCCACCAGTGTCATTGCCTGTGTGTTCTTTTCATTAACCACATATGGATCCACTAGAGTCATTGCATGTCTGTTTTTTCCGCAAACCACATGGATCCACCAATGTCATTGCATGTGTGTTCTTTTCACAAACCACATATGGATCCGCTAGAGTCATTGCATGTCTGTTTTTTTCATGAACCCCAGCTAGAGTCATTGAATTTGTGTTCTTTTCACAAACCACATCTGGATCAACCAGATTCATTGCATTCTGTTGTTTCCATAAACCACATAGATCAACCAGAGTCATTGCATGTGTGTTGTTTTCACGAACCACATATGGATCCACCAGAGTCATTGCATGTGTGTCCTTTTCATTAACCACAGCTAGAGTCATTGAATGTGTGTTCTTTTCACAAACCACATATGGATCCACCAGAGTCATTGCATGTCTGTTCTTTTCATAACCCACATGGATCCACCAGTGTCATTGCATGTGTGTTCTTTTCATTAACCACATATGGATCCACAAGAGTCATTACATGTCTGTTCTTTCCACAAACCACATGGATCCACCAATGTCATAGCATGTGTGTTCTTTTCACAAATCACATATGGATCCACCAGAGTCATTGCATGTCTTTTTTTTTCATGAACCCTAGCTAGAGTCATTGAATTTGTGTTCTTTTCACAAACTACATCTGGATCAACTAGATTCATTGCATGTCTGTTCTTTCCATAAACCACATAGATTAACCAGAGTCATTGCATGTGTGTTGTTTTCACAAACCACATTTGGATCCACCAGATTCATTGCATGTGTGTCCTTTTCATGAACCACAGCTAGAGTCATGGAATGTGTGTTCTTTTCACAAACCACATATGGATCCACCAGAGTCATTGCATGTATGTTCTTTTCATAACCCACATGGATCCACCAGAGTCATTGCATGTGTGTTCTTTTCATTAACCACATATGGATCCACAAGAGTCATTACATGTCTGTTCTTTCCACAAACCACATGGATCCACCAATGTCATAGCATGTGTGTTCTTTTCACAAACCACATATGGATCCACCAAAGTCATTGCATGTGTGTTCTTATCCTAAACTAGCACTAGAGTCATAGCATGTGTGTTATTTTCATGAACCACATGGATCCACTAGTGTCATTGCAAGTGTGTTCTTTTCATGAACCAGAACTAGAGTCATTGAATGTGTGTCCTTTTCACAAACCGCATATGGATCCACCAGTGTCATTGCATTTGTGTTCTTTTCATTAACCACATATGGATCCACTAGAGTCATTGCATGTCTGTTCTTTCCACAAACCACATGGATCCACCAGTGACATTGCATGTGTGTTCTTTTCACAAACCACATACGGATCCACTAGAGTAATTTGATGTTTTTTCATTTCATGAACCACAACTAGACTCATTGAATGTGTGTTCTCTTCACAAACCACATATGGATAAACAAGAGCCATTGCATGTTTGTTCTTTCATAAACCACATGGATCAAACAGAGTCATTGCATGTGTGTTCTTTTCACAAACCACATATGGATCGACCAGAGTCATTACATGTGTGTTCTTTTCATTAACCACAGCTAGAGTCATTGAATGTGTGTTCTTTTCACTAACCACATATGGATCCACCAGAGTCATTGCATGTTTGTTCTTTTCATAAACCACATGGATCAACTAGAGTCATTGAATGTGTGTTCTTTACACAAACCACATATGGATCCGACAGAGTCATTGCATGTGTGTTCTTTTCATGAACCACAACTAGAGTCATTGAATATGTGTTCTTTTCACAAACCACATATGGATCCACCAGTGTCATTGCATGTGTGCTCTTTTCATTAACCACATATGGATCCACTAGAGTCATTACATGTCTGTTCTTTCCACAAACCACATGGATCCACCAATGTCATTGCATGTGTGTTCTTTTCACAAACCACATATGGATCCACTAGCGTCATTGCATGTCTTTCTTTTCATGAACCACAGGTAGAGTCATTGAATTTTTGTTCTATTCACAAACCACATATGGATCAACCAGAGTCATTGCATGTCTGTTCTTTTCATAAACCACATGGATCAACCAGAGTCATTGCATGTGTGTTCTTTACACAAACCACAATGGATCCACTTGAGTCATTGCATGTCTATTATTTTCATAAAACACATGGATCCACTAGAGTCATTACATGTGTGTTCTTTTCATTAACCACATATGGATCCAGTCGAGTCATTGCATGTGTGTTCTTATCCTAAACCAGCACGAGAGTCAATGCATGTGTCTTCTTATCCTAAACCAGCACTAGAGTCATTACATGTGTGTTCTTTTCACAAACCATATATGGATCCACCAGAGTCATTGCATGTGTTTTATTTTCATGAACCACATGGATCCACTAGTGTCATTGCATGTGTGTTCTTTTCATGAACCACAGCTGGAGTCATTGCATGTCTATTCTTTTCATAAACCACATGGATCCACTAGAGTCATTGCATGCTTGTTCTTTTCATTAACCACAGCTAGAGTCATTGAATGTGTGTTCTTTTCCAAACCACATGAGGATCCACCAGAGGATTGCATGTGTGTTCTTTTCATGAACCACAAATTGATCCACTAGAGTCATTGCATGTGTGTTCTTTTCACAAACCACATATGGATCCACCAGAGTCATTGAATGTGTGTTCTTTTCAGGATCCACATATGGATCCACCAGTGTCATTGCATGTGTGTTCTTTTCATTAACCACATATGGACCCACTAGAGTCATTGCATGTCTATTCTTTCCACAAACCACATGGATCCACCAATGTCATTGAATGTGTGTTCTTTTTAGAAACCACATATGGATCCACTAGAGTCATTGAATGCGTGTTGTTTGCACAAACCACATATGGATTCAACCAGAGTTATTGCATGTTTGTTCTTTTCATAAACCGCATGGATCAACTAGAGTCATTGCATGTGTGTTCTTTTCACAAACCAAATATGGATCCACCAGAGTCATTGCATGTGTGTACTTTTTATTAACCACAACTAGAGTCATTGAATGTGTGTTCTTTTCACAAACCACATATGGATCCACTAGAGTCATTGCATGTCTGTTCTTTTCATAAACCACATGGATTAACCAGATTTATTGCATGTGTGTTCTTTTCACAAACCACATATGTATCCACCAGAGTCATTGCATGTGTGTTCTTGTCGTAAACCAACATTAGAGTCATTGCATGTGTGTTCTTATCCTAAACCACAGCTAGAGTCATTGCATGTCTGTTCTTTTCATAAAGCATATGGATCCACCAGAGTCATTGTTTGTGTGTTATTTTCATGAACCACATGGATCCACCAGTGGCATTGCATGTGTGTTCTTTTCATGAACCACAACTAGAATAATTGAATGTGTGATCTTTTCACAAACCACATATGGATCCACCAGTGTCATTGCATGTGTGTTCTTTTCATGAACAACAACTAGAGTCATTGCATGTCTGTTCTTTTCATAAACCACATGGATCCACTAGAGTCATTGCTTGTGTGTTCTTTTCACAAACCACATATTGATCCACCAGAGTCATTGCATGTGTGTTCTTTTCATTAACCACAGCTAGAGTCATTGAATGTGTGTTCTTTTCACAAACAACATATGGATCCACCAGAGTCATTCCATGTTTGTTCTTTTCATAAACCACATGGATCAACTGGAGTTATTGAATGTGTGTTCTTTTCATAAACCACATATGGATCCACCAGAGTTACTTCATGTGTGTTCTTTTCATGAACCACATATGGATTCACTAGAGTCATTGCATGTCTGTTCTTTTCATTAACCACATATGGATCCATGAGGTTTATGAAATGAACGCTGATGGTGGCTGTTAGATCGCGTCTAATGGTGGCCGTTAGATCGCGTGTTCTACAAGAACCGCCCCCTGAAGAACTAGTTGTCTAATCCGATTGTTGCAGACCGTTCGATTGGGGAACATGGACAAATAAGATGGTTCTTCATAAGAGAGATCCACGAGTAGGCTGTTCTGAGACATGATTGGTCGCGCTTACATTTTCACTTATATTAGTATTATTTGCACTCCCATATAGCCTACTAGTAATATCATAGAGCTCGTGAGTGAGCATGTCTACTCCACAGCCCCCATCCTCCACCACACGTCACCGTGCCCGGACGACGCCACCGGCTTTCGTGCACCGTGCCCGGACCACAGCCGCTAATTCTCGGGTCGCAACCTTCATGCTAAGAAATCATTTTACAAGCTTCTGAATTTATCTTACATATTCCTACTATTTGCCGATCTAACTGCTGAACTTTTATCTGATTTCTTGACGAACTTCAGATGTGGCAGATGTTGCAGCCCAAGAATCTGGAGATCTTCGCGCGCAACTTCACAGCGATGTTCCTGCTCTTGTGCTCCCACCCAGGATGCTTTCGCCATTACTCCTACCACGAGATCCCGCTCCACGAGCTTGCGTGCCTGCACGGAGCATGCTCCTGCACGGAGTCGGGCTGCAACTATAGTGGCCCGTCGGCAGAGCTCGTCGTCCACCTTGCAGAGGAGCACTTGATCGAAGTGATTAGGATCTCATACAGCCACGCCAAACTTCTCAAAGAGCAGGTGTCATTCACTGACTCGACACGCCGCTGGCTAATTTTCTAGGGGGAGGACGGCTTTGTTTTTGTCCTGACCATCACCGATGGTGTTCTGGGAACCAGAGCTGGGCCCACCTTCGTGTGTGCGGTATGCATTAGGTCGGTCGCGTGCGCCTAGCCCTATACACAGTGCGCATGTGGGCGAACGCCCAGCTGCCGTCGTCCGATAGCATTCTTGTGCTGGCCGAGGCGCCGAGCTGCCCGATGCTGCGGGAGGTGGAGTATGCAGACCTAAGGTCGATCTGATGTGTGCCATCTCAGTACCTAGTAGGTGCTGGACCGAACAGGCAGATGCATTTCTACATTTGTATCGACAAGACCTACAAGGAAATGTAGTACTTATGATGTCATTACTATTAGACTTAAGCAATGCTTCTCAGGTGTGTAGAGCATACGTGTTGTAAGAATGTACCCCAGTTGTAGTTTTTTAGTACTTCTTAATAATTCGACGAGTTATTGGTCCAATCAGCTTGTTGTTGTCATGTTGCAAAGTCCGACAGCTCTAGACAGATTGGCAATACCGTGTGCTCCCGCATGTTAGTGTCACGTGTTTTGTGGGCCCACTTGCTAGTGTCACGTCCCCCTTACTTCTCTTCCTTCCCCTCGAAGCCACTGGACCCACTTCTCTTCCATCCTGCCACTACTGTCGGATGGTTGTAATCTAATTTTCGTTGGACTATTTACATGTAATCTACGTGGATAATGCAACATGTAAATGGCATAGACAAAATTTCTAAAGTGGAAGCACTTACACGCTTCTATTGCACATATTTATCAATATAGCTCACCAAACCCATTACAAGAATTGTACTCGCACTAAACACAACCGAAATTGCAACCAGCCTATACAACATCTAAACCCAAATCACAGCGCTGTCGTCGGAGTCCACCTCGATTGGTGACACTGATATGTTGCTAACGTATCCATAATTTTTGATGTTCCATGCTTGGTTTTATCTACTTTCTTATGTTTTGTCCACACTTTGGAGTACTTTCTATACACTTTCTTGTACTAACCTATTAACAAGAGCCATAGTGCCAGCTGCCTGTTTTCTGCTGTTTTTGGTTCTAGGAAAGTCAGAAAATGAATATTCTCAGAATTGGGCGGGACAAAAGCCAAAGTCAGTTTTTCATCGAGGGACACCTGGAGCCAGAATACGAGACGGAAAGGGGCCAGGGAGCCGCCACAACACCTGGCCGCGCGGCCCAGCCTGGCCCGCGCCAGGGGGTGGTTTGGCCGCCCTAGGCACCCCCTCGGCCTCCCCTTTCGCATATAAGATGCCTCCGATATAGAAACCCTAAGTACCCAATCAAAATTCCATGAAAGAGTGTGTAGCCGCCATCATCTCCATCCCTAGATCGGGAGGGATCTGAAGCTCTTCCTGGCACCCTGGTAGAGAGTGGAATTCACCCTGGAGGCCTTCTTCATTACCATGCAAGCCTCCGGTGTGATGCGTGAGTAGTTCATCTCTGGACTACGGGTCCATGTAGTAGCTAGATGGCTGGTTCTTCTCCTTTGTTCTATCATGTTTAGATCTTGTGAGCTCTGTTCATGATCAAGATCATCTATTTGTAATTCCTACATGTTGTATTAGCGGGGATCTGATGGATATTGGGATGCTATTTCAGATTGATTATTGATTCTATCATGTCTTTGTTATTTGTGATCTTGCATGCTTTCCGTTGTTAGTAGCTATCTTGGCCAAGTAGATGCTAGCAACTCCAAGAGTTAGTATTTATGCTCGATAGTGGGTTCATGCCTCTAGTAATCCGGGGAAGTGACAGAAATCTCTAAGGTACTAGATGTGTTGTTGCTACTAGGGAGAAAACAACAATCCTTTGTTCATAGAACAATCCTATTGTTTACTTTACACACAATGCATAATGCAATTATCCATTGCTTGCAACTTAATACTGGAGGGGGTTCAGATGATAACCTGAAGGTGGATTATTAGTCATAGATGCAGTTGGATTACGGTCTATGTATAATGTTGTAATGTCCAATCAAGTCTCAAAGGAGTCAAGATGAGTAGTATATGCATGATTGCTTTCTTGATGTTTGTCAATTGCCCCGCTGTAATTTGTTCACCCAACATGTCATCTATCTTAAGGAGAGCCACCACTAGTGAACTATGGATCCTGGTCCTTTCTTTTACTATCAATCTACAATCAACTATTTACTGTTTTCTGTTTACTTTTTGCAAACTATTACTTTCTTCCACTCGATACGTTTAATCCTTTGTTTTCAGCAAAACCGGTGAGATTGACAACCTCATCGCAAGTTGGGGGCAAAGTTTTGTGGTTGTGTTGTCATGTCTCCATGTTGCTACTGGCACCGGTAGTGCGCCCTGCCAAAGTTCAGCTAGCAACACCTTTGAGGTGTTTCCTTGCTCCTACTGGATTGATAACTTTGGTTTCATTACTGAGGGAAAACTTGCTGTTGTGCTCATCATACCTTCCTCTTGGGGTTCCCCAACAGGCTCGATATATTTTGGCTAAGCAGATACCGCCGTGCCCTTCCCAGAGACATCCACTTCCGCCCGTGGCTTGACTTTCGCCAAGGAGGAAACAATAGCGTTCTGCATAGCTTCATCCCCGTCGTCCTCCAAATCAGAATCAAGAATGATGAAGGGGACGGGGTTGTCGTGGAACGAGCCCCGTCTCGCCTGGCGGCTCCTGCTCGAGCTCGACGTCGCATCAGTCCTTCTACAGGTAGGAGGGGCCGATATCGGAGACATAGCATCGTCGCTCTGCTCAAGAAACCATTGCCATTTGATACTACGACGGTAGGATCTTGGGGTGGATCCGTCGCAGCAAGCCTGATTGGGAGAGGTAGAGCGGATGGGTCTACTGGCGCGAGCCATGACAAGTTCTGAGGGAGTAAGAGTGTGGGCCAGGCCTGTCTGGTTCCTGAGCAAGGCCTTCCAATGATATGTACGTGGGCAAGGTGCCAAAAATTTCGTCCAATGCGTGCGAGAGGGCCTTTGAACCACGAAGGCACGAGGTTTGGTTGACTAGTCCACACGCTACGTTCCCCACCTGTCAGCCGATTGTGGACGATAGGATTTTACCCGAGTTATTAAGTGGGGACAAATCACGATTCACCACGCCAGTACTTTGACATCCAAAGGCTCCTCTTTCCTCTACCCTCGCTCCCCTCGCTCATGGCTCGCAGCTCATGCAGTTCATCTCGGGCGGAATTAGGGTCGGCTCAACACCGTCAGGCGGGTACCCCCATCAGGTACTGGAGGTTGCCCTACAATTACTACCCTGATATGCTATGTTTGTGCGGTGAGAAGATGCCGAGATGCATTTCGTGGACCGACGAAAATACTGCAAGAAAATTCAGCAACTACAGCATTAGAGTGGTAAGTTCCTACTTTAGGTACAATGGTAACCCAGATCTGGAAAGCATAATGTAATTCTTTTTTTGTTTCCTTCGATTTACTTCGCAGGAAGGGAGGGGAACTGGCTGTGACAAGTTTGTGTGGATCGAAAAGCCACTGATAGGTTTTCACAAAGAGCTTGTTCAGGATCTATGTGATGCTGTGTGGGACAAGAAAGAGGAGATTCGTGCGTTGGAGCGAGAGACCTGGGAGCTTCGCTAGGTGCAGGGAAGGTAGGAGCAGGGAGGTGGTGAGACAGACGGGCTCAAGATTAGGCCAGATAGTGGAAACAATTTCCTCATTATCTGGGCATTATCTATTGCATTTGTAGTTTATGTTGCCATGTCGTTGTCCAGCAGCTGAAATAAGTTGCTGCTTCGTGGAGTGTAGCAGCCAGCTTAGAACTAGTTTTTCAGCTAAGAACCTTATCTTAAGTGTAATGCCAATAGCAGGGATTTATTAAGCGCTTATAAATAATTCATGTATGTGCCACTAACATCCATCGATTTTGGAGACCCCTTAACCGCTCAGCTATCGCGGTCCTGGTGGTGCGATTGTTCAGATAGTAGTGGCACAGTCACAATTTCGGATTCAAGTAGTGGCCTCGGCCGTATCCAATCCTCAAGTCGCGATACATTTTACTCCGAGTACGGGAGGCAGATTGTTTCGCCTAACAAGTTCCACGCACACAGCTCCAGAGTTTAACCGAACTACATATATAGGTTCAAGTTCAATATATTATTAGGCTTCTACATTGCTAGCCTTCTTCCTCTACTTGGGTGCCAACATTCTTCCTCTTTCCTTCACGTCCACTGGCTTCTTCCTTTCCTGCCTTCTTCCTCTTCCTAGGTGCCAATTTTCTTACCTTCACGAACCCTACATCTACAGGTCGAGCGAAGTCAGACCAATCAGCACCAGAATCTTGTCCAGCATCAACACTCCACTTGTTTTGGTTTTCTTCCCGCAGCAAAATCACTGAGTCACCTGTCTTGTTTCTTACCTTGCGCTTCCTGTAAAAAAACAGTACAGGGATTACTACCTTATATCTATGGATTATAAACTTTTTTAATGTACTATCTCAAACCTAGGTTTGGGAG
Organism: Avena sativa; assembly: GCA_916181665.1. Lineage (NCBI taxonomy): Eukaryota > Viridiplantae > Streptophyta > Magnoliopsida > Poales > Poaceae > Avena > Avena sativa. The sequence goes on along the minus strand of OV702287.1, from coordinate 423,262,607 downwards.
CATTAAGGGGACATCCCACTGCTCTATGGCCTATAAGATGGCAGGTCTTGCATCTGTTTTCCCCTTCTTGCTAGCATAGAAAGCCGAACCCTTCTTCTCGAGAAGATTCTTAAACCTATTCACTTGAGGTCTTCCTCTGCCCCTTTTTGTAACTGGATGGCAAAGCTCAAAACTCAGTTGGACTTGAGGCCACTGAGATGGGTCTGTACATGGCTCAACGGTTCCAGCGTATGCAGCTCTGAACTTTTCCATACAGTAGTAGTCTGACAAATACTGATCCAAATGTGGTAGAGTTCTTTTCTTCACCAAGAAGGCCAAGGTGTGGTCGCAAGGTTTCCCGGTATGCTGCCACTCTAAGCAGGTGCATTATCGCAGCTGGATGTTCATAACATCCCTTTTTCCACTCTTGGACATATCGACCACCACACTGCTGCTGCCGGTTGATGGGAGAACCCTAAGATGAGCAAATCCTCGGCTTCTCTTGTGCAGTTGTTGTACAACTAGCAGTAGCATATGTCCTCTAAGTCTCCTACCGATCTCTCTCCTTATATTTAACAGCTTCATGATCATACCATGTATGTTGTCCATCAAGATATGAACATGACGCACTTTTATGTCCTTCACCCAGTTATTCAGGCATTCTGCAAGGTTGTTGTTTATGTAATCAACTTTAATGTCAGGGTTGAATTGACTCCTCTTCCATAGATGTGAATGATGGATGGCTAAGTACTCCGGAAGTTCAAGGGCTTCCGCAAAAATCTTGCTCATGAAATATTCGCTTCTACTAGCTTTGTAAGCTCTTGCAGTAGGAAACATGTAACGAAATACGTTGCCTGCATAGTCTGAGTACAAGTTGAGCATCATTTGGGCATGGCATTCTCTACCTTCAGCTCACGGGAACACCTCCTTCACTGCATTCTGATGACCCACAAGTATAGGGGGTGTATCGCAGTATTTTCGAGGGAAGTGAAACCCAATTTATTGATTCGACACAAGGGGAGCCAAAGAATATTTATAAGCCTTAACAACTGAGTTGTCAATTCAGCTACACACGGAAACAATCTTGCTCAGATCAGTTTATCAGTAGCAACAGTTTTGTAATAGCAATAGCAAAGTAATAGCAGTAGTAAAAGTAAAGACAGTAGTAACAATTGCAGTAAACAGTAGGATTAAAGTGCGGTAGGCATAGGGATGGATGGACGGGTGTTGCATGGACAAGACAATTCATATAGCAATCAAGACATAGGGCATTTGCAGATAAATAAGATAAAGCATCCAAGTACTAAATAATCATAGGCATGTGTTCCATATATAGTCATACGTGCTTGCAATGAGAACTTGCACAACATCTTTTGTCCTGCCAGCCTATTTGTAGTAGGGCCTCGAGGGAACTACTGGCAATTAAGGTGCTCCTTTTAATAGAGCACCAGAGGAAAGCATTAACACTCCGTGAACACATGTGATCCTCACATCAAAGCCATCCCCTCCGGTTATCCCGATTATTGTCACTTCGAGGCCTTTGGTTCTGGACGACAATATGTGTATAGAACTTGCAGGTAAGACCATAAACAATACTATCATAATAAATCAATAACATGTTCAGATCTGAAATCATGGCACTCGGGCCCTAGTGACAAGCATTAAGCATAACAAGTTGCAACAAAATCAAAAAGCACTAATAATAGATACTAGGCACCATGCCCTAACAATCTGATGCCATTACATGAACGATCTCATCCAATCCCTACCATCCCCATAGCCTACAGTGGGGGATTACTCACTCATGGATGGGGGAATCATGGATGGTTGATGCAGAAGCGATTGTGATGATTATGGCGATGATCTCTTCCAATTCCTCATCCCGACAGGGTGCCAGAACGGAGTTTCTGGTTCTGAATCGCGGAATCTGGTGGTGGCGGCATAGAGGAACTCTTTCTAGAAAAACGTCGAACCCCCCTTGGTTTTTAGGTCAAGAGGCAACTTATAGGCGAAGAGGGAGGCCGAGGGGGGAATTTTCGTCTGCGGTACCAAAGTTGGCAGGCCAGCGCATGGCGGTACCTAAGTTGCCTGAAATTACCGCATTTCGAAAAGTTGGGCCGCCAACTACTGAGAGGGCCATTTCAAGGCAAACTCATCTCACCCCTGCCAAATTCAAACATTCCGTTAAACTGCCCCATGAAGTAGACGGCCGGGACCCTCATCTCGGTCATCTGTCCGTGACGCGGGCGTCAACGCGGCAACCTCTTAGGAAAATCGAGCAGCTAAGTGGATTGGATGCGTTGACCAATTTCACAAATCCATTCCCATCTTTCCCTAGCACCGGTGGCGTCGGAATCCACCCTCTAGGCAGGACGATCGCTTCGGACATTTGACTTCCGGCACCAAGTTGCTGCGCCCAGTCGCTGATCCTGAGCTCCAATGGCGCATGCCGTAGCCGCCGTTGCGAGGCTCTAGCCCGCCTCCGCCGCCGACGAGCCGAGCAGCTCAGAGGATGGTAGATCCTACTATCAAGAAAGAAGAAGTTCTGTCTACAAGCGGGTGATCTACCCTTCTCTTTGCTATTCGCACTAGTTACAACTGCTAGCTGGCTACTGAACCTCAAATTGTTTGTTATCCCAACGCTGAAAAACATATTTTGTCCACAGTTTTCTGTCAAGTGGGATCTGCGTGGACCCCCCCTTACCTGGTTACGGTAGTCCTCTATAGGTACGACTCTAAGGGCAAGAGGTATGGACACTATTGTTTCATGATGGAAGAAGCGCCTGCGCAGATCTGCACTATATCTGGTATGGTTGTGGCTCTGTGTAATCATGTTGAATTATGGCCGAAGCAGACTGCAAAGTTCAGCTTCATGGATGAACATGGCATCATGGTTCCTATAACGTGTGACAGTCAGCTAATTGGGTTGATGAAAAGGTATGCTTTAGCTGCCATGTTTGAGCTGAAATGTGATGTACTGGATGTGGAAGTTGCTGCAACTAGGAGTCGCCCTTCTATTCTTGGACAAGGTGGTTGCTCGAACTCAATTAGCTCCTGGTAAGCAAAGGTCTGTTGGGGTTCGCATGTTTGTGCTGAATTGTAATTTTTGTTTTATTTACTCCGTAGATATTGGGCAGTTATGCAACAGTCTTGTTTCTTTGATAGGAAGCGCCGCAAGGTTAGAAACATGACTGTCGGGTCAGTCATTTTGCTGCCCGAAGAAATTAAAAACGAGTGGAAAGATGTCATTTTGCTGCCCGAAGAAATTAAAAATGAGTGGAAAGATGATGCTGGACACGATTCTGGTGCCCATTGTCCCGGCGATGCAGAGTACGTGAAGCTAAGAAAATTGGCACCGAGGAAGAGGAAGAAGGCAAGAAATGAATAAGCCATTGGACGTGAAGGCTTGGCACCCAGGCTACGGAAGAAGGCTGCTAGCAATGAAGATGCATAGTAATGTGTTGAACTTGAACCTATATATGTAATTCTGTTAAATTCTGATCGCTCTGTGTGTGGCACGTTGTGGGCGAAACAATCTACCCATGTTCTCTGAGTAAAATGTACCACGACTTAGGGTTTGGAAATGCCCGAGTTAGTAGTTGAATCTGAAATTGTGATTGTGCCACTGCTATCTAAAAACAAGGATCCACCGGTTCCACGATTGCTGAGGGGCAGGAGGTCTCCAAATACGACGGAATGTAAGTGGCACATAAATAAATTATTTAAGCTGCCACACTCCACGAAGCAGCAACTTATTTCAGATGTTGCACAACGACGTGGCAACATAAACAGCAATGTTCTCACCAATAATGCCCAGATGAGGAGGAAATTGGTACCACTTTATGGCCTAATCTTGATCCCGTCTATCTCACCGCCTCTCTGCTCCTGCATCCCCTGCATCTGGTGAAGCTCCCGAATCTCCAGTAATCGGGTGTACGTGCTTCCACTTTATAAATTGTGGTTGTGCCATTTGCATGCGGCACAATCCACGTAGATTACGTTTAAACAAACCACCAGTGTCAGAATACACTAGTAGAAAAGGTGTCTTTGGTACACGGTTACGTTCCCATTCCGAGACAGAGATCTAAATCGAGGCAGAAATTGATCTAAATCACAAATTCTTCCACAAATTAATGCGGGGTCAGAGCAATTTTTTTCCTCCCTGGAATCTAGGACCAATAGTTCAGACCGCTAGGTCAACAAGTGCAAATATTACAACTTAAAAAGGCACGGAGCTTAAGCTAAATAGAACTAGTTATCACACATCTCCTTGATCTTCCTAATCTTGGCCCGATGCACATCTTCCTGCGAGAGCAAGGATTGAATTGTCTGCTCCTTCCTTTTAGCATCTTCCTTTCGCAACTTCAATTGTTTCTCTGCATTTTTCCTCATGCACTTATCAATACTCATAGTTGTGTACTGCAGGACTTTGGCCTGGTGGAGATCGTTCCTTGCTTGAGCCAGTTCTTGCTCTGCTTTAGCCTTCAGGGCCAACGTCGCGTCCCTCTCCTTCTCGACTTTGATAACCTTGTCTTGCACCCACCTGAGATCTCGCTTATGCTTGGTCGTGTCAACTGGTTCCCATAGCTTCATCTCAACACTGTCAAGAAGTGAGCTGAATACGGATTCTTTCAACTCGACAGTCATTTCCCATAGTTTGTCCAGCGTTTTCTGCATCGATTTGGGCCACTCTAGATCGACCCATTTGACAACACCGCAACTTCCGCCTTGCATCATTGCACGATGTCCTTGACACCGTAGAAACCTCATGCCTGCGTGTCGTCCTTCGAAGGCTACAAATTTAGTGGGTACATATCCATGTTTACATACCAGAGGACTGTCTTCATCCTCTAAACCATGATAGTCGGAGTCATACATCGTCTGGTTGGCCTAACACATCATACGCGCATGAGTAAACAGATTAGATCTAGCTCAAAAAATAGATAACTGGCCACAGATGATAGAAATAGAGATGAGACGACTCACATTGAAATCACCGTCCCTATCATCACGACGCGTTTCCTCGCCGTCTCCCCTTGAACCCATGGCGAGAGGGGTGGGGGGTGGCTGCCGGAGAGGGGATTGGGATGGAGGCACCATCGGCTTGCGGCTACGGCGGGATGGGAGTGAAGTGGGGAAAGTGGCTTCGAGGGTAAGGAAGAGAAGTATGGGGAGGAAGAGAAGTAATGGGGACATGACACTGGGATGTGGCCCACTGAACTCGTGAGACGTGACACTCGCAACAGGGGAGTGCCCGGTGTTGCCAGTTTGTCCAAAGCAAGCATGGCCAATCATGCCGCAGAACAGCCTACTCGCGGATCGCTCTCACGAAGACCATCCCAATCGTCCAAGCGCCCCAATCGAACGGTATGTAACAATTGTCAAGCAGAACAACTGTGTTACGGCGTGCCTTCTAGAAGACTCGGTCTAACGGCTACCCATGCAATGACACTGGGTGTGGTTCATGAAAAGAACAGACATGCAATGACATCGGTGGATCCATGCGTGGTTTATGGAAGTAACAGACATGCAATGACTCTAGCTATGGTTAAAGAAAAGAACATGCATGTAATGACACTGGGTGTGGTTCATGAAAAGAACATACATGCAATGACACTGGTGGATCCTTATGTGGTTTGTTTAGAGGAACAGACATGCAATGACACCGGTGGATCCACGTGTGGTTCATGAGAAGAACACACATCTAATGACACTGGGTGGATCCTTATGTGGTTCATGAAAAGAACTAACATGCAGTGACACTGGGTGTGGTTCATGAAAAGTACAGGCATGCAATGACATCGGTGGATCCATGTGTGGTTTATGGAAGTAACATACATGCAATGACTCTAGCTATGGTTAATGAAAAGAACACGCATGCAATGACACTGGGTGTGGTTCATGAAAAGAACAGACACGCAATGACACTGGTGGATCCTTATGTGGTTTGTTTAGAGGAACAAACATGCAATCACACTAGGTGGATCCATATGTGGTTTATGGAAGTAAAAGACATCCAATGACACTGGGTGTGGTTCATGAAAAGAACAAACATGCAATGACACTGGTGGATCCTTATGTGGTTTATGGAAGGAACAAACATGCAATCACACTAGGTGGATCCATATGTGGTTTATGGAAGTAAGACACATGCAATGACACTGGGTGTGGTTCATGAAAAGAACAGACATGCAATGACACTGGTAGATCCTTATGTGGTTCATGAAAAGAACAGACATGCAATGACACTGGTGGATCCTTATGTGGTTTGTTTTGAGGAACAGACATGCAATGACTCTAGCCGTGGTTCATGAAAAGAACAGACATGCAATGACACCGGGTGTGGTTCATGAAAAGAACAGACATGCAATGACTTATGTGGTTTGTTTAGAAGAACATACATGCAGTGACACTGGTTGTGGTTCATGAAAAGAACAGATAGGCAATGATACTGGTAGATCCTTATGTGGTTTGTTTAGAAGAACACGCATGCAATGACACTGGGTGTGGTTCATGAAAAGAACAGACACGCAATGACACTGGTGGATCCTTATGTGGTTTGTTTAGAGGAACAGACATGCAATCACACTAGGTGGATCCATATGTGGTTTATGGAAGTAAAAGACATGCAATGACTCTAGCTGTGATTCATCAAAGAACAGACATGCAATGACACTGGTGGATCCTTTTGTGGTTCATGAAAAGAATAGACAGGCAATGACACTAGTGGATCCTTATGTGGTTTGTTTAGAAGAACACACATGCAATGACACTAGGTGTGGTTCATGAGAAGAACACACATCCAATGACACTGGTGGATCCTTATGTGGTTTGTTTAGAGGAACAGACATGCAATCACACTAGGTGGATCCTTATGTAGTTTATGGAAGTAAAAGACATACAATGACTCTGGTAGATCCTTATGTCGTTCATCAAAAGAACAGACATGCAGTGAAACTGGGTGTGGTTCATGAAAAGAACAGACATGCACTCACACTGGGTGTGGTTCATGAAAAGAACAGACATGCAATGACACTGGTGGATCCTTATGTGGTTTATGGAAGGGACAAACATGCAATCACACTAGGTGGATCCATATGTGGTTTATGGAAGTAACACACATGCAATGACACTGGGTGTGGTTCATGAAAAGAACAGACATGCAATGACACTGGTAGATCCTTATGTGGTTCATGAAAAGGATAGACATGCAATGACACCGGTGGATCCTTATGTGGTTTGTTTAGAGGAACAGACATGCAATGACTCTAGCCGTGGTTCATGAAAATAACAGACATGCAATGACACCAGGTGTGGTTCGTGAAAAGAACAGATATGCAATGACTTATGTGGTTTGTTTAGAATAACACACATGCAATGACACTGGTTGTGGTTCATGAAAAGAACAGATAGGCAATGACATTGGTGGATCCTTATGTGGTTTGTTTGGAAGAACACGCATGCAATGACACTGGGTGTAGTTCATGAAAAGAACAGACACGCAATGACACTGGTGGATCCTTATGTGGTTTGTTTAGAGGAACAGACATGCAATCACACTAGGTGGATCCATATGTGGTTTATGGAAGTAAAAGACATGCAATGACTCTAGCTGTGATTCATGAAATGAACAGACATGCAATGACACCGGGTGTGGTTCATGAAAAGAATAGACATGCAATGACTTATGTGGTTTGTTTAGAAGAACACACATGCATTGCCACTGGTTGTGGTTCATGAAAAGAACAGATAGGCAATGAAACTGGTGGATCCTTATGTGGTTTGTTTAGAAGAACACGCATGCAATGACACTGGGTGTGGTTCATGAAAAGAACAGACATGCAATGACACTGGTGGATCCTTATGTGGTTTGTTTAGAGGAACATACATGCAATCACACTAGGTGGATCCATATGTGGTTTATAGAAGTAAAAGAAATGCAATGACTCTAGCTGTGATCCATGAAAAGAACAGACACGCAATGACACTGGTGGATCCTTATGTGGTTTGTTTAGAGGAACAAACATGCAATCACACTAGGTGGATCCATATGTGGTTTATGGAAGTAAAATACATGCAATGACTCTAGCTGTGATTCATGAAAAGAACAGACATGCAATGACACCGGGTGTGGTTCATGAAAAGAATAGACATGCAATGACTTATGTGGTTTGTTTAGAAGAACACACATGCATTGCCACTGGTTGTGGTTCATGAAAAGAACAGATAGGCAATGAAACTGGTGGATCCTTATGTGGTTTGTTTAGAAGAACACGCATGCAATGACACTGGGTGTGGTTCATGAAAAGAACAGACATGCAATGACACTGGTGGATCCTTATGTGGTTTGTTTAGAGGAACATACATGCAATCACACTAGGTGGATCCATATGTGGTTTATAGAAGTAAAAGAAATGCAATGACTCTAGCTGTGATCCATGAAAAGAACAGACACGCAATGACACTGGTGGATCCTTATGTGGTTTGTTTAGAGGAACAAACATGCAATCACACTAGGTGGATCCATATGTGGTTTATGGAAGTAAAATACATGCAATGACTCTAGCTGTGATTCATGAAAAGAACAGACATGCAATGACACCGGGTGTGGTTCATGAAAAGAATAGACATGCAATGACTTATGTGGTTTGTTTAGAAGAACACACATGCATTGCCACTGGTTGTGGTTCATGAAAAGAACAGATAGGCAATGAAACTGGTGGATCCTTATGTGGTTTGTTTAGAAGAACACGCATACAATGACACTGGGTGTGGTTCAAGAAAAGAACATACACGCAATGACACTGGTGGATCCTTATGTGATTTGTTTAGAGGAACAGACATGCAATCACACTAGGTGGATCCATATGTGGTTTATGGAAGTAAAAGACATTCAATGACTCTAGCTGTGATTCATGAAAAGAACAGACATGCAATGACACTGGTGGATCCTGATGTGGTTCATGAAAAGAACAGACATGCAATGACACTGGTGGATCCTTATGTGTTTTGTTTAGAAGAACAGACATGCAATGACACTAGGTGTGGTTCATGAGAAGAACACACATCCTATGACACTAGTGGATCCATATGTGGTTTGTTTAGAGGAACAGACATACAATCACACTAGGTGGATCCATATGTGGTTTATGGAAGTAAAAGACATGCAATGACTCTGGTAGATCCTTATGTGGTTCATGAAAAGAACAGACATGTAGTGAAACTGGGTGTGGTTCATGAAAAGAATAGACATGCACTGACACTGGGTGTGGTTCATGAAAAGAACAGACATGCAATGACACTGGTGGATCCTTATGTGGTTTATGGAAGGAACAAACATGCAATCACACTAGGTGGATCCATATGTGGTTTATGGAAGTAAAACACATGCAATGACATTGGGTGTGGTTCATGAAAAGAACAGACATGCAATGACACTAGTAGATCCTTATGTGGTTCATGAAAAGGACAGACATGCAATAACACTTTTGGATCCTTATGTGGTTTGCTTAGAGGAACAGACATGCAATGACTCTAGCCGTGGTTCATGAAAAGATTAGACATGCAATGACACCGAGTGTGGTTCATGAAAAGAACAGACGTGCAATGACTTATGTGGTTTGTTTAGAAGAACACACATGCAATGACACTGGTTGTGGTTCATGAAAAGAACAGATAGGCAATGACACTGGTGGATCCTTATGTGGTTTGTTTAGAAGAACACGCATGCAATGACACTAGGTGTGGTTCATGAAAAGAACAGACACGCAATGACACTGGTGGATTCTTATGTGGTTTGTTTAGAGGAACAGACATGCAATCACACTAGGTGGATCCATATGTGGTTTATGGAAGTAAAAGACATGCAATGACTCTAGTTGTGATTCATGAAAAGAACAGACATGCAATGACACTGGTGGATCCTTTTGTGGTTCATTTAAAGAATAGACAGGCAATGACACTAGTGGATCCTTATGTGGTTTGTTTAGAAGAACACACATGCAATGACACTAGGTGTGGTTCATGAGAAGAACACACATCCAGTGACATTGGTGGATCCTTATGTGGTTTGCTTAGAGGAAGAGACATGCAATCACACTAGGTGGATCCATATGTGGTTTATGGAAGTAAAAGACATGCAATGACTCTGGTAGATCCTTATGTGGTTCATGAAAAGAACAGATATGTAGTGAAACTAGGTGTGGTTCATGAAAAGAACAGACATGCAATGACACTAGGTGTGGTTCATGAAAAGAACAGATATGTAATGACACTGGTGGATCCTTATGTGTATTATCTAAGTAACAAATATGCAAACTCACTAGGTGGATCCATATGTGGTTTATGGAAGTAACACACATGCAATGACACTGGGTGTGGTTCATGAAAAGAACAGACATGCAATGACATTGGTAGATCCTTATGTGGTTCATGAAAAGAATAGACATGCAATGACACTGGTGGATCCTTATGTGGTTTGTTTAGAGGAACAAACATGCAATGACTCTAGCCGTGGTTCATGAAAAGAACAGACATGCAATGACACCGGGTGTGGTTCATGAAAAGAACAGACATGCAATGACTTATGTGGTTTGTTTAGAAGAACACACATGCAATGACACTCGGTGTGGTTCATGAAAAGAACAGATAGGCAATGACACTGGTAGATCCTTATGGGGTCTGTTTAGAAGAACACGCATGCAATGACACTGGGTGTGGTTCATGAAAAGAACACACATCAAATGACACTGGTGGATCCTTATGTGGTTTGTTTAGAGGAACATACATAGAATCACACTAGGTGGATCCATATGTGGTTTATGGAAGTAAAAGACATGCAATGATACTGGTGGATCCTTATGTGGTTCATGAAAAGAATAGATAGGCAATGACACTGGTGGATCCTTATGTGGTTTGTTTAGAAGAACACACATGCAATGACACTGGGTGTTGTTCATGAGAAGAACACACATCCAATGACACTGGTGGATCCTTATGTGGTTTGTTTAGAGGAACAGACATGCAATCACACTAGGTGGATCCATATGTGGTTTATGGAAGTAAACGACATGCAATGACTCTGGTAGATCCTTATGTGGTTCATGAAAAGAACAGACATGTAGTGAAACTGGGTGTGGTTCATGAAAAGAACAGACATGCAATGACACTGGGTGTGGTTCATGAAAAGAACAGACATGCTATGACACTGGTGGATCCTTATGTGGTTTATGGAAGGAACAAACATGCAATCAAACTAGGTGGATCCATATGTGGTTTATGGAAGTAACACACATGCAATTACAATGGGTGTGGTTCATGAAAAGAACAGACATGCAATGACACTGGTAGATCCTTATGTGGTTCATGAAAAGAACAAACATGCAATGACACTGGTGGATCCTTATGTGGTTTGTTTAGAGGAACAGACATGTAATGACTCTAGCCGTGGTTCATGAAAAGAACAGACATGCCATGACACCGGGTGTGGTTCGTGAAAAGAATAGACATGCAATGACTTATGTCGTTTCTTTAGAAGAGCACACATGCAATGACACTGGTGGATCCTTATGTGGTTTGTTTATAAGAACACGCATGCGATGACACTAGGTGTGGTTCATGAAAAGAACACACACGCAATGACACTGTTGGATCCTTATGTGGTTTGTTTAGAGAAACAGACATGCAATCACACTAGGTGGATCCATATGTGGTTTATGGAAGTAAAAGACATGCAATGACTCTAGCTGTGATTCATGAAAAGAACAAACATGCAATGACACTGGTCGATCCTTATGTGGTTCATGAAAAGAACAGACAGGCAATGACACTGGTGGATCCTTATGTGGTTTGTTTAGAAGAACACATATGCAATGACACTAGGTGTGGTTCATGAGAAGAACACACATCCAATGACACTGGTGGATCTTTATATGGTTTGTTTAGAGGAACAGACATGCAATCACACTAGGTGGATCCATATGTGGTTTATGGAAGTAAAAGACATGCAATGACTCTGGTAGACCCATATGTGGTTCATGAAAAGAACAGACATGCAGTATAACTGGGTGTGGTTCATGAATAGAACAGACAACCACAAACACTGGGTGTGGTTCATGAAAAGAACAGATACGCAATGACAATGGTGGATCCTTATGTGGTTTATGGAAGGAACAAACATGCAATCCCACTAGGTTGATCCATATGTGGTTTATGGAAGTAACACACATGCAATGACACTGGGTGTGGTTCATGAAAAGAACAGACATGCAATGACACTGGTGGATCCTTATGTGGTTCATGAAAAGAATAGACAAGCAATAACACTGGTGGATCCTTATGGGGTTTGTTTAGAAGAACACACATGCAATGACACTTTGTGTGGTTCATGAGAAGAACACACATCCAATGACACTGGTGGATCCTTATGTGGTTTGTTTAGAGGAACAGACATGCAATCACACTAGGTGGATCCATATGTCGTTTATGGAAGTAAAATACATGCAATGACTCTGGTAGATCCTTATGTGGTTCATGAAAAGAACAGACATGCAGTGAAACTGGGTGTGGTTCATGAAAATAACAGACATGCACTAACACTGGGTGTGGTTCATGAAAAGAACTGACATGCAATGACATTGGTGGATCCTTACGTAGTTTATGGAAGGAACAAACATGCAATCACACTAGGTGGATCCATATGTGGTTTATGGAAGTAACACACAGGCAATGACACTTGGTGTGGTTCATGAAAAGAACAGACATGCAATGACACTGGTAGATCCTTATGTGGTTCATGAAAAGAACAGACATGCAATGACACTGGTGGATCCTTATGTGGTTTGTTTAGAGGAACAGACATGCAATGACTCGAGCGGTGGTTCATGAAAAGAACAGACATGCATGTACACCGGGTGTGGTTCATGAAAAGAATAGACATGCAATGACTTATGTGGTTTGTTTAGAAGAACACACATGCAATGCCACTGGTTGTGGTTCATGAAAAGAACAGATAGGCAATGAAACTGGTGGATCCTTATGTGGTTCATGAAAAGAACAGACATGCAATGAAACTAGGTGTGGTCCATGAAAAGAACAGACATGCAATGACACTGGGTGTGGTTCATGAAAAGAACAGACATGCAATGACACTGGTGGATCCTTATGTGGTTTATGGAAGGAACAAACATGCAATCAAACTAGGTGGATCCATATGTGGTTTATGGAAGTAACACACATGCAATGACACTGGGTGTGGTTCATGAAAAGAACAGACATGCAATGACACTGGTAGATCCTTATGTGGTTCAAGCAAAGAACAGACATGCAATGACACTGGTGGATCCTTATGTTGTTTGTTTAGAGGAACAGACATGCAATGACTCTAGCTGTGGTTCATGAAAAGAACAGACATGCAATGACACCGTGTGTGGTTCATGAAAAGAATAGACATGCAATGACTTATGTCGTTTGTTTAGAAGAGCACACATGCAATGACACTGGGTGTGGTTCATGAAAAGAACAGATAGGCAATGACACTGGTGGATCCTTATGTGGTTTGTTTACAAGAACACGCATGCGATGACACTAGGTGTGGTTCATGAAAAGAACAGACACGCAATGACACTGGTGGATCCTTATGTGGTTTGTTTAGAGGAACAGACATGCAATCACACTTGGTGGATCCATATGTGGTTTATGGAAGTAAAAGACATGCAATGACTCTAGCTATGATTCATGAAAAGAACAGACATGCAATGACACTGGTGGATCCTTATGTGGTTCATGAAAAGAACAGACGGGCAATGGCACTAGTGGATCCTTATGTGGTTTGTTTAGAAGAACACGCATGCAATGACACTGGGTGTGGTTCATGAGAAGAACACACATCCAATGACACTGGTGGATCCTTATGTGGTTTGTTTAGAGGAACATACATGCAATCATACTAGGTGGATCCATATGTGGTTTATGGAAATAAAAGACATGCAATGACTCTAACTGTGATTCATGAAAAGAACAGACATGCAATGACACTGGTGGATCCTTATGTGGTTCATGAAAATAACAGACAGGCAATGACACTGGTGGATCCTTAGGTGGTTTGTTTAGAAGAACACACATGCAATGACACTGGGTGTGGTTCATGAGAAGAGCAAACATCCAATGACACTGGTGGATCCTTATGTGGTTTGTTTAGAGGAACAGACATGCAACCACAGTAGGTGGATCCATATGTGGTTTATGGAAGTAAAATACATGCAATGACTCGGTAGAGCCTTATGTGGTTCATGAAAAGAACAGACATGCACTGACACTGGGTGTGGTTCATGAAAAGAACTGACATGCAATGACATTGGTGGATCCTTACGTAGTTTATTGAAGGAACAAACATGCAATCACACTAGGTGGATCCATAAGTGGTTTATGGAAGTAACACACATCCAATGACACTTGCTGTGGTTCATGAAAAGAACAGACATGCAATGACACTGGTAGATCCTTATGTGGTTCATGAAAAGAACAGACATGCAATGACACTGGTTGATCTTTATGTAGTTTGTTTAGAGGAACAGACATGCAATGACTCTAGCCGTGGTTCATGAAAAGAACACACATGCAATGACACCGGGTGTGGTTCATGAAAAGAATAGACATGCAATGACTTATGTGGTTTGTTTAGAAGAACACACATGCAATGCCACTGGTTGTGGTTCAGGAAAAGAACAGATAGGCAATGAAACTGGTGGATCCTTATGTGGTTCGTTTACAAGAACACGCATGCAATGACACTGGGTGTGGTTCATGAAAAGAACAGACACGCAATGACACTGGTGGATCCTTATGTGGTTTATTTAGAGGAACATGCATGCAATCACACTAGGTGGATCCATATGTGGTTTATGGAAGTAAAAGACATGCAATGACTCTAGGTGTGATTCATGAAAAGAACAGACATGCAATGACACTGGTGGATCCTTATGTGGTTCATGAAAAGAATAGACAGGCAATGACACTGGTGGATCCTTATGTGGTTTGTTTAGAAGAACACGCATGCAATGACACTGGGTTTGGTTCATGAGAAGAGCACACATCCAATGACACTGGTGGATCCTTATGTGGTTTGTTTAGAGGAACAGACATGCAATCACACTAGGTGGATCCATATGTGGTTTATGGAAGTAAAAGACATGCAATGACTCTGGTAGATCCTTATGTGGTTCATGAAAAGAACAGACATGTAGTGAAACTAGGTGTGGTTCATGAAAAGAACAGACATGCAATGACACTGGTGGATCCTTATGTGGTTCATGAAAAGAACAGACATGCAATGACACTAGTGGATCCTTATGTGGTTTATGGAAGGAACAAACATGCAATCACACTAGGTGGATTCATATGTGGTTTATAGAAGTAACACACATGCAATGACACTGGGTGTGGTTCATGAAAAGAACAGACATGCAATGACATTGGTAGATCCTTATGTGGTTCACGAAAATAACGGACATGAAATGACACTGGTGGATCCTTATGTGGTTTGTTTAGAGGAACAGACATGCAATGACTCCAGGCATGGTTCATGAAAAGAACAGACATGCAATGACACCGGGTGTGGTTCATGAAAAGAACAGACATGCAATGACTTATGTGGTTTGTTTAGAAGAACACACATGCAATGCCACTGGGTGTGGTTCATGAAAAGAACAGATAGGCAATGACACTGGTGGATCCTTATGTGGTTTGTTTACAAGAACACGCATGCGATGACACTGGGTCTGGTTCATGGAAAGAACAGACATGCAATGACACTGGTGGATCCTTATGTGGTTTGTTTAGAGGAATAGACATGCAATCACACTAGGTGGATCCATATGTGGTTTATGGAAGTAAAAGACATGCAATGACTCTAGCTATGATTCATGAAAAGAACAGACATGCAATGACACTGGTGGATCCTTATGTGGTTCATGAAAAGAACAGACGGGCAATGGCACTAGTGGATCCTTATGTGGTTTGTTTAGAAGAACACATATGCAATGACACTGGGTGTGGTTCATGAGAAGAACACACATCCAATGACACTGGTGGATCCTTATGTGGTTTGTTTAGAGGAACAGACATGCAACCACACTAGGTGGATCCATATGTGGTTTATGGAAGTAAAAGACATGCAATGACTCTGGTAGATCCTTATGTGGTTCATGAAAGGAACAGACATGCAGTCAAACTGGGTGTGGTTCATGAATAGAACATACAAGAACTAACACTGGGTGTGGTTCATGAAAAGAACAGATAGGCAATGACACTGGTGGATCCGTATGTGGTTTATGGAAAGAACAAACATGCAATCACACTAGGTGGATCCATATGTGGTTTATGGAAGTAAAACACATGCAATGACACTGGGTGTGGTTCATGAAAAGAACAGACATGCAATGACACTGGTGGATCCTTATGTGGTTCATGAAAAGAACAGACAGGCAATGACACTGGTGGATCCTTATGTGGTTTGTTTAGAAGAGCACACATGCAATGACACTTGGTGTGATTCATGAGAAGAACACACATCCAATGACACTGGTGGTTCCTTATGTGGTTTGTTTAGAGGAACAGACATGCTATCACACTAGGTGGATCCATATGTGGTGGATGGAAGTAAAAGACATGTAATGACTCTGGTAGATCCTTATGTGGTTCATGAAAAGAACAGACATGCAGTGAAACTGGGTGTGGTTCATGTAAAGAACAGACATGCAATGACACTGTTGGATCCTTATGTGGTTCATGAAAAGAACAGACATGCAATGACACTGGTGGATCCTTATGTGGTTTATGGAAGGAACAAACATGCAATCACACTAGGTGGATTCATATGTAGTTTATGGAAGTAACACACATGCAATGACACTGGGTGTGGTTCATGAAAAGAACATACATGCAATGACATTGGTAGATCCTTATGTGGTTCATGAAAAGAACGGACATCCAATGACACTGGTGGATCCTTACGTGGTTTGTTTAGAGGAACAGACATGCAATGACTCTAGCCGTGGTTCATGAAAAGATTAGACATGCAATGACACCGGGTGTGGTTCATGAAAAGAACTGACATGCAATGACTTATGTGGTTTGTTTAGAAGAACATACATGCAATGACACTAGGTGTGGTTCATGAAAAGAACAGATAGGAAATGACACTGGTGGATCCTTATGTGGTTTGTTTAGAAGAACACGCATGCAATGACACTGGTTGTGGTTCATGAAAAGAACAGACACGCAATGACACTGGTGGATCCTTATGTGGTTTGTTTACAGGAACAGACATGCAATCACACTAGGTGGATCCATATGAGGTTTATGGAAGTAAAAGACATGCAATGACTCTAGCTGTGATTCATGAAAAGAACAGGGATGCAATGACACTGGTGGATCCTTATGTGGTTCATGAAAAGAACAGACAGGCAATGACACTTGTGGATCCTTATGTGGTTTGTTTAGAAGAACACACATGCAATGACACTGGGTGTGGTTCAAGAAGAACACACATCCAATGACACTGGTGGATCCTTATGTGGTTTGTTTAGAGGAACAGACATGCAATCACACTAGGTGGATCCATATGTGGTTTATGGAAGTAAAAGACATGCAATGACTCTGGTAGATCCTTATGTGGTTCATGCAAAGAATAGACATGCAGTGAAACTGGGTGTGGTTCATGAAAAGAACAGACATGCAATGACACTAGGTGTGGTTCATGAAATGAACAGATATGCAATGACACTGGTGGATCCTTATGTGGTTTATGGAAGGAACAAACATGCAATCATACTAGGTGGATCCATATGTGGTTTATGGAAGTAACACATATGCAATGACACTGGGTGTGGTTCATGAAAAGGACAGACATGCAATGACAGTGGTAGATCCTTATCTTGGAATTATGCCCTAGAGGCAATAATAAAGATGTTATTATTATAATTCTTGTTCATGTTAAAGTTTATATTCCATGCTAGAATTGTATTAAGCGGAAACATTAATACTTGTGTGGTTTGTGAACAACACCGTGTCCCTAGTACGCCTCTATGGACTAGCTCATTGATCAATGATGGTTAAGGTTTCCTAACCATAGACATGAGTTGTCAATTGATAATGAGATCATATCATTGGGAGAATGATATGGTGGACATACCCAAACTAAGCGAAGCAATTAGATCGTGTCATTGTGTTCATCTTTGCGAAGCTTTTCCTATGTCAAATATTGTATTCCTTAGACCATGAGATAATGCAACTCCCTGGTATCGGAAGAAAGCTTTGAGGTCATCAAACGTCATCCTATGAGAGGGTGATCATAAAGGTGTCTCTCAGGTGATCGGAAAGTATCTGTTGGGTTATATGTATCGAGATGGGATTTGTCCCTCCCAAGTCGGAGAGATATACTTCGGGCCCACTCGGTAATCGATATCAACACCGCTTGCAAGCATGTGGTTAAGGAGTTAATCACAAAGTGATATCGGATTACGGAACGAGTAAAGTACTTGATGTGAACGAGATTGAACTAGGTATGACGATACCGACGATCGAATCTCGGGCAGGTAAAATATCGCGAGACGAAGGGAATATATATATGGGATTGATTGAATCCTGGCATCATGGTTCATCCGATATGATCATCGATGAATGTGTGGGAGTCAATATGGGTGCCCAGACCCCGCTGTTGATTATTGATAGAAGATCATGTCTGCATATTCTCGAACCCGCAGGGTCACACACTTAACGTGTCTCGACGCTAGGATAGATTGGATACTTGGTTTATGAATTTTTGTTCGGAGTCTCGGATGGGATCCGGGATATCACGAGAGGTTCCGGAATGGTCCGGAAAATAAGATTCATATAAGGCAGTGCAATTTTTGGAGTTCAGAATTGTTCCGGGTTAATCGGTATTGTACTGGAAGCTTCTAGAACCTTCCGGAAGGGGGCCAACGTGGTCCCACCTTCCGGGAGGGGGCATGGGCCTATGAGGGAGTGTCCTGGCCGCATTGGGCCAGGGGCACAAGGTCCCATAGGGCCCAGCCGATCCTAGATAAGTTTAAACTCGTTTAAACTAGAGATAGGATTTCTAGATAAGGGAGAGTTTAAATCGTTTAAACTAGAGATAGGCTTGGAGGATGGGCAAGGGCTGGCCGCACCCCCCTCTATATATAGAGGGCTGGTGCGCCCCCTCCCCCTACCACACACCTTCCTCCAAACCCTAGTTGCCCTGCTGCCCTCCTCTCTCCCTCCCGACTGTTTGTAGGCGAAGCCCTGCTGCAGAAATTCTCCACCATATACACCACGCCGTCGTGTTGTAGATCCAATCCATCTCTCCACCATACTTGCTGGTCCGAGGAAGGAGGAGACGTCGAGGTGCTGCACGTGTGCATCTCACGGAGGCACCACCACTTGTGGTGCTAGATCGGATCGGATCGCGAGGAGGAGAAGCGAGTACGACTACATCACCCACGTTCCGACGAACGTTCCGCTGCGCGAATCTTCAAGGGTATGAAGATCTAATCCAATCTCTCTCGTTGTTTGCATCTCCTAGATTAGATCTTGGCTTTCCCTCTGTTCGCTTCCGTAGAAAATTTTGATTTACTATGCTGCAAAACCCTTCAGTGGTATCAGAGCTAGATCTATGCGTACATGTGTTTCACGAGTACAACGCAACATGGTTGTTGCGGGCGTTGATGTTTTCTGTTGCAAGCCTCTTGTTTGATTTCTTCTTATGGCGCGGGATAGTGAGATTGAAGCGGTCCAGGCCAACCTTACGCGACGTCGTTCGCGAGACCGGCTCCGCACTTGACGTGTGGCTTGTACCATACATGCGGCTGGTGGATGTCAGTTTCTCTCACTATAGTTGTCATGGGATTAACACCGGAGTTTGGCAACCATAATATCACCGTTGTGGCTTTCCGTAGGTAAGAATCGTTCTTAGCATCTACTCCCATAAGCCACGTAAAACATGCAACAACAAAGTAGAGGCGTCTAACTTGTTTTTGCAGGGAGTGTTTTCTGTGATATGGTATGGCCCAAGATGTGATGTGTATATTTGTAACTACCTCGGTGAATTACGCTCCTAGTACAAGCCTGGATGTTCAGAAATGGTTGAAATAGTATGGTGGGGCCCAAATGCCACTCACAGGTAGACCTTTCGGCCGTCCCAACCATTTCCCAACATCGGGACAAGAACGGGCGGCGTAATCGGCAGGCGAAGGGATCAACTACATACACAAATGAGTATGTATGCAAGCCACCATACAACAGTACATCAGAGCCATTCCATCTAAAAAGAAAGGAAATATAGCAACGCCATACGGCAAGATCCAAATATCCTAGATAGATATAATAGTTTAGGATATCTCCTCATACATCAAACATCAGAGTATCAAGCGGAAGCGGAAGACAAAATCCGAGTACGGATAAGAAGCAAATCGGCATAAGATGCCCCATAAATAAGCACATCCCGCCCACAGATCTCACGGATCCCCGTTCCCGGAATCTCTACACCGAATGATCGTTGCCCACATCGTCCGTCTCTTCAACCCAGTATCCATCTTGCGAGGGTACCTATTCATCTAAACCAATAATTTATCGTGTGAGACCCTAGGGGTACTCGGCAAGTCTTTATGCCTCTAAAGGGGACACAACCTGGGGTGACGCAATTGCAGCAAAAGATAAACCCTAGCAATTCTATAGATACTCGCTAACCATCTGCCTAACCAGAGATAGACGGATGTCCGTGAATTAATAACAACAGTTATAACAGTTATAACGGTAATCTTAACAGATCCATCCTCCTCCTCGCTTACCGACAAGGAAGCGGACGAACAACCCCCCCATCCGTTGGCAGTTTTGTTATCCATTCCGTGAGCGTTGCACTAATTACTAGTCAGGTACCTAGTCTGGTCAAATTAAAAGCGGTACTTTAGTTATGCTTGTCTATGATCGAGAAACTGTGCTCCAAGTCGTCCATAACCGCGGACATGGCTTTCAGAAAGTTTTACCCTGCAGGGGTGCACAAATAGCAACACACACTCGATATGCCTCGGAAAAACCAAATCAAAACCCAACGAGGCAGTCACGACAAAGCAATCACAGGATTCAGAAATATTTCAGGGGGCCACCCCATTAAGCTACCCGCGACGAAGTTGGCCGACTCCGAGATGGACTCAAGGTTTGCGCCAATGGCTGTGAACGACTGGGAACCCGAAAATGTGACTGGGCTTGTCGACACCGCGAAAACACTCCGCTTTCCTAAACAGTACAGTGTGCAGTACCTCGCACAATTTAAATAAAGCAGTAAAGCATGGCATAAGTACATGATAATAAATAAAACCTCAAACTAGTTTGTGGCCCCAAGAAATAAGAATGAATCAAGCTCTGGCTCAGGGGGGTTCATAAGCCTCCCGGATGTGGATAGCGCGAATATTCAAGGAACATGAATCAAGTACTCGGGGTCCTACGGGACACAAGTGAGCCTGAAAAACCAAATAGCGAATATGGCTCACCGATGCCACTTTCATTAGTTATCCCATTACTACTCAAATTAAGTTGTATAGGTACCTCGTTATCCATCAGTCACTCACATACCCTACACATGCTGTTCTACGACTCACATGGCTCAAACAACTCCTGTGGTAATGGCTCATGGGATGGAGGAACAAGCTTCGGTGGGGTTTAAAAGTAAAGGCTATGCAATACTTGGGATTCAATTTAATTCAATCGCGACTCAATGATGCAAGAATAAGAAAGAGGCAATAGGTACTATATGTATGCAATCATGTGGTAGTGCTTGCCTGGCAGCTCAGTTGAAGCAATGGATGGATCTGGGTAGTGCTCCTGGGTCTCTTGATATATCCCCTGCTCAGCGTCTATTCGAAGAAGAACCAAACAAACAAGGGCTAGCATAAATAAGGTGCGCAAGCATATGAATAAATGCGACAAGCAAACAATTCATGCCATGATGAATGATGCACAATTTGCATGGCAATAAGGTAGCATGGCATGGGTGAGTGTGGAATACAAGAATGAATCATTTTATTGAGTTTTGGCCCCATTTTATACTCATTTAAGTTGCTGTACACATTATATTTATATGATGCATGCTGCAAAACAGATAAAGGAATGCATAAACAGAAAGGTCTCGTCGAGCTAATCATTTTAGACATATCATTTGTTGAATTTGGAGTTATAAAACAAAAGTTATTAATTTATTAAAGAAAAGGGGCATTTATTGTAATTTAAATAAACTTGGAATTTTAAATGTTCAAAATATATTTTGAAGGCCATATTTGAATTCCTCACATTTTTCTGATTTGAAAACATATATTATTTGTATTATTTGGATTTATATTTCAAAAGATAATTAAAAACAGATTTAGTTTTGAATTTGAATTCATTTGAAATAAGTTTGAATTAAAACAGATTACAGAAAAACTTTTTATACCCAGACAGACCCAGACACAGACACTGACGGGTGGGCCAACGCTGACTGGATGCCACAGCGCGCAGAAAGGATTTTTATACCGCGGCTAATCTAGCTCAAGCGAATGACAGGTGGACCATCGACCACGCGGGTCCACGCGGCAGAGGCGAACGGGGCAGGAGCTGACAGGTGGGGTTGGTCTGGAGCGCGGGTTAAGGGCGTAATACCGCGGGGGTGTTTTAGCAAAACAAACAGAGAGGCAGACAGGTGGGTTGATGCAACAAAAAGTGCAGGGGGTATCAGCAAAACAGCGCCCGCGGTACTGTGCTTCTTCCTCTGAATCTGTCTGTCGATAGATCGGTGCGCAGCAGCGGCAGGCGCGGCGCGCGGGCTCGATCCTGGGACCTAGCATGCGCGCGCGGAGGCGGCTACCGTTGCGGTGGCTCGGGCTAGGTGGCAGGGAAGCGGACATGGCCTAGATGGTGCTTACGCGATGCCACGGCGAGGATAACGAACGCGACGCCGGCGCACAGAGGCCGTTCGTCGGATCGTCCGGAGCGACCAAGGCAAGGCTGCGACGACGAGGATGTCTGGGGGGTTGAGTAGCTCACCGAGAGTGCGTCGGTGTAGGTGGATCGGCTTGGGCCGCTGGCGATCGAAGAGGAAGCAGACGGACCGAGGATTTAGGGTTCCGGCGAGACGCGGCGGCGATCTCCGGCTCTGGCCTTTCTCCTCCGCCTCTGCGTGTACGGGTCGATGCAGGGGACTGCCCTTGGTCTTCCAGGCCTCCTCGACGGCGCACTTGACGGCTGGATCGGCTGGACGCGGTGGAGGCCGAGGGTGCAGACGATGGTGTAGACGGTGGCGATGGAGCAGAGAGGGGAGAGGGCAGGGCGCCGCTGGGTGGATCTGGGGGTAGCTGGGAGAGGCAGAGAGGGTGGATAGGGACGAAGAGGAGAGGAGGTGCCGTGGGGGGAGTGGTTGGAGATAAAGGTGGCTTCGGCCACCTTTTCCCTCCTTCCTCCTCACGTGCTCGGCAGGGCAGGACCAGGGCAGGGAGCTGGCATGTGGGACCAGGGTGAGGCCAAGGAGGCAGGGGCAGGCTCGGGTGGTGGGGTCCTCAGGCAGAGAGAGAAAAGAGAGGGAGGGAGGAGCTCGTGTTGGGGTGGTGGTAGCCTCGGGCTAGGGTTGGAGCTAGGGTAGGAAGGAGAGGGGGTATGGCTCGGGTAGGGTTTGTCTTAGATGGGGTAGCTTGGTGGCATGGTGGGGCCAGCTAGATAGAGAGAAAGAGGGGAAGCCAAGCGAAAGGGAGAGGTGAACTAGGGTTAGCTAGAGGGGGTTCTCGGGTTAGGGCTTAAGAGAGAGGTGAGATGATCAAGCACATGATCATGGATACACATGATCTAGCACATGGATTTTGGTGTATGGCAAGACCACACAAAAGAAACAAGCAAAAGAGGGTAAGGGAAAAAGGAAGATGATCCACTAAAAATCTAATAAAATCCAAATGACAAGATAAAGGGGTACTTGCATGGGCCATGCATAATTAATTAATACCATGTTTATCTTTCTGAAAACAAGATTATTTACATGGCATTTTCTTATGCATTCCAAAGTGTGGAGTAAGGCTCAAGCAAAAGAATTACAAGGAAAGTTCCAAGTGAAAAATAGATGGAGATGATCATGTTTGAGTAAGCTTGGGACTTGCTAGTGTGTATGTGCCACTAGGCATTTAGTAAGCCCAACAATATTCCAACATGATAATAACCCCAAAACAATCCATATGGAAGCTAGCAAAAGGTTCCATTCACAAGGCATGAAAAGATGGCCATGTGGCTCTCATATATCAATGATGTGAAACCAACATGATGCCAAGATGAGAGCATGTGGAAAAGAATTGGATCCATCCCAACCCACATGAGCTAGAGGTAAACCAATAAGTGCCAAGCTCATATTTAGTTGGATGGTGGAATTATAAGGTGGTGAAAGAAAGGTGGTGGAGTTAATAAGAGATATGCCCCCAACTCAACTTGGGCATTTAACAATATATCAAGAACCAAATACAATATCAAGAGGCAAATACAATGAACAATGCACATGAGATAAGAACCAAATGAAAAGGGTTTTATATGATGCTCAAAATGCAAGGTGGCATGATGACATGAGCATGATATAATGATGATGCAACAATTATATATTTGAAGTAGCCATTATATTACTAGACCAAGTAGCATTACAATTGTTAGACAATTGGGATGCTACAACTCTCCCCCACTAAACAGGAATCTCGCCCCGAGATTCTAGGATGAAGAAGAAGACTCAAACAGGGTAGGATACTTGGCACGGAGTTCATCTTCGCGTTCCCAAGTGGCTTCATCAAAGGAATGGTGCGACCACTGCACCTTGCAGAACTTGATGGACTTGTTGCGAGTCCTTCTTTCTGCGACTTCGAGGATTTTTGTGGGCTGTTCTTGATAAGATAGGTCTTCTTGGAGATTGATAAGCTCATGGTCCACGGTCCTGCCGGGATCCTTGAAGCACTTCTTGAGCTGAGAGATGTGGAAAACATCATGGACCTTGAGTTTTTCCGGGAGCTCAAGAGCATAAGCAACTTCTCCTCTTCTTCCACGAACTTTGAAAGGACCGATGTATCTAGGAGCCAGCTTTCCTTTGATACCAAAACGGTGCGTGCCTCTCATGGGAGTGACACGAAGGTAAACGAGATCACCAGGGACATACTCCATGTCCATGTGCTTCCTGTCATAATTGCTCTTCTGGCGACTTTGAGCAATCCTCAAATTTTCAAGAATGATGTGAACCTTCTCCTCCGCTTGAGTCACAATGTCAGGGCCAAACAAGATCCTTTCACCTGCACCCGACCAACCAATCGGAGTTCTGCATTTGCGACCATAGAGAGCCTCAAATGGTGCCATCTTTAGACTTTTCTGGAAGCTGTTGTTGTAAGAGAATTCAGCATAAGGAAGACATTCTTCCCACTTCATGCCGAACGAGATTATGCAAGCACGGAGCATATCCTCCAGAATCTGATTGATCCTTTCAACTTGTCCTTGCGACTAAGGGTGGTAAGCTGTGCTGAAGTTCAACTTTGTTCCCAAAGCATTTTGGAAACTCTCGCAGAACTTGGAAGTGAAGATGCTTCCACGGTCTGAACTGATCTCAAGCGGAACCCCATACAGAGAGACAATTCTATTGATATAGAGCTCAGCCAACTGAATTGCCGAAATGGTTTCCTTGACGGGGAAGAAGTGAGCCACTTTAGAAAGCCTGTCAATGACAACAAAGATTGCATTGTTGCCCTTCTGCGACCTTGGAAAACCAGTGATGAAGTCCATCTCTACTTTCTCCCATTTCCATTCTGGGGGTTTCAATGGCTGTAGAAGACCGGAAGGTTTCTGATGGACAGCTTTCACTCTGCGGCAGACATCACACTCCGAGACATACTTGGCACAATATCTTTTCAAAACAGGCCACCAATATTGTGTTTTCAAGTCCATGTACATCTTTGTGCTGCCAGGGTGGATAGAAAGAACAGAATCATGCGCCTCCTTGAGAACTTGCTCTCTCAAACCCGGGTAGTTCGGAACAAACATCCGGTGTTCAAAGAAAAGCGTGCCTTGATCATCGACGTGGAAGGACTCATACTTCGGAAGCTGAATCCTGGAGATGATCTTTCTTGTGTGCGGATCACCAAGCTGAGAAGAGCGAACCTTTTCTTCTAAGAGAGGAGTAGCCAGAAGGTTCAGGAGATACCCTTGTTCCACAATTTCCAGGTTGAGCTGACGGAATTCCTCGCATAAGAGAGGCTGTTGTTCTTCCATCATGAGGTTGTTGACATAAGCTTTGCGGCTGAGAGCATCTGCCATGACATTAGCTTTGCCCGGAGTGTAGTTGATGGTCAAATCAAAATCATTGATTGCTTCAATCCATCTCCTTTGCCGAAGGTTGAGATCAGGCTGAGTAAAGATATACTTCAGACTCTTGTGATCAGAAAAGATCTCACAACGGTTACCAAGCAAGTAGTGCCTCCATACTTTCAAAGCAAAGACAACTGCTGCGAGCTCGAGATCATGTGTAGGATAGTTGATCTCATGCATCTTCAACTGACGAGAGGCATAAGCAACAACTTGTTTTTCTTGCATAAGAACCGCACCCAATCCTTGCAAAGAGGCGTCACAGAAAATCTAAAACGGCTTGGATGTATCCGGAGGAACCAAGACTGGTGTGGAAGTGAGCTTCTCTTTGAGTGTCTCAAAGCTTGCTTGACATGCAGGAGTCCAAAAGTATTTCTTGCCTTTCTTGAGGAGATCGGTAAGAGGCTTCGCTATCTTCGAAAAGTTCTGAACGAAGCGACGGCAATAACTAGCCAAACCAAGGAAACTCCGCACTTCTTTGACATTAACAGGAGGAAGCCATTCAACAATCGTCTTCACAGTTTCCGGATTGACTGCAATGCCCTTGGCAGAGATGACGTGACCAAGATAGGTTACTTGAGGCAGCCAAAACTCACACTTGGAGAACTTTGCATACAAGCGGTTCTCACGAAGCTTGTTTAGGACACACCGAAGGTGTTCTTCATGCTCTTCCTGTGACTTAGAATAGACTAGGATGTCATCCAGATAGACCACAACGAACTTATCAAGATACTCCATGAAAACCGAGTTCATGAGCCTCGAGAAGGTGGCAGATGCGTTGGTGAGACCGAAAGACATGACCGTGTACTCATACAGGCCATAGCGGGTGGTGAAAGCTGTCTTCGGAACATCTTCCTTGCGAATCTTGATTTGGTGATAACCACTTCTCAAGTCCAGCTTAGAGAATACCACAGCTCCAGCTAGCTGATCAAAGAGATCATTAATCCGCGGAAGGGATATTTATTCTTGATGGTTTTAGCATTGAGAGCCCGATAGTCAACACAAAGTCTATCAGTCTGATCTCGCTTCTTCACAAAGAGGGTTGGGCTACCCCAAGAAGAAGTACTATGCTGAATGAAACCCAACTTCTCTTGTTCATCAAGCTGTCATTTGAGTTCAGCCAACTCAGTAGGACCCATCTTATAAGGCTGCTTGGAGATAGGAGCGGTACCAGGTTCAAGCTCAATTACAAACTCAACCTCACGATCTGGAGGCATACCTGGCAACTCTTCAGGAAAGACATCTGGAAACTCACAGACCACCGGAACACTCTGAATAGCTTCCATAGCATCAACATTCAGAGCCGCCAAAGAGAAAAGCTGGAAAGCAGGAGTCAGACTTGGAGAATAGACTATATGGCCTTCAGGAATCTTCAGAGAAACCGAGCGTTTAGCACAATCAATCACAGCTGCATTTGCTGTCAACCAATCCATGCCCAAGATGACATCAATGTCAGAATTGCCCAGAATGATTAAGGAAGCCGAGAACGAAGAGCCACCAATCTCAATTTGATTGCCATGGCTGACTTTAGAAGCTGCCATTGTTGCTCCAGGAGAAAGGACCATTAACCGCTTAAGGAGAGGATCCATAGCTAACCCATTCTCATCTGCAAACTTGGTTGACACAAAAGAATGCGATGCACCAGAATCAAACAAAACTCGTGTAGGGACTGAGTTAACGGATAGCATACCCATCACAACTCCAGGTGCATGCTCAGCTTGAGCGGCGTTGACACAGTTGGCACGAGCAATAGTAGACCCGGGCTTGGTGTTGATGTTGAGAGCCCGAGGTGGTGGTGCACGAACCAAAGGAGAGCTTGCCGCAGATCTTGGAGGTGGTGGAGGAAGAGCCTTGTTCTTCGTCGGACAGTTCTAGTACTGATGCCCAGTGTCTCCACAAGTGAAACAAGCACCAGGTGGACGTGGAGCAACGTAGCCAGGGACTCCGCCAGGCGCTCCAGGGTAGTGGTGGTTGTAGCCCCTGGGAGCAGCAGTGAGGAAGTTTGGTGGCCTTGTCGCGTAGCTTGAAGGTCTTGGTGGAGCCGGGAGCGACGGTGGGGTGTTAGGAACCTAGACACGACGCTTAGAAGGAGCTGACATAGCTGAAGAGCTTGCTGCATCACGGCTGTGTTTCTTTGACTCCTCAAACACTTGCCTACTTGCCTCTTCCTGCAGAGCTGTATGCTGAAGTTCCAGAAAAGACGCCGACCTTGCATGTGTGATTGCATATTTAATCGATGCATTGAGCCCTTGCCTGAACCTCTTTTGCTTCTTCTTGTCATCAGAGATCTCATCGCCACCATAACGAGAAAGGTTCATGAAGTTCCTGATGTAGGTATTGACATTATCATTGCCCTGCTTGAGGTTGAGAAACGCTTCCTTCATCCTCTCCATGACAATTTCTGACAGATACTGCTCTTTGAAAGCTCCAGTGCACTGTCCCCAAGTAGGCTGAAAACCAGTGCAGTTTGCCTTCAGGTAATTCTCCCACCAGAGAGCTGCATCTCCCTTCAGAAGGTGAGTAGCACACTTTACCCATTCTTGCTCAGGAACATCAGCAGTTGCCAGTAACCTTGACACCTCACGCAACCAATCATCAGCATCAAGTGGTTGATCAGAAACATCAAATTGGCGTGGGTTGAACTTCAGGAACCTCTTGATGTCTCCTCGCTTGGGAGGTGGAGGTAGCGGAACAAACTCATTCCTCCTGACACTTTCCTCAAACCGCTGCTGGTTCTGCTGCATTGCTGCCAAGGCATTGGCGATGCTTGACAACGCTGCCCCCAGTTCAGGTTGTATGTCCTCCTCAGAACGGCGTGGTGGTGCCATCCTGTGATTGATATAAAACACAAGTCAGTACTATGATGGAAATAATAATAATCCAAAATAGTACCAAGATGGAATTACTCAAGATTAAAGGATACAATTTACTAAGATGATATTAAAATATCAACAAAGTTCAAAGCACCTAGAAGATATTAAGTATATCGCACACGACTGAAAAGGAGTGTGGTACACAAATATATCAAAGAAAAATTTTCCACAAATTTCGGCATTAAAATACCAATAGATGCGCAAAATCCCTTAACGAATCAAGATTAGTGACTCTACCAACTCAATATACAAGAGCGAATGACAAGAGTAGTGGTATGGTCGCGACTCCATCCCGCACTCAAATCATTACTCCGCACATGAATAAGTAAAACACATATCTCAACACCTTCTTCTCATGATAAGCCTAAAGATTAGCAACTACGGAAACGAACACACTAAAGAAGATAACGTCGGATAACAAAGAGTAAGACAGATCGCGTCGGTATACAACGAATCAGATAGATCGCGTCGGTTTGCAAAAGCCTGTCGGTATGGAATGTACCAACAGTCGATAACCAAAAGGCCGATAAGATAACAACTTGGATGCAACAGATAGACAAGGAATTACACACACACACTCACGCACACAGATACACAACCTATGGTACTACAGAAACCCAGAACACGTGAATCCTAGTTTGAATTTAAGAAGCGGATTGAAAACGTTACACTTCCTTACCAGAGAAGGGTGGGTGGGTGGGTAAGAAGAAAAGTGGAAGCAGTCCTACTCTCGCGTTTTTTTTTTTCCTAGTATACATAACTACCAAAAATATTTGCTAGACAGAAAACGACCATTTGGCTGAGACCCTGAAGGGCGGGATGGCTCTGATACCAATTGTAACTACCTCGGTGAATTACGCTCCTAGTACAAGCCTGGATGTTCAGAAATGGTTGAAATAGTACGGTGGGGCCCAAATGCCACTCACAGGTAGACCTTTCGGCCGTCCCAACCATTTCCCAACATCGGGACAAGAACGGGCGGCGTAATCGGCAGGCGAAGGGATCAACTACATACACAAATGAGTATGTATGCAAGCCACCATACAACAGTACATCAGAGCCATTCCATCTAAAAAGAAAGGAAATATAGCAACGCCATACGGCAAGATCCAAATATCCTAGATAGATATAATAGTTTAGGATATCTCCTCATACATCAAACATCAGAGTATCAAGCGGAAGCGGAAGACAAAATCCGAGTACGGATAAGAAGCAAATCGGCATAAGATGCCCCATAAATAAGCACATCCCGCCCACAGATCTCACGGATCCCCGTTCCCGGAATCTCTACACCGAATGATCGTTGCCCACATCGTCCGTCTCTTCCACCCAGTATCCATCTTGCGAGGGTACCTGTTCATCTGAACCAATAATTTATCGTGTGAGACCCTAGGGGTACTCAGCAAGTCTTTATGCCTCTAAAGGGGACACAACCTGGGGTGACGCAATTGCAGCGAAAGATAAACCCTAGCAATTCTATAGATACTCGCTAACCATCCGCCTAACCAGAGATAGACGGATGTCCGTGAATTAATAACAACAGTTATAACAGTTATAACGGTAATCTTAACAGATCCATCCTCCTCCTCGCTTACCGACGAGGAAGCGGACGAACAACCCCCCCATCCGTTGGCAGTTTTGTTATCCATTCCGTGAGTGTTCCACTAATTACTAGTCAGGTACCTAGTCTGGTCAAATTAAAAGCGGTACTTTAGTTATGCTTGTCTATGATCGAGAAACTGTGCTCCAAGTCGTCCATAACCGTGGACATGGCTTTCAGAAAGTTTTACCCTGCAGGGGTGCACAAATAGCAACACACACTCGATATGCCTCGGAAAAACCAAATCAAAACCCAACGAGGCAGTCACGACAAAGCAATCACAGGATTCAGAAATATTTCAGGGGGCCACCCCATTAAGCTACCCGCGACGAAGTTGGCCGACTCCGAGACGGACTCAAGGTTTGCGCCAATGGCTGTGAACGACTGGGAACCCGAAAATGTGACTGGGCTTTTCGACACCACGAAAACACTCCGCTTTCCTAAACAGTACAGTGTGCAGTACCTCGCACAATTTAAATAAAGCAGTAAAGCATGGCATAAGTACAGGATAGTAAATAAAACCTCAAACTAGTTTGTGGCCCCAAGAAATAAGAATGAATCAAGCTCTGGCTTAGGGGGGTTCATAAGCCTCCCGGATGTGGATAGCGCGAATATTCATGGAACAGGAGTCAAGTACTCGGGGTCCTACGGGACACAAGTGAGCCTGAAAAACCAAATAGCGAATATGGCTCACCGATGCCACTTTCATTAGTTATCCCACTACTACTCAAATTAAGTTGTATAGGTACCTCGTTATCCATCAGTCACTCACATACCCTACACATGATGTTCTACGACTCGCATGGCTCAAACAACTCCTGTGGTAGTGGCTCATGGGATGGAGGAACAAGCTTCGGTGGGGTTTAAAAGTAAAGGCTATGCAATACTTGGGATTCAATTTAATGCAATCGCGACTCAATGATGCAAGAATAAGAAAGAGGCAATAGGTACTATATGTATGCAAGCATGTGGTAGTGCTTGCCTGGCAGCTCAGTTGAAGCAATGGATGGATCTGGGTAGTGCTCCTGGGCCTCTTGATATATCCCCTGCTCAGCGTCTATTCGAAGAAGAACCAAACAAACAAGGGCCAGCATAAATAAGGTGCGCAAGCATATGAATAAATGCGACAAGCAAACAATTCATGCCATGATGAATGATGCACAATTTTCATGGCAATAAGGTAGCATGGCATGGGTGAGTGTGGAATACAAGAATGAATCATTTTATTGAGTTTTGGCCCCATTTTATACTCATTTAAGTTGCTGTAAACATTATATTTATATGATGCATGCTGCAAAACAGATAAAGGAATGCATAAACAGAAAGGTCTCGTCGAGCTAATCATTTTAGACATATCATTTGTTGAATTTGGAGTTATAAAACAAAAGTTATTAATTTATTAAAGAAAAGGGGCATTTATTGTAATTTAAATAAACTTGGAATTTTAAATGTTCAAAATATATTTTGAAGGCCATATTTGAATTCCTCACATTTTTCTGATTTGAAAACATATATTATTTGTATTATTTGGATTTATATTTCAAAAGATAATTAAAAACAGATTTAGTTTTGAATTTGAATTCATTTGAAATAAGTTTGAATTAAAACAGATTACAAAAAAACTTTTTATACCCAGACAGACCCAGACACAGACGCTGACGGGTGGGCCAACGCTGACTGGATGCCAGAGCGAGCAGAAAGGATTTTTATACCGCGGCTAATCTAGCTCAAGCGAATGACAGGTGGGCCGTCGACCACGCGGGTCCACGCGGCAGAGGCGAACGGGGCAGGAGCTGACAGGTGGGGTTGGTCTGGACCGCGGGTTAAGGGCGTAATACCGCGGGGGTGTTTTAGCAAAACAAATAGAGAGGCAGACAGGTGGGCCAGGCTGGACGGCGGGTAGATGCAACAAAAAGTGCAGGGGGTAGGTGGATCGGCTTGGGGCGCTGGCGATCGAAGAGGAAGCAGACGGACCGAGGATTTAGGGTTCCGGCGAGACGCGACGGCGATCTCCGGCTCTGGCCTTTCTCCTCCGCCTCTGCGTGTACGGGTCGATGCAGGGGACTGGCCTTGGTCTTCCAGGCCTCCTCAACGGCGCACTTGACGGCTGGATCGGCTGGACGCGGTGGAGGCCGAGGGTGCAGACGATGGTGTAGACGGTGGCGATGGAGCAGAGAGGGGAGAGGGCAGGGCGCCGCTGGGTGGATCTGGGGGTAGCTGGGAGAGGCAGAGAGGGTGGATAGGGACGGAGAGGAGAGGAGGTGCCGTGGGGGGGAGTGGTTGGAGATAAAGGTGGCTTCGGCCACCTTTTCCCTCCTTCCTCCTCACGTGCTCGGCAGGGCAGGACCAGGGCAGGGAGCTGGCATGTGGGACCAGGGTGAGGCCAAGGAGGCAGGGGCAGGCTCGGGTGGTGGGGTCCTCAGGCAGAGAGAGAAAAGAGAGGGAGGGAGGAGCTCGGGTTGGGGTGGTGGTAGCCTCGGGCTAGGGTTGGAGCTAGGGTAGGAAGGAGAGGGGGTATGGCTCGGGTAGGGTTTGTCTTAGATGGGGTAGCTAGGTGGCATGGTGGGGCCAGCTAGATAGAGAGAAAGAGGGGAATCCAAGCGAAAGGGCGAGGTGAACTAGGGTTAGCTAGAGGGGGTTCTCGGGTTAGGGCTTAAGAGAGAGGTGAGATGATCAAGCACATGATCATGGATACACATGATCTAGCACATGGATTTTGGTGTATGGCAAGACCACACAAAAGAAACAAGCAAAAGAGGGTAAGGGAAAAAGGAAGATGATCCACTAAAAATCTAATAAAATCCAAATGACAAGCTAAAGGGGTACTTGCATGGGCCATGCATAATTAATTAATACCATGTTTATCTTTGTGAAAACAAGATTATTTACATGGCATTTTCTTATGCATTCCAAAGTATGGAGTAAGGCTCAAGCAAAAGAATTACAAGGAAAGTTCCAAGTGAAAAATAGATGGAGATGATCATGTTTGAGTAAGCTTGGGACTTGCTAGTGTGTATGTGCCACTAGGCATTTAGTAAGCCCAACAATATTCCAACATGATAATAACCCCAAAACAATCCATATGGAAGCTAGCAAAAGGTTCCATTCACAAGGCATGCAAAGATGGCCATGTGGCTCTCATATATCAATGATGTGAAACCAACATGATGCCAAGATGAGAGCATGTGGAACAGAATTGGATCCATCCCAACCCACATGAGCTAGAGGTAAACCAATAAGTGCCAAGCTCATATTTAGTTGGATGGTGGAATTATAAGGTGGTGGAGTTAATAAGAGATATGCCCCCAACTCAACTTGGGCATTTAACAATATATCAAGAACCAAATACAATATCAAGAGGCAAATACAATGAACAATGCACATGAGATAAGAACCAAATGAAAAGGGTTTTATATGATGCTCAAAATGCAAGGTGGCATGATGACATGAGCATGATATAATGATGATGCAACAATTATATATTTGAAGTAGCCATTATATTACTAGACCAAGTAGCATTACAATTGTTAGACAATTGGGATGCTACAATATTGTATGCGATGATCATGTTTTGTAATGTTTCACGACTTGCATGTCGATGAGTACACAACCGGCAGGAGCCATATGGTTGTCTTTATAATTGTGTATGACCTGCGAGTCAACTTCTCATACGCCATGTAATAGCTTTACTTTATCGCTAAGTAGTTAGCAATAGTTGTAGTTGCTATTCGTGGTGGAGGCAATCATGGTGGAGTGATGGAGATCATGCCGGAACGCACAAGATGGAGATCATTGCGCGAAGACTGGCTATACCATGTCACATAAAGTTATATGCATGTGATGATTATCCTTTTATATATCTTATTATGCTTAGATCGCGACGGTAGCATTATAAGATGATTCCTCACTTAAAGATCAAGATAAAACTGTGTTCTCCCCATGTATGCACCGTTGCGAAAGTTCGTCGTGTCCAAGCATCACGTGATGATCGGGTGCTATAGACTCTACGCTCACATACAACGGGTGCAAGCCAGTTTTGCACACGCGGAAATACTTGGGTTTGACTTGACGAGCCTAGCATGTACAGACATGGCCTCGGAACACATGAACCGAAAGGTTAAGCATGAGTCATATGAATGATATGATCGACACTTCGTTGTCCACCATTGAAGCCACATCTCTTCTCGTGAAGATCGGATTAGGTGTGGTGAATTTGGATCGTGTTCACTAAACAACTTGAGGGATGTTGAATTTAGTGGGAGTTCATCTAGTAATTTGATTAAGTTGAACTATTTATCATGAACATAGTCTAAATTGTACTTGCAAATACTGTAGATCACATGGCCAAGTCCAACTTCAACTTCAACGTTTTTGCTGAGAAAGAAAAGCTTAGAAACAATGGGTCTAACTTCACCAACTAGTTCCGCAATCTTAGAATCATTCTGTCTGGCGGACAAAAGGACTATGTCCTTGGGAAAGCGTTAGGTGACCCCCCTGCTGCAACTGCGCCGGCTGATGAGAAAGCTGTCTATCAGTCGCGCAAAGATGATTATGGTGTGATTAAGAGCACCATGTTGTTCGCTATGGAACCGGAACTTCAAAATCGTTTTGAAAACTATCCCGGGCCCTTTGAGATTCTCGAGGAGCTGAAAACCATGTTTCAGACTCAGGCCCGTTCTGAGAGATATGAGATCTCTGAGAAGTTCTTTAACTGCAAGATGGAGGAAGGGAGTTCCGTTAGTGAGCACGCCATTAAGATGTCGGGCTACACTCAACGCCTTGAGCAACTGGACTGCAAGATTCCAGAGGAGCTCAAGATTGACAGGGTTCTGCAATCACTCCCTCCCAGCTACAAAAGTTTTGTAGTGACTCACAATCAGATTGGTTCCACTGATACGATCACCGAGCTCTTCGCAAAGCTGAAGGCTGCGGAGGTGGACATCAAAAAGGATAATCATGTGTTGTTGGTCAACAAGCCCTCCTTTAAGAAAGGTAAAGGTGCAAAGAAGCCCTTCAAGAAAAGCGGCGGCAAGCGCGTTTCCCCTGTTGAGAAGAAGCTCAAGTCTGGTCCTAAGCCGGACACTGAGTGCTTCTATTGCAAGGACAAGGGTCACTGGAAGCGCAACTGTCCGAAGTACTTAGCGGACAAGAAGGCTGGCACCATCAAAGGTATATTTGATATACATGTTATTGATGTTTTCCTTACTAGCCCTCGTTGTAGTGCCTGGGTATTTGATACTGGTTCAGTTGCTAATATTTGTAACTCGAAACAGGAGCTACGGAATAGACGGCGGCTTGCGAGGGATGAGGTGACGATGCGCGTTGGCAACGGATCAAGAGTT
Organism: Avena sativa; assembly: GCA_916181665.1. Classification (NCBI taxonomy): domain Eukaryota; kingdom Viridiplantae; phylum Streptophyta; class Magnoliopsida; order Poales; family Poaceae; genus Avena; species Avena sativa. Next base: position 423,226,419 of record OV702287.1, on the reverse strand, counting down.
GATGTGATGGCCGTCGGCACGCTCTCCTTAGTTTTACCTTCGGGATTAGTTTTAAACCTTAATAAATGTTATTATGTGTCTGCGTTGAGCATGAACATTATTTCTGGATCGTGTTTATTGCAAGACGATTATTCATTTAAATCGGAGAATAATGGTTGTTCTATTTATATGAGTAACATCTTTTATGGTCATGCACCTCTTGTGAATGGTTTATTTCTTCTAAATCTCGAAAGGGATGAAACACACATCCATAACATTGAGGCTAAGAGATGCAAAGTAGATAGTGATAATACTACTTATTTGTGGCACTGTCGTCTAGGTCATATTGGTGTAAAGCGCATGAAGAAACTCCATTCTGATGGACTTTTGGAGTCTCTTGATTTTGAATCATTTGACACATGCGAACCATGCCTCATGGGCAAGATGATCAAAACCCCGTTCTCCGGTATGATGGAGCGAGCAACGGACTTGTTGGAAATCATACATACCGATGTATGCGGACCGATGAGTGTTTCGACGCGCGGTGGATATCGCTACTTTCTCACTTTTACCGATGACTTAAGTAGATATGGGTATATCTATTTAATGAAACATAAATCTGAAACGTTTGAAAAGTTCAAAGAATTTCAGAATGAAGTGGAGAACCATCGTAACAGAAAGATTAAGTTTCTACGATCCGATCGTGGGGGCGAATATTTGAGTTATGATTTTCTCACGCATCTCAAAGCAAGTGGAATAGTTTCACAACTCACGCCACCCGGAACACCACAGCGCAATGGTGTGTCTGAACGCCGGAATCGAACCCTATTAGATATGGTCCGATCAATGATGTCTCTTACTGATTTGCCGTTATCATTTTGGGGTTATGCATTAGAAACCGCTGCATTCACTTTAAATAGGGCTCCATCTAAATCCGTTGAGATGACACCGTATGAACTGTGGTTTGGTGCTAAACCTAAGTTGTCGTTTCTTAAAGTTTGGGGATGCGAAGCTTACGTCAAGAAGTTGATGCCGGACAAGCTCGAACCCAAAGCGGAGAAATGCGTCTTCATAGGATACCCTAAGGAAACTATTGGGTATACCTTCTATCACAGAACTGAAGGCAAAGTGTTTGTCGCAAAGAACGGTTCCTTTCTTGAGAAGGAGTTTCTCTCGAAAGAAGTGAGTGGGAGGAAAGTAGAGCTAGACGAGGTTATTGAACCTTCTCTTGAATTGGAGAGTAGCGCAGCACCTGAAATTGTTCCAGTGCCGCCTGCACCAACAATAGAGGAAGCTAATGACAAGGATCATGAAGCTTCGGACGATGCTGCTACTGAACGTCGCAGGTCGACAAGGTCGCGTGCCCCTCCTGAGTGGTACGGCAACCCTGTCTTGACTGTCTTGTTAGTAGAAGACAGCGAACCTACGAACTATGAGGAAGCGATGATGAGCCCAGACTCTGAGAAATGGCTAGAAGCCATGAAATCTGAATTAGGATCCATGAGCGAAAACCAAGTATGGACTTTGGTGGACCCTCCTAGCGACCGAAAGGCCGTTGAGTGCAAATGGATCTTCAAGAAGAAAACGGACGCGGATGGTAATGTTACCGTCTATAAAGCACGGCTTGTTGCGAAAGGTTTTCGACAAGTTCAAGGTGTTGACTACGATGAGACTTTCTCTCCCATAGCGATGTTTAAGTCCATTCGGATTTTATTAGCAATTGCTGCGTTTCATGATTATGAAATATGGCAGATGGATGTCAAGACTGCTTTCCTCAATGGCAACATTGATGAAGAGTTGTATATGATGCAACCCGAAGGTTTTGTCGATCCTAAGGATGCTGATAAAGTATGCAAACTTCAGCGTTCCATTTATGGACTGAAGCAAGCATCTCGGAGTTGGAACCTTCGTTTTGATCAAGTGATCAAGAGCTTTGGATTTGTTCCAAATTGCTATGAAGCTTGCATATACAAGAAAGTGAGTGGGAGCTCGGTGACGTTTCTGGTACTATATGTGGATGACATATTGATTATTGGAAATGACATCAACATGCTTAACGATGTGAAGAGTTATTTGAACAAGTGTTTTTCAATGAAAGACCTAGGTGAAGCTGCTTATATATTGGGCATCAAAATCTATAGAGATAGACAAAGACGCCTGATAGCTTTAAGCCAGAGTACATACCTAGACAAAGTTCTGAAAAGGTTCAGAATGGATAAGGCATTGAAAGGCTTAGTGCCTATGTTGTCAGGTAAGATATTGAGCAAGGCTCAGTGTCCAGCTACGGTAAATGATAGGGAAGCTATGAGAAAAGTGCCTTATGCCTCGGCCATAGGTTCCATCATGTATGCCATGCTGTGTACTAGACCGGATGTGTCCAATGCTCTTAGTTTGACGAGGAGATATCAAAGTGATCCAGGAGTGGAACACTGGACAGCCGTGAAGAACATCCCAAGGTACCTAAATAGGACTAAAGAAATGTTCTTAGTCTATGGGGGTGGTGAACAGCTCGTCGTAAAAGGTTACGTCGATGCTAGTTTCGACACCGACAAGGATGATTCTAAATCTCAGACAGGATACGTGTATATTTTGAATGGAGGAGCTGTGAGCTGGAGAAGCTGCAAGCAAAGCGTGATCGCGGGATCTACAGTAGAAGCGGAATACATGGCTGCTGCAGAAGCGTCAAGTGAAGGAGTTTGGATCAGAAACTTCATCACTGAGCTTGGCGTGGTTCCAAGTGCATTGGACCCACTGGAGATATTATGTGACAACACTGGCACCATAGCACTCGCTAAGGAACCAAGATATCATCCAAAGACCAAGCATATCAACCGCAAGTTTCATATAATCCGAGATTATATAGCAGATGGAGATCTGAAGATCAGCAAAGTACATACAGATCTGAATGTCGCAGATCCATTGACTAAACCTCTTCCACGTGTAAAACATGATCAGCACCTCAGTGCCATGGGTGTGAGATTGTTGCCAAATGTAAACTAGATTATTGACTCTAGTGCAAGTGGGAGACTGTTGGAATTATGCCCTAGAGGCAATAATAAAGATGTTATTATTATAATTCTTGTTCATGATAAAGTTTATATTCCATGCTAGAATTGTATTAAGCGGAAACATTAATACTTGTGTGGTTTGTGAACAACACCGTGTCCCTAGTACGCCTCTATGGACTAGCTCATTGATCAATGATGGTTAAGGTTTCCTAACCATAGACATGAGTTGTCAATTGATAATGAGATCATATCATTGGGAGAATGATATGGTGGACAGACCCAAACTAAGCGAAGCAATTAGATCGTGTCATTGTGTTCATCTTTGCGAAGCTTTTCCTATGTCAAATATTGTATTCATTAGACCATGAGATAATGCAACTCCCTGGTATCGGAAGAAAGCTTTGAGGTCATCAAACGTCATCCTATGAGAGGGTGATCATAAAGGTGTCTCTCAGGTGATCGGAAAGTATCTGTTGGGTTGTATGTATCGAGATGGGATTTGTCCCTCCCAAGTCAGAGAGATATACTTCGGGCCCACTCGGTAATCGATATCAAGACCGCTTGCAAGCATGTGGTTAAGGAGTTAATCACAAAGTGATATCGGATTACGGAACGAGTAAAGTACTTGTTGTGAACGAGATTGAACTAGGTATGACGATACCGACGATCGAATCTCGGGCAGGTAAAATATCGCGAGACGAAGGGAATATATATATGGGATTGATTGAATCCTGGCATCGTGGTTCATCCGATATGATCATCGATGAATGTGTGGGAGTCAATATGGGTGCCCAGACCCCGCTGTTGATTATTGATAGAAGATCATGTCTGCATATTCTCGAACCCGCAGGGTCACACACTTAACGTGTCTCGACGCTAGGATAGATTGGATACTTGGTTTATGAATTTTTGTTCGGAGTCTTGGATGGGATCCGGGATATCACGAGAGGTTCCGGAATGGTCCGGAGAATAAGATTCATATAAGGCAGTGCAGTTTTTGGAGTTCGGAATTGTTCCGGGTTAATCGGTATTGTACCGGAAGCTTCTAGAACCTTCCGGAAGGGGGCCAACGTGGTCCCACCTTCCGGGAGGGGGCATGGGCCTATGAGGGAGTGTCCTGGCCGCATTGGGCCAGGGGCACAAGGCCCCATAGGGCCTAGCCCATCCTAGATAAGTTTAAACTCGTTTAAACTAGAGATAGGATTTCTAGAAAAGGGAGAGTTTAAATCGTTTAAACTAGAGATAGGCTTGGAGGATGGGCAAGGGCTGGCCGCACCCCCCTCTATATATAGAGGGCTGGTGCGCCCCCTCCCCCCTACCACACACCTTCCTCCAAACCCTAGTTGCCCTGCTGCCCTCCTCTCTCCCTCCCGACTGTTTGTAGGCGAAGCCCTGCTGCAGAAATTCTCCACCATATACACCACGCCGTCGTGTTGTAGATCCAATCCATCTCTCCACCATACTTGCTAGTCCGAGGAAGGAGGATACGTCGAGGTGCTGCACGTGTGCATCTCACGGAGGCACCGCCACTTGTGGTGCTAGATCGGATCGGATCGCGAGGAGGAGAAGCCAGTACGACTACATCACCCACGTTCCGACGAACGTTCCGCTGCGCGAATCTTCAAGGGTATGAAGATCTAATCCAATCTCTCTCGTTGTTTGCATCTCCTAGATTAGATCTTGGCTTTCCCTCTGTTCGCTTCCATAGAAAATTTTGATTTACTATGCTGCGAACCCCTTCACCTTATGTGGTTCATGAAAAGAACAGACATGCAATGACACCGGTGGTTCCTTATGTGGTTTGTTTAGAGGAACAAACATGCAATGACTCTAGCCGGGGTTCATGAAAAGAACAGACATGCAATGACACCGGGTGTGGTTCATGAAAAGAACAGACATGCAATGACTTATGTGGTTTGTTTAGAAGAACACACATGCAATGACACTGGGTGTGGTTCATGAAAAGAACAGATAGACAATGACACTGGTGGATCCTTATGTGGTTTGTTTAGAAGAGCACTCATGCAATGAAACTAGGTGTGGTTCATGAGAAGAACACACATCCAATGACACTGGTAGATCCTTATGTGGTTTGTTTAGAGGAACAGACATGCAATCACACTAGGTGGATCCATATGTGGTTTATGGAAGTAAAAGACATGCAATGACTCTAGTAGATCCTTATCTGGTTCATGAAAAGAATAGACATGCAGTGAAACTTGGTGTGGTTCATGAAAAGAACAGACTTGCAATGACACTGGTGGATCCTTATGTGGTTCATGAAAAGAACAGACAGGCAATGACTTATGTGGTTTGTTTAGAAGAACACACATGCAATGACACTAGGTGTGGTTCATGAAAAGAACAGACATGCAATGACACTGGTGGATCCTTATGTGGTTTGTTTAGAGGAACAGACATGCAATCACACTAGGTGGATACATATGTGGTTTATGGAAGTAAAAGACATGCAATGACTCTAGCTGTGATTCATGAAAAGAACAGGCATGCAATGACACTGGTGGATCCTTATGTGGTTCATGAAAAGAATAGATAGGCAATGACACTGGTAAATCCTTATGTGGTTTGTTTAGAAGAACACACATGCAATGACACTGGGAGTGGTTCATGAGAAGAACACACATCCAATGACACTGGTGGATCTTTATGTGGTTTGTTTGGAGGAACAGACATGCAATCACACTAGGTGGATCCATATGTGGTTTATGGAAGTAAAAGACATCCAATGACTCTGGTAGATCCTTATGTGGTTCATGAAAAGAAAATACATGTAGTGAAACTGGGTGTGGTTCATGAAGAGAATAGACATGCAATGACACTGGGTGTGGTTCATGAAAAGAACAGACATGTAATGACATTGGTGGATCCTTATGTGGTTCATGAAAAGAATATATATGCAATGACACTGGTGGATCCTTATGTGGTTTGTTTAGAGGAACAGACATGCAATGACTCTAGCTGTGGTTCATGAAAAGAACAGACATGCAATGACACCGGGTGTGGTTCATGAAAAGAACAGACATGCAATGACTTATGTGGTTTGTTTAGAAGAACACACATGCAATGACACTGGGTGTGGTTCATAAAAATAACGGATAGGCAATGACACTAGTGGATCCTTATGTGGTTTGTTTAGAAGAACACGCATGCAATGACACTGGGTGTGGTTCATGAAAGAACAGACACGCAATGACACTGGTGGATCCTTATGTGATTTGTTTAGAGGAACAGACATGCAATCACACTAGGTGGATCCATATGTGGTTTATGGAAGTAAAAGACATGCAATGACTCTAGCTGTGATTCATCAAAAGAACAGACATGCAATGACACTGGTGGATCCTTATGTGGTTCATGAAATGAACAGACAGACAATGACACTAGTGGATCCTTATGTGGTTTGTTTAGAAGAACACACATGCAATGACACTCGGTGTGGTTCATGAGAAGAACACACATCCAATGACACTGGTGGATCCTTATGTGGTTTGTTTAGAGGAATAGACATGCAATCATACTAGGTGGATCCATATGTGGTTAATAGAAGTAAAATACATGCAATGACTCTAGTAGATCCTTATGTGGTTCATGAAAAGAACAGACATGCAGTGAAACTGGGTGTGGTTCATGAAAAGAATAGACATGCAATGACACTGGGTGTGGTTCATGAAATGAACAGACATGCAATGACACTGGTGGATCCTTATATGGTTTATGGAAGGAACAAACATGCAATCATACTAGGTGGAGCCATATGTGGTTTATGGAAGTAACACATATGCAATGACACTAGGTGTGGTTCATGAAAAGGACAAACATGCAATGACAGTGGTAGATCCTTATGTGGTTCATGAAAAGAACAGACATGCAATGACACCGGTGGATCCTTATGTGGTTTGTTTAGAGGAACAAACATGCAATGACTCTAGCCGTGGTTCATGAAAAGAACAGACATGCAATGACACCGGGTGTGGTTCATGAAAAGAACAGACATGCAATGACTTATGTGGTTCGTTTAGAAGAACACACATGCAATGACACTGGGTGTGGTTCATGAAAAGAACAGATAGGCAATGACACTGGTGGATCCTTATGTGGTTTGTTTAGAAGAACACGCATGCAATGAAACTGGGTGTGGTTAATGAAAATAACAGACACGCAATGACACTGGTGGATCCTTATGTGGTTTGTTTAGAGGAACAGACATGCAATCACACTAGGTGGATCCATATGTGGTTTATGGCAGTAAAAGACATGCAATGACTCTAGCTGTGATTCATGAAAAGAACAGACATGCAATGTCACTGGTGGATCCTTATGTGGTTCATGAAAAGAACAGACAGACAATGACACTGGTGGATCCTTATGTGGTTTGTTTAGAAGAACACACATGCAATGACACTGGGTGTGGTTCATGAGAAGAACACACATCTAATGACACTTGTGGATCCTTATGTGGTTTGTTTAGAGGAACAAACATGCAATCACACTAGGTGGATCCATATGTGGTTTATGGAAGTAAAAGACATGCAATGACTCTAGTAGATCCTTATGTGGTTCATGAAAAGAACAGACATGCAATGAAACTGGGTGTGGTTCATGAAAAGAACAGACTTGCAATGACACTGGTGGATCCTTATGTGGTTCATGAAAAGAATAGACAGGCAATAACACTGGTAGATCCTTATGTGGTTTGTTTAGAAGAACACACATGCAATGACACTGGGTGTGGTTCATGAGAAGAACACACATCCAATGACACTGGTGGATCCTTATGTGGTTTGTTTCGAGGAACAGACATGCAATCACACTAGGTGGATCCATATGTGGTTTATGGAAGTAAAAGACATCCAATGACTCTGGTAGATCCTTATGTGTTTCATGAAAAGAACAGACATGTAGTGAAACTGGGTGTGGTTCATGAAAAGAATAGACATGCAATGACACTGGGTGTGGTTCATGAAAAGAACAGACATGTAATGACATTGGTGGATCCTTATGTGGTTCATGAAAAGAACAGACAGGCAATGACACTGGTGGATCCTTATGTGGTTTGTTTAGAAGAACACACATGCAATGACACTAGGTGTGGTTCATGAGAAGAACACACATCCAATGACACTGGTGGATCCTTATGTGGTTTGATTAGAGGAACAGACATGCAATGACTCTAGCTGTGGTTCATGAAAAGAACAGACATGCAATGACACCGGGTGTGGTTCATGAAAAGAACAGACATGCAATGACTTATGTGGTTTGTTTAGAAGAACACACATGCAATGACACTGGGTGTGGTTCATGAAAAGAACGGATAGGCAATGACACTGGTCGATCCTTATGTGGTTTGTTTAGAAGAACACGCATGCAATGACACTGGGTGTGGTTCATGAAAAGAACAGACACGCAATGGCACTGGTGGATCCTTATGTGGTTTTTTTAGAGGAACAGACATGCAATCACACTAGGTGGATCCATATGTGGTTTATGGAAGTAAAAGACATGCAATGACTCTAGCTGTGATTCATGAAAAGAACAGACATGCAATGACACTGGTGGATCCTTATGTGGTTCATGAAAAGAACAGACAGGCAATGACACTTGTGGATCCTTATGTGGTTTGTTTAGAAGAACACACATGCAATGACACTGGGTGTGGGTCATGAGAAGAACACACATCCAATGACACTGGTGGATCCTTATGTGGTTTGTTTAGAGGAATAGACATGCAACCATACTAGGTGGATCCATATGTGGTTAATGGAAGTAAAAGACATGCAATGACTCTATTAGATCCTTATGTGGTTCATGAAAAGAACAGACATGCAATGAAACTGGGTGTGGTTCATGAAAAGAACAGACATGCAATGACACTGGGTGTGGTTCATGAAAAGAACAGACATGCAATGACACTCGTGGATCCTTATGTGGTTTATGGAAGGAACAAACATGCAATCACACTAGGTGGATCCATATGTGGTTTATGGAAGTAACACACATGCAATGACACTGGGTGTGGTTCATGAAAAGAACAGACATGCAATGACACTGGTGGATCCTTATGGGGTTTGTTTAGAGGAAAAGACATGCAGTGACTCTAGCCGTGGTTCATGAAAAGAACAGACATGCAATGACACCGGGTGTGGTTCATGAAAACAACAGACATGCAATGACTTATGTGGTTTGTTTAGAAGAACACACATGCAATGGCACTGGTTGTGGTTCATGAAAAGAACAGATAGGCAATGACACTGGTGGATGCTTATGTGGTTTGTTTAGAAGAACACACATGCAATGAAACTGGGTGTGGTTCATGAAAAGAACAGACACGCAATGACACTGGTGGATCCTTATGTGGTTTGTTTAGAGGAACAGACATGCAATCACACTAGGTGGATCCATATGTGGTTTATGGCAGTAAAAGACATGCAATGACTCTAGCTGTGATTCATGAAAAGAACAGACACGCAATGACACTGGTGGATCCTTATGTGGTTCATGAAAAGAACAGACAGACAATGACACTGGTGGATCCTTATGTGGTTTGTTTAGAAGAACACACATGCAATGACACTGGGTGTGGTTCATGAGAAGAACACACATCCAATGACAGTGGTGGATCCTTGTGTGGTTTGTTTAGAGGAACAGACATGCAATAACACTAGGTGGATCCATATGTGGTTTATGGAAGTAAAAGACATCCAATGACTCTGGTAGATCCTTATGTGGTTCATGAAAAGAACAGACATGTAGTGAAACTGGGTGTGGTTCATGAAAAGAATAGACATGCAATGACACTGGGTGTGGTTCATGAAAAGAACAGACATGTAATGACATTGGTGGATCCTTATGTGGTTCATGAAAAGAATAGATATGCAATGACACTGGTGGAACCTTATGTGGTTTGTTTAGAGAAACAGACATGCAATGACTCTAGCTGTGGTTCATGAAAAGAACAGACATGCAATGACACCGGGTGTGGTTCATGAAAAGAACAGACATGCAATGACTTATGTGGTTTGTTTAGAAGAACACACATGCAATGACACTGGGTGTGGTTCATGAAAAGAACGGATATGCAATGACACTGGTCGATCCTTATGTGGTTTGTTTAGAAGAACACGCATGCAATGACACTGGGTGTGGTTCATGAAAAGAACAGACACGCAATGGCACTAGTGGATCCTTATGTGGTTTGTTTGGAGGAACAGACATGCAATCACACTAGGTGGATCCATATGTGGTTTATGGAAGTAAAAGACATGCAATGACTCTAGCTGTGATTCATGAAAAGAACATACATGCAATGACACTGGTGGATCCTTATGTGGTTCATGAAAAGATTAGACAGGCAATGACACTAGTGGATCCTTATGTGGTTTGTTTAGAAGAACACACATGCAATGACACTGGGTGTGGTTCATGAGAAGAACACACATCCAATGACACTAGTGGATCCTTATGTGGTTTGTTTAGAGGAATAGACATGCAATCATACTAGGTGGATCCATATGTGGTTAATGGAAGTAAAAGACATGCAATGACTCTAGTAGATCCTTATGTGGTTCATGAAAAGAACAGACATGCAGTGAAACTGGGTGTGGTTCATGAAAAGAACAGACATGCAATGACACTGGGTGTGGTTCATAAAAAGTACAGACATGCAATGACACTGGTGGATCCTTATGTGGTTTATGGAAGGAACAAACATGCAATCACACTAGGTGGATCCATATGTGGTTTATGGAAGTAACACACATGCAATGACACTGGGTGTGGTTCATGAAAAGAACAGACATGCAATGACACTAGTGGATCCTTATGTGGTTTGTTTATAGGAAAAGACATGCAATGACTCTAGCCGTGGTTCATGAAAAGAACAGACATGCAATGACACCGGGTGTGGTTCATGAAAACAACAGACATGCAATGACTTATGTAGTTTGTTTAGAAGAACACACATGCAATGACACTAGTTGTGGTTCATGAAAAGAACAGATAGGCAATGACACTGGTGGATGCTTATGTGGTTTGTTTAGAAGAACACACATGCAATGAAACTGGGTGTGGTTCATGAAAAGAACAGACACGCAATGACACTGGTGGATCCTTATGTGGTTTGTTTAGAGGAACAGACATGCAATCACACTAGGTGGATCCATATGTGGTTTATGGCAGTAAAAGACATGCAATGACTCTAGCTGTGATTCATGAAAAGAACAGACATACAATGACACGGTGGATCCTTATGTGGTTCATGAAAATAACAGACAGACAATGACACTGGTGGATCCTTATGTGGTTTGTTTAGAAGAACACACATGCAATGACACTGGGTGTGGTTCATGAGAAGAACACACATCCAATGACACTGGTGGATCCTTATGTGGTTTGTTTAGAGGAACAGACATGCAACCACACTAGGTGGATCCATATGTGGTTTATGGTAGTAAAAGACATGCAATGACTCTAGTAGATCCTTATGTGGTTCATGAAAAGAACAGACATGCAGTGAAACTGGGTGTGGTTCATGAAAAGAACAGACATGCAATGACACTGGTGGATCCTTATGTGGTTCATGAAAAGAACAGACAGGCAATGACACTGGTGGATCCTTATGTGGTTTGTTTAGAAGAACACACATGCAATGACACTGGTGTGGTTCATGAAAAGAACAGACATGCAATGACACTGGTGGATCCTTTTGTGGTTTGTTTAGAGGAACAAACATGCAATCACACTAGGTGGATCCGTATGTGGTTTATGGAAGTAACAGACATGCAATGACACTGGTAGATCCTTATGTGGTTCATGAAAAGAACAAACATGCAGTGAAACTGGGTGTGGTTCATGAATAGAATAGACATGCACTGACACTGCGTGTGGTTCATGAAAAGAACAGACATGCAATGACACTAGTGGGCCCATCCTTATGTGTGGTTCATGAAAAGAATAGACATGCAATGACACTGGTGGATCCTTATGTGGTTTGTTTAGAAGAACACACATGCAGTGCCACTGGTGGATCCATGTGTGGTTTATGAGAAGAACACACATCCAATGAACTCTAGTGGATATATCTTGGCATAATTTGATGTATTCCACGATGTATTTCATTGTACAAGACACGTTCCATTTTTATACTACTCAGTTTTGCCCTTGGTTTTATGTGGTACTACTTAGTTTTGCCCACCCCCTCTCTATCTTTCGTAGAATCCCAAAACTGTGCTCACCCTGTCTGCTACTCCCTGATTGGTTGTCACAGTTGTCACGTGGATCGTGCGCACCAACCATTGATTCTGTGCGATCCAATAATGATCATTGCACACCTCGTGCCCTTCACAGTACAACGTGAGACAGCACGGACGTCTCCCTCCGCGAGACTTCTACAGGAAGGAACACGATGCCGTCCATGGAAAAAGTCGTCGAGCAGTCATGTCAAGTTTAATCAAGTCTGAAAAGCCTACTACTGCTGCTACAACTCATGCACAGGGCAACGGGGTCATCGAGTGCACGGTTGTCGACGGGACGCTGCAATTTATTACCACTTGATTTTAATCAGACATATCCCATTTATACGCAGCGCTCTCAATCTCACTTCCAACTGGGCCCTACCGCTAGTAAATTCCGTGAATCAAGGGCCCCCCTCGAGTAGATCTAACGTTGCTAGAAATTAGTTCCGCGCCACTTGCATGCAGTGGAATCGAGGTCTGCCATAAACGTGTTTTCAATGCAGCTCTAAAGTGGAGATCGTGGCTGTTTCAAAAAAAGGGAACCAAAAAAAGGGTGGATATCGTGGTAGCCCCGCCCCCCGCCCACCACACGTGTCCACTCGAGGACTATGGACGGTCCGGTGTTTATAACCCCCCTCGACCTTCTTCTTCCATGAGCTCGTGTCATTTCCCCCCAGTCTGTCTAGTCCCAAGACCCCAATCTACACCTGCCGCGCGCGCTGAATCTCTCTCGTTTGCACTACCTCCTTCCCTTGGTGCGCCATGAAGCGTACGCATGGAGAAGATCCGGAGGTGAAGCCAGTTGAAGGCGAAGCAGCAGATGGCTCGGTCGTCGCCAAGCAGACGGAGGCGTCTTCTCCGAGCACGAACGCCACTCGTCGCCGCACCGTCGAGGGTGCGAACTCATCTGTCCAGCCAGTAGCCGTCGCCTCCGAGCAGCAGGTGGTAGCCGTCGCCGCCGAGCAGCAGTTGGTAGCCGTCACCGCCGAGCAGCAGGTGGTAGCCATCGCCGCTGAGAAGCCGCTAGTAGCCGTCGCCGCCGAGCAGCCGGTAGTAGCCGTCGCCACCGAGCAGCAGGTGGCCAACAACGTCGTGGTGCTAGCGGCAGATCTGGATGGGGGGCAGGCGGCAAACAGAGGCAATCCGGTGATCTACATCGACGACCCCATCGCCGTTCAAGAAATCTTCGACGCAATCGCGGAGAATGATGAGTTCGAGGAGGAGGTCCCTGATGAGGAGTCCGAGGTACTACATTGCTAGCTTCTCTAGTCGCAGCCGCAGTTTTCACTGTTCATACATAGGATTTGCTCAATCGTGTACAGATTCTTTTACTCTTGAAGTAGGGTAGTATATATATGATTCGATCGGTTGATTGATGCATCTGCCATCTAGTCACAAAACCCCAATCCGTCTAGTCACAAAACCCTAATCTGCTCATCTGCCATCTAGTTGAGTTTGCTAGTTGAGTGTTGATTTCGATACATAGCAGGCCTATAACATTACATTTCTATTCCTTACTGAGCCCAATGATTCAATTTTGCCCCAAAATAGTGCAAGGGCATCTGATGGTCTCGTTTTCTTAGGGATGGTTAGTGGCCCTGAGGCAGCAATGCACATAAACAATATAGGTTGTGCTGTTGGTATTTTGGTTCTCCGACTCCATCGCTGAAAAAAATGAGGCCCTAATTTTTTCTCTCATATGGAACCTAAATATATAATATTTGTATTGTTTCTGATCTATGAATGCGTTGTATGATGCATTTGTATATCCCTAAATATTTTTTGGTATGATTACATTTAAATTTCTTATTGTGGCCAATGAATCAAATTTGCCCCAAAGAGAGGCAGACACATTGGTGTCAAATTTTTACAGGGATGAGTGAGCGAACCTGGGGCCATGTACAAGATCAATATAAGCTATGCAATTGTTACTTGGTTCGCTTACGCCATCTCTGTAGAAACTTATGAGGCTGCAATCTTTATTCTATATTCATAGAACTATGATATTTGAATTATCTATTCCATGCATTCATAGTGTATAAGAATTACATTTTAGTTTGTCACCGAGGCCGATGATTGAAATTTTCCCCAAAAGAGTTCAAGGGGAGACACGTATGATGGTGTCATGTTTTAGGGATGGGTTGGTGAACCTGAGGCAGCAAAGCACACAAACAATATAGGTTGTGATGTTGGTACTTTGGTTCGCCTACTCCATCTCTAAAACAAATTATGAGGCCCTAGATTTATTCTCATATGGAACTACATATATGATCCTTGAATTGTTTCTGATCTTTTAATGATTGGTATGATGCATATGTATATGAATGGTTTTGATCATAAGTATTTTTAACATGCACCTGAAGATTAATTGTTTGGGTTTTTATTTATAATTACAATATTTAGGCTTTTTTTTGTACCTGACTATGTATATCCCTGAATAATGTTTTGTACGAATTTCAATTTCTTATTGTGGCCAATGATTCAAATTTGCCCCAAAAGAGAGGCACACACATTGGTGTCAGATTTTTTTCAGGAACGAGTGAGCGAACCTGGGGCGATGTACAACAACAATATAGGCTGTGCAATTGTTACTTGGTTCACTCACGCCGTCCCTGAATAAACTTATGAGGCCACAATCTTTATTCTACATTCATAGAACTATGATATTCGAATTATCTATTCCATGCATTCATAGTGTATAAGAATTACATTTTAGTTTGTCACCGAGGCTGATGATTGAAATTTGCCCCAAAAGAGTTCAAGGGGAGACACGTATGACGGTGTCGTGTTTTAGGGATGGGTTGGTGAACCTGAGGTAGCAATGCACACGAACAATATAGGTTGTGTTGTTGGTACTTTGGTTCGCCTACTCCATCTCTGAAACAAATTATGAGGCGCTAGATGTATTCTCATATGGAACTACATATATGATCCTTGAATTGTTTCTGATCTTTTAATGATTGGTATGATGCATATGTATATGAATGGTTTTGATCATAAGTATTTTTAACATGCACCTGAAGATTAATTTTTTGGTTTTTTATTTATAATTACAATATTTAGGCTTGTTTTTGTACCTAGCTATGTATATCCCTAAATAATGTTTTGTACGATTACATTTCAATTTCTTATTGTGGCCAATGATTCAAATTTGCCCCAAAAGAGAGGCAGACACATTGGTGTCAGATTTTTCAGGGACGAGTTAGTGAACCTGGGGCGATGTACAACAACAATATAGGCTGTGCAATTGTTACTTGGTTCACTCACGCCGTCCCTGAATAAACTTATGAGGCCGCAATCTTTATTCTACATTCATAGAACTATGATATTCGAATTATCTATTCCATGCATTCATAGTGTATAAGAATTACATTTTAGTTTGTCACCGAGGCCGATGATTGAAATTTGCCCCAAAAGAGTTCAATGGGAGACACATATGAATGTGTCGTGTTTTAGGGATGGGTTGGTGAACCTGAGGCAGCAATGCACACAAACAATATAGGTTGTGTTGTTGGTACTTTGGTTCGCCTACTCCATCTCTAAAACAAATTATGAGGCCCTCGATTTATTCTCATGTGGAACTATATATATGATCCTTGAATTGTTTCTGATCTTTTAATGATTGGTATGATGCATATGTATATGAATGGTTTTGATCATAAGTATTTTTAACATGCACCTGAAGATTAATTGTTTGGTTTTTTATTTATAATTACAATATTTAGGCTTGTTTTTGTACCTGACTATGTATATCCCTGAATAATGTTTTGTATGATTACATTTCAATTTCTTATTGTGGCCAATGATTCAAATTTGTCCCAAAAGAGAGGCAGACACATTGGTGTCAAATTTTTTTAGGGACGAGTTAGTGAACCTGGGGCGATGTACAACAACAATACAGGTTGTGCAATTGTTACTTGGTTCACTCATGCCGTCCCTGAATAAACTTATGAGGCCACAATCTGATGTAATTATTTGTCATTGTGTTGATATGAAATGATATATGAATCGATCAAACTATTATTGAGATGCTTTATCTTTGATATCCACGGATATATCGTCTTACATATGCATGTTGTCAATTCTTGAGTTGTAATACAATTCAATCATATGTACGAGTTCTAAGTTATCTTCTTAAAAACCAATAGGAGAATGATGATGAAGTGGACGATAGCAAGGAATCCAGGGACAACAAGAGCCGCTACATGCTGAGGCGGTTACGGTGTGGGCTAATCTGTTTCCACCGTAGGGGAAGACTATTTTGCCCATTCTGTGGCAGAGGAATCAATGTGGACCTCAACAGCATGATCCAGCACGTGGAGGGCGTTGGCAGAGGCAGAGGCAGAAGCCATAGGCCGATTACCTTGGCGCAGCACGCAGCCTACGGCAAATTCCTCCGGAAGTATGTCAGGACTGACCTGTATCCCATCGACTAGGTTGTCGCTGCCTCCTGCTGATAAACCCCTGCCCTGCTAGGCGTCTCCGTGTCCTGGCCTCCTGCTGCATCCCCTGCTTTTATTTTGTTCTAGTTAATTATTACATGTGTGTGTGTCATGTAAGACAATATATCCGTGGTGTCTCTAGTGAACCTTATATATTAATCTACTCCTTTACATGGAGTGCCTTAAAGTTTCTAGTGTTCAATTATATTTACTGATCATGCTCATGCATACTACAAAATATTTCTAGTGCTCGATTATATTATAATTGTCAAGAAATACACCAACAAGTTAAATTGGTCGAAATTTTGAATTGAAGTAACTAAATGTATCACACACATAATAAACTAGAAACTAAAATCTAGTTCAAACACATAATGTATCACCACCACTTGTTGTCGTCCTTGACTTGCTTCCCCTTCAGCCGCTTGATGTCGCCACCGTCCTAAGATCCCTGCTCGTCCTGAAACCGCTTTCTGTCCTCCTCGCGCTTCTTCTCCTGGGCTAGCTTGCAACCAGGGCATAGCTCTCTCGCGAAAACCCCCGCCTTAACCATCCCATCTTTTATGGTAATGAGCTTACTGTACAACTCGTACGCCATGTAGGCGTCTCTGGCTGCATACTCGAGGCGCACCTGGCTCATCGGCTTCCACTCCCAGTAGTCGTGATCGAGTCGCTTCAATTTCTTCAGTTTTTCATAGGATTTATCGATGATTTCTGCTGCCAGATCACCCATGCCATCCTCCGCTGGGTATGATTTGATCTTGTACAAATTTTGGATGTGGATGTGGTGCCCCTCTGAGATTTTTATCAACGCACGAGAAAGCATAATTGTGTCATTTGTGATATCCACGCTAGTGAAAGTTATCCCTTTCCTACACAAGAACTCGACCAGAGCCGAACAACGCATCTCAGTTGGTTTACTCCTGCACTTAGATGGTTCTAGGGATGTAAGGGAACAAGGGATGCAGAAGTGGTGATCTCAAATTTAAATTTCACATACCTGCAGAAGTGGTAAACGAGGACCTCCTCATGTATGGAGATTTGCATGACAACGATTCTTGTGGAGGATTTTTTCGCTTATTTGCACGGGTGTACTCCAAGTCTAGCCCCACAAACTTGTGCTTCTCTTTCTCAAGCAATTGCTCAAACCTGGTGAAAGTTGTCTCCACAGTCGCTTCATCATTTGTGTACACCACTGTCAAAGCCGTGGTGCCATGGGCAGGGACCAAGTGGGTCTTTGTTGTGCGTTTCCCATCGTCCATGCCTGCAAGGAAATGGGTGAAAGGAACTACCTGCAAGGAACTGCCTTCAAGAGGAAGAAGAAGATGAACTGACGGTTCCAGAACAGAGGAATAAGAAGCGCCCAGGAAAAACTGCAGAGGAATGATTAAGGAAGAGGAATGACTATAGAAGAAACGTGGTAACTGCAACTTTCGGTTCGAGAACTCACCGTGGTTACGTGGAGATCGTGGTAGTGCCGCCGGTTCAACAAGTGGGGCCAGTTCCTGCGAGAATATGAAATTAGCTGTGCATTTTTCTATGCGAGAAATTGGGAGAAGTCATTTATATTTTGTCTTTCATAATTAAACACAATGAAGTTGGTACATCCCAAGAGATTTGAACAAAAGAGATTTGCTAGTTTAACATACAACAACACTTACAGGCCCAACATGGCAGAACTTGGAGAGCCCCAGAACTTGAGCTACCACAGAGACCTCGGCAGAGGTGGCAGAATTGGTGCGGGTGCAACCACGGCGACGGCGAGCTCGGATTCTAGAGGAGGAAAACAGAACCGAGCATGGTCGACAAGGTGATAGATCTCACCGGGAACCAATTCTCGTCCCCGACCGTGCCATGGGTGCGTCCATGCTGAGGGCGAGCTCCGACTCGGGATGGGGAGGAGAGCGGGGCCGAGCAGCTTCATCACTTCCCAGCTCTGCACCATGGCTGCGACCACAGATTGCCGCTCCGGGGAAGAACACGAGTAATGGAGGCGCCAACACTACAAGCCTACAGGGAGGAGAGCTGGGCCGAGCAGGTTCGTCCACATCCCAGCTCCATGCCATGGCTGCAACGCCCCACAGATTGCCTCTCCGGGGAAGAAGAAGACACGTAATGGATGTAGGCACCAATGCTGCAAGCTTAATTGACACCTAAGCGACGGGAGCGACATAACGGCGAGAACTGACAGGGGGGCCCACCTTGACGGCCGTTAGCCTGATTTTTTGTATTGAAACATAAAGTTGAATCCATGTAGAAAAAGACCCTCTGAGTATTTGGCACGCCAACTATAGTCATCGCGGATGATATCAGGTAACTCGGGTACCGTGTTGCCTGGACACCCCAACTTTCGGGCCGCAAAATGATATTCTCGGTCGAGGGGGTGACCGAGGTGGCCACACCACCCCCAGGCACGGCCTAGCCTGGCCCGCGCGGCCAAGTGGTGTGGGCCCCTCGTGGCCCTCCTCCGTCTCGTCTTCTGGCTCCATGAGTCTTCTGGTGAAATAGGATTTTTGGCATATTTTTCGGGATTTTTCCTGATAGTTGATTTTCTGCACAAAAACTAGACACCAAGGTAATTCTGCTGAAAATAGCGTCAGTCCGTGTTATTTGTATCCAAATCACACAAGTTTAGATGAAAAACAATAGCAAAAGTGTTCGGGAAAGTAGATATGTTTTGGACGTATCAACTCCCCCCAAGCTTAGCTTATTGCTTGTCCTCAAGCAATTCAGTTGAAAACTGAGTGCGATAAAAGAAACTTTCACGAACACATTTGCTTCATAAGATGTATATATTCTCAGCATATGATCAACTACTTAGGCAATTCATAATAAAGAATATGCAACTAAGTTTACTTAATAATCATTGCAAGCTATGAAGAGATTCTAACTCAAAAATAGTAAGTAGCATGAAGCATAAACATAAGCAACGTTGCAATGCTCATAAAAAGGTATGATAGAGTGGTATCTCGCTTGCCTTTGATTGTAGAGCAAACATAAATGCCAAGGCACCTCTGAAGTTCAAGTGAAGACTAGAAGTAAAGATATCAAAGGTACAAGCATCAAAGTCATTACACAATTAATCCAAATTTTGAGACAAGCATATTACACTAACTATGCTCTCAAGAAAGTGCTCATAGAATAGGTGGTGACTCAATAAGGGAATGAAAAGGTTTCGAAAAGTTTGAAAGGCTTCCAAATGCTGAAAGTATGGTACTCATTAGCTTTGAGCTCTCATTGCCCCTATCATAAGCATCTTTAAATGGTTAAGGTGAAAGTGAGGTCCAATACGAGTTAGACCATAAACTGGAAATCTCATGTCCCTTGAGTACGAGGGCCGCTCATCATGCTACTCAACTTTAGTTACCGGTAAGTTCTTGTCATAGTAAATACATGCGTATCATAGAGAACCGCCAATGGGGTACCCCTTTCCCGATGATACGGAAGAATCCCCATATCAAAATGAGGTTCTGAAAGGTAAAAGGACTAGAAATCCTTGTTTAGCGCCCATGGGTTTTCATAACCCTGCTGCGCAAAAATGGGATATGAATTTGAAATGGATGTCCGAGTTATTATGTATATCATGATCGTTACAGAAATCGATCGAGTCATCTGTTCCTTTACCCAAGAAAAATTATTTCTATTTTCCATGTCCAATCACGGATCCCTGAATTTCTACAATAAATTAGATAGGTAGCTAAATTAATTTAGTTCCCTATACGCGAGTTTGTTGTGATTCTCCAAGCGAGAAAACGTATGTGCAGCCCCTATTTAGTAAGTACTTTAGAGTTTAAAGAGCGAAGAAAATGGCTTGCACTGAAGTGCAAACAGCTTTAGAGTACAGAAGGCGCGAACGGCTTTCGAGTGAAAGACTGAGCTATTTCGCACTTTTCTAACTGACTCCATTGATAACTGGCTGATGGTAGTGTCAACAAACAATTCGAAATACCTCGACTTTTTCAGAACAGGTCCGAGTCAAATAGCAATGATTGACAAGGCAAGCAGACAATGAGCATCTTAGCAATCTTCCTATTTACCATGGAAAAATGGTGCTCTTTTCTCTCTTTCCTCTTTTCTCATCATCTTTTTTTTTTCTTTTTCTCAATAACTATCTCTCTCTTTTTTTATAAGAAGAATGCTTCATAGATTGCTAATTATGGTTACACTGCAGGTTTCCACCATGATTAGGCATGGATTAGACCAGCGGCCCAGGCGTTTCTCTAACACGCATACATAACTCCATGGACTTACAAGCTCCCCTTTTATTTCACACCGACGACATCCGTAGACAAAAGAGCATGATATCAACTTGGTATATATTTACAGGTGTTGAAAGCATTCCCTGTGATAGCACGGTTCTGCTAATCCCTAGCCTATAATTTGCAAGCATATAACTTTCATGGACAGTCACAATGGTTCAGGTTTATTAAGTGCAAGAAATAAAGTGTGCCATCAAGTTTGTGAGAGCTTTACTAACTAACTTTCTCATAACAAGCAAACATTTTATTCGGAAGAAAACAAGGCATACTGAATATGCACAGAAAAGCAAATGATGCTAATAGGTAGGTATGGTGGACACTTTTGGCAATATTGATTTTGGGGAGTTGGAAACACGAGTAGAGCTCATACTCAGTGTAAGTGAAGGCTAGCAATAGTAAGGGAGCAAAAAACGAGAGAGCAATAATTGTCATAATCATGCTTGCAACAAAACAGGACTAATCATGGCATGGAAGTGATTCAAGACCCCTGAGGAAAAATAATTCATCGAGGCTTAACTGATTATTGTTTCAGTCATATGCATGCATGAGAATGTACCAAGTCAATTCAAGTGAAACATTCAGATGAGGATACCATAGTGTCATACCAAGTTATGAATAGAGCAATGCAAGCAAACACTCATATGACATGCTACAAACCATTAGCAAGCTGGATCTAATCATAAGAAAGCAAGAACTACTAAGCATCCATAAATAACATACACCTTACATGAACAGACTAAGCATGCCCACAATGATGAGTATATGTACAAAAATGAAAACAAATAGAGTTCATTACCAGCCTCTTACCACACCTTAAGTTGTCATTAATCCTCATTATTGCCCTTCACTTGTGTGGCTTGAATAATAAGATGAAACCAAACTCCACTGAGGACTGCTGAACCCTGCAAGGAACTTCACAAAACCAAAGAAGAACATAAAATATTTTTGGTGTTTTTGATTTTTAAAGGCAAGAACGAAAAGGAGGAACAAGCAAAGCGAAATCTTTTTGGGTTTTTTGAATAATCAAAACAAAGCAAAAAGGAAGAAGCAAACCAAGGCTAAAAAGACAAAGAAGCAATCAAAGAGAAACAACGAAAATATTTTTGGTCTTTTTGTGTTTTGGAAAGCAAAAGAAAGCGAAACATGGATATACAAAGTACCGACTAAAACATGATATGTAGATGAGTGTGATGTCGGTGTACCTCCCCCAAGCTTAGGCTTTTGGCCTAAGTGGGCATCAACCCCAACACGGGTAAGGGTTCCAAGCTGGCGGGTCATCGTAAGAATGATCGTGGTTAGGCCCTTGGGAAGAAGAAGCTCCCCAATCATAGGTAGGCTGCTGGTGTAAGGACTCCCCCTCATTCGAGGGCTGGACCGAATCATCTGTAGCCTCCCTTCCAGTCCCCTACTCCTGATGGGAGAGCACCCCCAGATACGTATCGATCTCTTCCTTAGTGAGTGACCATCCTACCCTGGTTTCAAGGTTAAACAAAACAGGTGAAGGCAAAAGAACAACACGCTCGGACTTACTCCTTCTCCAACCAGCCTTGAGAAAGGTTATTTCATAAGACAGATCACTCCAATTAGCCCAAGAAGAAACAAATTTATGTTGTATCATGGAATTAAGGTCAAGCCTCTCTATGGGAAACTGTAGCTCTATATGATGAGGCACTACACCATGCAAAGCTAATAAACGAGAGGCGATGAGGCCTCCACAAATTCCACCTTTCTCGCGGTTAGCAACAAGACAGAAAGCTATCAAGGCACCCAAATTGTAAGTTCTATCTTGTTTTAAAGCAGCTGAGATGAATGCTAGATCATATGAAGATAACTTATTAGCAGTTTTCCTAGCAAGAACACACTTGGCAATAAAGTAAGCAAAGTAGCGAATAGACGGGAGATGAATATTACGAATTTTCCCACTCTCCTTTGAGAAGCTGCTCCCTTGGTAAATCTCCGCATACAAGTCCATGAGTGGTGCAGGTCGCTCTTTAATCCTGTCACACGATCCCCACTGGGGTACTTTAATAGCTGCACAAAACTCATCAAAAGGAAGGTTGACAGCTATATTGTAAATTTTGTAGTGAACCATGGGGTTAGGCAAAGAGCAACTAAATTGAAAGTCCTACACCCCAGACATAGTTAGTTTCACAAATTGGTAAGGTTCATCTCCCACAAAATGCTCCAATCCCGCATTAGCAATTAAAGTATGGAAGTCCTGAGAAATCCCTACAGCCCTCATGAATTCGGGGCATGGATAGATGGAAGGAAAAACTTCCTCCTCTCGGTGAACCTTCATAACCTCAGGCAGCCTTAATTCATGTTGGTTGAGTTGGTGTTCATTCATCTTCTTTTCTGAAATTTAGGACAACCATCATACAAGTGATTGCAAAGTGATTACATAATGAAGGGAACTACTCATAGGGACTTGTAAGAGGCCTAGGCATGCATCAAAACAAATTTTCTAAGCATTGAACAAGCTTACAAGCTCACATAACCTGTCACCTACATCAGCAAAATACTCAAGATATAAACCACTAAACACAAATCTACTTGGACAAGCGGAGGAATCACATACCGGAGAACAAATGCTCCAAATTTCAGCAGCAAAGATGGGCTAAGCAAGGAGATCGAAAAATCGTGAGAAAGAACAGCAAGAACGCGATTTCGAGCAATGAACTGATGTTTTCTCGGGAGAGAGAAGGCAGTGGCAAGTGAGAGAGTGAGTGGAGGGCCAGGAGTGGCCCACACCATGGCCAGGCGCGCCCATGGGGTGGCCGCACCACCAGGTGGTGTGCCTGCCTGGTGGGCCCCTGATGGCTCGTGTATTAATAAGCTCGTTGGGGAACCCCAAGAGTAAGGTATGATGAGCACAGCAGCAAGTTTCCCTCAGTTATGAAACCAAGGTTTAATTGAACCAGTAGGAGCAAGGAAACACCCCAAAGGTGTTGCTAGCTGAGCCTTGGCAGGGCGCACTACCGGTGCTAGTAGCCACATGGAGACCTGCACAACATAACCATAGAACTTTGTCCCCAACTTGCGATGAGGTTATCAATCTCACCGGTTTTGCTGAAAACAAAGGATTAAATGTATCGAATGGAAGGAAGATATAGTTTGCAGAAAGTAAACACAAAGCAGTAAACAGTTTGTAGATTGTATGTAAAGAAAAAGACAAGGACCGGGATCCATAGTTCACTAGAGGTGGCTCTCCTTAGATAGATAACATGCTGGGTGAACAAATTACAGTGGGGCAATTGACAAACATCGAGAAAGCAATACATGCATATAATAATCATCTTGACTCCTTTGGAACTTGATTGGGCATTACAACATTATACATAGACCGCCATCCAACTGCATCTATGACTAATAATCCACCTTCAGGTTATCATCTGAACCCCCTCCAGTATTAAGTTGCAAGCAACAGATTATTGCTTTACGAATTGCGTGTAATGTAAACAATACGATTGTTCTATGAACAAAGGATTGTTGTTTTCTCCCTAGTAGCAACAGCACATCTAGTACCTTAGATATTTCTGTCACTTCCCCAGATTACCAGAGGCATGAACCCACTATCGAGCATAAATACTAACTCTTGGAGTTGCTAGCATCTACTTGGCCAAGATAGCTACTAACAACGGAAAGCATGCAAGATCACAAATAACAAAGACATGATAGAATCAATAACCAATCTGAAATAGCATCTCAATATCCATCGGATCCCCGCAAACACAACATGCAAAATTACAAATAGATGATCTTGATCATGAACGGAGCTCACAAGATCTACTCATGAAAGCACAAAGGAGGAGAACCAGCCATCTAGCTACTACATGGATCTCTAGTCCAAGGATGAACTACTCACGCATCACACCGGAGGCTTGCATGGTGATGAAGAAGGCCTCCAGGGTGAATTCCTCTCTTCTGCAGGGTGCCAGGAAGAGCTTCAGATCCCTCCCAATCTAGGGATGGAGATGACGGCGGCTACAGACTCTTTCGTGGATTTTTGATCAGGTACTTAGGGTTTTCGTCCCGAGGGCAATATATAGGCGGAAGGAGAGGCCGAGGGGGTGCTAGGGTCGGTCAGACCACCCCTAGCGTGGGTCAGGCCTGGCCGCGCGGCCAGGTGGTGTGGCCGGCCCCCAGCCCTTCTCCGTCTCGTATTCTGGCATCTGATGACTTCCGGAAAAATAGGCACTTTGGCTTTTGTCCCACCAATTCTGAGAATATTCATTTTCTAACTTTCCTGGAACCAAAAACAGCAGAAAACAGGCAGCTGGCACTATGGCTCTTGTTAATAGGTTAGTCCAAGAAATCATATGAAAAGTACTCCAAAGTGTGGACAAAACACAAGAAAGTGGATAAAACCAAGCATGGAACATCAAAAATTATAGATACATTTGCAATGTATTAGCCCCCCTGGGTCACTCCAGGCAGTTCTCTACCCCTTTTTTCACGTAAAAATTTAATATGAATTTTCTGGAATTTTTCGAGACACTTTATTTTTGAGCAATTTTCAGGTATCGATGAATGATTTTCTGACAGAAAGATGACTTTGGAAAGATGCAAAAGCAAAACAAAACTAAAATTTCAGAAGTTCTAAGACACTCTAATATGCAAGCAACTAGCAATAGAATAGTAAACTAAATGAAAGCAAAAACTAAAATGGATAAAAATAAAAGTAAGCAAAGATAATCATGGTGAAAACATTGTTTTGTTCATTAAAATACCTTTGTTAACAAGGTTGATCAGGTCTTGTTACCAAAACAATTTTATAAAACAAAACTTTGTATTCCACTAATGATTATGTTACCTCAACCTTGATAGCAATGGTCCCAATCATAATAGTTTCATCTTTTTCTCATGGTATGGGACAATATATCTCTCCAACTTGGATGCCCTCAATATTTTCAATTGAATTTAAGCCATGATTCCTATCAATCTTCTTGGGGAAATAGACAGTATGCTCCTTGTCATTAACATTAAAAGTTACCTTTCCTTGATTACAATTAATAACATCTCTTGCAGTATAAAGAAAAGGTCTCCCAAGAATAATAGACATATTATCATCTTCAGGCATTTCAAGCACAACAAAATCAGTTAATATCAAGCAATTATGAGCAACTTGAACAGGTACATCCTCACATATACCAACAGGAATAGTAGTAGATTTATCAGCCATTTGCAAAGATATATTAGTTGGTATTTGTTTTTCCAATTGAAGTCTCTTGTAGAGAGAAAAAGGCATAACACTAACTCCTGCTCCCAAATCACACAAAGCAGTTCTAACATAACTATTTTTAATAGAGCAAGGAATAGTTGGAATCCTTGGGTCTCCAAGTTTCTTTGGAACCTTACCATTAAAGGAATAATTAGCAAGCAAAGTAGAAATTTCTTCATTAGGGATCTTCCTTTTATTAGAGACAATATCCTTCATATACTTTGAATAAGTTGGTAATTTAATAGCATCAGTCAAAGGAATTTGCAAAAATAAATGTTTCATCCACTCACAAAACTTATTATAGTGTTCATCTTCCTTTGACTTGTGTTTCTTATCAGGGAAAGGCATAGGTTTTTGGACCCAAGGCTCTCTTTCACTACCATGTTTCTTAGCAAAAAAATCTTTTTTAGTGTATTTAGTATTCTTAGTGTGCCTTTCAGGTTCTTCTTGAACTTTTTCTTTATCAGGAGCATCATTTTCTTCATTACCATTTTCAGTTTCAGCATCAGAGACAGATATACTATTAGGATCTTTAGCAGGTTTAGAAGGTTCTACAATAGTTTTATGTTTATTTTTCCTTTTCTTAGGAGAAGTACCACTATTTTCAATTTGTTGAGAATCTTGCTCAATTCTTTTAGGATGCCCCTCAGGATATAGAGGATCCTAGGTAGCACCACCAGTTCTAGTTCTAATTTCATAAGCATGTTTTTCTTTAGCAGTATTAAATAGCAAGTCTTTTGTACTTTAATAAGCTGATCAATTCGAGTTTGAACCATTTGGAAATGTTTAACAAGCATTTTAACATCATTAGAGGTTCTTTCCACAATATCCTTCAACTCAACAATAGCTCTAGAGTTTTCCATTAAATGATTTTTCACCCTTTTATTAAAATTATCTTGCTTATCAATAAAAATATCAAATTCTTCTAAGCATTGATCAGGAGGTTTAGAGTAAGGAATATCACCTTCATCAAAATGTTGGAGAGAGTGTACCTCAATAGTGGATGAGTGGGGAATTGGCTTACATAGTTCTTCTATAGGAGGTAAATTCTTAACATCTTCAGCTTTAATTCCCTTCTCCTTAAGACATTTCTTAGCTTCCTTCATCACTTCATCATTTAGTTCAATAACTCCCCTCTTCTTTGGTTTTGGTGTTGGTGTTGGCTCAGGCACAGTTAACTCAGGTGTAGTTGTCTCGGGTATAGTTGGTTCAGGACGAGTCCAATGTTCATAATTCTTGCTTATTTTAGCCATTAATTTCTCAGCTTCCTTGGGTGTCATATTCCTGAAAACACAATCAGCACAACTATCCAGGTATGTCCTAGATTCTTCAGTTAGTCCATTATAATATATATCAAGAAGCTTGTTCTTAAGTAATGGACATCCAGCCTGTGCATGAATCAAAGCACAAAACCTTGCCCATGATTCAGGCAATATCTCTTTTTCTCCCTGTTTAAAATGAAAAATTTCCTGCAGAATGGCATGTCTAGCACTAGGAGGGAAATATTTCTGAAGGAAAGTACTAATCAAGCAATCAGGACTATAAATAGATCTAGGATATAAATTATTAAACCAAGTTTTAGCTTCTCCTTTTAGTGAAAAAGGGAAAAAATTAGCAACAAAGTAGGTGTGCATCTTAATATCATCAGAAAATAGACCACTCATGGTAGAAAGCTCAGTCATATGTGCTACCGCACTTTCATTCTTAGTCCCACAAAAAGGTTCTTTCTCAACAATGGTTATGTAAGATAAATCAAGAGAGAAATCATAATCCTTATCTTTAATGTTTATGGGAGATGTAGCAAACTTATCATTAGGAGATAATTTGGGTTTAACAGTATGTTTCTCAAGAAGACTCTTAATAGCACTTTTATCATGAGTGTTTTGACATTCTTTAATAAATTCATCAGTCATCTCTATATAACCATCTTCAACTTCATAGCTCTCTCTAGACTCAGGTGAACTAACAGGTGTAGTAGTGTCTTCGTTAGGAGTTTCAGTATTTCCAGCTATAGTTCTAGCAATCGTAGCATCTAGGAAAGGACCTAATGAACCACTCTTATCAAGCACAGTAGAAGCAGCATCATAAGTATCAGAAGTTTTAGATTCAGCAGTAGTACGAGTGTGTGTAGCATGTGTATGTGGTGGTTTAAGGAACTTACTCATAACAGATGGTGAATCAAGAGCAACATAGGTGTTTAGAACTGTACCTCTCCTTGTAGTGGATGGTAATATAGGAACCTTTCCATCATGAGACTTACCCATGATGAATGAATGGCATCAAACAATAGTGATTCCAAGTGGAATTCATAAATAGAGTTATGCTCCCCGACAACGGCACCAGAAAATAGTCTTGATGACCCACAAGTATAGGGGGTGTATCGTAGTATTTTTGAGGGAAGTGAAACCCAATTTATTGATTCGACACAAGGGGAGAATATTTATAAGCCTTAACAACTGAGTTGTCAATTCAACTGCACCTGGAAACAATCTTGCTCACAGTAGTTTATCAGTAGCAATAGTTTTGTAATAGCAATAGCAAAGTAATAGCAGAAGTAAAAGTAAAGACAGTAGTAACAATTGCAGTAAATAGTAGGATTAAGCGCGGTAGGCATAGGGATGGATGGACGGGCGTTGCATGGACAAGACAATTCATATAGCAATCAAGACATAGGGCATTTGCAGATAAATAAGATAAAGCATCCAAGTACTAAATAATCATAGGCATGTGTTCCATATATAGTCATACGTGCTCGCAATGAGAACTTGCACAACATATTTTGTCCTGCCAGCCCGTTTGTAGCGAGGCCTCAAGGGAACTACTGGCAATTAAGGTGCTCCTTTTAATAGAGCACCGGAGCAAAGCATTAACACTCCATGAACACATGTGATCCTCACATCAAAGCCATCCCCTCCGGTTATCCCGATTATTGTCACTTCGGGGCCTTTGGTTCCGGACAACAATATGTGTATACAACTTGCAGGTAAGACCATAAACAATACTATCATAATGAATCAATAACATGTTCAGATCTGAAATCATGGCACTTGGGCCCTAGTGACAAGCATTAAGCATAACAAGTTGCAACAAAGTCAAAAATCACTAATAATAGATACTAGGCACCATGCCCTAACAATCTGATGCCATTACATGAACGATCTCATCCAATCCCTACCATCCCCATAGCCTACAGCGGAGGATTACTCACTCATGGATGGGGGAATCATGGATGGTTGATGGAGATGCCATGGTGATGATGATGGCGATGATCTCCTCTAATTCCCCATCCCGGCAGGGTGCCAGAACAGAGTTTTTGGTTCTGAATCATGGAATCTGGTGGTGGCGGCGTAGCAGAACTCTTTCTGGAAAAACGTCGAACCCCCCTTGGTTTTTAGGTCAAGAGGCAACTTATAGGCGAAAAGGGAGGCCGAGGGGGTGACCGAGGCGGTCACACCACCCCCAGGCGCGGCCTGTCCTGCCCCGCGCGGCCAGGTGGTGTGGGACCCTCGTGGCCCTCCTTCGTCTCCTCTTCTAGCTCTGTGAGTATTCTGGTGAAATAGGATTTTTGGCATATTTTCTAAGATTTTTCCTGATAGTTGATTTTCTGCACAAAAACTAGACACCAAGGTAATTCTGCTGAAAACAGCGTCAGTCCATGTTAGTTGTATCCAAATCACACAAGTTTAGAGGAAAAACAATAGCAAAAGTGTTTGGGAAAGGAGATACGTTTTGGACATATCACATTCGTTAGCCCTTTGCATGCATCCGTGGATATAGCCAATGGATCCATGTGGCCTATTGATCTCCTGAGTTGCCTCATAAACTAGACCAATTTTCCTCTGTTTCTGTTTCAAATAGCCCGAATGCCACTGGGAACATACAGTTGTGACCATCAAGTGTTGTGGCAGATGGTAGGCAGCTTTTCCATTTTCTAGTTAGGATAGTGCTGTCTACACTCAGATATGGCCTACAGCCGTCCTTGAATCCCTGGATGCAAGGTTTAAGCACCATGACAAATCTTTTGAAATAAATTTTACCACGTACTGATTCAGTGTCAATCTCCACAACACTCCCCGGACACCTTGCTTGTACCTCCACCTTGAAGTTGTACAACATCCTGGAGGTATTGGTCCAATCCCCGTGCAAGACCCTTGGAGCTTTCTCTTTACCTTTCCAAACCGTGTAATATGGTAGGACAATGTTGTATTTAGAACCGAGGCTAGTCTGAATATTCTTCGCGGTCTCCTTAGGTTTATCCTTTAGTATGGACATAGCTTGTATAGCCACCCACTCTGTATCAGCCATTGAGGATTTCAGTTTGCTGCCTATCAGACACATGTGTGGAGGGCCCATTTTTTTCACCTGCAACACAGATTCATTTAAAAGATAAGCGGAGTCGACTCGTTGCCAGAAAGATCTTGCACAACAATTGTAGTTATAGAGTGAAAAGAGAGAAAGTTCTAATGGTTTGCTGCATTCATTGCCCCAGTACCCTAATTGACTTCGACGCGGGTAAGGCTCTTCCTGTGATCCTCCATGGACAATGTACCTCGACCAGTCCATTCATCCATGTTAACCTGCAAACGGCCTCATACCTCGGGGCAATGTTCTTTA
The DNA here is from genome assembly GCA_916181665.1 of Avena sativa. Classification (NCBI taxonomy): domain Eukaryota; kingdom Viridiplantae; phylum Streptophyta; class Magnoliopsida; order Poales; family Poaceae; genus Avena; species Avena sativa. The sequence goes on along the minus strand of OV702287.1, from coordinate 423,195,645 downwards.
GTCGATGAACGTCGAACTCCCCCTTGATACAAAAATGCCAAAATGACATCCTGAACTCATGCATGCTCTTGAACTCGGTGCTGACCGAAATTATAGGATACTCGTGGTCATGTTTCGTTTCTTCTAGTTCAACACCCAAATCATCGATGGAATGCTAGCCTCATCGTTAAATTCCTCGTCTATTTCATCATCACTAGATTATTGATCCTCTATAGTGCACTCTTCTTCATCTGATTCAGAATCTTGGCCATCGTCTCTAATGCCTAGTACTGCATACATCATATTGACTCCCATGGGTGGGGCTGCACCATCGTCTCCACCCGGATGGACCGAAACATTGCCCCAATCTACCTCACCGGCAACTCTGTTTTCTCCCAGACACTCGGTTGGTTCTACTGCAACCACATGGGGTGGTCTTACGTTTGCACGCATCCCAGGTTCTTCAATAGACAAACAGCAGTCAGAATCTATTTCATCTTGACTGTATAGAACCCTCTTGCTCTTCTTGTGTACATCCTACTTCCTGATGTAATCTTTCTTGATGATATTAGTAGGGCTTGACATCTGCGTTCCGTTCCCCATCGAACTAGGCTTTTTGCTGCGGCTCTTGGGTGTAATCTCCTTCCTGCTTCCCCTCACAGATGTTGGCTCCAGGGTGCTAGCATTATTGCCTGACCTCTGCGGCGTGTTCTTCATTGAATTAGCCCTTTTGCTGCTACTATTGGGCGTGTTCTCCTTCGTGATGGCATTATTTCCTGACCTCAATGGCGTGTTCTGCTCCAAATTAGCATTTTTTTCTGCTACCACTGGGTGTGGTAGCCTCCGTGCTGGCCATCTTCGCCTTTTTGCTACCACTCCTGGGAGTGTTCACCACCTTGCTAGCCCTCTTAGCGTTTTTGCAGCTACTGTTTGGTCTGGCATTTTGACTGGATCTCAGGGGTGTACTCTACGGCGTGGTGCCTTTTTTCGTGCGACTCTTGGGCGTCCTCTTCTATGGCATGGTCTCCTTGGTGATGTTCTTCTTCGGGGTGCCCTTTCTGGGGATGCTCTTCCTTCTCCTCTTTATAACACTCCTCTGTAAGACTCTCCTTTGTTCGAAGCTACCCTTAGTCGCACAATCCCTAGTGATGCCATGGATTAGGTCACGCATGCCTTCTACAAGTCCATCATCTCTATTGTCGAAATCCAATTCCTCTCCAACCATTTGCACTACCAAGTGGATGTACACTTCACCTCTATAATATTTCCTTGTAAATGGTACGACTAAATCCCTGGTATCTTTCACTTCTATAGCCTTTTTGCTCCTGTTACCAAAATATACCAAACGTGCTACCTAGGAGGACCCCCACAACACCTTCACATGTAACGATGCCATCAGGTCAGATAAATGTACCACTTTAGGATCGTATCTGCCAAGGATTACATCAAACTCATCATAGAATTTTCCTGTGCCATCATCTAATTTTTCAGTATACTCCTCAACACAGATACAAACGATTACTTTGCCATCATCAGGTTCTACATGATAGAAACCTCTGAGAGGTTCGAGAGGTGGAGCAACACCATCAGACCCAACCACAATGCCACCGTTGCCATCACCAGCATCATCGTTAGCTGGAGCAACCTCGGTGGAAGTACTAGGACCAGGATCAAGGCGAGGGCCCTTAGCAGCGGGAGCTACAATACCTGGTGGACAGGCAGGGCCACGGCTAACGGCAGCCACAATAGGAGAAGCTGTTGTCACGCCACATCGACGATCAGGAGAAGTTCCCACAACAACAGTGTTTCGAGTGCTAGCAGAGTCCAGACCATGAGCTAGCTCCATACCAGCAGCTCGCTGAACCTGAGCACGGGTTCGAAGAGGACACAAGACAGCAGTCTTGGCAACAACAGTGGGGCAGCCTCCAGAAGCCTTAGTTTGATCAACAGCAGCAGGGATTGGGTCAACGGTAGCCAGATCAACAACAACATGGGGACGACCAGTACCAGCAGATTCCAGAGCAGGGGTTCGCACAACTTGAGCCCGGTTTCGAGGAGGAGCAGCACACAAGGCAGCGGTCTTGGCAACAATAGCGGGGCAGCCTCCGGAAGCATTAGTTTGCTCAACAGCGGCATGGATTGGGTTAGCAGCAGCCGGAGCAACAACACCATGGGGACGACCAGTACCAACAGATTCCAATGCAGGGGTTCGTACAACTTGAGCACGATTTCGAGGAGGAGCAGCACACAAGGCAGCGGTCTTGACAACAACAGCGGGGTAGCCTCCGAAAGCCTTAGTTTGCTCAACAACGGCATGGATTGGGCCAGCAGCAGCCGGAGCAACAACACCACGGGGACGACCAATACCAGTAGATTCTAGATCAGAGTTTTGCACGACTTGAGCACAGTTTCGAGGAGGAGCGGCACACAAGGCAATAGTCTTAGCAACAACAGCGGGGCAGCCTCCAGAAGCCTTAGTTTGCTCAACAACAGCATGGATTGGGTCAGCAGTAGCCAGAGCAGCAACACCACGGGGATGACCAGTACCAGCAGATTCCAGAGCAGAGTTTTGCACAACAGCAATACGGGGACTCCTACGAGAAGGTTGCTTGTCGAAGCATGGCGCAGACGAGGAACCACATTTTGCTCAACAGTAGCAGGGGTTCGAGTTAGACCACCCTGTCCAATAACAGCTGGGCGACTCCCAGTAGTAGGAGCTTCCACATCCAGTATTTTACAAATCAACATAACCACGCGAAGCCCAACAGACTATTTCATCAACCTAATTAGTTGTCTGTCACACGCTATAGGAATCGTGAAGCCTCGTTCATCCAAGAAGCTGAACCGTGCAGTCTGCTTCGGCCCCATTTCAGCACGTTCATTCACAGCAGCAACCATACCAGGGATAGTGCATAACTGCGCAAACGCTACTTTTATCTTCAGACTGCGAGTTTGATTCCACATGCTCTTCCCATCTACTAATTTAGTGTGGTAGCCGTAGAGAGTGACCACAACCGTGTATTTGGGTTCATCGGAGATCCTACTTGACAGAAAATTGGGGACAAAAGATAAGAATTGTTTGTCAGCGTTGTGCTAGCAAACAATTCTAAGTTTGATCTATCTTTGTAATACTAATAGCCAGCTAGCAGTTATAGATAGTGCGAATAGCAAAGAGAAGATTAGCTCACCCGCAATTATAGATAGTACTTCTTCCTCGGCAGTTATAGATAGTGCGAATAGTCAGCGTTATAGATAGTACTTCTTCCTCGGCAATAGGATCTGTCATCCTTCGCGCTGCTCAGCTCGTCGGCGGTAGAGGCGGGCTAGAGCGTCGCAACGGCTGGCACGACATTCGGCATTGGAGCTCGGGATCAGTGAGTACGCGCCGCAATTTGGCGCCGGAAGTCAAATTCCCGAAGGGATCATTCTGGTTGGAGGGGGGATTTCGACGCCGCTGGTGCTAGGGTTCATGCGGAAGGAGGGAGTTGATTTGTGAATTTGGTCAACGCACCAAGCCCCTTTAGTCTCTCGTTTTGCCTACGTGGTTGCCGCGTTGTCGCTCGCGTCACGGACATATTACTAACATGAGGGTCCCGACAATCTAATTCACGTGGCAGTTTCACGGAATATTTGGATTTGGTAGGGGTGAGATGATTTTGCCTCGAAATGGCCCTTCTCAGGAGTTGGTGGCCAACTTTTTGAAACGCGGTAATTTCAGGCAACTTAGGTACCGCGATGCACTCGTCCGAAAACTTTGGTACCGCAAACGAACAAGCCTCTATACGAGGTACGGTAAAAAAAAGTTTATTTGCCACACAAGAATTTATTTGTAACTAAGAGCTACTATCTCCTCCGTTTTATAATGTAAGTCTTTTTTATCAAGTATAAGGTAGGAAGTAGTAGTTGGCAGAATATGCGGCACGCATGTTACGACTGCCGCTCGCTGAGGCAGTCTGCTAGTGCACGGACCATCGATCGGCAGCCGCGGTGTGAACGCTCGGACGAGGAGGCACGGCCGCAAAGGTTGAAAAAGGGGCGGCGAGATTGAACGGCGCCGGCCCGCGGGCCAGCCGAAAGTTTTGAACAACTCAAAGACGACGTTACAACGTGCGTAAAGCTGCAGCGCTCTAGCCTCAGTTGGCACTTTGAAGCTCACCGGAGAGAAGATGGACGTACGTGTGCGTGCCGGCGCTACAGGAGTAGAGCGAGGGAGAATTCCTGTCCGCCATATATTCACGACCGAGATGAGATCGATGGACGGATCCAGGTCGGTCGAGCGGGTGCGTCAAGCCTAAAAGTTTGACGCTTTGACTTGCTACTTGCTTCTACTAGGTGCCAGTGCCACCCACGCGCGCGCGGCTGCGTGCACGCGTGCCTGCCTGCTGGTACAAGCGCCAAACTAAAGAGAGAAAAGATGGCCTGCCCCTGTGTATGCATGGTCAATGTGACCTTGCCAGGTCGCCATGCCTAGCTGCCACAGTGCCACTTGGTGGTGGCGGAGTTGGTCTCTGTCCGGCCGGTGTCGATCGCGTCACTTATTATCTTTTCTTTTTGAAAAAAAAGCATGACCCGAATCTCACTACCTACTAGCTTTAGCTTCACGTCGCGCAGTAGGAAACGTTCGGGATCGAGCGAGCGAGATAGATATCGATCTCTTTTCGAACGTGTCACAAGATATTTTCATGCCGAAAGGTCGCTAAAAATCTCGCAGCGTTCTTTACGTGGGATGATGCAACAGGCCGTCGGTATCGTCGATCTCGTACGTACGTGCAGTGCAGTAGCCGCACATGTTGCGCGTTTTCGCTAGCTGCACATTCTCGTGCTAGTACTGCTCGGCGATATATGGAGCTCTCCCGTTGCATTCATTGCCCGCCGGGCGGCCGTTCTCGATCTCTCATTCTAGGAATGCAGAGGTGGGACAATCGGGATAAGTGGGATATCACTTTTAGACTACTGGACTAACTTTAATTTAGGTGGGATAAATAGGATAAACGGGATATGTCAAATCTAGCTTATCCTATTTGTCCCATTTAGTTTTGAGTTAGTCTAGTAGTCTAGGTATCCCACTTGTCCCAATTATCTCACTTTTGCATCCCTATCTCATTCGTTCAACGTACGTAGCCATCGACGGAGAGTACACGTACGCGCACGCCAGGCCGATCTCACATCGTGGGCGTGACATCGACATCGACGTATGCTTGGCCCGTCCGTGCCTAGCTACGACCTCCTCCGTGAATCTCCACGAGTATCCCCCACTCTATCTATCGGCTAGATTTAGGTTTAGGGTCGCTAGTCGAGCAAGAGGACCTCAACAACATGCATGGTCCGATCGACGTCTAGCTACTAGATAGGAGCGACGACTAGACGCTGGCCCACATGGAGAGACAGATATTCGAGACAGTACAGGCGTGCGTGCACGCGCTTCTGGCCCCGCAACGGGCCCGCTAGCTAGCCGGCCGGTCGGCCCACCTACAGATAGGCTCGCCATTATCCGCCTCGTTCTAGTAGTTGCGGGGACGTATATCCAACACCGAGCGCACACGTTATTCACCGCCCGGTTTCCTCCTCCTTCATTTTGTTTTCGAGGCAGCGCGAAACCGAGGGCTGCTGCTGTCCCCGGCCTAGTAATTTATTGGAGTATTAAGCTCCTTTTTTTTTTTGGCAAAGAGTGTTAAGCTAGTGAGATCGATCAATTAGCTATGACAGGTAGTAGAACTCCATGATTGCTAGAACGCGTAGCCGTAAGATTGTCGATCGGTGCAAGTTACCGCCTATCGCTTTGTGTGTGTACACCGACGTGTGATTTTCGGCATGTTTCCGAAAATGACAGCACGAATTAATATCCTGGATATTGTACCTTTCCGGCACAGCAAGGCAGCAGAGAATCGGATTCCTGTTAACATTCAGTGCATGTGCATATTCTGAAAAAAAAATGACTGGGACAAGATTGTTTGTACGCACAAATACGTGGTGTGCTTCTTCTAAGGAAAAATGGTCGGATCAGACGAGATACTCCCTCCGTCCAGGTTTAAATTGAAACCTACTAGTATTATTAGACCTAGGGATGACAACGGGTACCTATAATCCGTGCACCGTCGGGTACAAATCGATTAGGTGTACAGGTTAAGAAAAAAAATTACCCATGGATATGCAAATAGAAAATTTTTCATACCCATGAGGTAGATCGGGTACTGGCATGTGATCGTATAACCCATAACCGCATACCCATATACGTGAACAAATTTCACAAGTGGGCCTTTGCAATATCTAACTGTACTTGATTTTTCCTAATTATGCATTGATGCTAGCATTAATCGTCTCGCGCTGCCTATTCCCATGATCACTCGTAGGTTAGTTAGTATTGCTTCACCTCCCGCCACCTGACTAACGTAGTCAATATGTTTTTTATATGATCACATTGTGATTCTCGAGCGGTTAATATCGATCCCGTATTACTTCTTTTCATCACAACTCCGCCAGTCATTGCTAGGGTTACCACCAGACTGTCGGTGCCTCTATTTCAGGTTTTGCAGATATTTATAATGTGCCGATGTTTATAATGCCGTGTTATTTTTTATTTGATGTGTTGTAAACACGGTTTTTTACCCGCTACTACCCATTTACCCTACCGGGTGTTGACGGGTATGAGTATGGGTGACGGTTAATATCAAAGGGGCGGGTAAGGGTATGTAGTGGCTCCATCTGTACCCATACCTGGTGCCATCCCTAATTATTACAATAGTACTTGCTAGCCTAGTGTGCTTCAAATTTGCATATATGTGGCATATGACTGAGAAATAGTAAACTCTTAGTCGTCCAAGACAATGCCGCATCTTTATTAAAAAAAAGACAATATCACATACTAGATGAAAAAACAATTATAATATAGTGAGTAAATTTTTATTTTGTATGAATAAGTTGGCAAAATCAAATGAATTCTCGGTAGGCTCAAACAAAATCTGCCTTAAATCAAAAATTTGTCGCTTCGGGACAATCTAACTTTTTATTGTAACAACACACATATGGAATCAGACTTAAACACATACACTGAAGGTTTAAATCAATCAAATTTAACCGTTTGATCATGCATTTGGCATTCGAACAAATGACTACTATAGAATGTAAGAATAAACTATTTAGGCATATGTTAGGCCGGGGCCTTAATAAGTAGCTAGTTAGGCATGCCACCACATGATATGTGGAGTACTATTTTGCCTTCTTCCCTCCAAACAAGACATGATCATACAAAGTTAGGTGCCATTCGGCAAGTAGAGTGAATACGTGGGAGAACATGGCAACACACGATGACACGAGTACTAGAGTGCGTCTAAAAAAGCTTCCGCTCCTAGATATCTTTTCTTCGGCGGGATAAATGATGAGTTGAATTCGATCTGATCGTACGTACTTACGTGTGTGACTCATGCCTAACCCCAAAAGCTCTCTCCTTTCATGTTCCGGCAAGCTCTGCCAGGTGGCATGTGATAGCGGCACCGAACCCAAAGGGAAATGTGCGTGTCAGAATTTGATACTTGCACCCATCAGAAAGCAAAGGGAAGGATGAACACCACAACATGCTATCCACAACCACAATAAATAAAGGGTCATACTACGCCGCCCGGGGGATAATTCCCCAAAATTCCCGGGTCCTCCTGCTGACACGTGTCTCTTAAAAAGTCCCAAAATTCCACTTTTGCTACAAATAGTCTCGCTTTTGCTACATGTAGCAAAAAACTGTTTGATCTAAAAATAGAAAAACGGATTGGACCTCGCCGGAGATTTCGCCGGAGACCTCGCCGGCGACCGTGTAGCAAAAAAAATATCCTAATGTAGCAAAACCGACATCGCCGGATACTCTCGCCAGAGACCTCGCCGGAAACCTCGTAGCAAGAAGTTTGCGCTATTGTAGCAAATTTAGAAAACTGATATAGCAAAATAATTATGCTAATGTAGCAAAAGACGACTTTGCCGGATACATCGTCGGAGCAAAAAATTGTAGCAAAAAATATGCCATTATAGTAGCGTCGCTCGTCGCAGGTAGCAAACCCAATGTAGCAAACCTCGACTACCCTTGTAGCACAGCGTCAGCTCGTATGTAGCAGACCCGACGCTCCTTGTAGCATCGTCGCCGATAGCACCACCGTCGACCCATGTAGCAAACCTCCATGTCATAAGTAGCAGCGCCGCTGGCCCCATGTAGCAAACATCGACGCCTAATGTAGCAGCACCGCCGTCGAGCATCGCTAGACACAACATCGTCGCCGACGAGCAGGACACATACGCACTGCCTCCATCGGTGACCACTATTCCTCAACGACACCTGCAACACGTACCACGGGAGAGGCCTATCGTCCTCGACGACGCGGCAAGGCGGTGACGCGCGGCAGGACGAGTCGTCGATGCTTAGAGTCGTCGTCGGACATGAAGACGGACGGCGGCGCAACCGAGCTCGAGGGGGCTGCGCGGAGCTCTTGTAGGACGGCGCACCTGAAGGAGACGAGGGAGATGAGCCGGGGCCAACCACGCAGGGCGAGCCACAGGGGCGGCGGCGTGAGCTGGTCGTTGAGGACAGTAGGCGGCGGCCGTCCGCCGGAAAGGCACCAACAGGCGGTGGTCCTGCGGTGGCGCGAACTACAAGGGCCAGGGCGTGAGCTGGGAGCGTTCGCCGGAGAGGCACCAGGAGGCAGTGGGCGCGCGGCTGTAGGCGCATGGGCTCATAGCCACACGGCAGCGCAAGCACGGCAGCGGCAAGAGATAAGGTAGTAGTAGTACTGAAGAGAGATACGAGACAAAAGATAAGATCGATGGGGTCTACCACGGCCGGTCGCTGCGTGAGCGCACCCGGGGGATAAAAGTCACCGTATCCCCGGGGGAGGAGTATCATTTTCCATAAATAAACGGGTAACTCAAACGTGACCCGGATGGACGAAAAATTGGTAGATGTTGATCTTCGGAAATAAGGAAATAATTAAGTGTAAACAGACAACAGTAGCATGGTACTCCTGCTTCTGCTAGTATTAGTTTTGAAATAAGGAAATAATTAAGTGTAAACAGACAACAGTAGCATGGTACTCCTGCTACTGCTAGTATTAAGTGTAAACAGACAACAGTAGCATTGTTTTCAGTCATTTGAAATAAATAAGGAGTAGTATGAATGCATGGTCTTACGTAGCTGGACACGACTACTGCTAGTATTACATACTCTCTCCATTTACAATTATCTTGCGTTTTGGGCATATTTAGAGTCAAATATTGCAAAGTTTGACCAAGAATATGAAGAAAAATATCAACATCCTTGATTCAAAATGAAGATGAAAATATAGTTCATGCCAATTCCAATATAATATATTTTACATTATAGATGTTGATATTTTTTCTTAAATATATGGTCAAACTTCAAAAGGTTTGACTTTAAATAAACGTAGGACACAAGGTAACTGTGAATGGAGGGAGTACTCTAGACAGTTATGTTGAGTGTTGACACACCAATAGAAAAACAATATGCAGTTGAATACATGCATGCATATGGTTTGCCATTTATAATTGGTAATATGTACCATATTCTTCTAGAAGCACGGCATGGGAATGATATGCTTGGTTCCTCCATGCGTTCGTTCGTATCATAACGTTATGTCGGCAACAAGTTGGCCGAATAAATCTCAATACACATGGGTACGAAATCACGAACTCAAATACTCTATTTAACAGACTACGTAGAAACTGAAGATATCTACGTGTCAGACGCATGTTCGTGTCATTATCAACATCATGGATCCATGGTAGTGCTAGCATCTTGGTGATTAAAGAAATCGGTGACTTCAGCAATCTTGGCTGCTAATTAGTACTGGTACTCATGGGGGATCAATCACTGCACAAAAAAAGAACTGAAAAGGCTTCACCGCTCTAGATTATATTCTTGTCACGGTTCTCCCAATTTTATTTCTTATGAACGTACATGCACATTTCAGGAGATTGAAAAATGCTACAAATACATTTAGAGGGATGCAAATGCAAGAACACTATGGCACATGAATGGTTAACATATCTAGAACTTACAAGGAGGTAGGGGAATATAGCTGACAAATTCGCAGAACAAATGCTCAATGCAACAAGACATAAAAGAATAAGTTGTACAAAAAGTCAAAATCTCTAATCGAACAAGATATTCTTTTTCTCGTGGTATATTAGTTTTGATTGATACCATGACTGAAAACAATGTCCATAAAGTCAATCTGATATTCAAAATTCCAATGTATATTTTCCTTAAAGATATTACAAATTGGACATAATTCCAGGGACCCAACTTAAGTTATCTAGAGGAGGAATTGCAAAATCTTGTAAAAAAAGAAGAAGGAACTACTAATCACTTGTAGAAACAAATGTCGCCTGTGGTTTCACAAAAGAAATGATAGATTCCTCTCTTATTGCTTTGGATAATTTAATTTCAAAATTTCTTCAATACACTTGGTAAAATAACCAGACAGAAAAGACAAGCAATCAGAGAAGGTACTAGCTACCTAGCTAGCTAATAAACGAAACATGAGGTTTTTAGAAAGAGAAATTAGAGTCTGGGACGAAGAAAATAAATGTTCACCGGTAAAGCTCAATGACCAAACTTACCCTCCATATTGCATGATGAGTGCGTGCGCATTCCTCATTTCCTTATCTACAGCTAAGACATTTTCACGATGGATCGTCACATTGTAGTCCAGCTTTTATGCATGCATCGCTCCAATTGTTCTCACGAGTCTTTATTATTCTTGTGCTCCTCGCTGTACGGCCATGCAGCGCTGGGCGACGACGCCGTGGTCGTGGAAGATGACGTGGACAGCGCTGCAGGCCCCGAGCCCGACATTGCCACCGTGGGCGATGGCGGGCCGGCTCGGATGAGCTGCTGCGTCGAGAAGTCGATTATGTGCGACGACGACGACGGGGACATGGCGCCGAACGGTAGATGGACGCCGCCCCCAGCGCCGGCACCGGCGCCCTGCAGCAGCTGCGCGTACCGCATGAGGTCGGGGTACGGCACGACGGTCTGCTGCTGCTGGTGGTGCAGCGGTGGCCGCATTGTCGGTGTCCCCATGGCGGCGGGATAGTGGTGTTGCTGCTGCAGTGATCTGTCCGGGATGCCGCGTGTGACGACGAAGCCGTGATCGTTGCGTCCCTGGACGCGCTCGGGGAAGTTGAGCTTGGCCTTGGTGCCCTTGAAGCGCAGCGCCGCCTCGTCATAGGCGATGGCAGCATCCTCCGCCGTGTCGAAGGTGCCGAGCCAGACCCGCGCCGCCTTCTTGGGGTCCCGGATCTCGGCCGCCCACTTCCCCCACGGCCGCTGCCTCACCCCTCTGTAGTGCCGCTTCCTCCCTGCCACGCATGTGCACAAATCTAATTAGTTTACTACCATCTCTGATAACTAATTTGGGCCTTAATTGTATATTGCAGGTACATTTCGTCATAGCTAACGTAATACGCTTATACACGTACGTACGCATCCGCATAAAATATTTGAGCACGATTGAATAAGTTGAAGCATAAGTTAAGGAGTTGAATCGAGCACATAGTTGGTAGCGTATCCTCGTGCATGAAACAGGCAAAAATACTATAGTTTTGTCGAGGTTTTGTTAACCCATTTTTACCACCTATTAAGCCACGCAGGTTAGGATGGAAGAAACAAGGAAAACTAGTTGTTACGATTTACAGGTAGTTTAGCTGGAAGTGTTTGGCTGATGTGAAGCTTCCAAACGGTTTCAACTGAGCGGAAGCCGCGCGTACCATGCTCTCGCCATCCTACGTGCACGAGGACAAAATAACAATATGTTTGGATACATCGACCGATGTTAGCTAGTATTCCGTAGTTACCTTGCTCCTCAGCGGCGGCGGTGGCCGCGGCGGCATGCTGCTGCTGCTGCTGCTGCTCCACGGTGACAGCGGCGGATCCGGCAGGGTAGTACGCTTGATGCTGGTCGGGAGATGCGCGGATGACGTGGGATAGAGCGGAGACCATGGCGGTGGCGTCGTGGTCGGCGCGCGCCGAGTAGTAGTACTGCGCGTATGCCTCCGGGGACGGGGACGGGTCGGCCACATCTGCGCCGGAGCTTCCACCGCCGCTGGTAGCTCCATGCTGCTGCTGCGCGTGCGCAAGGAGGTGGTGATATTGGTCATCCTCCTCCTCCTGCTCGTGCTTTGCTGCTGACGGCGGCGGTAGCTGTTCCTCCTCCTCGTCGGCGGGTAGGGCCCTCTTCCCATGCCGCCGGGGATCCACCTTAGTTGATCGATCTCTCCACCGCCTGCCGCTTCTTTTCTTTCTTCGCACCGGAGATCGAGATCGAGCTATAGCTGTGGCGCTGGACTTTGGTGCCTAGAGGAGGACAACGTACTGATAAGAACGCGGAGAGAGAGCGAGATGGAGGGGATGAGCTCAAGTGCCGAACGCCTTTATGATATCTAGCTAGGAGTAGTAAAGAAGAAAAGAAAAGTGTCTTACCTCGGCGCAGAGTCCAGTTGTTGCACCTTTGGCTCTGTTTTTTTTTCTTCTAAAAGTAATAGCCATGGTACTATAATTTTTTTCTTGTATAATTATCTTCCAAAAAATATTTATCGTCATTACTCGGAGCACTGCAGAAGAAGAAGCTGACTTGGCGCACACATGTCAGCCTAATGGACACATTCGAAAAAATAATTGTACAAAACTAGGAAATTCAAAAAGAATATTGAGAATTAATGTATAGGAACAGAAAATTCAGAAAAACTGAAAACAATAAAAATACATTATATCGCATATTACATTTTATTAGAATTCCTGTTTCGATATGGCCTGTAATTTTGTAATTGTTTATGTTTCTCAAAATTCATGGCATTTCGTGAATATTCTTGTTACTTTATTTTTTTACTTCTCATTATTCCCACAAGTTACCACAAGGAAAAAAGCATTTCTAAGTCCATAGAAAACATGCTAATATTTTTTATATACTCCCTATGTCTCGAAATAGATGCCGGAGATTTTCTTAAGTTTGCATGAAACTGTACCACTAAAACACGTTTAGATACATGTGAATTTAGACTAATCGCCGACATATTTTTCGAGACAGCGGTGTATTTATTTTTCCATCGAAATTCCACTTCTTCTTTACATTTATTGAGTTTTTCATTAATTTTTGGAATTTTCAATTTCCTTTTCATGGAAGTTAGAATATACTTAATACAGAGGAATCACTCGTAACTAAAGTAAAATTTAGTAAACATTCTTAAACTCTAGAAAAACTAAACTTAAATTTCTGATAGCATGAAAATACTAATACGTATATCGAGTAAACATACTCGATGATGTAGCGATGAAAATAAACTGATTTAGTTTTTCTATTATATAACTTCCCTTTTCTACTATATATCACTTGTTTTTTTTGTAAAACTCATGGTCAATTTTGAACATTCCTTATAATATTTTAGTGTATTTGATTTTCTCATAACATTTGTGAACATAACTTAAATAAAAACAATTTCGTTAATTTGTAGAAAAATCTAGATTTGTTTTCATTATTGCAACTTCTGTTAAAAATTTCTTTTTACATCTAAAAATGATAATAGTATGAGAAGTCTAATTGGCTCCTAACCTCAAGTGATCCCTTTAGATTATAAAATAAAAAAATAGAATTTTATAATAATCTAAATAAATGTAGTCAATGATATATCTTATGAACATGCAAAATTGTGACAGAAATTATTTGTATTACAAAATGAAAAATCTAATTGATTTTAGAGATTTGAAAATCTACATAGTTCACTATACTCAAGTCTACATTTTTGTTAATGTCGTGTATCTCAGATTAAAAGTTATTTGAAATTAAAGTTTGTACATTTGTGAGATAGAAGATGGGTTAGATCTAGATTTTTTTTGGAACTCTTAAATATGATTTTTATTTTTTAATAAAAGGATCACTAGAGTCCGGGAGCCATAAATCTCCACTAATATAATTATCTTTCAAAAAATATTAATCATTCATTAGTAGTAAAATAAGTATCATTCAGGCCACTACAAAGAAAAAGAAGAAGAAAAAGAAGAAGTAGCTAACTTGGCATACACATGTGGCAGGCTAATAGACATAATTAATAAAATAACTTTACAAAAGTAAGGAATTGAATAATAATATTGGGAATCATAAATGTAGAGGGAGAATCAACAAACTAAAAAACCCAAAAAGTAAAAAAATATAATTTATTATGTTGGAATTCTTGTTTTCATATGATATGTAATTTTGTTGGAATTTCTGTTATAATATGATATGTACTTTTTTGACCATTTATGTTTCTGATTTTCTTAGTATTTAGTGAATATTTGTATTACTACATTATTATTTCTCATTATCCCCAAGTTAAGAATAAAAATATTTATGATTTCCTAGTAAACTCGCTAGTACAATTTATATATATATCATAAAAAATTACAATGCTTTTGTTCGAGTTTTTTTATATTTTTTGGGAAAGGAATGCGGTAGGGGAAGTGATGGGTTCGGTACATGGAAAACAAAAAAATCTACGAGATTGCGGAATGAAACCCAAGATCAGATCTATAGGATGCTAGTAGCGAAGTGGATCAGATCTACTTACCCTCAAAGAAACACGCGCGTTTACGATTTGATGATCGGGATTGATGTAGTTGTACATGAGTCTGATCAATCCGATGAAGAACCCCACGGGCGGAACCTCTGCGGTATCAACAGGTTCAGCTTGATGGTGTCTCCTCCTCCATGATCCAACAAGCAAGGGATAAGAGGTGGTGAGATCCCATTAGCACAACGACGTTGTGGTGGATATGGTGGAAGAAAACAGCAGAGCTTCACTAAGCTTTACTATGGAGGAGGAAGAACAAAGGGAGAGAGGGAGGGGCGACGACCAGCAAGAGGGTGTGGTGCCTCAAGCCCCTCCCCTCCTTTATCGCATCTGGTTATGAGTTCTTCAAGAGGGCCTTCGACAAAATCATCACATTCCTTGCTCGGTCCTGCCATCGCAATGGAGCTGATGGAAGTTAGGGCGGTGGCTTGATTTCATTTTCTGGAAAAGAGGGAAGATCGATGGAGACATGCGGTACAAGGAGAAGAATAACACTTTCATACTGTGCGGTGAGCATGATCATAAAGCGGCATTGTGGAGGAGAAGAACGGCGGCGCTTGGCGTAGAGGTAGGGTAATGGGGATCTAGGGATAGAGCATATATGCGATCATGAATAAAATGAAAACAGACGCTTGTTTCTCTACTCTAGTTCCCTTCATAATAGTACTACTCTGCTCTAGTTCCCTCCACAATAAATCTTTCTTATAAAATAAAAACAGAGTACTACTGAATGTAGGGGCAGCAGTAGGAGTAGCGATCCACCTGTAATAATAATTTCTCCCGTTCTCAAGCTCTTTTGTGGTAATAGTTTCCAACAAAAAATCTTCTGTAATTTCTGGTCAAATTGATGACCATGCCAAATTATAAGAAAGATTTCCATATATACGGATCCAAACACTCCAAAAAATATGTGGTGCGATTACAATGTGTTTTATTTATACTAATACTTACTTCACAAAACAACACATTTTTTTGCACCTGGGAATTTAATATGCTATTTTAACGATCCAACCATACACTAGAAACGTTGTTTACCATTTCACGATGAACCCATCTACAAAATATGGAAACATTATCATAAACGACGAAATAGATATGGAATTTCGGCTCGGTCATCTTGCTTGAAACCCATGAATGTTAATACATATAGTAGGCCATATTGCGAAACATGTTTTTGAAAATCTGCCAAAAAATTGTCCTTGTTTTGAAAACAATCAAACAAAAAATAATGAATACTAATAACAAAAAAGTCCGCACGATGTTCTCCTACATGTACTACTTTCCGTGAAGATAAACATGAGTTTTGACAACTGTTTAGAGATAAACATGAGTATGGATATTATTGGATTTCAAGCCGAACGACCAAGGTCAGGGCCATATCTACATCATACTTTATGTCGATGATCCCATATCCAAGAATTTGCATGCCGATAAATTTGGCCATATTTTAAAAGCAATCGAAGAGGAAGTTGTATGAAGATTAGGGCTCGATCATATACTCTCTCGAGAAGGAGCCAAACACAACTGTTTTCCTTGCTTAATTTTAGGATCCTTTGTGCTAAATGTATGGACCTCGGTGTAATTTTCCCTTTTTTAGGTCCTTAAAGAAAGTAGTACTCCGTCCTTCCCAAATTAGAAAGCGTATTACTTTTGGTCAAAGTCAATTTTAATAAACTTTGACTAAGTATACAACATCAACTTAATGTTATTAGAATCATCATGAACTATATTTTCATATTATATGCATTTGTCATTAGAAAAGTCAATATGTTTTTATATATAGTTGGTCGAACTTTATAAAACATTGACTTTGACCAAACCTAATATGCGTCATAATTTGTGAAAGAGAAAGTAGTATGAAGAGTGTGGCTCGATCAGCTACCCTCTCGAGAAGGACCGGTACCTGACTGTTTTTCTTGCTTAATTTTATGGTCCTTTGTGGTAAATGTATGGACCTCAATGTAATTTTCCCTTTTTAGGTCCTTGATGTAAAATGTACATCCCCGATCATCATGTAAGATTTTAACTTTAGGAGTACAATTAAATGCGGTAGATTGCTCTTATAGTTTTCCAAAAATCTTTTGAATTTAACTAGGATTCAGTATAGCCAAACCATAGAGAGTTCTGAAAATTCAAGTTCTTCATTAGCTATGCATGAACTTGGCATGGTGGTGTTCCCATGTTTGGTACATGGGTGTGTCGTTCTTATCATGGTGAATGATAAGACTTCTAATGGGAGTTTTCCAACTTATAGGAACAAAAAATTCAATTTTCGAAGTGACGGGAATGTTTTTTCTATAAAGCAAGCACGAAGAAAAATGGCTCGGAATGCCAACACCCTAGTTTTCACACAAAATGTGGACCATGATTCACTAACAATTAATTACTAAGATAAACATGAGTATGAACATTCTTGGATTTTCAAGCCGAACTACCAAGGTCATGGCCATATCTACATCATACTTTATATATATCATTGATCCCATGTCCAAGAATTTGCATGCCGACATATTTAGCCATATTTTGAAAATAATCAAAGAGGAATTAGTATGAAGAGTATGGCTCGATTAGCTGATCTCTCGATAAGGATCCAAACCCGATTGTTTTCCTTACTTAATTTTAGTTTCCTTTGTGCTAAATATATGGACTGAAGGAGATATGCCCTAGAGGCAAATAATAAATAGGTTTTTATTGTCATATCTCAATTAGTTTATAATAGTTTCATATTGTGCTATAACTGTGCCAAGTAGAAACATTGGTATAGGTGTGGTATGAAACAACCAAGTCCCTAGTAGCCTCTATTCATACTAGTTCGTTGGTCATGAGGATGACCTGGGTTTCAAGATCATGGGCATTTCTGCCAATTGACAATAGGATCATATCATTGGATAATGATGTGATTGGACATTCCTCGAAGGATTGCAACATGATCAAGTCATATAATTCATTGTTGCAATAGCTATACCTAGACTCTTTTTCCTTAGACCATGAGCTCATATTATTCACTGTTTCCCGAGGCTGCTTTGACTGCATCAACCTTCATCTGGTAATACGGTGGCCATAAAGGTGTATGTTGGTATTCCAATGGAACAGTTGATGACATGTGACTGTAAGACCGGGATTTGTTCACCCACATGACGGGTAAAGATACATATGGCCGGCTTGGTGAGATTACATCCATAAATGTTGCAACATGTGACTCGGTCACGGGGATGTAATATCACGGTAACAAGAAAACATAACTTGTTGTGAACGAGATAGAACAAGGTATGGGATACCAATGATCGGATCTCGGGCAAGTCGTTTTGAGAAACAAAAGGAATTGGATGCTACATTTAGCGGTTCAAACGACATTGTCATCATGAATGCATAGGGGTCACATGGATATCCCTGGTCCCTCTGTTGATCATTGATACAGATCATGTCTAGAGCATTCCTGAGCCGTGAGAGGATACACTTAAGGGTACGATGAGAGTGATCATTCGTAAGACGCAATCACAGTAGAGAAAGAGAAAGCCGGAATTGTTCCATAGAGAGATCCAAAGTTGTTCGGAGAAAGAATAAAGGAAAAGCCCGAAAAAGTGTTTTCGGATAAATGGGAATTTAAATATACATTTATTATATGTTAATTGTGAATTAATATATTCTAAATAATATTTAAATTAAGATTTATAAAAGAAACTTTTATATTAGGCCAAATTCTAGAGGGAAAAGGCCTAGAAGAAAGGCTGCAGAAAAAGAAAAAGAAAAAGGGAAAAACAGCCAGCCCCGTGGGCGGCAGATAACTGCCACCGCACAAGGTGGCATGCAGCGGGGCTGCGCTCGTGGGCGGGCGGTAGTTAAAGGCCGCCGCACGGGGGCGACGCACGGCAGCGCGCGTGGCCAGCTAGACCCGGCCCAGGGGAGCTCGCGGGGAGCCGGCACACCAGCTGGGCCACCTGCCTCGCCCGGAGAAGGACCACCTAGGTCCGCCCGCCTAGCAGGCCCCACACGGGGGGCAGCTGGGCCGCCGGGAGCCTTCTGGCCCACTCGGGCTAGAGCTCCTTGCCGCCTGTGTTGCTGGCTGTTGGGCCGAATTCGGCTGGCCAGCCCATCCGACTATTTTCGCTATTTTTCCTGGTTTTCCTTTGCCTATTAGTCCCACATGGCTAACCTAATGGGGAGGGCACACCCCCTCCGCCTATATAAAGGGGTGCCCATGGTGGGATTAGGACACACACAATATTTGGAGAAGTCCTTTGGTTGACTTCCTCCTTCCCTCTCTCTAGCCCTTGTGATCATGGCCCCAAGTCTGGACTGTGCGATCAAGGCACACCTGCAGTACGCCGTTGCGCTGCAGGGATTCCTAGCCGAATATCAACTTCCACACTCCCGACGGGATCGGGGAGCCGGAGGTCTCATCGTGCATCGGATGTGTACGAAGACACGATACGCAACACTTGGGGCGCTTAAATGTCGTGAGCCAAATATGCTACATGATGAAGATGAAGAAGGAGCAAGGGGTGACCTGCGAGGAGCTTCACCACCTTGAGGTCGGCTACGAGTACGACTACTTCAACCACGTCCCCCGCAGAATATTAACCACGTATGGTCTATAAGGGTATATATTCTGTACGCATCGGCCGTTACCGCATTACTACATAGATAGATCCTAGGCAGTTTTTGGGGTTCCCACGTAGGATTTTTTTTGTTTTCTACTGCGGATCCCCTTCAGTGGTATCAGAGCCGATTTATGCGTAGGAGTGCTGTACGGCCAGTACACACATGTATTGTGCGGGTATTGATCCCTTAGTTATTACCCTCTAACGTGTACTTGTTTATATCGCGGTATTTTTTGATGAAGCGGCCCGGACCGACCTTACGCGTATTCGTACGCGAGACTGGTTCCACGCTCAACATACAGCTTGTACCGTATAAATGGCTAGCGGGTGTCTGTCTATCATTTAATAGTTGATATAGCATTTACAACGGATGGCCCCGAAAGGGGTGTAATAGAGACAACTGTTAGATCCATGTTGTGGTTAGAAAGTTCTTAGATTAGAAACATTTCTATTTCAAATCCCTAACAACCACGTAAAACTTGCAATAGATAAAGTAGAGACGTCTAACTTCATTTTGCAGGGGGCATGTGATTATGATATGGCATTGGTCGTTACGAAGGTAAAGTAGTTTATTTTTCTATTACTAAGTAGTATAGTAATAGTCATCGTTCCGATGGATGACCTGGTGGCGGCGTCGTGGACTTGGCATCAAACCAAGGGTAAGATGGAGATCATGCCGGAGCGCTCGATGGAGATCAATGCACAAGAAGGACCATATCATATAAGATTATACATATGATGTTGATACCTGTTTTACATCTTATTGTGTGCTAGTATTTAGATACTCAACGGTAGCAAATAAGATAATCCCTATTGAATTCCAGTGTTCCGTGTTCCCCTTGTGTGTGCACCACTAAGAAAGTTCTTCGGTATGAGGCGCCCTACGGTGAGTAGGGGTCAGACATATCTACGTTCGCATACAGTCGGTGTAAGCCATGTTGCACAACGAATACACACAAGTTAGATTTGGCGAGCCTAGCATGTTATAGATATGTGGCCTTGGAACACAAGAGATCGAAAGATCGAGCATGAGTCACATGAATGATGTGATTGGCATTAGTGAATGTCTACCTTTGATAATGCACTGATGGCCGTGTTAATTGGGGGAGGTGCAGAGGATAGGGATCATGCGATCACTAAAATCGTCCAGGGGATGAAAATTTTAGTGGAGACCAATTATAAATTGATCACTTATTATGAACTTAGTCTAGATGTCTGTTTGCAAATATCTCAGTAGATCTTGGCCCATCCCATTGAGGTCCTTTGTGACCATGGGAATATATTGCTTAATATGGAACTTAGCGAAAGGGTCCGATTTCATAGATTAATACCCAAGCCTGAGGGATATCCTTGTAAAAGGTGATCTTCTCTTCTTGATACAATAACCATTAGGAGATAATTCGATGACTTCGGAATGTTTGGAAAAACACTTAGCGATCTTGCATTAGAGTTGAGAACTCTTGGAAGGGCTTGATTGAAAATGGAGGTCATGGATGAAAAGGTAAATGTAAGATATACAAATTATAAATGTGATTCTTGCAAAAACTCGTTGCAGTTTGCAAAGTATTTGATACTTGCCCTGTTTTGTGAAAACAGGAGGATCTGCTTGAGAATTGCTGGTTTTGAGGCAGCATGACATGATGACGGAAAACAAAACAGTTGATGGACGACATCACCTCTTCCCTCAAAGTTTATCATTTGGATTAGTGGACTTGAATATAATTTGTAATCCCTGTTTGTGTGTCTTGCTTTTGGCGAGACGATTATTCATATGAACAAGTTACAAGCCAGTTTGTACTATTCTTATGAACAATACCTTATGGTCATATTACGATTATAAATAAGTTATTCTCATCACTATGTTAATGATAATGGTTTAAACATTTATAAAAGGATTAGAATGCTAAAAGATATCCAAAGTTTAATAATAAAATGACACTATAGTTTAAGTCATTTTGGTTATTGCATGTTCTTCATTGTAAATGAATATCGGGGTCCTAGATGCTTGATCTAGAGACTTTGCAAAACCATGCCTCTTAGGCAGAATGACTAAAACTCCGCATTCTGGTAAAACGGTGATATGCAAAGAAATGTGAATCTTATATATAGTGATGTATCGTATTTTCAGCACGTAGTGGAAATCATTAGTTAATTGTGGACTTAAGTGAATAGGCTTATTTACTTAATGAAACATGAGTTCGAAATGATTTGAATTGTTCAAATGAGTTCACAACAAAATGGGGTATTGAATTAATTGAATTAACAAGTCTCCTCGATTTGATCGAGAAGACTAAAGTATTCAAGTTAAGTTTAGCATAAAAGGAACTTGTGAAAGACGTTTCACAAATTATGATAATTGGACGAACTCAAACTATGTTGAAATGTCTAAACATCATAATCATTATGTATTAAGATACATATGGTATAATTTTATCTCTTATAGGGGTTATAGTTGTCATTTAGAGTTAAAGATCAAAATAAGCAAACACTCATTTGAAATAGAAAGGAACATCTAAAGATTCATGGAAACAACACCATAAGTGTTATGGCACGTTCGAGTTTCTGGAGATTTCGATAAGTCGAAGTCATGGTGAATAAACAAGTCTTTGTAGGGCATTCTTAGGAAGCTATGAATGCATCATCAACAAAGGGGCAAACCTGCTTTTGTCCAAAGTTGATGTGTCTTGATGAAGATATACAGGTGGAAGAAAGTAAAATATCAAATTAAGGTATTTGACCTTACCTCTGGATTGTTGAGTGGAGCAGCGGGATTTGTTTCGTGAACCAAACTCTACAAATAGAGGAGAAACTAATGATAATGATCATAAAGTTTTAGGGAATACTTTTACTAAAGGAAGTAGGAATCAACTATATATTCTACAAGTTTGTGGAATTATATTATTGATTGACTTGTCATGTTTTGAACAAGACATACCTACGAAATACAAAGAAGCATAATGGACCTAAGTGCGAGAAATGATTGGTCATTGAAATCTCATTAGTGGAATTCTCGATTTGATGGTGATCAAGGAATTTTGGAATATCCAAGATTGTCGAGAGGACCTAGATTTGAGTGGGAGGAAATCAGCTTGGCTAATTCATAATATGTAGATGACATATTTTGAGTGGGAGCTAATTGAAATCCCTAGATCTCAAATATGAATGTCATATTTGAGTGGGGGCGTGAAATCATTCTGTGATATGTGGACGATATATGTGAATGATGTGATTGGTGTTAATAATATTTAAGTTAGATAAATAAGGATGAAGTTGAAGTTATTAAACAAGAAAATCTATCAAGATAGATTGGTGAGTTTAATAAACACTGAATGTCGAATGCTTCCTGGACTTGATTCTGAAAGATGTTCAGAATGTCCTAAGACAAGATTCTGAAGAAGCTCATAATGGAACAAGGTAAGAAAAAAGTTCTTGCTGTATGCAGCATTGAGCTAGTATTGCAACTATTGTTGAAAGAAAGAGATGTGTTGCATCTCCTATGCCTCAGTCATAGGTTCTTCCATATAACCATGTTGTATACTCGACATAATGTGACCCGAAGTTCTGGTTGGTAGGACAAAGTCTTAACTATAAGAATGTGTCTTTTAGTGATTCCTGAGTTAATCACAGAACCAGAATTAAGTTTGTACATAAATGGCAAGAAGCAATGTAAGTGGCATAGTTGCATTTCATGCACTAGGATCTACATAGATATAGAAGTATAAAGGCTCCATCTGATGTGATGTATAATGTTATGGCGGTGCTAGTTCGCTTTTAACGTAGAATGATGTGTCCTAGGGCCTAGTGCCCATGAGAAAGCCCTCGAGGTTGATCTAAAGTCACTGTAAGCTCCTAGAATCCGGCCTCGTTCTGCTGCCATAACTATAGTATATACACAAAGGACAACAAAGTGTGTTTCGAAGTTTAGATGACAACGGTGAAAACGACCGTCATCATAAACACTAGACGCAAAGTCTCACTTTGTGGCCAAACAAATACTTCGACCCATTATACGATAATGGTGTGAATGTCAAAGTAAGGAAGACATTAACAATTTGCAAAAGACATAATGGTCGGGTAAAACAGAACATGGAAATGACGTTTCCCATGAGAATGCATGATCTATAAACGCATATGGTATATGGTTTATGTGAGTAAAATACAAGCTGGATTATTTGTACTCTAGTGCAAGTGGGAGACTAAAGGAGATACGCCCTAGACACAAATAATAAATAGGTTTTTATTGTCACATCTCAATTAGTTTATAATAGTTTCATATTGTGCTATAACTGTGCAAAGTAGAAACATTGGTACAGGTGTGGTATGAAACAACCAAGTCCCTAGTAGCCTCTATTCATACTAGTTCGTTGGTCATGAGGATGATCTGGGTTTCAAGATCATGGGCATTTATGCCAATTGACAACGAGATCATATCATTGGATAATGATGTGATTGGACATTCCTCGAAGGATTACAACACGATCAAGTCATATAGTTCATTGTTGCAACAACTATACCTAGACTCTTTTTCCTTAGACCTTGAGCTCATATTATTCACTGTTTCCCGAGGCTATTTTGACTACATCAACCGTCAGTTGGTAATACGGTGGCCATAAAGGTGTTTGGGTATTTTAAAGGAACAGTTGATGACATGTGACTGCAAGACCGGGATTTGTTCACCCACATGACGGGTAAAGATACATACGGCCGGCTTGGTGAGATTACATCCATAAATGTTGCAACATGTGACTCGGTCACGAGGATGTAATATCACGGTAATAAGAAAACAAAACTTGTTGTGAACGAGATTGAACAAGGTATGGGATACCAATGATCGGATCTCGGACAAGTCGTATCGAGAAACAAAAGGAATTGGATGCTACATTTAGCGGTTCAAACGACATTGTCATCAGGAATGCATAGGGGTCACATGGGTATCCCTGGTCCCTCTATTGATCATTGATACAGATCATGTCTAGAGCATTCCCGAGCCGTGAGAGGATACACTTAAGGGTACGATGAGAGCGATCATTCATAAGACGGAATCACATTAGAGAAAGAGAAAGCCGGAATTGTTCCGTAGAGAGATCCGAAGTTGTTCGGAGAAAGAATAAAGGAAAAGACCGGAAAATTGTTTTCGGATAAATGGGAAATTAAATATACATTTATTATATGTTAATTATGAATTAATATATTCTAAATAATATTTAAATTAAGACTTATAAAAGCAACTTTTATATTAGGCCAAATCCTAGAGGGAAAAGGCCTAGAAGAAAGGCTGCAGAAAAAGAAAAAGAAAAAGGGAAAACAGCAGCCCCGTGGGCGGCAGATAACTGCCACCGCACAGGGCGGCATACAGTTGGGCTGCGCTCGTGGGCGGGCGGCAGTTAAAGTCCGCCACACAGGGGCGACGCATGTCAGCGCGGCGCGCGGCCAGCTCGACCTGGCCCAAGGGAGCTCGCGGGGAGCCGACGCGCCTGCTGGGCCACCTGCCTCGCCCGGAGCAGGCCCACCCAGGTCTGCCCGCCTAGCAGGCCCCACGCGAGGGGCAGCTGGGCCGCCGGGAGCCTTCTGGCCCACCCGTGCTGGAGCTCCTTGCCGCCTGTGCTGCTGGCTGTTGGGCCGAATTCGGCTGGCCAGCCCATCCGACTATTTTGGCTATTTTTCCTAGTTTTTCTTTGCCTATTAGTCCCACATGGCTAACCTAATGGGGAGGGCACACCCCCTCCGCCTATATAAAGGGGTGCCCATGGGTGGGATTAGGACACACAATATTTGGAGAAGTCCTTTGGTTGACTTCCTCCTTCCCTCTCTCTCTAGCCCTTGTGACCATGGTCCCAAGTCTGGGCTATGCGATCAAGGAACACCTACAGTACGCCATTGCGCTGCAGGGATTCCTAGCCGTATATCAACTTCCGCACTCCCAGCGAGATTGGGGAGCCGGAGGTATCATCGTGCACTGGATGTGTACGAAAACACGAGGTGCAACACTTGGGGCGCTTAAATGTCGTGAGCCGGAGCTGCTGCATGATGAAGATGAAGAAGGAGCAAGGGGTGACCTGCGAGGAGATTCACGACCTTGAGGTTGGCTACGAGTATGACTACTTCAACCACATTACTACAAGGGTATGTATTCTCTACGCAACGGCCGTTACTGCATTACTACATAGATAGATCCTAGGCAGTTTTTGGGGTTCCCACGTAGGAAATTTTTGTTTTCTGCTGCGGATCCACTTCATGGACCTCAATGTAATTTTCCTTTTTTAGGTCCTTGATTTAAAATGTACTCCCATCACATGGTTAATATTTTAACCTAAAAATAAGTGGTAAACCTTAAACGAATTTAAGATTAGTTGACAACGAGTATGAACCATTCTTGGATTTCAAGCCGAATGACCAAAGGTCAAGGCCATATCTACATCCCACTTTAAGCCGATGATCCCATATCCAAAAAAATTCATGCCGACAGATTTGGCCATATTTTGAAAATAATCGAAGAAGAAGTAGTATGAAGAGTACGGCTCGATCAACTACTCTCTCCACTATTTTCCTTGCTTAATTTTAGGGGGTTTGTGCTAAATGTATGCACCTCGATGTAATTTTCCATTTTGAGGTCCTTAATGTAAAATGTAAAATTCTAACCTAAAAGTATGTGGTGAAATTTAAACGAATTTAAGCTTAGTTGCCAACAAGTATGAAAATTCTTGGATTTCAAGCCGAACAACCATAAGGTCAAGGCCATATCTCTACATCATACTTTATGCCGATGATCCCAAATCACATACTGATAGATTTGGTTATATTTTGAAAACAATCAAAGAGGAAGTAGTATGAAGAGTATGGCTCGATTAGCTGCTCTCTCGAGAAGGAGCCGTACCCAATTGTTTTCCTTTCTTAGTTTTAGGGTCCTTTGTGCTAAATGTATGGATCTTGATGTAATTTTCCCTTTTTTAGGTCATTGATATAAAATGTACTCCCACCATCCTTGTAAAATTCTAACCAAAAAGTGTAAGTGGTGAAATTTAAATTTATTTAAGCTTAGTTCTCAACGAGTATGAATATTCATGGATTGCAAGCCGAATGAGCAAGGTCAAGGCTATATCAACATCATCCTTTATGCTGATGATCCCATATCCAAGAATTTGCATGTCGATAGATTTGGAAATATTTTGAAAACAATCGAAGAGGAAGTAGTATGAAGGATATGACTCGATCAGATGCTCTCTCGAGAAGGAGCCGTGCCCAAATGTTTTCCTTGCTTAATTTGAGGGGGGTTGGTGCTAAATGCATGGACCTCAATACAATTTTCCCTTTTTTTAGGTCCTTGATGTAAAATGTACTCCCATCGCCCGTGTAAAATTCTAACCTAAAAGTGTAAGTGGTGAATTTAGACGATTTTAAGCTTAGTTGTCAACGAGTATGAATATTTTTGGATTTCAAGCCGAACGACTAAGGTCAAGGCCATATGTATATCATACTTTATGCGGATGATCCCATGTTAGAGAATTTGCATGGCGACAGATTTGGCCATATTTTGAAAATAATTGAAGAGGAAGTAGTATGCAGAGTTTGGCTTAGATCGGCTGATCTCTCTAGAAGGAGCCGAACCAGAAAGTTTTCCTTTTAGGGTTCTTTGTGCTAAATGTATGGACCACGATGTAAT
The DNA here is from genome assembly GCA_916181665.1 of Avena sativa. Lineage (NCBI taxonomy): Eukaryota > Viridiplantae > Streptophyta > Magnoliopsida > Poales > Poaceae > Avena > Avena sativa. The sequence goes on along the minus strand of OV702287.1, from coordinate 423,168,804 downwards.
TTCCATTTTTTGTTCCTTGATCTAAAATGTACTCCCATCGCGCGTGTAAAATTCTAACCTAAAAGTAAGTGGCGAAATTTAAATGAATTTAAGCTTAGTTGTCAATGAGTATGAACAATTCTTGGATTTCAAGCTGAACGACCAAGGTCAAGGCCATATCTACAACATAATTTATGTTGATGATTCCATATCCAAGAATTTACATGCTGACAAATTTGTGGCCATATTTTGAAAACAATCGAAGAAGTAGTATTAAAGTATGGCTTGATCAGCTGATCTGTCGAGAAGGAGTCGCACCCGACTGTTTTCTTTGCTTAATTTTAGGGCGATTTGTGCTAAATGTATGGACCTCGATGTAATTTTCCCTTTTAGGTCCTTGATGAAAAATGTATGCCCATCGCCCGTGTAAAATTCTGACCTAAAATTAAGTGTTGAAATTTAAACAAATTTAATCTTAGTTATCAACGAGAACGAACATTCTTGGATTTCAAGCCGAAGGACCAACGTCAAGGCCATTCCTACATCATACTTTATTTTGATGATCCCATATCCAAGAATTTGCATGCCGACAGATTTGGCTAAATTTTGAAAACAATCGAAGAGGAAGTAGTATGAAGAGTATGACTCGATCAGCTGCTCTCTCAAGAAGAAGCCAAACTCGACTATTTTCCTTGCTTATTTTTAGGGTCCTTTGTGCTAAACGTATGGACCTTGATGTAATTTTCATTTTTAGGTCCTTGATGTAAAATGTACTCCTACCGCCCGTGTAAAATTCTTATATAAAAATAAGTGGTGAAATTTAAACGATTTTAAGCTTAGTTGTCAACGAGTATGAACATTCTTGAATTTCAAGACAAATGACCATGATTAAGGCCATATCTACATCATACTTTATGTTGATGATCCCATATCCCGAATCCAAGAATTTGCATGCTGGTAAATTCGACCATGTTTCGAAAACAATCAAAGGTAATAACAAAAAAAGTTGCGCATGGCATCGTTTTGCGTGTACTACTTGCCATGAAAGATGATAAACATGAGTTCGGGCAACTTTGCAATATTCTTGGGTTTAAAGCTAGACCGGACATCTAAGGGCATGGCCATAATCCACATCATAGTTTATGGTGATGTTCCCATATTTTGAAGTAGATGGGTGTATCTTGGCATGGTAAACAATATTCCCACTAGGAATTTCCCCTTGTTGAAAAACAATTTGGGAGCGAGAAGAGACTATGAGCATAGAGGAGGTAGCGCAAGAGCAGCAAAAAGGAGGATTTGAAGGCGGTGCGATGTGATACGTTGCAAACATATCTATAATTTTTGATATTCCATGCTTGTTTTATATCTACTTTCTTATGTTTTGTCCACACTTTGGAGTATTTTTATACATTTTCTGGAACTAACCTATTAACAAGATGCCACAGTGCCAGTTGCTTGTTTTCTGCTGTTTTTGGTTTCAGAAAAGCTAGTAAGGAAATATTCTTGGAATTGGACTGGACAAAAGCCCAAGTCAATATTTCACTAGAAGGAACACAAAGTCCGGAGGGGAGACTAAGAGGGGAGCCAGCCCGACCACACCTGGTGGTGGCACGGCCAGACCTAGCCACGCCACTAGGTGGTGTGGGCCCCCTGGTACTCCACTGACCTTGCCCCTTCGCCTATATATTGCCTTCGGGACGAAAACCCTAAGTACCCGATCAAAATTCCATGAAAGAGTCTGTAGCCGCCGCCAACTCCATCCCTAGATCGGGAGGGATGTGAAGCTCTTCCCGGCACCCTCCCGGAGGGGAGAGATCACCCTAGAGGCCTTCTTCATCACCATGCCTGCCTCTGGTGTGATGCGTGAGTAGTTCATCCCTGGACTACGGGTCCATGTAGTAGCTAGATGGTTGGTTCTTCTCCTTTGTGCTACCATGTGTAGGTCTTGTGAGCTCCGTTCATGATCAAGATCATCTATTTGTAATCTAGATGTTGTGTTTGCAGGGATCCGATGGATATTGAGATGCTATTTTAGATTGATTATTGATTCTATCATGTCTTTGTTATTTGTGATCTTGCATGCTTGCCGTTGTTAGTAGCTATCTTGGACGAGTAGATGCTAGCAACTCCAAGAGGGACTATTTATGCCCGATAGTGGGTTCATGCCTCTAGGAATCTGGGCAAGTGACAGAAATCTCTAAGGTACTAGATGTGCTATTTCTACTAGGGAGAAAACAACAATGCTTTGTTCATATAACAATCGTATTGTTTACTTTACACACTTTGCTTAATGCAATTATCTATTGCTTGGAACTTAATACTGGAGGGGGTTCGGATGATAACCTGAAGGTGGATTATTAGTCATAGATGCAGTTGGATTACGGTCTAAGTATAATGTTGTAATTTCCAATCAAATCTCATAGGAGTCAAGATGATTAGTATATGCATGTATGCTTTCTCGGTGTCTGTCAATTGCCCCGCTGTAATTTGTTCACCCAACATGCAAAACAAATTGGGTTTTCTCCCTCCTTCACCCCATCATCACCATTCACACCCCAGCCGATTGATCGCTCCCTCGTCCACAACTTGGCGCTGCGCACACGCGTCAACCTGCCTTGTGTCGGTGGCTCTGTGTCTATGTCTGGAGTGTTTGTCAGCTGTGTTGGTGGGAACCATTTTGATACTTGGCAGAAAAAAGTATTACTACTACAATAGAGTAGCAATTCAAACTTTCCCAGGCTCAGAATTTTCACTTCCTTCACAAACATCTTGGGGAAGGATATTTAAAAGATCGGCATTCGTAGTACTACTAGTATTACTACTTAAGAGCTGGGCATGGGATTGGTTGATACTAAGTCCGATCGCATTGGATTCCCACCAGTATGATATGGCCATCCTTCCTACTCCGCACTACTCCACCTCCATTTGTTCCATTTAACACCCTAGGAAGAGGAGGAACCTAGCACACCTGCATCAAGCTGGTTTGAAAGTGAGGAGCGCTCCTTTTTTCCCATGAAGCAAGTAGTACTCCCTCCTTCCCAAATTAGGGCGCGTATTACTTTTAATCAAAGTCAAATTTAATAAATTTTGACTAAGTATACGACATCAACTCAATGTTATTAGAATCATCATGAACTATATTTTCATATTATATACACTTGTCATTAGAAATGTCTGTATGTTTTTACATATACTTGGTCAAACTTTATAAAAGGTTGACTTTGAACAAACCTAATATGCGTCCTAATTTGGGAAAGTTGAAGTAGTATGAAGAGTATGGCTCGATCAGCTGCTCTCCTGAGAAGGAGCCATACCCGACTGTTTTCCTTTCTTAATTTTATTGTCCTTTGTGCTAAATGTATGGACCTCAATGTAATTTTCCCTTTTTAGGTCCTAGATGTAAAATATACTCCCACCGTCCATGTAAAATTTTAACTATAGGAGTACAAGTAAATGCGGTAGATTGCTCTTAAAATTTTCTTTCTAAGATAACTAGGAATTCAGTATAGCAAAACCACCGAGAGATCTGAAAAATTCAAGTTCTTAGCTATGCAAGAACTTGGCATGGTGGTTGACATGGGTATACCCTACAGGTACTCGAGCTTGGCATATACGATCCAGATACGGCAGAAGCCCACGACGTTGCCAAGGCCCAATGCAGAATTCGGGTGACCCACGGACTATCCGATTGCTTGCGATGCAAGAGAAGCCTAACATAGAAAATTCAAAGGACGAACCCTAATCTGTAACCGACTCGACCTGCTACCTGAGACCTATCCTATCTATATAAAGGCTAGGAGGGGGCGGTGAGGAGGACAATCACACCCCTAGTTTCCACAACCATCGCCAGATTGCATCTGCGCACCCTTGTAACCTTCGACTCCCTCGATAATTCAAGAGCAGACAAGCAGGAGTAGGGACCTCTACGAGGCCTGAACCTAGGTAAACCTTGCGTCCCTGTGTGCTTGTTTGGTATCCGATTGATGCCTCCATCGCTCCCTCCTTCTCCAAAACCCAAGTCCATAACAACGGGCATTGACGAGTTAAACCCTCGTCCATTGGCGTCGTGTGTGGGAATTGGGAGTGCTGATGTCGCAGCTTCTTCGGCCCCGTCAACCGCGATCTACAACTCTACAATAGCGTAGATTTGCCAGCTCTTCAGCACTTTCAACTTCACTGTCCACACATCGGCGACTCGCCCGGCTTTCGAGTCCGTGGGCGATGGGATCAGCCTGGCGATCGGGAGCTTCCGCTTCCAGGTCGATCAACTGGGCACGCTTCGCATGTCCGACCAGCCGACGACACCCACGATTGCTCCAACATCGTGGTTCCCGCCACCAATTGGCATCCTTAGTGAGCTCAACGCCCTGACAACAGCGGGGAGCACGGACAGCAACATTAGTCGTGGATCTGATCTGGGTGACTTGGCCACATAAGATGGAGCCTACGGCTCCAGATCTGAAAATTGTGGGAGCAATAGCTCCCCCAATCACTTCATGTGCGCCGTCATCAATGCAGGCGACACCTGCGTCAATCGCGAAAACGCCAACACTGGCACTAGACCGACCAACGGCGGTATACCAGTCACTAACGGCGGCCCTACCAACGATGGTCCCACCAACTATGGCCCCACCAATGGCATGCCCACCAATAACGGGATGGGAGGAGAACCACACCTCTTGACAAATGAAAACACCAGATAACATATGCTGATCAAGCTCAATAACAATGAGTGGGCCCACTATCAAGAAGCTCTACGGGGCAATCCTCTTCCCCCCAACACCCTGCAGGACATGCTGATGGGCTACCATTGGCTGCTGAAGGAAGAATTCAAACGCCAGCGGCAGGTAATCACGCAGCTCGAGGCACGCAGAAAGGCGGAGGACGAGTCGAGCCATCGGCGAGCTCAGCTCTCCTCCCACGGAGGATCCTCCTCCAAGGGCAATGAGTACCTGGCCAACAAAAGACAATCTTGACTGGCCCACCTCACCAACCAAGAGCGTGTAGAAACCGCAAAAGTCCTCGACTTCGGCTCTATGACGATGGATACGTGGGGCAACGTGCTCCCGAAGACGCCGCAAGCTGTAGTGATAGCGGCCACCATGTACCTCCTCAACAACCAGCCGCCGGCTGGAGATCTGCGAGCTGCCATGCACCGATCCACGATCACGGGCCTAGGGCTAATCGAGGCCGCCCTCGGTAAAGACCCAGCACCAGAGCCGAAGAATAGCAAGGCTCTGGCCAAATACTACTACTCGTACTCCTCCAGCAACAACCACCATGATATGTCATGGCGACGTCGCTCACGGCGACATGACCACGACTACGACGCGCGTGATGGCATCACGCAGTGCAAGGTCGACAAGATGCAAGCAAGGCGCGCTCACTCGACTGACTCGGAAGAAGATGAAATGGAGCACTGTAGCGCCAGATGCTTCAGTAGGGCCATCAGGCAAAAGCGAATGCCTAAGGGGTTCAAACTCCCGTCGGAGAACCCAAAATTTGATGGCCTGCAGGACCCGAAAATCTGGCTAGAGGATCACATATCTTCCGTCAGGCTACATGGCGGAAGATCGCGTACGGCAATGCAATGCCTGCAGCTGCAGCTGCAAGGCGCCGCCCGCGCATGGCTCAACAACGTCCCGCGCGGATCAATTCGCAGTTGGGAAGAGCTGGTCTAAAGCTTCGTGCGCAACTTCAAGGGCAGTTACAAAAGGCCCGCGTCAATTGAAGAACTAAGAGGCTGCCACCAAAGATTTGGCGAGTCGCTGCGCTCGTACATCTAGAGGTGGTCCATCCTCAAGAACTCCAGAGAAAACATCTCGGAGGACCGCGCAATCGACGCGTTCAACGGTGGTGTTCGCCGTATAGAGCTCAGGGAGGAGCTAGGCCACTCAAAGCCCAAAACGATCGACCAACCACCTTCTAAAGGATTGCCACGAGTTCCTCAAACTCCACGAGGGCCTGGCCCAGATGAATCGCGACGCGATCAACCGGGGCTATGGAGCCGCCTCAGGCACTGTGGCACATGGAGCTCCACCACCACCACCTATGCCACCACCACCTGCAGCTGCGCCAGTCCAGCATCATGGCGGTGAGCCATACCCGCGAGCTTTGGGCAACATGGGGATGATCCAAAAAGGGCATCCCTCCAATCGAATGCAGAAGGCAATCACTCGCCAAGTCAACTTGGTGATAAACTCTCCACCTTCCACCACTGAGTACCTCAGTGGAAGCGAGTCCTGCATCACCTTCGACAAGCGAGACCACCCGCACCAAGTTCCTTGTCCAGGACACTGTCCCCTCGTACTCGAGGCGCAAATCGGGGGATTCGATATGAGTCACGTCTTCATGGACGGCGGGAGCGGCATCAACCTCATGTTCGCAAGTACCTTGTGCACGATGAGGATCCCTCTGACTTGTCTAGAAGTTTTGGACACGACGTTCCACGACATCATCCCAGGGAAGGGCGTATACCCCTTGGAAAAAATCAACCTCGACGTCATCTTCGGCATGCTGCAGAACTTTCAGCGAGAGCGCATCGACTTTGAAGTCGTCGACTGGCCCTCGCAATACCACTGCATCCTCGGACATGTCGCATTCGCAAGGTTCATGGCAGTGCCACACTACGCCTATCTGCAGATGAAGATGCCAGGCCCAAACTACATCATCAGAATCAATGGAAGCTTCAACTGAAGGAGGAACTCACAAAACTGCGACAGGGAATTCAACAGAATCTCCTAGTCTTTTGGCATGCAAGAGGAACTCACAAAACTGAAGGAGTCGACAGACAATAGTCTGCCTCCCCTAAGCAGGCAAAGTTCACCCGACCTGTCCTTCGACTCATCGGTGCACACAAAGAAAGTTCAGGTCCACCCAACGAACCCGACCAAGACGGCCCTCGTCGTCAACAATTTGAGTTCCGCGTAGGAACTCGCGCTCATCGAATTCCTCTGTGAGCACTGGGAAATCTTTGCTTGGTGTCACGAATTCCTCCTTGAATAAGCACTGCCCAAAAGATCACTTCCCGTTGCCACGGATCAATCAAATAATTGACTCCACTGCGAGATGTGAATGCCTCTGCTTCCTCGATGCCTACTCAAGCTACAATCAGGTTTGAATGAAGGAGGAAGACCAGGAGAAAACGGGGTTTACAACGCCCTTTGGTGTGTTCTGCTACAACACGATGCCTTTCAGGCTAAAAAACGCAGGAGCCACCTACCAGCGGTGCATGCAGACTTGCCTCAAGGACCAACTTGGTGGCAGTATCCAAGTCTACGTTGACGACATCATCATCAAAACCAAAGAGGAAGCCACATTAATCGACGATCTCCGTGAGACCTTCGCTAACCTCGACCGCTATCGGATCAAGCTCAATCCGGACAAATGCGCCTTCGGCGTGCCATCAGGGAAACTACTAAGGTATCTCATCTCTGTGAGGGGGATCGAGGTAAACCCGAAGAAACTAAAGGCCATACTGGCCATGGAGAAGCCGAAGAACGTAAAAAGGCATCCAGCAGCTGGCTGGGCGAATCGCGGCACTTAGTTGATTCATCAGTCGAATGGGCAAAAAGGCACTGCCCTTCTACCAACTCCTCCGCAAAGCTGACCAGTTCGAGTGGACAAACGAGGCGCAAGAAGCATTCGAAGACCTCAAGCGTCTACTATCCACCTCGCCAGTACTAGAGACGCCTCGCCAAAAGGAACCACTACTGCTCTACATCTCCGCCACCAACCAGGTGGTCAGCACGGTGCTCGTGGTGGAACGAGCCGAAGAAAATAAGGTCCACGGGGTCTAGCGCCCAGTACACTAACTCCGTGAGGTGCTCATGCCAATAAAGCAGTGGTACCCGCACTACCAGAAGATGGCGTATGGCATCTTCATGATAGCCAGGTGACTGCACCACTACTTCCAGGAGCACTCAATCATGGTGGTAAACGACGTCCCGCTCGGGCATATACTCAATAATCCTGACACCACCGGAAGAGTTGCACTCTGGGGAATCAAACAGTCTCCACGAGACATCACATATGAGAAGCGCGGCACGATCAAGTCGCAAGTTCTCCCGGACTTTCTCGTGCACTAGATGGAGAACCAGCTCCCCGACAAGCCATATATGTCCTATCTTTGGACAATGCACTTCGACGGGTCCAAGCGAAAGGACAGAGATGGAGCATGGGTCATACTGACATCACCCCAAGGAGACAAGATAAAATACATTCTGCGAATGCAGTTCACTGCCTCCAATAACGAAGCCGAGTACGAGGCCATAATCCACGGGATGCGGATGGCAAAATCCTACGGCGCCAAGAGGCTCATCATCTACGGCGACTCCAAGCTGGTGGTCAACCAAACGATGCACGAGTGCGACGCACTGAGCGACAACATGATCACCTATCGAGACCTCTACGACACACTCGAGGGAGACTTCGATGGCTACGAGCTGCAGGACGTAGGCCGCGAAAGCAACAAAGAGGCGGATATACTTGCCAACATCGGCTCCACCTGCGCCCCCATACCACCTGGGGTATTCCTCAAGTGCATCTGCGAGCGCTCAATCAAGCCCAAGGCTCTAGAGAAGAAACCAAGCACGTCTACGGACTCGGGGGCTACACCACCCAACAAGCCAGTGGCACTCGATGACATGGGGCTTGTTATGGGACTCGAAGGCCCAATGGAGGTCATGATGATCGAGCCATCTTGGACATAGCCGTACATCACATATCTACTCAGCAAGAGGCTACCAGATGACCCGACTAATGCGCGACACATCGCACGACGATCCAAGGCATTCACCCTCATCAACAACGAATTATACAAGCACAGCACTACATGGGTACTTCAACGTTGCATCTCCAACGGGGACAGAAGGGCCGTCCTCCTCGACATACATGAAGGCACTTGTGGACATCATGCTGGCAGTCGTGCCCTTGTTGCCAAAGCTCTGTGAGCTAGATTCTACTGGCCCATGGCCATGCGCGACGCCAAGGACATCATCCAGCGCTGCAATGCTTGCCAGTGATTCGCGGACAAACCTCACGCACCTGGTGCGGAACTTAGGCCAATACCATTGGCTTGGCCCTTTGCACAGTGGGGACTCGACATGGTCGGCAATCTCCCAAAGTCCTCGCGAGGAGGTTATGTCTACCTCTTAGTCGCGGTCGACAAATTCACAAAGTGGTTTGAGGCCATGCTGGTGACGAATCAATCATGAGCCAGCGCTGTCAAGTTCTTCGAGTCCATCGTCTATCATTTTGGAGTGCCACATAGCATCATCACGGACAATGGGAGAAACTTCACCTCTAAGGAGTTCCAGGAATTCTGTGAAAACTTGGGAATCAACATAAGCTACGCCTCGGTGGCTCACCCTTAGACCAACGGTCAAGTCGAAAAGGCCAACGGTCTCGTCTGCGGTGGAATCAAGAAACAACTCCTCCAGCCACTCGAACAAGCCTCCGGATGCTGGCCAGATGAGCTACAATCTGTACTTTGGAGCCTACGCACAACTCCAAACAGCACCACGGGATACACTCCGTTCTTCATGGTGCACGGTGCTGAAGCGGTGCTACCCGCAAAAGTGCGCTACAAAGCCCCACGGGTGGTTGCATACAGCGAGAAGGAGTCAACTCTCACACTAGAAGACTCCATCGACCTCCTCGATGAGGCACGCGAGATTGCAACAGAGAGATCAACGATCTACCAGCAGAGCCTCCGCAACTACCACAACAGACGACTACGCCCCAGATTCTTCGTCGAAGGAGACATGGTCCTGCGACTGAAGCAGCAAGGTCATCTCAAGCTCGAGTCCCCTTGGGAAGGACCTTATGTGATTATAGAAGTAATCCCAGGTGACGCCTATCGCCTTAAAGATTTCGAGAGAAGAGTCGCATACTCCAACCCCTGGAACGTCGCGCAGCTGCGTCCTTTCTACCCCTAGTCATTTTTACATTACAAATAAGGCTATTCAGCCAGGCTACTTAGCCACACATTGTACCTCGTACTATTCTACAAATAAATAAAGCTAAGTGCCCCAAAACTCTGTGTTTTTTCTATTTTCTTGCAATTTCATCACTCGGGGGCTGCGCCACCCTTTACACCATCATTGTATGAACAAATCATAGTATCCTGAGTAGCTGACATACTACCAATCGAATCCTTGATAAACACCAACCTAGTTGCAACGCACCTGATAGGTTGGCAAGGTGCTGAGATAAATACATGTTAGGCTAACGAAAAGGAACTATAGAGTTCAATACACTCGGAAATTTTACAAGCAAGCAAGCTCTTCACATAATGGGTATTAAATACACCCAACACAATCATACGAACTTTACAACACTTGTACATCTATGTGCAGGATACAAATTACGCTACTACTACAAAATAAGAACGTTCGTCTGCTCCTCGAAGAAATCGATGATGTCCTCTGCTGGCCGATCAACCGCTTGATAATGCGAAACCATGTCCCAAGTCATTCCTTCTGGCGAAGGCGGCGGTCCAGCGGCAACAGACGCAACATCTACATCTGGGCTATGAAGTCGCACCAGCGACAACGCATCGTTGGCACCAGCGACCAACTGCTGCCGTACACACTCGCGAACCGTGCTCATATCCTAAAACTTCGCCAGGAGAGCCATCAAGCTTGAAGGAACCACATCAAGAGGAAACAACTCCAAAGAAAACAAGACAAACTCGCAGAAATTAAAACTCACCAAATTGAATTTGTCGAGGTCAAAGGAGTCATCCGACAACTCCTTCGGCAGTCGCAGGTTCTTTCGAGCAGGAGGAGCCATGGCGCGCATAGGCACGGCGTGGATTGGCTCCTCTGAAGCAGCAGAGGGACCCTTCGGCGTCGTCATCGAGGAGGCGTCAGAATCCTCGCTGTGGGAACGCTTGCAAGTGCCGTGGCTACTAGACTCGGGGGCTTCCTCCTCCTCTTCAATTGGGATGGTCAAATCCGACTCGTCCTCTTCCACCGCTTCACGCGGGATAACCCCTTTAGGTAGAGGAGGGAAGTTGGAGGCCACATCACATATTACGCACTTGGCAACCAATTGAAAAAATAAAAAAGACTACTCCAAAGGAAAGCTCTACCTCAGGTGGAGGGTTGTTGGTATCAAAAGGGGGCATGACTGATTCGCCTGGGAGATCCTCCTTGGTGGTGTACTTGGTCACCAGTCACAACCTCTTATCTACCTCACCCACGGAAATTCCCTCCGCAGATATGCGAGTGGCATCGCCAGCACCGACCCAGCGCTACATCGGATGGACTCTATCCTGAAGAGGCTAGACGTAGTGGCACAACCACGTGCGAATGAGAGCGGGGACACCCTCTTATTTACCTATGTGACCCTTGAGGTTGTAGACACGCTGATACAATATCTCTGTTTCCTCGGACTTGCTAGGCATCACGACGTTCTTCCAGGAACGACTCCTCTTGCAAGCAGCCACGGGATCGAAGGGCGTGAGTCCATAGTGCTCTCCATCGTCCTTCTGGTCACGAATGTAGAACCACTTCTCTCTCCACCCTTGGATAGACGCGGTGAGCTTTATATCAAAGTAGGTGGAGGAAGAGTCGACGTGGATCCCGCAGCCTCCTACATCGTAGACTACCAAACCCGACCCCGACTGATGCTTGAGCTTAAAAAGCTTATTGAAGATACCAAAGTGTGGCTAGATTCTGAGCCAACACTCGCACAAGGTGATGAAATAGGCAATGTGGAGAATCGAATTTGGGGACAGCTGGTGCAGCTGGAGCCCGTAGAAACTGAGAAGACCCCTGACAAAGGGATGCAGGGGAAGAGAGAGACCGCGGATGATGAACGCAAGGAACATCACCTGGAAACCAGCAGGAGGAACGGGAATTACCTCCTCGCCAGGTACGCGGGAGTCGCCTTCGGCGGAGGGAAGTGCTCCATCTTGATGTAGATTGAATAGCTCCACGGGCTTGATGGTGGATGGGCGCCAAGACTCATTGGTGACACGAGTCCCCGCGCCCTTCTTCTTCCCAGCACCGGCGGTGCTGGTGCCCATGGTGGCGGCACCTCTCTTCTTCTTGGTGGCGGCAATGGTGGCCGCAGATCCAGCGGCAGAACCTCCTTTCTTTTTGCCCATCTTTCGATGGCGATGCGAGCATATGAAGTAACTGGGAAAAACATGGAGCTGGTCCAGTGCCACGAAGAGGAAGTGCGCAAAGAAGCAGAAAGAGCAACAATGGCGAAGGAGGCAAGAGCAAGAAGGAAATGAGGAAAAATTACCGCACCTGCACTGCTACTTAACCTCCTCGCCGATGTCATCCAACGGCTAGCAGAAACCCTATTGGATTCATGGGGCACATCACCATCGACGTGTGGCGAAGGTGAATCACGAAAAGTCCCCTACTACTCGCACGGAAATCAAGGAGACGTAGTTAAAACAGAAGATTACGCACGCCTAGTCAAATCGAAGTCAGAAAGTAGGACCCACCGCTCGTCACGTCCGGTCAAAGCCGCTCACGCGGGAAACTAAAGTCATCACGTCGTCAGCACTGACGTCATAGTTTCTAGTAGAAAAACATGGTGACTACTTTAGTCCTTGCTCGAGTCTTCGACTCAACCAAGCACTCGGGGGCTACTCCTAACAGGAGCACTAGCCGCACACCCGAAAGAATTTTTATGCAGGTGTATAATCATTCACGAAAATCCATCACTCGAATCAACGATACGATTATGAACTACGGGTTACTCCCATAGGGAGCGCTAGAAGCACATTTGACTGAAACAAGCAACAAAACACGATAGCAGTCGCAAATGCTTTTAGTCCCCACTCGAGACAATGACTTGAATAGGCACTCGGGGGATACTCTCATTGGGAGCGCTGGTCGCGCACTGCTGACTCGTGTAATAACGAGCTTGTTGGGGAACCCCAAGAGGAAAGTATGATGAGCACAACAGTAAGTTTCCCTCAGTTATGAAACCAAGGTTATCGAATTAGTAGGAGCAAGGAAACACCTCCAAGGTGTTGCTAGCTGGCCTTTGGCAGGGCGCACTACCGGTGCTAGAAGCAACGTGGAAACCTGCATAACACAACCACAGAACTTTGCCCCCAACTTGCTATGAGGTTGTCAATCTCACCGGTTTTGCTGAAAACAGAGGATTAAACGTATTGTGTGGAAGAAAGTAATAGTTTGCGGAAAGTAAACAGAAAGCAATAAACAGTTGTAGATTGATGGTAAAAGAAAGGACCGGGGTCCATAGTTCACTAGTGGTGGCTCTCCTTAAGGTAGATGACATGCTGGGTGAACAAATTACAGCGGGGCAATTGACAAACATCGAGAAAGCATACATGCATATACTAATCATCTTGACTCCTTTGAGATTTGATTGGGCATTACAACATTATACATAGACCGTAATCCAACTACATCTATGACTAATAATCCACCTTCAGGTTATCATCCGAACCCCCACTAGTATTAAGTTGCAAGCAATAGATAATTGCATTACGCATTGCGTGTAAAGTAAACAATACGATTGTTCTATGAACAAAGGATTGCTGTTTTCTCCCTAGTAGCAACAGCACATCTAGTACCATAGAGATTTCTGTCACTTCCCCAGATTACTAGAGGCATGAACCCACTATCGAGCATAAATACTAACTCTTGGAGTTGCTAGCATCTACTTGGCCAAGATAGCTACTAACAACGGAAAGCATGCAAGATCACAAATAACAAAGACATGATAGAATCAATAATCAATCTGAAATAGCAGCTCAATATCCATCGGATCCCCGCAAACACAACATGTAGGATTACAAATAGATGATCTTGATGATGAACCGAGTTCACAATATCTAAACATGATAGCACAAAGGAGAAGAACCAGCCATCTAGCTACTAAAAGGACCCATAGTCCAGGGATGAACTACTCACGCATCACACCGGAGGCTTGCATGGTGATGAAGAAGGCCTCTAGGTTGAATTCTCCCCTCCGGCAGGGTGCCGGGAAGAGCTTTAGATCCCTCCTGATCTAGGTATGGAGATGACGACGGCTATAGACTCTTTCGTGGAATTTTTGATCGGGTCCTTAGGGTTGCCTTATCGGAGGCATCTTATAGGCGAAAGGGGAGGCCGAGGGGGTGCCCTAGGCGTCCACACCACCACTTGGCACAGGCCAGGCCTGGCCGCGCGGCTAGGTGGTGTGGCGGCCCTCTGGCCCCTCTCCGTCTTGTATTCTTGCTCCGTGTCCCCCTCGGTGAAAAACTGACTTTGGCTTTTGTCCCGTCCAATTCCGAGAATATTCCTTTTCTAACTTTCCTGGAACCAAAAATAGTAGAAAACAGGCAACTGGCACTGTGGCATCTTGTTAATAGGTTAGTCCATGAAAGTGTATAAAAATTACTCCAAAGTGTGGGCAAAACATAAGAAAGTAGATAAAACCAAGCATGGAACATAAAAAATTATAGATACGTTTGCAACATATCATGCACCCTATGATTATTCGCACATCGTACTGTGTGTTGATAACATCCACACTCGAATGCTATGGCGACTGATCTTTACGCACTTCTATTCTTGTAGACAGTTGTTGGGCCTCCAAGTGCAGAGGTTTGTAGAACAGCAGCAAGTTTTCCCTTAAGTGGATCACCCAAGGTTTATCGAACTCAGGGAGGAAGTGGTCAAAGGTATTCCCTCTCATGCAATCTTGCAATCAAGATACAGGAAGTCTCTTGTGTCCCCAACACACCCAATACACTTGTCAGGTGTATAGGTGCACTAGTTCGGCGAAGAGATAGTGAAATACAAGTGGTATGAATAATTATAAGTGGTAACGGTGCGAGAAATAGCTTGCTGGCGTGTGGTTGACGTGGGAAAAGATTAAAGGCACACTGAAATAAAGATGGAAGCAAGCAAACATGTAACATATCTAATTGCAAACAATGTATATATGCTTGGAAACAAGGCCTAGGGATCATACTTTCACTAGTAAACACTCCCATATAAATATCTTCTCTTTATGATACTACTCTTAACTACTCTCGGGTTAAACACTCTAATCGATGGTAGGGCTATAACAGCACACCTTTAAGTTCGCTTTCCGCATCTAGATAACCCCACACTGTCAACTTGAGCACTAGATGGTTCAAACAAACACCACAATTTCATAAAGACATCCAACTCCAAATATAACTCATAACAAGTATTTGTAATCTCTAGCCTAAGTGCCACCATGGTGTGCACGTTGTCACTTTCACACACATGGGGAGAGCAAAGATCTAATAAAGCACTTGAGTAGCAAGGTAGATCTACTTGATTACAAAGCTCATGATCACAATATGATCATGCATAGAGAGAGATGAACACATAGCTACCGGTAGAACCCTTAGCCTTGAGAGAGAACTACTCCCTCCTCATCATGGGAATCAACATTGGTGATGGAGATGGTGGTGGAGATCGATGGAGATGGCTCCGGGGGCACTTCCCCGTCCCGGCAGGGTGCCGGAACAGAGACTTTCTATCCCCGAATATCCCCTTCGGTGGCGGCGGTGCTGAGGAACTTTTCATGGATTTCTGATTGACGATTTAGGGTTTATGCATCGGGGGGCTCTTATAGGCGAGAGGGGAGACCGAGGGGTGCCATAGGGGCCCACACCATCCCCTATCGCGGCCTAGGGGGACCCGCGCCTGGGGGTGTGTGGCCAGGCCCTGGCCCTCCTCTGTCTTGTATTCTGGCTCCATGAGTCTTCCGGTAAAATAGGAACTTTGGCTTTTGTCCCGTCCAATTCCGAGAATATTCATTTTCTGACTTTCCTGGAGCCAAAAACAGCAGAAAACAGACAAATGGCACTGTGGCTCTTCTTAATAGGTTAGTCCAAGAAATCATATGAAAAGTACTCCAAAGTGTGGACAAAACACAAGAAAGTTGATAAAACCAAGCATGGGATATCAAAAATTATAGATACATTTGCAATGTATCAGCGAATCCGCCTCATATTTTCCCTACAAAGAGATTACATCTCCTAGACCACCCGAATCATCTCCGCGATGACAAAAATTCGGATGCCGCGCTTACAACGTTAAGATAAGACCTGAATAAGGCCTGGCAACACATCTGCTGCACACTACCAGAAATATATCCGTACCTACAAGTACGATGAACATGCCTTGACGGACGCGTAGAGTGCTCACATTTATACACTGGAATTCAACTCCTATAAGAGAGTAGATAAAACCAAGCATGGAACATCAAAAATTATAGATATGTTTGCAACGTATCAACATCCCCAAGGTTAAATCCTGCTCATCCTCGAGTAGGTAAGTGATAAAAAGAAAGAATAATTTTTGAGGTGACATGCACCATCATAAACTTGATCAAAGTATTTGTAAAACATTGATAGCTGGGATCATAGTACTTCAACATAGCATGAAAGATAAAGTTCTAACAATAAGACATAGCAACTATGTATCAACATGAAAAGGCACAAACAAAAGATTCATGAATAACAATGCTTTGCAAGACGTTTGTTTGTTTCACATAAAGAAAACAAAGCATAGTGACATTCAGCTTGTCCCTCATAGAGTAGCAAACATAAATGCATAGGACACCTTCAAAGTTTATAATGGTGACTAGATAAATAGTTTAAGAACAAGAAATATCAAAATTATGCATCAATCAACAAGTCTTGGGACAATGCACATAGAAATAAGAGTGGCCACTATGCTCTCAAAATAGGTGCATAAAGATAGAAGGTGGAGACTCAACATAAAAGTAAAAGAAAGGCCTTCATAGAAGGAAGCAGGGATTCAAGTTTCATAAAGAGCTTCCAAAAATTATGGTACTTATTAGATTTTAGCTCTCATTGCCCCTATCATAAGCATCTTGAAGTGATTAAGGTTAAAGTGAACAAACTATGGAGTATATGCATGACAAAGTATAAGTTGGAAATCTCATGTCCTTTGAATACGAGGGCCGCTCCTCATGCTACTCAATTTTAGTTACCGGTAAGTTCTTGTCATAGTAAGTACATGTGTATCATAAAGAACCGCCAACGGGGTACCCCTTGCCCGATGATACGGAAGAATCCCCATATCAAAATGACAAGGCAAGCAGACAACGAGCATCTCAACAATCTTCTTATTTACCATGGAAAAATGGTGCTTTTTTCTCTCTTTCCTCTTTTCTCATCTTTTTTTTTTCACTTTTTCTCAATCTATATCTCTTTTTTATAAGAAGAATGCTTCATAGATTGCTCATTATGGTTACGCTGCAGGTTTCCACCATGATTAGGCATGGATTAGACCGGCGGCCCATGCGTTTCTCTAACACACATTCATAACTCCATGGACTTACAAGCTCCCCTTTAATTTCACACCGACAACATCCATAGACAAAAGAGCATGATATTAACTAGGTACAATGTACAAGTGCAATGTTGAAAATGTTCCCCATGACAACATGGTTCTGCTAATCCCAAACATATAAGTGAAAGCTTATACAACATAGACGACACAATGGTTGAAGTTTATTAAGGGCAAGAAAAGTAAAGTGTGCCATCAAGTTTGTGAGAGCTTTAATCACTAGTTTTCTCATAACAAGTTTAATTAGGAAGGTAGATAAAAACAGGAATATACTTGGAATAGCAAATGTTAATAGGTAGGTATGGTGGACTCTTTGGAATAACTTAGTTTTAGGAGTTGGATGCATGAGTGGAACTCATACTTGGTTATGGAGGCTAACAAAAGACTAGGAGCGATCGACTAAGAGAGCAATAATGGCCATAATCATGCAAAGCGACAAAACATCATTAATTAAAGCATAAAGTGATATTACAAGTCAAAAACTAAAGGATCATAAAGGCTATGGTGACTTGGGATAGTCATAACATGGTGTGAGCATGTGCCAAGTCAACCCAAATAAAGCATCAAAGGAGAATACCACAATACTAAGCTTTAATATGCTAAAACAACGCATGATTCTTCAAAGGAACATTAAGCAATATCAATTGTTTATAACAAGTCATGCTACATCAAAGATCACTAATAATAAAGCGAAAACAATATCAAGCATGACATGACAAAGCATAGGCCACAGTAAAAAACAAGCTCCTTTTACCACTTAAGCATGAACTTTCCTACTCTTTCCAATCCAAACCAAACTATTTGAAAACCAATGTATGAAAGAGAGGGTCCAACCAATTTATTCAAGCAAACTAAGAAAACCAAGAAAACGAAAACCAAAAACAAAAACGAAGACGCTCCAAGAACAACACAACTGTGCATGAAACAATAAAAATAAAGTGTTTGGAAGAAACCTGGGATTTTTATTGATGAATAAGGGGATGTCCTGGGCATCCCCAAGCTTCGATGCTTGTACCTCTTGAATATTTCTTGGGGTGACACGGGGTGGCATATCCAAGCTTGAGCTTTAGTCTATTCTTCATCTCATTACATCATTTTCTCCATACACCTGAAAATTTTCCTTCATACAAAACTTCACACAATCTTTATTAGCAACATTAGTGCACTCAAGATAATAAGTCTTTAGGTTCAGTTTCAACACCAAAAAAACTTCCACTAAAACACAAGCTACTGAAGCACTTTCCTCAAAAAGCTCAATTCCCCAAAAGAACTCAAAAGGGAACCAACAAGAAGCAAATGCAAATAATGGCAGAAATCTATCAAAACAGACCAGCAGGTAAAAACTATTTTTTTCGAAGACATTCTGTTGCTCAAATAAAAAAGTGTTGAACTAACTAAAGTTAGATAACAACCTGGGTCAGAAGCACAAAAATTCACGCCTCAATACAATGTACAAAGAGTTTACACGAATTTTTACGGTGAAGCATAGAAATCTGTTTCGAAACAGCAACTTACCCAATCATTACTTCTCTCTCATTATAGGTTATTCTTGGCACAAAAAGCAAATAAAAAGGATAAGGAGCGGTTATTATAGAGGTAATAACTTCCAAGACTTATCTGAAACTTTTGGGTTATCTCCCAATAAGTACTTTTCTTTAACGCCTTTAAGTTAGGCATAAGAAGCAAGAAAACGAATCAAGTGTTCTCAAATGAAGAAGCATTAATATTAATACCCGAAATATCTTCAACAAGGCAAGGTATCTCATCCAAATAAGTTCTAGAGGATCCTCTCTCAACGCTCTTGGGTTCATTATTTTCATCAAACAGGTTTTCGGAAACAATCCAATCAAGATTCTTTTCTATGGCTTCATGCATTGCTACAAGTTTGAAGGGTATTGGTATCTTAATTTCCTCCCCATTAGGTTTGGTTTTGTTCATCTTTTCTCGTATACCAACAACATCTACACATGAGCCTAGCATATTAAAACATTCAAAGACTTTTCTAGCTTCCTTGGCAACATCATAGAATTCCTTAAGCAAAGTGTCCAGAATAAAATCTCTCTTTTTAGGGTCCTCGATTTCTTTAAGTTTAAGAAAAATTATTTGCATTAAGGGGTTAAAGTTAACAAACCTAGCTTCCAACATGTGAACTAAAGAAGCTGCAGCAATTTCATAGTTTGGAGCAAGTTCTGCAAGGGATCTATCCTCAATATCCTCATGCTTACTAACATGATTAAAGAATTCTTCAATATTATCTTTTCCAATTATAGAGCCACTACCTATTGAAAGGTCTTTCAGGGTGAATTTAGGGATCAACATGGTGACCTAAGGAAGAGGTAAGAATTATAGAAAAGACTTAATTTTTTTTGTGTTTTTTAATAAAGAAAGCAAACTAGTAAAATTAATTTTGTGTGCGTTTTTGATAAACAAACAATCAAACAAAGAAGAAATAAACTAAGCAAAACAAAAACAACAAAGTAAAGAGATTGGTTATGAGGGAATCCCCTTGTGAAGATGTCCTTGACTCCCAGGCAATGGCGCCAGAAAAGTACTTGCTGACTCGTGTAATAACGAGCTTGTTGGGGAACCCCAAGAGGAAGGTATGATGAGCACAACAGTAAGTTTCCCTCAGTTATGAAACCAAGGTTATCGAACCAGTAGGAGCAAAGAAACACCTCCAAGGTGTTGCTAGCTGGCCTTTGGCAGGGTGCACTACCGGTGCTAGCAGCAACGTGGAAACCTGCACAACACAACCACAGAACTTTGCCCCAACTTGCGATGAGGTTGTCAATCTCACCGGTTTTGCTGAAAACAGAAGATTAAACGTATTGTGTGGAAGAAAGTAATAGTTTGCAGAAAGTAAACAGAAAGCAATAAACAGTTGTAGATTGATGGTAAAAGAAAGGACCGGGGTCCATAGTTCACTAGTGGTGGCTCTCCTTAAGATAGATGACATGCCGGGTGAACAAATTACAGCGGGGCAATTGACATACATCGAGAAAGCATAGATGCATATACTAATCATCTTGACTCCTTTGAGATTTGATTGGGCATTACAACATTATACATAGACCGTAATCCAACTGCATCTATGACTAATAATCCACCTTCAGGTTATCATCCGAACCCCCTCTAGTATTAAGTTCAAGCAACAGATAATTGCATTACACATTGTGTGTAAAGTAAACAATACGATTGTTCTATGAACAAAGGATTGCTGTTTTCTCCCTAGTAGCAACAACACATCTAGTACCTTAGAGATTTCTTTCACTTCCCCAGATTACTAGAGGCATGAACCCACTATCGAGCATAAATACTAACTCTTGGAGTTGCTAGCATCTACTTGGCCAAGATAGCTACTAACAACGGAAAGCATGCAAGATCACAAATAACAAAGACATGATAGAATGAATAATCAATCTGAAATAGCAGCTCAATATCCATTGAATCCCCGCAAACACAACATGTAGGATTACAAATAGATGATCTTGATGATGAACCGAGCTCACAAGATCTAAACATGATACCACAAAGGAGAAGAACCAGCCATCTAGGTACTAAAAGGACCCATAGTCTAGGGATGAACTACTCACGCGTCACACCGGAGGCTTGCATGGTGATCAAGAAGGCCTCCAGGGTGAATTCTCTCCTCCGGCAGGGTGCCAGGAAGAGCTTCAAATCCCTCCCGATCTAGGGATGGAGATGACGGCGGCTACAGACTCTTTCGTGGAATTTTTCATCGCGTCCTTAGGGTTTCTGTATCGAAGGCATCTTATAGGCGAAAGGGGTGGCCGAGGGGGTTCCCTAGGCGGCCACACCACCCCCTGGCGAGGGCCAGGTGGTGTGGCGGCCCTTTGGCCCCTCTCCATCTCGTATTCTGGCTCCGTGTCCCCCTCGGTGAAAAACTGACTTTGGCTTTTGTCCCGTCCAATTCCGAGAATGTTCATTTTTTGACTTTCCTGGAACCAAAAATAGCAGAAGACAGGCAACAAGCACTATGGAATCTTATTAATAGGTTAGTCAAAGAAAGTGTATAAAAATTACTCCAAAGAGTGGGCAAAACATAAGAAAGTAGATAAAACCAAGCATGGAACATCAAAAATTATAGATACGTTTGCAACGTATCATGCACCCTATGATTATTTGCACATCGTACTATGTGTTGATAACATCCACACTCGAATGCTATGGCGACTACGCCTCATATTTTCCCTACAAAGAGATTACATCTCCTAGACCACCTGAATCATCTCCGTGATGACAAAAATTCGGATGCCACGCTTACAACGTGAAGATAAGACCTGAATAAGGCCTGGCAACGCATCTACTGCACACTACCAGAAATATATCCATACCTACAAGTACGATGAACATGCCTTGACGGACGCGTCGAGTGCTCACATTTATACATTGGAATTCAACTCCTATAAGAGAGTAGATCAAACCAATCATGGAACATCAAAAATTATAGATACGTTTGCAACGTATCAACATCCCCAAGCTTAAATCCTGCTCGTCCTCGAGTAGGTAAGTGATAAAAAGAAAGAATAATTTTTGAGGTGATATGCACCATCATAAACTTGATAAAAGTATTTGTAAAACATTGATAGCTGGGATCATAGTACTTCAACATAGCATGAAATATAAAGTTCTAACAATAATACATAGCAACTATGTTGCAACATGAAAAGGCACAAACAAAAGATTCATGAATAACAATGCTTCGCAAGACGTTTGTTTGTTTCACATAAAGAAAACATAGCATAGTGGCATTCAGCTTGTCCCTCATAGAGTAGCAAACATAAATGCATAGGACACCTTCAAAGTTTATAAGGGTGACTAGTTAAATAGTTTAAGAACAAGAAATATCAAAATTATGCATCAATCAACAAGTCTTGGGACAATGCACCTAGAAGTAAGAGTGGCCACTATGCTCTCAAAATATGTGCATAAAGATAGAAGGTGGAGACTCAACATAAAAGTAAAAGAAAGGCCTTCATAAAAGGAAGCAGGTATTCAAGTTTCATAAAGAGCTTCCAAAAATTATGGTACTTATTAGCTTTCAGCTCTCATTGCCCCTATCATAAGCATCTTGAAGTGATTAAGGTTAAAGTGAACAAACTATGGAGTATATGCTTGACAAAGTATAAGTTGGAATTATCATGTCCCTTGAATACGAGGGCCACTCTTCATGCTACTCAAGTTTAGTTGCCGGTAAGTTCTTGTCATAGTAAGTACATGTGTATCATAAAGAACCGCCAACGGGGTACCCCTTGCCCGATGATACGGAAGAATCCCCATATCAAAATGACAAGGGAAGCAGACAACAAGCATCTCAGCAATCTTCTTATTTACCATGGGAAAATGGTGCTTTTTTCTCTCTTTCCTATTTTCTCATCTTTTTTTTCTCTTTTTCTCAATATCTATCTCTTTTTTATAAGAAGAATGCTTCATAGATTGCTCATTATGGTTACGCTGCAGGTTTCCACCATGTTTAGGCATGGATTAGACTAGCGACCTAGGCATTTCTCTAACACACATTCATAACTCCATGGACTTACAAGCTCCCCTTTCATTTCACACCGATGCCATCCATAGACAAAAGAGCATGATATCAACTAGGTACAATGTACAAGTGCAATGTTGAAAGCGTTCCCCATGACAACATGGTTCTGCTAATCCCCAACATATAAGTGCAAGCGTGATGACAAAAATTCGGATGCCGCGCTTACAGCATTAAGATAAGACCTGAATAAGGCCTGGCAACGCATCTGCTGCACACTACTAGAAATATATCCGTACCTACAAGTACGATGAACATGCCTTGACGGACGCGTCGAGTGCTCACATTTATACACTGGAATTCGTTTCCTATAAGACCTCCACGGCCTGAGTCGAATTACGCCAGCACTTTTCCGAATTCGAGTCTAGGGACTCTAGTTTGATTATATTACGTTGTTTTTCCATAAGGCACTTAACTAATACCGATACATCGGGTAAATCAGGCACGTATATCAAAAATACCTATTACACGGACAAAACACTCGAAAAATATGCTCAGTCATGCACTCGAAAGACTTCATAAAGTCTCCAGTCGAATCTGCGATTCCACTGGACACTCGAGGGCTACTGACATGGTTATACCCTACAGGTACTCGAGCTTGGCATATACGGTCCAGATACGACAAAATCCCACGGTGTTGCCAAGTCCCAATGCAGAATTTGGGTGACCCACGGACTCTTTGATTGCTTGCGATGCAAGAAGAACCTTAAGATAGAAAGTTCAAAGGACGAACCCTAATCTGTAACCGACTCGACCTGCTACTCGAGACCTAGCCTATCTATATAAAGGCTAGGAGGGGTCGGTGAGGAGGACAATCACAACCCTAGTTTCCACAACCATCGCCAGATTGCATCTGCGCACCCCTATAACCTTCGAATCCCTCGATAATTCCAAGAGCAGACAAGTAGGAGTAGGGACCTCTATGAGGCCTGAACCTGGATAAACCTTGTGTCCCTATGTGCTTGTTTGCTAGCCGATTGATGCCTCCAGCGCTCCCTCCTTCTCAAAAACCCAAGTCCATAACAATGGGCATTGACGAGTTAAACCCCCGTCAGTTGTTTTCCCATATTTGGCACATGGGTTCTTTGTTCTTGGCATGGTGAACGATAACACTGCTAATGGGAGTTTCCAACTTATAAGAAAAAAATTCATTTTTCAAAGTGACGAGGATGTTTTTTCTGTAAAGCAAGCATGAAAAAAAATGGCTCGGAATGCCGCAACCCTAGTTTTCACATAAAACATGGACCATGATTCAGGTATGATTAATTACCAAGATAAACATGAGTATGAACATTCTTGGATTTCAAGCCGAACGAACAAGGTCATGGCCATATGTACATCATACTTTATATGTGTCGATTATCCCATATCCAATAATTTGCATGCTTGCATATTTGGCCATATTTTGAAAACAATCGAAGAGAAAGTAGTATGAAGAGTATGGATCTATCAGCTCCTCTCCCGAGAAGGAGCCGAACCCGACTATTTGCATTGCTTAATTTTAGGGTCCTTTGTGCTAAATAAATGGACCTAAATCTAATTTTGCATTTTTAGGTCCTTGATGTAAAATATATTGCCACCGCCCATGTAAACTTTTAACCTAAAAGTAAATGGTAAAATTTAAATGATTTTAAGCTTAGTTGTCAATGAGTATGAACCATTATTGGATTTCAAGCCGAAGGACCGAGGTCATGGCCATATCAACATCATAATTTATGTCCCAATGATCCCATATCCAAGAATTTGCATGCCGATATATTTGGACATATTTTGAAAACAATCAAAGAGGAAGTAGTATGAAGAGTATGGCTCAATCAGCTACTCTCTTGAGAGGAGCCAAACCCGACTGTTTTCCTTGCTTAATTTTAGGGGGGTTTGTGCTAAATGTATGGACCTCGATGTAATTTTCCCTTTTTAGGTCCTTAATATAAAATGTACTTCCACCACCTGTGTAAAATTCGAACCTAAAAGCAAGTGGTAAAATTTAAATGAATTTAAGCTTATTTGTCAACGAATATAAATTTTCTTTTATTTCATGCCGAAGGACCAAGGTCAAGGCCATATCCATATCTCATACTTTATGCTGATGATCCCATATCCAAGAATTTGAATGTCGATATATTTGGCTATATTTTGAAAACAATCGAAGAGGAAGTAGTATGGAGAGTATGGCTTGATTAGCTGCTCTCTCGAGAAAGAGCAGAACCCGACTATTTTCCTTGATTAGTTTCAGGGTACTTTGTACTAAATGTATGGACCTCGATGTAATTTCCCCTTTTTAGGTCCTTGATGTAAAATGTACTCCCACGGTCCATGTAAAATTCTAGCCAAAAAGTTAGTGGTGAAATTTAAATGAATTTAAGTTTAGTTGTCAAAGAGTATGAACATTCATGAACTTCAAGCCAAATGACCAAGGTCAAGGCCATATCAACATCATACTTTATGCTTATGATCCCATATCCAAGAATTCGCATGCCGATATATTTGGACACATTTTAAAACAATCAAAGAGCAAGTAGTATGAAGAGTATATCTCAATTAGCTGCTCTCTCGAGAAGGATCCGTACCCAACTGTTTATCCTTGCTTAAGTTTAGGGGGGTTGGGGCTAAATGTACGGACCTCAATGTAATTTTCCCTTTTTAGGTACTTGATATAAAATGTCCTCCCACCGCCCATGTAAAATTTCAACCTAAAAGTGTAAGTGCTAAAATTTAGGCGATTTTAAGCTTAGTTGTCAACGAGTATGAACATTCTTGGATTTCAAGCCGAACAACCAAGGTTAAGGCCATATCTAAATCATAATTGATGTAGATGATCCCATATCAGATAATTTGCATGGTGACAAATCTGGCCATATTTTCAAAAACAATTGAAGAGGAAGTAGTATGAAGAGTTTAGCTTAGATCAGCTGATCTCTCAAGAAGGAGCCGAACCAGAAATTTTTCCTTTTAGGGTCCTTTGTGCTAAATGTATGGACCTCGATGTAATTTTCCGTTTTTTAAGTCCTTGATGTAAAATGTACTCCCACCGCCCATGTAAAATTCTAACCTAAAAGTAAGTGGTGAAATTTAAATAAATTTAAGCTTAGTTGTCAACGAGTATGAACCATTATTGGATTTTAAGCCGAACTACCAAGGTCAATTCCATATCTACGACATACTTTATGTTGATGATCCCATATCGAAGAATTTGCATGCCGACTAAATTGTGGCCATATTTTGAAAACAATCAAAGAGGAAGTATTATTAAAGTATGGCTCGATTAGCTGATCTCTTGAGAAGGAGTCGTACCCGACTATTTTTATTGCTTAATTTCAGGGGGGGTGAAATTTATGGACCTCGATGTAATTTTCCCTTTTTTAAGTCCTTGATGTAAATTCTACCCCCACTGCCCGTGTAAAATTCTAACCTAAAAGTAAGTGGTGAAATTTAAACAAATTTAAGCTTAGTTATCAACGAGTATGAACATTTTTTCGATTTCAAGCCGAAGGATCATACTTTATGCTGATGATCCCATATCCAAGAATTTGAATGCCTACAGATTTGGCTATATTAAGAAAACAATCAAAGAGGAAGTAGTATGAAGAGTATGGATCGATCAACTGCTCTCTCAAGAAGGAGCCAAACCCGGCTATTTTCCTTGCTTAGTTTTAGGGTCCTTTGTGTTAAATGTATGGACCTCGATCTAATTTTCCTTTTTTTAGGTCCTTGATATAAATGTACTCCCGTCACCCGTGTAAAATTCTAACCTAAAAGTAAGTGGTGATATTTAAACAATTTTAAGCTTAGTTGTGAATGAGTATGAATATTCTTGGATTTCAAGACGAACGACCAAGGTCAAGGCCATATGTAAATCATACTTTATGTTAATGATCCTATATCCAAGAATTTGCATGCCGATAGATTTGGCCATATTTTGAAAACAATCAAAGAGGAAGTAGTATGAAGAGTTTGGCTCAGATCAGCTGACCTCTCGAGAAGGAGCCAAACTCGACTGTTTTATTTTCTTAATTTTAGGGTCCTTTGTGCTAAATGTATGGTCGTCGATTTAATTTTCCATTTTTTAGGTCCTTGATGTAAAATGTACTCCCATCTCCCGTGTAAAATTTTAACTAGAGGAGTACAACTAAATGCGGTAGATTTCTCTTAAATTTTTCTTTCAAAGCTAACTAGGAATTCAGTACAGCAAAACCACTGAGAGTTCTGAAAAATTCAGTATATCTACATCATACTTTATGCTAATGATACCATATCCAAGAATTTGCATGCCGACAAATTTGGCCATATTTCGAAAACAATCAAATATTTTAAAAACAAAAAAGAATCAATTTTAATTTTCCAAGTGACAAGAATTTATTTTCTAAAAAACAACTAAGAAGAATTTATTTCCTTTTTTTGTTAAGAAAATAAAGAGCAAGAAGAGACTATGAGCACAGAGGCAGCGAGAGAGCTTCAAAGATGAGGATTTGAAGGCAGTCCGATGTTAGAGCAAAGCTGAGATGGGTTCCTAACACGAGGTACATTGTACAATGAGTAGTACCAAAAGATTTTTTTTGATGATATAGTACCAAATTTCATTCAACCATTAACATAATAACACAAGTTTACATATATAGGAATCCCTGCTGAACTAGTGTAGGTTTGACATCTCCTAGCACCTAGTCTGCGCTGCCAGCGGCAACTCGTTAGACATCGGCACCAATGCCAGCTCCAGCGCCACCACTAGCTCCTGACTCATCAGCACCTCCGGATAAAGCGGCGGCACCTCCTGAGCCATCAGAGGCACCTCTGGATAAGGAGTCATCACCTCTTGAGCCATCGGTGGCTCTGGTAGGACATTATGAATGAAGTTGCCATTGTTGGGGAACTTGTCCCAGTAGTTGGTGAAAATGTTGGCGCCGATGAACACCACAATCTCGTAGCCATAGTGGAAGGCCTCGCTATAGAGGAAACATGCGTCCCTGAAGTTGACGAACTTGACCATCAACGTCCTGTACGGATTTTTGTGAAGGCCGTACATATGGTACTTGTGGCGACCATACCCGGTGTCGAGGAAGGCACACTCTAGCTGCCACGGTGTTCTCCGCGGGGAGAAGGCCCAAATGCATAGTGCATTGTCCTCATGTGCGGAGATGTTGGGGTCTTTGCTCTCCTGTACGGAGGGCGGAAGTCGGAAGGTGGCCATGGATGACAGACGGGGACAGAGATGGTTGCTAGAAGCGGGGGATTGGAGATGGTTTGGTGTGAGGAAGGGGAGAGAATAAATAGGAAGGATGTGATCTGAGAGTAATGTGGCAGATTACCGAACCGAGGGAACAATCAATGTCGTTGATGAAGCCGATGCGTGTGGCAAATATCGATGACGAAGACTAGGGTAAGCGATGGGACAGAGCAATGACTCTACTTCCCGCACTTGAGGGCCCAGTTATAATTTTGTGGTGCATCCAAGGCGACCGCGACCTCCCCTATCTGTGGGCCCTACGTGGATCACTGAGTTGATGGTTTAAAACAAATTGATAAAGTGGGATCTCTCATTTTAAAATATTGTGGTTATGATATAGGGGAGCTAATTTAGGGTTGCTCCTAGATATAAGCAAAATTTAGGAGAAGATTTTTTTAGGGAAGGCCCCTACATACACACATAGGTGAGAAAATGTAGGGGTGTTGCTAGACTTGCTCTAAAGACTGTCAATAGAATCTTCTAGATGCTATGATGGAAAAGAATATCCAACGGTTTGTAATGTTTGGGTTCACGAGTCTTGATACAATGGTCAATGTTCAAAGTTATTCGTACACTATATAGTGGTAAGATTATATAATAGGTAAAGCTCAAAAAATTATAATTTTGATTGCATCTATAAATTATGTGTATATTTGGTTGTTGTATTTGTATCATGTAGAAGTCAATGTTGATTAGCTATACCTAATTTACTTAATTTTTTTGGTAACATGGTCTAGAGAAACGAGGGAGAAGATTCTAGAATGATGGAGAAGTGTGTTTTGAGGTTTGTGCATAGTGTCTGTCTTGCTAAAGACTATCAATAGTATCTTTTAGATGATAGAATGGAAAAGAAGATCCAATGCCTGGCAATGTTGGGATCTAAAAGTCTTGATCCAATGCTCAACAGTCGAAGTTATTCGTTGAGCATTGGATCAAGATTTGCGAATCCTAACATTGCCAACCATTGGATCTTCTTCTCCATTCTAGCACTTGGAAGATTGATAATATTGGTAGTATTTGTTATCTTATCTTACCACTATATAGTGTACGGATAACTTTGAATATTGACCGTTGGATCAAGACTCACGAATCCCAACTTTGCCAGCCGTTGGATCTTCTTTTCCATTTTAGCATCGAGAAGATATACTATTGATGTATAGTCTTTATTTTCTTATCTTACCACTATTATATATAGTGTATAGATAACTTTGAATATTAACTGTTGAAGCATGACCCATGAATCCTAACATTGCTGCTAACTGTTGGATCCTCTTTTCCATTCCATCATCTAGAAGATACTATTGATAGTATTAGTTATCTTATCTTACCACTATATAGTGTACGAATAACTTTGAATATTGATTGTTGGATCAAGACTCGCGAATCCCAACATTGCCATCCATTGGATCTTCTTTTCCATTTTAGCATCAAGAAGATATACTATTGATAGTCTTTTTTTTTCTTATCTTACCACTATAATATATAGTATAGGGATAACTTTGAATACTAGACGCAGAATCATGACCCATGAATCCCAAAATTGTTGCTAGATGTTTGATCCTCTTTTCCATTCCATCATCTATAAGATACTATTGATAGTCTTTGTTATCTTATCTTACCACTATATAGTCTACGAATAACTTTGAATATTGATCGTTGGATCAAGACTCACGAATACCAACATTGGAAGCTGTTTGATCTTCTTCTCCATTTTAGCATCGAGAAGATATACTATTGATAGTATTTCTTTTATTATCTTACCACTATTATATATAGTATAGGGATAACTTTGAATATTTGCCGTTCAATCATGACTCGCGATTTCATAGATTGCTGTTAGCTATTGGATCCTATTTTCCATTCCATCATCTAGAAGATACTATTGTAGTCTTTGTTATATTATCTTACCACTATATAGTCTATGAAAAACTTTGAATATTGACCATTGGATCAAGACTCGTGAATCCCAACATTGCCAGCCGTTGGATCTTCTTATCCATTTTAGCAGCAAGAAGATATACTATCCCCTTTTTTTCTTGTCCTACCAATATTGTATTTTTATTTTATATATAGTGTACAGATAACTTTAATATTGACCATTAAATCATGACCCGCGAATCCCAACATTGCTGCTAGCTGTTGGATTCTATTTTCCATTCCATCATCTTGAAGCTACTATTGATAGTCTTTGTTATCTTATCTTACCAGTATATAATGTACGAATAACTTTGAATATTGACCGTTGCATCATGACTCGCGAGTCCCAACATTACTAGCCGTTGGATATTCTTTTCCATTCTAGCATCTATTATTGTTAGTCTTTCTTACCTTATCTTATCACTATATAGTTTATGAATAACTATGAATTTGACCGTTGGATCGATCAAGATTTGCGAATCCCAACATTGACAACCGTTGGATCTTCTTTTCCATTCTAGCATCTTGAATATTAGACCGTTGGATCAAGACTAGCGAATCCCAATATTTCCAGTTGTTGGATCTTCTTTCCATTCTAGCATCTAGAAGATTCTATTGATAGTCTTTAGCACAATGAATGTTCTGCACAAACATCAAGACACATTCCTCTATCATTCTAGAATCTTCTCTCTCATTTCTCTAGACCATGTTACCAAAATTTTCAAGTGTCAGATAGCTAATAATATAATTGTTGACTTTGACATGGTACAAAGTACAAAAACCAAATATACACCCATACTTTATAGATGTCGATCAAATTTATAATTTTTTGAGCTTTATATATTATATAATCTTACTAGTACTATATATAGTGTACGAATAACTTTGAACTTTGACCTTTGGATCAATACTAGCAAATCCCAACATTGCAAACCATGGATCTTGTATCCACTCTAGCGTACATATAGAATACTTTACTGATAGTGTTTAACACTATGAACGTTATGCACAAACCTCAAAACACACTTCTCATTAATTATAGAATATTCTTCACCAATTATCTAGAGCATGTCGAGTATTAGGTAGCTAATAGATTGATTTCTACATGATACAAAGTACAAGAACCAAATATACACATGATATTTTATGGATGTGGCTCAAAATTATAATTAGTTTATGCGATTCACCTATTATAATTTTATATAAAAAATGATATGTCATACTTCTATTATCTGATTCTCATGTGTAGAAGGCATGTGAAACTTAGATATATAGTGTACGGATGAATTTTAATATTCACCGTTGGACCAAGTCTGGCAAATCCCAACATTGGTAAGCGTTGGATCTTCTTTTCCATTCTTACGTCTAGAAGATTGGAGCGTGTACACCGTTTAGCTTGAGTCTAAGAAATATTGTCAAAAAGTGTCAGAAAAAGTTTGCCGGGTAGTAGAACTATTTTTTCGTAGGACCCACTACTTAGCAAACATACTAGTCAATCTTGCTTTTCTATTTGCATGAGATGCCATTATAGAAAGGATCTAGAGACTGACTGTGGGCCCTTTTAATAATTTATGTTCTTAGACTTGAGCTTACACTAGACTTAACAATGATAAGTGATACGTTGCTTACATATCCATAATTTTTGATGTTCCATGCTTGGTTTTATCTACTTTCTTATGTTTTGTTCCAACTTTGGAGTACTTTTTATACACTTTCTTGGACTAACCTATTAACAAGAGCCATAGTGCCAGCTGCCTATTTTCTGCTGTTTCTGGTTCCAGGAAAGTCAGAAAACGAATATTCTCGGAATTGGACGGGACAAAAGCCAAAGTCAGGTTTTCACCGAGGGACACAGGGAGTCAGAATACGAGACGGCGAGGGGCCAGGGGGCCGCCACACCACCTGGCCACACGGCCATCCTGGCCCGCGCCTGGGGGTGGTCTGGCCGCCTCCGGCACCCCCTCGGCCTCCCCTTTCCCCTATAAGATGGTGATACATTGCAAATGTATCTATAATTTTTGATGTTCCATGCTTGGTTTATCCACTTTCTTGTGGTTTGTCCACACTTTGGAATACTTTTCATATGACTTCTTGGACTAACCTATTAACAAGAGCCACAGTGCCAGCTGCCTATTTTCTGCTGTTTTTGGTTCCAGGAAAGTCAGAAAATGAATATTCTCGGAATTGGACGGGACAAAAGACAAAGTGCCTATTTTTCCAGAAGACTCACGGAGCCAGAATACGAGACGGAGGAGGGCCAGGGGCTGGCCACACCCCCCAGGCGCGGGCTAGGCCTGGCCGCGCCAGGGCATGGTGTGGCCCCCCTAGGCACCCTCTCGGTCTCCCTCTTAGGGCATGGTGCCTAGTATATTTTATTAGTGCTTTATGACTTTGTTGCGACTTGTTATGCTTAATGCTTGTCACTAGGGCCCGAGTGCCATGATTTCAGATCTGAACATGTTATTGATTCATTATGATAGTATTGTTTTTGGTCTTATCTACAAGTTGTATACACACGTTGTTGTCCGGAACCAATGGCCCCGAAGTGACAGAAATCGGGATAACCAGAGGGAATGGCTTTGATGTGAGGATCACATGTGTTCATGGAGTGTTAATGCTTTGCTCCGGTGCTCTATTAAAAGGAGCACCTTAATTGCCAGCAGTTCCCTTGAGGCCCTGCTGCAAACGGGCTGGCAGGACAAAAGATGTTGTGCAAGTTCTCATTGCGAGCACGTATGACTATATATGGGACACATGCCTAGGATTATCTAGTACTTGGATGCTTTATCTTATTTATCTGCAATTGCCCTATGTTCTGATTGCTATGTGAATTGTCTTGTCCATGCAACGCTCGTCCATCCATCCCTATGCCTACCGCAATCGAATCCTACTGTTTACTGCTATTGTCACTGTTGTATTTACTTTACTACTGTTGCTACTTTGCTATTTCTACTACAAAACTGTTGCAACTGATAAACTACTATGAGCAAGATTGTTTCTAGGTGCAGCTGAATTGACAACTCAGTTGTTAAGGCTTATAAATATTCTTTGGCTCCCCTCGTGTCGAATCAATAAATTGGGTTTCACTTCACTCGAAAATACTGCGATACACCCCCTATACTTGTGGGTCATCAAGACTATTTTCTGGCGCCGTTGCCGAGGAGCATAGCTTTATTTATCAAGTTCACTTGGATTCTCTATTGTTCGCTGCTATCCATCCATCATGGGTAAATCTCGTGATGTCAAGGTTCCTATTTTACCATCCACTACAACAAGAGGTACGGTTCTGAACACCTCTGCTGCTCTTGATTCACCATCTATTATAAGTAAGCTCGTTACACCACCACATACACATGCTACACACACTGCTACTACTGCTGAATCTGAAACTTCTGATGCTTATGATGCTGCTTCTACTGTGCTTGATAAGAGTGGTTCATTAGGTCCTTTCCTAGATGCTACGATTGCTAGAACTATAGCTGGAAATACCTAATGAAGACACTACTACACCCGTTAGTTCACCTTAGTCTAGTGAAGGTTATGATAATGAAGATGGTTATGTTGAGATGACCAATGAATTTATTAAAGAATATAAAAACACCCATGATAGGAGTGCTGCTAAGAGTCTCCTTGAGAGGCATACTATTAGACCCAAATTGTCTCCTATTGCTAAGTTTGCTGCTTCTCCCATAAACATTATAGATGAAGATTATGATTTCTCTCTCGATCTATCTTATATAGCTATTGTCGAGAAAGAACCTTTTTGTGGGACTATGAATGGAAGTGCGGTAGCACATATGAATGAACTTTCTACCATGAGTGGCTTGTTTTCTGATGATATTAAGATGCGTACTTACTTTGTTGCCAAGATCTTCCCCTTTTCACTGAAAGGAGGGGCTAAAACTTGGTTTAATAATTTACCTCCTGGATCTATCGATAGCCCTGAGTGCTTGATTAGTACTTTCCTGTAGAAATATTTTCCTCCTAGTGCTAGACATGCTATTTTGCAGGAACTTTTTGATTTTAAACAGGGAGAAAAATAGGTATTACCTGAATCTTGGACAAGGTTTTGTGCTTTGATTCATGCACAAGCTGGAAGTCCATTACCTAAGAATGAGCTTCTTGATATATTTTATAATGAACTAACTGAAGAATCTAGGACATCCTAGATAGTTGTGCTGATTGTGTTTTCAGGAATAACACTCCTGAAGAAGCTGAGGAATTAATGGCAAAAATAAGTAAGAATTATGAAGATTGAACTCCTCCTGAACAAGCTATACCTGAAGTAATTGTACCTGAACCAACTATTCCTGTGCCTATTCCAACATCAAAGAAGAGGGGAGTTATTGAATTAAATGATGAAGTGATGAAGGAAGCTAAGAAATGTCTTAAGGAGAAGGGAATTAAAGCTGCAGATGTCAAGAATTTACCTCATATAGAAGAACTATGTAAGCCTATCCCCTACTCATCCACTATCGAGGAACACTCTCTCCAACACTTTGATGAAGGTGATATCCCTTACTCTAAACCTCCTGATCAATGCTTAGAAGAATTCGATATCTTTATTGTTAAGCAAGATAACTTTAATAAAAGGGTGCAAAATCATCTAATGGAAAACACTAGAGCTACTGTTGAGTTGAAAGATATTGTGGAAAGAACCTCTAATGATGTTAAAATGATTGTTAAACACTTTCAAATGGTTCAAACTCAAATAGATCAACTTGTTAAAGTGCAAAACGACTTGCTAGTTAATGCTGCCAAAGAAAAACATGCTTATGAAATTAGAACTAGAAGTGGAGCTGCTACCCAGGATCCTCTATATCCCGAGGGGCATCCCAAAAGAATTGAGCAGGATTCTCAACAAGCTGAAAATAGTGGTTCTACTCGTAAGAAAAGGAAAAAGAAACATAAAACTATTGTAGAACCCTCTGAACCTGCTATAGATCCTAATAGTATATCTATCTCTGATGCTGAAACTGAAAGTGGTAGTGAAGAAAATGAAGTTCCTAATGAATAAAAAGTTGAAGAAGAACCTGAAAACCACACTAAGAATATCAAATACACTAAAGATGATTTTATTTCTAAGAAACATGGTAGTGAAAGAGAACCTTGGGTCCAAAAACCTATTCCTTTCCCTGATAAGAAACACAAGTCAAAGGAAGATGAACACTGTAATAAGTTTTGTGAGTGGATGAAACCTTTATTCTTGCAAATTCCTTTGACTGATGCTATTAAATTGCCTCCTTACTCAAAGTACATGAAGGACATTGTCTCGAATAAAAGGAAGATCCCTAATGAAGAAATTTCTACTTTGCTTGCTAATTATTCCTTTAATGGTAAGGTTCCTAAGAAACTTGGAGATCCAGGGATTCCAACTATCCCTTGCTCTATTAAGAACAGTTATGTTTGAACTGCTTTGTGTGATTTGGGAGCTGGAGTTAGTGTTATTCCTTTCTCTCTCTATAAGAGGCTTTAACTAGAAAAATTAATACCAACTGATATATGTTTGCAAATGGATGATAAATCTACCACTATTCCTATGGGTATATGTGAGGATGTACATGTTCAAGTGGCTTATAATTGCTTGATATTAACTGATTTTGTTGTGCTTGAAATGCCTGAAGATGATAATATGTCTATTATTCTTGGGAGACCTTTTCTTAATAATGCAGGAGCTGTTATCAATTATAACCAAGGAAAGGTAACTTTCAATGTGAATGACAAGGAACATACTGTCTATTTCCCCAAGAAGATTGAAAGGACTTACGGTTTGAATTCAATTGAACATGTTGAGGGCATTCAAGTTGGAGAAATATATTGTCCCATACCAAGAGAAAAATTTGAAACTATTATGACTGGGACCATTGCTATCAAGGTTGAGGTAACATAATCATTAGTGGAATACAAAGTTTTGTCTCATATGAAATTGTTGTGGTAACAAGACCTGATCAACCTTGTTAATAAAAGGATTTCATTGAACAAAACAATGCTTTCACCATGATTATCTCCGCTTACTTCTATTCTATCCATTTTAGTTTTTTGCTTTTGCCTAACTTAAAGGCGTTAAAGAAAAGTACTTATTGGGAGATAACCCAAAAGTTTTAGATGAGTCTTGGAAGTTAGTACTTCTGTAATAACTGCTCCTTATCCTTTTTATTTGCTTTTTGTGCCAAGAGTAACATCTAATGAGAGAGAAGTAATGATTGGGAAAGTTGCTGTCCCGAAACAGATTTCTGCGCTTCACCGTAAAAAATCGTGTAAAATCTCTGTACGTCGTTTTGATGAGTGTGTTTTTGTGCTTCTGCCCCAGGTTGTTATCTAACTTTCATTAGTTCAACACTTTTCGATTTGAGCAACAGAAGGTCTCCGAAAAAATTCGTCTTCACCTACTGGTCTGTTTTGACAGATTTCTGCCATTTTCTGCATTATCTTCTTGTTGGTTCCTTTTTGAGTTCTTTTGGGGAATTGAGCTTTTGGAGGGAAGTGCTACAGTATCTAGTGTTCTAATGGAAGTTTATTTGGTGTTATAACTGAACCTTAAGACTTATTTATCTTGAGTGCACTAATGTTGCTAATAAAGATTGTGTGAAGTTTTGTATGAAGAAAAATTTCAGGTGTATGGAAGGAATGAGTAATGAGAAGAAGGATGGACTAAAGCTCAAGATTGGGGATGCCACACGTGTCACCCCAAGAAATATCCAAGAAGTACAAGGGTCAAAGCTTGGGGATGCCCAAGGCATCCCCTTCTTCATCAATAAAAATCCCTGGTTTCTTCCAAACGCTTCATTTTTATTGTCTCATGCACAGTTGTGTTGTTCTTGCAGCATCCTCTTTTGCGTTTTATTTTTGGTTTTCGTTTGTTTTTGTTTGCTTAGTTTTCTGAATAAATTGTTTGGACCCCCTCTTTCATACGTTGGTTTGCAAATAGTTTGGTTTGGTTTGGAAAAGAGTAGGAAAGTTCATACTTAAGTGGTAAAGAGAGCTTGTTTTTAATTGTGGCCTATGCTTTGTCATGCCATGCTTGATATTGTTTTGGCTTTATGCTTAGTATTATTTTCTGTAGCTTGACTTGTTATAGACAATTGAGATTGCTTAATGTGCTTTGGATGAATCATGCGTTGTTTTAGCATATTAAAGCATAGTATAGTGGTATTCTCCTTTGATGCTTTCTTTGGGTTGACTTGGCGCATGCTCACACCATGTTATGACTATCCCAAGTCACCATAAGCCTTTATGATCCTTTAGTTTTCAACTTGTAGTATCACTTTATGCTTTGATCAATGATGTTTTGTCGCTCTGCATGATTATGGCCATTATTGCTCTCTCATTTGTTGCTCCCTTACTATTGCTAGCCTTCACTTTCACTAAGTATTTTACTCATGTTTCCAACTCCCTTTAACCAAATATTGCCAAAGTGTCCACCATACCTACCTATTAGCATCATTTGCTATTTCCGTGCATATCCAATATGCCTTGTTTTCTTCCGAATACAATGTTTGCTTGTTATGAGAAAGTTAGTTAGTAAAGCTCTCACAAACTTGATGGCACACTTTATTTCCTGCACTTAATAAACCTGAACCATTGTGACTCTCCATGAAAGTTATATGCTTGCAAATTATAGGCTAGGGATTAGCAGAACCGTGCTGT
Source organism: Avena sativa (assembly GCA_916181665.1). Lineage (NCBI taxonomy): Eukaryota > Viridiplantae > Streptophyta > Magnoliopsida > Poales > Poaceae > Avena > Avena sativa. The sequence continues at coordinate 423,131,141 of OV702287.1, read as the reverse complement.
CATGGGGAACGCTTTCAATACTTGTAAATATATACCCATTTGATACCTTGCTCTTTTGTTTGCGGATGTCGTCGGTGTGAAATAAAAGGGGAGCTTGTAAGTCCATGGAGTTATGTATGTGTGTTAGAGAAACGCCTGGGCCGCTGGTCTAATCCATGCTGACATGGTGGAAACCTGCAGCGTAACCATAATGATATCTATGAAGCATTCTTCTTATAAAAAAAGAGAGATAGCTATTGAGAAAAAGAAAAAAAAGAGAGATTTATGAAAAGAGGAAAGATAGAAAAAAGCACCATTTTCCCATGGTAAATAAGAAGATTGCTGAGATACTCATTGTCTGCTTGCCTTGTCATTTTGATATGGGGATTCTTCCGTATCATCGGGCAAGGGGTACCCTGTTGACGGTTCTCTGTGATACGCACATATTTACGATGACAAGAACTTACCAGTAACTAAAGTTGAGTAGCATGAGGAGCGACCCTCGTTCTCAAGGGACTTGGAATTTTCAGTTTATACACCCATACTTTATAATTGTTGACTTTGACATGGTACGAAGTACAAAAACCAAATATACACCCATACTTTATAGATGTTGATCAAATTTATAATTTTTTGAGCTTTTTATATTATATAATCTTACTAGTACTATATATAGTGTACGAATAACTTTGAACTTTGACCTTTGGATCAATACTAGCAAATCCCAACATTGCAAACCATGGATCTTGTATCCACTCTAGTGTACATATAGAATACTTTACTGATAGTGTTTAGCACTATGAACATTATGCACAAATCTCAAAACGCACTTCTCATTAATTATAGAATATTCTTCACCAATTCTCTAGAGCATGTCGAGTATTAGGTAGCTAATAGATTGATTTCTACATGATACAAAGTACAAGAACCAAATATACACATGATATTTTATGGACGTGGCTCAAAATTATAATTAGTTTATGCGATTCACCTATTATAATTTTATATAAAAAATGATATGTCATACTTCTATTATCTGATTCTCATGTGTAGAAGGCATGTGAAACTTAGATATATAGTGTACGGATGAATTTTAATATTCACCGTTGAACCAAGTCTGGCAAATCCCAACATTGGTAAGCATTGGATCTTCTTTTCCATTCTTACGTCTAGAAGATTGGAGCGTGTACACCGTTTAGCTTGAGTCTAAGAAATATTGTCAAAAAGTGTCAGAAAAAGTTTGCCGGGTAGTAGAACTATTTTTTCGTAGGACCCACTACTTAGCAAACATACTAGTCAATCTTGCTTTTCTATTTGCATGAGATGCCATTATAGAAAGGATCTAGAGATTGACTATGGGCCCTTTTAATAATTTATGTTCTTAGACTTGAGCTTATACTAGACTCAACAATGGTAAGTGATATGTTGCTAACATATCCATAATTTTTGATGTTCCATGCTTGGTTTTATCTACTTTCTTATGTTTTGTTCCAACTTTGGAGTACTTTTTATACACTTTCTTGGACTAACCTGTTAACAAGAGCCATAGTGCCAGCTGCCTGTTTTCTGCTGTTTCTGGTTCTAGGAAAGTCAGAAAACGAATATTCTCAGAATTGGACGGGACAAAAGCCAAAGTCAAGTTTTCACCGAGGGACACAGGGAGTCAGAATACAAGAAGGAGAGGGGCCAGGGGGCCGCCACACCACCTGGCCGCGTGGCCCAGCCTGGCCCGCGCCGGGGGGTGGTCTGGCCGCCTCCGGCACCCCCTCGGCCTCCCCTTTCCCCTATAAGACGCTGATACATTGGAAATGTATCTATAATTTTGATGTTCCATGCTTGGTTTTATCCACTTTCTTGTGGTTTGTCCACACTTTGGAGTACTTTTCATATGATTTCTTGGACTAACCTATTAACAAGAGCCACAGTGCCAACTGCCTGTTTTCTGCTGTTTTTGGTTCCAGGAAAGTTAGAAAATGAATATTCTCGGAATTGGCCGAGATAAAAGCCAAAGTGCCTATTTTTCCAGAAGACTCACGGAGCCAGAATACGAGATGGAGGAGGGCCAGGGGCTGTCCAGACCCCCCAGGCGCGGGCTAGGCCTGGCCGTGCCAGGGCATGGTGTGGGCCCCCAGGCACCCTCTCGGTCTCCCTCTTCGCCTATAAGAAGCCTTCTGACCTAAAAACTCCGGGGGTTCGATGTTTTTTCAGAAGGAGTTCTGCTCTGCCGCCACCACCAGATTCCATGAAACAGCACCAGAAACTCCGTTCTGGCACCCTGCCAGGACGGGGAATTGGAGGAGATCATCGCCATCATCATCACGATCGCTTCTCCATCGACCATCCATGTTTCCCCCATCTATGAGTGAGTAATCCCCTACTGTAGGCCATGGGGATGGTAGGGATTGGATGAGATCATTCATGTAATGGCATCAGATTGTTAGGGCAAGGTGCCTAGTATCTTTTATTAGTGCTTTATGACTTTGTTGCGACTTGTTATGCTTAATGCTTGTCACTAGGGATCCGATGGATATTGAGATGCTATTTCAGATTGATTATTGATTCTATCATGTCTTTGTTATTTGTGATCTTGCATGCTTTCCGTTGTTAGTAGCTATCTTGGCCAAGTAGATGCTAGCAACTCCAAGAGTTAGTATTTATGCTCGATAGTGGGTTCATGCCTTTAGTAATCTGGGGAAGTGATAGAAATCTCTAAGGTACTAGATGTGTTGTTGATACTAGGGAGAAAACAACAATCCTTTGTTCATAGAATAATCGTATTGTTTACTTTACACGCAATGCGTAATGCAATTATCTGTTGCTTGCAACTTAATACTGGAGGGGGTTCAGATGATAACCTGAAGGTGGATTATTAGTCATAGATGCAGTTGGATTACGGTCAATGTATAATGTTGTAATGCCCAATCGAAACTCAAAGGAGTCAATATGAGTAGTATATGCATGCATATTGCTTTCTTGATGTTTGTCAATTGCCCCGCTGTAAGTTGTTCACCCAACATGTCATCTATCTTAAGGAGAGCCACCACTAGTGAACTATGGACCCCGGTCCTTTCTTTTATCATCAATCTACAATCAACTGTTTACTGTTTTGTGTTTACTTTCTACAAACTATTACTTTCTTCCACTCGATACGTTTAATCCTTTGTTTTCAACAAAACCGGTGAGATTGACAACCTCATCGCAAGTTGGGGGCAAAGTTCTGTGGTTGTGTTGTGCAGGTTTCCACGTTGCTGCTGGCACCGGTAGTGCGCACTGCCAAAGTTCAGCTAACAACACCTTTGAGGTGTTTCCTTGCTCCTACTGGATGGATAACCTTGGTTTCATAACTGAGGAAAAACTTGCTGCCGTGCTCATCATACCTTCCTCTTGGGGTTCCCGAACGAGCTCGATATATTTTGGACCTAGCAACCTTTTTTATGGCGCCGTTGCCGGGGAGTCAAGGACATCTTCACAAGGGGAGTCCCTCATAACCAATCTCTTTACTTTGTTATTTTTGTTTTTCTTAGTTTACTTTTGCTTTTTTTGCTTGTTTCTTTATCAAAAACACAAAAACATTAGTTTTACAACTTTGCTTTCTTTATTAAAAACACACAAAAAATGACTACTCTTGAAAATACTAAGTTGTGTGACTTTACTAGCACCAACAACAATGATTTCATGTGCACATCTATTGCTCCACTTATTCCCGAAGCTACTTTCTTTGAAATAAAACCTGCTTTACTCAATCTTGTTATGAGAGAACAATTTTCTGGTATTGGTAATGAAGATGTTGCTGCTCATCTAAATAACTTTGTTGAACTTTGTGAGATGCAAAAGCATACGGATATAGATGGAGATATTATTAAGCTTAAATTGTTTCCTTTCTCTTTGAGAGGAAAAGCTAAAGAATGGTTGAATTCCTTAACTAGGAATAGTATTGATTCTTGGACTAAATGCAAAGATGCTTTCATTGGAAAATACTATCCTCCTGCTAAGATTATATCTATGAGAAGTGAAATAATGAAGTTTCAACAATCTGATAATGAACATGTTGCTCAAGCTTGGGAAAGAATGAAATCTTTGGTAAAGAATTGTCCCGCTCATGGACTGACTGCTTGGATGATTATCCAAACCTTTTATGCAGGATTGAACTATTCTTCAAGAAATCTATTGGATTCTAGTGCTGGAGGTACCTTTATGACCATTACTTTGGGTGCTGCAACAAAGCTTCTGGATAATATGATGGTTAACTATTTTGAATGGCATACGGAAAGAGCTCCACAAGGTAAGAAGGTAAATTCTGTTGAAGAAACCTCCTCCTTGAGTGATAAAATTGATATTATTATGTCTATGCTGTATAATGGGAAGGCTCATATTGATCCAAATCATGTTCCTTTAGCCTCTTTGGTTCCTCAAGAAGAGCAAGTTGATGTGAACTTTATAAGAAATAATAATTTTGGCAACAATGCTTATGGTAATAACAATTATAGGCCCTACCCTCCTAATAATACTTATGGTTATAATGGCAAACCTGGAATACCTAGTGAAGGAAGAATTTTAGAAGTTGAAACAGGCACTAAGAACTTCATGCAAATGCAATATGAACAAAATAAATTATTTACTAAAACTATGGAGGAATAATCTACCATTTTGAAGAATATTAGCCATCAACTTCAGAGTTTAAATAGGGAAATTCGTAGTTTGCAATTGAAACTTTCTAATGCTGAAAGAAATATATCATATTTGTCTGAAGCACAATCCTCTTTGATTAATAAAATGGCTGCTAAACCTGAAACTATTGATAATCCCTTTGCAGCTACTAATGCCATACAAGTTAGAATTGATGAAAATGTTAGATTGTTAGCTGAATTGCATGCTAAGTGGGAAAGAGAAGATGAAATTGTTAGAAACATTAGTGTTTCTACTATCACTACCACTAGTGTTGATGCTAGTAATAGCTATATTACTTTAGATGATAATTATGATTTTGATCTTGATGGTTGCAATATCTCTCAAGTTATTAAGTTCCTACAAAAGCTTGCTAAAAGTCCTAATGCTAGTGCTATGAATATGGCCTTTATAAAACACATTACTGATGCTCTCATAAAGATTAAAGAAGAAAATATGAAACATAAAGCTTCTATTCCTATAAAACAAGAAGATGGTTGGGAACCCATCATTAATATGAAAGTGAATGACTTTGATTTCAAAGCTTTATGTGATCTTGATAGTAGTGTTTCTATTATGCCTAGAAGGATTTATGATATGCTTGATTTTCCACCATTGGAAGATTGTTATTTGAATGTCCCACTTGATGATAATGCTAAAAAGAAACTCATGGGGAGTATTAATGATGTTCTTATTATGGTTAACAATGCCTATGTCCCCGTTGATTTCTATGTTTTGGATGTTGAATGCAATGCTTCTTGTCCTATTACTTTGGGAAGACCTTTTCTTAGAACTATTGGGGCCATTATTGATATGAAAGAAGGCACCATTAGATATCAACTCCCACTCAAGAAAGGTATATAACACTTCCCTAAGAAGAGAGAGAAGATTTCTTTTGCCTCTCCTATGAAAACAAAATTTGGTTTTAATACTTCTTCATTTGAGAACACTTGATCCTTTTTCTTGCTTCTTATGCCTAACTTAAAGGCGTTAAAGAAAAGTACTTATTGGGAGATCACCCAAAAGTTTTATATGAGTCTTGGAAGTTATTACTTCTGTAATAACCACTCATTATCGTTTTTATTTGCTTTTTGTGCCAAGAGTAACCTCTAATGAGAGAGAATTAATGATTGGGAAAGTTGCTGTCCCGAAACAGATTTCTGTGCTTCACCATAAAAATTCGTGTAAAATATATCTATGCTGTTTTGAGGTGTGAATTTTTGTGATTCTTCCTCAGGTTGTTATCTAACTTTCCTTAGTTCAACACTTTTTTATTTGAGCAACAAAAGGTCTTTGAAAAAATTCGTCTTTAGCTCCTGGTATGTTTTGACAGATTTCTGCCATTATTTGCATTTGGTTCTTATTGGTTCCTTTTTGAGTTCTTTTGGGGAACTGAGCTTTTTGAGGGAAGTGCTACAGTAGATTGTGTTTTAGTGGAAGATTCATTAGTGTTGAAACTGAACCTAAAGACTTATTATCTTGAGTGCACTAATTGTGCTAATAAAGATTGTGTGAAGTTTTGTATGAAGAAAAATTTCAGGTGTATGGAAGGAATGAGTAATGAGATGAAGGATGGACTAAAGAAAAAGCTCGGGGATGCCACACGTGTCACCCCAATAAATATCCAAGAAGTACAAGCGTCAAAGCTTGGGGATGCCCAAGGCATCCCCTTCTTCATCAATAAAAATCCCAGGTTTCTTCCAAACACTTCATTTTTATTGTTTCATGCACAGTTGTGTTGTTCTTGGAGCGTCTTCTTTTTTGTTTTCGTTTTGGTTTTTGTTTGCTTGGTTTTCTTAGTTTGCTGAATAAATTGGTTGGACCCCCTCTTTCATACATTGGTTTTCAAATAGTTTGGTTTGGATTGGAAAAGAGTAGTGACGAGGGTTTAACTCATCAATGCCCATTGTTATGGACTTGGGTTTTGGAGAAGGAGGGAGCGCTGGAGACATCTATCGGCTAGCAAACAAGCACAAAGGGGACAAAGATTTACCCAGATTCAGGCCTCGTAGAGGTCCCTACTCCTGCTTGTCTGCTCGTGGAATTATCGAAGGAACCGAAGGTTACAATGGTGCGCAGATGCGATCTGGCGCGGGTGGTGGAAAGTAGGGTTGTGTGTGTGTCCTCCTCGCCACCCCCTCCCAGCCTTTATATAGATAGGCTAGGTCCCGGGTAGCAGGTCGAGTCGGTTACAATTTAGGGTTTTCCCCTTTGAACTTTCTATCTTTAGCTTCTTCTTGTTCTTCAAGCAATCGAGAGTCCATAGGTTACTCGAATCCTTTGTTTGGGCCTTGGCGACACCGTGGGCCTGTACGTATTTAGACCGTATATACCAAGCTCGAGTACCTGTAGGGTATACCCATGTCAAGTAGGAAAAGTTCATACTTAAGTGGTAAAGAGAGCTTGATTTTTACTGTGGCCTATGCTTTGTCATGCCATGCTTGATATTATTTTGGCTTTATGCTTAGTATTCTTTGCTGTAGCATGACTTGTTATCAAAAATTGAGATTGCTTAATGTGCCTTTGAAGAATCATGCGTTGTTTTAGCATATTAAAGCATAATATTGCGGTATTCTCCTTTGATGCTTTATTTGGGTTGACTTGGAACATGCTCACACCATGTTATGACTATCCCAAGTCACCATAGCCTTTATGATATTTTAGTTTTCAAATTGTAGTATCACTTTATGCTTTGATTAATGATGTTTTGTCGCTCTGCATGATTATGGCCATTATTGCTCTCTTAGTTGGTCGTTCCCAGTCTTTTGGTAGCCTCCATAACCAAGTATGAGTTCCACTCATGCATCCAACTCCTAAAATAAAGTTATTCAAAAGAGTCCACCATACCTACCTATTAGCATATGATATTCCAAGTATATTCATGCTTTTGTTTACCTTCTGAATTAAACTTGTTATGAGAAAACTAGTGATTAAAGCTCTCACGAACTTGATAGCACACTTTACTTTTCTTGCCCTTAATAAACTTGAACCATTGTGTCATCTATGTTGTATATGCTTGAACTTATATGTTGGGGATTAGCAGAACCATGCTGTCATGGGGAACGCTTTCAACATTGCACTTGTACTTTGTACCTAGTTGATATCATGCTCTTTTGTCTATGGATGTCGTCGATGTGAAATGAAAGGGGAGCTTGTAAGTCCATGGAGTTATGTATGTGTGTTAAAGAAACGCCTAGGCCGCTGGTCTAATCCATGCTGTCATGGTGGAAACCTGCAGCGTAACCATAATGAGCTGTCTATGAAGCATTCTTCTTATAAAAAAGAGTCAGAAAAACGCACCATTTTCCCATGGTAAATAAGAAGATTGCTGAGATGCTTGTTGTCTGCTTGCCTTGTCATTTTGATATGGGGATTCTTCCGTATCATCGGGCAAGGGTACCCTATTGGCGGTTCTCTATGATACACATGTACTTACTATGACAAGTACTTACCGGTAACTAAACTTGAGTAGCATGAGGAGCGACCCTCGTATTTTCAAGGGACATGAGATTTCCAACTTATACTTCGTCAAGCATATACACCATAGTTTGTTCACTTTAACCTTAATCACTTCAAGATGCTAGGGGCAGTGAGAGCTGAAAGCTAACAAGTACCATAATTTTTGGAAGCTCTTTATGAGACTTGAATCCCTACTTCCTTCTATGAAGGCCTTTCTTTTACTTTTATGTTGAGTCTCCACCTTCTATCTTTATGCACCTATTTTGAGAGCATAGTGTCCATTCTTAGTTCTATGTGCATTGTCCCAAGACTAGTTGATTGATGCATAACTTTGATATTGCTTGTTTTAAACTATTTGTATCTAGTCACTCTTATGAACTTTGAAGGTGTCCTATGCATTTATGTTTGCTAATCTATGAGGGACAAGCTGAATGCCACTATGCTATGTTTTCTTTATGTGAAACAAACAAACTCAAAAATTATTCTTTCTTTTTATCACTTACCTACTCGAGGACGAGCATGATTTAAGCTTGGGGATGTTGATACGTTGCTAACGTATCCATAATTTTTGATGTTCCATGCTTGGTTTTATCTACTTTCTTATGTTTTATTCCAACTTTGGAGTACATTTTATACAGTTTATTGGACTAACCTATTAACAAGAGCCACAGTGCCAGTTGCCTGTTTTCTGGTGTTTTTGGTTCCAGGAAAGTCAGAAAACGAATATTCTCGGAATTGGACGGGACAAAAGCCAAAGTCAGTTTTTCACCGAGGGACACAAGGAGCCAGAATACGAGACAGAGAGGGGCCAGGGGGCCCGCCACACCACCTGGTCGCACGGCCTAGCCTGGCCCGCGCTAGGGGGTGGTCCGGCCGCCTCTGGCACCCCCTCGGCCTCCCCTTTCACCTATAAGATGCCTCCGATACAGAAACCCTAAGGACCCGATCAAAATTCCACGAAAGAGTCTATAGCCACCGTCATCTCCATCCCTAGATCGGGAGGGATCTGAAGCTCTTCCCGGCACCCTGCCGGAGAGGGGAATTCACCCTGGAGGCCTTCTTCATCACTATGCAAGCCTCCGGTGTGATGCGTGAGTAGTTCATCTCTGGACTACGGGTCCATGTACTAGCTATATGGCTGGTTCTCCTCCTTTGTGCTATCATGTTTAGATGTTGTGAGCTCCGTTCATGATCAAGATCATCTATATGTAAATCCTACAAGTTGTGTTTGCGGGGATCCGATGGATATTGAGATGCTATTTCAGATTGATTATTGATTATATCATGTCTTTGTTATTTGCGATCTTGCATGCTTTTCGTTGTTAGTAGCTATCTTTGCCAAGTAGATGCTAGCAACTCCAAGAGTTAGTATTTATGCTTGATAGTGGGTTCATGCCTCTAGTAATCTAGGGAAGTACTAGATGTGCTGTTGCTACTAGGCAGAAAACAACAATCCTTTGTTCATAGAACTATTATATTGTTTACTTTACACGCAATGCGTAATGCAATTATCTGTTGCTTGCAACTTAATACTGGAGGGGGTTTGGATGATAACCTGAAGGTGGATTATTAGTCATAGATGTAGTTGGCTTACGGTCTATGTATAATGTTGTAATGCCCAATCGAATCTCACAGGAGTCAAGATGAGTAGTATATGCATGCATATTGCTTTCTCGATGTTTGTCAATTGCCCCGCTGTAATTTGTTCACCCAACATGTCATCTATCTTAAGGATAGCCACCACTAGTGAATTATGGACGCCGGTCCTTTCTTTTGTCATCAATCTACAATCAAGTGTTTACAATTTTGTGTTTACTTTCTGCAAACTATTACTTTCTTCCACTTGATACGTTCAATCCTTTGTTTTCAGCAAAACCGATGAGATTGACAACCTCATCGCAAGTTGGGGCAAAGTTCCGTGGTTGTGTTGTGCAGGTTTCCATGTTGTTGCTGGCACTGGTAGTGCGCCCTGCAAAAGATCAGCTAGCAACACCTGTGAGGTGTTTCCTTGCTCCTACTGGATTGATAACCTTGGTTTCATAACTGAGGGAAAACTTGCTGCTTTCCTCATCATACCATCCTCTTGGGGTTCCCCAACGAGCTTGATATATTTTGGGCCTAGCAGTTAGACTCATGTCTAACCTCAAAACACACTTCTCCATCATTCTACAATCTTCTATGCTTAAAATATTTCAACTTACTCCGTCTTTCCCAAAATAGGATGCACATAGTTTTTGGTCAAAGTTAAACTTTTCAAAATTTGACCAACTATATAGAAAAATGTATTGATATTTATAATCTCTAATTAGTATTGTTAGAACCATTATGACATATATCTTCATATAGTGTGCATTAGATATTGTAGATGTTGAATTTTCTTTATATAGTCGGTTAAACTTTAAGTTTGTTAACTTTGACCAAAAACTATATGTGTCCTAATTTGGGATAGAGGAAGTACATTTTTTAGTAGAAATGTCGTACTACTACCATCACATTCGATGCACTTCATCAGGACCTGGCCAGCCTTTCCTATATTATACTTTATTACTCAGTATATTCCATTTATCACCCTGCACCGAGGAAGCACGGCTACATTCACATGGAACCAACATAGGTTGAGCCCACAAGTTCGTGATGCATTGTTAGTCAATACAGAGCATCCCAAATTAGCTTTTTTCTACTCTGCCCACCTCCGCATTGCCCTATCCGGCCACCATCATCCATAAAACACACTCATCCTCTCATCACCGCCTCCTCTCACCGCTGCCATCATCTCTAGGACTGCATAGATCAATCTTCCTATCACCGCTACACGGACTGTGACCCAGAACAACGAGGTATAATCTTCATCTCTCCCTTGTAGAAAACATTCGTAGTTCCTCTTTTTGTACTAATTCCATTATCTATCTCTAAACCGATTTTTTGGATCTCTTTCATTCCCCTCTATTTCGTTCCTCATAGTTTAAATCTGCATAAATACAAATATATTGAGATTTATGTACTTTTTCAAAGTGAATCCTTTGCGAAACATGTTGTTTGCTGTTGGGGATAACATTTTATCACTTGAACTGGCTATAATTCCATGAATTTTAGTGCTATAATAAGTATCTTGCAATGCTATTTATAGGTTCCAATTCCAAGCAAGGTAGAAAATCATGGACAGTTCGAGTGATGATGAGATCTGATACTCTCTAAGATTGTGAAATCGAATTAGACTATGCAAAAATATACTACTCTCTAAGATTTATTTTTCTTTCAAGTAGGTCCTTCTTATGAGTGAAAATATTGGTTCGAAAGGTACATTGTTTACGGCAATAATGTGCGTTTATCATATAGAAGATGGGATTTTCTCGAGAATAAAGTCTCCCAGATCGAACCTGACATACCCTTCTATGTCTACGAGCTCACCTCTTCTTTACTTGGCAAAGGAGGGGGCAGGATGGTAAGAAATTTTATTTTTTTCTCGAAAAGGTAAGAAATTTAGTAGCCATCTGATCCCAAAAATTTGCCTAATAAATTTGTAGGATTAAATCTATAGGAAAATTTCCCAAGATGGTTGTTACAATTGCAGGATTGATTCCCATAGGAATTATTCGTAAGTATTCCTTTGCACTAGATTTTGTAGGAAATCAAACATCCACTCACACCTCTTTTTTAGAATCCTTTGTTTGTCGTACTAGGATAGATCCAAACAAACTTTGGTTCATATGGAATTCCTGTAGGATTGGAGTGGGCATGACATTGCAATCCTACAATTATTTTCTCTATCATACGAATCAAGCAGGCATATATTTTACTATTTCACCAGTCAACAAGTCATAAACTTCTAATAGTTGTTTTCTTTTGGTTTCAGTGCTTCTCACTAGATTACAGTCAGAATGTCTTGAAGAATCATCTGCGTGAAGAAAGAAATCTGCGTGTGACCAACGAGTTGTACAAAGGTTACCATGAAGTCATGATTGCCATGGGCGATAATGGGCGTGCGGTGATAACTACTAGTATGAGCTGGCAAAATGTTTTCAGTGATGCATAGCTCTTAAAACACGAAATGGCTATCTTCTGGTTCAAGGAACACGCACATGGACTTCGTCTCAACATGTTTAGCGGTATCCCGCTTCATTGGAAGCTGATATGAATATCATCAAACTTGTATTCGAGCCTTATTTTGACCAGGAGGCATTCGAGGAAGCAAGAAGGATCTTGACAAGCTACTGTACTTATACTAGCCACTATTGCTCCTGGATGGAACTATGTAACTTATATCAACTACTAGTAGTACTCAAGTATTAATCCTGTTTGTATTATTAGTACTCAGCTTTTGGTGCCTAGTCGACCTCGTACTGCTAGCAAGGCGAGCAAGGGCTCCTTCCACCACAAATATTTTGCATTGTTTAAAAAAAATCTCCTCCACCAAAATTCTGTCTCGTCGCTGCCTTTCATGAGAGAAAAGGCTCTTGGATGAAGGAGAATCATCCTCCCTCTCTCCTCTTCAATGCGGCATTGACTGCTCTGCTCCACTCATGCATCTATGCCTAGCACTTGTTTATGTGGGAAGCATCACATCAGTCACCTCTTCCTTTTTTTGCGAATCATAGTCACCTCTTCCTTTTTTGCGAATCATGGTCACCTATTCCTTCCCATGTAATATTCCGCACAATGGAGTACAACCGTGCAGGAACATCAGTGCAGAGAAAGTTGGGGCCCGTGGTGGTCCATCCCAACTTTCCTTCTGTTTGCCTCGTGCTTCCACCCAAAAATGAGCTCTGGCTGGATGTTTTCTTTCTCTTCCATATTTTAGGCTGCTCAAGTGCTAAATAACTTAAACTAGTAAAACTTTCACATGTTACTACATTCATAGTATTGGGTAAACATGTATCTAGTGTTATGCAAGGCCTAATTAATTAGGTTGTAGGAGTAGCTCATATAGAACTTGGTTTCATTGACTCGGCTCCACCACAATCTATATGATTCAAAGGATTTCGAAAGGAACTCTATAGGATTCTAATCCATAGGAATTTTTTCAATATAGTGTGTTTGTTTCAAAGGAATAAATCCTACAAATCTCCTATGCTTGCTTCCCTACACTACAATCCTATAGGATTTCTAAAAAGAGGTGAGACCTCTTGGAAACATTCCTATGTGTCTATGACAACTATGACATGGACCTAAACCGTATAAAAATTTCTACGTTTTTCCTGTGGTGCAATCAAACACCTTATCTTACCGATTCCTGCATTTTTTGTTCCTATAGGATTATAAGTGTCATGTCATTCTATGCCTGCACTTTTCCTATTCCTATGTTTTACAAATCCTTTGAATCAAAGGAACCCTAAATACACGGTGTACACGCCCTACTATTTTACTTATAGCATGCTGACTAGTCCTTAGAGCAATTCCAATAGTATAGCCAACAACCTGCTTGTACAATACACTAGTTACCTCTAAAGGTTTATTGTACTTACACATGACTACTTTATGTGTAAATTGCCCACCGCACATACTCACAAACACTACTAGAAAAAGGTATTTTTTGACAAACGCCTTTTGTCATGTATGATAGCATTTTTGTCACCGAAAATAGGTTGGTGAAAAATGTTGTCCATCACGATGTTTGTCACAGAAGCTCCGTCACAGAATATCGGGCGTGACGGTACGCAACTGGTTGTCATTATCAAACGCTAATCGTTGATGGTCAGAAATTTTGTCATGCATCATGGTTGATAGGTGATAATCCCTTTTGTCAATCAATATAGTGAGATTTGTCATTGTCAGATGGAATGTGTACATAGGAATAGTGAACTATTATGATGTGTAATCTTACATGTGGGTCCTATGATGCTGATGTGGGTGCTGATATGTGGGATCGACCGTGCTGATGTGGATGATGTCCTGTGGGTCCAGAGCATAGTGATGTGGCATTATGTCATATGGGCCCACTCATGATCTCAGATGTGGGCCCTAAAATTCTGACAGGTGGGACCAATGTGTTTATGCCATGTGGGTCCATAGGGAGGTGACGATGTCACATTTTTGTCACAGGCGCTATAAATACATATATGTTTTAATTTTGTAATATTCTGGGAATATAAAGTGTGTAAGAATAAATCTTGAATGAAATTATAGGAAAACTTGGAAATTATATTATATATAGAAAATATTCGCACACATTGTTGGTAAATCTGACTAACAAAATGGTCTAGGACTGATAGGGCAATGTGTAAATTAAGACTTTAAAAATCTTGTTGAAATTATTTCTACAAGAAGCGCAGTGCATCAGGATGGAGGCACGCTTGGTTGCTTGGATGTCCTTAAGACGTAATTAAGGAGTGCATCCATTTCTTGGTGCCTTCTCTCAGCGGTAATATTCTTCTCTTCCTCTGATTTCTTCAGAGCTTCAAGTTCTTCTTCCTGCTTCCGTCACATCTCCTCAAATTTCTATTCCCGGGATAGCATCCTTGCCTCCATCTCATGGTGATACTTTTCAGTTGCTGCTACTGACTACTGCTCCTGATCAGTAAGTCTTTCTTCTAGCTCACGAATGCGTGCTGCTGAAACCGAGTTATTCCTGGAGCTAGATGCAATGCCCAATCTTGCGAGGAATGTGCTTGTGGACGAGGATGAAGAGCTTTTCTCCTTAAGAACTTGTTCAACAATCTGTGTATCAGTAAGGGTTGGCTCATCTTCTGCACGTGGTGCATATTTTAAGCTCACTATTGCATCCTGCAAGTAGGATGCAATTAAATGTATGAGATAGTAAGAGTCGTAATTACTGTATGAATGTGTAGATGTCAAGTATTTCTTACATAGGAAGTTTGTCCTTCTATTGTCATCAAGCTATACTTGTTTGTGTGGCTTATTCTATAAAACTCGATCGGAGAGGTTTCTTGATCCTCGATCTGATTTTTCTGCAATAATTACAACATGCTGGACATTAGTTTTGCACACTTCATATTGATGAAAAAAGAAATATGATATGAAGATAGGTAGTGCATCACTTACAATATGTTCATAGTGTGCAACGCAGCATATAGATCCAGTGGTGTGTTTCTGTTTCACACCCTCACTGTTAATTTTATTCTTCCCACACATGTCCTGCAATCAATTAAATCAAAATGATTATTCATTAAATTACATGTATATTAAGTAAGTCTCTCAGGATGAGAGAAACAAGTAATATGTACCTGGTAGTGCTCATCGAACCATCTGTTCACAAGTTGTACCCAACTTGTTTGTTCTACGTTATGTGGTAAGGGAAGATATTCTTGCTCAGGAGTAAGATTCTTTATCTTGTCCCAGTACTTCTTCTTAAGCCTATAGCATTGTTGGCGTACACAACTCTGTATGGTATCAGTGCACACTGCTTGGGCATCTTCATTTTTTGTGTCCATTTCAAACTTTTCCTATGAAATAGACATGCAATTGAAATTAGGGCCCATGAGTTTACATGCATTAGAAATGTTGGTTTAAAAAAACAGTGTCGACTCACCGCTACACGTTTGATAGCATCTGGAATAACATTCTTCAGAGATTCATCTTTCGTGTACTGCTTCCAGTGTGTTGCAAGAGCCATTTTATTGGTGCGGATGTGCACACCTCACTCGGAGCTAAGCTTCGCCGCACGGATAGGATTTGTGGGTCTCTTGACGTCAGTCGTGAATTGAATTTCCATCTTGTTGCCAGAATTCCTTCTTGTGTACTCATGAAGTCCATGACCCATACTAGTTCTTCGGCCCCCGTCGCTTTCGCTTAGAATGGCTAGAGGTTATCACTAACTCTGAAATTAGACAAACAGTAGTGTTAATTTGTTAGTAAATGCTGTAACTACGATTAGCATAAGGGTTCTAGTTAGATGGTCATACCTTGCCGTTGAATGATCTGATTATCAGTAGGAGCGTTGCTATCTCCAGATGTTTGGATCTGTGTAGACGACATCACATTTTCACAGTTACCATCTGCTGGTTGTGGCATCGGTTCCAAATCACTTGCTTTAGGGGTAGGAGTTGGTCGTGATCTGGTTGCTATGTTAGATGGAGGTACAAGAGATTTCAAACGCTTCTTTTGTTTTGCAGGTGCAAATTCTTCAACATCCTAGCAAGTTTAATACATTAGTAATAAATAAAAAACATGTATTCATTGATATTGAAAGTAGGAAATACGGTGTGCTCATTGTCAGCATTCGCGATCTCATTATCTGTAGGTTCATATGCAGGGTCATCTTCTATGAGCTTGTCTTTCAAGTCGGTACTTTTTTTGGTTGGCCGTGTCCTGAGTTGTGCCCCGCCGTACACAAATTTGCGCGCGGTCTCCAAGAAGTCTTGGTCAGTCAGCCCAAGGATGTAGCTTTTTCATTCAAATGCTCATTCAAACGATCAACATTATCTTCCAAAATTTTCTTCTGTTGAATGTCGTATGCAGATTTAGATGGTACTTCAGTAGCTATGGTAAAATAAGCAGCACATGTGTCAGTTTAGATACATGGTAAAAGCAGGTGTAAAAATTAAAGCTAGCTAGTCAAACGCATTGTCAAAGTGCTTCCAGGCCTCACCATTATCTGGGTGCCTCAATACATTATGCTCAACAACCCTCTTCTCTTTGTGCCACTTGGTGTTCTTTGATATTTCTTTCAAAACAAAAAATCTTTGTAACCTTGGAATTATAGGAAAGTATCGAAGCACCTTGTGCGGAACCTTCTTCTTTGCATCCGGGTGTTTCCATCTTGAAACTCCACACTTAGGGCAATGAGTGTGGTTCTTATAATCTCCCCAGAACAAAGCACAATCAAAATTGCATACATGAATTGTCTCATCACCAAGACCAACATGAGATAGTACTCTCTTAGCTTCAACATAAGATCTTGGAAAATTCACACTTGGCAAAGAGTCACATAACAACCCAAATAATAGATCAAATGCTCTACTGGTGACCCGGTTGCTTGATTTGATATGAAGCATCTTGATAATGAAGTTCAACCTCGTGGTTGTACTGCAACCCTCATGAAGCTCTCTGTTAGCTTCTTCAATAAGCTTTGCATAAATGTTTGGTTGATTAGGGCCTTTCTTCCCTGAGTTCTGCAGATCATCAACCATTCTATTCAAATCATCAAAATTATTTGAATTGTCTTCCTCAACATCATCCTCTTCATCACTTCCATACGCACCTTGCTCACTACCAACATCCCTAAATGCTTCCCCATGATAAACCCACCTTGTATATGTCACGGCCATGCCATTGCAATTCAGGTGACGATGAACAATCTTTTGAGAATTTTGTACAACATTAAGGCACTTAGTGCAAGGGAAATGGATCCAGTCACCATTCCCGTTATCTCGCACAAACTTCATAAACTCACTTACACCTTCCATGTACGGACTTGTGAACTTTATCCCCTCGGTGATCCAAGATTTATCCATTACCTACAATACATCAAATTGCAACACTAAATGCATTAGCATAAACACAAACTCATCATATCATTTAGTTATTCAAACTACTACGACCGTACATGTTCAAACACTGTACATCACAAAAACTCCCTAACGTACTAGTCCCAAAGTTCAATGAACGCCAAATATACCATTGCACTGAATAACAACATGAAACCTAAACTGATTGACATATCAACTAATAATCAACATGAAACCTAAACTCACCGAAAGTTTCCCTCCGCCAAGTCTAATCCTGTGCCGCCCAGCAATGCCGACTCAGCAATGATCGGGATCACCTAGCACAGATGCGTGATCACCTAGCTGGGGCACGAGATTGGTTTCAGGCGCAACGTGAATGCCTCCCTCGCGGTGGCAGCGGTGGCTAACAAGACAATAAGCCCAAGTAGTTATTCTACCGATCCAGGACGCCGACACATTAAAACCTCGATCTCTGTGATTGGATTTACAACGACAGACCTAATAAATACTACAAAACAAGTAACAATCCTAGATCTAACACTAATCGATCTGTACTCTAGCGGTTGTATGCAGACCCACCTGTTGGTCTTGGGTTCGAATTTCGATGCTCACAGAAAATATATCTTTTTGCAAATTATCCCTTTCCTATTCCTTCTCCCAGACAAGTCGGTCCAACATGATATGAACGACGAACTAAAACACCACAAACCTTTTTTGTCACCCTTGTATGACCCACGAGGCCACCCCTTCTCCATTGTTAATACATGACGTTTACGGGGTGGAAAACAATGACAATAAATCAAACTGTCAACGACTAACACACATGCTTGATGCTTGATCCAAACTGTCACCTATTAAGACATATCCGTGACAGTTTGCAACTTTGTCATGACGCTATTTGTCACCAAATATCATATTTCTAGTAGTGAAAGTGCCTAAAGGAGCAATATGGCCTACCATGTAGTAGGAACATGCTACATTGGTTGCCACGAGGAATGATAAAAATGAGTTTTGGTAACTTCCGAAATAACTCTTCCAAATATGGCCTAGTGGCCTACCATGTAGGAACATACCTTGATTTCACGCCAAACAACCAAGGTATGGCCATATTTACATCATACTTTATGATAAGGTCCCCTTATTTGGTATATGGGCGCATCTTGGCATGGTAAACAATGTTTATTAAAATTACAATTTTCCAACTTTTATGACTAGAAAAATCAGTTACAATTTTCCAAGTAACTATTTTTGTAAGCAAGAACACATGGGATAAGGCCCATATGGCAACCCCATTTTTTTACACATAGTGCACACAATTTTATGGGCATTTCTCAAGTTACATGAATTCGCGAGCTAGCTAATTTTGCAACTTAACTCCCTTTATCGGTTTACCAAAATTATGTCAAACTTGAAATACAATCGCAAGATAGGCTGCTCGCTCCTAAGCTTCGCCCACAAAGTGGCGGATCCAAATGGTGGCCAGGGTGATGAATGGACCACCCTGAGATTTCTAAATAGCCTATATATTATAAATAAAAACTATTAAATGAAAATTTTCCCTGTTGGACCGCCCTCGCATGTTAAGCTAGATCCGCGAAATCGTTTTAAGGGACACAAGTTAGTCAATACAATTTCAAAAAGCACTAGGAGGTTTGAAAGATTCATCTTGCAAATAATTTACATGTTGGCCGACAAATTCCCGTGAGTTTTAGGAAAAACAAGAAAATAACAAAAAAACTATAGTACTTGCGCATGAGTTCCTCTTGCGCGAATACCCACCTGCCATGCAAAATGGAAAGCTTGAGTTTGGATAACTCTTGAGAGTATTTCTTTGCAATATGGTATACCATGTACGAACATGCTTGGCTTTCAAAAGAAATGACCATGCTTATGTGATAATAATGTCTGTATTCGGTAAATGCACATCTAGGAAGGTAAACAATGTTTACATTTGTAGATTATTTAGCAAAGTACATGGCAAATAATTAAGGCTCGTAAAGCTAGCTACTATCCTTCTATTTTTACAAAAAGTAGGACCATGTTTTATGGGAAATTCTCCAATTACATGAACTTTTTTTGACTTTTCTAGCTAATCTCTACCACTTAAATTATTTGTTGTTGATTTATCAAAATCAGATCAAATTTTAACTATGAATACATGATAGGTTGCTAGCTCTCTAATTTTGCGTAAAATCGCTTTAAGGTACTACATTAGTCAATCTATAAAAAACAACTAGAGGTTTAAAACCATCAAGTTCTTTCGAAGAATTTCACAATGGCTGACAAGCTTGAATTAGTTATGTTTTTTCAAGAAAATAAAAGAAAAATGAAAATAATGTGAAACTTGTGCTTCGTGTTCTCTTGAGCGTACTAGTTGTGATAAATATGAGTTTTGATTACTTTCAAAAACCCAGCTTCGCAATATGGCCTACCATGTTGTGAAGATGCTTAGCTTCCAAATCAAATGACCAGGGTCATGGCTATCTCTACATTGCAGTAGATGAATAGTGTGCCCATATTTATTAGATGAGCGCATGTTGGTACGGGAGAATGTGTTTACAATCGTAGTTTCCAAGTTTCACGAAGAAAAAATAGTTTTCAATTTTGTAAGTGATACAAAATGTTTATTTGTTAAGTTAGTACACGAAGAATAAGGCCCAGAATGGTAATACCCCATTATTCGCACATAGAGGACCATGTTTATGGGCTATTTTCAAGTAATAACATGAATTTCCAATATGTCTAGTAGCTATTTTCTCCCATTGAAACTACTTTTTATTGATCTACCCAAATTATATATATCAAATTTGTACGACGAGTGTGTTATAGGTTCCAAAAATCATTTAAGGCACCCAAGATTTGAATATATAAAAACCACCATTAGGTTTGAAGAATTCAACTTCTTGCAATGTCTATGCACAAAAAATTCATCATTCATCCTTACAATCTGTCGTGGTGGTGTCACGGCAGATGCCATGGATAGGTTAAAGATGGGGACTAATACACGCTAGGGGAATCCAGGGAGGGATAGTGAAGTGATTTTCCACACTAAAGTTTGTATTGCTTTCCTTTCAAGATTACAAGCGCTCCTAGAGCTGTATTGGCGAGAGGAGGAAGAAGGAGCTCTCTTACTCTCCCCCACAGTTCACACCTAAAACCTTAGCCAAATCAGTATAGAAGAAAACCTAACCCCCTTCTACTGAAACCCTAGCCCCCTTATATAGAGGTGGCTTGGTCTCTGCCTAGGGCATACGTGGAGGCATATTTCTAAGAATATGCCTCCTCTCAAAGTGGTAACCCGACCGGGGTGCTTTTCCCCCGCGTCACACATGCTTTAGCTACGTGAGCCTCTACGGCGCCCACGTCAGCCGACACGGTCGTCGTCACCCTTGTCGGCCATGACCCGGTGGTCCTGCCCTTGCCTGCTTCGCTCATGCAGTGCGTACCGGGCTTTCTTTTTGACCAGCGAGATTCCTTCCTTCTCCCAGAAGCTAAACGGGACCCGGATCATGGTAGATCCGGCTATACCTGTTCCTACATACAAGTTAGACAAGCACTTCCGACTTACTCCTTAAGTCGGCTGAGATAATGTTAGGCGAGCCCCCTGGTCCGGGTTACTCCGTGATCCGGCCTGCCTTGAGGTGACCCGGCCAGCATCTCCTTTGACCCTGCCGAACCTTGGCTAACTCGGTCTTTATACCCCGGAGTGACCCTACCTGGGGGTATCCCCCCAACATTAGTCCCCGAAGCTGGTGCGGTCTTAGCTGCCTTGGCTGCTAAGGCCACATCAGGTTCATTTATGTTCGAGCCTTGGACGTTATTTCCGGGTTAGCTCTTTATCTCGGATTATATGGATTTACGTTCCCTTCGCACGTTCCAAGTATTCACTTGCCGGCCGGGTTACCACTTTGACTCAGATCTCATGGCTTTACTTTCCCTCTGCACATTCTAAGCTTTTACTGGCTGTCCGGGTTTCCATGGTTTGATTCGTGCCTTGTTTCCTTCCTTCATACGCCAACCCACGTGGAGGCCAATCATTACGTTGTCTTATTTTAAGGGCCTGCACAGTAATCGCCGCAGTAATTGTCAGTTATCCCTGTGCGAGGGTCACGTCACGCCTACCTCCTCGTTTACCGCATCAGTGCATCACGTCACGGGATCGCCTCTGCCCTATGGCCCTCCGTGTGGCTCCTCACTGATTGGCTGAGGCAGGTGATACACGACCACACCATGTGGCTCATTTGCAGGGTGCGATCCCACTCACCCCTTTAGGGAGTGGTTAAATAGCGGAGGGGCGCACCCCTTAGGATTTTTTCCTCTTCCGCGCCCCTCTGCCCGTTGCTATTCTTCTTCGTCTTCCTCGCGACCGCGCCACCGCCAGTGCTCCTAGCAGCAGCGCCGTCGCCGCACTTTTCCCCGTGCCACTGTGTCGCGGCCACCGCTGCGTAGCTCCCTCACCACGGGTCCTCGCCAATCCAGGCTTCTGACGCCCGCCGCCGCCAGCGCCAGCGAGGGTAGCGAGTACGAGATGACAGAGGTGGAGCTCGTCGTCGCCGAGCAAGAAATGGAGGAGGACGCTGCTGCGGCGGACCGAGGCGCGTGGGCCGGGTCTTGGGTCTGTCAAGATGACCTTTACTGGCTTTACCGGAGTAGACGCATCCCTGCCGGCGTCGACGCTCGTCTCCCCTCCACCGAACTGGCCCCCTCACCCAATCCGGGTGAGTTCGTCGTGTTCTTGTCCCACTTGCAACGGGGGTTCGGCTTGCCGGTGAGCGACTTCTTCCGAGATTGGCTTAGCACCTACCGGCTGCAGCCGCACCACCCTCCAGCCAACGCTATCACTTCTCTCTCTGCTTTTGCTTCTATGATCGAAGGCTACACCAGACTGTGGCCCACGAAGGAGCTGTGGATCCGGTTTTTCGGCCTCCGTCGTAACGTCGTCCCCAACATCCAAGTTGAGTCAGAGGACAAGAAGCTCACCCAATTCGGAGCTGCGTCCATCTCTCCCCGGAGGACTTCCGTTTTCCCCCGGGTCATCGAGCTTGACTCCTACAACGGATGGGCCCGGACCTTCTTCTATGTCCGGAATACGGGCACTGAAGATTTGATTCAGTTGCTCCCCTATACTCCGGGTCCACCTAACCCGGAATTTTGGGAGGAGATCTCCAAGAAGCCCACGGGCTTGGCCAACCAGGTTAACAAGAGGTTTGTGGAACTGAAGAAACTCGGATTGCGCAACGAGGATGCTATGATCACGTTCGTGCGCAACCGAATCTCTCCTCTCCAGAAGCGCACCCACAAGGTGTGCAACATGAGTTTTGGCCGCGACCCCAACCGAACCTCCTCCTTCGAGCTGAGCAACACGAAGATCTTTCGCCGGGTTAAGGCTCTCTTCACCACCCACAAAGATTTCTCCTCTGAATGGACATGGGGAATTGAGCACTTTTGTCGTGACAGGCTCCCTCCCGCGGTAAGCTTCGCGGGGAAAACTTACTTCGGATTAAATATATGTCGGTTTTTGTTGTATTTTTGACTCTGTTCTTCATTCCTTTTCTCACCTATTCCTTCAGCAAACCCTTGAGGACGGCACGGATCCGACCCTTAAGTGGGCGCCGGACTGAGAAACCCCAGATAAGGAGGAGCCGGACCAGGAGATGTTTCTCCCTATGACCGACGCTACAAAACGACCCAACAGTAAATTCTCTTCTCTTAGAGACTGGCCCGATGATGAGGATGACACGGATGTCGACGTGATTGAACCTGTTGAGGCTCTCCCTCTTTCTTTTGCCTTTCCGGCATCAGCTAACCCTGGTGGGCATATCCACGAGGATCCTCCGCTTGCTACGGGCGAACCGGTTCCGGTGGCGCCGAAGAATAGGCGCGGAGCCGCACCAAGTTCCTCCTCCGGACCTTCTCAGCCTACAAAAAGGCGAAAGAAGGCCAGAGACAAAACTGCCTCCAAGCCGGCAGGCAAAGCCCCGGCACGAAGGGCTCGGAAACCCAAGGAGGCCGAAACCTCGGATGCGTAAGTCATTTTTCTTTCCGTAACCCCCTTTTCCTTGCATTGTTGTAATTTCTCTTCTGACATTATTCTCTTCTGCAGGGCTCCGGTGGAGGTGCCTCAGAGCGGATCTAGCATCTCTTCACCGCTCCGACCTAGCCCTTATCCCCCTCATGACGACGAGTCACGTCCGCTGAGCCCTATTCCAGAGGGTTCTGCGGCTGCTCCGGGTTCCGCACTACCTCGTCGAGAGGAGTGCAACCTCGGAGCGGGAGAGACCGGCCCAGCCGAGGCGATGGCGTCCACAACTTCGGCATCACCGCAAGCAGCAGCCTCCGAGACTACCTCGACACCATCACCGGCCCCAGCACTAGCAGCAGTTCCAGTACCAGGAAAATCAACAACCGCTCCAAGTCCATCTATAAGAGCTCCAGCGCCAAGTTCTTCCGCCTCGTCCGAGTCATCTCAACCTCGGCGAGGAACTATCCCAGCAGATCCTAAGGGGAAATCCGCTGCAGTTACTTCTTCCCAGCAAGCCAAGGGCAAAAAGGCTCCGGATGATACCAAGTCACCATTCGTCGAGGCTGGGCAGCGAACCCTAGCGTCAATGCTTCCCAAGAAAGCTCCAGCAACGAAGGATGCCCCTGCCGAGTCAACTGATGTGCAGCAAATGGTTCTGCATACTAGCCCAGCCCTTGCCTTGGTTGAGAGGAAAGAAGCGCATGCGAAGGGCTTGGTGGCACCCCATATGCCCACCGGTGAGCAGTACCCTCCGAGCCTGATTGAGTTCGTCATGAACTGGAACAAGGCGGAGTTCGTCCACAACAACGATCTCCTGGAAAAGTTCGGCCCCGCAGAATTTTCCGCCCAAATGAACACAGCCGCTAAGGCAACTAACCTCGTGGGGCGGATGATGGAGGTATGTCGCTTCTCCTTTACATGCTGTAGGTAATAACCATTAGTCCCCGAGCCTCCAGTGGAGTAACTTGTTACTCGGCCGGAGGCTCATTAGAAAACTAACGTAGCTCTATGAGAACTTCAAATATGCAGACACCTAGAGCCGGGTTAAGTTCCACTTGGCCCGGATCTTGCATACTTCGAATATGCACACACCTAGAGCCGAGTTAAGTTCCACTTGGCCCGGATCTTGTACACTTTGAATATGCACACACCTAGAGTCGGGTTAAGTTCCACTTTGCCCGGATCTTGTACACTTCGAATATGCACACACCTAGAGCCGGGTTAAGTTCCACTTGGCCCGGATCTTGTACACTTCGAATATGCACCAAGCTAATTTATGCTTCTGTACTTTTTTCAGGTAACCACCAATCGCCGGAGTGCTGAATTCCAACGCCTGCTAGATACCCACAAGATGCTACGTGCAAAGCACGTTGCACTTATCGCGGAACATGAAAAAAGGGGTAAGTTTCTCCCTTAGGGCTTTTCCATTTTTCTTCATCTTCTTCTGCCGAACTAATCTCATCATTCGGTTTCTGCAGCTGGGGTGGAGGCTGACAACAAGATCATGCAGAAGAACTTGGAGCAAATCAAAGGTATGTCCTTTTTGTCCCACCTTGTAGTGTTTTCCATTTCCTTTTCTCCTTGGCTCGGCGAACATTCATTCCTCGGCTCTGCCGGGTCAACATACTATTTCAGCATCGCTTGAGGCTAGTGTGCCCGTGCCTAATATGATGCTGCATTTTCTCGAACAAGCAGGGCAGCATCAAGCCGAGCTGAAGAAAAAAGATGATGAACTCGCTCTCCTCCGGACCAAGGACAATGAGATTGCCAGGCTCAAGGCTGAGATGGAGAAGATGAAGGCCCAGCACCAATCCGAGCTCCAAAAGGTTGGCCAGAACTTCACAGAAGAGCGCGAGCGCCTTACTCTCCAGATCTCCAAGGACCAGGACCTACTCAAAGAATCCGACATCCAGCTTGGATCGGCAAACGCTGAGCTTGAGCAACTTCGCAAGAGACGCGATGACTGCATCAAGGAGTTGACCCGGATCCTCAGCCATATATCACGTAAGTTCCTTCCGACATACTTTTCCGGGTTGCTTCATATGTCTTTTCTTTACCTTCTTCCCTTGTCTTGCTTCCAGGAAAATTTCCTGAGAGCATCACTATTGCAAGCACAGCAGTTGCAGATTTTCGCCGAGCGAGGGGTACTCCTGCCGCTCCTGCTGGTGAGGAGGTTCCTTACGACATGGAGGACCTGTTGGTCAGCTTGTCATCTCGCATGGAACTCATCAAGAATTATGGCAAGGATATCCTCGACGCTACAGTTCGCATCTTCAACATGTTCTAGCTCGGAGAAGATAGCCCGGAGACCCCCGCGATTCTCGTCGAGGAGCTAATGGAGACTGAGACCAAGCTCGATCTCTAGAGAGAGTCTGTTGGGCGTGCCGCAGCTGATACTATCCTTCACCACATACTCACATGGTATGAGAAGATTGACCTCATACTCCTTACACGCCGGCGCACTGGATCCAGATGGACTAATGACCCGGAGTGGGTAGCTCAGCGCCAGGCTTGCGCCTACTGCCTCATCGAATATTCTCCTATCCATGAATGGGTTGAAGGACCGAGCTTCCTGGAATCCACTGGGGACGAGAACGCTGAGAACGCTAAAGACGGGTTGGATGAGGACGAAGAAGGCGATGCCTCAGATATTGAAGACAGCGAAGACGACGCCGAACTTCCTCCTCCTACTGCTCCTTAGGTTAAAAAACTTGAAAATTTATCAGATCCTCAGTATGCCGGATGGAACTGTATCCTATGTATATGTGATATTTTGCTACTAAGTTCTTATTCCGGGTTAACTTGGGCGTAGTCCCCGAGTTTCTTTTTCTTGTTCGTCCAATCTTTTGGCTCGGATCGTGTCTACCTTGATTCGGTTTTATGACTTACGAATCCGAGCTTCAAAAATTGTCTTAACAATACTAAGAAACTTTCAGACTTAGCTCAAAAATAAAGCTGCATAATAACTTGAAAATAAATACAGGGTTAGTCCGAAAAACAAACATTAGATCGAATAAATTCGTTTCCTTAGTTGCTTTTCATGTGCTACGCAATTCCAAACTTGTTCTCTTGCTTGCCATGAAGCCAATTCTTGTTGGACAACAGCAAGTCGAAGAGTTGGGTTTTTGGTGCTCACACATTACTAATCCGAGTTAAGTAGAACAACTTATTCTAGCTAACGCACAAGAGACAACAACAAAAATTATTAAGGCAGTCCCCGAGTTACTGCTCGAGGTGCTAATATTTCATTGATAAGCTCATTGCCGACATACATACCGACATATGAGATGACTCGGATACATACCCTTCTTAGCTAAGTGTAGAAAGGACAAAGTAGTGCTACATTCCATGGTCGCTTAGATTCTTCTCCGGACCTGTCCGCCTTGTTCTTTTCCTGTGGCTTTGCATCTATAAGATAATAAGAATCATTGTGCAATGCTTTGCTCATGATGAATGGCCCTTCCCATGGGGGGGATAATTTATGCATGCCGGTAGTACGTTGTACGAACCAGAGCACCAGATTGCCTTCCCGAAAGACTCGGGGGCACACTTTCCGGCTATGGTAGCGTCGGAGATTTTGCTGATATATGGCGGATCTGGACAGTGCTAGTTCTCTCGCTTCTTTCAGCAAATCAACATCATTTTGCCGGGCTTCTTGCACTTCGGCTTCTGTGTATTGGGTGACCCTAGGCGAATCATGCTCTATGTCGGCTGGTAATACAGCTTCTGCCCCATATACCAGAAAAAACGGCGTATAGCCTATTGATCGATTCGGAGTTGTTCTTAAACTCCACAGTACCGCTGGTAGTTCTTCTATCTAGCACCCCGCTGATCTTTGCAGCGGCTCAATGAGCCGAGGTTTTATCCCGGATAATACTAATCCGTTGGATCTTTCCACTTGTCCGTTCGATGCGGGGTGAGCTACCGAGGCTACGTCGAGTCGGATCTTCTTGTCCCGGCAGAAGCGCGCAAATGCTCCTTCCACAAAATTTGTGCCATTATCAGTTATGATACTGTGAGGATAACTGTATCTCAAGATAATGTCTTTGAGAAATGTTACGGCCGTAGCTCCATCACATTTTCTTATAGGCTTCACTTCAATCCATTTTGTAAACTTATCCACCATGACCAAAATGTGAGTCATGTTTCCCCTTGCTGGTTTGAACGGGCCAACCATATCCAAGCACCATACGGCAAATGGCCACGTAATTGGTATGGTCTTGAGTTCCAAAATCGGCATATGTGTCTTGGTAGCGTACCTCTGACAACCATTGCATTTTCTCACCAGATGTTCTGCTTGTTCTAAGGCAGTTGGCCAGTAGAATCCATGCCGGAACGCTTTTGCCACCAAGGCTCGGGATGAGGCATGATGCCCGCACTATCCTTGGTGTATATCTCGGAGGATGTCGAGCCCTTCTTCTAGGTCAAAGCATCGCTGGAGGACATTGGTTACACTCCGTTTGTACAACTCGGAATTGATAATCGTGTATGCTTTCGCTCTCCTCTGAGTTTGCCTGGCTAACACCTCCTCAGTGGGTAACATTCCATCCTTCAGGAATTGGAATATAGGCCGTGCCCAAGCTGGTATTGCTCGTGCAGGGAACATGTCCTCATCAATTTCCATCTGATCCACCGGCATAACTTCAGTCGGATCACGCTGAGCAGTCCCCGGGTCCAGCGAGGTAGTCCCCGGGTTTGCTGAGGCAGTCCCCGGGTTTGCTGATGCAGTCCCCGGGTTTCGCGCACTACCTCCCATGTCAATGTCCATGGGCTCAGCTCCGGATTCTGTATCTTTCGGGACATGGATCGAGTTGGTTCCTGGGGACGGCCTGATAGATGGTTCTCTGAGGTGTTCCAATGCTACACCCGGTGGAATTGCCTGTCGGGTTGATCCGAGCTTCGATAGCATGTCGGCAGCCTCGTTTTCCACCTGGGGTACATGGTGAAATTCGCATCCCCCAAAGTAACCAGATATCTTCTGCACATGAAATCTGTACAGTGCCATGTTTGGATCCAGGGCGTCCCACACTCCGGACACTTGCTGCACCACCAAATCCGAGTCGCCAAAGCATATGATCCGATGTATCCCAATCTCTTTTGCCACTTTGAGCCCATGCACAAGTGCTTCATACTCTGCGACATTGTTTGATGCCGCGAAATGGATCCGCAACACGTATTTTAGCTGGTCCTTCTTTGGAGAGGTAAGAACAACTCCTGCGCCTACTCTGGTTTTTGTTTTTGACCCGTCAAAGTGCATCCTCTAGTAGTTCAGATTTGGTGGCGGTGGTTCGTATTGTACCTCGGCCCAATCTACAAAAAAGTCCGCCATAACCTGAGACTTGATTGCTGCTCTTCTGTCATATTGTGGCGCATAAGGAGCTAGTTCAATTGCCCATTTTGCGATTCGACCACTCGCATCCTTGTTACCCATTATCTCGGATATGGGAGCCTCACATATTACTTTGATGGGGTGCTCCTCAAAGTAATGCTTTAACTTCTTTGCCGCCATATAGACACCATATGCCACCTTTTGAAAGTGCAGGTAGTTCTGTTTTGAGGCAGATAATACCTCGCTCAAGTAATACACTAGCCTCTGCACCGACTTACCCTCTTCATTGCGCTCTACTACAACCACTGCACTTACAACTCGGTTGGTTGCGGCTATGTAGAACAACATTGGCTCCTTTGATAGTGGTGAGACTAACACTGGTGCAGTGGCCAACATCTTTTTTAGGTGGGCAAAGGCTTCATCGGCCTGTGGCATCCAAACGAACTTATCCGACTTTTTCATGAGTTGGTAGAGAGGCAATGCCTTTTCTCCCAACCGACATACAAACCGACTCAACGATGCTAGGCACCCAGTGAACTTCTGGACATCGTTAAGACACTTCGGCAGCTCCATTCGTTCAATGGACCGGATCTTAGTTGGATTAACCTCGATACCTCGGCTGGAGACGAGAAATCCGAGTAATTTTCCGGCCGGGACACCGAAGGTACATTTTTCCGGGTTAAGCTTCATTCGGAACCTTCTCAAGTTCGCGAATGTCTGCCTGATGTCGTCAAGGAGCGTTTTGCTTTCCTTGGTCTTGATAACCACATCATCCACATATACTTGTACATTTTGACCTATTTGGTCGTGCAAACATTTTTGCATACATCTTTGGTACGTTGCACCTGCATTACGTAAACCAAACGACATAGTGCGATAGCAATAAGCCCCGTACGGGGTGATAAATGCGGTCTTTATTTGATCATCCGGATTCAGAGGTATCTGGTGGAAACCAGAATATGCATCAATGAATGACAACAGTTCACATCCGCGGTTGAGTCTATGACCTGATCTATCCTCGGAAGTGGAAATGGATCTTTTGGACACGCCTTGTTTAGGTTCGTGTAATCGATACACATACGCCAAACTACTGCCACGTTCGGATCATCCTTCTTCTTTTCTACCAGCACCGGATTAGAGAGCCAATCCAGATATAGTACTTCCATGATAAATCCCGCTGCTAGCAACCGAGCTATCTCGTCTCCAATGACTTTTCTCCTATCCTCGGCGAAGCGGCGGAGAGGTTGCTTCACCGGCCTTGCTCCGGGTCTTACGTTCAAAGAGTGCTCGGCCAACTCCCTCGGAACACCTTACAAATCCTGTGTGGACCAAGCAAAAATGTCCCGATTCTCACGGAGGAAGCTGACGAGCTCGCTTTCCTATTTATCAGTTAACCCGGCACCAATTGTTACGGTGCGCACCGGGAACATGTCATCAACTGGAACCTTCTTGGTATCTTTCGTGGCTTGAAAGGAGACGGATCCATGCGGGTTACTCAGCGCCGACATATACGGCTGCGCGGACTGAGCCAAAGCTGCCACCTCTTGAATTTTCCTTTTCTCCTGCGCGATCACAAGCGATTCGGCTAAGTTAGACCCGGCTGAGGCACACTCAATGGAACGTCGGAAATCTCCTGCAATGGTAATCACTCCATTTGGCCCAGGCAACTTCATATTCAGATAACTGATGTGGCAGCTTGCCATGAACTTGTTCAATGCTAGCCTTCCGAGTAATGCGTGATACGCACTTTCCAAGTTCACCACCTCGAACTCCAGATTCTCAGTTTGGCAATTATCTCTCGTGCTAAACAATATGTCGACCCGGACTTTGCCTATGGGCTCACAAGAAATGCCTGGTACAATACCATGGAAAGTTGTCCTTGTAGCCTGGAGCATGTTCTCCGAGATTCCCAACTTGCGCATTGTATCCGCATACATAATGTTGATGCTACTACCATTGTCAATCAGTACCTTGGAGAACCTCACATTAATGTTAGGCCCAATGAATGCCGGGTCCAGCACTAACACATACGAGCCAGGGCTTGGCATAAGCTTGGGATGATCCTTTATGCTCTAGGTGATTTCCTGGTCCGACCAAGGCATGTACCTCGTCACTGCCGACATCACTGCATTTACCTCCATATGCCTACGCTGCAGGCTTTTTCTGTCAGTTTCCTCAGTGGTGAACACGCAATAGCTCTGATGATGCTCCCTATACTCATTTCTCCCCTCATTTCTGGGGTTCCTCTGATCCGGCTGATGTTGGTTTTCCACTTGATGCACCACATCCCTTCGCTCCACGTTATCATACCTCGGCGGAGGGGGAGGTAACATTAGCTATTGTGTGTTCGCTCCAGAGAGCAGTTGCTGCCGGGGTAACTCGTGCCGAGGCTGATCATTCCGGGGTGCCTGAGCATTCCCCGAACCACCTTGTTCAATCTTGCGCATCCACTCACATTGCCTCGTCGTATGACCCGCTGGATTACTCGGGTTTGGTGTGTGAAACTTACACGGCTGGTCCAACATCGACTCATAGGTATACCTCGGACGGTCTTTCTTTTCTTGCCACTGTCTCTTTTGCTCCGGTGTCCATGTTTTCTTTCCATCGTTTCTTGGAGTCCATTGCCCTCCAGTTTTCTGGCGCTGGTTGCTCCCTGCCGGGTTGATCTTGATTCACAGCCGCAACTTGTTGCGAACCGTAGCGATGATCCGGTCTATCATCTCTTCTTTTTCCTCTGTAGTCATTCCTCCGAGATGACCCGACTCCATCCCTCTGATAGTATTCCTCGTTTGACTCGTTCGATGCGAGCCTAGGTTGAGTCGGATCACCCAAAGCATACGGATCGGTAATCCGGATCATCTCTGCCAACGTAATTGGCATTTTCCTTTGCAACTTCATCCACAGCTCGCTGCCATATCTGCACCCTTGTGCAAACCACGCTATGGCCTGTGACTCTATGACACCCTCACACGAGTTTCTCACGGTACACCACCGGGTCAAGAATTCACGGTCTGTCTCATTGGGCCTTTGCTTGCACATTGCTAGGGTTTGCGGCCTATTTGGCCTCTGATATGTACTTGAGAAATAGCTGATAAACATTTCCTCAAAATCTATCCAGCAGTTGATGCTTCCGGGTGGTAAATTGTTCAACCATACTCTGGCCGGACCTTCCAACATCTGGGGTACATATCGTACAGCCCATCTCAAGTTGTCAGTGGCAATTTTCACAGCCGAAGCATAGTTTATCAGCCAATCCTCCGGCTTGGTACTACCGTCGTACGTCTTCGTGCCCCTGGGTAGCTGGAAGTTGGATACCGGTGGCTCTTTCATGATCCGGGGTCCAAAGCACGCTGGACCCGGTGGACCTTGACATTCGATCTGTTCCGACCTGTACAGGCGATTCAGTTTCAACCTGGCGTCATCCGGCATCAAATCCCTTCTTCCCAATCTTGACCCTATCACATGATAGTCCGGTCTTGGGTACCCCGCGTTCACCATCTCTGAATCACCATCGTTGTACCGGTTTTGCTCTTGTGGTGCACCTCTCTATTGCATACCTCGGCCGGCACTTTGCTCTTGCCTTGGTATATTCCGCTGCTGCGGTTGTCCCGCTCCTGCCGAGTTTCGCTATCCGGCATTGCCGTTGGCAGCGTTCCCTTGACCGGCATTGCCTTGGTCGTGGTTACCTCGGCCAGCTTCACCTCGGCTCACACTTCGTCGATCATCATTTTTCTGTGCTTCTTTTCCTATTCCTGCCTGCGTCGGGTTGTACGGGATGATCTGTTTGTTCCGTCTGGCCGAGGTTACTACCTCTTCTCTCCTTGGACCACCATGAGGAGACAGCGTGGCTCCAGCGGATTTCTCCGGGTTACCCATCGCCGAATGGACGATTTTGGAAGTGTTGGAGATATGCCCAAGAGGCAATAATAAAGTGGTTATTATCATATCTTCACACTTATGATAAATGTTTACATACCATGCTATAATTGTATTAACCGGAAACATTAATACTTGTGTGATTTGTAAACTAAAATAAGAGTCCCTAGTAAAGCCTCTTGTTAAACTAGCTTGTTGGTTAATATATGATCATGGTTTCCTGATCATGAACATAGAGATGTTATTAACAACAGGATCATATCATTAGGAGAATGATATGGTGGACATACTCCTATAGATAAGCGTAGCATAAAGATCAAGTCATTTCAATAGTTCAATTGCTATATGCTTTCTGATACATAGTAACCTAATTCCTTCGACCATGAGATCATGCATATCACCTTTACTGGATGGATGCTTTGATGTCATCAAACACCACACCGTAACAGGGTGGCTATAAAAGTGGCATTGAGTGTTCGGAAAGTATTGGTTGAAACACATGGATCAAGAGTGGGATTTGTCCATCCACATGACGGATAGATATTCTCTGGGCCCTCTCGGTGAAATGTCATCCAATTAGCTTGCAAGCATGTGACTTGGTCACAAGGGATCACATATCACGGGAACGAGAAAAGAGTACTTATCAGTAACGAGGTTGAACTAGGTATGCAGAGATACCGACGATCATAACCTTGGATAAGTAACATATCGTGAGACAAAGGGAAATTGGTATCGTATGTAAGTGGTTCATTCGATCGCAAAGTAATCGTAGAAATATGTGGGAGCCATATGAATTTCCAGATTCCTCTATTGGTTATTGTTCGGAGAAGTGTCTCGATCATGTCCGCATAATTCACGAACCGTAGGGAGACACACTTAAGGATTCGACGTTGTTTGAGTAGTTATGGTATTATGAGAAAGAGACCGAATGTTGTTCGGAGTCTCGGATGGGATCCGGGATATCACGAGGTGATCCGGAATGGTCCGGAGAATAAGATTCATATAAGGAAAGTCCCGTTTCGGAGTTCGGGAATGATTCCGGTGTTTTCATCGGGGATATTCTAGAAGGTTCCGGATTGTCCGGCACTCCGGGGGGGAAGGGGTACATGAATGTGTCATTACATATTGGAATGATTGCATCATGTACTAAGTGTTCTTGCTGTCCCAAATATAGGATTAAATTGAATCCTAAAACAGAAAAGTCAAATGTCCAGTTTGAAAGTCAAACTGCCAAAACAAGAAACTGTGGGAAACAAGCAAGAGGAGTTGGAACCAACCTGGAGGAGGAGTTGGACTCCTCCAGGCCGGCGCCCAGCCCAAGGCCGAGTTGGGGAGGGACTCCCTCCCTCCCCTGGCGCGCCCACACCCTCCCACCTATATAAGGAGGGGCAGGGCTCCCCTCCTAGACACACAAGTTTCCTATCCTCTAAACTAAACCCTAGATCTAGACCCCGGTTTAGAGCTATTCGGTTTAGAGCTTTCTAATTGGTTTAGAGCCCTCTAATTGGTGTGTCTAATTACTAGACCACTAATAGCCTCTCTCATAAGCTCCACCATACTCGCACCGGCTTAAGGCGAAGCCCTGCGGGATTTCCCCTCTACCTCCGGTACCACGCCGTTGTGCTGCCGGAATCGCGAGGAGAGTGCTACAACCTCCGCTGCCTGCTGGAACAAGGGAGAGGAAGGTCTTCGTCGAGTACCGAACGTGTGACCGACTGCGGGAGCGCTGCGGGAACGCGGCGCCGGAAGGATCGTCTACGCGATCTTGAGATCGGAAAGAGTACGACTACATCACCCACGAGAATCTGCTCTCGTTAACCGCTTTGGAATCTTCGAGGGTGAGTTCCTCTATCGACTCGTTGCTACAATCTAGTAGATAGATCTTGGCTTGTTTGTTTGTATGCGATAGAAAAATTTTGTTTTCCATGCTACGAACCCCTACAGTGGTATCAGAGCCGTGTCTATATGTAGATCTGTTGCACGAGTAGAACACAATGGTCATTGTGGGCGTTGATGCTTTTATTGTAGATTGCTTTGCGTGTACTTTGCATCTTGCGGTATGTTGGGATGAAGCGGCCCGGGCTAACCTTACATGACATCGTTCATGAGACTTGCTCCACGCTTGACATGCAACTTGTATTGCATAAGTGGCTTTGCGGGTGCCTGTTTCTCCTAGCATAGCAAAGATCCAATTTACAACGGGTAATCAACAATGCTAGTATCAATGTTGTGGTTCTTGTTCGTAGGTTAGAACGACACTTATGGAAAGCCCCAAACCACGTAAAATATGCAAAGAAAGTAGAAGCGTCTAACTTTGTTTTGCAGGGGTGTGCAGTGATGTGATATGGCCATGATTGTGATTATATTTGATGTATGCAATGTTCCTTATTGTAAGTTGGCAACCGGCAGGAGCCATATGGTTGTCTTTAATTTCTGTTAAGACCTGCGTGTCTATTCAAAATAGTTGTAATAGTTGAAGCTGGTGGACGACAACCATGAAGAAGCGTCATTGACCTTGATGCTATGCCGATGATGATGGAGATCATGTTCGTGCTTGAAGATGGAGATCGGAAGCACAAAGAAGAAAGGCCATATCATATCACATATTATGAATTGCATGTGATGTTAATCCTTTATGCATCTTGTATTGCTTAGTAGACGACGGTAGCATTATAAGATGATCCCTCATGCACATAAATTTCAAGTTCTAAAGTGTTCACCCTTAGTATGCACCGTTGCCAAAGCTTGTTGCTTCGAAGCACCACGTGATGATCGGGTGTCTTTGATTCCGCGGGTGAATACAACGTAAGCAAGCCAGATTTGCTTATGCGGTAGCTAAGGTTTGATCTTGACGAGCCTAGCATGTACAGACATGGCCTCAGGAACACGGATCGCCGAAAGGTAAAGCATGAATCATATAGCAGATATGATGAACATGTCGATTGTTCGCCATTGAAGCTATATCAATTCTCGTGATGATCGGTTTTGATATGGGGGATTTGGTTCGTGTGATCACTAAAACAATGTGAGGGATATTGTTTTGAGTGGGAGTTCACCTAGATTAATTTAATTATTAATTAGAACTCAATTTATCATAAACTAAATCAAAGTGAATTTGCATAGTTGTTGTAGGCATTGGCATCCGTTTACCACCTTGCGCTTAGTTATAATTGAGATGATAGAACTATAGAATTCTGGTTAGATACTTTACGAACTGGTATCGTATTGTTTTAAGTGTTAATCTAAAATTTAAAAGTCCTATTGCAAACTTTCAGTAAGTTCCGGTTACTCCATGAAGTTTAATAATTAGTATTAAATCAAGAGTAACAATTCCAAGTGTTAGTATATAAGTATCATGTTTGTATCCATGATTCTTGATATTCAAAGGATTCCCTTAATATCAAGGTTATCTAGGATCTGAAAGAGTTGTTTCAGAAACCATGATGTGTGGAAGATATTGTGATATCTGAAACGAAGTTTTGGTTGCAACATGATAGAGTATAATATGGCAAAAGTCATGTTCTCATATTTGATGAGAATTTGCAAAAGGGTTGGAGACACTTGTTGTCCTAATCCTCCAAAAGGTTTTGGATAGCAACATTATACTCATAATTCATCGTTATAAGCTAAAAGTAGCTTGATCATGGACGATTCCATGATAAGGGTGAATATTTGATGTAGGTGAAATGTTTACTACACCAAGAGATTACTAAAGAAAGGAATTTGAAAGAACACCAAATATTTGATGATGGTGATCTACTTCAAAGTGCAAGTCCAAAGACATTGGTATTTAATTATACACGCTTTGGACTATATGTCATATGTATGACTCCACTATTGATGTTAATAGATTCTTTCAAACAGAAAAGGAAATACTGAAAGAAAATCTCATAAATATATGGCAGAAAAGAAAAGACTAGAATCGTTCAGTTTAAGTATATAGATGATATACATGTTATGGCTATATTCTTTGCTTGTTAAACAATGTGGTTCTTAAGTATTTGATACTGAATTTGTTGGTGTGAATCGTCATACGAAACAACACAATTCATGAACTACAATGGCCTAAGTAACTAGCAAAAGAATATGTGATGATGTTCATCGAGAACAAAATAAAGGGTTATTGTGTTGCTTGTTAAACATCAAAGCTTGCCTTCAAAGATTTGTTTTATCAGGTATTATGAGAACAAAAGGATTGTTCAAATAATTGCCGTAATCCATAAAAGATGGATGATTCGCAAATCTCGTTGGAGACATCACATCCATAAAACTAGTGCTAAAAATGTCGAAAGACAAATTGATTGAAAGATCACTTAGGAAGTGACATCGCCGTTTAAATTATATTTGAAAGAAAACATGAAGAAACTCCATGTTGATGGAATTTTGGAGTCTTCTGATTTTTGATCAAATGACGCTTGTGAAACTTTCTTAGAGATAATTAAAACTTCGTTCATAGGCCAAAAGGGAACGAACGACTAGCTTATTGGAACTTGTACATATTGTTGTACGAAGTCCGTTATGTGTAGTCAAGAGCGATGGATTTCAACTTCATATGCTTTCTCCGAAAATTTGAGTGAATATATGAATATTTACTTAATAAGGATGAAGTGTGAAATATTTGAAGAGTTCAAAGACTTTCAAGATGAAGTGCAAAATCATTGTAACAAGAATATAAACAGTTTATGATAAAGATCATAAAGGAAGATATTTGAGTTACAAGTTTAGCATAATACCTAAGATTTAAGGAATCGTTCCGTGGATTTGCATTTCCCGAAACACCATAAGAGTATGGAGCGTTCGAGATATGTAATTAAACCTTGTTTGACATGGTAGGATCAAAGGTATAGTTCATAAAACTGCCATAGTATTTTAAAGATTAAAAGCTTTAGAGATTACCGTTTTTCCACTAAAAAGAGCTCCATCATAATCCGTTGAAATGACACCATATAAGGTTATGGTTTGGGATAAAACCCAAGTTGTCCTTTCTTAAACATTGGTATGCTATGCATAAGAAAGATGTGTGCAACCAAAGTCGGATGAACCTGTCTTTGTATAAACTGTTCCTCCATAAAACACCGGAGACAAAAGAGTTTGTTGCTTAGAACGTCAAGTTTCTTTGAGAAGAAATTTTTCGTGAAAAGTTAAGTGGGAGGACAATAGAAACTTTGATAAGGTTAAAAGAACCTTAGCTATATGTGCAGAATTGCGCAGCGCCGAAAAGTGTTTCGGAGGCAGCAACAATGCTCATGGTTCACGTACCTCAAAAGGTTGTGGTCACGGAGATCCAAGTTCCTATTGAAACAAGTAGGTCGGATGAACAATCAAATACCAAGATTTGAGGGTTGAATCATTATTTGAGAATAATGAACCGACTACATGCAGAGAAGCGATGATGGGCCCTGACTCCGTAAAATGGCTTGAAGCCATAAAATCCGTGATAGTTCCATACACGAGAAATCAAGTTTTGAACTTGAAGGACCCTCGAGAAAGGTGTAAGACCTTATAGTTGTGTCTGGATCTATAAAGAAATAGACATGGATGTTTCACATCTAGTCGACATGTTGGGAAAGAGTTCACAACAATGTTCAAAGGTTGACTATGACAAGATTTTGATCTTTCATAGTGATATTTAGTCTAGACGGATTAATGTAGCAACCACTACATATAATTTGTTATATGGTAGTTGAATAAACAAAACAAGTTCTTCTAATAGAATCGTTACCTAGGACATGTGCATAACACGGTCCATAGGGTTTTGTTAATTCAAAGGATGCTAAAAGCATATGCAAACTTCAATGGTTAGAGTGAGCATAGCGGAGTTGGAATCTTCACTATGATGAAACTGTTAAAAGAGTTTAATTTCATCAGAGACAATGAAGATGCTTGCGTTTGCAAGAAATTAAGTGGGAGCGTAAAGACATGTTTCTAATACATTATGTGGAAGACATATTGTTGATTGGAAATAATGTATCTTTTATTAACACATATTAAGAATTTCATCCCGATGAAAGACTTAGGCAAAACCCAAATATTTGGCATCAATAGACGCTAATATGGTTGTGCCAGAAGTACATAGACGAGATATTGAATGAATTCAATATAGAAACTACAAGAAAGGTTCTTGTTGCACAGAAAGGATTGAAAGAGTTCAATGTTGATGATATATTCAAGTGTATTGGCACTTGGTAAGTGAAACAAAGATTCAAGTATAGATTGATACTTGATGTATGAAATCACAAAGAGTATTTATATCAATCATACTGTGATATGTACAAATCCAGATATGTCCTATGCTCTAAATGTTGTGAGCATATACCAGAATGATTTGTAAGATGATCATTGGACAATAGTAAGGATATTCTTATGATCTTTTGGAAGAACTAAGAGTATAATATTTGTAGAAGTGACAAATAGATGGTTAGTTCATTGTAAAAGTACTACATTGATACTAGCTTTGTCACAAAGTACAAATTAAGTTTATCTCAATCTAAACTAAGGGTGGCACAATATAATGGAAAGTGAGTTCCATAATGGATTTGGATGATTTCCAAAGTTAAGACATTGTGACAGATACTACAACAAAAGGCTAAGTATATGACTGCTATTATAGCAGCAAAAGAGGGCATTTGTGTCAAGAAGTTTGTTATCAAACTAGGTGTAGTTCACAGTGGGATAATACTATGAAGATATATTGTGCGACAATATTATCAAAATGTTTTAACCCCAAAGAGCTAAAGGTCACACCGAAAGACCAAATTTATACAAAGCCATCTCATTAGAGAATGAGTGATGCGTAGAGACGCAAAGACATGCAATTACACACGGACCTGGAAGTGTCAGATCCGGAGATCAGTTGACCACTAGCAATCGTGTACATACAACACCGGAAAGCCATAGGTGTTGAATACACAAAGATTTGAAACTAGATTATTGACTCTAGTGCAAGTGGGAGACTGTTGGAGATATGCCCAAGAGGCAATAATAAAGTGGTTATTATCATATCTTCACACTTATGATAAATGTTTACATACCATGCTATAATTGTATTAACCGGAAACATTAATACTTGTGTGATTTGTAAACTAAAATAAGAGTCCCTAGTAAAGCCTCTTGTTAAACTAGCTTGTTGGTTAATATATGATCATGGTTTCCTGATCATGAACATAGAGATGTTATTAACAACAGGATCATATCATTAGGAGAATGATATGGTGGACATACTCCTATAGATAAGCGTAGCATAAAGATCAAGTCATTTCAATAGTTCAATTGCTATATGCTTTCTGATACATAGTAACCTAATTCCTTCGACCATGAGATCATGCATATCACCTTTACTGGATGGATGCTTTGATGTCATCAAACACCACACCGTAACAGGGTGGCTATAAAAGTGGCATTGAGTGTTCGGAAAGTATTGGTTGAAACACATGGATCAAGAGTGGGATTTGTCCATCCACATGACGGATAGATATTCTCTGGGCCCTCTCGGTGAAATGTCATCCAATTAGCTTGCAAGCATGTGACTTGGTCACAAGGGATCACATATCACGGGAACGAGAAAAGAGTACTTATCAGTAACGAGGTTGAACTAGGTATGCAGAGATACCGACGATCATAACCTTGGATAAGTAACATATCGTGAGACAAAGGGAAATTGGTATCGTATGTAAGTGGTTCATTCGATCGCAAAGTAATCGTAGAAATATGTGGGAGCCATATGAATTTCCAGATTCCTCTATTGGTTATTGTTCGGAGAAGTGTCTCGATCATGTCCGCATAATTCACGAACCGTAGGGAGACACACTTAAGGATTCGACGTTGTTTGAGTAGTTATGGTATTATGAGAAAGAGACCGAATGTTGTTCGGAGTCTCGGATGGGATCCGGGATATCACGAGGTGATCCGGAATGGTCCGGAGAATAAGATTCATATAAGGAAAGTCCCGTTTCGGAGTTCGGGAATGATTCCGGTGTTTTCATCGGGGATATTCTAGAAGGTTCCGGATTGTCCGGCACTCCGGGGGGGAAGGGGTACATGAATGTGTCATTACATATTGGAATGATTGCATCATGTACTAAGTGTTCTTGCTGTCCCAAATATAGGATTAAATTGAATCCTAAAACAGAAAAGTCAAATGTCCAGTTTGAAAGTCAAACTGCCAAAACAAGAAACTGTGGGAAACAAGCAAGAGGAGTTGGAACCAACCTGGAGGAGGAGTTGGACTCCTCCAGGCCGGCGCCCAGCCCAAGGCCGAGTTGGGGAGGGACTCCCTCCCTCCCCTGGCGCGCCCACACCCTCCCACCTATATAAGGAGGGGCAGGGCTCCCCTCCTAGACACACAAGTTTCCTATCCTCTAAACTAAACCCTAGATCTAGACCCCGGTTTAGAGCTATTCGGTTTAGAGCTTTCTAATTGGTTTAGAGCCCTCTAATTGGTGTGTCTAATTACTAGACCACTAATAGCCTCTCTCATAAGCTCCACCATACTCGCACCGGCTTAAGGCGAAGCCCTGCGGGATTTCCCCTCTACCTCCGGTACCACGCCGTTGTGCTGCCGGAATCGCGAGGAGAGTGCTACAACCTCCGCTGCCTGCTGGAACAAGGGAGAGGAAGGTCTTCGTCGAGTACCGAACGTGTGACCGACTGCGGGAGCGCTGCGGGAACGCGGCGCCGGAAGGATCGTCTACGCGATCTTGAGATCGGAAAGAGTACGACTACATCACCCACGAGAATCTGCTCTCGTTAACCGCTTTGGAATCTTCGAGGGTGAGTTCCTCTATCGACTCGTTGCTACAATCTAGTAGGTAGATCTTGGCTTGTTTGTTTGTATGCGATAGAAAATTTTTGTTTTCCATGCTACGAACCCCTACAGGAAGCTCCATCTCTCTCCGGGTTAGCTCTGAGTAGCTCTTTGTTCTGTCTGTTCGCGATCTGAACTAGCTCGTTAACCCTATCTTGTTGTCTTTGACGGGCCTCACCCGTCAGACCCTCTAACTCGGATGCAGCCGCATCCGCTACTCTGAGGTTCTTTGCCGGGGTACTATACTTCGGCAGCCCCACGGACAAACAGTTCTCTGACTCCTCAATCCTAGTATCACCTTCTCTATTCATCTCACTCATGAGATTTCTCCCTTTTACTTTTATCGTGTCAACTTTGTTTGCTTTTGCATATTCGCGCAGCGTCATGTTCAACGACTGCTGAGCCGCGGCTATTTTCTTTGCGCCTTCTAGTATCTTTTGCCTAGTTTCCTCCAGCTCAGCCTATGCCTAAGTCGGATCTACTACTGCTACTACAGGGTTTGCCAAGCTATCCATCACCTCTCTCAGCACATTTTCCAGCCTCTCTAGTGGAGGACCTCTAGCTTTCCTTGGTGCCTTAGGCGTTACCTCCGGATCTGGCGCTGGATCCTTGTTTGCGCCTGCACCAGGCACGGTCATCATCACCTCTGCATGGTCCGGGGAGCGAACGATACGCGCCCCGCGAGCCACAGTGAGGGGTGGTTCCCCTGCTTCGACGACGCGACGCGGATGAGCGCATGTTACGTCCACAATAACGTATACCTTGTGCGCGCCGAGCTTGACGAAGAGGCCGTTGCGCGGAAGTGGGCGCGTGCCAAAGCAGCCCGCGTTGTCGCTGACGAAGTCCAACGCTCCAAAGCGCTGAACGAGCCCGAAGACGATGCGTTCGCCGGTGGCGATGAAGTTTCCCGTCCGGATCTTGACCCCTGCTAGCGCCGCTAGCCCCACGATGGGCGCCAACTGTCGTGGTGGTGTCACGGCAAATGCCATGGATGGGCTAAAGGTGGGGACTAATACACGCTAGGGGAATCCAGGGAGGGATAGTGAAGTGATTCTCCACACTGAAGTTTGTATTGCTTTCCTTTTAAGATTACAAGCGCTCCTAGAGCTGTATTGGCGAGAGGAGGAAGAAGGAACTCTCTTACTCTCCCCCACAGTTCACACCTAAAACCTTAGCCAAATCAGTATAGAAGAAAACCCAACCCCCTTCTACTAAAACCCTAGCCCCCCTTATATAGAAGTGGCTTGGTCTCTGCCTAGGGCATACGTGGAGGCATATTCCTAAGAATATGCCTCCTCTCAAAGTGGTAACCCGACCGGGGTGCTTTTCCCCCGCGTCACACATGCTTTAGCTACGTGAGCCTCTACGGCGCCCGCGTCAGCCAACACGGTGGTCGTCACCCTTGTCGGCCATGACCCGGTGGTCCTGCCCTTGCCTGCTTCGCTCATGTAGTGCGTACCGGGCTTTC
This sequence comes from Avena sativa, assembly GCA_916181665.1. NCBI lineage: Eukaryota > Viridiplantae > Streptophyta > Magnoliopsida > Poales > Poaceae > Avena > Avena sativa. The sequence goes on along the minus strand of OV702287.1, from coordinate 423,088,136 downwards.
TTTTTGACCAGCGAGATTCCTTCCTTCTCCCAGAAGCTAAACGGGACCCGGATCATGGTAGATCCGGCTATACCTGTTGATGCATACAAGTTAGACAAGCACTTCCGACTTACTCCTTAAGTCGGCTGAGATAATGTTAGGCGACCCCCCTGGTCTGGGTTACTCCGTGATCCGGCCTGCCTTGAGGTGACCCGGCCAGCATCCGCTTTGACCCTGCCGAACCTCGGCTAACTCGGCCTTTGTACCACAGAGTGACCCTACCCGGGGGTATCCCCCCAACACAATCACTATAATTATGTCCTCGTCATCGAACTTGTAGGAAAATCATCATAGATCCCTGCTCCTCCTCTTCTCTACCCATCCCCTCTTGGCAGCACCCATCAGGTACATGTAGTGCTTTCACGCATGATTATATTTTAGAGAGTACTAGTCTGGCGGTACTAATACATATGTAGCCTAGTGGTAGAGATAAAGCAGACCCCAATCATGTGACCATGTTTTTTATACGAGATAAAATCTAGCATGATTCGCAAATTTATCTCCCAATCCTCATATTTGATTTTTTTTCTTGAATAAGATTGCATAGAACATCACATGAACATTTAGTTTTTAGTCGTGGAGCTGCATCAAATCTTATCGCAATATAATGTATGGATAACTTGAATATTCAACGTTGGATCAAGACTCGTAAATCCCAACATTGCCAACCTTTGGATCTTCTTTTCCAGTCTAAGATCTAGAAGATTCTATTGATAGTGTTTAGTCGTATGACTATGCGCAAACCTGAAAACACACTTCTCGATCATTCTAGAATCTCCTACGTCATTTCTCTAGACTATGGTCCCAAATTTTCAAGTATTAGGTACACAATAAACGTTTATTTCTACATGATATAAATTCCAAGAACCAAATATACACCGTTACTTTATAGATGTGGCTCTTTCATATTTTTGAGCTTTACCTATTACAAAGCATAATTTGATATAGTAATGATATGTCATACTTTATTATTATGTGAGTCTCACGTGCAAGGCACATGCAACTTACTAATAAAAGGATGGTGCACAAATACAATGAGCCCGCTAATATTGTCCAACTAAACCAGGAATTTGTAGATAAGGCCTCAAAATATACAAAAGGACCCTAGTACAGAAAGGAATAATGCAATCAAGTAGAGCTTCATTGATTATTAGAGGTGGTATAAAAGAAGGGCATGGCTCGAAGCCAGATCAGAGAGTCCTCATTTCCCCCACCCAAATCACAATGCTTGGGACGTTCACTCTGAAGATGAAAGCCACCGTTTTCAATTGTTCCTCTTTCTCTCAGCCCCTTAAGTCCCGGCGGGTCCACAAGATCTCTCCCTTTCTCCCTCACAATCCATTGATTTTTCTTTTGTCGGTTCGTTCATGCAACTATTTTATTTTTCAAACTTCCATTTCTCCAAGGCATGGATATTCATCTAGTCTACCAACACTGCGTCCGCAAGATCACCTCCTGCCAGAAGTGCGAGCACCAGATGAACCACAAGTATAGGGGTGTATCGCAATATTTTTGATAAGTAAGAATGTCGAACCCAACGAGGAGTAGAAGGTGCTGGCTAATGGTATGGATCAGGAATTCTCTGCAAATACTTAGCAAATGGATTTTAGGGGGTTTTGATAAAGCAAGTAAACAAAGTACAAGTAAATAAAATACAATAGGAATAAATGCAGCAAGTGGCCCAATCCTTTATGCAACAAAGGACAAGCCGGTTGTATTACTTAAGATGACCAAACGTTCTCGAGGACAGATGGGAAGACTGACAAGTGCTTTTGCTTCATATAGTTGATTAATCTTCTTTAGCTTGCTAAGTGTTCTGTGGGTGAACCTGTGCTAATGTACCGACCTTCCTAGGACTAATACATACTTGTGATTATACCCCTTGCAAACATCCATAAGTACAAGAAAGTAATTAAGGTAGAAACCTAACCACAGCTTTAAACTCTAAGACCCTTACGTCCCTTGTGCAATGGTTTCCTAACGGGGGTTCAGGTTTTTATCACTCCGGCAACCCCTACGATTAGTAGCCAAATACACATGACACCACTAGAAGAAGTACACCACAACTTAAATATCAAACTATTGAATCTTTCTCAACACAACTCCACTACTAACAACATGACTTCTCCCATGTTCTCAAGAACAAAACAAACTACTCACAAGACATCATATGGATCATGATCAGAGATGGAATAATGATGTATAACAATCTGAACATAAACAATAATTCAATGTTTCACTCAATAGCATCAACTACAAAGAGTAATCAACACCGGGAAAGTTTCCCCTATGAACTATGCAAGATTCAACACAATTGTTATATCAATATGGAGATGGTGATGAGGGTGCTGATGGTGGTGGTGATGATGATGACGATCCCGATGAAGTCCAGCTTGATGGTGGTGTTGATGGCGATGATCTCCCCTCTCCGGGAAAGAATTCCCCTGGCAGAAATCTATCTACCGGAGAGATCTTTCTCTCTCGGTGTTTTCCGCCCCGCAGAGGCGGCAAAATCTTTCTATGGTCGCTCCCCGAGTCTTAGGGTTTTGGGAGGATAATATACGCCAGAGGGGAGTGCCAGGGGTGGACCAGGGCAGCCACACCACCTGGTGGCGCGGCCTAGGCTGGCCCGTGCCAGGGGGTGGTGTGGGCCCCCTGTGGCCCATCTCCAGCCCCCCTTCTGGCTTTCTTCGTCTTCTGGAAAAATAGGATTTTCTCTATATTTTCCTGGATTTTCTGATCTTCGCGAATTTTGCCTCCAAACAGCACCTTTTCCATCATAATCCTGACTGCAGCGGTCCATGCTCCAAAAGTCATCAACCATGCAAAAACAGATGAAATAACATAAGTATCACCTCTCAATACAAAATATATCAATGAATAACAGTGAATTATGACATAGAATAGTGATGCAAAATGGACGTATCAACTCCCCCAAGCTTAGACTGGTTTTTGGCTAGCAAGGCTGGGTAGCAAGTACAAGAGTTGAAGGAAACAAACAAACATACAAATGATAAAGACAAACATGCAATCTTCTTTGGAAGCACAAAAGATCTTAACTAGAGAATACTAGACTTATGAGCAAATCAAGAAAGAAAGATGATGAAATTATATTTCCTTAGAGTACTTTTATCTTTTCTTTCAACTCTCAAAAATAGTGTTGCTAGTGACCGAGCCAGGTTTGCCAAAACCAACTAAATTAACTTAATGATCCCAAAGTGATACCAATACTAACAACAAGATCAATCATATAACCACGAATTGAAAACTAATATAAGCTATGAAAAAGAGTGAATGATAGAACTTCTCATTAATATTCCATAACAGCAACTCACACCAAGGGATACATATCTAATGAGAGAGGGGGCACTTCCATAATTCAAACCATCCTACATAATAACTTCTCTATTCATGATATGACTCTACTAATAAGGTAAAAAGATAGAAGATAGTGATGTGATACCGCGACACTCCCCCAAGCTTGGAACAAACCAAGGGGATGCCAAACCTGATGACGAATTACTCCTTCGGTGGTGGTGGTAATATTTTCTTAGTTGATGTGAGGAAGTCTTCCAGCATCTTGTGAAGCCTATTATTCTCCCACTGAAGCATGTCCAGCTTCCTCCTCAAGTCTCGGTACTTATCGTAGAACTCCTTAGTGACTCGTAGGGCTTCCGTTGATGCAGGGCAAGAGACTAAAGGTACCAGCCCTTGCTCGGGGTCTTGGAGGTCTTCCTCCATAGGCTCCTTCCCTTTATCCTTGGCCGACACCATTGTGCTTCTAAAACTTCAAAGAGTATGTCCTGGCAGAAACAGATCGAAACGAAAACACGACGAAAACACGATATACGAACCTCGGGAGATCCGGGGGATTATATATTACGAAGTTTCACATCAAAAGGAAGGTACTGGGAGAAAACGAGTCGGATGTGGAGTCCGGGGTTGACTCACCACCTGGTGGTGCGGCCTAGGGAGGGTCCGCGCCACAGGGTGGTGTGAGCCACCTGGCTCCGTTTCTGTCCCTCTTTCGCTTCGTATCTTTCCTTATTGACTGAAAACTGCAAATATATAGTTGGATAGTATTTTCGCGGAACTTTTCTTACCAGAACTATTACCTATTTGAAAGCGGACTCTGTAGGTCTCTGAATTTGGTCCTTGATAAATCTTTCCGGAGTTATAACTTGAAAGGCATCAACATCTTCATTATAGGAATCTCCAGCAATATAGTGTTTGAGTCGCTGCCCATTCACTACTTGTGTAGTATTGTCTTTTAAAGAAGAAATTTTTATTGCTCCTGAACGGTATACTTCTTCAATAATGAAAGGTCCTTCCCATTTTGACAGTAGTTTTCCTGCACAAAATCTGAGATGAGACCTATACAATAGAACCTTCTCACCAACATGAAATTCTCTCTTAAGTATTTGCTTGTCATGCCATCTTTTAAATTTTTCCTTAAAGAGCCTAGCATTTTCATAGGCTTCACTCCTCCATTCATCTAAAGAACTTAAGTCAAATAATCTTTTCTCACCAGCGAGCTTATAATCTCTATTTAGTTCTTTAACTACCCAGTAGGCTTTATGTTCTAATTCTAAAGGTAGGTGACAAGCTTTCCCATAAACCATTTTATAAGGAGACATCCCCATAGGATTTTTGTAGGCAGTTCTGTAAGCCCATAAAGCATCATTCAACTTTTTAGCCCAGTTTTTTGTAGATCTATTAACAGTCTTTTGCAAGATGGATTTAATTTCTCTATTTGATAACTCTACTTGCCCGCTAGTTTGGGGGTGATAGGCTGAAGAAATTCTATGATTAACATCATATTTAGCAAGGGTCTTTCTAAAACCACCATGAATGAAATGAGAACCCCCATCAGTCATGAGATACCTAGGCAATCCAAACCTAGGAAATCTAACATCCTTAAGCATTTTTAGAGAAGTTTCCCCGTCAGCACTCTTGGTAGGAATGGCTTCTACCCACTTAGTAACATAATCAACGGCAACAAGAATATGAGTATAACCTTTCGAGGGAGGGAAAGGACCCATAAAGTCAAATCCCCAGCAATCAAAAGGTTCAATAACTAGAGAGTAGTTCATAGGCATTTCATTGCGTCTAGAAATATTACCAACACACTAACATTCATCACAAGATAAAACAAATTTTCTTGCATCTTTAAAAAGGGTAGGCCAGTAGAAACCTGATTGTAGCACCTTTAGTGAAGTTCTATCTCCTGCATGATGTCCTCCATATGCACTACCATGACATTTACGCAATATCTCTTTTTGTTCATATTCTGGAACACATCTTCGCATAATACCATCCACTCCTTCTTTGTATAAGTGTGGGTCAATCCAAAAATAATGCCTCAAATCATAGAAGAACTTCCTCCTTTGCCGAGCTGTAAAAGTTGGAGGCAAATACTTGGAGACAATAAAGTTAGCATAATCAGCTTACCAAGGGCTCCCTCGTGAGCTTACCCCTACTGCGGCTAACTTCTCATTTGGGAAACTATCATTAACAGGCATAGGGTCAAAAGAGATGTTTTCCTATCGAGATAAATTATCAGCTACAGGGTTTTCAGCACCTTTCCTATCCACTATATGTAGATCAAACTCTTGTAAAAGCAGCACCCATCTAATAAGCCTAGGCTTAGCGTCCAGCATGATCAGTATGAATGGTGACTTTTGAGTCTACAATATAGGGTCTAAACTTATCACAAGCAAAAACGATAGCAAGAAATTCTTTTTCAGTAGTAGCATAATTCCTTTGAGCAGCGTCTAAAGTCTTACTAGCATAATGAATAACGTTTAACTTTTTATCAATTCGTTGCCCAAGGACAGCACCCACAGAAAAATCACTAGCATCACACATTATTTCAAAGGGTAAACTCCCATCAGGTGGTTGAACAATAGGGGCTGTAGTTAAAGCCTTCTTAAGAGTTTCAAAAGCTCCTTTACAATCATCATCAAAAACGAAGGGTACATATTTTTAAAGAAGATTTGTGAGGGGTTTTGATATCCTAGAAAAGTCTTTAATAAACCTTGTATAGAAACCAGCATGACCAAGGATACTACGAATACCTTTGATGTCTCTTGGGAATGGCATCTTCTCAATTGCCTCAACCTTAGCTCTATCAACTTCTATACCTCTTTCAGAAACTTTATGCCCAAGGACAATCCCTTCATTAACCATGAAGTGGCATTTCTCCCAATTAAGGACAAGATTAGTTTCTTCACATCTCTGCAAAACTTTATCAAGGTTGTGTAGACAATTATCAAAAGAAGTTCCATCGATAGAAAAGTCATCCATGAACACTTCTACAATTTCCTCACGAAAACCATGAAAGATAGCAGACATGCACCTTTGAAAAGTGGCAGGAGCATTACCTAAACCAAAAGGCATACGTCTATAAGCATAAGTTCCGTAAGGGCAAGTAAACATAGTTTTTTCTTGATCTTGTTGTTTAACAGCAATTTGAGAGAAACCAGAATAACCATCAAGAAAACAAAAATGGGTCTTTTTAGACAACCTTTCCAACATTTGATCAATAAAAGGAAGCGGGTAGTGATCTTTCTTAGTAACTTTATTGACTTTTCTAAATCGATGCACATCCTATAGCCTACTACTATTCTTTGAGGAATAAGCTCATCATTATCATTAGGAACAACGGTAATACCTCCTTTTTTAGGAACACAATGAATAGGACTAACCCTTTCACTATCAGCAATAGGGTAAATAATAACAGCATCAAGGAGTTTCAATACCTCATTCCTTACCACTTCCTTCATCCTAGGATTTAAACATCGTTGGTGCTCTACTACCGGCTTTGCATCTGGTTCTATGTTGATAGAATGCTGACATATAGTAGGTGAAATACCTTTTAAATCATCCAGAGTATAGCCCATAGCTCCACGGTGTTTCGTCAAAACCTCTAATAGCCTTTCTTCTTCCTTTCCTAAAAGTTTAGCGCTAATAATAACAGGATATATCTTTTTATCATCAATATAAGCATATTTAAGATCATCAGGGAGAGATTTTAGATCGAAAACTGGATCCTTTTTAGGTGGCAACGTGGTACCTAAGTCTTCTACAGGCAAGTTATGCTTAAGCATCTTAGGATGATCATGGAGAATCCTGTCAATCTCATTCCTTTCTTCCATGAATATTTCACTTTCATGTTCTTCCATAAATTGCTGCAAAGCATTGTTAGGAGCAAGATAAATAGAAGCAAGTTGTTCAACTCTAAAATGCTCATTATGGGTTTCCTCTTCATAAGGTTCTTTAGCAAATTTCGAGAAATTAAACTCATAAGATTCCCCAGCAAACTTAGTCAAGATTTTCTCCCTTTTGCAATCTATAATAGGTCCACAAGTACTCAAGAAAGGTCTACCAAAAATAATAGGATAAGTTTTACTAGCAGCTGAACCGAGTACTAGAAAATTAGCAGGGTACTTAATCTTACCACAAAGAACTTCCACGTCTCGTACAATACCAATTGGAGAGATGATCTCTCTATTAGCAAGGTGAATAACCACATCAATCTCTTCTAATTCGCAGGGACTGATTTCATGCATAATTTCTCTGTAAAGCTCATAAGGAATAGCACTAGAACTTGCACCAATATCACATAAACCATAATAGCAATGATCACCAATTCCAACAGAAAGCACAGGAACACTAGCTTTTTTAGTTCTATTAGGATGTGAAACAATATTAGAAGCATCCTCACAAAAGACTATGTGTCCATCTTCTATGCTTTTAGTGACAAGGTCTTTCACAATTGCTACCACAAGTTCAACGTTTATTTGTTCATCAGGTTTTACAGTTCTCTTTTCACTTCTGGTGATTACATTAGTTATCATAGGATGATCCCTTGCCTTTTCTAGGAAGGTAATCTTCTCGATATAAGTTTCAGGTAAGATGGGATCAATAATGCAATACTCAGCACTCCCAATAGGAACACAGTCAACAATATCTTTGTAAGGTGCATGGTATTTATTCCATCCCCTTTTTGGAATTTCAATATAGGAAGCAAAAGCTCTAAAGCAATTCATAATAACTTGCAAATCAAGACCATAAGCATTACTAATATTTTGAAAGTCACCAGTTCCCATAAAAGATTCAATGCATTCATAATCATAATTTATACCTGACTTTCTACCTTTGTCATTCTCCCAAGCTTCAGGATTGTCTTGAATATGGTCCAGAAGATCCCATTTAGCTTCTTCTTCCATGCGAGTGAATGATCTAGCACAAGAAGCATCCAATAAATCTTTATCATGAAGAGAAAGCCTTGCATAAAAGTTATTGATAATAATATTGTTGGGGAGCTCATGAATGGGACATTTGAGCATTAGTAACTTCAGTCTCCCCCAAGCTTGAGCTTTACTCTCTCCATCAAGAGGCCAAAAGTTGTATATTTGATTCCGATCTTTATGAATCTCGCTAGGAGGATAAAACTTTGAATAAAAGAGAGGCACTATTTCCTCCCATTCTAGAGCTTGACCATTCTTCAGCAGCTTATGCCATTCCTTAGCTCTTCCTTTTAGTGATAATGAGAATAACTTCTTCTTAACTTGATCTGTAGTAATACCTGCACAATTGAACAACCCGCATAATTCGTGTATAAAGAGCAAATGATCACCGGGATGGACAATTCCATCCCCAACATAGTAGTTATCCATAACACGATCAATAATTCTTGTAGGTATTTTGAAAACATCATTCTCAGCAGGTGGTGGTTTATTTACTACCTTAGCAGTGGTAGTAGCATTACCAAATAAGAAACTCAGCGAATTATCCATAATGAAAAATAAAGCAACTAACAGAAGTAAAAAATACTCATAGTAGAAGTTTCCTTTACCAGTTCCACTCTCCAATAGCGCTTCACTCCCCGGCAACGGCGCCAGAAAATAGTCTTGATGACCCACAAGTATAGGGGGTGTATCGCAGTATTTTCGATAAGTAAGAGTGTCAAACCCAACAAGGAACAGAAGGTGCTGGGTAGTGGTATGGATCAGGAATTCTCTGCAAATACTTAGCAAACGGATTTTAGGGGTTTTTGATAAAGCAAGTAAACAAAGTACGAGTAAACAAAAGATAGTAGGAATAAATGCAGCAAGTGGCCCAATCCTTTATGCAGCAAAGGACAAGCCGGTTGTATTACTTAAGATGACACAACGTTCTCGAGGACACATGGGAAGACTGTCAAGTGCTTTTGCTTCATATAGCTGATTAATCTTCTTTAGCTTGCTAAGTGTTGTGTGGGTGAACCTGTGCTAATGTACCGACCTTCCTAGGACTAATACATACTTGTGATTATACCCCTTGCAAATATCCGTAAGTAGAAGAAAGTAATTAAGGTAGAAACCTAACCACAGCTTTAAACTCTAAGACCCTTACGTCCCTTGTGCAATGGTTTCCTAACGGGGGTTCATGTTTCTGTCACTCCGGCAACCCCTACGATTAGTAGCCAAATACACAATGCATTCCCCTAGGCCCTTATGGTGAAGTGTCATGTAGTCGATGTTTACATGACACCACTAGAAGAAGTACACCACAACTTAAATATCAAACTATTGAATCTTTCTCAACACAACTCCACTACTAACAACATGACTTCTCCCATGTCCTCAAGAACAAAATGAACTACTCACAAGACATCATATGGATCATGATCAGAGATGGAATAATGATGTATAAAAATCTGAACATAAACAATAATTCAATGGTTCACTCAATAGCATCAACTACAAAGAGTAATCAACACCGAGAAAGTTTCCCCTATGAACTATGCAAGATTCAACACAATTGTTACAACAATATGGAGATGGTGATGAAGGTGCTGATGGTGATGATGGTGGTGATGATGATGATGATCCCGATGAAGTCCAGCTTGATGGTGGTGTTGATGGCGACGATCTCCCCTATCCGGGAAGGAATTCCCCGGGCAGAAATCTGTCTGCCAGAGAAATCTTTCTCTCTTGGTGTTTTTCGCCCCGTAGAGGCGGCGGAATCTTTCTGTGGTCCCTTCCCGAGTCTTAGGGTTTCGGGAGGATAATATACGCCATAGGGGAGTGCCATGGGTGGACCAGGGCGACCACACCACCTGGTGGTGTGGCCTAGGCTGGCCTGCGCCAGGGGGTGGTGTGGTCCCCCTGTGGCCCATCTCCAACCCCCTTTCTGGCTTCCTTTGTCTTCTGGAAAAATAGAATTTTCCGTATATTTTCCCGGATTTTCTGATCTTCGCGAATTTTGCCTCCAAACTACACCTTTTCCATCAGAATCTTTACTGCAGCGGTCCATGCTCCAAAAGTCATCAACCATGCAAAAACAGATGAAATAACATAAGTATCACCTCTCAATAAGAAATATATCAATGAATAACAGTGAATTATGATATAGAATAGTGATGCAAAATGGACGTATCAGCACCCTAGCGGCAGATTCACCCACAAGCCTGCCATGGAAGCCATCCTATCAGCGGCTAGAGTTGAAGGCGCCCATAAAGGCTGCAATATTTTTCTTCCCTACTACGAAATCACATGCCAGTACGCTCCTTGCACTTGCACGGAGACTGGCTACGACCTCGCTGCCCCGCCGCCAGCACTCGTCGCCCATCTCGAAGCGGTCCACTCGATCCAAGTGCACAAGATCTAGTATGCCACCACGAAAGCATTCCAGGAGTTGGTGTTGCTGCCGAGCGAGGCGTCCCGCCGGCTCATCCTCGTCAGCGAGCAGGACAGTGTTGTGTTTGTCCTGACGATTGGCACGGTAGGCACATTCCCCTTGTGTCTGTGGTCTCTGTTAGGTCTGCAATGTGCGACTTGCCAGTCTACAGGGTGAGGATGTGGGTGGAATGCCTGCTACTACTGTCCTGGACGGGCGGCAGGAGGAGCACCGGCACCATGACGATGGATCTCGATGCGCCGAGCTCCGCTAAGCTGGGCGACGTCGCGTTTGAGGACCTTATGTCTTACCTGGCGGTGCTGCTGCATTACCTGGTCGGTCCCGCTACGTCAAAGAAACTGTGTTTCTTCATTCACGTCGAGTTTTAGTGGGCATGTAATATGCTGTTAATTGGTTTAATTGCAGAAAGATCATTTGCATACCAGGAATGGTGGATTTTCTAGTAGTAGTACTCTACCTCTGCCCCAAGAAATAAGGCTCCCTTGTTTTTCATGTTTTTTGTTTGACCAATATTTACTCTAAATATATAAAGAATGTTGGTACAAAATTAGCATCATTGGAAATTGTGTTTCAATACGAATTCAACGATACTAATTTTACACAATATAATTAAATTTTAGTTGCTCTATTTATTCGGTCAAACTTTACTATGGAATGCGTGTGCGCCTTATTCCTTGAAATAGAGGTAGATGAGTTCAGTGGATGTACTCTCCCGAGTATTGTATTTGGTATTTTTCATGAAGTCTTAACTTCCGATGGGTTTGGTGGATGTACTCTGCTGAGTAGTACTACTATTGTAGTAAGCTGTATAAGATTATAAGACCCTCTATTAAGGATTATAAGGCCAGAGGGCCAATTCACTAATACTACCAAGTAGATGAATTACTCACTCTAATTAATTTATGCATGCACCACTAGTTTTACATGCATGATATGCTAGATAAAAATAGGGGACTTGATGAGAGATGAAACAACATGCATTGGGAGATAAGAGAGATATCTAAATCAATCAGTCACGGGAATTAAGACAATAAAGAAGATAGGTCTTATAATTTCTAAATTTTTTAAAAAGCTCTATGGCCTAATAATGCCAAATAGAGGTACTAGTACATAGTAGTAGTACCATTGTGGAGTACGGTAGTAGTAGTACTCCCATACGATTCATAATAATTGTCACTAGATTGGATGTACTCCTATCTAGCACTAAAATATGTCTAGATACATCCATTTTCGTGACAAGTAAATATAGCCATTTTTGGAGTAGTAGTTTGGTTGGAAGAAATCATATTCTTTCCATAGTGGGGACAATGTTATTTTGCTAGTAGTAGTACTAGTACATAGCATGTAGTATTATATATGTTTATACTGTACTACTCAACATACATTTAGGCAATCGACAAAAGTTCATCTTGCGGTTCTACTGCTACAGTGCTACTATCAGTTTGTAAGAGCATGTGTAGTGTAGTGAAATACCTATGTCTAAGAGAATATTTTTCACCTTAGACCCGTGTCTAAGCAGTGGAGAGGGTGTATCTAGTCAAGTTTTCTTATACCCTGAGTCTAGTACTATACATATGTCTAAGGGAATCAAGTGCAAGATGGACCCACTTTTCAGTGTTTGGTAGACATTTTTTACTGTTTCCTTCAATGCTGGTTGGTGGGGCTTTACATGGGCTAAACGGTGAAGCATGTTTCATTTCTTAGACTCAAGGCTAACAATTTTCTTAGCGTGAGCCTAGATGTATCTCACGTTGTGCTTGCTCTAAGAGTCTCCTACTATTAGTTTATCAGGTGAGCATTCACCATCTGTCCTTCAGCAGTACTCCGCCCTTCAGCAGTATAAACGGAATTACTCAAAGAAAGTCTCTAGCACTATAAAATTAATCTGCCATGACTATTGATTGAAAAGACAATTCATTGGGGGGTGGTGGTGGGCTTGTGGCGTGCTACGATGCCTAAACCTACACTCCTACTAGCACTCTACAATGAAAATAAAAGAAACAATTGTGATTCCTTGTATTAATTCTTACCTCTGCCCCTTGCATATACTCCTACAGTATATACATGCATTAACTTCTACGAGTAGTACTAGTAGTATCAAGCAAGGATAGACCAAAATGCAAAGATATACTCGTAGGTCACATGGTGTACCATTCTAAGTCTTCGTCTTATTCTTCTTCTTTGGTCTACTTACGCTTGCCCTTACCCTTCTTCTTTACTTCTTTTTTCGTTGAACATTTCGAGAGTTTGTTGACCCCTTTAGAAGTTCACTATCCACCTGTATACCTTGTAGGTCGTGTAGGCATTAAGGCTTGCATACTGGATCTGCTTTTCAGTCAGGGGCATGTTCCCCAACTGCTTGTGGTCCACGTCCTTCTTCTTCTTCTTCTTCTTCTTCTTCATGGCTTTGTAACGGATGTCTATGAGGGCCACAACATAGTCAACCAAAGAATCCTTCTCATTCGTGGTGCCGGTAGGCTTCCACCTCTTCTAGATGTCCACGAAGTTCATTACTGGCACTAGAGAATGCCTAAGCCTGATACTGTCATTGCCGATGTCGACGCCTATAAAGGAAATGTTAGGGTTGGCGAGGAACTCTTAGGGCATGGAGTCAGCCTGGTAGTGGTCGACCAGGAAATCTGTGCCCACACATAGCTGGACGATGACAGCCTTCTGCGTCGATGATTGCTTGTTGGTGTACTCGATGTCGAGGCCAACAATCTTGTCGTCCGCTTCCTCCAGGAGCTTTTTGAATTTTCTTGATGTAATCGTTCACCACCGACGCTCTGTTGGCATACGCCACCTGTAGTTTGGTGGTGTTGCCAGGGTCCAGGAAGGAGTACACCTTGTCGAACGGTGGCGCCATGGATGGCGATTGACGCCTTCTTTTGTTTTGCAGAGGTCCGCCCGGGTGAAAAAAAAGAATGGGATCAAGAAGATGAAAGGAACCGCTAGAAAGATGGGGAGATGCATGCATGCGCAGTTGTGGAGATGAAGGGCATGCAGTTTCCCCTGGCCCCGCCCACATACTCCTATAGAACTTATTTACGGATCAGTTTTACGGATGCAAATTAGTTAGGTAGCTATAGGTTGATTTCTAGTTGATACAAAAAGTACAAGAACCAAACACATGCGATACTTTATGAACATGGCGAAAAATTATAATTATTTCTTGAGATTCACCTATTATAATTGTATATAAAAAATGATGTGTCATATTTCTATTATCTGATTCTCACGTGCAAGGCACTTGCAACTCACTAGTTATTATATACGGTGTACGAATAATTTCGAATATTGAGCGTTGGATCAAGACTCTCAAATCCAAACATTGTCAGTCGTTCGATCTTGTTTTCCATTTTAGCATCTAAAAGATACTACTTTTGATAGTCTTTAACATAATGTATGCATATTACTACAACAAGGTACTTACCACTCTAACCAGCCTTAGAGCATCTCTAGCATGGAAAAAAATAGCGCGCTATTTCACGCTATTTAGCGTGCTATAGCGAATTTGGAGTGTCCACGCTATTTTTTCAATATTTTGCTTGCTAGGGAGCTAGTTTTTAAATAGCTTGCTATATCACACTAAAGCATCATAGCGTTAGCGATATTTCAAGTGTAACACGTTATTGTTTTGTTGGCATGTATGGAGTAAGAGAGCATATGATGAATGTGTCGAGTAAGCATACATATGATGAAACTTTTGTGATCACGTCAAGACGCCGCCTCCTCCTGCAACATCCAACGCTGTACCTAGATTTAGCCCTATTGGTTCTCCTCCAACATGGATAGCGCTGGAATTGGTTATCAATGTAGAATTATTACCCTAGGCAATTCATTAGATGCTGAAATCCTTGATATTCATGATATACCTGTTTTATTTTTTATTTTTTACAAAATGATATTTTGTAAAATAGCGCATTGTTAGAACACTATAACTTTCATATTGTGTGGAGAAAAGCCACGCTAAATTAAATAGCACGCTAGTATTTTTTTCCTTGATCTCTAGTGGTTGTCTAAATTTGGTAGTCTCTTAGAGCATCTCTAGTGGCTTGTCTAAATTTAGTAGTCTACATCTTCACATATATAATGGTGTATTCATTTTTCTTGTGGATAGTCTCAATTTGATAGTCTATATGTCCATATGCACACAAATAGTCTATATACACAGCAATTCGGTACAACACATGCTCTGTTTTGGCGCGGGAGCAAGCCCGCGAGCGACCAGCTTTGCTTTAGACATGGTGGCTCAGTTGTCCAAATATGTACAACAAGTATCTAGTTTGGAGGATGTCTAAATTTTAGACCACCGAATACACAAGCCACTGGACACATTTTTTGGTCAGTGGTGGTTTATATTTGGCTTAAACTACCGGATACACTAGCCACTAGAGATGCTCTTAGGCTGGTCATAGTGGGTACTAATAACATAGTGCTACTAGTTCATGTTACTACCTTCATAGTAGGTAATAACATGTCTGTACGTAATTAAGCAGAAGGCAGAGACCCTATTATTGAAGAAATGACTCTAGAAATACTCCGTACCTGCAAAGGCAAGGACATTACAGTAAAGTATTTTTTCTAGTAATTGGATTATAGCTACTCCTAGGATAGGACATTATTATCCTATATCTTTTGATTTGTATAGCCAAATTCAAAATCCTAGAGCGGCAAATTCTCCCGCCTCACCTCCATTGAAATATTTCGAGTGGTCATGCCCCAAGTTTTAGCCATACGAAATTCCTTTTCTACCCCTAACAATGGACTAACTACTAATGTCTCCCCCCGATCCCCACACTCTGAAGCTGGGTAGTCCACCTTCCACCGACACCATTTCCCCCATAGCACTCCGAAAAACCCTAACCCCTATCTCACCTCCGGCTCCTGCACCACCGCACCAGAGCATCCCCACCACGATTTGCAGACCTACATGCCACCCACCCCCTGTCACCTCCAGCACCTGCACCATCACACCGTAATAATCTCTGCCGCACTTCGCCGACCTACACGACACCCAAGCCCCTATCTCACCTCTAGCTCCTGCACCACCGCAACGGAACATACCCTCCGCACTTTGCCGACCCACACGCCACCCCAAACCCCTATCCCACCAGTGGCTCCTGCACCACCGCACTTTGCTGGTGTACACACCATACCTTGATACCTTATACTCCTCACTAGTCTACCGGATCAGCTGATGTCCACCTTACCAAACCTAGTTCTTTGACACCATCTTCCATACAATCATGTTGGTTTGCCGACTCCCTCGTACACAGCACCTGACCTGCTTCACCTACGATGATGTGTGCTGCATTAGATCTGCTTCACGGACTCAACAATCCACTACACCAGATCTACTTTACCGCTGCTCTTGTGCAACGCCTTGAATCCATAATTGGTCATAATAGATCTGCTTCACCGACAACGCCATGCATTACACCGGATATCCTTCACCGGCCATCTTGTCAAGCAAGCTAGACCCATCAACAACCTCCACAGATCCGCTTCACGGACACTGCCGTGATATATCTGCTTCACCGTGACTGACCACTACCGGGCACCCTCGGCGTCTTTGACGTGACCCACAAAGATGTCGTGTATGCGTAGACGATGTAGTGACCTAGGTAAACCAGATATGCTTGTTTGTTTCAACATAGCAGGTATAAGCCTTCAATAGTGAACTGCATTTTTGTATTGGTGGTAAATTCCTAGCTCAATACTGGCTTAATTGATATCCCACTCTCCCTTGATAAATTCGGTGTAGTCTATGTTAAATCCAGGTGTTGAACTACTCCTTTC
The DNA here is from genome assembly GCA_916181665.1 of Avena sativa. NCBI lineage: Eukaryota > Viridiplantae > Streptophyta > Magnoliopsida > Poales > Poaceae > Avena > Avena sativa. Next base: position 423,071,609 of record OV702287.1, on the reverse strand, counting down.
GTTTCAAGGTATAAGGCGTCCTTGTTCTGTGTGTTTTTTATTTGACCAATAATTACTCTTAATATATATAAACAATTTTGGTAGTACAAAAGTGACATCATTAGAGTTCATTGGTATTATGTAGTTCATGGCAAATGTTAATTCACTGAACATCTAAATCTTCCTACTGATGAGTGCATATTTGCATCATGTTTTATATTATTATTTTGCATTGTAGATGTAGGATCTTGGTAAATTACGGCGCTCACGTGCACATTTTATGTCAGTTCTCACCAGGATCAGGACATATGATGGATACAATGGACACAATTCTTGGAGCAGTTGTGCAGAGGAGAAAAGGAGTAAAAAACAACGTAAATCGCTTATTTGGGAAATATCAATAATACCAGAAGAAAGCCCGAAGCGATCAAGGCACACCGACGGTTTAACGACCAACTATACGGCGGGAATAAATTTTTCGGCCGTATAGTTCCCGCCATATAGTTGGCGCCACCACCGCCTCTTCAAATAGTTTCACCCCTTGCAACTGGATTAGAGAGATGACATACAGAACAACAAGAAATCGCCAAAACCTCACCTCCGGAAGGCATCTAGAGGGGGAACTCGTCCACCGGGGATCCGTCTTCGACCTGCGCAGATCCGGGAGGCTAAGGCATCGATCTTCATAATCAACAGATGCATCACCACCATATCCATCCATCCCATCTACATCTTGTCTAGATCTTGTTGTAATTTCCGTACTCGTTGTGGATTTATACAAGTACTATTCATCTATGATAGATTCCATTGTTATTTCCATGATGTTATTTGCCTCCATGTCTGAGTAGATCTTTAGTTCTTGGGGAGATGGAGAAACCCTAGTATCAGGTTGAAATAAGATAATGTTTATTATGATATTCATCGCTATGACCATGTGTTAGATTGTCTTCATCTTGATATTGAGAGAAGTCGACCTCTCAATATTTGCCTCTCATGGGGACTTGATGGAGGGAACTACTTGTTGGTAGACGGAGGTGTGTTAGCTCTTAAAGTGACTATAAAGTTGTTGGCACTCCTTACGTATCAACTTGGGAACCAAGGAAATTCACGGAACATTATCCATGCCATTTGATACGTACTACGGGATTACGCCCCTTAATAGCATAGTAATTCGACTGATGTCGATTGCTGACTGTTGTGGTTATGAGGATGATGTGAGCAGTGGTTGCTGCCTACTTTTCCAAATACGGAGTTCCTCCCACACATACATAGTTGAGAATGTTCATGATAATAATCTTTACCTTAGTCCTTTGTAATGCTAGTGGTGTATCCGCTACTCCCTGAGAATGCGTTTCCCTATTGCAGTTCCAATCCCTTCCATACGCGATACTTACTTTCTGTGTGTAGTTGTTTTACTTTACTTATAGTTGCTCTTACACCAAAACCCCAAAAACACCTTTTTACGCAATACTCGCATTTTATCTTGTCACTTAGAACTTTATTTAGCATATCTATTGTAGTACTTTTTCAAGAGTTATTAGAATTCAGACTCCTGCTCCCTGTGGGATCGATATCTTTATTTCAAAACTAGCTACAAAAAATCTGTGCACTTGCAGTCATCAAGCTATTTTCTGGCGCCATTGCCATGGAGCTAAGCGTTGTAGATCTTTTAGTTTTTGCTTATTAATTTTTTCTTGCTAAGTTTTGATTTGAGTTACAGGTTTCCACCAACATGATGGAATTTCTGCATATGACTAGTGCTAACCCACTGAGCCACTTTGGGAAGCCCTAGGATATTTATAAAAGAGATAACTCCAATAAGAAGACAAGGGGGTTTGAAATAAATCCTCTATTACTTGGTATTCTACACAAGAAGCAATTTACTGGGGATGAAGAAGATCTTGATCCATATGAGCATATTGCATGTTTCAAAGTATATGCGGCACTTCTCAATTGACGGGATATACTGCTAATGAGGTAAGGGTTAAAAAAATTAGTCATACTTTGACTAGTACAGCTCTCTCATGGTATAGATCTCTACCCCCAGAAGACACTACTACTTGGATAATTTAGCCTGTGAGTTTCTAGCGAAATATTACCCATTATCAAAATCTTTTGGAATTAGGCGTCTTATAATGACTTGGAGGAACCGTCCTATTGAAGGACTAGTAAGAGCTTATATCAGATTTAAAGATTTACTTAATCTATGTCCTCATCATGATTTGCCTGAATGGTATTTATTGCGTATCTTTTATGGCGGTTTAATTGAACCTAATAAAATCGAACTAGAGTCTTTCGCGGAAGGAGCCTTTATGAATCTTCCTATAACTAAAGCTTGGGCTTTACTTAATAGAATTCGCGATCATAGAGTTTCATGAAATTTTGTTCAAGAAAGCAAAGCAGGCATAGAAATAGATCATGATTGTATACATGACTATAATAAAAAGGGCCATGTTAAAGAATTATCTAAGGAACTTTATTTGGATTCAGATATTGTGTTGCAAGTTGTTAAAGCTTTTACAGAGCACATCGAAGCTCCAAAAGAGGGTTTGGTCAAGTATGATCCGCCACCTGAACCTGAGAAGAAAAGAGAAGTTAAAGCAACACTGGCCGTCCTAGAACCAACATATGAGATACCTTTCCCTAACACTGCATAGAAGCATATATTTGGATATGAACAGGTCAAAGCAGTACAGGAGATGAAGGAAGAGGAAAGTATACCAGAAGTAATGGAACATCTAGAAGAAACCAAAGATGAAGAGGTAACCAAGGAAGCAATTATGGCTATGTATGCACATTGTAACATAGTTGAACTTCATAAATAGACTTCCGTATTGCTTGAAGGTAAAACAAATGTAAAAGATGTGTGTAAGCCTATCTTCCCTACATATTTAAGGAAACCTCGCATTATGGTTTATGCAATCTTGGCACCAAAGTTAATGTTATATCTTATGATTTCTATCTAGGAATAAAAGAAGAAATAGAACCTGCTACAATTGAAAATACTGATATGACAATCATGTTAGCCAACAAAACTCTTAGAATTCCAATGGGAGTAGTAGAGATGCAACTATCACAATTGGAAACAAAAGCTTTCCTATCGATTTTGTAGTTGTTGATATGCCAGCTAACACTCTTTTCCCAATTAGATGGGGAAGGAACTTTCTGAGTGATGTAGGTACCGAAGTTGATTTCAAAAAGGAGATTGTGTCTCTTAAGCTTGGGGAAGCGGAAAAAGAATTCCACTTTTCCAAATTTATAGATAGACCTCCACAAATATAAGAAGAAGAGAAAGAGAAAACTATTGAGGAAATGGCAGCTCTCTTCTTTAGTGATAAAAAGAAGAAACAAATGAAGACTTAAATTATGGATAAATAGTTATGGAGGACAAGTCCCTAGAAGAACTAGAAGATGAATTCGATTCACTTCCCATTATAGGGCCTCCAACTAATGCAGGTTTTGAAGATCCAGAAAAGAGAGGGGGCGAGGAGTTACCACCCCCAGAATTCAAGACTCTACCAGATAATCTTAAATACAGATTTTTAGATGATACAAATAAATTTCCTGTTATTATTAGTGCAAAACTTTCAGGAGAAGAAGAAGAACTCATGAAAATACTTAAGGAGCATCATAAGGCCTTTGGGTACTCAATGGATGATTTGAAGGGCATTAGTCCCATGATAACCGTCCATCGAATATTCATGGAGGAAGGTGCTAAACCAGTTACAAAATTTATTAGAAGACTGAATCCCGAAATGAAGGAAGTGGTAAGAAAAGAAATTGTACGCCTACTAGACGCAGGTATAGTCTAGCATGTAAAAGAAAGTGAATGGGTAAGTCCTATTCATTGTGTCCCTAAGAAGGGCGGTTTACTGTTGTTCCTAATGAAAACAATGAATTGATACTTACTAGAACTATTGTTGGGCATAGGATGTGCATAGACTTCAGAAAATTGAATAAAGAAACTAGAAAAGATCACTATGCTTTACCGTTCATAGATCAAACTTTGGAGAGGTTGGTGAACCCCACTCATTTTTGCTGCTTGGACGGATACTCTGGTTTTTCTCAAATAGTTCTTCATCCTGATGACCAACTTAAAACAACTTTTATTAGTCCTTACGGTTTACATGCTTACCGACGTATGCCTTTTGGTTTATGTAATGCTCCAGCTACTTTTCAAAGATGCATGACTGCTATTTTTGCATATTTTATAGAACTGATAATGGAAGTATTTATGGATGACTTTTCTATCTATGGAACTTCATTTACTAGTTGCTTGGATAATCTCAAAAGAGTTTCGCAGCGTTGCGAAGAGACTAAACTTGTTCTAAACTGGGAGAAGTGCCATTTTATGGTCACATAAGGTATAGTCGTTCGACGTAAGGTATCAGGTAAGGGAATTAAAGTGGATAGAGCTAAAGTTGAGGCCATAGAGAGAATGCCACAACCTAGGGATATTAAAGGTATACGAAGTTTCCTTGGTCATGTTGGTTTTTATAGAAGGTTCATCAGAAATTTCTCTAGAATATCTAAACCTTTGACTAACCTCCTGCAAAACGGAGTAAGATTTAATTTTGATGACAAATGTCTTGTAGCCTTTGATCAACTTAAAAATGCTTTTTCTCCTGCTCCTATCATTAAATCACCTATCTAGGATATGACTTTTGACTTAATATGTGAAGCTAGTGATGATGTTGTAGGAGTAACTCTGGGACAACACATAGGTCTCAGATTTAATATTATACATCATGCTAGTAGAACTCTTAACAGTGCTCAAAAGAATTATCCTAAGGAAGAAAGGGAACTTTTTTCTATATTATTCTCTTGTGATAAATTTCATTCTTATATAGTTGATGCAAAAGTAAGAGTTCATATGGATCGTGAGGGTTTAAAAGAACTAATTGAGAGGAAAAACCATAAGACAAGACTAATCCGTTGGATTCTTTTACTTCAAGAATTGGAGTTGCAGATTATGCAGAGGCAATAAATAAAGATGTTGGATGAAATGTCCATATTTGCCTAGCAAGACACCAATCTTATTGAGAGGAACTTTAGTCCTGGTGATTTTTGCGTATGAGAATTATTCAATGAACTAAGGTTAATTCCTCCAAAAGAGAAGAAGTCTTTGTTGTTGGAGGAGCTTGTCATCCCCGAATAAGTAAATGGTAAGTTCAAGGTAAGTGTTCTTACTCAAATAAGTGATTTGTTTTCACATATTTTACTTTTGAAATTTTTGCCTTTGAATTCCTAGTGTTTTTCTGAAGTTTCTGGAGATTTTTACCGACTATACGGGCGCAACTATATGACCAGAGAAAAAGCTCCCACCGTATAGTTGGTCATTAAAACCTCTGTAGCTTCTACGTGAAATTGTTTTCGATGTCTGGACCTATACGGGCGCAACTATACAACCAGAGATAAAAATCCCGCTGTATAGTTGGTCGTTGAACTCTCAGACACTTTCAATTTTTGATGTATGTACCTATATAGTCGCAACTATACGACCAGAGATGATATTCCGGCCGTATAGTTGGTCATTAAACTCTCAGACATCTTCGTTTACCTTTTCATATTTCCCTATTAAAAAAACACATTATTGTCGGTTTCGAGTCGGAACTTAACCAACTATACGGCCGGAGCTATAAGAGTCGCACCCGTATAGTTGGTCGTTACGCGGTAGGACTCCTCCAAATCCGCAATTTCTTTCCATGTTTCATTAAGATTCTTTTCTTGGGAGAGAATTTGGTGTTTCTCGTGAGTTTTACCGACCTCTGACCCCCCTTATATACTGCCATTGTCTCTCTCTCTCTAATCATAATCTCTAGAAACTAATCTACCTCTTATTCGTACGTGAGGACACGCAACCAAGGGACAGAAGCTAAGAAGAAAGGTTCCTATGGAGATCGGGAGCAATAGCGAGCAAGGCAAGGATATCAAGATTGTCCCTATGGAGTTCCTTGACACCGACAATGCACGTCGGAAGAGGGAGTTTAAGTCCCTCGAGCTGAAGATTGAAGAGATGGACAAGGAGGCACCGGGGACACCCAAACATCTTCGGTTGTTGCAACTTTATCTTGATAAACTTGATGAAGATATCAAGCAGACAACCGAGGCAGGTTTTTCTATGAGTCTCAAGGTGCTACAAACCCTTCAAGATAATAATGAGTTCATTAAAGAACAAGTGAAAGTGCTGGAGGGGAATAATCTCTTCTACAAGCTACGTGTTAAAGAATTAGAAACTGTTAATCAATCCCCGCATCTCAGGCTAGCCCGTGAGGACAAGATACCGCGTGCCATGGCACCACAGTGATCTACAGTAACCACTGTATCAAATAATTGCAAGGGATTACTTGATCCCGCCTCGCTTGATTCCAAGCTTGGGGAGATCTTTAAGACCTTGTAACCTATCTTATAAGTTTTACATTACAATTTTAGTCTTGCATTAGTTCAAACTAGAAATAAAGTTTGCATCATTAGAATTCCCTTCAGGAATAGTCGATCCCTTTTATGAAATTCCGAGTTTATTATCATTTATGGAGAAATATCGAGTTCGTGTTTGTTCTATTGGATATATGAATGGCTTGAGTATAATTTTACTTGCACTTGATGATAGCAATAGGATTCTTCCACACCATTGGTATTAATGGAACATACAAAGATAATTGAGTCAATATGTTATAAGTACATGGTTTGATTTACAAAGAAAGAAAAATTATATAATTAGATAAGTTGAAAAGAAACCTTTAACAAAGGAAAAAGTGCTATCAAATTAGAGTGAGAACAAGACGAGGTAGAATATTCAAGCTATAAAGATTGCTTCATATACAATTGGAATTTTGTAATTGAGATTGTTAAACTTTGAATTGCTATATGAAGTGGAATGTATGGCTATCTCCTTTGCACAACACTTAAACAAAAGTGTGAGCATATACACAAAAGATAAGAAACGAAAGAAGAAAAGGAGCAAGTGTGCAAAGAGAAAATAGGCATACACCACTATATTGTAGTATGACAAAGAGACGCTTTGATATTTTGAATCCCAAGTGAACATGTTAATCCTAAAACACTTGGGACTACGTCGATAACTCATTCGGTTGAACTGAATACTTTTACATCATATTGAGAGTGATCTTTTGTGAACTATTAAACACTAAGGTGTGGAAGCCTGCTAATATTATTCGGATGGTTCGAGTAAGGTACTATTCATGAACTAATTCCTATATATATCATATATGATAAACACATGCTGCAACTGCCTCATTTATTTCACCGACTCAGCTTCATGAATATGAGGATCACATCCATTAAGCTAAAACTTGCTCGAGACCAGGCAGAGTCTAAGCTTGGGGAAATTGATGAGTGCATATTTGTATCATGTTTTATATTATTATTTTGCATTGTAGATGTAGGATCTTGGTATTTTACGGCGCTCGCACGCACATTTTATATCTGTTTTCACCAGGATTAGGACAAATGATGGATACAATGGACACAATTTTTGGAGCAGTTGTACTAAGGAGAAAAGGAGTCAAAAACAACGTAAATCGCTTATTTGGGAAATATCAATAATGCCAGAAGAAAACCCGAAGCGATCAAGGCACATAGACAGTTTAACGACCAACTATATGGTGGGAATAAATTTTCCAACCGTATAGTTCCCGCCTTATAGTTGGCGCTGCCACCGCCTCCTCAAATAGTTTCACCCCATGCAACTGGATCAGAGAGACGGCATACAGAATAACCAGAAATCGCAGAAACCTCACCTTCGAAAGGCATCTGGAGGGGGGAACTTGTCCATCGGGGATCCATCTTCGCCCTGTGCGGATCCGGGAGTCTAAGGTATCGATCTTCATCATTAACCGCTGCATCACCACCATCTCCATCCATCCCATCTACATCTTGTCTAGATCTTGTTGTAATTTATGTACTCGTTGTGGATTTATACCAGTACTATCCATCTATGATAGATTCCATTGTTATGGCCATGATGTTGATTGCCTCCATGTCTGAGTAGTTCTTTAGTTCTTGGGGAGATGGATAAACCCTAGTATGAAATTGAAATAAGATAAAGTTTATTATGATATTCATCATTGTGACCATGTGTTAGATTGTATTCATCTTGATGTTGAGAGATGTCGACCTCTCAATATTTGCCTCTCATGGGGACTTGATGGAGGGACTACTTGTTGGTAGATGGAGGTGTGTTAGCACTTACAGTGACTATAAAGCTATTGGAACTCCTTACGTATCAACTTAGAAACCGAGGAAACTCACGGAACACAATCCATGCCATGGGATACATCCTATAGGATTATGTGCCTTAATAGCTCGGTAATTCGATTGATGTCGATTACTGACTGTTGTGGTTATGGGGATGATGTGAGCAGTGGTTGCTGCCTATTTGTCCAAATACAGAGTTCCTCCCATACATACATAGTGGTTGCTGCCTATTTGTCTAAATACAGAGTTCCTCCCATACTTATTGTTGCTCTTACACCAAAAATTCAAAAACACCTTTTTACGCAATACTCGCATTTTATCTTGTCACTTAGAACTTTATTTGGCATTTCTATTATAGTATTTATTTCAAGAGTTATTAGACTTCAGACTCCTGCTCCCTGTGGGATTGATATCTTTATTTCGAAACTAGCTAAAAATGATATGTGCACTTGCAGTCATCACCTACCTATTCTACAAGTTCGCAATTTATGTCATCATAATGTGCATTTGCTTTGTCCATTGCTACAATACTGACTGCATGAAATTTTGGAGTTCACTGGCAGTTTTAAGCACTAAACATGTAGGTTAACATTCCCCGCTCTACAAGTTCAGAATTTATGTTATTTTAATTTCAATCTAGTTGTACTAAGCAACCATAGTAACTTCCTTCTCTTATGTATTTCATCACAAATTTTATGTCATTGAACTTATTGGTTTTTCATTCCCTCTACAAGTTATTCTATTATTATTTATTTCAGTTAATCTCAAATAGTAGCTGCCGCATGTTGTGTACTACATCCATTCCATAAAAGAAGGAATATACTTTTTTAAAGTCAAAAAATGATAACTTTGACCAAGCTCATAGAAAAATATATTAAGGGTTTATTTGTGGCATTTGCGTCTATGAAAATATATGTCCCCGTGTATCGAATGACATTGGTTTGGCATGGTAGATGTTCCTGTTATGTTCTACAAACTTGGTCGAATTTTGCGTCGATTGACTTCTGAAAAATTTATACGCCTTATTTATTTTGTATTGGATGTTGTATTACATGGCAAGTTTTAAGGCACTTAATAGGGTTATCTGCATGCCCTGCTCTATAAATTTAAGTTTCTCAATTATAATTTCTGTAGCACCAATATCTACCTTCTATTATGTAGTTCATGGCATTTTAAGTCACTTCACATACGGGTTTGCATTCCCTGCTCTATAAGTTCACGAGGTATACCATTGTAATGTCTATATTATTTGTCCTAATGTTAGTACAATAACTGCCTGCTCTATGGACCATAACAAATTTTATGGCACTTTTCATATTTGTTTGCAATCCTATTTAACAAGTTAAATCATTATAATTTCTCTCTTGTTCGTGCTAAGGAGTGACTATAACTGCATTCTATTTTGTCGCCATGGCAAACTTTATGTCATTTAAATGTTTGTTTATATTCTGTCATTCCCTATTCTACATGTTCACAAGTGATTATACTATAATGTCTATCTAGTTCTTTGTACTCTGTAATGCTTCATCTTGTTTTTGTTAAAATTCTGGCTTGTAATAAATTTCAAAAAATTCTGTTAATGTAATATGGCGATCCTCGCGTGGCCATCAGTGGGCCGAAATATTAACGAACTGTTTAAAACATGAATTGCGCCATAGTTATAGAATACGCAAATATGTCAGCCAACAGATGGACCTAATAAATAGTAAAAGGCCATAAGTGGCATGTGAGAATATTGGTAGGCCGCATAAGCGGCCAAGACCCTGAAAACATACACGGCTGAACATTAACAGGCCAGAACAGTAAAAGTGCCACACGGCAATAGGCCCAAATAGTGAACGACCAGAACATTAAAAGGCTAGAAGAGAAAAATAACCAGAGAGTAAAAGGTCTGAACTGTAAATGGCTGGAACATTAAAAGTCCAGAACAGTGAAAGACCAGAATAGCAAAAGGACAAAATAGTAAATGGCCGGAACAGTAAAATACCAGAACATTAGAAGGCCATAACAGTAAAAGGTCTAAACAGTAAGGGTTATTTATTCGGTTGCCACTTAATGCTTCTATGTACTCAGTTTTGCCACTAGAGCCAAATTGTCCTCAGTTTTACCACTGCCTCGGGCGCATCTGCTCTGGCGAGGCCAAACAGCTAGTTTTGGCCCGATTCCTTCTCATGCCGTTAGTGGCAGGGTGGGTCCAGATCTTACCGGTGGGACCATGGGACAGTGCTCCCGGCCCTTTTATCGCCCCCTCATCTTACAAGTGGGACCACGAGCATCATCGCCCCTGTTCTCGCTATCGAACCACCCTTCCTCCTGCCACCACCAGCACCGCCACCTATGCCGTCGTGGCCGTCCGGCATGTCCACCTGCTCTACCGCCCGCTCCTCTAACGCCACCTACTCCACCGCCACTTACTCCACCACCACCTGCTCTGCCACCGCCGTCTTGAGACGCTGATGGCTCAGTGTTGATGTAGAGCTTGTTGGGAACCCCAAGAGGAAGGTATGCTGAGCACAGCAGCAAGTATCTCTCAGTTATGAAACCAAGGTTTAATTGAACCAGTAGGAGCAAGGAAAAACCCCAAAGGTTTTGCTAGCTGAGCCCTGGCAGGGCGCACTACCGGTGCTAGTAGCAACATGGAGACCTACACAACACAACCACAGAACTTTGTCCCCAACTTGCGATGAGGTTGTCAATCTCACCGTGTTTTGCTGAAAATAAGGATTAAACGTATCGATAGAAGGAAGTAATAGTTTGTAGAAAGTACACACAAAGCAGTAAACAGTTTGTATATTGTATGTAAAGAAAAGGACCGAGATCTATAGTTCACTAGAGGTGGCTCTCCTTAAGATAGATAACATGCTGGGTGAACAAATTACAGTGGGGTAATTGACAAACATCGAGAAAGCAATACATGCATATACTAATCATCTTAACTCCTTTGAGATTCGATTGGGCATTACAACATTATACATAGACCACCATCCAACTGCATCTATGACTAATAATCCACCTTCAGGTTATCATCCGAGCCCCCTCCAGTATTAAGTTGCAAGCAACAGATTATTGCTTTATGAATTGCGTGTAATGTAAACAATACGATTGTTGTATGAACAAAGGATTGTTGTTTTCTCCCTAGTACCTTAGAGATTTCTGTCACTTCCCCAGATTACCTTAGAGATTTCTGTCACTTCCCCAGATTACCAGAGGCATGAACCCACTATCGAGCATAAATACTAACTCTTGGAGTTGCTAGCACCTACTTGGCCAAGATAGCTACTAACAACGAAAAGCATGAAAGATCACAAATAACAAAGACATGATAGAATCAATAATCAATCTGAAATAGCATCTCAATATCCATCGGATCCCCGCAAACACAACATGCAGAATTACAAACAGATGATCTTGATCATGAACGGAGCTCACAAGATCTAGACATGAAAGCACAAAGGAGGAGAACCAGCCATCTAGCTACTACATGGATCTGTAGTCCAAGGATGAACTACTCACGCATCACACTGGAGGCTTGCATGGTGATGAAGAAGGCCTCCAGGGTGAAATCCCCTCTCCGGCAGGGTGTCGGGAAGAGCTTCAGATCCCTCCCGATCTAGGGATGGAGATGACGGCGGCTACAGACTCTTTCGTGGATTTTTGATCGGGTCCTTAGGGTTCTCGTCCCGAGGGCATCTTATAGGAGGAAGGAGAGGCCGAGGGGGTGCTGGGGTCGGCAATACCACCCCCTGGCACGGGCCAGGCCTGGCTGCACGGCTAGGTGGTGTGGCCGACCCCAGCCCTTCTCCATCTCGTATTCTGGCATCTGATGACTTCCGGAAAAATAGGCACTTTGGCTTTTGTCCCGTCCAATTCCGAGAATATTCATTTTCTGACTCTCCTGGAACCAAAAACAGCAGAAAATAGGTAGCTGGCACTGTGGCTCTTGTTAATAGGTTAGTCCAAGAAATCATATGAAAAGTACTCCAAAGTGTGGACAAAACACAAGAAAGTGGATAAAACCAAGCATGGAACATCAAAAATTATAGATACATTTGCAATGTATCAACATCCCCAAGCTTAACTCCTGCTCGTCCTCGAGTAGGTAAGTGATAAAAAGAATGAATAATTTTTGAGGTGACATGCACCATCAAAGACTTGATCAAAGTATTTGTAAAACATTCAAAGCTGGGATCATAGTACTTCAATAATAACATGAAAGACAAAGTTCTAGCAATAAGACAAAGAAACTATGATGCAACATGAAAAGGCACAAACAAAAGATTCATGAATAGCAATGCTTTGCAAGACATTTGTTTGTTTCACATAAAGAAAACATAGCATACTAGTATTCAGCTTGTCCCTCATAGAGTAGCAAATATAAATGCATAGGACACCTTCAAAGTTCATAAGAGTGACTAGATACAAATAGTTTAAAGCAAGCAATATCAAGTTATGCATCAATCAACTAGTCTTGGGACAATGCACATAGAACTAAGAATGGACACTATGCTCTCAGAGTAGGTGCATAAAGATAGAAGGTGGGACTTAATATAATGGTGGAAGAAAGGCCTTCATAGAAGAAAGTAGAGATTCAAGTTTCATAAAGAGCTTCCAAAAATTATGGTACTTAATAGCTTTCAGCTCTCATTGCCCCTATCATAAGAATCTTGAAGTGATTAAGGTTAAAGTGAACAAACTATGGTGTACATGCTTGACGAAGTATAAGTTAGAAGCCTCATATCCCTTGAATACGAGGGCCACTCCTCATGCTAATCAAGTTTAGTCACCGGTAAGTTCTTGTCATCGTAAGTACATGTGTATCATAGAGAACCGCCAACGGGGTACCCCTTGCCCGATGATACGGAAGAATCCCCATATCAAAATGACAAGACAAGCAGACAACGAGTATCTCAGCAATCTTCTTATTTACCATGGGAATATGGTGCTTTTTTCTCTCTTTCCTCTTTTCATAATCTCTTTTTTTCTTTTCCTATTTTTTTCTCAATATAGGACTCTCTTTTTTATAAGAAGAATGCTTCATAGACAACTCATTATGGTTACGCTGCAGGTTTCCACCATGTCAGCATGGATTAGACCAGCGGCCCAGGCGTTTCTCTAACACATATACATAACTCCATGGACTTACAAGATCCCCTTTCATTTCACACTGACGACATCCATATACAAAAGAGCATGATATCAACTAGGTACAAGTACCAAGTGCAATGTTGAAAGCGTTCCCCATGAAAGCATGGTTCTGCTAATTCCCAACAAATAAGTGCAAGCATATACAACATAGACGACACAGTGGTTCAAGTTTATTAAGGGCAAGAAAAGTAAAGTGTGCCATCAAGTTTGTGAGAGCTTTAATCACTAGTTTTCTCATAACAAGTTTAATTTGGAAGGTAAACAAAAGCATGCATATACTTGGAATAGCATAAGCTAGTAGGTAGGTATGGTGGACTCTTTGGAATAACTTGGTTTAGGGAGTTGGATGCATGAGTGGAACTCATACTTGGTTGTGGAGGCTAGCAAAAGACTGGGAGCGACAAACTAAGAGAGCAATAATGGCCATAATCATGTAGAGCGACAAAACATCATTGATCAAAGCATAAAGTGATACTACAAGTTGAAAACTAAAGGATCATAAAGTCAATGGTGACTTGAGATAGTCATAAGATGGTGTGAGCATGCGCCAAGTCAACCCAAATAAAGCATCAAAGGAGAATACCACTATATTATGCTTTAATATGCTAAAACAACACATGATTCATCCAAGGCACATTAAGAATTCTCAATTGTTTATAACAAGTCATGCAACAGCAAAGAATACTAAGCATAAAGCCAAAAAAATATCAAGCATGGCATGATAGAGCATAGGCCACAGTCAAAAACCAACTCTTTTTACCACATAAGCATGAACTTTCCTACTCTTTTCCAATCCAAACCAAACTATTTGCAAACCAATGTATGAAAGAAGGAGTCCAACCAATTTATTCAGCAAACTAAGAAAACCAAAGAAAACGAAAAACCAAAACAAAAACAAAAAAGAAGACGCTCCAAGAAAAACACAATTGTGCATGAAACAATAAAAATGAAGCGTTTGGAAGAAACCTGGGATTTTTATTGATGAAGAAGGGGATGCCTTGGGCATCCCCAAGCTTTGACGCTTGTACTCCTTGGATATTTATTGGGGTGACACACGTGGCATCCCCAAGCTTGTTTAGTCCATTCTTCATCTCATTACTCATTCCTTCCATACACGTGAAATTTTTCATTCATACAAAACTTCACACAATCTTTATTAACAACATTAGTTCACTCAAGATAAATAAGTCTTAAGGTTCAGTTCTAACACCAAATAAACTTCCATTATAACACTAGCTACTGTAGCACTTCCCTCAAAAAGCTCAATTCCCCAAAAGAACTCAAAAAGGAACCAACAAGAAGCAAATGCAGAAAATGGCAGAAATCTGTCAAAACATACCAGCATGTAAAGAAGATTTTTTTCGAAGACCTTCTGTTGCTCAAATAAAAAAGTGTTGAACTAACGAAAGTTAGATAACAACCTGGGGCAGAAGCACAAAGATTCACGCCTCAAAAATACGTTTAGAGATTTTACATGAATTTTTACGGTGCAGCACATAAATCTGTTTTGGGACAACAACTTTCCCAATCATTACTTCTCTCTCATTAGAGGTTACTCTTGGCACAAAAAGCAAATAAAAAGGATAAGGAGGGGTTATTACAGAGGTAATAACTTCCACAACTCATTTAAAACTTTCAGGTTATCTCCCAATAAGTACTTTTCTTTAACGCCTTTAAGTTAGGCATAAGAAGCAAGAACTAATCAAGTGTTCTCAAATGAAGAAGCATTAAGACCAAATTTTGTTTTCATAGGAGAAACAAAAGAAATCTTCTCTCTCTTCTTAGGGAAGTGTTCTATACCTTTCTTGTGTGGGATTTGATATTTAATGGTGCCTTCTTTCATATCAATAATGGCACCAACAGTTCTAAGAAAAGGTCTTCCCAAAGTAATAGGACAAGAAGCATTGCATTCAACATTCAAAACAAAGAAATCAACGGGGACATAAGCATTGTTAACCACAATAAGAACATCATTAAGACTCCCCATGAGTTTCTTTTTAGCATTATCATCAAGTGGGACATTCAAATAACAATCTTCAAGTGGAGGCAAATCAAGCATATCATAAATCCTTCTAGGCATAATAGAAACACTACTATCAAGATCACATAAAGCTTTGAAATCAAAGTCATTCACTTTCATATTAATGATGGGTTCCGAACCATCTTCTTGTTTTATAGGAATAGAAGCTTTATGTTTCATCTTTTCTTCTTTGATCTTTATGAGAGCATCAGTAATGTGTTTTGTAAAGGCCATGTTCATAGCACTAGCATTAGGACTTTTTGCAAGGTTTTGTAGGAACTTAATAACTTCAGAGATATTGCAACCATCAAGATCAAAATCAAATTTATCATCTAAAGTAGTAGAACTATTACTAGCCTAAACACTAGTGGTGGTAATAGTAGAGACACTAATGTTTCTAGCAATTTCATCTTCTCTCTCCCACTTAGCATGTAATTCAGCTAATAGTCTAACATTTTCATCAATTCTTACTTGTATAGCATTAGTAGCTTCAAAGGGATTCTCATTAGTTTCAGGTTTAGCAACCATTTTATTCAAAGAAGATTGAGCATCAGCCAAAGATGCTATATTTCTTTCAGCATTAGAGAGTTTTTCCTCAATAGTTTTATGGAAAGCAGTTTGTTTACTAATAAAGTCTTTAAGCATAACTTCAAGTTTAGAGGGAGCACTCCTATTATTGTTGTAAGAATTTCCATAAGCATTACCATTGTTGGGAGGATATGGCTTATAATTGTTGTTACCAAAATTGTTCCTATAAGCATTATTGCCAAAATTGTTATTTCTTATAAACTTCACATCAACTTGCTCTTCTTGAGAAACCAAAGAGGCTAAAGGAACATTATTTGGATCAATATGGGCCTTCCCATTAACAAGCATAGACATAATAATATCAATCTTATCACTCAAGGAGGAGGTTTCCTCAACAGAATTTACCTTCCTACCTTGTGGAGCTCTCTCAGTATACCATTCAGAATAATTAACCATCATATTGTCCAGAAGTTTTGTTGTAGCACCCAAAGTAATGGTCATAAAGGTACCTCCAGCAGCAGAATCCAATAGGTTCCTTGAAGAATAGTTCAATCCTGCATAAAAAGTTTGGATGATCATCCAAGTAGTCAGTCCATGAGTGGGACAATTCTTTACCAAATATTTCATTCTTTCCCAAGCTTGAGCAACATGTTCATTATCAGATTGTTTAAACTTCATTATTTCACTTCTCATAGATATAATCTTAGCAGGAGGATAGTATTTTTGAATAAAAGCATCTTTGCACTTAGTCCAAAAATCAATACTATTCTTAGTTAAGGAATTCAACCATTCTTTAGCTTTTCCTCTCAAAGAAAAGGAAAGAATTTAAGCTTAATAATATCACCATCTATATCCCTATGCTTTTGCATCTCACAAAGTTCAACAAAGTTATTTAGATGGGCAGCAGCATCTTCATTACCAATACCAGAAAATTGTTCTCTCATAACAAGATTGAGTAAAGCAGGTTTTATCTCAAAGAAAGTATCTTCAGGCACTGGTGGAGCAATAGGTGTTCTCATAAAATCATTGTTGTTGGTGCTAGGGAAGTCACACAACTTAGTGTTTTCAAGAGTAGAACTAATTTTTTTGTGTTTTTGATAAAGAAACAACCAAACAAAGCGAAAAGGAACTAAGAAAAACAAAAATAACAAAGTAAAGTGATTGGTTAAGAGGGACTCCCCTTGTGAAGATGTCCTCGACTCCCCGGCAACGGTGCCATAAAAATGCTCGATGGCTCAGTGTTGATGTAGAGCTCGTTAGGAACCCCAAGAGGAAGGTATGATGAGCACAGCAGCAAGTTTCCCTCAGTTATCAAACCAAGGTTTAATCGAACCAGGAGGAGCAAGGAAACACCCAAAAGGTGTTGCTAGCTGAGCCTTGCCAGGGCGCACTACCGGTGCTAGTAGCAACGTGGATACCTGCACAACACGACCACAGAACTTTGTCCCCAACTTGCGATGAGGTTGTCAATCTCACCGTGTTTTGCTGAAAACAAAGGATTAAACGTATCGATGGAAGGAAGTAATAGTTTGCAGAAAGTAAACACAAATCAGTAAACAGTTTGTAGATTTTATGTAAAGAAAAGGACCGAGATCCATAGTTCCCTAGAGGTGGCTCTCCTTAAGATAGATAACATGCTGGGTGAACAAATTACAGCGGGGCAATTGACAAACATCGAGAAAGCAATACATGCATATACTAATCATCTTGACTCCTTCGAGATTCGATTGGGCATTACAACATTATACATAGACCGCCATCCAACTACATCTATGACTAATAATCCACCTTCAGGTTATCATCCGAACCCGCTCCAGTATTAAGTTGCAAGCAACATATTATTGCTTTACGAATTGCGTGTAATGTAAACAATATGTTGTTTCTCTCGTAGTCCAGGGATGAACTACTCACGCGTCACACCGGAGGCTTGCATGGTGATGAAGAAGGCCTCCAGGGTGAAATCCCCTCTCCGGCAGGGTGCCGGGAAGAGCTCTAGATCCCTCCCGATCTAGGGATGGAGATGCCGGCGGCTACAGACTCTTTCGTGGATTTTTGATCGGGTCCTTAGGGTTTTCGTCCCGAGGGCATCTTATAGGCGGAAGGAGAGGCCGAGGGGGTGCTCGGGTCGGCCAGACCATCCCCTGGTGCGGGCCAGGCCTAGCCGTGCGGCCAGGTGGTGTGGCCGGACACCAGCCCTTCTCCGTCTCGTATTCTGGCATCTGATGACTTCCGGAAAAATAGGAACTTTGGCTTTTTTCCCATCCAATTCCGAGAATATTCATTTTCTGACTTTCGTGGAACCAAAAACAGCAGAAAACAGGCAGCTGGCACTGTGGCTCTTGTTAATAGGTTAGTCCAAGAAATCATATGAAAAGTACTCCAAAGTGTGGACAAAACACAAGAAAGTGGATAAAACCAAGCATGGAACATCAAAAATTATAGATACATTTGCAATGTATCAGACGCCACCAATATGGCGCTTGTTCCGCCACTGTGCCCGCCACCTGCTCGTCGAAATGGCGAGCGGCAACGACGACCTTGATGAGGCAGGGGTCGGGCCGGAGACCCTCCGCGTCCATGACTGGGTTCCCGAGGGGTAAGTATTGTTACCATTGAGCTTTTTTGTGCATTGCAATAGTCGATTACACATGGTTTAATTAGTTTGTGGTTTATTTTGGTATTGGTGTGCTAATTGTCTCTTTGTTTTTCATGGGTTAGTATGGAGTTGCGGTTTGCTTTCTTGGTTAGCATTAGAAGGTACCGGTACATCGTGGATACAAATGATAAGAAGAAATCCCAAGGAGGGTTCGATTATCCGTTGCCAATGGATTGAAATTGTAGTTTTTGACAGTTTGGGGAGGCAATTTGAAGTCCAAGTCCTTGGGGTTTGCATGATGAAGTGGAATTCAGATATTACGATGGAGGAACTGAATGGGTGAAAGTTAGCAATGATGCAGAGATCGCTACCATTTTGCTAAGCATAAGGAGAAATGGAAATTTCATGTGAGGATGCAAAATGACATGGTTTTGCTAGCACTAGGACCTTCTCGGGCAGAATCACGTCGTCGTAATGGAAGCTCTAACCAGAACAGTTCAGTTATAGGACCTTTAGTTAGTGCACAATGACGTGGTGGCTCGACAAGCGTGGGAACCAGCATTAGGGTCCCTCGAGGAGTGGAGCCTGACTACGTAGATGATGAAGATAGGCTATGTTCTGATGTTGTTCAGAATTTATGACGGGCATGTCGTGCTAAAAACCAAGATGAGGCTGTCAATGATGCTTCTATAATTGATGACGAGGAGGGTGAGTAGGAAGACCTTCCACCTGTTCAATGGGACCCTAAGAACCCTCAGATGGAAGAAGGTTCCATTTGTTTCATCCATGAGTGAGTGTAGAAATGCACTTGTGACGTACTGCATCAAAGTAGAACGTACATTCATAGTTGACCATAGCGACACTATTCGTTATAGAGTGCACTATCTGACTGATGATTGTCCAAGGAGGATGCACGCATCTAAAATGCGAAATAGCACGAATATTCAGGTCAAAGTGAACAATTTTATGCACACATGCCTAGAATCAACCCTTAGAAAGGAAACGATTAGTAGAGCCAAGTCAAGATGGGTGGTTGATGAAGTAAAGCGGTGGGTGATAGAAAACCATCAAGTGGGTACAAAGGAGTTGCAGAAGAACCTCAAAGAAAAGTTCAAGATAGAGATACCATACATGAGGGTGTTCAATGGTAAACAATATGCTATGAAATCTATTTATGGTAATTGGCAGGAAAGTTTTAAAATTTTGTATTCATTCAAAGGTGAAGTGGAGAGGACCAGCCCAGGTAGTATTGTAGATACTGACCACCACTCCATGGAGTACACATTGAGGGGAGTGACAGTGACCAAGGAATGCTTCAGGAGGGTTTTTGTCTTCTTTGAGGCTTGTTGCCGGTTTTTTTGGAAGGTTGTATGCCTTATTTAGCTATTGATGCAACTCTCCTTCACAAGGAGGTTTAAAGGACAGATAGTAGCAACTTGTGCAGTTGATGGACACAATTTAGTATTTCCAGTTGCGTACGGTGTGCTAGAGATAGAGTTTGAGGAGAGCTGGACTTGGTTTTTGCAGAATCTGCGCCAGGCTATTGCACATCCGAATGGGTTGGTAATTCATACAGATACATGCAAGGGTTTAGAAGTGGCAGTGGACAATATGTTACCTAGAGTAGAGCATAGGGAAGAAATTCAAAGGAAAGGTGTATGCTGACAATTTGTGGCCAGCATCTTTGACTTGTAGTGTGAAGAAGCACAACTACCACACGAGGCAGCTATACAGGAATGACAAAGTGAAGGAATACTTGAAAACACACCACTCCAAGTTATGGGCTAGAAGCCAATTTAGTGAACTGAGCAAAGTTGACTATGTGCACAATAATCTTGCAGAGTCTTTCAACGCAACGATCCAGAAACTAAAGGGACCTTATTTGCTGGATTTGCTTTACAAGATAAAGATAGAATACATTAAGAAGTTTCATGTTCATGTAGGAATATCCACGGAAAAATTCATGGGCCACATTATCATCCCTTCCGTGTTGAATGAATTGAAGCACAAAATAAGAGGCTTGGAAATGGACATGACTCTTTGCTCGGCACCACAACCGAGGTGTAATTTTTGGATAAAGAGAAGAGGGAATGGAGATATCCAGTGGATTTAGAAGCTAGAACTTACAGTTGTAGGCAATGGCAGATAACTGGGTTGCCATGCATTCATGCCTTGTTTTTCATCACAACTCTCTTTGGTCAAGCAGGGAACATACATCAGTATGTGCATGAATACTAATATGTTGCAAGGTTCAAAGCTACATATGCACATGCCTTACCTACTCTGAAGGGAAAACAACAATGGGACATAGTGGACCCTGGTTTCAAACTTTGTGTTCCAGTTTTGAAGAGGGCAGCAGGTAGACCGAGGAAGAGTCGAATAATACCTCGCAACGAAGGAGCTGGACTTGGAGCAAGGAAGCGTAAGTTCACAAGGTGTGGTGGGTCTAGTCATTTTGCAAAGTATTGTGATAACGCAGTAGATCCAGCATTCGGAGAGTGCTTCAACGATGAAAATGATGGTCAGTAGCCGGTTGCAGATGATGATCAAAATGAGGCTCCAGATGGTAATCAAAATGATGATCAAAATGAGGCTTCAGATGATGATCAAATTGAGGCTCCAAATGATGATCAAATTGAAGCTCCAAATGATGATCAAAATGATGATGAAATTGAGGCTCCAAATGATCAACAAAATAATGCTCCAACTGATGCTCCAAATGATGGTGACCAATCTTCTGTGGTTGCGAGTTTTGCTTGGTATGTAAATCTTGCCAATACTATTTTACATTTATCACTTGACATGATCTCACAACCCTTTATGTTAGGGTTGTACAGCTCTGTGCTAGGTTCTAACAAAGTGGTGGCAGTGAGCTCTGAGGTACTTTAGGTACCTAAAACAAAGAGGAGAAGAGGAGAAGAGAAGAGCACAAGGATCACAAGGAGCAAAGTGGTGGCCAGAAACACAAGGAGCAAAGTGGTTGCAAGAACCAAGTATAATGTTTGAAACATTATGAATGTTGTTGTATTTGTGTTGAATAATGTTGGATCTATGTTATTTGGATGTTGCAATGCTCATTTGGACCAATGTTGTTGTATTATTGTTTCCAAGTATGTAGACTTTGTTTATATGACATAAGAAGACTATTTGGTCAAACCTAACTTTGTTTATATGACCAAGGTTTTTCATTTTTTTTGAATTTTTAAGCTCATTTGACTATTTTGTCAAACCTAACTTTGACCAACATTTAAACAAGTTTTTCAAAAGAAAATGAAAACTAAGCCTAGATCCTTCTTAGTCACTCCAAAATGAAGCTTTGGTGTGGTTTTTGAAACCTAAAACTGTTCCAAACCTAAACCCCTTCTCTTCACCCTTGATTTTGTACAACAGAGTTCGAGATATCACATATTGTACTTGAACCTTCTGCCTGAAACTATGTAGATCTTGTTCATCGACTTGAATCCTTAGTATATGACATAAGAAGACTATGTGCACAGGTTTTTCATTTTTTTGCTTCTTTGAATTTTTATGCTCATTTGTGTATTTGGTCAAACCTAACTTTGACCAACATTTAAACAAGTTTTTCAAAAGAAAATTAAAAACTATGCCTAGATCCTTCTTAGTCACTCCAAAATGAAGCTTTGGTGTGGTTTTTGAAACTTTTCCTGATCCAAACCTAAACCCCTTCTCTTCACCATTGGCTTCGTACAACAGAGTTCGAGATATTGCATATTGTACATGAACCTTCTATTTGAAACTATGTAGACCTTGTTTATCGACTTGAATCCTTAGTATATGACATAAGAAGTCTATGTCCACAGGTTTTTCATTTTTTTTTTAATTTTTATGCTCATTTGAGTATTTGGTCAAACCTAACTTTAACCAACATTTAAACTAGTTTTTCAAAAGAAAATGAAAAACTAAGCCTGGATCCTTCTTAGTCACTCCAAACTTAAAACTATTTCAAACTCATTTGAGTATTTGGTCAAACCCTAGTCAAACTTGCTTCCAAACCATGAACGATCTAACCCTAGCGCCGAACAATGACCGTCAATCTAACCCTAAGGCTGAACTGTAGCCGTCCGATCGTACTTCTAGAAGGAATCTGTGGGCAGGCTTGGGCGATTCGCGAGAAGCTCATTCTGCTATCTGATTCGTTGGACGCTTTTTTTCTCAACATAGATGGGCGTTCCGAGTGGGCATGCTATATGGACCGTTGGGCCATGTCGCGGTCTGTGCTCGTGTCCGTTGTGCAATGCACGGGCATGATAGGTCTCAGCCTTTCCAGGCATGCGCGGGAAGCAACGATGTGGCCATGCATGCGCGGGAAGTGAGGACGTCGCCATGAATGCATGCCTTACCATAGCGATTCATTGCACTAGATCCATTAAGTAGATTCAGATGCGCCATCCGCATGCATGCGCGCCTCGCTGTAGTGACTCAGCCACCTTCTGCTCGATTTAGTTCCATGTGCTGCCACCTGCTCGATACAGTTCCACCCGCCACCACCTCCTGAATTCAAACGCACGGATACACACACATTTATATGCCCATCGTTTCATTGCGTAACCCAAACTCGATGTTTCTAGCCTATTTATACAACCCTTTTCCTCTCCCACACACCACCCAAGCCAGAGCAGAAATCTCCACTCCAAACCCCAAGCGAGCCCTCCATCCTCTCGCCCCAAGCACCACCGAAGATGTAGTACTACAGACCAACCTTTCGCCGATCTCCTACCGCGCTAGAGCTATGCTATCCCGCAGGTGTTCTCGTGGAGAGCATGCTTCATGCGTGGGCGTAGTCACGGTGGAGGGGCCTCGTCGAGCTCGCCCACGGCTTCCTCACCGCCGGCTTTGCCCACCTCCCACGGGACTCACAGGTGATGTATCGCCTCAACGACGTTTATGATGGTGTCGCCCTCAAGTTGCTCATGGTCACGTTCACCAACCCATTCGACACGTACGCACTGCTCGGCCATGTCTTTTGGTGTGGCTGCGAGTCAATCTTGTTCATGATGTACAACATCTTCGCCAATATTGACTACATCTTCCTGACCCCAAATCAGAAGCATTGCCTCCCCTACAAGGAGGAGGAGTGAAGTTGAAGACGACAGTGGTGAAGGTGTCCAAGGTGGAAGAGAAAGTGCAAGATGAAGATGTTCGTGAAGCTAGCCCAGATAAGTTGTTTGTCAAGCTTGTCATGCATTTAGTTTACCCTCGAGTTTTTAGTTTCATCGTGTTTATTGTGTTTTTCTCTGTCATGTGTCGTATTGTGTCCGTGGACTTATCTATGTAATGGTGGTCACATTTGCATCTTATTTATATTATGTAACCATTTGTGTGTTCAAAAGTATTCGTGTTCGTGCCCAAAGATCTCATCATTATGTGTTGAAATTTTTCACATGGCTACCAAACTAGTCTATAAATTGGGTAACAACTAACAAGTAGTGTATGTTTTAGGATGTTTATTACCAAGTTAGTCTACAAATAAACACTACCTTTATTACCAAGCTAGTCTACAAATAAACACTACCTTTATTACCAATATAGTCTCATCATCAAGTTATTCAAATGAATGGTGTGTTAAAGTGCCCAAAGATAAATAAGTGGTGTGTTGAAAAATGTCTATGCCCAAATGATCTTTATGTGTGTCGAAAAATGACCAGAAATCATTTATCCGTGTATACAAATACAACATGCTCGTGAAAATCACAAACATGACAGGTGTTTTTAAACCCTAAACCTAATCACGATCTATAGGTAGTGTTCTTCCCTTTGCTTCTCAGCATCTTTCTATCCCACTAGTTACCAGCGCAACCCTTCATACTACCAAACCATGTGGTCATGTGTTCAAATCCTAGCCACACCCCACCTTTTTTGTTTATTTTCCAGCCCTTCTCATTTGCCCACTCTGAATGGGCCTAATTCGATGGAGTTGGCCCACTAGTTAAGCCGACACTGGCCTCTCGGCTCTAGGATACTTTTTTTTACAGGAAGTTTTTTCCATTTCTTTTCCCTTACAAATGATAACAAGCCATTTCTCAATTCAAGAATTTTTCATACAATTTCAAGCTTAGAAATTCCTCCCAAATTCATGCCTTTTCACAAAATTTCAACATTACACCAAGTGCAATTACCATACCACCTAAAAATGTCCAAATGTAATCGCAAATTTGTGATTGCTCTTCGAGCTCCCTAATCTCCTGGTTAATCCTAATTAGCTCAGTAACTACCTCCCTATCAATGAGTTATCCACCCTATGTCTCCTCTACCGGAGCTCGTGTTGCATTCGCTATCATCTGTGGCAGGATTGACAACCATTCTTCATGCTCTTCGATGAGCTCATTCATCAGCTTCTGCGCCAAAACATCGACCCAAAGGAAGAAGCATTTCGTCTGCAAGCACGCTAAACAGATCAACCCCTGTATTTCTCAAGGATACTGATCACAAAACTTGTGAAAATACACTTCAGTCTCTTACCCCATTCGCACTGCACACATAGAACAGACTATTGGTGTTCTTGGATGTGTGCGAAAGCCTCCGATCAATGCCCACCCGGCACCGCAGACAGAGGAAGATCGGCATCTCCACGCGCACCGAATTCTCAATCGATGGGGTGGCACGGGAGCTTGAGGAAGACATGGAGATAGAGTCTTTCTCACCGCTACGAGCTCCTACCTCGTCCCCCACCTCTAACCCCGTCCCCCGCCTCCAATTCATGCTCAACACTGCGATCTTCGCCGACGCGTTCCGCCGGTTTTAACACGCGCGACCAATGGTTCCATAGGTGGCAACGGTCGTATTATTGAAATGCATCTCCGCCCGGCCCCATGCGCATGGTCCCACAGGCTGCAACGGCTGAGTCAAGAACGTTGACCTGGCAGAAACAACAACGTCGACCGAACGATTTCAGGCACCCGAAGAAGTGGTAAAACTGAGGACGATTTGGATCTAGTGGAAAAACTGAGTACATAGACACCTCAAGTGGCAAACGAATAAATAACCCAAATAGTAAAGGACCCTAATAGTGGAAAACCAAAAATGTAAAAGGAAATAACAGTAAATGGGTAGAATAGTAGCGGACCCTATGGGCTATAGGAACAGTAACGGGTCGACCGCATGCCTTAATAGCACCGGACTGACTAGCGCATGCCGCTAATGGGCCGCATAGTATTGGAACAAGATGGCCCATCTTTAGTCCAAAATTGTAACGGGCCTGAAATCATACGGGCCATAGCTGGCTGCACTAATGGACACATTTCAAACAGTGCAGGACGACACAGTAACGGGTCATCCTCTTGTTGGTCTCTCAACTTGGGCCTGCCCACTTAAAAATTAGCAGGCTTTGGCTGGGCAGCCTTCTACCATGATTTATGTGACCATTAACGACGGTAATTAGGCGTTTACGACGTTTTCCATGTAGCGGTTTGCATGACGTCATCAGTCAACGCAGCTGGCAAACAGATCTACGACAAAATGAGTTTTCATGGCTGAAGGGTGCGATCCGCCACGGTCGAAAAAACCCGTGGTAGATTCTTCTGATGCGGCTTTTACCACGAAGGACATCTGTCGTGGAAGACTATTTAGCCAAAAAAATGGGCCTTCAATCACAAAAATCGTCCGTTGTAAAAGCCAACTTTTCTTGTAGTGATAAGCATCACATCCCCAGACCTTAAGAAACAATAGCTTCAACGTATTTTGATCCTACCATATTTAAAGTGAATGCGGATCTCTATAATTCATAGCACCAAAATGATAGTGGCAAATCAGTAAGAGACACCATAGATCACACCATATATATTGTAAGGTACGATTATGAGATAGACCATTATGCTATGGTGTTCTATGTGGCGTGAGTTGCGAAACAATTCCACACTTCTTTAAGTGCATACCAGACTCGTAACTCGAATACTCACCTCCATGATCCGGTCGTAGGGATTTGATCTTCTTATTACGATGATTTTCTACTTTACTCTAAAATTCTTTAAACTTTTTGAATGTTTCATACTTGTGATTAATTAAGTAAATATACCTAATATATACTCAAATCATCAGTGAAGGTTAGGAAATAACCATATCCACCACATATAGGAACGCTCATTGGACCAAATACATCGATATGTATTATTTCCAACAAGTTACTCGCCTGCTCCAGTGTGTCGAAGAATGGGGTTCTAGACATCTTGCCCATGAAGCATGGTTCACATGTTTCAAATGATTTAGAGTCAAGTGATTCTAGAAGTCCATTAGAATGGAGCTTCTTCACACTTTTTACACCAATATGACATAAGCGACAGGGCCACAAGTATGTGGCTTTATCATCATTCACTTTGCATATTTTGGCATCAATATTATGAACATGTGTATCACTACCATCCAGTTTGAACAAGAATAAACTATTCACAATGGGTGCATGACCATAAAAGATATTACTCATATAAATTGAAAAACCATTATTCTCAGATTTAAATGAATAACCATTTTGCAATAAACAATATACAAATATAATGTTCATGCTTAACGCAGGCACCAAATAGTAGAGGGAGCATGATGACGACAATCACATCAACCTTGGAGACATTTTCCAATGTGCATTGTCATCTCGTATCTTGATAGTCTCTGTTTATTCTGCAGCTGTTATTTCGATTTACCAATATTAGCAACTGAACCAGTATCAAATACCAAGATGCTACTACGAGAATTAGTAAGGTACACATCAATAAAATTAATATCAAATATACCTTTGTTGATGTTGCTAGCCTTCTTACCTGCAAAGTACTTGGGGCAGTTATGCTTCCAGTGTTTAGTCCCTTGTAGTAGAAGCACTCAGTGTTAGGATTAGGTCCAGACTTGGGATTCTTCAAGGGAGTGGAAACTTGCTTGAAATTATTCTTGAAGTTCCCCTTCTTTGCATTCTTCTTGAAACTAGTGGTATTATTGACCATCAACACTTGATACTCCTTGATTCCACTTCCATAGTTTTCATCATCACAATAAGCTCAGGGAGAGACTTATCCATCCCTTGCATATTATAGTTCATCACAAGGCTCTTGCAGCTAGGTGGAAATGTGACGTGTGATTAACATGTCAATGCTCAATTTTTATGGACTTGGGTTTCAGGAAGATCAGCGAGTTGGGAACTTTGTCGGCGAACACGCAAGAAACACGGGACACAGTGGTTTACCTAGGTTCAGGCCCCTAAAGGGAAAATCCTAATTATGCTTGTCTACTCTTGATTGATGAAGAACCATGGGTTACAGGGGTGCCTTGATGTTGATGGTGCGCAGATGTGATCTGGCGTATGAGCTAGGGTTTCGATGATCCTCCTCGTTGCTCCCTCCAAGCCTTTATATGAGGAGGTCGGGTCTTAGGATACAACCGAGTTGGCTACAAGTTAGGGTTAACTATTTAAATTTTATATCTAAATCTTGTTATATCCATCAAGGAGTCGCGTCCTTCATGGGCCTGGATCCACCCGAATCTTCATGGGATTCACCATTGGTGGCAGATCATCGCATGGGCTCCTACTGGGCTGAACCGGGTAGGCCCATCTTAGGCATCCATAGGGCATAATCAGTAGCCCCGAGTGTCCATTCCATTCGTAGATTCGGGTGGAGACTTTTAAGTTTCAGCTATTAGGAGGGAGTGTTTATCACCTGAAAGTTTATCAGTTCACAATGTTTGAGTCGTAGGAATGGTTGATGTATGTGCCTGGCTCATCCGACTATTCAGGACCAGTTAATTTCTCTTGGGAAAATATAACACCATCTACTCGAACTTGAGTCCCTAGACTCGAATTCGGAAATTGCTTGTGTGATTCGACTCATGCTGCGGAGGCCATACTGAGTCGAATTCCAGTGGTAGTGGTTATGTACCCAACGCATCTGTCGGGATTTTTCATCACACCTATTGGTATGGTATTTATCTGGTAGAGCAAAGTGGATGCGAGTGGCAGGCCAGCAGATGTTATCTGTAGGCCTTAACTTTACATCATAGATGTAGCATTCGAATGTTTGTCACCGTGGCGGTGTTTCAGGTGGTCAAGGAGATGTTATCTCTGAACTTGACATTATAATCGGGCGAAGTCACCGATATTTTCGATTGCAGATGCACAAATCCATGCTACAGACACAGTCGACATAGATGTTCGAGTGAATGAACACCCTTCTTTTTTTCTTCATTTTGATAGGGCGCGTGACCAGTGCTCCCTATGGGAGTAGCCCCCAAGTGCTTGTTCAAGTCATAGACTCAAGTAGGGACTTACAGCTGTCGAGCCTTGTGAATGCCATGAGCGGCTGTACTTTGTCGAATGCACGATTTACACTCCCTATGGGAGTAGCCCCCCGAAAAAGGAGTCGAAGCATACCATATCAAGGCATGTAATTGTTGGGTTATACACTAGACCCGAAAGTACGTCTGGTGCGCGACCAGTGTCCTGTTAGGAGTAGCCCCAAGTGTTTGATTGAATCATAGACTCAAAATAAATTAAGTTCATGAGGCAATCGAAGAAGATTGTGTCATTGGATTCAATTGTTGATGAGGGCCTGAACTCCTGTGACGTCTTTAGTGATGACAAATGAGCTCAACCATTAGTGTGAATAGTGTAACAAGAGGCCACACCGTGGGCCCCAAAATCTGACCACGATCTGACTAGTCATGGCGTATTTTGTGGTATTTAAGTGTGCCTCCTTGATTCCATGCGTAATGGAGAGCGTGCGATGGTAGTTCGATTTCATGATGCCGTGTGTTTGCGCATCTTCCCTGTTAAGTAACATGTTGCTTTAGTTAAAAAATCCCCATCTTCATCGTTGTCTTCATTGCTCCCTCGCATCTCCTCCTATGCATAATGTGCCCTTGTTATTTAGCTACTTATTGCACTGGACGTGCTTCGTGTTTTTCCAAGTTTGTTCTTGTGATCCTGATGGAGGCGGCGTGCTACGACGATGGTGAAGGGCAAGAAAAACATTGGTGCAGGATCGAGTAGCACCGCCGTCACCAATGGCGCGTGGCTGTGCTCCTAAGTGAGGGCCACCGACTTGCGGCCGCTCTGCCGAGCCGGCTGATTCTTATGGACGAGGATGATTGCAATATTCCCGTCATCGAGGTAATACCCGATCCTCCTGTTGGATTTCGGGTGATGTTCATTTCCTTCATCCTTCGAGGACTTTCTATCCACCTCCACAAGTGTGTGCGTGGTTTGCTCTTTCTGTACGGGATTAAGCTACACTAGCTATCTCCCAATTCGATTCTTCACATTGCCTGCTTCATCACCCTCTATGAGTGTTGGCTCGGAATTAAGCCGCACTTCGGGATCTTCAAGAAGCTATATAGATTGAAGAGGTAGTCGGGTTCTAGATCCATGGTGTATGGGATTGGCGGATGCGACATATCCATTCATTTGGACATGCAGCGTTTCAACTTCAAATTTGTTGACTCTACGCAAGGATGGAGGGACAAGTGGTTCTACATCCACGATCAAAAGTTGGCAGACCAAAAGTATGGCCTTGCCCCGTCTGACGTGAGTGCAGATACGAAGAAGAAGCAATCCTAAAAGAATGATGTTCCTTCAGGTGTGACCACAAAAGTCGAAACTTTGTACGAGCGGGTGTTGAATCTGCAATTGGTCCATAGCAAAGAGCCCATAGGCATCGACACCATTCAAATATTTTTGCAACATTGGATACAACCTCTATAGGTCATAGCGTATTTGATGTTCCTGTATGATGGTTCATCCAACACAAAACCCGCACGTCTGTGGAAGATCTATCATTGATATGTTGCAAACGTATCTATAATTTTGGATGTTCCATGATTGTTTAGTATCTACTTTCTTATGTTCTGTCAACATTTTGAGATACTTTTATACACTTTCTGGGACTAACCTATTAACAAGATGCCACAGTGCCACTTGCCTATTTTCTTCTGTTTTTGGTTCCAGAAAAGGCAGAAAATGAATATTCTCGGAATTGGACAGGACAAAAGCCAAAGTCAATATTTTACCGGAAGACACATGGATGCCGAAGGAGAGATGAAGAGGGGCCACAGGGCGGCCACACCCCCCTTGGCGTGGGCAGCCCTAGGCCGCACCAGGGCATGGTGTGCCCCCCTGGCTGGCCACCGACCTTGCCCCTTCGCCTATAAGAAGCCCCTGGGACGAAAACCCTAAATCGACCAGCCTCCAGCGACAAAAAGTTCCGCAGCGCTGCCGCCACAAAAGGGGGGATTCGGGGGACAGAAAGTCTCTGTTTCGGCACCCTGTCTGGACGGGGAAGTGCCCCCGGAGCCATTTCCATCGATCTCCACCGCCATCTCCATCGCCGTTGCTTATTCCCATGATGGGGAGGGAGTAGTTCTCTCTCGAGGCTAAGGGTTCTACCGGTAGCTATCTGTTCATCTCTCTCTCTCTCTATGCATGATCATATTGTGATCACGAGCTATGTAATCATGTAGATCTACCTTGCTACTCAAGTGCTTTAATAGATCCATGCTCTCCCCATGTGTGTGAAAGTGACAGCGTGCACACCATGGTGGCACTTAGGCTAGAGATTACAAATACTTGTTATGAGTTATATTTGGAGTTGGATGTTTCTATGAAATTGTGGTGTTTGTTGGAACTATCTAGAGCTCAAGGTGACAGTGTGGGTTTATCTAGATGGGTAAAGCGAACTTGGAGGTGTGCTGTTATAGCCCTACCATGGATTAGAGTGTCCAACCGGAGAGTAGTTAAGAGTAGTATCATGAAGAGAAGATGTTTATATGAGAGTGTTCACTAGTGAAAGTATGATCCCTAGGCCTTGTTTCTAAGCATTGAAACACCGTTTGCAACTAGATTTGTTACATGTTTGCTTGCTGCCATCTTTATTTTAGTTTGCCTTTAGTCTCTTCCATGCCATCAAGCTATTTTCTCGCACCGTTGTCTTATATCCATACCACTTGTATTTCACTATCTCTTCGCCGAACTAGTGCACCTATACAGTTGACAAGTGTATTGGGTGTGTTGGGGACACAAGAGACTTCTTGTATCTTGATTGCAGGGTTGCTTGAGAGGGATACCTTTGACCACTTCATCCCTGAGTTCGATAAACCTTGGGTGATCCACTTAAGGGAAACTTGCTGTTGTTCTACAAACCTCTGCACTTGGAGGCCCAACAACCGTCTATAAGAATAGAAGTGTGTAGACATCAAGCTATTTTCTGGCGTCGTTGCTGGGGAGGTAAGGTAAAAGGTACTCACATCCTCTAGTGTGAGTGCTCAAAGTTATTTCCTTTAGGTTCTGCAATTTTGTCTTTTTTTTCTTGTTTTCACTAGTTAGGCTTAATGGAAAACAACAAAAAATTTAGAGAGCTTTTTAGTATTTTTCCTAATATAGAACATGAATTGTCTGAAAAGAAAATTAAAAACCCATGGAACTTTCGTTGCATGCTAATAGCAATGTTATTAGTATGAATCTTTTGAACACCTTTGTTACTAATGCTATGGAAATGTCTAAGCTTGGGGAAGTTAGTTTATATGAAAATGATCTTTTTAGTTCCCCGGCTTTAAAGAAGAAAATTTGCTCTCATGATACTTTATCTCCCATATGTGGTAATTCTAATGATACTTGTGATATTTTAAATCCACATACTGAAGGCATCCCTTTTAAAATACCTATAAAAATTGTTGAACATGTTTTGAATAAATATTATTTGGGAGATGGAATTGTCCATCCTGGTGATCATTTACTCTTTATACACGAATTATGCGAGTTGTTCAAGTGTGTAGGTATTTCAATGAACCAAGTTAAGCGGAAGCTATTCCCTTTTTCACTTAAGGGCAAAGCAAGGGAGTGGTATGAGCTACTAGATGATCCCCATCATTTGGAGTGGAAGGAACTTGAATCTCTCTTTTACTCTAAATTTTATCCTCCTCGTGAAATTCATAAAGATAGGAATTACATTAATAATTTTTATCCACATGGTGGACAAAGTATTTCCCAAGCATGGGGGAGATTGAAGTCACTAATGCTCAAATGTCGCATTCATGAGCTCCCCAGTAATATTGTTATTAATAATTTCTATGCAAGGCTTTCAGGACATTACAAGGACTATCTAGATATTTGTTTAGAGGGATCCTTCACAAGTAAGGAGGTCAAAGCTAAGTGGGATCTTCTTGAAACAATTTAAAGGAATACCGAAGATTGGGATAACGACAAAGGTAAAGAACCAGGTATAAACTATGAGTATGATTGCATTAATTCTTTCGCTGAAACTGTTGATTCTCAAGAGCTTAGTGCTAAATATGGTCTTGATCCTCAAATTCCTATTGATTGTTTTAGAGCCTTTGCTTCTCATATTATTGCTCCTAAATAAAAATGGGACATGTATCATGAGCCTTTTAAAGACACTTGCATGGAAAATGAAATTGTTATTAATGATAGCAATAAACATGCTCAAACCTCTGAAAGTACTATTTCTTATAAGCATGCTAATTTTTGTGGAATACATAGACCTTGCGAGAATAATCAAATTGAAGAAGAATGATGTATCACCCATAGGAATGAAAAAACTAGAACATGGTATAGGGCTCTAAATGATCTTGGTAAAAAAGTTTGTGCCCTCTATCCTTTTGTTTGTGAACTTTGCTTTGAAGTGGGTCATTTCAATTTTCAATGCTCAGGCCATAATAATAGCCCTTCTAATCCAATGCGTACTGCAAGTTTGTATTGTGAAGACATGATCACTCCTAATCAGCATGATGAACTTACATTATTTTTGGGGTGTGAAGAGTTATCAAGAAAAACCTCTTTGGTAGATATGGGTGCTTTTGATATGAATAGTGTCCTGCATGATTGTCATCTTTATTGTGTTGATAATTGCCACACAAATACTTACATACAAAATATTATAAAAGATGAGGTTTTACCAAAATATGACAGGACTAATATGTGTTTTGATCTTATTAATGAAAAGGAGGAATCCTCCAAAGTTTCTTCTATTGTCTCTAACAATAAACCAGGGTATATGGAGAAGTTTCCTTTCAAGCCTCTCCCTCCTAAAGAGAAGAAGAAAAAGAAGAAAAGGAGTAAAAGGAGAGAGGAAACTGTATTTTCCCCTAAGCATGTTGCTCCTATTATAGTTTTTGATGAGTCTGAACTCGATGATGTTCCTATGCCTGTTACCTATAGTAGTGATCATGATTGGGAAAAGAACACTTCTTTTGATATTGAAAATATCTTTGGTTCCACTTCTTAAAATGAGATATTAATAATTGTTGTACCATTAGTGCTATCCATGTTTCTTCCAATGATGACATGTTTACAAATGAACACATTTTGGAAGATAATTATTCTATTGCTTATGATGATACTACACCTCCAATATATGATGATTGCAATGATGAATATGATATTTTCAGTCCACCTACAATTGAGGAGAAAATTAATTATGATTATGATATGCCTCCTATATTTGATGATTATGGTGATGAGAATAATAATGATAGCTATTTTGTTGAATTTGCTCCCACTACAATTAATAAGAATGACTATGTTTATGTGGGGAGTATTAATTCTTTTTTGCATATGGCTCATGATAAGAATGTTTTATGTGATAGTTATATTTTTAATTTTATTCATGATGCTACTGAAAGTTATTATGAGAGAGGGAAACATGGTTTTATGCATCTCAATAATATTAAGTTTACCCTCTTTATGTTGAAAGTCTTGAAGTTTCACTTGTTTTGCTTTACTATGCTTGTTGCTTTGTGCTTTCATGACTTGTTTCTTTACAAGATTCCTATGCATAGGAAGTGGGTTAGACTTAAATGTGTTTTGAATTTTCTTCTTGATGCTCTCTTTTACTTCAATTCATATTTCTTATGTGAGCATCTTCTCAAACTATCAAGCCTAACTTAAAGGCGTTAAAGAAAAGTACTTATTGGGAGATAACCCAAAAGTTTTAGTTGAGACTTGGAAGTTATTGCATTAGTAATAACCTCTCCTTATCCTTTTTATTTGCTTTTTTTGCCAAGAGTAACCTCTAATGAGAGAGAAGTAAGACTTGGGAAAGTTGTTGTCCTGAAACAGATTTTTGTGCTTCGCTGTAAAAATTTGAGAAAATCTCTGTACGTCGGTTTGAGCTATGGTTTTTTGTGCTTCTACCCCAGGTTGTTATCCAACTTTTGTTAGTTTAATACTTTTCTATTTGAGCAACATAAGGTCTTAGAAAAAATTGGTTTTTACCTGCTGGTCTGTTTTGACAGATTTCTGCCATTATTTGCATTTGCTTCTTGTTGATTCCTTTTTGGGTTCTTTTTTGGGAATTGAGATTTTTGAGGGAAGTGCTACAGTATCTTGTGTTTTAGTGGAAGTTTTATTGGTGTTGAAACTGAACCCAAAGACTTGTTATCTTGAGTACACTAATGTTGCTAATGAGGATTGTGTGAAGTTTTTTATGAAGGAAATTTCAAGTGTATGGGGAGAATGTTGTAATGAGATGAAGAATGGAGTAAATCTCAAGCTTGGGGATGCCACGCGTGTCACTCCAAGAAATATCCAAGAAGTACAAGCATCAAAGCTTGGGGATGCCCAATGCGTCCCCTTCTTCATCAATAAAAATCTCAGGTTTCTTCCAAACACTTCATTTTAATTGTTTCATGCACAATTGTGTTGTTCTTGGAGCGTCTTTGTTTTTGTTTTTGGTTTTCGTTTTCTTGGTTTGCTTAGTTTGCTTGAATAAATTGTTTGGACCCCCTCTTTCATACATTAGTTTCAAAAAAAGATTGGATTGGATTGGAAAAGAGTAGGAAAATTTCATGCTTAAGTGGTAAAAGGAGCTTGTTTTTGACTATGGCCTATGCTTTGTCATGTCATGCTTGATATTGTTTTGGATTTATGCTTAGTGATTATTGCTATAGCATGACATGTTATAAACAATTGAGATTGCTTAATGTGTCTTGAAAGAATCATGCGTTGTTTTAGCATATTAAAGCATAGTATTGTGGTATTCTCCTTTGATCCTTTATTTGGGTTGACTTGGAGCATGCTCACACCTTGTTAAGACTATCCCAAGTCACCATAGCCTCTATGATCCTTTAGTTTTTGACTTGTAGTATCACTTTATGCTTTAATTAATGATGTTTTGTCGCTTTGCATTATTATGGCCATTATTGCTCTGTTAGTTGGTCGCTCCCAGTATTTTACTAGCCTCCATAACCAAGTATGAGTTCCACTCATGCATCATCCTCCAAATAAAACCAATTTATTCCAAAGAGTCCACCATACCTACCTATTAGCACTTGCTATTCCAAGTATATTCATGTTTTTATCTACCTTCCGAATTAAACTTGTTATGAGAAAACTAGTGATTAAAGCTCTCACGAACTTGATGGCACACTTTACTTTTCTATGTTGTATATGCTTGCACTTATATGTTGGGGATTAGTAGAACCATGTTGTCAGGGGGAACACTTTCAACATTGCACTTGTACTTTGTACCTAGTTGATATCATGCTCTTTTGTCTATGGATGTCATCAGTGTGAAATGAAAGGGGAGCTTGTAAGTCCATGGAGTTATGTATGTGTGTTAGAGAAACGCTTGGGCCACCAGTCTAATCCATGCCTAATGATGGTGGAAACCTGCAGCGTAACCATAATGAGTTGTCTATGAAGCATTCTTCTTATAAAAAAGAGATAGATATTGAGAAAAATAGAAAAAGAAAAAAGAGATATGAGACAAGAGGGAAGAGAGAAAAAAACACCATTTTCCCATGGTAAATAAGAAGATTGCTGAGATGCTCGTTGTCTGCTTGCCTTGTCATTTTGATATGGGGATTCTTCCGTATCATCGGGCAAGGGGTACCCCGTTGGCCGTTCTCTATGATACACATGTACTTACTATGACAAGAACTTACCGGTAACTAAACTTGAGTAGCATGAGGAGCGGCCCTCGTATTCAAGGGACATGAGATTTCCAACTTATACTTTGTCAAGCATATACTCCATAGTTTTTTCACTTTAACCTTAATCACTTCAAGATGCTTATGATAGGGCAATGAGATCTGAAAGCTAATAAGTACCATAATTTTTGGAAGCTCTTTATGAAACTTGAATCCCTGCTTCCTTCTATGAATGCCTTTCTTTTACTTTTATGTTGAGTCTCCATCTTCTATCTTTATGCACCTATTAAGAGAGCATAGTGGTCATTCTTAGTTTAATGTGCATTGTCCCAAGACTTGTTGATTAATGCATAACTTTGATATTGCTTGTTATTAAACTATTTGTATCTTGTCACCCTTATGAACTTTGAAGGTGTCCTTTGCATTTATGTTTTGCTACTCCATGAGGGACAAGCTGAATGCCACTATGCTATGTTTTCTAAATGTGAAACAAACAAATGCCTTTCAATGCATTGTTATTCATGAACCTTTGTTTGTATCCTTTCATGTTGCAGCATAGTTACCATGTCTTATTGTTAGAACTATATCTTTCATGCTATGTTAAAGTACTATGATCCCAGCTATCAATGTTCTACAAATACTCTGATCAATATTATGATGGTGCATGTCACCTCAAAAATTATTCTTTCTTTTTATCACTTACCTACTCGAGGATGAGTAGGAGTTAAGCATGGGGATGTTGATATGTTGCAAACGTATCTATAATTTTTGATGTTCCATGCTTGTTTAGTATCTACTTTCTTATGTTTTGTCTACATTTTGAGATACTTTTATACACTTTCTGGGACTAACCTATTAACAAGATGCCACATTGCCAGTTTCCTGTTTTCTTCTATTTTTGGTTCCAGAAAAGGCAGAAAATGAATATTCTCGGAATTGGACGGGACAAAAGCCAAAGTCAATATTTTACCGGAAGCCATATGGAGGCCGAAGGAGAGGCGAAGGGGGGCCACAGGGCGGCCACACCACCCCTTGGCGCAAGCAGCCCTAGGCTGCGCCAGGGCATGGTGTGGGCCCCCTGGCCGGCCATCGACCTTGCCCCTTCGCCTATAAGAAGCCCTTGGGACGGAAACCCTAAATCGACCAGCCTCCAGCCACGAGAAGTTCCACGACACCACCGCCACCGCAGGGGAGATTCGGGGGACAGAAAGTCTCTGTTCCAGCACCCTGCCGGGACGGGGAAGTGCCCTCGGAGCTATCTCCATAGGTCTCCACCGCCATATCCATCATCATTGCTGATTCCCATGACGAGGAGGGAGTAGTTCTCTCTCGAGGCTACGGGTTCTACCGATAGCTATGTGTTCATCTCTCTCTATGCATGATCATATTGTGGTCATGAGCTTTGTAATCAAGTAGATCTACCTTGCTACTCAAGTGCTTTAATAGATCTCTGCTCTCCTCATGTGTGTGAAAGTGACAGCGTGCACACCATGGTGGCACTTAGGCTAGAGATTACAAATACTTGTTATGAGTTATATTTGGAGTTGGATGTTTCTATGAAATTGTGGTGTTTGTTGTAACCATCTAGAGCTCAAGGTGACAGTGTGGGGTTATCTAGATGGGGAAAGCAAACTTTGAGGTGTGCTGTTATAGCCCTACCATGGATTAGAGTGTCCAACCGGAGATTAGTTAAGAGTAGTATCATGAAGATAAGATGTTTATATGAGAGTGTTCACTAGTGAAAGTATGATCCCTAGGCCTTGTTTCTAAGCATCGAAACACTATTTGCAACTAGATTTATTACATGTTTGCTTGTTGCCATCTTTTAGTCTCTTCCACGCCATCAAGCTATTTTTTTACACCGTTGTCTTATATCCATACCACTTGTATTTCACTATCTATTCTCCAAACTAATGCACCTATACACCTGACAAGTGTATTGGGTGTGTTGGGTACACAAGAGACTTCTTGTATCTTGATTGCAGGGTTGCTTGAGAGGGATACCTTTGACCACTTCCTCCCTGAGTTCGATAAACCTTGGGTGATCCACTTAAGGGAAACTTGCTGCTGTTCTACAAACCTCTACACTTGGAGGCCCAACAACTGTCTATAAGAATAAAAGTGCGTAGACATCAGTCATCCATGGAGGTGGAGAAGAAAATTAGGTCTTTGAAGAAACTGGCTCCTAAGGAGGCTCTCCCAGCAGAGATGTTCATTGTGCAATTTTGCGTCGGCAAGCCTGTGCCAGACGTAATGTCCTTGCTAGTATTTCCTTTATCTTTGATTACTTGGTGGAAACTTGATGGTGTTGTTTCTTCTCTTGTAGTATTTGAAGGATAAAGGCATGATACCCCTTTACCCGAGAAGTGGGACATGTCGTCAAATTGATGACAAGTACGCCATGAGGGGGTCCTCGAGGCGTGCGGAAGAGAGGGGTGTGAGACGTACGGTATTCTGGGACGGTGAGCACACAAGTTTATCCAGGTTCGAATCCGCCGGCTT
This sequence comes from Avena sativa, assembly GCA_916181665.1. Classification (NCBI taxonomy): domain Eukaryota; kingdom Viridiplantae; phylum Streptophyta; class Magnoliopsida; order Poales; family Poaceae; genus Avena; species Avena sativa. The sequence continues at coordinate 423,032,748 of OV702287.1, read as the reverse complement.
TGGACGGATCCTACTCCTGCTAGCAATCCAGTAATATGGCAGTGCCTGAATATGGGTTACAAGGGTTTCGCCTAAGCGAGTTGAGATTGTAGACTCTTGTGAGGGTTCCCTAAAGGCTCTCCCTAGGACAGATAGATAGCCGGCCTAGGGTTTACAGGAGAGACTTATCTGGCTACGACTAAGAGTCGGTTATAGAGTACACCTTGAACTACAAGTAACACTACATGCCTATGTCGGTAAGTCATTTGGGCCTTCCCGTAGCCGTACTGGACTCCGTCTCTTCTCCCTGACTAGGCCGCCCATGAAGCAAAGCTCTAACCCGAAGTGGGCCACCCTGGTCAGTGAGTGCTTACTCAATATGTTGAGCTCGTTGGGGAACCCCAAGAGGAAGGTATGATGAGTACAACAACAAGTTTTCCCTCAGTTATGAAACCAAGGTTATCGAACCAGTAGGAGCAAGGAAACACCTCCAAGGTGTTGTTTCCAACTTGGAATCCTGCACAACACAATCACAGAACTTTTCCCCCAACTTACAGTGAGGTTGTAAATATCACCGATTTTGCTGAAAACAAAGGATTAAACGTATTGTGTGGAAGATAGTAATTGCTTGCAGAAAGTAAACAGAAAATAGTAAATAGTAGAATGTAGATTGATGGTAAAAGAATGGACCGGGGTCCATAGTTCACTAGTGGTGATTATCCTTAAGATAGATGACATGTTGGGTGAACAAATTATAGAGGGGAAATTGACAAACATCGAGAAAGCATACTTGCATATACTAATCATCTTGACTCCTATGAGATTTGATTGGGCATTACAACATTATACATAGACCGTAATCCAACTGCATCTATGACTAATAATCCACCTTCATGTTATCATCCGAACCCCCTCTAGTATTAAGTTGCAAGCAACAGATAATTGCATTAAGCAAAGTGTGTAAAGTAAACAATACGATTGTTCTATGAACAAATGATTTCTATTTTCTCCCTAGTAGCAACAACACATTTAGTACCTTAGAGATTTCTGTCACTTCCCCAGATTCCTAGAGGCATGAACCCACTATAGAGCATAAATACTCCCTCTTGTAGTTGCTAGCATCTACTCGGCCAAGATATCTACTAACAACGGAGAGCATGCAAGATCACAAATAACAAAGACATGATAGAATCAATAATCAATCTAAAATAGCATCACAATATCCATTGGATCCCCGCAAACACAACATGTAGGATTACAAATAGATGATCTTGATCATGAATAGAGCTCAAAAGATCTAAACATGATAACACAAAGGAGAAGAACCAACCATCTAGCAACTACATGGACCCGTAGTCCAGGGATGAACTACTCACGCATCACACCGAAGGCAGGCATGGTGATGAAGAAGGCCTCCAGGGTGAATTCTCCCCTCCGTCCGGGTGCCGGGAAGAGCATCAGATCCCTCCCACTTTCACAGACTCTTTCGTGGAATTTTAATCGGGTACTTAGGGTTTCTGTATCGGAGGCTTCTTATAGGCGAAAGGGGAGACCGAGGGGGTGATCGAGGCGGATACACCCCCTAGGCGCAGGCCAGGCCTGGCCGCGTGGCCAGGGGTGTGGCCCCCTCGAGGCCATTCTCTGTCTCGTCTTCTGGCTCCGTGTTCCCCTCGGTGAAATATTGACTTTGGCTTTTATCCTGTCCAATTTCGAGAATATTCATTTTCTGGCTTTCCTGGAACCAAAAACAGCGGAATATAGGCAACTGGCATTGTGGCATCTTGTTAATAGGTTAATAATAGAAAGTGTATAAAAATACTCCAAAGTGTGGACAAAATTTAAGAAAGTAGATATAAAACAAGCATGGAACATCAAAAATTATAGATACGTTAGCAACGTATCAACATCCCCAAGCTTAACTCCTGCTCGTCCTCGAGTAGGTAAGTGATTAAAAGAAAGAATAATTTTTGAGGTGACATGCACCATCATAATCTTGATCAACGTGTTTGTAAAACATTGATAGCTGGGATCATAGTACTTTAACATAGCATGAAAGATATAGTTCTAACAATAAGACATAGCAACTATGTTGTAGCATGTAAAGGTACAAACAAAAGATTCATGAATAACAATGATTTGCAAGACATTTGTTTGTTTCACATAAAGAAAACATAATGATAATGGTATTCAGCTTGTCCCTCATAGTGTAGCAAAACGTAAATGCATAGGACACGTTCAAAGTTCATAAGGGTGACTAGATACGAATAGTTTAAGAACAAGCAATATCAAAGTTATGCATCAATCAACAAGTCTTGGGACAATGCACATTAAACTAATAATGGCCACTATGCTCTCTCAATAGGTGCATAAAGATAGAAGATGGAGACTCAACATAAAAGTAAAAGAAAGGCCTTCATAGAAGGAAGCAGGGATTCAAGTCTCATAAAGAGCTTCCAAAAATTATGGTACTTATTAGCTTTCAGCTCTCATTGCCCCTATAATAAGCATATTTAGGTGATTAAGGTTAAAGTGACACAACTAAGAGGATATGCTTCACAAGTTATAAGCTGAAATCTCATGCCCCTTGCTTATGAGTACCGAACCTCATGCTACTCAACTTCAGTCACAAGTAAGCTCTTGTCATTGTAAGTACATATGTATCATAGAGAACTGCCAACAGGGTACTTCTTTCCCCATGACACAGGAGCTATCCCATATCAAAATGACAAGGCAACAGACAATGAGCATCTCAGCGATCTTTTTATTTGCTATTTGCATAGGTTTTTATTGAGGATGCTTCATAGCATGGTCATTATGGTTATGCTACAAGTTTCCTCCATGATTAGGCATGGCTTAGGCTAGTGGCCCAGGCGTTTCTCTAACACACATACAAACTCCATGATCTTACAAGTTCCCCTTTTATTTCACACCGTCGGGATCCATAAGCAAAAGAATCATGATATCAACAGAATAATAAGTGCAATGTTGAAAGCGTTCCACATGATACATGGTTCTGCTAACTTCAACTTATAGAGCGCAAGCATATACACAACAAAGTTGGACACAATGGTCCAAGATTATTAAGTGCAAGAAAGTAAAGTGTGCCATCAAGTTCGTGAGAGCTTTAATCACTAATTTTCACATAAGAAGTTTAATTCGGAAGGTAGATAAAAACATGAATATACTTGGAGTAGCAAATGCTATAGGTAGGTACGGTGGACTCTTTGGAATAACTTGCTTTTATTTGGAGTTGGATGCATGAGTGGGACTCATACTTTGTATGGAGGCTAGCAAAAGACTGGGAGCGACCAACTAAGAGAGCAATAATGGTCATAATGATGCAAAGCGACAAAACATCATTAATTAAAACATAAAGTGATATTACAAGTCAAAAACTAAAGGATCATAGAGGCTATGGTGACTTGGTATAGTCATAACATGGTGTGAGCATGCGCCAAGTTAACCCAAATAAAGCACCAAAGGAGAATACCACAATACTATGCTTTAATATGCTAAAACAACGCATGATTCTTTCAAGACACATTAAGCAATCTCAATTGTTTATAACATGTCATGCTATAGCAAAAATCACAAAGCATAAAGCCAAAACAATATCAAGCATGACATGACAAAGTATAGGCCGCAGTCAAAACAAGCTCCTTTTAACCACTTAAGCATGAACTTTTCCTACTCTTTTCCAATCCAAACCAACTTATATGAAAACTAATGTATGAATGAGGGGGACCAACCAATTTATTCAAGCAAACTAAGCAAACGAAAACGAAAAACGAAATGAAGACGCTCCAAGAACAACACAACTCTGCATGAAACAATAAAAATGAAGTGTTTTGAAGAAACCTGAGATTTTTATTGATGAAGAAGGTGATGCCTTGGGCATCCACAAGCTTTGACGATTCTACTTCTTGGATATTCCTTGGGGTGACACGGGTGGCATCCCCAAGCTCGAGATTTAGTCTATTCTTCATCTCATCACATCATTCTTTCCCTACACCTGAAAATTTCCTTCATACAAAACTTCACACAATCTTCATTCGCAACATTAGTGTACTCAAGATAATAAGTCTTTTCGTTCAGTCTCAACATAAGTAAAACTTCCATTAAAACACAAGCTATTGTAATACTTCTTTTAAAAAGTTCAAATGATCAAAGAGAAAGAGATTAAGAGGCAAATGCAAATAATGGCAGAAATCTGTCAAAACAGACCAGCAAGTAGAAACCGATTTTTTCGAAGATCTTCTATTGCTCAAATCGAAAAGTGTTGAATTAACTAAAGTTGGATAACAACCTGGGGCAGAAGCAAAAAAAATTACAGCTCAAACCGACGTACAGAGATTTTTCACGAATTTTTACAGCGAAGCACAAAAATCTGTTTCAGAACCACAACTTTCCCAAGCATTACTTCTCTCTCATTAGAGGTTACTCTTGGCACAAAAACCACACAAAAATGATAAGGAGAGGTTATTACTAAAGCAATAACTTCCAATACTCAACTAAAACTTTTGGTTTATCTCCCAATAAGTACTTTTTTAACACCTTTAAGTTAGACATAAGAAGCAAGAAAAGCATCAAGTATTCTCAAATGAAGAAGCATTGAGACCAAATTTCTTGCCCTTACCTCTCTTACTTTTATTCTTATACTTGGGGAATGTATGATTGTTCGATCCGGAAGCAAAGTGTATGATGCCCTTTTCCAAATCTATTGTTGCTCTAAGGAGTTTAAGTAGGGATCTTCCAAGTGTGATTTGTCCTTTTCCAACACATTCAATAACAAGATAATCAGTAGACACCACTTTCCCTAGAATTTTTGTAAAAACTCCTTTAGCTATTCTAATGGGTAATATTGTGGAATTATTAGCAAGAGATATTGCTTCTCCCCCTTCAGAAAGACCCCAAAGATTCAAAGATTTATAAATATCTTTAGGCATACGACAAAATTCAGACATGATATCACAGCGAGCATGACAAGTTTCATTATTTATAACAACTTTTACTATAGGAAGCCATTTTGAGGGTTCAGAATTTATTGAAACATAATCATGATTCTCTCTAAGCATGTTATAGCATTCTTTTAAACTAGTAGTGTGGGTCTCAAGAGTATTCAATCTAGCAAATATGTTTATAAAGGAAGAATTAGATTTGCTAGGCAAGTTATATGTTAAGACCAACTCCTTTATGGCTTTGAAAGCTTCATCCTCATTGCATTGGAGGAAATCTCCTCCCACTACAGCATCCAAGGCATATCTATAGCAAAGAGCGGTTCCAAAGTAAAAACTGCTAAGAAACAAGCTTTGAGTCATTTTAGGTTCAGTTTTTTCATGTAAATCAGAGATTCAAGACCAAGCTTCTTTGAAACTCTCTTCAATTCCTTGTTTGAAAGTAAAAATCATTTCCTCAGGTGACATAGTGATTGGAGCAATGCTAGACATAACGACAACTTAAGGTAGGAACTAATTTTTTTTGTTTTTAATATAGAAAGCAAACTAGTACAACTAATTTTTTGTGTGTTTTTGATAAGGAAACAAGCAAACAAAGAAGAAATAAACTAAGCAAAACAAATAAAACAAAGTAAAGAGATTGGTTATGAGGGACTCCCCTTGCGAAGATGTCCTTGACTCCCCGACAACAGCGCTAGAAAAAGTTTTGCTTACTCAATATGTTGAGCTCGTTGGGGGAACCCCAAGAGGAAGGTATGATGAGTACAACAACAAGTTTTCCCTCAGTTATGAAACCAAGGTTATCAAACTAGTAGGAGCAAGGAAACACCTCCAAGGTATTGTTTCCAACTTGGAATCCTACACAACACAATCACAGAATTTTGCCCCCAACTTATAGTGAGGTTGTCAATCTCACTGGTTTTGCTGAAAACAAAGGATTAAACGTATTGTGTGGAAGATAGTAATTGCTTGCAGAAAGTAAACAGAAAACAGTAAATAGTAGAATGTAGATAGATGGTAAAAGAATGGATCGGGGTCCATAGTTCACTAGTGGTGATTCTCCTTAAGATAGATGACATGTTAGGTGAACAAATTACAGTGGGGCAATTGACAAACATCGAGAAAGCATACATGCATATACTAATCATCTTGACTCCTATGACATTTGATTGGGAATTACAACATTATACATAGACCGTAATCCAACTACATCTATGACTAATAATCCACCTTTAGGTTATCATCCGAACCCCCTCTAGTATTAAGTTGCAAGCAACAGATAATTGCATTAAGAAAAGTGTGTAAAGTAAACAATACGATTGTTCTATGAACAAAGGATTTCTGTTTTCTCCCTAGTAGCAACAACACATCTAGTACCTTAGAAATTTCTGTCACTTCCCCAGATTCCTAGAGGCATGAACCCATTATCGAGCATAAATACTCCCTCTTGGAGTTGCTAGCATCTAGTCGGCCAAGATAGCTACTAACAACAGAGAGCATGCAAGATCACGAATAACAAAGACATGATAAAATCAATAATAAATTTGAAATAGCATCTCAATATCCATCGGATCCCTACAAACACAACATGTAGGATTACAAATAGATGATCTTGATCATAAAAGGAGCTCACAAGATCTAAACATGATAGCACAAAGGAGAAGAACCAACCATCCAGCTACTACATGGACCCATAGTCCAGGGATGAACTACTCACACATCACACCAGAGGCAGGCATGGTGATAAAGAAGGCGTCCAGGGTGAATTATCCTCTCCGACCGGGTAACGGGAAGAGCTTCAAATCCCTCCCAATCTAGGGATGGAGATGACGGCGGCAACAGACTCTTTCGTGGAATTTTGATCGGGTACTTAGGGTTTCTGTATTGCAGGCTTCTTATAGGCGAAAGGGGAGACCGAGGGGGTGACCGAGGCGGCTGCACCCCCCAGGCACGGGCTAGGGGGTGTGGCCCCCTCGAGGCCCTTCTTCGTCTCATCTTCTAGCTCCATGTTCCCCTCGGTGAAAAATTGACTTTGGCTTTTCTCCCGTCCAATTCCGAGAATATTCATTTTCTGGCTTTCCTGGAACCAAAAAACATCAGAAAATAGGTAACTAGCATTGTGGCATCTTGTTAATAGGTTAGTCCCAGAAAGTGTATAAAAATACTCCAAAGTGTGGACAAAACATAAGAAAGTAGACATAAAACAAGCATAGAACATCAAAAATTATAGATACGTTAACAACGTATTAGTGAGGCACAGTGAGGATGCCCGAAATGTATATTCCCAATAGTAGACCTCGGAAGCCTCTAAGATAAAGAGTCGGATTTCATCATCGCCCAGCTTGATCTTTGGCTTGCAGAATCTTGAATGGTTCCTGAAACTTCAAAAGAAAGGATAGGATCCGAGTCTCAAAAACGAGTCGGACCCATTTATACATTATTCGGGTTTCCAACTTGAAATTCAAACTAAGCCGGAACTTGGTCTCTAACATAACCTGACACCAGTCAAGGTCAAGTCATGTCACTGCCAGACATCCCTGACACCACGACCGTTGGTGGGTCCGCTTCGCGTGGAACTAATGCGTCGTTTTAATGCATGCACGGAGATCGAGGTGGCGTAATCCTCGCGAGGAGGTTATCCATCTCCTTCCACGACGCGTGGCATGTTTCACTGTTGCGTTTACACGCATCTTGGCACAGCTGGAGGATATAAGTGGTTAAGATTCCTTCCCATATTCTTCACCTGAACTTGTGCTCCTTCCTTCCTCCCGACGCTTCCCACAAAAACAGAGCTCCTCTGCCTCCCCAACTCCCACAGCGTCGCCCATCTTAGGTCACCGGAGGCCACAAGATGGCTGAAGCCTCATCTTCTACAGCAGCAGCGGTGGCAGTGACGGCAGCAACGGAGAAATAAAGCTTTCGTGGGGGTCTGGATCCCGTGCGTTCTTGATGAAGCCAAGCTCCCCCTCGTGGAGAAGGAAGGACTCCTCCGTGCCGACGAGTAGCAGAGCGGTTATGGAAAAACCATGCCCAACCCCAAGGCCAGCGAGCGAGTGCATTTCGGCACCCACCTCGACAGAGGTTTGAGCTTTCCTCCCTTAGATTTGTTCTCCGAGGTCATAGATCACTACGGAGTTCAACTCCACCATCTCCCCTCGAACTCTATTTTAGAGATGAGTTCTTATGCTTCTTTGTGCAAGGGGTATCTTGGCATTAGGCCGAGCCTTCTTCTTTTCTGGTTCTACTTTGGTACCCGGAGAAATTCCATCACCGCCGGTAATCCATACATTACCGGAACGCTTAGCTTTTCTATTAGGAGAGAACACGCTTATCCTAGGATTAAGGCTAGCGAGTCGGTCAAAAAGTAGTCTTCCACGTTCTTTTATCATAAGGACAGACCGGCTCCCGGAAAAGCTAGTGCTCTGCCGGCTTTTTTCGACGGTGCCGCTATGCCCCAAGAGTCCTAGGACGCGGATGCTCTGGCTCTCACGGATGATCTGCTTCTTGCAAAGAGGCGGATCGAATATCTGATGAAGCACAAGGATCTAAAAGGATCCGACTTAGTGCACTGCTGGCTAGCGCGCCAGATTCAGCCTCTTCAACACCATGGAGACCGGCTTATGCACTCCGTCACCAAGAGCAAGACGGACTCTCTCTGAATCTTCTCCACGGCCTACTCGAAAAAGGACTATGAGTGCCAAATCAAATGGTTGATCAAGGAGCGAGTCGAGAGGAAAATTCTAGACTTGTCCTTGGACATGCACATAGTTGACAATCTTGTGATACCAGTAAGTTTTCCAGCAGTAACCCGAATTATGTGTCCATCTTATACATTGTTTTGCAATACTGTGATACGGTTTCCTTTTCAGCTTGCTGACCTCCCCGAGTCGGAGCTTGCTCCTATCGAGGGATATCCTCCTGAGTTGTCTCAGGATGATGGAGAGTTGGTTCCACTGTCGGATGTACTTACTCAGAAGCGTAAGACTCTGATAGTGTCTATCGGCACAAAAGAAGTGCCCGTTGTGAAGAGGTAACTTTCCTCACAAGGTCTTTGTATTAATTTCATTATTCTTTTTGAAGTGTAACGATTTTCATTCTATTACCTCTTCAGAGCTAGAAATCTCTCCAAGGGAAAGGGTAAAGGAGGATTGTCAAAGCCCCTGCACCAGTCAACGCTGAAATTGACTTCTCCTGTCACATCACCTCCGACTCCTGCCCCACAGCCTTCCGCAGCGTCGGAGATTACTCCATCTCCACCTGTTGCAGAAGATCCGGCTCAACCAGAGCCAACGATCCTTGGGTCTCAAACTGACGTCACCATGGATGACTCAGGTTTTGATAAGGGTGAACCCTCTATGGATAATGATCCCTCGGCAGAAATCTTCGTTGAAAACCTGCTCAGCAATTCGGGTCTTGCCAAACTTGGCATTTCTCAGAAATCTGCGGAGGAAATCCAACGGCTAGGCCAGCAATGCTTGGGAAGCCGGACTATCACTGCCGAAGCAGAAGCACAAGAAGCAGAGGACATCAAGTCTTCGAACTTCTTGAACAAGTTCTTCTTCGTGACGAGAGACTGAGAACCAGAACTCCGCCGCCTCCGCAAACAGAGGGGAGCCAGAAACTTCTTCTGCCTCTATCATTACCGCTGGGATGGGTGGGGTAGGTTTAGCAAAGCCGATGTAAACATCGATCTTACCGAAAGACATAATTGTGTAGGCAGCCACAGCCTCCCTATCCGGAATCTAAGTCCCACCGAGAACGATGAGAGGGACGTCGCTGGCATAGAGCATGCGACCGACGGTGATGGTCTTGCCGATTCCGGTTCTTGCGTATTCCGCCCGGAACGTAGATCCGAAGCTCACTTGTCCCACGGTGGGCGCCAACTGTCGTCAGATTGATGACAAGTACGCCATGAGGGGGTCCTCGAGGAGTGCAGAAGAGAGGGGTGTGAGACGTATGGTATTCCAGGACGGTGAGCACACAAGTTTACCCAGGTTCGAATCCGCTGACTTTGTACGGATCCTACTCTTGCTAGCAATCCAGTAATACGGCAGAGCCAGAATATGGGTTACAAGGGTTTCGCCTGTGAGAGTTGAGATTGTAGACTATTGTGAGGGTGCCCTAAAGGCTCTCCCTAGGATGGCTTATATAGATATCCGGCCTACGGTTTAAAGGAGAGACCTATCTGGCTACAACTAAGAGTCGGTTACAGAGTACATCTTGAACTACAAGTAACACTATAGGCCTATGTCGGTAAGTCATTTGGGCCTTCCCGTAGCCGGACTAGACTCCGTCTCTTCTCCCTGACTAGGCCGCCCGTGATGAAAAGCTCTAACCTGAAGTGGGCCACCCTGGTCAGTGAGGCACAGTGAGGATACCCAGAAAGTATATCCCCAACAGGACACCCCTGAGGGTGAGGAGCTAGAAAAAATGGACTCCACTGTCCCTGCTGCTTAGTCACAAGAATCCCCTGAGTCTAGCAGTGATGGCACTCGCAAGACTGGTGGGAGTGAAGATTCGGATGCCTTGACTCCGGTGACTCCGGATGGTCCTAACGCTAATGCAGGTGCTATTGGGCTAATTCCATCAATACCCCTCTGGACTACACCACCTGTGCCTCAAGCCAAGAAACAGAAGAAGGAGGTGTTCAACCTTGAGAACTTCATCATTTGAGTATTTTCGACTTCTACCATGCCATTTTAAGTATGTTGGTTGGGTCTTGAAGGATGGTTTTATGTACTACATCATTAGGGAGTCTTCCCCAGAAGAGTTCATCAAGGACGATGTGGAGGACGGAGTTGTAGACTCTAAGGCTACGATCACTAAGGCGGTTTCTTCTTCTCCAAAGACGATGGCCACCGATGATGACAACTGCTCAAGCTCATCCAAGCAAGGTGGGCACATGGTCATCGCCACTTGGAATGTGGAGCAAGATCTGCTAGTCTTCGGGCGAAAATGTAAGTTTTCTTTTGTTTCCTCTTAGAAGCCCCCGAGCTCTTTGCATTGACTCAAACACTTGCGCATCCATATGTGCGGAACATGGTGTAGATGGGCCAGCAGTACGTGCGGCTAGAATCTGACTTTAGGCAGCTTCAAGGTGAGGTTTTCTCCTTTGTATATTGGTTAATTGCTATGTCCGTCGTTTGATGGACGGTGATTTGTTGTGTGCAAGAGGGGAACAACCAGGATCTATGTCTCCTAGAGGCTCTCGAAAAGAGTCTCAACAACGCCAAGGTGAAGGAGAAGAGCGCGTGGAAGTCGTTGAGCGCCTGAAGTTGGAGTCGAAGCAACATGAAGAGAGCCTTGCAGCAGCTTCGGTAGAGATGGAGAAGGTATTGGCTGAACATCCCATGACTATTGTGTAGGCATTATCTGGTAATTGTCCTTTGCCTATTACTTGCATCTTCCTCTTAATTGGTGTGTTTTCTTAGGACATTTCCCTTTGCATCTGCAGATGCGGCTGGTGTCAACTTCAACAACCAAGCGCTTGAACGTGAGTACTTGCTAGTTGGTGTCGTGAGTGCAATCGAAGGTCGCAACGACTATGCCAGGGAAGCTCTCATCAAGTCCAAGGTTGTGCTTAGTTTCCTCCACCAGGAGATGTTCCTGAAGGATGTCACCCTTGAAGTTGTTAGCGGCCTTGCAGATGCTTTTGTGGATGACGCTCCCAAGGAATACAAGCATATAAAGAAGGTCGCGGGTTCCTCCTTCGGACTTGCTATGGCTCAGGTGTAAGGTGTAACCTTGATGTTAGCAAGGTCACTTCTCCAATGTCAGTGATAGTGGATGGAAAGGATGTCGCTTTTGGACCTTCCACCAAGCGCTGCAAGAAATATGGCACTCGGCTAATTGATTTGCTTACCAAGTACTCCGAGGAGTAGAAACAATTCGCTGCGGAAAACGCCACCATGGCGGAAGCTGCTGTGGGTGCCGTGATGCTTAGGTAGCTCGGCACCGCTTGCGATTTCCTTTCTTTTGTAATCCTAGTACTTGGTTGTAGTCATAGTGCTCATAGCTGGTGGGTGGTGACTGCCAATGACTGTGTTGCTTTTGGATAAATTTGTATAAATGTATTCTGCTGATATCTTTATTAGTGCCTGTTTGCTCAATCTTTTTTCTTGTCGAATGGTCTGATAGGCTCTTATTCTTTGGTTGTTTTCATGTGTAGGGCTCCACCAGCGATGCACCGGGTACCGCCTCTTCGGCTGCTCCTTTGGTTCCCCTACGGCATTCGAGAGCTAACGAGTTGTCCCAACTGCCCCTTCTGTGAGATCGAGTTAATGAGATGGAGAGAACACTGGCGATCATCAAAGGGAACACTGATGTGTGGAAATCAAAGGAGGAGAAAGAATTTGAGCGGGAGAAGTATCTTATAGGTGAGGTGGCCCAGATCGGCGAGCAACTCCAACGTGAGTGTCTCTAGTTGATTTTCCTCTTGGAATTTTTCCTGGTGTCAACTAGATGCCTTTGACTTGGTTGTGTAGTTATCAATCTCATTCCGCGGGAAGATAAAGAGCGCATTAGCATCCGGTTGAATTGTTGCCGGAGACTAGCGTCCTGCGAAGGAACAGGGGGTTTGACGAGCCCTGAATTCGTGAAGGGGCTGAACACACATTCAGGTCTGGCCGACAACAACAACAGTGATGAGGCACACACACGATAGAGAGTGACATAGGGGTTTCTATCCAGGTTCAGGACCCTCGCGGGGAGGTAAAGTCCCTACTCCTGCTTGGTTATATTGCTCACGTGCTTCACGAGGGTACAAAGGTAGGCGAGTGTATAGGGTTGGAGATTGCCAGATCGATCCTTTCTAAGGTTGCGGTACCACCCCGTTTTATAGGGGCGCCAGGCCTCTTCCCCGCAAATAGTGGACAGGAAGGGTCACCACATTGCCTGCCGAAGGGTGCCTAGTTCACTAGTCTACTTTGTGTGGACAAGTTATAGCGTTGCCCGCGGTCCACCGATCCCCATAAGGTTGAGGCTACTGACGACATCTGCAGCTACGCGGTGCCTCATGCGCCCTTCCTTGGGTAAGATAGTAGTGTTACCCTCGTGAGGCAGTCGGTGTGGAGGTGATGGCTCTGAAATATAGCCATCTACGTCCACATTTAAACTGAATATTACTCATATTCTTGATGAAATATCTCTCTAAACCCTCCCACTAATGCTAATATTCAGAGGGGTATGCAATCCTTCCTTTTATATTTTTCCTGCGCAGATAATGTCATTTAAAGGAGGGAATCATTACATTAAATTCAAGATACGAGATTTCCAATAACCAGAAGAAACCAGGAACCGTACAACGGAGGCAGACACTTTAACGACCTACTATACGACCGGAGCAGAAATTCCGGCCGTATAGCTCCGATCGTATAGTTGGCGCCGCCACCGTTAGGTCAAACAGAACAACTTTCATGAAGGGACCCCTATATAAAGAAGCCTCAGGCAACGAGAAAACAAGCCAGACCTCGCCAAAAAGTCTCTAGCACAGATCACCAGCGGCCTCCAAATCTCCAAACCCTTCTCCATCTCCATAGCCATATTCCACCACTTGTAATAGTAGATCTCTTCTCCGATTGGCGACATTGTAAGACTATTTCTATCAATCTTATGATTTTCATTACAATGTTTGTGATTGTTGATCTCATCTCTATGTGTGAGTAATTCTCCTTGGGATAAGGGCTTCGGCCTAGCCATGTAGCAATTGTGCATGTTATTTATCATAGATTGGATCGTGTATTAGTTTGTATAACATGATGATTATTGTATCCTCTCTTTCCTCAATCCAAGGACTTGTCAGGTACCCAAGACCCCGAGGGTTGAGCCAGGTATAGGGAGTATGAGTGATGACTGATCTACAGGTTGGGAACCCTAGTGACAGAAGGGGTAGTATGGCTGTATGTGAGGGATTTGCTTGGGATCAACGGTGACATCACTATGCATATCATTAGTTCTCTTTCTTCTATGGATGAGACAAGTAGGTTATTGCTATAAGCGGTTGTGGAGGCAATAGAAATTATGGATGCACTACCCACATATAATTTATGTTGCTCTAACAAGTACACGCATACTTTATTTCTCTCTTTTATTTCCATTAGATGTTTTGCACAGCTATAGGTGAAACCAAACGCCCTAGGCCCTCTCTCTCCATCATCGACAACAACAAAAATACGCAAGCTATTGGTCCGGTAAAAACACAAAAGGAATTCTAAAACTCCCGAAGGTCCGTTAAAGTAACTTCACTATGCATTCGCTTCCCGAGGATTTGATAACCATGTCTACTAGGGAAAAAGAAGCTATACTACATCCGTAATCCGGATCGAAGGTATCAACCCTTTTTCTAGCACCGTTGCCGGGGAACCAATAACTACCCTGGTGAGGTTATTAGGAACCTTGCTAGTTTTAATTCTTGTTTTTAATTTTGATAGTTTGCTTTCAGTCTTTATTTGATAAACCAAAAAAATTAGTTAGCCTTTAAGTTCTTGTTTTTACTATTATAATTCTTTGTTTAATAAAACCCAAAACATATGAAATATGGCTGAAAAGAAGCTTGGGGAGTTTGCTACTCCCAATAATGATTATTTGCATACTCCTATTACTCAGCCAGCAATCACTGCTGATGACTATGAAATTAAGCCCCACTAATTAATTTTGGTTCAACATAATCAATTTGGAGGCTCCGCTGTTGAAGACGCAGGTATGTACTTAAATACTTTCACTAAAATATGTGATATGATGCATATAAAAGACGTTGACCCTGATGCGATCAAATTGTGTTTATTTCTTTTCTCTCTAAGAGGGAGAGCAAAATAATGGTTGCTATCTTTGCCTATAAATACTATTACATCATGGGTGGGATGTACTTCTTTATTTATGACCAAATTTTTCCCACCTGCAAAGACTATGCAACTCAGATCTAATATTACTGGCTTTAGATAGGAAGAGCATGAGCCACTAGCGCTTGCATGGGAGAGGATGAAAGAATGCTTAAGAAACTATCCTAGTCATGGGATGGAAGATTGGTCAATCCTCCATTTATTTTACAATGCTCTTAATCCTATGTCTAAGTCTATGCTCTATACTGCAAATGGAGAAACATTTATGGTTAAACATATTATCGAAGCAAAGAAGGTGCTAGACAATATGCAAGACAACCATGCACAATGGCATGTGGAAAGATCAAACACGAAGAAGGTGAACTCTATTTCACCACAATAAAACGAAGAACTCAATGCTAAGTTGCATGTGCTCATACTAGCCGTAAAAGGTAAGGAAACCCAGGTAAGAGCCACCCCTGAAACAAATATTGAAGAAATAGACTTCGTAGCTCGTAATGATTATAATCCTACTTAGAAGAAGAGTTACAATCCTAACTTTCAGAAACATTATGCTAGTCCGGCAGGTAACTCTAATAATAATATGGGAACTAGTAATGTTAGTCTCCAAGAAACAGTTAAGTCTTTCATAGACTCACAAAATGAACAAAACAATATTCTTGTTAAAATAATGGAGAACCATGATGCCATGCTTGATAAATTATCTAACCAAGCTGTTAGTTTGAGAAATGATTTGCAGGCCCTCCAAGAAAAAACGAGGATCGTTGAGGCACGGCTAGGTAACATAACTGAGAGTCAAACTCTCATTCTAGCTAAATTTGCAGGTAAAGCTGAGCCCAATCCTGTTGAAGAACTCAAAATGATGAGGATCCAAAGGGAGGAGCCTGAAGAAATCGACTATAGTAATGCTCCTTCACCAAGCTACACCATTGAAGATCTCGTAAAAACGATCAACGTCAAGATTCCGGTAAGTGAAGGTAGTGAGGAAGCTATGTACCAACACTTTGTCAATGAAGTAGCCATAAAGGTACGTGAGCTTGAGGAAGAATACAAACGAATTGCTGAAAAATTACCCATTAAACTAGATGACATATTTCAGCCTACTATTAAGATTAAAATTAGAACCAATGAGATAGTTGCACTTTGTGATCTAGGTGCAAGCATCTCAACAATTCCAAAGAGTCTTTTTAACAAGTTAAATCTTGGCTCCTTTGAAATTACTGAGTTAAAATTGCATCTAGCAGATTCTACCTACAAACAAGTTGTAGGAATTAAGGAGAACACTTTAGTATACATTAAAGGCTGTCCTGCTCTCATTGATTTTGTTATTGTTGACATGCCTTAAGATGCTACTACTCCTATTATCTTAGGTCGTCCTTTCTTAAGAACTATTAAGGCTTTGATTAATCTGCATGAAGGGAACGAGAAGTTGTAATTGCCTTCGCGAGATCCTTTTGTTATTTATTTTCCCAGGAAGAAGAAAGCCAAGCATGATGAAAAGGAGGCCATCAATTTGAAGGCCAATTGCTTTGGAGTGGGTGTTCCACTCATCTGGCCCAAGTGAGTATCATTAAGGTCAAGCTATTGACCATAAAAGAGTGCTTCATGGGAGGGAACCCATGTGAAATAAAGGTTTGAGTAAAGTTTTTAGTTTTAGTTTTAGTTTATGTTTAATGAAGAGTGCTAGAAAACTCCATCTGAGGAGAAGAAGTTCGGTAGTACTTGAAATTCTGCTTTATTCATGCTATTGTTGGTTAACAATATTTACTATCAATTTTCTGTCAAAAACAAGGTATATTACTAAGTTACAGGAAAAGAAATAGTTTTCAAAGAAATAGATTTTTTTATGCACACAGAGAGTTTAACGACCAACTATACAGCGGGAATAAAAATTCCGGCCGTATAAATATCTTTGCCATCGACAAATTTCTTTTCATATGTACTGAGAGTTTAACGACCAACTATACGGCGGGAATAAAAAATCCGGCCGTATAGCTCCGATCGTATAAAAAATCCGGCCATATAGCTCCGACCATATAGATATTAGTGCCTCCATACAATTTCTTTTCCAATGTTCTGAGAGTTTAATGACCAACTATACAACAGGAATAAAAATTCCGGCCATATAGTTCCGGTCGTATAGATATCGATGCCTTTGTATATTTTATTTCGCAGGGATAGGCAGTTTAACGACCAACTATACGGTGGGAACATTGTGTTCCGGCCGTATAGTTGCGCCCGTATAGCTGTGCCGCCAGGAGGAAACCCTATTTTTTGTCAAAAGGCAAACTATACGACCGGAACACCTTGTTCCACCCGTATAGTTCCTCCCGTATAGTTGCGTCTGACCACAAAATCGCACGGGAAGGTACTTCCAACTCCAAAACTTCAATCATTTTTCTTTCTTCTACCTCCAAACTCTCTCAAAACCTCAAGAGATCTTCATCTCCACTCAATTACGTTCGATTTCCCCGCACACGAGTGATCTATGGTATTTTTATCCTTTGATCCTCCAATTACTTTTTGCAAATTCATCTCCGATCTATTGTCATTATCAATCTAGGGTGATACCTACTAAGAACCAATTGCCATGATTTTCTTACCTAGATTACTATTTTGAGGATAATTCTTTAGTGTGCTATGATGAGGAATATGATGCACTTAGTGTTGTTGGATCAAAAAGTTTTATTTTTTCCTTTTATCAATGTTTTAGATGATGAACAGAAGGAACCAAACTCGTGCTCGTGCCACTTCTAGCGCTTCTTGGGCTGCCGCTCAGGAACACATGGGATATGGTTTAGGGATGAGGCCCATCGTGATCGCTTCAATATGATCAAGAACCGCGAAGTGAAGGCCACCAAGTGGACTTGCCCCATTACATTGAACCAACTTGGTATTTCTGATGAATTTAATTTACTTTGCAATAGAGGTGGCCTGCAAAACTTTGTGTACAATTATGTACCTACTTATCGCCACTTAACCATTGAATTTCTAAGTTCGTTGCAAAGCACCATTAAACAATGGCATGGAGAGGACACTTTCTTTTTGTATGATGAACAACAACTACACCTTCACATTAGATGAATGGTGTGCATGCTTTAATTTCCCAAACAATTATATTCATGCCTTTTACTGGCTTAGAACCTACCCCCTAACGATACTATAATGGAATGAGTTTCACTAGAAGAGTGAAGAAGGGGAAGAATATTCAACATCCTAAAGTTTGCTATTTGTTCTGTGTTATTGCTAACAACTTGCAGGCATGTAATGAGTTCACGAGACTCAACGAGAAGGACATGATAGTCCTTGCAAAAGCTGCTTACATCAACTGCGGCTTGTCAATCAACTTGGGTGCCATCCTTCTGCGCTACTTGGAGCACCAAGCCTCCCAAAGCCAAGGGCCAATCACAGGTGGAGGCGTCATCACCGTGCTTGCCACTGCCCTAGGCCTCAACCTAGGTGAGTTTCAACCCGCACTAGGTGAGACACATGTTGGTTTCTCCACTTTGAGAGCATGTGTAATGCTTACTAGGAGAGGTTGTGTCTATTACTGATGACCCAAAAGTATACGGGGTGTATCGCAGTATTTCCGATGAGTAAGAGTGTCGAAACCGACGAGGAGCAGAAGGTGTTGGGTAGTGGTATGGATCAGGAATTCTCTGCAAATACTTAGCAAACAGATTTTTACAGGTTTTTGATAAAGCAAGTAAACAAAGTACGAGTAAACAAAAGACAGTAGGAATAAATGCAGCAAGTGGCCCAATCCTTTATGCAGCAAAGGACAAGCCGGTTGTATTACTTAAGATGACCAAACGTTCTCGAGGACACATGGGAAGACTGTCAAGTGCTTTCGCTTCATATAGTTGATTAATCTTCTTTAGCTTGCTAAGTGTTGTGTGGGTGAACCTGTGCTAATGTACCGACCTTCCTAGGACTAATACATATTTGTGGTTATACCCCTTGCAAACATACGTAAGTACAAGAAAGTAATTAAGGTAAAAACCTAACCACGGCTTTAAACTCTAAGACCCTTACGTCCCTTGTGCAATGGTTTTCTAACGGGGGTTCAGGTTTCTGTCACTCCGGCAACCCCTACGATTAGTAGCCAAATACACAATGCATTCGCCTAGGCCCTTATAGGTGAAGTGTCATGTAGTCGACGTTCACATGATACCACTAGAAGAAGTACACCACAACTTAAATATCAAACTATTAAATCTTTCTCAACACAACTCCACTACTAACAACATGACTTCTCCCATGTCCTCAAGAACAAAACGAACTACTCACAAGACATCATATGGATCATGATCAGAGATGGAATAATGATGTATAACAATACGAACATAAACAATAATTCAATGGTTCACTCAATAGCATCAACTACAAAGAGTAATCAACACTGGGAAAGTTTCCCCTATGAAGTATGCAAGATTCAACACAATTGTTACAGCAATATGGAGATGGTGATGATGATGATGATGATCCCGATGAAGTCTAGCTTGATGGTGGTGTTGATGGCGACGATCTCCCCTCTCTGGGAAGGAATTCCCCCGGCAGAAATCTGTCTGCCGGAGAGATCTTTCTCTCTCGGTGTTTTCCGCCCCGCAGAGGCGGCAGAATCTTTCTGTGGTTGCTCCCCGAGTCTTAGGGTTTCAGGAGGATAATATACGCTAGAGGGGAGTCCTAGGGATGGACCAGGGTGGCCACACCACCTGGTGGCGCGGCCTAGGCTGGGCCGCGCCAGGGGGTGGTGTGGGCCCCCTGTGGCCCATCTCCAGCCCCCCTTCTGGCTTCCTTCGTCTTCTGGAAAAATAGGATTTTCCGTATATTTTCCTGGATTTTCTGATCTTCGCGAATTTTGCCTCCAAACAGCACCTTTTCCATCAGAATCCTGACTGCAGCGGTCCATGCTCCAAAAGTCATCAACCATGCAAAAACAGATGATATAACATAAGTATCACCTCTCAATACGAAATATATCAATGAATACCAATGAATTATGACATAGAATAGTGATGCAAAATGGACGTATTAACTCCCCCCAAGCTTAGACTTCGCTTGTCCTCAAGCGAAATTGAGCTCAATAAACATGGCCTCAGGTTTATGGAGTGAAGAGTCGATAAAAGAATACAGACAAGAAGCATCACATTCATCAATACATAGATCATAATAGAAGACAACTCACTATTATATAACTCAACTTGCAATGAGTAAAGGAAACACAATAAAGATACATAAAGTGAATCATAATTGGTAATGGCAAACTTAGCTCTTGGTCGAAGAATAGTTGATAATTTGCTTGAGTTCACAAATAACTAGTTTTTCAATGATAGATTTCAATGTAGTAAACATCAAGATAAGAGCAATGTGCAAAACAAGGAAAATAAGAAACATGATTGAATAAATCGTCATATGAATGAATGAAACACAACAACTCAAAATACTTGATGGGATAGAAGGGATTAGGTTTACTGACTCAACTACAAAGCAAAAAAGAAAGGCCCTTCGCAGAGGGAAGCAGGGATTGCAAGTCTCATAAAGAGCTCCCAAAAATTATGATACTTACTAGCTTTCAGCTCTCATTTCCCCTATCATAGGCATCTTTTGGTGGTTAAGGTTAAAGTGACACAACTAAGAGGATATGATTGACAAGTTATCAATTGAAGTCCCATGCCCCTTACTTATGAGTACCGAACCTCATGCTACTCAACTTCAGTCACGAGCAAGCTCTTGTCATTGTAAATACATGCGTATCATTGAGAACCGCCAACGGGGTACCCCTTGCACATGACACAAGAGCTATCCCATAATCAAAATGACAAGGCAAGCAGACAGTGAGCATCTCAGCGATCTTTTTATTTGCTATTTGCATAGGTTTTTATTGAGGATGCTTCATAGAATGCTCACTATAGTTATGCTACAAGTTTCCACCATGATTAGGCATGGCTTAGGCTAGCGGCCCAGGCGTTTCTCTAACACACATATAAACTCCATGAACTTACAAGTTCCACTTTTATTTCACACCGTCGGGATCCATAAGCAAAAGAACATGATATCAACTAGGTACAAGTACCAATGAAGTGTTGAAAGCGGTCCCCATGATACATGGTTCTGCTAACTTCAACTCATAAAGCGCAAGCATATACGCAACAAAGAAGGACCCAATGGTTCAAGTTTATTAAATGCAAGAAAGTAAAGTGTTCCATCAAGTTCGTGAGAGCTTTAATCACTAATTTTCACATAGCAAGTTTAATTTGGGAGGTAGATAAAACAATAATTTACTTGGAATAGCAATAATGCTACTAGGTAGGTATGGTGGACACAAATGGCATGGGTTTGGTTTAAGGGAGGTGGATGCATGAGAAGAATTCCCTCTCAGTACAGGTTTTTGGCTAGCAAGGCTGAGTAGCAAGTACAAGAGTTGAAGGAAACAAACAAACATACAAATGATAAAGACAAACATGCAATCTTCTTTGGAAGCATAAAAGATCTTAACTAGAGAATACTAGACTTATGAGCAAATCAAGAAAGAAAGATGATGAAATTATATTTCCATATAGTACTTTTATCTTTTCTTTCAACTCTCAAAAATAGTGTTGCTACTGACCGAGCCTGGTTTGCCAAAACCAACTAAATTAACTTAATGATCCTAAAGTGATACCAATACTAACAACAAGATCAATCATATAACCACAAATTGAAAACAAATATAAGCTATGAAAAAGAGTGAATGATAGAACTTCTCATTAATATTCCATAACAACAACTCACACCAAGGGATACATATCTAATGAGAGAGGGGACACTTCCATAATGCAAACCATAGTACATAATAACTCCTCTATTCATGATTTGACTCTACTAATAAGGTAAAAAGATACAAGATAGTGATGTGATACCGCGGCACTCCCCCAAGCTTGGAACAAACCAAGGGGATGCCAAACCTAACGACGAATTACTCCTTTGGTGGTGGTGGTATCCTCTTGATGAGCTCTCTGATGAGTTTCCCCAAGTCCTCAATCTCGAACGTGAGATTACGAATCAGCTATGAGTTTTGCTCAATGCGGCTCATGATCATGTCGGGTTGAGAATTCCAGCTCTTGCTATTCTTTCCCCACTCTTCCTCCTTGAAGTCTTCTTTTCCTGCATGGCTAGAACAAGGCAAATCCCAATTGGAGGGTAATTTCCCCCTGGGCATATTCTGGTATTGATGCTCATGGATAAGGGTATGGAAAGGATTCTTGATGCATGGAGGAAGTGACCATGGATCTGAACGGTGATGAGGAGGCTTCCCTCCAATTGACATAGTCCTGGCAGGGTTTGCCACCACTCCAATGCTTGTAATGGTAGTGCCAGTGTGCTTTGCCTCCTCTTCATCTTCACTCTTGATCTCCTTCTCCTTCCCGGGGTATTGGAAGTCCTCCTCCATAGGCTCCTTCCCTTTATCCTTGGCAGACACCATTGTGCTTCTAAACTTTCAAAGAGTATGTCCTGGCAGAAACAGAATAGAAACAAAAATGCGACGAAAACACGATATACGAACCTTGGGGGATCCGGGGGTTATATATTACGAAGTTTCATAACAAAAGGAAGGTACTGGGCGAAAACGGGTCGGAGGCGGAGTCTGGGGTGGCCTCACCACCTTGTGGCGTGGCATGGGGAGGGCCCACGCCACAGGGTGGTGTGAGCCACCCTGGCTCCATTTCCGTCCCTCTTTCGCTTTGTAGCTTTCCTTATTGACTAAAAACTGCAAATATATAGTTGGATAGTATTTTCGCGGAACTTTTCTTACCAGAACTGTTACCTATTTGAAGGCGGACTCTGCAGGTCTCTGAATTTGGTCCTTGATAAATCTTTCCGGAGTTATAACTTGAAAGGCATCAACATCTTCATTATAAGAATCTCCAGCAATATAGTGTTTGAGTCGCTGCCCATTCACTGCTTGTGTAGTATTGTCTTTTAAATAAGAAATTTTTATTGGTCCTGAACGGTATACTTCTTCAATAATGAAAGGCCCTTCCCATTTTGACAGTAGTTTTCCTGCAAAAAATCTGAGACGTGGCCTATACAATTAAACCTTCTCACCAACATGAAATTCTCTCTTAAGTATTCGCTTATCATGCCATCTTTTAACTTTTTCCTTCAAGAGCCTAGCATTTTCATAGGCTTCACTCCTCCATTCATCTAAAGAACTTAAGTCAAATAATATTTTCTCAACAGCGAGCTTACAATCTCTATTTAGTTCTTTAACTGCCCAATAGGCTTTATGTTCTAATTCTAAAGGTAGGTGACAAGCTTTCCCATAAACCATTTTATAAGGAGACATCTCCATAGGATTTTTGTAGGCAGTTCTGTAAGCCCATAAAGCATCATTCAACTTTTTAGCCCAGTTTTTTCTAGATCTATTAACAGTCTTTTGCAAGATGGATTTAATTTCTCTATTTGATAACTCTACTTCCCCGCTAGTTTGGGGGTGATAGGCTGAAGCAATTCTATGATTAACATCATATTTAGCAAGGGTCTTTCTAAAACCACCATGAATGAAATGAGATCCCCCATCAGTCATGAGATACCTAGGCACTCCAAACCTAGGAAAGATAACATCCTTAAGCATTTTTAGAGAAGTTTCCCCGTCAGCACTCTTCGTAGGAATGGCTTCTACCCACTTAGTAACATAATCAACGGCAACAAGAATATGAGTATAACCTTTCGAGGGAGGGAAAGGACCCATAAAGTCAAATCCCCAGCAATCAAAAGGTTCAATAACTAGAGAGTAGTTCATAGGCATTTCATTGCGTCTAGAAATATTACCAACACGCTGACATTCATCACAAGATAAAACAAATTTTCTTGCATCTTTAAAAAGGGTAGGCCAGTAGAAACCTGATTGTAGCACCTTTTGTGCAGTTCTATGTCCTGCATGATGTCCTCCATAAGCACTACCATGACATTGACGCAATATCTCCTTTTGTTCATATTCTAGAACACATCTTCGCATAATACCATCCACTCCTTCTTTGTATAAGTGTGGGTCATCCCAAAAATAATGCCTCAAATCATAGAAGAATTTCCTCCTTTGCTGAGCTATAAAAGTTGGAGGCAAATACTTGGAGACAATAAAGTTAGCATAATCAGCGTACCAAGGGCACCCTCGCGAGCTTACCCCTACTGCGGCTAACTGTTCATTTGGGAAACTATCATTAACAGGCATAGGGTCAAAAGAGATGTTTTCCAATCGAGATAAATTATCAGCTATAGGATTTTCAGCACCTTTCCTATCCACTATATGTAGATCAAACTCTTGTAAAAGCAGCACCCATCTAACAAGCCTAGGCTTAGCGTCCTTCTTCGTCATAAGGTATTTAATAGCAGCATGATCAGTATGAATGGTGACTTTTGAGTCTATAATATAGGGTCTAAACTTATCACAAGCAAAAATGACAGCTAGAAATTCTTTTTCAGTAGTAGCATAATTCCTTTAAGCAGCGTCTAAAGTCTTACTAGTATAATGAATAACGTTTAACTTTTTATCAATTCGTTGCCCAAGGACAGCACCCACAGCAAAATCACTAGCATCACACATTATTTCAAAGGGTAAACTCCAATCAGGTGGTTGAACAATAGGGGATGTAGTTAAAGCATTCTTAAGAGTTTCAAAAGCTCCTTTACAATCATCATAAAAAATGAAGGGTACACCTTTTTGAAGAAGATTAGTGAGGGGTTTTGATATCCTAGAAAAGTCTTTAATAAACCTTCTATAGAAACCAACATGACCAAGGATACTACGAATACCTTTGATGTCTCTTGGGCATGGCATCTTCTCAATTTCCTCAACCTTAGCTCTATCAACTTCTATACCTCTTTCAGAAACTTTATGCCCAAGGACAATCCCTTCATTAACCATGAAGTGGCCTTTCTCCAAATTAAGAACAAGATTAGTTTCTTCACATCTCTGCAAAACTTTATCAAGGTTGTGCAGACAATTATCAAAAGAAGTTCCATAGACAAAAAAGTCATCCATGAACACTTCTACAATTTCCTCACAAAAACCATGAAAGATAGCAGACATGCACCTTTGTAAAGTAGCAGGAGCATTACATAAACCAAAAGGCATACGTCTATAAGCATAAGTTCCGTAAGGGCAAGTAAACATAGTTTTTTCTTGATCTTGTTGTTTAACAACAATTTGAGAGAAACCAGAATAACCATCAAGAAAACAAATGGGTCTTTTTAGACAACCTTTCCAACATTTGATCAATAAAAGGAAGCGGGTAGTGATCTTTCTTAGTAACTTTATTGAGTTTTCTAAAATCGATGCACATCCTATAGCCTACTACTATTCTTTGAGGAAAAAGCTCATCATTATCATTAGGAACAACGGTAATACCTCCTTTTTTAGGAACACAATGAATAGGACTAACCCATTCACTATCATCAATAGGGTAAATAATACCAGCATCAAGGAGTTTCAATACCTCATTCCTTACCACTTCCTTCATCCTAGGATTTAAACATCATTGGTGCTCTACTACCGGCTTTGCATCTGGCTCTATGTTGATAGAATACTGACATATAGTAGGTGAAATCCCTTTTAAATCATCCAGAGTATAGCCCATAGCTCCTCGGTGTTTCCTCAAAACCTCCAATAGCCTTTCTTCTTCCTTTCCTGAAAGTTTAGCGCTAATAATAATAGGATATACCTTTTTATCATCCATATAAGCATATTTAAGATCATCAGGGAGAGGTTTTAGATCAAAAACCGGATCCTTTTTAGGTGGCAACGTGGTACCCAAGTCTTCTACAGGCAAGTTATGCTTAAGCATCTTAGGCTGATCACGGAGAATCCTGTCAATCTCATTCCTTTCTTCCATGAAGATTTCACTATCATTATCTTCCATAAATTGCTGCAAAGCATTGTTAGGAGCAAGAGAAATAGAAGCAAGTTGTTCAACTCTAAAATCCTCATTATGGGTTTCCTCTTCACAAGGTTCTTTAGCAAATTTCGATAAATTAAACTCATAAGATTCCCCAGCAAACTTAGTCAAGATTTTCTCCCTTTTGTAATCTATAATAGCTCCACAAGTACTCAAGAAAGGTCTACCAAAAATAATAGGATAAGTTTTACTAGCAGCTGAACCGAGTACTAAAAAATCAGCAGGGTACTTAATCATACCAAAAAGAACTTCCACGTCTCATACAATACCAATTGGAGAGATGATCTCTCTATTAGCAAGGTGAATTACCACATCAATCTCTTCCAATTCACAGGGACTGATTTCATGCATAATTTCTCTGTAAAGCTCATAAGGAATAGCACTGGAACTTGCACCAATATCACATAAACCATAATAGCAATGATCACCAACTCTAATAGAAAGCACAGGAACACTAGCTTTTTTTGTTCTATTAGGATGTGAAAAAATATTAGAAGCATCCTCACAAAAGACTATGTGTCCATCTTCTATGCTTTTAGTGACAATGTCTTTCACAATTGCTACCACAGGTTCAACGTTTATTTGTTCATCAGGTTTTACAGTTCTCTTTTCACTTTTGGTGATTACATTAGTTATCATAGGATGATCCCTTGCCTTTTTTGGGAAGGGAATCTTCTCGATATAAGGTTCAGGTAAGATGGGATCAATAATGCAATACTCAGCACTCCCAATAGGAACACAGTCAACAATATCTTTGTAAGGTGCATGGTATTTATTCCATCCCCTTTTTGGAATTTCAATATAGGAAGCAAAAGCTCTAAAGCAATTCGTAATAACATGCAAATCAGGACCATAAGCATTACTAATATTTTGAAAGTCATCAGTTCCCATAAAAGATTCAATGCATTCATAATCATAATTTATACATGACTTTCTACCTTTGTCATTCTCCCAAGCTTCAGCATTGTCTTGAATACGGTCCAGAAGATCCCATTGAGCTTCTTCTTCCATGCGAGTGAATGATCCAACACAAGAAGCATCCAATAAATCTTTATCATGAAGAGAAAGCATAGCATAAAAGTTATTGATAATAATATTGTTGGGGAGCTCATGAATGGGACATTTGAGCATTAGTAACTTCAATCTCCCCCAAGCTTGAGCTGTACTCTCTCCATCAAGAGGCCAAAAGTTGTATATTTGATTCCAATCTTTATGAATCTCACTAGGAGGATAAAACTTTGAATAAAAGAGAGGCACTATTTCCTCCCACTCCAGATCTTGACCATTCTTCAGCAGCTTATACCATTCCTCAGCTCTTCCTTTCAGTGATAATGAGAATAACTTCTTCTTAACTTGATCTGTAGTAATACTTGCACACTTGAACAACCCGCATAATTCGTGTATAAAGAGCAAATGATCACCGGGATGGACAATTCCATCCCCAACATAGTAGTTATCCATAACACGATCAATAATTCTTGTAGGTATTTTAAAAACATCATTCTCAGCAGGTGGTGGTTTATCTACTACCTTAGAAGTGGTAGTAGCATTACCAAATAAGAAACTCAGTCAATTATCCATAATGAAAATAAAGCAACTAACAGAAGTAAACAATACTCATAGTAGAAGTTTCCTTTACCAATTCCACTCTCCAATAGCGCTTCACTCCCCGGCAACGGCGCCAGAAAATAGTCTTGATGACCCACAAGTATAGGGGGTGTATCGCAGTATTTTCGATAAGTAAGAGTGTCAAACCCAACAAGGATAAGAAGGTGCTGGGTAGTGGTATGGATCAGGAATTCTTTGCAAATACTTAGCAAACGGATTTTTAGGGGTTTTTGATAAAGCAAGTAAACAAAGTACGAGTAAACAAAAGATAGTAGGAATAAATGCAGCAAGTGGCCCAATCTTTTATGCAGCAAAGGACAAGCCGGTTGTATTACTTAAGATGACCAAACGTTCTCGAGGACACATGGGAAGACTGTCAAGTGTTTTCACTTCATATAGTTGATTAATCTTCTTTAGCTTGCTAAGTGTTGTGTGGGTGAACCTGTGCTAATGTACCGACCTTCCTAGGACTAATACATACATGTGATTATACCCCTTGCAAACATCTATAAGTACAAGAAAGTAATTAAGGTAAAAACCTAACCATAGC
Organism: Avena sativa; assembly: GCA_916181665.1. Lineage (NCBI taxonomy): Eukaryota > Viridiplantae > Streptophyta > Magnoliopsida > Poales > Poaceae > Avena > Avena sativa. The sequence continues at coordinate 423,004,883 of OV702287.1, read as the reverse complement.
TTTAAACTCTAAGACCCTTACGTCCCTTGTGCAATGGTTTCCTAACGGGGGTTCAGGTTTCTGTCACTCTGGCAACCCCTACGATTAGTAGCCAAATACACAATGCATTCCCCTAGGCCCTTATAGGTGAAGTGTCATGTAGTCGACGTTCACATGACACCACTAGAAGCAGTACACCACAACTTAAATATCAAACTATTGAATCTTTCTCAACACAACTCCACTACTAACAACATGACTTCTCCCATGTGCTCAAGAACAAAACGAACTACTCACAAGACATCATATGGATCATGATCAGAGATGGAATAATGATGTATAACAATCTAAACATAAACAATATTTTAATGGTTCACTCAATAACATCAACTACAAAGAGTAATCAACACCGGGAAAGTTTCCATTATGAACTATGCAAGACTCAACCCAATTGTTACAGCAATATGCAGATGGTGATGACGGTGCTGATGGTGGTGGTGATGATGATGACGATCCCGATGAAGTCCAGCTTGATGGTGGTGTTGATGGCTATGATCTCCCCTCTCCGGGAAGGAATTCCCCCAGCAGAAATCTATCTACCGGAGAGATCTTTCTCTCTCGGTGTTTTCCGCCTCGCAGAGGCGGCAAAATCTTTCTATGGTCGCTCCCCGAGTCTTAGGGTTTCGGGAGGATAATATACGCCAGAGGGGAGTGCCAGGGGTGGACCAGGGCAGCCACACCACCTGGTGGCGCAGCCTAGGCTGGCCCGTGCCAGGGGGTGGTGTGGGCCCCCTGTGGCCCATCTCCAGCCCCCCTTCTGGCTTCCTTCGTCTTCTGAAAAATAGGATTTTCCGTATATTTTCCCGGATTTTCTGATCTTTGCGAATTTTGCCTCCAAACAGCACCTTTTCCATCAGAATCCTGACTATAGCGGTCCATGCTCCAAAAGTCATCAACCATGCAAAAACAGATGAAATAACATAAGTATCACCTCTCAATACGAAATATATCAATTAATAATAGTTAATTATGACATAGAGTAGTGATGCAAAATGGACGTATCAATTACCTGCATATTGCTAGAGCTGGGCGTCTTTATCCCGCTCCTATGCCTAATGGTCTTTTCTCTATCGAGGAAGGACGTTTGCTATATGATTCGCAGGTTGAGAAACACCAACCCAAGGAAGAGATTCTGGAGGAGGATGAGGACCAAGAGGAGGAGTAAGAAGTTCCTTATCAAGAGGAGAATCCACAAACCCGGTTCACCACATACCAAGATTTCCAAGGACTTGGAGGGACTGTGGAGAGGATGCATAGCCTCTCTTTGAACCTCCAAGAATCAATAAGTAACCTCTCAACTCAATTTACAAACTGGAGTAATGACTTTTTCCCGCCACCACAATGATTTGAAGGGCTTGCAAAAGCCTAAGCTTGGGGAAGTTTCCTCAGGTATCTTTACGTGGCGTTCATTTGATTTTATTTATTTTAGAGTTTGTGTTTTTATTTGAGTTTATAAGCACTCGTGTTGGTTTCTCCAACACATTATTTTTTGTTCTTTCTAATTGCTTTCGAAATTTTCTAGCCGAGCTTTGACACCAATTTTCTATTCTTTAAAGTCCCTCTCTTAAAAACCACAAAAAGATTTCTCCATTTCTCCGTTTCTCCATTTTTCCTTATTTTCCCTCTTTCTTTTCTTTCCGTCTCGAGGTCTTCATATATTTGCAGGAGAGTGATCGACTTCGAGTTTCCAAGAAACAAATAAAAAAGGAAGAGAGAAGTGGAACCAAACATGAGAGGTATGCCTTATGACTCCCCACTTTTGAAGTTTGAGAAGCCCATGCTTGTTAGTAGTAAATGTTGAGATATTATATTGGTGGAGTGAGTCTTTGTATTGTAGTAAGATGTCCGTTTGCATGGGTATTTAATTGGGTACATTTTGTTCCAGCTCTCGTAATTAACCAAGTCTTGCCTAAAAATTGCTAAACAATTGTAATAAGAAAAAGTCTCACAATTGAAGGCTTGGGTGTTGTAGTGCTTAGTCTTGAAGGTTTATTTCTAGAGACAATCAACACCACTAAAAATGTTGATTGACTTAATAGCTCTCTTTGAAAGGATTTGTTTGATTGAATTAATGTTTAGCGGTTTTTGTGAGCATGCCAAAGTTTGACCTGTTAATCATAAGAACGATATAGCTTTACACGTGTCAAACCTAATGGGATGACAACAACACCGCTGGCCTACGAATGATCTTCATGGAGGAAACTCGTATATTTGGCTATGAGTTGATTAAACACTTGTAGTAGCAATGTTATAGTGGGTAAGATTCTTGGCACTCACGGGTAGCTGTAATCATGATGGAATGACTCCTCTGGCTGTTATGAGAAATCATTATGCAAAGGGAATAAAACCTTAGTGATGCCAGGAGTGTCCATCACAGCCCGATAAACTAATATTTTTTTTAGCATGCTCTCAATTACTTAAAAACTGAAATTCTTGAAGGACAATGAATAGAAAAGTAGTGCTTCCAAGTCTTGATTCATTGATGTGGGAGAATTGAGATACTCTAGTGTATATGCTTTTCATGACAACTCTCACACTCTTAATTTACATGATTATACTTTATTGTTCAAAGGCAAGCCTATGAGTGATTACTTGATACGGAATAAAGTTTACTCATTTAAATCATCCATGTTTACAATAATTTTGTTGCACTATAATGATGCATGAAACACGGTTGATACACTTTCCATTACTCTATCTATGCTGAAGTTTTTCAGATTTATGAAGTGGAGGAAACATGAGACTACTAATCATGAGTAAGATCACCATCTCGTTATTTTAGTTTAAATGCTGATTTCCTTTTTTATTTTGTTTTTGTTGCTCGGGGACGATCAAGTTTAAGCTTGGGGAGGTTAATGGCTCTGAAATATAGCCATCTACGTACACATTTAAACTGGATATTACTCATATTCTTGATGAAATATCTCTTTAAACCCTGCCACTGATGCTAATATTAAGAGGGGTATGCAATCCTTTCTTTTATATTTTTCATGCACAAATAATGTCGTTTAAAGGAGGGAATCACTACATTAAAGTCAAAGATACGAGATTTCCAACAACCAAAAGAAACCAGGAGTCGTACAACGGAGGCAGACGCTTTAACGACCAACTATACAACCGGAGCACAAATTCTGGCCATATAGCTCCGATCGTATAGTTGGCGCCACCACCGTTAGGTCAAACAGAATAACTTTCATGAAGGGACCCCTATATAAAGAAGCCTCGGGCAATGAGAAAATAAGCCAGACCTCGCCAAAAAGTCTCTGCCACAGATCACCAGCCTCCTCCGGATCTCCAAACCCTTCTCCATCTCCATAGCCATATTCCACCACTTGTAATAGTAGATCTCTTCTCCGATTAGCGACATTGTAAGACTATTTCTATCAACCTTGATTTTCATTACAATGTTTGTGATTGTTGATCTCATCTCTATGTGTGAGTAATTCTCCTTGGGCTAAGGTCTTCGGCCTAGCCATGTAGCAATTATGCATGTTATTTATCATAGATGGGATCGTGTATTAGTTTGTATGACATGATGATTATTGTATCCTTTCTTGCCTCAATCTAAGGACTTGTTCGGTACCCAAGACCCTGAGGGTTGAGCCAGGTATAGGGAGTATGAGTGATCACTGATCTGCAGGTTGGGAACCCTAGTGATAGAAGGGGTAGTAAGGCTGTATATGAGGGATTTGCTTGGGATCACTATGCATATCATTAGTTCCCTTTCTTCTATGGATGAGACTAGTAGGTTATTTCTATAAGCAGTTGCGGAGGTAATAGAAATTATGGATGCACTGCCCACATATAATTTATCGTGCTCTAACAAGTACATGCATACTTTATTTCTATCTTTTATTTCCATCAGATGTTTTGCACATCTACAGGTGAAACCGAACGCCCTAGGACCTCTCTCTCCATCATCAACAACAACAAAAAGACGCAAGCTATTGGTCCGGTAAAAACACAAAAGGAATTCTAAAACTCCCAAAGGTCTGTTAAAGTAACTTCACTATGCATTCGCTTCCCGAGGATTCGATAACCTAGGTCTACTAGGGAAAAAGAAGCTATGCTACATCCATAATGTGGATAGAAGGTATCAGGAGGCGACCTAGTTGAGGATCTTGAGGGGTTAGTCCCTCGTTACTTTGCTCGTGAGGCGATGCATCATGGGGCGACGGCACTTCTAGACCATCCCTACTCAAGCGGTGGGCACGTCGATCATCGGGTCGTAGTACCCTAGTTACTAGAACCCTGACAGTAGCCCCCGGGTGGTTGTGATGCTTGTGTCCCCTCATGGAAATGAAAGGGCAAGGGCCCAAACGGTCGGTGGGTCCTACCGCTATCCTGCTCAACACGGAACTGCGACTACATGCATCGTGGCCGTGCGCATGAAACGGTGGTGTTCTCTTCTCTGTTGGATGTTGTAGGGCCTGTCCTTCCTTGGAAGTTGCTCCCCCATGATTTTTGACAACACATGGGGCTAGCCAACGGTTAATGTTGCATGTCAATTGTAGCTAGTTTCTAAATAAGAGTATCGATCCCACAGAGAGTTATTGGCAGAGGTTTTTATGCCCCTCGTTACTATTCACTAGAGATTACTTGTAGGTTATATCTAATTCCATGTAATGGTGTATAAAGAGTGTGTTTGAATAAGTGCTAACATAAACAACAACAAAGTAAATAACAAAAGTAAAATAAAGCAAGAGAGTCTCTATGAAGTGTTGTGTGATTTGGTTGAGGGGTTCTCAAGGAGTGTAGGATTCACCACTAGCATGGAGAATTATGAATGATTAGGATAACCTATATCTTGTGTCATGATATGTGTGGAGAGGGCTCAATAATAAGATGTTCACCGCAAGGCTCGTAGGCAGTTACTTTGTTGATCCAAGGATGAGGTCATCTCTAAATAATCACCGCAATGTCTCAGAGTGTTGGGGATATACTTTCCTGGTATCCTCACAGTTCCTCCCTGACCAGGGTGGCCCACTTCGGGGTAGAGCTTCGCTTCACGGGCGGCCCAGTTAGGGAGAAGAGACGGAGTCCAGTCTGGCTAGGCCTAGAAGACTTACCGACATAGGCCCATAGTGTTACTTGTACTCCAAGATGTGCTCTATAACCGACTCTTAGTCGTAGTCGGATAGATCTCTCCTGTAAACCCTAGGCTAGATATCTATATAAGTCGTCCTAGGGAGAGCCTTTAGGGCACCCCCCTCACAATAGTCTACAATCTCAACTCGCATAGGCGAAACACTTGTAACCCATATTTCGGCTCTACCGTATTACTGGATTCCTAGCAGGAGTAGAATCCATCCAAAGCCGGTGGATTTGAACCTGGGTAAACTTGTGTGCTCACCGTCCCAGAATCCCGTAGGACTCACACCCCTCTCTGCCACACGCCTCGAGGACCCCCTCATGGCATACTTGTCATCAGTCTGACGATAGTTGGCGTCCACCATGGGGCAAGTGAGCTTCGGATCTGCGTTCTGAGCGGAATCTGCAAGAATCAGAATCGGCGAGACTATCGCCATTGGTCGCATCCTCTACACCAGTGTTGTCCCGCTCATCGTTCTCGACGAGACCTATATTCCGTCTAGGGAGGCCGTGACCACTTACACCATCATGTCTTTCGGTGAGATCGATGTTTACATCGGTTTTCCTGAACCTGTCCCATCCACCCCAGCGGTGATGATAGAGGTAGAGGAAATTTCTGGATCCCCTTTGTCCACGCAGGCGGCAGAGTTACAGATCTCAGAAAACCCTCATCCCACCTAGCACGCACCAGTTGTGGAGATAGTGGAGAAAGCTGAACTTGAGGCAGATCTCGCGGTGCAAGTCGGATCTGGAGTGGATCTCCCTATCGAGGTCGAATCCCAGATCGACCCACCTGCGGAGGTCGAAATCCAGGAGGAGCAAGAAAACAACCTTGGTTCCGGCTCTGATAATACCAGGATAGATAGACCTCTCCTGAGATACACATTGAGGCGCATGATGATGCAAAACGCAAGCATGGACGATATTCTCGAGACCATCAGGTGCTTCGAGGAAGCCAATCGCGAGAGCCGGAACTATCTCAGGAGGCATGCGTCGCACTTCGTCAGATATGTTGGTTCCGGATCTGGCTCTACCGATGCTAGGGACAACACTGACTCAGTGCTGGAGGTGATCGGAACAAATGCCAATGTACCCGCATCCTCGGATGATTCGATGACATCGGCGGATTTCCGGAAGTTCTCCGCGGAATATGAAGAGGAGTACAACTCCAAAGCTGCAGAAGAAGGAGAAGCCATGGATGAAGGATCCGGGGAAAACTCTCCCAAAGCACAGGATGGTATGGATATCGGAGGTAATCTCGAGGTCCAGATGTCCAAAAGTAACGATCAGAGTTTGACTCCAGGAAACGGACCCAAAGCCGTCTTTGCTACCGGTGCTGCCAAGAAGGCAAAAAAGAAGAACAAGAAGAACAAGACCCTGACAAAAGATCCTTCGGCAGAGGAGGTGATTGCCGAGGAATACGAGGAAGACTCGGATGGAGCACTTATCCCATACGATCCCAAAGAAGAATTGGTGGACGGACACGTGATCACCGAAGGTGCGCGTAAACTCATTGATGCTTAACCACACCTATTCCTACAGCTGCAGAACTTACTGCCGAAGAGCTGGACGAAAGGGCCCAGGCCCTAGAAGCGCGTTGCCAAGTACTCCTCGATGAGGCCAAAAACATCGAGCAAGAAAAGAGGCGCATGGCAACTACGGAGAAGAACATCTCTCAGCAGCATCAGAAGACCCGGAAACGCCACACGCGTGGCGACCAATTCCCGGAAATTCACAAAGTCCTCTTTGGAGGAGACCATGGGATGCCTCGGCTTGACAGCAAGGGAGACTGGGTGTATCCAACACCAGTACAAAACATTGTTGTGGCTCGAGAAATCCTAGCAAATAATCCATGCCCAGAGCAAATTCGATTGGGCATTAAGCTACTCAACAAGGGTCTGGAGCAGCAGAAGGCCGCCTTGTCAGGAAGTGGAAAACTGGTCTCCCAATCTGACCAATGCTGCACGGATCCGGCCTGGAATGACGTAAGACCCCAACGTGCTCCGGAGCAACATCACCGCTCCGACCGTTGGGAAGACAACTACTCAAGAACTGGATCTTTAGGACAGCATCACAAAACTGCACGTGATTGGCGCAATGTTACTCCAACTGCGGAGCAAGAGGCAATTGCTGCACTGAATCCAAAAAATCCTCCCTGGCGAGAGTCGAACGATCGCAGGGACGAAGACAAAGAGAAACGACGGGAGGAGGACCATCAAAGAATGCCACCTCCTAGACATGCAAGCCGTCCGGCTGATGGACGAAGGAACGATGGACACCATGATGAGACAAGTCGGCAGGGGCCTCATCGTAATGAAGATCCTCCCTAGAGCCAGAATAATGACACTCCGGACGAAGGCCGGCGATCAGCCGAAAACAATCCAACGGCTCCACCCTCTCCACCAAGCAGCCACCATAACGGTCCCCAAGGAGGCCAAGGAGGGCGTCGTGGCGGAGGAGGTGGTGGCAGAAGCCAAAGTCTGGCTCCATGGCACCGCAACCATAGTCGTCATTCGGGACGATCTTTATCCCCAAGTGACGCAAGGCACATGATTAACTCCAATATAGAGGCACGGCGCTACGAAAATGATAATATATACGTGGGCCCAAAGTGCTTCAGACCACGCATAAGAGCAACAAAATTCCTGGAAGGATTTGCTATCTCAAGACACATCCAAGCCTACGACAGCATAGCTCGGCCAGATACTTTGCTCCAGAATTTTTTCCAAGCTTGTTGGATCGCTAAAGGCAAAAATAGCCTTGTCGCAACCCGATATCTCCCACTCATGTTGCGGAAGACGACACGATCATGGCTCAATGAACTTCTCGAGAACACCATCCACAACTGGTATGACATGCAAAGTGCGTTCTTTCAGAATTTCGAAGGCACATACCGGAGGCCCTATACGGTAGGAGACCTACAGCGTTGCACCCAGAAAGCTGGAGAAACTTGCCGAGATTATCTCGGATGATGGATCGACACTAAGAACTCCTGTGAAGGAGTAAATGACAGGTCTCCCAATTGGTTTACTACGTCATCGCTTGAAGTGTGACAAGGTCACTGATTTGGGAGAGACGATAGAAACAGTGAGCAAGTATACAGATGCTGATGACAATGCAGAGGGATTACTTAACGCCCTAGCTATGCCACAGTCGGTAAAATAACCAAAGTAGCAAGCTCAGAAGCGCAAGAACACCTCGAAAGAAAAGCCCAACGCGGAAACGGCAGTGGTCACTGCTACTTTTGGGTCTAGAGGACGAGGAGGGCGCGTTGGTGGCCATGGACGCGGACATGGGACGTCAAGAGTTCAAGGTAGAGGAGACCAGCAACCTGGCAAAACCTACTCCTAGGCCGACATTTCCAATAACCCATGTGTGCATCATTTAGACGCCAATGGGGGCTCGTCCCACACAAATGCCGAGTGTCATTTCAATGATGACATCAAGAAAGACGATACTGCTGGTTATAGGGCTAAGCGGAAGAAGGGAAATAAGAATCCCGAAAAAGATAAAGAGTCCAAGGATGATTCCGACATGGAGGAAGCTGATGCTTCAAATCCAAAGGCGGAAGGGAAGAACTTCCCGACAAGGAAAGACACATACGTCACCTTCCTCGGATCTCAACCAGCTAAGGTCAAGAAAGTAGTTCTGCATGAGCTCAACGCGATAGTTTTGGCTGTCCCCCAGTATCTGGACTGGTCGGAAGTTGAAATCACCTTTGACCATGCTGATCATCCGCCTAAGTTACACAAGCAAGGAAAATACACCTTAGTCGTCAATCCACTAATTGACGGATATGGTTTCTCCAAGACTCTAATGGATGGAGGTAGCACGTCGGGGTATAAAGGCCGAGTTAGCCGAGGTACGACAAGGTCAAAGCAAGTGCTGGCCGAGTCACCTCAAGGCAGGACGAATCACGGAGTAACCCAGACCGGAGGATGTCCGCCTAACTGAGTCCCGGCCGACGTATGTCGTATGCCGGCAGGATTTATGTAACTTGTATGCAGGTACCAGTGTGGCCGAATTAACTAGGTACGATCCGGGTTATATCAGGCTTGCAAGAGAAGGAAGGTATCTCGCTGGTCAAAAGGAGGTCACTGTATGCTGGAGCGTGAGCGAAGAGGACAGAGGCTAGGACCACCGAGGCGTTGCCGACAAGGGTGACATGCCCTGTGTCAGATGACGCTGGCACCACAGAGGCTCACGTAGCCTCTGCATGGCTTACGATGGGGAAAAGTGACCCGATCGGTTTGCTATTTTGGGAAGAGGCATATTCCCTGGAATATGCCTCCACGTATGCCCTAATTAGAGACCTAGCCACCCCTATATAAGGAGGGCTAGGGCATCTGTAGAGGGGGTTGATCTTTACTTGGTTGAGCTTTTCTTGGTTGAGCTTTACTTGGTTGATCTTTAGTTGGTCCATGAGAGCTAGCTAGTGGAGAGAGTAAGAGAGTTCCTTCTTCCTCCTCTCCCCAATACAGCTCAAGGAGCACTTGTAAACCTTGGATACCTATTGAATACAAAGCATCTGTGTGTGGAATTACAACACTACCCCTCCCTGGATTCCTATAGTGCATATTGTCCCCACCTTTAGCCTATCCATGGCATCTGCCGTGACACCACCACGACAGTTGGCGCCCACCGTGGGGCATAAGGCGCTAGCAGGAGTGAAGATCCGGACAGGAAACCTCATCGGCAACAGCGAGCGCATCGTCTCCGGGCTCGTTCAGCGCTTTGGAGCGCTGGACTTCGTCAGCGACAATGCTGGCTACTTCGGCAAGCGACCTCTTCCGTGCAACGGCCTCTTCATCAAGCTCGGCACGCATAAGATCTATGTCGCTGTCAATGTGTCGTGCGTTCACCCGCGGCACGTTGTCGAGGGAGGCGAGCGACCCCTTAGCGCGGCTCATGGGCCGCGTATCACTTGCTCCCCTGACCGCGCCGAGGTGATGATGACGGTGCCTGGCGCTGGCGCAAGCAAGGATCCGGCACCAGATCCAGAGGTAACACCCAAGGCACCAAGGAAAAGTAGAGGTCCTCCACTAGAGAGGCCAGAGAACGTGCTGCAGCAGGCGATAGATAGCCTAGAGAGCCCCATAGCACCTGCGGTAGATCCAGCTCGGGCACAGGCCGAGTTAGAGGAGACTAGGCAGAAAATACTAGAGGGTGCAAAAAAGATAGCAGCGGCTCAGCAGTCGTTGAACATGACACTGCGTGAGTATGCAAAGGCAAATAAGGTTGTTGCTGTAAAAGTGAAGGGGAGAAACCTCATTAGTGAAATGAACAAAGAGGGTGATACTAGATTTGAGGAATCAGAGAACATTCTGTCCGTGGGGCTACCGAAGTACAGTACCCCGGCAAAAAACCACAGAGCAGTAGATGCAGCTGTGTCCGAGTTAGAGGGTTTGACGGGTGAAGCCCGGCAAAGACAACATGATAGGGTCAATGAGTTAGTTCGGATCGCAAACAGACAAAATGAAGAGTTGCTCAGGGCTAATCCGGCAAGGGCTAGGGCCTCCAAAGTCGTTCATTCAGCAATAGGTAACCCGGAGAAATCTGCTGGAGCTGCATCGTCACCTCATGGCGGCCCAAGAAGAGAGGAAGTGGTAACCTCAGCGAGGAGAAACAAGCAGATAGTCCCATATGACCCGACAAGGGTAGGGAAAGAAAAAGAAGTTCAGGGAAATGAGGATCGACGAAGTGTGAGCCGAGGTGAAGCTCCCCGAGGTAACCGCGACCAAGGCAATGTCGGTCAGGGAAATGCTGTGAACGGCAATGCCGGACAGCGAACTCGGCGGGTGCAGGGAAACCGCAACAGCGGAATATACCACGGCAAGAGCGAAGTGCCGGCCGAGGTATGCAATAGAGAGCAGCTCCACAAGAGCAAGATAGATACAATGATGGTGATTCGGAAATGGTGAACGCAGGGTATCCTAGGCCGGACTATCACATGATAGGGTCAAGATTGGGAAGCTGGAACTTCATGCCTGACGACGCCAGGTTAAAACTGGGTCAGCTTTATAGGTCGGAGCAAATTGAGTGTCAAGGTCCTCCGGGTCCGGCGTGTTTTGGACCCCGGATCATGAAGGATCCTCAAGTACCTAACTTCCAGCTACCTAGAGGGACAAAAACATATGACGATAGCACCAAGCCGGAGGATTGGTTGATCAACTACGCGACAACGGTTAAAATTGCTACAGGAAACTTGAGATGGGCTGTGAGATATGTACCTCAGATGCTGGAAGGGCCAGCGAGGGTATGGCTAAACAATTTACCACCAGGAAGTATCAACTGTTGGATCGATTTCGAGGAAATGTTCATCAGTAACTTTTTGAGCACGTATCAGAGGCCGAATAGGCCACAGACCCTAGCGATGTGCAAGTAGAGACCAAATGAGACAGACCGGGAGTTCTTAACCCATTGGTGCAATGTGCGAAACTCATGTGAGGGTGTGATTGAGTCACAGGCCATAGCTTGGTTTGCGCAAGGATGTAGGTATGCAAGCATGCTGTGGCAAAGGCTGCAAAGGGATATGCCAACTACACTTGCAGAGACAATCCAGATTGCTGATTCATATGCCTTGGGTAATCCGACTCAACCCAGGCTTATGCCAAACGAGTCAAATGAGGAGTACTACCAGCGAGATGGAGACGGGTCATCACGGCGGAATGATTACCAAGGTAAGAGAAGAGATGATAGACTGGATTACAGGTACAGTTTGCAACAAGTTGCTGCTGTAAGTCAAGATCAACTGGGAGCAGAGAGTAATCAGCGTCAGAAAACTGGAGGGCAACAATGGACTCCAAGAAATGATGGCAAGAAAACTTGGGTGCCAGAGCAGAAGAAACAGTGGCAAGAAAAGAAGGACCGTCCGAGGTATACATATGAGTCAATGTTGGATCAGCCGTGCAAATTTCACACGCCAAATATGAGTAACCCGGTGGGTCACACAACTCGGCAATGTGATTGGATGAGGAAAATAGAACAAAGTGGTTCGGGGAATGCTCAGGCACCTCAGAACGATCAACCTCGGCAGGAGTTACCCCGGCATCAATTACTCTCCGGAGCGAACACGCAACAGTTAATGTTGCCACCACCTCTGTCGAGGTATGAGAACCATCAGAGAAGGGATGCAGTGCATCAGGTGGAAAACCAACATCAGCCAGATCAAAGGTACCCCGGAAATGAGGGGAGAAATGAATACAGAGAGCATCACCAGAGTTACTGTGTGTTTACCACAGAGGAAACAGATAGAAAGAGTTTGCAGCACCGACATATGGAAGTGAATGTGGTAATGCCCGCGGTGACGAGGTATATGCCTTGGTCAGACCAGGAAATCACAAGGAGTATCAAGGATCATCCCAAGCTTATGCCAAGTCCTGGTTCGTATGCTTTAGTGCTGGACCCGACGTTCATCGGGCCAAGTATCAATGTGAGATTTTCTAAGGTGCTGATTGACAATGGCAGCATCATCAATATTATGTACGTGGATACAATGCGCAAGTTGGATATCTCGGAGAACGTGCTCCAGGCCACAAGGACAACTTTCCATGGCATTGTGCCAGGTATTTCCTATGAACCCATTGGCAAAGTCCGGGTAGACGTATTGTTCGGCACACGAGATAACTGCCGAACTGAGAACTTGGAGTTTGAGGTTGTGAACTTAGAAAGCGCATATCACGCGTTACTCGGCAGGCTTGCCCTGAACAAATTCATGGCAAGTTGTCACATCAGTTACCTGAAGATGAAGTTGCCCGGGCCAAATGGAGTGATTACTATAGCGGGAGATTTCCGACGTTCCATTGAGTGTGCGTCAGCCGGGTCTAACCTGGCCAAGTCACTCGTGATTGCACAAGAGAAAAGAAAGATCTAGGAGGTGGCGGCATTGGCTCAATCCGCTCAGCAGTATATGCCAGCGCTGAGTAACCCGCATGGAAGTGTTTCATTTCAAGCAACAAAAGATACAAAGAAGGTGCCTGTTGATGATCTGTTCCCAGAGAGCACCGTAACAATTGGTGCTGGGTTAAATGACAAATAGGAAAGCGAGCTCGTCAACTTCCTCCGTGATAATCGGGATATCTTTGCTTGGTCCACACAGGACTTGCAAGGTGTTCTGAGGAAGTTGGCTGAGCACTCTTTGAATGTGAGACCCGGAGCAAAGCCGGTGAAGCAACCTCTCCGTCGCTTCGCCGAAGATAGGATAAAAGTCATTGGAGATGAGATAGCTCGGCTCCTAGCAGCTGGGTTCATCATGGAAGTACTTTCCCCGTATTGGCTATCTAATACGGTGCTGGTGGAAAAGAAGAAAGATGATCTGAATGTGGCAGTGGTCTGGCGTATGTGCATCGATTACACGAACCTGAATAAGGCGTGCCCAAAAGCTCCATTCCCACTGCCAAGGATAGATCAAGTCATAGATTATACTACTAGGTGTGAACTGTTGTCATTCATAGATGCATATTCTGGTTTCCACCAGATACCTCTGAACCCAAATGATCAAATAAAGACTGCGTTTATTACCCCGTATGGGGCTTATTGCTATCGCACCATGCCTTTTGGTTTACGTAATGCAGGGGCAACGTACCAAAGATGTATGCAAAAATGTTTACACGACCAAATCGTTCGAAATGTGTAAGTATATGTGGATGATGTGGTTGTAAAAACCAAGGAAAGCAAAACGCTCCTTGATGATATCAGGCAAATGTTCACGAACCTAAGAAGGTTTCGAATGAAGCTTAACCCGGAGAAATGTACCTTCGGTGTCCCGGCTGGAAAATTACTCGGCTTTCTTGTCTCCATTCGAGGTATCAAAGTTAACCCAACTAAAATCCGAGCCATAGAGCGAATGGAACTGCTGAAGTGTCTTAACGATGTCCAGAAGTTCACTGGCTGTCTGGCATCCTTAAGTCGGTTTATATGTCGGATGGGAGAAAAGGCATTGCCTCTCTATCAACTAATGAAAAAATCCGACAAATTCGTATGGACGCCGCAGGCCAATGAAGCCTTCATCTAGCTGAAGAAAATGTTAGCCACTGCACCAGTATTAGCCTCTCCACTATCAAAAGAGCCAATATTGCTCTATGTAGCCGCAACCAACCAAGTTGTAAGTGAAGTGATAGTGGTAGAGCGCGATGAAGAGGGTAAGTCGGTGCAAAGGCCAGTCTATTACCTAAGCGAGGTATTATTAGCATCAAAGCAGAACTATCCTCACTATCAGAAAATGGCATATGGTGTATATATGGCGGCAAAGAAGCTGAAGCACTATTTTGAAGAACACCCCATCAAAGTGATATGTGAAGCCCCCATATTTGAGATAATGGGCAATAAGGATGCAAGCGGCCGGATCGCAAAATGGGCAATTGAACTAGCCCCTTATGCTCCACAATTTGATAGAAGAGATGCGATCAATTCTCAAGCAGTAGCTGATTTTTTTGTGGATTGGGCCAAGATGCAGTACGAGCCACCATTGCCAGATTCGAATTATTGGAGAAGGCACTTTGACGGATCAAAAATGAAAACCAGGTTAGGCGCCGGAGTTGTGCTCACTTCTCCCAAGAGAGATCAACGGAAGTATGTGCTACAAATCCATTTCGCAGCATCGAACAATGTCGCAGAATATGAAGCACTTGTGCATGGGCTCAAAGTGGCAAAATAAGTTGGAATACGTCGGATCCAGTGCTTCGATGACTCGGATCTGGTGCTTCAACAAGTCTCAGGGCAATGGGATGCTTTGGATGCAAACATGGCATCGTACAGATTCCATGTGCAGAAAATATCGGGATACTTCGAGGGATGCGAATTTCATCATATACCTCGGGTGGAAAATGAGGCTGCCGACGTATTATCGAAGCTTGGATCAACCCAACAAGCAATTCCACCAGGAGTAGCACTGGAGCACCTCAGAAAACCATCTATCGGGCCATCCCTGGAATCCGACTCAATTTTCATCCCGACAGATTCGGAGCCCGGAGCTATACCCATGGACATTGATGTGGGAAGTGGTTCAGGAAACCCGGGGACTGCTACGCAGAACCCGGGGACTGTGCAGTGCAACCCGGCCAAGGTTATGTCGGTGGACCAAATGGAAATAGATGAGGATGTGTTTCCGGTGCGAGCTATACCAGTTTGGGCACTGCCCATATTTCAACTCCTGAAGAATGGAACTTTACCCAGTGAAGAGGTGCTTTCCAGGCAAATTCAGAGGCGCGCGAAGGCGTACATAATTACCAATGCCGAACTATACAAGAGAAGTGTCACAAACATCCTCCAACGATTTATTGATCCGGAAGAAGGGCTTGACATCCTCCGGGATATACATCAAGGGGAATGTGGGCATCATGCCTCATCTAGAGCTTTAGTGGCAAAAGCTTTTCGGCACGGATTCTATTGGCCAAGTGCCTTAGAACAAGCAGAAGATATAGTAAGAAAATGCAATGGTTGTCAGAGGTATGCAACCAAGACACATATGCCAATGTCGAAGCTCAACACCATACCAATTACCTAGCCATTTGTTGTAGGGTGTTTGGATATGGTTGGCCCGTTTAAACCAGCAAGAGGGAACATGACCCACATCTTAGTCATGGTTGAAAAGTTTACAAAATGGATTGAAGTGAAGCCAATAAGAAAATGTGATGGAGCTACCGCCGTGACATTCCTCAAAGATATCATCTTGAGATACGGATATCCTCACAGTATCATAACAGATAATGGCACAAATTTTGCTGAAGGAGCATTTGCACGATTCTGCCGAGATAAGAAGATCTGGCTGGACGTTGCCTCGGTAGCCCACCCCGCATCGAACGGACAAGTGGAGAGATCTAACGGATTAGTATTATCCAGGATAAAACTCTGGCTCATTGAGCCGCTGCAAAGATTAGCGGGGTGCTGGATAGAAGAACTACCAGCGGTACTATGGAGTTTTAGAACAACTCCAAATCAATCAACTGGCTATACGCCATTCTTTCTGGTATATGGGGCAGAAGCTATATTACCAGCCGACATAGAGCATGATTCGCCTAGGGTCACCCAATACACAAAAGCCGAAGTGCAAGAAGCCCGGCAAAATGACGTTGATCTGCTGGAAGAAGCGAGAGAATTGGCATTGTCCAGATCCGCCATATATTAGCAAAATCTCCGACGCTATCATAGCCGGAAAGTAAACCCCCGAGTCTTCCGGGAAGGTGATGTGGTACTCCGGTTGGTACAACGTACTGCTGGCATGCATAAGTTATCCCCCCATGGGAAGCGCCATTCATTGTGAGCAAAGCATTGCACAATGACTCGTATTATCTCATCGATGCAAAACCATAGGAGAAGAACAAGGCGGACAGGTCCGGCGAGGAATCTAAGCGTCCATGAAATGTAGCTCTACTTCATCCGTTCTACACTTAGCAAAGAAGTGTGTGTATCCAAGTCTGTCATAAGTCGGTATGTGTGCCGGCAATGAGTTTATCAATGAAATCGTGGCACCTCGAGCAGTAACTCGAGGACTGCCTTAAATAATATTTGTTGTCTTCTATACTTGTTATTTATTTTTATGACGGCTGGTTTAAGTTGCTTCTGCCTAAGCCAGATTAGTAGTGTGTGAGCACCAAAAACTCAACTCCTCGACTTGCTATTGTCCAACTAGATTTGGCTTCATGGCAAGCAAGATAACAAGTTTGGAATTGCGTAGCACACGAAAAACGACTAAGGAAAAGAACGTAATCGAGCCGACATTTGTTATTTGGACTAACTTTATGTTTACCCTATTTTTATTATGCTGAATTATTTTGAGCTGGTCCTAAAGTTTCCAAGTATTGTTAAGTCAATTTGTGAAACTCAGACTCGTAAGTCATAAAACCGAATCAAGGTAGACACAAGCCGAGCTAGGAAATTGGACAAACAAGAAAATAAAACTCGGGGACTATGCCCAAGTTAATCCGGCACGAGCAACTTAGTAGCAAAATATAACTTGTGTGCTTAATACATTTGCACCCGACATACCGGGGATCCGATAAACTTCAAAGTGTTTGTTGGTGATCAAGGAGCAGCAGGAGGTAACTCGGCGCCAGCAGGTGGAACTCCGGCCTCAGCTTCAGCGTCATCTTCATTTTCCTCGACGTCCGAGGCTTCGTCCTCTTCCTCCTCATCCGAACCATTTCTGACATATTCATCGTCAATAGCTTCGAGAAAGCTTGGTCCGTCGTTCCATTGGTGGATGGGGCAAACTGAATGAGGCTATGGGCGCAAGCCTTGCGTCGAGCTATCCAATCCGGATCAGTGGACCACCTTGATCCGGTGCGCATGCGCTCAAGAAGATTCAGATTTATTTTCTCATACCATGTGAGCACGTAGTGGAGGACAATTTCAGCTCCGGCGCGTCCGGTGGATTCCCTCCAAAGATCAAGCTGGGTCTCACACTCCATTAACTTGTTAATTAGAGCTGTGGATCCCTCCGGAGTATCTTCACCAGGCCAAAGGGCATTGAAAATCCGGACTTCTGCATCTAGGAGACCCGAACCATAGTTCTTCACAATCTCGCCGCGAGAAGATAAGCTGACCAGCAGGTCCTCCATGTCATAAGGAATATTTTCAGCGCTAGGACCAGTTGGGGTACCCCTCTTCTGGCGGAACTTGGCAACGGCAGTAGTTGCAATGGCATCACCCTCGGAAATTTGTCTAAAAACGAGACAAGTGAAATAAGTAAAGGAAATTAACCTAGAAAGATTCATGTCGGCTGAGTGAAAAGAAATTACGAGAAATATGGCTATGGATCCGGGTCAGCTCCTTGGTGCAGTTATGACGTCTCTCCCGAAGTTGCACAAGTTCAGCATTTGCCGACTCAAGCTTCACGTCGACCTCCTTCAGCAGTTCTTGATCTTTGGCAATTTGGAGGTTGAGACGTTCTAGCTCTTCAGTGAAATCTTGGCCAGCTTTATCCATCTCGGTTTTGTGGAGCGCCTTAAGCTTTTTCATTTCTGCCTTTAGCTTGGCAATTTCATCATCTTTGGTCCGGAGGAGGCAAGCTCATCATCTTTCTTCTTAAGTTCGGCCTGATGCTGCCCTGCTTGTTCGAGAAAATGCAGCATCATGTCAAGCACGGGCACACTATCTTCAAGAGATGCTGAAACAGTTTGTTTGGTCCAAGAAGAAAAGGAGAAAGAGCGCAGAAGAAGATTAAGCAAAAATGACTTACCTTTTATTTGGTCCAATGATGGTGTTCTCGGCTTCCACTTCGGCTTCCCAATCTGAATAACAGATTAGTTCGGCAGGAAAGGAGAAAGGAAGATGGGAAAAAAGCTAAGGAGAAAACTTACCCCTTTTCTCGAACTCAGCGAGAAGCGTAGAATGCTTCGAGCGCATTGCCTTATGTGTGTCCAGGAGGCGCTGAAATTCAGCGCTCCGGCGATTGGTAGTCACCTGAAAAGAGCAAGGATATCTTAGTCATGTGCATATTCGAAGTGTACAAGATCCGGGACAAGTGGAACTTAACCCGGTTCTAGGTGTCTCCATATTCAAAGTGTACAAGATCCGGGCCAAGCGGAACTTAACCCGGCTCTAGGTGTGTGCATATTCAAAGTGTACAAGATCCGGTCTAAGCGGAACTTAACCTGGCTCTAGGTGTGTGCATATTAAAAGTGTACAAGATCCGGGCCAAGCGGAACTTAACCCGGCTCTAGGTGTGTGCATATTCGAAGTGTACAAGATCCGGGCGAAGTGGAACTTAACCCAACTCTAGGTTTGTGCATATTCGAAGTGTACAAGATCCGGGCCAAGTGGAACTTAACCCGGCTCTAGGTGTGTGCATATTCGAAGTGTACAAGATCCGGGCCAAGTGGAACTTAACCCGACTCTAGGTGTGTGCATATTCGAAGTGTACAAGATCCGGGCCAAGTGGAACTTAACCCGGCTGTAGGTGTGTGCATATTCGAAGTTACTAAGGAGCTACGCTAGTTCTCTAAGGAGCATCCGGTCGAGTAACAAGTTACTCCCCCGGAGGCTCTGGGACTAATGGTTATATCACTAAGAACTAGTGAATCTTAAAGAAAAGACAAAGTAGCATACCTCCATCATCCGGCCAGCAAGGTTGATAGCCTCGGCAACTGTGTTCATCTGTGCAGCAAACTCGGCAGGCCCAAATTTCTCCAGGAGATCGTCGTTATGGACGAACTCCGCCTTGTTCCAGTTATTGACGAACTTGATCAAGGCCGGAGGATAGCGCTCTCCACTAAGCATATGTGGCGCAATTAAACCCTTGGCATGGGCCTCCCTCCTCTCAACTTGGGCAGCAGCGGGAGTGGTGTGCAATGCAAGTTGCGTGCTAGCTGGCTCGGGGGAGACGTCCTTCTTCGGGGGAGTTTTCTTCGGTAGCATGGACGTGAGTGTACGCTGTCCAGCCTCGATAGAGGCTGCCCTAGCAGCGTCGGAAGTTTTCTTGCCCTTAGGCTGCTGTTGAGAAGTTCAGGTTTGAGCCGCGGATTTGCTCTTGGGCGCGGCCTTGGTGCTAACCGGGCCTTCTCGCCGAGTCATGGAAGACTCGGACGAGGCGGAGGGAGTTGGTGTTGTTGCTGGTACTGGTGCTGCTATTGGTACTTGTGCTGCTGCTGTTGGGGCTAGTGCTGCTGCTCGTGCTGGTGCTGGTCTTGGCGGGCGTGCTGTGGGTACCTCGGTGGTGGCTGGTTGTGGCTTTGCCAAAGAGGAGCTCGGAGCAACCGCTGCCTCGGCAGAACCACTTCCCCCTTCTCCGAGGTTGCCCTCATCTGGACGAGGTGGGCTAAAACCCGGAGCAGCCGCTGAACCCTCCTGAATGGGGCTCAACGGGCATGAATCGTCGCCACGAGGGGGAGAAGGGCTATGCCGGAGGGGCGAAGCGTTGATGGATCCGCTCTGAGGAACCTCCACCACATCCCTACCGAATCAAATGACGAATAATAAGTTACAACAGAAGAAAAGCATGAAACAAAGGACTGGACAAAGAGAAAAGTGACTTACTCATCAGAAGTCAATGGCTCCTTGGGCTTCCGAGCCCTCCGAGTTATGGCCTTAGTTGTAGGCTTGGTGGCGGATTTTTCTACGGACTTCTTTCGCCTCTTGGTTGGCTTGGAAGGTCCAGAAGAAGAAGCAGAAGCAGCTGCTCTTTTCTTTGACGCGGCCGGGACAGGCTCGCCCGTGGCGAGAGGAGGATCTTCATGGATCTGCCCACCCAGGTTAGCTAATGCTGAAAAGGCATAAGAAAGGGGGACAACGTCAAATGCTTCCATCACCTCAACGTCGGAATCATCCTCATCATCAGGCCAATCTCTTAAGGAAGAGAAGTCACCGGTGGGTCGCTTAGTCGCATCAGGGAATGGCAGGAACATTTCCTGATCCGGCTCCTCCTCGTCCGGAGCATCTCGATCCTTCGCCCATTTGGTAGAAGGCTCGGTGCCATCCTCAAGGGTTTGCTGAAGAAACAACTAAGGAGAAAATGCAAAGGAATCAAACAAACAACAAATTCCGACATATGATATAACTCAAAAAAAGATTGGATCACGAGATTTTCCGTAGGAGGAAGCCTGTCTCGGCAGAAATGCTCAATCCCCCACTCCCAATCAGCGGAGAAGTCTTTGACGATCGTGAAGAGGGCCTTGACCCGGTGGAATATCTTGGTGTTACTCAGTTCGAATGAGGAAGTCTGGTTGGGGTCAAGTTGCCAGCTCATATGGCACAGTTTGTGTGTGCGCTTCTGGAGACGGGAGACTCGACTACGAACAAAGGTGATCATGGCATCCTCGTTGCGCAGGCCCGCGTCCTTCAGCTCCTGAAACCGTTTGTTGACTTGATTCGCCAAGACAGTGGGTTTCTTGGAGATCCGGTCCCACAAATCCAGATTAGGAGGACCCGGAACATAGGGGCGCAGCCGGATCAGATCTTCATTCGTGCCATTTCTGACATAGAAGAAGGTTCAGGTCCAACCCTTGCATGAATCAAGCCCCGTGACCCGGGGAAAGATGGATTGTTTCCGGGGAGATATAGAAGCTGCGCCGAACTGCGTAAGATGTTTGTCCTCCGAGTCAAGCTCCTTATTCAGAATCACGTTCCTTCGTAGACCGAAGAAACGGATCCAGAGCTCCTTAGTGGGCCACAATTCGACGTACCCCTCTATGGTGGAGGCAAGGGAAGAAAGGGAAGTGATGGCGTTCACCGGAAGGTGGTGCGGTTGAAGTTCATATATATCAAGGAAATCATGGAGCAAATCGCTAATGGGGAGGCCGAACCCGCGCTGGAAGTGGGAGAGGAACACTACGAACTCACCCGGATTGGGTGAGGGAGCGAGCTCCTCGGCGGCGAGACGGGCAACCACGCCCTCTGGGATGCGGCACGTGTGGTAGAGCCAGTCAAGGTTGTCCTGGCACACCCAGGAGCCAGCCCAAGCGCCGCGTTCAGCATTCCCCGCCCCTCCTCCATCTCCGCCTCCGCGATGGTGATCTCCTCTTCGATCATGTCCAAATCGCTGCCCTCACTGGCCCTATCGGAGGTGGGTGGCAGTGCCTTGGACTGGCACGGACCCGTGGCGGTGGAGATGCGAGGGAGCGGTAGCAAGGGAGGTGCAAGGAATGGTGCGGCGGCAGCGCTGCTAAGCAGGTGTGGCAGCGGCGGCGCTGTCGCTAGGAAGAAGAAGAAGAGGCAGAGGGGCGTGAGAATGGGGAAAAATACCAAGGGGAGCGCCCTGCCCCTATTTAACGACGCCCTAGCTAAGGTAGTGGGATCGTGCGGTGCGGCAAGGCCACACGGTGTGGTTGTGTATTTGCCGGGTCAGCCAATCAGAGGCGAGCCACAGGAAGGGCCATAGGGCATAGAGGATCCCACGACGCGACGTGGTGATACAGTTAACGAGGAGACATACACGACGTGACGTGCGCAACAGTAACACCTGACATTAACTACAGCAGTAACTGGCGCAGGCCCTTAAAATGAGGCAAAATAATGATTACCCTCAACATGGGACGTGGGGAAGCGTACGGGAGAAGGAAGGATAACCCGGATAATCAAAGAGTGACCCGGCCAGCGAGTGAAGACTCGGAATGCGCCAAGGGAAAGTTAGCTTGTTGAATCCGGACTATGAGACAACTCGAAAAAAGGAGCGAAAGGTTCGGTAAGTTGAACCTGCCGTGGCCTTAGCAACTGGAGCTGCTAAGACCGCACCAGCTTCAGGGACTAATGTTGGGGGGATACCCCCAGCTAGGGTCATGCCGGGGTATAAAGGCCGAGTTAGCCGAGGTACGGCAAGGTCAAAGCAAGTGCTGGCCGAGTCACCTCAAGGCAGCCCGAATCATGGAGTAACCCGGACCGGAGGATTCCGCCTAACTGAGTCCCGGCCGACGTATGTCATATGCCGGCAGGATTTATGTAACTTGCATGCAGGTACCAGTGTGACCGAATTAACCAGGTACAATCCGGGTTAAATCAGGCTTGCAAGAGAAGGAAGGTATCTCGTTGGTCAAAAGGAGGTCATTGTATGCTGGAGCGTGAGCGAAGAGGACAGAGGCTAGGACCACCGAGGCATGGTCGACAAGGGTGACGTGCCCTGTGTCGGATGATGCTGGCACCGTAGAGGCTCACGTAGCCTCTGCATGGCTTACGATGGGGAAAAGTGACCCGGTCGGTTTGCTATTTTGGAAAGAGGCATATTCCCTAGAATATGCCTCCACGTATGCCCTAATTAGAGACCTAGCCACCCGTATATAAGGAGGGCTAGGGCATCTATAGAGGGGGTTGAGCTTTACTTGGTTGATCTTTACTTGGTTGAGCTTTACTTGGTTGATCTTTAGTTAGTCCATGAGAGCTAGCTGGTGGAGAGAGTAAGAGAGTTCCTTCTTCCTCCTCTCCCCAATACAGCTCAAGGAGCACTTGTAAACCTTGGATACCTATTGAATACAAAGCATCTGTGTCTGGAATCACCACACTATCCCTCCCTGGATTCCTCTAGTGCATATTGTCCCCACCTTTAGCCTATCCATGTCATCTGCCGTGACACCACAACGACAAGCAGCATCAATATTTTATATGTCGAAACGCTACGCCGGATGCGAATCTTGGAGACCCAGCTGAATCATAGCTCTGTGATCTTACATGGAGTTGTCCCAGGAAGACAAGCAAATTCCCTAGGAAAGATCACTTTGGATGTTACCTTTGGAACTCCAAAGAACTATCGGACGGAAGCACTTTCCTTCGAAGTGGTCCCGTTCAAGAGCGCGTACCATGCTATATTCGGACGTCTGGCTAACTGGGCTTTTATGGCTCGTCCGTGTTACATTTACAATATGATGAAAATTCCAGGTCCCAACGGTGTGATCACAATCAGGGGAGACCCGAAGAAATGTCGCCTTTGCTGAAGCCGTGCTGCACGCTCAGGAGTACCAGGAGATCAAGAAGACCATAGATCCATCCAAGATACCCATAATGAAGAAGGAGGTGACAAAGCCGAATCCGGAGTTCAAGGCATCGGAAGAGACGAAGAAGACGTTGTTGAAGGATGATGACCCCTCCAAGGTGACCCAGATAGGCGTAGGCCTAGATAGTGCATAGGAAAGCGCGCTTGTCAAGTTCTTCCAAGCAAATCAAGACATCTTCACATGGCAGCCATCTGACATGACCGGAGTACATAGGGAACTTGGTGAGCACTCTCTAAATCTACACCAGAACACTAAACCCGTCAAACAGTCCCTACGACATTTTGGCGATGTAAAGCATAAGCCAATAGCTAAGGAACTAGCCCGCTTGAGTTAGCCGGATTCATAGAAGAGATCATCCATACTGATTGGTCGGCCAACCCTGTACTGGTCCCTAAAAAGGACACCACTGATTTAAGGAAGGGTGTTGATTATACTGCCTTGAACAAGGCTTGTCCCAAAGATCCGTTCGCTCTACCTAGAATTGATCAAGTTATCGACTCTACGGCTGGCTCGGAACTCCTCTGTTTTCTTGCCGCATATTCCGGTTATCACCAAATTCGATGAAGGAATCGGACAAAATAAAGACTTCATCTGTAACCCCCTTTGGAACCTTTTGTTTCGTTACGATGCCCTTTGGGCTCAAAAACGCAGGAGCTACATACCAGCACTATGCAGCGTTGCCTCTACGACCAAATCGGACGGAACGTACATGCATATCTGGATGACATTGCGGTGATGTCCAAAAAGAAGGAAACATTAATTTCTGACTTGGAGGAAAGGTTCGCCAATCTACGAAAATACAACATAATGCTTAATCCGAAGAAGTGTTTCTTTGGAATCCTAGCCGGAAAATTGTTAGGTTTCATCGTGTCTCAAAGAGGCATAGAGGTGAACCGAGACAAGATTAAGGCTATACTCAATATTTCGAGGCCAACTCGCCTGAAGGACGTTCAAAGACTAACTGGTTGCATTGCCGCTGTCAGTCAGTTTGTAAGCCGGCTCGGAGAAAGAGCCGCACCACTTTACAAACTCTTGAAAAAGACCAAGAAATTCGTTTGGACTGATGAAGCTGAAGCTGTGCTACAAGACTTGAAAGAAGTACTCTCGTCTGCTCCTATCCTTGCAGCACTAGAACCAAGGAAACCAATGTTGCTCTAGCTCGCTGCGACAAACAGGGTCGTCAGTGTCGTCATGGTAGTGGAGAGACCAGAGGAAAATCAGGAACACCTGGTGCAGCGTCTGACTTATTATCTCAGTGAGGTCCTAACTGAATCGAAGCAGCGGTATCCGCACTATCAAAAGCTGGCTTATGGTGTGTTTTTGCATCCCGTAAGTTACGGCATTATTTTCAGGAACATCCAATTACCGTGGTCAGCACAGCTCCCATGAGAGATATAATCAATAGCAGCGAAGCTACATGATGCGTCGCAAAATGGGGCATAGAGCTTTCAGCTTTCGATATTGAGTATAATCCTCGGACATCAATCAAATCCCAAATCCTTGCTGACTTTGTTGCTGATTGGACAGAGACAAAGGAGAATGTGACCCTCCCTGAGTCGGAATATTGGACCCTATATTTTGACGGGTCTAAGGCTCGCGGGGGCTCGGGGGCTCGCGTGGTGCTCAAATCACCCCAAGGAGATAAACTTCTATATGTGTTACAGATCCACTTCACGGTGACAAATAATATTTCTGAGTATGAAGCACTACTACATGGAATCCGGATTGCTAAGGATATTGGCGTCCGACATTTGATGTGTTACGGAGATTCGGATCTTGTTGCTCAACAAGTGTCAGATTTTTGTATTGCAAATAAGCACATGGCATCTTATAAAGCTGTCATGGATGATTTATCTAAATCATTCGAAGGGTTTGAGGTTCAGCACATCCTTCGAGCAGAAAATGAGGAAGTAGATGCATTATCTCGGATAGGCTCTGCACGGAAAGAGGTCCCGGATGGCAATTTTTTAGAGCACGTCAAAGTTCCTTCAATAAAAGGAGTATACGAGGAATATCCGACCAAATACGACTCACCTTTAGTAGCAGTTTTGGCTGTAATTCCCAGCTGGACTCAACCCTACCTTGATTATTTGGTAGATGGCAAATTACCCGAAGACGAAGTTCTGAGCCGGCGGATCATCCGATGAGCAAAAGCCTATACTTTAGTTAGTGGTGAGCTCTATAAACGGAGTGTGTCTTGGGTCTTTCAACACTGCGTATCTCCAGAAGAAGGAGTGGAAATCTTAAGAGAAATCCACGAAGGCGATAGTGGTCACCATGCTGCATCCAAATCTTTAGTGTCAAAAGCTTTTCGACACGACTTTTTCTGGCTTACAGCAAAGGCAGATGCTGAACGGCTGGTCAAGACGTGCAAGGGCTGCCAAAAATATGCCAAACAAGCTCATGTTCCGGCTGATCAGCTGCGAACAATACATATAACATGGCCTTTTGCGGTCTAGGGGCTTGACATGGTAGGACCGTTCAAACGGGCTCCAAGTGGATTTACTCACCTCTTAGTGATGGTGGATAAATTCACCAAATGGATTGAGGCTAAACCCGTCACTAGTTGTGATGGAGCAACAGCCAGAAGATTTGTCAAGGATGTTATAATCCGGTATGGTTATCTGCATAGCATTATCACGGATAACGGGAGTAATTTCTCTATGGGACAGCTTGCCGAATTCTGCAATGAACAAAATATCTAGCTTGACATTGCGTTAGTCGCACATCCATAGGCTAATGGACAAGTCGAAAGAGCAAATGGTTTAATCCTACAAGGCCTAAAACCAATACTAGAAGCACCACTAAGACGTGATGCAGGGGCTTGGGCAGAGGAGTTACCTTCTGTAATATGGAGTTTACGAACAACTCTAAACAGGTCAAGCGGATACACACCTTTCTTCTTGGTCTATGGCACAAAAGCAGTTCTTCCTAGTGATTTGATTCACACTTCTCCTAGAGTGTCTGCGTATATTGAAGAGGATGCCGAGATTTCTCGACAAAATGATCTCGACTTAGTCGAAGAAGTTCACGTCGTTGCTGAAATGAAATCAAGAGCCTATCAGCAGAAGTTACACACGTATCATAGCCAGAGAGTCAGAAACCGATCTTTCAATAAGGGCGATTTGGTTCTCCATCTTGTGCAACAAAGAAAGAACAAACTTTCCCCAGTATGGGAAGGGCCCTTTTTGGTTAGTCGAGTATTGCACAATGGTTCATACTACCTAACTGATATGCGGCGAGTCAAAGAAAGACCTGCTACTAAGAAGAGAAAGAGAGTTGGAGGCAGTACAAACCCTGAAGAATTAGACAGACCATGGAATATTGCTCAGCTACGTCCCTTTTATTCTTAGTTTAGCCTTCTTTGTAATCATATATGTGTACATGTTCAAAAAGAAATAAAGTATTGATTGCCTCAAGTTTTTCTGAGAAGTTTTTTACCATCTTATTTCTGAATGATCATGTCACAGTCGAAAATCCCAGAATACTTGAAAGTAATTTATGCTCATGTTTGTTCTGGTTTAGATTTCTGATTCTAAAATTGCTACCTTTAGGTATAAGTTTAATTTTTATAGTCTGTGCTTTGGTTATTTGTCTGATTGCCGGATGCAGGTATTTTCTAAGTAGTGAATTGTTGGTACTGGAAGCCGGCTTTGTTTCCGAGTTTAAACTAGTTTAGCAATTGAGCTCCGTTGCTCGACAAAGTTTCCGTGCTGAAGGTTGGCCAGCTCATGAAAGGGACGAGGCGGAAAGCCAGATAAACGATAAGTATAGACAAAAAACAAAAGTTCTTATGCTAACATTTCAGGCACATAACACATTTAAGCCAAAAGTGCTAAATACATATATAAAAGCTTAGCACTAGCAAAAGTATTACACTACTGATTTACAACACGGATTGTTTTCAGAATAATACAATGTTTGTTCTGATGCTCTATGATGCAGGAGAAGAAGAAGGAGCTGCCGGCTAGCTGGAAACATCAGCCTCGCTTCGGTATCTTTCCAAGACGTTCAAATACGAGATGGATTGTTCGTTGTCGGAAGCTTCACCGGTTTCTTCGACGGGCGGAGGCGGTGTCTCTACGCGAGTGAATAAGGGAGTATCATAGCTGGTCAGGTCAGCTACATGGCACCCATATCCGACACAGGAGTCCATGATGGCTTTAATATCCTGCTCCTGGCTGTCTTCATCCACAATAGAATATCCCCTGGTCACTTGCCAGATCTCCATGCTTCCATGGTGGCTCATGACCATGGTGAGAGCGTTCTGTGTTGCGGTTCACGCGTAGGACATGTTCCAGTCCTAGACAAGCTGCGGCATCTCCTTGGCCTTGTCTCGCACTTGAAAACCAGACATGTTATGCATATCCGGAACCTTGAGAACTTCACCAATATCCTCGATGGATTTACGGAAGTCATGAAGTAGATTGCCGACTTGAGTAAGTCGGCTGGTGCGAGACTCGGCAGAGGCTGAGTCTAGTAAGTTCAGAGGACCTATGCATATAATGCAAAATGATTAGTTGAATAAATCCGACATCAAAGGAGTCGAAAGATGGAAACATACCAAAGATGACATCGTCGACTTTGGTTTTCTCCCCACGAAGGCTCTGGAGTTCAGCCTGGAGTGCCCCAGCGATATCACTCTCTATGAACAAATCATTGCTAAGATCCGAGATTTTCTTATCCTGGGACGCAATCTTACGATCACGCTCATCGGTGGCCATGGAGGTGGATTCAAGAATTTGAGCAATGCTCTTATCATGATCCGCCTTAAGCTTATCCAGCTCTTGCTGGAGTTCCTTGTTTTCCACCACCAGGGTCTTAAGATTCTTGGCTTCTTCAATCATAGCGCAAGACTGCTTTAGCAGTGCTATAAGTCAAAAGAACAACAGTTCAGCAAAATATTCGACTATGAAAACACAAGACAAGGTTTGAGTTTCGGAATGTTTACCTTCGGCCTCATCCTTGGAAATTTTCAATTGTGCATGTTCAAGTCAGAGAGCTTTGATCTATTTCCGCTTGTTGGAAACATTCTTCAATAAATCCTGGTTATAGGAATATACTTTCTGTAAGTCAGAATACCCATAGTCAGAAGTCTACTAAAGACTCGGGCTAATATTTTTACTAATATCAGCACGCCGCCTTGGGGGATACACTAGTTCATTCTTTGGCATCCTACTAAAGCATAAACCCGGATTATCTATGCAACTTCATGCTTGGGGGCTAGAGGATGATATAAAGTAACATAAAGAAAAATGTGGTTCGGAATTCCGACTTACATATTGTTCACGGGCGAGATTGTTAGGGGAAAACTAGCGTAGTTGGAAGTTCGCCGGTCCTCAGCTTCTCGTCTCGAAGACGGACTTGTTCAAGAAGATCAGAGTTCTTGATGTCCTCTACTTCTTGTGCTTCTTCTTCGGCAGAAATAGTCCGGCTTTCAAGGCATTCCCTGGCCAACTGTTGGATCTCCTCCGTAGATTTCCGAGATAAGCCAAATTTGGCAAGTCCCGGATTGCTCAGGAGGTTGTCGGTGAAAACTTCTGCCGAGGGATCATTACCCGAAGAGGGTTCACCCTTATCAAAACCTCAGTCAGCCATGGTGACGTCAGTCTGCGACTCAAGGATCGCTGGCTCTGTTGAAGGAGCCGGATCTTCTACAACGGTCAGAGATGAAGTAATCTACGGCGCTGTAGAAGGCTGAGGAGTAGGAGTCGGAGGAGCCACAGCAGGAGAAGCCAATTTGTGCTTCGACTGATGCAGGGACTTCGAGGCATCTACTTTCCCCTTGCCCTTGATGAGCTGTTTAGCTCTGAGAAGATAATAGAACAAAGAACATTACATCTCAAAAGGAACTAAAAGAAAAATACAAAGACCTTGTGAGGAAAGATTACCTCTTCACAACGGGCACTTCTTTGCTGCTGATGGCCAATGTCGGAGCCTTGTGTTTCTGAGGAACGACATCCGGCATTGGGACCAATTCACCCTCGTCCTAAGAAAACTCAGGAGGATATCCCTCGATAGGAGAGAACTCTGACTCGGGGAGGTCAGCAAGATGAAAAGGAGAAGTATCTCAGTATTGCAAAGATAACATAAAGATGAGCACATAGAAGGAGTTGTTGCTGAATCTTACCGGCACAACGGGATCTTCCGTTTTATGCATGTCCAAAGACAGCTCCGGAATCGTCCTCTCGATCTGCTCCCTTATCAGCCATCTGATTTGGCTTACATAATCTTTTGGCTCTAAGGATTTGGTGTAGATGCGGAGCGAATCCTTCTTTGACGATGTGATGGAATGCATTAGTCGATCTCCATGATGTTGAAGAGGCTAGATCCGGCATGCCACCCAGCAGTGAACTAAATCAGACCCTCTCAGGCCCTTGTGTTTCATCAAGTATTTAATCTGCCTCTTGGCGAGAAGCAGATCATCACTGAGAGCCGGAGCTAGCTCGTCCCGGGACTCTTGAGGCGTGGTGGCTCCATCGATGAAAGCCGGCAAAGCATGATCTTTGCCAGGAGCAAGGATATCCTTGTGATAGAAAAAAATGGATGGCCATTGTTTGACTGACTCACTTCCATGATCCGGGGATAAACACGCTCTCGCCTAACCGAAAAACTAATGGTACCGGTAATATAAGGATTACCGGCAGTTATGGAATTTCTCCGGACATGAAAGTAGTACCGGAAGAGAGCAAGGATCGGCCAAATGCCGAGATACCCCTCGCACAAAGCGGCATATGCACTCATCTCTAAGATGGATTTCGGGGGGAGATGGTGGAGATGAACTCCATAGTGACTAATGACCTCGAAAAAGAAATCTGAGGGAGGAAAACTCAGACCTCTATCAAGGTGAGTGTCGAAGTGCACTCACTCATCGTCGCGGGGGTTGGGGACGGTCTCGCTGAAGCCGCTCCGCCAGTCGTCGGTGTGGAGGAGCCCTTCATCTTCAACGATGCAAAAGTTTGGATCGTCGAGGACGCATGGGATCCAAACCCCATGGTGGCTCTCCTTCTCCGCTGCCGCCGCTGCTACCGTCGCTACCGGGCCGAAGGATGATGAAGAAGCCATTCTTTCCGGTTCTCCGGTGACTTTGGATGGGCGGCGCTGGAGGTTTTTTGGGGAGTAGTGGAGCGCTAAGTTCGTGGGACGCGTAGAGGACAAGGAAACGGCATTGAGAACTGGTGAAGAAGATGGGGAAACGAATCTACACCACTTATATCCGCCAGGCGCGTCAAGATTCGTGTAAACGCTACAGTGAACATGCCACGCGTCGTGGAAAGGACTGGGAAACACCTGCGTGATGATTACGTCGCCTCGATCTCCATGCACGCATTAAAACGGCGCCTCGGTTTCACGAAAGGCAGACCCACCAACGGTCGTGCTGATAGGAAATGTTTGTCAGTGATATGACTTGACCATGACTGTTGTCAGATTACGTCAGAGACCAAGTTCTGGCTTAGTTTGAATTTCGAGCTGGAAACACGAATAACGTACTTATAGGTCCGACTCATTTTTTGAGACCCGGATCATATCTTTTGTTTTGAAGTTTCGGGAACACTTCAAGATTCTGCAATCCGAAGATCAAGCTAGATGATGATGAATCCGACTTTGGATCTTGGAGGCTTCCGGGGGCTGCTATTGGGGATATACTTTCCGGGTATCCTCACAGTTCCTCACTGACCAGGGTGGCCCACTTCAGGTTAGAGCTTCGCTTCATGGGCGACCCAGTCAGGGAGAAGAGACGGAGTCCAGTCCGGCTACGTGAAGGCCCAGAAGACTTACCGACATAGGCCCATAGTGTTACTTGTAGACCAAGATGTACTCTGTAACCGACTCTTAGTCGTAGCCGGATAGATCTCTCCTGTAAACCTTAGGGCGGATATCTATTTAAGTCGCCCTAGGAAGAGCCTTTAGGGCACCCCCCCTCACAATAGTCTACAATCTCAACTCGCATAGGCGAAACCCTTGTAACCCATATTTCGGCTCTGCCGTATTACTGGATTGCTAGCAGGAGTAGGATCCATCCAAAGCCGGTGGATTCGAACCTGGGTAAACTTATGTGCTCACTGTCCTGGAATCCCGTACGACTCACACCCCTCTCTTCCACACGCCTCGAGGACCCCCTCATGGCATACTTGTCATCAATCCGACGACAGGGAGCATTCACCCATACAGACCACCGCAATTAAGGGTCTCCCCATGGATATTGTAATTAGCTTAGTGAATCTTTCTTTATTTCTCCTTAGACCATGTGGGTTATAAGCCAACGCAAGTCACAATAGCATTGGGCATACGTCCAATCACGTCCTAAGGATTTCACCCTTTTCTTTAGTCCCGAAGGAAAACAATATGTGTTCGACTACACATACTATCGAAAGAAAGAGATCAAACACAATATCATAAAAACATCATAGACCAACAACTAAATGGACACAAGTATAGATCATCTTTATTTCAATGCATAATAATACTAGGGTTTCACAACCTCTCCCCAAGAACAAGGAAACTACTCATACATGAAGGGGATCAACATCATGGAAATATTACAGATGAAATATGAAGGTACGATTGAATACAAGTGCAAATCTACAATAGAGATTGGATCACAACAAAGTAAACAAAGGGGGTCAAAGTTCGAGACTTTGTTGATGAAGATTGATGCGTAGAACTTCAAGATGAAAGTACCCTCTATCCCTTGAGTACTATGGTGGTCTAGATATTGTGGGCGGTGGCTATGGAGGAGGCATGGCTCTGCCCCTATGGCATGGGTGGACTTTCCCCTCTTCTAGGGTTTTCTCATCTTTAAATAGATATCTAGAGGTCGGTTTTGCAAACCGACGGAGATACGGACCAAATATGCCCATTGGGACTACATAAATGTTGTTCTAGTTAACGAAACGAAGCCTTCGGGGAGTGGTATGACCGTACGGTACAGGTGGGCTCTGCCCGTACCAGTGGTCGTTATGCCCTCAGTACTCTGCAGTGTTTTGGTCGTCATTTCTTCATACGGACTCCGATTGAGGTGTTTTTTGACTCATTGGATTCGTATGGACGAGGGCTATAACACCATGTCCTTAGATATTCAGTTATATTTGACGGGAAATTCAGTTCTTCCTATCCTAAAATGGCTAAGTATGGTGCCTACAACTCCTCCATATTGCATCCTCTCGACTGCTTTTATCCATGATTGTTCATAGCAGCTACACACGAGTGGAAGACAAGGAAAAGGTAATAAAATCCTACTAAACTACTAATTGTGCACAGTCCATGTGAAAATGAATGAGAAATACTGATCATACATATTAGGCATAGTTGTAGATATATGTAGCATGTAATGAGTGACAATATGATTAATATATATACTTCAATTTGCTTCAATTTTTGACTCATCAACTTCCCCAAGCTAGATTGCTCATCCCTGAGCAAGACGGTGGATTATGGACAAGGTCATCATGTTCATGAGGCACGAGTCGATACCTTAAATGAGGCAAAAAATTGAAACAAAATTATAATATCAGATGTAGAAGATCGATGCCTTGTATCCTTATTTTCTCTGCAAGCTTAAAGTAATAAATAACATATTCATACAAGGCAACACAAGCTCAGTTATGTCAATCCATAAAAGATCAACTAAAACTTCAATGCTCCATTTCAAAAGTGAACCTAGATTTGAAAGCAAACTTGTGATCCTCTTATTGTGCCTTTTCTGTTTTTGTATCTCCTCACTTTTGTAAAGTAAGGGATTTACAAAATAAGAGTGAGAGATCATGTAATAAGAAGCTTAGCATTAGAGTGTCTCATTAGAACACCCAGATAAATATATAAAGACTATCAAACACTATTATTCCATCCATTGTCTTTCAAGAAAATTCATAAAGTAGTAATGAGACCATGCCAAGGATTTGTTATGTGGATCTTCATATATTTTTCTTCTCCTGTCATGGAGGATTCTAAACAATGATTTGCACAAAATTTGAGAGTACCAATACTTTTTCCCATTACAGTGACATTTATTCCACCCATGTCGTCAACTCATAGGCGAAATCAGGGGTTGTACCATAGATCGTTTGTAGGCCAGCGGAGTTGTTGGCATCCCAAGGTGTGCATCAAAAACATACAACTCTTTAAATAGTATCACATTTTCTTGACAAGGTTAGCTTTGTCATGAATCACAATTACCGCTAGACTTCATTTCTATCAAATAACTCCTTTCAAGAGTGCCATCAAGTCTCTATTAGTAAATCTATATGGGGTTGAGTATCTATAAGGATAGGCTCTTAAAACAATTAAACATCACTCGAGAAATTATTTAGAGGCTTCATCAACATACTTTTATTCATTTTAAGTGTAGAAATCATGGCAATGTATTCTAGAGGATCACAAAGTTCTTCTCAAGCTAGATAAAGATTTTAACATAGTGAATCAAAGCTCTAATTCAACTCTTATGAATCCTCACAAAAGCAAGTGCATCCATTATATAAACATGGAACAGAACTTACCTAAGAAAGAATTAAAAAATAGCTGGATACATGATTGTACAAAAAGTTTCATCAAACAAGAACATTGCACAAGAATCTACACATGCAGAAGTAACTTCCCCAGGATAGAACTTTTGCAAGAACCAAACTTGAATAGATTACTACAATAAAAAGAGAAAATGCAGTTATCAAAAGACAGTGTCAGAAGTGGTTACCTCCCCAAGCTTGAATAAAGCAAGGGTGATACACTTTACTATTGAGGTACGAGTATCCTCACTTTTGATGGACATGGACCTTTGGTTAAACGAATACTTCCTTGTTGAAGCGTCGAGTTGAAACAACCAAGTGGCTTATGCAAGTATTTGCACAGTTGACACAAACCATGCACGTCATCACACAAGGTTCAAGTCCCTACGAAAATAACAAACAAAGTAAAAGCAAACAATTCGGTGTACGAATAGAGCTCATTCAACCAATAATGAAAAGAAAATAAAAGAAACATGAAACACTACAAAGAATTATAGGCTAGGGAGTTTTGAAGGTCGATAAAGAAAACAAAGTACAATGGAACATGTAGAAGGCAACCCACTAACCTGAGATTGTAAAAATAAAAGGATTGGAGGGGTTATAACTTTTATGTATCCGTCCCTATACTTGTTGCATGAAGTTGGTCCTTGGTACGGACATGTAGTACGGACGGGATCTGCCCGTACTGCACCTCGTCGTCTCTCTTATCTTTTGATCTTTTTTATAGGGTAACGTCAAAGTTGGTACGATCGTGTGGTACGGGCAGGATGCACCCATACCGGTGGTCATTATAGATTCTGGGTCGTCTTCATGTTTCCGTTGCCTGGTAACGAGGTCGGTACGGGCGGACGATACAAATGCGTCCCACCGTACCGATGCTCGTTAAGTTGTAGCACTTTTCTAGAAAATTTTCTGCTTCTTCCGATGTGTTACATGAGTGGTATAGGCACACGGTACGGATAGGTCCACCGTACGGCTGCTCGTTAAGCTCACTATGAGCTCTAGAACAAGTTATTTTCTCTGAAATTTTATTAAAGACCTGAAACGTTAGTCCAACAACAAAGGAAACTTATATTTTTGTTGAGAAGATTTAACTAAGAAATGCAACACATGATTAGAGCAATAAGCAATTCTACCTTTTGAAAATAGTCCCAAGCCAACTCTAATAGGAAATCATGCATGTATATACAAGTGCCAATGCAACATGAATGCAACTAGATTCAAGACACAAAATTAAGAAAAGACACCTAAAAACTTCTAGGTTGCCTCCCGGGAAGCGCTTTCTTTAAAGCCATAAAGCCAGGATTAGATGCTCCATTAAATCATCCACCTAGATCCAAGGGGATATCAATTCGACACTAATAGGAAACAGCTTATAGGTAGACAAGATATTCCGTGGCGCATATGTAAAACCATGCGCCACAGATATGTATTAGTGGCACACTAGGAAATATGCGCCACAGAAGTTTGGCAGTTCAGTGGCGCATGAAACCAATATGGGCCACAGAAGTCCACATTTCTGTGGCGCATATTTTCATGTGTGCCATAGAAAGTGATGATTCTGTGGCGCATATAGATGTATCCGCCAAAAAAAGGGGGAGAAACTTACATGGCGCATATGTCCATATGCGTCACAGAAAGTGATGTTTCTGTGGCGCATAAAGGTGTATGCACCACAGAACATGTAAAAACAGACCTCCCCGTGGATCGCCTTTTCAGTTTTGTAAAAAAAACGAAAATGATAAAAATTTCAAAAATATAATTCTTTTGAGATGTAGTTATATTTTAGGGTGTAGTTGTAGTGAAAATTGAAATATATGAATTTCGATGTATTTCACAAAAATAGGTCATGGCATGGTAAATCAGCCATAATCAGCCATAATTTCAAAAATCTTTAACCTATCAAAGTGATCGTCTCAAAATTCCCTACTTGATTTCAACCACCTACGGTTGTTCTGGATTTTGCAGAGTCCCCAAATTCGAAAAGAGTAAAAACTTATGGCCGAAAGAAGATTTTTTCCTGCAAGAAAAATGAAAAAGGGGGAGAAACTTATGTGGCGCATTTCTCCCATATGCGCCATAGAAGTCTTGGGCGGGATTCGAAATTTGAATCCCGTCCGCGCCCTTCTCCCTCTCTTTTTCCTTTCCCCCCCACTTCTTCTCCCCTCCACACTTGTCCCCCCTCCACACTTGTCCCCTTCTCCTCCCTCCTCCTTCTCCACTCTCCGGCCACCTCCACCTCCGACAACCTCCTCCTCCGGCAACCTCCTCCTCCTCCACCACCACCAACTCCGGCGACCTCCTCCTCCTCCTCCACCACCAACTCCGGCGACCTCCGACGACCTCCTCCTTCTCCTTCACCACCAACTCCGTTGAACTCCGGCGACCTCCTCCACCACCAACTCCGGCAACCTCCTCCACCACAAACTCTGGTGACCTCCTCCACCACAAACTCCGGTGACCTCCTCCTCCTCCACCACCAACTCCGGTGACCTCCAGCGACCTCCTCCTCCTCCACCACCATGTCCGGCGACCTCCTCCAAGCCCTCCTCCAGCCACCAGCCACCACCACAACCACCACCTCCATCCAGATCTAGATCTGCCCCAGTTTTTTTTGAAACTTGAAAAAAACTTATGTGGCGCATATTGGCCATATGCGCCACAGAAGTTTGAGATCTGCCCTGCCTTTTTTTGAATTTTGGAAAAAAACTTATGTGGCGCATATTGGCCATATGTGCCACAGAAGTTTGAGATCTAGCCCGCCTTTTTTTGAATTTTGGAAAAAAAAACTTCTGTGGCGCATATGGCCAATATGCGCCACAGAAGTTTGAGATTTCTATGGCGCATTTCAATATGCGCCACAGAAAATAGTTATCAGTGGTGACGTATCAGTGGCGTACTAGGAAATGCGTCACAGATAGTGAAAAAATATGCGCCACTGATAAGCTGTTTCC
This sequence comes from Avena sativa, assembly GCA_916181665.1. NCBI lineage: Eukaryota > Viridiplantae > Streptophyta > Magnoliopsida > Poales > Poaceae > Avena > Avena sativa. The sequence continues at coordinate 422,967,881 of OV702287.1, read as the reverse complement.
TAGTTACTTACCTCCACCAAAGGGTTGGAGCAACTCATAGTAGAGTATGGTCAAAGTCGTACCCTTTTGTGGTGAATCGACATCATATAGATGAATAAGTTCTTGCTTCCAAGAGAGCGTGGATGCACCAAGTATGGTGAGCATGTCTTCGTATGTAGCTGCAACAAAAGGATTAGAGGATGAAATATAATTATTAAACTTTTACCTTGGTTACCATTGTAGGGGAACACTTCATAATATTCTTCCTTTGCAACATGGAGTAAATCAGGTCCTGCATATTAGCATCAAATGATTCATAGCAAGGTTATATGCCCATTGGGACTTCACAATTGTTGTTCTAGTTGACGAAATGAATCCGGGTGGTACAACCGTACGATATGGGCAGGCTCCGCCCATACCAGTGATTGTTATGCCCTTAGTACTCTATACTGTTTTGGTCGCCATTTATTCATACAAACTCCGATTGAGGTGTTCTTTGGCTTATTGGATTCGTACAGATGAGGGATATAAAAACATGTCCTTGTATATTCATTTGGATCTGATGGCAAAATTCAGTTCTTCCTCTCCTCAAATGGCTAAGTCTGGCGCCTGCAGCTCCTCCATATTGCATCCTCTCGTCTCCTTTTGTCCATGATTGTTCATAGCACTTACAACAAGTCAAAAACAAGGAAAAGGCAATAAATTATACTAAACTACTAATATTTTAAAGTCCCTGTGAAAATGAATGAGAACTAGTAATCATACATATTAGGCATAGTTGTAGATAGACGTAGCATGTAATGAGTGACAATTTGAATAATTTATATACCTAAATATGCTTCAGTTTGGGACTCATCACCACCCTGTAAGCCTCTCTAGGAGAGAGATGTAGGGAAAATGTTTATCCTATTAGACCCTCAGAAAGGGACCATAGGTATAACTTGAAAAGGTGGCCGCTGGTGGGGAGTACCCTCATGAGCCACCCCGTAAGACTCTCGAGGAGAGAGCCATAGGGAAAATGATTATCCTATTGGAACGTTAATGAGGGACCATAGGTATAACATGAAAAGGTGGCGGCTGGGGGAAGTACCTCATGATCCACCCCATAAGCCTCTCGAGGAGAGAGCCGTAGGGAAAATGTTTATCCTGTTGGACCCTCGAAGAGGGACCATAGGTATAACATGAAAATGTGGTTGCTAGAGGGGAGTACCCTCATGAGCCACCCCGTAAGCCTCTTGAGGAGAGAGCCACAAGGAAAATGTTTATCTTGTTGGACCCTCAAAGAGGTACCAAGGGTATAACATGAAAAGGTGTGAAAAGGTGGTCGTTGGAGGGGGTACCCTCAAGAGACACCCCATAAGCCTCTCGAGGGGAGCAGTATGGAAATGATTATCCTGTTGGACCCTCGTAGAGGGACCGTAGGTATAACATGAAAATGTGTCTGCTAGAGGGGAGTACCCTCATGAGCCACCCCGTAAGCCTCTTGAGGAGAGAGCCATCAGGAAAATGTTTATCCTGTTGGACCCTCAAAGAGGGACCGTAGGTATAACCTGAAAATGTGCGCATTGCTTAGTTTCCATGTATATGTTTCACAAGGATTTCAAGCAACAAGAACCTTGGGTGAGGTGACTTATCACAGGAGCTAGTCCGCAAGTTTAGAGCTCGACACTTTAGGCCTTGGAGTTGAACACCAAGAATCGTGGGTGAGGTGACTTATCATGGGAGCTAGTCTAAAAGTTCAAAGATTGACACTTTAGGCCTTGGAGTTGACCGGAGTGGCCCAGTGATGAGCACCATGCCTAGCCCCCAGCTCGTGTGACATATACAGGACAACTATTGCATTGCGTGGCGAAATTGTTTTCCTAGTGAAAGCAAAGGCGAATTGCAAGGTTGGCACAAGGCGCAAGATCCAAAAAAACAACCTAGGAGGTACAAGCTTATTACAATGTCGCCATGATCGGCACAGGGTCTTACGAGTGATAAAGCTATAGGGAATAGGAGTTAGGATTCACCTTAAAAAAGCGGGGTAGTACGTTGCGCTGGTCGAAGAGGCTTGTCCACCTCTCGAGTGCCTGATGCAGCCCCTAGGCAGTGCTCGTCAGATGTTGTCGGGGAGGCGGTTCACATTGCTAGCACGCTAGGTGCAGTCCATGGGAAAGTCGGGAGCCCCTACTCACCACCACCCTCATGAGTGTCCTATATGCCGGCGAGGGTCGGTTGAGGCGGCACTAACCTCCTTGCGTGATTATGGGCATCGAGGGCGACCAGATCTTTGACGGGTGGGTACCAAGCGGCATCAACCCTCTTGGCCAGGGCATTTTTCTGGGCCACCATCTGTTTCTTCCACATGGCACCCCCAATGTAGTCAAGGGCATCCACGTATTCTAGGTTTGTTGTGGATGCGGTCTTTTAGGCTTGCTCGAGGGAGTGCAAAGCCTCTTTCTCATCATAGTGGATCGTGATGGTCTCGCCGCTCCCCCCGACATCTTGATAACATTGTAGGCGTGATGGGTGACAACCATGAACTTTTCTAGTGCCAGGTACTCCAGTATGACATATTGCAGGGAAGGCCGATGTGCGCCACATCGAAGTCGATGAGCTCTGTTCTATAATTGTCACGAGACGAGAATGTTACCATGAGTCGCTCCTGTCCGATGGGTATGGTGGTCCCATTGGTCACATTGGTGAATGGCATGGTCGGCATCAGCTGGTCATAGGGAACCTGTAGCTTGGGGAAGGTCTTAGTGGATATGACGTTCAGACCGGCGCTATTGTCGATGAGCATCTTGCTGACTATGATGTTGTTGATGGTGGGGGGTGCAGATCATGGGTAGGGTTCCCATAGTCTTGGTGGAAGAAGGATGGTCGTTGGTGTAGAAGGTGATGGCGTATTGGGACCACTTGAGCTTCGGGGATGGAGTCCTAGGCCAGGTGGCCGCGACTTCGCGAGTGAGCTGCTTGAAGTGCCTGTTCGACGCCAGGGCCTGGGAGCCACCAAGGATGCACGTGATGCCCTTGTGGGATAGTAGTAGCCCTTGTTGTTCTCATTAGCCTGGCCCTTTTCTGTGTTGCGGTGATGCTGCTGGACACCGTTGGCCTACCCAGGGTGTATTGTTACCCCCGTAGTTGTTGTTCCAACGCCCACCACTCCGGTGGCCACAACAACCATTGTTCCTCTCATCTCCTTGCCTCACTTTCCTCTGGCTAATGTGCTGGTCATGCAGCCTCTTGAGCTCATAGTAGTCATCGGTGGGATGCCCGTGCTTCTTGTGGAAGAGGCAGTATGGGCGGTCCTCACACTCCCCTTCTCTTTCGCCCTCGTGAGAGCTCTTCCTCTCAGGCTCTACGGTTAGAACAGTGACATGCTTCCTCTTGGCATCCTTACTCTTGCTCTTGGAGGAGCCCGCGGGCCGGGGCACGGCCTCCTCCTTATCGAGGACGAACATGCGCCCGGCCTCGGCCTTGGGGAACTTTTCCACCATGATGAAGAGTTCTTCCGCCGTGGTGAGGTTTTACCCTAGATGCCAATCTTTTCTCTCATCCTGACATCCTTGACTCTCTCGAAGAAGGCAGTGATGATGTTGGAGTCCGAGATCTTGGCAATCTTGTTACGAACATGGCTGAACCTTTGCAGGAACTTGAAGAGAATCTCGCTAGGTTGATGGCTCACCTGGCAGAGATTGTAGTAGGAAAGGGGGAGCTCGTAGGATCCCTTGAAGTTGGCGATGAAGAGTGCACAAAGGGCGGGCCACGAGCCGACGAATTCCTCGGGGAGGTTCATCACCCAAGTGTGTGCCGCCTCCTTCAGGTCCATGGGGAAGTAGCTTGGCATGAAACGATCGTGGCCTCCTGCGGCCTCGATGCCGGTGGTGTAGAGTTGCAGAAACTCGCACGGGTTAGCAGTTCCACCATAGTGTGTCGGTATCGCTGTGCGGAACTTGTGCGGCCACACCACACATCGGAGGTCCTTGGTGAACGCGAGGCAGCTGTTGCTCTGCACCTCCTTAATGTTGGCGAGGGCCGCACGATTCCAATAGTTTGTCATTCGGTGCGGAGATGTCGAGGAGCTCGGCCATGCGCTCGTGCCACCAGATTTAGTTGGTGGGTGTTGTAGTAGCTCCTACACCATGCGCTTGGCAGCCTGCAGCGTGGGTCGATCGGTCTTGCGCGAGAGGAAGCGGTGCGGGAGAGCAACGTGTTGCTGCGCGTCGAGAGTGGATGCTCCCATGACAGACGAAAGGAGGATCCCTTCTCATCCTCTGTCCACGGGGTTTGCTCCATGGTGGAGAGCCAAGGTGCGGGCTCCGTCTGATCCTTGCTCGCTTCACGGCGGAGGGCACGCTCATCCTGAGTCTTATTGCGAGCCAACATGCTGACGAGGTTGGTGAAGACCTTGGAAGCGTGCCTCGGCCCCCTACCTGACGCGCCAAATGTTGGAGACTAGCATCCCATGAAGGAACAAGGGGTCCGACGAGACCTGAGTTCGTGAGGAGGTTGAACACGCATTTGGGTGTGGCTGGTGGAGGCAATGATGATGGGGAGCACACATGACAGAGAGTGACACAAGGGTTATTTACCCAGGTTTAAAACCCTCGTGGGGAGGTAAAGGCCCTACTCCTGCTTGGTTGTATTGCTTGTGTGCTTCATCAAGGTACAAAGTTGGACGAATATCTAGGGTTAGTGAACACCAGGATTGATCCTTTCTAAGGTTGGGGTACCTCCCCCTTTTATAGGGGCGTCGGGCCTCTTCCCCCCAAATAGTAGGCGGGAATAGTCACCACATCTCCACTCGAAGGGTGACTGTTTCACTAGTCTACTTTGTGTGGACTAAGTTTAGCGCTGCTCGCGGTCCACCGATCCCCCATAAGGGTGATGCTGCTGAAGACATCTGCCGCTACGCAATGCCTCCTGTGCCCTTCCATGCACCAAAGTGGCAAGGAATGGCCATGCTGGTGCTAAGGTCACCTATGGTGCTTTTACACCAAGGAGGGCAGGCCAAATCCTCTTTACAGAGGCGGCATGCGTTGTCCTGGCGCCGCCCGCCAGGCTTTGCCGGCAACTTCACCTTTCATCGTGAGTTTACCATCGTGCCCCAGGGGCGATTTCCAAAGCATCCGAGGCCTGTTGGGAACTTGGGTAGGATGGTAATCTTACCCTCGTGAGACAGTCGGTGTCACTACAAGAATCTGGGCGGTTCTATGACGATTTGATATCGTCGTGGATGAGGGTCAAAATGTCGTGGATGGCCATCCGCAACGAATTCTGTGATTGAAAAAATAGGTCATGGACCTCACATCATAATTGAATCCGTGACATTTTTTCTGTCTGAAAACGTCACGGGCCGTCTATGACGTTCCTCCAATTTCCTCGTGAAAAACTGGACTGGCCTAGCCCAGGCCCTGTCTTTCATGATGTTTTTATTTTGTCATGAATGATGCAACATGGCGAAAGGCACATCGAGCTGCTGTCAGCGAGGTTTGCTGACATCATAGGGGCCGTAAGTGATGTCATCCCTATCAGGATGTTTATTTTTCATCATGACTTGATTCTGTAACCGGCGCTTTCTTACCTCATCACATCGTCTATGATGTCATGCCAGTCGTGATAAATTTTGTTTCGTCGATGCCCGCCGCCGACAGGTAGCCAGATGGTCCATTCAAATGATAACAAGTGGGTCAATTACAGGACAAGACATGGACCAATCAGCGCCATACACGTATTGTTTAGAACAAATGATGATGCCATCACTCTCGTGATGTTACTAACCATGACGGAAATATTTTGTATAGAAACACTCAAGACGTTTATAGGATTACAATACATAATTTAACAGAAAATTCTAGGACAAATGTTTCACTCTAGAGAAATGAATACCAGACTCAAATAAGATATAAAAAGGTTCAACTCATGCCAGACATATTTCCACCGATTCACCAAATGAATACCAAACAACTGAGTTAACACTTGTTGTATTAATGCATTTGCCTCTTCTTGTTTCTTCCTCAGGTCTTCTTGTTTCTTCCGCATTGCTTGTACGTCTTCCAAAATACGTTAGCCTCTCTGCCTCGCCAGATTCGTTCACCTACTGCAACTCCTCAACGGCACAACGTAGGTCCACATTACCTGGTTTATGAGCCTCGAGTTGAGCTTCTAGCTAAGACTTGGTTGGTTTTGAAGTACTTGCAAGGATGCTGATGTTCTTTAGGACAGTTGGCTTTCTCTTGTTCTGAGACAGCACAAAGTGCATATCATCACTAGAAGGAGTTGCTTCATCCTCTATGCCATCTTCTGGAGCATATGACACCATCTTGATTTCCACAACTTCCTACAAGTTTTAGGAATAGAATAGAATATGAGAAACCTAGCGAGCAAATAATAAGCACATCGTATATGTGAGGGAAGAAAAGGGCATTGAATTTGACGAAGATGGAAAGTATTATGGAGGACTTGAAGTTGCTTCTTTCATATTGTCAGTTAAGCCATTTTTTAGCAGTTCAATGCAGGTTCCTCCATTGCCCACAAAGCCTCGTAGCTGCGAGCACTAGTGGCATGAGGGTACTTGATGAGCTATCTTCTATTCTTGTTTTTTTAGACAGAGCCTACACAAACAAGGAGCATACAGTTAGTCGAGCTTAAAAAATTCAAACAGGAGAAGTTTTGTAAACAAGACATGACCTTGTTTCTGGGGTCAGACCAAAAATCGACAAGCCTGCACCACTCCTTGTTGCTCATGTGTTCCACAGGAGATCTCCCTATAACATCATTCACTGGGAAATTGTCAAAAAATGTTTCTTCAAATAAAGTTGTTGATTTCTTGCCTGCCTCATTGACTGCTTGTTACAAGCAAACTGCACATCTGGTAGAGAGGGGTCCATGACAAACAGCTACTGAAATAAAACAAAGATTATCAGACTTCACATTAACAACAAAGGAAGAAAAGGACAATTGAGTGTTATGGAACATACAGAAACTTTGCCATAGAACTCTGCTCTGAGATCCGACCTCTCCCTGTACTCTTTCCACTGGGGAAGATAGACATCTGAATCCTGACTGTTACTGCACACTTAGTGGAAACTTGGCAGCAATCACTAGTGACACTTGTCTAGTTCTTCATGGAGGAACAACAAGTTGAATTCTTTTTGTGGGCATGTTATCAACCACCAATTGAGGATCATCATGCGTAATAGTGTCACCAGAATGATTATGGCCAAATTCATCTACAAGAATATAATGGGTATGAGTTAGTGTTCTACAATAGTAAAATGCAATAAATACGATTCACACAATATAATTTTAATGGGTTACTGTAGAGCAAGCAATTTGTTCAACATGTTACCTTCTTGATCACAGTCAAAATGGTCAAATAACCATCTATCGCGTTTCACATCAGGCCCCTCGCCTTGAGAAGCTGACACCGTAACTTGGGTAGTTGAACCCTCAAATGCATAGTCCCTTTGGAGAGGTGCACAATCGCTTTGGAGAGGCGCCCGTGCATGGCCAAGCGGGGGCTGCTGCTTGCCTTGGCAACATGCATAGTCGCTTTGGAGAGGTGCCCGTGCATGGCCGGGCAGGGGCTGCTTCTTGCCTTGGGGACGTGCACAGTCGCTTTGGAGAGGCACATGTGCATGGCCAGGCAGGGGCTGCTGCTTGCCTTGGGGAGGTGCCCGCGAATGGTAGATAGCGAGCTGCTGGCCTAGGGAAGGTGCCTGCGGACACCAGAAACCTGGTTGCTAACCTTGGGGAGGTGTGTGCTCGGCTTGGGAAGCCTCCCAGCCGCCTTGGGTAATTGGTTGCTTCCCCTTGGACCTAGTTTTTCTGGAAGTTTCTGTGCCTGCACCTTGGCCCGCCAAGACGCTCTTATGAGCAGATGCTACACCAGTAGGAGCCAATGTTGTCCTAACGGCAGCTATCTTGTTGCATTTCCTTTTTTTGGCTAGAAATTCCATTTGTACCGATCAATTGGGGATAGTAAAGAAGCAACAGATATATGTCAAAATCAGTAGGCAAATAATTCAACACATGATGAGTAAGAAGGTAAGGGGTCGACCTGCGACTCATTCTCCTCACTAACATCATCTAGGTCTCCTTCAGTTATATCTTCCTCCTATCTAGGATCATAGTCAGACCCAGAGTAGTCATTTCTTGTCTTTTTAGGAGAGAATACAGTTGGTGATGTGAAAATACTTGCAAAGGGCCCAACACCCTTTTTCTTTGTGCTCTTCTTGTTGGGAACCTTGCTGGCCTTCCTTGTCAGCGAGGTCGACGATGATCTGGCTTGTCTCGACGGCATGGTGGACGGAAAGGTGAACGGTGAGGAGACATGCATTGTTAGTAGGGTGGACAGCAAGGTAGCAAACCTTGACGCTGAGGTTCATGAAGATGGGAAGGAACTTGTTGGTGAGGTGGCAGATGGGGAGGACGGCCAAATGGCAGTCCTCGATGGCGAGGTGGCAGATCCGCGAGCTCGACGGCATGGTCGGAAACCAGGAAGGTGAGGACGGGCTATGGTTTGGGCTAGGTCGACGGTTAGATGATTACTAGGGAGGATAGCGGAGGGCGAGGGTACAATGCCGATCGTGCTACGACGGGCGGGCGATAGCTACGATGGGCGTAGGAGATTTGGATCTGTCTCCTTTCGATGAGGGGATAAAGAAGGGTTTTCAATAGATTATGTAAATGCCCTCTATGCCAATGCATTGGTTACGCTATGCGGATGGGCTGAATGATAAAATCAATCCGTGATAGTTTCAGCGCACGAGAACTTGGGTGCCCGAAATTTCGGATTGGCGGGAGGACCAAACCCCAAATTTTGGATTGCAGGGAGAACGGAACCACAGATTATTGGCCATTGGATGAGTAATGTGTGGCTGAAATAAATCAACATTTAAGTTTCAAAAATGAGACCTAGATTGTGGCAATTAGGGTTCTTAAGCTAGGTGACCGGTCTTGACAATCGCTTACTGGATCTCAGAATAAATGTCTTTGTTTTGTACCTAGAAATGATTTGTTAAAAATGGGCCAAGCATCCTTGCAGCACATCCTTGATGGTAGCTGCTTCATAAAATACACCATTTCAGGCAACCGGAAAATGGGAAATGGATTTTCCGTGCGCATAAAGTAAAAACTTCCTGAAGCAACATTGTTTGACATAACAAAATACACACGTGCATTGACTTCTATATGTCAAACCATGGTGGTCAGAAACCCCAAAGAGCCCCTAGAATGCAACTGCCACATGGGGATTGTGAACCAATGGACATAAGTTGCATCACCACACCCACTGGAGTGTGTGTGGACATGTGGATCATCAAGGTGTGGTTTTGAGAATAACACATGCATTGATCTCTAGAGACTCCATGTGTGTCAAACCATGGTGGTCAGAAAGTGCAAAGAGAGTCCCTGGAATGCAACCGCCACATAGGGATGGTGAACTAGTGTGACAGAAGTTGCGTCACCACACCCACTAGAGTGTGTATGCTCATGTGGGTCATCAAGGTGTGGTTTTGAGAATAACACATGCATTGATCTCTAGAGACTCCATGTGTGTGAAACCATGGTGGTCAGAAAGCCCAAAGAGCCCCTGGAATGCAACTGCCACATGGGGATGGTGAACCAATGTGATAGAAGTTGCATCACCACACCCACTAGAGTGTGTGTGGTCATGTGGATCATAAAGGTGTGGTTTTGAGAATAACACATGCATTGATCTGTAGAGACTCCATGTGTGTCAAGCCATGGTGGTCATAAAGCCCAAAGAGCCCCTGGAATATGCAACTGCCACATGGGAATGGTGAACCAGTGTGACAGAAGTTGCATCACCACACCCACTGTAGTGTGTGTTGTCATGTTTGGATCATCAAGGCATGGCTTTGAGAATAACACATGTATTTATCTCTAGAGACTCCATGTGTGTCAAACCATGGTGGTCAGAAAGCCCAAAGAGCCCATGGAATGGAACTGTCACATGGGAATGGTGAACCATTGTGACATAAGCAGTTGCATCACCACACCCATTGGATGTGTGTGTGGTCATAGCTAAATCAAGGTGTGGTTTTTAGAATAACACATGCATTCATCTCTGGAGACTCCATGTGTGTTAAACCATGGTGGTCAGAAAGTCCAAAGAGCCCTTGGATATGAAACTGCCACATGGGAATGGTGAACCAGTGTGATAGAAGTTACATCACCACACCCACTGGAGTATGTGTGGTCATGTGTGGATCATAAAGGTGTGTTTTTGAGAATAACACATGAGGGAGACTAGCGCATGCGCACGCTCTAGAGAGGACAGCGACGCTGTCTAGACACGCGTGCGCGTAGCAGTCCCGTCCTGCTTTTCCTGATCGTCATGTGGCCACGCTGCTGCACTGCTAGTATACTGATTCTTCTATTAGACGTGCGTGGTAAACAAATACGTAGGGAACAGTATATGTAAAAAGAGCAGTGCACCATGGAAAAAATAGAAAAAACTGTAGACTACCATTGGATCTTCCCGTGCACTGCGATCAAAGACAGTACAACACAGTATAAACAGGCAGTGCACGGCCGGTGCACTGGCAGGGCATTGTCTCGTGCACTGCGACCGAAGGCAGTGCAACGCGACACAACAAGACAGTGCACAAGTAGTGCACTGCCAGGATACCTCGCTGTGCACTGCGCTCGAAGGCAGTGCAACACAGTATAAACGGGCACTGCACGGCTGGTGCACTGCCAGGACATCTTCATGTGCACTGTGACCGAAGGCAGTGCAACACAACACAAAAAGGTAGTGCACAAGTAGTGCACTACCAGCATACCTCGCCGTGCACTGCGTTTGAGGGCAGTGCAATATAATACAAAAAGGTAGTACGCAGACAGTGCACTGACAGGACATCGTTCCGTACATCACGACTGAAGGCAGTGTAATGCAGAAGAAAAATCAATGCACCTGCCGTGCACCGCCAGGACATCATGTCGTGCACCACAACCGAAGGCAGTGCAATGTAGGGTCAAAGGGCAGTGGAAAACAAAAAGTTCTTCAAAATCCTATCATATGGGATCTAGTTTCTTAGATCTCGACACGACTAGCGCAATTATGAAAACAGATCTCAGTTTGGATGATTCATTTAAAAGATATCGCATTTTTCGTGTTTGAATCTAAAAAAGAAAGGGAAAAAGGACCGCCACCCCTCTCTCTCTCCAGGAACCACGTGTCGCGTGGGTATGGCTAGGGATAACGCACGAAGGACTCGTTGGACGCCACATGCAGCAACATCAGTGATTGCAGAGCACGCTCGGAAACACGCGCGCTTTTTCTAGCCTTTTCACATTGATATCTAGAGATTCCATCTGTGTCAAACCATGGTGGTTATAAAGTGTCATCGGATTGATGACAAGTACGCCATGAGGGCATCCTCGAGGCATGTGGAAGAGAGGAGTGTGAGACGTACGGTATTCAGGGATGGTGAGCACACAAGTTTACACATGTTCGAATCCGCCGGCTTTGGACGGATCCTACTCCTGCTAGCAATCCAGTATACGGCAGAGTCCTTCGTGCGGATCCTACTCCTGCTAGCAATCAAGGTCAAGTCACGTCACTGCTAGACTTTCCTGACACCATGATCGTTGGTGGGTCTGCTTCGCGTGGAACCGAGGCGCCGTTTTAATGCGTGTGCAGAGTTCAAGGCGGCGTAATCCTCACGAGGAGGTTACCCATCTCCTTCCACGACTCGTGGCATGTTTCACTATTGCATTTACACGAATCTTGGCACAGCTCGAGGATATAAATGGTTAGGATTCTTCTCCATCTTCTTCACCAGTACTTGTGTCCCTTCCTTCCTCCTGATGCTTCCCACGAAACAAAGTTCATCTGCCTCCCTAACTCCCACAGCGACGCCCATCTAAGGTCATCGGAGCCCACAAGATGGATGAAACCTCATCTTCCGCAGCGGCGGCGGTGGCAGCGATGGAGAAAGAAAGCTATCGCAGGGTCTGGATCCCTTGCGTCCTTGATGACACCAAGCTCCGCATCATGGAGAACGAATGACTCCTCCGCGCCAGCGACTAGCGGAGCGGCTATGGAGAAACCATCCCCAACCTCAACGCTGGTGAGCAAGTGCAACGCCCACCTTGACAGAGGTTTGAGCTTTCCACCCTCAGATTTCTTTTCTGAGGTCATAGATCACTCCGGAGTTCAACTCCACCATCTCCCCCTGGACTCTATTTTAGAGATGAGTTGTTAAGCTTCGTTGTGCGAGGGGTATCTCGGCATTAGGCCGACCCTTCTTCTTTTTTGGTTCTACTTTAGTACCGGATAAATTCCATCACTGCCGGTAACACCTACATTACCGGAACGCTTAGCTTTTCTATTAGGAGAGAACGCGTCTATCCTAGGATTAAAGCTAGCGAGTTGGTGAAAAAGTGGCCGTCCATGTTCTTTTACCATAAGGACAGACCGGATCCCGGCAAAGCCACTTCTTTGCCGGCTTTCGTCGACAGCGCCGCCACAACCCAAGAGTCCTGGGACGCGGATGCTCCGGCTCTCACGGACGATCTGCTTCTTACAAAGAGGCGAATCGAATATCTGATGAAGCACAAGGATCTGAAAGGATCCGACTTAGTGCACTACTGGCTGGCGCATCAGATTCAGCCCCTTCAACACCATGGGGACCGGCTTATGCACTCCATCACCAAGAGCAACACGGGCTCTCTCCGAATATGCTCCACGGCCTACTCAAATAAATACTATGAATGCCAAATCAAGTGGCTGATCAAGGAGCGGGTCAAAAGGAAAATTTCGGATTTGTCCTTGGACATGCACACAGCTGACGATCCCGTAACACTAGTAAGTTTTCTAACAGTAACTGGAATTACATGTTTGTCTATCATTGTATGTTTTTTGCAATACTAAGTTTATTTCTTCTCTTCAGCTTGCTGACCTTCCCGAGTCAGAGCTTGCTCCCCTCAAAGGATATCCTCCTGGGTTATCTTAGGATGATGGAGAGTTGGTTCCACTGTCGGATGTACATACTCGAAAGCGTAAGGCTCCAACAGTGTCTATCGACAGAAAAGAAGTGCCTATTGTGAAGAGGTAACCTTCCTCACAAGGTATTTGTATTAAATCTATTATTCTTTCTGAAGTGTAACGATTTTCATTCTATTACCTCTACAGAGCTAAACAACTCTCCAAAGGCTAGGGGAAAGGAGGCTCGTCGAAGCCCCTGCGCCAGTCAAATTTGAAATTGACTTCTCCTACCACAGCACCTCCGACTCCTGCCCCACAGCCTTCCACAGTGCCGGAGATTACTCCATCTCCACCCATTGCGGAAGATCCGGCTCAACCAGCAGAGCCAGCGATCCTTGGGTCACAAACTGACGTCACCATGGGTGACTCATGTTTTGATAAGGGTGAACCCTCTACGGGTAATGATCCCGTGGCATAAACCTTCACTGAAAACCTTCTCAGCAATCCAGGTCTTGCCAAACTTGGCATTTCTCGGAAATCTACGAAGGAGATCCAACGGCTGGCCTAGCAATGCTTGGAAAGCCGGACTATCACTGCCGAAGAAGAAGCACAAGAAGCAGAGGACATCAAGTACTCTGAACTTCTTGAACAAGTCCGTCTTTGAAACGACAGATTGAGAACCGGTGAGCTTTTGACACCGCCAGTGCTCCCACTCACCCTTGCCAAGAAGGTTACCACCGAGGTGAACATGAGCTTGAGCAAACTCACTCATGAACAACATGTAAGTCGGAATTCCAACTCACTTTTTTCCTTATGTAATATTATATCCTCCAGCCCCCAAGCATGAAGTTGGATAGATGATCCGGATTTATGCTTTCATAGGATGCCAAAGAACAAACTAGTGTAGCCCCCAAGGCTCATGCTGATATTAGTAAAAATATTAACCCGAGTCTTTAGTAGACTTCTGACTATGGGTATTCTGACTAACAGAAAGTTAATTCGTATAACCAGGAATTGTTGAGGAATATCTGCAACAAGCGGAGAGAAATCAGAGCTCTCCAGCCTGAAAATGCTCAGTTAAAGGTGTCAAGAGATGAGGCTGAAGGTAAACATTTCAGGCCTTTAATCTTGCTCTTTTTTTAACCAAATTGTTTAATAAACTATTGTTCTTGTACTTACATAACTGGTCAAACAATCTTGTGCCATGATTGAAGAGGCCGAGAATTTGAAAACCCTGGAGGTGGAGAACGCCGACTTACACCAAGAGCTGGATAAGCTCAAGGCGGTTCATGAGAAGAGCATTGCTCAAGTTCTTGAATCCACCTCCATGGCCACTGAAGAGCACGATCGTAATATTGTGATATAGGATAAGAAAATCTTGGATCTCAGTAATGAGCTATTCAGAGAGAAGGACATCACCGAGGCACTCCGGGCTAAACTCTAGAGCCTTAGGGAAGAGAAGACCAAAGTTGACGATGTCATCATTGGTATGTTTCCTACTTTCTGACTTTCTGCTTTTTAGATTCTTGGAATTTGGATATGCTTTCTAACCTTTGCATTTTATGCGCAGGTCCTCTGAACTTACTGGATTCCTCCTCCACCGAGTCTCGCACCAGCCGTCTTACACAAGTCGGTGATTTGCTTCACGATTTCCGCTGGTCTTTGGAGGATATTGGTGAAGTACTCAAGGTTCCATACATGAATATAATATCCGGCTTTGAAGTGAGAGACTAGACCAAGGAGATGCCCCAGCTCATCCAGGACTGGAACATGTCCTATGCGCGAACTGCAGCACATAACGCTCTCACCATGGTCATGAGCCACCATGGAAGCATGGAAATCTGGCAAGTAACCAGAGGGTATTCTACTGTAGATGAAGACGGACAGGAGCAAGATATCAAAGTCATCATGGAATCCTATGCCAGATATGGATGCCACGTAGCTGATCTAACCAGCTACAACACTCCTTTCTTCACTCACGTAGAGACGCCTCCTCTGCCCGCCGAAGAAACTGGTGAAGTTTCCGATGACAAACAAACCGTATCGGATTTGAATGTCTCAGAAAGATATCGGGGCGAGGGTGATGTCTCCAGTGACCCGGCTGCTCCTTCCTCCCCTCTTGCCATGTAAAAGTGGCAGAAGAAACAATATCTTATTCTGAAACAATTCGGGTTGTAAATAAGTAGTATAATACTTTTGTTAGTGCTAAGATTTGATATTCCTATTTAGCACTTTTGGCTTTATATTTGTCGTGCCTGAAATGTTTATGTAAGAACTTATTTGTTTTGCATGCACTTATCGTTTATCTGTCTTTCCGCCTCGTCCCTTTCGTGAGATGGCCAACCTTCCACACAGAATCTCTGCCGAGCAACGGAGCTCAATTGCTAAACCAGTTTAAACTCGGAAACATAGCCGACTTTCAGTACCAACCATTCACTACTCGGAAAATACCCGTGTTCGGCAATCAGATAAAAACCAAAGTACAAACTAGAAAATTTAGAGTTATACCTGAAGGTGTCATTTTTAGAATCGGAAATCTTAACCAGAACAAGCATGAGCATAAAGTACTTTCAAGTACTCTAGGATTTTCGACTGTGACATGATCATTCGGAAATAAGATAGTAAAAAACTTCTCAGAAAAATTTGAGGCAACCAATACTTTATTTCTCATTGAACGTGTCCACATATATGATTATAAAGAAAGATAATTTAAGAATAAAAGGGGCATAGCTGAGCAATATTCCACAGTCTGTCTAATTCTTTCGGATCTGTACTGCCTGCAGCTATCTTTCTCTTCTTAGTAGCAGGTCTTTCTTTGACTGGCCGTATATCAGTTAGATAGTAAGAACCATTACGCAATACTCGGCTAACTAAAAAGGGCCCTTCCCATACTGGGAAAGTTTATGTTTTCTTTTCTGCACAAGCTGGAGAACCAAGTCGCCCTTGTTGAAAGACCGATTTCTGACTCTCTGGCTATGATACTTGCGTAACTTTTGCTGATAGGATGTTGATCTCATCTCAGCAACAATGCGCACTTCTTCGATTAAATCGAGATCATTTTGTTGAGAAATTTCGGCATCCTCCTCAATATATACAACAACACGGGGATAAGTGTGAATCAAATCACTAGGAAGAACTGCTTCTGCATCATAGACCAAGAACAAAGGTGTGTATCCAGTTGACATGTTTAGAGTTTTTCTAAAGCTCCATATCATAGAGGGTAATTCCTCTGCCCAAGCCCCCGCAGCACGACGTAGTGGTGCTTCGAGTCTTGGTTTTAGGCCTTGTAGGATTAAACCATTTTCTCTTTCAACTTGTCCATTAGCCTGTGGATGTGCGACTGACGCAATGTCAAGCCGGATATTTTGTTCATCGCAAAATTCGGCAAGCTCTCCCATAGAAAAATTACTCCCATTGTCCGTAATAATGCTATGCGGATAGTCGTATCGGATTATGACATCCTCAACAAATCTTTTTGGCTATTGCTCCATCACAACTTGTTATGGGTTTAGCCTCAATCCATTTCGTGAATTTATCCACCATCACTAATAGGTGACTAAATCCACTTGGAGCTCATTTAAAGGGTCCTACCATATCAAGCCCCCAGACCACAAAGGGCCATGTTATAGGTATTGGACTCAGCTGATCAGTCGGAACATGGGCTTGATTGGCGTACTTTTGGTAGCCTTTGCATGTCTTGGCCAACCTTTCAGCATCCACCTTTGCTGTAAGCCAGAAAAAACCGTGTCTGAAAGCTTTTGCCACTAAAGATTTGGCTGCAGCGTTCACCTTCATGGATTTCCCTTAGGATTTCCACTCCTTCTTCTGGAGATACACAACGCTGAAAGTCCCAGAAACACACTCCTCTTGTAGAGCTCACCACTTATAATATTATAGGATTTTTCTCATCGGACGATCTCCTGCTCAGAACCTCGTCTTCGGGTAATTTTATGTCTACCAAATAATCAACGTAGGGTTGAGTCCAGCTTGGAATCACAGACAGAACTGCTATTAAAGGTGAGTCAGATTTGGTCGGATATTCCTCGTTAACTCCTTTTATTGAAGGAACTTTGAGGTGCTCTAAAAAAGCGCCGTCTGGGACCTTTTTCCGCGTAGAGCCTATTCGAGAAAATGCATCTGCTTCCTTGTTTTCTGTTTGAGGGAGGTGTTGAACCTCAAACCCTTCGAATGATTTCGATAATTCATCCACGACATCTCTATATGATCCCATGTGTTTGTTTGCATTACAGATATCCGACACTTGTTGAGCAACAAGATCTGAATCTCCATAACACATTAATC
This sequence comes from Avena sativa, assembly GCA_916181665.1. Taxonomy (NCBI): domain Eukaryota; kingdom Viridiplantae; phylum Streptophyta; class Magnoliopsida; order Poales; family Poaceae; genus Avena; species Avena sativa. Next base: position 422,950,657 of record OV702287.1, on the reverse strand, counting down.
GTCGGATTCTGATATCCTTAGCAATCCGGATTGCATGTAGCAGCGCTTCATATTCTGCAATGTTATTTGTTGCCGTAAAATGAATCTGCAACACATAGAAAAGTTTATCTCCTTGGGGTGACTTGAGTACCACACCAGCCCTCGAGCCCCCGAGCGCCTTACACCCATCAAAATGCAAGGTCCAATATTCTAACTCTATGAGGGTCATATTCTCCGTTGCCTTTGTCCAATCAGCGACAAAGTCAGCGAGGATTTGTGATTTGATTTCTATACGAGGTTTATACTCAATGTCGAAAGCTGAAAGCTCTATGGCCCATTTTGCGACACATCCTGTAGCATCGCTGTTGTTGATGATATCTCTCATGGGAGCTGTGCTCACCATGGTAATTGGATGTTCCTAAAAATAGTTCCATGACTTCCGGGATGCGAAGAACACACCATAAGCTATCTTTTGATAGTGCGGATATCGCTGCTTAGATTCAGTTAGGACTTCACTGAGGTAGTAAGTCGGACACTGTGATGACCCACAAGTATAGGGGGTGTATCACAGTATTTTCGACGGAAGTGAAACCCAATTTATTGATTCGACACAAGGGGAGCCAAAGAACATTTATAAGCCTTAACAACTGAGTTGTCAATTCAGCTGCACCTGGAAACAATCTTGCTCACAGCAGTTTATCAGTAGCAACAGTTTTGTAGTAGGAATAGCAAAGTAACAGCAGTAGTAAAGCAAATATAGTAGTAACAAAAGCAGTAAACAGTGGGATTCGAGTGCGGTAGGCATAGGGATGGATGGACGGGCGTTGCATGGACAAGACAATTCACATAGCAATCAGAACATAGGGCAATTGCAGATAAATAATATAAAGCATCCAAGTACTAGACAATCCTAGGCATGTGTTCCATATATAGTCTTACGTGCTCGCAATGAGAACTTGCACAACATCTTTTGTCCTGCCAGCCCGTTTGCAGCGGGGCCTCTAGGGAACTACTGGCAATTAAGGTGCTCCTTTTAATAGAGCACCAGAGCAAAGCATTAACACTCCGTGAACACATGTGATCCTCACATCAAAGCCATTCCCTTCCGGTTATCCTGATTTCTGTCACTTCGGGGGCATAGGTTCCGTACATCAACGTGTGTATACAACTTGCAGATAAGACCAAAAACAATACTATCATAATGAATCAATAACATGTACAGATCTAAAATCATGGCACTCGGGCCCTAGTGACAAGCATTAAGCACAACAAGTCGCAACAAAGTCATAAAGCACTAATAAAAGATACTAGGCACCATGCCCAAACAATCTGATGCCATTACATGAATGATCTCATCCAATCCCTACCATCCCCATAGCCTACAGCGGGGGATTACTCACTCATAGATGGGGGAAACATGGATGGTCGATGGAGAAGCGATGGTGATGATGATGGAGATGATCTCCTCCAATTTCCTGTCCCGGCAGGGTGCCAGAACGGAGTTTCTGGTGCTGTTTCGTGGAATCTGGTGGTGGCAGCGGAGCGGAACTCCTTCTGGAAAAACGTCGAACCCCCCGAAGTTTTTAGGTCAGAAGGCTCCTTATAGGCGAAAAGAGAGGCCGAGGGGGTTCCTGGGGGGCCCACACCACCCCTTGGCGCAGCCTGGCCCGTGCCACCAGGTGGTGTGGCCACCACCTGGCTCTGCTCCGTCTCGTATTCTGGCTCCTGGAGTCTTCGGGTGAAATAGGATTTTTGGCATATTTTCCGGGATTTTTCCTAATAGTTGGTTTTCTGCACAAAAAGTAGACACCAAGGCAATTCTGCTGAAAACAGCGTCAGTCCGCATTAGTTGCATCCAAATAACACAAGTTTAGAGGAGAAACAATAGCAAAAGTGTTTGGGAAAGTAGATACGTTTTGGACGTATCAACTCCCCCAAGTTTAGCTTATTGCTTGTCCTCAAGCAATTTAGTTGAAAACTAAGTGCGATAAATGAACTTTCACGAACACATTTGCTTCATAAGATGTAAATATTCTCAGCAATGAGATCAGCTACTTAGACAATTCATAATAAAGAGTATGCAACTGAGTCTACTCAATAGTTATTACTAGCTATGAAGAGATTCCAACTCAATAATAATAAGTAGCATGAGGCACAAACATAAGCAACATTACAATGCTCATAGAAAGGTATGATAGAGTGGTATCTCGCTTGCCTTTGATTATGAATGTCAAGGCACCTCTGAAGTTCAAGTGATGACTAGAAGTAAAGATATCAAGGATACAAGCATCAAAGTCATAACACAAATAATCAAGTAATGGAACAAACACAAAGAATGACAACTATGCTCTCAAGAAGGTGCTCAAAGAATATGTGGAGACTCAACAAGTAAAAGAAAAGGTTTTGAATAATTTGAAAGGCTTCCAAATGATGAAAGTATGGTACTCATTAGCTTTGAGCTCTCATTCCCCCTGTCATAAGCATATTTTAATGTAGTTAAGGTGAAAGTGAGGTCCAATCTGAGTTATATGCTTGATAGACTATAAACTGAAAATCCCAAGTCCCTTGAGTACAAGGGGTGCTCCTCATGCTACTCAACTTTAGTCACCGGTAAGTTCTTGTCATCGTAAGTATGTGCGTATCATTGACAACCACCAACGGGGTACCCCTTGCCCGATGATACGGAAGAATCCCCATATCAAAATGATAAGGCAAGAAGACAATGAGTATCTTAGCAATCTTCTTATTTACCATGGGAAATGGTGCTTTTTTATCTCTTTCCTCTTTTCATAAAACTCTCTCTCCCTTTTTTCTTTTCTCAATAGCTATCCCTCTCTTTTTTTATAAGAAGAATGCTTCATAGATATCATTATGGTTACGCTGGAGGTTTCCACAATGTCAGCATGGATTAGACCAGCGACCCAGGCGTTTCTCTAACACACATACATAACTCCATGGACTTACAAGCTCCCCTTTTATTTCACACCGACGACATCCGCAAACAAAAGAGCAAGGTATCAACTGGGTATATATTTACAAGTGTTGAAAGCGTTCCCCGTGACAGCACGGTTCTGCTAATCCCCAACCTATAATTTGCAAGCATATAACTTTCATGGAGAGTTCAGAATGGTTGAAGTTTATTAAGTGCGGGAAATAAAGTGTGCCATCAAGTTCGTGAGAGCTTTACTAACTAACTTTCTCATCACAAGCAAACATTTTATTCGGAAGAAAACAAGGCATAGTGAATATGCACGGAAGTAGCAAATGATGCTAATGGTAGGTATGGTGGACACTTTGGAAATATTTGGTTTAAGGGAGTTGGAAACATGAGTAAAACACTCAGTGGGAGTGAAGGCTAGAAATAGTGAGGGAGCAACAAACGAGAGAGCAATAGCTGTCATTATCATGCTTGCAACAAAACAGGACTACTCATGGCATGAAAGTGATTCAAGATCCTCAAGGCAAAATAATTCATCGAGGCTCAACTGATTATTACAGTCATGTGCATGCATGAGCATGTGCCAAGTCAATTCAAATCAAACATTCAGAGGAGGATACCACGGTGTCATACCAATTTATGAATAGAGCAATGTAAGCAAACATTTATAAGACATGCTACAAACTATTAGCGAGCTGGAGCTAATCATAAGAAAGAAAGAACTACTAAGCATCCAAAGAAAACATACACTCTACATGAACAGACTAAGCATGCTCACAGTGATGAGTATATGTACAAAAATGAAGACAAATAGAGTTCGTTACCAGCCTCTTACCATGCCTCAAGTTGTCATTAATCCTCATTATTGCTCTTCACTTGTGTGACTTGAATAATAATTTGAAACCAATATTCCACTGAGGACTGCTGAACCCTGTAGCAAACTCACAAAACCAAAGAAGAACAACAAATATTTTTGGTGTTTTCGATTTTTAAACAAGAAACAAAAGGGAAAAACAAGCAAAGCAAAATATTTTTGGGTTTTTCGAATAGTTCAAACAAAGAAAAAAGGGAAAAACAAACCAAGGCAAAAAGAAAAAGCAAACCAAAGAGAAACAACAAAAATATTTTTGGTCTTTTTGTGTTTTAGAAAGCAAAAGCAAAAGAAAAACGAAAACTAAAAATAGAACGAAAACATGAATATACAAAGTACCAACGCAACATGATATGGAAATGAGTGCGATGTCGGCGTACCTCCCCCCAAGCTTAGGCTTTTGTCCTAAGTTGGTATCAATCCCAAGCTAGCCAGGATGAAGTGTCACCCTGGTACGACGAAGTGGTCCCCTCATCCTGGTGCGAGCTCGAGTACGTCCCTCCGTAATGCGCAGAGTAATCATAGGAGGGTACATCCTCCCGGTGCTGCTCGTGGAAACCCAGCAAGCAAATCTGCTCGTCCACCTCCTCCTTAGAGCGCGACCACGGTCTCCTATGAACACTAGACAAAGCAGGATGTGGCAAAAGGATCTCCCTTTCATCCCCGTCAATGAAAAGCATCCTATATACTAGATTGTTCAAATCAGAGGTAGCAGTGACAAAGTGATGAGTTTTCATGGCAACAAGGTCAAGCCTCTGTGGTGCCATCATAGCATCATAGGTATCCACTGAAAGACCTAATGCATTGACTATACGCGAGGCAATGATGCCCCCATAGATAGGCCCCCTAGCATCTAGGCGGCGAGCAATAAGCGAGCCAAGATTGTACCGAGTATCATTTTTAAACGCAGCAGCAAGGAATGCTAAATGATAGTTGGAGATATTACTTGTGTTCTCCCTACCAAGTACACTAGTAGCAAGATAATATGCAAAGTATCTAAGAGCAGGGAGTTGGATATTTCTTATCTTTCCGCGTTGCGCCACGCGGTCACCCCTCGGTAGAGCTCCAACAAATCAGCGGGTCACCCTTGAATTTTCTTCACGGTCCTTGTCATGTGCACACCTACAATACTGCAAAATCTCTCCAAAGGCATGGTGAAGGGCATATTATAGATTTTGAAAGATATAGTAGACTAATAGGGTGTGTTAGTAAACGTGAAGCTCTCAACAAAAAATTTGGTGAGCATAGCGTATTGCGCACTCTCATCTTGCATATATGAGGTCAAACCAACCCTCTCAATCAGTAGCAAGAAATCATCAAGAATACCTGCAGCTTGTAAGAAAGTAAAACAAGGAAAAGAGGATGGGTGAGCATCCCCATCATCCCTTTCACTACCAATACGAGTTGCAATGAGATCTTCATTGTATGATGGCCTAGCTTGAGAGTCTGTCCTCGAGGGCCTCGAACTCCTAGGTGCATCCCTCTCAAATATCTCTCCAAAAGTATGGTTGTTCATGCTTGGTATTCTGAAATTTAAACACCTATTAAACAAGTGATTGCAAAGTAAATATAATGAAGGATTCTACTCATAGGGACTTGCAAGAGGCCTAAACATGCATCAAAACTATATCTCTAAGCATCAAACAAGCTTACAAGCTCTCATAACTAGTCACCTACAGCAACAAAATACTCAACATATAATCCACTAAACACAAATCTACTTGGACAAGGGGAGGAGTCACATACCAGGGAACAAATGCTCCAAATTTCAGCAAGAAAGATGGGATGAGCAAGGAGATCGAAAGAATCGAGAGAAAGCACCACAAGAACGCGATTTTGAGATATGAACTAGAGCTTACTCGGGAGAGAGAAGAAAGTGGCAGGTGAGAGAGTTAGTGGGGGGCTAGGGGTGGCCCACACCAGGGCATGGCGCCACCCAAGGCTGGCCGCGCCACCATGTGGTGTGCCTGCCTGGTGGGCCCCCCTGGTACCTCCCAAGTACTCCTCTGCCCCTTTTTTCACGTAAAAATTTAATATGAATTTTCTGGAATTTTTCGAGACACTTTATTTTTGGGCATTTTTCAGAGATAGAAGAATGATTTTTCTGACAGACAGATATTTTTCTTTTTTGGAAACATGATGCAAGGACAAAACAAGGCTAGAACTACAGAAGTTCTAACATGAAAGCAACTAACAACAAAAAGAAAGCTAAACAAAAGCAAAAACTAAAATGCAAAGGATAGAAATAAACGGAGATAATCATAATGAAAACATTGTTTTGTTCAATGGAATCCTTTTGTTAACAAGGTTGATCAAGTCTTGCTACCAAAACAATTGCATATGAGACAAAACTTTGTATTCCACTAATGATTATGTTACCTCAACCTTGATAACAATGGTCCCAATTATAATAGTTTCAAAATTTTCTCTTGGTATGGGACAATATATTTCTCCAACTTGAATGCCTTCAACATGTTCAAATCAATTCAAACCATAAGTCCTTTCAATCTTCTAGGGGAAATAGACAGTATGTTCCTTGTCATTAACATTGAAAGTCACCTTTCCTTGATTACAATTAATAATAGCTCCTGCAGTATTAAGAAAAGGTCTCCCAAGAATAATAGACATATTATCATCTTCAGGCATTTCAAGCACAACAAAATCAGTTAATATCAAGCAATTGTGAGGCACCTGAACAGGTACATCCTCACATATACCCACAGGAATAGTGGTAGATTTATCAGCCATTTGCAAAGATATATTAGTTGCTATCAATTTTTCAAGCTGAAGCCTCTTATAGAGAGAGAAAGGCATAACACTACCTCTAGCTCCCAAATCACACAAAGCAGTTCTAACATAACTGTTCTTAATAGAGCAAGGGATAGTTGGAATCCCTGGGTCTCCAAGTTTCTTAGGAACCTTACTATTAAAGGAATAATTAGCAAGCAAAGTAGAAATTTCTTCATTAGGGATCTTCCTTTTATTCGAGACAATGTCCTTCATATACTTTGAGTAAGGAGGCAATTTAATAGCATCAGTCAAAGGAATTTGCAGGAATAAGGGTTTCATCCACTCACAAAACTTATTATAATGTTCATCCTCCTTTGACTTGTGTTTCTTATCAGGGAAAGGCATAGGTTTTTGGACCCAAGGTTCTCTTTCACTACCATGTTTCTTAGCAATAAAATCTTCTTTGGTGTATTTAGTATTCTTAGTGTGGTTTTCAGGTTCTTCTTCAACTTTTTCTTCATTAGGAACTTCATTTTCTTCATTACCACTTGCAGTTTTAGCATCAGAGATAGATATACTATTAGGATCTATAGCAGGTTTAGAGGGTTCTACAAAAGTTTTATGTTTCTTTTTCCTTTTCTTACGAGTAGAACCACTATTTTCAGCTTGTTGAGAGTCCTGCTCAATTCTTTTGGGATGCCCCTCAGGATATAGAGGATCATGGGTAGCAGCACCACTTCTAGTTCTAATTTCGTAAGCATGTTTTTCTTTAGAAGCATTAACTAGAAAGTCGTTTTGCACTTTAACGAGTTGATCTATTTGAGTTTGGATCATTTGAAAGTGTTTAACAATCATTTTAACATCATTAGAGGTTCTTTCCACTATATCTTTCAACTCAACAATTGCTCTAGTGTTTTCCATTAGATGATTTTGCACCCTTTTATTAAAGTTATCTTGCTTAACAATAAAGATATCGAATTATTCTAAGCATTGATCAGGAGGTTTAGAGTAAGGGATATCACCTTCATCAAAGTTTTGGAGAGAGTGTACCTCAATAGTGGATGAGTAGGGAATAGGCTTACATAATTCTTCTATATGAGGTAAATTCTTGACATCTGCAGCTTTAATTCCCTTCTCCTTAAGACATTTATTAGCTTCCTTCATCACTTCATCATTTAATTCAGTAACTCCCCTATTCTTTGATGTTGGAATAGGCACCAGAATAGATGGTTCAGGTACAATTACTTCAGGTATTGCTTGTTTAGGAGGATTCCAATCTTCATAGTTCTTACTTATTTTAGTCATTAATTCCTCAGCTTCCTTAGGAGTCCTATTCCTGAAAACACAATCAGCACAACTATCTAGGTATGTCCTAGATTCCTCGGTTAGTCCATTATAAAATATATCAAGAAGCTCATTCTTACGTAATGGACTTCCAGCTTGTGCATGAATCAAAGCACAAAACCTTGCCCAAGATTCAGGCAATACCTCTTTTTCTCCCTGTTTAAAATCAAAAAGTTCCTGCAAAATAGCATGTCTAGCACTAGGAGGAAAATATTTCTATAGGAAAGTACTAATCAAGTACTCAGGGCTATCAATAGATCCAGGAGGTAAATTACTAAACCAAGTTTTAGCTTCTCCTTTCAGTGAAAAGGGGAAAATCTTAGCAACAAAGTAAGTACGCATCTTAATATCATCAGAAAACAAGCCACTCATGGTAGAAAGTTCATTCATATGTGCCACCGCACTTTCATTCTTAGTCCCACAAAAAGGTTCTTTCTTGATAATAGCTATGTAAGATAGGTCGAGAGAGAAATCATAATCTTCATCTATAATGTTTATGGGGGAAGCAGCAAACTTAGCATCAGGAGACAATTTTGGTCTAATAGTATGCCTCTCAAGGAGACTCTTAGCAGTGCTCCTATCATGGATGTTTTTACATTCTTTAATAAATTCATCGGTCACCTCAACAAAACCATCTTCAATATCATAACTCTCACTAGACTCAGGTGAGCTAATAGGTGTGGTAGTGTCTTCATTAGGAGTTTCGGTATTTCCAAATATAGTTCTAGCAATCGTAGCATCTAGGAAAGGACCTAATGAACCACTCTTATCAAGCACAGTAGAAGCAGCATCATAAGCATCAGAAGTTTCAGATTCAACAGTAGTAGCAGTGTGTGTAGCATGTGTATGTGGTGGTGTAAGGAACTTACTCAAAACAGACGGTGAATCAAGAGCAGCAGAGGTGTTCAGAACCGTACCTCTTATTGTAGTGGATGGTAAAATAGGAAATTTGCCATCACGAGACTTACCCATGATGGATGGATAGCAGCGAACAATAGAGAATCCAAGTGAACTTGATAAATAAAGCTATGCCCCCCGACAACGGCGCCAGAAAATAGTCTTGATGACCCACAAGTATAGGGGGTGTATCACAGTATTTTCGAGGGAAGTGAAACCCAATTTATTGATTCGGCACAAGGGGAGCCAAAGAATATTTATAAGCCTTAACAACTGAGTTGTCAATTCAGCTGCACCTGGAAACAATCTTGCTCACAGCAGTTTATCAGTAGCAACAATTTTGTAGTAGGAATAGCAAAGTAACAGCAGTAGTAAAGCAAAGACAGTAGTAACAAAAGCAGTAAACAGTGGGATTCGAGTGCGGTAGGCATAGGGATGGATGGACAGGCGTTGCATGGACAAGACAATTCACATAGCAATCAGAACATAGGGCAATTGCAGATAAATAAGTTAAAGCATCCAAGTACTAGATAATCCTAGGCATGTGTTCCATATATAGTCATACGTGCTCGCAATGAGAACTTGCACAACATCTTTTGTCCTGCCAGCCCGTTTGCAGCGGGGCCTCTAGGGAACTACTGGCAATTAAGGTGCTCCTTTTAATAGAGCACCGGAGCAAAGCATTAATACTCCGTGAACACATGTGATCCTCACATCAAAGCCATTCCCTTCCGGTTATCTCGATTTCTGTCACTTCGGGGCCATAGGTTCCGGACATCAACGTGTGTATAAAACTTCAGATAAGACCAAAAACAATACTATCATAATGAATCAATAACATGTTCAGATCTGAAATCATGGCACTTGGGCCCTAGTGACAAGCATTAAGCACAACAAGTCGCAACAAAGTCATAAAGCACTAATAAAAGATACTAGGCACCATGCCCTAACAATCTGATGTCATTACATGAATGATCTCATCCAATCCCTACCATCCCCATAGCCTACGGTGGGGGATTACTCACTCATAGATGGGGGAAACATGGATGGTCGATGGAGAAGCGATGGTGATGATGATGGCGATGATCTCCTCCAATTCCCTGTCCCGGCAGGGTGCCAGAACGGAGTTTCTGGTGCTGTTTCATGGAATCTGGTGCTAGCGGCGGAGCGGAACTCCTTCTGGAAAAACGTCGAACCCCCCGAATTTTTAGGTCAGAAGGCTCCTTATAGGCGAAGAGAGAGGCCGAGGGGGTGCCTGGGGGCCCACACCACCCCTTGGCGCGGCCTGTCCTGGCCCGCGCCACCAGGTGGTGTGGCCACCCCCTGGCTCTGCTCTGTCTCGTATTCTAGCTCCTAGAGTCTTCGGGTGAAATAGGATTTTTGGCATATTTTCCGGGATTTTTCCTGATAGTTGGTTTTCTGCACAAAAAGTAGACACCAAGGCAATTCTGTTGAAAACAGCGTCAGTCCGCATTAGTTGCATCCAAATCACACATGTTTAGAGGAGAAACAATAGCAAAAGTGTTCGGGAAAGTAGATACGTTTTGGACGTATCACACTGCACCGGGTCTTCCTGTTTTTTCCTTTGGTCTCTCCACCACCATGATGACACTAATGACCCTGTTTGCCCCAGCAATATAGAGCAATATCGGTTCCTGAGGTTCCAGTGCTACGAGGATAGGAGCAGACGAGAGTACTGTCTTCAGGTATTATAGTGCAGCTTCAGCTTCGTCAGTCCAAACGAACTTTTTGGTCTTATTCAGGAGCTTGTAAATTGGTGCGGCTCTTTCACCGAGCCGGCTCACAAATTGACTGACTGCAGCAATCAAACCAGTTAGTCTTTGAACGTCCTTCAGGCGAGTAGGCCTGGAAATATTGAGTATAGCCTTGATATTGTCGCGCTTCACCTCTATGCCTCTTTGTGACACGATGAAACCTAAAAAATTTCTGGCTGGTATTCCAAAGAAGCATTTCTTCAGGTTAAGCATTACGGTGTATTTGCGTAAATTGTCGAATGTCTCCTCCAAGTCGGAAATTAAGGTTTCCTTCTTTTTGGACATCACCGCAATGTCGTCCACATATGCATGTACGTTGCGTATGATTTGGTCATGGAGGCAACGCTGCATAGTGTGCTGGTAGGTAGCTCCTACGTTTTTGAGCCCAAAGGGCATTGTAATGAAACATAAGGTTCCGAAGGGGGTTATAAATGAAGTTTTGACTTTGTCTGATTCCTCCATTCGAATTTGGTGATAACCGGAATATGCGTCAAGAAAACATAGGAGTTCTGAGCTAAAGGAAATATGCCCTAGAGGCAATCATAGAGATGATTGTATTTTATGTGTATCCATGAGTTATTATAATGTTCCATGAATATCCATATACCAGGCAACTTGTATTGATTGGCAATTATGTGAATTGTTTGTGAAACTCTTTACTTGTATGGTTATCTAATAATTGTCCCTAGTCGGAGTTCATGTGAGGACACACATGAATATTAGACTAGCACATCAATTGGTTGATGACTATGTTTCGCAAGTCATAGACATGGAGATGTCAAACCAATGATGTGGACACATGTTATGAATATGGGGTTAGACTGACCCAACTTGAGACTAGCAATAATACTTGCAGCTCTCTCTACACATCGTGTACGTTTTGTCCTTAGACCTGAGATTGTCACATGTACTTGAGATGTGGATCGACCTACTTTGGGGCTATCAAACACTACTCCGTAGCTGGGTAGTTATAAAGGTAGCTTTCGGGTTTGTCCTGATACATGCTGCAAGGCATCGGTCAATCAAGATGGGATTTGCCCCTCTCTACTTAAGAGAGATATCTCTGGGCCCCTCGAGTGATCGGATCCAGAAATGCATGGTCGTGCTACATATGGTTAAGAGTTAACCTAGTAAAGGGATTCCAAATCACAGTATCGAGAAAGAGAGGTCAGCTTGGAGCTAGACCAAATATCATGAGGCAAAGGGAAATACATGTACTCAACCTTGTGATGGTTTGTCCGAATGATCTTTCTATGCGTTTAGGAGTTGGCACGTCTTGCTAGAGGCCGCTACCAACTATTGACGGAGTAAGTGTACTCGTGTCATGTCTATACGTGTATGAACCTATAGGGTCACACACTTTAGGGGCTAGAAGCCTAATGAGGATTGGAACCAAATTAGACCAGGCTTAGGCTACTAATGGGCTGCTAATGTAGAAGCCCACCAAGGATGCCTATATAAGAGAGAGTGAGGCGAGCTAAATAGGGTTGAGCATTCCACCCAGCCGCCACTCCTCTTCCGCCTGTGTTGCACGTGCAGACCTAGCAGTCTGGCGTGTGACGGCTTCCACTCCGGACATGTGGATACCTCGGAGGTGCTGCAGCTGTAGCACTTGGACGATCCACGCAAAGGGGAGCTGCTCGTGGGACGAGGATGAGGAGGAGACGTAGAACATCTACACTTCCCCGACGTGCTTCATCGAGTTCCGCAAGTGCGCGTCTAGTGGTTATCCTGTGATCTATGACAATAGTATTCCTGGTTGACGGGGTAGAAAATTTTGATTTTACGCTAGTGTAGCCTACACGTTTCCCTATAGTGGTATCAGAGCCGATGATGTTCAGTCATAGGTTCGGGAAGTTTTCATATGGTGATATGTAGATTGATATGGATGATGTGATCGTCTGTATGGCGGTGGTTCTGGATTGATCTATGATCTTATTTTCCGTGATTGTGATTCTAAGGTTGTCGAACGACTTACCCCAACCGGTCGGTTTCCGCCATCGGGGTAGACAGTGACACATAAATCCTTTTGAATCATGAGAAGATCAATATGATTGATCGAATTGGGAATTAGATCTGAATCGACGTACCGTGATCAAAAGAGTTTGGTTGAATCGGAACTATGGTCGATTTATGGTAAATTTGATTTGCCGATCAAAATCCTTAAAGAAAATTGTATAGATTTGATCTCTCAAAATCCTTAGAGATACCGCCAGGGGCGCTGCCCCTTCGAACCCCGCAGGGGGAGACCCCTAGACCCCCCTTAATCGTAGCCCCCTTTTGGTATCACGTTAAGGTTCATAGGTGCTACGATTTCACATGATCCGGTAGAATGCGATTCTATGCACAACTTGTTTTTGTAGGATTTATGTGATCAGTATGGCCCAAAAATGTATGTGATGCATGTATGTATTTTTCATGACCTGCGTGTCGTGAGTAGGGCAACACGACTAGAGCCATATGTGTTGTCAATTATTGTAATGGCTTGCGTGCCAACTTGTGATGATCCCAATACCATGTAATTTTGATTACTATCTGTTAGGAGTAATAGCTTGTATTAGTTCTTGGAGAACTCATCACTTGGAGGATGGCTCGCATAGAGCATGAAGATGGATATCATCATGGTGGACAGGTTCTATGGCGATGGAGACCACCATGAGAAAAATGGGCCATACTGTATCACATCTATGTGAATGCTATACTTATACGTTTTACTACTATGCATGCTTAGATGATAGAAATAGAATGATCCCTCACAAAGTTCAAGTTAAACCATGCCCTCCCAACCAAACCTTGCACCATCCTATGCCCTGTACAATCGTTGGTGGGTCTATGAAATTAGGGTGCCATGGTTTTCCTTGGCTGGATGGGTTTGTATCGGATACCTACAAGCATAAGGGTTGGTGAGCTTAACAAGGTCATCTTAACAGTTAAGGACCTTGGGGCATAAAGGTTGGGCGCCTAGTTTTGACATAGAGATGTCACCCAACAACAAGAGTCATATGTGATATGATTAGCAAAGGTTGCTTACCGATTTACATTGTCTTCTAGCAGTGATGCTAAAGCTCACTAGTCGACTTGTTAATTGTGGATCTTGAATCACTTAGTATCAAAAGAGGGATGTTGATTTAAGTGGGAGTATATGCTATTAAATTGTTTAATATGTTTTACTCTTTCATGGTTACATGGCTTAGTATTTTGCATATTTTTGTTGTAGATCAATGGCATCGAACAATTCATCACCTTTTGCTTTGCGTTCGATTCTTGAAAAGGATAAACTAAATGGAACAAACTATTCGGACTAGGTCCGTAACCTGAGAATTGTTCTCAGGGCTGAGAAAAAGGAAACTGTTTTGGATACCCCAATCCCGGATGAACCTGCTGATAATGCAATTGCTACCCTTAAGAATGCCTACAAGAAAGCATGTGATGAATCTCTTGAGGTTAGTTGTCTTATGCTTGCATGCATGGAACCTGATCTTCAAAAGCATTTTGAGGATCAGGAAGTGTACGATATGATCGTTGCGCTTAAGGACATGTTCCAGACTCAGGCTAGGACTGAGACGTACAATGTCGCTAAGTCCTTTGTGGAATGCAAGATGGCAGAGGGAGCAGCTGTAGGCCCCCATGTGATCAAAATGGTTGGTTATAGTCAGACTTTGGAAAAGCTTGGTTTTCCATTGGGCCAAGAGTTGGCCACTGATTTCATTTTGGCATCTCTTCCGTCTAGCTATGGGCATTTCATTTCGAACTACCATATGCATGGGGTGGAGAGGGGCCTTAACGAATTATGTGGGATGCTGAAAACAGCAGAATGTGACATTAAGAAGTGTGCAGAGCATAGCCATGTGATGGTTGTGTAGAACAAGCCTAGCTTCAAGAAAAAGGGCACTTCTTGGCAGAAGAAGAAGGGCAAGGCTAAGGATATGATCCCTAAGCCAAACCCTGCACCCAAGCAAAAGTCTGGACCTATAGGAGACACTGAGTGTTTCTTTTGTCATGAATATGGCCACTGGAAGAGAAACTGCAGCAAGTACCAGGCTTCTTTGAAGAAGGGTGGAAGTAAGAGTACTTCCCACTCAGGTACGCTTGTTGTAAATGTTGTGGACATTTTTCTCGCAGATTCTTATGTTAACTCTTGGGTATTTGATACCAGATCGGTTGCTCATATTTGAAATTCGATGCAGGGGCTAATAAGAACTAGAGAAGTGTAGAAAGGTGAAGTGGATTTTCGCGTCAGAAATAAAGCAAGGGTTGCTGCATTGTTCGTCGGCGTCATGCAACTTCACCTTCTGTCAGGATTTATTATGGTGTTAAATAATTGTTATTACATTCCTAGTATGGGTCGAAACATTTTATCACCTTCATGTTTGATGAGGGATGGTTATTCATTCGCGAATACAAACAATGGTTGTGTAATCTCAAAGAATGCTATGTTTGTGGCTAATGCTCCCATTGTGAATGGGTTATTTATTTTAAATCTTGATCATGCATGTGTTTACAATGTTAGTGCTAAAAGGCTTCGGCCAAATGATTTGAGTCCTACCTATTTATGGCATTATCGTTTGGGGCATATAAGTGAAAAGCGCATGAAGAAGCTCCATGGTGATGGTCCTCTAACTTCGTTTGATTTTGAATCATTCGAGACATGTCAAGCTTGTTTACTTGGAAAGATGACCAAGACTCCTTTTACGGGGTTTCCCGAGAGAGTGACAAACTTATTGGAACTCATAAATACTGATGTATGTGGACCAATGAGCACGATAGCCAGAGGACGATATCACTACTTCATTACTTTCACTGATGATTTCAGTAGATATGGCTATGTCTACTTGATGAAGCATAAGTCTGAAACTTTTGAAAAGTTCAAAGTGTTTCAGAATGAGGTAGAGAATCAACGTGGCAAGAAAATAAAGGCCTTGCGATCTGATTGTGGAGGTGAATATTTGAGTCACGAGTTTAGCAATCATCTTAAGAGTTGCGGAATTGTTCCACAGCTCACGCCGCCCGGAACACCTCAAAGAAACGGGGTCTCTGAACGGCGTAATCTAACTTTGTTGGACATGGTTCGATCGATGATGAGCCAGTCAGATTTACCATTATCATTTTGGGGTTACCCGCTAGAAACAGCAGCTTTCACACTAAACAGGGTACCGTCTAAAATCCGTAGTTAAGACACCATATGAGATGTGGACTAGAAAGAATCCCAGTTTGTCTTTTCTAAAGATTTGGGGTTGTGATGCATTTTTCAAGCGACTTCAGTCGGACAAGCTAACACCCAAATCCGATAAGTGCATTTTTGTAGGATACCCAAGGGAAGCCTTAGGGTATTACTTCTACAACCAGGAAGAGGGCAACGTGTTTGTCGCTCGTAGCGGTGTTTTCCTAGAGAAAGAGTTTCTCACAAAGGGAACGAGTGGAAGGTCCGTGCGACTTGAAGAAGTTCAAGATGAGACAGTCGGGGATGCTTCTACGAGTGATGCTATTGTAGCAGAACAAGTTGAGGAACCTGTGGCAATAGAAGCACCACAGCCACGAAGGTCAGCAAGGCTCCGCGAAGTGCGAGAGTTATTATTGTTAGACAATGATGAGCCTGCGACCTATGCAGAAGCGATGGTGGACCCAGACTCTGAGAAATGGCTGATTGTCATGAGATCCGAGATAGAGTCAATGGGAGACAATCCAGTTTGGAACTTGGTTAACCGGCCTGATGGTTTTAAAGCCATCGAGTGCAAGTGGATATATAAGAAGAAGATTGATATGGATGGAAATGTTCACATCCATAAAGCTCGACTTGTTGCAAAAGGTTTTCGACAAGTTCAAGGAGTTGACTATGACGAGACTTTCTCGCCCGTAGAGATGCTTAAATCTATACGGATCATTCTAGCCATTGCTGCATATTTCGATTATGAGATATGGCAGATGTACGTCAAGACGGATTTCTTAAATGGAATCCTTACTAAGGACGTGTATATGATGCATCCCGAAGGTTTTGTCGATCCAAACAATGCTGAAAAGGTATGCAAACTTCAAAAGTCTATTTATGGGCTGAAGCAAGCATCTCGAAGTTGGAACATTCGATTTGATGAAGTTGTAAAGGAGTTTGCCTTCACCAAAAACGAACAAGAACCTTGTGTGTATAAGAAAGAAAATGGGAAATCACTTGTGTTTCTAATTTTATATGTGGATGACATATTACTGATTGGAAATGACATTCCTATGCTCGAGTCTGTTAAGACCTCATTAAAAATAGTTTTTCTATGAAGGACTTAGGAGAAGCGGCATATATTCTGGGTATCAAGATCTATAGAGATAGATCAAGGAGGCTAATTGGATTAAGCCAGAGTACGTACATTGACAAAGTGTTGAAGCGGTTCAGCATGGAAGAGGCTAAGAAGGGGTTCTTGCCCATGTCTCACGGCATTAAACTTAGCAAGACTCAGTGTCCTTCGACCACTGATGAGCGAGAGTGCATGAGTAGGGTTCCATATGCTTCGGCTATTGGATCCATCATGTATGCGATGACATGTACTCGCCCAGATGTTTCCTATGCTCTAAGTGTTACGAGCAGATACCAGGCTGATCCAGGTGAGAGTCACTGGACAGCGGTAAAGAATATCCTTAAGTACTTGAGAAGGACTAAGGATATGTTCCTAGTTTATGGAGGTGAGGTTGAACTCAGTGTAAAGGGTTACACAGATGCGAGTTACCTTAACGACTTAGATGACTTGAAATCGCAATCAGGTTATGTGTTTGTCATGAATGGTGGTGCTGTGAGCTAGAAAAGTTCCAAGCAAGATATACAGTGGCCTCCTCTTCAACAGAAGCTGAATATATTGCTGCCTCGGAGGCTGCAAAGGAAGCTGTTTGGATTAGGAATTTCCTGATTGCTCTTGGTGTGGTTCAGGGCTCGTCCAATCCCTTGGACGTTTATTGTGACAACAATGGTGCTATTGCACAAGCCAAGGAACCTAGACAGCACCAGAAGAACAAACATATTCGCATGCGTTACCATCTGATTCGTGAGTTCATTGATGATGGTAGTGTCATGTTATGCAAAATACATACGGACTCAAATGTTGCTGATCCCTTGACTAAGCCACTCCAACAGCCTGCGCATGAAGCGCACACAAGAGCAATAGGTATTAGATACTATCTAGATTGACTCTAGTGCAAGTGGGAGACTGAAGGAAATATGCCCTAGAGGCAATCATAGAGATGATTGTATTTCATATGTATCCATGAGTTATTATAATGTTCCTTGTACATCCATATATCAGGCAACTTGTATTGATTGGCAATTATGTGAATTGTTTGTGAAACTCTTTACTTCTATGGTTATCTAATAGTTGTCCCTAGTCGGAGTTCATGTGAGGACACACGTGAATATTAGACTAGCGCATCGATTGGTTGAGGACTATGGTTCGCAAGTCATAGACATGGAGATGTCTAACCAATGATGTGGACACATGTTATGAACATGGGATTGGACTGACCCAACTTGAGACTAGCAATAATACTTGCAGCTCTCTCTACACATCATGTACATTTTGTCCTTAGACCTGAGATTGTCACATGTACTTGAGATGTGGATCGACCTACTTTGGGGCTATCAAACACTACTCCATAGCTGGGTAGTTATAAAGGTATCTTTCGGGTTTGTCCTGATACATGCTGCAAGGCATCGGTCAATCAAGATGGGATTTGCCCCTCTCTACTTGAGAGAGATATCTCTGGGCCCCTCAAGTGACCGGATCCAGAAATGCATGGTCGTGCTACATATGGTTAAGAGTTAACCTAGTAAAGGGATTCCGAATGACAGTATCGAGAAAGAGAGGTCATCTTGGAGCTAGACCAAATATCGTGAGGCAAAGGGAGAGACATGTACTCAACCTTGTGATGGTTCGTCCGAATGATCTTTATATGCATTTAGGAGTTGGCACGTCTTGCTAGAGGCCGCTACCAACTATTGATGGAGTAAGTGTACTCGTGTCATGTCTATACGTGTATGAACCTATAGGGTCACACACTTTAGGGTCTGGAAGCCTAGTGAGGATTGGATCCGAATTAGATCAAGCTTAGGCTGCTAATGGGTTGCTAATGTAGAAGCCCACCAGGGATGCCTATATAAGAGAGAGTGGGGCGAACTGAATAGGGTTAAGCATTCCACCCAGCCGCCACTCCTCTTCTGCCCGTGTTGCACGTGCAGACCTAGCAGTCTGGTGTGTGACGGCTTCCACTCCGGACATGTGGATACCTTGGAGGTGCTGCAGCTGTAGCACATGGACGAGCCGCGCAAAGGGGAGATGCTCGTGGGACGAGGACGAGGAGGAGACGTAGAACATCTACACTTCCCCGACGTGCTTCATCGAGTTCTGCAACTGCGCGTCTAGTGGTAATCCCGTGATCTATGACAATAGTATTCCTGGTTGACGCGGTAGAAAATTTTGATTTTACGCTAGTGTAGCCTACCCGTTTCCCTACACGAGCCTGCCGTAGAATCGATAACTTGATCAATCCTAGGTAGTGCTAACGGATCTTTAGGACAAGCCTTGTTCAAGGCGGTATAATCTACACACATCCTTAAATCAGTGGTGTCCTTTTAGGTACCATTACAGGATTAGCCGACCACTCAGTGTGGATGACCTCTTCTATGAATCTGGCTAACTCGAGCCGGGCTGGCTCCTTAGCTATTGCTTTTCGCTTTTCATTGCCGAAACGTTGTAAGGACTATTTGAAGGGTTTAGCGTTTGGGTATACATTTAGAGAGTTCTCGGCAAGTTCCCTAGGTACTCCGGTCATGTCATATGGCTACCATGCAAAGATATCTTGATTTTCTTTGAGGAACTTGACGAGCACGCTTTCCTATGCATGGTCTAAACCTACACCTATCTGGGTCACGTTGGAGGGGTCATCATCCTTCAACGGTGTCG
This sequence comes from Avena sativa, assembly GCA_916181665.1. NCBI lineage: Eukaryota > Viridiplantae > Streptophyta > Magnoliopsida > Poales > Poaceae > Avena > Avena sativa. The sequence goes on along the minus strand of OV702287.1, from coordinate 422,931,190 downwards.
TCTTCGTCTCTTCTGATGCTTTGAACTACGGAGTCGGCTTTGTAACCTCCTTCTTCATCGTGGGCATCTCGTACGGGTCGATGGTCTTCTTGATCCTCCTGGTACTCCTACGCATGCAGCACAACTTTAGCAAAGGCGACATTTCCGTCCTCGCACCCTCGTGCCTTCTTCGGGTCTCCCCTGATGGTGATCACGCCTTTGGGACCTGGAATTTTCATCATATTGTAAATGTAAAACGGACGAGCCATTAAAGCCCAGTAAGCTGGCCGTCCGAATATATCATGGTAGGCGCTCTTGAATGGGACCACTTCGAAGGAAAGTGCCTCCGTCCGATAATTATTTAGAGTACCAAAGGTGACATCCAAAGTGATCTCTCCTAGGGAATTTACTTGTCTTCCTGGGACAACTCCGTGAAAGATCACAGAGCTGTGGTTCAGCTATGTCTCCGAGATCCGCATCCGGCATAGCGTTTCGACATACAAAATATTGATGCTGCTACCGCCGTCCATAATAGTCTTGGAGAAACCATAGCCGTTAATAACTGGATTGATGACTAAGGCATATTTTCCTCACATATGCAACTTAGGCGGATGACCAGCACGGTCAAAGGTGATTGACACTTTCAACCAGTCCAAGTATTGTGGGAGATCCGGAACAGTCTCGTTGAGTTCATGTAGCACTACTTTCTTGACCTTAGCTGGTTGATACCCAAGGAAAGAGACGTAGGTGTCTTTCTTTGTTGGGAAGTTCTTCTTTTCATCCGACTTGGGATTTGAAGGCTCTTCTTCCTCCATGTCGGAATCCTCCTTGGTCTCCTTTTATTTTTGGGATCCATCTTTCCCTTCTTCCGCTTAGCCCTGTAGCCAGCGGTATCGTCCTTCTTGATGTCGTCATTGAAATGACACTCTGCGCTTGTGTGGGATGATTCCCCTTTGGGATCTAAGTGATGCACGCACGGGTTATTGGCAATGTCGGCCCACGAGTAGGTTATGCCAGGTTGCTGGTCTCCTCTACCCTGGACCCTTGATGTCCCACGACCGCATCCACGACCACCGCCGCACCCTCCTCGTCCTCCAGACCCAAAAGTAGCAGTGACAACAGTTGTTTCCACGTTGGGATTTTCTTCTGAGGTGTTCTTGCGCTTCTGAGCTTGTTGCTTTGGTTGTTTTTCCGAGTGTGGCACAGCAAGGACATTCAATAGTCCTTCTGCATCGTCGCCAGCATCTGCATACTTGCTCGCTGTTTCTATCATCTCTCCCAAATTAGTGACTTTGTCACACTTCAAGCGATGACGTAGTAAACCAATTGGGAGTCCTGCAATGAAATCTTTAATTGCAGTTTGGTCATTTACTCCCTCGCAGGAGTTCTTGGTGTTGATCCATCGTCCGAGGTAATCTCGGCAAGTTTCTATGGCTTTCTGGGTGCAACGCTGCAGGTCTCCTACCGTACAGGGCCTCTGATATGTGCCTTCGAAATTCTGAAAGAACGTGCTTTGCATGTCATACCGGTTGTCTATGGTTGCTTACTTAATATGTTGAGCTCGCTGGGGAACCCCAAGAGGAAGGTATGATGACTACAGCAACAAGTTTTCCCTCAGTTATGAAACCAAGGTTATCGATCCAGTAGGAGCAACGGAACACCTCCAAGGTGTTGTTTCCAAATTGGAATCCTGCACAACACAATCATAGAACTTTGCCCCCAACTTACAGTGAGGTTGTCAATCTCACCGGTTTTGCTGAAAACAAAGGATTAAACGTATTGTGTAGAAGATAGTAATTGCTTGCAGAAAGTAAACAGAAAGCAGTAAATATTAGATTGTAGATTGATGGTAAAAGAATGGACCAGGGTCCATAGATCACTAGTGGTGATTCTCCTTAAGATAGATGACATGTTGGTTGAACAAATTACAGCGGGGCAATTGACAAACATCAAGAAAGCGTACATGCATATACTAATCACCTTGACTCCTATGAGATTTGATTAGGCATTACAACATTATACATAGACCGGAATCGAACTACATCTATGACTAATAATCCACCTTCAGGTTATCATCCGAACCCCCTCCAGTATTAAGTTGCAAGCAACAGATAATTGCATTAAGCAAAGTGTGTAAAGTAAACAATATGATTGTTCTATGAATAAAGGATTGCTATTTTCTCCCTAGTAGCAACAACACATCTAGTACCTTAGATATTTTGGTCACTTCCCCATATTACTAGAGGCATGAACCCACTATCGAGCATAAATACTCCCTCTTGGAGTTGCTAGCATCTACTCGGCCAAGATAGCTACTAACAACGCAGAGCATGCAAGATCACAAATAACAAAGACATGATAGAATCAATAATCAATCTGAAATAGCATCTCAATATCCATTGGATCCCCGCAAACACAACATGTAGGATTACAAATAGATGATCTTGATCATGAACGGAGCTCACAAGATCTAAACATGATAGCAAAAAGGAGAAGAACCAACCATCTAGCTACTACATGGACCCGTAGTCCAAGGATGAACTACTCACGCATCACACTGGAGGCAAGCATGGTGATGAAGAAGGCCTCTAGGGTGAATTCTCCCCTTTGGCAGGGTGCCAGGAAGAGCTTCAGATCCCTCCCTATCTAGGGATGGATATGACGGTGGCTATAGACTCTTTCGTGGAATTTTGATCGGGTACCTATAGTTTATGTATCGGAGGCTTCTTATAGGCGAAAGGTGACACCGAGGAGGTGCCCGAGGCGGCTGAACCCCCCCCTCCCAGGCGCGGGCCAGGCCTAGCCGCACGACTAGGGGTGTGGCCCCCTCGAGGCCCTTCTACGTCTCGTCTTCTGGCTCTGTGTTCCCCTCGGTGAAATATTGACTTTGGCTTTTATCCCGTCCAGTTCTGACAATATTCATTTTCTGGTTTTCTTGGAACCAAAAACAGCAGAAAATAGGCAACTGGCACTATGGCATCTTGTCAATAGGTTAGTCCGAGAAAGTGTATAAAAATACTCCAAAGTGTCGACAAAACATAAGAAAGTAGATATAAAACAAGCATGTAACATCAAAAATTATAGATACGTTAGCAACGTATCAACATCCCCAAGCTTAACTCCTACTCGTCCTCAAGTAGGTAAGTGATAACAAGAAAGAATAATTTTTGAGGTCACATGCACCATCATAATCTTGATCAAAGTATTTGTAAAACATTGATAGCTGGGATCATAGTACTTTAACATAGCATGAAATATATAGTTCTAACAATAAGACATAGCAACTATGTTGTAGCATGAAAAGGTACAAACAAAAGATTCATGAATAACAATGCTTTGCAAGACGTTTGTTTGTTTCACATAAAGAAAACATACTGAGAATGGTATTCAGCTTGTCCCTCACAGTGTAGCAAAACATAAATGCATAGGACACCTTCAAAGTTCATAAGGGTGACTAGATACAAATAGTTTAAGAACAAGCAATATCAAAGTTATGCATCAATCAACATGTCTTGGGACAATGCAGATTAAACTAAGAATGGCCACTATGCTCTCACAATAGGTGCATAAAGATATAAGATGGAGACTCAACATAAAAGTAAAAGAAAGGTCTTCATAGAAGGAAGCAGGGATTCCAGTCTCATAAAGAGCTTCCAAAAATTATGGTACTTATTAGCTTTGAGCTCTCATTGCCCCTATCATAAGCATCTTTAGGTGATTAAGGTTAAAGTGACACAACTAAGAGGATATGGTTGACAAGTTATAAGTTGAAATCTCATGCCCCTTGCTTACGAGTACCAAACCTCATGATACTCAACTTCAGTCAGAAGTAAGCTCTTGTCATTGTAAGTACATATGTATCATAGAGAACCGCCAACAGCGTACCCCTTGCCCCATGACACAGGAACTATCCCATATCAAAATGACAAGGCAACAGACAATGAGCATCTCAGCGATCTTTTTATTTGCTATTTGCATAGGTTTTTAATGAGGATGTTTCATATAATGCTCATTATGGTTATGCTGCAAGTTTCCACCATGATTACGAATGGCTTGGGCTAGCGGCCCAGGCGTTTCTCTAACACACATACAAACTCCATGATCTTACAAGTTCCCCTTTTATTTCACACCGCCTGGATCCATAAGCAAAAGAATCATGATATCAACAGAATAATAAGTGTAATGTTGAAAGCGTTCCCCATGGTACATGGGTCTGCTAACTTCAACTTATAAAGCGCAAGCATATACGCAACAAATATGGACACAATAGTTCAAGATTATTAGGTGCAAGGAAGTAAAGTATGCCATCAAGTTCCTGAGAGCTTTAATCACTAATTTTCACATAACAAGTTTAATTCGGAAGGTAGATAAAATCATGAATATACTTGGAATAGAAAATGCTAATAGATAGGTATGGTGGACTCTTTGGAATAACTTGGTTTTATTTGGAGTTGGATGCATGAGTGGGACTCATACTTGGTATGGAGGCTAGCAAAAGACTTGGAGCGACCAACTAAGAGAGCAATAATGGCCATAATCATGCAAAGAGACAAAACATGATTAATTAAAACATAAAGTGATATTACTAGTCGAAAACTAAAGGATCATAGAGGCTATGGTGACTTGGTATAGTCATAACATGGCGTGAGCATGCGCCAAGTCAACCCAAAGCTTTGACGCTTGTACTTCTTGGATATTTCTTGGGGTGACACGAGTGGCATCCTCAAGCTTGAGCTTTAGTCCATTCTTCATCTCATTACATCATTCTTTCCCTACACCTAAAATTTTCCTTCATACAAAACTTCACACAATCTTCATTAGCAACATTAGTGTACTCAAGATAATAAGTCTTTTGGTTTCGTCTCAACACAAGTAAAACTTCCATTAAAACACAAGCTACTGTAGAACTTCCTTTAAAAAGTTCAAATGATCAAAGAGAAAGAGATTAAGAGGCAAATGCAAATAATGGCAGAAATCTGTCAAAACAGACTAGCAAGTAGAAACCGATTTTTTCGAAGACCTTATGTTGCTCAAATCGACAAGTGTTTCACTAACTAAAGTTGGATAACAACCTGGGGTAGAAGCACAAATAATTACAGCTCAAACCGACGTACAGAGATTTTTCACGAATTTTTACAGCGAAGCACAAAAATCTGTTTTGGGACAGCAACTTTCCCAAGCATTACTTATCTCTCATTAGAGGTTACTCTTGGCACAAAAACCACATAAAAATGATAAGGAGAGGTTATTACTGAAGCAATAACTTCCAAGACTCAACTAAAACTTTTGCGTTATCTTCCAATAAGTACTTTTCTTTAACGTCTTTAAGTTAGGCATAAGAAGCAAGAAAAGAATCAAGTATTAACTAGTGAAAACAAGAAACAAAAAGATAAAATTGTAGAATCTGAAGGAAATAACTTCGAGCACTCACACCGGAGGATGTGAGTACCTTTTACCTTACCTCCCCGGCAACGGCGCCAGAAAATAGTCGTTTGCCGTGGGAGGTTCTTCTTCTTTAATCCTCGGGTGTGAATACCTTTTACCTTACCTCCCCGGCAACGACGCCAGAAAATAGCTTGATGTCTACGCACTTCTATTCTTGTAGACAGTTGTTGGGCCTCCAAGTGCAGAGGTTTGTAGAACAGCAGCAAGTTTTCCCTTAAGTGGATCACCCAAGGTTTATCGAACTTGGGGAGGAAGTGGTGAAAGGTATCCCCTCTCAAGCAATCCTGCAATCAAGATACAAGAAGTCTCTTATGTCCCCAACACACCCAATACACTTGTCCGGTGTATAGGTGCACTAGTTGGGCGAAGAGATAGTGAAATACAAGTGGTATAGATAATTATAAGTGGTAACGGTGATAGAAAATAGCTCGATGGCATGGAAGAGACTAAAGGCAAACTGAAATAAAGATGGAAGCAAGCAAACAAGTAACAAATCTAGTAGCAAATGGTGTATCAATGCTTAGAAACAAGGCCTATGGATCATACTTTCACTAGTGAACACTCTCATATAAATATATTATATTCATGATACTACTCTTAACTACTCTCCAGTTGGACACTCAAATCCACGATAGGGCTATAACAACACACCTCAAAGTTCATCTTTCCCATCTAGAAAACCCCACACTGTCACCTTGAGCACTAGATGGTTCCAATAAACACCACAATTTCATAAAGACATCCAACTCCAAATATAACTCATAACAAGTATTTGTAATCTCTAGCCTAGGTGCCACCATGTTGTGCACGCTGTCACTTTCACACACATGGGGAGAGGAGAGATCTATTAAAGCAGTTGAGTAGCAAGGTAGATCTATAGATTATAAGCTCGTAATCTCAATAAGATCATGCGTAGAGAGAGATGAACACATAGCTACCGGTAGAACCCTTAGCCTCTAGAGAGAACTACTCCCTCATCACCATGGGAATCAGCAATGGTGATGGAGATGGTAGTGGAGATCGATGGAGATGGCGGTGAAGATGGTGAAGAGGCAGCGGCGGCGGCACGGAGGACTCCTTCCCCGCCGCCGGTATCACAGGGGAGCACCGCCCCTTAGCACCCTTCCTTCATGGATTCTTGGGAGCCCTTCCCCATGGAGATGGGATCCAGCGGGGAGGCAAAAAAGTGGTTTTGGTGGCTGCAAATTCGTGGGTGGAGGTTCCCTGGGAGAATTAGGTTTCCTCCTTTTATATAGCTTCTCGGATTTCCGTCACCCCATCTTGGGATGTAGTAAATCGGGCCTAAAAGGCCCGTCCGGACTCGGAATCAGCTAAATTTTATGTCCAGAACGTTTGTCGCAAAATTTTCAACAACTTTGTAGTTGAAGAGTTTTCCGTTTGACGTTGTATTCGACCCGATACGTGACCATCTTCAAAAGGAGTTCTGAGGCTCATTTCTGCAAAATCCCAATTTGACTCCAACAAGGTTTCCAGTTGTATTCTTGGTAATTCCTACACATCAAAGTGTAAAACAAGAACATTGTGCACTTTTGCAACTATTAGTAGGTTAGTCTAAATAAATCATAAATTTTATATAAAAAGGAGTATCGAAAGCATATTATTAGCATAAAACCATCAAATATTATAGATACTTTATGGACGTATCAACATCCCCAAGCTTAGTTCCTGCTCGTCCTCGAGTAGGTAAACGATAAAAACAATATAATTTTTGAGGTGACATGCAGCCAACACAATCTTGATCATCATTATTGTAAAAGCATTGATAGCTGGGATCAAGGTACTCTAATCATGAACATGAAAGATAGAGTTCTAACAATAAGACATAGCAACTATGCATGCAACATGAAAGGCAAAAACAAAAGATTCATGAATAACAATACTTTGCAAGACGTTTGTTTGTTTTATATAAAGAAAACATAGCATAGTGGCATTCAGCTTGTCCCTCATAATGTAGCAAATAATAATTGCATAGGAAACCTTCAAAGTTTATAAGAGTGACTAGATACAAATAGTTTAAAACAAGCAATATCAAAGTTATGCATCAATCAACAAGTCTTGGTACAATGCACATAGAACTAAGAATGGCCACTATGCTCTCAAAGTAGGTGTATAAAGATAGAAGGTGGAGACTCAACATAATGGTGGAAGAAATGCCTTCATAGAAGGAAGCAGAGATTCAAGTTTCATAAAGAGCTACCAAAAATTATGGTTCTTAATAGCTTTCAGCTCTCATTGCCCCTATCATAAGCATCTTGAAGTGATTAAGGTTAAAGTGAACAAACTATGGTGTACATGCGTGACGAAGTATAAGTTAGAAATCTCATGTCCCTTGAATACTAGGGCCGCTCCTCATGCTACTCAACTTTAGTCACCAGTAAGTTCTTGTCATCATAAGTACATGTGTATCATAGAGAACCGGCAACGGGGTACCCCTTGTCCGATGATATGGAAGAATCCCCATATCAAAATGACAAGGCAAGCAGACAACGAGCATCTCAGCAATCTTCTTATTTACCATGGAAATATGGTGATTTTTTCTCTCTTTCCTCTTTTCATAATCTCTTTTTTTTCTCTTTTTTTCTCAATATAGGACTCTTTTTTATAAGAAGAATGCTTCATAGACAGCTCATTATGGTTACATTGCAGGTTTCCACCATGTCAGCATGGATTAGACCAGCGGCCCAGGCGTTTCTCTAACACATATACATAACTCCATGGACTTACAGGCTCCCCTTTCATTTCACACCGACGACATCCATAGACAAAAGATCATGATATCAACTAGGTACAAGTACCAAGTGCAATGTTGAAAGCGTTCCCCATGAAAGCATGGTTCTGCTAATTCCCAACAAATAAGTGCAAGCATATACAACATAGACGACACAATGGTTCAAGTTTATTAAGGGCAAGAAAAGTAAAGTGTGCCATCAAGTTCGTGAGAGCTTAAATCACTAGTTTTCTCATAACAAGTTTAATTTGGAAGGTAAACAAAAGCATGAATATACTTGGAATATCATAAGCTAATAGGTAGTTATGGTGGACTCTTTGGAATAACTTGGTTTAGGGAGTTGGATGCATGAGTGGAACTCATACTTTGTTGTGGAGGCTAGCAAAAGACTGGGAGCGATAAACTAAGAGAGCAATAATGGCCATAATCATGCAGAGCGACAAAACATCATTGATCAAAGAATAAAGTGATACTACAAGTTGAAAACTAAAGGATCATAAAGGCTTATGGTGACATGAGATAGTCATAACATGGTGTGAGCATGCGCCAAGTCACCCTAAATAAAGCATCAAAGGAGAATACCACTATACTATGCTTTAATATGCTAAAACAACACATGATTCATCCAAGGAACATTAAGCAATCTCAATTGTTTATAACAAGTCATGCTATATCAAAGAATACTAAGCATAAAGCCAAAACAATATCAAGCATGGCATGACAAAGCATAGGCCACAGTCAAAAACAAGCTCTCTTTACCACTTAAGCATGAACTTTCCTACTCTTTTCCAAACCAAACCAAACTATTTACAAACCAATGTATGAAAGAGGGGGTCCAACCAATTTATTCAGAAAACTAAGAAAACAAAGAAAATGAAAAACCAAAATTAAAACGAAAAAGAAGACGCTCCAAGAACAACACAACTGTGCATGAAACAATAAAAATGAAGCGTTTGGAAGAAACTTGGGATTTTTATTGATGAAGAGGGGAATGCCTTGGGCATCCCCAAGCTTTGACGCTTGTACTTCTTGGATATTTCTTGGGGTGACACGCGTGGCATCCCCGAGCTTGATCTTTAGTCCATCCTTCATCTCATTACTCATTCCTTCCATACACCTGAAATTTTTCCTTCATACAAAACTTCACACAATCTTTATTAGCAACATTAGTGTACTCAAGATAAATAAGTCTTAAGGTTCAGTTCTAACGCCAAATAAACTTCCATTAAAACACAAGCTACTGTATCACTTCCCTCAAAAAGCTCAAATCCCCAAAAGAACTCAAAAAGAAACCAACAAGAAGCAAATGCAAATAATGGCAGAAATCTGTCAAAACATACCAGCAGGTAAAGACGAATTTTTTCGAAGCCCTTCTGTTTCTCAAATCAAAAAGTGTTGAACTAACAAAAGTTAGATAACAACCTGGGGCAAAAGCAAAAAAATCACGTCTCAAAAGGACGTACAGAGATTTTACACGATTTTTTACGGTGAGGCACAGAAATCTGTTTCGGGACAGCAACTTTCCCAATCATTATTTCTCTCTCATTAGAGGATACTCTTGGCACAAAAAGCAAATAAAAAGGATAAGGACTCATCTAAAACTTTTGGGTTATCTCCCAATAAGTACTTTTCTTTAACGCCTTTAAGTTAGGCATGATAGTTTGAGAAGATGCTGACATAAGAAATATGAATTGAAGTAAAAGAGAGCATCAAGAAGCAAATTCAAAACACATTTAAGTCTATCCCACTTCCTATGCATAGGAATCTTGTAAAGAAACAAGTCACGAAAGCACAAAGCAACAAGCATAGGAAAGCGAAACAAGTGCAGCTTCAAAATTTTCAACATAAAGAGGGGAAACTTAATATTGTTGAGATATATAAAACCATGTTTCCCTCTCTCATAATAACTTTCAGTAGCATCATGAATAAAATTAACAATATAACCATCACAAGAAACATTCTTATCATGATACACATGCATAAAAGAATTAATACTCCCCACATAAACATAGTCATTCTTATTGATTGTAGTGGGAGCAAATTCAACAAAATAGCTATCATTATTATTTTCATCACCATAATCATCAAATACAGGAGGCATATTGTAATCATAATTAATTTTCTCCTCAATAGTAGGTGGACTGAAAATATCATATTCATCATTGTAATCATCATATATTTGAGGTATAGTATCATCATAAGCAATAGAATAGCTATCTTCCAAAGCTGGGGAACTAAATATATCATTTTCATAAAAACTAGCTTCCCCAAGCTTAGACTTTTCCATAGCATTAGCAATAATGGTGTCCGAAGAATTCATACTAACAACATTTCTATTAGCATGCAAATAAAGTTCCATAGGTTTTTTAATTTTCTCTTCAAACACTTCATGTCCTAACTCAAGATAAATACTACAAAGCTCTCTAATTTTGTTGTTGTTTTCCATTAATCCTAACTAGTGAAAACAAGAAACAAAAAGATAAAATTGTAGAATCTAAAGGAAATAACTTCGAGGACTCACACAGGAGGATGTGAGTACCTTTTACCTTACCTCCTCGGCAACGGCGCCAGAAAATAGGCGTTTGTCGTGGGAGGTTCTTATTCTTTAATCCTCCGGTGTGAATACCTTTTACCTTGCCTCCCCGGCAACAGCGCCAGAAAATAGCTTGATGTCTACGCACTTCTATTCTTGTAGACAGTTGTTGGGCCTCCAAGTGCAGAGGTTTGTAGAACAGCAGCAAGTTTTCCCTTAAGTGGATCACCCAAGGTTTATCGAACTCATGGAGGAAGTGGTCAAAGGTATCCCCTCTCAAGCAGTCCTGCAATCAAGATACAAGAAGTCTCTTATGTCCCCAACACACCCAATACACTTGTCAGGTGTATAGGTGCACTAGTTCGGCGAAGAGATAGTGAAATACAAGTGGTATAGATAATTATAAGTGTTAACGGTGATAGAAAATAGCTCGATGGCGTGGAAGAGACTAAAGGCAAACTGAAATAAAGATGGAAGCAAGCAAACATGTAACAGATCTAGTAACAAATGGTGTATCAATGCTTAGAAACAAGGCCTAGGGATCATACTTTCACTAGTGAACACTGTCATATAAATAGATTATCTTCATGATACTACTATTAACTACTCTTCGGTTGGACACTCTAATCCACGGTAGGGCTATAACAGCACACCTCAAAGTTCATCTTTCCCATCTAGAAAACCCCACACCGTCACCTTGAGCACTAGATGGTTCGAACAAACACCACAATTTCATAAAGACATCCAACTCCAAATATAACTCATAACAAGTATTTGTAATCCCTAGCCTAAGTGCCACCATGGTGTGCATGCTGTCACTTTCACACACATGGGGAGAGCAGAGATCTATTAAAGCACTTGAGTAGCAAGGTAGATCTATAGATTACAAGCTCATGATCTCAATAAGATCATGCATAGAGAGAGAGATGAACACATAGCTACCGGTAGAACCCTTAGCCTCGAGAGAGAACTACTCCCTCCTCATCATGGGAATCAGCAATGGCGATGGAGTTGGTGGTGGAGATCGATGGAGATGGCGGTGAAGAGGAAGCGACAGCGGCACGGAGGACTCCTTCCCCGCCACCGGTATCACAGGGGAGCACCGCCCCTTAGCACCCTTCCTTCATGGATTCTTGGGAGCCCATCCCCATGGAGATGGTATCCATGGGAGAGGCAAAAACGTGGCTTTAGTGGCTGCAAATTCATGGGTGGAGGTGCCCTGGGCGAATTAGGTTTCCTCCCTTTATATAGCTTCTCGGATTCCCGTCACCCCATCTTGGGCTGCAGTAAATCAGGTCTAAAAGGCCCGTCCGGACTCAGAATCAGCTAAGTTTTATGTCCAGAACGTTTTTCGCGAAATTTCCAACAACTTTGTAGTTGAAGAGTTTTCCGTTTGACGCTGTCTTCGACCCGAAACGTGACGATCTTCAAAAAGAGTTCTAAGACAGATTTCTGTAAAATCCAAATTTGACTCCAACAAGGTTTACACTTGTATTCTTGGTAATTCCTACATATCAAAGTGTAAAACAAGAACATTGTGCACTTTTACAACTATTAGTAGGTTAGTCCAAATAAATCATAAACTTTATATAAAAAGGAGTATCGAAAGCATATTATTAGCATAAAACCATCAAAAATTATAGATACGTTATGGACGTATCAGGCCCCTCGAGGCCCTTCTCCATCTCGTCTTCTGGTTACGTGTTCCCCTCTGTGAAATATTGACTTTGGCTTTTATCCCGTCTAATTCCGAGAATATTCATTTTCTGGCTTTCCTGGAACCAAAAACAGCTGAAAACAGGCAACTGGCACTGTGGCATCTTGTTAATAGGTTAGTCCCAGAAAGTGTATAAAAATACTCCAAAGTGTGGACAAAACATAAGAAATTAGATATAAAACAAGCATGCAACATCAAAAATTATAGATACGTTAGCAACATATCAATGGTGTTTTTCGGAAGTTCATTGAGCTACGATCGTGCCGTATTTCACAGCATAAGTGGGAGATATCAGGTTGCGACGAAGCTATTTCCGCCTTTGGTGATGCAGCAAGCCTAGAAAAAATCCTGGAGCCAAGTATCTGGCCGAGCTACACCGTCGTAGGGCTATATGTGCCTTGAGATGGCAAATCCTTCTGGGAATCTTGTTGATCTACTGCATGGTCCGAAGCATTTTGGACCCACATAGATTTTGTCGTTCTCGTAGCGTCGCGCCTCTATGTTGGAATTAATCCAATGTCTTGCCTCACTTGGTGACAGAGACCACCGTCCTGATTGACGGCTGTGGCTGCGGTGCCTTGGAGCCGGACTTCTACTTCTGCCACCACCTCCTCTGCCATGGCGCCCTCCTTGAGACCCATTGTGGTGGCTACTTGGTGGAGAGGGTGGATCAGGTGGATTGTTTCTAGCTGATCGCCGGCCTCAATCTGGAGCATCATTATTCCGGTTCCAGGGAGGGTCTTCATTATGACGAGCCGCCTGCCGGCTTGACTCGGCGCGGTGTCCGTCGTTCCTTCGTCCATCATTCCCTGCAGCTTGGTGAGGTCCAGCTGGATGGTTTGTACGTCCAGGAGGTGGCATTCTTTGATGGTCCTCCTCTCGACGTTTCTCTTTGTCTTCTTCTCTGCGATTGTTTGACTCTCGCTAAGGAGGGTGTCTTGGATACAGTGCTGCACCTACATCTTGCTCTGTGGCTGGGGCAACATTGCTCTAGTCACATGCGGTTCTATGCCATTGGCCTGAAGATCCGGTTCTTGAGTAGTTGTCTTCCCGACGGTCGGGATGGTGATGCTGTTCTGGCATCTGTTGGGGCCTGATATCATCCCAGGGCGGATCCGTGCGACATTGGTCAGATTGAGAGACCAGTTTTCCACTTCCAGATTTCGCGACCTTCTGTTGCTCCAGACCCTTGGTGAGTAGCTTTATGCCTAAACGGACCTCTTCTAGGCCTGGGTTATTTGCTAGGATATCTCGAGCCGTAGTGGTGTTCTGTACTGGCGTTAGGTACACTAGATCTCCACTACTATTGAACCGAGGCATCCCCGGGTCTCCCTCAAAGAGAACCTTGCAGACTTCTGGAAATTTGTCGGCCCGTACATGGCATTTCCATGTCTTTCGATGCTGCATAGAGATGAGCTTCTCCGCAGTAGCTATGCGCTTCTTCCCTTCCTCGATGTTTTTGGCTTCATCTAGGAGTACTTGGCTATGCGCTTCTAGGGCTTCAGCCCTTTCTTCCAATTCCGTAGCAGTAAGTTCTGCCGTTGTAGGGATAGGTGTGGTCAACGCAACATCGATGAGCTTACGGGCACCAGAGGTAACCACGTCTCCATCCACCGAAGCTTCTTTGGGCTCATCTGGGATTAAAGCTCCATCCGGGTCTTCTTTGTAATCCTCGGCAACCACTTCCTCCACTAGAGGATCTTTTGCCGGGGTCTTGTTTTTCTTGTTCTTCTTCTTTGCCTTCTTGGCAGCGCCGGTAGCAAAGATGGTTTTGGGTCCATTTCCCGGAGTCAAGATCTCATCGGTACTTTCGGACATCTAGATATCGAGATTGTCTCTAATATCCATGTCATCCTGCACTTTGGGAGAGTTTTCTCCGGATCCTTCGTCCATGGCTTCTCCTTCTTCTGCAGCTTTGGAGTTGAACTCCTCTCCATATTCCACGGAGAACTTTCGGAAATCTGCCGATGTCATGAAGTCATCTGAAGATGCCGATAAGTCTGTGTTTGTTCAGATCGCTTCTAGCACCGAGTCCTCGTTGTCTCTAGTGTCGGCAGAGCCGGATCCGGATCCAACATATCCGACGAAGTGTGATGTGTGTGTCCTGAGGTAGTTGCGGCTTTCCTCGTGGGCTTCCTCGAAAATTCTGATGGTTTCGAGAACTTCATCCATGCTTGCGTCTTTCATCATCATGCGCCTCAATGTATGCCTCACGAAGGGTTGATCTATTCTGGTGTTCGAAGAGCCGGAACCAGCGTTGTTGACTTGTTCATCCTGGATTTCAACCTCGGCGGGTGGGTCGTTCTGGGATTCGGCCTCTCTAGGGATATCCACTCCACATTCGACTTGCACCATGATATCTGCTTCAGGCTCAGCTTTCTCCACTATCTCCACAACAGGTGCAGCCTGGGTGGGATTAGGATTTTCTGGGATACGGAACTCCGCCACCTCCATGGACAAAGGGGAGATAGAAACTTCTTCTGCCTCTATCATCACCGCTGGGGTGGGTAGGGTAGATTCAGCAAAGCCGATGTACACATCTATCTCGCCGAAAGACATGATGGTGTAGGAAGCCACAGCCTCCCTAGCCGAAATCCAAGTCTCATCGAGAACGATGAGAGGGACATCGCTGGCATAGAGGATGGGACCAACGGCGATGGTCTCGCCGATTCCAATTCTTGTAGATTCCGCCTGGAACGCAGATCCGAAGCTCACTTGCCCCACGGTGGGCGCCAACTGTCGTCGGATTGATGACATGTATGCCATGAGGGGGTCCTCGAGGCATGTGGAAGAGAGGGGTGTGAGACGTACGGTATTCAGGTACGGTGAGCGCACAAGTTTACCCAGGTTCGAACCCGCCAGCTTTGGATGGATCCTACTCCTGCTAGAAATCCAGTAATATGTCAAAGCCGGAATATGGTTTACAAGGGTTTCACCTATGCGAGTTGAGAGTATTGTAAGGGGTTGTCGCCCTAAAGGCTTTCCCTAGGATGGCTTATATAGATATCCGGCCTAGGGTTTACAGGAGAGACCTATCCGCTATGACTAAGAGTCCGTTACAGAGTACATCTTGAACTACAAGTAACACTATGGGCCAATGTCGGTAAGTCATCTGGGCCTTCTCGTAGCCAGACTGGACTCCGTCTCTTCTCCCTGACTAGGCCGTCCATGAAGCAATACTCTAACCCGAAGTGGGCCACCCTGGTCAGTGAGGCACAGTGAGGATACCCGAAAAGTATATCCCCAACAGAAAGGCTAAAGAGCCCATGGAATGCAACTGCCACATGGGAATGGTGAACCAGTGTGACAGAAGCAGTTGCATCACCACACCCATTGGAGTGTGTGTGGTCATAGCTAGATCAAGTTGTGCTTTTGAGAATAACACATGCATTGATCTCTAGAGACTCCATGTGTATCAAATCATGGTGGTCAGAAAGCCCAAAGAGCCCCTAGAATATGCAACTACCACATGGGAATGGTGAACCAGTGTGACAGAAATTGCATCACCACACACCCACTGGAGTGTGTGTTGTCATGTGGATCATCAAGGTGTGGTTTTGAGAATAACAAATGCATTAACATCTAGAGACTCCATGTGTGTTAAACCATGGTGGTTAGAAAGCCCAAAGAGCCCCTGGAATATGCAACTGCCACATGGTAATGGTGAACTAGTGTGATAGAAGTTGCATCACCACACCCACTGGAGTGTGTGTGGTCATGTATGGATCATCAAGGTGTGGCTTTGATAATAACACATTTATTTATCTCTAGAGACTCCATGTGTGTAAATCCATGGTGGTCAGAAAGCCCAAAGATCCCATGGAATGCAACTGCCACATGGGAATGGTGAACTGGTGTGATAGAAGGAGTTGCATCACCACACCCATTGGAGTGTGTGTGTGGTCATAACTAGATCAAGGTGTGGTCTTGAGAATAACACATGAATTGATCTCAAGAGACTCTATGTGTCAAACCACGATGGTTAGAAAGTCCAAAGAGCCCCTGCAATATGCAACTGCCACATGGGAATGCTGAACCAGTGTGACAGAAGTTGCATCACCACACCCACTTGAGTGTGTGTGGTCATGTGTGGATTGTCAAGGTGTGGCTTTGATAATAACACATGTATTGATATCTAGAGACTCCATTTGTGTAAATCCATGGTGGTCAGAAATCCCAAAGAGCCCATGGAATGCAACTGCCACATGGGAATGGCGAACTGGTGTGACAAAAACAGTTGCATCACCACACCCATTGGAGTGTGTGTGTGGTCATAGCTTGATCAAGGTGTGGTTTTGAGAATAACACATGCATTGATCTCTAGAGACTCCATGTGTGTCAAACCACGGTGGTTAGAAAGTCCAAAGAGCCCCTGGAATATGCAACACATGGGAATGGTGAACCAGTGTGACAGAAGTTGCATCACCACACCCACTTGAGTGTGTGTGTTAATGGGGATCATCAAGGTGTGTTTTTGGGAATAACACATGCATTGATCTCTAGTGACTCCATGTGTGTCAAACCATGGTGGTCAGAAAGTCCAAAGAGCCCCTGGAATATGCAACTACCACATGGGAATGGTGAACCAGTGTGACAGAAGTTGCATCACCACACCCACTCGAGTGTGTGTGGTCATGTGTGGATCGTCAAGGTGTGGTTTTGAGCATAATACATGCATTGAGCTCTAGATACTCCATGTGTGTCAAACCATAGTCATCATAAATCCCAAAAAGCCCATGGAATATGCAACTGCCACATGGGAATGGTGAACTAGTGTGACAGAAGAAGTTGCATAACCACACCCATTTGAGTGTGTGTGGTCATATATCAAGGTGTGATTTTGAGAATAACACATGCATTTATCTCTAGAGACTCCATGTGTTTCAATACATGTTGGTCAGAAAGCCCAAAGAGCCCTTGGAATATGCAACTTCTAGATGGGAATGGTGAACCAGTGTGACAGAAGTTGCAACACCACACCCATTGCAGTGTGTGTGGTCATATGGATCATCAAGGTTTAGTTTTGAAAATAACACATGCATTGATCTATAGAGCCTCCCCATGTGTCAAACCATGGTCAGAAATCCCAAAGAGCCCCTGGAATATGCAACTGCCACATGGGAATGGTCAACCAGTGTGACAGAAGTTGCATCACCGCACCCACTGGAGTGTGTGTGGTCATGTGTGGATTATCAAGGTGTGGCTTTGATAATAACACATGTATTGATATCTAGAGACTCCATGTGTGTAAATCCATGGTGGTCAGAAATCCCAAAGAGCCCATGGAATTCAACTGCCACATGGAAATGGCGAACTGGTGTGACAAAAACAGTTGCATCACCACACCCATTGGAGTGTGTGTGTGGTCATAGCTTGATCAAGGTGTGGTTTTGAGAATAACACATGCATTGATCTCTAGAGACTCCATGTGTCTCAAACCATGGTGGTTAGAAAGTCCAAAGAGCCCCTGGAATATGCAACACATGGGAATGGTGAACCAGTGTGACAGAAGTTGCATCACCACACCCACTTGAGTGTGTGTGTTAATGGGGATCATCAAGGTGTGTTTTTGGGAATAACACATGCATTGATCTCTAGAGACTCCATGTGTGTCAAACCATGGTGGTCAGAAAGTCCAAAGAGCCCCTGGAATATGCAACTACCACATGGGAATGGTGAACCAGTGTGACAGAAGTTGCATCACCACACCCACTCGAGTGTGTGTGGTCATGTGTGGATCGTCAAGGTGTGGTTTTGAGCATAATACATGCATTGAGCTCTAGATACTCCATGTGTGTCAAACCATAGTCATCATAAATCCCAAAAAGCCCATGGAATATGCAACTGCCACATGGGAATGGTGAACTAGTGTGACAGAAGAAGTTGCATAACCACACCCATTTGAGTGTGTGTGGTCATATATCAAGGTGTGATTTTGAGAATAACACTTGCATTTATCTCTAGAGACTCCATGTGTTTCAATACATGTTGGTCAGAAAGCCCAAAGAGCCCTTGGAATATGCAACTTCTAGATGGGAATGGTGAACCAGTGTGACAGAAGTTGCAACACCACACCCATTGCAGTGTGTGTGGTCATATGGATCATCAAGGTTTAGTTTTGAAAATAACACATGCATTGATCTATAGAGCCTCCCCATGTGTCAAACCATGGTCAGAAAGCCCAAAGAGCCCCTAGAATATGCAACTGCCATATGGGAATGGTCAACCAGTGTGACAGAAGTTGCATCACCGCACCCACTGGAGTGTGTGTGGTCATGTGTGGATTATCAAGGTGTGGCTTTGATAATAACACATGTATTGATATCTAGAGACTCCATGTGTGTAAATCCATGGTGGTCAGAAATCCCAAAGAGCCCATGGAATGCAACTGCCACATGGGAATGGCGAACTGGTGTGACAAAAACAGTTGCATCACCACACCCATTGGAGTGTGTGTGTGGTCATAGCTTGATCAAGGTGTGGTTTTGAGAATAACACATGCATTGATCTCTAGAGACTCCATGTGTCTCAAACCACGGTGGTTAGAAAGTCCAAAGAGCCCCTGGAATATGCAACACATGGGAATGGTGAACCAGTGTGACAGAAGTTGCATCACCACACCCACTTGAGTGTGTGTGTTAATGGGGATCATCAAGGTGTGTTTTTGGGAATAACACATGCATTGATCTCTAGAGACTCCATGTGTGTCAAACCATGGTGGTCAGAAAGTCCAAAGAGCCCCTGGAATATGCAACTACCACATGGGAATGGTGAACCAGTGTGACAGAAGTTGCATCACCACACCCACTCGAGTGTGTGTGGTCATGTGTGGATCGTCAAGGTGTGGTTTTGAGCATAATACATGCATTGAGCTCTAGATACTCCATGTGTGTCAAACCATAGTCATCATAAATCCCAAAAAGCCCATGGAATATGCAACTGCCACATGGGAATGGTGAACTAGTGTGACAGAAGAAGTTGCATAACCACACCCATTTGAGTGTGTGTGGTCATATATCAAGGTGTGATTTTGAGAATAACACATGCATTTATCTCTAGATACTCCATGTGTTTCAATACATGTTGGTCAGAAAGCCCAAAGAGCCCTTGGAATATGCAACTTCTAGATGGGAATGGTGAACCAGTGTGACAGAAGTTGCAACACCGCACCCATTGCAGTGTGTGTGGTCATATGGATCATCAAGGTTTAGTTTTGAAAATAACACATGCATTGATCTATAGAGCCTCCCCATGTGTCAAACCATGGTCAGAAAGCCCAAAGAGCCCCTAGAATATGCAACTGCCACATGGGAATGGTCAACCAGTGTGACAGAAGTTGCATCACCGCACCCACTGGAGTGTGTGTGGTCATGTGTGGATTATCAAGGTTTGTTTTTAAGAATAACACATGCATTGATCTCTATAGATTCCATGTGTGTTAAACCGTGGTGGTTGATGACCCACAAGTATAGGGGGTGTATCGCAGTATTTTCGACGAAAGTGAAACCCAATTTATTAATTCGACACAAGGGGAGCCAAAGAATATTTATCAGCCTTAACAACTGAGTTGTCAATTCAGCTGCACCTGGAAACAATCTTGCTCACAGAAGTTTATCAGTAGCAACAGTTTTGTAGTAGGAATAGTAAAGTAACAGCAGTAGTAAAGCAAAGACAGTAGTAACAAAAGCAGTAAACAGTGGGATTCGAGTGCGGTAGGCATAGGGATGGATGGACGGGCGTTGCATGGACAAGACAATTCACATAGCAATCAGAGCATAGGGCAATTGCAGATAAATAAGATAAAGCATCCAAGTACTAGACAATCCTAGGCATGTGTTCCATACATAGTCATACGTGCTCGCAATGAGAACTTGCGCAACATCTTTTGTCCTGCCCAGCCCATTTGCAGCGGGGCCTCTAGGGAACTACTGGCAATTAAGGTGCTCCTTTTAATAGAGCACCGGAGCAAAGCATTAACACTCCATGAACACATGTGATCCTCACATCAAAGCCATTCCCTTCCGGTTATCCCGGTTTCTTTCACTTTGGGGCCATAGGTTCCGGACAACAACGTGTGTATACAACTTGTAGATAAGACCAGAAACAATACTATCATAATAAATCAATAACATGTTCAGATCTGAAATCATGGCACTCGGGCCCTAGTGACAAGCATTAAGCACAACAAGTCGCAACAAAGTCATAAAGCACTAATAAAAGATACTAGGCACCATGCCCTAACAATCTGATGCCATTACATGAACGATCTCATCCAATCCCTACCATCCCCATAGCCTACAACGGGGGATTACTCACTCATAGATGGGGGAAACATGGATGGTCGATGGAGATGATGGTGGAGATCGATAGAGATGGCTCCGGGGGCACTTCCCCGTCCTGGCAGGGTGCCGGAACAGAGACTTTCTGTCCCCCGAATCTCCCCTTCGGTGGTGGCGGCACTGTGGAACTTCTTCTGGAAAAACGTCGAAACCCCCAGAGTTTTTAGGTCAGAAGGCTTCTTATAGGCGAAGAGGGAGAATGAGGGGGTGCCTGGGGCCACCACACCATGCCCTGACGCGGCCAGGCCCAGCCCGCGCCTAGGGGCGGTGTGGCCAGCCCCTAGCCCTCCTTCGTCTCGTATTCTGGCTTCGTGAGTCTTCTGGAAAAATAGGCACTTTGGCTTTTGTCCCGTCCAATTCCGAGAATATTCATTTTCTGACTTTCCTAGAACCAAAAACAGCAGAAAACAGGCAGCTGGCACTGTGGCTCTTGTTAATAGGTTAGTCCAAGAAATCCTATGAAAAGTACTCCAAAGTTGGAACAAAACACAAGAAAGTGGATAAAACCAAGCATGGAGCATCAAAAATTATAGATACATTTGCAATGTATCAACATCCCCAAGCTTAACTCCTGCTCGTCCTCGAGTAGGTAAGTGATAAAAAGAAAGAATAATTTTTGAGGTGACATGCACCATCAAAGACTTGATCAGAATATTTGTAAAACATTGAAAGCTGGGATCATAGTACTTCAATCATAACATGAAAGACAAAGTTATAGCAATAAGACAAAGAGACTATGATGCAACATGAAAAGGCACAAAGAAAAGATTCATGAATAACAATGCCTTGCAAGACGTTTGTTTGTTTCACATAGCATAGTGGCACTCAGCTTGTCCCTCAAAGAGTAGCAAACATAAATGCATAGGACACCTTCAAAGTTTACAAGAGTGACTAGATACAAATAGTTTAAAACAAGCAATATCAAGGTATGCATCAATCAACAAGTCTTGGGACAATGCACATAGAACTAAGAATGGCCACTATGCTCTCAAGAAAGTGCTCAAAGAATAAGTGGAGACTCAACAAGTAAAAGAAAAGGTTTTGAATAGTTTGAAAGGCTTCCAAATGCTAAAAGTATGGTACTCATTAGCTTTGAGCTCTCATTGCCCCTATCATAAGCATCTTTAATGTGGTTAAGGTGAAAGTGAGGTCCAATCTGAGTTATATGCTTGACAGACTATAAACTGAAAATCCCAAGTCCCTTGAGTACGAGGGCCGCTCCTCATGCTACTCAACTTTAGTTACAGGTAAGTTCTTGTCATTGTAAGTATGTGCGTATCATTGAGAACCACCAACGGGGTACCCGTTGCCCGATGATACGGAAGAATCGCCATATCAAAATGACAAGGCAAGCAGACAATGAGTATCTCAGCAATCTTCTTATTTACCATGGGAAAATGGTGCTTTTTTCTCTCTTTCCTCTTTTCATAAAACTCTTTTTTTTCTTTTTCTCAATAGCTATCTCTCTCTTTTTTTATAAGAAGAATGCTTCATAGATATCATTATGGTTACGCTGCAGGTTTCCACCATGTCAGCATGGATTAGACCAGCGGCCCAGGCTTTCTCTAACACACATACATAACTCCATGGATTTACAAGCTCCCCTTTTATTTCACACCGACGACATCTGCAAACAAAAGAGCAAGGTATCAACTGGGTATATATTCACAAGTGTTGAAAGCGTTCCCCGTGACAGCATGGTTCTGCTAATCCCCAGCCTATAATTAGCAAGCATATAACTTTCATGGAGAGTTTACAATGGTTCAGGTTTATTAAGTGCAGGAAATAAAGTGTGCCATCAAGTTCGTGAGAGCTTTACTAACTAACTTTCTCAAAACAAGGAAACATTTTATTCATAAGAAAACAAGGCATATTGAATATGCACGGAACTAGCAAATGATGCTAATAGGTAGGTATGGTGGACACTTTGGCAATATTTGGTTTAAGGGAGTTGGAAACATGAGTAAAATGCTCAGTCTAAGTGAAGGCTAACAATAGTAAGGGAGCGACAATCGAGAGAGCAATAATGGCCATAATCATGCAGAGCGACAAAACATCATTGATCAAAGCATAAAGTGATACTACAAGTTGAAAACTAAAGGATCATAAAGGCTTATGGTGACTTGAGATAGTCATAACATGGTGTGAGCATGTGCCAAGTCAACCCAAATAAAGCATCAAAGGAGAATACCACTATAATATGCTTTAATATGCTAAAACAACGCATGATTCATCCAAGGCACATTAAGCAATCTCAATTGTTTATAACAAGTCATGCTACAACAAAGAATACTAAGCATAAAGCCAAAACAATATCAAGCATGGCATGACAGAGCATAGGCCACAGTCAAAAACAAGCTCTCTTTACCACTTAAGCATGAGCTTTCCTACTCTTTTCCAAACCAAACCAAACTATTTGAACACCAATGTATGAAAGAGGAGGTCCAACCAATTTATTCAGCATACTAAGAAAACAAAGAAAACGAAAAATCAAAACAAAAACGAAAAAAAAAGACGCTCCAAGAATAACACAACTATGCATGAAGCAATAAAAATGAAGCGTTTGGAAGAAACCTGGGATTTTTATTGATGAAGAAGGGGATGCCTTGGGCATCCCCAAGCTTTGACGCTTGTACTTCTTGGATATTTCTTGGGGTGACACGCGTGGCATCCCCAAGCTTGAGCTTTAGTCCGTCCTTCATCTCATTACTCATTCCTTCCATACACCTGAAAATTTTCCTTCATACAAAACTTCACACAATCTTTATTAGCAACATTAGTGCACTCAAGATAAATAAGTCTTAAGGTTCAGTTCTAACACCAAATAAACTTCCATTAGAACACTAGCTACTGTAGCACTTCCCTCAAAAATCTCAATTCCCCAAAAGAACTCAAGAAGGAACCAACAAGAAGCAAATGCAGAAAATGGCAGAAAACTGTCAAAACAGACCTGACCAGCAGGTAAAGACGAATTTTTTCGAAGACCTTCTGTTGCTCAAATCAAAAAGTGTTGAACTAACAAAAGTTAGATAACAACCTGGGGCAGAAGCACAAAAATGCAAGCCTCAAAATGACGTTCAGAGATTTTACACGAATTTTCACGATGAAGCACGGAAATCTGTTTCGGGATAGCAACTTTCCCAATCATTACTTCTCTCTCATTAGAGGTTACTCTTGGCACAAAAAGCAAATAAAAAGGATAAGGAGCGGTTATTACAGATGTAATAACTTCCAAGAGTCATCTAGAACTTTTGGGTTATCTCCCAATAAGTACTTTTCTTTAATGCCTTTAAGTTAGGCATAAAAATAACTAAAATGGATAGAATAGAAGTAAGCGGCGATAATCATGGTGAAAACATTGTTTGGTTCAATGAATTCCTTTTGTTAAAAAGGTTGATCAGGTCTTGTTACCAAAACAATTTCATATGAGACAAAACTTTGTATTCCACTAATGATTATGTTACCTCAACCTTGATAGCAATGGTCCCAATCATAATAGTTTCAAATTTTTCTCTTGGTATGGGACAATATATTTATCAAACTTGAATGCCCTCAACATGTTCAATTGAATTCAAAACCATAAGTCTATCAATCTTCTTGGGTAAATAGATAGTATGTTCCTTGTCATTGACATTGAAGATCACCTTCCCTTGATTACAATTAATAACAGCTCTTTAAGTATCAAGAAAAGGTCTCCCAAGAATAATAGACATATTATCATCTTCAGGCATAAAAGTTTGAAAGGATGCTCTCATAAGAAATAAGAATTAAAGTAAAAGAGAGCATCAAGAAGCAAATTCAAAACACATTTAAGTCTAACCCACTTCCTATGCATAGGAATCGTGTAAGCAAATAACAAAGTGACAGGCATAGGAAGATAAAACAAGAGTAACTTCAAAACTTTCAGCACATAGAGAGGTGTTTCAATACCATGAAAACTTCTACAACCATACTTTCCTCTCTCATAATAATTTTCAGTAGCCTCATGAATAATCTCAACAACATAACTATCACATAAAGCATGCTTTTCATGATCTACAAGCACTAGAGCTTTATCATAAACATCTTCAAAAGAATCCTCAGGAACATAACAATCATCCTTCTTTAGTAAGCATGGGGGACAATCAAATAATGTAAGGGATAAAGAGTTACTCTCATTAGAAGGTAGGTATGGGTAGCTAATCCATTCTTCCTCCTTTTGTTCATCACTCTCCTTCTCTTCTTCATCTAATGAGATTTCAGGTTCATCAATTTCTTCTTCCATAGGATCCTGCAAGGCATTAGTCTCTTCCATTTGTGGAAAGCATCTATTAGTATATTCAAGAATATAGCCGTTTCCTTCCTTGTAATTCTCAAAGCAAAATTTAAGTATACCATAAACCTCATACTTATAAGGTGAATCATCAATATTTTCAAGCAAACTAGCAAGTTCAAATGCACCCTTCCAAGCAATAAATTCCTCAATTTGTTCCACATCATAAAGATCATAATTTCCCTTAACATAGGAAGATATGGTAACATTATCATTATACTCACATTGAAAAGGGAGGTGTTTGTACCTCCTACAGCAACAAGATTTATCAAAGCAATAAGTAACATTATAAGTAGAGCACACGTTTCTAGCAATGGTATACAATCTATGAATTTGTCCCCATAAGTGTTTCCCTTTTTGTGACAAGCGGTGTTCCTTATAATAATATTTTTCATCTTCTGTGAACCCACCTGGCCAATAAGCTTCAGTTTCAAAGAAACCAACCATTGACAACAAGCATGATAAGGCAAGACAATAACAGTCCAGCAAAAATAACAACTAGAGAAGGAACTACTTTTTTTGTATTTTTGAATAAAGAAACAAGCAAACTAGGAGAAAATAAAATTAGCTTGAACAATAGTGAATCCAAGTGGACTTGATAAATAAAGCTATGCTCCCCGGCAACGGCGCCAGAAAATAGTCTTGATGACCCACAAGTATAGGGGGTGTATTGCAGTATTTCCGACGGAAGTGAAACCCAATTTATTGATTCGACACAAGGGGAGCCAAAGAATATTTATCAGCCTTAACAACGGAGTTGTCAATTCAGCTGCACCTGGAAACAATCTTGCTCACAATAGTTTATCAGTAGCAACAGTTTTGTAGTAGGAATAGTAAAGTAACAGAAGTAGTAAAGCAAAGAAAGTAGTAACAAAAGCAGTAAACAGTGGGATTCGAGTGCGGTAGGCATAGGGATGGAAGGACGGGCGTTGCATGGACAAGACAATTCACATAGCAATCAGAGCATAGGGAAATTGCAGATAAATAAGATAAAGCATCCAAGTACTAGACAATCCTAGGCATGTGTTCCATATATAGTCATACGTGCTCGCAATGAGAACTTGCACAACATCTTTTGTTCTGCCAGCCCGTTTGCAGCGGGGCCTCTAGGGAACTACTGGCAATTAAGGTGCTCCTTTTAATAGAGCACCGGAGCAAAGCATTAACAATCTATGAACACATGTGATCCTCACATCAAAGCCATTCCCTTCCGGTTATCCCGATTTCTTTCACTTCGGGGCCATAGGTTCCGGACAACAACGTGTGTATACAACTTGTAGATAAGACCAGAAACAATACTATCATAATGAATAAATAACATGTTCAGATCTGAAATCATGGCACTTGGGACCTAGTGACAAGCATTAAGCACAACAAGTCGCAACAAAGTCATAAAGCACTAATAAAAGATACTAGGCACCATGCCCTAACAATCTGATGCCATTACATGAACGATCTCATCCAATCCCTACCATCCCCATAGCCTACAACGGGGGATTACTCACTCATAGATGGGAGAAACATGGATGGTCGATGGAGATGATGGTGGAGATCGATGGAGATGGCTCCAGGGGCACTTCCCCGTCCCGACAGGGTGCCGGAACAGAGACTTTCTGTCTCCCGAATCTCCCCTTCGGTGGTGGCAGCTCTGCGGAACTTCTTCTAGAAAAACGTCGAACCCCCCAGAGTTTTTAGGTCAGAAGGCTTCTTATAGGCGAAAAGGGAGACCGAGGGGGTGCCTGGGGCCACCACACCATGCCCTAGCGTGGCCAGGCCCAGCCCGTGCCTGGGGTGGTGTGGCCAGATCCTAGCCCTCCTTCGTCTCGTATTCTGGCTCCATGAGTCTTTTGGAAAAATAGGCACTTTGGCTTTTGTCCCGCCCACTTCCGAGAATATTCATTTTCTGACCTTCCTGGAACCAAAAACAGCAGAAAACAGGTAGCTGGCACTGTGGCTCTTGTTAATAGGTTAGTCCAAGAAATCCTATGAAAAGTACTCCAAAGTTGGAACAAAACACAAGAAAGTGGATAAAACCAAGCATGGTGCATCAAAAATTATAGATACATTTGCAATGTATCAGTGGTCAGAAAGCCCAAATAGCCCATGGAATGCAACTACCACATGGGAATGGTGAACCAGTGTGACAGAAGCAGTTGCAAGACCACACCCATTGGAGTGTGTGTGGTCATAGCTAGATCAAGTTGTGGTTTTGAGAATAAAACATGCATTGACCTCCCTAGACTCCATGTGTGTCAAACCATGGTGGTTAGAAAGCCCAAAGAGCCCATGGAATATGCAACTGCCACATGGGAATGGTGAACTAGTGTGCCAGAAATTGCATCCCCACACCCCCACTGGAGTGTGTGTGGTCATGTGGATCATCAAGGTGTGGTTTTGAGAATAACAAATGCATTAACCTCTAAAGACTCCTTGTGTGTCAAACCATGGTGGTCAGAAAGCCCAAAGAGCCCCTGGAATATGCAACTGCCACATGAGAATGGTGAACCAGTGTGAAAAAAGTTGCATCACCACACCCACTGGAGTGTGTGTGGTCATGGGTGGATCATCAATGCATTGATCTGTAGAGACTCCATGTGTGTCAAACCATGGTGGTATGAAAGCCAAAAGAGCCCCTAGAATATGCAACAACCACATGGGAATGGTGAACCTGTGTGATAGAGGTTGCATCGCCACACACCCATTGGAGTGTGTGTGGTCATGACGTATTTATCACAAACTACATCGTAATAACTCAAGAACATTGTAAATGCAAATGATTTAACCTTTCCTAAATAAGATAGTAACAAAATCTTACACTGTGTGGGGCCCACTTGTCATGTTGCTGCTCGCTTAACCCTCCCTAGTCCTCACCACTTTGCACACATTCGCTCTGCGCAGCAACCCAAATCCTCACCCCTCTCGACGACCACCAAATCCCCTCCCCTCCTCGGCGACGAGGGCGGCAGCCGCAGCTGCAGGATCATGGGTAAGGCTCCTCGAACTATCTCCACACATCTCTACTATTGTGCATCTGTGCTTGATCACCGGGGACCCGCGTCGGTAATTTTGTGCTCGATCTAGGTCACTGTGTTTGTGCTCTAAGTCACCGGCGATGGGTCTAGGCCCTAGGTAAACACTCAATCTAGGTCTAAGCCCTAGGTAAACATTCGATCTAGGTCTAGGCCCCAAGTAAGCACTCGATCTAGGTCTAGGCCCAGGTAAACACATGATCTAGGTCTAGGCCCCAGGTCAACACTAGATCTAGGCCCTTACACTTGTTTTAGTCACTTGATGCGTGTGCCTCCAATTTAATTCTTGTATTTACTCTGAGGATTGTAGGTTCTGCAGCATTAAGGGTAGGGAGATACATGCGCAGGTTCTAAAATTGTTCATACTAGAACTAAATGTACACATTGCATCCTTGTTTTATCATAGTAATAGTTGTCCTTAGATTTCTTAATAATCTTCAGATGAACCACACGGTGTTTAACCCCGAAAATTTGGAAGTCATTACGCAAAACGTCATGGCGACTGCGCCAAGAAATTCCATGCTCGGTCACAAATATGATGATTGAAAGGCTAGCAGCATATATGAGCAGGTTATAAAATTGTTGCTACTGGATAGTATAGAAACTTACTGTATAGCATCAAAACAAAACATTCTAATTAGTGCAATGTCTATTTTAGGCTAAAAAGCAAGGCTACAATGTTCCATCTTATGACGAGGTGAAGCAACCTGTAGCCAAGAAAGCTGAGAAACCGAGGGACCTTACTAGAGGTTAGAGTCATTAACATTGGCATAAAGTTATAGTCATTCTTATGATACTACAGATTACTTTCTAATATATTCTTTCTAGGTCCATCGATGAAGGGCGGGGAGGACTTCGACGATTACTGCGTGTTTGGACACGACATGGAATTGACTTTAAAGCAAGTTATGTATCTTACAGGAATTTTAGGACACAAGCCACCTATAACACACTATGTGTGCGAGATGAAAAAGTCAAATGACATCCCTAGGAAAGCCAAGATGGTAAACTTCTGAGATTTGACTCTTTAAGGGCATGTTTCTTTCAAAGGAATAAATCCTACAAAATTCCTATGCATAACTTTCCTACACTACAATCTTATAGGATTTCTAACAAGAGGTGAGACCTCTTGAAAAGATTCCTAGGTGTTTATAACAAATATGACATGTACCAAAAACCCTATAAAATTACCTACGTTTTTTCTACGGTGTAATCAAACAGTTTATCTAACCAATTCCTACATTGTTCATTCCTATAGTGCCTCCTTGAGGTGTTGGTGCATGCGCAAGTGCGTTCACCAACAGCTTGTTGAAGGTGCCAAGGCTACGCTGGCCTTCGTCCACATGCAGCATTCGAGTGTGGATTTGGCGGCCGTTGCTGAGGGGCCACCAGTGCCTCCTGATGGCATAGCGTGTAATATGCGGCCGCACTATTGAGTGGTTGCACAGCCTGCAGAGGATATCATTCACTCATTCGATGAGCGTACGAACATTGTGCTCCAGCGACAGCAGTAGTATTTAGCCTGCATAGGACATGTAGATAATGTAAAAATAGTTTAATCTAAGAGGTCTTTGTGGCCCATGTAACGTTGTTGTATGTTTGAATGTATTGATGCGAGTGCAATGTTGCTGCGCAGTTTTGTTAGCCTAACGTCGACTAATCTCAGTAACTTGCCAACCTGTTAGTTGAGTTTCAACTAGATTGGAGTTTTCAAGGATTTGATTGTGGGCTAGGTTAGCTACTCGGGATGAAGCAGTAGATAGTTTATTTGATGAAGTCGTCGAGGAGGCGTAGCCCCCGAGTGCATTGTATACTAAAATAAAAAAGAAAATGAACTCGTAGGTGAGGAACTTAGATTTATTTATTGAAGGGTAAAAGGTACATGCTTTTGCTAAGTAGCCTATGTAAGTAGCCTTGTTGAAATAAAAAACATCTAGGGGTAGAAACATCGTAGCTATGCGATGTTCCAAGGGTTGGAGTATTCGACTCTAGTTTCTACGTCCTTGAGGCGATTGGCGCCTCCTGGGATCAGCTCGGGATGATGTAAGGTCCCTTCACGAGGGACTCAAGTTTCAGGTGACCTTTCTGTTTAAGGCGCGTGATGAGGTCTCCTTCAGAGAAGGACCTTGGTTGTAGCCATCGGTTGTGGTAGTTGTCGAGGTTCAACTAGTACACTGTCGAGCGAGCGGAGGCAATGTCTCGTGCCTCATCTAGCAGATCGACGTCGTCTTCAAGTGCAGTCATGGATTTGGCTTTGGTGTAAGCAACCACCCACAGGGCCTTGTAGCGTACTTTATCAGGTAACACCGCCTCAACGTCATGCACAATGTAGAAAGTTGTGTAGCCGGTGGCGTTGTCTAGAGTTGTGCACAGGGTCCATGGTACCGAGGGAAGTTCCTCAGCCAATGTGTCGGAGGCTCGTTCGAGAGGTCAAAGGAGTCGCTTCTTGATGCCATTGCAAATGAGTCCATTTGCCTTTTCAACTTGAATATTGGTCTTGGGGTGCGCCATGGAGGTGTAGCTGATGCTGATGGCCATCTTCTCAGAAATCCTGGAACTCCTTTGAGGTGAAGTTTGTGCCCTTTTCGGTGATGATGTTGTGAGGTACTTCAAATCTGAAGATGATGGAATCGAAGAACTTGAAAGTGGTGGCTCTAGTTTGGTTGGTGACAAGCGTAGCCTCGATCCATTTGGTGAACTTGTCGATAGCAACGAGGAGGTAGATATACCCTCTAGGTGGGGTGATGCAAGATCCGCCATGTGAATAGATTGTTATTTCGAATAGTGAGGATGACTTTCATTGTGTTATAAGCCTGGTATTTTATTTTCTCTTATGCTGGTAGTACTTTACGGTAACTACATATTTGGCACACTTTATGAAACTATACTCTACCTACTTGCTGCATCTGGACAATGGATCTCGGTCTTGTTCTAGACATTTGTAAAATGGAAAAACAACATTCCCACGAGAAAGTTGAAATATTATTTTGCACTTTTGTTTAGATTGGTAGACCCACGTTTTGTAGAAAATTAACACATTACCATGAAAGGTAGTCCGAGAATGACCATTTCCTTAGGGCCATTGTCATGAATAAATACGTGCCACTAATTATCTATCCCTAAGTCAAACTTTGAGACTATAGTAGAATACACAAAAAATGAACTGGCGGCAAAACACAGGCCGAAATAACCGCATTCACCAAGTAGTCAATAATTTTAACTATGCGCTAGAAACACCCACTGAAAGGCTCCGGCGTATAATATTCAAGAGGTACTAAATTTGTATCTCTCCCTTCGGTCTAGAAACAATGGGCCAAAGGCCAATCCTCAAAAGGGTTTTCCTTGTAAATTCCCATGTGCGGCACAATTCAAAGTTTCAAACATATTAGTACCACTAGTGCCCTTCTGGCCGAATCCCACATGTTCACCTCGCACGACCACGATCGTTCTCCTTCTACCCCATCTCCCTTAGCAGCCTCTCCACCGGCATGCCAACATAGAGACATAAGATGTTTTTACTAGCTCCCTTTTCTAGCAAGCCAGCGTTGCTTTCCCGACGCTGACCCTCACCAGATCGGCTCCTGCATACCCAAGGTCCACGGCAAGGGAGATAACTCAGCAACACCGGAGTTGCTTCCCTGATGCCAGCCCGCACCAGATCAGGTCCTCCAAACCCGAGGTCCATGGCACTGCAGACAACATAGCAACACTATCACAGATGACACCATCGTAGCTTCATTGGATCCGCTTCCCCGAATCCACGATACTGGATCTACTTCCCTAACCTTGTCCATGGTGCCGGAGAGATGGTGAGCCAAACCCTCTTAGCCGCAAAAGGCAAGGGCATATCTTGCCATAAGTCCAGCAAAGGTGCGACCTCCCAAAGGAAATTGGGTAAACACGTCCACAAAGGTTGGCCTATAATTCGTATGCTCTTTACGCATTTGATGTGTGAATGTAGTTCATCGCTTGTTTGCAATGACTTCTCACACTGAGTTTTTTATCTTTGTACTCCGTCATTTCTTTTTGAGCTACCGTATATTCGTATCTCTATCATTGTTCTTTCAGATGTTTCAACTTCTTGCTACTATTGTACTAATTTTCTCATCTACACACACTTCGCTCTTAAATATCATAAGATATTTTTTTGCTCATGAATGTAATATTCTTTGCAGCCGACTACTAGGAAATAATGGAAGATTATGGAAGACAAATTATTGAAGAATTCCAAATATGCAAGGTCGCTCGGTGTGCAGACAGTTAGATGTTTCATAGCTACCACCACCAATCAAGAAGAACATGTTTTTGCTCCAGAATATTCTCCTCGTGATGAACAAAACCCCGAGGGAGGCCTGAGTCAGGAAGATGGATAGGTTGATGACCCCCTCCCTAGTCCACCGGCTTGTCCACCCCCAAGGTGCTTGCTTTGTCTTGTCATTGAGATATTTGTTGCATATTCCATGTTTTGTACCTCAATCACACCAATTGTTGTGTAATGCCATCTGCTTAGTTCATGCAACATATATGTTCAACATGTCTTGCCTTACTATTCTTCTGTTATATGTGTCTCATTATACATAGGACTTTGAAGGATTAATGTATCATTTATGTGTGTCAGCAATCAGTAGGTTCACCTAACACCATTTTGGGTACCAGTAGGGAGAATAACTATGTTCAACAAGTGTCTGATTCAGCATTGGTTTCTGGTGATGAATAATACTTGGAGGGAGACCTGTCTCGGGAAGATGGACCAGTCGAGGACCTTCCCCTAGTCTACCTACTTTTCCACCCCAAGGCGCTTGTTCAGTCTTTTCATTGAGGTATCTATTGCATCTTTCATGTTTGGTATCTCAATCTAACCTAATATTTTACAATTCCCTCTACCTAGTTCATGCATCATATGTGTTCAACATGTTTTGCCTTATTGTTCTTATGTTCCATTTGCGTCTCATTATATATAGAACTATAATAGATTGAAGTATCGTTTATGTGTGTCAGGAATCAACTGGTTCATGTAAGACACGTTCAGGTAGCAAACCTGGAGCGTTGACAAGTGATCCTTCTAATGCTACCGGTGGAACACAAACACATACCAAGAAAATCTAAAATCAAAAGTCAAGAAACTCGCATAAGGATCCTAAAAAGCATCGTCTTGGAGGCACACCACAGGTCCCAACATAAGTAGACGCAACAAATACCATCCCACACATTCCACAATCACCAGTGGCCAATATAGATACTCAGCCACAATTGGTAGACGGACCAGTTTCAACCTCTACTGGCCTAACACTCCTTGCACAAGACCAACATGCTAGCGATGATCACTCACCTAGTGATCAACCCGACGCTAAAGAAGGTATGTGTTCCAAGGCTTATCGTTGCATGATCCCTTATATATACCATGATATCTGAATGTAATGGTTGAATTTGCACGTACACAACAATTTAAAAAAGAGGGCCAATGGTAGGAAAAAATCTTGAAGCTAAAATTTCTGGAACACAATCTAGATATTGTATCAATTCTATTGGGCCTAGAGATGGTTGCAAGTGCGCAGATCAATTGTAGCTAGTTTCGATGTAAAAGTATCGAACCTACAGAGAGCTATTGTTAAAGGTCTTTATGCCCCTCATTACTATCTATCAAAGGATACTTGTAAGCTGCCTTTGATTTCAAGTAAAGGGTGTTTGAAAGGTTTTTGGATTGAATGAAAAAAACTAAATAAAACAAAATAAAAGATAGCAAGTCACAAGAGTGGTGGGAAACGTGGTTGAACTCAATAAGGCTAAAGCATTCTCGAGGATGTATGATACACCACTACCATGATATTATTATTAATTAAGATAATATACTTCTTGTGTCGTGGTGGTGGCATGGCATATGCCATGGATAGGCTAAATATGGGGCCAATGAGTGCTAGGGGAATCCAGGGAGGGAGAGCGTGGTGATTCCACGCACGGATGTTCTTGTATATTCTCTATCAATGGTGTTTGCGAGTGCTCCTAAGGCTCTCAACAAGAAGGAGACAATGTCTCTTACTCCCTGTTTTCTAGCCCTTTAGTTCTACCTTAGACAGGGAATGATTGATCTATTTGTCATCCTCCTCTATGGAGGCCCCGGTGCCCCTTTTATAGTGGAGCCCGGGTTACATTTATAGGGCATAGGTGGCAGCATATTCTATGAATATGCTCCTTTCCCAAAGCAGATGCTTCTTTATTCCTCTTTAACGGCTTGTCCGGACTTTGGACATAACCCGCAACGTCATCCTCGTCTTTTGGCGTCACTAGACACGTGCTACGTCATCCGGCTTTGCCCGCGTCACCTTGGTCGCCCCTGACCCGCCGGTCCTCTTATTTACTTTACTTTGCACATGTTCCAGCTAATAAAGCCACCTTTTGACCAGTGGGGGATCCCTTCTCTTGGAAGCTAAGATAATCCGGCTAGCATATAGCTAATCTGGCTTACCCATTTACCTGCAAAACAGATAGACATGGCCGGCATAAACTTTATGCCGGCCGGACCATTGTCAAGGAAATGCCCCATGGGCCGGGTTGCACCGTGATTCGGCATGCCATGAAGTGACCCGATCAGCACTTCGCTTTGACCACACCGTACCCCGACTAACTTGGCCCTTATACCCCGGTGTTACCCTACCCAGGGGTATCCCCCCAACATTAGTCCACGAAGCTGGTGCGGTCTTGGCAACTTTTTTAGTTGTTAAGGCCTCACCAGGTTGCCATATCCGGATCTTTTGCTCCTTAGGCCGAGTTACCTCGTTGCCCCGAGTTTCTCATCTTGCAACCC
Organism: Avena sativa; assembly: GCA_916181665.1. Taxonomy (NCBI): domain Eukaryota; kingdom Viridiplantae; phylum Streptophyta; class Magnoliopsida; order Poales; family Poaceae; genus Avena; species Avena sativa. The sequence continues at coordinate 422,896,285 of OV702287.1, read as the reverse complement.
TTTTGCTCTTTCTAAGTTATTCCTCGTTGGCCAGGTCTTTTGCTTGTTCATCCGGGTCACCTTTCCTTCTCTTGTACGCTTCTCCACATCCTACGTGGAGGGTAATCATCACTTTCCTTATTTTAAGGGCCACGCGCATTTAATGTGCCGGTTACTGTCGCAACGTCAGGAATAACTGTTGTAAACGTCTCTTCACTGCAACGCCTCATTAACTGTAACACCACGTCCCGTCATGGGATCGCTTGCTCCCGTGACCCTCCTATGGCCTTGTTCTGATTGCCTTCTTGGGCCGCATACACGCTCGTTGCGTGCGGCAAGTCACCCGCAAAGGATCCCACGACGCGCACGCGGCACAGTTAAGTACGGGGTGCGGGGCTCTCCAAGGGGAAGTTCCCTCATTTGTGTCGCGCTCCACTGTTCTCTCTCTTTTACAGCGACTCCGTCCCCGCCGCCAGTTTTCTTCTCCTCGAGCGCCACCGGGACCGTGATCCAGCAGATTTTTGCGCTAGCACCACCATCCCCATTGCTAGTTTCCACAACGGGGCCTTGCGCTTCCCGTTTCCCTTCTTCCGGATACTTCTATTCCGACTACCCCGTCGGAAGATCTAATTCTACCATGTCTGAGGCGGAGGCAGCGGTGGCGGTGCAGCAGGAGGAAGGGGTGGAGGGCCGCGAACGCGGCTGCTGGGACGGCTCCACCGTCCGCGAGGAGGACCTGGCTTGGCTCCGCGCCACACAGCACATCCCTGCCGGCGTCGTCTATCGCCTCGCCTCCGGTGAAGTCTCTCCTTCCCCAAACTTGGGAATACGTCGTGTTTCTTTCCCATTTCCAGCACGACTTCGGCCTCCCCACTTCTGATTTTTTCTTCGATTTCATTTCCACCTACAAACTGCAACCGCATCATCTCCCTGCAAACGCTATCACTTCTCTCTCCTCCTTTGCCTACGGCATTGAGGGATACCTCGGCCTCTGGCCAACCAAAGAACTTTGGATTAAGTTCTTTGGTCTGCGGAGGAACGTGGTTCCGGATCTGGAGCTTGCCCCGGAAGACAAGCACCTGACCCAATGCGGTGCTGCCTCCATCTCTCTGCGCAAGCAGTCGGTGTTCCCCGGGTCACTAGGCTCGAATCTTGCAAGGGCTGGGCCCGGACCTTCTTCTACATCCGGAACACCACCAAGGAGGACCGGATCCGGCTGCTCCCCTTCAAGCTTGGCCCTCCAGATGCCTCGCTTTGGGAAAGCATTCCCAAGCGCGCCACGACCCTGGCGAATCAAGTGGCACGCCGGATCACGGAGCTGCTCAAGGAGTGTCTCTGGGGGAGGATATTATGATTACTTTCATCCGCAGTCAGGTCTCCCCCCTCTAGAAGCGAGCCCACAAGATCTGCTATCTTAGCGACCCTCTTGACCCTCACCGGACCTCTTCTTTCGAGCTGGATAACTCGGCGGTTTACCACCGAGTTAAGTCCATATTTAACATGGAGGAGTTCTCTGAGGCATGGGAGTGGGGACTTGAGCCCTTTACCCGTATCAACCCCCCTCCCAAGGTAAATTACCCTTTTCTGTTTTCCGAATCTTCCTTGTATGTTGTTTTCCTTTCGTAACTTGGTGATTATTCTTTCAGAAATTCCTATAGCAACCACTGGAGGATGGCGAGGTGCCAGCGAGCAAGTGGTTGCCGGACCGCATCGTGGGGGACAAGAAGGAGATTGATCTGGAGGCCTTCTTTCCTTCCCCGGACATCGTCAAACGCATCGCTGGTAAGGCCTCTTATCTAAGGGATTGGCCAGACGATGATGATTCGGACGTTGAAGTCCTTGAGGTAATTGATCCGGTTCTTATCTCTTATTTGCACCTGGCTCATGTTCGAATGTTCAGCTAACCCGGACGATCAGGTCCATGAGGTTCCTCCCCTCGCCACCGGTGGCCCGGCCCCGACCTCTTCCCAGAAGCGCGTGGCTACCTCGGCCGCAGCTTCGGAGGCGCCGCCTCCCAAGAAGAGGCAAAAGAAGTCCGGGGTTAAACCCTCGGCCAAGCCTGTCGCCAAGATCATAGTTCGGAGGGCACCCAAACCTCGGGCTCCTCCTACTGCAGATGAGTAAGTCCTTTTAGCATTGCTACTTCAGATCTTTCCTTTCCTTGCCTTTGTTTCTGGTTGGTTCTCTCTTTTTGACTAGCTGCCCTTCCCTTTTTCTAGAGCTCCTGTGGATATCTCCCAGAGTGGTTTCGACATAGCCTCCCCACTCCGGAGCAGTCCCTCCCCCCCCCCCTCCCCGCAACGATGATCATCGTCCGCTTAGCCCTATTCAAGAGGGTTCTGCGGCCGCGCCTGATCAGAGCCTAGATCGCCAAGAGGAGGGCAACATCGGCGCGGGAGGTAGTGGGGCAGCTCGGGACATGGTAATGCCGGATCTCCCCAGATCCTCGGCCTCTGTGCCCATTGTTGAGGTGCCAGCTTCATCGGCACTGCCCCCAGCACCTCTAGTACCAGTACCAGCACCAGTAGCAATAGCAGCACCAGCACCAGCACCATCAGCACCAGCAGCACCAGCACCAGCAGCAATAGCAGCAACACAAGAGCCTCGAAGCCTCCTAAGGGAAAATCTCCATCAGCTCCCTCCGGGTCTACTCCCTCCATTGCTGATATCTTTCAACTAGCTCCTCAATCCTCATCCGGCAGAGCCAAGAAGACCTCCGGGTTAGCCAAAGACACTTCTTCCGGGTCTACCGCCTCTAGATTAGAGGGTAGCCAATAGCTGGTTTTGCATACCAGCCCCACTGCAGCTCAATCCGCCAGGTGGGAGGCCCATGTGAAGGGCCTCGTGGCAAACTGCTCTTCGAGCGGTGAAAACTACAGTTCACTACTCCTTGAGTACATGAAGAACTAGAACGATGTAGAATTCGTCAACCAAGACGACCTACTGAAGAAGTTCGGCCCTGTCGAGTTCAGCGCCCAAATGAATTCCGCTACCAACGCTATCTCCCTGGCTGGCTGGATGATGGAGGTATTTCTCTTTCTCTGCTATTGATGTTTTACATAACTGAAAATTTGTAGATATAGCCCCTAGTCCCCAACCCTCCGAGGGAATAACTTGTTATTCGGTCGGATGCTCCTCGTAGAGCTCAGTTTTTGTTCATAATGACATTAACTTGCAATAAATTTTGGGCCGGGTCTACTTCCCTTGGCCAGTATCTTATGTACTTCGAATATCCACACACCTAGAGCCGGGTTAAGTTCCACTTGGCCCGGGTCTTGTAGACTTCGAATTTGCACACATCTACACATCCAGAACCGGGTTAAGTTCCAATTGGCCCGGATCTTGTATACTTTGAATATCCACACACCTAGAGCCAGGTTAAGTTCCACTTGGCCCGGGTCTTGTAGACTTCGAATATCCACACACCTAAAGCCGGGTTAAGTTCCGCTTGGCCCGGATCTTGTATACTTCGAATATCCACACATCTAGAGCCGGGTTAAGTTCCACTTGGCCGGATCTTGTATACTTCGGATATCCACACACCTAGAGCTGGGTTAAGTTCCGCTTGGCCCGTATTTTGTATACTTCGAATTTTTTTTACTCGTCTTTGAACTTTGACCTTGCCTTGCTTATTTCAGATTACCACTAACCGCCGCACCGCCGAGTTCTAGCTCCGGCTGGACTACTTTAAAGATGTTTGTGCGTGTTATGGTAAACTCCTGGCAGAGTACCAGAAGAGGGGTAATTTCCCATTCTTCCTCTTCCTTGTTCGTTCAAACTTCTTAGGACCCATATGAATTTCTCGTCCGAATCTTGCAGCCGAGGTTGAAGCCGAGAACATAATCATGAGGAAGAACCTTGCGGACATCAAAGGTAAACTTAACCGCTCCACATGATCGTTGTATTTTTCTTGCTTTATCCGGTGGACACTTATACTCTGGGTCCTCCGGGTTATTATGCTGTTGCAGTTGCTCTCGAGGATAGCGTCACTATGCCTGAATTGATGACTCATTCCCTCGACAAGCAGAGAAGTACGAAGCTGAGCTAAAGAAGAAAGACGCTGAGATAGCTCGCCTCCAGCAGCAGGACTCGGAGATTACTCGGCTGAATGCCGAAATCCAGAGGCTTAAGAGCTCTCATCAGTCCGCGCTGGAGAAGGTCGACCAGGAGTTTGCCTAGGAGAAAGAGTGTTTAACCATGCAAATCTCCAAGGACAAGAGCCTATTGGAGGAAGCCGACGTCAAGCTTATGTTAGTTACCACCGAATACGAGAAACTCTAGGTCCATAATACCAATGTTGATTCCGAGCTTCAGCGACATCTCTTCTAGATTGCGCGTAAGTTTTCTGCTCTTGCTTGCTCTTCCACCATGTGGATTTGGTCCATTTGCTCACTGTTTTTCTTCCACCATGTGGATTTGGCGCGTAAATTTCTAGAGAGCTGCCGTCCGCTAGTCCCGCGAACAGCGTGGAATTCCTGCTGGCCCTGATGCCGAGCCAATCCCTTACACCACAGAGGATCTCCTGGCGAGTCTCACCGCTCGTCTTGAGGTGGTAAAGAATTTTGGCGCGGATATTGTCCGAGCGGCAACACGGATGTTTGGCTGCCTCTGGCCCAGTGAAACCATTCCCAAGAAGACCTCCGCTTTTATATCCAAACTCATGGAATGTGACACACAGCTGCATTTGTGGCGCGAATCTGCCGCACGGGCTGGGGCCTACATTGCTCTCAGATTTGCGCTCTCATGGTACGAAGGGATTGACTTGGCATTGCTCAATCGCATGCGCACCGGGTCAACGTGGTGCGAGGATCCGGAGTGGATTGCGCACCGCCAGGCCTGTGCGAACAATCTCATCCAGTACTCCTACTGCCATGCCTGGAATGAGGGGCCGAGCTTTCTTGATGTCGCTGATGACGAGATTGTCTCTAGAGCGGAAGATGAAGGAAGTGAGAGCGAGGGCTTTGAACTAGGCGATGAGGATGAGGATCCGGAGGAAGGTGAGGTTAACTTGGAAGATGAAGCCGAAGATAGTGCTCCTCCCCCGCACTCCGGAGTACCTCCCTCCTCGGCAAGTGATTCGCTTGCTGCTCCTACTCAATGAAAAACACTTCACATTTATCAGATCCCCGGAATGCCGGGTGCAGATGTACTTAAATACTTTGGTTTGGTTGTGTTACCACTAAGTGTTCGGAACTAAGTTTTACTGCCGGATTATCGTGTGCGAAGTCCCCGAGTTTCATTTTCTTGTTCCCCTAATTTTTGACTCGGCTCGCGTCTACCTTGATTCGGTTTGTTCGACTTACGAGTCCGAGGTTCAAAAAATTGACTTAACAATACTTGAAACCTTGACATTAGCTCAAAATGATTCGGCGCTTTAGTGAAAAAATAAACTAAGGGTTAGCCAAAAAACTAGCGTCGACCCGCTTAAGTTCTTTTCCTTAGTCGTTTTTCATGTGCTTTGCCATTCCAAACTTGTTCTCTTGCTTGCCATGAAGCCAATTCTTGTTGGACAGCAGAAAAGTTGAAGAGTTAGGTTTTTGGTGCTCACACATTACTAATCCAACTAAGAGATAAGCGAATTAACCCAGCCGACACAAAAATACGGAAACAAGAGACAAGTGTTAAAGCAGTCCCCGAGTCTCTACTCGAGGTGGCAAAGTTTTTATTGATAAGCTTACTGCCGACATACATACTGACATACGAGTAGTTCGGATACATTCACCTCTTAGGTGTAGAAAGGATGAAGCAGTGCTACGTTCCATGGTATTTTGGATTCTTCTCCGGACTTGTCTGCCTTGTTCTTTTGCTGGGGTTGTGCATCAATAAGATAGTAGGAATCATTGCGCAAATCTTTGCTCACAATGAAGGGCCCTTCCCATGGGGGGATAACTTATGCATGCCAGCGGTGCGTTGTATTAGCCTTAGCACCAAATCACCTTCCCGAAAAACTCGGGGGTTTACTTTCCGACTATGGTAGCGTCAAATATTTTGCTGATATATGGCAGATCTGGACAAGGCCAGTTCTCCCGCTTCTTCTAGCAGATCAACATCATTTTGCCGGGCTTCGCGCACTTCGGCTTATGTGTATTGGGTGACCCTTGGCGAATCATGCTCTATGTCGGCTGGTAATACAACTTCTGCCCCATATACCAGAAATAATGGTGTATAGCATGTTGATCGATTCGGAGTTGTTCTTAAACTCCATAGTACCGTTGGTAGTTCCTCTATCCAGCACCCCGCTGATCTTTGCAGCGGCTCTATGAGCCGGGGTTTTATCCCGGACAGTACCAGTCTGTTGGATCTTTCCACTTGCCCGTTTGATGCGGGGTGGGCGACTGAAGCGACATCTAACCGGATCTTCTTTTCCTGGTAGAATCTCGCAAATCCTCCTTCAGTGAAATTTGTTCCATTATCAGTTATGATGTTATGGGGGTAGCCGTACCTTAGGATTATATCCTTGAGGAATCTTACTGTTATTGCCCCATCACATTTCCGAATCGGTTTCACTTCAAACCATTTCGTGAATTTGTCAACCATGACTAGAATGTGGGTCATCCCTCCTTTGGCTGGCTTAAATGGTCCTACCATGTCTAGGCACCATACAGCAAATGGCCATGTAATGGGGATAGTTTTCAGCTCCGACAATGGTAGGTGAGTTTTTATGGCGTATCTTTGACAACCATTGCATTTTTTCACCAAGTCCTCTGCTTGCTCCAAAGCATTGGGCCAATAAAACCCATGCCGGAAAGCTTTTGCTACTAAGGCCCTTCAGTAGGCATGGTGGCCACATTGCCCTTGGTGAATATCCCGGAGTATGTCGAGTCCTTCCTCCGGATCAACGCACCGTTGTAGTACCGCAGTCACACTTCTTTTGTATAACTCGGTGTTGATAATGGTATTGGCCTTTGCCCTTCTCTGAATTTGCCTTGAACTTATTTCATCATCTAGCAAGATTCCCTCTTTCAGGAAATCGAAAATTGGCTTTGCCCAAGTTGGTATAGCCCGGACAGGGAATGGTCCCTCATCGACCTCCATTGCATCCACCGACATAACTCCTGCCGGGTCAGTCCCCAGGGTTGCTGGAGCAGTCCCCGGTTTGCTGATGCAGTCCCCGGGTTTGCTGCAGCATTCCCCGGATTTGCGGAGGTGCTTCCCCATCTATCTCCATAGGTGCTGCTGCTGATCCCGAGGATGCCGGGATGAAAATGGAATCTGATTCGGGTGATGGTGTGATAGATGGTTTTCTCAAGTGCTCCAAAGCCACGTTTGGCGGAATGGGTTGCCGGGATGAGACCAGCTTTGATAGTGTATCTGCTGCCTCGTTTTCGATCCGAGGTACGTGATGGAACTCACACCCTTCGAAAAACCCACTTATCTTCTGGACATGGAACCTATACAAGGCCATGTTAGCATCCAGGGCATCCCAATTTCCCGACACTTGCTGCACCACCAAATCCGAATCACCAAAGCACTTTATCCTACGTATCCCCACTTCCTTTGCCACTTTGAGACCATGTACCAATGCTTTGTACTCCGCCACATTATTTGAGGAACTGAAATGGATTTGAAGGACATACTTCGGTTGATCCTTCTTGGGCGAGGTAAGCACTACTCTAGCGCCTAATCCGTCTTTTAGTTTCGATCCGTTGAAGTGCATTTGCCAATAATTGGAGTCTAGAAGGGGTGGCTCGTATTGCATTTCAGCCCAGTCCACAAAGAAATCCGCCACAGCTTGTGACTTGATCACATCCCTTCTGTCGAACTATGGTGCATATGGAGCTAATTCGATATCCCACTTGGCTATTCGGCCGCTTGCGTCCTTGTTACTCATGATCTCTAAAATGGGTGCCTCACATATGACCTTGATGGGGTGTTCCTCAAAATAGTGTTTGAGTTTCTTGGCCGACATATATACGCTGTATGCCATCTTCTAATAATGAGGATAATTCTGTTTTGAGGCTGATAATACTTCGCTCAGATAATACACCGGCCTTTGCACCGACTTTCCTTCCTCCTCGCGCAACACTACGATCACTACACTTACGACTTGGTTGGTCGTGGCTACGTAGAGCAACATTGGCTCCTTAGGTAGTGGTGCAGCTAGGATTGGCACGGTAGACAACATCTTTTTCAATTCTCGAAATGCAAGATCCGCCTATGGTGTCCATGTGAACTTATCTGCCTTTTTCATCAGCTGATAGAGGGGCAGGGCCTTCTCTCCCAACCGACATACGAACCGACTTAACGATGCTAGGCAACCCGTGAACTTCTGGACATCGTTAAGACATTTTGGCAATTCCATTCTTTCTAAGGCCCGGATTTTCATCGCGTTAGCTTCAATGCCAAGGCTAGATACTAAGAAACCAAGTAACTTTCTGGCGTGTACGCCAAAAGTGCACTTCTCCGGGTTCAGCTTCATTCAGAACCTTCTTAGGTTCGCAAATGTCTGCCGGATATCCTCAAGGAGTGTGTTGCTTACCTTGTTTTTTATTACCACATCATCTACATAGACCTGCAGATTCCGACCTATTTGGTCATGCAAGCATTTTTGCATGCATCGCTGGTACGTTGCTCCTGCATTACGTAACCCAAACGGCATAGTTCGATAGCAATAAGCCCCGTACGGGGTAATAAATGCAATCTTTAATTGATCATCTAGATTCAGGGGTATCTGATGGAAACCATAATACGCGTCAATGAATGACAACATCTCACATCTGGTCGTTGAGTCTATGACCTGATCTATTCTAGGGAGTGGGAATGGATCTTTTGGACACGCCTTATTCAGGTTCGTGTAGTCAATACACATGCACCATACCACAGCCACGTTCGGATCATCTTTCTTTTTCTCCACCAGCACCGGATTAGAGAGCCAATCCGGATAGAGTACCTCCATGATAAATCTGGCCGCTAGTAATCTCGCTATCTCAACTCCAATAACTTTCCTTCTATCTTCTACAAAACGTCTGAGAGGCTGCTTTACCGGCTTAGCCCCGGGTCTTACATTCAATGAGTCCTCAGCCAACCCCCTCGGTACACCTTGCAGATCTTGCATAGACCAAGCAAAGATATCCCGATTCTCACGGAGGAAGTTGACGAGCTCGCTTTCCTATTTCCTGCTTAACCCGGCACCAATGGTGACGGTGCGCTCTGGGAACAGATCTTCGATTGGCACTTTCTTCGTATCCTTAGTTGCCTGGAACGATACGCTCCCGTGCTGGTTGGTCAAGGCCGGCATATGTTGTTGCGCGGATTGAGCCAATGCCGCCACTTCTAGTATCTTCCTTTTTTCTTGAGCTATCACGAGTGACTCGGCTAAATTGAATCCGGTTGAAGCGCACTCGATCGAACGCTGGAAGTCCCCTGACATAGTTATCACGCCCCTTGGTCCGGGCAATTTCATCTTAAGGTAACTGACATGGGTAGTTGCCATGAATTTGCTCAGTGCTGGCCTACCGAGTAACGCATGATAAGCACTTTCCAGATTTACTACCTCGAATTCCAAGTTCTCAGTGCGGCAGTTGTCTCTTGTGCCGAACAACACGTCAACCCAGACTTTACCAATTGGTTCACAGGAAATACCCGGCATAATGCCATGAAAGGTGGTCCTTGTTGCTTGCAACATGTTCTCTGTTATCCCCAACTTGTGCATGGTATCCTTGTACATAATGTTCATACTGCTGCCATTATCAATCAACACCTTAGAAAACCTTACATTGAGATTCGGTCCGATGAACGTCGGATCCAGGACCAGGGTGTAGGTTCCTAGGCTTGGCATGATCTTCGGGTGCTTCTTGATACTCCATGTGATTTCTTGATCCGCCCAAGGCATATATCTTGGCATAGCCGGCATTACTACGTTCACCTCCATATGCCGGTGCTACAAGCTTTTCCGGTCATTCTCTTCCGTGGTGAACACACAATAGCTTTGATGATGTTCCATGTACTCATTTCATCCCTCATTCTCATTGTAACCTTGGCCTTATTGTTGGTTATTACCCACCTGATGTACCGCATCGCTTCTTTCCGGATTCTCATACCTCGGTGGAGGTGGTGGCAGCATCAGTTGCTGCCCATTTCCCCTGTTAGTAATGGTGGCCGGGGTGTTTAATTTCTAGGTGCTTCGTTCTGAGGTGCCTGAGCATTCCCCGAACTCCCATGTTCTAATTTCCTCATCCACTCACACTGCCGGGTTGTATGATTTGCTAGACTGTTCAGACTTGGCGTATGAAATTTGCAAGGTTGATCTAACATAGACTCGAATGTATACCTCGGCCTATCCTTTCGTTCCTACCACTGCTTTTTCTGCTCTGGGGTCCAAGGCTTTCTCCCTATGTTTTTCTGTTGCCAGCTCTGCCCTCCATTTTTTGGCGTTGAATGGATCCGGCGTTGGGTTGATCCCGCTCCACAACTGCGACTTGCTGCGAGTTGTACCAATAATCCTGGCGCTCATCCCTTCTTTTTCCTCATAAATCATTCCTCCTTGATGATCTGGGGCCATCCCTGCCATATTATTCTTTGTTTTCTTCGCTAGACATTAACCGGGGATGCGTTGGATCTCCCAAGGCATATGAATCTGCGATCCGGATCGTCTCAACCAAGGTAGTTGGCATATCTCGTTGTAACCTTTGCCACAACATACTTCCATATCTCCATCCCTGAGTGAACCACGCAATAGCTTGTGATTCAATTACTCCTTCGCACGAGTTTTGCACATTGCACCACCAAGTCAGCAAATCTCTATCTGGCTCATTCGGTCTCTACCGGCATAAAGCTAGGGTTTGCGGCCTTTTGGGTCTCTTATAGGTGCTTGAGAAATTGCTAACGAACAGCTCCTGGAAATCCAGCCAGAAGTTAACGCTTCCTGGTGGTAAATTGTTCAACCAAACTCATGTTGCTCCCTCCAACATCTGTGGTACATATCTCACCGCCCATCTCAAATTTCCTCTCGTGATCTTGACTGCTGTGGCATAGTCGATCAGCCAATCCTCTGGCCTGGTACTACCATCATAAGTTCGGGTTCCTCTAGCTAGCTGAAAGTTCGGCAATGGTGGCTCATTCATGATCTGGGGCCCAAAACATGCCAGACCCGGTGGACCTTGTAACTCGATTTGTTCTGACCTATAAATCATATCCAACTTCAACCTCGCATCATCTGGATGCAAGTTCCTGCTTCCCAACTGTGATCCAATTATGTGGTGATCCGGTCTGAGGTATCCATCATTGACCATAGCCGAATAACCATCATTGTATCTTTCCTGATCCGGATGTGCATGACGCTGTTGTGCCGCTTGTCCCGCACTTCCTTCTTGCCGGGGTACGCGTTGTTGTTGCGTCCGAGGTAAATTTTGCCCTGCTCCCACTGGATTGCGCTGTCCGGCATTACCGTTGGCATCATTTCTTTGACCAGCATCGCCTTGGTCATGGTTACCTCGGGCAACCACACCTCGGCTGGTACTATGGCGGTCATCATCAACTTGCACTGCTTTGCCTTTTCCAGCCCTTACCGGGTCATAAGGGACCATTTGCTTGTTTCTTCTCCCAGACTCCACTACCTCTTCTCTCCTAGTATCGTGACCCGGAGACGACGCGGCTCCTCTGGATCTTGCCGGGTTATTTCTGGCTGAATGTACCACATGTTCGGCCCCTGGTGGTGCCAGGTTAGCTTTGTTTATTTCTTCATTTTGTTGGCATGCAACTCTCAACAGGTGATTTACCCTCTCTTGCTGCCTTTGTCGGGCCTCTCGGGTTAAACCTTCTAATTTAGACGCGGCCGCATATGCTGCTCTGAGGTTCTTTACCGGGGCACTGTACCGATCCAACCCTCCTGTTACTATCGTAGCGGTCTGACCCGGCCTAGGATCATACTCCTTGTCAATCTCACTGATCAGGTTCCTGCCCTGGATTTTCACTCCATTGATACGATTTGCCTTAGCATACTCCCTCAAGGTGATGTTCAGTGACTGATGCAGCTCTGCTACCTTCTTTGCTTCAACTAACATTTTTCGCCTAGTTTCCTCTAACTCTACTTGCGCCTGAGCCGGATCTACTACAGGTGCTATTGGCATTGCCAAGCTATCTATCGCTTGCTGGAGCACATTCTCTAGCTTCTCTAGCGGAGGAAACCTAGATCTTGTCTGTTTGGGCGTTACATCTGGCTATGGTGCCGGATCTTTGCTTGGTCCCGCATCTGGCGTGTTCATCAGGACTTCGACGCTGCTAGTGGGGCGAGCGATACGTAGTCCACGAGCGGCGCTGAGAGGTGGTTCGCCTCCCTCGACGATGTGCCGCGGGTGAACGCAGGACTCATCCACCCCGACATAGATCTTGTGCATGCCAAGCTTGAGGAAGACGCCGTTGCTTGGTGGAGGGTGCCTACCGAAGCTTCTCGCATTGTCACTGACATAATCCACCACTCCAAAGTGCTGAACCAAGCCTGAGACGATTTGCTCGCCGGTGCTTGAGAAGTTTCCCGTCTGAATTTTCACCCCTACTAGCACCGCTAGCCCCATGGTGGGTACCAACTGTCGTGGTGGTGGCACGGCAGATGCCATGAATAGGCTAAAGATGGGGCCAATGAGTGCTAGGGGAATCCAGGGAGGGAGAGCGTGGTGATTCCATGCACGGATGTTCTTGTATATTCTCTATCAATGGTGTTTGCGAGTGCTCCTAAGGCTCTCAACAAGAAGGAGACGAGGTCTCTTACTCCCTGTTTTCTAGTCCTTTAGTTCTACCTTAGACAAGGAATGATTGATCTATTTGCCGTCCTCCTCTATGGAGGCCCCGGTGCCCCTTATATAGTGGAGCCCGGGTTACATTTCTAGGCCACAGGTGGCAGCATATTCTACGAATATGCTCCTTTCCCAAAGCAGATGCTTCTTTATTCCTCTTTAACGGCTCATCCGAACTTTGGACGTAACCCACAGCGGCATCCTCGTATTTTGGCGCCACTAGGCACGGGCTATGTCATCCGGCTTTGCCCGCGTCACCTTGGTCGCCCCTGACCTGCTGGTCCTCTTCTTTACTTTACTTTGCACATGTTCCAGCTAATAAAGCCACCTTTTGACCAGCAGGGGATCCCTTCTCTTGGAAGCTAAGATAATCCGGCTAGCATATAGCTAATCCGGCTTACCCATTTACCTGCAAAACAGATAGACACGACCGGCATAAACCTTATGCCGGCTGGACCATTGTCAAGGAAATGTCCCATGGGCCGAGTCGCACCGTGATTCAGCCTGCCTTGATGTGACCCGATCAGCACTTCGCTTTGACCTCACCATACCCCGGCTAACTTGGCCCTTATACCCTGGTGTTACCCTACCCGGGGATATCCCCCCAACATCTTGTGTCATGATATGTGTGGAGAGAGCTCCATAATATGATGTTCACTACAAGGCTCGTAGGAAGCCACTTTGTTGAGCCAAGAGTGAGGTCACCTCTAAACAACCATTGCGATATCTGAGAGGAATCACCCATACAAACCACTGCAATTAAGGGTCTCCTCGTGGATATCCTAATTATCTTAGGGAGTCTCTCTTTATCATCCTTTGACCGTGTAGGTTACGAGCCGGTGGCAATTGTCACGAAGCTATTTCGGGAACAATCCCGAACATGTCCAAAGGATTTCTCCCTCCCTTTAGTACTGAGGGAAAATGACATGTGGCCGACTACACATACCATCTAAAGAGGGAGATCAAACACAAATCATAAATCTATCATAGACCAGCCAGTCATACGGACACAAGAATAGATCATCATTATTTCAACATCATGATAGTACTAGGGTTTCTCCATCTCCCCAAGAACAAAGGAACTACTCACATATAAAGGCAATCATCATCATGGCAATCATATGGATGGGATATGAGAGTACAATCGAATACAAGTGAAGATCCACACTAGGGTTTGGATTACAACCAAGTAGATGAAGGGGATCGGTGTTGGAGATGTTGGTGATGATGATGGTGATGTAGATGTAGATCGGTGTTGAGGCCTCCATAGAGAGGATCGTCACTCCTGCTAGCGCCACTTGCCCCACGGTGGGCACCAACTTTCATGGTGGTGGCACGACAAATGCCATGTATAGGCTTAAGATGGGGCCAATGTGCACTAGAGGAATCCAGGGAGGGATAGTGTGGTTATTCTACACACAGATGTTTGTATTTCTCTCTTGTTGATGATGGATTACAAGGGCTCCTTGAGTTGTTCGTGGGAAGGAGCCTACTGCTCTTACCAACCACAACTACCTCTCTAGGGTTTTCCCATAGTAAAATGGCTGACCCTCTCTATGGAGGCCTTGCCCCTTCTTATATAGGGGGGATAGGTTACAACTTAGGGCATACATGGAGGCATATTCTCCGAATATACTCCTCGGTAAAGTAAGATGCCTCTTTTACACTTTAATAAGCTAGTTCGGACTCTGGGTGTAAGCCTCTCTGAGCCCCTCTGTAGCGTGGCATCATCTGACATTGGTGGCGTCAGCCGACATTGGCTACGTCACCCTTGTCGGCCACTTCCCGCTGGTCCTTCCCTCTGTCCACTTCGCTCATTCTACAGTGGACTGAGACCACCTTTTGACCAGCGAGATTCCTTCCTTCTCTTGTAAGACAAGTGGTAACCTGGCTAGCGCCTGGCTAACTCGGCCCCGTGTGTACCTGCAAATAAGTTACAAAAGGCTAGCCGACATACGTTATATGCTGGCCGAGACATGGTTAGTCGAATATCCTTCGGGCCGGGTCATGCCGAAAGTTGGCCTGCCTTGGGGTGAATCGGCCAGCTTATGCTTTGATCTTGCTGTTCCTCGGCTAACATGGCCTTTATACCCAGGTGTGACCGTACCTGGGGGTATCCCCCCAACATTAGTCCCCAAAGCTGGTGTGGTCTTAGCAACTTCAGCTGATAAGGCCACAACAGGTTTAACCTACCAAGTTTTGTGCTCTCTTGATTGAGTTATCCTGTAACTTGGCTCTTGTGACTTGACATTCCCTTGGCTCATTCTGAGATATTACTTGTTGGCCGGGTTACTTTCTATTTATCTGGGTCATCCTTCCTTCTCTCGTACTCTTCCCCACATCCTACGTGGAGGGTAATCATTGTTTTGCCTCATTTTAAGGGCATGCGCCAGTTACTGTGTCGGTTACTGTATTCACTATCAGGGATAACTGCTGCAAACGTCAGGTCGTGGCTCCCTCCTCGTTAACTATATCACCACGTCGCGTCGTGGGATCCGCCGCTCCCTATGGCTGACCCGTAAAATACACGGCCACACCATGTGGCTTCGCTATACTGCTGGATCCCACTTCCTCACTTAGGGGCATGGTTAAATAGGGGAGAGGGGCACGCCTTGGTTGTTTTCCCCCTCTTCACACGCGCCCCTGTTCTTCCTCTTTCTTCTTCCTCACAATAGCGCCCCCACCGCCGCTGCTTCCGCTCCGTGTAGCACTGTCGCCGCTGTGCCTCGCGGCTGTGCTTCTTCATCGTTACCGTGCTTCCGCCTCCGTATAGCCATGCCACCACGGGGACACACCAATCTAGGCCACTGTCCCTTGCCTCAGATTGCTTCTGCAATGACAGCGACTTGGCGATGATAGAAGAAGAGATTGCCATCATTGAGGAGGAGGAGGAGGGCGACAAGGTGCATGAGCGTGGCGCCTGGGCCGACTCTTGGGTCTATCAAGATGATCTTGAGTGGCTCTACCGGACTCGCCACATCCCCGAAGGAGTAACTTGCCGCCTTGCCTCCCAGGAGACTGCTCCCTCTCCCAATCCGGGTGAGTTCGTGGTCTTCCTCTCTCACTTCCAACACGGCTTCGGTCTCCCCGTCAGTGATTTTTTCCATGATTTCATCAACTTATACGAGCTCCAACCTCATCATCTTCCGGCGAACGCCATCACCTTGCTTTCTTCCTTTGCATCCGGAATAGAAGGGTATGTTGGCCTTTGGCCCACCAGCGAGCTCTGGATCAAGTTCTTTGGCCTCCGCAAAAATGTCATCCCTGATCCTTTTCTTGCCCCTGCCAACAAATCCTTAACCCACTACGGTGGAGCCTCTATCTCTCCCCGCAAAAACTCTGCATTCCTCGAGTCACCGGACTCGAGTCTTGCAAAGGCTGGGCCCGGACGTTCTTCTACGTGAGGAACAACACTGATGAGGACCTGATCCGGCTGCGCCCCTTCAAACTGGGTGTTCTAGATACCCCTTTGTGGAACCGAATCCCAAGGCGGCCAACTACCTTGGCGAATCAGGTGGAGACATGAATCAAGGAGTTGAACAAGTTGGGGCTACAAAGTGAGGATGTAATGATCACATTCATCCGTAGCCGGATCTCTCCCCTACAGAAATGCACTCATAAGCTCTGCCATATGACTGGGCATCTTGACCCCAACGGAACCTCCTCCTTCGAGCTCAACAACACTGAGATTTTCCGACGGGTCAAGGCTATCTTCAAGATAGAGAAGGAGATCACCGAAGAGTGGGAATGGGGGTTGGAACATTTCTACCGGGATAAGATGACTCCTCCGGTATGTTCCCCACTTGATCCTTTTTCCGAATCTTGTCTTATGTCGGACAATCCTCTTACTCAATTCTTTTGTATTTTTTCCTTCAGTTGTTTCTTCAGCAGACCATTGAAGATGGTACGGAGCCGTCCCTTAAATGGGGGAAGGACCGTCAAGTCTCGGACACGATGGATCCAGATTCAGATTTTTTTTGCCCACTCTGGATGGCTCCAAACAAACTTCTGGTAAGGCCTCTTCTTTAAGGGATTGGCATGATGGCAATGAATACTCTCATATTGAGATTATGGAGGTACTTGATACAAAGCCCATCTCTTACAAGTTTCCAGTTGATTCGGCTTCAGCTAATCCAGTGGAGCAGGTCCACTAGGATCCTCCTCTTGTTGTCGGCGATCCGGTTCCTGCTCCCTCCAAGAAGCATGCGGCTACCTCAGTTGCTTCTTCCGAGCCGCCCCCAACTAAGAAGAGGCAGAAGAAACCCAACGTCAAGGGTGTTGGCAAACCCGTGCCCAAGGCCATGGTCCGGAGAGCGTCTAAGCTTAGGGAACCTCCAACCTCATCGGAGTAAGTCTTTTTTTCTTCCTTGTCCATTTTATGGATTATATTTCACTGTCTTCATGTATTTCTTGTTTCTCTTATTCTTTTATAATTTGTTATTCTTTGTCTGATTCGATAGGGATGCCAAGGTGATCCCCCACAACGGCTAGAGCATTGCTTCGCCTATCCGAAGTGCCCCATCTCCCTCTCGCAACTTTGACGCGCGCCCGCTGAGACCTATTTAGGAGATCTCGGCGCCTGCCCCGAATCTTAGCCCACCTCATCAGGAGGGCAATGTCGGTGCGGGGGGAAGTGGCACTATCAAGGATACGGCTATGTTGGATCTCCCCAATTCTTCATCGGGCCAGCCGCAACCTGTCGCCACTGAGGTGCCAGTTACTTCGGCACCGACCCAAGTTTCATAAGCTCCAACACCTGCTCATGTTTCAGCGCCATCACCAGTACTAGTACCAGCACCAGCACCAGCACCAGCACCAGATTCAAGCTCTGTACCCAATCCTCCTGCCTCGTTTGAGTCTCCCAAGACTCGGCGAGGAGACCAAACTAAGACCAAGATTCCAGGCAAATCTCCCGCGCCAGCTGCTCCTGTCAAGAATATATTCCAGTAGAAGCCTTAGGCCAAATCCGGAGCTCAAGCCTCTCCTTCATAGCAGCAACTCAAAGCAGGAACCCAGTCCAAGAAGGGTTCTAATGCCTCCAAAGGCCAATCAGCTGCCAAAGCCGCCAAAACCCCCTAGGAATCAACTATTGAATCTAGACACCGCAGTCTTGTGTACATGATAAGAATCAACTATTGAATCTGTACAACGCAGTCTTGTGTCCATGATAAGGAAGGGGACTACCGCCTCTGACTCAGCTGCTTCCGGGTCTGCTGGTAGCAAGCAGCTCACTCTTCATACTAGCCTAGGTGCTTCCTAGATTGCAAGGAAAGAGGCCCATACCAAGGGCTTGGTGGCAACCCAAATGCTCAGCGGGGATAACTATGGTCCGATGTTGATCGAATATGTTAACAACTACAAATACACCAAGTTCATCAACCCCAATGACGACCTCCTCGAGAAGTTTGGTCCCACCGAGTTCAGCACCCAAATGAACACAGTGACCAAGGCTATTTCCCTTACCGGACGAATGATGGAGGTAAACCTTTTTGTCATGCCCTTAATATGTGCAAGTACTTAGAGAAATATCCACTAGTCCTCGAGCCTCCGGGAGAGTAACTTGTTACTCGGCCGGATGCTCCTAGAAAATTAGCATAGTTCCTTAGTAGCCTCGAGTATTCGCACACTTAGAGTCGGGTTAGGTTCCTCTTGGCCCAGATCTTGTAAACTTCGAATATTCACACACCTAGAGCCGGGTTAAGTTCAACTTGGCCTGGATCTTGTAAAATTCGAATACTCACACACCTAAGCCGGGTTAAGTTCCACTTGGCTCGATGATACATTGCAAATGTATCCATAATTTTTGATGTTCCATGCTTGGTTTTATCTACTTTCTTATGTTTTGTTCCAACTTTGGAGTACTTTTCATACACTTTCTTGGACTAACCTATTAACAAGATGCCACAGTGCCAGTTGCCTGTTTTCTGCTGTTTTTGGTTCCAGGAAAGTCAGAAAATGAATATTCTCGGAATTGGACCGGACAAAAGCCAAAGTCAATATTTTATCGGAAGACACTTGGAGCCAAAATACGCAACGGAGAAGGGCCAGAGGGTGGCCACACCACCTGGTGGCGCGGGCCAGGCCAGACCGCGCCAGGGGTGGTGTGGTCCCCTCCGGCACCCCCTCGGTCTCCCCTCTCGCCTATAAGAGCCTCCCGACGTGTAAACCCTAAAGAATCAAGCCTCCAGCCACGAAAAGTTACGCAGCACCGCCACCACCGAAGGGGAGATTCTGGGGACAGAAAGTCTCTATTTCGGAACCCTGGCAGGACAGGGAAGTGCCCGTGGATCCATCTCCATCGATCTCCATCACCATTGTTGATTCCCATGATGAGGAGGGACTAGTCCTCTCTCTAGGCTAAGGGTTCTACCGGTAGCTATGTGTTCATCTCTCTCTATGCATGATCATATTGTGATCATGAGCTTTGTAATCAAGTAGATCTACCTTGCTACTCAAGTGCTTTAATAGATCTCTGCCCTCCCCATGTGTGTGAAAGTGACAGCGTGCACACCATGGTGGCACTTAGGCTAGAGATTACAAATACTTGTTATGAGTTATATTTGGAGTTGGATGTCTTTATGAAACTGTGGTGTTTGTTGGAACCATCTAGTGCTCAAGGTGACAGTGTGGGGTTATCTAGATGGGAAAGGCTTACTTTGAGGTGTGTTGTTATAGCCCTACCATCGATTAGAGTGTCCAACCGGAGAGTAGTTCAGAGTAGTATCATGAAGAGAATATATTTATATGAGAGTGTTCACTAATGAAAGTATGATCCCTAGGTCTTGTTTCTAAGCACTGAAACACCGTTTTCTATTAGATATATTACATGTTTGCTTTCTTCTATCTTTATTTAATTTTGCTTTTAGTCTCTTCCACGCCATGAAGCTATTTTCTTTCACCGTTACTACTTATAATTATCCATACCACTTGTATTTCACTATCTCTTCGCCGAACTACTACACCTATACACCTGACAAGTGTATTGGGTGTGTTGGGGACACAAGAGACTTCTTGTATCTTGATTGCAGGGTTGCTTGAGAGGGAATACATTTGACCACTTCCTCCCTGAGTTCGATAAACCTTGGTTGATCCACTTAAGGGAAAACTTGCCGCTGTTCTACAAACCTCTCCACTTGGAGGCCCAACAACTGTCTACAAGAACAGAAGTGCGTAGACATCAAGCTATTTTCTGGCGTCGTTGCCGGGGAGGTAAGGTAAAAGGTATTCACACTGGAGGATTAAAGAAGAAGAACCTCCCACGGCAAACGCCTATTTTTTGGCGCCGTTGCCGGGGAGGTGAGATAAAAGGTACTCAATCCTCCGGTGTGAGTGCTCGAAGTTATTTCCTTAGATTTTGCAATTTTATCTTTTTGTTTCTTGTTTTCACTAGTTAGGCTTAATGGAAAACAAACACAAAATTAGAGAGCTTTATAGTATTTATCTTGATTTAGGACATGAAGTGTTTGAAGAGAAAATTAAAAAACCTATGGAACTTTATTTGCATGCTAATAGCAATGTTGTTAGTATGAATTCTTTGGACACCATTATTGCTAATGTTATGGAAAAGTCTAAGCTTGGGGAAACTAGTTTTTATGAAAATGATCTTTTTAGTTTCCTAGCTTTGGAAGATAGCTATTCTATAGCTTATGATGATATAAAACCTCCAATATATGATGATTACAATGATGAATATGATATTTTCAGTCCACCTACTATTGAGGAGAAAATTAATAATTACAATATGCCTCCTATATTTGATGATTATGGTGATGAGAATAATAATGATAGCTATTTTGTTGAATTTGCTCCCACTACGATTAATAAGAATGACTATGCTTATAGGGGGAGTATTAATTATTATATGCATATGGCTCATGATAAGAATGTTTTATGTGATAGTTATATTGTTAATTTTATTCCTGATGCTACTAAAAGTTATTATGAGAGAGGGAAACATGTTTTTATGCATCTCAATAATATTAAGTTTCCCCTCTTTATGTTGAAATTCTGGAAGTTGCACTTGTTTTGCTTTCCTATGCTTGTTCATGTGTGCTTTCATGACTTGTTTCTTTACAAGATTCCTATGCATAGGAAGTGGGTTAGATTTAAATGTGTTTTGAATTTGCTTCTTGATGCTCTTTTTACTTCAATTCATATTTCTTATGCGAGCATCTTCTCAAACTAGCATGCCTAACTTAAAGGCGTTAAAGAAAAGTAGTTATTGGGAGATAACCCAAAAGTTGTAGATGAGTGTTGGAAGTTATTACCTCAGTAATAATCACTCCTTATCCTTTTTATTTGCTTTTTGTGCCAAGAGTAACCTCTAATGAGAGAGAAGTAATGATTGGGAAAGTTGTTGTCCCGAAACAGATTTCTGTGCTTCACCGTAAAAATTCATGTAAAATCTCTGAACGTCTTTTTGAGGCGTGAATTTTTGTGATTCTGCCCCAGGTTGTTACCTAACTTTTGTTAGTTAACACTTTTTGATTGGAGGAACAGAAGATCTTCGAAAAAATTCGTCTTTACCTACTGGTCTGTTTTGACAGATTTCTTCAATTTTCTGCATTTGCTTCTTGTTGGTTCCTTTTTGAGTTCTTTTGGGGAATTGAGATTTTTGAGGGAAGTGCTTCAGTAGCTAGTGTTCTAATGGAATTTTATTTGTGTTAAAACTGAATCTTAAGACTTATTATCTTGAGTGCACTAATGTTGTTAATAAAGACTGTGTGAAGTTTTGTATGAAGGAAAAATTTCAGGTGTATGGAAGGAATGAGTAATGAGATGAAGGATGGACTAAAGCTCAAGCTTGGGGATGCCACGCGTGTCACCCCAAGAAATATCCAAGAAGTACAAGCGTCAAAGCTTGGGGATGCCCAAGGCATCCCCTCTTCATCAATAAAAATTCCAGGTTTCTTCCAAACGCTTAATTTTTATTGTTTCATGCATAGTTGTGTTGTTCTTGGAGCGTCTTCTTTTTGTGTTTTTTTTGGTTTTTCGTTTGCTTGGTTTTCTTAGTTTGCTTGAATAAATTGATTGGACCCCATCTTTCATGCATTGGTTTTCAAATAGTTTGGTTTTGATTGGAAAAGAGTAGGAAAGTTCATGCTTAAGTGGTAAAAAGAGCTTGTTTTTGATTATGGCCTATGCTTTGTCATGCCATGCTTGATATTATTTTGGCTTTAGGCTTAGTATTCTTTGTTGTAGCATGACATGTTATAAACCATTCAGATTTCTTAATGTGCCTTTGAAGAATCATGCGTTGTTTTAGCATATTAAAGCATAGTATTGTGGTATTCTCCTTTGATGCTTTATTTGGGTTGACTTGGCACATGCTCACACCATGTTATGACTATCCCAAGTCACCATAATCCTTTATGATCCTTTAGTTTTCAACTTTTAGTATCATTTTATGCTTTGATCAATGATGTTTTGTCGCTCTGCATGATTATGGCCATTATTGCTCTCGTAGTTTGTCGCTCCCAGTCTTTTGCTAGCCTCCGCAACCAAGTATGAGTTCCACTCATGCATCCAACTCCTTAAACCAAGTTATTCCAAAGAGTCCACCATACCTACCTAATAGCATATGTTATTCCAAGTATATTCATGTTTTTATCTACCTTCCAAATTAAACTTGTTATGAGAAAACTAGTGATTAAAGCTCTCACGAACTTGTTGGCACACTTTACTTTTCTTGCCCTTAATAAACTTGAACCATTGTGTCGTCTATGTTGTATATGCTTGCACTTATTTGTTGGGAATTAGCAGAACCATGCTGTCATGGGGAACGCTTTCAACATTGCACTTGGTACTTGTACCTAGTTGATATCATGCTCTTTTGTCTATGGATGTCATCGGTGTGAAATGAAAGGGGAGCTTGTAAGTCCATGGAGTTATGTATATGTGTTAGAGAAACGCCTGGGCCACTAGTCTAATCCATGGTGATATGGTGGAAACCTGCAGCGTAACCATAATGAGCTGTCTATGAAGCATTCTTCTTATATATAAAAGAGTCCTATATTGAGAAAAAAGAGAAAAAAAGAGATTATGAAAAGAGGAAAGAGAGAAAAAAGCACCATATTCCCATGGTAAATAAGAAGATTGCTGAGATGCTTGTTGTCTGCTTGCCTTGTCATTTTGATATGGGAATTCTTCCTTATCATCGGGCAAGGGGTACCCCGTTGGCGGTTCTCTATGATACACATGTACTTACGATGGCAAGAACTTACCGGTAACTAAACTTGAGTAGCATGAGGAGCGACCCTCGTATTCAAGGGACATGAGATTTCTAACTTATACTTTGCCAAGCATATACTCCATAGTTTGTTCACTTTAACCTTAATCACTTCAAGATGCTTATGATAGGGGCAATGAGAACTGAAAGCTATTAAGTACCATAATTTTTGGAAGCTCTTTATGAGACTTGAATCCCTGCTTCCTTCTATGAAGGCCTTTCTTCCACCATTATATTGAGTCTCCACCTTCTACCTTTATGCACGTACTTTGAGAGCATAGTGGCCATTCTTAGTTCTATGTGCATTCTCCCAAGACTAGTTGATTGATGCATAACTTGATATTGCTTGTTCTTAAACTATTTGTATCTAGTCACTCTTATGAACTTTGAAGGTGTCCTATGCATTTATGTTTGCTACTCTATGAGGGACAAGCTGAATGCCACTATGCTATGTTTTCTTTATGTGAAACAAACAAACGTCTTGCAAAGCATTGTTATTCATGAATCTTTAGTTTGTGCCTTTTCATGTTGCAACATAGTTGCTATGTCTTACTGCTAGAACTTTATGTTTCATGCTATGTTGAAGTACTATGATCCCAGCTTTGAATGTTTTACAAATACTTTGATCAAGTTTATGATGGTGCATGTCAACTCAAAAATTATTCTTTCTTTTTATCACTTACCTACACGAGGACGAGCAGGAGTTAAGCTTGGGGATGTTCATACATTGCAAATGTATCCATAATTTTTGATGTTCCATGCTTGGTTTTATCTACTTTCTTATGTTTTGTTCCAACTTTGGAGTACTTTTCATACACTTTCCTGGACTAACCTATTAACAAGATGCCACAGTGCTAGTTGCCTGTTTTCTGCTGTTTTTGGTTCCAGGAAAGTTAGAAAATGAATATTCTCGGAATTGGACCGGACAAAAGCCAAAGTCGATATTTTACCGGAAGACACTTGGAGCCAGAATACGCGACGGAGAAGGGCCAGAGGGTGGCCACACCACCTGGTGGCGCGGGCCAGGCCAGGCCGCGCCAGGGTGTGGTGTGGGCTCCTCCGGCACCCCCTCGGTCTCCCCTCTTGCCTATAAGAGCCTCCCGATGTGTAAACATTATAGAATCAAGCCTCTAGCCATGAAAAGTTCCGCAGCGCTGCCGCCACCGAAGGGGAGATAAGGGGGACAGAAAGTCTCTGTTCCGGCACCCTGGCAGGACGGGGAAGTGCCCCCAGAGCCATCTCCATCGATCTCCACCACCATCTCCATCACCATTGCTGATTCCCATGATGAGGAGGGAGTAGTCCTCTCTCGAGGCTAAGGGTTCTACCGGTAGCTATGTGTTCATCTCTCTCTCTATGCATGATCATATTGTGATCATGAGCTTTGTAATCAAGTAGATCTACCTTGCTACTAAAGTTCTTTAATAGATCTCTGCTCTCCCCATGTGTGTGAAAGTGACAGCGTGTACACCATGGTGGCACTTAGGCTAGAGATTACAAATACTTGTTATGAGTTATATTTGGAGTTGGATGTCTTTATGAAATTGTGGTGTTTCTTGGAACCATCTAGTGCTCAAGGTGACAGTGTGGGGTTATCTAGATGGGAAAGGCTTACTTTGAGGTGTGCTGTTATAGCCCTACCATTGATTAGAGTGTCCAACCGGAGAGTAGTTCAGAGTAGTATCATGAAGAGAATATATTTATATGAGAGTGTTCACTAGTGAAAGTATGATCCCTAGGCCTTGTTTCTAAGCACTCAAACACCGTTTGCTATTAGATCTATTACATGTTTGCTTGCTTCTATCTTTATTTCATTTTGCTTTTAGTCTCTTCCACGCCATCAAGCTATTTTATTTCACCGTTACCACTTATAATTATCCATACAACTTGTATTTCACTATCTCTTCGCCGAACTAGTACACCTATACACCTGACAAGTGTATTGGGTGTGTTGGGGACACAAGAGACTTCTTATATCTTGATTGCAGGGTTGCTTGAGAGGGAATACCTTTGACCACTTCCTCCCTGAGTTTGATAAACCTTGGGTGATCCACTTAAGGGAAAACTTGCTGCTGTTCTACAAACCTCTGCACGTGGAGGCCCAACAACTGTCTACAAGAATAGAAGTGCGTAGACATCACTCGGATCTTGTAAAGTTCGAATATTCACACACCTAGAGCCGGGTTAAGTTCCACTTGGCCAAGATCTTGTAAAACTTCGAAAATTCACACCTAGAGACGGGTTAAGTTCCACTTGGCCCGGATCTTGTAAACTTCGAATATTCACACACCTAGAGCCGGGTTAAGTTCCACTTGGCCTGGATCTTGTGAACTTTGAATATTCACACACCTAGAGCCGGGTTAAGTTCCACTTGGCCCGGATCTTGAGTAGATTCAAATATTCTTTCTTATTCGTGAAAGGACACTTTCCTTTTTAGATCACCACCAACCGCCGAACCACTGAGTTCTAGCATCTTCTGGACACACACAAGGATCTTCGCTCAAAGCATGGTAAATTGATTACTGAGCTGAAGAAGAAATGTAAATTATCTCACTCAGTATTTTTTCTCTTACTTCTGATGCCTCATTTGTTGTCCGAACTAACTTGCGATCCGGATTGCATAGTCGAAGTTGAAGATAAAAACATCCTCGTGAGGAAGAATTTGGCCGAGATTAGAGGTAACTCGCCTTGGTAACTCAACCTTTACCCTTTCCCATCCTGACTCAGCAGATAATTATACCTTGGCTCTGCCGGATCACCAAATTATTTGCAGTATCCCTTGAAGATAGTGTGTCATTGCCTAATATGATGCTTCACTTTCTCGAACAAGCAGGGTAGCATGAGGCCGAGCTCAAGAAGAAAAAAATGAGTTCGCCGAACTCCAGCTCAAAGATGATGAGATTACTCGGCTGAATGCCGAAATCAAGAAGTTGAAGAACTCTCACAAGGCTGAGCTGGACAAGGCTGATCAAGAATTCTCAGAGGAAAAGGAGAGCCTAAAGACTCATCCCCAAAAGTACCAAGATTTGCTAAAGGAAGCCGACATCAAATTTGAGTCGGTGGCCACAGAATACGACAAGCTCAAAAAGAGGAATGTCGACGGTCTCAAGGAGCTAACCTAGATCCTCGGTTATATCTCTCGTCAGTTCTTTTCCTTCCGCTGACACTTATTTGTCTGGGTCATGCGCCCTTACTTACTATTGTTATTTGTCTTGTTTCCAAGCAAATTCCCAGAGAGCGATGCCATTGCTTCTGCTGCCGTTGCCAAATTCCGCATGTAGAGAGGTACTCTAGTTGGTCTTGGTGTCGAGTCTATTCCTTATGATATGGAGGACATGCTGGTGAGCCTCGTTGACCAAGTTGAAACTATGAAGAATTATGGTGCAGACATCATGAATGCAGCTGCCCGGATTTTCAATGCCATTTGGCCTACCAATCCCACTCCTAGAGGTAGTACAACATTTATTGCAAAACTGATGGAGTGTGAGACCCAGCTGAACCTCTGGAGGGAATCTGCTGCGCGCGCTAGAGCTGACACGGTGCTAAGCTTCGTGCTATCTTGGTATGAGGGCTTGGATCTGAAGGTTCTTGATCGCTTGTGCACCGGATCTAAGTGTATGAATGATCCGGAGTGCATCGCCCAACGCCAATCTTGTGCCTACAACCTTATCCAGTATGCCTTTGTCCATAGCTGGAACGAAGTACCGAGCTTCCTCGATGCCATCGATGCCGCTTATGTCTTAGATGGATTAGACAACAAAGAAGAAGAGGAAGCCCCAGATTTTGCCGAGGATACTGAAGATCCGAAGGATGCTGGGGTCAGTTAGTAGGACGAGGCAGAGACTGAAGCTCCCCCACCAATGCCAAATTACCCCCGCTTGCGACTGATACCTTGGGTGCTGCTGCTCCTTAGAGCGAAAAATCAGTTTAACATTTATCAGATCCCCGGTATGCTGGGTGCAGATGTATCAAGCACAATGGTTGCGTTTTGCTACTAAGTTATTTATGTTGGATTAACTTGGGCGTAGTCCCCGAGTTACATTTTCTTGTTTCCCCAATTTTATGATTCGGCTCGCGTCTACCTTGATTCAGTTTTTTGACTTAGGAGTCCGAGGTTCAAAAATTTGACTTAACAATACTTGGAACCTTAGGATTAGCTCAAAGTAATTCAAAATAACATAAATAAAATAATAAAGGTTTAGTCCAAATAACAAATGTCGGATCGATTACGTTCCTTTCCTTAGTCGTTTTTCATGTGCTTTGCAATTCCAAACTTGTTCTCTTTCTTGCCCTAAAGCCAATTCTTTGTTGGACAGCAACAAGTCGAAGAGTTAGGTTTTTGGTGCCTACACATTACTAATCCGTCTAAGGTACAAGTAATTTAAGCCAACCAACATGTAAAAATTAAATACAGAAAAGACAATTATTAAGGCAGTTCCCAAGTTTCTGCTTGGGGTGGCGAGGTTTCATTGATAAGCTCATTGCCGACATACATACCAACATATGAGAGATTCGGATACATACACTTTTCGCTGAGTGTAAAACGGACGGAGTAGAGCTACATTCCATGGATGCTTAGATTCCTCGTCGTACCTGTCCGCCTTGTTCTTCTCCTGTGGTTGTGCATCAATGAGATAATAGGAATAATTGTGCAATGGTTTGCTTAAAATGAATGGTCCTTCCCATGGAGGGGATAACTTATGCATGCCAGCAGTGAGCTGCACTAGCCTAAGTACCAGATCACCTTCCCGGGAGACTCAGGGGTTTACTTTCCGGCTATGGTAGCGTCGGAGATTTTGCTGATATATGGTGGATCTGGACAAAGCTAGTTCTCTCGCTTCTTCTAGCAAATCAACATCATTTTCGGGCTTCCTGCACTTTGTCTTCTATTTACTGGCCGACCCTAGGCGAGTCATGCTCTATGTCGTCTGGTAATACAGCTTCTGCACCATATACTAGAAAGAACGACGTATAGCCTGTTGATCGATTCGAAGTTGTTCTTAAACTCCAGAGTACCGCTGGTAGTTCTTCTATCCAACACCCCGCTGATCTTTGTAGCAGCTCAATGAGCCGGGGTTTTATCCCAGACAAAACTAGTCCATTGGATCTTTCCACTTGTTCGTTTGATGCGTGGTGGGCTACTGATGCAATATCTAGCTGTATCTTCTTTTCTCGGCAGAACATCGCAAATGCTCCTTCGGCAAAATTTGTGCCATTATCAGTTATGATACTGTGAGGATAGCCATATCTCAAGATTATATCTTTGAGCAATGTCACTACTATTACCCCATCAAATATCCTGATTGGCTTTACCTTAATCCACTTGGTAAATTTGTCTACCATAACCAAGATATGGGTCATGTTTCCTTTTGTCGACTTAAATGCGCCGACCATATCCAAACACCATACCGCAAATGGCCAAGTGATAGGTATGGTTTTCAGTTCTGACATAGGCATGTGTGTCTTGGTGGCGTACCTCTGACAACCATTGCACTTTCTTACAAGATCTTCTGCTTGCTCCAAGGCACTTGGCTAGTAAAATCCATGCAGGAAATCTTTTGCCACTAATGCTCTGGATGATGAATGATGCCTGTATTCCCCCTGATGGATATCCTGGAGTATGTCAAGCCCTTCTTCCGGGTCAACACATCGTTGCAGAACACTTGTGACACTCCTCTTGTATAGTTTGGCATTGATAATAGTGTATGCCTTTGCTATCATTTGGATTTGCCTTGAAAGTATCTCGTCACTTGGTAAGGCTCCTTCTTTCAAGAACTCAAATATTGGCTTTGCCCATGCAAGTATAGCTCGAACAGGGAAAAGTTCCTCGTCAATTTCCATTACTTCCACCGACATAACTCCAGCCGGATCAAGCTGATCAGTCCCCGGGTTGTACAAGGCAGTCCCCGGGTTTGCTGAGATGCTTCCCCAGTCTATATCCATAGGGGTAGCTTCTGATCCGGAGTGTGCCGAGACATAGATTGAGTCAAATTCCGGTGAAATTGTGATAGATGGTTTTCTCAAGTGCTCCAAAGCATCTCCGGGTGGGATTGGCTGCCAAGATGACCCTAATTTAGACAATATGTTGGTTGCCTCGTTTTCAAGCTGGGGTACATGATGGAACTCACATCCTTCAAAGAACCCCCTTATTTTTTGGACATGGAATCTATAAAGGGCCTTGTTTGCGTCTAGAGCATCCCAATTACCAGAGACTTGCTGCACCACCAAATCTGAATCACCAAAACATTGTATCCGACATATCACCATTTCCTTTGCCACCTTAAGTCCATGCATGAGCGCTTCATACTCGTCAACATTATTCGATGCTCTGAAATGGATCTGGAGGACGTATTTCAACTGATTTTTCTTGGGCGAGGTAAGTACTACCCTAGCCCCTAGCCTTCCTTTAACTTTGACCCATCATTCTTCAATAGTTTGAGTCCGGCAAACGTGGTTCGTATTGCATCTCAGCCCATCCACGAAGAAATCTACGACTACTTGAGATTTAATCACATCTCTCCTATCATACTATGGTGCATATGGGGCTAACTCAATTGCCCATTTTGCAATTCGTCCACTAGCATCTTTGTTGCTGATTATCTCGGATATGGGCGCTTTGCATATCACTTTTATGGGGTGTTCCTCAAATAATGCTTGAGCTTCTTGGCTGCCATATATACGCCGTATGCGATTTTATGATAGTGAGGGTAATTCTGCTTCAAAGTTTACAACACCTCGCTTAGGTAATATGCTGGCCTTTATACCTACTTACCCTCCTCATCACGCTCCACCACTATCACTGCACTTACAACTCGATTGGTTGCTGCTATATAGAGAAACATTGGCTCTTTGGATAGTGGCGAGGCTAACACTGGTGCAGAGGCTAGCATCTTTTTAGTTCATGAAATGCACTATCAGCTTGCGGTGTCCATATAAATTTGTCTTCCTTTTTCATTAACTACTAGAGGGGCAATGCCTTCTATCCCAGTCGACATACAAACCGACTTAACGATGCCAAGCAACCCCATGAACTTCTGCACATTGTTAAGACACTTCAGCAGTTCCATTCTTTCTATGGCTCGCATTTTGTGGGGTTGGCCTTGATACCTCGGCTGGATACGAGGAAACCGAGTAACTTCCTAGCCTGCATGCCAAAGGTACATTTCTCCGGGTTAAGCTTCATTCGGAACCTCCTTAGGTTCGCGAATGTTTGCCGGATATCATCAAGGAGCGTTTTTCTTTCCTTAGTTTTTATTACAACATCATCCACATAAACTTGCACATTTCGGCCAATTTGATCATGTAAACATTTTTGCATGCATCGTTGATACATTTCTCCTGCATTACGTAAACCAAATGGCATAGTGCGATAGCAATAAGCCACATACCGGGTGATAAACGCGGTCTTTATTTGATCATCTAGGTCCAAAGGTATCTCGTGGAAACCAGAATATGCATCTATGAATGATAACAACTCACACCCAACAATTGAATCTATGACCTGGTCTATCCTTGGTAGTGGAAATGGATCTTTTGGACATGCCTTATTCAGGTTCGTGTAATCGCTACACATACGCCACACCAGTTCCACATTCGGATCATCCTTCTTCTTGTCCACAAGCACAGGATTAGAGAGCCAATCCAGGTGAAGTACTTCCATGATAAATCCGGCTGCAAGGAGCCAAGCTATCTTGTCTCCAATGACTTTTCTCCTGTCTTCGACAAAGCAGCGGAGAGGTTGCTTCACTGGCTTTGCCCCGGGTCTTACATTCAAAGAGTGCTCGGCTAACTCCCTCGGCACACCTTGCAGGTCCTGTGTAGACCAAGCAAAGATATCCCGATTCTCATGGAGGAAGTTGACGAGCTAACTTTCCTATTTGTCGCTTAACCCAGCACCAATGGTTACGGTGCACTCTGGGAACTAATCATCAATGGGCACCTTCTTTGTATCCTTCGTCGCTTGGAACGAGACACTCCCATGCGGGTTAGTCAGAGCCGGCATATGCTGCTGCGCGGACTGAGCCAATGTCGCGACTTCCTGAATTTTCCTTTTCTCCTGAGCAATCACAAGTGTTTCGGCTAGGTTAGACCCGGCTGAACCACACTCAATGGAACCCCTGAAATCCCTAGCTATGGTTATCACTCCCCTTGGCCCAGGTAACTTCATCTTTAAGTAACCAATGTGAGTACTTACCATAAACTTGTTCAGAGCAGGCCTGCTGAGTAATGCGTGATACACGCTTTCCAAGTTCACAACCTCAAACTCCAAGTTCTTAGTCCAGCAGTTGTCCCTTGTGCCGAATAATAAGTCAACCCGGACCTTACCAATGGGCTCACATGAAATACCCAACACGATACCATGGAAAGTGGTCTTTATTGCTTGGAGCATGTTCTCCGATATTCCCAACTTGTGCATGGTATCCTTGTACATGATGTTAATGCTACTGCCATTGACTATCAGCACCTTGGAAAATCTCGCATTGATATTCGGCCCAATGAACGTCGGATCCAACAATAGTGCATAAGATCCAAGACTCGGCATGAGCCTGGGATGGTCCTTGATGCTCCAAGTGATTTCCTGTTCTGCCCAAGGCATATACCTCGTCACAGCTGGCATTACCATGTTCACCTCCATATGTTGGTGCTGCAAGCTCTTTCTACCAGTTTCCTTAGTGGTGAACACATAGTAACTCTGCTGATGCTCTCTGTATCTATTCCTTCCATCATTGCCATGATACCCTAGGTACTGTTGTTGCTGATTATTCACCTGATGCACTAATCCCTCCTCTCATGGTTCTCATACCTCGGTGGAGGTGGAGGCAACATTAGTTGCTATCCATTTCCCCTAGTGAGCTGCCACTGCCAAGGTGCATCATTCCGAGGTGCTTCATGCCGAGGTCCATCATGCCGAGGTGCTTCGTGCCGAGGTGACTGAGCATTCCCCAAGCCACCCTACTCTATCTTTCTCATCCATTCACATTGCCGGGTCATATGATTCGCCGGGTTATTCGAACTTGGCATGTGGAACTTGCACGACTAATCTAGCATAGACTCATATGTGTATCTTGGACTATCCTTTCTTTCTTGCCATTGTTTCTTTTGCTCTGGCGCCCAAGGTTTCTTGCCTTCACCCTTTTGTTGCCATCTAGTTTTCTGACGCTGGTTGGCACCGGCATTGGGTTGATCCTAATCGACAGCTGCCATGTGCTGCGAGCTGTACCGGTAATCCGGCCGGTCATCTCTTCTTTTACCTCGGAAATCATTCCCTTGAGATGACCCATAACCATCTCTGTTGTAGTACTCCTCATTTGACTCACTTGACATTAGCCGAGGTTGGGTTGGATCACCCAAGGCGTACAAATCAGCGATTCGAATCGTTTTTGCCAAAGTAGTTGGCATATCTCGCTGCAACCTCTGCCACAACATACTTCCATATCTACAGCCTTGGGAAAACCACGCAATAGCTAGTGATTCAATTACAACTTCATAGGAATTGAGCACAATGCACCACCGAGTCAAGAATTCTCGGTCTATCTCATTCTGTATTTGCTTGCATAGTGCCCATGTCTGTGGCCTATTCAGTCTCTACGTGCTCGAGAAGTTGCTGATGAACAGCTCCTCAAAGTCTAACCAAAAGTTAATACTTCCTGGAGGCAAATTGTTCAACCATACCCTTGCTGGCCCCTCCAACATCTATGGTACGTATCTCACAGCCCATCTCAAATTGCCTGTGGCAATGTTCACTGATGTTGCATAATCAATGAGCCAATCATCTAGCTTGGTGCTGCTATCATACGTCCTCGTTCCTCTAGCTAACTGAAAGTTCGCCACAGGTGGCTCTCTCATGATCCAAGGTCCAAAGCATGCTGGACCTAGAGGACCATGTACCTCGATCATCTCCGACCTATAAATCTGGTCCAACTTCAGCCCTGCATCATCCGGCTGCAAATTCCTGTTCCCCAATCTCGATCCAATCACAAGGTGCTCTGGTCTACGAAATCCGGCATCAGCCATTGCCGAGTAACCATCATTGTATCTATCTTGACACGGACGAGCATATTGCTACTGCATTGCTGGGCCATCACTTCTCTCCTGCCGAGGTGCATATTGCTGCTGCTGTTGCCGAGGTGCATTTTGCCCTGCTCCCGCCGAATTACACTGTCTGGCATTGTTGTTGGCAGCGTTTCTTTGACCGGCATTGTCTTGGTCACGGTTACCTCGGCCAGCTTCACCCCTGCTGGTATTGTGACGATCCTCATCAATTTGTACTACTTTTCCTTTCCCTGCCCTCACCGGGTCATACGGGATCATCTGATTGTCTTTTCTCCCCGAAGTTACCACGTCGTCTCTTCTAGGGCCATCATGAGGTGACGATGCAGCTCCATCAGACTTCGCCGTGTTATTCCTTTCCAAGTGAACTATGCACGAAGTTCTGGGTTATGCCAAGTCTTCCTTGTTTATTTCCTCATTTTGGTGACATGCTACCCTTAACAAATGGTTAACTCTCTCTCGTTGCCTTTCTCGGGCTTCTCTAGTCGAACCCTCTAACTCGGATGTCGTTGCATTGGCAGCACTGAGGTTTTTTGCTGGGGTGCTATACCTCTCCAGCCCTGCTGTTACTAGACTAGTTGTATGACCCGGCTTAGGCACATACTCCCTGTCTATCTCTGTGATCAAGTTTCTACCTCTGATTTCACTCCATCTATACGGTTTGCTTTTGCATAATCCCATAGAGTAATGTTCAGTAACTACTATGACTCAGCTACCTTTTTCGACCTAGATAACATTTTTTTCATAGTCTCCTCTAGCTCGGCATGAGTCGGGTCTACTGCTGGTGTTATGGGTGTTGCTAAGCTATCTATTGCCTGTTGTAGTACATTCTCTGGCCTCTCTAGTGGAGGGAATCTAGACCTTGCCTGCTTTGGTGTATCGTCTGGATCTGGTGTCGGGTCCTTGCGTGCTATTGCATCAAGCATCGTCATCATGACCTCAGCGTAACTAGCGGGGCGAGTGATACACGAGCCGTGCTGAGAGGTGGTTCGCCTCCCTCGACGATGTGCTGCGGGTGGAAGCAGGACTCGTCGACACCGACATAGATCTTGTGGGTGACAATCTTGATGAAGAGGTTGTTGCGTAGTGGAGGGAGCCTGCCAAAGCTACCAACATTGTCGCTGACGTAGTCCAGCGCTCCAAAGCACTGAACGGTCCCGGAGATGATGTGTTCACCGATACCAATGATGTTTCCCATCCGGATCTTCACTCCTTCTAGTGTCGCTAGCCCCACGGTGGGCACCAACTGTCGTGGTGGCATGCACTAGAGGCTTAAGATCGGGCCAATGAGCACTAGAGGAATCGAGGTAGGGATAGTGTTGTGATTCCACACACAGATGTTTGTATTTCTCTCTTGTCGGTGATGGATTACAAGGGCTCCTTAAGTTGTTCATGGGAAGGAGCCTACTTCTCTTACCAACGACAACTACCTCTCTAGGGTTTTCCCTTAGTAAAGTGGCCGACCCTCTCTATGGAGGTCATGCCCCTTCTTATAGGGGTGGCTAGGTTACAACTTAGGGCATATGTGGAGGCATATTCTCCGAATATACTCCTCAGTAAAGTAAGATGCCTCTTTTACACTTTAACAAGATGGTCCAGACTCAGGGCATAAGCCTCTGTAAGCCCCTCTACGGTGTGGCATCATCCGACATTGCTGGCATCAGCCGACATTGGCTACGTCACCCTTGTCGGCCACTTCCCGCTGGTCCTTCCCTCTGTTTGCTTCGCTCACGCTAAAGTGGACTGAGACCACCTTTTGACCAACGACATTCCTTCCTTCTCTTGTAAGCCAAGTGGTAACCTGGCTAGCACCTGGCTAACTGGGCCCTGTGGGTACCTGCAAACAAGTTATAAAAGGCTAGCTAACACACATTATATGCCGGCCGAGACAAGGTTAGACGAATATCCTTCGGGTCGGGTCTCGTCGTAAGTCGGCCTGCCTTGGGGTGACTCGGCCAGCTTACGCTTTGATCTTGATGTACCTCGGCCAACATGGCCTTTATACCCTGGCGTGACCCTACCCGGAGGTACCCGCCAACAATCGTAGATAGATGTAGCATGTAATGAGTGACAATATGAATAATTTGTATACTTAAATATTCCTTAAATTTGGACTCATCAACTTCCCCAAGATAGACTCTTAGTCGTCCCTGAGCAAGATGGTGGCTTATGGACAAGGCTGTCATGTTCATGAGACACAAGTCGATACTTTAAATGAGGAAAAATTGAAACAAAAGTATAATATTGGATGTATAAGATCGATTCCTTATATCCTTATTTTCCCTACAAGCTCAAAGTAAGAAAGATCATATTCATACAAGTCAACACAAGCTCTGTTATGTCAATCCATAAAAGATTAATTAAAACTTCAATGCTCCATGTCAAAAGTGGATCTAGCTTTTAAAGCAAACTTGTGATCCTTCTATTGTGTCCTTTAAGTTTTGTATCTCCTCACTTATGTAAAGTAAGGGCTTAAATGAGAATATGAATTCACTTACGGTTGGCAGTCATATGCATCTAGCACTTCATCAATTTGTGAGGATCATGAAAGTTACAGAGATGACAAGAACACTATACAAGCTTCAGTAAATCAAGACAATCAAAGTAGAGTTTAATATATGTATAAATAACTAGAAGTGTAACAATCAATCCAATTCTTCTAGTTAACTCTCAGCTTGCCATGGAACACTAGGATGTTTTAATAGAAAAATTGAGTAAGACAGTTCATGTCCTAAGTAGCATAACAGTGAAGTGTCTTATTGACACCCACATCAGTAAATCAATGCTATCTAAAACACTTCTAATCCAAACATTGTCTTTTAAGAAAATTCATAAAGTAGTAATGAGACCATGCCAAGGACTTGTTATGTCGATTTTCATATATATATATATATATTTCTTTTTTCTTTCAAGGACCGTTCAGTGTTTCTTTTATAATAACTTGCACAACCTTTGAGAGTACCAATACTTTTTCCTATTACAGTGACACTTATGCCACTCATGTCGTCAACTCATAGCCAAAATCTGGGGTTATACCACAGATCGTTCGAAGGCCAGCAGAATTGTTGACATCCAAAGGTGTGCATGAGAAACATAGAACCTTTTTTCTTTCTTCTTTTTTTATTTTACTAGTACCATAGTTTGATCCACAAGGTTAGCTTTGGCATGCATCACAATTACCGCTAGACTTCATTTCAATCAAATAAGTCCTTTCAAGAGTGTCGTCAAGTCTATCAAAATATCTATGGGGTTAAGTATCTTCAAGGGTAAACTCTCAAGACAATCGTTCATGAAACAAGTCTTAAATTTCAGACTTTTTCTTCCTGTACTTGTTTGGCAATATTATTTTCAAGGCAAGACTCGGTTATCTAAAAGAACTAGAGCAAAAGCTTCCACAACTAATAATTCATTCAAATAAAAATCTTTTCTCTAAGTATTTTGAATTACTCCCACTAGCATGGAATCTTCACAAATCAACCAACTAAGATAAACAATTCAAACTTCAAAAGTGGGACATAGGATTTAGTGTAGAAATCATGGCAATGTATTCTACAGGATCACAAAGTTCTTCTCATGTTGGATAAAGATCTTAACATAGTGAATCAAATCTCTAACTCAACCCTTACGAATCCTAACAAAAGCAAGTGCATCCATTATATAAACATGAAACACAACTTACCTAAGCAAGCATATGAAAACGGCGGGATACATGATTGCACAAAAAGTTTCATCGAACAAGAACATTGCACAAGACTCTACACATGTAGAAGTAACTTACCCAAGATAGAACTTTTGCAAGAACCGAACTTGAATAGATTACCATAAGAAAAGAGAAACCGCAGTTATCAAAAAAGAGTGTGATAAGTGGTTACCTCACCAAGATTGAATAAAATAAGGGTGACACATTTTACCGTTGAGGCACGAATAACCTTACTTTTGATGGACATGGACCTTTGGATCAACGAATACTTACTTGTTGAAGTGTTGAGTTGAAACAACCAAGTGGCTTGTGCAAGTGTTTGCATGGTTGGCACAAACCAGCATGTCACCACACAAGGTTCAAGTCCCTGCGAAAATAACAAACAAAGTAAAAGCAAATGGTTCGGTGTAAGAATGAAGTTCGTTCATCCAACCATGAAAATAAAATAAAAGAAACATGAAACACTATAGAGAATTAAAGGCTAGCTAGTTTCGAAGGTAGGTAAACGATAATGAAACACAAAGGAACATGTAGATGTTAACCCACTGACCCGAGGTTGTCAAATAAAAATACTAGAGGGCTTGTAACCTTTTTTAATCCATCCCAACCCTTTCTACGCGGTGATGCTCCTCGGCATGGGCGCATGGTATGGATGGACTCCGCCCGTACTACACCTTATCTTCTCTCTCTATTTTTAGAAGGTTGCCGACGAAGTAGGTACAACCGGGTGGTACGGGCGAGATGCGCCCATACTAGTGATCGTTACAACCTCTGGGTCGTCTTCATGTTTCCATCACCTAGTAACGAGGTTGGTACGGGCGGACGGTACAAACACGTCCCACCGTACCAATGCTTGTTAAGCTTGTAGTAGCTTTTCTAGAAAATTTTCAGCTTCTTCCAAATTTTCACATGAGTGGTATGGGTGCGCGGTACGGATGGGTCCGCCCGTACCACTACTCGTTACACTCACTGTGAGCTCTGGAACGAGTTACTTTCTCCAAAAAAAAAATATTACAGACCCGAAACGTTAGTCTAGCAACCAAACAAAGCAAACATATATTTTGTTGAGAAGATTTAACCAAGATATGCAACGCATTATTAGAGAAACAACTAATTCTACCTATCAAAAGTAGTCCCAAGCCAACTCTAATAGGAAATCATGCATATATACAAGTGCCAATGAAACATGAATGCAACAAGACTCAAGACACAAAATTAAGAAA
The DNA here is from genome assembly GCA_916181665.1 of Avena sativa. NCBI lineage: Eukaryota > Viridiplantae > Streptophyta > Magnoliopsida > Poales > Poaceae > Avena > Avena sativa. Next base: position 422,858,374 of record OV702287.1, on the reverse strand, counting down.
AACACCTAAAAACTTCCGGGTTGCCTCCCGGGAAGCGCTTTCTTTAAAGCAATAGCTAGGCTATGAAGTTCCATTATTATTTCAATAGATATAAACTAGAGAATTTTTATTCTTACCTCAAATAGAAGTTTGGAGCACTTACAATCATAGTTCTGTCGAAGTCGCACCCGCTTATGGTGCATAGGAGTTTCATAAATAAATAAATTGTTGCTTCCAAGTGACGATGGATATGTCATATATGATGAGCATACCTCCATAGATAGCTTTATCAAAAGTATTAGAGTCTTACATATGAATTCAAATGTTTTACCTTGGTTGGTATCATAAGGATATATTTCATAATATTCCTCCTGGGTTGCACTATCATGGGGCAACGCTTCGTAGCACCTTTCTTTTGTAACAGGGACAAATTCAAAGGTGTATTTCTCCTCTAGTTCATCACACTTGCTAGCTAGTTCATCAGTTCTAGAGATATCAAGCCACTCACAAAAGGAAGCATCATCAACAAATATTTCATTCGCAATGTGCTATTCTTGTCCCTCCACATTAGTACTACAAGATTCTATCTCCAATTCATCATTATTTATGTTCTCCAAATGAGTATCTAGGCACAAGGCATCCGTAGATAAATTATCTTTAGTTTCAACATAATAAGAATCATTACTAGAGATATAGGCATGATAAATTAATATGCCACATTGGTTCATGCTCATGAGTATCAAATATGTCTATATTATTTGGAGTAGAGGGTATAGGTGAGTGATCACTTAGCTCATCCTCCTCTTATTGTTCCTTTCCTTCAGATGTGGTGTTGAGGATATTATCTAGATCTTACTTTGAGAAGTCATTTGGGAGTGAGTCACTATTCGTCAGGCTTCTGTCCAGTTCAGTTTGTGGGGTGCCAAATTAAATTTCTACCAATTCTTCAATGGTTTTTTTCTTTCTTGATTTCAATCTTCTTTTCGTATGGCAACTTTTTGAATTAGCTGCAATTTACCTTAAGATCTTCTTCTTCAAACTTTTTGAATTAGCTGCAATTTACCTTAAGATCTTCCTCTTTTCAATGGTTTCTCTACTTTACCAGATGCTAGAAATTTTCTTCAGCAATCATATTCTATAGGATCCTTTTTATTAAGTTCATCATTGGTAAAATATTCTTCGTACCATTCTTCATTCTCCTCTATTGAGGATTCATGTTGCAAATTTTCATTGCAATATTCATAGAAAGATTCATTCTCTAATTCCTCACCAAACTCAGGCCAATCATCATCAAAATCATTTCTAGACAATGAGATATCATTCGCATGCATATTATTTGTGTGTGGAAAGTTATTTTCAAAAGTAGGAGATTCAAGTGGTTGATCGAGTTGCTCCTCTTCATTATTAGTAAGATAATTTGCGAGTAGCTCACTGGTAGTCTTCCCTTTGGGCTTACCTTGCACTAGTTGAGAGGACATAGCTAACTCGACAATAGTTTTGCCTTTTGGTTCACCTTCCACTATTTGAGAGGGTGCAACACCAAGTGCCACATATTTATTAATAATATGTTCCGGTGGTTTAGGTGGAGATTCTTTGAGTGGAGTTCCCTCCACATTATCCTTTGCAGCACCCTACAAATGGTTAGATTCTTCCATGGTGGCTTTAATCCGCTCAACAATAAATGCATTATTAAGGAAGTTGTCTTTGCAATAGCAGAATATAGGGTGAACTTCTTTATATATCATATCAAGTGGTTTACTTTCTAATTGTATATCTATTAAACGAAATAACACCTCTTGGCAACCGGTAAAAAGCAAAAATTGCAATCTATCCTCGCTAGCATGGCATTTAAACTCGTCACTATTATAGTTTGCTAGTTCTGTATCGGGATTATACTCACACTGATAATTGAGGTGACCATGAGATTTGTAGAAATTGCAATATAATTGATAAGACGTGTGATGGCTCAATGCACGACGCCCAGAAAAGTGTTGATGGCTCGTGGTTGATGTAGAGCTCGTTGGGAACCCCAAGAGGAAGGTATGATGAGCACAACAACAAGTTTCCCTTAGTTATGAAACCAAGGTTTAATCGAACCAGTAGGAGCAAGGAAACACCACAAAGGTGTTACTAGCTGAGCTTTGGCAGGGCGCACTACTGGTGCTAGTAGCAACATGGAGACCTGCACAACACAACCACATAACTTTGTCCCCAACTTGCGATGAGGTTGTCAATCTCACCGTGTTTTGCGGAAAACAAAGGATTAAACGTATCAAATGGAAAGAAGTAAAAGTTTGAAGAAAGTAAACACAAAGAAGAAACAGTTTATAGATTGAATATAAAAGACAAGGACCGGGATCCATAGTTCATTAGAGGTGGCTCTCCTTAGATAGATAACATGCTGGGTGAACAAATTACAGCGGGCAATTGACAAACACCGAGAAAGCAATACATGCATATACTAATCATCTTGACTCCTGGAGACTTGATTGGGAAATACAACATAATACATAGACCGCCATCCAACTGCATCTATGACTAATAATCCACCTTCAGGTTATCATCCGAACCCCCTCCAGTATTAAGTTGCAAGCGACAAATTATTGCTTTACGAACTGCGTGTAAGGTAAACAATACGATTGTTCTATGAACAAAGGATTGTTGTTTTCTCCCTAGTGCAACAGCACATCTAGTACCTTAGAGATTTCTGTCACTTCCCCAGATTACCAGAGGCATGAACCCACTATCGAGCATAAGTACTAACTTTTGGAGTTGCTAGCATCTACTTGGCCAAGATAGCTACTAACAACGGAAAGCATGCATGATCTCAAATAACAAAGACATGATAGAATCAATAATCAATCTGAAATAGCATCTCAATATCCATCGGATCCCTGCAAACACAACATGTATGGATTACAGATAGATGATCTTGATCATGAACGGAGCTCACAAGATCTAAACATGAAAGCACAAAGGAGGAGAAACCAGCAATCTAGCTACTACATGGATCCGTAGTCCAAGGATGAACTACTCACGCATCACACCGGAGGCTTGCATGGTGATGAAGAAGGCCTCCAGGGTGAATTCCCCTCTCCGACAGGGTGCCGGGAAGAGCTTCAGATCCCTCCCGATCTAGGGATGGCGATGACGGCGGCTACAGACTCTTTCGTGGATTTTTGATCGGGTACTTAGGGTTTTCGTCCTGAGGGCAACTTATAGGTGGAAGGAGAGGCCGAGGGGGTGCCAGGGCTGGCCTCGCCACCCCCTGGCGCGAGCCAGGCTAGGCCGCACGGCCAGGTGGTGTGGTGGCCCCCTGGTCCCTCTCTGTCTCGTATTCTGGCACTTGATCCCTTCCGGAAAAATAGGCACTTTGGCTTTTGTCCCGTCCAATTCCGAGAATATTCATTTTCTGACTTTCCTGGAACCAAAAACAGCAGAAAATAGGCAGCTGGCACTTTGGCTCTTGTTAATAGGTTAGTCCAAGAAATCATATGAAAAGTACTCCAAAGTTGGAACAAAACACAAGAAAGTGGATAAAACCAAGCATGGAACATCAAAAATTATAGATACATTTGCAATGTATCAACATCCCCAGGATTAACTCCTGCTCATCTTCGAGTAGGTAAGTGATAAAAAGAAATAATTTTTGAGGTGGCATGCACCATCAAAGACTTGATCAAAATATTTGCAAAACATTCAAGGCTGGGATCATAGTACTTCAATCATAACATGAAAGACAAAGTTCTAGCAATAATACAAAGAAACTATGATGCAACATGAAAAGGCACAAACAAAAGATTCATGAATAACATGCTTTGCAAGACGTTTGTTTATTTCACATAAAGAAAACATAGAATAATAGTATTCAGCTTGTCCCTCAATAAAGTAGCAAATATAAATGCATAGGACACCTTCAAAGTTCATAAGAGTGACTAGATACAATAGTTTCAAACAAGCAATAACAAGTTATGCATCAATCAACTAGTCTTGGGACAATGCACATAGAACTAAGAATGGCCACTATGCTCTCAAAGTAGGTGCATAAAGATAGAAGGTGGAGACTCAATATAATGGTGGAAGAAAGGCCTTTTGTAAAAGTAAGTATGGATTCAAGTCTCATAAAGAGCTTCCAAAAATTATGGTACTTAATAGATTTCAGCTCTCATTGCCCCTATCATAAGCATCTTGAAGTGATTAAGGTTAAAGTGAACAAACTATGGTGTACATGCTTGACGAAGTATAAGTCAGAAATCTCATGTCCCTTGTATACGAGGGCCGCTCCTCATGCTACTCAAGTTTAGTCACCGGTAAGTTCTTGTCATTGTAAGTACATGTGTATCATTGAGAACCGCCAACAGGGTACCCCTTGCCCGATGATACGGAAGAATCCCCATATCAAAATGACAAGGCAAGCAGACAACAAGCATCTCAGCATTATTCTTATTTACCATGGGAATATGGTGCTTTTTTTCTCTCTTTCCTCTTTTCATAGTATCTCTTTTTTTTTCTTTTTTCTTTTTTTCTCAATATAGGACTCTTATTTTTTATAAGAAGAATGCTTCATAGACAGCTCATTATGGTTACGCTGCAGGTTTCCACCATGTCAGCATGGATTAGACCAGCAGCCCAGGCATTTCTCTAACACATATACATAACTCCATGGACTTACAAGCTCCCCTTTCATTTCACACTGACGACATCCATATACAAAAGAGCATGATATCAACTAGGTACAAGTACCAAGTGCAATGTTTAAAGCGTTCCCCATGAAAGCATGGTTCTGCTAATTCCCAACAAATAAGTGCAAGCATATACAACATAGAAGACACAATGGTTCAAGTTTATTAAGGGCAAGTAAAGTAAAGTGTGCCATCAAGTTCATGAGAGCTTTAATCACTAGTTTTCTCATAACAAGAGGAAGGTAAACAAAAGCATGAATATACTTGGAATAGCATAAGCTAGTAGGTAGGTATGGTGGACTCTTTGGAATAACTTGGTTTAGGGAGTTGGATGCATGAGTGGAACTCATACTTGGTTGTGGAGGCTAGCAAAAGACTGGGAGCGACAAACTAAGAGAGCAATAATGGCCATAATCATGCAGAGCGACAAAACATCATTGATCAAAGCATAAAATGATACTACAAGTTGAAAACTAAATGATCATAAAGGCTTATGGTGACTTGTGATAGTCATAACATGGTGTGAGCATGTGCCAAGTCAACCCAAATAAATCATCAAATGAGAATACCACTATACTATGCTTTAATATGATAAAACAACGCATGATTCATCCAAGGCAAATTAAGAAATTTCAATTGTTTAAAACAAGTCATGCTACAGCAAAGAATACTAAGCATAAAGCCAAAACAATATCAATCATGGAATGACAAAGCATAGGCCACAGTCAAAAACAAGCTCTTTTTACCACATAAGTATGAACTTTCCTACTCTTTTCCAAACCAAACCAAACTATTTGCAAACCAAAGTGTGAAAGAGGGGGTCCAACCAACTTATTCAGAAAACTAAGCAAACCAAGCAAACTGAAAACCAAAACAAAAACGAAAAAGAAGACGCTCCAAGAAAAACACAATTGTGCATGAAACAATAAAAATGAAGCGTTTGGAAGGAACCTGAAATTTTTATTGATGAAGAAGGGGAATGCCTTGGCCATCCCCAAGCTTTGACGCTTGTACTTCTTGGATATTTCTTGTAATGACACGCGTGGCATCCCAAAGCTTGAGCTTTAGTCCATCCTTCATCTTATTACTCATTCCTTCCATACACCTGAAATTTTTCCTTCATACAAAACTTCACACAATCTCATTAGCAACATTAGTGCACTTAAGATAAATAGGTCTCAAGTTTCAGTTCTAACACCAAATAAAATTTCATTAGAACACTAGCTACTGTATCACTTCCCTCAAAAAGCTCAATTCCCCAAAAGAACTCAAGAAGGAACTAACAAGAAGCAAATGCAGAAAATGGCAGAAATCTGTCAAAACAGACCAGCAGGTAAAGAAGAAATTTTTCGAAGACCTTCTGTTGCTCAAATCAAAAAGTGTTGAACTAACGAAAGTTATATAACAACCTGGGGCAGAAGCACAAACAATTATAGCTCAATCCGACATTCAGAGCTCTCTCAGGAATATTTACGGTGAAGCATAAAAATCTGTTTCGGGACAGCAACTTTCCCAATCATTACTTCACTCTCATTAGAGGTTACTCTTGGCACAAAAAGAAAATAAAAAGGATAAGGAGAGGTTATTACTGAAGTAATAACTTCGAAGACTCAACTAAAACTCTTGTGTTATCTCCCAACAAGTACTTTTCTTTAACGCCTTTAAGTTAGGCATAAGAAGCAAAGAAAGAATCAAGTGTTCTCAAATGAAGAAGCATTAAGACCAAATTTTGTTTTCATAGGAGAAGCAAAAGAAATCTTTTCTCTCTTTTTAGGGAAGTGTTCTATACCTTTCTTGAGTGGGAGTTGATATTTAATGGTGCCTTCTTTCATATCAGTGATGGCACCAACAGTTCTAAGAAAAGGTCTTCCCAAAGTAATAGGACAAGAAGCATTGTATTCAACATCCAAAACATAGAAATCAACGGGGACATAGGAATCATTAACCATAATAAGAACATCATTAAAACTCCCCATGAGTTTCTTTTTATCATTATCATCAAGTGGGACATTCAAATAGCAATCTTTAAGAGGAGGCAAATCAAGCATATCATAAATCCTTCTAGGCATAATAGAAACACTACTATCAAGATCACACAAAGCTTTGAAATCAAAGTCATTCACTTTCATATTAATGATGGGTTCCCAACCATCTTCTTGCTTTATAGGAATAGAAGCTTTATGGTTCATATTTTCTTCCTTAATCTTTATGAGAGCATCGGTAATGTGTTTTGTAAAAGCCATGTTCATAGCACTAGCATTAGGACTTTTAGCAAGCTTTTGTAGAAACTTAATAACTTCAGAGATGTTGCAACCATCAAGATCAAAATCAACTTTATCATCTAAAGTAGTAGAACTATTACTAGCCTCAACACTAGTGGTGGTAATAGTAGAAACACTATTTTTTCGAGCAATTTCATCTTCTCTTTCCCACTTAGCATGTAATTCAGCTAATAGTCTAACATTTTCATCAATTCTTACTTGTATGGCATTAGTAGCTGCAAAGGGATTATCATTAGTTTCAGGTTTAGCAGCCATTTTATTAATCAATGAAGATTGAGCTTCAGACAAAGATGATATATTTCTTTCAGCATTAGAGAGTTTCAACTGTAAACTAGGTATTTCCCTATTTAGACTCTCAAGTTGATGGATAATGTTCTTCAACATGGTGGATTGTTCCTCCATAGTTTTAGTAAATAGTTTATTTTGCTCATATTGCATTTGCATGAAGTTTTTAGTGGCTCTTTCAACTTCTAAAATTCTTCCTTCACTAGGTAATTCAGGTTTACCATTATAGCCATAAGTATTATTAGGAGGATATGGCTTATAATTGTTGTTACCAAAATTGTTCCTATAAGCATTATTACCATAAGCATTGTTGCCAAAGTTGTTATTTCTTATGAAGTTCACATCAACTTGCTCTTCTTGAGCAACCAAAGAAGCTAGAGGAACATTATTTGGATCAGTATGGGCTTTCCCATTAATAAGCATAGACATAATCATATCAATCTTATCACTCAAGGAGGAGGTTTCCTCAATAGAATTTACCTTCTTACCTTGTGGAGCTCTCTTAGTATGCCATTCAGAATAATTAACCATCATATTGTCCAAAAGTTTTGTTGCAGCACCCAAAGTGATGGTCATAAAGGTACCTCCAGCAGCTGAATCCAATAGGTTCCTTGAAGAATAGTTCAATCCTACATAAAAAGTTTGGATGATCATCCAAGCAGTCAGTCCATGAGTGGGACAATTCTTTACCGAAGATTTCATTCTTTCCCAAGCTTGAGCAACATGCTCATTATCAAGTTGTTTAAACTTCATTATTTCACTTCTCATGGATATAATCTTAGCAGGAGGATAGTATTTGCAATAAAAGCATCTTTGCACTTAGTCCAAGAATCAATACTATTCCTAGTTAAGGAATTCAACCATTCTTTAGCTTTTCCTCTCAAAGAGAAAGGAAACAATTTCAGCTTAATAATATCACCATCTATATCCCTATGCTTTTGCATCTCACAAAGTTCAACAAATTTATTAAGATGGGAAGCAGCATCTTCATTACCAATACCAGAAAATTGTTCTCTCATAACAAGGTTGAGCAAAGCAGGTTTTATCTCAAAGAAAGTATTTTCAGCCACAGGTGGAGCAATGGGAGTGCTCATAAAATCATTGTTGTTGGTGCTAGTGAAGTCACGCAACTTAGTGTTTTCAAGAGTAGTCATTTTTTTGGGTTTTCAAATAAGAAAGCAAACAAGTAAAACTAATTTTTTTGTGTTTTTGAAGAACAAAACAAGCAAACAAGGCAAAAATAAACTAAGCAAAACAAAAACAACAAAGTAAAGAGATTGGTTATGAGGGACTCCCCTTGTGAAGATGTCCTTGACTCCCCGGCAATGGCGCCAGAAAAATGCTTGATGGCTCAATGCACGATGCCCAGAAAAGTGTTGATGGCTCGTGGTTGATGTAGAGCTTGTTGGGAACCCCAAGAGGAAGGTATGATGAGCCCAACAGCAAGTTTCCCTCAGTTATGAAACCAAGGTTTAATCGAACCAGTAGGAGCAAGGAAACACCCCAAAGGTGTTACTAGCTGAGCTTTGGTAGGACGCACTACCGGTGCTAGTAGCAACGTGGAGACCTGCACAACACAACCACAGAACTTTGTCCCCAACTTGCGATGAGGTTGTCAATCTCACCGTGTTTTGCAGAAAACAAAGGATTAAACATATCGAATGGAAAGAAGTAAAAGTTTGCAGAAAGTAAACACAAAGTAGAAACAGTTTATAGATTGAATATAAAAGACAAGGACTGGGATCCATAGTTCACTAGAGGTGGCTCTCCTTAGATAGATAACATGCTGGGTGAACAAATTACAGCGGGGCAATTGACAAAGTCCGAGAAAGCAATACATGCATATAGTAATCATCTTGACTCCTTGAGACTTGATTGGGCAATACAACATAATACATAGACCGCCATCCAACTACATCTATGACTAATAATCCACCTTTAGGTTATCATCCGAACCCCCTCCAGTATTAAGTTGCAAGCGACAGATTATTGCTTTACGAACTGCGTGTAAGGTAAACAATACGATTGTTCTATGAACAAAGGATTGTTGTTTTCTCCCTAGTAGCAATAGCACATCTAGTACCTTAGAGATTTCTGTCACTTCCCCAGATTACCAGAGGCATGAACCCACTATCGAGCATAAATACTAACTCTTGGAGTTGCTAGCATCTACTTGGCCAAGATAGCTACTAACAACGGAAAGCATGCAAGATCTCAAATAACAAAGACATGATAGAATCAATAATCAATCTGAAATAGCATATCAATATCCATCGGATCCCCGCAAACACAACATGTATGGATTACAAATAGATGATCTTGATCATGAACTGAACTCACAAGATCTAAACATGAAAGCACAAAGGAGGAGAAACTAGCCATCTAGCTACTACATGGATTCGTAGTCCAAGGATGAACTACCCACGCATCACACCGGAGGCTTGCATGGTGATGAAGAAGGCCTCCAGGGTGAATTCCCCTCTCCGGCAGGGTGCAAGGAAGAGCTTCAGATCCCTCCCCAAGAATAATGCTAGGGTTTCTCCATCTGCGTACTATGATCATAGTATGGATGAATACTTGTCCACCCCAGTCATCCATTCTTTCAATATGCCACGCCTCTTCATAATATTTCCCATAATCTCTCCCTTTGGCTCCTCCATTACAAATTCCATCTGTTGGAAGATAGTCAACTCGGAAGACATGATTAGTAACAATAGTTTTTATAAATTTTTGTTTTGTAATATATTTGTTATTTTCAAATAAGTAAAATAAAAAGATAAATAGCAATAAATAATAATACTTGAAACTTAAAAAACTTTAGTAAAGCAATAATAAATTAGAAACTAAGAACAAAGACCAAAAGCTCTTAGCTTCCTGGCAACGACTCCCGAAAATAGCTTGATGGATGCAAGTGCACAGATCAATTGTAGCTAGTTTAGAAATAAAGAGTATCAATCCCACAGAGAGATATTGTAGAGGTATTTATGCCCCTCATTACTATCTATCAACGGATACTTGTAAGACGCATTTGATTTCAAGTAAAGGGTGTTTGAAAGGTTTTTGGATTGAATGCAGAAAAGTAAATAAAAGAAAGCAAGTAACAAGAGCGGTGGGAAACGTGGTTGAAATCAATAAGGCTAAAGCATTCTCGAGGATGTAGGATACACCACTAGCATGCTATTATTATTATTATTAATTAAGATAATATACTTCTTGTGTCATGATATGTGTGGATAGAGCTTCATAATAAGATGTTCACTACAAGGCAAGCCACTTTGTTGAGCCAAGAGTGAGGTCACCTCTAAATAGCCACTACGATGTCTGAGGTCAATCACCCATATAAACCATCGCAATTAAGGGTCTCCCCGTGGATATCGTAGTTAGCTTAGGGAGTCTCTCTTTATCCTCCTTTGACCGTGTAGTTTACAAGCCGGCGCCAATTGTCACGAAGCTATTCCAGGCACGATCCCAAACACGTCCAAAAGATTTATCCTTCCCTTTAGTACCGAGGGAAAATGACATGTGGTTCACTACAAATACCATCTAAAGAGAGAGATCAAACACAAATCATAAATCTATCATATACCGTCCAGTTGTATAGACACAAGAATAGATCATCATTATTTCAACATCATAATAATGCTAGGGTTTCTCCATCTCCCCAAGAACAAAGGAACTACTCACATATAAAATAAGTCAACATAATGGAAATCATATGGATGGGATATGAGAGTATAATCGAATACAAGTGAAGATCCACACTAGGGTTTGGATTATAACCAAGTAGATGAAGGGAATCGGTGTTGGAGATGGTGATGATGGTGATGTAGATCGGTGTTGAGGCCTTCAAGATCCAAGTCCCTTATCCTCTTGAACAATGGTGATGGTGGAGATCTTGTGGAGGCGGTGGCTATGGAATTTGCAAGGAGGCAGGGCTCCGCCATGGAGGTATGTGGAGAGGGATGGTTCTCCCTTGGCTCCTTGCCTCTTTATATAGGCCTAGGGGTGCCCCCAATACGTTCCTTATGACCTAAGGAAGGTCCAGAAACAAACGGGGATGTATTCCATGAAGAAGCGCATCTAGAATAGCTTTCTCCATGCGTCCAGACCCATGGTATGGGCTGACGGTACGATCGTACCTGCCCGTACCAGTGGTCATTATGCCTGTTGTATGCTTTCGTATTTTGGCCCTCATTTCGTCATACGAACTCTGATTTGGGTGTTCTTTGGATCGTTGGAATCGTATGGACGAAGGATAAAAAACCATTGCCTTGGATCTTCATTTGGAGTTTATGGAAAAATCCACTTTTCTACCTCTCAAATGGCTAAGTCTGGTGCCTGCAGCTCCTCCATATTGCATCTTCTTGGTTCCTTTTGTCTTGCTTTATCCATAATCCATAACAACACCCACACACAAGTCAAAGACAAGAAAAAGTAATAAAATCCTAATAAAACTACTAGTTGTGCAAAGTCCATGTGGAAATGAATGAGGACTAGTAATCATACATAATAGGCATAATTGTAGATAGATGTTTCATGTAATGAGTGACAATATGAATAATTTGTATACTTAAGTATGTCTTAATTTTGGACTCATCACCTAGCAAGTGAAGGCCAGAAAATCTAGAATAATCTGCTTTTCTAGCATCATAAATAGGCGTTTTCATCAAGAATTATATTCCCACCTTCCCATCGTTCAAGCATCACCAACAAACCCCTGAACATTACACTTCATTACTCCAGAAGTTACATGTAAGTCATGTTGCTATGTCCCATGCCTTCAAGAGTGTTGTTGCTTCTATTCTAAGTCACATAACACATCAACTGTTCTCATTCTTGCCGATAGACAAAATTCAACTTCGATCGGGATAATGAGGATGTAGAGTATGTTCTCAAGCTTCTCTTGTTCTTTGCACCAATAGTGTCATGGGCTAAAGAAGGAAAGTAAGGATATTCAAAGAACGACTCCTAATGAACATACTATGACTGACCAATAGTGGATAGATCTTCTCGATCAGTAGTTTGATCCAAAGATTACAGTATGGTCTGTGAATACTGAGACCAGATCACAATCAAAATTTCTATTTGTGCATTTATCTCACTGGTCTCCTTTTGCAGAAGAACATTTAGAAAAACAATAGTAACTGTGTCGCACAATGTTTAACAAACCAAACTGGATATCATGCAGTGGTTGGGCACCTGAGTGCAAAAGTAAGGATAATTAGTATTTACTCTTGGAGATACTTTGTGCTTATTATATTTTGATCATGCGTTCCTCCCATGTTATAGAAATATGCGATAAGTCTGCAAGAAAAATTCGAGGCATGCCAGATGAGTAAAAAAGAAGGTATCAATCCCTCCGCTAAGAGTGTTATTGTAGGTCTTCTATTCGATTGGTATTTTGTGATGTCACATCCTCAGTAATTATATGTATAGTTACATGTGCAACAGTTCCTGAACTGCCGCCCAGTTTTCTTTTCATTTAAGTAGATGATTTCCAAATAGTGTGAGTTTCAGTTTTCAACTGTACAAAGAGTTGTCTTGTGATATCATGCACCTAGCGGTGAATAAACAAATATATGACATGTTTGCATAGTCGTGTTATTGCTTGTTAGTGATAAAATTATTATTAGTATGATCAGATAGCAATGCTTTTACTATAGTGTATATGATGCATAATCAACCATGCCTACTTGTAAGACTTGCTCATAGTCAGGTTAAATGTGTCGTCTGCATATTTCTCTGTCGTAGCTCCTCTTTGCTCACCCATGTCTACCAACTAATAACCTTACAGGTTAAACTGAATGAGGAGATGAAAAAACCGGGGAAATATGGTCTAGAACAAAGCCAAAAACAATATCTAGAAACCTTTAACATGGTACTAAAAGGCGAAGGTCATCACAAAAGCATGTTCCTATGTAATGCTAGGTTGCCGTAGTCCAAGTCGAAGTCGAAGTCCAAGTCGGTGTATTTGTCTTATAAGGAAGAAATCATAGCACTACGGGCTGAAAGGGAAGTACAAAGAAGAACAATCGATGAGATGAGACATAAAGCATTAGTAAGTGATGCAGATTTGAAGATATTACAAGATCAGTGGACTCGAGAGCCCGTAGATGAAGAGGCTAGTCTAAATTGAAGATGAGCCCTAATATTGACATGTGAGTACCATGGTCCTGTGAAATGATTCTTGAGACTGAGCTCGGGTTGTGTTTGTGGCCTTGTATAAAAAAGGTGTGAGTATTTTTTTTGAATAATGCCTTTATCTGTTTATTTTGTTCTCCATGCACAAAACTCATGTGCATGTACCACACCCTCTCGGCCTTCAATTCATGATCAAAGGTAGAACGGCCTAACCATATTTTTTTTCATAATTTGTACAACCGCCAAATTCAAAATCTTAGTCTAGCGGCAAAACCTACCGCCTACCCTGTTTGAATCAGAGATACATGTATCCAATTTTATTTGCGAGTATGGTCATTATTTTGATGATCAGTTGATGTGACTCTCAGCCTTCAATTCAAACAGAATGAGTACCATTTTTTATATTATTCTTTGGAACCTAGACAAATTCAAAATCTCAGTCGAGTGGCAAAATCTACCACCTACCTGGTTTGAATCGAAGGAATATAATTTTCATTATGGATGATTGGTTGACTTCACTCTCTGCCTTCAATTCCTGAAGGGAGTACCCCTTTTTTATATTATTGCTTGGATGCTAGCCAAATTGAAAATCTCAGTCTACACAATTATTATGGTCATGGATGATCAGTTGATGTGACTCCTGGTCATGAATTCCTAACCAGATAACAGTACTATCTACCACATTTATTACTACTAGTAGATGGACTCTAGCCAAATTCAAAATATCAATCGAGTGGCAAAATCAGCCACTGACCTTGAAGCATTTCCCGCCCCACCATTTCAAAAACTTTGAGGCAAAATCTCCCACGAGGGAGTACCATTTTTCTATTAGTGGATAGATGGACGCTAGCAAAATTCAAAATCTCAGTCGAGCAGAAATATCACCAAGCGACTTTGAAGCATCTCGCGCCCTACGTTTCAAGTACCATTTTTTCTAATATTAGTAGATGGACGCTAGCCAAATTCAAAATCGTAATCGAGCGACAAAATCCCCCACTAACTCGGATGCATTTCATGCCCCACCATTTAAAAAAATTACTTTTAAATTCCCATTCAACCCATTGTTTAGACGATAAATGTGCATGCTAAAGTCGCTAGCTTAGGGGTACTATCGTAATTAATTTTATGTTCACCTCTATAATCCTGATCCGTGCAATATTTTATGTTGGTCCTCCCAAAAATCAAAAGATCCTCTCTCACGCTCTCACATCCATGACCACATCGCTTACAGGCTAGCGGCAATTCCTGGTCGGCCGGAGGGGGTTGAGCTCTAGTCTTGTGCATCACACCGCAACCGCTTCACAGACGCCGAACACACCAGATCTAGTTCACCGGGTCTCTCTGCGACTGCTTGGAGCTATGGTGTCCTTCATCAAGCTGATGGCGTCATCGACCGGGCAAGCTCTCATTCCCTTCCACCGACAGCTACCCAACTGTACCAACGCCGCTTCATCGATGTCCACCGGATGGGATCTAGTTCAACGACTTCCATGTCCACTGCTACAAACCACACTAGTAGGAAAAGTCCTAGTGGCGGTGTTCATAAAAGGTGGTTCGTGGCATTTAAGCCGCACACCACTAACCTCATGCCACTCCTAGGTCCTAGTGGTGGCATCTCCACCGAACGCCACTAGTAGGGTTTCTAGTGGTAGCGTTTACTATAAGCTCCACCATTATGTATCCTATTTGTGGTGTTCTTTTTATTATGAATGCCACAAGTGAGTTTTCGAAAATTAAAAAAATATGTTGCATCCAATTGAATATTCACAGCACAACAAGATATATTCAGAGAAATGGTAGCACTAACTACTAATCCTCAAAAGGATTATAGTCAACTCCATATAGTTGAGCTAGCTAGCTACATAACACTAACTACTAGTCCTCAAAAGGATTATCAGCAACGTCTGCGCCATACCTAATGGTAGCAACATGAATCTCATAATCTGAAGAAGCGTCATAGTCTATCGATGCTTCAGGGCCTCGGTAGTTGAAGTAGCTCATGTGATCTTCACAGAGATGGAAGACCAACTTCTCCTGGGCATCCATCTCATAGGCATTGACCATCTCAGTTCACCTCGGACCACCGAAAAAGGTGTGGTTCGCCTTGTTCATGATTTGGACCGTGTAGGTCAGTGCAGGTTGCTTCAGAGGAAGTAGATCGGCCTGAAACTATCCTTGCTGCCACAACAACCAATCAAAATGGTCCAGGAAATCAAGTCTAAACTTGTAGGGTATGTTCTGCATGCAGAATCATAAGAAAGCAACAATTAGCTTGTAATTCAGTTGCAGGGTATATATAGGTTAATTTCTTGTGAATGGACCTACCATACTAACTTCACAGTTATAAGCGAGCACTATGAGAACCTTCTTCTCCTTGGACTGTTGGTAACCACAATGCTCACACCGATCATCATTCATTATACCTATATATGATCATGCAAACTTAATATAGACCATTTTAACTTAATTAGCATCATAAGTAGCATAATATATCAACACAACACATAAGTAAGATTAGCTAGCATCATATATAAGTAGTTCAATAGTAGCATGATAAGTCTATATAAGTAGTATGATAGGTAGCATACAACAGTCACATGAGAACATCCTAAACTCGAGTAGACCTAGTGTTAGTGATGTCTTCTTCATCCGAGTGATCCTAGAAATATGATGACAGGTTGCAAGAGCCATCCTGCTTCATGCCGAAGGGGCCGGGATGACCCTGCTATTGCGTGCCGGAGGGGCCAGCCTTGCCCTACCTATGCTGCTGCCGGCTCTCGCTAAGGACCTCGTACTAGACAGCCATCACCTAGGGATCAAGTAGGAGATCCCTGACCAAGGGGTCATCCTCCTTGTGATGGTGGCGCGCCAGCTGCCTCTCTGCCTGCTAGTGCTCCCTCTCCTCGGCCCTAGTGGTGATCCTCGTGCCATCTTGAGCTAACAGATGTCCCACACGACCCTCAGCCTCGAAGTTGAGGACCGCTCTCACCCCAAAGTTCTAGACCGTGGCATAGTCGTAGGCGCGGGATGCCTGCCACGGGAACCTAAAAGTACCTAGCTGGATCTTCCTCTTATCCGCTGTGATCTAAGCTGCCCAAGTCGGGGTCCTTGTGGGTTTCTGATGAACACCATAAAACTTCAGCTTTGGCACCGACATGATACTAATTGAGTAGTTAAATAACAACATTTCATACAACTGTTAGTCAACATATAAGAAATAAATATATATGCACATGAGTGTGGATTGACTACCACCCGGTGGCTATACCCCCTTTTGATGTCGCCTGTTATGAGGTTAGTCATTCGGTATGGCAGAATATATATAACAGCCAGTAGTATTAACTCTTGGAGAGACCCTGATTTTGTCTTGATATTGTCAGTCAGACTGACACGTTGCGTCAATGACATGCAAAACTGTTGAATGCTTGGCTCATTTTACTGACTATCGACATGATATTAGAATTTAAGAAGAGACGATGGCCTACACAAAAATGATGGTCATGCTTTTTTCCGCTTGACACATGCACTGGATATGAATACTAAATGCACCTAGGTGATGAACCAATAGCCAATTCTGCATCTGAATAGTACATTCAAGGCAGGACACAATGAAAGTAAATGCACCTGATTAATGAGTGAGCCTGTCTCTCTACCCGGTGGCCTGTGTATATGGGCTGACGCATCTAGAGTCCATATCAGTTAGTTATAGGTTTGTGCTGATTAAGGAATAACTGACAACTATTGAATTCTATTGAATTCGGATCTTAGTGCATGATCAAACGTCATCTGAAGGGGGGCATAATAGTGATATGTACATTTTCCGCATATATCCCTAAACTACCCTAAAATCATGTACATTTGTTACAACTACCCCTAAAATAATGTAAATTTTCTACCCCTAAAATAATGTACATTTCTATATCTATCCCTAAAATTATCTAGATTTTCTACCCCTAAAATCTTGTACATTTGCTACATCTATCCCAAAAATTATTTAGATTTTCTACCCCTAATATCATGTAAATTTGCTACATATACCCCTAAAATCATGTAAATTTGCTACACTAAACAAAAATCCCTAAAATCATCCAGATTTTCTACACTAAACTAAATACAGTAATTAAGAGAGGCGCAGGGGAGTCTACCTGTGGTGGGGCAGGCGCGACGACGCTAAGTCAGAGAGGTCGGGGGAGGCACGGGTCAGTGGAGGTGCAGCGGTGCGAGGTTGGTGGAGGCGCGGGTCGGGGGAGGCACGGGTCGGAGAGGCGCGGTGGTGCGAGGTCAGGGCGGGGCAAGGAGGGGCGGGGCGGCACGATGTTAGGGCGGTGCGGTGTGGGCCAGCGCGGCGCGAGGTCGGGGCTAGGCAGGCGGAGCAAGGTTGGGGCAGCGTGGCGCAGGCGAGATGATTTGGGGATGGGGAAGGAGCACACGTGAGTTGAAATGAGAGAGAGGGAAGGGCGCGGGCGGCGCCTGGTAAGTTAGCGAAATTTTGGATGTAACAGTGGTGGCGTCTATGGCTCTTGGGATGCCACCACTACGACATAGTTGCGGCGTTCAAATTTTCTGAACGACTGGGCTACATTGGTCCCGAATCGCATCATGATCCCCAGTTAGTGCCGGTGTTAACTATCTTCCGAATGCCAGGACTAAGTTATAATGGCGGCATTCGACTTTTTACGAACATTGTGACTATTTGGCCTTGCAGTAGTGGCACCCGTTTTGTTTTAGACACCACTAGAAAAATGACTGCTATAAGCCTTTTCCTACTAGTGCCAGCTGCACGGGCATCTTCGTTCACTGCATCAAATCTACCTTGGTGATGCTCTCGCCCAAGATCTTCTTCCCGACGTCGATAGCCACCGCAATGGTAGCACCCTCGGTGACTTGGACGTCACCTGTACGGTACCTATGAGTCTTAGACGCCTCTCCGACCAAGGTAACCAAATGTCTAACACATTTTTTTTGTCAGCAGTATAGCAGGTTCAAGCCTATCATAGTGAACTCTATTTTCGTAATCGTGCTAATACATACAAGTCACTGAGCATGTCTGTTCTTTGTGCTACATAGAAGGATACTAGACATGTTCGTTTGCATTCACTTCTCTACAAATTTCAAGTCATGTACATGTTTGTTATTTTGTGATGCACATGTTCTTAGCTACTCCAACAGTAATTTCCTGCTATTGTGTACTTCTTGCAAAATCTAAAGTCAGTGCAAAATATTAGTGTGGATTCCCTAACATCTGTATGGTTTGTCTGAGCTAAGTTTCCACTATTGTTTCCTCTCTCGCATCATTCCGCTATCCTGTAGTACCTGTTTAAATTCTTCGTATTAACTTGTTTATAATTTTGTTGTTTCCATATGGTTCTTCAAAATCAATAACACTAACTATTTTCTCTTCCTTTGCATAGAGCGCAAACATGGAACACGGAACATGTTGGTTTGCAAAGGTTGTTCTACAGATTCACAAGTGATGCCTTTATATTTTGTATCTGGTTCTGATTCGTCCTAAGAAACTACATAACTATCCTCTACTATGTAGTACATTCATGGTTTGAATACTCTACAAGTTCACGTATGATGCCATTAAAATTTTTATTTGGTTCATTCTTAGCTATGTAATAACTGCACACCATTGTGTAGCTCACCGCAAATTCTGATCCACCTAACGTCTCTTGCATTCTAGGATATACAATTGCACCATATATATTTGTTGAAATCACCTGGCTAATTTATATTTTCTGAAATTCTAAGAAACACTTTGTTTCATTGCTCGTTTCATTGTAGGCACACTTGTTTAATGCTTGATTGTCCTGTTCTACAGGTTCACGAGCAATGCCATTATATTACACATCTGGTGTAGGTCGTCCTAAGCAATGGCATAACTATCCACAACTGTGGAGTTTATTCGTGCTTTGCATTCCTGCTCTATAATTTCAATATGATTCCATTATAATTTCTATCTAATTCATTCTTTGCTATGATAGTAAGTGCAAGTCATTGTGTAGGTCACCGCAAATTCTAAGTCACCTAGTGTCTCTTGCATTCCAGAATATACATCCGCTTCCATATATATTTGTTAAAATGATCTAACTAGTTTATATTTGCTGAAATTCTAAATAACACTTTGTTTGACTGCTCATTTCATTGTAGGCGCACTTGTTTAATGCTTGCTTGTCCTGTTTTTTGACGTGTTGGTCAATAATTGAACCATGAACCGGTAGTAAACTCTAGTTCATAGCTCTTGTCATATGAGAGAAATGATTAGTTTCAAATTCTTTGATAATGAAGATGTTTGTTTGTTTGCCTTGTTTGTTGTATTAACTTGTTATTACTTAGTTTTAGACTATAATTATTGCTGTCTCCACCAAAGAGGGGGCTGCAAGATCATGTCTCAAGGTGGTTTTCCAATGTAGCTGTCACACTCAAAGGGATATGTTGTTGATAGATTAAGAAGGCTCAATCTCGATTGGCAATTGAAATGCTGAATTTTCTTACCCTTCAGTTTGTTGATGATATGTAATATTTAAAATGTTTGCAGCTGATGTAATATCTATATAAATCGCATAGGCCATGTAGGAATTTATTTGACGCTGTCCCCACCTGGCGGTAGGAGGTACCATTACTAGGCCGATTGAGCTTTGGTATTGGCTCATTATGTACTGGACCGTCAATGAATAGTAAATGATGCTTGTTGATGGTCTGTATGCACCTTGTTTGATCATTGCGTCTGGCGCGGTCCTCAAAAATGCCAAAGCAGTAAAAGACCATAACAGTAATGAGCCTCATGTGGAAAAGGCCGAAAGGGGCACCAAGAACGGGCTCCCTGAACAGTAAAAGGCTGGAGCAGTAAAATAGCCAGAATCATAGCAGGTCGTAAAGCTGTAAAAAGGCTACGTCCTTACAAGGCTGAACAATGAAAGGCTTGAATAGTAACAGGCCCGAACAATAAAAAGTCCCTAATGGTAGAAGGCTAGAATAGTAGCAAACCTTCTCAAAAATGGGTCATTAGTGGGTGGCCCGTCGCGGGCAGGCTCAAACAGTAAAAAGATAGAATAGTAATGAACCTTATCGTATATGGACCTTTAGTGGGGGGACGTCCACGGGGTTTAAGAACGTGATGGGCCTAGAGCATGCCGCCAATGGGCCGCACAGTGATGGAACAAGCTGGTCCCTTTGCAAGACGAAACAGTAACATGCCGAAAAGTTAACAGGCCACAGCTGGGCTACAAAGTGATGTGATCCTTCAGTCAGCGTAGGCCTCGGGCAAGCCAGAACAGTAATGGGCCAAATTCTTGTCAGGCTTGTCTCATGGGCCGGCCCACTTAATAATTAGTAGGCCTTAGCTTCCACCCCGGTTTTGTAACCGTTAATAGTGGTAACCGGCCGTTAATGGTGCTTGCCACGTGGCAGTTTGCATGACGTCAGCAGTCAATGGGGCTAGCGAAACAAATCTAACATGACATGGATTTACGTGGCTGAAGGGTGCGATCCTCCACCGTCGGCAAAAAATGATGGTAGATTGTTTGGTCACGCGGCTTTTGCCACGGATGCCATCCATCGCAAAAGACTTTTTAACCATAAAAATGGGCCTTTAACCACGAAAACCGTATGTTGTAAAAGCCAACTTTTATTATAGTGTCACTTCATCAAAGCAGTGGTTCCAACTCTAGGATGCTTGCTTTAATTCATAAATGAACCACTAAAGTTTGCATACTCTTGTTGTATCCTTATGATCGACAAAACCTTCAAGTTGTAATATGTACAACTATTTCTTAATGTCACCATTCAGGAACATAGTATTGACATCCATCTGCCTGATTTCATAATCATGGAAGGAAGCAATTTTTAACATCATTCTTATAGACTTTAGCATTGCTAGCCCCTTAATACTTTTGTGCTGCTAAAAGTGTAGAAACCATGGCAAAATAATGTGTTGCAAGTTGTGTTACATGGTAATAACATTCTTCTCTCTTCTCTAATGTACTGATGCATATCCCATTTGGTGTCGTGGAAGTGCTAGCTCGGCGGATGACCATGCTCCGAGCGAAAAACCGCCGCCTATGCAAATTTCTTGTAACACCCTCAGAATCGACCCTATGCAAGTTTCAGCGATTCCCGCCAAACCCACATAGAAACGATTCAAAGGTGCCCACCAGGCACTTTCGTGCGGGTGGAAAACGAAGTAATATCATTACACAATAGTCCACGATGGAACCCACAGAATATATATATACAGCATAGGGTCGATTCATAGGTGCCCACCAGGCACTTTCGTGCGGGTGGAAAACGAAGTAATATCATTACACAATAGTCCACGATGGAACCCACAGAATATATATATACAACAGCGACTCAAAGAGTCAAGAATACAGATATAACATACAAAGATCCAAATCACCTTGAAAACGATACAGCGTCCGAGTACGGACAAGATGCAAATTGAGCTAAGAACCCTGAAGAATAACCAATGGCGTCCATAACCCTGCCCAGGCCAAGCCGGAAGGGTAACCCTGCTAACGACGTCGATCTCAAAACCTGCTTAAACAAAAGGGGTGCCGACAAAGGGCAAAGGAAAAAGAGAGCGGTCAGTACTGAGGCCAGTACACGGCGAGACTAGAATTCGGCGGTCCTCGCCTACATAGGTATGGTGGACTGAGCAGCAGCGCGGCATGCACTAAACAACCTATAGAGACTCGAGATAACTGTCGATTATCAGAGAGGGATAAGAAAGACCTATTCGGAACCAACCTGATTCTACCACCAAACATACCCATCCTGGTATTTTCCCCTCGAGACCAAACGAGGAAGTCAACCGAGGAACACACACAGTTGGCAGTTTTATTCATTCCGTTATAGTTGCGGCGATTACTAGTCAAATATAGATAGCATGAGTCATCCTGATATAATAAGCAGTGGGCACTTTTAGTTAACCATTCTGTTGTAGTTGCAACACTTACTAGTCAGATACAATTAGCATGAGATATCCCAAACCCAGCAGTTGTTGGTACTTTTATTTAGCCATTCCGTTGTAGTGGAGCTGATTACTAGTCATATCGGTTACCAGTCAAATTATAACAGTAAACTTTAGTTATAGTTGTCTATGATCGAGAACTGTGCTCCAAGTCGTCCATAACCGCGGACACGGCTTCTCGAAAAGATTTAACCCTGCAGGGGTGCACCAAAGTTTCCACACGCACCTACACCCTTGTTGTCAGATCAGGTAGGTACAAGATCACAAAACATACACCCAACGGTATGTCGACGGGGTTTCGGACACGACGTTTCCCAGACCCAAAGCAAGCACGGGGGGCCACCCCACTAAGCTACCCGTAACGAAGTCGGCCGGTCTCCGAGACGGACTCAGGGTTTGTGTCGACGGCTGTAAACGACTGGGAACCCGAAAATGTGACTGGGCTTGTCGATACAGCGAAAACGTGTCACGGTCCTAAACAGTACAGGTGCTCCACGCACAATCTTAAATAAAGCAGTAAAGCATGGCATAAGTACAAGATAGTAATAAAGCCCCAAACTACTTTGTGGCCCCCAGTACAGTACTTGGAATCAGGTACTAAATCGATGGGGGTGCCCACACACCCCACCTGTGGTTAGCGCGCTCGATCTCGGAACAGGTGTCAAGAACTCGGGGTCCTACGAGACACCAGTGAGCGGTTAAAAACCAAATATTGTCTATTACCCACCGGTGCCTCTGCATTTACCTAATTTCAATTTTAGTTATTAAACAATAATTAAAGCCATGATCATCTCCAACATAAAGCATACGGCAATACTCCAACAACCGTGGTACTTGACGACACGCCACAGCACTTGAGCAAGCGACTACGACACGCAAGTCCAACTATCTACCAATCAACAGGTAATAGGATGTGTCCAAGGCAATATAAGGCTGCAAGGGATATCACGGGCACGAAAACTAGAGCATCGCAACACAGATAGCAATAGATCAACAGGAGGGAATAAATACTATAGAAGTAAGATAGGTAGAAAGGGGAAGATGCTCGCCTGAAAACATTGCCGAAGGTTCATCCGAAGATCGGGGCGAAGCTCACATCAACTCATCGATCTTATCCGCGAAGAAGCAAAACACTAGAAGAAACATCGGATGCATTATTTAATACGACGGCGGAAGATCCGGCATGCTTATGATATTATGCATGGCATGGCACAGATGTGATGCAACTAGGCAATATTAAGCGGAACCGGGGTCCCGACACTTAATTAAACGGTTCCAGTTATTTATCTACCCCGCAAATTAAATGTTGGATTAGCAAGACAAAACATGGCTTCGGTTCGCTATGCCAATTTAAATGGATTCCGGAATAAGACAAAGATATCCTGCATATAGACTCCATATTTAACTATGAGATGAATTGGCATAATGCCCCCAAACCACAGACAAGTATGCATGCATGAACAATTTAATATGCATCAGTTGATAATGTCATATTATGAAATAATGGGGGTCTCGAATAGGGAATCACATTAGGGTTCGACGAACTTGGGCTCCGAGGGGTTCGGGGTCGGGTCTCAGGGTCCGGATCTGGGGTTCGGTCTCGGCGGGATCGTTCTCGGATAACAGAGTAGATCTTGTCGCATCCGAGAAGAAGAACTTGGTTGGCGTCGGGGGACATCGGATCCGCCCTGGTCGGTGCCGATCTTGTCGTCACGAAGATCTTGTCGGGTCCTCGTATCGGGTCGGTCTTGGCGTTCGGGAAGAAGAACTTGGCGTGCGATGTCGTCGGCATCGGTGCGGGAAGGAGGTCTTGTCGTTCCGTGTCGGTGACCTTGGCATCCGGGTTCTCGGCGAACTTGGCGTCTGGGAAGGAGTACTTGTCGCACCGGGGTCTCGGTGTCCTCGGATCCGAGAGGAAGAACTTGGCGTGTCGGGTTCGGTCTTCGGGGTCCGGTCATCTTATCCATGTTGGAGATCTTGAGGTTTCGGCTCGATTGATGGTGTCGTACTCTAGTTTCGACGCAGGTGATCATTAGATGGTACTCCGGTGGCCTTCCGGGTAACAGATCAAGGAGTCTCCGGTCACACAGGTTTTTGTATCACCACGATGCGTAACAACACACTACCCTTTTGTCTAGGAGTCCTCGAGTTGCAAGATGAGCCTTGGCCATTGGGTAGCAGCAGCGGCAACAATGACCCAGAGGCCAGCACACGGACGTCCATGACAAACCTGCAGGAGGCCACGCCGAGAGGGCCCGCGGCCAACTTGAAGCACCGACCGAACACGGTGGCAGCAGAGAGAGGCAGCAGGGAGACCGTCGGGTCGAGGTGACCACGATGCTCGGTCCACGGGAGGCGGCGAGGTCGCCTGCAGCGCAGCCACGCGCGGGAGGAGGACGAGAGGAGGACCGGCGGCTGGTTGAGGGTCGAGGGGCAGGGTAGACAGTGCCGGGGACGCGTCTGAACTTGGCGGGGCCAGCCTCGCGCGGGCGCTCGACGGAGGCAGAGGAGGCGGTCGAGGAATACGGACGACGGCGGTCCAGGAAGGAGGCGACCGGAGAGGGCGGCGGCCGGACATGGGGGGAGCCGAGCGACGGGGAGTCGCGAGGGCGGACGAGGAGGTGGCCGCGGGAGGCGCAGGTGGCCGGCGGGGTTCCGCGGCGGTGCGGCCGGAGCTTGGCATCGGTGCGAGGCGATGGAGCCGAGGCAGGGCGGGCATGGTCGCATGTTGGAGCCGAGGACGACGGGCGGTTCTGAAGGGAGGAGGGCGGCAGGCGCTGCGGAGTGGATGGGGGGAGGGCGACGCAAGCAAGGGAGCAGCGGCTGTGCTGCAGAGGCGGAGAGAGGTCGGCGGAGCACAGACCGGCGGAGGGGCGTGGACCTGGCGAGGCGCGACGCAGCGCTCACGGCGGCTCGGAGGCGAGGCCACAGAGGCGGCGCGGATCGAGCGGGGCGACGGGGTGGGTCCAGGGACGCAGGCGGGGTGGGCGGTTGGTGGACGGGGTCGATCGGGAGGGTGGGGTGTGCGTGTGTGTATAGGGGTGTACCGCGTGTGGTGGTGGGGCCAAAGGGATCAGGGAGGTGGGGTTGTGCTCACGCGCGTGTGTGCTGGCGTGTGCTGCAAGCGCGTTGGGTGCGTCGCTGGTGCCAGGGGAGAGTGGCGGCTGTGTGAAGGGGTGGAGGGGGTTGGGGTGAGGTGGCAGGTTAGGAGTGGATGGGGTGGATGAAGTGGTGAGGTGGCGGGTGGTGATTGGCCGGGGTGATGTGGCTAGGGATGGGTAGATTAGGATTAGGTAGGAAAATATTTGGGGTAGCTAGGATTTTATCTGGAGGTGGCCAGCTGGGCTTTCGGGCCTGGCGGGCTGCCTCCTAAAAACAATTTAAATTTTTTATTTATTTAAAACGGGGCTTTTGCAAACCGTGGGTAGACAAAACAAAATATTCCGGAGACCCAGGTTTTGTGTTTGAATAAAGACGGGGCGTTTAGAAAACAAAAACAGATTTTTTCGAAAATAGTTTTTAAACAAACCATGCAAGATGATGACGATGCTCAAATGCAAGGTGGCATGATGACAAGAGCATGCAGTCATGATGATGCAATGCACAAAAACAACGCGATTTTCTAGTAGTGGTTTTTGCGGGGCGCCACAATTCGACACCACTAACAATGGATCTCGCCCTCGAGATCCGCCTCATGGTACCGGAAAGAAGGTCGGTGATCTGCATCTTCTCGCTTCGTGTAGATCTTCGCGACACCACTAACAAGAGGTCCTTGTCCGTGATCGTCGAGAGAACACTCCGGAAACAAAAGGCGAAGGTAAAGGTATAAACAAATAAAGCCACCTCTAGCTTCGATAGAAAGAGAGGACCGATGCATTCTCATCCACTTCAATGTACACAAGCGAATAGAGTGAGTAGTCGGCATGGGGGCCAATCCATCACGCACCCAAACTATTACTCTGCACAATCAGTAGAAAAGCGTGCAACCATTCTCGGAATCAGACTGAAGATCTCGACAATCGAGGTTCAGAAACAAAGGAGTGATGCAGACTCTGCATCGGATCTGGCGTAGATGATGTCGTCGCGTCGGAAAACACCGGAAGGCACGAGAAGGAACAAAGAGAAGTCCACCAGACGAAGGATTCCTCGGATAGCATGAAGACCAGATGTAGCAACACCGTTACCAAAGGAGGAAGCAAAACCCTGAAGGTACGATGGAACCCAACCACGAGAAATCCTGGACTCGAAGAGCGAGAAGAGGGCGGATTCAAAACACGCAGAGGTGAGAGGAGAGCAGCAGAGGGGTAAGGAGTAAAATCAGACCTAATCAGAACTATCCAACCGATTTTGCAAAAATAGTTTTGACACTCTACTTCGGTCGTTAGCTAGGTTATCCTACAGGCTAGACTTGTGGGGTATCGCAACTGCTGAGCTCTGATACCACTCTGTAACACCCTCAGAATCGACCCTATGCAAGTTTCAGCGATTCCCGCTAAACCCGCATAGAAACGATTCAAAGGTGCCCACCAGGCACTTTCGTGCGGGTGGAAAATGAAGTAATATCATTACACAATAGTCCACGATGGAACCCACAGAATATATATATACAACAGCGACTCAAAGAGTCAAGAATACAGATATAACATACAAAGATCCAAATCACCTTGAAAACGATACAGCGTCCGAGTACGGACAAGATGCAAATTGAGCTAAGAGCCCTGAAGAATAACCAATGGTGTCCATAACTCTGCCCAGGCCAAGCCGGAAGGGTAACCCTGCTAACGGCGTCGATCTCAAAACCTGCTTAAACAAAAGGGGTGCCGACAAAGGGCAAAGGAAAAAGAGAGCGGTCAGTACTGAGGCCAGTACACGGCGAGACTAGAATTCGGCGGTCCTCGCCTACATAGGTATGGTGGACTGAGCAGCAGCGCGGCATGCACTAAACAACCTATAGAGACTCGAGATAACTGTCGACTATCAGAGAGGGATAAGAAAGACCTATTCGGAACCAACCTGATTCTACCACCAAACATACCCATCCTGGTATTTTCCCCTCGAGACCAAACGAGGAAGTCAACCGAGGAACACACACAGTTGGCAGTTTTATTCATTCCGTTATAGTTGCGGCGATTACTAGTCAAATATAGATAGCATGAGTCATCCTGATATAATAAGCAGTGGGCACTTTTAGTTAACCATTCTGTTGTAGTTGCAACACTTACTAGTCAGATACAATTAGCATGAGATATCCCAAACCCAGCAGTTGTTGGTACTTTTATTTAGCCATTCCGTTGTAGTGGAGCTGATTACTAGTCATATCGGTTACCAGTCAAATTATAACAGTAAACTTTAGTTATAGTTGTCTATGATCGAGAACTGTGCTCCAAGTCGTCCATAACCGCGGACACGGCTTCTCGAAAAGATTTAACCCTGCAGGGGTGCACCAAAGTTTCCACACGCACCTACACCCTTGTTGTCAGATCAGGTAGGTACAAGATCACAAAACATACACCCAACGGTATGTCGACGGGGTTTCGGACACGACGTTTCCCAGACCCAAAGCAAGCACGGGGGGCCACCCCACTAAGCTACCCGTAACAAAGTCGGCCGGTCTCCGAGACGGACTCAGGGTTTGTGTCGACGGCTGTAAACGACTGGGAACCCGAAAATGTGACTGGGCTTGTCGATACAGCGAAAACGTGTCACGGTCCTAAACAGTACAGGTGCTCCACGCACAATCTTAAATAAAGCAGTAAAGCATGGCATAAGTACAAGATAGTAATAAAGCCCCAAACTACTTTGTGGCCCCCAGTACAGTACTTGGAATCAGGTACTAAATCGATGGGGGTGCCCACACACCCCACTTGTGGTTAGCGCGCTCGATCTCGGAACAGGTGTCAAGAACTCGGGGTCCTACGGGACACCAGTGAGCGGTTAAAAACCAAATATTGTCTATTACCCACCGGTGCCTCTGCATTTACCTAATTTCAATTTTAGTTATTAAACAATAATTAAAGCCATGATCATCTCCAACATAAAGCATACGGCAATACTCCAACAACCGTGGTACTTGACGACACGCAACAGCACTTGAGCAAGCGACTACGACACGCAAGTCCAACTATCTACCAATCAACAGGTAATAGGATGTGTCCAAGGCAATATAAGGCTGCAAGGGATATCACGGGCACGAAAACTAGAGCATCGCAACACAGATAGCAATAGATCAACAGGAGGGAATAAATACTATAAAAGTAAGATAGGTAGAAAGGGGAAGATGCTCGCCTGAAAACATTACCGAAGGTTCATCCGAAGATCGGGGCGAAGCTCACATCAACTCATCGATCTTATCCGCGAAGAAGCAAAACACTAGAATAAACATCAGATGCATTATTTAATACGACGGCGGAAGATCCGGCATGCTTATGATATGATGCATGGCACAGATGTGATGCAACTAGGCAATATTAAGCAGAACCGGGGTCCCGACACTTAATTAAACGGTTCCAGTTATTTATCTACCCCGCAAATTAAATGTTGGATTAGTAAGACAAAACATGGCTTCGGTTCGCTATGCCAATTTAAATGGAGTCCGGAATAAGACAAAGATATCCCGCATATAGACTCCATATTTAACTATGAGATGAATTGGCATAATGCCCCCAAACCACAGACAAGTATGCATGCATGAACAATTTAATATGCATCAGTTGATAATGTCATATTATAAAATAATGGGGGTCTCGAATAGGGAATCACATTAGGGTTCGACGAACTTGGGCTCTGAGGGGTTCGGGGTCGGGTCTCAGGGTCCGGATCTGGGGTTCGGTCTCGGCAGGATCGTTCTCGGATAACAGAGTAGATCTTGTCGCATCCGAGAAGAAGAACTTGGTTGGCGTCGGGGGCACATCGGATCCGCCCTGGTCGGTGCCGATCTTGTCGTCACGAAGATCTTGTCGGGTCCTCGTATCGGGTCGGTCTTGGCGTTCGGGAAGAAGAACTTGGCGTGCGATGTCGTCGGCATCGGTGCGGGAAGGAGGTCTTGTCGTTCCGTGTCGGTGACCTTGGCATCTGGGTTCTCGGCGAACTTGGCGTCCGGGAAGGAGTACTTGTCGCACCGGGGTCTCGGTGTCCTCGGATCCGAGAGGAAGAACTTGGCGTGTCGGGTTCGGTCTTCGGGATCCGGTCATCTTATCCATGTTGGAGATCTTGAGGTTTCGGCTCGATTGATGGTGTCGTACTCTAGTTTCGACGCAGGTGATCTTTAGATGGTACTCCGGTGGCCTTCCGGGTAACAGATGGAGGAGTCTACGGTCACACAGGTTTTTGTATCACCACTATGCGTAACAACACACTACCCTTTTGTCTAGGAGTCCTCGAGTTGCAAGATGAGCCTTGGCCATTGGGTAGCAGCAGCGGCAACAATGACCCAGAGGCCAGCACACGGACGTCCATGACAAACCTGCAGGAGGCCACGCCGAGAGGGCCCGCGGCCAACTTGAAGCACCGACCGAACACGGTGGCAGCAGAGAGAGGCAGCAGGGAGACCGTCGGGTCGAGGTGACCACGACGCTCGGTCCACGGGAGGTGGCGAGGTCGCCTGCAGCGCAGCCACGCGCGGGAGGAGGACGAGAGGAGGACCGGCGGCTGGTTGAGGGTCGAGGGGCGGGGTAGACGGTGCCGAGGACGCGTCTGAACTTGGCGGGGCCGGCCTCGCGCGGGCGCTCGACGGAGGCAGAGGAGGCGGTCGAGGAAGACAGACGGTGGCGGTCCAGGAAGGAGGCGACCGGAGAGGACGGCGGCCGGACATGGGGGGAGCCGAGCGACGGGGAGTCGCGGGGGCGGACGAGGAGGTGGCCGCGGGAGGCGCAGGTGGCCGGCGGGGTTCCGCGGCGGCGCGGTCGGAGCTTGGCATCGAGGCGAGGCGATGGAGCCGAGGCAGGGCGTGCATGGTCGCATGTTGGAGCCGAGGACGACGGGCGGTTCTGCAGGGAGGAGGGCGGCAGGCGCTGCGGAGTGGATGGGGGGAAGGGCGACGCAAGCAAGGGAGCAGCGGCTGTGCTGCAGAGGCGGAGAGAGGTCGGCGGAGCACAGACCGGCGGCGGGGCGTGGACCTGGCGAGGCGCGACGCAGCGCTCACGGCGGCTCGGAGGCGAGGCCACAGAGGCGGCGCGGATCGAGTGGGGCGACGGGGTGGGTCCAGGGACGCAGGCGGGGTGGGCGGTTGGTGGACGGGGTCGATCGGGAGGGTGGGGTGTGCGTGTGTGTACAGGGGTGTACCGCGTGTGGTGGTGGGGCCAAAGGGATCAGGGAGGTGGGGTTGTGCTCACGCGCGTGCGTGCTGGCGTGTGCTGCAAGCGCGTTGGGTGCGTCGCTGGTGCCAGGGGAGAGTGGCGGCTGTGTGAAGGGGTGGAGGGGGTTGGGGTGAGGTGGCAGGTTAGGAGTGGATGGGGTGGATGAAGTGGTGAGGTGGCGGGTGGTGATTGGCCGGGGTGATGTGGCTGGGATGGGTAGATTAGGATTAGGTAGGAAAATATTTGGGGTAGCTAGGATTTTATCTGGAGGTGGCCAGCTGGACTTTCGGGCCTGGCGGGCTGCCTCCTAAAAACAATTTAAAAAATTTATTTATTTAAAACGGGGCTTTTGCAAACCGTGGGTAGACAAAACAAAATATTCCGGAGACCCAGGTTTTGTGTTTGAATAAAGACGGGGCGTTTAGAAAACAAAAACAGATTTTTTCGAAAATAGTTTTTAAACAAACCATGCAAGATGATGACGATGCTCAAATGCAAGGTGGCATGATGACAAGAGCATGCAGTCATGATGATGCAATGCACAAAAACAACGCGATTTTCTAGTAGTGGTTTTTGCGAGGCGCCACATTTCTCGACACAATTATCCCTGGCGATTTTTTTGCCGCTCTAGCGCGAGCTTGATGGTTAGATGTGTGACTTGGTATTTGTAACAGCTAGGACCCGCATGTTATATTGTAGTGTATTCTTTAAATTAAATTTGTCCTTGAATGAACAATGGTTATATGTATTATTCGAATACGTTATTCTATTGTGGACTATGTGTTTAATATGTTTATTTTAAATAGTCTTTAGTCAACAAGGTTGTGCGGACACACAACATAGACTAATGTTTGATTTGACTGATGATCAGGTTCCACTGGTCATAGGCATCATGTTTCCATTACGGCTTACACAAATTTGGGTAACATGTTTACTTAGTTGGACTAACACATGTCGAGACACAACAAGCAAGTTGTCATTTGTCTGTATCAAGAAATATGATGCAACCTGTCCTACCGATGACTCTACGTCCACCCTGCCAAGTCCCCAAGTGAACCGATGACCCGTGCCCGAGCAAGGATCATAAATGATAGGGTGACCTTGCTCATCTCTATGTGTTACTTTGACTCTACCTTAGATGGATTGCTACTCCATAACAATGATCTTTGTATCCTAATATATGATCCCCAAGAGCTACGCCAAATTGGACCATCGTCACGCCAAGATGGAGACTAAGATCTAGAACCAGGAAAACCAACATCAGAACTGGCATGCTAAACCATTGTTGGAATGGACCAAATGAACCGGTGTAAGCTTCGATGGAACCCAGCCCAAACTGGCACCCCCTGAAATGGTCTACGGTACACCGGTCCGGCAAATTCAGAACCAAACCAGCGGCGCTGAACTCAACTTGGCAGCAGGCACAGTGCACCGACTTGACCACCAAAACACATAGGACAATCCGGTGCCAGGTACGGTACTGCAAACTTAAACGCTGGTTTCGGCATGTCTCTGCAGAACTTTGGGTTTCATACCTTGGAATATTCCTTTTACATAACCCTTCTCCCAACCACAATAAATAGCTTCTATGGCTCATCCTTTGTCATTTAGACTTGATAATATAACCTTAAAACCCTACAGTGGATACAACAATCAAGTTGTGATGTCATATTTCTTCTATGGAAGTTGTATTATCACCACCTATATGGACTTTTCCCGTGGCATCCAAGTTGTATAAGGCCTTTTCCTTTAGTTGTTTCTAGGTGAAGTATTCAAGATCCTAACCCAAGTTCTTATCCTCTATGATTGGGATATATAGATATCGTTGTTAGATACTAACCCCCACGCGCAGATTGTAAATTACCTGTAGCACTAGAGTTAGCCAACAACTTGTAGCGTGTTTGGTGTTGCATGTGTTCATC
This sequence comes from Avena sativa, assembly GCA_916181665.1. Taxonomy (NCBI): domain Eukaryota; kingdom Viridiplantae; phylum Streptophyta; class Magnoliopsida; order Poales; family Poaceae; genus Avena; species Avena sativa. The sequence continues at coordinate 422,825,815 of OV702287.1, read as the reverse complement.
GTGTTCGTCACTTTTCGTGAGTTCGATTCCACCTCCTTCCCACTTTTCCTCGTGAATCCCTCACCTTCCCCTCGAGAGACCTAAAATATCGGGCCAACCCTGTGGTTAACCCACACCATATTGGCATTAGAGCCCTAAGTTTCTCATGGATTTCTCTTTGATATGGTCTTTCCACCATAAATTTGAAAAATACCCAAAAGAGCCCAATTTTGACATCAGGTCGATCTTTGGGTTTGGTGAGTTTTGAGTTGTTTTGGTCACTGTATATCTTGATTTAGGTTCCGATTTGTTCAATTTTGCACTGAATCGTCGAATCAAAGTTTTGGAGTTTGTCACGAGCTCAAACCGGTTTCAATCCGGTGAGCTGGGTTCCATGACGCAATAAACTAGCAACAAGTTCGGCGTACCAGATCACCCCTCAACAGTTCGACGCATCACTGGGCGCCGCCAAAAAAATTCTACACATCAAAATTTTGATTTTCCTTTTGTTTGTTTGTATTTCATGTGTGTGTGTTGATACTAACAACAAGCTTCTGCAAATCATCACTCGCCCTCTATGACCGCATGAAGCTCGAACACTCCCCTTCACCACCGGTTGAAAGTTCATCAACAACAATAACAAATGTATAACTTGCTCCACCCTTGTTAACCCCATATCTTCCTTTTTGTGTTACCTATCCCACAACATGACTCATTTTGTGTTTGACCAAGCATTATCCACTTGTCCTTGGATGGTGTTAGTGTGAATGCAAAAGGAAAAGTTGACTTGGTAGCATAAAGGGAGAGCAAAATCAAAAAAATAGGAAGAAAGAAATACAATGTCCTCCAATACATAAAGAGAATCTCAAAGCTTGTAAGCAAGAGAAAAAAAGCATCCAAGGAAAGTGCACATATCTGGTGCTTCTAGTCTTTTGAAAATGGGTTATGGTCTCTCCTTGTGTTGGCATGAAAATGAGCATAGTTTTGTTAGGTCGTTTTCTTGCTCATCGTCCACAGTCGTGATAACCCCACTTATATCGACGTGTGTGTTCCTGTGTCATTTTGGATTGTTACCTTTTGCATATGATCTTTTGATTTTCTCCACTTGTTACAATATCCTTGTGCTTTGAACTTTTCATTTGGTTCTCCACCATTCTAACCCATCCACCATAAGCCTTTTGAGTGTTTTTGTAGATTCTAGTATGAGGTTCACCTTTTCCCTTTGCTCTGCAAGTATTTTGGTTTGCAAGTGTGGCTACTTGTCCAATATGATCTCTTCAAAGGTAGGGTGAAATTACTAACCCTTCCCACATATTCCACTTCTATATACATCTCTTGCCGTGGTTTGTGATGGATATGAACGAAGAAAGTAGCCAAGGTAATGTGGAAGGCGAGGGTCCATAGATGACTCGCAACAAGCATTTTATAGTGGAAGAAGCTTTGAAGCAACACTTTGAGGACATTGTTATGCGCCTCAATGAACAATTCCAAGAATTTCGAGTCGAATACAAGAACATGGATCACCACATGGATTAATTCTGAAAACATATGAATGTGATGAACCATAACTTTGGACATCGATTCAAATCTCTCCAACGCTCCATCACCGACCTTGCTTCTCGACCTTGACACCACTCAAGTTCTTCAAGTTATTTACAACACCATTATCCGCATCAACATGAACACCATGCAAGTGCTTATAGGAGGCATGCGAACCCCCTCTTCAAACAAGAGAGATCTTCGCAACATATACCGTCTCCAAGGTGAGCCGTGATATCAAGATATGATGGTGAGTCATCTTCAAGGGCTAACTCAAGGCATGGAGAACACCATCATCAAGCAAGAGAACTCATTATTTGAGATTAGCCATCACGTGAAGAACCTCAAGCCCGACATCGACAAAAACATCATCCTCAAGACCTTTACTTGACTACAAGCGATAAATCCAATGAGGAATACCAAGCACACTTTCGACATGAAGATCTCAAAGATCCTACAATACTCCATCATCAACAACACCGTCACCACTGACACAATGGTCATGACAAGGAGAAACAAACACACAGAAATCATGCGCATCACCATCGCCATGAAGAACAATATGCTCCATGAAAAAATGATGAGAAACCTAAACCTTGTCAACAACCTAGGCATGACCCTCGAGTATACCACAACCATGCCAAGAGTATCAAGACCATAAACCAAGTCATGAGGCCCAAGAACTTCAACCTCAAAATGCAGCACAACAACCGCAACAACAATGTGATGATCCACCTCAACAACCAAGGTAATGAGCCAATCATCACCAACAATCTCAAGTATGTCAAGGTGAGAAAAACCCGGATGATGATCCAAATGATAGATTCGACAACGAGAATAACCACCACCAATGACGTCATCCTCAAAATGCAAACTATCATCACAATCGCCAAGATGAAGAAACTTTTGGTAGGCTAAAGTTCATCATGCCTAAGTTTCAAGGCTCCAACAATCCCAAAGAGTACCTCTCATGGGCACTCAAAATCGATAAGATATTTCGCATGCACAACTATAGTGATGAGAAGATGGTGTCTATGGAATCCCTCAAGTTTGATGAGTACGCAAATATTTGGAGGTAACAACTCCAAACCACCCTCCAAGAGAGTAAGACCTCCTACCAACACATGATGTGCAATTAAAGAACATATGTTCTCCTACTTTGTCCCGATGCACTACACAATAGACCTCTTCAACAAGCTTACCTAAGGGAAAAAGAGTGTGGAAGAGTATTTCAAAGATATGGAACTCCATATGATTCGAGCCAACATCCAAGAGCAAGATGAACAAACCATGGCATATTTCTTGAATGGTTTGAACCATCCAATCAATAGGATTTTGGAGTTCCAACCACATTCCAACTTGGTAGATCTTGTAAATAATAAAACCAAGGCCGATCTTAAAGTTCAGAGTACCTCAAATATGCAAATACAAAGGCATTCTTTGCCAACAAGACCGCTTCAACTGCTCCTTAGAAAATTTTCAAGGGACCTCAAGAAATCCAAAGTCTCCTTTCAAGCCCACATCTACACATGAAAACTCCATCAAATGGCAAGCCAACGATATCCACAATGGGTGACTTATCAAGTAGCAAGGTGGAATGTTACAAGTGTGGAGGAAAAGGTCACAAATCCTTCATGTGTAGCAATACCAAGGTCATGTTCATCAATGAAAACGGAGACTATGAATCCTTTAGTGAAGAAGAGTATGAAGCAAGAGGAAAGCTAGCGCTCACAAGTCATTACATGTAGACCGATGATCAAGATCTTCTCATGTGTGTGCATGATGCTAGCCTGATACATTGCAAATGTATCTATAATTTTTGATGTTCCATGCTTGGTTTTATCCACTTTTTGTGTTTTGTTCCAACTTTGGAGTACTTTTCATATGATTTCTTGGACTAACCTATTAACAAGAGCCACAGTGCCAGCTGCCTGTTTTCTGCTGTTTTTGGTTCCAGGAAAGTCAGAAAATGAATATTCTCGGAATTGGACGGGACAAAAGCCAAAGTGCCTATTTTCCGGATGGGATCAAGTGCCAGAATACGATACGGAGAAGGGCCGGCCACACCACCTGGCCATGCGGCCAGGCTGGGCCCGTGCCAGGGGGTGGTGTGGTGGATCCCGGCACCCCCTCGGCCTCTCCTTCCGCCTATAAGTTGCCCTCGAGACGAAAACCCTAAGTACCCGACCAAAAATCCACAAAAGAGTCTGTAGCCGCCGTCATCTCCATCCCTAGATCGGGAGGGATCTGAAGCTCTTCCCGGCACCCTGCCGGAGAGGGGAATTCACCCTAGAGGCCTTCTTCATCACCATGCAAGCCTCTGGTGTGATGCATGAGTAGTTCATCCTTGGACTACGGATACATGTAGTAGCTAGATGGTTTCTCCTCCTTTGTGCTTTCATGTTTAGATCTTGTGAGCTCCGTTCATGATCAAGATCACCTATTTGTAATTCTGCATGTTGTGTTTGCAGGGATCCGATGGATATTGAGATGCTATTTCGGATTGATTATTGATTCTATCATGTCTTTGTTATTTGAGATCTTGCATGCTTTCCGTTGTTAATAGCTATCTTGGCCAAGTAGATGCTAGTAACTCCAAGAGTTAGTATTTATGCTCGATAGTGGGTTCATGCCTCTGGTAATCTGGGGAAGTGACAGAAATCTCTAAGGTATTAGATGTGCTGTTGCTACTAGGGAGAAAACAACAACCCTTTGTTCATAGAATAATCATATTGTTTACTTTACACGTAGTTCATAAAGCAATAATCTGTTGCTTGCAACTTAATACTGGAGGGGGTTCGGATGATAACCTGAAGGTGGATTATTAGTCATAGATGCAGTTGGATGGCGGTCTATGTATTATGCTGTAATGCCCAATCAAGTCTCAAAGCGGTCAAGATGATTATTATATGCATGTATTGCTTTCTCGGTGTTTGTCAATTTCCCTGCTGTAATTTGTTCACCTAGCATGTTATCTATCTTAAGGAGAGCCACCTCTAGTGAACTATGGATCCGGTCCTTTTTCTTTACATACAATCTATAAACTGTTTCTGCTTTGTGTTTACTTTCTGCAAACTTTTACTTCTTTCCATTCGATATGTTTAATTCTTTGTTTTCCGCAAAACACGGTGAGATTGACAACCTCATCGCACGTTGGGGACAAAGTTCTGTGGTTGTGTTGTGCAGGTCTCCACGTTGCTACTAGTACCGGTAGTGCGCCCTGCCAAAGCTCAGCTAGTAACACCTTTGGGGTGTTTCCTTTCTCCTACTGGTTCGATTAAACCTTGGTTTCATAACTTAGGGAAAACTTACTGCTGTGCTCATCGTACCTTCCTCTTGGGGTTCCCAACACACTCTACGTTGAAAGTCGAGCGCATCAAGATTTTCTGGCGCCGTAGCTAGGGAGTAAAGGACATCTTCACAAGGGGAGTCCCTCATAACCAATCTCTTTACTTTGTTGTTTTTGTTTTGCTTAGTTTTCTTTTTGCTTTGTTTGCTTGTTTTGTTCTTCAAAAACACAAAAAAATTAGTTTTACTAGTTTGCTTTCTTATTTGAAAACCCAAAAAATGACTACTCTTGAAAACACTAAGTTGTGTGACTTCACTAGCACCAACAACAATGATTTTATGAGCACACCTATTGCTCCACCCGTGGCTGAAAATACTTTCTTTGAGATAAAACCTTCTTTGCTCAATCTTGTTATGAGAGAACAATTTTCTGGTATTGGTAGTGAAGATGCTGCTTCCCATCTAAATAACTTTGTTGAACTTTGTGAGATGCAGAAGCATAGGGATATAGATGGTGATATTATTAAGCTGAAATTGTTTCCTTTCTCTTTGAGAGAAAAACTAAAGAATGGTTGAATTCCTTAACTAGGAATAGTATTGATTCTTGGACTAAGTGCAAAGATGCTTTTATTGGAAAATACGATCCTCCTGCTAAGATTATATCCATGAGAAGTGAAATAATGAAGTTTAAACAACTTGATAATGAGTATGTTGCTCAAGCTTGGGAAAGAATGAAATCTTTGGTAAAGAATTGTCCCACTCATAGACTGACTGCTTGGATGATCATCCAAACTTTTTATGCAGGATTGAACTATTCTTCAAGGAACCTATTAGATTCTGCTGCTGGAGGTACCTTTATGACCATCACTTTGGGTGCTGCAACAAAACTTGTAGACAATATTATGGTTAATTATTCTGAATGGCATACTGAGAGATCTCCACAAGGTAAGAAGGTAAATTTTGTTGAGGAAACTTCCTCGTTGAGTGATAATATTGATATTATTATGTCTATGCTTGTTAATGGGAAAGCCCATACTGATCCAAATAATGTTCCTCTAGCTTCTTTGGTTGCTCAAGAAGAGCAAGTTGATGTGAACTTCATAAGAAATAACAACTTTGGCAACAATGCTTATGGTAATAATGCTTATAGGAACAATTTTGGTAACAACAATTATAAGCCTTATCCTCCTAATACTACTTATGGCTATAATGGTAAATCTGAATTACCTAGTGAAGGAAGAATTTTAGAAGTTGAAAGAGCCACCAAAAACTTCATGCAAATGTAATATGAGCAAAATAAGCTATTTACTAAAACTATGGAGGAACAATCTATCATTTTGAAGAACATTAGCCATCAACTTGAGAGTCTAAATAGGGAAATTCCTGGTTTACAATTGACATACACTAATGCTGAAAGAAATATATCATCTCTATCTGAAGCTCAATCTTCATTGATTAATAAAATAGCTGCTAAACCCGAAACTAATGAGAATCCCTTTGCAGCTACTAATGCTATACAAGTAAGAATTGATGAAAATGTTAGACTATTAGCTAAATTACATGCTAAGTGGGAAAGAGAAGATGAAATTGCTAGAAACATTAGTGTTTCTACTATTACCACCACTAGTGTTGAGGCTAGTAATAGCTCTACTACTTTAGATGATAAAGTTGATTTTGATCTTGATGGTTGCAATATCTCTGAAGTTATCAAGTTCCTACAAAAGCTTACTAAAAGTCCTAATGCTAGTGCTATGAACATGGCTTTTACAAAACACATTACCGATGCTCTCATAAAGATTAAAGAAGAAAAGATGAAACATAAAGCTTCTATTCCTATAAAGAAAGAAGATGGTTGGAAACACATCATTAATATGAAAGTGAATGACTTTGATTTCAAAGCTTTGTGTGATCTTGATAGTAGTGTTTCTATTATGCCTAGAAAATTTATGATATGCTTGATTTGCCTCCTCTTGAAGATTGCTATTTGAATGTCCCACTTGATGATAATGTTAAAAGAAACTCATGGAGAGTCTTAATGATGTTCTTATTATGGTTAACGATTCTTATGTCCCCGTTGATTTCTATATTTTGGATGTTGAATACAATGCTTCTTGTCCTATTACTTTGGGAAGACCTTTTCTTAGAACTGTTGGTGCCATCATTGATATGAAAAAAGGAACCATTAAATATCAACTCCCACTCAAGAAAGGTATAGAACACTTCCCTAAAAAGAGAGAAAATATTTCTTTTGCTTCTCCTATGAAAACAAAATTTGGTCTTAATGCTTCTTCATTTGAGAACACTTGATTCTTTCTTTGCTTCTTATGCCTAACTTAAAGGCGTTAAAGCAAAGTACTTGTTGGGAGATAACCCAAAAGTTTTAGTTGAGTCTTGGAATTTATTACCTCTGTAATAACCTCTCCTTATCCTTTTTATTTGCTTTTTGTCCCAAGAATAACCTCTAATGAGAGTGAAGTAATGATTGGGAAAGTTGCTGTCCGAAAACAGATTTTTGTGCTTCACCATAAACATTCCTGAGAGATCTCTGTACGTCGGATTGAGCTGTAATTGTTTGTGCTTCTGCCCCAGGTTGTTATCTAACTTTAGTTAGTTCAACACTTTTTGATTTGAGCAACAGAAGGTCTTCTAAAAAATTCGTCTTTACCTGCTGGTCCGTTTTGACAGATTTCTTCCATTTTCTGCATTTGCTTCTTGTTAGCTCCTTCTTGAGTTCCTTTGGGGAATTGAGATTTTTGAGGGAAGTGCTAAAGTAACTAGTGTTCTAATGAAAGTTTATTTGGTGTTAGAACCGAACACTGAGACTTATTTATCTTAAGTGCACTAATGTTGCTAATGAGATTGTGTGAAGTTTTCTATGAAGGAAAATTTTCAGGTGTATGCAAGGAATGAGTAATGAGATGAAGGATGGACTAAAGATCAAGCTTGGGGATGCCATGCGTGTCACCCCAAGAAATATCCAAGAAGTACAAGCGTCAAAGCTTGGGGATTCCCAAGGCATCCCCATCTTCATCAATAAAAATTCCAGGTTTCTTCCAAACGCTTCATTTTTATTATTTCATGCATAGTTGTGTTTTTCTTGGAGCGTCTTGTTTTTCGTTTTCGTTTAGGTTTTTAGTTTTCTTGGTTTGCTTAGTTCTCTGAATAAGTTGGTTGGACCCCCTCTTTCATACATTGGTTTGCAAATAGTTTGGTTTGGTTTGGAAAAGAGTAGGAAAGTTCATACTTATGTGGTAAAAAGAGCTTGTTTTTGACTGTGGCCTGTGCTTTGTCATGCCATGCTTGATATTGTTTTGGCTTTATGCTTAGTATTCTTTGCTGTAGTATGACTGGTTATAAACAATTGAGATTGCTTAATGTGCCTTGGATGAATCATGCGTTATTTTAGCATATTAAAGCATCGTATAGTGGTATTCTCCTTTGATGCTTTATTTGGGTTGACTTGGCACATGCTCACACCATGTTATGACTTTCACAAGTCACCATAGCCTTTATGATCCTTTAGTTTTCAACTTGTAGTATCACTTTATGCTTTGATCAATGATTTTTTATCGCTCTGCATGATTATGGACATTATTGCTCTCTTAGTTTGTCGTTCCCAGTCTTTTGCTAGCCTCCACGACCAAGTATGAGTTCCACTCATGCATCCAACTCCCTAAACCAAGTTATTCCAAAGAGTCCACCATACCTACCTACTAGCTTATGCTATTCCAAGTATATTCATGCTTTTGTTTACCTTCCACTTGTTATGAGAAAACTAGTGATTAAAGCTCTCATGAACTTGATGGCACACTTTACTTTATTGCCCCTAATAAACTTGAACCATTGGATCCTTCTTTGTTGTGTATATGCTTGCACTTTATAAGTTGAAATTAGAAGAACCATGTTTCATGGGGAACGCTTTCAACATTGCACTTGTACTTTGTACCCCGTTGATATCATGTTCTTTTGCTTACGGATCCCGGCGGTGTGAAATAAAAGTGGAACTTGTAAGATCATGGAGTTTGTATGTGTGTTAGAGAAACGCCTGGGCCTCTAGCCTAAGCCATGCCTAATCATGGTGGAAACTTGCAGCATCACCATAATGAGCACTCTATGAAGCATCCTCAATAAAAACCTATGCAAATATCAAATAAAAAGATCGCTGAGATGCTCATTGTCTGCTTGCCTTGTCATTTTGATTATGGGAAAGCTCCCGTATCATGTGCAAGGGGTACCCCATTGGCGGTTCTTAATGATACACGTATACTTACAATGACAAGAGCTTACTCATGACTGAAGTTGAGTAGCATGAGGATCGGTCTTCGTAAGTAAGGGGCATGAGATTTCGGTTTATAACTTGTCAAGCATATCCTCTTAGTTGTGTCACTTTAACCTTAATCACCATTAAAGATGCTTATGATAGGGGCAATGAGAGCTGAAAGCTATAAGTACCATGATTTTTGGAAGCTCTTTATGAGACTTGAATCCCTACTTCCTTTTACAAAAGGCCTTTCTTCCACCATTATATTGAGTCTCCACCTTCTATCTTTATGCACTTACTTTGAGAGCATAGTGGCCATTCTTAGTTCTATGTGCATTGTCCCAAGACTAGTTGATTGATGCATAACTTGTTATTGCTTGTTTGAAATATTTTATCTAGTCACTTTTATAAACTTTGAAGGTGTCCTATGCATTTATACTTGCTACTCTATTGAGGGACAAGCTGAATACTTTTATGCTATGTATTCTTTATGTGAAACAAACAAACGTCTTGCAAAGCATTGTTATTCATGAATCTTTTGTTTGTGCCTTTTCATGTTGCATCATAGTTTCTTTGCTTATTGCTAGAACTTTGTCTTTCATGTTATGATTGAAGTACTATGATCCCATCTTTGAGTGTTTTGCAAATACTTTGATCAAGTCTTTGATGGTGCATGTCACCTCAAAAATTATTCTTTCTTTTTATCACTTACCTACCCGAGGACGAGCAGGAGTTAAGCTTGGGGATGTTGCTACATTGCAAATGTATCTATAATTTTTGATGTTCCATGCTTGGTTTTATCCACTTTCTTGTGTTTTGTTCCAACTTATGAGTACTTTTCATATAATTTCTTGGACTAACCTATTAACAAGAGCCACAGTGCCAGCTGCCCGTTTTCTGCTGTTTTTGGTTCCAGGAAAGTCAGAAAATGAATATTCTCGGAAATGGACGGGACAAAAGCCAAAGTGCCTATTTTTCCGGAAGGGATCAAGTGCCAGAATACGAGACGGAGAAGGGCCAGGGGCCAGCCACACCACCTGGCCGCGTGGCCAGGCTGGGCCCACGCCAGGGGGTGGTGTGGTGGCTCCCGGTACCCCCTCGGCCTCTCCTTCCGCCTATAAGTTACCCTCGGGATGAAAACCCTAAGTACCCGATCAAAAATCCACGAAAGAGTCTATAGCCGCCGTCATCTCCATCCCTAGATCGGGAGGGATCTGAAGCTCTTCTCGGCACCGTGCCAGAGAGGGGAATTCACCCTGGAGGCCTTCTTCATCACCATGCAAGCCTCCGGTGTGATGCGTGAGTAGTTCATCCTTGGACTACGGATCCATGTAGTAGCTAGATGGCTGGTTTCTCCTCCTTTGTGCTTTCATGTTTAGATCTTTTGAGCTCCGTTCATGATCAAGATCATCTATTTGTAATTCTACATGTTGTGTTTGCGGGGATCCGATGGATATTGAGATGCTATTTCAGATTGATTATTGATTCTATCATGTCTTTGTTATTTGAGATCTTGCATGCTTTCCGTTGTTAGTAGCTATCTTGACCAAGTAGATGCTAGCAACTCCAAGAGTTAGTATTTATGCTCGATAGTGGCTTCATGCCTCTGGTAATCTGGGGAAGTGACAGAAATCTCTAAGGTACTAGATGTGCTATTGCTACTAGGGAGAAAACAACAATCCTTTGTTCATAGAACAATCGTATTGTTTACCTTACACGCAGTTTGTAAAGCAATAATCTGTTGCTTGCAACTTAATACTGGAGGGGGTTCGGATGATAACCTGAAGGTGGATTATTAGTCATAGATGCAGTTGGATGGCGGTCTATGTATTATGTTGTAATGCCCAATAAAGTCTCAAAGGAGTCAAGATGATTAGTATATGCATGTATTGCTTTCTCGGTGTTTGTCAATTGCCCCGCTGTAATTTGTTCACCTAGCATGTTATCTATCTTAAGGAGAGCCACCTCTAGTGAACTATGGATCCCGGTCCTTTGTGTTTACTTTCTGCAAACTTTTACTTCTTTCCATTCGATACGTTTAATCCTTTGTTTTCCGCAAAACATGGTGAGATTGACAACCTCATCGCGAGTTAGGGACAAAGTTCTGTGGTTGTGTTGTGCAGGTCTCCACGTTTCTACTAGCACCGGTAGTGCGTCTTGCCAAAGCTCAGCTAGTAACACCTTTGGAGTGTTTCCTTGCTCCTACTGGTTCGATTAAACCTTGGTTTCATAACTGAGGGAAACTTACTGTTGTGCTCATCGTACCTTCCTCTTGGGGTTCCCAACGAGCTCTATGTTGAAAGTCGAGCGCATCATAGCCCATCACTCATCATCACAAAGGTCTTAATAACAAAATCCCAAGACCATGAAGATCAACGATTGAACATTTTTCAAACCAAGGCCAACATCAATGGAAAGTCTATGAAATTCATAATTGACGAGGGAATTTTCCACAATTAAGCAAGCTTCGAGTTGTGCGAGAAGCTCAAACTCCATCTTCATCAACATAAGCACCCCTACCATGTGCAATGGTTAAGATATAATGGAACCATCAAGATCTAGCATAATGTATTGGTCTCATTCTCTATTGGTACCTATAAGGATACAATTGAGTGTGATGTGGTCCCCATGACCGTTTTCCACATGTTCCTTGTTAGTCCATGGCAATTTGACAAAGGTGTTATCCATGATGGTCGCACAAACATATATAGCTTCAAGTGGCTTGGTAAGACATGTACCTTCAATCGGTGACTCCTAGCAAAATAATTGCGGACAATGCAAAGGCTTTAGCAAGGATGCAAGATACAAAAACTCCTTGTGAGGTGAGTGGTCAGGAAGAGAACCACCAAAAGACGAATGAGATCCATAAGCCAAATATGAGTGGAAAAAAATGAAGAGTTGCACCATGTCATGACATGAGAGAAGTGAGGGAAAACCCGTCTATGTTGCACCATGTGCTCATATGCAAGGGATTGACACAAGACACTAATGATTTCTCAACCATTCCTCCTTCTTTGATGATTATTTTGAGGGAATTTTAAGATGTTTTCCCCGCCTAACTACCTCATGGATTCCTCCTCTTCGAGGAATCAAGCACCGCATCAACCTCATCCCTGATGTTCCACTACCAAACCACGCCGCCTAGCACACAAACCCGAAGGATATGAAGGAAATTTAAAGGAAAATAGACCACCTTCTCTCCAAAGGTATGATACAAGAAATCTTAAGCCCGAGCATGATTCCCGTGATACTTGTTCCAAAAAAGGATGATACTTTGTGTTTGTGCATGGATTGCTATCCCATCAATGCTATCACCATTTGTTACCATCACCCCATATCTTGTCTTGATGACATGCTTGATGATTTAAGTGGAGTCACTATATTTTCAAAGATAGATGTCCGTACTACCTACCACCAAATACATATGCATGTGGCTGATGAGTGTAAGATCGCATTCAAGATAAAATTAGGTCTCTATGAATAGTTGGTCATGCCCTTCGGCTTGTCTAATTCCCCATCCATCGTCATTCAATTGATGAATCACATTTGAGATCTCTCATCGGCAAGTTTGTCATTGTTTATTTTGATGATATTCTTGTGTATAGAAAATCACTTGAGGATCATGTTAAACATGTCAAATAAGTCTTGCAAATTATTCACATTGAAAAGCTTTATGCTAACCTCCTCAAGTGTTCATTTGTTCATGAAAAATTGGGTTTTCTTTGCTTTGTTTTTTTCCAATGGCATGGAAGTGGATAATTCCAAAGTGAAGGACATCTGAGATTGGACAATAACAAAAATAGTTGGTGAAGTTCAAAGTTTTCATGGTTAGCTGTTTTCTATAGTTGCTTTGTGAAATACTTTTCTACCATAGCTTGCCCCCTCAACTAATTGACTAATAAAAAGGTACCTTTAGTGTGGGGGAAGTGCAACAAATTCATTTTGATGAAATAAAAAAGAGTCTAACTGAAGCTCCTCTCATTACCTTGCCGGATTTTACAAGAAAATTTGAATCGAAAGTTGGACAGTGCATGCCTCACCTATCCAATTTATGACAAAGAGTTGTTTGCATTGGTTCATGTTTTTCTAGTTTGGCAATATTAACTTTGTCCCAAATAGTTTATTATTCACTCCTACCGTGAGTCGTTGAAGTACCTAAAGGGTCAAGAAAACTTGAGCCAAAGGCACGCTAAGTCGGTTGAGTTTATGGTGTATTTCTCTATATTGTAAAATACAACAAGCGCAAAGATAATGTGGTTGTGGATGCTCTTTACCATAAGAACATAATATTACTTACGCGCCTTGAGATAAACCTTTTGGGTCTTAATGATATCAAAGATTTGTATCCTTCTAACCCATTCTTTGGCCCAATCTTTGCAAAGTGTTCCATCCACAATGGATTTGATGAATTATATTTTTCACAACGGGTTTCCTTTCAAGCAAAACAAAATTTGCATTACGAATTTGTCTCTCCAAATTTTGCTACTCCAAGAGGCTTACAGAGGAGGCTTGATGGGTCACTTTGGCCGCGAAAAAAAATATGACATGTTTCCACACACTACTTTTGGCCAAAGATGAAGTGCGGCATGGGGCGACACATCCAACGATGCACAACATGCTTAAAAGCTAATTCCAAATCCAACCCCTTTGATCTTTACACTCCTTTACCCATTCCATATGCACCTTGGTCCGACATAAGCATGGACTTCGTGTTAGGATTACCTAGATCAAAGCGTGGGCATGATTTTGTATCTTTAGTTGTTGACCACTTTTCCAAAATAGCTCATTACATTTCATGCCATACGGTCGACGATGCTTCACATGTTTATCTTTTTTCAAGGAAATTGTCCGTCTTCATGGTGTGACGAGGACAATCACCTCCGATCATGACGTAAAATTCATGAGCTACATGTGGTAAACGTAATGACCAAGGTAGGCGTGAAAGTACTATTCTCCTCCGCCTCGCATCATCAAACCGATGGTTAAATCAAGATTATCAATTGAATCCTTGGTACTCTACTCCGAGGGTTGATAAAGAAGAATCACAAGAATAGGGAAGACTGTATCCCCCATGAGGAGTTCATCTACAATCGTGCCAACCACTCCATGACAATGAACAGCACATTCATGATCATCTATGGTTTCGAGGCATTGACCGCGCTTGACATACTACCACTTCCAGTTCATGAGCGCACCAACATGGACATCGATAAGCGAGCCAAAAATGAAGAAACTCCTTGAAGAGACAAGATCTACAATTGAGCAACAAATTCTTCGTCAAGGTACAAGGCTCAAAAAACATGAGAAAGAGATGATATTTGAAGAAGGTGACCTCGTATGCATACATCTCCGAAAAGACCGCTTCCACAAAGAGCAAACAATCCAAGCTTAAGCCTCGAGGTGATGGTGCCTTCATCAATGTCCTCAAGAGAATCAATAATAACTCCTACATCATCGACATCCCCACATACAAGTACCTCGTGAGTAACAAATTCAATGTGGCGGATCTTACACCATTTCACGGAGATGACGAAGATCAAGATTCGAGGACGGCTCTTTCCCAAGGGGGAGTGGATGCAGCCTGTCCTACATCGACCCTGCCAAGTCCCCCAAGTGGACCAATGACCCATGCACGAGCCAAGATCCTAAATGATAAATTGAACTCGCTCCTATATATGTGTGACTTTGACTTGGCCTTGGATGGATTGGTACTCCCTAATAATGCTCTGTGTATCCTCAGTTATGAGCCCCAAGAGCTATGCCAAGTTGGACCATCATCACGTCGATACGAAGATGAAGTTCCTGAAACAGGAAAACCATTGCAAGAACCAGCATGCCGAGTCCACCGCCAGAATTGACCAAATGAACCAGTGCTAGCTCCGGCTGAACCCAGCCCAAACTGGCGCCCCTCCGAAATGGTCTTCGGTAATACCGGTTCGGCAAAATGGGAACCAAACCGGCACGCCTCACTCAACTCTGCACCAAGTCTGGCGCACTGACTTGACCGCCGATACGCACATGCCAATCCGGTGCCAGGTCCGGCACCACCAACTTATCTGTTGGTTTTAGCCTGTTTGCTCACAACTTCGGGTTTGATGCCCTGTAATATTGTTTTTACCTACCCCTTCACCCCCAAGCACTATATATATCCCCTGTGGCTCGTCCTTCGTCTTTTAGAATAATAGAACTAGAAAACCCTAGAATAGATCCAATCTAGTTTTGTTCTCATCTTCCTTCTTTGGAAGCTATATCATCACCACCTCTTTGGACTTTGCCCATGGCAACCAATTTGTACAAGGCCTTCTCTTTGAGTTGTTTCTAGGTGAGTTAAGATACTCAAGAAAGTTTTTACTCTCTCTGATTCGGATTGAGAGAGATCCTTGTTCGATACCGATCCCCACACGTGGGTCATTTTGGGCCAGTAGCCACTGGAGTGAGCCAACGGCTTGTATTGTGTTGGTGTTGTGTGTGTTTGTCGTGTTCTTTGCTTTGCGTGAGTTTGATTCCATCTCCTTCCCCACTTTCCTCGCGAATCCCCCGACTTCCCCTCGAGAGCCATGAAAGATCGGGACAACCTCGTGGTTAAACCACAACACAATAGAATACTTAGAATGAGATTGGTGTATGATCTGAGTTATGGATCGGCCAACTTAGAATCTACCAAATGTCGTTCTGGAATAGGCAGTTATAAAGTTGGATATCAAGTCGGTTGTGAGTCAAGTTGCGTGACATTGATGACCAAGATGGGATTCACCCCTCCGACATGGCCAGATATTCTCGAGTGATATGATTCGGAAGCATGGACATCCGCGACTTGATTAAGAGTTAGCTGAGGAGTCCGACTAAGTGTTATTCGAATGAATCAAATTACAAATCGAGAAGACATACTGAATCACAAATGTGGACTAAGCTCTATGTTTAGATTTCCCAATTTTCATCCATGCGGCCCTTATTTGATCAAGCTATATGTTAAGATTTCCCAAATTGCGTATACTCCATAGATGAAGTTCAGCTTGCATAGTTACATACCCAACTTCATGTTCACACTTTCAGACCGCCATATCTTCTTTAACGGTTTAACCTCGCATGGAATCTTCCTCGACGAAATTCCACTGTCATCCCAAAAATATTAAAGAAGTTCAATTTTTCCGGAACTTATGTTTGGTACTCCCTCCGTTCCAAAATATAAAATGTTTTAGCTTTGTGAAGGAAGTGTAGAACGGAGGGAGTATATATAAAACAACCCTCGAACACTTGAAAACGTTCACATCCCATTTGACCTGAGAAGAACTATGAAGTGGATGCCCCATCGACCACTCGAAGTTGAAATCATACGTGCATTCCAACTTGAAGGAAGTAGCATGGAAGCAATGGATAAGCCACGAGATTCCTTTGATGAGCGTGGCGATGGCGAGATTCCGCGATGAGCATGACGACAACGTTGAGCTTGATGTCGCTTCACACGAGCAGGGGAGATACAAACGAGCTGGGGTATGGGGAACGGGGTTGTGGATTGGTTAAACGAGATCGTGGGTCTACGAGGAAGAGCGGGGCGACTAAATATTTGGACGACGATAGAGAGGAACAGCGTGGACACTCGTGTGCGAAGGTTTCTGGATTTAGCATCCGGGTGTAGATTTTCACTCGGTGGAAGGTACGATTTGTTGTGACACATACAAGCGCTTTTTCTCGGGGTTTGATGGGCCATGAATTTTTCCAGGAGTTCGCGGTTTGTTTGACTAAATAGAACTTTTAGGACTAAATGTGAAATTCCTCGGGTGTTCTGAACTTTCTTCATCTTCGTTATAGCACCCAGCAAGATCAAACTTTCTTCATCTTCGTTATAGCACCCAGCAAGATCACCCTTGCTGAAATCAACTAACCACAATGTGAACTAAAGCTGGACATAGATCAAATTAATAAGGTGCTGAACCTTTGACATTGTAAACTGAACGACTTCTCTCCGAACCATCCGTGCAGGGTCAGGACTCTCAGGTAGAGTACAGTACGCGACCATTAACTCGATCTCAGCTCGTCGATGACCGACCCGATCCAATTTACAGGACAGCTATACTTTCAGCGTATTAATGTTGCTAATTGTTATGCCCATGTGTGTGCCCATCGCGGAATTTGGCATTTCGGCCAGTCGTAGTTTCGAAAGCAACGAGGGTACCCGCCCTGGAAGGATATATGGAACTCTTCTCGACAGCAAGCGAGAGTCAAAACTGGGCTACGGGTGGTGCAGACTGCAAAGGCGAGCTAGCCTGGTTGCTGTCCCGGGGTCAAACGGGAGGCGGGCCGATTCAATGACTCGTTGATTCAGCGATCCGCCGTATCGCCTCGCAAGTCGTCGGACAACCGACGGCCGGCGAAATGCACGGATGTGAGTAATGTCGCCAGAGGTAGCGACGCAACGGCAGGTAGCAGCTTTGACCGGCCGGCTGGGGCACGGAGCCGGCCGTGAGGTCTGCTCCTGCGTCATCGGTTTTGGAAGCAGACCGTTGAACTGGAGCTGCTACGCAAGACCTCCTAGCAACAAATGTTTGTCAAGTATACTCTTCATCCACCATTTCTTTGACCAGAGAAAAAATTAATGGCTATGGAAAATTGTTTAGCAACAAGTTGATTAACAAAATACGAGTTATTCCCCCAAAACAGAAGCAAGTTATATGACTTGGAAAATATGTTACCAATAACAATTGTAAGTATGGAATGACTAGCGCTCTTTAGGAAACGCGCGTTTCTGCGCACACGTTTCTGGCCGCACGGCAACTCGACACGTGGCGTGTGAAAGTTCACCCGTGCATATGTCCGGCCACTCGGCAGCGGTGTATTTCCGGCCACACGGCAGCCGACACGTGGCTAGCTGGTCATGCAGTGCACGCGACGAAAGGCAGTTCCACACAGTGCAATAAGGCAGTGCACGAGCGAAGCAACTCGCTTACTGTCGACCGAAAGCAGTGCGACGCAGTACACCGTGCACTCCAAGAACATCGCGCAGTGCACTGCGACTTTAGGCAGTGCAACGCAGTACAACAAGACAGTGTATGGACGATGCACTGCCTGGACACCGCGCAGTGCACTACGACCGAAGGCAGTGCAAGGAAGTAAAACGAGGCAGTACATTGCCAGGACACCGCGTAGTGCACTGCGAACTGCATGGACGGTGCACTGCCTGGACAGTGCGTAGTATACTACCTGGACACCGCGCAGTGCACTGCTAACTAAGGCAGTGCAGCACATAACAACAAGGCAGTGCATAAACGGTGCACTGCCTGGATATGCGTAGTACACTGCCTGGACACCGTGCAGTGCAGTGCGAACTAAGACAGTACAACACAGAACAATAAGACAGTGCATGGACGGTGCCATGTCTGGACAGTGCGTAGTACACTGCCTGGACACCGTGTCGTGCATTGCAACCGAAGGCACCGTGTACTAGACCAAAAAGGCAGTGCAACCTATGCATCAAAGGCAGTATGTCGTTGTGTTGGGAACGGCAGTACCTGAGGAGGTTAGATAGAGGTGTGGGGACTAGCAGGAAAACTATCGACGGAGTCCGCAGACAGGATTGGATACAAGCGAGCGTAGCGGGACACAAGAAGTACCCAGGTTCGGGGCCCTCGTGGTGAGGTAAAGCCCCTACTCCTGCCTGATCTGACTATGGGGAATATACGAGTTACAAGTGCTCCTCGAGCTGTATTCTCTAGATGCTGCCTTAAATGCGTTGAGACCAACCCTTTCTACTGAGGCCCTGCCTCTCCTTATATAGGAAGAGAGGCAAGGGTTTCACTGGCTAGTCTGGCTGGCGGGCCCCACAGGCGGGTCCCAGCCGACTAGTCATCTACAGTACCCGGCATGGTATGTCACATCGGTGTATGAGCGGTATGGCTGTCGTAGGCACAGTGGACGCCGTGCGAGCCCGTCGTCAGCACAGACCACTGTTCCCGCGTAAGCCACGCAAAGTCTTCGGTATGGGCGGGTGGTTGCCCGTCTTGTCGTGGTACAGGGCGTACCATGCACTGATACGCACGTCGTCCTGTCCCTCTGATTGGATCCGGCTACGTCGTCGTATCCGGCTGCCTCTTCATGATCCGGCTACTGGGTGGTAGCCGGCTCGTCCTACCCTGTCCGGCTGCATCTGGTCAGCCGAAGAGATTCGGCTGTCCTGTTTCTTATTCGGGTGGGGTACCCGGGGATCATCCCCCTGACACTAGCCCCCGAGCGCGTGTGGATTCCGCCCTCGGGCGAAATGTGTGTGCGCTCCTTCTTGCTTTTCGAATTTTGATCCGGCTGAGCCTGGCGGTTGCGCTTCCCATGACGTCGGTGGTGACGCCGGGCACGCGCGCACGCACCATCATTGGTCTGCGGCGGGCAGCGTAATGTCCCGTCGCACGTCGCCTCGGGGAACTGCTGTCCGGCTCTTCGGTTCTTGCTCCAGGATCTTCTGCGCATCCTATCCCGGCACACGAGATCTAGGCGGCGGTTGGGATGTGGGTTGCCCGGATGCGCGCCACGTGGCCCCGCCGACGGTTGCCCTTCTGGCCCTTTAAAGGGACGCCGCGGGGGAGGCAGTTCTTTTCCTTCGCTCCCCCGCTGCAATCTTTCTCTCCTTCTCGCGTGCTGCTGCTCCTGCGCTCTTGCCTTCTGCGCCGCCCGCTCGCTGTCGTCGACGTTACGGGCCACCGTCACTCCTCCGTTGCCGCTCCTTCTCCTCAGCCGGAAATGGCCGCTGATCGCGGAGCCTGGTGCGTCTCCTCCGTCACCGAGGATCAGATCGCGATGTATCGCCCGACTCGCGTCCTCCCGCCGGCGGAGGAGGTGGCGGTGCGTTTGGCGCCGGTGGGGGAAGTGTCGCCGCATCCGGCGGAGGGGGAGCGTCTTATCTTCCTCTCGCACCTGGCGCGCGGGTTTGCGCTGCCGCTCCACCCCTTCTTTCTGACTTTTCTGGCCTTCTTCGACCTCCGCCTCCACCACCTCGGCGCCAACGCCATCGGAACGCTGGCGCACTTCATGGCTTTCTGCGAGAGTTACCTCGGGATCCAGCCGGATCTCGGACTCTTCTGCCGGCTCTTCCGAGTTCGGCCGTAGGTGCAGTACACGAAGGGCCCGCTAGTCGTCTGCGGCAGCGCCTTCATATACTCTCGCGCCCAATCCGGCTACCTGAAGTTCTTGCTCCAGGACACGGTACGGCTGTGGCAGCAGTCGTATTTTTATGTCAAGAACGTCACCAACGTCGACCGGATAAACCTGCCGGCCTTCCAAGACGTCGAGTCCAGCCGGCAGCACTGGGACCTGAAGATCTACGGCGACAAGGCGGAGACGGACGCGATGCTGGCACGCATGCGCTCCCTCATCACCTGCCAGTTAACCGGTCGGGACATCACTCTTAGCTGGATGTCCCGGATGATGATGCCGCTGCAGCAGTGGGCGCACAAGATGTGCTTCTACTCCGGCCGGCTGGACCCGACCTGGCTGTCACGCCGCGATCCCCGCTACCACAACTTGAAGGAGTGGATGTGGACGAACAGCAAGGAGCGGCTGCCAGAGAACTGGAAGTTTAGCCTGGCGCCCTACGGCCGGGAGAACCGCGCGCCCCGGGTAAGTTCTTGTAGCCGGAATTTTTTCTTATTCCCTCTGTGTTATCTCCTTGTTCTGTCTGGCTGACCTTTTGCATTCGCCTGATCTTCGCCTGCATCCTTCGCGAGGAGGGCGACGCTCCTCTCGAGGTGTTCGCGCCAGACTTGCCCGAGCCGCGCACTCGGTGATCCGGCGAGGAATCGGATGGGGACGGTGATGCCTTCCCCAGCCGGAACGACGAGCCGGTCGCCGACCCGCACGCGGAGGTGCATGAGGGGGAGGAGGCCGGGATGACTGCGGAGCCGGTGACGCGCTCCGCGACGGACGGCGAAGCAGGCGGGAGCGGCTCCCGCCGGCCTGCGGCGGAGGGGACGGACTAGCGCCCTGCCGCCAAGCCGTCTTGGCCGGAAGAAAGGGCTGCCCCCGGTCGTGTCGGGGTACGTTTTTCTCCCCCATCCCTCGGTGCTTTCTGTTTGTTTGTCCTCGTCCTTGCTTTTCTGACTTTAGCCTGTTTTGCTCTTGTCTTTTCCTCTTTCCCTTTAGCGCACTGGTTTCTTTCGGTGCCGCGAGCCCGGCTCGGACGCCAGCCGGGTCGCCGCCTCGCGCCCCGACTGATCCAACCGGCGCCTCCCCTTCCTCTGAGGCGCAGCCTCCTTCTCCTCCTCAAGCTGAGCCGACTGACCCCTCCCAGTCGGAGGGTCCCCAGCCGGAAGTGAATCGCTCCCAGCCGGAAGGTTCCTCCGCGGGTGCACGGGGGGCTACTGGCAAGGAGCTTGTCGTGGTTGGCAACGACGACTCCGACGAGGAGCTCGGGGAGTAGCGGAAAACAGCGGTGCTTGCGGCGAAGGAGTCCTTGGCCGTCAACACCGTGGACGACGACGCCTCTTTCGCCGCTTTGCTGTCGGATCTTGCCGCCACGCTCGAGCTGGCGGTGAAGGAGATCCGGCTGCTTGAGGCCACAGCCGGTGGGAACCGGACCCTGGAGCAGAAGCTTGCTGCTGCCAACGGGACCTCCCAGAGTAAGTTCGCTTCATCCGTCTGGCTCTTGTTTTTTTTTAATAGTCGGCTTCGTTGCAGCTATCCTCGTGTGCGCTCAGCGCGAGATCGATCGCTTGAAGAAAGCGAACGACCAACTGAGCAAGTCCAACTCCACACTGCGCTTGCAGAACAAGGACTGGCACGCGCGAGTAGACGGCTTGGAGGCCACCGTCAAGTAGCGCGACGCCTCGCTCGCTAGCCGGGCCGAAGCCTTCTCCCTTCTCGAGGCCCAGAACAAGGACCAAGAGAAAGAGATAAAACGGCTAGCGGTCAAGGAGAGAGCGCTGGTGGAGGAGCTGATGCAAGTCGGCCACACTGCCAAAGGTGAGCTCTTTCTTCCGTCTTCTTTTCTTTCCAGATCCGGTAGCCGGATTTGACTATTCTTTTCTGACAGCCTTTTACCCCGGCATAGACCTGCTGGCCTACAACCGGCTGCAGGAGAACTGGCCAGGAGCGCAGCCGACGGCTCAGGAGCTCGTCGTTCTTCTTGGCGAGGAGGCCGCGAAGCTTCGTCAGGCGGCGCGGGACATCTTCTCCTTTATGTGGCCGGAGGCTCCGGTTCCGGAGACGATGGCGCAGCTGGCGGCGAAGGTGGGAGAGGTGCTGGCTACGGTGGACCGGCTGCGGGATCTCGCGGCACGGGGTGGAGCGGAGATGGCCCTGGCGCTGATGCTTTCCTGGTACAAGGATGCTCACGTCGAGAAGATCGACGGGGGCTTCCGCGCTAGAGCCAATCTTGCCGCCATCCGCCAAGACCATCCAGAGCTTCGCGGGTCCGCCATCAAGATCGCCGACTACGTGGATCCGGACGAGGTGCTCACCGACTCAGAGTCCCCCCGACACTCCGCATGCGGAGTCCTCGGTGCCGCCGCCTGCCAGCGCCGGAGCCGGAACAAGCACTGCGGCTCCTCCCCCGCCTCCAGCATCTGCCGGCCAGGAACTCCCCCACGACAAAGGCCCTGCCGTTTAACTGTCGCCCCGGGATGCCGGGTGTATTTGTCTTGTTTTAGATTATCGTGAAATTTGTCTGTCTGTACCGGCTATCTTTGATGCCGGGTAACTCTCGGGAGCTTCGTCTCCCTTTTGCTTGTTAATATTGAATTCTTGAGTCTTCCTTCACTTGTATCTTGAATTTTCTTTTGATATCTTTGCCGGCTCACTTCGCCCGGCTGACCTAGTCCGGCTACACACTTTTAGCCGGACGAACTACACCTCCAGTGGGGGCGCGCCAGCGCACCCACCGGGTGTAGCCCCCGAGATTCGGAGTAGCTGGCGTAGCCAGGTGTTTCGAATCTTCCTTGTTCTTCCCCGTTCCTCTAACTTTATCCGACTGGCCTCGCCCCAGTCGGCTGCTTTCGTCGGCTGGACTCCTTCAGTCGGGGGAACTAACATTCCAGTGGGGGCACGCGAGCGCACCCACTGGGTGTAGCCCCCGAGATTCGGAGTAGCTGGCGTAGCCAGGTGCTTCGAATATTTCTTGTCTTTTCTTGCTCTCGCCCTTGCCCTCACCTGGGCTCCGAACGGCCGGTTAAACGCCCTTAGTCGGCCAGGAACTACAAGATTCCACTGGGGGCGCGCGAGCGCACCCAGTGGGTGTAGCCCCCGAGATTCAGAGCGCTTGATGAAGGCAAGGACTTCGAATCTTCTTTCCTTCTCCTGAATTCCGACTCGATGTAGTCGGACAAGAATGCACATATGCATACACATACATCTTCATAGGTTAATAGGTTAGTCTGTCAAATCGTAGCAGGAAAACGGCTTATTTTTCAAAAACTGGCTTGCTCCTTGCTAGGCACTTAGTCGCTTTCTCGTGTGTTCTGCTGTTTTCGCTACGTCCTTGCCGGACAGCCGGGTTGCGGTCTGCAGCCGGAATCGAAGGGAGCTGACAGTACATTACGCACAGTACTAGCGGCTTAGCAGCTGGATTGGTTTGAGCTAGTTGCGGGGCCGGGACGCCCGATCTGTCACGCCTCCTCCCCGTTTTTCGTGTGGGATGCCTCGGGCTTTTGCTCTTCTAGCCGAACAGCCGGGTTGTGGTCCGTAGCTGAGATGAAGAGTGGGCCTCTGACATCATCTGTAGCATCCCAATTGTCTAACAATTGCAATGCTACTAGCCTAGTCTATATAATGGCTACTTCAAATATATAATTGTTGCATCATAATTATATCATGCTCATGTCATCATGCCACCTTGCATTTGAGCATCATATAAAACCCCTTTGTGTTTTGGATCTTGTCTCATATGCATCATTAATTGTATTTGCCTCTTGATATTGTATTTGTTTCTTGATATATTGTTTAATGCCCAAGTTGAGTTGGGGGAATATCTTTTATTAACTCCACCACCTTTCTTTCACCACCTTATAATTCCACCATCCAACTAAATATGAGCTTGGCATTTACTGGTTTTACTTCTAGCTCATGTGGGTTGGGATGGAGCCAATTCTTTGCCACATGCTCTCATCTTGGCATCATGTTGTTTTCACATTATTTATATATGAGAGCCACATGGCCACCTTTGCATGCCTTGTGAGTGGACCCCTTTTCCCTAGCTTCCATATGGATTAATAAGGAATGAAACTCATATTGGGATATTTTTGGGACTATTAATCATCTAGTGGCATATACACACTAGCAAGTCCCATTGTATATCAAAATGGTCATCTCCATCTACTCCACATGGGACATCCTTTCTTTTCTTTTGCTTGGCTTTATTCCACCTTTGGAAATGCAAATGAACAATGCCATGTTTAATAATATTGTTTTCACAAGAATCAACATGGCAT
This sequence comes from Avena sativa, assembly GCA_916181665.1. NCBI lineage: Eukaryota > Viridiplantae > Streptophyta > Magnoliopsida > Poales > Poaceae > Avena > Avena sativa. The sequence continues at coordinate 422,801,344 of OV702287.1, read as the reverse complement.
TAAATGTTTTGCATGGGCCATGCAAGTGCCACCTATTTCTAGTATTTTGGTTCTTTTGGTTTTGGGTGGATCATCTCCCTCTCTCTATCTCTCTCTTTTAGCTTGATCTTATTTGATCATGCTTAAACCACCTCACCCTCTCTTGTCCTTGTCTAGTTCTTGCTTGCTCTTTGCTTGATCTTGCTTGAGCTTGACAAAACAAGAAACCTCACCCCTCATCTCTCTCATCTCACCCTCTCTCTTCACCTTTCTATCTAAACCCATACCCCATCCTAGCTAAACCCTAAATCTAACCACCCCCTCTTTTCCATCTAGGCCGAGCCTCTCCCTGCGGGACCCACCTGGCTACCCTCTCCCTCTCTCCTCAAGCCCCAACCCTAGCTACCCCAAACCCTACCCGAGCCACTACCCTAGCTCCAAACCTAGCTCTACCCGAGGCTACCCCCTCTCCCTCTCTTCCTCTCTCTCTCTGCCCTAGGGGCCCCCCAGCCCGAGCCTACCCCTCCTCCCCTGGTCCTCCCTCTTCCCTTCTCTAGCTAAAGAACAAGGAAAGAGAGGAGAAACCTACCCTACCCGAGCCCCCTCTTGCTTTGGCAAAAAGGTGGAAAACCCCCCCATGTGCTCTCTCCTCCTCCCTCATCTACCCTCACCTCACCTAACCACCCAGATCGCATCCAGGAGGCGCCCAGCTCCCCACCCTTCTCCTTCTTCCTCCTTAGGCCATGGCCAGCGCGCCACCATGCCCCAAAAACCCTAGCCTCGGCCACTTCTCCCTCTAGACGTGCTGGAGCGAGCCAAGCCGTACCAGGAGTACCAGGGTGCCCTCTGCTTCCTCTTCTTCGCCCTGAAGCGCCAGAACCCGCTGGACCTCGCCGGAGAAGCCCCGCCTCAGCCGTGCCCGTGAGCACCAGGACGCCTCTGGCCTGCTGCCTCCTCGCCGATCTACGCCACCCCGAGCCTGCTCGCTGCACCTGAGGGTCGCAGGTGAGCCCACAGCCTCCCTGGACATCCTCTCCCTTCCCCTCTCGCCGTGCATCGCCGCCGCCTCCCGTCGAGTGCTCTGCGCGCGCGCCGCGCGTCGCGCTCCGGCAGCAGCAGCGTTTCCCGCCCTGTTCCTCGCCCTGGCCTGCGCGCTGTAGACCTCCGTTAACGCACCTCCTTAAACGAAAGCTGTAGCCCAGAGTTTCCTCGTCATCTTTCGTTTTTACCGCGTCGTGTTTCGTCCAGCGACGGCGTCGCCTTCGTCGCCGGAAGACGGCCGGATCCGCCGCCGCATGGCCTCTGTCTGTCAGCGATCAGCAGCAGTGATGGCCGTTTTGCGGTTTACCCCCTGTAGTATTTCCCGCCTCAACCCGCGCTCCCTAGGGGCCCACCAGTCAGCCAGCCCGTTGGTTTTGCTAAAACAACCCCGGAAGATCTTGACCGCCACAGACCGATCCCCCCTTCCGCGCGCCTGGATCGCCCACGTGGCGTGCGCCTGCTGGACGCGCCCGCGTGTGGCCCCGCGCCTGCCGTGTCCCCACCTATCATCGACGGTGGTTAGGTCAGGCCGCGGTGGAAAAAGTCTTTCTGCGCGCGCTTGGTCCAGTCAGCCAGTGGCCCCACATGTCTGTGTCTGCGGCTAGCTAACCCTGAGTATAAAATGTATTTCAGTCTATCTGTTTTAATTCAAATCTTTTTAAATTTATTTCAAATTCAAAATTCAAATCTGTTTTAATATATCTTTTAAAATACAAATCCAAATAATACAAATAATATATGTTTTCAAATCAGAAAAATGTGAGGAATTAAAATATGCCTTTGAAACTATATTTTGAACATTTAAAATTCCAAGTTTATTTAAATTACAATAAATTGCCCTTTTGACTCAATAAATTAATAACTTTTGTTTTATAAGTCCAAATTTAACAAATGATATGTCTAAAATGATTATCTCGACAAGACCTTTCTGTTTAGGCATTCCATGGTTTGCTTTGAAGCATGCATCATATAAATAAATTGTGTACAGCAACTAATATGGGGTTAAAATATGACCAAAACTAAATAAAATGCTTTAATATTGTATTCCACACCTCACCCATGCCATGCTACCTTAATGCCATGCAAATTGTGCATCATTCATCATGGCATGATTGTTTGCTTGATGCATTTTATTCATATGCTTGTGCACTTTATTTATGTTGGCCCTTGTTTGTTTGGTTCTTCTTCGAATAGACGCTGAGCAGGGGATATATCAAGAGAACCAGGAGCACTACCCAGATCCAACCCTTGCTTCAACTGAGCTGCCAGGCAAGCACTACCACATGCTTGCATACATACAGTACCTATTGCCTCTATCTTATGCTTGCATCATTGAGTCGCGATTGCATTAAATTGAATCCCAAGTATTGCATAGCCTTTACTTTTAAACCCCACCGAAGCTTGTTTCTCCATCCCATGAGCCATTACTACAGGAGTTGTTTGAGCCATGCGAGTCGTAGAACAGCATGTGTAGGGTATGTGAGCGTCTGATGGATAACGAGGTACCTAAACAACTTAACCTGAGTAGTAATGGGATAACTAATGAAAGTGGCATCGGTGAGCCATATTTGCTATTTGGTTTTTCAGGCTCACTTGTGTCCCGTAAGACCCCGAGTACTTGATTCCTGTTCCTTGAATATTCGCGCTATCCACATCCGGGGGGCTTATGAACCCCCCTGAGCCAGAGCTTGATTCATTCTTATTTCTTGGGGCCACAAACTAGTTTGAGGTTTTATTTACTATCCTGTACTTATGCCATGCTTTACTACTTTATTTAAATTGTGCGAGGAGCACACTGTACTGTTTAGGAAAGCGGAGTGTTTTCGCGGTGTCGACAAGCCCAGTCACATTTTCGGGTTCCCAGTCGTTCACAGCCATTGACGCAAACCTTGAGGCCGTCTCGGAGTCAGCTAACTTCGTTGCGGGTAGCTCAATGGGGTGGCCCCCTGAAATATTTCTGAATCCTGTGATTGCTTTGTCGTGACTGCCTCGTTGGGTTTTGATTTGGTTTTTCTGAGGCATATCGAGTGTGTGTTGCTATTTGTGCACCCCTGCAGGGTAAAACTTTCTGAAAGCCGTGTCCGCGGTTATGGACGACTTGGAGCACAGTTTCTCGATCATAGACAAGCATAACTAAAGTACTGCTTCTAATTTGACTAGACTAGGTACCTGACTAGTAAATAGCGCAACACTCACAGAATGGATAATAAAACTGCCAACGGATGGGAGGGGTTGTTCGTCCGCTTCCTCGTCGGTAAGCGAGGAGGAGGATGGATCTGTTAAGATTACCGTTATAACTGTTGATATTAATTCACGGACATCCGTCTATCCCTGGTTAGGCGGATGGGTAGCGAGTATCTATAGAATTGCTAGGGTTTATCTTTTGCTGCAATTGCGTCACCCCAGGTTGTGTCCCCTTTAGAGGCATAAAGACTTGCTGAGTACCCCTAGGGTCTCACACGATAAATTATTTGGTTCAGATGAACAGGTACACTCGCAAGATGGATACTGGGTGGAAGAGACGGACGATGTGGGCAACGATCATTCGGTGTAGAGATTCCGGGAACGGGGATCCGTGAGATCTGTGGGCGGGATGTGCTTATTTATGGGGCATCTTATGCCGATTTGCTTCTTATCCGTACTCGGATTTGTCTTCCGCTTCCGCTTGATACTTTGTTGATTGATGTATGAGGAGATATCCTAAACTATTATATCTATCTAGGATATTTGGATCTTGCCGTATGGCGTTGCTATATTTCCTTTCTTTTTAGATGGAATGGCTCTGATGTACTATTGTATGGTGGCTTGCATACATACTCATTTGTGTATGTAGTTGATCCCTTCGCCTGCCAATTACGCCGCCCGTTCTTGTCCCGATGTTTGGAAATGGTTGGGACGGCCGAAAGGTCTACCTGTGAGTGGCATTTGGGCCCCACCGTACTATTTCAACCATTTCTGATCATCCAGGCTTGTACTAGGAGCATAATTCACCGAGGTAGTTACAATTGGTACCAGAGCCATCCCGACCTTCAGGGTCTCAGCCAAATGGTCGTTGTCTGTCTAGCAAATATTTTGGTAGTTATGTATACTAGGGAAAAACAAAACGCGAGAGTAGGACTGCTTCCACTTTTCTTCTTACCCACCCACCCACCCTTTTCTGGTAAGTAAGTGTAACGTTTTCAATCCTCTTCTTAAAATTCAAACTAGGATTCACGTGTTCTGGGTTTCCGTAGTACCATAGGTTGTGCGTGTGTGTGTGTGTAATTCCTTGTCTATCTGTTGCATCCAAGTTGTTATCTCAATCTGCCTTTGGTTATCAACTGTTGGTACATTCCATACTAACAGGCTTTTGCAAACCGGCGCGATCTATCTGACTTCTTGTTAACCGGTTCCATCTTCTTAAGGGTGTCCTTCCTTCTAGCAACTCCATATTCTGTGAAACATCAGTTGCTAATCTCTATCTGATAAGTGATTTTGCGCATCTATTGGTATTTTAATGCCGAAAAATGCGGAAATTTTTTCTTTGATACATCTGTGTTTCCACACTCCTTTCCAGTCGTGTGTGAAACATTATCTATCTTCCTTTTATCACCATGTCCATGCTAACTCATTCTTTTGTCACCGGCGCTTGATCCTAGAGTTTCTTTTCATTTCCAATCCTCTTGGGCTAATTACATAACATGTGTCGATCCGATGCTGGTGATTGTAAATTAGTTCTCGGCATAGCTATATGACACTCATCGTGAGTGTAATATGGAAAAATGCTATAAACCGTCACCATCTGGAGGATACGGTTATCTCCTGTGATTTTGAGTACACCGTGATCATATCTATGCAAATTCAAGCATCTTTGGCAACCCGGAGTTTCTCAAGGCACTACGGCGGTCTATCATCTGTTTATCATGCTGCACATCTTTTTCAACTCCATATCTGCACATCTTTTTCGTCTCTGATAGCTCATAACTTAAGCAAAGCTATATCATCGGTTCTTAACCAAGATCTCTTTATCTTTGTAACCGGTGATCCGATCGACAATGTGAACCAGGTAACATCTCTTTTTCTTCCGAAGGACCAGATAATCTATTCTGCCAGTGCATCTCTTTCAACACGAACCCGTGCTCTTAATGTTGATCTTTCAAAAGAGCGTTCAGTTCAGAAAGTGTTTCGAGCATTTGTTCGTTTCTCCCGCCTCTTGAACTTGATATTCTGGGAATATCCTGTTAATCCATGGTGGTATATGTTGATAATATGCTTACCTATTCCATATCAATGGAAGGACATGGAAGATCATCTGTGTCTCTTTCTCTCAAGCTTCGTGAGCACTGCCTGTGTGCAAGTCTCAAAGTGATAACTCTGACCTTTTGAAGTCACCTATCTCGACCACGTCCTTCTGCTAAATATATCGCTTCAATTCTGGAATTAGCAAGTCCATTGTTAATTCCATCCTTCATCTTCAATCCAATCCGGAGTTGGTCCTTGTTGGCAAGTTATCATCGTCGTTCCGCTAAAGTTTTCCTCAACACCGCTAAGTCTCTCTCAATCTTTTCAAGAAGAACATGGAGTTCTTTCACCTCAGTCTCGTCAAGTGATCTTTTGAAACCCTCTCGCTCTATCATCTATGCTCAATCCACCGGAGGCCATGAAGACCTTCAAGACCTTGTAATCCTTCTGTGCAAGTGGTGCTATCTTTTTTCTGTAGCTGTTGAATCTTGCAGTTGTCCCCGTGATCTTCCTTCATATCTTTCTGGTGGCTGGTTACTTACGATATGACGACAACATCATCACCCTTATCTATCTTGGATCCGGTGAATCGTTTGCATCTATCCTTGTGTTCTAATGGAGTTCCATGAGTTCTTTTTGTCAATACCTTCAGTATGTTTCGGTAGTTGGGTTGCATGGTTTTCTTATTCATGTGCGGAGTAATGCTTTGAGTGCGGGATGGAGTAGCTACCATACCACTACTCTTATCATTCGCTCTCGTACATTGAATTGGTGAATTAATGTGATTTCACTCATTCCACGGAAGTTAGAAGTGGCCTTTATCCCTTGATACTTTTGCTTCCGTCCTTGTTTTTCCGGAGTGCTCTCTCGAAGAAAGTAATCAATAATATCTCGTTGGTGATCTCGTCTTTTCCTACACGGAGCAAATCTACAGATGTCTGGTGGAACAAACGCAAACTCCTTTTGATCCTCGTCTTTCTACCGGCGCTCTACATCCCCAAACAAGATGAAAGGAAAACTAACTCTCTTTGTTTCATCAATTCTTTTCCTATGGTAAAGCCAATTATGGTTGATGCCATCAGTCGCGAATCTATTGCGTTAGCCTCAAGGCTAAAGAAAGCAATAAGTATCTCTACAATAAACTCCAGACCTTCCATATCCTTTGCTTCTCGAGATTCCACCATGATCTAGCTTCACATCCGTCTCTGGAAGTTATATCCGCGCACCTCAATTGCGTGATCCTTTGGGTCTTACCGGCGCAAGAAGAATCTAATCCAGCGATGTCTAGCTAAATCTTTCTGTTGATATCAAGGGACTCTATTGTTTGAAGGCAATATTGTTTCCGTACTTCATTTGTCAAATCCGAGAGAAGATACGATGCTATTGTCATAGTGGTTGAAACCTTTCCAATCTAGCTCTTTTTCTTCCGGCGACACAAAGATTCATCCTCTCTAGTATCAGAAAATCTTCAATCTTAACGGTGTGTCTATCTTGATCCATGATACATCATCTTCTCCTCTCTTTCACAAGTGGTTCTATTCTTTTATCCTTCAATCCATCCAAACCTTTGTGTCTCTAGCAAAACGCAAGACTCGCAACAAGTCTAGCAAGTTTTGCAAGGTGTAGTGGTCGCACCATTCCGTTCGTCATCATCTTGGGAACGCAAGGGTCACCTTCGTTCCGAACACCCGCCTCTTCTTGTGTTGTTCTCTTTTTCCTAGGAATCTCGGGGCGAGATTCTTGTTTAGTGGGGGAGAGTTGTAGCATCCCAATTGTCTAACAATTGCAATGCTACTAGCCTAGTCTATATAATGGCTACTTCAAATATATAATTGTTGCATCATAATTATATCATGCTCATGTCATCATGCCACCTTGCATTTGAGCATCATATAAAACCCCTTTGTGTTTTGGATCTTGTCTCATATGCATCATTAATTGTATTTGCCTCTTGATATTGTATTTGTTTCTTGATATATTGTTTAATGCCCAAGTTGAGTTGGGGGAATATCTTTTATTAACTCCACCACCTTTCTTTCACCACCTTATAATTCCACCATCCAACTAAATATGAGCTTGGCATTTACTGGTTTTACTTCTAGCTCATGTGGGTTGGGATGGAGCCAATTCTTTGCCACATGCTCTCATCTTGGCATCATGTTGTTTTCACATTATTTATATATGAGAGCCACATGGCCACCTTTGCATGCCTTGTGAGTGGACCCCTTTTCCCTAGCTTCCATATGGATTAATAAGGAATGAAACTCATATTGGGATATTTTTGGGACTATTAATCATCTAGTGGCATATACACACTAGCAAGTCCCATTGTATATCAAAATGGTCATCTCCATCTACTCCACATGGGACATCCTTTCTTTTCTTTTGCTTGGCTTTATTCCACCTTTGGAAATGCAAATGAACAATGCCATGTTTAATAATATTGTTTTCACAAGAATCAACATGGCATTAAATGTTTTGCATGGGCCATGCAAGTGCCACCTATTTCTAGTATTTTGGTTCTTTTGGTTTTGGGTGGATCATCTCCCTCTCTCTATCTCTCTCTTTTAGCTTGATCTTATTTGATCATGCTTAAACCACCTCACCCTCTCTTGTCCTTGTCTAGTTCTTGCTTGCTCTTTGCTTGATCTTGCTTGAGCTTGACAAAACAAGAAACCTCACCCCTCATCTCTCTCATCTCACCCTCTCTCTTCACCTTTCTATCTAAACCCATACCCCATCCTAGCTAAACCCTAAATCTAACCACCCCCTCTTTTCCATCTAGGCCGAGCCTCTCCCTGCGGGACCCACCTGGCTACCCTCTCCCTCTCTCCTCAAGCCCCAACCCTACCCGAGCACTACCCTAGCTCCAAACCTAGCTCTACCCGAGGCTACCCCCTCTCCCTCTCTTCCTCTCTCTCTCTGCTCTAGGGGCCCCCTAGCCCGAGCCTACCCCTCCTCCCCTGGTCCTCCCTCTTCCCTTCTCTAGCTAAAGAACAAGGAAAGAGAGGATAAACCTACCCTACCCGAGCCCCCTCTTGCTTTGGCAAAAAGGTGGAAAACCCCCCCATGTGCTCTCTCCTCCTCCCTCATCTACCCTCACCTCACCTAACCACCCAGATCGCATCCAGGAGGCGCCCAGCTCCCCACCCTTCTCCTTCTTCCTCCCTAGGCCATGGCCAGCGCGCCACCATGCCCCAAAAACCCTAGCCTCGGCCACTTCTCCCTCTAGACGTGCTGGAGCGAGCCAAGCCGTACCAGGAGTACCAGGGTGCCCTCTGCTTCCTCTTCTTCGCCCTGAAGCGCCGGAACCCGCTGGACCTCGCCGGAGAAGCCCCCCGCCGCCGTGCCCGTGAGCACCAGGACGCCTCCGGCCTGCTGCCTCCTCGCCGATCTACGCCACCCCGAGCCTGCTCGCTGCACCTGAGGGTCGCAGGTAAGCCCACAGCCTCCCTGGACATCCTCTCCCTTCCCCTCTCGCCGTGCATCGCCGCCGCCTCCCGTCGAGCGCTCTGCGCGCGCGCCGCGCGTCGTGCTCCGGCAGCAGCAGCGTTTCCCGCCCTGTTCCTCGCCCTGGCCTGCGCGCTGTAGACCTCCGTTGACACACCTCCTTAAACGAAAGTTGTAGCCCGGAGTTTCCTCGTCATCTTTCGTTTTTACCGCGTCGTGTTTCGTACAGCGACGGCGTCGCCTTCGTCGCCGGAAGATGGCCGGATCCGCCGCTGCATGGCCTCTGTCTGTCAGCGATCAGCAGCAGTGATGGCCGTTTTGCGGTTTACCCCCTGTAGTATTTCCCGCCTCAACCCGCGCTCCCTAGGGGCCCACCAGTCAGCCAGCCCGTTGGTTTTGCTAAAACAACCCCGGAAGATCTTGACCGCCACAGACCGAACCCCCCTTCCGCGCGCCTGGATCGCCCACATGGCGTGCGCCTGCTGGACGCGCCCACGTGTGGCCCCGCGCCTGCCGTGTCCCCACCTGTCATCGACGGTGGTTAGGTCAGGCCGCGGTGGAAAAAGTCTTTCTGCGCGCGCTTGGTCCAGTCAGCCAGTGGCCCCACATGTCTTTGTCTGCGGATAGCTAACCCTGAGTATAAAAAGTATTTCAGTCTATCTGTTTTAATTCAAATCTTTTTAAATTTATTTCAAATTCAAAATTCAAATCTGTTTTAATATATCTTTTAAAATACAAATCCAAATAATACAAATAATATATGTTTTCAAATCAGAAAAATGTGAGGAATTCAAATATGCCTTTGAAACTATATTTTGAACATTTAAAATTCCAAGTTTATTTAAATTACAATAAATTGCCCTTTTGACTCAATAAATTAATAACTTTTGTTTTATAAGTCCAAATTTAACAAATGATATGTCTAAAATGATTAGCTCGACGAGACCTTTCTGTTTAGGCATTCCATGGTTTGCTTTGAAGCATGCATCATATGAATAAATTGTGTACAGCAACTAATATGGGGTTAAAATATGACCAAAACTAAATAAAATGCTTTAATATTGTATTCCACACCTCACCCATGCCATGCTACCTTAATGCCATGCAAATTGTGCATCATTCATCATGGCATGATTGTTTGCTTGATGCATTTTATTCATATGCTTGTGCACTTTATTTATGTTGGCCCTTGTTTGTTTGGTTCTTCTTCGAATAGACGCTGAGCAGGGGATATATCAAGAGAACCAGGAGCACTACCCAGATCCAACCCTTGCTTCAACTGAGCTGCCAGGCAAGCACTACCACATGCTTGCATACATACAGTACATATTGCCTCTATCTTATGCTTGCATCATTGAGTCGCGATTGCATTAAATTGAATCCCAAGTATTGCATAGCCTTTACTTTTAAACCCCACCGAAGCTTGTTCCTCCATCCCATGAGCCATTACTACAGGAGTTGTTTGAGCCATGCGAGTCGTAGAACAGCATGTGTAGGGTATGTGAGCGTCTGATGGATAACGAGGTACCTAAACAACTTAACCTGAGTAGTAATGGGATAACTAATGAAAGTGGCATCGGTGAGCCATATTTGCTATTTGGTTTTTCAGGCTCACTTGTGTCCCGTAAGACCCCGAGTACTTGATTCCTGTTCCTTGAATATTCGCGCTATCCACATCCGGGAGGCTTATGAACCCCCCTGAGCCAAAGCTTGATTCATTCTTATTTCTTGGGGCCACAAACTAGTTTGAGGTTTTATTTACTATCCTGTACTTATGCCATGCTTTACTGCTTTATTTAAATTGTACGAGGAGCACACTGTACTGTTTAGGAAAGCGGAGTGTTTTCGCGGTGTCGACAAGCCCAGTCACATTTTCGGGTTCCCAGTCGTTCACAGCCATTGACGCAAACCTTGAGGCCGTCTCGGAGTCAGCTAACTTCGTTGCGGGTAGCTCAATGGGGTGGCCCCCTGAAATATTTCTGAATCCTGTGATTGCTTTGTCGTGACTGCCTCGTTGGGTTTTGATTTGGTTTTTCCGAGGCATATCGAGTGTGTGTTGCTATTTGTGCACCCCTGCAGGATAAAACTTTCTGAAAGCCGTGTCCGCGGTTATGGACGACTTGGAGCACAGTTTCTCGATCATAGACAAGCATAACTAAAGTACCGCTTCTAATTTGACTAGACTAGGTACCTGACTAGTAAATAGCGCAACACTCACAGAATGGATAATAAAACTGCCAACGGATGGGAGGGGTTGTTCGTCCGCTTCCTCGTCGGTAAGCGAGGAGGAGGATGGATCTGTTAAGATTACCGTTATAACTGTTGATATTAATTCACGGACATCCGTCTATCCCTGGTTAGGCGGATGGGTAGCGAGTATCTATAGAATTGCTAGGGTTTATCTTTTGCTGCAATTGCGTCACCCCAGGTTGTGTCCCCTTTAGAGGCATAAAGACTTGCTGAGTACCCCTAGGGTCTCACACGATAAATTATTTGGTTCAGATGAACAGGTACACTCGCAAGATGGATACTGGGTGGAATATACGGACGATGTGGGCAACGATCATTCGGTGTAGAGATTCCGGGAACGGGGATCCGTGAGATTTGTGGGCGGGATGTGCTTATTTATGGGGCATCTTATGCCGATTTGCTTCTTATCCGTACTCGTATTTGTCTTCCGCTTCCGCTTGATACTCTGTTGATTGATGTATGAGGAGATATCCTAAACTATTATATCTATCTAGGATATTTGGATCTTGCCGTATGGCGTTGCTATATTTCCTTTCTTTTTAGATGGAATGGCTCTGATGTACTATTGTATGGTGGCTTGCATACATACTCATTTGTGTATGTAGTTGATCCCTTCGCCTGCCGATTACGCCGCCCGTTCTTGTCCCGATGTTTGGAAATGGTTGGGACGGCCGAAAGGTCTACCTGTGAGTGGCATTTGGGCCCCACCGTACTATTTCAACCATTTCTGATCATCCAGGCTTGTACTAGGAGCGTAATTCACCGAAGTAGTTACATCATCGCACACTACTCAGCTGGTTTGTTGGCTTAACAGGCCGGGCCAGCCGGCGAGCCCCCGGGTAGGGGTTGCCGGAGCCGGAAAATTTTAATCGAAGAACAGGTACGCACACATTTCTAGAAGGAGCCCCCGAGATTCTCGTGGGAGTCCGCATTTTCATTCATGAGGTTTTCGGGATACATACACTGTTTGGCGACTAGGCGTAAAACGGGCGCAGCAGGGCCGCGTTCCAAGGACGTTCGGTCTCCTCGTCCGATTTGTCCATCTTGTTCTTGCGCGGCTACTGTGCGTCGATGAGGTAGTAGGAGTCGTTGGGCAGCGCTCGGCTGATGATGAAGGGGCCCTCCCAGGGTGGTGATAGCTTGTGCATGCCCTTCGTGTCTTGCACCAGCCGGAGAACCAGGTCACCCTCGTGGAATGCGACTGGGCGAATCCGGCTGGAATGGTAGCGGCGTAGTCGCTGCTGGTACAGGGCAGATCTAGACAGGGCCAGCTCGCGGGCTTCCTCCAGGAGATCTACCCCATCCTCCCGCGCCTCCTTGTTGGCCTACTCGTCGTAGAGGAGCTTGCGGGGGGAGTCGAATTCAATGTCGGCGGAGAGGACGGCTTCCGATCCGTAGACCAGGAAGAATGGCGTGTAGCCTGTTGACCTATTCGGTGTGGTGCGGAGGCTCCACAGCATAGCCGGAAGTTCTTTGATCCAGCATCCGGGTGACCGCTCCAACGGCTCGATGAGACGTGGTTTGATGCCGGCTAGCACCAAGCCGTTTGCTCGTTTGACTTGCCCGTTGGACTGCGGATGTGCAACGGAGGCGAGGTCTAGCCGGATGCCCTTGTTGCTACAGAACCGAGCGAAGGCCCCCTTGGCGAAGTTTGTGCCGTTGTCGGTGATGATGCTATTGGGGTAGCCGAAGCGGTTGATGATGTCGGTGAAGAAGGTAACAACCGTCGTCCCATCCAGCTTCCGGATAGGCTTGGCCTCGATCCACTTTGTGAACTTGTCCACCGCTATCAGCAGGTGCATCATTCCCGCGCGAGCTCGCTTGAAGGGCCCGACCATGTCGAGGCCCCAAACCGCGAAGGGCCAGGTGATCGGTATGGTCTTGAGCACCGAGGTTGGCATAAGCCTGAGCTGCCCGAAGCGTTGGCACCCATTGCATGCACGGACTAGCTGCTCGGCATCCTCGAGGGCGGTTGGCCAATAGAAGCCATGGTGAAACGCCTTGGCGACTATCGCCCTTGACGAAGCGTGGTGCCCACACTCGCCCTGGTGGATGTCCTTGAGTAGCCGGTAGCCTATGTCTACATCGACACATCTTTGGAAGATACCGGAGACACTGCGCTTGTACAACTCGCCGTTTATGATAGTGGATGTATGCGTGCGGCGTCAGATTTGCCTGGCCTCCACCTCGTCGTCCGGGAGTTCGCTGTTGGCAATGTAGTTCATGAAGGGCTGTGCCCAGGATGGCACTTCCCAGATGACGAGGACGCTCCTGTCCTCCGGCTGACGGGTGTCGATGGGCCGTCCGGGTGGGATATCCGGGACGGCAGCCCCCGAGCCACCGGGCGAGTCGGCATCCCTCGGGTCCTGCGAGCCGGAGGGCACCGCCTGGCCGGAGTTGGCGCGAGTTTTCTTCTTTGGCGGTTCTGCCGGCTCCGCTTCCGCTGCCCTAGCCGCCGGAATGCCTCCCCGCCAGACGATGGAATCTGATTCCGGTGATGGGTTGATGGATGGCTTGCGCAGGTGCTCCAGGGAGACCCCTGGTGGGATGGCCTGCCTGGTGGACCCTATCTTGGAGAGCGCATCGTCTGCCTCATTGTTGGTGCGGGGGACATGATGAAATTCGCACCCGTCGAAGGAGGAGCTTAGCTTCTGGATGTGGAACCGGTAGAGGGCCATGTTGGCATCTCTGGCGTCCCATTCCCCGGACACCTGTTGCACCACCAAGTCCAAATCGCTGAAGAACAGGATCCGATTGACGCCGATTTCCTTGGCCAGCCGGAGCCCGTGTGCCAGTGCCTCGTATTCGGCTACGTTGTTGGAGGCCTTGAAGTGGATCTGCAACACATACTCCAGCCGGTCTCCCTTGGGCGAGGTGAGCACAATGCCGGCTCCCAAGCCCCCGAGCATCTTTGACCCGTCGAAGTGCATCCTCCAATGGTCCGAATCTGGAACCGGTGGGAGATACTGGGTCTCGGCCCAGTCGACGAGGAAGTCCGCCAACGCTTGTGACTTGATCGTGAGCCGGGGCTCGTACTGGATGGAGTAGGCGGCGAGCTCGATGGCCCATTTGGCGACTCGGTCGGTGGCGTCCTTGTTGCCGATGATTTCCGAAAGGGGTGCAGTGCACACGACCTTGATCGGATGCTCCTGGAAGTAGTGCTTGAGCTTCTTGCATGCCAGGTACACGCCGTAGCACATCTTTTGGTAGTGGGGGTAGTTCTGCTTGGAGAGGGAGAGAACCTCGCTGAGGTAGTAGACGGGTCTCTGAACTGGCTGAGCCTTGCCTTCCTCGGGGCGCTCCACCACCAGGACGACGCTGACGACCCGGCTGGTGGCTGCTATATAGAGCAACATTGGCTCCTTGCTAGCCGGCGTGGCTAGAACCGACGCTGTGGATAGCATGCGCTTGAGGTCGTGAAACGCGGTATCGGCTTGCGAAGTCGAGGAGAACTTGTCCGTCTTTTTCATCAGCTGGTACAACGGAAGTGCCTTCTCCCCCAGCCGGCTGACGAAACGACTGAGGGAAGCCAGGCATCCGGTGAACTTCTGGACTCCAAGCAGGTTCTTGGGCGGCTGCATCCTCTCGATGGCCACGATCTTCTCCGGATTTTCCTCGATGCCTCGTTGGGATACGAGGAAACCGAGTAGCTGGCCGGATGGTACTCTGAAGACGCACTTTTCCGGGTTTAGTTTCATCTAGTACTGGCGGAGGTTGCTGAATGTCTCTCTCAGATCTTCGAGGAGGGTGCGCTTCTCCTTGGTTTTGATGACTACGTCATCAACGTAAGCGTGCATGTTTCGGCTTATCTGCGAGTGCAAACATTTCTGCATGCATCGCTGATAGGTGGCGCCTGCGTTCTTTAGGCCGAAAGGCATGGTTACATAGCAGAAAGCCCCGTAGGGGGTGATAAATGATGTCTTAATCTGATCAGCGGGGTTTAGCCAGATCTGATTGTACCCGGAATAACAATCTAGAAAAGACAACAAATCACAACCGGCTGTGGAATCGATGACTTGATCGATACGGGGCAAGGCGAAGGGGTCTTTTGGGCACGCCTTGTTCAGGCTGGTGTAGTCGATACACATGCTCCAGGTCTTGTTCTTCTTCAACACCAAGACTGGGTTCGCCAGCCAGTCCGGGGGGTATACTTCCATAATGAACCCGACTGCGAGGAGCCGGGTGATCTCTTCACCGGTTATCTTTCTCTTCTCCTCTGCGAACCGGTGCATAGGTTGCTTGACCGGCTTGGCATCCGGACGCACATGAAGTGAGTGCTCGGCAAACTCCCTCGGCACACCCGGCATGTCTTTGGGAGACCATGCGAAGATGTCCCGATTCTCACGGAGGAAGTCGACGAGCGTGCCTTCCTATTTGCTGTCTAAGCCGGCACCAATGGTGACGAACTTAGTCGGGTCGGAGGGGTCGAGCAGGATCCTCTTCGTCTCCTTTGCCGGTTGGAAGGCTCCTTCTCCAGCCGGTTTGCTGCTAGCCGGGATGTCATGCTGGGCCATGACCACATTGCGCATGATCGCGCGCTTTTCTTCGGCTATGATGAGGGCCTCTGCTAGCTTGGAACCGACTGAGGCGCACTCCATCGATCGCCTAAAGCAGCCGGCGACGGTGATCACGCCATGGGGTCCTAGCATCTTTGTCTTGAGATATGCGTAGTGGGGGATGGCCATGAACTTGGCGAGGGCGGGGCGCCCGAGGAGAGCATGGTAGGAGCTCGTCAAATTTACCACCTCGAACCAGATTGGTTCGCGGCGGAAGTTCTCCTCGGTCCCGAAGATGACGTCCAGCTGGATTTTTCCCAGCGGAGCGCAGGCTGGCCCCGGCAGTACGCCGTGGAACGTCGTTGTAGTCGGGCGCAGGTCGCTTTCGCGAATGCCCAGCTTCTCCAGCGAGGACTGGTAGCGGAGGTTGAGGCTACTGCCTCCGTCGATGAGGACGCACGAGAATCGGCAGGTGCGCGTGTTGGAGACGATGAGGGGGTCGAGTACCATGGCGTAGCCCCCGGGAGTCGGCAGATGCTCAGGCTGATCTGCCCGGCTCCAGGTGATGGGGGTTTCCGACCAGTTCAGGTACTGGGGGACCGGGGAGACGATGGCGTTGACCTCCTTGGAGCGTCGCCGGCGGCTGTGCTTGTCGTCCTGCTCCGTCTCGAAGATGTGGTAGGCAGCATGCGGCTGGGGGTAGCCGTTGTTGTTGTTGCCGCCGTTGCCGCCGTTACCATCATTACCGGCTCCCCTAGCCGGTGGTAGGGGTCCACCCGGTGGGGGAGTCAGGAGACGAGGCTGGTTGCCCTGGTCCTTTAGCTGGCGGGTCCAGCTGCAGTTCCGGGTGGTGTGCGTAGCCGGTTTGAAGGGACCGCTATGCCACTTGCACGGGCCGTCAATCATCTGGTCGAAGGTGAGTCGGGGCTTCTGCCTTCTTGTGTCGTTAGCTGGTGCGTCGGGCGCACCCTCTACAGCATTGACCTGCCGCGCGTGGTAGCGAGGCTTCTGTTGCCTGTCCTGGCGGTCCCCGTGGAACCGGTTGTCGTTGCCGTGGCGTCTGGAGGATCCGGCTTCACCAGTCGGATTGCTCGGACGGTCGCGATCCGGCTCTGTGGGAGTCGGGCGGCCTTCCGCGTTTACTCGGAGGGGCTTCTTCATGGCGGCATCCGCCGTGGCGTACTGGTCCGCAACCGTCATGAGCTCCGCCATGGTCTTCGGCTCGTCACACAGTAGCCGGTGGCGAAGCATGGTGCCTTCTCGGCATCCTTCGATGAAGAAACCGATGGCTTGGCTCTCCAGGATGCCCTCGCAAGTGTTGCGGAGCTCCGTCCACTTGGCGAGGTACTCGCGGTCGGTCTCGCGGTCGCCCTAGACGCACAAGGCCAGGTCGCGCGGGCGCCCTGGGCGCTTGTACGTGTCGTTGAAGTTGCGGACGAACACCTTCTCAAAATCAGTCCGGGCGTTGATGCTGTTGGGCGCAAGGCTATTGAGCCATGTCCTTGCCGATCCGGTTAGCATGAGAGGGACGTAGCGCACGGCTGTGCGCTTATTCCCGTGGGCGATGCCGGCTGCTGTAGCGTTGTCGGTTAGCCAATCTTCCGGCTTCATGCTGCTGTCGTACTTGGGGGTGTCCCTGGGTAGGGAGAATTTATCCGGAAACGGCTCGTTCCGGATGCGGGGTCCGAAACAAACTGGTCCGGTAGAATCTTCCTCCTCCGTGACGCGCGCTTGAGCGAGCAGCTCGATGCGGTCACGGACATCAGGACAATCCGGGTTGGGCGCGCCCACCCGGCCCGAGAGGCGGGAACCGGCTGGTCTGGGTGCTCCGGCTGGTGGTGGGGGAGGTGGCGGGTTGCTGTTGACCGTCTGCTCCTGGCGTGGCTGGCCCCTGTTGCCGGAGCTGCGACGCCGGCTGCAGGCCCTAGCCGGCTGAGGGGAGGACGCCTGCTGGGTGTCGCGCGGTGCGCCCCTGCTGTTGGCGGGTAGCCTGCTTCCTCTAGAGTAGCTAAGGTCCTCCTGCGTCTGCCGGTTGGCGCTGGCCTGCTCGTCCGCGACGCGGAGGAGCTCTTGGACGCGAGCGTGCTGGAGGGCTCGCTCCTCGCCCTCTAGGCTGGGTAGTTCTTCTGCTGCGGCTCGCGCCGCGCGCAAGTTCTTGATGGGCGTGCTGTAGGTGGGCCGTGTAGGAGCAGGCGCGGGATCCGGTTCTCCGTCCTTCTCCATCCTGCCGCCTAGCTCACCGCCCCGACGTCGTACCTGGCCGCGCCGGCTCGGCTCCACGGTAGCCGGAGTGAGGCCGTGCGCGCGGTCGTACTCGCGTCTAGCGATCTCCAGTTGCTTGCGGGCTGCTGCCAGCTCCATGGCCTCCTGGAGGAGGATCTGTCTCTCCATGATAAAGCTGGCCTCCGCCTCCTCCGGGTTGTCCCCGAGGTTAACCGGCGTCAGGAGCCGATCAATGGCATCCTCCACCAGGTTCCGAGGCTGCGGGGGAGCGGAAGTTCCGACCTCGTCCACGCCTCGCTCCCGCGGCTGGCGGGGGTGCGAGCTGGATCCGGCCATCATGACCTCCACGCCGCGAGGTACGGCGGAGGTGCCGCCGCTTGAGCATGGCGGCCCCGCGACAGAGACGATTTCCCTAGGGAAACGCTCCGGGACGGTGGCGATGTAGACGAGGAGATCGCCGAATAGCAGAACGGTGCCGTTCGCTGGGAAGGAAGTTCCGGCGAAGCAGGAGGCGTTGTCGATGACGCAGTCAAACTTGCCGAGCGTGAGCACCAGGCCGGAGGCCACGCGCTCACCGGCTGAAGTGCAGGGTCCCGTGCGGAACGTGACTCCGGTCGAAGCCATCATGCCCCACGGTGGGCGCCAACTGTCGTTGTGTTGGGAACGGCAGTACCTGAGGAGGTTAGATAGAGGTGTAGGGACTAGCAGGGAAGCTATCGACGGCGTCCACAGGCGGGATTAGATACAAGCGAGCGTAGCGGGACGCAAGAATTACCCAGGTTCGGGGCCCTCGTGGTGAGGTAAAGCCCCTACTCCTGCCTGATCTGACTATGGGGAATATACGAGCTACAAGTGCTCCTCAAGCTGTATTCTCTAGCTGCTGCCTTAAATGCACTGAGACCAACCCTTTCTACTGAGGCGCTGCCTCTCCTTATATAGGAACAGAGGCAAGGGTCTCACTGGCTAGTCCGGCTGGCAGGCCCCACAGGCGGGTCCCAGCCGACTAGTCATCTACGGTACCCGGCATGGTATGTCACATCGGTGTATGAGCGGTATGGCTACCGTAGGCACAGTGGACGCCGTGCGAGCCCATCGTCAGCACATGCCACTGTTCCCGCGTAAGCCACGCAAAGTCTTCGGTATGGGCGGGTGGTTGCCCGTCTTGTCGTCGTACAGGGCGTACCGTGCACTGATACGCACGTCGTCCTGTCCCTCTGATTGGATCCGGCTACGTCGTCGTATCCGGCTGCCTCTTCATGATCCGGCTACTGGGTGGTAGCCGGCTCGTCCTACCCTGTCCGGCTGCATCTGGTCACCCGGAAGAGATCCAACTGTCCTGTTTCTTATTCGGGTGGGGTACCCGGGGATCATCCCCTGACACAGTACGAGAAAAAAGTTCGTCGAAACATATCAACAATGGATCTAATTTTAAAGATCTGGACGTGACTAGCAAGGCTGTGAAAACGGATATCGATTTGGACTCTCCGTTTGAAAAATATCACAGTTTTCATGTTCAAATCTACAAAAAAAAAAAAGGAAAAAGGACCCGTGACTCTCTCCACATCCACCACGTGTCGCACGGGGGAAGGATGGTACAGCGCGTGAGGCAGTGCCCGCCACGTGCAGGAGCGACCGCGGCCGCAACCTCCCAGGAGCGCGCCTTTTTCTAGCCTTTTCGTTGTAAATATAAATTAATATGATTGTTCCTGACACATAACCTAATACGTTGGATTAGTCTAACTGTTTGATTAAACTCAAATTTTGGACGTCTTGAGCAAGGAAATAGATGTTACGTTAGTGGAAGCACAAACCGGGTACACTGACAGTTCAAGCGGCGTCCCGAGCACGGGTCAGCCGGCGCAACTCTAGCGCACCGGCTGATGGCGACATTAGGAATAATGCATCGATCGTGGTCACTCGTCACGTCAATTGTTTTCGGTCCCAATGGTCAAAGGTGAACATATCAACGGTATGGGTGTGTGGTATTCCGTTGTGTATCTCCAAAGGCCCGTTCACACACATTGCCTGTCGAGGATCAAACGCTTCCATGCATGTATGGGTTAACGTACGTCCACTCGTGGACACGTTTTGAAGTCGCGATATGTGGTGTGCCAATGTGCCATCACATTGTATACACGTTGCTTGGCTGTGTACTCTCTGTGCTCCTAATTGCATGCTAAACTTCATCAAAATAAATTTATCATCCATTGTATTTACAGCGGGAGTGAATTCCACTTTTTACCTCCTAGTTGTGCATTTGTAACACTTATTAACCCATTTAGTGGAACTAAAACCGAAATATCTCATTTAAGAGCCTTCGAACACATTTTTATCCCAATTTAGCACTTTGCTTGTTTTTGTTACATAGAGCTGGCATGTTACGCCGAGGTGACGCTATAAAATGTGTAAAGATCGAAGGGAATTATCGACAATCATGTTCATAATATCCACATTTTCAATTCCTCGTTATCGTTTTGATATATTTAAACTCCGGTGAACACCTTACACCTTGCCCAGTAGACGCACATCAGAAAATGAGGGTTGAAAACTTCTAAAAGGAGTAATTCAGACAATTTTTCACTCAACGGGGTAATTAGTGTCACAAATGCATAACTAGTGGGTAAAGAGTGGAATTCACTCTTACAGCGGAGACATGTGTTTTTCTGCACTTCACTCAAAATAAATTTTTAATGGTATAATTTTGTGTCTACTCATATTTTTATTGATCAAATCGATAACTAAAGTTTTTAAAGTATGGGATCACATAACATCTCCATTATTCTCAGATGTAAGAAATACTTGCTTTTTTTCGCGAAAAAAAAGAAAGAAATACTTGTGTTTCCCAGGTTCCAGTTAGGACAACCATGCGACACAAAATGGACAGCATTGTGCTTGACTTTATAAGAATCCTAAATAAATGCAGCATACAACGATGCACTTTCTGAGTATGTTCTTCTGGCGTGACCATGCTCACCGCCGTTGGATCACGGTGGTGATGTGATCACGACCCCGTTTTGAAAAAAAGTCCCGACGAAAAAGTAAGATGGTGTGGGAAGATGGTCGCCTAGAACGTCATGCTTTACGTAGTTTCACAGTAGCAGTTTGTTAGTGATATTACTTAGTCTGCATATATTGGTCTAATAGCCGATTCAAAGATGAATCTTGGAAAATGCATGATGATTTGCATTAGATTAGTAGAGTACAGAATAATAAGCAAATAAATAGTATTTTGCGAGAAAATAGAATCAAATATTTATCCAATGAACGAAACTACCAATTTGTCAAAAGTGGCGACCAATTGGGCTGTTTCTCCAGGCGGAAGCATCTTGACTGACGAGACACGACTTTTATAAGTACAGAAATTTCGTAAAATCTGCGAAAGCATCTCGACTGGCGACAGGTTAATGAATTCATTAATTTTACCTACCAGAGACGCATTCTAGTGTTGACAACGGTACAGCCGAAGCTATATGTTCCAATCGTTTACATTCAACAAGTATTCTAGCACGTTGGATGGTCAAAGGTGCACTAGATTAATTGGAACCACTCGAATGACCAATTATTTTTGTAGGGATAGGAACTGCTGACTTAATAATAGCATGGTGGCCGACTATAGCTTTCAGTCGCCAACAGGACCAATGGTCTATTTGTCACATTGTTCCTCATATTCAATCATAGTTCCCACTATATCATATGATAGGCATGTCACTAACTCGGAGGGTTTGTGTTGTGATAATTATGTCAAAGAAAATCTTGCAATAGACAAATATCACGAATATTAAACACACTATTTTGAATATGAGGAACCTAATGGCATGGTTTTTCGTTATGTTTTGCATTGAGGTATTATTATTAAGATTATCGAACACTATTTTATATCATTTCCCTTTACTCATCCTGGTTGGTCAATATAAAAAAAGGAATGTTTTGGGTTTGTCGATATGCCTCTTGGGCCTCGACGTGTGACATATATAAGAGTCCAGTATAACCAAAGAAGGCACATTGCTTAGAACGAAACTCGAGCTTGCGAGCATTGTAAGGATGGAGGTTGGGCCAAACCGCACACCCAAAAATAGGTAAAAAAATAATAAAGCTTTGTTTTAAAAAGACGCTCAGGTGGAGATTGGGAAGCAATAACTTTACTAGGAAGACGATTAATCAAATAAACCGCCGTGGAAAACACATCATCCTAAAATTTTAGACGCATGGAAGCATGAACGAGAAGAGATAGGCCAACCTCAGCAACGTGTCTGTGTTTGCGTTCAGCAGAGCCATTCTTCTGATGAGCATGGGAACAAGAACCATGGTGAGAAAATTCAACTTTTTGAAAAAATAATTGACTTTTGATACTCACTCCCCAATCAGTTTGAAGAGTAAGGATTTTCTTATCAAACAGTCTCTCAACATAATGCTAAAAGTCATGGAACCACTAAAAACATCAGACTTATTTCTCAACAAATAGATCCAAGTATACTTGCTATAATCATCAATAAAATTGGCATACTATTTATTACGACCAACTGAAGTTGGAGCAGGACCCCATACATCAGAAAACACAAGTTCTAAAGGAGCAGAAGATACACTGGAGGAGTTAGGATAAGGTAACTGATGGCTCTCAGCCTTTTGACATGCATCATACACTGACCATTTATTTGACTCATTAAACGAGATATTATTATCTCAAAGATTTTTTTTAACTATGACTGATGAAGGATTTCCTAGGCGCCTATGCCAATGAGAAGAAGATTGGACACCAAAAGCTTGTTTCCTGGATGATGAAGGCGAAGGAGGTAGTGGATAGAGGCCACCAATGCATCTACCTTCGAGAACCATGTTCCTCGTGTCCTAATCCTTAAAATAGAAGTGGAGTAGAAATAAGATTTTTCGTGGCATCAGGTCCATGAAGAATATTATTGAGACGAAGATCACGATTAGGGGTGTGATGTAAGGAGTGACCAATGTGATATATATCCATACCTGGACCATAAGCATTGTGGACTTGATCTTGACCACGATAACGATATCTCACGGTCAGTTTGTCGAGCTCTCATGTAATATGATCTATCACCTCAATATCACTATACCAATTTGTATGTATGCCATAAGAACTTGTTGTCGCACCCGCAGATCTTTCAGTCTGAGATTGATAATTTTTGTTGAAACGCTTCCAACACCTATACGCTGGATGTCCCTCTTTACAACATATTTGGCAGATGACGCTAGGAGCTCCACCGCCCTGAACACGTCCACCCCCTCCTTGGCGCTATTGTCCGCCTTGGGGATAATAGTTTCCTCCTCCATCACTGTTCTTCTCGGGATAATAGCCACCCCCTCTATTGTAATTTTTTAAACCGCCACCGCGACCACTTCCATTGTTTCCACACCCGCCACCATGGCCGCTGCCTCACTATCCAAAGCCACTTCCACCTCCACGGTTTCCATAGCCTCCATGCAACGCAACATTGGCAGAGATATCACCGCCAAAGACTCCATTGTCAAGAGTCCTTCCTTCCAAACAGGCCTCATAAGGGAGAAACATGGAATAAAGGTCACTAATCGTGACTTTCGTTGCAGTCTTTACCAACACCGTGATTGATGCCATGAAGCCATCATACTAGTCATCTAGGCCAACTAGGATATAGGAGATTATCTGTGAATCATCCAATTTATCTCCGGTGTTCACCATCTCATCGGCAAGGGCTTTGATCTGGTTGAAACAAGATTTGCCAGATATGCTGGAAGATCCGACTCTATGAAACTGCATAGAACATCTCTGTTACAGATGTCCATACTTCTATCAAGCTTTCTAACCCAGAGACTTGAATCAAAACTTTGATCATCATGTTCCTGAGGAGGTAGCTAAGTACAGCTTGTCTTACGCGATCTAGCATGCGTAGGTGGCATTGGGGATCTGCACATCCTTCCCGTTGTCATCCTTGGTAGTGATCTCCACCTATGGTGCCTTGATTGATCCATCGAGGTAACCAGCCAACTACGCACCTCGGATCGTTGGCATGAACTGAGTTTTCTAGATCATGAAGTTCTCTCCCGTGAGTTTTTTAGAGAGGGACTCGCCAAACGAACCTCTAGAGGGTTCCATGGATTAGGATGATGAGGCTTAGAGACTCATGGCGAGTGTAGAGGCGGTGATGCCGATCTGATTTTGGCAATATCTTTTGAGTAATGAGGCTATCGATAACTTGATGGAGCGACGATGGTAGATGCTACGACGAGGCTGTCTTTGAGTGACATGGGTATGACTTATCGGGTTCCCATAATTGATATACTTCGTACATACTTAGACTATGGCCCAAGGCCCTCAAAGAAACAAATGTCCTAGAAGCATCCGAAGCCTAGGAACCAAACTTGTTGATCAAGATAGAAGTACCAACTGACATAGTTAGGTATCTGTAATTAACTTGTAACCAGTTCGTGTTGGACTCTGAGACCCGGCCTCTCATATATAGGATGGGAGGAGCCGACGGAGTGGGCACCATAGCTTTGAGGAAAAAACAATCCGTTGTGATCGAGTTAGATTACATCTAGCAAATTGGCGACTCTGTAATCCTCGATTTCCATAATCATGGAGGACTTTGACTCCCTTTGTTTGTCTCATAGGCCAAATATAGCACCAGCGCTCTCTTTTCCATCAAACCCAAGTCCATAACAATGGACATTGTCGAGGTCTCCCCTCGTGAATTGGCGCCGTTTGTGGGAACTTTGAGCATTGGACTTATGAATTCGGTGGCTTTACCTTCACCAAGCAGCAACCCGACGATTGGGGTTGGCGAGATCCACCATGATCCCTTCGATCTTGATCCATGCTCGCCCACACCTCTGCCAGAAAACTTTGAGGAGGAGACAAATCTCATGATCGGGAACCTTCACTTTCATATCAGGGAACCAGTATTTTGTCCCTTTCGGATCCGATGTTCTCGGGTCTGTCAGTTCCAATCATAGCACCTGCGGCAACACCAAAATCCTATATCGGCTCCACAGAAAGGGCCACCACGCATCTGACAAATATCGAAGACAATAGCAACCACACCACGAATCTAGGGGATTTGACCGATATCTATGATGGCCTCTCCTTCGGACCTGACTCTAAAACATCATAGTCCGCCAACTTGGACCCGACAAATGGAGAATCTAAGAAAAGTGTCGACTCCGGGATCAAAAAGGTAGATTTATATCCAGAGCAGGACCCGTGGGATCTCACTAGTCCAAAAGATAGTGTCTCCTGTAAGTCTGAAAACTATAGAGACAACTCGCACATGGAGCACCACCAGGTGTGTGTGGTCATAGGAGCCACAACAAGAGATGAAGGAACTTCAATAGAACGCGACGAACACAGTAACCCAATTATACAGCCTAATGATATTATCTCGGAAAACGATATAATTGCACACAGGAACGGGTCGGAACCACCCGTTGAAAATCATGTCATCCAAGGAGGAGGCGGAGCACACAATGGTGAACGTATAACTGTTTAGATACCATCAAATCCTGGGAGAAAGCAAGAAACGCTATCATGGGTGCAGTACCCATGACGGTGAATGCTTCACACAATGATTTAATAGTGTACCAGTACCTCCTTCACAAGCAGAGATGGCAACTGGTCAAGATGCAAAGGGACCTGGAATAGCGCAAAAGGAGAGCTGATGAATCTCGCACACGACAGGCGCAACATAGCTCCACCCACAAGTATGGAAGCGTCGCAGGACGATCACAACCAGGAAGGGGTGGCTCTCGGCTAAATAATATACCTAAAGCTGAAAGACGCGACATCACCCGAGATCTGGATCTGTCATTCATGTTCGTAGATTCAGCATGCCATATCTAGGTAAAAATGGCACAAGTCACCCTCTTCGCAGCTCAAACATATCTACTCACAACTCAGCCGACATCCGATGGTCCACGAGATCCATCCATTTCTCCGCCCTCATGGGCCTCAGCATGGTCAAGGCAACACTTGCAAAGGGATACTAGGATATGATCCCACAATCCAATAGATCACCGCGTCGTCGCAGTAGCCCTTGGTAGGTGGCAAAAAACCAAAGATCCAGGTCACCGGACCACGCGTGTTTCACGCGCTCCCCGCGTGGTCACGATGCCAGGGACGACATTATGCAAAGCAAAATCAATAAAGCTCAGGAAAGGCATAGAAGGTACTGAGACGATGAAAGTGAAGATGATTTCGAGGCATGTGGTGCAAGATGCTTCACCCATCCGGTTCACAAGACGCTCGTACCCAAGGATTTCAAGCTCTCTCACGATCACCAAAAGTACTATGGCTACCAAGAGCCAGATGCGTGGTTGGCCGATTATTTACAAACTATGAAACTTCTGGGTGGATCAAAAGCCACAACTAGGAAAAGCTTGTAATTGCACTTAACCGGTGCCGCATGGTCTAGGCTATGACAGTTGCCCGAAGAATCAATCAGCAGTTGGGGTGATCTGGAAGACAAGTTCATCATAAACTTAAAATCCACATTCAAGCGACCCGCATCCATTGAGGAGTTGAGGGCGTGCAAGTAAAAATCATGAGAACCAATACATGCATTCATACATCAGCGGAACATCATTAAAAACTCAGCTGAAGATATCTTCGATGAGAGGGCGACTGAAGCTTTCAACGATGGTATGCACCGAAAAGAATTCATAGAAGAGATGGGTCGGGTCAAGCTGAAGACGATCTCCCAGTTGATGGACATGGTGAATCGATGGGCCGATGGCTTGAAGCAGGGTTGCTCACCCAAAGAAAATCGTGACAGACGAAACAACAACAACAACACGAGACAATGTAACTATGACAGTTACGGAGGGACAGGCTATGTTGCGGCTGGTTACATCAATGAGGACAATCGTAGGAGTGACAATCACAGCGGAGGATATCGAGGCAACTGAGATGAAGGAGGACCAAGTGGAATAGCGCAGCAGTACAGACCGAGGCAACCAAGGGAGGAACCAATGCCAGTTGTATAGATATTAGATGGATCAATGCCACATGCACTACTACATCGACTCTAAAGGAAGGAGGCGATCAAATCACCTCATGAAGGATTGTCACACCTTTTGGGAGCTTCAGCGAGTATACAGCAGTGATGAGTCCAAAATTGAAGCATATTTAAGTATACAAATTATTTATATTGTCACTCATTACATGCTATATCTAGCTACAGCTATGCCTATTATGTATGATTATTAGTTCTGATTCATTTTCACATGGACTTTGCACAACTAGTAGTTTTAGTATGATTTTATTACTTTTTCTTGTCTTTGACTTGTGTGTAGGTGTTGTGATGGATTATGGATAAATAAAGGCAAAAGGAATCAAGAGGATGCAATATGAAGGAGCTGTAGGCATCAGACTTAGCCATTCGAGGGGTGGAAAAGGTGGATTTTTTCGTCAACTCAAAATAAAGATCCAAGGCCATGGTGTTGTAGCCCTTGTCCATATGAATACAGCAAGCTGAAAAACACCCAAATGAGAGTTTGTGTGAAGAAATGGTGGCCAAAATACAAAAGCATACTGTGCCGTTAACGACCACTGGTACGGGCGGGTACGGTCGTACCGTTCGCCCGTACAACGGGTCTGGGCACACGGAAACTGCATTTTGGACGCGTTTCTTCACAAAATCCATCCCGGTTTGTTTCTAGACCTTCCTTAGGTTATAAGGGATGTTCATAGAAAGCAAGGCCTCGTCCAACCAGGGGCGGATTTGGTTTGGATGGGGTCTCGCTTGGACACTGGGGAGATCTGGATAGAGTCTTTCTCGCTCAGTAAAGAAGAGTACGCGCGCTCAGTCTTACGCAGTGGATCTTCGGGCAACCAACCTTTTTTCGATCACTTTCAGCTTTACGTCTTGGCCATTAGATTTATGAACGATACCGCCCATATTAATCGAGTACAAAACTTCCGTAAGCCTAGGTTACGATAGGAAAGTAACACGACTGAAACATAATTAGCAATGGTACTGGATCAGCATAAGAGGTTGGAGTCTGGGGACTATTGGGGGCTCCCCTAGGCCTATATAAAGAGACGAGGAGCCAAGGGATAAGGATACCTCTCCATATACATCCACGGTGGAGCCCTGCCACCGTGCCATCTCCATAGCCGCCACACCTCCAAGATCTATATCTCCATCTACACCCCCACACCATTCAACCAAGAGGAAGAAGATAAGGAGGCCATCACCATCACCACCACCACGCATCGAGCGCCGACTCCATCACCATCTCCATCTCCATCAACGCCTCTATCTCCCTCTCTCTTGTATTTAGTATTTGTAAGATTGAACATGACGATGATCTCCATGAATTCTTCTTTGTGTTATTCTTCATCTATGATTGAGTAATTGAGTCAGTTCTAGGTTGAGGTATGATCTAGTATGTAACCCTAGATATCGTGGCTTGATCTATTATATTACACTCTCCCCTAGTGAGAAGGAGAATGAGTTCATGTGATCCTTTGGTCTGAAGTGTATTATTGACTTGCGCGAGTGACAGTGACGCGAGACTCTATGTAGTACACATGTGTGACAACCCGGAATCATTGGGGATAATTATTTATCTAAAGATGTATCTTGTGTAATTCCAATAAACAGATACATAGTTGCCCCTCTAGTACTAGTGAAATCGAAAGCCTAGACACCGCCTTACTCTAGTCAATACTAGAACTACAACCCCTTTAGTTTAGTTCTTGTTCTAGTTTACTTTCAATACTTTATTTATCGTGTTACTAGTTACTTTAAATCTCTCTTGTTTACTATTATTGTAGCAACTTATAGTGTAGACTATCTCCAAACATCATTTTGGGTGCGAATGTGGCCGCATTGACAATGTGGCTGCGGGCTTGTGTTGTTGCTATTTGCAAAGCTTCCAAGGGATGAAATTGATAAATAATATTTGCTGCTACAAGTATTGCAATAACCCTGTTATTGCTCAGGAAATCTAGGCATCAAGCAACAAGTTAGCCAAAGCAACAAATCAAGGGTACATCCCCGTACCACGCACCCTAGCAATCAACACACCGCCACCACAACCAAGGGCACCCCCTAGTAGCTCTGACAATCTAGTAGCAACCAAAGGCAAATATGGAATAGAACGACGAGTACCCAAGATCTAGGGGAGCAATGCACATGATCTACAAAGGTCTCCCATACAATAGAATACAAAAACTAATCACCCGACAAGTTAACATGGCAGTAAGGATGCCGCCACCAACACCCGAGTAACTCTACTAGTCTAAATAGAAAATCACCTTTAGTAGAGATGACCACCGCCTTCGGATCCCTCGACCGGGTCATTTGGCACTAATCGTTGAGGCGTAGATCGGAAGGTTCAACATGAGCAAAGTATTTATGGACGCAGGAAGAAGTATCAACCTCATCTACGTGAAAATGCTATGCGCAATGAACTGCTCTCTAACCAACCTGGAACCAATGGATACCTCCTTCCATGGCATCGTCTCGAGAAAAGCTGAGGTTCCTTTAGGCAAGATCTACCTTGATGTTATCTTCGAAACCCGAGAAAATTTTAGGCGGGAAAAACCGAGTTTGAAGTCATGGACTAGCCATCTCAGTATCACGCAATCCTGCGATGCCCAACATTTCCATGATTCATGGCGGTGCCACACTATGCATACCTCATGATGAAGATGCCAACACCCAATGGAATCATATCTGTTAGGGGAAGTTTCGCCCACCCGGACAACTGCGACCGCAAGTTCAACAAGATCTCTGAATCGTTTCGCATAGAGACAAAGTTTGCCCAACTCAAAATCACTAACGAGCACAATGGTATGCGAGAAGAAACGGTAACCATACCCGACTAAGCTTTTGAAGCAACAAAGGACTCAAAGGAAGTGCAGGTCCATCCGACAGACCCCAAGAAAACAGCTTATGTGGCCTCTAACCTTAGTCCCGCATAGGAAAGCATGCTCATCGAGTTCCTCCATGAGTGCTGGAAAATCTTCGCATGGGCCCCAGCTGACATGCCAGGAATTCCTAGGGAACTTGCCGAGCATGCACTCAACATCTATCCCAATGCACGAACAGTTAAACAATCACTTCGCTGCTTCGTGGAGCCAATACAAAAGGCCATTGGAAAAGAACTCCATCACCTACTTGATGCAAACTTCATCAAGGAAATAAAAAAGCAACATGGGTCGCTAACCCAGTGTGTCCCCCAAAGAAAAATACGGTCAAAGTACGCATGTGTATCAACTTCACCATATTGAACAAGCACTGCCCAAAGGATCACTTCCCACCCATGCGAATCGATCAAATCATTGATGCAACCACCGGATGCGAACAACTTTCCTTCTTAGATGCATACTCCAGATACCACCAAATTCGGATGAAAGAAGCAAACCAAGACAAGACGGTAGTTATCGCACCTTATGGTGTATTCTGCTACACTACAATGCCCTTCGTGCTGAAAAACGTGAGTGCCACCTACCAGCGGATGATGCAAAACTGCCTTGGAAACCAAATCGGTAGAAATGTCCAAGTCTACATTGATGATGTCGTGATTACAATAAGGCAAGAGTCAACTTTTATCGATGATCTGCGCGAAACATTCGATAATCTTGACAAATACTGCATCAAGCTCAATCCGACAAAGTGCTCCTTTGGATTCCTTGTTGGGCAACTCCTCGGGTACCTCATGTCTTCCACGGGAATCAAACAAAATCCTGAAAAAATATAGGCGATCTTAACAATGAAGAAGCCGACAAACTTGCGAGGTGTCCAGCAGCTAGCTGGGCGCGTGGCGGCATGATACATTGCAAATGTATCTATAATTTTTGATGGTCCATGCTTGGTTTTATCTACTTCCTTATGTTTTGTCCACACTTTGGAGTACTTTTCATATGATTTCTTGGACTAACCTATTAACAAGATGCCACAGTGCCAGTTGCCTGTTTTCTGCTGTTTTTGGTTCCAGGAAAGTCAGAAAATCAATATTCTCGGAATTGGACCGGACAAAAGCCAAAGTCGTTATTTTCCCGGAAGATTCACGGAGCCAGAAGGAGAGACGAAGAGGAGCCATAGGGTGGCCAAACCACCCCTAGGCGCGGGTCCCCCCAGGCCACCCTAGGCCATGGTGTGGGCCCCCTGGCTTCCCACCGACCTTGCCTCTTCGCCTATAAGATGCCTCCCGATGTAAAAACTCTAAATCATCAAGCCTCCAGCCACGAAAAGTTCCGCAGTGTCGCCACCACCGAAGGGGAGATTCGGGGGACAGAAAGTCTCTGTTCCGGCACCCTGTCGGGACGGGGAAGTACCCCTGGAGCCATCTCCATCAATCTCCACCACCATATCCATCACCATTGCTGATTCCCATGATGAGGAGGGAGTAGTTCTCTCTCGAGGGTAAGGGTTCTACCGGTAGCTATGTGTTCATATCTCTCTCTATGCATGATCTTATTGAGATCATGAGCTTGTAATCTATAGATCTACCTTGCTACTCAAGTGCTTTAATAGATCTCTGCTCTCCCCATGTGTGTGAAAGTGACAGCATGCACACCATGGTGGCACTTAGGCTAGAGATTACAAATACTTGTTATGAGTTATTTTTGGAGTTGGATGTTTCTATGAAATTGTGGTGTTTGTTGGAACCATCTAGAGCTCATGGTGACAGTGTGGGGTTATCTAGATGGGGAAGCGGACTTTGAGGAGTGCTGTTATAGCCCTGCGATGGATTAGAGTGTGCAACTGGAGAGTAGTTCAGCGTAGTATCATAAAGAAGAATATATTTATATGAGAGTGTTCACTAGTGAAAGTATGATCCCAAGGCCTTATTTCTAAGCACTGAAACATCGTTTGCTATTAGATCTATTACATGTTTGCTTGCTTCTATCTTTATTTCAGTTTTACTTTAGTCTCTTCCACGCCATCAAAGTATTTTCTATCACCGTTACCACTTATAATTATCTATACCACTCGTATTTCACTATCTCTTCGCCGAACTAGTGCGCCTATACACCTGACAAGTGTATTGGGTGTGTTAGGGACACAAAAGACTTCTTGTATCTTGATTGCAGGGTTGCTTGAGAGGGAATACCTTTGACCACTTCCTCCCTGAGTTCGATAAACCTTGGGTGATCCACTTAAGGGAAAACTTGCTGCTGTTCTACAAACCTCTGCACTTGGAGGCCCAACAATTGTCTACAAGAATAGAAGTGCGTAGACATCAATCTATTTTCTGGCACCGTTGCTGGGGAGGTAAGGTAAAAGGTACTCACATCCTCCGGTGTGAGTGCTCGAAGTTATTTCCTTTAGATTCTGCAATTATATCTTTTTGTTTCTTGTTTTTATTTTCACTAGTTAGGCTTAATGGAAAACAACAAAACAATTAGAGAGCTTTATAGTATTTATCTTGAGTTAGGACATGACGTGTTTGAAGAGAAAATTAAAAAACCTATGGAACTTTATTTGCATGCTAATAGCAATGTTGTTAGTATGAATTCTTTGGACACCATTATTGCTAATGCTATGGAAAATCTAAGCTTGGGGAAGCTAGTTTTTATGAAAATGATCTTTTTAGTTCCCCAGCTTTGGAAGATAGCTATTCTATTGCTTATGATGATACCAAACCTCCAATATATGATGATTACAATGATGAATATGATATTTTCAGTCCACCTACTATTGAGGAGAAAATTAATTATGATTACAATATGCCTCCTATATTTGATGATTATAGTGATGAGAATAATAATGATAGCTATTTTGTTGATTTTGCTCCCACTACAATTAATAAGTATGACTATGTTTATGTGGAGAGTATTAATTCTTTTAAGCATGTGGCTCGTGATAAAAATGTTTTATGCGATAGTTATATTGTTAAGTTTATTCATGATGCTACTGAAAGTTATCATGAGAGAGGGAAACATGGTTTTATGCATCTCAATCATATTAAGTTTCCCCTCTTTATGTTGAAATTTTTGAAGTTGCACTTGTTTTGCTTCCTATGCTTGTTGCTTTGTGCTTTCATGACTTGTTTCTTTACAATATTCCTATGCATAGGAAGTGGGTTAGACTTAAATGTGTTTTGAATTTTCTTCTTGATGCTCTCTTTTACTTCAATTCATATTTCTTATATGAGCATCTTCTCAAACTATCAAGCCTAACTTAAAGGCGATAAAGAAAAGTACTTATTGGGAGATAACCCAAAAGTTTTAGATGAGTCTTGGAAGTTATTACCTCTGTAATAACTGCTCCTTATCCTTTTTGTTTGCTTTTTGTACCAAGAGTAACCTCTAATGAGAGAGAAGTAATGATTGGGAAAGTTGCTGTCCCGAGACAGATTTCTGTGCTTCACCGTAAAAATTAGTGTAAAATCTCTTTAAGTCCTTTTGAAGCGTGAATTTTTGTGCTTCTGACCGAGGTTGTTATCTAACTTTCGTTAGTTCAACACTTTTCTATTTTAGCAACCTAATGTCTTATAAAAAAATCGTCTTTACCTTCTGGTCTGTTTTGACAGATTTCTGCCATTTTCTGCATTTGCTTCTTGTTGGTTCCTTTTTGAGTTCTTTTGGGGAATTGAGCTTTTTGAGGGAAGTGCTACAGTAGCTAGTTTTCTAATGGAAGTTTATTTGGTGTTATAACTGAACCTAAACACTTATTATCTTGAGTGCACTAATGTTGCTATTAAAGATTGTGTGAAGTTTTGTATGAAGGAAAAATTTGAGGTGTATGGAAGGAATGAGTAATGAGATGAAGGATGGACTAAAGCTCAAGCTTGGGGATTCCACACGTGTCCCCCAAGAAATATCCAAGCAGTAAAAGTGTAAAATCTTGGGGATGCCGAAGGCATCCTCCTCTTCATCAATAAAAATCCTAGGTTTCTTACAAACGCTTCATTTTTATTGTTTCATGCACAGTTGTGTTGTTCTTGGAGCGTCTTTTTTTTCATTTTTCGTTTTGGTTTTCGTTTTCTTTGTTTGCTAAGTTTGCTGAATAAATTGGTTGGACCTCCTCTTTCATGCGTTGGTTTTCAAATAGTTTGGTTTGGATTGGAAAAGAGTAGGAAAGTTAATGCTCAAGTGGTAAAGAGAGCTTGTTTTTGACTGTGGCCCATGCTTTACCATACCATTCTTGATATTGTGTTGGCTTTATGCTTAGTATTCTTTGCTGTATCATGACTTGTTATAAAAAATTGAGATTGCTTAATGTGCCTTGGAAGGATCATGCGTTGTTTTAGCATATTAAAGCATAGTATTGTGGTATTCCCCTTTGATGCTTTATTTGGGTTGACTTGGCACATGCTCACACCATGTTATGACTATCCCAAGTCACCATAGACTTTATGATCCTATAGTTTTCAACTTGTAGTACCACTTTATGCTTTGATCAATGATGTTTTGTCGCTCTGCATGATTATGGCCATTATTGCTCTCTTAGTTGGTCGCTCCCAGTCTTTTGCTAGCCTCCACAACCAAGTATGAGTTCCACTCATGCATCCAACTCCTAAAACCAAGTTATTCCAAAGAGTCCACCATACCTACCTACTAGCATATGCTATTCCAAGTATAATCATGTTTTTATCTACCTTCTGAATTAAACTTGTTATGAGAAAACTAGTGATTAAATCTCTCACGAACTTGATGGCACACTTTACTTTTCTTGCCCTTAATAAACTTGAACCATAGTGTCGTCTATGTTGTATATTCTTGCACTTATTTGTTGGGGATTAGTAGAACCATGTTGTCATGGGGAACGCTTTCAACAATGCACGGGTACTTTGTACCTAGTTGATAGCATGCTCTTTTGTCTATGGATGTCGTCGGTGTGAAATGAAAGGGGGGCTTGTAAGTCCATGGAGTTAAGTATATGTGTTAGAGAAACACCTGGGCCGCTGGTCTAATCCATGCTGACATGGTGGAAACCTGCAGCGTAACCATAATGAGCTGTCTATGAAGCATTCTTCTTATAAAAAAAAGTGTCCTATATTGAGAAAAAAGAGAAAAAAGAGAGATTATGAAAAGAGGAAAGAGAGAAAAAGCACCATATTCCCATGGTAAATAAGAAGATTGCTGAGATGCTTGTTGTTTGCTTGCCTTGTCATTTTGATATGGGGATTCTTCCATATCATCGGGCAAGGGGGTACCCTGTTGGCGGTTCTCTATGATACACATGTACTTACGATGACAAGAACCTACCGTTTACTAAACTTGAGTAGCATGAGGAGCGGCCCTCGTATTCAAGGGGCATGAGATTTCTAACTTATACTTCGTCAAACATATACTCCATAGTTTGTTCACTTTAACCTTAATCACTTCAAAATGCTTATGATAGGGGCAATGAGAGTTGAAAGCTATTAAGTACCATAATTTTTGGAAGCTCTTTATGAAACTTGAATCCCTACTTCCTTCTATGAAGGCCTTTCTTTTACTTTTATGTTGAGTCTCCACCTTCTATCTTTATGCACCTACTTTGAGAGCATAGTGGCCATTCTTAGTTCTATGTGCATTGTCCCAAGACTTGTTGATTGATGCATAGCTTTGATATTGCTTGTTTTAAACTATTTGTATCTAGTCACTCTGATGAACTTTGAAGGTGTCCTATGCATTTATATTTGCTACTCTATGAGGGACAAGCTGAATACTACTATGCTATGTTTTCCTTATCTGAAATAAACAAACGTCTTGCAAAGCATTGTTATTCATGAATCTTTTGTTTGTATCCTTCAATGTTGCAACATAGTTCCTTTGTCTTATTGTTAGAACTTTGTCTTTCATGTTATGATTGAAGTACTATGATCCCAGCTTTGAATGTTTTACAAATACTTTGATCAAGTTTATGATGGTGCATGTCACCTCAAAAATTAATCTTTCTTTTTATCATTTACCTACTCGAGGACGAGCAGGAGTTAAGCTTGGGGATGTTGATACATTGCAAATGTATCTATAATTTTTGATGTTCCATGCTTGGTTTTATCTACTTTCTTATGTTTTGTCCACACTTTGGAGTACTTTTCATATGATTTCTTGGACTAACCTATTAACAAGATGCCACAGTGCCAATTGCCTGTTTTCTGCTGTTTTTGGTTCCAGGAAAGTCGGATAATCAATATTCTCGGAATTGGACCGGACAAAAGCCAATGTCGTCATTTTCCTAGAAGATTCACGGAGCCAGAAGGAGAGACGAAGGGGGGCCATAGGGTGGCCAAACCACCCCTAGGCGCGGGTCCCCCCACGCCGCGCTAGGGCATGGTGTGGCCCCCCTGGCCAACCACCGACCTTTCCTCTTCGCCTATAATATGCCTCCCGATGCAAAAACCCTAAATCATCAAGCCTCCAGCCACGAAAAGTTCCGCAGCGCCGCCACCACCGAAGGGTAGATTCGGGGGACAGAAAGTCTCTGTTCTGGCACCCTGCCGGGACGAGGAAGTGCCCCCGGAGCCATCTCCATCGATCTCCACCACCATCTCCATCACCATTGCTGATTCCCATGATGAGGAAGGAGTAGTTCTCTCTCGAGGCTAAAAAAGGTTCTACCGGTAGCTATGTGTTCATCTCTCTCTCTATGCATGATCTTATTGAGATCATGAGCTTGTAATCTATATATCTACCTTGCTACTCATGTGCTTTAATAGATCTCTGCTCTCCCCATGTGTGTGAAAGTGACAGCGTGCACACCATGGTGGCACTTAGGCTAGAGATTACAAATACTTGTTATGAGTTATATTTGGAGTTGGATGTTTCTATGAAATTGTGGTGTTTGTTGGAACCATCTAGAGCTCAAGGTGACAGTGTGGGGTTATCTAGATGGGGAAAGCGGACTTTGAGGAGTGCTGTTATAGCCGTACCATGGATTAGAGTGTCCAACCGGAGAGTAGTTCAGCGTAGTATCATAAAGAATAATATATTTATATGAGAGTGTTCACTAGTGAAAGTATGATCCCTAGGCCTTGTTTCTAAGTACTGAAACACCGTTTGCTATTAGATCTATTACATGTTTGTTTACTTCTATCTTTATTTCAGTTTTACTTTAGTCTCTTCCACGCCATCAAAGTATTTTATATCACCGTTACCACTTATAATTATCTATACCACTTGTATTTCACTATCTCTTCACCGAACTAGTGCACCTATACACTTGACAAGTGTATTGGGTGTGTTGGGGACAGAAGAGACTTCTTGTATCTTGATTGCAGGGTTGCTTGAGAGGGAATACCTTTGACCACTTCCTCCCTGAGTTCGATAAACCTTGGGTGATCCAGTTAAGGGAAAACTTCTTGCTGTTCTACAAACCTCTACACTTGGAGGCCCAACAACTGTCTACAAGAATAGAAGTGCGTAGACATTACAACACTAAGTTGATTCATTTCTCGGATGGGCGAAAAAGCACTACCATTTTATGCACTACTGAAGAAATCATATACTTTCAAGTGGACTAACGAAGCCCACCGAGCCTTTGAGAACCTCCAGAAAACACTATCGACATCGCTGATCTTGGTGTCACCCTTGGAAATGGAGCCACTACTGTTGTACATCGCCGCCACCAACCAAGTGGTCAGCATGGCATTGGTCGTCGAATGACCCAAAGAATAAAAAATCCATGGTGTCCAACGATCGGTCTACTACCTCAGTGAGGTAGTATCTACATCCAAACAAAGGTACCCGCACAATCAAAAGCTTGCATATGGTGTCTTAATGACAGCATGGAAGTTGCGACACAACTTCTCCAAGCATCCAATAGTGGTGGTCCCTCAACTACCCAGAAGCTACGGGGTGTGTCTCTCTTTAGAGAATTGAGCTGTCCCCTCGAGATATCACGTACGAGAAGCAAAAAACAATAAAATCTCAGGTCCACCCTAACTTCATCACAGAGTGGATGGAAATCCAAAGCGTGGGTCCCCGGATTTGTCGAGTGCATGGACCATGTATTTTGCGGGTCCAAAAGAACTAAAGGAGTAGGAGCTGGCGTCATACTAGTATCACCCCAAGGAGAAAAATGTGCTCCATACTTCGGATGAGTTTCCGAACGCGTCAAAAAATGAAGCTGAATACGAGGCCTTCTTGCACGGCATGCAGATGGAAAAAGCCCGCGACACAATGAAGGCACCAAAATAGCCATCTTCCATCGTGTTTAAAAAAAATTTGGTCAAGAAACTCTCCTTCCTTCCCACTAATGACTAATAATTGCAAAGATATGCAAAATCTTGCTTTTATTTGTGTTGTGCAGGAAATCAAACTTTTTAATGCAAAATCAGGAGTCATAATGAAGGTTTTTGAGGAAGTCCACATGGCCAAGTAATTGGGGAGTCATTCCCTAGCGTCAGCAAGCTTAACGACCACTGGTATGGGCAGAGCTCGCCCATACTGTCCACCCTCACCATGTGGGGATGGCTTCATCTCGTCAAACCCTACAACTTTTATGAAGACTCCTATATATTTTGAGACTCCAGCCACCGACTAGAGAGCCGCCATTCTCAGATTACACATAGCACCACCAAAGGAGATGCACCCCATTGTTCACCCATTGTTCATCACTTCCATCACCCATCCTTTCCATTAGCCATAGCCATTGCTTTGTACTTTAGATCTCCTTGTGGTTTGGCGACCATTGTAAGAATGTTTGATTTCAATCTAAGTATTTTGCATAATGTTTTCTACCCTTGATCTATTTTTTATGAGTGAGTACTCCTCATGGGCTGCGGGTTGGGGATAAATGTAGCAACAATTATGTGCATCTAACTCATGGGATTATTGTGTTTTGTTTGCAATAGAGATTTGTATCTTTTGGTTCTTTGTCTCTTGCCTCAATCTCTGGACTTTTAGGTACCCAAGATACCATCGATTGATAATGGCTTGAGGTGAGATACTTGGCTATGAGCAATCTCATAGGAACCCTAGTGACAGATAGCGTAATATGGTCTTCATTTAGCGACCCATTCGGGATCACAAAAACGTCACCACTTAATGCTTTGATCAGTGTTTTACACTTAATAATCATTTGTAGCTCGTTGCTTTGTGGTGCACTCAGTTGGATTAAAAGACTATTGCGATGCCGCTGCATCATGGGGTCTCTAGTATATTAGGATGTGTTTCCCACAAGAGATTATCCCTATTCTCTAGTATATTAGGATGTGTTTCCCACATGACTATGCTTATTATTATCTTTTATCCCATATGTTGTGCAGCTACAGATGGATCTTCAACCCTGGCCTATCTCCATCCATTGAAACCCATTATAAAAGTAAACTAGATTGGTCCGGTAAACTAAGGTAAAACAAAGAAACAAAGTCTTGAAGATGTGTCCTTTTATTTCCTTTTAGCATTGCTTTCCAAGGTTCAATTAAACCTAGGTATTCTAGGGAAAAAGCTATTATACTTCCATGAATACGGATCGAAGGTATCAACCCTTTTTCTAGCACCGTTGTCGGGGAAACAATTTCGCTATCCCGATGAGGTCACTAGAGACCTTGTTTTTAGTTTTATTATTAGTTTGTAGTTTATTTCTTGTTATTAGTTTACTTTATTGTTATCTATTTGAAAAATCAAAAAAATAGTTGCTTGTTATTTGTTTTCTTAACTTAAAAAATTACCAAAAATATAAGAGCCATGGATCAAAAGAGACTTGGGGAGTATGCTACTCCCACTGATTATTTTATTCATGCACCTATCACTCAACCCGCGGTTGATCCAGAAACCTATGAAATAAAGCATAACCTTTTAAGTTTGGTTCAACAAAACCAATTTGGGGGCTCATCTTCTGAGGATTCGGGTTTGCACTTAAACACTTTTACTGAAATTTGCGACATGATGCGTATTAAGGATGTAGATCCAAATGTTGTTAAATTAAGATTGTTTCATTTCTCTCTTAGAGGAAAGGTTAAGGATTGGTTGCTAGCTCTACCAAAGGGCACTATTAAATCTTGGGAGGAATGTACTAATTTGTTTATGACTAAATTTCCCCCCAGCTAAAACTATGAAGCTAAGATCCAACATTACAAGCTTTAGATAAGAAGACCGTGGGACACTAGCACTTTCCTGGGAAAGGATGAAAGAAGCCATAATGAACTTTCCTAGTCATGGGATGGAAGAATGGCTTATATTACATTTGTTTTATAATGGTCTTAACCCAATGTCTCAGTCTAGGCTAGATACTGCAATAGGAGGAACAATCATGGGAAAGCAAGTGAGTGTTGCAAAGAAATTAATTGATGATATGCAAAATAATCATGCCCAATGGCACGGGGAGAGAACCACGAAGAGAGTAAGTTCAATTACCGAGGTAAATAATGAAGAGCTTACATCTAAGGTAAACGACCTACTTAATATAGTAAAGGGTAAAGAAGATACCCAAAATGATGTCAATTTTATAGCTCGCACTCCTTTTAATCCTACATGGAAAAATCACAATTATGCTTCTAATGTTCAAAAACATTATTCTAATCATGTAGGAGCTCCTTACAACAATTATGATAATAATAATAATGGAGCAAATCATGGCAATCTCTCATTTGAGAAAATTGTTAGAACTTTCATATAAGCTCAAACTGAGAAAAATAATATGCTTATTACAATCACAGAGAACCACGAAAGTAGTATAGGAAAATTATCTAACCAAGCCGCTGCAATTAGAAATGATGTGCAGGCTCTACAGGAAAGGACAAAGATAGTGGAGGCTTAGTTTGGTAAGGTAGTTGAGAGACAAGATCTCATACTAGGAAAGTTTGCTGTAAAGCCCGAACCAAATCTGGTAGAAGACCTCAAGATGATGAGGGCGGTAACCATTGAAGAAAAGCCTGAAGAGTTGGATTATAGAAAAGTGCCAACACCCAAATATACCATGGAAGATCTACTAAAGATGATTACCATGAAGAATCCCGGTACAGAACAAGGTAATGATGTTATGTACCAAGAATTTATAAAACAAGTAGCATCTAAAGTTCTAGATTTAGATATGGAGTAAAATAGACTACCTGATAAGCTTCCTGCTAAGCTAGATGATTGATGGCTCAATGCACGGCACCCAGAAAAGTGTTGATGGCTCGTGGTTGATGTAGAGCTCATTGGGAACCCCAAGAGGAAGGTATGATGAGCACAGCAGCAAGTTTCCCTCAGTTATGAAACCAAGGTTTAATCTAACCAGTAGGAGCAAGGAAACACCCCAAAGGTGTTACTAGCTGAGCTTTGGCAGGGTGCACTACCGGTGCTAGTAGCAACGTGGAGACCTGCACAACACAACCATAGAACTTTGTTCCCAACTTGCGATAAGGTTGTCAATCTCATCGTGTTTTGCGGAAAACAAAGGACTAAACGTATCGAATGGAAAGAAGTAAAAGTTTGCAGAAAGTAAACACAAAGCAGTAAAATATTGTAGATTGTATGTAAAAGACAAGAACTAGGATCCATAGTTCACTAGAGGTGGCTCTCCTTAGATAGAAAACATGCTGGGTAAACAAATTACGGCGGGAAAATTGACAAACACCGAGAAAGCAATACATGCATATACTAATCATCTTGACTCCTTTGAGACTTGATTGGGCAATACAACATAATACATAGACCGCCATCCAACTGCATCTATGACTAATAATCCACCTTCAGGTTATCATCCGAACCCCCTCCAATATTAAGTTGCAAGCAACAGATTATTGCTTTACGAACTGCGTGTAAAGTAAACAATACGATTGTTCTATGAACAAAGGATTGTTGTTTTCTCCCTAATAGCAACAACACATCTATTACCTTAGAGATTTCTGTCACTTCCCCAGATTACCAGAGGCATGAACCCACTATCGAGCATAAATACTAACTCTTGGAGTTGCTAGCATCTACTTGGCCAAGATAGCTACTAACAATGCAAAGCATGCAAGATCTCAAATAAAAAACACATGATAGAATCAATAATCAATCTGAAATAGCATCTCAATATTGTAACACCCTCAAATCGGCCCTATGCAAGTTTTAGCCCTTTCTGCCAAACCCGCATAGAAACGATTCAAGGACGCCCACCAGGAACTTTCGTGCGGGTGGAAAACAAAGTAATACCATTACACAATAGTCCTCGATGGGACCCACAGAACAGATATATATACAACAGCGACTCAACGAGTCAAGAATATAGATATAATATTCAAAGATCCAAATCACCTTGAAAACGATAGAGCGTCCGGCTATGGACAAGATGCAAATGGGGCTAAGAGACCTGAAGAATAACCAATGGCGTCCATAACCCTTCCCAGGCCAAGCCGGAAGGATAACCCTGCTAATGACGTCGATCTCAAACCTGCTAAACAAAAGGGGTGCCGACAAAGGGCAAAGGAAAAAGAGGAGCGTCAGTACTGAGGCCAGTACACGGCGAGGCTAGAATTCAGCGGCTCTCGCCTACATAGGTATGGTGGACTGAAGCGGCGGCGCAAGAGCACTAAACAACCTATAGAGACTCAGTAAAAAGTGCGGCTATTAGAGAGGGAGAAGAAAGACCTATCCGGATCCAACCTGATAGTAACACCAAACATACCCATCCTGGTATTCCCCCTCGCGATCAAACGAGGAAGTCAAACCGAGGAACTCACACAGTTGGCAGTTTTATTTGTTCGATTATAGTTGAAGTACTTACTAGTCAGATATAGATAGCATGAGTCATCCTGATAGCATAAGTAGTGGGCAGTTTTAATCACCATTCCGTTGTAGTTGGAACATTTACTAGTCAGATGTAATTGTCCTGAGGAATCCCAAACCCCAGCAATTGTTGGCACTTTTATCACATTCCATTGGAGTTGCAATACTTACTAGACAGGTACAGCATGTCACAAAACAACCCAGATCCACCAGCTGTTGGCATTTTTAATATCCATTCCGTTATACTTGAGCTGATTACTAGTCACATAATAAGTCAAGTTTATAGCACTACTTTAGTTATGCTTGTCTATGATCGAGATACTATGCTCCAAGTCGTCCATAACCGCGGACACGGCTTTCAGAAAGATTTACCCTGCAGGGGTGCACAAATAGCAACACACACTCGATCAACCTCGAAAAAACCAAGTCAAAACCCAAAGAGGCATTCACGACAAAGTGATCACATGATTCATAAAATATTTTAGGAGGCCACACCACTAAGCTACCCGCAACGAAGTTGGCTGGCTTCGGAATGGACCCAGGGTTTGCGTCAATGGCTGTAAACGACTGGGAACCCGAAAGTGTGTCTGGGCTTGTCGATACCGCAAAAACACTCCGCAATCCTAAACAGTACAGGTGCTCCACGCACAATCTTAAATAAAGCAGTAAACATGGCATAAGTACAGGATAGTAATAAAACCCCAAACTAGTTTGTGGCCCCAAGAAATAGAAATGAATCAAGCTCTGGCTCAGGGGGTTCCATAAGGCCTCCCGGTTGTGGATAGTGCGAATAGTCAAGGAACAGGTATCAAGTACTCGGTGCCTACGGGACACAAGTGGACGTAAAAACCAAATAGCATATATTGCCCACCAGTGCCTCTTTCATTAGTTGTCCCAGCAATTTAATAGTTGTATTTAAAGTCATGATCATCTCCACCATAAACATCTGCCAGCATTCCAACAACTGTGGTACTTGACAACACGAGATCGCACCTGAGCAAGCAACTACGACTCGCAAGGCCAGCTATCTACCAAACACAGGTAATAGGAGGTGTCCAAGGCAGTATAGAGGCTACACGGGATATAACTGGTGTACGGAAACTAAAGCATCGCGACACGGCTAGCAATAGATCAACAGGACGAAATAAAGACTATAAATGCAAAATAGGTAGAAGGGGAAGAGATGCTCGCCTGGGAAACACTGCCGAAGGATAATATCCGGAGAACTTGTCGATACTTGTTGGAGATATGCCCAAGAGGCAATAATAAAGTGGTTATTATTATATCTTTATGTTTATGATAAATGTTTACATCCCATGCTATAATTGTATTAACCGGAAACTCTAATACATGTCTGTTTTGTAAACATAAAAGAGTCCCTAGTAAGCCTCTTGTTAAACTAGCTTGTTGATTAATTGATGATCATGGTTTCCTGATCATGGACATTGGATGTGATTAATAACAAGGTTATATCATTAGGAGAATGATGTGATGGACACACACCCATAGTAAGCGTAGCATAAGATCAAGTCATTAAGTTCGTATTGCTGTAAGCTTTCAAATACATAGTAACCTAATCCTTCGACCATGAGGTTATGTTAATCACCATCACCTGATGGGTACTTTGATGACATCAAACACCGCTTCGTAACTGGGCGGTTATAAAGGTGTCATTGGGTATTCTGAAAGTATGTGTTGAAGCGCATAGACCAAGATTGGGATTTGTCCATCCATATGACGGATAGATATACTCTGGTCCCTCTCGGTGGAATGTCATCTAGATAGCTTGCAAGCATGTGACTGGGTCACAAGGGATGACATAACATGGAACGAGTAAAGAGTACTTATCAGTAACGAGTTAGAACTAGGTATGGAGATACCGACGATCAAACCTCGGATAAGTAGAATATCGTGTGACAAAGGGAATTGGTTTCGTATGTTAATGGTTATATCAATCACAAAGTCATCGTTGAGTATGTGGGAGCCATTATGGATCTCCAGATCCCGCTGATGGTTATTGATCGGAGAGGTGTCTTCATCATGTCTGCATATTCACGAACCGTAGGGTGACACACTTAAGGTTCGAAGTTGTTTTAAGTAGATATGGAATATGCGTTGGAGACCGAATGATGTTCGGAGTCTCAGAATGGATCCGGGACATCACGAGGAGATCCGGAATGGTCCGGAGAATAAGATTCATATATTGGGGATCATTTTATAAGTTAGGAAATGTTCCGGAATGTTTGTATGGAGATCCTAGAAGGTTTCGGAATGTTCTGGAAGGTTCTAGAGGAT
Organism: Avena sativa; assembly: GCA_916181665.1. NCBI lineage: Eukaryota > Viridiplantae > Streptophyta > Magnoliopsida > Poales > Poaceae > Avena > Avena sativa. Next base: position 422,756,806 of record OV702287.1, on the reverse strand, counting down.
TTCTTGGAGTTTACTTGAAAACCAAGGAAGGGATCAAGGAGTCCAAGTGGGGCAAGACACGGATTCGTGGGGGAGGAGGACTCCTCCCCCTTCCCACCGCCGGCCCTAGGAGGGGAGTCCTACTAGGACTCCCCCTCCCCAGGCGCGCCTCCCTCCCTTAAATATAAGGGAGGGGGCGCCCCCTCTTGGCCCTCTTCCATAACACCCAATCTCTGCCGCCTCTCTCCTCCACCTTTCTTCTGCACAGGCATAGGCGAAGCCCTGCAGAATTCTCACCTCCACCACCACCACCACGCCGTCGTGCTGCTGGGATTCCGTGGAGAAGATCTACTACCTCCGCTGCTCGCTGGAACGGGGAGAGGAAGGTCTGCTTCGACTCCGCACGTGTGACCGTCTGCGGAAGCGCTGTCGGAACGCGGCGCCGGAAGGATCGTCCACACGATCTTGAGATCGGCAAGTGATCGACTACATCATCCACGAGATCTAATCTCGTAACGCTTTCGGTTCTACGAGGGTTAGTACCAATCTATCTCGTTGCTCATGTCTAATAGATTAGATCTTGGCTTTTATCTAGATTAGATCTGGGTTTTGTTCATTCTTGCGGTAGAAATTTTTTGTTTTCCATGCTACGAACCCATCAGTGGTATCAGAGCCGTGTTTATGCGTAGATTTGTTGCACGAGTAGAACACAATGGTTTTGTGGGCGTTGGTGCTCGTGCCGTCTTTTGCTTTGTGTACTTTGCATCTTGTGGTATGGTGGGATGAAGCGGCTCGGGCTAACATTACATGTCATCGCACATAAGACTTGCTCCACGCTTGACGTGCAACTTGCTTTGCACAAGTGGCTTTGCGGGTGTCTGTCTCTCCCATCATAGTATAGATCAAATCTACACTTTGTACTTGATAGCACTTGTATCAACGTTGTGGTTCAGTTTCGTAGGTAAGATTCGTTCTTAGTCGAAAGCCCCAAGCCACGTAAAACTTGCAAAGAAAATTAGAGGCGTCTAACTTGTTTTTGCAGGGGTTTTGTGATGTGATATGGCCATCATGTGATTGTGATTGTATTTGATGTATGCAATGATCCTTGTTGTAATATGGCAACCTCCAGGAGCCTAATGGTTGTGTTTCATTTTGTTAAGACCTGCGTGTCTATTCATCTTGTAATAGCTTTGTTCCAAGTAGTTGTAATAGTTGCTAGTGATGATGGACAACCATGAAGCGGCGCCACGGACCTTGACGCAATGCTGGTGATGATGGAGATCATGTCCGTGCTTTGGAGATGGAGATCGAAGGCATAAGAAGAGAGGGCCATATCATATCATATTAATTATGAATTGCTTGTGATGTTAATCCTTTATGCATCTTGTATTGCTTAGATCGCAACGGTAGCATTATAAGATGATCCCTCTTACTATATATCAAGTAATAAAGTGTTCGTCCTTAGTTGGCACCGTTGCTAAGACTCGTCGTTTCGAAGCATCTCGTGATGATCGGGTGTGATAGATTCTACGTGTGCATACAATGGGTGCAAGCCAGATTTGCACATGCGGAAACTAAGGTTAATTTTGACGAGCCTAGCATGTACAGACATGGTCTCGGAACACGGAATACCGAAAGGTAGAGCATGAGTCATATATATGATATGATGAACATGATGATTGTTCGCCATTGAAACTACATCATCTCACGTGATGATCGGACTTGGTGTAGTGGATTTGGTTCGTGTATTCACTAAAACAAATCGAGGGATGTTGTTTTGAGTGGGAGTTCATATAGTAATATGATTGAGCTGAACACAATTTATCATAAACAAAATCAAAGTGAATTTGCATAGTTTGTTGTAGTCATTGGCATCCGTTCACCACCTTACGCTTAGTTATAGTTGAGATAGTGGAACTCTAGAAATTCTGGATATTTGCTTTACGAACTGGTATCGTATTGCTTTGAGTGTCAATCTAAATTTTAGAAGTCATATTGCAAACTTTCAGCAAACTCTGTTTACTCTATGAAGTTTAATAAACAGTATTAAATCAAGAGTGACAATTCTAGTGTTAGTATCTAATGTATCATGTTTCCCTCCATGATTCTTGATACTCAAAAGATTGTTTTTAATATCAAGTTTATCTAAGAGCTGAAAGCAATGTTTCAGAAACCATCATATGTGAAAGGTATTGCAATATCTAAAACAATGTGTTGGTTACAACATGATAGAGTATATGTCCTCATATTTGATGAGAATTTGTGAAGGTTGGAGACGCTAGTCATCCTAATCCTCCAAAAGGTTTTAGAAAAGAAACATTATACTCACATTTCACCTTTATAAGCTATAGCAGCTTGATCATGAAAGTTGTCATGATAAGGATGAATAGAAGATATAAGTAAAATGTTTACTACACTAAAAGATTACTAAAGAATGGAATTTTGAAAGAATGCCAAACATTTGATGAAGGTGATCCACTTCAAAGTGCAAGTTCAAAGGTATTAGTATTTGACTATACACACTTTGTACTATGTGTCATGTGAATGACACCACTATTGATGTTGATAGATTCTTTTAAAATAAAAGGAATTGTTGAAAGAGAATCTATAAAATATTTGGCAGACAAGAAAAGATTGGAGATATCCAACTTAGGTATATAGAAGATACATGTTATGGCTGTATTACTTGCTTGTTAAACAATGTGGTTCTGCGGTATTGGATACCGAATTGGTTGGTATGAAGTGTCATACAGGACAACACAATTCATGAACTACAATGGCCTAAGTAACTAGCAAGAGAATATGTGATGATGTTCATCGAAAACAAACAAAGGGTTGTTGTGTTGCTCGTTAACATCAAAGCTTTCCTTCAAGATTTGTTTCAATAATTGTTATTTTGATCAGGTATTATGACGACAAAAGGTTGTTCAAATAATTACCGTATTCCATAATAGATGGATGATATACAAGTCTGGTTGGAGAAATAACGACCATAAAACTAATGCTAAAATGTCGCAAGACAAATGATTGAAAGATCACTTGCAAAGTGACATCGCCATTTAAATTATATTGAAAGGGATACATGAAGAAACTCCATGTTGATGGATTTTTGGAGTCTTTGATTTTGATCAAATGACGCTTGTGATACTTTCCTGGAGATAATTAAAACTCCGTTCGTAGGCCAAAAGAGGAACGGATGACTAACTGATTGGAATTTGTACATATTGATGTATATAGTCCATTATGTGTAGTCGTGGGCGATGGATTTCAACTTCATATGCTTTCTCCAAAGATTTGAGTGAGTATATGTATATACTTACTCAATAAGGAAGAAGTATGAAACATTTGAAAATGTTCAAAGACTTTCAAGATGAAGTGGAAAATCATTGTAACAAGAAAATAAAAAGTTTATGATTGGATCATAAAGAAAGATGTTTGAGTTACAAGTTTAGCAAAACACCTAAGATTTGAGGAATCGTTCCATGGATTTGCATTTCCCAAAACACCATAGGAGTATGGAGTGTTCGAGATATGTAATGAAACCTTGTTTGACATGGTAAGATCAAAAGTGTCATTTATAAAACTTCCATTATATTTTTAAAAGATTAAAGCTTTAGTGACTACCGCTTTTACACTGAAAAGAGCTCCATCATGATCCATTGAAATGACACCATATAAGTCATGGTTTGGGATAAAACCCAGGTTGTTTTTTCTTAAATTTTTGGTACGCAAGGCATAAGTAAAGTGTTTACAACCAAAGACGGATGAGCATGTCTTTGTAGGTTATTTCGAATAACCATTGGGTATTCCTCCATAACACCGAAGACAAAATTGTTTGTCTCTTAGAATGTCGAGTTTCTTGAGAAGGAATTTTTGGTGAAAAATCAAGTGGGAGGACAATAGAACTTTGACAAGGTTGTTGAACCTTGGCTAATATGTGCTGAGTTGCGCAACATCGGTAAGTGTCCCGAAGGCAGCAACATTGCTCATGGCTCACGTGCCTCAAAGGTTGTGGTCACGGAGATCTAAGTTCCTATTGAACCAAGTAGGTCGGGTAAGTAATCAAATGCCAAGATTTGAGAGTTAAGTCATTGTTGTTTGACAATGATGAACCGACTACATGCAAAGAAGCAATGATGGGCCCTAACTTCGTTAAGTGGCTTGAAGCCATAAAATCCGTGATAATTCCATACATGAGAAATCAAGCTTTGAATTTGAAAGACCCTCTAGAAAGGTGCAAGACCTTACAGTCGTATATGGATCTATAAAGAAATAGACATGGATGTTTCACATCTATGAAATAGTCGACATGTCGGAAAGAGTTTACGACAATGTTCAAGGAATTGACTATGATAAGATTTGATCTTTCATAGCGATATTTAGTCTGGACGGATTAATGTAGCAACCACTACATATATTTTGGTATATGGTAGTTGAACAAACAAAACAAGTTCTTCTAATAGAATGGTTACCTAGGACATGTACATGACACGATCCAAAGTGTTTTGTTAATTCAAAAGGATGCTAAAAGAGTATGCAAAACTTCAATGGTTGAAGTGAGCATCGCGGAGTTTGAATCTTCACCGTGATGAAAACATTAAAAGGTTTAATTTCATCAGAGACGATGAAGATGTTTGCATTTTGCAAGAAATTAAGTGGGAGCGCTAAGACATATTTCTAATACATTATGTAAAAGACATATTGTTGATTAGAAATGATGTATTTTTATTGACACAGGTTAAGAATTTCATTTCGATGAAAGACTTAGGCATAACACAAGAATTAGGCATCAATGTCTATATGGATAGATTGAGGCGCTAATATGGTTTTGCCAAATGTACATAGATAAGATGTTGAATGAGTTCAATATGGAAACAACAAGAAAGGTTCTTGACGCACGGAAAGAACTGAATCAAGATTCAAGTGTGTTGACACGAGATTCAAGTGTTTTGACACTTGGTGAAATCACAAGAATATTTTGATCAATCATTCTATGAGATGTACACATCCAGATATGTCCTATGCTCTAAATGTTATGAGCATATACCAGAATGACTCATAAGATGATCATTGGACAATAGTAGGGATATTCCTATGATCTTTGGAAGAACTAAGAATATATTATTTATATAGTGGTGACAAATAGTTCATTGTAAATTGTTGCATTGATACTAGTTTTGTCACAAATTAAGTTTATCTCAATTTAATCTATGGGTGGCACAATGTAATGGAAAGGAAGTTCCATAACAGATTTGGTTGAGTACCAAAGTTAAAACATTATGACAGATACTACAACAAAAGGCTAAGTATATGACTGCTATTGTAGCAGCAATTGAGGGCATTTGCGTCAAGTAGTTTGTTATCAAACTAGGTGTGGTTCATAGCGGGATAATACTATGTAGATACATTGTATGACAATTGTATCAACATGATTTAATCCCAAGAAACTAAAGGTCTCACCAAAGGACCAAATTTATGCAATGCCATCTCATTGGAGAATGAGTAATGCGTAGAGACACAAGGAAATGCAAATACACACGGACCTGGAAGTGTCAGATCCGAAGATTATGTTTACCACTAGCAATAGTGTCTATACAACAGAAAGCCGTAGGTGTTGAATGCACAAGTTATTAACTAGATTATTGACTCTAGTGCAAATGGGAGACTGTTGGAGATATGACCAAGAGGCAATAATAAAGTGGTTATTATTATGTCTTTATGTTTATGATAAATGTTTACATCCCATGCTATAATTGTATTAACCGGAAACTCTAATACATGTGTGTTTTGTAAACATAAAAGAGTTCCTAGTAAACCTCTTGTTAAACTAGCTTGTTGATTAATTGATGATCATGGTTTCCTGATCATGGACATTGGATGTGATTAATAACAAGGTTATATCATTAGGAGAATGATGTGATGGACACACACCCATAGTAAGCGTAGCATAAGATCAAGTCATTAGGTTCGTATTGCTGTAAGCTTTCAAATACATAGTAACCTAATCCTTCGACCATGAGGTTATGTTAATCACCATCACCGGATGGGTACTTTGATGACATCAAACGCCGCTTCGTAACTGGGCGGTTATAAAGGTGTCATTGGGTATTCTGAAAGTATGTGTTGAAGCGCATAGACCAAGATTGGGATTTGTCCATCCATATGACGGATAGATATACTCTGGGCCCTCTCGGTGGAATGTCATCTAGATAGCTTGCAAGGATGTGACTGGGTCACAAGGGATGACATAACATGGAACGAGTAAAGAGTACTTATCAGTAACGAGTTAGAACTAGTTATGAAGATACCGACGATCAAACCTCGGATAAGTAGAATATCGTGTGACAAAGGGAATTGGTTTCGTATGTTAATGGTTCTATCGATCACAAAGTCATCCTTGAGTATGTGGGAGCCGTTATGGATCTCCAGATCCCGCTGATGGTTATTGATCGGAGAGGTGTCTTCATCATGTCTGCATATTCACGAACCGTAGGGTGACACACTTAAGGTTCGAAGTTGTTTTAAGTAGATATGGAGTATGCGTTGGAGACCGAATGATGTTCGGAGTCTCAGAATGGATCCAGGACATCACGAGGAGATCCAGAATGGTCCGGAGAATAAGATTCATATATTGGGGATCATTTTCTAAGTTAGGAAATGTTCCGGAATGTTTGTATGGAGATTCTAGAAGGTTTCGGAATGTTCTGGAAGGTTCTAGAGGATTTCTTGGAGTTTACTTGAAAACCAAGGAAGGGATCAAGGAGTCCAAGTGGGGCAAGACACGGATTCGTGGGGGAGGAGGACTCCTCCCCCCTTCCCACCGCCGGCCCTAGGAGGGGAGTCCTACTAGGACTCCCCCTCCCCAGGCGCGCCTCCCTCCCTTAAATAGAAGGGAGGGGGCGCCCCCTCTTGGCCCTCTTCCATAACACCCAATCTCTGCCGCCTCTCTCCTCCACCTTTCTTCTGCACAGGCATAGGCGAAGCCCTGCAGAATTCTCACCTCCATCACCACCACCACGCCGTCGTGCTGTTGGGATTCCGTGGAGAAGATCTACTACCTCCGCTGCTCGCTGGAACGGGGAGAGGAAGGTCTGCTTCGACTCCACACGTGTGATCGTCTGCGGAAGCGCTGCCGGAACGCGGCGCCGGAAGGATCGTCCACACGATCTTGAGATCGGCAAGTGATCGACTACATCATCCACGAGATCTAATCTCGTAACGCTTTCGGTTCTACGAGGGTTAGTGCCGATCTATCTCGTTGCTCATGTATAATAGATTAGATCTTGGCTTTTATCTAGATTAGATCTGGGTTTTGTTCGTTCTTGCGGTAGAATTTTTTTGTTTCCATGCTATGAACCCATCAATACTCGCATCAACTCATCGGCCTAATCCGCGAAGAAGCAGACACTAGAAGAAACACCGGATGCAATATTTAATACTACGGCAGAAGATCCGACATGGTTATGATATGATGCATGGCATGGCACATATGCGGTGCAATTAGGCAGTATTAAGCGGAACCGGGTCCCGACATTTAATTAGATGGTTCAAGTTATTTAAAACCCCGCAAATTAAATGTGGTATTCACAAGACAAAACATGGCATCGGTTTGCTACACCAATTTAAATGGAGGCGATATGAGACAAGTATAGCCCGCATATAGTCTCCATATTTAATTATGAGGTGAATCGACTATACAACCCGGACCCGCAAAATATGTATGCAAGCATGTACAATTGATATGTAACAATTCATATATATGTCAATTTATAAATAGGGCTCGGATAAAGGGTTCACACATCTGGGCGAAGGTCTTGGTTCCGAGAGGTTCGGGGCCAGCGGGATCGGTCTTCGGATCCGTGTGGGCGACCTTGTCATGCTGAGGGATTCGGCTTCCATGATGGAGTGCTTGATGTTTCATCTCTGTCGTCGATGGCGAACTTGGTATCCATGTCGGTGGTATTGTGCGATCCTTCGGGTTCTCCCCTCGTGTCGGTCCTAGTCTCTCGAGCGGCACCGGATATCTTGGCGGGGTCCTTGTCCATGTTGTGGTTCTTGCCAAGGGGATGGTCTGGACTCACACGGAGGAGGCACTTGATCAGATATACCATCTCACTAGGAGTGCATGCCGTCCATGTCATAGCCTCATGCCACCATCTCCACACGATTCACCACATCTAACCTTCACTGAACACAGACACACACCACCAGGAGAAGTCCAGACCAGGACCAGCAACATAGCAACAAACTGAAACTGCAGCCAGAAGGTTGCCACAAAGGGACTTGCAGGCAGGTGGACAACGGCCATGACGCGCATCGGGAGGAGGTATGAGGCGATGGGAAGGGCAAAGTGGCAGGGCGGACAAGGGGGAGCAGAGGCAGCACCGCAGGGCGGATCTGTCAGGTGGCGGCCTGGCGCCTTGGCAGCGATGGCCATGGGCACCACTGCGGCGGGTGGCTCGGGTGGCCGGTGCATAGGCGGACAGGGGCGCTCGGGTCCTGGCCGGTGGCGGTGGAGGCGGGGCGCGGCCTCGAGGTCGGTGGAGAGGAGGACGAGGTCGGCCGCGGTGGCGGTCGGAGGAGCTGCGGGGACGAGGCGGTCGACGACCTAGGAGGAGCGGGGGCCGGCCGGTGCGGGTTGAGGTGAGGCCGTGCAGGGCAGTGGCACTACCGAGCCGGGGAAGGGCGACCGGAGGCGGTCCAGGGAACAGGGTCGGCGACAACGGCGCGCTTGGAGGAGCACGGATGGTGGCAGGACCGACGGAGTTTTGAGCAGCGGCGACCGGGGCGAGGTGGAGCTCTGGGTGGAGAGGAGAGGGGGTTTAGGTCGCGGCGGCCAACGAGGTAGAGCGGAGGGGTCTCCGTGGGCGCAGGCGGCGATGGGGCAATGGCGGCGGGGCACTGCGGAGAGAGCTAGAGGCGGTGGGGAGGAGGAATCGAGGGGGTAGGTGGCGTGGTAGAAAGAGGGGGATGAGGACAGGTGCGTGGGGACGTGGGGCCAAGGGAGCGACGTGAGGTGGGATCGATGGGTGGGGTCGGTCGCGGGAGCGGGAAACGGGAGGAGCTGCACGCGCGGCTGTTTTGGCGGTGGGGGAGGGAGTTGTGGGTGTGTGGGTTAGGTGGCTATCGGGATTAGGGTTAGGGTAGGGGGTGTGGCTAGGTATTAGGGTTGGGTTTTTAAACGGGCCTGGTAGTAGGTGGCCTGGCCTAACGACTGGGCTGCCTCCCCGGTAGAAAATAGTTTTATTTTTATTTAGCTTTGTCCGAAATAGACTTTTGTAATTGTTTTGTAGACAAAAGAAAATATCCGGAAGAGGTTGGGGGTTTTAATTTGAAATAAAGACGGGGCGTTTAGAAAACAAAACCAGACCTTTCGAAATAGTTTTTAAACAAACCATGCAAGATGATGACGATGCTCAAATGCAATGTGGCATGATGACATGAGCATGCAGTCATGATGATGCAATGCACCAAAACACAGCGATTTTCTAGTAGTGGTTTTAGCGGGATGCCACAAATATCCATCAGATCCCTACAAACACAACATGTATGGATTACAAATAGATGATCTTGATCATGAACGGAGCTCACAAGATCTAAACATGAAAGCACAAAGGAGGAGAAACCAGCCATCTTGCTACTACATGTAAAGTAAAGGGCCGGGATCCATAGTTCACTAGAGGTGGCTCTCCTTAGATAGATAACATGCTGGGTGAACAAATTACAGCGAGGCAATTGACAAACACCGAGAAAGCAATACATGCATATACTAATCATCTTGACTCCTTTGAGACTTGATTGGGCAATACAACATAATACATAGTCCGCCATCCAACTGCATCTATGACTAGTAATCCACCTTCAGGTTATCATCCGAACCCCCTCCAGTTATAAGTTGCAAGCAACAGATTATTGCTTTATGAACTGCGTGTAAGGTAAACAATACAATTGTTCTATAAACAAAAGATCGTTGTTTTCTCCCTAGTAGCAACAACACATCTAGTACCTTAGAGATTTCTGTCACTTCCCCATATTACCCGAGGCATGAACCCACTATCGAGCATAAATACTAACTCTTGGATTTGCTATCATCTACTTGGCGAAGATAGCTACTAACAACGGAAAACATGCAAGATCACAAATAACAAAGACATGATAGAATCAATAATCAATCTTAAATAGCATCTCAATATCCACCGGATCCCCGCAAACACAACATGTATGAATTACAAATAGATGATCTTGATCATGAACGGAGCTCACAAGATCTAAACATGAAAGCACAAAGGAGGAGAAACCAGTCATCTAGCTACTACATGGATCCGTAGTCCAAGGATGAACTACTCACACATCACACCGGAGGCTTGCATGGTGATGAAGAAGGCCTCCAGGATGAATTCCCCTCTCCAACAGGGTGCCGGGAAGAGCTTCAGATCCCTCCCGATCTACGGATAGAGATGACGGCGGCTACAGACTCTTTCGTGGATTTTTGATCGGGTACCTAGGGTTTTCGTCCCGACGGCAACTTATAGGCGGAAGGAGAGGCCGAGGGGGTGCTAGGTCGGCCAGACCACCCCCTGGCGTGGGACAGGCCTGGCCACGCGGCCAGGTGGTGTGGCCGGCCCCTAGCCCTTCTCCGTCTCGTATTCTGGCACTTGATCCCTTTCGGAAAAATAGGCACTTTGGCTTTTGTCCTGTCCAATTCTGAGAATATTCATTTTCTAACTTTTCTGGAACCAAAAACAACAGAAAACAGGCATCTGGCACTGTGGCTCTTGTTAATAGGTTAGTCTAAGAAATCATAATAAAAGTACTCCAAAGTTGGAACAAAACACAAGAAAGTGGATAAAACCAAGCATGGAACATCAAAAATTATAGATACATTTGCAATGTATCAACATCCCCAAGCTTAACTCCTGCTCGTCCTCGAGTAGGTAAGTGATAAAAAGAATAATTTTTGAGGTGACATGCACCATCAAAAACTTGATCAAAAGTATTTGCAAAACATCAAAGCTGGGATCATAGTACTTCAACCATAACATGAAAGACAAAGTTCTAGCAATAAGCAAAGAAACTAAGATGCAACATGAAAAGGCACAAACAAAAGATTCATGAATAACATGCTTTGCAAGACGTTTGTTTGTTTCACATAAAGAAAACATAGCATAATAGTATTCAGCTTGTCCCTCAATAGAGTAGCAAATATAAATGCATAGGACACCTTCAAAGTTCATAAGAGTTACTAGATACAATAGTTTCAAACAAGCAATAACAAGTTATGCATCAATCAACTAGTATTGGGACAATGCACATAGAACTAAGAATGGCCACTATGCTCTCAAAGTAGTGCATAAAGATAGAAGGTGGAGACTCAATATAATGGTGGAAGAAAGGCCTTTTGTAAAAGGAAGTAGGGATTCAAGTCTCATAAAGAGCTTCCAAAAATTATGGTACTTATAGCTTTTAGCTCTCATTGCCCCTATCATAAGCATCTTGAAGGTGATTAAGGTTAAAGTGACACAACTAAGAGGATATGCTTGACAAGTTATAAACCGAAATCTCATGCCCCTTACTTACGAAGACCGATCCTCATGCTACTCAACTTTAGTCACAAGTAAGCTCTTGTCATTGTAAGTATATGTGTATCATTAAGAACCGCCAACGGGGTACCCCTTGCACATGATACGGGAGCTTTCCCATAATCAAAATGACAAGGCAAGCAGACAATGAGCATCTCAGCGATCTTTTTATTCGCTATTTGCATAGGTTTTTATTGAGGATGCTTCATATAGTGGTCACTATGGTGATGCTGCAAGTTTCCACCATGATTAGGCATGGCTTAGGCTAGCGGCCCAGGCGTTTCTCTAACACACATACAAACTCCATGATCATACAAGTTCCACTTTTATTTCACACCGCCGGGATCCGTAAGAAAAATAACATAATATCAATGGGGTACAAAGTACAAGTGCAATGTTGAAAGCGTTCCCCATGAAACATGGTTCTGCTAATTTCAACTTATAAAGCGCAAGCATATACACAACAAAGAAGGACCCAATGATTCAAGTTTATTAGAGGAAAAAAGGTAAAGTGTGCCATCAAGTTCGTGAGAGCTTTAATCACTAGTTTTCTCATAACAAGAGGAAGGTAGACAAAAGCATGAATATACTTGGAATAGCATAAGCTAGTAGGTAGGTATGGTGGACTCTTTGGAATAACTTGGTTTAGGGAGCTGGATGCATGAGTGGAACTCATACTTTGTGGTGGAGGCTAGCAAAAGACTGAGAGCGACAAACTAAGAGAGCAATAATGGCCATAATCATGCAGAGTGACAAAACATCATTGATCAAAGCATAAAGTGATACTACAAGTTGAAAACTAAAGGATAATAAAGGCTATGGTGACTTGAGATAGTCATAACATGGTGTGAGCATGTGCCAAGTCAACCCAAATAAAGCATCAAAGGAGAATACCACTATACTATGCTTTAATATGCTAAAACAACGTATGATTCATCCAAGGCACATTAAGCAATCTCAATTTTTTATAACAAGTCATGCTACAGCAAAGAATACTAAGCATAAAGCCAAAACAATATCAAGCATGACATGACAAAGCATAGGCCATAGTCAAAAACGAGCTCTTTTTACCACATAAGTATGAACTTTCCTACTCTTTTCCAAACCAAACCAAACTATTTGCAAACCAAAGTGTGAAAGAGGGGGTCCAACCAACTTATTCAGAAAACTAAGAAAACCAAGAAAACTAAAAACCAAAACAAAAACAAAAAAGAAGACGCTCCAAGAAAAACACAACTGTGCATGAAACAATAAATATGAAGCGTTTGGAAGAAACCTGGAATTTTTATTGATGAAGAAGGGGAATGCCTTGGGCATCCCCAAGCTTTGACGCTTGTACTTCTTGGATATTTCTTGGGGTGACACGTGTGGCATACCCAAGCTTGAGCTTTAGTCCATCCCTTCATCTCATTACTCATTCCTTCCATACACCTGAAAATTTTCCTCCATACAAAACTTCACACAATCTCATTAGCAACATTAGTGCACTTCAGATAAATAGGTCTCAAGGTTCAGTTCTAACACCAAATAAACTTCCATTAGAACACTAGCTACTGTAGCACTTCCCTCAAAATGCTCAATTCCCCATAGGAACTCAAGAAGGAACTAACAACAAGCAAATGCAGAAAATGGCAGAAATCTGTCAAAACAGACCAGCAGGTAAAGACGAATTTTTTCGAAGACCTTCTGTTTCTCAAATCAAAAAGTGTTGAACTAACAAACCTTATATAACAACCTGCGGCAGAAGCACAAAATATTACAACTCAATCCGACATACAGAGCTCTCTCAGGAATTTTTACGGTGAAGCACAAAAATCTGTTTCGGGACAGCAACTTTCCCAATCATTACTTCACTCTCATTAGAGGTTACTCTTGGCACAAAAAGAAAATAAAAAGGATAAGGAGAGGTTATTACAGTGGTAATAACTTCCAAGACTCATCTAAAACTCTTGGGTTATCTTCCAACAAGTACTTTTCTTTAACGCCTTTAAGTTAGGCATAAGAAGGAAAGAAAGAATCAAGTGTTCTCAAATGAAGAAGCATTAAGACCAAATTTTGTTTTCATAGGAGAAGAAAAAGAAATCTTTTCTCTCTTTTTAGGGAAGTGTTCTATACCTTTCTTGAGTGGGAGTTGGTATCTAATGGTGTCTTCTTTCATATCAATGATGGCACCAATAGTTCTAAGGAAAGGTCTTCCCAAAGTAATAGGACAAGAAGCATTGTATTCAACATCCAAAACATAGAAATCAACGGGGACATAGGAATTGTTAACCATAATAAGAACATCATTAAGACTCCCCATGAGTTTCTTTTTAGCATTAGCATCAAGTGGGACATTCAAATAACAATCTTCAAGAGGAGGCAAATCAAGCATATCATAAATCCTTCTAGGCATAATAGGAACACTACTATCAAGATCACACAAAGCTTTGAAATCAAAGTCATTCACTTTCATATTAATGATGGGTTCCCAACCATCTTCTTTCTTTATAGGAATAGAAGCTTTATGTTTCATCTTTTCTTCCTTAATCTTTATGAGAGCATCGGTAATGTGTTTTGTAAAAGCCATGTTCATAGCACTAGCATTCGGACTTTAGCAAGCTTTTGTAGAAACTTAATAACTTCAGAGATGTTGCAACCATCAAGATCAAAATCAGCTTTATCATCTAAAGTAGTAGAACTATTACTATCCTCAACACTAGTGGTGGTAATAGTAGAAACACTAATGTTTCTAGCAATTTCATCTTCTCTTTCCTAGTTAGCATGTAATTTAGCTAATAGTCTAACATTTTCATCAATTCTTACTTGTATGGAATTAGTAGATGCAAAGGGATTCTCATTAGTTTCAGGTTTAGCAGCCATTTTATTCAAAGTAGATTGAGCTTCAGTCAAAGATGTTATATTTCTTTCAGCATTAGAGAGTTTTTCCTCAATAGTTTTATTGAAAGCAGTTTGTTTACTAATAAACTCTTTAAGCATAACTTCAAGTTCAGAGGGAGCACTCTTATTATTGTTGTAAGGATTTCCATAAGCATTACCATTGTTGGGAGGATATGGCTTATAATTGTTGTTACCAAAATTGTTCCTATAAGCATTATTACCATAAGTATTGTTGCCAAAGTTGTTATTTCTTATGAAGTTCACATCAACTTGCTCTTCTTGAGCAACCAAAGAGGCTAAAGGAACATTATTTGGATCAATATGGGTTTTCCCATTAACTATCATAGACATAATCATATCAATCTTATCACTCAAGGAGGAGGTTTCCTCAACAGAATTTACCTTCTTACCTTGTGGAGCTCTCTCAGTATGCCATTCAGAATAATTAACCATCATATTGTCCAAAAGTTTTGTTGCAGCACCCAAAGTGATGGTCATAAAGGTACCTCCAGCAGCTGAATCCAATAGGTTCCTTGAAGAATAGTTCAATCCTTCATAAAATTTTTGGATGATCATCCAAGCAGTCAATCCATGAGTGGGACAATTCTTTACCAAAGATTTCATTCTTTCCCAAGCTTGAGCAACATGCTCATTATCAAGTTGTTTAAACTTCATTATTTCACTTCTCATGGATATAATCTTAGCAGGAGGATAGTATTTTCCAACAAAAGCATCTTTGCTCTTACTCCAAGAATCAATACTATTCCTAGTGAAGGAATTAAACCATTCTTTAGCTTTTCCTCTCAAAGAGAAAGGAAACAATTTCAGCTTAATAATATCACCATCTATATCCCTATGCTTTTGCATCTCACAAATTTCAACAAAGTTATTTAGATGGGAAGCAGCATCTTCATTACAAATACCTGAAAATTGTTCTCTCATAACAAGGTTGAGCAAAACAGGTTTTATCTCAAAGAAAGTATTTTCAGCCACAGGTGGAGCAATGGGAGTGCTCATAAAATCATTGTTGTTGGTGCTAGTGAAGTCACACAACTTAGTGTTTTCAAGAGTAGTCATTTTTTTTGGGTTTTCAAATAAGAAAGCAAACAAGTAAAACTAATTTTTTTGTGCTTTTGAAGAACAAAACAAGCAAACAAGGCAAAACGAAACTAAGCAAAACAAAAACAACAAAGTAAAGAGATTGGTTATGAGGGACTCCCCTTGTGAAGATGTCCTTGACTCCCCGGCAACGGCGCCAGAAAAATGCTTGATCGCTCAATGCACGACGCCCAAAAAAGTGTTGATGGCTCGTGGTTGATGTAGAGCTCGTTGGGAACCCCAAGAGGAAGGTATGATGAGCACAACAACAAGTTTCCCTCAGTTATGAAACCAAGGGTTAATCGAACCAGTAGGAGCAAGGAAACACCCCAAAGGTGTTACTAGCTGAGCTTTGGTAGGGCGCACTACCGGTGCTAGTAGCAACGTGGAGACCTGCACAACACAACCACAGAACTTTGTTCCCAACTTGCGATAAGGTTGTCAATCTCATCGTGTTTCGCGGAAAATAAAGGATTAAACGTATCGAATGGAAAGAAGTAAAAGTTTGCAGAAAGTAAACACAAAGCAGTAAAAGATTGTAGATTGTATGTAAAAGACAAGGAACATGATCCATAGTTCACTAGAGGTGGCTCTCCTTAGATAGATAACATGCTGGGTAAACAAATTACAGCGGGGCAATTGACAAACACCGAGAAAGCAATACATGCATATACTAATCATCTTGACTCCTTTGAGACTTGATTGGGCAATCCACCTTCAGGTTATCATCCGAACCCCCTCCAGTATTAAGTTGCAAGCAACAGATTATTGCTTTACGAACTTCATGTAAAGTAAACAATATGATTGTTCTATGAAAAAAGGATTGTTGTTTTCTCCCTAGTAGCAACAACACATCTAGTACCTTAGAGATTTCTGTCACTTCCCCAGATTACCAGAGTCATGAACCCACTATCGAGCATAAATACTAACGCTTGGAGTTGCTAGCATCTACTTGGCCAAGATAGCTACTAACAACGGAAAGCATGCAAGATCTCAAATAACAAAGACATGATAGAATCAATAATCAATCTGAAATAGCATCTCAATATCCATCGGATCCCCGCAAACACAACATGTATGGATTACAAATAGATGATCTTGATCATGAACGGAGCTCACAAGATCTAAACATGAAAGCACAAAGGAGGAGAAACCAGCCATCTAGCTACTACATGGATCCGTAGTCCAAGGATGAACTACTCACGCATCACACCGGAGGCTTGCATGGTGATGAAGAAGGCCTCCAGGGTGACTTCCCCTCTCCGGCAGGGTGCCGGGAAGAGCTTCAGATCCCTCCTAATCTAGGGATGGAGATGATGGCGGCTATAGACTCTTTTGTGGATTTTTGATCGGGTCCCTCGGATTTTCGTCCCGAGGGAAACTTATAGGCGGAAGGAGAGGCCGAGGGGGTGACAGGGCTGGCCTCACCACCCCCTGGCGCGGGCCAGGCTAGGCCGCGTGGCCAGGTGGTGTGGTGGCCCCCTGGTACCTCTCTGTCTCGTATTCTGGCACTTGATCCCTTCCAGAAAAATAGGCACTTTGGCTTTTGTCCCGTCCAATTCCGAGAATATTCATTTTCTAACTTTCCTGGAACCAAAAACAGGAGAAAACAGGCAGCTGGCACTGTGGCTCTTGTTAATAGGTTAGTCCAAGAAATCATAGAAAAATACTCCAAAGTTGGAACAAAACACAAGAAAGTGGATAAAACCAAGCATGGAACATCAAAAATTATAGATACATTTGCAATGTATCAATGATATATTTGAGCCCACCATTAAAGTTAAGGTGGGAGTTAATGAGATATCCGCACTTTGTGATCTTGGTGCAAGCGTCTCAACAATTTCCAAAAGCCTATGTGACAAATTAAACTTGGGGCCATTTGTAACTACTGAATTGAGACTCCATCTAGAGGATTCAACCTATAAACAAGCTTTTGGGATAAAAGAAAGTATAGTGTTGAAATTAAAGGTTGTCCCTCTCTTATTGATCTTGTTATTATTGACATGCCTCAAGATCCCACAACACCTATAATTTTAGGTAGGCCATTCCTAAGAAATATCAAAGATTTAATTAATTTACATGAGGGGGATGTGAGAATAGGGCTACCATCTAGAGATCCTTTTATATTCCACTTCTCTAGGAAGAAGAAGTCCAAGCCTAATAATGACGATGGTATAATTACTTTGAAAGCCAATTACTTTGGAGTGGGAATTCCACTCATTAAACCTAAATGATTGCCATCGAGGTCAACCTAATTGACCTTAACTAGAAGCGCTTCATGGGAGGCAACCCGTGTGAAATAAAGATTTTTACTTTTCTTTTAGTCTTGTTTGTTTTGTTTGTTTGTTTTTTATTTATCTTTTTATTTCTAATAAAGAGTGTTCAATAAGACCTTTGGAGAGAGGAGAAAAAATATGGTAATCCTCGATCACTTATTTTACTAACACATGGCCTAAGAAGTATTACAGATTTTTATGTAGTATATTTGCTATTATTTTGTCCTTCGATAAGATGTGTGAAGATGCATGGACCTACTAATCAAATTCTTTGAGTTTTGTACCTCACTGACCGTTTAACGACCAGCGGTGCGCCCGTACCACATCGAGGCATGAGAAGATAGAAATTCTGATTTTTGTCGCAGGAAACAGTACTCGTAGCAACCACTAGTACGGTCGGACACGCCTGTACTGTGCGCCCATACCATACCCTCGAGCAAACCATCAGATTTCAAGCAAATGTACCGAATGAATAACAACCAGTTAGTACGAGCACGCGCGACCGTATCGCGCTCCCGTACCTAGTGCATCGCTGGAAGGGAGTTGTCAGCCCCAAGGTATGTCACTCGGTACGGGCGGGCTCCGGCCATATCACCCGACCATACCATGTACACGACCGCCATAAACACTACGAGGAGGTAACCTAAAAATCCCCAAAACATAAATTTTCTCTTTCTTCTTCCTCCAAACTCCAAACCACCTCCATTGGATCTTCAAATTTACTCATTCTTTCTTGGATTCCTTGCACTCAATCGTTATAAGGTAGGATTCTCTTCCGATCTTCAAATTATTTTTTCCAACGCTTCACTCAATCTTTCATCACTGTCAATCTAGACTTAGGTCTTATTCTTGATCTAATCTTGATATTGAGCATGCTTAGTATTGTTTTAGAGGAGTTTCTTTTATAACTAGTGTAGAGGATCGTGTATTCTGTGTTTCTATTGGATTAAAATCTTTTATTAGCAAACTTTTTTTTAGATGAACACGAGGAGTCGTACACGTGTGATGGCTGTGGAACCTTCCGCACCACGCGTTGATACGTTGACCCCCCAAGTCACTTGGTATCGAGTTCACCGAGGAGTTTTAGCTTAATCATTGCAACTGTCTCAA
Organism: Avena sativa; assembly: GCA_916181665.1. NCBI lineage: Eukaryota > Viridiplantae > Streptophyta > Magnoliopsida > Poales > Poaceae > Avena > Avena sativa. The sequence continues at coordinate 422,737,884 of OV702287.1, read as the reverse complement.
GCTCCGAGAAATCAAGTCCACCAAGTGGGTGTGTCCCTACATCCTGAACCAACTTGGCATTCATGCTGATTTCGATTTACTTTGCAACAATGTTGGTTTTGTATGACTTTGTCTTTTAGGATGTCCCCACGTATCGCCGCTTGACACTTGAGTTGCTCAACACCTTGACGCATATGGTGGAACCTCACTATTGTTTCGAGGATCAAAGGCCTGGAGTTGATCGCATCAACTTCCATCTTATGAACTGTGAGCACTCCTTGACGCTTAACCAATGGGCTCAATATTTTAAGTTTGCCAACAACATCGCCGACATACGCTCCACTACTTTTTTTTTAAATCCTGCACCTTGGCGGTACTTTAATTTGATGAGAATTCATGGAAACACACTGAAGGGGAACCAAATTGATCATCCTGCTATTCATTATTTGTTTTATATTATTGCTAACACCTTGCAGGAACATGGTGAGTTTACTAGAGTTAATGAGAGGACATGATGATCCTCGCAAAGGCTGCTATTATTAATTGTAACTTAATGCCAAATTTGGGCGCTCTTCTTGTGTTTTACCTTAAGCATCAGGCTCTTCAATCTCTAGGACCCATATGCAGAGGAGGAGTTGTAACCGTTCTTGCATGATCACTTCACATCAACCTAGGTAACATCCAACCATTGACAGGAAGTCACCGTCTCGGGTTTTCTACTCTAAGAGCATGCGGTATGGTTTCTAGAGCTGATGGTAGATACTTCCTTGATATACATGGAGAGGATCACTTGATATCGGCTCCTTTACCTAATGGTCTATTTGTTGGGTCCGCAGCATAGAAAACAAAAAATTTCTTACGGTGTGAACTACACGCCAAGATCTATCTACTAGGTACAAAGCAACGGGTGGACATACATCCAACGAGAACTTACCCTCATAGACAACGAGCTTTGTTAACGAGTAGGAACTCGTGGTTGATGTAGTCGTACACTCGCCGATCTCAAGATCGTGAGGAAGTCCGAGCGCCGCAACTCAGCAGCGCATCCGCACTCGCACACACGTTCAAGCCACCGGACAACCTCCACCTCCTCGCTCCAGCGATCCAGCGGAAGCAGCAACTCCTTCCAGATGAAATGCCACCGAGAACATGTATCTCGCTAATCGGAGACCATGGGGGAATAATTCTAGAGGGGGAGAGAGATCCTTCACAAGGAGGTGTGAGGATGAAGGAGGGAATGGGTGGATTTTTATAGGAGGAGGGGGGGTGCCCCCTCTCTCCATGGCCGGCGCATGGGGGGGTGACCCCTCACCTCCCCCATTCATGTGGTGGTAACCCCTCCACATTAAAATGCCTCTTCACATTCCCTTTTAAAGTCTCCACTTTAAATGCATTAAATTTCTCCAAATTTAATGCTCTCTCATTTAATAAAACTCTTTTTATTAAATCTATTCAGAATTTTGTTAATTACTTTAATTAACAAACATTCACATATAGCCCCTTGCAATATTTCAATATCACATGCAGAACCACCTTCTGCAATTTCACCAGAAACAATTTCGGGTTTCTATTGAAACAATTCCTGCGCTTTGCAATTCTTTCGTCTGAAACATATGTGCTCCAAAATGGTGTCCGGTAACTCTTAAGTGTGCCACCCTACGGTTCGCGAATAATGCAGACATGATCGAGACCCTTCTCCGATCAATAATCAGCAGCGGGACCTAGAGATCCGTACTGACTCCTACACATACAACGATGACTCCTGTGATCATGAGAACCTTTAACGCTTGTAACTAAATCCCTTTGTCTCTCGATATATTACATGTCCGAGATTCGATCATCGGTATCTCCATACCTAGTTTGATCTCGTTACCGACATGCACTCTTTTCTCATTCCCGTGATATAACATTCTAGTGATCACATCACTTGCTTGCAAGCTATCCTAATGTGATATCACCGAGAGGGCCCAGAGTATATCTATCCGTCATCTGGATTGACAAATTCCACTCTTGATCCATGAGCCTCAACATAACACCTTCGTAGTACTGAACCCATCTTTATAGTCACCCTGTTACGGTGTGACGTTTGATGTTATCAAGATACTCTTCCGGTGTTAGCAATTAACATGATCTCATGGTCTAAGGATAAAGATTACTTCGTATGATGTTATAGCAATATAAACATAATGAATTTATCGTAATTCTATACTTCGGATGAATGTTCATCACATCATTCCACCAATGGTGTGACCTTGTTATTAACAACATCCAATGTCCATGATCAGGAAACCTTGATCATCCTGTTAATCAACAAGCTAGTCTATAAGAGAGGCATGACTAGGAACCCTTTTTGTTTATTAAACACACATGTATTGATGTTTCCGAATCAATACATTTCTAGCATGTAAAATAAACATCTATCATGTATAAGGAATATATAATAACAACTTTATTATTGCCTCTCAGGGCATATTTCCTTCAGTCTCCCACTTGCACTAGAGACAATAATCTAGTTCACATAGTGATAAATCTAACACCCATGGAGTTCTGGTGTTGATCATGTTTTGCCATAGGGAGAACTTTAGTCAACAGATCTGCTACATTCAGGTCCGTGTGTACTATACAAATCTTTATATCTCCATCCTTGACATGCTCGTAGACGAAGTGAAACCGGCGCTTAATATGTTTGGAATTCTTGTGAGACCTTGGTTCCTTTGCGTTGGCTATGGCTCCATTGTTGTCACAATAGATCACCATCGAGTCCAACACACTGGGAACCACACCGAGTTCCGTAATGAACTCTTTCATCCAAACTGCCTCCTGCGCCACTTCTGAAGCAGCAACATATTCCGCCTCCGTTGTTGATCCAGCCACCACAGGTTGTTTGGAACTCCTCCAACTAACTGCTGCTCCGTTCAAGAGAAATACGTATCCGGATTGAGACTTAGAGTCATCCGGATCGGTGTCAAAGCTAGCATCGACATAACACTTAGCGACTAGCTCTTCTTCACCTCCGTATATGAAAAACATATCCTTAGTTCTTCTCAAGTACTTGAGGATGTTCTTTACCGCTATCCAGTGTTCCGAACCTAGATCAGATTGGTACCTACTAGTCACACTAATAGCATGTGCCACATCTGGTCTTGTACATAGCATGGCATACATAATAGATCCTATGGCCGAGGCATAGGGGATCTTATCCATCATCTCTCTTTCTTCCGCCGTAGCCGGACTTTGAGTCTTACTCAATGTCTTGCCTTGCAACATAGGTAAGAACCCCTTCTTACTTTCGTCCATATTAAACTTCTTTAATATCTTATCAAGGTATGTACTCTGCGATAGCCCAATTAGGCGCCTTGATCTAGCTCTATAGATTTTAATGCCTAATATATATGACGCTTCACCAAGGTCTTTCATCGAAAATTTGCTGTTTAGATAACTTTTAACACTGTTTAAAAGATCTATATCATTTCCAATCAATAATATGTCATCCACATATAATATCAGAAATGCCACATTGCTCCCACTCACTTTCTTGTAAATACAAGCCTCTCCATAAGTTTGGACAAATCTAAACTCTTTGATCACCTCATCAAAGCGGAGATTCCAACTTCGTGATGCTTGCTTCAGTCCATAGATGGATCGCTGAAGTTTGCACATCTTATTAGCATCCTTAGGATTGACAAAACCCTTAGGTTGTATCATATACAACTCTTCTTCAATCTTACCATTGAGGAATGCAGTTTTGACATCCATCTGCCATATTTCATAATCGAAATATGCAACAATTGCTAACATAATCCTAACCGATTTAAGCATCGCTACGGGAGAGAATGTCTCATCGTAGTCAACTCCTTGAATTTGTCGAAACCCCTTTGCGACAAGTCGAGCCTTATAGATGGTCACGTTACCATCAGCATCAGTTTTCCTTTTGAAAATCCATTTATTCTCAACGGACTTTCGGTCGTGAGGTAAGTCCACCAAGTTCCAAACTTGGTTCTCGTACATGGATTCCATCTCGGATTTCATGGCTTCTAGCCATTTTTTGGAATCCGGGATCATCATCGCTTCTTCATACGTCATAGGGTCATCCATTTCATCAACCATGAAATTCACAACAGGATTGCCGTACAGATCAGGAGCTGCACGTGTCCTGCTTGACCTGCGAGGTTCGGTAGTGTCCTCTTTCGGAGTTTCATGATCATTATCATTAGCTCTCTCTTCATCAGGTGAAGTCAACTCCGAAACAACTTCTGGTGCTGCGCTACTCGCCATTCCATGAACAGATGGTTCAATAACCTCTTCGAGTTCTACCTTCTGACTACTCACACCTTTCGCGAGAAACTCCTTCTCAAGAAAGGATCCATTCTTGGCAACAAAAACCTTGCCCTCGGATCTGTGAAAGAAGGTATACCCAATTGTTTCCTTAGGGTATCCTATGAAGACGCATTTTTCCGCTTTGGGTTCGAGTTTATCCAGTTGAAGTTTGTTCACATAAACATCGCATCCCCAAACCTTAAGAAATGACAGCTTAGGTTTGTTTCCAAACCATAATTCATACGATGTCGTTTCAACGAATTTAGATGGTGCCCGATTTAAAGTGAATGCAGCTGTTTCCAGTGCATAACCCCAAATTGACAGAGGTAAGTCAGTCAGAGACATCATAGATCGAACCATATCCAATAAGGTACGATTACGACGTTCCGACACACCATTACGTTGTGGTGTTCCGGCAGGCATGAGTTGTGAAACTATTCCACACTCTTTCATGTGTGTGCTAAACTCGTAACTTAGATACTCTCCTCCACGGTCAGACCATAGAAATTTCATCTTTCTATTACGATGATTTTCCACTTCATTCTGAAATCCCTTGAACTTTTCAAAAGTTTCAGACTTGTGTTTCATCAAATAGATATACCCATATCTACTCAAATCATCCATGAAAGTAACAAAATAACGATATCCACCTCGCACCGACACACTCATTGGTCCACACACATCAGTATGTATGATCTCCAATAGATTTGTCGCCCGTTCCATTGAACCGGAAAACGGCGTTCTAGTCATCTTGCCCATAAAGCATGGCTGACATGTATCAAATGATTCAAAATCAAGTGATTCCAAAAGTCCATCAGAATGGAGTTTCTTCATGCGTTTAACGCCAATATGACCTAGACGGCAGTGCCACATATATGTAGACATATCATCATCAAGTTTAATCTTTTTAGCATTAACATTATGAATGTGCATAATATTACTATCGAGATCCAATAGAAATAAACCATTCAACATAGGTGCATGACCATAAAAGATATCATTCTTATAAATCAAACAACCATTGTTCTCAGATTTAAAGGAATGACCACTTTGCATCAAACACGATCCAGATACAATGTTCATGATCAGTGCAGGCACCAAATAACAATTATTTAGGTTTATAACTAATCTCGATGGCAAATGGAGAGGTAGCGTCCCAACGGCGATCACATCAACTCTTGATCCATTGCCGACCCGCATCCTGACCTCATCCCTTGCTAGTTGTCGCTTGTTCCGTAGCCCCTGAACCGAGTTACATATATTAGCAACCGATCCGGTATCAAATACCCAGGTGCTACTACGAGTACTAGTCAAGTACACATCAATAACATGTATATCACATATACCTTTGTTTGCCTTGGTGGACTTCTTGTCCGCCAAATACTTGGGGCAGTTGCGCTTCCAATGGCCAGTCCCCTTGTAATAGTAGCACTCGGTGTCAGACTTAGGGCCAGCCCGGGGTTTCTTTTCAGGCGTGGCAACAGACTTGCCACCCTTCTTTCCCTTGTGCTTGCCTTTCTTGTCCTTCTTGAAACCGGTGGTCCTATTGATCATCAACACTTGATGTTCTTTCCTAATCTCCACTTCTGCAGTCTTAAGCATTGACAGAAGCTCGGGAAGAGACTTCTTCATGCCCTGCATATTATAGTTCATCACGAAGCTCTTGTAGCTAGGTGGCAGAGATTGGAGAACACGATGTATGCCTAAGTCAATGGGAATCGTTATTCCCAAGGACACAAGCTTATCGGCGTACCCAGACATTTTGAGTACGTGCTCACTAACGGAGCTGTTTTCCTCCATCATGCAGCTAAAGAACTTTTATGTAGCATTATAACTCTCTACGGCAGCATGGGTATCGAAAATCATTTTCAATTCTCCCATGGTATCAAAGGCATTGCCATTTTTGAAACGCTTTCGAAGTTCTGGCTCTAGCCCATAGAGTATGCCGCAATGAACTAAGTTGTGGTCCTCTTGACGAGTCACATAGACATTCTTTTCCTCGTCAGGGGCATCAGGAGCTGGTGGGGGTCCTAGTGGCGCATCTAGCACATATTGCTTTTGTGCAGCAGTGAGGAGAATCCTCAAATTCATAGCCCAGTTGGTGAAGTTGCTACCATTCGCAACAAGTTTCTCTTTCTCCATGAACACATTGAAATTAAAAGCAGGTGGTGCCATCTACAATAGAATTTGTAAAGTTTATTTAGAGTAAGTTTATGATAGATTGAGTTCAACTAATCCAAATTACTAATGAACTCCCAATCAAAAACAACATCCCTCGTGTCCTTTTGGTGATTACGTGAACCAAATCCACTATACCAAGTCCGATCATCACGTGAGTTGATATAGCTTCAAAGGTGAGCATCTATATGGGCATCATATCAACCATATGACTCATGCTTAACCTTTCGGTCCGTGTTCCGAGGCCATGTCTGTACATGCTAGGCTCGCCAAGTAAGAACCTTAGTATTCGCGTGTGTAAAACTGTCTTACACCCGTTCCTATGAAAGCATAGATTCGAGTACACCCGATCATCACATGATGTCTCGAAACACGATCCATAGAACGATGCATACTCAAGGAAGAACACATTTTTATCTTGATATCTAAAAGAGGGATCATCTTATAATGCTATCAAACACGCCAAACTAGCAGTATAAGATGCTAACATCTAATGTGTAAAGTGAGATGATATGGTCCATGCATTTGATCTCTATCACTTGCATCATGGTATGATCTCTATCATTCCTTTGTGTGTAAGGCCAAGGTCTATGGAACTTACACGTTGAGTGTGTTGTAAGAGTATCCACCATACATCTACTTACAACAATACCATATCAATACACTATCCCAGCAACGATCTAAACTAGACGCCTCTAATTTATCAATTGCAAGTTTTACGTGGCTTAGGGCTTTCGGAGATAGAACCGTTCGTACCTACGAACATGAACCACAACGAGGATAACTAAGTTATTAGCAACTCGTTGTAAATCAGATATTGACTATAGTAGGAGAGACAGACACCCGCCAGCCACTTATGCAAAACAAGTTGCATGTCAGTCGTGGAACCGGTCTCATGTACGATGACATGTAAGGTTGGTCCAGGCCGCTTCATCCCACTATGCCACCAATATCCAAAATACATAGAAGATGAAATAACATGATCATCATCGCCCACATATCAACCATATGTGTACTACCCGTTCTAAGCACTTACGCATAGATCAGGCTCTGATACCACTGTTGGGTCCACAACATAGAAAACAAAAAATTTCCTATGGTGTGAACTACACGCCAAGATCTATCTACTAGGTACAAAGCAACGTGTGGACATACATCCAACGAGAACTTACCCTCGTAGACAACGAGATTTGTTAACGAGTAGGAACTCGTGGTTGATGTAGTCGTACACTTGCCGATCTCAAGATCGTGAGGAAGTCCGAGCGCCGCAACTCAGCAGCGAATCCGCACTCGCACACACGTTCAACCACCGGACAACCTCCACCTCCTCGCTCTAGTGATCCAGCAGAAGCAGCAACTCCTTCCAGACAAAATGCCACCGGGAACATGTATCTCGCTAATCTGAGACCATGGGGGAATAATTCTAGAGGGGGAGAGAGATCCTTCACAAGGAGGTGTGAGGATGAAGGAGGGAATGGGTGGCCTTTTATAGGAGGAGGGGGGTGCCCCCTCTCTCCATGGCCAGCGCATTGGGGGGTGACCCCTCACCTCCCCCATTCATGTGGTGGTAACCCCTCCACATTAAAATGCCTCTTCACATTCCCTTTTAAAGTCTCCACTTTAAATGCATTAAATTTCTCCAAATTTAATGCTCTCTCATTTAATAAAACTCTTTTTATTAAATTTATTCAGAATTTTGTTAATTACTTTAATTAAGAAACATTCACATATAGCCCCTTGCAATATTTCAATATCACATGCAGAACCACCTTCTGCAATTTCACCCGAAACAATTTCCGGTTTCTATTTAAACAATTCCTGCGCTTTGCAATTCTTTCGTCTGAAACAAATGTGCTCCAAAATGGTGTCCGGTAACTATTAAGTGTGCCACCCTATGGTTCGCGAATAATGCAGACATGATCGAGACCCTTCTCCGATCAATAATCAGCAGCAGGACCTGGAGATCCGGACTGACTCCTACACATTCAACGATGACTCATGTGATCGTGAGAACATTTAACGCTTGTAACTAAATCCCTTTGTCTCTCGATATATTACATGTCTGAGATTCGATCATTGGTATCTCCATACCTAGTTTGATCTCGTTACCGACATGCACTCTTTTCTCGTTCCCGTGATATAACATTATAGTGATCACATCACTTGCTTGCAAGTTATCCTAATGTGATATCACCGTGAGGGCCCAGAGTATATCTATCCGTCATCTGGATTGACAAATTCCACTCTTGATCCATGAGCCTCAACATAACACCTTCGTAGTACTGAATCCATCTTTATAGTCACCCTGTTACGGTGTGACGTTTGATGTTATCAAGATACTCTTTCGGTATTAGCAATTAACATGATCTCATGGTCTAAGGATAAAGATTACTTCGTATGATGTTATAGCAATATAAACATAATGACTTGATCGTAATGCTATACTTCGGATGAATGTTCATCACATCATTCCACCAATGGTGTGACCTTGTTATTAACAACATCCAATGTCCATGATCAGGAAACCTTGATCATCCTGTTAATCAACAAGCTAGTCTATAAGAGAGGCATGACTAGGAACCCTTTTTGTTTATTAAACACACATGTATTGATGTTTCCGAATCAATACATTTCTAGCATGTAAAATAAACATCTATCATGTATAAGGAATATATAATAACAACTTTATTATTGCCTCTCAAGGCATATTTCCTTCACTATTCTCTATCGAGGATGGAAGTTTGCGTTTTGATGTGCAGGTTGAGGCAAATCTACCCCATCAAGAAATACCGGTGGGAGGAGAAGGAGAAGATGAAGAAGTTGAACAAGAAGGACCCGAACAAGATGTGCAGCCTCCAAACTACTACACAGCCTATGAAGATATTTATGCGCTGGAAGGAAATATTCAAAACATTAACAACCTCTCCATCAACCTTCGAGATGCTTCGGCAAACCTTGCCACATGGTACCATGATTGGAGCAACCAATGGAACATGGGAGACTATCCACCGCCACCACAATGAGCAACAAAAGGGCTTGCAAAAGCTCGAGGTTGGGGCTGTGTTCCCCCAGAAAATTTATTTGTGTAATAATGAGGTTATACTCTAGCTCCTTGGGAGCTTTGAAACACTCGTGTTGGCTTGTTCCAACACTTTTCTTTTTAGTTTGCTTTCATTTTTAGTTATCTTTTGTTTTTTGTTTGTTTTTCTTTCCTTAGTCCCTTGCTTGGTCGCAAGTTATTTTCTATTCTTTAATCCCTATCCTCAAAGATCAAAAAGATTTTTCCATTTTTCTTTTCCTTTTTTCGTAAATGTGGATTCACACTTTGCCTCTTTGCTTTAATATTATTATGAGAGTAATCGTGTTTGAGTTTTGAAGGAACACATCCCTATAAGGAAGATGATCATGAAGTCACTTATGAGAGGTATGTCCTTTGTCTCCCACTTTTGAAGTTTGAGTTGTTTATCCTAGTCAATCAATTTGCTAAGATGCCATGCTAGTGGGAGTAATTTAATATGGTTAGAGTAAAGCTTTTTATTAGTATGATGATTAGTTGTTGAAGCTTTTGCTCTAGTTCTTTTAGCCAAACGAGTCTTCCCTTGGAAATAATATTGCCAAGCAAATACAATAAGAAAAAGTCTAAAATTTATGACTTGTTTGATGAATGATTGTCTTGAGAGTATACCCTTGAAGACACTTAACCCCATAGATGTTTTGATATTTTTGATGACACTCATGAAAGGATTTGTTGATTGAAATGTAGTGGTAATTGTGATCCATGCCAAAGCTAAGATTTTGGATCAAACCGTGGTATTAGTATAAAGAAGAGAAAGAAAAGGTTCTATGTTTCTCATGCACGCATTTGGGATGCCAACAACTCTGCTAGCTTTTGAACGATCTATGGTATGACCCCAAATTTCGGCTATGAGTTGATAACATGAGTGGCATACGTGTCAATATATGGGAAAAAGTATTGGTACTCTCAAAGGTTGTGCAAGCACTTGTAAAAGAAACAGCTAATGATCCTTGAAAGAGGAAGAAAAAAAGAGATATGTATGAAGATCCACATAACAAGTCCTTGGCATGTTCTCGTTACTACTTTATGAATTTTATTGAAAAACAATGATTGGATTAGAAGTGTTTTTGATTGACTTGAATTATTGATGTGGGTGTAAATAAGACACTTCGCTGTTATGCTACTTAGGACATGAAACTCTCTTACTCAATTATGCTATTTAAACATCCTAATGTTCCTTGGCAAGCTCAGAGTTAACTAGAAGAATTGGATTGATTGCTACACTTCTAGTTATTTATACTTATATTAAACTTTACTTTGATTGTCTTGACTTACCGAAGCTTGTATAGTACTCGTCATCTCTCTAACTTTGATAAGCCTCGCAAATGAATGAAGTGTTGAGCGCATATGACTACCAACCGTAAGTGAATTCTTATTCTCATTGTTTCAAATTTAAACGATGAATTTCTTATAGTTCTTTTTTTCTTCTTGCTCAAGGCCGATCAAGGTTTGAGATTTCGGGAGGTTGATGGCTCCAAAAATAGCCATCTTCCACCGCATTTAACATTGTTTTTTTTTCAAGAAATTGACAAGAAACTCTCAATCCTTGCCTCTAATGACTAATAATTGCAAAGATATGCAAAACCTTGCTTTGAATTGTGTTCTGCAGGAAATCATGCTTTTTAATGTGAAATTAGGAGTCATAATGACGAGGGTTTAACTCACCAATGCCCATTGTTATGGACTTGGGTTTTGGAGGAGGGAGCGCTGGAGACATATATCGGCTAGCAAACAAGCACAGAGGGGACTCAAAGATTTACGCAGGTTCAGGCCTCGTAGAGGTCCCTACTCCTGCTTGTCTGCTCGTGGAATTATCGAAGGAATCGAAGATTACAATGGTGCGCAGATGCAATCTGGCAAGGATTGTGGAAACTAGGGTTGTGTGTGTCCTCCTCGCTGCCCCCTCCTAGCCTTTATATAGGTAGGCTAGGTCTCGGGTAGCAGGTCAAGTCGGTTACAAATTAGGGTTTTCCTCTTCAAACTTTCTATCTGTAGCTTCTTCTTGTTCTTCAAGGAATCGAGAGTCCGTAGGTTACTCGAGTCCTTCATTTGGGCCTTGGCGACACCGTGGGCCTTTACGTATTTAGGCCGTATATACCAAGCTAGAGTACCTGTAGGTTATACCCATGTTAGTAGCCCCCGAGTGTCCAGTGGAATCGAAGATTCGACTGGGGACTTTTTGAAGTCTTTCGAGTGCATGCATGAGTATATTTCGACTGCTTTGCTTGTGTTATATGGATTGTTGATGTGCGTGCCTGATTTAACCGATGTGTCGGTATCAGTTAACCACCTTAGGGTGAAACAACGCAATCTACTCGAACTCGAGTCCCCGGACTCGAATCCGGAAAAGTGCTGGTGTAATTCGACTCAAGCCACGGAGGTCTTACAGTAGTCGAATTCCAGTTATATGGGTGTGAGCACTCGACGCGTCCATCAAGGCATATTCATCGTACCTGTAGGCACGGATATATTTCTGGTAGTGCGCAGCAAATGCGTTGTCAGGCCTTATTCAGGTCTTACCTTCACGCTATAAGCATGGCATCCGAAATTTTATCATCGCGGAGACGATTCAGGTGACCCAGAAGACGCAGTCTCTTTGTAAGGAAATGAGGCGATGTCGCCATGAGCTTCGAGTGTGGATGTTATCAACACACAGTTTTTTGTACAAATAATCATAGGGTGCGCGACCAGCGCTCCCTATGGGAGTAGCCCCCGAGTGCCTAGTTGAGTCGAAAACTCAGGCAGGGACTAAAGAACTTTTCCGACTGTTGTCGTCTTTTGTTTGCTTGTTTCAGTCGAATTTGTTTCCGGCGCTCCTTATGGGAGTAAACCATATCCAAAGTCGAACCGTAGTTCGAGTGGTTGGGGTTGCCTTGATTGTCCATGTTCCTGTAAAAAGAAGAAAAAAATCATAGGGTGCGCGACCAGCGCTCCCTATGGGAGTAGCCCCCGAGTGCTTGGTGGAGTCGAAGACTCGAGCAAGGACTAAAGTAGTCGAGGTTTTCTACTGCGTAGCTTTGATGACTTCAGTGCTGATGATGTCATGACATCAGTTGCCCGCGTGAGCGAGTTTGACAGGACATGACGAGGAGTGGGTCCTACTCCTAACTTTGATTTGACTAGGCATGCGTAATCTTTATTTTAACCGCGCCTCCTCGATTTCCACGCATAATGGGAGCAGTGGGGGACGGTTCGCATTTCCACTCCTCCACGTGTCTAGCATGATGTTTGCCACGCGTTCAGTAGGGTTTTTCTGAGACGTTGGATTGCATCTTCCAGGGGTTAAGTAGTGGTGCTGCATCGGTAATTTCTCATCTGCTCTCATTCATCCTTTGCTTCCATCGCCATTGTCGTTGCTCCCATGCTTTCTCTGCTCTCTTTTCCTCCGCGGCGCTGGACCAGCTCCGCGCATTTCCTAGCTACTTTCTCCGGTCGCATCACCGCCGTGCAATGGGGAAGAAGAAGGGAGGTGTTGCGGTCGATTCCGCGGCTACCGCTGCTGCAGTGAAGAAGAAGGGCGGCTCCACTGCTGCGGGCACTAGGACCGCCGTCGGCGGGAAGAAGAAGGGCACGGGCACCCGCGTCACGAATGGCACGTGGCGTCCCTTCATCATCAAGTCATCTGATCTTCGTCTTCTTCGCCAAGACAGAGTGCTGTCCGACATAGTCGCCGATGCACGCGTCCCCGGCGGGGAGACAATTCCTTCTCCTCCCGCTGGTTTTCGAGTGATGTTTTTGGCATTCATCATTCGCAGCCTCTAGTTACCCCTGCATCCTTTTTTTAGGGGCCTCCTTTGTTTCTACGGGCTTCAGCTCCATTAGCTATCCCCGAACTCTATCCTCCACATCTCTTGCTTCATTACCCTCTGCGAGTGCTGGCTCGGAACCGAGCCACACTTCGGCCTCTTCAAGCGCCTCTTCAAGTTGAAGCGCCAATCTGCTTCTGGCTCCTTAGTGTACGATGTAGGTCGTTGCGGAATTCACGTCGACCCATCCGCCACCTATTTCGACATCAAGCTCACAGCGTTCATCCAAGGGTGGAGGGACAAGTGCTTCTACATCCACGATGAGAAGGCTGACGGGGAGCACTTCGGACTCGCACCTTTCGATCCGGCGATACCGTCCATGATGAGAAGGCTGACGGTGCGCTCCTGGAAAAATGTAGTCATGCCCGGCGAGTCCGCCGAGACAGATGTGCTGTACAAGCGTGTCTGCAATCTCGAGAGTCGCGTCGACAAAGAGGAGGGAGGCTGCACCCTCATTTGTACATGGTTGCACCATCGCGTCTAGCCCCTGCAGGCTAGAGTCCACCCCACATTTCAGTGGACTGGCGCTGACGATGCCACTCGCGTGTCTGCCGATGGCATGTCCGCGAGTGAGGTGGACAAAAGGGTTCGACTGGTCACCAAGTACACCGTCAAGGATGTGCTCCCCAGTGAACCAGTTGTTCCTCCGTTTGATGCTGCTAACCCTCCTCCCGAGGTATAGTTGTGCTATGTAGTAGCTTAGTTTGTTGATTGCTTCTCTGCTGTTTCTTATCTTAGTGCTAATTTTGCTGTCTGTATGCAGGATTGGGCGGTGTCACCCTGTATGCCCCCTCTTCTTGAGGGGATTATCCCTCGCGAAGCCTTGGAAGAGGACGAGTTGGATTCGAATGTCCCATCTGATGTGGAGGAGGAAGCCCCCGAGTCCGGTAGTCTGGATACTCGCAAGCGTTCTCGCAGCAAGGATTCCGATGCGTCGTCTCCTTCGACTCCAGAAGGTGCAGGTGTTGGTGCGGAGTCACCGATCCCTGCTATTCTTGTGAGCGCCGTGGCACCATCCTCTCGCAAGAAGATGCGACTGCCCAAGGAGTCCTCGTCAGAGTCAGGGGAGCCCACTTTTGACTTTGACAAGTTTGATTGGTAAGTTTGCTAGTTTGCTTGTTCTTCTCTAATTTTCCCTTGTTGGTTTGTCTCTGGATTTGCCTTTTCTTGATGTGGATTTTGTCTTGCAGTCAAGAGGCGTCATCATCTTCTGGCGACATCCAATTCTTGAAAGAATCAGGAGTCGCGACCTCAAGGGCCAAGAAAGAGGTCGAGCGCGCTCGTTCCCCTCCATTGGCGGCCCACTACGGGAACAACTCTTCCAGCTCTCCGCATGAAGGGGAGCATTGAATGGTTGCCCGAATGATGATACAGCAGAAAACTTTGGAGTCATTGGAGGATCATGTAACTGTAGATTTTCTTCTTTTCGTGTTGCAGTCGATGGTATCTATTGCTTCTGCTGATCCTTTGTTGTGCAATAGCTCCTTGTGAAGGAAGCCGCTCACTTGGCGGAGCAAGTACTTGCGATGGGCCGCCAGCATGCAATGCTGGAGACGCGTCATCGTGTGGTCGAAAGTAAGTGTTCTTCACTTTTTCTTCTTCTCCTTTTTATATAGTCGACTGATAGTCAGTCCTTTTTATTTTGTAGCTGAACATAATGCCCTTCTGCGTGATGCTGCCACCATGGAGAAAACACTTGCCGCGGCTGTGAAGGGTCGCGATGAGGCAATCGTGGCGCGTGACGAGGCGCAAAGGCGTGAAGAGGATCTTCGTGCTTCCATTGCGTCCAGGGAGAAGTTGTTCGAAGAATAGCTTTTCTCGATTGCCAAAGCCCTCTCAGGTACCTTGTTTGGATATCATTGTTGCTCTCTGTTTGTTGTTTGTCGTTGGTGTTGATGTTTATATCCATGTGTTGGTTTGTGTGCAGATGCTAGCGGTTTGAGCTTTGATCCTCAGGCTCTCCGCCGCGACGACGCTTTGGCGGGTGCGCTTTTAGCAGTCGAGGACCGCAACACCGCCGTTCAAGATACGCTCTCCAAGGCCAAGGGCGTTCTCAGTCGCCTCCAGGAGGAGTTGATGCCCAAGGCTGAGCTAATCGAGAACATGGACGAGCTGGTGGAGTCTTTCGCCAGGGGTGTTCCTTCCAGCTTCAAGAACTCACTCCGCGCGGCTGGCGCATCCATGTCACTTGCCATGGTGCAGGCCCACGAAGTCGAGATTGACCCTGCCGTGGTGTCGAAGGCGATGCCTGTTAGCGCGGACGTCCAGCAGGTAGTCTTTGCTCCTTTCGCGACTGCCTATGGTAAATATGGGCCGCAGCTGATAAACACGGTCGCGAAGTATTCTGAGGAGCTGCAACGCGCCAAGAAGGCGGCAAAGGCTGCGGCATCAGGGGCTGGCAGAAAGTCAGTGGCATCTGACACTGCCACGGACTTGATGAAGCCCCCGAAGCCGTCAAAGTCGAAGAAGCCAATCGCTCCTTAGTAGCTTTGTAATAGTTAACTAGTTTATGCCCTTTGTTAAGAACATGCCTGCTGGCGAGTGCATCTAGTCTTGAATGCACTTGAATCTTTTGTCTTTGTGTTGATTTGGTCGTCTTATTTGTTTCTATCTTGGCTTGTGGTAGGGTACATCAAGTGATCCTTTGAGGGAAACTCAGGACTCGCCGCCTCTTGATGATACTTTGGCACCACCGCGCTCTAGGGTAGATGAGCTGTCGCTGCTTTCGCGACTGCGTGACCGCGTGAAGCAGCTGGAGCGTGAGTTGCCCGTGCTCCGCCGTAACGCGGATGTATGGAAGTCAAAGGCGGAGAAAGCCGCTGCCCGAGAGCAGTATCTGCTTGGCGAGGTGACGCAGCTGGGCGACCAATTCAAGTGTTAGTGTGCTTGCTCTTATCTTTTCCTTGTAGTCACTCGCGATGGTGCGTTGTTCTTATGCTGTTGTTGCTGCTTCGTGTAGTTGTCAGGGCGCGTCATCCGCAGGATGAGAAGGATAGAATTGCCATTCGTATGCATGATCTTACCCAGGAGCAACTTCAAGAGAGTGGATACTTCTGGGTAGATCATGATCGTGCGATTGCGCTGGCGACCCTGCAGGATCATGCGTCGCGAGTGCTGCACTTCCTGAAGAAGTCGCAGTCATGCTTGAATGTTACTCCATCAAGCTTGCTGCCCTCCTTGCCAAGTTTCAAGATATGACCGTGGTTCGTGAGTGTGTGAGGCAACAGTTGGTGGCTGGTGCCAAGGCCGCTCTATTGCGGGTGCGACTGCATAGGCCTGACGTAGATGTTGTGGCAATTGCGGCTGGGCCGCCTGCGCCACCAGCAGGTTCTGCCTGGAATATGGTGCCGCACTACCAGGCTATGGACCGCCCAGCAGAAGAGATTGTCGACTTCTTTGAGGAACAAACCAACGTTCTCTTGCTGCAGTAGTGGCTTAGTTTGTATCCTGCACATAAGTGTACTCGTGTTGTAAAGTTCGTATAAATGTTGTATATAATTTATTGTCGAATATGTATAAAGAGCTTGCTAGCGTGTGAGTGCGTTGCACTATGCGACTCCTTTTCGTTAGCCTGACCATGCATTTTATCTCAGTCCCTTGTCAACATGTCCGATGCGTTGCAACTGGGTTGATGTTGTGTCAAGGGTTTCGATTGATGTGCTAGCTACTCAGGATATCGCGTTTTAGTTCGTAGAACAGATGTGTGTAGGGTGGCGTAGCCCCCGAGTCGAGAAGTTACGGAAAAATAAAGGAAGGCATAGAGTTTTGGGGCACTTAGCTTTATTTATTCGTGAAACAGTACGAGGTACAATATGTGGCTAAGTAGCCTTGTCTGAGTGCCTTACTTTGCGATGCAAAAGTAAAAACGACTAAGGGTAGAAGCGTCGCAACTATGCGACCTTCCAGGGGTTGGAGTATGCGACTCCTGTCTCTAAAACTTGAAGGCAATAGGCGCCACCTGGGATTACTTCTGTAATCACATATGGTCCTTCCCATGGGGACTCGAGCTTGAGATGTCCCTGCTGCTTCAATCGCAGGACCAGGTCGCCTTCGACGAAGGATCTGGGGCGTATCCTCCTATTGTGGTAGTTGCGTAGGTTGTGCTGGTAGATCGTTGATCTTTCCGTGGTGATTTCTCTTGCCTCGTCAAGGAGGTCGACGGATTCTTCGAGTGCGAGGGATGACTCTTGTTCGCTGTAAGCGACCACGCACGGCGCCTTGTACCATACCTCGGCGGGTAGCACTGCTTCGGCTCCGTGCACCATAAAGAATGGTGTGTAGCCCGTGGCACTGTTTGGAGTTGTGCGTAGGCTCCAGAGTACGGATTGCAGTTCGTCTGGCCAGCAACCCGCGGCTTGTTCGAGTGGCCGGAGGAGTCGCTTCTTGATGCCGCCGCAGACGAGACCGTTTGCTTTTTCCACCTGACCGTTGGTCTGTGGATGTGCTACAGAGGCATAGCTGATGTTGATCCCTAGATTCTCGCGGAATTCTTGCAACTCCTTGGATGTGAAGTTCGTCCCATTGTCGGTGATGATGTTGTGCGGCACTCCGAAGCGGTAGACGATGGATTCGAAGGACTTAACTGCGCTGTGTCCTGATTGGTTGGTCACTGGCATGGCCTCAATCCACTTGGTGAATTTGTCGACTGCGACCAAGAGGTAGACGTAGCCTCCTCGTGAGGATCTTGGGAGTTTGCCAACCATGTCGAGTCCCCATTGCGCGAAGGGCCAGGCCAATGGAATTGGCTGGAGCTCTGTGCCCGGTGCGTGCAGCTTGTCCGCGAATCGTTGGCAAGTGTTGCATTTTTGGACGATGTCCTTGGCATCGCGCATGGCCGTAGGCCAATAGAATCCAGCTCGTAGAGCTTTGGCGACGAGGGCGCGACTGCCAGCATGGTGCCTGCAGGTCCCCTCATGGATGTCGAGGAGAACAGCTCTTCCATCGGCCGTGGAGACGCATCGCTAGAGTACTCCTGTGATGCTGCATTTATACAGTTCACTGTTGATAACAGTGAATGCCTTGGATTGCCACGCGATGTGCCATGCATCAGTCGGATCGTCTGGTAGCCTTTTGCTGAGGAGGTACATAATGTACGTTTGCGTCCAGGATTGCTCGATCATCATGACACTCATTGGTCCCTCGAGTCCTGTGTCCAGCTCCAAGTCATCGAGTTCCATTGACTCATTGGGCGGCGTAGCCCCAGAGTCCGTTGCTGCGCTTGTTTTCTTCTCTGCGGCCTTTGGCTTGATGGAGCGTTCGCAGATGCGCTCGAGAAATACCCCGGGTGGTATGGGGGCGCAGGTAGAGCCTATGTTGGCGAGTGCATCCGCCTCTTCGTTGCTTTCGCGACCTACGTGCCGCAGCTCGCAACCGTCGAAGTCTCCTTCGAGTGTGTCGTAGAGGTCACGATACGCGATCATGTTGTCATTCAATGCGTCGCACTCATGCATTGTTTGGTTGACGACCAACTTGGAGTCGCCGCAGGCTTTTGCCATCCTCATCCCATGCAACAGGGCCTCATATTCAGCTTCGTTGTTGGAGGCTGTGAACTGCATTTGCAGGATATACTTCAACTTGTCCCCTTGAGGTGATGTTAGTATGACACCTGCACCTGCTCCGTCCTTCCGCTTGGACCCATCAAAGTGCATTGTCTAGAGGTAGGACATATCTGGTTTGTCTGGGAGCTGGTTCTCCATCCAGTGCATGAGGAAGTCAGGGAGAACTTGTGACTTGATTGCGTCGCGCTTTTCGTATGTGATGTCTCGTGGAGATAATTCTATTCCCCAAAGCACGACCCATCCCGTGGCATCGGGGTTATTGAGGATATGTCCCAACGGGGCATCGTTGACCACCACGATTGGGTGTTCCTAGAAGTAATGGCGCAGTCGTCGGACGGTCATGAAGACACCGTACGCCAGCTTCTGGTAGTGCGAGTACCGCCGTTTTGTTGGCGTGAGGACCTCGCTGAGGTAGTATACTGGGTGTTGTACCCCGTGGACCTTGTTTTTCTCGGCTCGCTCGACGACAGGCGCTGTGCTGACCACCTGGTTGGTGGCGGAGATATATAGCAACAGTGGTTCCCTTTCTCGTGGGGTCATCGGTACTGGCGAAGTGGATAGCAGGCGCTTGAGGTCTTCGAATGCTTCTTGCGCTTCATTGGTCCACTCGAATTTTTCAGCTTTGCGGAGGAGTTGGTAGAAGGGCAGCGCCTTTTCACCCATCCGACTGATGAATCGACTGAGGGTCGTGATTCGCCCGGCCAGCTACTGAACGCCCCTTATGTTTTTCGGCTTCTCCATGGCAAGTATGGCTTTTATTTTCTTTGGGTTTGCCCCGATTCCCCTCGCGGAGATGAGGTACCCGAGTAGTTGCCCAAACGGCACGCCAAAGGCGATTTGTCCGGATTGAGCTTGATCCGGTAGCGGTCGAGGTTGGCGAAGGTTTCGCGCAAATCGTCGATTAGGGAGGCTTCTTCCTTGGTCTTGATTACTATGTCGTCGACATAGACTTGAATATTGCGACCCAGTTGTTCCTTGAGGCAAGCCTGCATGCACCGCTAGTAGGTGGCTCCCGTGTTCTTTAGCCCGAAGGGCATTGTGTTGTAGCAGAACACACCAAAGGGCATTGTAAACGCTGTTTTCTCTTGGTCTTCCTTCTTCATTCAAATCTGATTATAGCCTGAGTAGGCGTCGAGGAAGCAGAGGCGCTCGCATCCTGCGGTGGAGTCGATGATCTGGTCGATGCGCGGCAACGGGAAGTGATACTTTGGGCAGTGCTTATTCAAAGAGGTGAAGTCCATGCACATCCGCAGGATATCCGTGTCCTTTTTTGGTACCAGCACCATGTTGGCGAGCCAAGTGCTTTCCTTGATCTCGCGTATGAACTTGGTGTCGAGGAGTCTGTTGATCTCCATTCCAACTGCCTGCGCTTGTGGCTCGGACAATCGTCGAATTGTTTGCTTGACTGGCCTTGCATCAGGGTTGAAGTTGAGTGCGTGCTCGGCGAATTCCCTGGGATCTCCTGGCATGTCCGCAGGACACCAGGCAAAAATTTCCCAGTGGTCACGGAGGAATTCGACGAGCACGAGTTCCTATGTGGGACTCAAGTTGTTGGCGATGAGGGCCGTCTTGGCGGGATCCAATGGGTGGACCTGCACTTTCTTTGTGTGCACCGATGAGTCGCAGGATAGATCAGTAAAACTTGGCCGGCTCAGGGGGGAAGACTATTGTATGTCAACTCCTTTAGTATCGTGAGTTCTTCCTGCATGCCGAAGGACTAGAAAATTCTGTTGAATTCCTTGTCGCAACTATCGGATCTTTCGAAGCTCCCGTTGACTGTGATGACGCTGTTGGGACCTGGCATTTTCATCTGCAGGTAGGCGTAATGTGGTACTACCATAAACCTAGCGAACGCGACACGTCCGAGGATGCAGTGGTACTGCGAAGGCCAGTCGATGCGCTCGCGCCAAAAAAAATTCGGCGTGCCGAAGATAACGTCGAGGTTGATTTTGCCCAGGGGATATATGCCTTTTCCTGGGACGATTCCGTGGAATGTTGTGTCCGAGGCCTCTAGGCAAGTCAGAGGGATCCTCATTGCTCGCAATGTACTCTCGAATATAAGGTTGATGCCGCTTCCGCCATCCATGAATACGCGGCTCATGTCGAAGCCTCCAATTTGCACCTCGAGTACGAGGGGACAATGGCCTGGACAAGGTACTTGAGGCGGGTGGTCGCGTTTGTCGAAGGTGATGCATTACTCGCTTCCACTGAGGTACTTAGTGGTAGATGGTGGCGAGTGTGTGGCTAGGTTGACTTGGCGAGTGATGGCCTTCTGCACCCGATTGGAGGGGCGTTCTTTTTGGATCATCATGGTACCCATGGCCCTTGGGTAGGGTTCGCCTCCGTGGTGCTAGTCCGGCGCAGCTGCATTTGGGGGCATCCCAGGTGGTGGTGGCGGAGCGCCATGTGCCACGGCGCCTGGAGTGGCTCCATAGCCTCTTTCGACTGTGTTGCGGTTCATCTGAGCTAATCCCTCGTGTAGTTTGAGGAACTCGCGGCAGTCCTTAAGGAGGTGACTGGACTTCTTCTTCTCATCATGCTTGTCGATGTAGAAGTGCACCGTACATGGCCCGGACAGTTTATCTTCAATGGATGTTGCGGGTGCTTCGTCACGATCGCGGCGTTGCCACACTTGCATGGTCTTCCCGGAGCCGCGGTATCCAACTTTACGGTATCCGCTGTTGCGGTTGTCGTCGCGTCTGTCGGTGTAACCGGCTGCGACCATGTTGACGTCGTCACGGTCATTGTAGATGCGCATACGGCGTTTGCCTCGGCGGTCGCGTTTGCGCTCGAGTTCTGCCTCCTCGTCGGAGTGAACGTGATTTTTCACCGAATGTTCTCCATCAGCCCACCGATTTGCGATTTCCATCAAGTGGTCAATGGTCTTGGGCTTCGAGCGGCCCAGCTCATCCCTGAGCTCTATGCGGCAGACGCCGTCGTTGAATGCATCAATCGCGCGATCCTCCGAGATGTTCTCTGTGGAGTTCTTGATGATGGACCACCTTTGGATGTAGGAGCATAGCGATTCGCCCGATCTTTGCTGGCAGCACCTTAGCTCTTCGATTTATGATGGCCGCTTGTACGTGCCTTTGAAGTTGTGCACGAAGCTGTAAACCAGCTCATCCCAACTACGAATGGATCCGCACGGGAGGTTGTTAAGCCATGCTCGGGCGGCGCCCTGCAGCTGTAGCTGTTTGCATTGCATGGTTGTGCTTCGACTACTGCCGTGGAGTCTGACGGAGGAGATGTGATCCTCCAGCCAGATCTTTGGGTCCTGTAGACCGTCAAACTTCAGGTTCTCCGATGGGAGTTTGAACCCCTTAGGCATTCGCTTCTGCCTAATGGATCTGCTGAAGCATCTCGCACCGCAGAGCTCCACATCTTCCTCTTCCGAGTCAGTCGACCGAGCATGTCGCGCCCTTGATTTGTCAATCTTGTGCTGTGTGAGGTTGTCGTGCGCATCATAGTCGCGGTCATGTCGCCGTGAGCGGCGGCGTCGAGACAGATCGTGACTGTCGTTGCTGGATGAGGGCGAGGAGTAGCGCTTTGCCCTTTTTCGGCTCTGGTGTTGGCTCCTTGTCGAGGGCGGCCTCGATTAATACCAAGCCCACGATCGTAGATCGGTGCTTGGCGGCTCGGGGATCTCCAGCTGACGGCTGGTTGTTAAGTAGGTACATGGTGGCCGCTGTCACCGCAGCCTGCGGCATCTTGGGGACCACATTGCCCCGTGTGTCGACTGTCATAGAGCTGAAGTCGAGGACCTTTGCAGCTTCTATGCGTTCTTGGTCGGTGAGATGGGCCATCCGAGATTGCCTCTTCTTGGTGATGTACTCGTTGCCCTTTGAGGAGGATCCTCCGTGGGAGGAGAGCCCAGCACGACGAAGGCTCGACTCGTCTGCTGCCTTTTTGCCCGCGTCGAGTTGCGCGATTGTTTGTACTTGGCGCTTGAATTCTTCCTTCAGGAGCCAGTGATAGCCCATCAGCAGTTCTTGCGGGGATCCGAAGGGTAGAGGAGCGCCTCGTAGGGCCTCGCGGCAGTGACCCATTCTTGCTCGTTGAGCCTGATCACGACGCGTTCGCCGGTTGGCTCGTTTAATATGGTTGGAGGTTCGACTGCTCCTCCATTGTCGGCGGGGGTGCGATTGCCACTGTTGCCGCCGTTGCCACCGTTGTCGCCGTTAGGCGGGTTGGTTCCGTTACCGCGATTGCCCATGTTGTCACGGTTGGCAGAGGTATCGCCTGTGTTGATGACGGTGCACATGAACTCTCAGATCCGAAACCATAGGTTCCATCTTCAGTGGCCAGATCGCTCAGGTCGGAGTCGCGACTGCTGTCGCCGATCGTGTTCTCGACTGTTGTCGGGGCGTTGAGCTCACTGAGGGTGCCGATCAATGGAGGGAACCATGATGCTGGGGCAATCGACGGTGCCATCGGCTGATCAGGCATGCGAAGCGTGCCCATCTGACCGACTTGGAAGCGGAAGCTCCCTATCGCCAGGCTGATTACGTCGCCCATGGACTCGAAGGCCAGGCGAGTGGCCGGCGTGTGGATGGTGAAGTCAAACGCGCCGAAGAGCTAGAAAATCTCCGCTGTTGCAGAGTTGTAGATCGCGGTTGATGGGGCCGAAGAAGCCGTAACATCAGCACTCCCGATTCCCACAGACGGCGCCAATTGACGAGGGTTTAACTCATCAATGCCCATTGTTATGGACTTGGGTTTTGGAGAAGTAGGGAGCGCTAGATACATCTATCGGCTAGCAAACAAGCACACAGGGGACTCAAAGATTTACCCAGGTTCAGGCCTCATAGAGGTCCCTACTCCTGCTTGTCTGCTCGTGGAATTATAGAAGGAATCGAAGATTACAATGGTGCGCAGATGCAATCTGGCAAGGGTTGTGGAAACTAGGGTTGCGTGTGTCCTCCTCGCTGCCCCCTCCTAGCCTTTATATAGGTAGGCTAGGTCTCGGTAGTAGGTCGAGTCGGTTACAAGTTAGGGTTTTCCCCTTCAAACTTTCTATCTTTAGCTTCTTCTTGTTATTCAAGCAATTGAGAGTCCGTAGGTTACTCGATTCCTTCATTTGGGCCTTGGCGACACCGTGGGCCTTTACGTATTTAGGCCGTATATACCAAGCTCGAGTACCTGTAGGGTATACCCATGTCACATAATGAAAGTTTTTGCGGAAGTCCACACAGCCAAGTAATTGGGGAGTCATTCCCTAGCATCAGCAAGCTTAATGACCATTGGTACGGGCAGAGCCCGCCCATACGGTCTGACCGTACCATGTGGCGATGGCTTCGTCTCGTTAAACCCTACAACTTTCATGAATATGCCTATATATTTTGAGGCTGCAGCCAACGGCCAGAGAGCTGCCATTCTCAAATTACATCACAACACCACCAAAGGAGATCCAAGCCATTATTCATCCATTGTTCATCTCTTCCATCATCCATCCTTTCCATTATCCATATCCATTGCTTTGTACTTTAGATCTCCTTGTGATTTGGCGACCATTGTAAGAATATTTTATTTCAATCTAAGTATTTTGCACAATGTTTTATATTGTTGATCTATTTGTTATGAGTGATTAGTCCTCACGGGCTGCGGGTTGGGGAGAAACCTCGCAGCAATTATGTGCATCTACCTCATGGGAGTATTCTATTTTGTTTGTAATAGAGATTTGTATCTTTTGTATTTCTTTGTCTCTTGCCTTGATCTGTGGACTTGTAGGTACCCAAGATCCCATAGATTGATAAAGGCTTGAGGTGAGATACTTGGCTAGCGGCGATCTCATAGGAACCCTGGTGACATAAAGGGTAGTAAGGTCTTTGTTTAGCGACCCATTCGAGATCACAACAACATCACCACTTAATGTTTTGATCTGTGTTTTACACTTAATAATCATTTGTAGCTCGTTGCTTCGTGGTTCACTTGGTTGGATTAAAAGACTATTGTCTATGCTTGCTGCATCAACGGGGCTCTAGTATGTTAGGATGTGTTTCCCACAAGAGATTATTCATATTCAACCATTACACATGCCCATGCTTATTATTATCTTTTATTCCATATGATGTGCAGCTGTAGGTGGATCTTTAACCCTGGCCTATCTCCATCCATTGATTCAACCCATTATAAAAGTAAACTAGATTGGTCCGGTAAACTAAGGTAAAACAAAGAAACAAAGTCTTGTAGACGTGTCCTTTTTATTTCCTTTCAGCATTGCTTTCAAATGTTCTATTAAACCTAGGTCTTCTAGGGAAAAAGCTATTATACTACATCCGTCAATCTGGATCGAAGGTATCACATAACTCGCCTCAAAATCTCCGGAGATTCAAACCTGATTGCATACCACGTAATGAATAAGTGTGATGCCATCAGTGACAACATGATCGCGTACCGTGACATGTACAACATCATGGAGGGTTACTTCGACGGGTGTGAGGTCTCCCATATTTGTAGAGCAAGCAATGGGGAAGCCGACAATCTTTCGAACATTGGGCCCATCTACCTACCTGTACCACCTGGGATTTTCTGGGAATAGATCAGTGAGCGCTCCATCAAGGTCAAAAAAGCCACTAAAGCCGCAGAACTTGAGGCATGCAAGGGGATGAGTTGTAGATTGACTCAGGGGCTGCATCATCACCCGAACCCACACTTGCTCCAGAAGATCAGGAAGAACCCGAAGATGTCATGATGATAGAAACCACATGGATGTAGCTGTCTCTGGCATACATGATAAATAAAGAACTCCCAGAAGATACAGTCGAAGCACAGGGCATCACCTACTGGTCCAGGGCCTTCCGGGTAATAAATGTTGAACTCTACAAAACAAGTATCTCGGGTGTGCTCCAGCAATGTGTGACACCCGAAGAAGGGAAGCTCATCTCAAGGACATCCACGGAGGGATATGTGGCCACCACTCCAGCGCCCAATTGATGGCAACAAACGTGGCCACTTTTTGTTGGGACTCCAAGTGCAGAGTGTTGTAGCGAGCTTCTTTCCCCCCACGAGGGTGATTCGAGGGTTTATATCTAACTCTTGGGGAATTGGTTATGGAAGGATGTTTGTCTTCTCCTCTTCAAGCAACCTTTAAAGCAAAATAATTTGTCTTGTGTCCCCAACTCCACCAATTGGTTGTCAAGCACAAGGTTTCATATTAGTAATATGAAATAAAATAAAATGTAAACTGAAATAGAAGAAGTAAATAATGTAAAGCAATGCAAACTAGATGATATGGAAGATTGTAGAGTTGTTTTTGGGTTTTTATAAGTGATTGCAAGTAGATAAAGTATTTTTGTATTTTCGAAATAATGAATTGTGGAAGTTATAAAGGATAGTAGATGCAATGGAAAGGTGTTTCCTATGATTAAAATCGGTTCGGGTTTCATGGTTCACTTGTCTACTCTCTTTTTAGGTTGTAGTGATCACAAAACAATTCATCAATGATAAAGATTCATGGAAATTCTATAAGTTCTTGATAAAAGGAACTAATATGGCATCACATTCTAATATTGAGATAGAATACATCTCTCTCTTATACTCCTTGAGAAAGGGAAATCTTCATGCAATCTTGATTTAAGAACAAATCAGAGTATAGCTTTAAGCAATATTATATGATGTTTGAAATACGAATATGCTACCTTGATCTAACAAGGTCATCACATTGTCACGTGATAACTATAGCACATGATTTCACTTTACCCCTAGTGAGGCAGCAAAAGAAAGGTAAAAACCAAGTAGATCTTGAATATTATGTGTCACAATTCAATCTCCACCCCCATGCTACTCCATCTAACACACACTTATCCCCATACAAGTTCCTGCATACAAGTTGGATCAAAACAAGCAATGAAGAACGGGGTGAATGATATGCATCTATTAAAACATCCTACACAAAATAGATTCCAATCTCAAATATCAAATCATAGAACAAAGATCCACCACATAGGAATTACAAATATGACCATAATCATGTTGGGAAGCTCATATGGTACTAGATCTATGAAGAACAAGAGAGAAATATATCAATCTACTGCTACAAACCCATAGCACAGAGGTGGAATACTCCCTCTTCATCATGGTGATGAAGCTAGAGATGTTGGAGAGGGTGGAGATCTCATATACATTCTGAAGGAAGAGTGTATGGGACAGTAATCAGCAAGAAAGATTCATCAGGCACACTCGATGCTCAAACTTACGGGATAAGTCAAAGATACAAAGTATCAATGTTCTCCAAAAGACCACAAAACTATATAGGAAATAGGATTCATTACAAGAAGCTGACATAAATAAAAATACAATACTAAGTGGCGCCACTAGTAGTAGCAGGAGTGCTGGTTGACGGAGCAGCATGCTTTGGCAAATGAAGGAGCAACCAAAGTTTTTGAGAAACTGGCAGGAAGAGTGACATCTTCCTCCTTAGATATATGATGACTACAAGTGCACAGATCGTTTGTAGCTAGTTTCGAAGTTCAGATATCGATCCCACAGGGAGCCCAAAGATAAGTGTTTATTGATGAAGTCTCTGTCACACCTGAAGTTGTCACAGGTCTTCGAGTGAATTGACTACAGGTGTTGAAATAATAATGTGTGTGTATTTAATGCAATAAATTTAAACAAAACTGGAATGTAAACTTTAGAAATAAAAAGGTTTAAAGTAAAGAACAGATTTGCTTGTTTGTTGTTTCCTGCAGATGACGAAAGAAGGCGCGGGGAGATTCAGTTCATGGTGATAGTGACTGTGCCTAGTGGATGAAAGGTGAATGTAACAATTATAATCTTATAGATATATGTGTAGGCGAGTAACCCATCATTATCCGGAACTCCTCCTGGTAGATTTCATCCCAACTTCAATAATCCTACTAGCATGCTACCAAAACCATGGTCAGACACTAGATGATTAAGACCCTTCAGGTTACTTAGAGAGGGAGAGAATTTAATGTAATGGTGAGGGAGAGAATATAACCAGTCTAGAGCTTTACCTTTAAGAGACCATCGAAATAATTTAAGACATGAGAAGTCTCTTGGCAAACCTTTTGGTCCAAGCGATGTTATCACATCATCAAACTCTCTAATATGACTTCATGGGTCTTCATCTTCCCTTCCGCTGAAGGCTTTCTCCTGCAAAATTTTCACAATTCCACCATCAAACCAATATTCTCTAACTCCAAGATTAGGGAACTCTATTGGTTGTTTAAGAAATTCAGAACTTGGAGCACTGTATTCCCTGAGAGCTTTCTCAGGTTTCATAGGAGTTGTCCTGTAAATAGACATAATTTCCATAATATCAATCAGGTTTTCAACTTCAACTTTATTTGATCTTAAAAGTTTTTCAATAATTTCTTCGCGCCTCTGAGCAGGCATGCGCTCAATATAATCTGGCAGATAAGTCCTACAAGACCATGTAGACCCTTTGTCTCCTAAGGAGAACATTTTGTAGTAGCAACACCTAAAATGTCAAAGATAAACACTTAGCTCTTAGCTCCCCGGCAATGGCGCCAAAAAATAGCTTGATGACTACAAGTGCACAGATCGTTTGTAGCTAGTTTCGAAGTTCAGATATTGATCCCATAGGGAGCCCAAAGGTAAGTGTTTATTGATGAAGTCTTTGTCACACCCGAAGTTGTCACAGGTCTTCGAGTGAATTGACTACAAGTGTTGACATAAGAATGGGGTGTTGATTAAATGTGATAAATTTAAATAAAACTGGAATGTAAACTTCAGA
Source organism: Avena sativa (assembly GCA_916181665.1). Classification (NCBI taxonomy): domain Eukaryota; kingdom Viridiplantae; phylum Streptophyta; class Magnoliopsida; order Poales; family Poaceae; genus Avena; species Avena sativa. The sequence continues at coordinate 422,709,249 of OV702287.1, read as the reverse complement.
AATAAAAAACATAAAAGTAAAAACGGCTTTGCTTGTTTGTTGTTTCCTACAGATGACGAAAGAAGGCGCGGGGAGATTCAGTTCATGCTGATAGTGACTGTGCCTGGTGGATGAATGGTGAATGTAACAATTATAATCTTATAGATATATGTGTAGGTGAGTAACCCATAATTAGCCGGAACTCCTCTTATCGTCGGATTGATCACAAGTATGCCATGAGGGGGTCCTCGAGGCATGCGGAAGGGAGGGGTGTGAGACGTACGGTGTTCTAGGATGGTGAGCACACAATTTTACCTAGGTTCGATCCGCCGGCTTTGGACGGATCATACTCCTGCTAGCAATCCAGTAATACGGCAGAGCAGGAATATGGGTTACAAGGGTTCGCCTGTGCGAGTTTGTAGACTATGAGGGTAGGTGCCCTAAAGGCTCTCCCTAGGATGGCTTATATAGATATCCGGCCTAGGGTTTACAGGAGAGATCAGTCCGGCTACGACTAAGAGTTGGTGACAGAGTACATCTTGAACTACAAGTAACACTATGGGCCTAAGTTTGTAAGCCTTCTAGGCCTTCTCGTAGCCTCATTGGACTCCGTCTCTTCTCCCTGACTGGGCCGCCGGTGAAGCAAAGCTCTAACCCGAAGTGGGCCACCCTGGTCAGTGAGGAACTGTGAGGATACCCGGAAAGTATAACCCCAACAGCAGCCCCTGGAAGTCTCCAAGATCCAAAGTCGAATTCATCATCGTCTAGCTTAATCTTCGGCTTGCAGAATCTTGAAGGGTTCCTGAAACTTCACAACAAAAAATACGATCTGGGTTTCAAAATAAGTCGGACCTATCAGCAAGTTACTCGGATTTTCTAGCTTGATTTCAAACTAAGCCGGAACTTGGTCTCTGACGTCATCTGACACTCGTCATGGTAAAGTCATGTCATCTGACAAACATCCAGTCAGCACGACCGTTGGTGGGTCTGCCATTCGCGGAACCGAGGCATCGTTTCAATGCGTACGCGGAGATCGAGGCGACGTAATCATCGTGTGGGTCCTTCCACGACGCGTGGCGGTTACACTGTAGCATTTGCACGAATCTTGGCACGGTTAGGTGGATATAAGGGTGAGGATTCTTCTTCATCTCTCTTCACATGTTCCCTTGCCGTTTCTTCTCCTCCAAATCTCCCTCGCGCACAGAGCTTCCTTGCTTCCCAAAAATCCCAACGCCGCCCATCTAAGGTCACCGGTGCTCTAGAAGAATGGCTTCGTCTTCATCTTCCGGCTTGGCTGCGGCAGCGGCGATGGCGGAGGCGGCGGCGGAGAAGGAAAGCTATCGCAGGGTCTGGATCCCCAGCATGCTAGATGACAAGAAGCTCCACGGTGTGGAGAAAGAAGGGCTCCTACGCGCCGACGACTAGCGGAGCGGCTCCAGCGAGACCATCCCCAACCAGCGCACCGACGAGCGGGTATACTTCGGCACCCACCTCGATAGAGGTTTGTCATTTCCTCCCTCGGAATTCTTTTCGGAGGTGATAGAACACTATAGTATTCAACTACACCATCTTCCTCCCAACTCCCTCCTAGATATGAGCGCCTATGCGGCTTTGTTCGAGGGATTTCTCGGCATTAGGCCGAGTCTTACCTTATTCCGGTACTACTTATATGTCCGGAGAAATTCTATCACGGCCGGTAATCCTTATATTACCGGTACAATTAGCTTTTCTGTTAGGCGTGATCGTGCCTATCCAAAGATTCTAGCCAGTGACTCGGTCAAACAATGGCCAGCCACCTTCTTTTACCACAAAGATGTTCCGGCTCCCGGCAAAGCCACTGCTTTACTGGCTTTCATCGATGGAGCCGCCACGGCCCAACCGTCTTGGTACGAGGCACCTCCGGCTCTCAGTGACAATCTGATCCTCGCCAAGAGGCGGATCGAATATCTAATCAAACACAAAGGACTGAAGGGATCCAACTTGGTCCAATGTTGGGTGTCACGCCGGATCCAACGCCTTCAGTACCACGGAGACCGATTGATGCACTCCATTACATCATCCAAAAAGGATTCCCTCCGCATCAGCCCCAGAGCCTATACCTTGCAAGGTTATATAAGCCAGATTAAATGACTGATAAGGGAGCGGATCGAGAGGAGAATCCCGGAGGTTTCTCTGGACATGCACACAACGGAAAACCCCGTTGTGCCGGTAAGCTCTTAACAATAAACCTTTTATGTGTTTCATTTTTTAAGTTATATCGCAATACTGATATTTTTTCTTCTTTTCAGCTTGCTGACCTCCCCGAGTCGGAATTTGCTCTGCTCGAAGGATATCCTCCCGAGTTCTCTTAGGAGGTTGAACTAGTCCCATTGCCAGACATTGTGCCCAAGAAGGGCAAGGCTCCGACAGTGGCTGTTGGCACAAAGGAGGTGCCCATCGTGAAGAGGTAACTTTCAACACAACTTTTCACCTTTATACCTTTCTCGAATTTTCTTCTGATATGTAATATTTTTGACTCTATTACATTCTCAAAGCTAAGAAGCTCATCAAGGGTAAGGGGAAGGGAACTTCTTCGAAGCCCCTGCGACAGACGAAGCTGACCATAGCTTCCCCTGCTATGGCTCCTCCGACTCCTGCCCCCCAATCCTCTGCAATGCCGGTGATTACTCCTTTGTCGAATGTCGCAGAATATCCGGCTCCTTCAACAGAGCCAGCGATCCTTGAATCGCAAACTGACGTCACCATGAGTGAGTCAGGTTTAGATAAGGGTGAAACCTCTTCGGGTAATGATCCCTCGGCAGAGATCTTTGCAGAAAACCTTCTCAACAATCCGGGTCTTGCCAACCTTCTTGAACAAGTTCGCATTCGCGACGAGGGACATAGAGCTGGTGTGCTTCCACCACCTCCGATTATCCCACTCACCCTCGCCGAGAAAGTTTCCACCGAGGTGAACATATGTCTGAGCAAGCTCACACATGAACATCATGTAAGTCGGAATTCTAACTCACATTTTTCTTTATTGTATATCATAGCCTCTATCCCCCAAGCATTAAGTAGGATATATAATCCGATTTTATGCTTCCTTAGGATGCCAAAGAATGAACTAGTGTAGCCCCCAAGGCTCGTGCAACAAGCGGAGAGAGATCAGATCTCTCCGACTTGAAAATGCTGAGCTGAAGGTCTCCAAGGATGAGGCCGACGGTAAACATTCTGAGACTCAAACCTTGTCTTTCATGTTTTCATAGTCGAATTTTTTCCTAAACTGTTGTTCTGTTTTGACTTACAGCGCTGGTGAAACAGTCCTGTGCTATGATTGAAGAGGCCGAGAACCTCAAAACCTTGGTGGTGGAGAACAAAGAACTTCGCCAAGAGCAGGATAAGCTCAAGGCGGATCATGAGAAGAGCATCGCTCAAGTTCTCAAATCCTCCTCCATGGCTACTGACGAGCATGATCGCAAGATTTCCGCTCAAGATCAGAAAATCTTGGACCTCAATGATGAGTTGTGCAGAGAGAAGGACCTTTCCGAGGCGCTCCGGGCTGAACTCCAGAGTCTTCGGGATGAGAAGACCAAAGTTGACGATGTCATCTTCGGTATGTTCCATCTGTCTGATTTGTCTATTTTCTTCCACTTCTTTCAATGTCAGATTTCTTAACTGTTTTTGTGTATAGGTCCTCTGAACTTGACGGACTTCATCTGTGCCGAACCTCGCACCCACCGGCTTACCCAAGTCGGTGATTTGCTTCATGACTTCCGCCAATCCCTTGAGGATATTGGCGAAGCTCTCAAGATTCTGGATATGCATAGCATGTCGGATTTTCAGGTGCGGGACAAGGCGAAGGATATGCCGCAGCTTGTCCAGGATTGTAATATGTCCTATACGCGATCCGCGACACAGAACGCTCTCACCATGGTCATGAGCCACCATGGAAGCATGGAGATATGGCAAGTGACCAGAGGGTATTCTACAGTGGATGAAGACGGTCAGGAGCAAGACATCAAGGCGATCATGGACTCTGCACCGGATATGGGTGCCATGTAGCTGATCTAACCAGCTACGACACTCCCTTCTTCACCTGCTTGGACACACCGCCTGTGCCTCCCGAAGAATCAGCAGAAGTTTCCGACGATGAACAGACCGTATCGGATCTAGACATCTCGGAACGATATCAAGGCGATGTATCCAGCGAGCCGGTAGCTCCTTCCTCTCCTCCTGCATCATAGATTGCCAGAAACAATTGTATTATTCTGAGAAACATGATGGGTCTGTAAATATGCAGTACTTATAATTTTGCTAGTGCTAAGCTTCTGATCTATTCAACACTTTTCGGCTAAAATGTTTACATAAGCACTTATACTTTTTCATCTATACTTATCGTTTATCTGGCTTTCCGCCTCGTCCCTTTCGTGAGCCGGCTAAACCTTCTGCACGGAAACTTTGCCGAGCAACGGAGCTCAGTTGCTAAACCAGTTTAAACTCTAAAACAAAGCCGGCTTCCAGTACCAACAATTCACTACTCGGAAAATACCCGCATCCGGCAATCAGACAAATAACCAAAGTATAGACTAAAAACTTTAACGTTATACCCGAAGGTAGCATTTTTAGAATCGGAAATCTAAACCAGAACAAACATGAGCATAAAGTACTTTCAAGTATTTTGGGATTTTTGACTATGACATGATCATTCGGAAATAAGATGGTAAAACTTCTCAGAAAAAACTTGAGGCAACCAAGACTTTTATTTCTCACAGAACATGTACATATATATGCTTACAAAGAAGGATAAACTAAGAATAAAAGGGACATAGCTGAGCAATATTCTATGGTCTGTATAACTCATCCGAATTTGTACTGCCTCTAGCTCTCTTTCTCTTATTAGTAGCAGATCTTTCTTTGACTGGCCTCATGTCAGTTAAGTAGTACGAAACATTGTGCAATACTCGACTAACTAAAAAGGGCCCTTCGCATACTGGGGAAAGTTTGTGCTTTCTTTGTTGCACAAGCCGGAGAACCAAATCACCTTTATTGAAAGATCTGTTTCTGACTCTCTGGCTATGATACTTGCGTAACTTCTGTTGATAGGCTATTCATCTCATCTCAGCAACGACGCGAACTTCTTCGACTAAGTCAAGATCATTTTGTCGAGAAATCTCGGCATCCTCTTCAATATACGCGGCCACTCTAGGAGAAGTGTGAATCAAATCACTAGGAAGAACTGCTTCTGTGCCATAGATCAAGAAGAAAGGTGTGTATCCGGTTGACCTGTTCGGAGTTGTTCGTAAACTCCATATTACAGAGGGTAATTCCTCTGCCCAAGCCCCCGTAGCACGTCGTAGTGGTGCTTCAAGTCTCGGTTTTAGGCCTTGTAGGATTAAACCATTTTCTCTTTCGACTTGTCCGTTAGCCTGTGGATGTGCGACTGACGCAATGTCAAGCCGGATATTTTGCTCATTGCAAAATTCAGCCAATTCTCCCATAGAAAAGTTACTCCCATTATCCGTGATAATACTATGCGGATAACCATACCGGATTATAACATCCTCGACAAATCTTTTGGCTGTTGCTCCATCACAACTAGTGACAGGTTTAGCCCCAATCCACTTTGTGAACTTATCCACCATCACCAAGAGGTGAGTAAATCCACTTGGAGCACGTCTAAATGGTCCTACCATATCAAGCCCCATACCGCAAAAGGCCATGTTATAGGTATTGTTCGCAACTGATCAACCGGAACATGAGCTTGTCTGGCGTACTTCTGGCAGCCTTTGCACGTCTTGACTAATCGTTCGGCATCTGCCTAAGCTGTAAGCCAGAAAAATCCGTGTCTAAAAGCTTTTGCCACTAAAGATTTGGATGTAGCGTGATGACCACACTCGCCTTCGTGGATTTCTCTTAATATTTCCAATCCTTCTTTCGGAGATACGCAGCACTGAAAAACCCCAGATACACTCCGCTTATAGAGCTCACCTTTAACCATAGTATAGGCTTTTGCTCGTCGGATAATCTGCTGGCTCAGGACCTCATCTTCGGGTAATTTGCGATCTACCAGATAATCAAGGTAGGGTTGAGTCCAGCTGGGAATTATAGCCAGAACTGCTATTAGAGGTGAGTCAGATTTGGTCGGATATTCCTCATTTTCTGCCCGAGGGATGTGTTGAACTTCAAACCCTTCGAACGATTTAGATAGATCATCCACGACAGCTTTATATGCTGCCATGTGCTTATTTGCATTACAAATATCTGAGACTTGCTGAGCAACAATATCCGAATCTCCGTAACACATCAAACGTCGGATGCCGATATCCTTAGCAGTCCGGATTCCGTGTAGCGGTGCTTCATACTCGGCAATATTGTTTGTCACTGTGAAGTGGATCTGCAACACGTATAGAAGTTTATCACCTTGGGGTGATTTGAGCACCACGCCAGCCCCCGAGCCCCCCCCCCCCCGAGCCTTATACCCATCAAAGTAGAGGTTCCAATATTCCGACTCAGGGAGGGTCATATTCTCCTTCGTCTCTGTTCAATCAGCGACAAAGTCAGCAAGAATTTGGGATTTGATTGCTGTCCGAGGTTTATACTCAATATCAAAAGTTGAAATCTCTATGCCCCATTTGGCGACGCGTCCTGTGGCGTCACTGTTGTTGATTATATCTCTCATGGAAGCTGTGCTCACCACGGTAATTGGATGCTCCTGAAAATAATGTCATGGCTTACGAGATGCCAGAAAAACACCGTAAGCCAACTTTTGATAGTGCGGATACCGCTGTTTGGATTTTCTCAGGACCTCGCTGACAAAGTAAGTCGGATGATGCACCAGGTGCTCCTGACTTTCCTCCGGTCTCTCCACCACCATGACGATACTAACGACCTTGTTTGTCGCAGCAAGATAGAGCAACATCGGTTCCTATGGTTCCAGTGCAGCAAGGATAGAAGCAGATGAAATACTTTATTCAGGTCTTGTAGTGCAGCTTCAGCTTCGTCGGTCCAAACAAAATCCTTGGTCATTTTCAGGAGTTTGTATAATGGTGCGGCTCTTTCACCAAGCTGGCTTACAAATCGACTGACTACAGCGATGCAACCAGTTAGTCTCTGTACGTCTTTCATGCAAGTTGGCCTAGAAATATTGAGTATAGCCTTGATTTTGTCCCGGTTCACCTCTATGCCTCTTTGAGACACGATGAAACCTAACAATTTTCCGGCTGGTATTCCAAAGAAACATTTCTTCGGGTTAAGCATGATGTTGTATTTTCGTAGATTGGCAAATGTTTCCTCCAAGTCAGAAATCAGCGTTTCCTTCTTTTTGGACATCACCGCAATATCATCCACGTATGCATGCACATTGCGTCCGAGTTGGTCATGGAGGCAACGCTGCATCGTGCGCTGGTCTGTAGCTCCTGCGTTCTTCAGCCCAAAGGGCATCATAACAAAACAGAAGGTTCCGAAGGGGGTTATGAATGAAGTTTTGACTTTGTCAGATTCCTTCATCCGGATTTGGTGATAACCGGAATATGCGTCAAGAAAACAGAGGAGTTCCGAGCCTGGCGTAGAATCGATAACTTGATCAATTCTAGGCAGAGCGAATGGATCTTTTGGACAAGCCTTGTTCAAGGCAGTATAATCAACACACATCCTTAAATCAGTGGTGTCCTTTTTAGGGACCATTACAGGGTTGGCCGACCACTCAGTGTGGATGACCTCTTTTATGAATCCGGCTAACTCGAGCCGTGCCAGTTCCTTAGCTATTGCCTTACGCTTTTCATCGCCGAAACATCATAAGGACTGTTTGACGGGTTTAGCGTTCGGGTTTACATTTAAAGAGTGCTCGGCAAGTTCCCTTGGTACCCCGGTCATGTCAGATGGCTGCCATGCGAAGATATCTTGATTTGCTTGGAGGAACATGACGAGCGCGCTTTCCTATGCGCTATCTAGGCCTACACCTATCTGGGTCACCTTGGAGGGGTCATCATCCTTCAACGGCGTCTTCTTCGTCTCTTCTGATGCCTTGAAGTCTGGATTTGGCTTGGTCACATCCTTCTTTGTTGCGGGCATCTCGGACGGATCTATGCTCTTCTTGATCTCCTGCTACTCCTAGGCGTGCAACACGGCTTCAGCAAAGGTGCCATTTCCATCCTCGCACTCTCGCGCTTTCTTCGGGTCTCCCTTGATGGTGATTACGCCGTTGGGACCTAGAATTTTCATCATATTGTAAATGTAACACGGACAAGACATAAAAGCCCAGAAAGCCGGACGTCCGAATATAGCAAGGTACGCGCTCTTGAACGGGACCACTTCGAAGGAAAGTGCCTCCATCCGATAGTTCTTTGGAGTTCCAAAGGTAACATCCAAAGTGATTTCTCCCAGGGAATTAGCTTGTCTTCCTGGGACAACCCCGTGAAAGATCACAGAGCTATGGTTCATCTAGGTATCCGAGATCTTCATCTGGCGTAGCCTTTCGACATAGAGAATATTGATACTGCTGCCACCGTCCATGAGGGTCTTGGAGAAACCATAACCGTCAATAAGTGTATTGACGATTAAGGCGTATTTTCCTTGCCTATGTAGCTTAGGCGGATGATCAGCGCGGTCAAATGTGATTGCCACTTCCGACCAGTCCAGGTATTGAGGGACAGCCGGAACTATTGCGTTGAGCTCATGTAGAACTGCTTTCTTGACTTTTGCTGGTTGAGATCCGAGGAAAGTGACGTAAGTGTCTTTTTTGGTCGGAAATTTTTTCTTCCCTTCCGATTTGGGATTTGAAGCATCAGCTTCCTCCATGTTGGAATCTTCCTTGGTTTCTTTATCTTTTTCGGGATTCTTCTTTCCCTTCTTCCGCTTAGCTTTGTAGCCAGCGGTATCGTCTCTCTTGATGTCATCATTAAAATGACACTCAGCGTTGGTGTGGGACGAGCCCCCATTGGCATCTAAGTGATGTACACAGGGGTTGTTGGCAATGTTGGCCCAGGTGTAGGTTTTGCCTGGTTGCTGATCTCCTCTACCCTGAACTCTTGAAGTCCCACGGCCACACCCGCGGCCTCCGCCGTGTCCTCCTCGTCCTCCAGACCCGAAAGTAGTAGTGACCACTGCCGTTTCCATGTTGGGTTTTTCTTCCGAGGTATTTTTGCGCTTCTGAGCTTGTTGCTTTGGTTGTTTTGCCGACTGTGGCACAACTAGGGCGTTGAGTAATCCCTCTGCGTCGTCGTCAGTGTCTGCATACTTGCTCGCGGTTTCTATCATCTCTCCCAAATTAGTGACTTTGTCGCACTTCAAGCGATGACGCATTAGACCAATTGTGAGACCTGCAATGAAATCTTCATTTGCAGTTTGATCATTTACTCCTTCACATGAGTTCTTGGTGTTGATCCATCATCCGAGGTAATCCCGACAAGTTTCTCCGGCCTTCTTGGTGCAACGTTGCAGGTCTTTGACCGTACAGGCCCTCCGGTATGTGCCTTGAAAATTCCGAAAGAACACACTTTGCATGTCATACCAGTTGTGAATGGTGTTCTCTAGAACTTCATTAAGCCATGATCATGCCATCTTCCGCAACATGAGTGGGAGATATCGGGTTGCGACCAGGCTGTTTCTGCCTTTGGCGATGCAGCAAGCTTGGAAGAAATCATGTAGCTAGGTATCTGGCCCTCGTAGGCTTGGATATGTCTTGAGATAGAAAATCCTTCCGGGAATCTTGTAGCTTTGATGCGTGGTCCGAAGCATTTTGGGCCCACGTAGATATCATCATTTTCGTAGCACCGCGTCTCTATATTGGAATTGATCCTGTGCCTTGCGTCGTTCGGGGATAGAGATCGTCCCGAATGTCGGCTGTGGCTGCGGTGCCTTGGCCCCGGACTTTGGCTTCTGCCACCACCTTCTCCACCACGATGCACTCCATTGCCTCCCTGGGGGCCGTTGTGATGGCTACTTGGTGGAGAGGGTGGATGTGGCATCCCGCAAAACCACTACTAGAAAATCGCGTTGAATTTGTGCATTGCATCGTCATCATCATGCATTGTTTACATAAAACTATTTTCGCAAGCCTGTTTTGTTTTCTAAAAACGCCCCGTCTTGTTTTCAAATTCAAACCCGGGTCGCCGGAATATTGTGTTGTCTATTATTGGTTTACAAACGGTGCGATTAAATTAAATAAAACGTTTAATTATTTTTAATAGGGACAGTCGAACGGGCCGATTGACCCGAACGACCACCCCAGAAAAATACAAACGGCCCACTCGTAAATCCTAAAACTACCCAACTTCCTACCCACCCTTGCCTCCACATCACTCTGGCCAATCAGAACATGCCACCTCACTTTTTCTCTTCCCCCACCCAACCCCAAACCGCCACATGGCACCCCCAACTTCCTCCTCTCTCCACTCAGCCCTTGGAACCGGTCCACCCCCTCTCCCCATGGCCCACACGCCAGCCCCCACCCCACCCGCGCGCTGCAGCCTCTCACCCCACAACCTCCCACCACTCATCTGTCCTCCGGCCCCACCTCGCAGGCCCACCCGCACCGCACCCCGCCTGGCCCCGTCCTTCTCCTCCCTCTTTTTCTCTGCACGCCACCGCTGACGCTCCACCCTCCCTCACCCTGTCCGTCCACCGCCGCCGGGCCGTCTCAGCGAGCGCCGCCCGCCTGCCCCGCAACCTCGCCGCTCCGCCCCGGCCACCCCGCACGCCATCTCCGCGCCGCCTCGCCTCCTCCCATCCTTCCTCGCCTTGCTCGCCGCCGCGCCGCCTCCTCTCCAGCGCGCGCCGCCGCGCGGGTCACCCTCCGCCGCCTGCCTCCGACGGTCCGCGGCCCCCCTCGTCAGCGTCGTCTCCGGCGCCCTCCAGTTCCGTCCCGCCCGCGGCCAGTCCGCGTCGAGCCCGCGCCCTCCCCGAGCCGCGTCCACCGCCGCCTCCATCGCTCTGCCTGTGCCCTCTGCCTCCGCCGCTGCGTGTCCCCGTCGTCTCGCGGGTCCCTCCCTGTCGCTGGGCTCGGCCCGTCTCTGCCTGGGCCGCGACCGCGCGTGTCGCCTTCCAGCATCTGCGTGTGTCGCCCCTGCAGCTCATGTGTTTCCTGGTGCACCTGTTGGCCTAAGTGGTTTCCTGTGTCGTTCATCACCACACGTACCCCATCTGCAAGATCTCCCGAGAAGCCATGTACCATGCGCCGACGGCTAACCAAGCTCGTCCGCGAGACTGTTGTCGTCAAGGACTCGCAACCCTCGGTACATCAAGGTCTCCCTCACGGAATCGAAGACCGAACCCTCGACACGCCAAGATCCACCCCCAAGGACGCCCCCGACAAGTTGCACAAGGCCCTTGGACTCGACACCCTCGAAGCGTCAAGATCTACTACACGGAGCATTGTCCGATGGTCGGAACCCCCGAAGACCGAACCCGGAGCTGGATCCGAAGACCATATGTGCGACAAGTACTCCGTCATGGACCCGATTGAAGCAAACCCGAGGACACCGACGCAGAACGCCAAGTTCTTTATCCCGAACGCCAAGAACGCCGATGCGGATATGACAAGTGCTTCACCCCGAACGCCATGACCGTCGACATGACCCGAAGACCGCGAATGCGACAAGAACGACAGCAACCAGGGCGAGGCCGATGCCCCGACGCCAGGCCAAGTACTTCCTCATGGAACGCCGAGACCTCCGAACCCGGAGACCGATCCCGTACCCGAAGGCCGCGGATGCGACAAGATCTACTACCCCGATCCGAAGACCCTAACCCCGGAGTCCGAGAACGAACCCGCCGAGGACGAACCCCGTCGAACCCTGGACCTTGAGACCGAACCCCGGAACCCCAAGTTCGTCGATACCCCTAATGTGTGTACCCCTTTCCGAGAACCCTATTTTATAACATAATATGACTTGTCGCATAATAATTGTCTTGCATGCATACATTCATGTGGTTTGGGGGCCTTATGCCGATTCACCTCTAATTAAATATGGGGCCCATATGCGGGCAAATCTAGCCTTATATTGGCCTCATTTAAATTTGTGTAGCGAACCCGGTGCTATCTTTTGCCATGTTAATACAACATTTAATTTGCGGGGCTTCTAAACAACATGAACCACCTAAATATTGTCGGGACCCTGGTTCCGCTTAATATGACCTAATTGCATCGCACCTTGCCATGCCATGCATCATACATACATCATGCCGATCTTCTGCCGTCGTATTAAATATCGCATCCGGTGTTTCTTCTAGTGTTTTGCTTCTTCGCGGATAAGGCCGTTGAGTTGATGTGAGCTTCGCCCCGATCTTCGGTTGAACCTTCGGCAATGTTTTCAGGCGAGCATCTCCCCCTTTCTACCTATCTTACTTTATAGTATTTATTTCCCTCCTGTTGATCTATTGCTATCTGTGTTGCGATGCTCTAGTTCCGTACCCGTGATATCCTGTGCAGCCCTATATTGCCTTGGACACATCCTATTACCTGTTGTTTGGTAGATAGTTGGACCCGCGCGTCGTAGTCGCTTGCTCAAGTGTTGTTGCGTGTCGTCAAGTACCACAGTTGTTGGAGAAGTGCCACATGTCCAATGTTGGAGATGATCATGGTTTACTTATCGTTCACTTTAATTACTGTTTAACAACTAAAATTGAACTAAGCAGAGGCATCGGTGGGTGATAGGTAAGATTTGGTTTCCGACCGCCCACTTGTGTCCCGTAGGACCCGAGTTCTTGACACCTGTTCCGAGATCGAGCGCGCTAACCACAGTTGGGGAGATATGGGCCCCCCATTGATTATTACCTGATTTCAAAGTATTGTACTGGGGGCCACAAACTAGTTTGAGGTTTTATTTACTATCCTGTACTTATGCCATGTTTATCGCTTTATTTACGTTTGTGCGAGGTACTGCACACTGTACTGTTTAGGATCGGGACACGTTTTCGCGGTGTCGACAGTCCCCGTTTGGGGATTTGCTGTCGCTCACTGCCGTCTACCCAAACCCTAAGTCCGTCTCGGAGACCGGCCGACTTCGTTACGGGTGTCGACTTGGTGGGGTGGCCCCCACGTACTTGCTTTGGGTCTGGGAACGTCGTGACTTAGGCCCCGCCGACATACCGATGGGTGTATGTTAACTGATCTGGCAAAAAGGGTCGAAGTGACTGTGGATACTTTGGTGCACCCCTGCAGGGTTTAATCTTTTCGAGAAGCCGTGTCCGCGGTTATGGACGACTTGGAGCACAGTGCTTGATCATAGACAACTATAACTAAAGTTTACTGTTATAAATTGACTTGTATCCGATATGACTAGTAATCAGCTTCACTACAACGGAATGGCTAAGTAAAGGTACCAACAACTGCTGGGTTTTAGGGTTATCTCATGCTAATTGTATCTGACTAGTAAGTGTTGCCACTATAACGGAATGGTTAACTAAAAGTGCCCACTGCTTACTTTATCAGGATGATTATCTAAATCTGACTAGTAAAGTGCCGCAACTATAACTGAATAAGTAAAACTGCCAACTGTGTGAGTTCCTCGGTTGACTTTCTCGTTTGGTCTCGAGGGGGAAACGCCAGGATGGGTTTGTTTGATGATAGTATCAGGTTGGATCCGAATAGGTCTTTCTCACCCCTCTCTGATAGCCGCCAGTTGTATCGAGTCTCTATAGGTTGTTTAATGCATGCTGCCGCTGCCGCTCAGTCCACCATACCTATGTAGGCGAGGACCGCCGAATTCTAGCCTCGCCGTGTACTGGCCTCAGTACTGACGCTCCTCTTTTTCCTTTGCCCTTTGTCGGCACCCCTTTTGTTTAAGCAGGTTTTGAGATCGACGCCGTTAGCAGGGTTACCCTTCCGGCTTGGCCTGGGCAGGGTTATGGACGCCATTGGTTATTCTTCAGGGCTCTTAGCCCCATTTGCATCTTGTCCGTAGCTGGACGCTTTATCGTTTTCAAGGTGATTTGGATCTTTGTATTGTATATCTGTATTCTTGACTCTTTGAGTCGCTGCTGTATATATATCTGTTCTGTGGGTCCCATCGAGGACTGTTGTGTAATGTTATTACTTCGTTTTCCACCCGCACGCAAGTGCCTGGTGGGCACCTTCGAATCGTTTCTATGCGGGTTTTGGCGGGTTTTGCTAAAACTTGCATAGGGCCGATTCTGAGGGTGTTACAGAGTGGTATCAGAGCTCAGCAGTTGCGATACCCCACAAGTCCAGCCTGTAGGATAACCTAGCTAACGGCCGAAGTAGAGTGTCAAAACTATTTTTGAAAAATCGGTTGGATAGTTCTGGTTAGGTCTGATTTTACTCCTTACCCCTCTGCTGCTCTCCTCTTACCTCTACGTGTTTTGAATCCGCTCTCGTCTCTTTCTTCGAGTATAGGAATTCTCGTGGTTGGGTTTCCGTCGTACCTTCAGGGTTTCGCTTCCTTCTTTGATAACGGTGTTCTACCATCCGGTGTTCAAGCTGCCTGATGAATCCGTCTACGGTGTTACCATTCTGTGTTCCTTCTCGTGCCTTCCGGTGGATTCCGACGCGACGACATCATCTACGCCAGGTCCGATGCAGAGTCTGCCTCACTCCTTTGTTTCCGAACCTCGTTTGTCGAGATCTTCAGTCTGATTCCGAGAATGGTTGCACTCTTTTCTACTGAGTGTGCAGAATAATAGTTTGGGTGCGTGATGGATTGGCCCCCATGCCGACTACCCCTTCTATTCGCTTTTGTACATTGAAGTGGATGAGAATGCATCGGTTCCCTCTTCCTATCGAAGTTAGAGGTGGCTTTATTTGTGGATACCTCTACCTTCGACCTTTTGTTCCGGAGTGTTCTCTCGACGATCACGGACAACGACCTCTTGTTAGTGGTGTCGCGAGGATCTACCTGAAGCGAGAAGATGCAGATCGCCGACCTTCCTTCCGGTACCATGAGGCGGATCTCGAGGGCGAGATCCATTGTTAGTGGTGTCGAATTGTGGCATCCCGCAAAACCACTACTAGAAAATCGCGTTGAATTTGTGCATTGCATCGTCATCATCATGCATTGTTTGCATAAAACTATTTTCGCAAGCCTGTTTTGTTTTCTAAAAACGCCCCGTCTTGTTTTCAAATTCAAACCCGGGTCGCCGGAATATTGTGTTGTCTATTATTGGTTTACAAACGGTGCGATTAAATTAAATAAAACGTTTAATTATTTTTAATAGGGGCAGTCGAACGGGCCGATTGACCCGAACGACCACCCCAGAAAAATACAAACGGCCCACTCGTAAATCCTAAAACTACCCAACTTCCTACCCACCCTTGCCTCCACATCACTCTGGCCAATCAGAACATGCCACCTCACTTTTTCTCTTCCCCCACCCAACCCCAAACCGCCACATGGCACCCCCAACTTCCTCCTCTCTCCACTCAGCCCTTGGAACCGGTCCACCCCCTCTCCCCATGGCCCACACGCCAGCCCCCACCGCACCCGCGCGCTGCAGCCTCTCACCCCACAACCTCCCACCACTCATCTGTCCTCCGGCCCCACCTCGCAGGCCCACCCGCACCGCACCCCGCCTGGCCCCGTCCTTCTCCTCCCTCTTTTTCTCTGCACGCCACCGCTGACGCTCCACCCTCCCTCACCCTGTCCGTCCACCGCCGCCGGGCCGTCTCAGCGAGCGCCGCCCGCCTGCCCCGCAACCTCGCCGCTCCGCCCCGGCCACCCCGCACGCCATCTCCGCGCCGCCTCGCCTCCTCCCATCCTTCCTCGCCTTGCTCGCCGCCGCGCCGCCTCCTCTCCAGCGCGCGCCGCCGCGCGGGTCACCCTCCGCCGCCTGCCTCCGACGGTCCGCGGCCCCCCTCGTCAGCGTCGTCTCCGGCGCCCTCCAGTTCCGTCCCGCCCGCGGCCAGTCCGCGTCGAGCCCGCGCCCTCCCCGAGCCGCGTCCACCGCCGCCTCCATCGCTCTGCCTGTGCCCTCTGCCTCCGCCGCTGCGTGTCCCCGTCGTCTCGCGGGTCCCTCCCTGTCGCTGGGCTCGGCCCGTCTCTGCCTGGGCCGCGACCGCGCGTGTCGCCTTCCAGCATCTGCGTGTGTCGCCCCTGCAGCTCATGTGTTTCCTGGTGCACCTGTTGGCCTAAGTGGTTTCCTGTGTCGTTCATCACCACACGTACCCCATCTGCAAGATCTCCCGAGAAGCCATGTACCATGCGCCGACGGCTAACCAAGCTCGTCCGCGAGACTGTTGTCGTCAAGGACTCGCAACCCTCGGTACATCAAGGTCTCCCTCACGGAATCGAAGACCGAACCCTCGACACGCCAAGATCCACCCCCAAGGACGCCCCCGACAAGTTGCACAAGGCCCTTGGACTCGACACCCTCGAAGCGTCAAGATCTACTACACGGAGCATTGTCCAATGGTCGGAACCCCCGAAGACCGAACCCGGAGCTGGATCCGAAGACCATATGTGCGACAAGTACTCCGTCATGGACCCGATTGAAGCAAACCCGAGGACACCGACGCAGAACGCCAAGTTCTTTATCCCGAACGCCAAGAACGCCGATGCGGATATGACAAGTGCTTCACCCCGAACGCCATGACCGTCGACATGACCCGAAGACCGCGAATGCGACAAGAACGACATCAACCAGGGCGAGGCCGATGCCCCGACGCCAGGCCAAGTACTTCCTCATGGAACGCCGAGACCTCCGAACCCGGAGACCGATCCCGTACCCGAAGGCCGCGGATGCGACAAGATCTACTACCCCGATCCGAAGACCCTAACCCCGGAGTCCGAGAACGAACCCGCCGAGGACGAACCCTGTCGAACCCTGGACCTTGAGACCGAACCCCGGAACCCCAAGTTCGTCGATACCCCTAATGTGTGTACCCCTTTCCGAGAACCCTATTTTATAACATAATATGACTTGTCGCATAATAATTGTCTTGCATGCATACATTCATGTGGTTTGGGGGCCTTATGCCGATTCACCTCTAATTAAATATGGGGCCCATATGCGGGCAAATCTAGCCTTATATTGGCCTCATTTAAATTTGTGTAGCGAACCCGGTGCTATCTTTTGCCATGTTAATACAACATTTAATTTGCGGGGCTTCTAAACAACATGAACCACCTAAATATTGTCGGGACCCTGGTTCCGCTTAATATGACCTAATTGCATCGCACCTTGCCATGCCATGCATCATACATACATCATGCCGATCTTCTGCCGTCGTATTAAATATCGCATCCGGTGTTTCTTCTAGTGTTTTGCTTCTTCGCGGATAAGGCCGTTGAGTTGATGTGAGCTTCGCCCCGATCTTCGGTTGAACCTTCGGCAATGTTTTCAGGCGAGCATCTCCCCCTTTCTACCTATCTTACTTTATAGTATTTATTTCCCTCCTGTTGATCTATTGCTATCTGTGTTGCGATGCTCTAGTTCCGTACCCGTGATATCCTGTGCAGCCCTATATTGCCTTGGACACATCCTATTACCTGTTGTTTGGTAGATAGTTGGACCCGCGCGTCGTAGTCGCTTGCTCAAGTGTTGTTGCGTGTCGTCAAGTACCACAGTTGTTGGAGAAGTGCCGCATGTCCAATGTTGGAGATGATCATGGTTTACTTATCGTTCACTTTAATTACTGTTTAACAACTAAAATTGAACTAAGCAGAGGCATCGGTGGGTGATAGGTAAGATTTGGTTTCCGACCGCCCACTTGTGTCCCGTAGGACCCGAGTTCTTGACACCTGTTCCGAGATCGAGCGCGCTAACCACAGTTGGGGAGATATGGGCCCCCCATTGATTATTACCTGATTTCAAAGTATTGTACTGGGGGCCACAAACTAGTTTGAGGTTTTATTTACTATCCTGTACTTATGCCATGTTTATCGCTTTATTTACGTTTGTGCGAGGTACTGCACACTGTACTGTTTAGGATCGGGACACGTTTTCGCGGTGTCGACAGTCCCCGTTTGGGGATTTGCTGTCGCTCACTGCCGTCTACCCAAACCCTAAGTCCGTCTCGGAGACCGGCTGACTTCGTTACGGGTGTCGACTTGGTGGGGTGGCCCCCACGTACTTGCTTTGGGTCTGGGAACGTCGTGACTTAGGCCCCGCCGACATACCGATGGGTGTATGTTAACTGATCTGGCAAAAAGGGTCGAAGTGACTGTGGATACTTTGGTGCACCCCTGCAGGGTTTAATCTTTTCGAGAAGCCGTGTCCGCGGTTATGGACGACTTGGAGCACAGTGCTTGATCATAGACAACTATAACTAAAGTTTACTGTTATAAATTGACTTGTATCCGATATGACTAGTAATCAGCTTCACTACAACGGAATGGCTAAGTAAAGGTACCAACAACTGCTGGGTTTTAGGGTTATCTCATGCTAAT
The DNA here is from genome assembly GCA_916181665.1 of Avena sativa. Classification (NCBI taxonomy): domain Eukaryota; kingdom Viridiplantae; phylum Streptophyta; class Magnoliopsida; order Poales; family Poaceae; genus Avena; species Avena sativa. Next base: position 422,690,950 of record OV702287.1, on the reverse strand, counting down.
TGTATCTGACTAGTAAGTGTTGCCACTATAACGGAATGGTTAACTAAAAGTGCCCACTGCTTACTTTATCAGGATGATTATCTAAATCTGACTAGTAAAGTGCCGCAACTATAACTGAATAAGTAAAACTGCCAACTGTGTGAGTTCCTCGGTTGACTTTCTCGTTTGGTCTCGAGGGGGAAACGCCAGGATGGGTTTGTTTGATGATAGTATCAGGTTGGATCCGAATAGGTCTTTCTCACCCCTCTCTGATAGCCGCCAGTTGTATCGAGTCTCTATAGGTTGTTTAATGCATGTTGCCGCTGCCGCTCAGTCCACCATACCTATGTAGGCGAGGACCGCCGAATTCTAGCCTCGCCGTGTACTGGCCTCAGTACTGACGCTCCTCTTTTTCCTTTGCCCTTTGTCGGCACCCCTTTTGTTTAAGCAGGTTTTGAGATCGACGCCGTTAGCAGGGTTACCCTTCCGGCTTGGCCTGGGCAGGGTTATGGACGCCATTGGTTATTCTTCAGGGCTCTTAGCCCCATTTGCATCTTGTCCGTAGCTGGACGCTTTATCGTTTTCAAGGTGATTTGGATCTTTGTATTGTATATCTGTATTCTTGACTCTTTGAGTCGCTGCTGTATATATATCTGTTCTGTGGGTCCCATCGAGGACTGTTGTGTAATGTTATTACTTCGTTTTCCACCCGCACGCAAGTGCCTGGTGGGCACCTTCGAATCGTTTCTATGCGGGTTTTGGCGGGTTTTGCTAAAACTTGCATAGGGCCGATTCTGAGGGTGTTACAGTGGAGCAGCTGGGTTTTTTCCGGCTGATCGCCGGCCTCCGTCCAGAGCGTCATTATTCCGGTTCCGGGGAGGGTCTTCATCGTGACGAGCCCCCTGCCGGCTTGTCCCAGCATGGTGTCCGTCGTTCCTTCGTCCGTCATCCTGACGGCTTTCATGTCTAGGACGTGGAATCCTTTGTCGGTCCTCCTCCCGATGTTTCTCCTTATCATCATCCCTACGGTCTTTCGACTCTCGCCGGGGCGGGTTCCTCGGATTCAGTGCAGCAATTGCCTCTTGCTCCGCAACTGGGTTAACATTACGCTAGCCACGGGCAGCTTTGTGGTGCTATCCTGAAGATCCGGTTCTTGAGTAATTATCTTCCCTGCGATCAAGGCAGTGGTGCTGCTCCAGAATGCGTTGGGGTCTTACGTCAACCCATGCCGGATCTGTGCGACATTGGTTGGAATCAGAGACTAGTTTTTGACTTCTGTACATGGCGACCTTTTGCTGCTCCAGTCCCTTGTTGAGTAGTTTGATTCCCAACCGGATCTCCTCCGGGCCTGGATTAGCCGATAGAATTTCTCGGGCCACCACGGTATTCTGTACCGGGGTTGGATATACCCAATCTCCTTTGCTATCTTTCTGAGGCTTCTCCATCTCTTCTCCGAAAAGGACAGCGTGAATCTGCAGGAATTGGTTGTCATTGGTATGACGCTTCCTGGTCTTCTGGTATTGCCTGGAGTTGTACTTCTCCGCAGATGCTAGGCATTTCTTTTCCTCCTCAATGTTTTTAGCTTCATCGAGGAGTACTTGACGACGCGTTTCTAGGGCCTGTGCCCTCTCGTCCAGTTCGTCAGCAGTAAGCTCTGCAGCTATAGGAATAGGTGTGGTTAATGTAGCATCGATGAGTTTACGCGCACCTTCAGTGATCACGTGTACATCCACCAATTCTTCTTTTTTGGGCTCTTCTAGGATAAGCGCTCCATCTGAGTCTTCCTCATATTTCTCAGCAATCACCTCTTCTTCTAGAGGGTCTTTTTCCGGGGTCTTGTTGTTCTTCTTCTTCTTTGCCTTCTTGGCAGCGCCGGTAGCAAAGACGGCTTTGGGTCCGTTTCTCGGAGTCAAGCTCTGATCAGTACTTTCAGAAATCTGGATTTTGGGATTATCTCCGACTTCCATGTCGTCCTGCGCTTTGGGAGGGTGTTCCCCGGATCCTTCATCCATGGTTTCTCCTTCCTCTGCAGTTTTGGAGTTATACTCCTCTTCATATTCCGCGGAGAACTTTCGGAAATCTGCTGATGTCATCGATTCATCCGAGGATGCGGGTACGTCAGCGTTTGTTCCAATTGCCTCTAGCACAGAGTCGGTGTTGTCTCCAGCATCGGCAGAGCCGGATCCGGATCCCATATATCCGAAGAAGTGCGACGCGTGCTTCCTGAGGTACCTACGGCTTTCGCGATCAGCTTCGTCAAAACTTTTGATGGTCTCGAGAATTGCATCTGCGCTTGAGTTTTGCATTATCATATGTCGCAGCGTATACCTTAGGAAAGGCCTGCCTGTCCCGGCGTCATCAGAGCCGGAATTAGAGTCGTTGATATGCTCCTCCTGGATTTCGACTTCAGCGGGTGGGTCAATCTGGGATTCGGCCTCTCCAAGCAGATCCACTCCAGATTCGACTTGGGCCGCTAGGTCTTCTTCAGGCTCGGATTTCTCCACTATCTCCGCAACTGGTGCAGGCTGGGTGGGATTAGGGTTTTCTGAGATCCGGAACTCTGCCACCTCCGCGGACAAAGGGGACCCAGAAGATTCTTCTGCCTCTATCATCACCGCTGAGGTGGGTGGGATAGGTTCAGCAAAACCGATGTAAACATCGATCTCGCCAAAAGACATGATTGTGTAGGCAGTCACAGCCTCCCTAGCCGGAATCCAGGTATCGTTGAGAACGATGAGAGGGACGTTGCTGGCGTAGAGGATGCGACTGACGGTGATAGTCTCGCCGATTCCGGTTCTTGCAGATTCCGCCCGGAACGTAGATCCGAAGCTCATGTACCCCACGGTGGGCGCCAACTGTCGTCGGATTGATGACAAGTACGCCATGAGGGGGTCCTCGAGGCGTGCAGAAGAGAGGGGTGTGAGACGTATGGTGTTCCGGGATGGTGAGCACACAAGTTTTCCCAGGTTCGAATCCACCGGCTTTGGACGGATCCTACTCTTGCTAGCAATCCAGTAATACAGCAGAGCCGGAATATGGGTTACAAGGGTTCGCCTGTGCGAGTTTGTAGACTATGAGGGTAGGTGCCCTAAAGGCTCTCCCTAGGACGGCTTATATAGATATCTGGCCTAGGGTTTACAGGAGAGATCATTCCGGCTACGACTAAGAGTTGGTTACAGAGTACATCTTGAACTACAAGTATCACTATGGGCCTAAGTCGGTAAGTCTTCTAGGTCTTCTCGTAGCCGGATTGGACTCTGTCTCTTCTCCCTGACTGGGCCGCCCGTGAAGAAAAGCTCTAACACGAAGTGGGCCACCTTGGTCAGTGAGGAACTTTGAGGATACCCGGAAAGTATATCCCCAACACCTCTTGGTAGATTTCATCCCAACTTCAATAATCCTACTAGCCTGCTACCAAAACCATGGTCAGACATTAGACGATTAAGACCCTTCAGGTTGCTTAGAGATTAAGCTCCTAGGATCGGACTAATGCAATAAACATAGTGGTTACTTCTTATCCTCGAGTCAACTAGCTTTCCATTGATATCCCAGTCTCACCTAGGGGTCGCCGGTCCACTAGCGTACAAGATCTAATCTATGTAGAACAAGGTATCATGTTGTCTGGGCCCTTAATTGGACAACAAGCATTAGGCATCCCACATATAGTCATGCACACATATTATAGTATTTAGAATCAATCACAAATTAGCGGAAAATATACGAAGGCACATGATATCTCACCAATCCCCTACATCTCCCATGCCCAAGGGAATTACTCACACATGAGAGAAGAACGGATCATCAATTTAATTGAATAAAGGGAATTCGTCTTGGTATTACCGTTGAGATCCATAATAAGAATAGAAAAATATCCAACACAATTCAAGATGGGAAGAAACAATCTCAAACCCTAGTATTGCATGGTGGAGATCCCTCTCTCTCTCAAGTACAACTAGTGGCTATGGGGGTGTATTGGCTAGGAGGTCGAAGATCGTGGAGCAAGATGAAGAATGTCTCCTCCTTCTTCTCCGGATCTCTTCTTTCTCCTTTCCAGATGGTGTGGCGGCTGTTGTGTTCTGTTTTTGTCCCCCGTCCCTTCACAAAAGTTGTCCCTTTTGACAATACAGAGGCGGCGGCAACTATACGGCCATTCCCGCCGTATAGTTGGTCGTTACGCCATCTGTGGGCTCCTGCCGTGTGCTTCCAAAGTGGGAATTGCTTGTTTTCTCCAGAATAATGTATTTCTCTAGTTAAATCCTTCTATTGATGTTCAAAACCTTAAACACACATTAAAATCTAAGTTTTCTTTGCTACCAAAGTATTAGCGTTAGGTAAAGCCAGAAAACGATCAAATCCGGGAGAAAACCATCAATAAAAGCCATCAAAAATGTGTCGAATCTCATAGCTATCAATATATCAATAAGATCTCTAGAGAACTTCTTGATTTTCCTAAAGTACGACTCGAGTATAACCTCCTTTCCTGCACTGGTGCCTGGGATGGAGGAGCTAACCTTATCCTAGTCGACCTTCTCACCATGCGCCAAAGCTAGGGCCATCGCACTTTCCGTGCTGCTCTTTGCCTGGATTAACCCGTATCCAGTGAGGGGATTCAGGTCAGCATTGAAGATCTCGGTAAGCTTGTTGAGGTCCAACGATACATCCTTATTAGGGAAGATCTTCGTGTGAAGACTCTTGAAAGCGCGGAGAGAGTGGGTTAAAAGATTCCGGCCATAAACACTATTCCCTTCCAAGAGGCTAAGAGCATCCGTCAAAGGATCACCATGTTGATCCTCAGTCAGTGCTAGCGAGGAGTTTGTGATATCTACAAAAAGGAAGAAAGCACAAGTACATCATGACCCGAGAACCAAAAACATCGAGTTACATTACAAGATGGGAAACTTACTCTTCAAGGAAGAATTTAGTTTTTCAAGCCTCTTTTGAAAAAAATTCTCCTGTCCTGCCATAGTAGCAGCTACGGCCTCCCGATTCTCCACTTCAAATTTAGCCGCTGCCCGAGCTTTTTCGAGTTCCACTTCAGCGGCCTCAGTTTAGCTTCGAGTTCATCCGCGCGCTTCATGTCAGCTTCACGAATTATTTCGGACTCAGTAGCAGCTACAAGAGCAGACAAAATTATTCAACAGTAAAACAACAGGAGTAGAATATTTAAGAGAGAGTAAAAGGAAAAGCACAAACAACCTTTGGCAAAAGAAGCTTCATGTTGGATCCTGATAAAACGACCGACCATTTTGACCATCTCATGCACTATCGGCTGCAGGAAATCGAAATAGGATCAAACACTGGGGGCTACGCAGTAAAAAGAAGTACGATAAAAGTAAGGGAAACTACTTACATTATTCATATCATGTTCAGTCGGGTTCTTCGACAGGACTATGCCCTTTCTTGTATTATTCGAATTTTTTCGGGGAGGAGCTTCGGGGGTCACCTCAGGATCTTTTGGGATCAGCTCACCTGCAGTTTCTCTTTGTGGGTTGGCCAGCTCCATCATTTTCATGGTTGACCTAGTCACGACATCCGTCCCGTCGATTGCATTAGCTATGGGAAATCTTGGAGAAGGTTTTTCCTCCTTATTGCCACTAACCCAAAAGCACAAGTAATTGTGGTAAAGAAGCATGGAAAAGGAGAATTTATGTAGAAAAAAGAAGAGGATAGATACTTACAAGCCAACACTTTGAGAAAATCGAAGAAGTCCCCTTTTCCTAGGAAGAGCTGCTCTCAGAGGTTGAACCATCTGTGGCTTGGCGTCGCTTGAATCATCGGAATCTTTGATAGCATGGACATCCACCTCTTCGTGTTTCCTCTTTCCTTGGATGGCAACAACCTTGAAGGAATAGGAATTCACAAAAGGAACAACTTTAGTATGACTGCGTGAGGAATGATAACATAATTTTCATCATGTTCCTCAATATCTCCGACAACATCAGCCTCAATAATTTCTTCGGATACCATAATTTCTTCGGATACCAGATGATGATGACCCTATGAAAGAAACAAGACCATACGAACAAAAAATGAGATCACGAAAGGGCAGAAGTAGATGAATTAGAAATAAGGAAGCAAAGTTACATCAGGAACAAGGTTCTTCTTGCCGTATGGTTTGACCCGACACTCTGATGGCACAATATATTTCCTCATGAGTGTGGTGAAGCATCTCACCTTTTTCTCAAGATCAGTAGTGGGCAAATTCTCGGGGGAGATCCTCATAGAGTCATTCTTCCTAGAGTATGTCCACATACCCCGATAGTCTGGCTTGGAGAGGTTATATGTGAACCTGAAGGAAATAGGTCATGATTTGCAAACCTAAAAGTTCCTGACTAGCCCGGGTGCGCAAATGGTTAATCCGATCTAGTAGTGGGTTCATCTCCTTCATCTCATCAGCACTTGGGCACTGCTCCCAGGAACTAAGCTTCATATAGGTCCTCTTTGGGTCAAAGGGTGCCAACCCAAAGGATTCACCCTCAACCTGCTGGTCCTTGATGTAAAACTACTTCGATCGCCATCGTTGAACAGAATCCGCAATCTTCAAACCAAAATACTCAATGTCTGAGTGTACTGAGATTATAGCGCCACCGACATCATGAACGACGGTATTGCTAGAATTTCTTCGGACACAGAAAAATGCTTCCACAGGCCCTAGTGGGGATGGATCCCGAGGAAACATTCACAAAGGGTGATGAAGCAACCTATGTGGATAATCGAATTAGGCATGTGCTAGTAGAGCTGCACGTCATAAACAAAGAGGATCCCACGAAGAAATTCATGGGCAGGAAGAGAAAGACCGCGGAGGAGGAATGATAGAAGAATTACCCGCCATCCCTTTTGGGGAGCAGGAGTTTCTTCGTCATCGAGAACCTTGAAGGAGTTCAGAGCAAAGAGGCAGTACTTGCGAGCCTCGCGTAGGTCATGCACCAAGAACTGTTGGGGATATACTTTCCGGGTATCCTCACAGTTCCTCACTGACGAGGGTGGCCCACTTCGGGTTAGAGCTTTGCTTCACGGGCGGCCCAGTCAGGGAGAAAGACGGAGTCCAATGCGGCTACGAGAGGGCCCAGAAGACTTACCGACTTAGGCCCATGATGTTACTTGTAGTTCAAGATGTACTCTGTAACCGACTCTTAGACGTAGCTGGATAGACCTTTCCTGTAAACCCTAGGCCGGATATCTATATAAGCCGTCCTAGGGAGAGCCTTTAGGGAAACACCCAATACTTTAGACCCTCAACTCGCATAGGCGAAACCTTGTAACCCATACTCTAGCTCTGTTGTATTACTGGATTGCTAGCAGGAGTAGGATCCGTCCAAAGCCGGCGGATTCGAACCTGGGTAAACTTTTGTGCTCACCGTCCCGGAACACCGTACGTCTCACACCCCTCTCTTCCGCACGCCTCCCCCTCATGGCGTACTTGTCATCAATCTGACTACAGTTGGCACCCACCGTGGGGCAACTGAGCTTCGGATCTACGTTCCGAGCGGAATCTGCAAAAATCGGAATCAGCAAGACTATCGTCGTCGGTCGCATCTTCTACACCAGCGACGTCCCTCTCATCGTTCTCGACGAGACTTGGCTTCCGGCAAGGGAGGCCGTGACTGCCTACACAATCATGTCTTTTGGCGAGATCGATGTTTACATCGGTTTCGCTGAACCTGCCCAACCCACTCCAGCAGTGATGATAGAGGCAGAAGAATTTTCTAGGTCCCCTTTGTCCACGGAGGCGGCAGTGTTCTGGATCTCAGAAAACCCTAATCCCACCTAGCCTGCACCAGTTGCGGAGATAGTGGAGAAACCCGAGCCTGAGGAAGACCTAGCGGACCAAGTCAAATCTGGAGTGGATCTCCCAGGAGGAGCCGGATCCCAGATCGACCCGCCCGTGGAAGTCGAAATCCAGGAGGAGCATATCAATAACACTGATTCCGGATCTGATGATGCCGGAACAGACATGCCTTTCCTAAGGTACACACTAAAACGTATGATACTGTAAGGCGAAAGCGCAGATGCAATCCTCGAAACGATCAAAAGTTTCGAAATGGCTGATCGCAAAAGCTGCAGGTACCTCAGGAAGCACGTGTCGCACTTCATCGGATACGTGGGATCCGGTTCTGGCTCTGCCGATGCTGGAGAAAACACCGACTCGGTGCTGTAGGCAATTGGAACAAACGCCAACGTACCCGCATCCTCGGATGAGTCGATGACGTCAGCAGATTTCCGAAAGTTCTCCCCGGAATATGAAGAGGAGTATAACTCCAAAGCTGCAGAAGATGGAGAAGCCATGGATGAAGGATCCGAGGAACACTCTCCCAAAGCGCAGGATGACATGGACGTCGGAGATAATCCCGAAGTCCAAATGTCCGAAAGTACCGATCAGAGCTTGACTCCGGGAAACGGACCCAAAGCCGTCGTTGCTACCGGCGCTGCCAAGAAGGCAAAGAAGAAGAGCAAGAAAAACAAGACCCCGGCAAAAGACCCTCTGATAGAGGAGGTGATTGCCGAGGAATACGAGGAAGACTCGGATGGAGCACTTATCCCAGACGAGCTGAAAAAAGAAGCATCAGTGGATGGACATGTGATCACTGAAGGTGCGCGTAAGGGCGCAAGCCCTAGAAGCGCGTTGTCAATGACACCTATCCCTATAGCTGCAGAACTTACTGCAGATGAGCTGGACGAAAGGGCGCAAGCCCTAGAAGCGCGTTGTCAACAACTCCTCGATGAAGCTAAAAACATCGAGGTGGAGAAGAAACGCATGTCAAACAAGGAGTACATGTCTCGTCTACATCAGAAGACACGAAAGCGTCACATAGATGACAACCAATTCCCACGTGTCCGTGTCGTCCTTTTTGGAGATGAGATGGGGAAGCCACGGAAAGATAGCAACAGAGATTGGGTATACCCAACACCAGTACAAAATACCATGGCATCCCGAGAAATTATATCGGCTAATCCAGGACCAGAGGAGATCCGTTTGGGTATCAAGCTACTCAACAAGGGACTGGAGCAACAAAAGGTAGCGCTGTCCGGAAGCCAAAAACTGGTCTCGGATTCTGACCAGTGTCGCACAGATCCGGCATGGGCTGGCGTAAGATCCCATTACGTTTGGGCGCGGTACCATCACCCTGAACGCAGGGAAGACAACTATTCAAGAACCGGATCTTTAGGACAGCATCACAAAACTTCGCGTAACTGGAGAAACGTTGCCCCAGCGGCCGAGAAAGACGCCATCGCTGCCCTGAATCTGATGAACCCTCCCCAACGAGAATCTAAGGATCGAAGGGGAGAAGATAAAGAGAAACGTCGGGAGGAGGATCGTCAGAGAATGCCACATCCTAGACACGAGAACCGTCCGGCTGAGCCTCACCCTGGTGGGAACGACGGACGAAGAAACGACTGAAACCACGCCGGTACAAGCCGGCAGGGGGCTCGTCATAGTCAAGCTGCTCCACCCTCTCCACCACACAGTCATTACAAAGGCTCCCATGGAGGGCAAGGAGGACGACATGGCGGAGGAGGTGGTGGTCGTACCCGAAGTCCGGCTCCACGGCACCGCAGCCACAGCCGGCATTCGGGATGATCTCTATCCCCGAACGATGCAAGACACGGGATCAACTCCAACATAGAGGCTCGGCGCTATGAAAACGATGACATGTGCGTGGGCCCAAAGTTCTTCGGACCACGCATCAGAGCTACAAAATTCCCGGAAGGATTTTCTATCCCAAGACATATCCAAGCCTATGACGGCATTGCTCGGCCAGACACCTGGTTACAGGATTTCTTCCAAGCTTGTTGCATTGCCAAAGGCGGAAACAACCTGGTCGCAACCCGATATCTCCCACTTATGTTGCGGAAGATGGCACGGTCATGGCTCAATGAACTTCCGGCAAACACCATTCATAACTGGTATGATTTGCAAAGCGCGTTCTTTTAGAATTTCGAAGGCACATATCAGAGGCCCTGTATGGTTGGAGACCTACAGCGTTGCACCCAGAAAGCCGGAGAAACTTGTTGGGATTACCTCGGACGATGGATTGACACCAAGAACTCCTGCGAAGGAGTAAATGATCAAAATGCAATTGAAGCTTTCATCGCAGGTCTCCCTATTGGTTTACTACGCCATCACTTGAAGTGTGACAAGGTTACAGATTTGGGAGAGATGATAGAAACAGCGAGCAAGTATGCAGATGCTGACGACGATGCAGAAGGACTACTCAATGCCCTAGTTGTGCCTCAGTCAGCAAAACAACCAAAGCAACAAGCTCAGAAGCGCAAAAATACCTCGGAAGAAAAACCCAAAGTGGAAACAGCGATAGTTACTACTGTTTCTGGGTCTGGAGGACGAGGAGGATGTGGTGGAGGGCCGCGGGCGTGGCCGCGGGACATCAAGGGTCCAAGGTAGAGGAGAACAACAACCAGGCAAAACCTACTCTTGGGCTGACATTGCGAATAACCCATGTGTGCATCACCTAGACGCCAATGGGGGCTCGTCCCACACCAATGCTGAATGTCCTTTCAACGACGACATCAAAAGAGATGATACCGCGGGCTACAAAGCTAAGCGGAAGAAGGGAAAGAAAAATCCTGAAAAAGACAAAGAGACCAAGGAAGATTCCGACATGGAGGAAGCTGATGCTTCAAATCCCAAGTCGGAAGGGAAGAAGACTTTTCCCACCAAGAAGGACACTTATGTAACCTTCCTTGGATCTCAACCAGCAAAGGTCAAGAAAGCAGTTCTACACGAGCTCAATGCAACAGTTCCGGCTATCCCCCAGTATCTAGACTGGTCGGAAGTGGCAATCACGTTTGACCGCGATGATCATCCGCCTAAGTTACACAGGCGAGGAAAGTACGCCTTAATCGTCAACCCACTTATTGACGGTTATGGTTTCTCCAAGACCCTCATGGACGGTGGTAGCAGCATCAATATTCTCTATTTCGAAACGCTACGCCGGATGAAGATCTCGGAGACCCAGCTGAACCATAGCTCTGTGATTTTTCACGGAGTTGTCCCAGGAAGACAAGCTAATTCCCTGGGAGAGATCACTTTGGATGTTACCTTTGGAACTCCAAAGAACTATCAGATGGAGGCACTTTCCTTCGAAGTGGTCCCGTTCAAGAGTGCATACCACGCTATATTCGGACGTCCGGCTTACTGGCTTTCATGGCTCATCCGTGTTACATTTACAATATGATGAAAATTCCAGGTCCCAACGGCATGATCACCATCAGGGGAGACCCAAAGAAAGCGCGAGAGTGCGAGGATGGAAATGCCGCCTTTGCCGAAGCCGTGCTGCACGCCCAGGAGTACCAGGAGATCAAGAAGAGCATAGATCCGTCCGAGATACCCGCAACAAAGAAGGAGGTTACCAAGCCAAATCCGGAGTTCAAGGCATCAGAAGAGACGAAGAAAGCACTGTTGAAGGATGATGACCCCTCCAAGGTGACCCAGATAGGCGTAGGCCTAGATAGCGCATAGGAAAGCGCGCTCGTCAAGTTCCTCCAAGCAAATCAAGATATCTTTGCATGGCAGCCATCTGACATGACCGGAGTACCTAGGGAACTTGCCGAGCACTCTCTAAATGTAAACTCGAATGCTAAACCCGTCAAACAGTCCTTACGAAGGTTTGGCGACGAAAAGCGTAAGGCAATAGCTAAGGAACTAGCACGGCTCGAGTTAGCCGGATTCATAGAAGAGGTCATCCACACTGAGTGGTCGGCCAATCCTGTAATGGTCCCTAAAAAGGACACCACTGATTTAAGGATGTGTGTTGATTATACTGCCTTGAACAACGCTTGTCCAAAAGATCCGTTTGCTCTCCCTAGAATTGATCAAGTTATCGATTCTACGGCAGGCTCGGAACTCCTCTGTTTTCTTGACACATATTCCGGTTATCACCAAATCCGGATGAAGGAATCTGACAAAGTCAAAACTTCATTCATAACCCCCTTCAGAACCTTCTGTTTTGTTACGATGCCCTTTGGGCTGAAGAACGCAGGAGCTACGTACCAGCGCACGATGCAGCGTTGCCTCCACGACCAACTCGGACGCAATGTACATGCATACGTGGATGATATCGTGGTGATGTCCAAAAAGAAGGAAACACTCATTTCCGACTTGGAGGAAACATTCGCCAATCTACGAAAATACAACATCATGCTTAACCCGAAGAAATGCTTCTTTGGAATACCAGCCGGAAAATTGTTAGGTTTCATCGTGTCTCAAAGAGGCATAGAGGTGAACCGCGAAAAAATCGAGGCTATACTCAATATTTCTAGGCCAACTCGCCTGAAGGACGTACAAAGATTAACTGGGTGCATTGCTGCGGTCAGTCGATTTGTAAGCCGACTTGGTGAAAGAGCCGCACCATTATACAAACTCCTGAAGAAGACCAAAGATTTTGTCTGGACTGACGAAGCTGAAGCTGCACTACAAGACCTGAAGAAAGTACTCTCATCTACTCCTATCCTCACAGCGCCGGAACCTCAGGAACCGATATTGCTTTATATTGCTGCGACAAATAAGGTCGTTAGTATCATCATGGTGGTGGAGAGACCAGAGGAAAATCAGGAACACTTGGTTCAGCGTCCGACTTACTTTGTCAGCGAGGTCTTGACAGAATCAAAACAGCGATATCCGCACTATCAAAAGTTGGCTTACAGTGTTTTCCTAGCATCTCGTAAGTTACAACACTATTTTCAGGAGCATCCAATTACCGTGGTGAGCAAAGCTCCCATGAGAGACATAATCAACAATAGCGACGCCACAGGACGTGTCGCCAAATGGGGCATAGAGCTCTCAGCTTTCGATATTGAGTATAAACCTCGGACAACAATCAAATCCCAGAGCCTTGCTGACTTTGTCGCTGATTGGACAGAGACGAAGGAGAACATGGTCCTCCCTGAGTCGGAATACTGGACCCTCTTTTTCGATGGGTCTAAGGCTCGAGGGGGCCGGGGGCTGGCGTGGTGCTCAAATCACCCCAAGGAGATAAACTATTATACGTGTTGCAGATCCACTTCACAACGACAAACAATATTGCCGAGTATGGAGCACTGCTGCATGGAATCCGTATTGCCAAGGATATTGGCATCCGACGTTTGATGTGTTATGGAGATTTGGATCTTGTTGCTCAGCAAGTCTCGGATATTTGTAATGCAAATAAACACATGGCATCATATAAAGCTGTCGTGGATGATCTATCTCAATCGTTCGAAGGGTTTGAAATTCAACACATCCCTCGAGCAGAAAATGAGGAAGCAGATGCACTATCTCGAATAGGATCTGGGCGGAAAGAGGTCCCAGATGGCGCATTTTTAGAGCACCTCAAAGTTCCCTCAATAAAGGGAGTAGATGAGGAATATCCGACCAAATCCGACTCACCTTTAATACCAGTTCGGGCTGTAATTCCCAGCTGGACTCAACCCTACCTCGATTATTTGGTAGATGGCAAATTACCCGAAGATGAGGTGCTGAGCCGGCAGATTATCCGATCAGCAAAAGCCTATACTATTGTTAAGGGTGAGCTCCATAAATGGAGTGTTTCTGGGGTTTTTCAAGGCTGTGTATCTCCGGAAGAAGGAGTGGAAATCTTAAGGGAAATCCAGGAAGGTGAGTGTGGTCACCACGCTGCAGCCAAATCTTTAGTGGCAAAAGCTTTTTGACATGGATTTTTCTGGCTTACAGCTCAGGCAGATGCCGAACGATTAGTCAAGACATGCAAAGGCAGCCAAAAGTACGCCAAGCAAGCTCATGTTCTGGCTGATCAGCTGCGAACAATACCTATAACATGGCCTTTTGCGGTCTGGGGGCTTGATATGGTAGGACCTTTTAAATGAGCTCCAAGTGGATTTACTCACCTCTTAGTGATGGTGGATAAATTCACCAAATGGATCGAGGCTAAACCAGTCACTAGTTGTGATGGAGCAACAGCCAAAAGATTCGTCGAGGATGTTATAATCCGGTATGGTTATCCACATAGCATTATCACGGACAACGGGAGTAATTTTTCTATGGGAGAACTGGCCGAATTCTGCGATGAGCAAAATATCCGGCTTGACATTGCGTCAGTCGCACATCCACAGGCTAATGGACAAGTCGAAAGAGAAAATGGTTTAATTCTACAAGGCCTGAAACCAAGACTCGAAGCACCACTACGATGTGTTGCGGGGGCTTGGGCAGAGGAACTACCCTTTGTAATTTGGAGTTTACGAACAACTCCGAACAGGTCAACATGATACACACATTTCTTCTTGGTCTATGACGCAGAAGCAGTTCTTCCTAGTGATTTAATTCATACTTCTCCTAGAGTGGCCACATATATCGAAGAGGATGCCGAGATTTTTCGACAAAATGATCTCGACTTAGTCAAAGAAGTTCGCTTCGTTGCTGAAATGAGATCTACAGCCTATCAGCAGAAGTTACGCAAGTATCATAGCCAGAGAGTCCGAAATAGATCCTTCAATAAAGGTGATTTGGTTCTCCGGCTTGTGCAACAAAGAAAGCACAAACTTTCCCCAGTATGGGAAGGGCCCTTTTTAGTTAGTCGAGTATTACACAATGGATCGTACTACTTAACTGACATGAGGCCAGTCAAAGAAAGACCTGCTACTAAGAAGAGAAAGAGAGCTGGAGGCAGTACAAATCCGGATGAGTTAGACAGACCGTGGAATATTGCTCAGCTACGTCCCTTTTATTCTTAGTTTATCCTTCTTTGTAATCATACATATGTACATGTTCTGTGAGAAATAAAAGTTTTGGTTGCCTCAAGTTTTTTCTGAGAAGTTCTTAAGCCATCTTATTTCCGAATAATCATGTCATAGTCGAAAATCCCAGAATGCTTGAAAGTACTTTATGCTCATGTTCGTTCTGGTCTAGATTTCCGATTCTAAAACTGCTACCTTCGGGTATAACTCTAAAATTTCTAGTCTTTACTTTGGTTATTTGTCTGATTGCTGGATGCGGGCATTTTCCGAGTAGTGAATTGTTGGTACTAGAAGCCGGTTTTGTTTTCAAGTTTAAACTGGTTTAGCAATTGAGCTCCGTTGCTCGGCAAAGTTTCCGGCTGAAGGTTTAGCCGGCTCACGAAAGGGACGAGGCGGAAAGCCAGATAAACGATAAGTAGAGACGAAAAAATATAAGTGCTTGTGTAAACATTTCAGGCACGCAAAAATTTCAAAAGTCAAAAGTGCTGAATAGATCAAAAGCTTAGTACTTGCAAAGATAAATAGTACTTAATATTTACAATTGCATCAGGTTTTTCTGGAATAATACA
Organism: Avena sativa; assembly: GCA_916181665.1. Lineage (NCBI taxonomy): Eukaryota > Viridiplantae > Streptophyta > Magnoliopsida > Poales > Poaceae > Avena > Avena sativa. Next base: position 422,675,696 of record OV702287.1, on the reverse strand, counting down.
TAAATTTCGGGTGTATGATGCAGGAGGAGATGAAGGATATGCCGGCTCGCTGGTCACTCCGCCTTGATATCGTTCCGAGATGTCCGCATCCGAGTTGGTGCGTTCATCGTCGGAAACTTCTTCGGTTTCTTCTGCAGGAGGAGGCGGAGTATCCACGCGGGTGAAGAAGGGGATCTAGTAGCTGGTCAGATCAGCTACGTGGCACCTGTATCCGGCGCAGGAGTGCATGATGGCCTGAAGGTCCTGCTCCTGGCCGTCTTCATCTACCTTGCAGTACCCTCTAGTCACTTGCCATATTTCCATGTTTCCATGGTGGCTCATGACAATGGTGAGAGCGTTCTGCGCAGCAGTCCGCGCGTAGGACATGCTCCAGTCCCGAACAAGTTGCGGCATCTCCTTGGCCCTGTCCAGCACATCAAAATCCAACATGTTGGCATGTTCGGAATCCTGAGAGACTCGCCAATGTCCTCAAGGGACTGGCGGTAGTCATGAAGAAGATCACCGACTTGGGTAAGCCGGTGAGTGCGGGGCTCGGACGAGGAAGAGTCCGTCAACTTCAGAGGACCTATACACAAAACAAGTTAAGAAAAAACCGACATTGATAGAAGTCGAAGAAAAAGATAAGTCAGGGAGGTGGAACGTACCAAAAATGACATCGTAAATCTTGGTCTTCTCCACCCGGAGACTCTGGAGTTCAGCCCGGAGCGCTTGGGATAGGTCCTTCTCTTTGCCAAGCTCATTCTTGAGGTCCGAGATTATTTTATCCTGAGCAGCAATCTTGCGATCACGCTCATCCGTGGCCATGGAGGAGGATTCAAGGACTTGAGCTATGCTCTTTTCATGATCTACCTTGAGCTTATCCAGCTCTTGGCGAAGTCCCTTGTTCTCCACCATCAGGGTCTTGAGGTTCTCGGCCTCTTCAATCATAGCGATGGATTGTTTCACTAGCGCTGTAAGACAAAAAAGAACAACAAGTTCAGAAAAAATCGACATTGAAAAAATCAAAGACAAGGTTTGAATCTCGGAATATTTACCTTCGGCTTCATCCTTGGCTACTTTCAGCTCAGCATTTTTAAGCTGGAGAGCTTTGATCTCTCTCCGCTTATCACAGACATTGGTCAATAATTCCTGGTTATAGGAACATACTTTCTGTAAGTCAGAATACCCAAAGTCAGAAAGCTACTTAAGACTCGGGCTAATATTTTTGCTAAATATCAGCACGAGCCTTGGGGGCTACACTAGTTCCTTCTTTGGCATCCTAATGAAGCATAAACTCGGATTCTATATCCTACTTCATGATTGGGGGCTAGAGGATATGATATAACATAATAGAAAAAACAAGAGTTGGAATTCCGACTTACATATTGCTCGCGAGTGAGTTTATCTAAACACGCGTTCACTTCAACGGCCACCTTCTCGGCAAGAGTAAGAGGGATCACTGGGGCTGTTTGAAGCTCGCCAGTCCTAATCCTCTCGTCGCGAAGGCGGACTTGAGTGAGAAGGTGAGAGAACTTGACGTCCTCTGCTTCTTGCGTTTCCTGCTCGGGGGATAAATGGCTTTTATCCAGAACTTGCCTGGCTAGCCATTGGATCTCCTCTGCAGATTTCCGGGTCAGGCCAAACTTGGCAAGACCCGGATTGTTGAGGAGGTTTTCGGCAAAGACTTCAGCCGAGGGATCATTACCCGAAGAGGGTTCACCCTTATCTTGAGCTGACGCACTCACGGTGACGTCAGTTTGCGACCCAAGGATCGCAGGCTCCGTTTGAAGAGCCGGATCTTTTGCAGCATCCGACGAGATAACCGGAGTTGAAGAAGGTTGAGGGGCCGGAGTCGGAGGAACCATGGCAGGCGAAGCTATGGTAAGCTTCGTCTGGCGTAAGGGCTTCGAAGAAATCCCTTTCCCTTGCCCTTGATGATCGATTTTGCTCTGAGAAGGTAACAAAGTCGGAAACGTTACATCTCGGAAAGAAATTTGAGTAAAGTACAAAGACGGAAAAGTTGTGACTAAAAAGATACCTCTTCACGACAGGCACCTTCTTTGTGCCAACCGCTACCGTCGGAGCTTTGCGCTTCTTGAGCGCAAGATCCGGCAGTGGAACTACTTCTACCTCCTGAGAAAACTCCGGAGGGTATCCTTCGAGCGGAGCAAGTTCCGACTCGGGGATGTCAGCAAGCTAAAAACAAGAAAACATATTAGTATTGCAATATAACTCGAATATAGAAACACATAAAAGATGTGATGATAGAAGCCTACCGGCAGCACGGGGTTTTCTGCTGTGTGCATGTCTAGAGAAACCTCCGGAATTCGCCTTTCGATCCGCTCCTTGATAAGCCACTTGATTTGGCTTATGTAGCCTTGAGTGGTGTAGGCTTTGGAGCTGACATGGAGGGAGTCGGTTGGAGAAGACATGATGGAGTGCATCAGTCTATCCCCGTGGTACTGAAGTGGCTGGATACAACATGAGACCCAGCACTGGACCAAGTCGGATCCTTTCAGACCACTGTGCTTGATCAGATCATCAGTGAGAGCCGGAGCAGCCTCGTCCCAGGAATCCTGGGTCGTGGTGGCTCCGTCGACAAAAGCCGGCAAAGTAGTCGCTTTGCCGGGAGCCGGAATATCCCTATGGTAGAAAAAAGTGGCTGGCCATTGTTTGACCGAGTCACTGGCAGAAATTTGGGATATGCCCGGTATCGTCTAAGAGAAAAACTAATGGTGTCGGTGATGTAAGGAACACCGGCAGTAATGGAATTCCTTCGGACATGGAAATAAAACCGGAAGAGAAGCAAACTCGGCCTAATGCCGAGAAAGCCCTCGCAAAGCGCAGCATATGCGCTCATTTCTAGAAGTGAATTGGGAGGAAGATTGTGGAGTTGAACTCCATAGTGATCTATCACCTTGGAGAAGAAATCCGATGGAGGAAAAGACAGACCTCGGTCCAGATGGGTGCCGAAGTGGACTCGCTTGCCCTCGTGTGGGTTGGGGATGGTTTCACCGAGCCGCTCCGCTAGTCGCCAGCGACGAGAAGCCCCTCCTTCTCCACATTCTTGAGGCATGCTTCGTCAAGGGCGTAGGGGATCCAGATTCCCCTGTAGCTTTCTTTCTCTACTGCAGCTTCCGCCTTCGCCGCCGCCGGTGCTGCCGCCAAACCGGAGGAAGAAGATGATGAAGCCATTTCCTCCGGTGAGAGGGTGACCTTAAAGGGGCGGCGTTGGGAGTTTCTATGGGGGAAGGACGAGGAGGCTCTATGCACGCAGGAGGATTGGGAAGGAAGGAAACGGCAAAGGACTGGTGAAAAGGAGAAGAAGAAATCTGAACCCCTTATATCCACCTACCTGCGCCAAGATTCGTGCAAACGCTACAGTGTAACCAGCACGCATCGTGGAAAGAACTGGGAAGGACCCGCACGATGATTGTGTCGCCTCGATCTCCACGCACGCATTGAAACGGCGCTTCGGTTCAGCGGACAGCGGACCTACCAACGGTCGTGCTGACGGAACGCCTGTCAAATGACGTGACTTGACCATGCTTGTGTCAGGTGGCGTTAGAGACCGAGTTCCGGCTTAGTTTAAAAACGAGCTGGAAAATCCGAGTAGCCAACTGAAAGGTCCGACTTATTTTTTAAGACCCGGATCGTATTTTTTGTTGTGAAGTTTCAGGAACCCTTCAAGATTCTGCAAGCCGAAGATCAAGCTACACGATGATAAATCCGACTTTGGATCATGGAGGCCTCCGGGGGCTGCTGTTGGGGATATACTTTCCGGGTGTCCTCACAGTTCCTCACTGATCAGGGTGGCCCACTTCGGGTTAGAGCTTTGCTTCACGGGCGGCCCAGTCAGGGAGAAAGACGGAGTCTAATCCGACTACGGGAAGGCCCACAATACTTACCGACTTAGGCCCATGATGTTACTTGTAGTTCAAGATGTACTCTGTAACCGACTCTTAGACGTAGCCGGATAGACCTCTCCTGTAAACCCTAGGCCGGATATCTATATATGCCGTCCTAGGGAGAGCCTTTAGGGCAACACCCAATACTTTAGACCCTCAACTCGCACAGGCGAAACCTTATAACCCATATTCCGGCTATGCCGTATTACTGGATTGCTAGCAGGAGTAGGATCCGTCCAAAGCCGGCAGATTCGAACCTGGGTAAACTTGTGTGCTCACCGTTCCAGAATACCGTACGTCTCACACCCCTCTCTTCCGCACGCCTCGAGGACCCCCTCATGGCATACTTGTCATCAATCCGACGACAAGAACCATGACGGTTCCCACCCAACAACCCGCAGATTGGCGACCGCAGAATCAGCAGCCGAGGAAGCACCTTTGCTCTTGCCCATGGTGATGAAGTTGCAAGCAGTCGTGCAAGAAACTAAGTGCAGAAACAAAGGAAGAAAAAGGCTAGCGGCGGAGGAACGGATGTGCAATAAAAAATCTACCCCTCGATGCTTATAAAGTACCCATCGCATGCTAGGACCGTTGGATCCAGAAGACGTGGTGTCGCGATGAAACCTAAAGGGACTATGTGTTCATAGTTAGAAAGGAATCATCCATAATAATAATTAATCACCACGGTAATTTAGGAGAAAACCGCGCGGTGCCTCGATTCCTGTGTGACGTGTGGTCGTGCGGTCAAACTCACCACTGACATGGCCCCCACGCGTCATCAACATGCGTCATGGGCCTACCACTAAAATGTCCCATCGGGAGCGTCAGAACATGACTACAACACGCTATCATCGTCAGCAATGATATCACCGAAAGCAATGGAAAACCTTCGGATGCATTAAACAAGGAACTCGAGAAAACAACTCCAATACCTGAGCCAAGTAAATTCCTCAGATGCAAAACTTGAGGCTATGCTCAAACACAAGCATTTGAACATAGCATCGAGGACTACTCCCATCGGGAGCGCTGACCGCGCACCCGACAATATTTGGTGATACAGAAAAAATAAGACATGAGTCGAAGAATTTCCTCAAGATGATGATGACTTGAGCCTACAACCGAAAACAAATATTCGACTGTAGCCTCAAGGGCTACTCCCATCAGAGCATTGTCCGCACACTCGATAGAAAATATAAAAAAACTCCTCCAGAAGACGACAACAAAGAGAATGAAAAAATTGAGCTTACACTCGTATACAAATATTCGACTGTAGCCTCAGGGGCTACTCTCATCAGGAGCGCTAGCTGCGGATCCGATAGAATAAAAGAAAAAAATTCTCCAACGGAGATGATGAAAATAAAAACCTATGATCATTACACAAGTGTACCCTCAGACGGTTACTCTCATCGGGAGCGTCAAGCAAAAGATAACAAACAAGCTGACAATTTCAGCAATTCCAATAGCCAAACAAGACAGTCGATAAAATTATCAAAAATTCTCGGACTGCGTCCACCGCAATAATATGTCTGAAGGCCGTGTCTATCGACATGATGGTAAGACCACAGGATCCGTCCTGTGTGGCCTAGTAACCACACTTGAATGCGCTCTATTAGTAATTTTCCGTATCCACGATACGGTACCAAAACATAAAACTAGAATTTAGTTATCGATAAGACCTCTGCGGCCCGAACTGAATTACACCAGTATATACCAAGTTCGAGTCCAGGGACTTGAGCTTGAAATAGTTTTACGATGTTTTTGCCTAAGAGTAATTAACTAGTTTCTGATCCGTCGGATTCACCAGACTCATTATGCCAAAATCCCCATGAATAAAATATTTATAATCGCTTAAAGAAAATTCCAGATTCAATTCATAAAGTATCTTTGAGACTCAACTCGAATCTACAATTCAGATGAAGTATCAGGGGCTACGAACATGGGTATGACTTATCGTGTTCCCATAATTAATATACCTAGCACATACTTAGACTACGGTCCAAGACCCATAAAGAAACAGAAGTCCTGGAAGCATCTGAAGCACAGAAACCAAACGTGTAGATTAAGATAGAAGTATCAACCGACATAGTCAGGTATCTGTAATCAACTTGTAACTGATCCGTGTTGGACTCTGAGACCCAGCCTGTGATATATAGGCTGGGAGGAGCCCACGGAGAGGACACCGTAGCTATGAGCGAAACAAAAACCGCTATGAGTTAGATTACATCTAGCAAATCAGCGACTCTGGAATCCCAATTTTTATAATCAGGGAGGATTTCGACTCCCTTATTTGTCTGATAGACCAACGAAATCACCAATGCTTTTTTTCTATCAAACCCAAATCTATAATAATAGACATTATCGAGGTCACCCCTCGTCATTGAGGTAACGACAACATGCGATTCAGAAGCCAGGATCTGATATCGTATCAAAAAGGAACGTTTTGGGTTTGTCGATATGTCTCTTGGGCTTCGACGTGTCACATATATATTAGTACAAACAACGTAATATTACAGGAGTAGGACACGGACACAACATTCTGATCGTGTTGACTACATAGAATCATACTGATCTATATACAACTTGTTTAATAGTCAATAGTTTAGGTTACGCTTCAATTTAGCACCTCCAACTAGTATAAACTAGTATACAATTTGTTTAATAGTCAATAGTTCTGACATTTCTTGCCCGGGTTTAGCAAAAAGAAAAGCTTAGTTCATTTTATGTTTTTTTTTTTTTTGCTTTGTGATGGCTATATAGAACGGTCGCACTGAATAGTGATGACAAGAACATAATTTTTCATTTCTTGCAAGTTATCCCAATGGTTGGTCGTTCAATCTATATATGGTCATATATGCATTTGATGGAGGAGCACACAAGCTATGGGTGCAACCATGTAGAGATGGTAGCGTGGATTTATCCAACCAGTGTGGATGGTGTGCCAATAAATTACTTCGTGATGCATAGACGCTTGATATTTTTGCCTTTTGATGGTTGATTTTTGTATCCATTTTATGTCCATCTATTGTAACACATTTGTTGAAGACTTTGCGATAAAAATGATTGTGCATCGAGATACAATAAAAGTGACAAATTTATATTTGTAAAAACTTATCAGAGTTTGTCGTGCAATGACAACTGCAGGATTGGAATACCAAAATAAGCATGTACAACACATTCACTCTTTCGTTGTGCCATACGTGGTATATGTTTGCTGTCTGCTGACTATTGCAAGGGAATTATGGGGTTTTGGATGCATGCGTGCGTGTATATGGTTTTGATAAATTTTTATATGATAACCATTTCCAAAAAAATATGGTTTTGATAAACGATGGCCAGCTTATGGCATGCATTGACTATGTATCCATCGATCGAAGACGTAACTCTAATATCTCCGCATGGAACCACCAAGCTGCTGGCCTCCGACAGTTCCTGCAGGGCTGGGGCGCCAATATTGGGTGGGAGGACCATGACCACAAAGCAGCTATATATCCTCTCCCAAATCGAAGCCTTAGACTGGTTGGCGGACTCGACTGATCTAGATGAAGCTAGTTGGGCAATGAGATACCATCTGGAGGATGAGCTCATGCATCTGGCTAAGATTGAAGGGGATCATGGGAGACAACGCAGCTATCAGAACTGGTTGCTTAAAGGTGATGCTAACACTAAGTTTTTCAACACTATGGCCAATGGCCATCCTTGAAAGTGTTCCATATCTCGCCTCATCTCCCCGGTCGGTCCCATCACCGAACCTGCTGAGCTTTGGGGCCATATCTATAATTTCTACAAGCAGCTCCGCTAGACCTGCGCAAGACCCGTCTCTTCAACCTATCCCGTAAATTCTAGGACATGTCAGGACATGTCTCGGAAGAGGAGAACGATATCCTTCACGGGTGAAGAGTTAGATGGGGTGCTCCATAGCATGAAGGTTGACACTTCTTGGTCCAGGTGGCTTCCCTGTCACTTTCTTTAAGAAATTCTGGACGCTGGTCAAACCTTATATCTTGGCGATCCTATATGGATTTTCTGTTGGGCGAGTTGGCATCTCGCGCCTAAACTTCGGGATGCCTACCCTTATTCCCAAGATCCTAGGGGTGGAGGATATTCATCAGTTCCGCCCTATCGGTATCATCAATGTCATTTTCAAATTTGTGGCTAAGAGTTAGATGGGGTGCTCCATAGCATGAAGGTTGACACTTCTCGGTCCAGATGGCTTCCCTGTCACACCCACCACATTATCAATTGTTCCTAGACGACTTTTATCAAAGACATGCACATCTTAGAGGGTGTTCTATATATCTCTGCAAGAGATCGTCCATGAAATAAAAAAGGAAGAAGCTTGGGGCATCTTCCTTAAACTCGACTTTGAGAAAGCATTTTACCCGGTAGATTGGGGTTTTCTCTGTCAAGTGCTTCTCCGGAAAGGTTTTGACCTACCTTGGGCTCATCGAGCCATGGCTCTGGTCATGGGAGGCCAAGCTGCCATCTCCATCAATGGGGAAGTTGGTGACTATTTCTGCAATGGCATAGGAGTTCTACAGGGGGACCCCCTCTCTCCTCTTTTTTTTGATTTCGCGGTAGACTCTATAGCTAAGACGCTGAGCAAAGCTAAAGCCGCGGGTGACATCCAAGGTCTAATCCCCATCTTATCCCACGTGGGGTGGCTCACCTCCAATATGCGGATGATACTATCATCATGATTGAGCAGGACGATCTGGGGATCGGCAACCTCAAGTTCCTTCTACTCTGCTTCGAGAGTATGTCAGGACTCCGCATTAACTTCCACAAAAGAGAAGTGCTGATTTTGGGAAAGAGCATTGCCGAGCAAGCTAGCATCACCAATCGCCTCAACTGCAAGCTTGGCTCCTTTCCCTTGGTCTGCCTAGGACTTACCATTAGTGACCGTGCATTAATGGCACTAGACTAGAACCCCCTCATAACCAAGGTAGACAAACATGAGGACCCCTCGGTATGGAAAATGAAGTCCTCAACGGCGTGCCTTACGCTCACCAAAATATGCCTCTCAAACCTTCCCCAACATGCCATGATCTTCAACATGCTGGGTGACGGTGTGCATAACACCATGAACAAGCATTAGAACCATTTATTTTGGGAGGCTAATGGCTTGAGGCGCAAATACCACATGGTTAGGTGGCCAGTGTTTTGCCACCTAATACCTTCAATCCGGATTACAGATGCAATATAGTGTCTTTTTCCCTAGAAGTCCTAGGTTTATCAAACCTTGGGAAACAATTGATATAGGTTAAGGAGCGTCTGTAAGACTTGCTAGTTTTCTTCAATCTTCATTTACCATGAATTTCTTGTTTGTTGCTGTTATCGGGGTTGTATCAATAGATGGAGATAGGCCAGGGTTGAGATTTCACCTGGAGCTATGCATACATATGGGATAAGATAATAATAATAACATTCATGTGTAAATGGTCTAATGTAGATAGGATTTGTGGGTAACACAAAATACAAAAGCCCATGTGAGTCACAGGAGTAGAATAAAGTCTCTTTGTCCAATCGTTATACCACGTAGAACTGGGCTATGAACAGTTACTAGGTAAAATACATACCAAAGTATTAAGATCAATGATGATGTTGTTGTTCCCAAGAGGATCACTAAATGACTACTATACTCCCCTTGTTGTCACTGTGTTTCACGCGTAGGGGCCGTTTACCACACATCTTACCTCAAACCTTGATTAATCCTCGGGGTCTTGGGAACCTGGCAAGTCTTTGGATTGAGGTAAGAGTCAATGATACAAATACAAATATGTTATTCAATCACCACACAATATTTCCATGTAATTAGATGCACATAAGTGCAGCGAGGCTATTCCCCAACCCGCAGCCCGTGAGGACTACTCACTCATCATAAGATCATGGATAGAAAATATTGGAGAAATACTTATACCAATACCAAATATTCTTACAATATTTGCCAACTGTAAGGATATCTTATGGCTATGGCTATTGATGGAGGTGGAGATGGAGATGATGAACTATGGAGGTGGTGATGAGGTGGATCTTCCTTGGTGTGTTTTCATATGTAATCTGTGAATGGTGGCTCTCTCTATGGTAGGTGGGAGTCTCAAAATATATAGGGCCTTTCACGGAAGTTGCTTGGTTTGACCTAGCGAAGCCGCCACCGTATGGTATGAGCAGACGCCACGGGAAAACTCCAGTTGTACCGATGCCCGTTAATCCTTCTGGTTAAAACAAGGATTTGGACATCTTTAAAACAAGCTCCACCTATACTAGTGCTCGTTAACCCTTCTTGTTAACCCACAGGTACAGGCAAGCTCCAAGAGTGATTTTCTGTACATCACAATTCAAAACAAGGATTTGGACATCTTTGCAATAATTAGTCATTACTAGCAAGTATAAAGAGATATTTTTTCAACTACTTGACTTAGTATGAGATTTAAATGCGAATAAATATGGCTATTTTCACACCCATCAACATCACCAAGCTTAATCCTTAATCATCCTTGGGCAAGAAACCAATAATCATAAGGAACTTAGTGTTTAAACTGAAACAACAAGAAAGAAAGTTCACTTACAATTGGTAGTCCCATGCATCCATCACTTCTTTCACCTGAATACTTAGCATAGAAATAGTAATGGCAGAGTACTATACAAGCTTTGTTAAATCAAGATAATCACAGTAAAGATTTTAGAAGCATTAATAACTAGATGTGAAGCAATTGTTCTAATTCCTCTAGTTAAATCTCAGCTTGCTAAGGAACACTCGAAGATTTCATATTAGCATATTAAGAGTGAGAGATCATGTCAAAAGAAGCATAACACTGGAGCGTCTCAATAACACCAACTTAAATAAATATAGACTATTAGAATACTTATTTTCTATTGTTTGCTTCTTCAAGAACTTTTAAATTTATTTTTAACAAGACCATGCGGAAGATTAGTGAGTTTAATCGGACTGCGTAGGCTAGGATAGACTTCTGTAACCATTCCGGTCAAAAGGGTTGTCCTTTGTTTTGCTTGCAACGTAGACCATAAGAGTGCCATACTTCTAACCATTATAGAAGTTGCCTACTCCAAATGTTAATTCAACTCATAGCCAAAATCCAAGAGTTTTATCCATACAGATCGTTCGTAGGCCAGCGGAGTTGTGGCATACTGATACCTTCGATCCGGATTACGGATATAGTATAGGTATTTTTCCCTAGTAGACCTAGGTTATCGAATCCACGGGAAGTAAATGCGTAGTGAAGTTACTTTAACGGACCTTTGGGAGTTTTAGAATTCCTTTTATGTTTTTACTGGACCAGTAGCTTGCGTATTTTTTTTTGTTGATGATGATGGAGAGAGAGGGCCTAGGGCATTCGGTTTCACCTGTAGCTATGCAAAAACATCTGATGGAAATAAAAGATAGAAATAAAGTATGCATGTACTTGTTAGAGCAAGATAAATTATATATGGACAGTGCATCCATAATTGCTATTGCCTCCGCAAGTGCTTATAGCAATAACCTACGAGTCTCATCCATAGAAGAAAGAGAACTAATGATATGCATCATGATGTCACCATTAATCCCAAGCAAATCCCTTACATGCAACCGTACTACCCCTTCTATCACTGGGGTTCCCAACCTGTAGATCAGTCAACACTCATACTCCATATACCTGGCTCAACCCTCGGGGTCTTGGGTACCTGACAAATCCTTAGATTGAAGCAAGAGAGGATACAATAATCATTATGTCATACAAACTAATACACGAGCCCATCTATGATAAATCACATGCACAATTGCTACATGGCTAGGCCGAAGCCCTTAGCCCAAGGAGAATTACTCACACATAGAGATGAGATCAACAATCACAAACATTATAATGAAAATCATAATATTGATAGCAATAGTCTTACAATGTCGCCAATCGGAGAAGAGATCTACTATTACAGGTGGTGGAGTATGGCTATGGAGATGGAGAAGGTTTGGAGATCTGAGGCGGCTTTTTGGCAGAGTCTGGCTTCTTCGGGGGTGGAGCGAGAGATGTTTTCCTGTCGCCTGAGGCCTCATTATATAGGGGTCCCTTCATGAAAGTTGTTCTCTTTGACCTAACGGTGGCGAGGCCAACTATACGACCGGAGCTATACTGTCGGAATTTTTGCTCTGGCCGTATAGTTGGTCGTTATGGCGTCTGCCTTTGTTGGACGCTCCTGGTTTCTTCTGGTTGAAGGAAATATCGTATCATTGACTTTAATGTAGTGATTCCCTCCTTTAAACGACATTATCTGCGCAGGAAAAATATAAAAGAAAGGATTGCATACCCATCTGAATATTAGCGTTAGCGCCAGGGTTAAGAGAGATATTCATCAAGAATATGACTAATATCCAGTTTAAATATGGACGTTAGATGGCTATATTTTAGAGCCATCAACCTCCCCAAGCTTAAGCTTGATCGTCCCGAGCAAGAAAACCAAAATCAAAAAGGAATTCAGCATTTAAACTAAAATAATGGGATGGTGATCTTACTCATGATTAATAGTCTCATGTTTCCTCCACTTCATAAATCTGAAAAACTTCAGCATAGATAGAGTAATGGCAAGCATATCATACGGGTTTCATGCATCCTTATAGCGCAGCAAAATTATTGTAAGTATGAATGATCCAAATGAGTAAATTTTATTCCATGTCAAGTAATCAACTCATAGGCTTGCCTTTGAACAGTAAAGTATAATCATGTAAATTAAGAGTGAGAGTTGTCATGAAAAGCATATATACTAGAGTATCTCAATTCTCCCACATCAATGAATCAAGACTTTGCAAGCACTACTTTTCTATCCATTGTCCTTCAAGAATTTCAGTTTTTAAGTAATTGAGAGCATGCCAAAAAAAATATTAGTTTATCAGGTTGTGATGGACACTCGTGGCATCACTAAGGTTTTTGTTCCTTTTGCATAATGATTACTCATAATAGCCAGAGGAGTGATTCCATCATGATTACAGCTACCCGGGAGTGCCAAGAATCTTACCCACTATAGCATTGCTGCTACATGTGTTTAATCAACTCATAGACGAAATCTAGAAGTTTCCTCCATTAAGATCGTTCTTAGGCTAGCGGAGTTTTGGGCATCCCATGAAGTTTGACATGCGTAAAGCTATATCATTCTTATGATTAACAAGTCAAACTTTGACATGCTCACAAAAACCGCTAAACATTAATTCAATCGAACAAATCCTATCAAAGAGAGCTATCAAGTCAATCAATATTTTCAGTGGTGTCGAGTGTCTCTAGAAATAAGCCTTCAAGACTACTAGGAAACAGCTTATATGTGGTGCATGGAAATGCATCTTCTGTGGCGCATATCCTAGTCACCACTGTTACCTCGCCACCGATAACTGCTTTATGTGGCGCATATAGATATGCGCCACAGCGCATTTATTCATATGTGCCACTTGAATATGTTCAGTGGCGCATTCCTTCATATGCGCCACAGAAAGCATATGCGCCACTAACTATATAACATGTATTCAATTTAAAATACGTTCCTGGTGTATAATCAGGTATTTATACAGAATTTATACATTATTTATCTAGATGAGTATAAACAGTACATTGCATAAGTAGTAGATGCTTGAAAACCGACATATATATAATACAAACACTTAGAGCCCGATCGAGATACATATGTAGCATCAAGTGCCAAATTTTTACACAATTTCCGAATACAAAGTTCATATCATCTCACATTACAAATATGAAGTGGTCACCGCCGCCTACACTAGGATCAAACGGAATACAGTTGTGATGATGGTCAGCAAGAGCATGAGCCCGACCAATATCTTCGTCTGGTTCTTCTTCCACAGGTGGTTCCTCTACTTGGCTACCGCCTCCTCTCTAGTCGTGTATCCTTTGTAGATGTTGTCGCTGAACTTGTTCACTTGTTTGTGACAATCCTCCCACTCCTCGTAGACTCCTGGAACCCTACCCATGTATACGACATACCACCTCGTCGCCATCTCTATAGACGACAAGGCATATTAGTAAAAATACAATGAAAATATTTAATAAATGGTTCACATCCATATATATGTTCACAAAATATAAAACAAAGGATCCATAAACCTAAAAGATAGCATCTCGCGATCATCATAGAAGTAATAAGTTCAATGACAACACGACCACAAGATAGTTTAAGTCTAACAACAACGACCATTTCGACCACAAGATAGTAAAGTTTATGACACACACTACAGTAGGCGTCCATCGAGAATATACACACACTAGATCATGCTAGAGGCACACATCGATCATGAAGACTTCTTCTTCTCGCTCGGCTTTGGGAACGGTAGATAGCCCTCTTTCGTCATCCACGTCCTTGTGTCACCCTTCTTACGGAGGCGTTCTTCGATCTCCCTCTTACTAAACCCTCTAGCTTGTTGTATCCCCCCCTTGTGTTGACATCTTCAATGATGATTTGCGACAACTTCTGCTGAATGCAATGGAAGTCTTCTCTAAGAACATCATCTTCGCTTCACGCCAAAGTTTAGGCCCATCCTCGGAGACTAGATGGCAGCGTTAGGTTCTGGCAATCCCGAACATAGCCCTTAAGGTGATGGAGGACATAGAAGGCCTCCTTGGCAACACTAGTAGCCGGCTGCTTGACGCAGGGGAACTCGAGCACATGCTTGAACACGTTTTTGCCATCCTTGATACATTCCCCTTATCTACGAAGGTGAATCCCTTCTTGGTGTAGCCCTTGAGAGCCTCATTAGGAACACCCCTTATTCTGGTGCAGTCTTTCTTCTTCGTCAAACTCCCTGAGTCGAAATATGTGGCTAGAGAATACCTCAAGGCAAGGACGATGAGTGTGCAGTATTTGTCTCTAGGCAACACAATTGGAACAGAATGTTGGAAAGAGAGCAAAGGAAGAAATCTATAAGAAATGCACAAGTTATGGCAGCGATGAGCGAGTGTGTACTTACTCGGGAAAGAAAGGCAAAAGAAGTGTGTCCTTCCTCTTGTTGTCCACCATGAACTTCTCGAGGTACACTGTCGCCTTGGTCCGTGTCTCTGATCCTTCGACCAACTGGCTATCCTGCATGTAGTAGGGATCCACTATCGCGACTTCCGGGGTACACTCTCTCTCTTGATCTTGATCGCCAGATTGAGCGCGTATAGGCGGACCAAGTTATAGTCCAGCCGTTTCGTGAGAAACAGCTTGAAGATGTCCTCGTACGCTATGAAGAATATATCCGCGAGGGGTTCATCGACGAAGCCCACATCCAATGGCACCTTGGCCGTGAAAACTGGGTAATTTGGATCTTTGTCTTTAAGAAGGATGCCCTCTAGTGTCTTGACACCCTCGTGCAAAGTTAACATGGGTCCAACCGCAATGTGGAGCATATCCGGAGTCAATACCGGATCACCAGCTACATGCACTCGGGGCAAGCCATATTGTGTGGATAGTACGACGACGGCGTCCTAAGCCCAGATCCTCTTCGGAAGAGGCTAGCTCGCACCCTTCTTCTTATTATTATTACCTCTCTTCCTGTGCTTCTTCTTCACAACAGTGTCCTCTACTGCCATCTGCTCATCAAACACCTTTCGGAGTGTGTTGGGGCTGAAAACCAATCCAGGTTTCTCCTGTGGTGGATCGGCGGTCGGAGGCGTCTCTTGAGATAAACCATGGAAGACCAGACGCCGCATGCATGTATTGGCCCGACCAGCTTGATGGTCACGAGCTATGAAGGGTTCTTCATCCATAGAAGGAATATACAATCCTTTGTCAGTGTCGGTGTTGATAAAGTCGTCAACGTTGACCAATTCATCATCATATTTATGGGTGCCATCATGTGGTGGTGGTAGCGGGGGCGGCAGCGGTTGCGGCACAACGTCTTTGCCATGGGGCGGTACACACGCTGCCAAGAGTTACTGGTGACAGCTGGTGGTGGCGACGATGGCGGCTGCTGGCTTCCGAGGTGGTGGCCAGGCGATCGATCGAGAGGTGGCGCCGGTGCTCCCCCTGCAAGACGAATCTGGGTCTTTGTCCATGTCAAGGGCCAGCTGTAGCATTCTCCAAGGGTCTTGTGTTCGTCGGCTCCTTGAGGTTGAAAGGGGGGTCCATGTCGTCGCACCCTGGCAACACCTGAGCCAACATGAACCTCATCACATCATCATCCATTGGATTGTTGTGCATTGTGCGGCTCGTCGGTTGTATGAGAGTGCCCTTGGTAACATCCTTCAACTCACCGCCGACATCTTTAAGCAGGAGTACGCAAGAAGTGTCCTGAGGCAAAACATGTTGTTGGGCATCATGAGATGGCAGCAGTCATGCATCAAAGGCATAAAGGAGATGACGTGCACTAACTAATTAGTTACCTTGGTGATGGCGTGGAGCTCCTGCTCAGGTGCCTCACGAAGCACCACCATCGTCAGCTGCGCCTTATTGGTATCTTAGACGGGAGGGGCGTCGGTGTGACCAAAACGAGTGGCTGCATCCCGGTGTTGACGGCTGGCGGGGTCACCAGGTCTAGCGACACGTTAATGTTGATGCCCGAGTTGCTGCCGCTTAAGCTAGGTAGATGTATCGGCCCCTGTCGACCTCCTGCATTCCAAGAAGTACACACCTCAAAAAACTTAGGGGGGATCATCGCACGGAGCTTCTCTTCTACTAACTTGTCCACTGTTTTCTTGTCCACTGCCTTCTCCTCCAGTGTCTGCACCTTCATCTTCAGCTCTTCAACAGCGGCTTTCTTGTCCGACTGGTTCTTTCTCTCGCTTCTTTTCTTGGCGTCCTCTTTGTAGTACTCCTTGACCTTCATGCTCGTACCGAAGCCGGACACACGGCCAGCTGAGGACGGCGGCAACCCCTTGTCCCTCTTCTTTTAAGCATTCGTCGCCCTATTGAAAACCGTGTCCCACGGCTGCGTCGAATCCTGGGACGACTCTTTGGTAGGAGCGTTCAGTTCATCCTCCTGCAGAGACAAGGAAAGGTGAACCCATTTAGATTCTTGGCTTCATTATTTTAATTAGAACACAATAGACTTGAGATCGGTGATAAATTCCTTACCAGCTTATTCTCGAATTCCTTCAACTCTGGATCGTTGGTGATGAACTCCCCTGTTTCCTTGTCCAGGTAGTAGCGGGCCCAGATAAATTGACTAAGTTGCAAGTCCGTGATTTTAAGCCAAGTGTTGTCTTTACCAAGGCGTTCAAGCTTGGCGTCCTCCTTGTCCCAAATGTCTTGTTTCCCCCCGTAACCGCCGCTTCCAAGGTGTTGGTTATCTATGTTCTGTTCCTGCATAGTCCTTCCCCAGTTAGTCCAATGTATAGCATCAATGGTAGCTATATCCGCCTTGAATATCTTAAACTCCTCTTCGTTGAGCATCGGATTTTTCTTACTAATAACCTCCCAGCTTTCACCTTTGTTAATGCTATTCTTCACCCGGGTTTTCTAGTTGCTCGAGGCGTTGCTCATCTTCGTGAGGGCTAGTTTGTTCACCAGGTTCTTTAACTCCAGGTTTCTAAACCGCTTTGGGAATCTGTATCGCTTGTGAAGCTTCTTAAGGAGGTTATCTACCAAAGCTGCATTGTCAGCATGTATGATGTACTTCGTGTTGATCAACATGCTTTCCTGGATGATGCACCCAAGTTGCAGGCCGTACCCTTTGGCAATCGCCTCTGGCGCAATGGGTAGGCCACTTTCTGTGACCTCAGTGAACTCATCGCAGACGATGGCGAGCATTGGCACCTTCTGATCCTTCTTTTCCTTCTTCTTCTTCTGAGAAGCGGCCGGGTTGCCGCTACCACCATCCATGCGCTTGCCGCCATCAGTTCGGGCGCCGCCTTCGGTGGTGTCATCCTCTTCGCCGCTGCCTTCACTAGTTCCATCATAGTCATCTTCGCCCCCCCTTGTAATCAGGATCTGCTCCCTCATTGCCCCCAGCAGCTCTGGATCCTCAGATCCTCCTCCGGTGGTGGTGTCATCCTCATCCCCTCCTCCTCCTCCTGCTGTTGGGACCCCCCGCCAGAATGACTCGTTGGTCTGTCTAGCTTGTTCTTTGATGCTCATGTGCTTAGAAGGGCCGGCCTCTGTTGGGGATATACTTTCCAGGTATCCTCATTGTGCCTCACTGACCAGGGTGGCCCACTTCGGGTTAGAGCTTTGCTTCACGGGTGGCCCAGTCAGGGAGAAGAGACGGAGTCCAATCCGGCTACGGGAAGGCCCAGAAGACTTACCGACATAGGCCTATAGTGTTACTTGTAGTTCAAGATGTACTCTGTAACCGACTCTTAGTCGTAGCTGGATAGGTCTCTCCTGTAAACCCTAGGCCAGATATCTATATAAGCCGTCATAGGGATAGCCTTTAGGGCACCCTCACAATAGTCTACAATCTCAACTCGCACAGGCAAAACCCTTGTAACCCATATTCCGGCTCTGCCGTATTACTGGATTGCTAGCAGGAGTAGGATCCGTGGATTCGAACCTAGGTAAACTTGTGTGCTCGTCGTCCCAGAACACCATACATCTCCCACCCCTCTATTCGACACGCCCCGAGGACCCCCTCATAGCGTACTTGTCATCAATCCGACGACAGTTGGCGCCCACCATGGGGCAAGTGAGCTTCGGATCTGCGTTCCGAGCAGAATCTGCAATAGTCGGAATCGGCAAGACTATCACTATCGGTCGCATCCTCTATGCCCGCGATGTCCCTCTTATCGTTCTCGACGAGACCTAGATTCTGGCTAGGGAGGTCGTGACTGCCTGCACCATCATGTCTTTCGACGAGATCGATGTGTACATTGGATTTGTTGAACCTGCCCCACCCACCCCAGCGGTGATGATAGAGGCAGAAGAAATTTCTGGGTCCCCTTTGTCCACGGAGGCGGTAGAGTTCCGGATCCCAAAAAACCCTAATACCACCCAGCCCGCACCTATTGTGGAGATAGTGGGGAAAGCCGAACCTGAAGCAGATCTTGCGGTTCAAATCAAATCTGGAGTGGATCTCCCTAGCGAGGTCGAAACCCAGATCGATCCACCCGCCGAGGTCGAAGTCCAGGAGGAGCACAACAAGAACCTTGGTTCCGGCTCTGCCAATGCCGAAACAGACCAACCTTTCCTGAGCCATATGTTGAGGCGCATGATGCTACAAGGTGCAAACATGGATGAGGTTCTCGAAACCATCAAGATATTCGAGGAAGCCCATGAAGAAAGCCACAACTACCTTAGGACCCACACATCACACTTTGTCGGATATGTTGGATCCAGATCCGGGTATGCCGATGCTGGAGACAATGAAGACTCGGTGCTGGAGGCGATCGGAACAAACACCGACTTATCCGCATCCTCGGATGACTCGATGACGTCGGCGGATTTCCGGAAGTTCTCCGTGGAATATGAAGAGGAGTACAACTCTAAAGCTGTAGAAGGAGAAGCCATGGATGAAGGATTCGGAGAAAACTCTCCCAAAGCGCAGGATGACATGGATCTTGGAGATAATCCTAAGGTCCAGATGTCCGAAAGTACCGATCGGAGCTTGACTCCGGGAAACAGACCCAAAGCCGTCTTTGCTACCGGTGCTGCCAAGAAGGAAAAGAAGAAGAACAAGACCCTGGCAAAGGAACTTCCAGCAGAGGAGGTGATTGTCGAGGAATACGAGGAAGACTCGATGGAGCACTTGTCCTAGACGAGCCCAAATAAGAGTCGGTGGATGGACATGTGGTCACCGTAGGTGCCCGTAAACTCATCGATGCTGCATTAACCACACATATCCCTACTGCGACAGAACTCATTGCCACATAATTGGACGAAAGGGCCCAAGCCCTAGAAGCGTGTCGCCAAGTACTCCTGGATGAAGCCAAAAACATCGAGGAAGAGAAGAAGCGCATGGCCAAGGCGGAGAAGCTAATCTCTCTGCAACATCAGAAGAACCAGAAAGGCCACGTACGAGCTGACAAATTTCCGGAAGTACGAAAGGTTCTCTTTGAGGGAGATCCGGGGATGCCTCGGGTCGACAGTAACGGAGACCTGGTGTACCCAACACCAGTACAAAACACCACCGCAGCTCGAGATATCCTGGCAAATAATCCAGGCCTAGAAGAGGTTCGATTATGCATTAAGATACTAACCAAGGGTCTGGAGCAGTAGAAGGTCGCGAAATTCGGGAGCGGAAAACTGGTCTCTCAATCAGACCAATGTCTCACGGATCCGGCCTGGAACGACATTAGACCCCAACGGGTTCCAGAACAGCATCACCTTTCTGACCATCGGGAAGACAATCACTCAAGAACCAGATCTTCAGGACAGCACCATAGAACTGCACGTGACTGACGCAACATCGCTCCAGCCGCTGAGCAAGAGGCGATTGTTGCACTGTCTCCGAGAAATCCTCCTCGGCGAGAGTCGAACAACCGCAGGGAAGAAGACAAATAGAGACGTCGGGAGGAAGACCGACAAAGAATGCCACCTATTAGACATACAAGTCGTCCGGCTAAGCCCCACCGCGCTGGGAGTGACGGACGAAGGAACGATGGACACCGTGCTGAGTCAAGCCGGTAGGAGCTCGTCGTAATGAAGATCCTCCCTGGAACCGGAATAATGACGCTCCAGGCGGAGCCGACGATCAGCCGGAAACAATCCAACTGCTCCACCCTCTCCACCAAGTAGTCATCACAACGGATCTCAAGGAGGCCAAGGAGGGCGTCGTGGCAGAGGAGGTGGTGGCAGAAGCCGAAGTCCGGCTCCAAGGCACCGCAGCCACAACCGTCAATCAGGACGGCGATCTCTGTCCCCAAGTGACGCGAGACACTGGATTAACTCCAACATGGAGGCACGGCACTACAAAAATGATGATATATACCTGGGACCAAAATGCTTTAGACCTCGTATAAGAGCGTGAAGATTCCTGGAAGGATTTGCTATCTCAAGACACATCCAGCCCTACGACGGTGTAGCTCGGCCAGATACTTGGCTCCAGGATTTTTTCCAAGCTTGCTGCATCACCAAAGGCGGAAACAGCCTGGTCGAGACCCGGTATCTCCCACTTATGTTGCGGAAGGCGGCATGATCATGGCTCAATGAACTTCCGGAGAACACCATCCACAACTGGTATGACATGCAAAGCGCGTTCTTTTGGAATTTCGAAGGCACATATCGGAGGCCCTGTATGGTAGGAGACCTACAGCGTTGCACCCAGAAAGCTAGAGAAACTTGCCAAGATTATCTCGGACGATGGATCAACACTACGAACTCCTGTGAAGGAGTAAATGACGAAACTTCGATTGAAGCTTTCATTGCAGGACTCCCAATTGGTTTACTCTGTCATCGCTTGAAGTGTGACAAGGTCACTGATTTGGGAGAGATGATAGAAACAGCAAGCAAGTATGCAGATGCTGAGGATGACGCAGAGGGATTACTGAATGCCCTAGTTGTGCCATAGTCGGCAAAACAACCAAAGCAGCAAGCTCAGAAGCGCAAGAATACCTCGTAAGAAAAACCCAACATGGAAATGGCAGTGGTCACTGCTACTTTTGGGTCTGCAGGACGAGGAGGACGCGGCGGCGGCCGTGGATGCGGTCGTGGGACATCAAGGGTCCAGGGTAGAGGAGACCAGCAACCTGGCAAAACCTACTCCTGGACCGACATTGCCAATAACCCATGTGTCCATCACTTAGATGCCAATGGGGGCTCGTCTCACACAAACGCCGAGTGTCGTTTTAATGACAACATCAAGAAAGACAAAACTGCTGGCTACAGGGCTAAGAGGAAGAAGGGAAAGAAAAATCCTAAAAAAGATAAGGAGACCAAGGAAAATTCCGACATGGAGGAAGCTGATCCTTCAAATCCCAAGCCGGAAGGGAAGAAAAACTTCCCAACAAAGAAAGACACTTAAGTTACCTTCCTCGAATCTCAACCAGCTAAGGTCAAGAAAGCAGTTCTGCATGAGCTCAACGCAACAGTTCCGGTTGTCCCCCAATTCCTGGACTAGTCGGAAGTGGCAATCACCTTTGACCGTGCTGATCATCTGCCTAAGTTGCACAGGCGAGGAAAATATGCCTTAGTCGTCAATCCACTTATTAACGGCTATGGTTTCTCCAAGACTCTCATGGACTGCGGCAGCAACATTAACATCTTGTATGTCGAAACACTACGCCGGATGCGAATCTCGGAGACCCAGCTGAATTACAGCTCAGTGATCTTTCACGGAGTTGTCCCAGGAAGACAAGCAAATTCCATGGGAGAAATCACTTTGGATGTTACCTTTGGAACTCCAAAGAACTATCGGACGGAAGCACTTTCCTATGAAGTGGTCCCGTTCAAGAGAGCGTACCACGCTATATTTGGACGTCCGTCTTACTGGGCTTATATGGCTTGTTCGTGTTACATTTACAATATGATGAAAATTCCAGGTCCCAAAGGCGTGATTACCATCAGGGGAGACCCGAAGAAGGCGCGAGAGTGCGAGGACGGAAATGCCGCCTTTGCTGAAGTGGTGCTGCACGCCTAGGAGTACCAGGAGATCAAAAAGACCATTGATCCGTCCGAGATGCCCGCGATGAAGAAGGAGGTGACAAAGTAGAATCCGTAGTTCAAGGCATCGTAAGAGACGAAGAAGACGCCATTGAAGGATGATGAACCCTCCAAGGTGACCCAGATAAGCATAGGCCTAGATAGCGCATAGGAAAGCACGCTCGTCAAGTTCCTCCAAGCAAATAAAGATATCTTTGCATGGCAGCCATCTGACATGACCGGAGTACCTAGGGAACTTGTCGAGCACTCTCTAAATGTACACCCCGAACGCTAAACCCGTCAAACAATCCCTACGATGTTTCAGCGATGAAAAGCATAAGGAAATAGCTAAGGAACTAGCCCGGCTCGAGTTAGCCGGATTCATAGAAGAGGTAATCCACACTGAGTGCTCGGCCAATCCTGTAATGGTCCCTAAAAAGGACACCACTGATTTAAGGATGTGTGTTGATTACACTGCCTTGAACAAGGCTTGTCCCAAAGATCCGTTCGCTCTGCCTAGGATTGATCAAGTTATCCATTCTACGGCAGGCTCGGAACTCCTATGTTTTCTCGACGCATATTCCGGTTATCACCAAATTCGGATGAAGGAATCTGACAAAGTCAAAACTTCATTCATAACCCCCTTCGGAACCTTCTATTTCATTATGATGCCCTTTGGGCTCAAGAACGCAGGATCTACGTACCAGCGCACTATGCAGTGTTGCCTCCACGATCAAATCAGACGCAATGTACATGCATATGTGAACGACATTGCGGTGATGTCCAAAAATATGGAAACGTTATTTTCTGACTTGGAGGAAACGTTCGCCAATCTACGAAAATAGAACATAATGCTTAACCCGAAGAAATGCTTCTTTGGAATACCAGCTGGAAAATTGTTAGGTTTTATCGTGTCTCAAAGAGGCATAGAGGTAAACCGGGACAAGATCAAGGCTATACTCAATATTTCCAGGCCAACTCGCCTAAAGGACGTTCAAAGACTAACTGGTTGCATTGCCGCAGTCAGTCGGTTTGTAAGCCGGCTCGAGGAAAGACTCGCACCACTTTACAAGCTCCTGAAAAAGACTAAAAAGTTTGTTTGGACCAATGAAGCTAAAGCTGCACTACAAGACCTGAAAGTAGTACTCTCATCTTCTCCAATCCTTGTAGCACCGGAACCACAGGAACCGATGTTGCTCTATCTCGCTACGACAAACAGGGTTGTCAGTATCGTCATGGTGGTGGAGAGACCAGAGGAAAATCAGGAACACCTGGTGCAGCATCCGACTTACTATCTCAGCGAGGTCTTAACTCAATCAAAGGAGCGGTATCCGCACTATCAAAAGCTAGCTTATGGTGTGTTCTTAGCATCTCGTAAGTTACGACATTATTTTCAGGAACATCCAATTAGCGTGGTGAGCACAGCTCCCATGTGAGATATAATCAACAACAGTGATGCCACAGGACGCGTCGCAAAATGGGGCATAGAGCTTTCAGCTTCCGACATTGGGTACAAATCTCCTACAGCAATCAAATCCCAAATCCTCGCTACCTTTGTTGCTGATTGGACAGAGACAACGGAGAATATGAACCTGCTAGAGTCGGAGTACTAGACCTTACATTTTGATGGGTCTAAGGCACTTGGGGGCTCAGGCCTGGAGTATGAAGCACTACTGCATGGAACCCGGATTGCTAAGAATATCGGCATCCAACGTTTAATGTGTTATGGAGATTCGGATCTTGTTGCCCAACAAGTGTTGGATATCTATAATGCGAATAAGCACATGACAGCATACAGAACTGTCGTGGATGAACTATCTAAATTGTTTGAAGGGTTTGAAGTTCAACACATCCCTCGAACAGAAAATGAGGAAGCAGATGCACTATCTCGAATAGGCTCTGTACGGAAAAAGGTTCCGGGTGGCATTTTTTGGAGCACCTCAAAGTTCCCTCTATAAAGGGAGTAGACGAGGAATATCTGACCAAATCCGACTCACCGTTAGTAGCAGTTCTAGCTGTGATTCCCAGCTGGACTCAACCCTACCTTGATTACTTGGTAGACCGAAAATTACCCGAAGACAAAGTTCTGAGTCGGTAGATCATCCGACGAGCAAAATCCTACACTATAATTAGTGGTGAGCTCTATAAGCGGAGTGTGTCTGGGGTCTTTCAACGCTCTGTATCTTTGGAAGAAGGAGTGGAAATCTTACGAGAAATCCACGAAGGTGAGTGTGGTTACCATGCTGCAGCCAAATATCTAGTGGCAAAAGCTTTCTGACATGGTTTTTTCTGGCTTACAGCCAAGGCAGATGTTGAACGGCTGGTCAAGACATGCAAAGGCTACCAAAAATACGCCAAACAAGCTCACGTTCTGGCTGATCAGCTGCGAACAATACCTATAACATGTCCTTTTAGCGGTCTGGGGGCTTGACCTGGTAGGACCATTTAAACGGGCTCCAAGTGGATTTACTCGTCTCTTAGTGATGGTGGATAAATTCACAAAATGGATTGAGGCTAAACGCATCACTATTTGTGATGGAGCCACAACCAGAAGATTTGTGGAGGATGTCATAATCCAATACGGTTATCCGCATAGCATTATCACGGACAACGGGAGTAATTTCTCTATGGGAGAGCTTGCCAAATTCTTCAACAAACAAAATATCCGTCTTGACATTGCGTCAGCCGCACATCCACAAGCTAATGGACAAGTCGAAAGGGCGAAAGACTCGAAGCACCACTACGACGTGCTGCGGGGGCTTGGGCAAAGGAATTACCTTCTGTAATATGGAGCTTATGAACAACTCCGAACAGGACAACCGGATACACACCTTTCTTCTTGGTTTATGGTGCAGAAGCAGTTCTTCCTAGTGATTTAATTCACACTTCTCCTAGAGTTGCCGCGTATATTGAAGAGGATGCCGAAATTTCTCGACAAAATGATCTCGACTTAGTTGAAGAAGTTCTCGTCGTTGCTGAGATGAGATCAACAGCCTATCAGCAGAAGCTACGCAAGTATCATAGCCAGAGAGTCAGAAACCAATCTTTCAATAAGCGCGATTTGGTTCTCCGGCTTGTGCAGAAAAGGAAGCACAAACTTTCCCTAGTATGGGAAGGGCCCTTTTTAGTTAGTCGAGTATTGCACAATGGTTCTTACTATCTAACCGATATGCGGCTAGTAAAAGAAAGACCCGCTACTAAGAAAAGAAGGAGAGCTGGAGGCAGTACAGACCCGGAAGAATTAGACAGACCATGGAATATTGCTCAGCTACGTCCCTTTTGTTCTTAGTTTATCTTTCTTTGTAATCATATATGTGTACATGTTCAATGAGAAATAAAGTATTGGTTGCCTCAAAAAAATTCTGAGAAGTTTTTTACCATCTTATTTCCGAATGATCATGTCATAGTCGAAAATCCCAGAATACTTGAAAGTACTTTATGCTCATGTTTGTTCTGGTTTAGATTTCCGATTCTAAACCATGGTGAGAGCGTTTTGCGCTGCGGTACGCGCGTAGGACATGTTCCAGTTCTGGATAAGTTGGGGCATCTCCTTGGCTTTGTCTCGCACTTCAAAGACGGACATGCTATGCATGTCCAGAACCTTGAGAACTTCGCCAGTATCCTCAATGGATTGGCGGAAGTCATGAAGCAAATCACCAACTTGTGTAAGTCGGCTAGTGCAAGACTCGGCAGAAGTTGAGTCTAGTAAGTTCAGAGGACCTGCACATGTAATGCAAAAGGGTTAATAAAATAAAACCAGACTCCAAAGAGTCAGAAGATGCAGAAAATTCAGAAAGAGGGAAATGTACTGAAGATGACATCGTCGACTTTGGTCTTCTCCTCCCGAAGACTCTGGAGTTCAGCCTGGAGTGCCTTAGTAATATCCTTCTCTCTGAACAATTCATTGTTGAGATCCGAGATTTTCTTATCTTGGAGCACAATCTTACGATCATGCTCCTCGATGGCCATGGAGGAGGATTCGAGAACTTGAGCAATGCTCTTCTCATGATCCGCCTTAAGCTTATTCAGCTCTTGGCGGAGGTCCTTGTTTTTCACCTCTAGGGTTTTCAGATTCTCGGCCTCCTCAATCATAGAACAGGATTGCATTACCAGTGTTGTAGTCAAAAGAACAATAGTTGAACAAAAATTCGACTATGAAATAAAAGGAAAGGTTTGAGTACTTACATGTTTTACCTTCAACCTCATCCTTGGATAATTTCAGTTGAGCATTTTCAAGCCGGAGAGCTCTAATTTCTCTCCGCTTGTTACAGATATTCTTCAATAATTCCTGGTTATATGAATTAACTTTCTGTAAGTCAGAATACCCAGAGTGAGAAGTCTACTAAAGACTCGGGCTAATATTTTTACTAATATCACCACGAGCCTTGGGGGCTACACTAGTTAATTCTTTGGCATCCTAAGGAAGCATAAATCTGGATTGTCTATCCAACTTCATGCTTGGGGGCTAGAGGATATGATATGGAATAAAGTAAAAGTTGGAATTCCGACTTACATGTTGTTCATGAGTGAGTTTGGTCAAACTCATGTTTACTTCTATGGTAACCTTCTCGGCGAGGTTGAGCGGTATCACTAGTGGTGCTGGAAGCTCGCCGGTTCTCTGCCTCTCATCGGGAAGACGGACTTGTTCAAGAAGTTCAGACTACTTGACGTCCTCTGCTTCTTGTGCTTCTTCTTCGGCAGTGATAGTTCGACTTTCTAGCCATTGTCGGGCAAGCCATTGGATCTCTTCTGTAGATTTTTGGGAAAGGCCAAGTTTGGCAATTCCCGGATTGCTAAGGAGATTATTGGTGAAGACCTTTTCCGAGGGATCATTACGCGAGGAGGGTTCACCCTTATCAGAACCCGAGTCACCCATGGTGATATCAGTCTGCGATCCGAGGATCACTGGCTCTGCTAATTGAGCAGGATCTTTTGCGACAGTCGGAGATGGAGTAATCTCCGGTGCTGCAGAAGGTTGAGGGGCAGGAGTCGGAGGTGCTGTGGCAGGAGAAGTCAAATTTAACTTTGACTGGTGCAGGGGCTTCGACAAAGCTCCCTTCCCCTTGCCCTTGGTGAGCTGTTTAGCTTTGAGAAGGTAACAGAACAAAGCACATTACATCTCAGAAAGAATTAAGACATATAGTACAAAGACCTTGTGAGGAAAGATTACCTCTTCACAACGGGCACCTCCTTTGTGCTGATAGCCACTGTCGGAGCTTTACGCTTCCAAGGAATTATGTCCGGCAGTGGAACCAGTTCTCCGTCATCCTGAGAAATCTCAGGAGGATATCCCTCGACAGGAGAAAACTCCAACTCGGGGAGGTCAGCAAGCTGAAAAGAGACGACATATTTCAGTATTGCAAAAACAATGAAAAGATGAACACATAAAACGAGTTACTGCTGGAAACTTACCGCCACCACATGATCTTCTCCCGTATGCATGTCCAAAGAAAGCTCTGGGATTTTCCTCTCAATCCGCTCCCTTATCAGCCATTTGATTTGACATACATAGTCTTTATCCGTGTAGGGCTTGGGGCAGATCCAGAGGGAATCTTTCTTGGATGCTGTGATGGAATGCATAAGCCAGTCTCCATGATGTTGTAGAGGCTGGATCCGGCGTGCCACCCAGCAGTGAACTAAGTCGGACCCTTTCAGGTCGTTGTGCTTCATCAAATATTCAATCTGCCTCTTGGCAAGAAGCATATCGTCACTGAGAGCTGGCGCATCTGTGTCCGAGGACTCTTGGGGCGTGGCGGCACCATCGACGAAAGCCAGCGAAGCAATGGCTTTGCTGGGAGCAGGAATATCCTTATGATAAAAGAAATTGGATGGTCCTTTCTTGACTGACTCACTGGCCTTCATCCTCCATGACGTGGAGCTTGGCGTCGTTAAGGACACACGGGATCTAGACCACGCGGTTGCTCTCCTTCTCCACAGCCGATGCCGTCGCTGCCGTCGCAGTCATGCCGGAAGATGATGCTAAAGCCATTCTTCCCGTATGCTGGTGACCTAGGATGGGTGGCGCTGGAGGTTTCTAGGGAGAAGAGGAGCTCTATGTTCGTGGGAGACATTGGGGAGAAGGAAACGGTGCAAGTGCTGGTGAAGAAGATGGGGAAAAGAATACTCACCACTTATATCCCCTAGCCGCATCAAGATTCGTGTAAACGCAACAATGAACACGCCACACGTCGTGGAAAGAACTGGGTAACCCCCGCGCGATGATTACGTCGCCTCGATCTCCACGCACGCATTAAAACGGCGCCTCGGTTCCGCGAAAGGCGGACCCACCAACGGTCGTGCTGACAGGAATGTCTGTCAATGACGTGACTTGACCATGACTAGTGTCAGGTTACGTCAGAGACCATGTTCCGGCTTAGTTTGAATTTCGAGCTGGAAACCTGAATAATGTATTCCTAGGTCTGGCTCATTTGAGACTCGAATCCTATCCTTTCTTTTTTGATGTTTCAGGAACCCTTCAAGATTCTACAAGCCGAAGATCAAGCTAGACGATGATGAAATCTGACTCTAGATCTTGGAGGCTTCCGGGGGATGCTGTCGGGGATATACATTTCGGGTATCCTCATTGTGCCTCACTGACCAGGGTGGCCCACTTCGGGTTAGAGCTTTGCTTCACGGGTGGCCTAGTCAGGGAGAAGAGACGGAGTCCAGTCCGGCTATGGGAAGGCCCAGAAGACTTACCGACATAGGCCTATAGTGTTACATGTAGTTCAAGATGTATTCTGTAATCGACTCTTAGTCGTAGCCAGATAGGTCTCTCCTGTAAACCCTAGGCTGGATATCTATATAATCCATCCAAGGGAGAGCCTTTAGGGCACTCTCACAATAGTCTACAATCTCAACTCGCACAGGCGAAACCCTTGTAACCCATATTCCGGCTCTGCCGTATTACTGGATTGCTAGCAGGAGTAGGATCCGTCCAAAGCCGGCGGATTCAAACCTAGGTAAACTTGTGTGCTCACCATCCTGGAACACCGTACGTCTCACACTCCTCTCTTCTACACGCCCCAAGGACCCCCTCATAGCGTACTTATCATTAATCCGATGACAGCCTCGTTTTTGCGCGACATGTTTGCACTACTCTATTAAAAAGAGGCAAAAAGTTAGCACAAATCTTGGCCGGAATATTCGCCATGACCTTTGCTAATTTTTTGACCTAGGAGTGCCCATTTCTCAACCGAAATGGAAGTGAATCGACACTTTAGGAGAAATGGGCAACTCAATTGAAGAAATATATCCCTGTAAGACAAAACATCCCATCCCCATATTGACAGCCCCATGCATTGACCCCAGCTGTATCCATCATCCATCATCCACAGTACATTCAGTATATATATAACAACAGCTACAATATATTGCAGTATCAGCATAGTAACCAATATATCATTGTGTATATATACCATAGGCACTAATAGCAGCACCATATATTGCTTACAGTAGTTTTTTGAATTTTGAATTTTGAATTTTCTACATACACAAAGTTTTGAATTTTCCAAAACTCCTAACATTAAAAGTTTGCACATTTCAATCCTTCATCCACTGATTCAAACCCCACCTAAATCAGACAACTAGAACTCTCAAAAACATCTTCTGAATTTTCTGTCATACACAAAACTTCTGCATTTTCAGTCATACAATGTGGCTGCTACCATGATAAGCAACAACACTTAGCACTTACTAGTTGGATAATAAACAGTCAGAAAGTTCTAAATAAAATGAAAGTAGAAAAATGGTTGGTCATTAAACAAGCATGGTGAGGTGGGATTTACTGTGTAAACCCAAAATTTATGGCGGGTTGGGCTTCACTAATTCCAGGACTAGAAACATTTGCTGGCTGAGTAGATGGATCTATAAACTAGAGAATGGTTGCTAGGATCTTATCTTCTGATTCTTAGAAACAAGTAGGCTCTCAGTTTTGGAAGGGCTTGCTCAAACTAAATTTTTGGTTTAAGAAGGGATATGCTTATAAATTATAATTTGGGGAATGGAGAAAAGATTAATCTGTGGGATGATGTTTGGATTGGTGATTGTCCTTTGAAAACACAGTTTCCTTTAGTGTAATCATGTTGTGAATAGCAGGGGAATACTGTGGCAATGGTGTATAGGGACAGGATAGTGAACCTATCTTTTAACAGGACTTTTGGACCTGGTGAAGTGCAGGAGTGGTCAAAGTTGTGTTCTCTTCTAAGAACGGGTTACTTTGGCTGACAGTGAGGATACTGTTAGATGGTTGCTTGAACCCCAAGAGATTTTCTCTTCTAGATTGTTATATAAATTCATTCGTGGTCCTGGGGTAGAAACATGAGAATTATGGATATGTGGGAGACTAGTTGCCCTTTGAAACAAATTTTCTTTTCTTGTGGATGTGTTTCAGGGGTAGAATACAATATGTAGTGCAGCTAGCTGCTAAAGGCTGGTTGGGGTCTAAACCGTGTGTCTATTGTGGGCAGGTGGAAAGTGTTGATCACATCAATTTTCGGTGCCCCATTGCTAGCTTTGTGTGGTGTGCGATTAGAGATTGCTTCTCTAAGCAGCTTACTCCTGTTCATAGGGGATCTTTTGTTGAAATTTTCCTAAAATAGGGAGGGCAGAAAGCTAACAACTATACTACACAATCTACTACAAGCTCTTAGTGAATCTAGAGAGGGGTAGAACCCTAGATTAATTGAGCATATGTGAGGGAGTAGAAGAATAAGCAGTACTTGCTCCAAAAGATAACCTAGGGGAAGGATGCAGTGATTACCTAGGGTGGCTTACAAGGTGGACGGCGATAAGATGGTGGACGGAGAGGTGGCTTCTAGTTGTGGTGGCGAGCACCGACCGTGCCCTTCTCCTCCTACTACGGGCGGGGCCTCCTCCTTCTTCCTGAAGCTTGGTGGCACGGTGCTCCTTGCTGCGAGCAGGGCCTCCTCCTTCCTGAATCTTGGCGGTGCGGTGTTGCCTCCTCCTGCAGAAGGCGAGGTGGAAGCTGCGGATAGCGAGGTGGACGCTGCGGACGGTGGGTTCCTCCTCTATGGGTTCCTCCTCCACGGTGGGCTCCGGCGGCGGGTGCGGCTCTCCTCCACGCACTCCGGCGGGGGAGCTAGGGTTCCTTGTCGGGTGCACGCGTGTTTGCCACAGAGAAAGGGGAATTTGGCTAAGTGTGATCGAGAGAAAGAAGGGGGATTAGGGGGAGAGGCTGAACCGTTTATTTGGCTAAGTCCAAAAGTTCTGTGGTGCATTCCCACAGAATGCACCACTGAAGTTCCAACTTCTGTGGTGCATTCTGTGGGAATGCGCTGCTTACTCAATATGTTGAGCTCGTTGAGGAACCCCAAGAGGAAGGTATGATGAGTATATCAACAAGTTTTCCCTCAGTTATGAAACCAAGGTTAACGAACCAGTAGGAGCAAGGAAACACCTCCAAGCTGTTGTTTCCAACTTGGAATCCTGCATAACAGAATCATAGAACTTTGCACCCAACTCATTGAGGTTGTCAATCTTACCGGTTTTGCTGAAAACAAAGGATTAAACGTATTGGGTGGAAGATAGTAATTGCTTGCAGAAAGTAAACAGAAAACAGTAAATAGTAGATTGTAGATTGATGGTAAAAGAAAGGACCGGGGTCCATAGTTCACTAGTGGTGATTCTCCTTAAGATAGATGACATGTTGGGGGAATAAATTACAGCGGGGCAATTGACAAACATCAAAAAAGCATACATGCAAATACTAATCATCTTGACTCCTATGAGATTTGATTGGGCATTACAACAATATACATAGACCGTAATCCAACTGCATCTATGACTAATAATCCACCTTCAGGTTATCATCCGAACCCCCTCCAGTATTAAGTTGCAAGCAACAGATAATTGCATTAAGCATTGTGTGTAAAGTAAACAATATGATTGTTCTATGAACAAAGGATTGTTGTTTTCTCCCTAGTAGCAACAACACATCTAGTACCTTAGAGATTTATGTCACTTCCACGGATTCCTAGAGGCATGAACCCACTATAGAGCATAAATACTCCCTCTTGGAGTTGCTAGCATCTACTCAGCCAAGATAGATACTAACAACGGAGAGCATGCAAGATCACAAATAACAAAGACATGATAGAATCAATAATCAATCTAAAATAGCATATCAATATCCATTGGATCCCCGCAAACACAACATGTATGATTACAAATATATGATCTTGATCATGAACAGAGATCACAAGATCTAAACATGGTAGCACAAATGAGAAGAACCAACCATCTAGCTACTACATGGACCCGTAGTCCAGGGATGAACTACTCACGCATCACACCGGAGGCAAGCATGGTGATGAAGAAGGCCTCTAGGGTGAATTCTCCCCTCTAGCAGGGTGTCGGGAAGAGCTTCAAATCCCTACCGATCTAGTGATGTAGATGATGGCGGCTACAGACTCTTTCGTGGAATTTTGACCGGGTTCTTAGGGTTTTTGTATTGGAGGCTTATTATAGGCGAAAGGGGAGGCCGAGGGGTGCCCTAGGCAGCCGCACCGCCCCCTGGCACCGGTCAGGCTTGGTCGCGTGGCCAGGTGGTGTGGCCGGCCCCTGGCCCCTCTCCGTCTCGTCTTCTGGCTCCGTGTTCCCCTCGGTGAAATATGGACTTTGGCTTTTGTCCCGTCCAATTCCGAGAATATTCATTTTCTGACTTTCCTGGAACCAAAAACAGCAGAAAACAGGCAGCTGGCACTGTGGCATCTTGTTAATAGGTTAGTCTAATAAAGTGTGTAGAAATACTCCAAAGTGTGGACAAAACATAAGAAAGTAGATATAAAACAAGCATGGAAATCAAAATTATAGATACGTTTGCAATGTATCAACATCCCCAATCTTAACTCTTGCTCGTCCTCAAGTAGGTAAGTGATAAAAAGAAAGAATAATTTTTGAGGTGACATGCACCATCATAATCTTGATAAAAGTATTTGTAAAATATTGATAGCTGGGATTATAGTACTTTAACATAGCATGAAAGATATAGTTCTAACAATAAGACATATCAACTATGTTGTAGCATGAAAAGGTACAAACAAAAGATTCATGAATAACA
This sequence comes from Avena sativa, assembly GCA_916181665.1. Lineage (NCBI taxonomy): Eukaryota > Viridiplantae > Streptophyta > Magnoliopsida > Poales > Poaceae > Avena > Avena sativa. The sequence continues at coordinate 422,642,246 of OV702287.1, read as the reverse complement.
TTGCTTTGCAAGATGTTTGTTTGTTTGACATAAAGAAAGCATAATGAGAATGGTATTCAGCTTGTCCCTCATAGTGTAGCAAAACATAAATGCATGGGACACCTTCAAAGTTCATAAGGGTGACTAGATATAAATAGTTTAAGAACAAGCAATATCAAAGTTATGCATCAATCAATAAGTCTCGGGACAATGCACATTAAACTAAGAATGGCCACTATGCTATCTTAATAGGTGCATAAAGATAGAAGATGGAGACTCAACATAAAAGTAAAAGAAAGGCCTTCATAGAAGGAAGTAGGGATTCAAGTCTCATAAAGAGCTTCAAAAAATTATGGTAGTTATTAACTTTCAGCTCTCATTGCCCCTATCATAAGCATCTTGAAGTGATTAAGGTTAAAGTGAACAAACTATGGAGTATATGCTTGACAAAGTATAAGTTGGCAATCTCATGTCCCTTGAATACGAGGGCCGCTCCTCATGCTACTCAAGTTTAGTTACCGGTAAGTTCTTGTCATAGTAAGTACTGAAGGAAATATGCCCTAGAGGCAATCATAGAGATGATTGTATTTCATATGTATCCATGAGTTATTATAATGTTCCTTGTACATCCATATATCAGGAAACTTGTATTAATTGGCAATTATGTGAATTGTTTGTGAAACTCTTTACTTCTATGGTTATCTAATAGTTGTCCCTAGTCGGAGTTCATGTGAGGACACACGTGAATATTAGACTAGAGCATCGATTGGTTGATGACTATGTTTCGCAAGTCATAGACATGGAGATGTCAAACCAATGATGTGGACACATGTTATGAACATGGGGTTGGACTGACCCAACATGAGACTGGCAATAATGCTTGCAGCTCTCTCTACACATCGTGTACGTTTTGTCCTTAGACCTGAGATTGTCGCATGTACTTGAGATGTGGATCGACCTACTTTGGGGCTATCAAACACTACTCCGTAACTGGGTAGTTATAAAGGTAGCTTTTGGGTTTGTCCTGATACATGCTACAAGGCATCGGTCAATCAAGATGGGATTTGCCCCTCTCTACTTCAGAGAGATATCACTGGGCCCCTCGAGTGATCGGATCCAGAAATGCATGGCCGTGCTACATATCGTTAAGAGTTAACCTAGTAAAGGGATTCCGAATCACAGTATCGAGAAAGAGAGGTCAGCTTGGAGCTAGACCAAATATCGTGAGACAAAATGAAATACATGTACTCAACTTTGTGATGGTTCGTCCGAATGATCTTTATATGCGTTTAGGAGTTGACACGTCTTACTAGAGGCCGCTACCAACTATTGATGGAGTAAGTGTACTCGTGTCATGTCTATACGTGTATGAACCTATAGGGTCACACACTTTAGGGGCTGGAAGCCTAATAAGGATTGGATCCGAATTAGACCAGGCTTAAGCTGCTAATGGGCTACTAATGTAGAAGCCCACTAGGGATGCCTATATAAGAGAGAGTGAGGCGAGCTGAATAGGGTTGAGCATTCCACCTAGACACCACTCCTCTTCCACCTGTGTTGCACGTGTAGACCTATCAGTCTGGCGTGTGACGGCTTCCACTCCGGACGTGTGGATACCTCGGAGGTGTTGCATCTGTAGCACTTGGACGAGCCGTGCAAAGGGGAGCTGCTCGTGGGATGAGCGCAAGGAGGAGACGTAGAGCATCTACACTGCCGCGACGTGCTTCATTGAGTTCCGCACCTGCGCGTCTAACGGTAATCCCGTGATCTATGACAATAGTATTCCTGGTTGACGCGGTAGAATTTTTTTGTTTTTACGCTAGTGTAGCCTACCCGTTACCCATCAGTGGTATCAGAGCCGATGTTGTTCAGTCATAGGTTCGGTTATTTTGCATATGGTGATATGTAGATTGATATGAACGATGTGATCGTTTGTATGGAGGTGGTTCTGGATTGATCTATGATCTTACTTTTCGTGATCGTGATTCTAAGGTCGTCGAACGACTTACCCCTATCGGTCGGTTTCCGCCATCGGGGTAGACAGTGACACATAAATCCTTTTGAATCACGCGAAGATCAATATGATTGATCGAATCGGGATTAGATCTGAATCGACGTACCGTGATCAAAGGAGTTTGGCCATGGTCGCGTCCACCATGGCCAAGAGGTCCATGGCCACGCATGGATCCCGCCGGAAATTAGGGTTAGAGGGACAATCTAAGTCTTCCAAACGGAATCCCAACGCCAGCACCTCGTCCACCAGATCTCCACCACGGGGAACCGCCGCCTCCACCCCGACCAAGGGACGCCGCCCAGGTCGCCGCGTCTCAGCCTCTGCCGCCGCCGCCCCAGCAGCACCGGCCTCCGCCTTCAACGCACCACCCCCCAGCCACCTTCGGCGGCTAGGCCCGCCGCCACCGCGACGAGGGCCGGTGGCAGCGGCGGCGATTGGATCGCAAGGGGGAGCTTTGGCGGCGGCGGTAGTCGCCCCTGGCGTCGCCCTGGGGAGCGACGCGAGGGGGTACGCACGAGTACCCGTCGCATACTAAACCGAATCCTAGCTAAGCCTCACCGTCAGCAGCACACATATACTCAGTCAAACGAAATATTCGAGACCAGTCAGTCAATGCCACAACGTCTACTCCGGGACAATATAGCCATGAGAGGATGCGACTCAAACAACCTGATGTCCTGATTAATTGGCAGGTAGGAACAAGAGAACGATATATATATCTCTAACAACGACACAAATCATAACTTATACGCATGGATTAGTATATGTGTATGTGCAGCTGATGAAGATGGTGACAGAGGCATGAGAATCTTTGAACGACCAAAAGTAGGTTGCAGCTGCAGGAGATGTATCTGGTCCTAGCCATATCGTGTCGCGTGGGCAACTCCACCAGCCGTCCAATTATGGGTCACCTACTGTCATACTGTGTAGCATTGGTGGTTCCAAACTTTGATCGGAAGTGAGGAAGACCGGAAGCAGGTGTTGTCGCATGAATGAATATGTCAAGTTACTTTATTAGTTCATGACTAATAAACCGGGGAACTAAAATAATTAGGTAAAGTATTGTTGACAATTTCAGAAATCCACTTTGACTCCTACACGATAGATGTACCCACTGTCAAAAGACATACTTCAAAATATTGAAAATTTAAAAAAAAAATATTCATGTACATATTGACATTCTATGTTTATACACCAAGTTTCACAAAAAAAAAACATTTTATGTGAACTAGATAGCCTGGTGCGCCACTAGCGCCGAGGCCGAGCGAGACAGTATTGTGGCCATAACTTTGCCCATATTGTTATTCATGATCGATATTTATTAACCATAGAACCGTGAGACATTACCACGTATACTAAAAACATGGTGGGTCCACCTACTATGGTCACGTATGCACATAATTAAATAATTTACTTTTCTGAAGAACATAGACTGCTTTCTTTGGTTATTTTCCACAAAGAGACGACACATTTATCTACTCCCTCCGATTCAAATTAGTTGACTTGAATTTGTCTAGATTCGGATGTATTTAGACATAGATACATCCGAATCTAGACAAATCCGAGTCAGTTAATTTGGATCGGAGGGAGTACCTCTCTTTAGTCTGTTTCATCCCTAAATAATCAGTACAAACTCAGGAGATAGCCCGATAAATGACATCGAGTAATTAACTGAAACCACAGCAAGAAATATGAAACATGTGGAGTACTAAATTTGGGCTACTACTACGATGGGAAAATAAATCTGGTCACATATGGACATAATTAAATAAGTCACCTTTTTGAAGAACGTAGTCTGCTTTCCTTGGTTATTTTTCACAAATAAACAACATATTTATCTACCGATCTTTAGTCTGTTTCATTCCTAAATGATCGGTACAAACTCAAGGTAAATTACCCCGAGTAATGTTTTCAGAAACATTAACCGAAAGTAGGTTTCCATCCATGCCTATTCTTTTAAAAACGCAAGCCAATGTGCTCCAGCCCTCATTCTCATTATCTTCCCATACAGCCGATAGATGGAAGTCCAACGCACATATATTTGGGAGATTTCTTGCACCAAAACTTCTAAGATCGCACTACGCACTATAGAAGAAACCGCTGAATGTGATCCATTCGATCAAAGAGTTCACTGCAGAGACAATGTAACAAAATGAAAGAAAAAACAGATAGACATATATAGGTAAGGCACAGGCATACATTATATTTAGCTAGGTAGGAATCTAGAGTAGGGAAAATAAAATGACCACCATTTCTAAAATTTCAACGCTCGGGGTGTTGAATGCACTTTTGTTACCACATCATTTTTTAGATGTGATACCACATCACTAATGGCAGCCATGGCAGCTAACCTCTGTTATGATTGTTGTGAGAACGCAATACTGGCCAATGTGCTTAGGTTCTAGGTTTGCATTTAACCAGGTGAAGTTTTATAAGCGTGAGGAGATTAGAAAGATTCATATTCCAAAAACAAAATTGCTAGAAAAGTTGTAATAAATAGTCACTTGTCTTGCTGCTACTATTGTGTCCTGGCACTTCTCTAAGCGATAATCCGCTGGTTGAAGGAGAGCATTTGACTGAGGCTAGGAAGGATGCAAATCTAACGCCTGCTCGTATTGTTCCCTCGCAAGCACACGGGACAACCTCTTCTGTCTCCATGCCACAGCATTTTTTGTTGTTTGGGGTGCTGCCGCCTTCTACCTTGGTGCGGACCACCTCGATAAGCCCCTGGCATCCTGCAAATAGCCAAGCATATAAGAATATGCACATTTAACATACTTCAACAGTACCACAACTTTCAAATAAGTTCAGTCAAAAGTCTTTCAGCAAAGTATGTTTCGAACTCATGTACCATTGTAGAAACTGTAATCTGTAATTAAATAGCCAATGAAAACCAAAACATTGCATCTCCTACAGATATAAAAACAATATAGATAGTGAACGGTCAACATGGCCACGTGGTTCCTTGCTAAACGTCCCAAAATGATAAGAGTCAGGATCAATCTAGGCTTCCAGTTCGTAAAAGGTTGAGAGGGAGCTCTGACATATTTGGACGTTGCTAATCTAGTTAATTCAAATGACTGAAAAAAGAGTAACATGGGTACCATCTTTCAGTTCTACTTACATACAAAAAATAATCCCTGTAACAATAAGAGGAACTCAACTGAAGGTGTCCTATTTTATTCCCTGTGCATAGTAAAACTTAATAGGAGAAGAGCTCCAAAGGGTAGTACACAATCATGGAAAAGAAGCTTGGGCAGTATTATACATGGATGGAAAAGAAGCTACACAAGAAAGAGCGGTTCCTTTCACTATCATCGTGCCACTCCTATTTAATCATGAGTGGTTCCTTTCACTATCATCGTGCCACTCCTATTTAATCATGGTCGTGTACTAACATTGACAATAAGGCCACTTTGCTTAATCAAAACCTCAACACCAACATATTATTCATAGAATAAGAATAAACCACCATTTAGTAGGTTTTTTGGTTGTAGCATCCCTAATAATGTTGCTAGGTAAAAGTAGAAGTGCTTCTGTTCTATGGAAATGCAACTCGTCAGTCTCCCTGCTTCCGAGAAATATGGAAAGAGAACAAGATGGGGTAGCACCTACCTTGTTGTTGGCTAGGAAAATCTCAGCAGAGAGAGAGGCGCAGCCCATCCGCATGGGATTTTCTCCATGCTCGCGCTGCCCCATGCCTTCGGAGCGTCCTGCTTGTGCACGGGCGAAGCGTCTGGACGAGAGAGAGGCTAGCTGCAGCAGCCTGTGGTTGAAGGAGAGACAATGGTCTTGCCGCCCCCTTGCCTTTCAGCTCGCTACAACCACCCTGTCTCTGGCCTATGTTTTCCAGAAATATGTAAATTATTTCACTATTTAGAAGTACATCAGTAGCATTATTAATGAGAGTAAAAAAAATCACATCTATGCATTACAACTGGAGGTGAAGCACAAATAGACAACTAATTTTCAGAGGAGATGGTATTACCTTTAGAAGAACTGACCTTGTTCCCACTCCAACATCCAAGTCCCAAACTGTCCTTTCATGTGTGCAGTCTTTGTTGTCCTTTCTTTCAGCTGGAGTTCACCACAAGAATTGTAAAAATTAGTCGTTTGCTTTTACTATCAGACTTGAAAATTTCAAGAAGTTACAACACAAAAGGACGGCATACTTAGATCACACATTAGGCAAGTAACCAATAAATTAATAACAACTTAGGTTGAACAAGTTGTCCCTCCCGAGTCGCTCCTCCCTCCCTCCCTCCCTCCCGCCTCCCCCCCAATCCCTATCCTCCCGGCCGTCGCTGCTGCCGGCTCCGGCGGCGGTGGCGGCGCCCATCTCGTCGGAACTGACGGTGGGAAGGGGAGGTGTCCCAGGCGGTGCGCCGGCGGTGGGGCGCCGGCGGTGGGAACTGGGCGGCGTGGCCGGGAGGCCAGGGCCTGAGGCCCTCCAGCGGAGAGGAGACGTGGAGGCGGCGACGCATCGCCCTGTAGCCGTTTCGACGAGGAGGCGGCGGCTCGATCTGTGCCTGGATGACCAAGATCGGATCAAATCTAGTCAGATCTGGGTCGTTCGGTCCAGTGAGGGATTTGGCCGTGGGTTTCGGCGGTACACGCCGGTGATTCTGCAACCAAGTACTTGTTGGCCCCTCCTATGTTGCCCTCTCCTGCTGGATGGTGGCTGGCGGCGTGGGGGCTGCGAGTCTTGCGAATAATGGCGGGCGGTCCTAGGGTTCCTTCTGCGAAAAGATGAAGATTTGCCTGTTACTTGCCCTCGTTCATCTGATCTGGACCGGCGTGTTCCGGAAGGCTCTGCCAGCGAACTCCCATGGACGAATATGTCTGGAGATTGCTGGATCGGAAGGTATTCGGTCGTGCGCACGCATGTTTTTCTGGCCGTTTGGTTTCAGCGGGAGCGTTGCGAAGCTCTGCTATCTGTTACCATCATGCGTCATGTCTTCGACGATCCATGGTGAAGTAAGAGGCGAAGAATGTCAGGAAAGGAGGAAGATGAGAGTTGTGATGGTGGTTTGAGTCTTTGTGGCGTCGAGGAACTGGCTGCGTGATCTATGACTCGCAGCAGCGACTGTTTGTGGGGGCGACAACACAGAAGGAGTTCCCAGTCTTACCTTGCAGGGTGAAAATCCAAGGTCTGGCCTTAATTGGTTGTGCCTGGCAATGGCCTTGTTGAAGGCATTGTCGTCGAATTGATGACAAGTACGCCATGAGGGGATCCTCGAGGCGTGCGGAAGAGAGGGGTGTGAGATGTACGGTGTGCCGGGACGATGATCACACAAGTTTACCTAGGTTCGAATCCGCCGGCTTTGGACGGATCCTACTCCTGCTAGCAATCCAGTAATACGGCAGAGCTGGAATATGGGTTACAAGGGTTTCGCCTGTGCGAGTTGAGGGTCTAAAGTATTGGGTGTGCCCTAAAGGCTCTCCCTAGGCCGGCTTATATAGATATCCGGCCTAGAGTTTACAGGAGAGATCTATCTGGCTACGTCTAAGAGTCGGTTACAGAGTACATCTTGAACTACATGTAACATCATGGGCCTAAGTCCGTAAGTCTTCTGGGCCTTCCCGTAGCCGGATTGTACTCCGTCTTTCTCCCTGACTGGGCCGCTCGTGAAGCAAAGCTCTAACCCGAAGTGGGCCACCCTGGTCAGTGAGGAACGTTGAGGATACCTGGAAAGTATATCCCCAACAGCAGCCCCCGGAGGCCTCCAAGATCCAAAGTCGGATTTATCATCGTCTAGCTTGATCTTCGGATTGCAGAATCTTGAAGGGTTCCTGAAACTTCACAATAAAAAATACGATCCGGGTCTTAAAAATAAGTCGGACCTTTCAATTGGTTACTCGGATTTTCCAGCTCGTTTTTAAACTAAGCCGGAACTTGGTCTCTGACGCCACCTGACACAAGCATGGTCAAGTCACATCATCTGAAAGGCGTTCCGTCAGCACGACTGTTGGTGGGTCTATGGTCCGCGGAACCAAGGCGCCGTTTCAATGCGTGCGTGGAGATCGAGGCGACGCAATCATCGTGCGGGTCCTTCCCAGTTCTTTCCACGATGCATGGCGGTTACACTGTAGCGTTTGCACGAATCTTGGCGCAGGTAGGTGGATATAAGGGGTTCGGATTTCTTCTTCACCTTTCCACCAGTCCTTTGCCGTTTCCTTTCCTCCCAATCTTCCTGCGCACACAAAGCCTCCTCGTCCTCCCCCCACAGAGCTCCCAACGCCGCCCCTTTAAGGTCACCCTCTCACCGGAGAAAATGGCTTCATCATCTTCTTCCTCCGGTTTGGCGGCAGCAGCGGCGGCGGCGAAGGCGAAAGCAGCAGCAGAGAAAGAAAGCTACCGGGGAATCTGGATCCCCTGCGCCCTTGACGAAGCATGCCTCAAGAATGTGGAGAAGGAGGGGGCTTCTCGACGCCGGTGACTGGCGGAGCGGTTCCGGTGAAACCGTCCCAACCCGCGCGACGACAAGCGGCTCCACTTCGGCACCCATCTTGATCGAGGTCTGTCTTTCCCTTCGCCGGAGTTCTTCTCCGAGCTGATAGATCATTACAGAGTTCAAGTCCACAATCTTCCTCCCAACTCACTTCTAGAAATGAGTGCATATGCTGCACTTTGTGAGGGATTTCTCGGCATTAGGCCGAGTTTGCTTCTCTTCCGGTTTTATTTTCATGTCCGGAGGAATTCCATCACTGCCGATGTTCCTTACATCACCGGCACTATTAGCTTTTCTCTTAGACGTGACTGGGCATATCCCAAAATTTCTGCCAGTGACTCGGTCAAACAATGGCCAGCCACTTTTTTCTACCATAGGGATATTCCGGCTCCCGGCAAAGTTACTGCTTTGCCGGCTTTTGTCGACAGAGCCGCCACGGCCCAGCCTTCCTGGGACGAGGCTGCTCCGGCTCTCACTGATGATCTGATCCTCGCTAAGAGGCGGATCGAATATCTGATCAAGCACAATGGTCTGAAGGGATCCGACTTGGTCCAGTGCTGGGTCTCACGTCGGATCCAGCCACTTCAGTACCACGGGGATAGACTGATGCACTCCATCACGTCTTCTCCAACCGACTCCCTCCGCATCAGCCCCAAAGCCTATACCACTCAAGGCTACATAAGCCAAATCAAATGGCTGATCAAGGAGGAGATCGAAAGGCGCATTCCGGAGGTTTCTCTGGACATGCACACGGCGGAAAATTCCGTGGTGCCGGTAGGCTTCCATCATCACATCTTTTATGTGTTTTAATCTTCGAGTTATACTGCAATACTGATATGTTTTCTTGTTTTCATCTTGCTGACATCCCCGAGTCGGAACTTGCTCCGCTCGAAGGATACCCTCTGGAGTTCTCTCAGGAGGTAGAAGTAGTTCCACTGCCAGATCTTGCGCTCAAGAAGCGCAAAGCTCCGACAGTAGCGGTTGGCACAAAGGAGGTGCCTGTCGTGAAGAGGTAACTTCCAGTCACAACTTTTCCGCCTTTGTACTTTACTCAAATTTCTTTCTGAGATGTAACGTTTCCGACTTTGGTAACTTCTCAGAGCAAAATCAATCATCAAGGGCAAGGGGAAAGGTATTTCTTCGAATCCCTTGCGTCAGACGGAGCTTACCATAGCTTCCCCTGCCGTGGTCCTCCGACTCCGGCCCCTCAACCTTCTGCAACTCCGGTTATCTCGTTGGATGCTGCAGAAGATCCGGCTCCTCAAACGGAGCCTGCGATCCTTGGGTCGCAAACTGACGTCACCGTGGGTGCGTCAGCTCAAGATAAGGGTGAACCCTCTTCGGGTAATGATCCCTTGGCTGAAGTCTTCGCCAAAAACCTCCTCAGGAATCCGGGTCTTGCCAAGTTTGGCCTGTCCCGGAAATCTGCAGAGGAGATCCAGCGGCTAGCCAGGCAAGTCCTGGACAAAAGCCATTTATCCCCTGAGGAGGAAGCACAAGAAGCAGAGGACGTCAAGTTCTCTGACCTTCTCACTCAAGTCCGCCTTCGCGACGAGAGGATTAGGACTGGCGAGCTTCCAACAGCCCCAGTGATCCCTCTTACTCTTACCGAGAAGGTGGCCGCTGAAGTGAACGCGGGTTTAGATAAACTCACCCGCGAGCAATATGTAAGTCGGAATTCCAACTCTTGTTTTTTCCATTATGTTATATCATATCCTCTAGCCCCCAAGCATGAAGTAGGATATAGAATCCGAGTTTATGCTTCATTAGGATGCCAAAGAACGAACTAGTGTAGCCCCCAAGGCTCGTGCTCATATTTAGCAAAAATATTAGCCCGAGTCTTAAGTAGCTTTCTGACTTTGGGTATTATGACTTACAGAAAGTATGTTCCTATAACCAGGAATTACTGACCAATGTCTGTGATAAGCGGAGAGAGATCAAAGCTCTCCGGCTTAAAAATGCTGAGCTCAAAGTAGCCAAGGATGAAGCCGAAGATAAACATTCCGAGATTCAAACCTTGTCTTTGCTTTTTCAATGTCGAATTTTTCTGAACTGTTGTTCTTTTTTGACTTACAGCGCTGGTGAAACAATCCATCGCTATGATTGAAGAGGCCGAGAACCTCAAGACCCTGGTGGTGGAGAACAAGGGACTTCGCCAAGAGCTGCATAAGCTCAAGGCAGATCATGAAAAGAGCATAGCTCAAGTCCTTGGATCCTCCTCCATGGCCACTGATGAGCGTGATCACAAGATTGCTGCTCAGGATAAAATAATCTCAGACCTCAAGAATGAGCTTGGCAGAGAGAAGGACATATCCCAGGTGCTCCGGGCTAAACTCCAGAGTCTCCGGGAGGAGAAGACAAAGATTGAGACGTCATTTTTGGTACGTTCCACCTCTCTGACTTATCTTTTTCTTAGACTTCTATCAATGTCGGTTTTTTCTTAACTTGTTTTATGTATAGGTCCTCTGAAGTTGACGGACTCTTCCTTGTCCGAGCCCCGCACTCGCCGGCTTACCCAAGTCGGTGATCTTCTTCATGACTACCGCCAATCCCTTGAGGACATTGGCGAGTCTTTCAGGATTGTGGACATGCCAAGCATGTCGGATTTTGAGGTGCGGGACAGGGCCAAGGGGATGTCGTAGCTTGTTCGGGACTGGAACATGTCCTACGCGCGGACTGCTGCGCAGAACACTCTCACCATGGTCATGAGCCACCATGGAAACATGGAGATATGGCAAGTGACCAGAGGGTACTGCAAGGTGGACGAAGACGGCCAGGAGCAAGACCTTCCAGCTATCATGCACTCCTGCGCCGGATACGGGTGCCACGTAGCTGATCTGACCAGCTACGAGATCCCCTTCTTCACCCGCGTGGATACTCCGCCTCCTCCTGCAGAAGAAACCGAAGAAGTTTTCGATGATGAACGCACCAACTCGGATGCGAACATCTCGGAATGATATCAAGGCGGAGTGACCAGCGAGCCGACAGATCCTTCATCTCCTCCTGCATCATAGACCAGAAATTTATGTATTATTCTGGAAAAAACCTGATGCGATTGTAAATATTAAGTACTATTTATCTTGCAAGTGCTAAGCTTTTGATCTATTCACACTTTTCGGCTTTGAGATTTTTGCATGCCTGAAATGTTTACACAAGCACTTGTATTTTTTCATCTCTACTTATTGTTTATCTGGCTTTCCGCCTCGTCCCTTTCGTGAGCCGGCTAAACCTTCCGCCGGAAACTTTCCCGAGCAACGGAGCTCAATTGCTAAACCAGTTTAAACTCGGAAACAAAGTCGGCTTCCAGTACCAACAATTCACTACTCGGAAAATGCCCGCATCCAGCAATCAGACAAATAACCAAAGTAAAGACTAGAAACTTTAGAGTTATACCCGAGGGTAGCAGTTTTAGAATCGGAAATCTAGACCAGAACGAAGATGAGCATAAAGTACTTTCAAACATTCTGGGATTTTCGACTATGACATGATCATTCAGAAATAAGATGGTTTAAGAACTTCTCAGAAAAAACTTGAGGTAACCAACACTTTTATTTCTCACAGAACATGTACATATGTATAATTACAAAGAAGGATAAACTAAGAATAAAAGGGACATAGCTGAGCAATATTCCACGGTCTGTCTAACTCATCCGGATCTGTACTGCCTCCAACTCTCTTTCTCTTCTTAGTAGCAGGTCTTTCTTTGACTGGCCTCATGTCAGTTAAGTAGTACGATCCATTGTGCAATACTCGACTAACTAAAAAGGGCCCTTCCCATACTGAAGAACCAAATCACCTTTATTCCATGGTTTGTGCTTTCTTTGTTGCACAAGCCGGAGAACCAAATCACCTTTATTGAAATATCTATTTCGGACTCTCTAGCTATGATACTTGCGTAACTTCTGCTGATAGGCTGTAGATCTCATTTCAGCAACGACGCGAACTTCTTCGACTAAGTTGAGATCATTTTGTCAAGAAATCTCGGCATCCTCTTTGATATACGCGGCCATTCTAGGAGAAGTATGAATTAAATCACTAGGAAGAACTGCTTCTGCGCCATAGACCAAGAAGAAAGGTGTGTATCCTATTGACATGTTCGGAGTTGTTCGTAAACTCCAAATTACAGAGGGTAGTTCCTCTTCGATATACGCGGCCACTCTAGGAGAAGTATGAATTAAATCACTAGGAAGAACTGCTTCTGCGCCATAGACCAAGAAGAAAGGTGTGTATCCTGCTGACCTATTCGGAGTTGTTCGTAAACTCCAAATTACAGAGGGTAGTTCCTCTGCCCAAGCCCCCGCAGCACGTCGTAGAGGTGCTTCGAGTCTTGGTTTCAGGCCTTGTAGAATTAAACCATTTGCTCTTTCGAATTGTCCGTTAGCCTGTGGATGTGCGACTTACGCAATGTCAAGCCAGATATTTTGCTCATCGCAGAATTCGGCCAGTTCTCCCATAGAAAAGTTACTCCCGTTGTCCGTGATAATGCTATGCGGATAACCATACCGGATTATAACATCCTCGACAAATCTTTTGGTTGTTGCTCCATCACAACTAGTGACAGGTTTAGCCTTGATCCACTTGGTGAATTTATCCACCATCACTAAGAGGTGAGTAAATCCACTTGGAGCTCGTTTAAAAGGTCCTACCATATCAAGCCCCCAGACCGCAAAAGGCCATGTTATAGGTATTGTTCGCAGCTGATCAGCCAGAACATGAGCTTGCTTGGCGTACTTTTGGCAGCCTTTGCATGTCTTGACTAATCGTTTGGCATTTGCCTGAGTTGTAAGCCAGAAAAATCCATGTTGAAAAGCTTTTGCCACTAAAGATTTGGCTGCAGCGTGGTGACCACACTCGCCTTCGTGGATTTCCCTTAAGATTTCCACTCCTTCCGGAGATACACAACGCTGAAAAATCCCAGAAACACTCCGTTTATGGAGCTCACCCTTAACAATAGTATAGGCTTTTGCTCGTCGGATAATCGGCCGGCTCAGCACCTCGGCTTCGGGTAATTTGCCATCTACCAAATAATCTAGGTAGGGTTGAGTCCAGCCGGGAACTACAACCAGAACTGCTATCAAAGGTGAGTCGGATTTGGTCAAATATTCCTCATCTACTCCCTTTATCGAGGGAACTTTGAGGTGCTCTAAAAATGCGCCATCCGGGACCTCTTTCCGCGCAGAGCCTATTCAAGACAGTGCATCTGCTTCCTCATTTTCTGCCCAAGGGATGTGTTGAACTTCAAACCCTTCGAACAATTTAGATAGATCATCCACGACAGCTTTATATGCTGCCATCTGCTTATTTGCATTACAAATATCTGAGACTTGCTGAGCAACAAGATCCGAATCTCCGTAACACATCAAACGTCGGATGCCAATATCCTTGGCAATCCGGATTCCATGCAGCAGTGCTTCATACTTGGCAATATTGTTTGTCGCTGTGAAATGGATCTGCAACACGTATAAAAGTTTATCTCCTTGGGGTGATTTGAGCACCACGCCAGCCCCCGAGCCCCCTCGAGCCTTAGACCCGTCGAAAAAGAGGGTCCAATATTCCGACTCAGGGAGGATCATATTCTCCTTCGTCTCTGTCCAATCAGCGACAAAGTCAGCAAGCATCTGGGATTTGATTGTTGTCCGAGGTTTGTACTCAATATCGAAAGCTGAAAGCTCTATGCCCCATTTGGCGACGCTTCCTGTGGCGTCGCTGTTGTTGATTATGTCTCTCATGGGAGCTTTGCTCACCACGGTAATTGGATGCTCCTGAAAATAGTGTCGTAACTTACGAGATGCTAGGAAAACACCATAAGCCAACTTTTGATAGTGCGGATATCGTTGTTTTGATTCTGTCAAGACCTCGCTGACAAAGTAAGTCGGACGCTGCACCAGGTGTTCCTGATTTTCCTCTGGTCTCTCCACCACCATGACGATTCTAACAACCTTATTTGTCGCAGCAATATAAAGCAACATCGGTTCCTTAGGTTCCGGCGCTGCGAGGATAGGAGCAGATGAGAGTACTTTCTTCAGGTCTTGTAGTGCACCTTTAGCTTCGTCAGTCCAGACAAAATCTTTGGTCTTCTTCAGGAGTTTGTATAATGGTGCGGCTCTTTCACCAAGCCGGCTTACAAATCGACTAACCGTAGCCATGCAACCAGTTAATCTTTGTACGTCCTTCAGGCGACTTGGCCTGGAAATATTGAGTATAGCCTTAATTTCGTCGCGGTTCACCTCTATGCCTCTTTGAGACACGATGAAACCTAACAATTTTCCGACTGGTATTCTAAAGAAGCATTTCTTCGGGTTAAGCATGATGTTGTATTTTCGTAGATTGGCGAACGTTTCCTCCAAGTCGGAAATGAGTGTTTCCTTCTTTTTGGACATCACCACGATATCATCCACGTATGCATGTACATTGCGTCCGAGTTGGTCGTGGAGGCAACGCTGCATCGTGCACTGGTATGTAGCTCCTACGTTCTTCAGCCCAAAGGGCATCGTAACAAAACAGAAGGTTCCAAAGGGGGTTATGAATGAAGTTTTGACTTTGTCAGATTCCTTCATCCGGATTTGGTGATAACCGGAATATGCGTCGAGAAAATAGAGGAGTTCCGAGCCTGCCGTAGAATCGATAACTTGATCAATTCTAGGTAGAGCAAACGGATCTTTTGGACAAGCCTTGTTCAAGGCAGTATAATCAACACACATCCTTAAATCAGTGGTGTCCTTTTTAGGGACCATTACAGGATTGGCCGACCACTCAGTGTGGATGACCTCTTCTATGAATCCGGCTAACTCGAGTCGTGCTAGTTCCTTAGCTATTGCCTTACGCTTTTTGTCGCCAAACCGTCGTAAAGACTGTTTGACGGGTTTAGCATTCGGGTTTACATTTAGAGAGTGCTCGACAAGTTCCCTAGGTACTCCGGTCATGTCAGATGGCTGCCATGCAAAGATATCTTGATTTGCTTGGAGGAACTTGACGAGCGCGCTTTCCTATGCGCTATCTAGGCCTACGCCTATCTGGGTCACCTTGGAGGGGTCATCATCCTTCAACGACGCTTTCTTCGTCTCTTCTGATGCCTTGAACTCCAGATTTGGCTTGGTAACCTCCTTCTTCATTGCGGGCATCTCGGAAGGATCTATGCTCTTCTTGATCTCCTGGTACTCCTGGGCGTGCAGCACGGCTTCGGCAAAGGCGGCATTTCCATCCTCGCACTCTCGCGCTTTCTTCGGGTCTCCCCTGATGGTGATCACGCCATTGGGACCTGGAATTTTCATCATATTGTAAATGTAACACGGACGAGCCATAAAAGCCCAGTAAGCCGGACGTTCGAATATAGTGTGGTATGCGCTCTTGAACGGGACCACTTCAAAGGAAAGTGCCTCTGTCCGATAATTCTTTGGAGTTCCAAAGGTAACATCCAAAGTGATCTATCCCAGGGAATTAGCTTGTCTTCCTGGGAAAACTCCATGAAAAATCACAGAGCTATGGTTCAGCTGGGTCTCCGAGATCTTCATCCGGCATAACATTTCGACATAGAGAATATTGATGCTGCTACCACCGTCCATGAGGGTCTTGGAGAAACCATAACCGTCAATAAGTGGGTTGACGATTAAGGCGTATTTTCCTCGCCTGTGTAACTTAGGTGGATGATCATCGCGGTCAAACGTGATTGCCACTTCCGACCAGTCCAGATACTGGGGAACAGCCGAAACTGTTGCATTGAGTTCGTGTAGAACTGCTTTCTTGACCTTTGCTGGTTGAGATCCGAGGAAGGTGACATAAGTGTCCTTCTTGGTGGGAAAAGTCTTCTTCCCTTCCGACTTGGGATTTGAAGAATCAGCTTCCACCATGTCGGGATCTTCCTTGGTCTCTTTGTCTTTTTCTGTATTTTTCTTTCCCTTCTTCCACTTAGCTTTGTAGCCCGCAGTGTCATCTCTTTTGATGTCATCATTGAAACAACATTCAGCGTTGGTGTGGGAGGAGCCCCCATTGGCGCCTAGGTGATGCACACATGGGTTATTGGCAATGTCGGCCCAAGAGTAGGTTTTGCCTGGTTGTTGTTCTCCTCTACCTTGGACCCTTGATGTCCCATGGCCATGCCCGCGGCCTCCGCCACGTCCTCCTCGTCCTCCATACCCAGAAACAGTAGTAACTACCGCCGTTTCCGTGTTGGGTTTTTCTTCCGAGGTATTTTTGCACTTATGAGCTTGTTGCTTTGGTTGTTTTGCCGACTGAGGCACAGCTAGGGCATTGAGTAGTCCTTCTGCATCATCGTCAGCATCTGCATACTTGCTCGCTGTTTCTATCATCTCTCCCAAATCGGTGACCTTGTCACACTTCAAGAGATGGCGCAGTAAACCAATAGGGAGACCTGCAATGAAAGCTTCAATCGCAGTTTGATCATTTACTCCTTCGCAGGAGTTCTTGGTGTCGATCCATCATCCGAGGTTCCCGGCAAGTTTCTCCGGTTTTTTGGGTGCAACGCTGTAGGTCTCCAACCGTACAGGGCCTCTGATATGTGCCTTCGAAATTCCGAAAGAACACGCTTTGCAAATCATACCAGTTATGGATGGTGTTTGCCGGAAGTTCATTGAGCCATGATCGTGCCGTCTTCCGCAACATAAGTGGGAGATATCAGGTTGTGACCAGGCTGTTTCCGCCTTTCGCAATGCAGCAAGCTTGGAAGAAATCCTGTAACCAGGTGTCTGGCCGAGCAATGCCGTCATAGGCTTGGATATGTCTTGAGATAGCAAATCCTTCTGGGAATTTTGTAGCTCTGATGCGTGGTCCAAAGCACTTTGGGCCCACGTACACGTCATCGTTTTCATAGCGCCGAGCCTCTATGTTGGAGTTGATCCTGTGCCTTGCGTCGTTCGGGGATAGAGATCGTCCCGAATGCCGGCTGTGGCTGCGGTGCCGTGGAGCCGGACTTCGGCTTCTACCACCACCTCCTTCACCATGTCGTCCTCCTTGCCCTCCATGGGGGTCGTTGTGATGACTGTGAGGTGGAAAGGGTGGGGCAGCTGGATAGTTTCCGGCTGATCGCCGGCCTCCATCCGGAATGTCATTATTCCAGTTCCGGGGAGGATCTTGACTGCGACGAGCCCCCTGCCGGCTTGTACCAGCATGGTTTCCGTCGTTTCTTTGTCCGTCGTTCCCACCATGGTGAGGCTCAGCCAGACGGTTTTCATGTCTAGGAGGTGGAATTCTCTGACGATCCTCCTCCCGACATTTCTCCTTATCTTCTTCCCTTCGATCCTTAGATTCCCGTCGGGGAGGGTTCGTCGTATTCAGGGCAGCGATGGCGTCTTTTTCGGCCGCTGGGCGACGTTGCTCCAGGTACGCGAAGTTTTGTGATGCTGTCCCAAAGATCCGTTTCTTGAATAATTGTCTTCCTTGCGTTCGGGGTGATGGTACTACGCCCGAACGTAATGGGATCTTACGCCAGCCCATGCCGGATCTATGCAACACTGGTCAGAATTCGAGACCAGTTTTTGACTTCCGGACAGGGCTACCTTTTGCTGCTCCAGTCCCTTGTTGAGTAGCTTGATAACCAAACGGATCTCCTCTGGTCCTGGATTAGCCGATAGAATTTCTCGGGCTGCCACGGTAATTTGTACTGGTGTTGGGTAATACCCAATCTCCGTTGCTATCTTTCCGTGGCTTCCCCATCTCATCTCCAAAAAGGATGGCACGGACACGTGGGAATTGGTTGCCATCTATGTGACGCTTCCATGTCTTCTGATGTAGACGAGACATGTATTCCTTGTTTGACATGTGTTTCTTCTCCACCTCGATGTTTTTGGCTTCATCGAGGAGTTGTTGACGACGCGCTTCTAGGGCTTGCGCCCTTTGATCCAGCTCATCTGCAGTAAGTTCTGCAGCTGTAGGGATAGGTGTGGTTAATGCGACATCAATGAGTTTACGTGCACCTTTAGTGATCACGTGTCCATCCACCGATGCTTCTTTTTTCAGCTCGTCAGGGATAAGTGCTCCATCCGAGTCTTCCTCGTATTCCTCGGCAATCACCTCCTCTGTCAGAGGGTCTTTTGGTGGGGTCTTGTTTTTCTTGTTCTTCTTCTTTGCCTTCTTGGCAGCGCCGGTAGCAAAGAAGGCTTTGGGTCCGTTTCCCGGAGTAAAGCTCTGATCGGTACTTTCGGACATCTGGACCTCGGGATTATCTCCGACGTCCATGTCATCCTGCGTTTTGGGAGAGTGTTCGCCGGATCCTTCATCCATGGCTTCTCCTTCTTCTGCGGCTTTGGAGTTGTACTCCTCTTCATATTCCGCGAAGAACTTTCGGAAATCTGCTGATGTCATTGATTCATCCGAGGATGCAGGTATGTCAGCGTTTGTTCCAATTGCCTCCAGCACCGAGTCGGTGTTTTCTCCAGCATCGGCAGAGCCGGATCCAGATCCCACGTATCCGACGAAGTGCGACGCATGCCTCCTGAGGTACCTGCGGCTTTCGCGATCAGCCATATCGAAACTTTTGATGGTCTCGAGGATTGCATCTGCGCTTTCACCTTGCAGTATCATACGTTTTAGTGTGTACCTTAGGAACGGCCTGTTTGTCCCCGCATCATCAGAGCCAGAATCAGTGTCGTTGATATGCTCCTCCTGGATTTCGACTTCCACGGGTGGGTCGATCTGGGATCCGGCTCCTCCTGGGAGATCCACTCTAGATTCGACTTGGTCCACTAGGTCTTCTTCATGTTCGGGTTTCTTCACTATCTCCGCAACTGGTGTGGGCTAGGTGGGATTGGGGTTTTCTGAGATCCGGAACTCTGCCGCCTCCGCGGACAAAGGGGACTCAGAAAATTCTTCTGCCTCTATCATCGCTGCTGGGGTGGGTTGGGCAGGTTCAGCGAAACCGATGTAAACATCGATCTCGCCAAAGGACATGATTGTGTAGGCAGTCACGACCTCCCTAGCCAGAATCCAAGTCTCGTCGAGAACGATGGGAGGGACGTTGCTGGCGTAGAGGATGCGATCGACGGTGATAGTCTCGCTGATTCTGATTCTTGCAGATTCTGCTCGGAACGCAGATCTGAAGCTCACTTGCCCCACGGTGGGCGCCAACTGTCGTCAGATTGATGACAAGTACGCCATGAGGGGGTCCTCGAGGCGTGCGGAAGAGAGGGGTGTGAGACGTACGGTGTTCCGGGACGGTGAGCACACAAGTTTACCTAGATTCGAATCCGCCGGCTTTGGACGGATCCTACTTCTGCTAGCAATCTAGTAATACGGCAGAGCCGGAATATGGGTTACAAGGGTTTCGCCTGTGCGAGTTGAGGGTCTAAAGTATTGGGTGTGCCCTAAAGGCTCTCCCTAGGCCGGCTTATATAGATATCCGGACTAGGGTTTACAGGAGAGATCTATCCGGCTATGTCTACGAGTCGGTTATAGAGTACATCTTGAACTACAAGTAACATCATGGGCCTAAGTCGGTAAGTCTTCTGGGCCTTCCCGTAGCCGGATTGTACTCCGTCTTTCTCCCTGACTGGGCCGCTCGTGAAGCAAAGCTCTAACCCGAAGTGGGCCACCCTGGTCAGTGAGGAACGTTGAGGATACCCGGAAAGTATATCCCCAACAGGCATTGTTTTGCGAGCAAGAACTTTCTCCAGGGTGAAAACCTATGATCTTTGATCGGGTGACGATGCGCTTGTGCACTATTTCCTTCTTGAAGGCGTTGCTATTGGAGTGGTTGGACGACTGGTGTTGTTCTGGTGGTGTTAGTGTCGTTGCTTTGAGGAATAGTTCTCTATAGCGGGACTTTTCTTTTTTTGTAATTTTTCTTCCTTTTTTCTGGGCTGTGTGCACCCGTAAGGCCGCTAGTGCATCCGTTGTTGCAGAGGCTGGGTGTAATTGGTATCTCCGCATATTAATATATACTCCTTTCCAAAAAAAACTGCTCAAGCTGAGCTAAAAATGGGCAACCTGTAGCGCTTTCAAGAAATTGCTCAAGCCAGAATTCTACGGAGAGGAGGAACAATAATAACAAAAATCAATGGAGTGAAAGACTTTCAAGATAGCCAAGCTGGAGGCTGAGAAGGGTATCAAAGAAGCCAATTAGCAGTAAAACAATGCTAACTCCATAAAATCATATAGCGGTAAATGGATGTATTGACGTAGGATTAAACCATCAGCCAAGACAAGGTCTATGTAGGTGAATAGGAGAAACGGAAACAAACTACAAATTCATATTTTCTTGAGTGGTATTTATCAAAACAATTGTGTTGAATGAATAATTTATGCACTGATAAATATATCAGAGCAGGACTAGAATATGTGTTCAGTGAAGGGAGAAACTAACCTCGGGTTGGTCTCAGTTCCTTGTCGCTGTAGAGTTCCTTTTTCATTCCAGACTCGCCACCGACGAACAATTTGTAGCAAATCATAAACAATAAGATAAGCATGGACATAGCTACACAATGAAGATAGCCTTTCGCCAAGTCAGATTGTACGCTGCTGCAGGTCTAGGCATTGGAAAGAGCCTCGTCGCCGACACCAAGCAGCAGCCAACAGACACACCTGCAGCACGCCATTGCACTGCAGGGATTCCTAGAAGGAGAAAGGGCTGACCTGCGAGGAGCTTCGCGACCTTGAGGTCAGCTACGAGTACGACTACTTTAACCACGTTCCCCACGGAACGTTAATCGCGTATGGTCTATAAGGGTATCTATTCTATACGCTCTGGCCATTACCGCATTACTACATAGATAGATCCTAGGCAGTTTTTGGGGTTACATCGTAGGAATTTTTTTGTTTTCCGCACCGATCCCCAACAATAGGTGCACTAGTTCGGCGAAGAGATAGTGAAATACAAGTGGTATGGATAAATATAAGTGGTAACGGCGCCAGAAAATAGTTTTGATGACGTGGAAGAGACTAAAGGAAAACTGAAATAAAGATGGCAGCAAACAAACATGTAACAGATGTAGTTGCAAACGGTGTTTAAATGCTTAGAAACAAGGCCTAGGGATCGTACTTTCACTAGTGAACACTCTCATATAAATATCTTCTCTTCATGATACTACTCTGAACTACTCTCCGGTTAGACACTCTAATCCATGGTAGGGCTATAACAGCACTCCTCAAAGTCCGTTTTCCCCATCTAGATAACCCCACACTGTCACCTTGAGCGCTAGATGGTTCCAACAAACACCACAATTTCATAGAGACATCCAACTCCAAATATAACTCATAACAAGTATTTGTAATCTCTAGCCTAAGTGACACCATGGTGTGCACGTTGTCACTTTCACACACATGGGGAGAGCAGAGATCTATTAAAGCACTTGAGTAGCAAGGTAGATCTACTTGATTACAAAGCTCATGATCACAGTATGATCACGCATAGAGAGAGAGATGACACATAGCTACCGGTAGAGCCCTTAGCCTCGAGGAAGAACAACTCCCTCATCATCATGGGAATCAGCAACAGAGATGGAGATGGTGGTGGAGATCGATGGAGATGGCTCCGAGGGCACTTCCCCATCCCAGCAGGGTGCCGGAACAGAGACTTTATGTCCCCCGAATCTCCCCTTTGGTGGCGGTAGCACTGCAGAACTTTTCGTGGCTGTAGGCTTGATCTTCTAGGGTTTCAGCATCGGAGGCTTCTTATAGGCGAAAGGACGATGTCAGATGGTGGACCAGGGGCCCACACCACCTGGTGGCGTGGCCAGGGGGACCCGCGACACCATATGGTGTGGCTAGGCCCTGGCCCTCCTCCGTCTCATCTTCTGGCTCCGTGTTCCCCTCGGTGAAATATTGACTTTGGCTTTTGTCCCGTCCAATTCCGAGAATATTCATTTTTTGGCTTTTCTGGAACCAAAAATAGAAGAAAACAGGCAACTGGCACTGTGGCACCTTGTTAATAGGTTAGTCCTAGAAAATGCATAAAGGTATCTCAAAGTATGAACAAAACATAAGAAAGTAGATATAAAACAAGCATGGAACATAAAAAATTATAGATACGTTTACGATGTATCAACATCCCCAAGCTTAACTCCTGCTCGTTCTCGAGTAGGTAAGTGATAAAAAGAATAATTTTTGAGGTGACATGCACCATCACAATCAAGAACAAACCATTTGCAAAGCATGAAAGCTAGGATCAAAGTACTTTAAACATGAGCATGAAAGATGAAGTTCTAACAATAAAACATAGTAACTATGTTGTAACTGAAAGGGTACAAACAAAGATCATGAATAACAATGCATTAAAAGACGTTTGTTTGTTTCACATATATAGAACATAGCATAGTGGCATTCAGCCTGTCCCTCATGCAGTAGCAAAACATAAATGCATAGGACACATTAAAACTTCATAAGGGTGACTAGATACAAGTAGTTCAAGAACAAGCAATATCAAAATTATGAATAAATCAACAAGTCTTGGGACAATGCACATTAAACTAAGAATGACAACTATGCTCTCTTAATTGGTGCATAAAGATAGAAGGTGGAGACTCAATATAAAAGTGGAAGAAAGGCCCTTCAAAGGGAAGCAGGAATTTCAAGTCTCATAAAGAGCTTCCAAAAATTATGGTACTTGTTAGCTTTTCGCTCTCATTGCCCCTATCATAAGCATCTTGAAGTGATTAAGGTTAAAGTGAACAAAATATGGAGTATATGCTTGACAAAGTATAAGTTGGCAATATCATGTCCCTTGAATACGAGGGCCGCTCCTCATGCTACTCAAGTTTGGTTACCGGTAAGTTCTTGTCATAGTAAGTGCATGTGTATCATAGAGAACCGCCAACGGGGTACCCCTTGCACATGATACACGAGCTATCCCATAATTAAAATGACAAGGCAAGCAGATAGTGAGCATCTCAGCAATCTTATTATTTACCATTGGAAAATGGTGCTTTTTTCTCTCTTTCCTCTTTTCTCATCTTTTTTTCATTTTATCAATCTCTATCTCTTTTTTATAAGAAGAATGTTTCATAGATTGCTCACTATGGTTATGCTGCAAGTTTCCACCATGATTAGGCATGGCTTAGGCTAGCGGCCTAGGCGTTTCTCTAACACACATACATAACTCCATGGACTTACAAGCTCCCCTTTCATTTCACACCGACGACATCCATAGACAAAAGAGCATGATATCACCTAGGTATAATGTACAAGTGCAATGTTGAAAGCATTCCCCATGACATCATGGTTCTGCTAATTCCCAACGTATAAGTGCAAGAATGTACAACATAGATGACACAATGGTTCAAGTTTATTAAGGGCAAGAAAAGTAAAGTGTGCCATCAAGTTCGTGAGAGCTTTAATCACTAATTTTCTCATAATAAGTTTAATTCAGAAGGTAGATAAAAACATGAATATACTTGGAAATAGCAAATGCTAATAGGTATGCATGGTGGACTCTTTTGAATAACTTGGTTTTATTTGGAGTTGGATCCATGAGTGGAACTCATACTTGGTTATGCAGGCTAGCAAAAGACTGGGAGCGACCAACTAAGAGAGCAATAATGGTCATAATCATGCAAAGCGACAAAACATTATTAATTAAAGCATAAAGTGATATTACAAGTCGAAAACTAAAAGATCATAGAGGCTATGGTGACTTGGGATAGTCTTAACATGGTGTGAGCATGCGCCAAGTGAACCCAAATAAAGCATCAAAGGAGAATACCACAATATTATGCTTTTAATATGCTAAAACAACGCATGATTCTTTCAAGGCACATTAAGCAATCTCAATTGTTTATAACATGTCATGCTACAGCAATAATCACTAAGCATAAGGTCAAAGCAACATCTAGCATGACATGATAAAGTCTAAGCCACAGTCAAAACAAGCTCCCTTTTGTACCACTATAAGCATGAAGCTTTCTACTCTCTTCCAACACCAACCAAAACTAAAGCTAAACGCAGTGCTAGCAAAGGAGAACACTAGCAGAACAATAAGAGTGAAAACTAGAGTGTTCTAGGCAATGAATAATGAGGTGTGTCTCTCTCCAAAAGAAGTGTTGGGATACAACCAACTTATTTAAGCAAACGAAAACTAAAAACGAAAGCGAAGACGCTCCAAGAACAACACAACAGTGCATGAAACAATAAAAACGAAGTGTCTAGAAAGACCTGAGATTTTTATTGATGAAGAAGGGGATGCCTTGGGCATACCCAAGCTTTGACGCTTGTACCTCTTGAATATTTCTTGGGGTGACACGGGGTAGCATCCCCAAGCTTGAGCTTTTGTCTATTCTTCATCTCATTACATATTCTTTCCCTACACCTAAAAATTTCCTTCATACAAAACTTCACACAATCTTCATTAGCAACATTAGTGCATTCAAAAGATAATAAACCTTTGGGTTTTAGTTGTAAAACAGAAAAACTTTCATTAAAACACAAGCTACTGTAGCAATTCCCTCAAAAATCTCAATTCACCAAAAAGAACCCAAAAAGAAATCGATAAAGAGGCAAATGCAAATAATGGCAGAAATCTATCAAAACAGACCAGCAGGTGAAAACCGATTTTTTCGAAGACCTTATGTTGCTCAAATCGAAAAATGTTGCACTAACGAAAGTTAGCTAACAACCTGGGGGATTTATTTAGAAAATTGCAGCTCAATCGGACGTATAGAGAATTTTCATGAATTTTTGCAGTGAAGCACAAAAATTTGTTTCGGGACAGCACTTCCCCAAATCTTACTTCCCTCTCATTAGAGGTTATTCTTGGCACAAAAATCAAATAAAAAAGGACAAGGAGAGGTTATTACAGAAGTAATAGCTTCCAAGACTCAAGAAAATTATTGGGTTATCTCCCAAGAAGTACTTTTTTTAACGCATTTAAGTTAGGCATGATAGTTTGAGAAGATGCTCACATAAGACATATGAATTGAAGTATAAGAGAGCATCAAGAAGCAAATTCAAAACACATTTAAGTCTAACCCACTTCCTATACATAGGAAGCTTGTAAAGAAACAACTCATGAAAGCATAAATCAACAAGCATAGGATAGTAAAACAAGTGCAACTTCAAAAATTTCAACATAAAGAGGGGAAACTTAATATTGTTGAGACACATAAAACCATGTTTCCCTCTCTCGTAATAACTTTCAGTAGCATCATGAATAAAATTAGCAATATAACTATCACATAAAGCATTCTTATCATGAGCCACATGCATATAATAATTATTACTCTCCACATAAGCATAGTCATTCTTATTAATTGTAGTGGGAGCAAATTCAATAAAATAACTATCATTATTATTCTCATCACCATAATCATCAAATATAGGAGGCATATTGTAGTCATAATTAATTTCCTCCTCAATAGTAGGTGGACTGAAAATATCATATTCATCATTATAATCATCATATATTGGAGGTTTGGTATCATCATAAGCAATAGAATAGCTATCTTCCAAAGCTAGGGAACTAAAAAGATCATTTTCATAAAAACTAGCTTCCCCAAGCTTAGACTTTTCCATAGAATTACCAATAATGGTGTCCAAAGAATTCATACTAACAACATTGCTATTAGCATGCAAATAAAGTTCAATCGGTTTTTTAATTTTCTCTGCAAACACTTCATGTCCTAACTCAAGATAAATACTATAAAGCTCTCTAATTTTTTTGTTGTTTTCCATTAATCCTAACTAGTGAAAACAAGAAACAAAAAGACAAAATTACAGAATCTAAAGGAAATAACTTTGAGCACTCACACTAGAGGATGTGAGTACCTTTTACCTTACCTCCCCGGCAACGGCGCCAGAAAATAGCTTGATGTCTACGCACTTCTATTCTTGTAGACAGTTGTTGGCCTCCAAGTGTAGAGGTTTGTAGAACAGCAGCAAGTTTTCCCTTAAGTGGATTACCCAAGGTTTATCGAACTCAGGGAGCAAGTGGTCAAAGGTATCCCTCTCAAGCAACCCTACAATCAAGATACAAGAAGTCTCTTGTGTCCCCAAGACACCCAATACACTTGGCAGGTGTATAGGTGCACTAGTTCGGCGAAGAGATAGTGAAATACAAGTGGTATGGATAATTATAAGTGGTAACGGTGCCATATAATAGCTTTGATGGTGTGGAAGAGACTAAAGGCAAACTAAAATAAAGATGGCAGCAAGCAAACATGTAACAGATGCAGTTGCAAACAGTGTTTCAATGCTTAGAAACAAGGCCTAGGGATCATACTTTCACTAGTGAACACTCTCATATAAATATCTTCTCTTCATGATACTACTCTGAACTACTCTCCGGTTGGACACTCTAATCCATGGTAGGGCTATAACAACACTCCTCAAAGTCCGCTTTACCCATCTAGATAACCCCACACTGTCACCTTGAGCGCTAGATGGTTCCAACAAACACCACAATTTTATAGAGACATCCAACTCCAAATATAACTCATAACAAGTATTTGTAATCTCTAGCCTAAGTGCCACCATGGTGTGCACGCTGTCACTTTCACACGCATGGGGAGAGCAAAGATCTAATAAAGCACTTGAGTAGCAAGGTATATCTACTTGATTACAAAGCACATGATCACAATATGATCACGCAGAGAGATGAACACATAGCTACCGGTAGAGCCCTTAGCCTCGAGGAAGAACTACTCCCTCATCATCATGTGAATCAGCAACGGCGATGGAGATGGTGGTGGAGGTCGATGGAGATGGCTCCGGGGGCACTTCCCTGTCCCGGCAGGGTGCCGGAATAGAGACTTTCTGTCCCCTAAATCTCCCCTTCGGTGGCTGCGGCACTACAGAACTTTTCGGGCTGGAGGCGCGATCTTCTAGGGTTTCTGCATCGGAGGCTTCTTATAGGCGAAAGGGCGATGTCAGATGGTGGACCAGGGGCCCACACCACCTGGTGGCATGGCCAAGGGGACCCGCGACACCATATGGTGTGGCTAGGCCCTGGCCCTCCTCCGTCTCATCTTCTGGCTCCCTGTTCCCCTCGGTGAAATATTGACTTTGGCTTTTGTCCCGTCCAATTCCGAGAATATTCATTTTTTGGCTTTTCTGGAACCAAAAATAGAAGAAAACAGGCAACTAGCACTGTGGCATCTTGTTAATAGGTTAGTCCTAGAAAATGCATAAAAGTATCTCAAAGTATGAACAAAACATAAGAAAGTAGATATAAAACAAGCATGGAACATCAAAAATTATAGATACGTTTACGATGTATCAGCATCCCCAAGCTTAACTCCTGCTCGTCCTCGAGTAGGTAAGTGATAAAAAGAATAATTTTTTAGGTGACATGCACCATCACAATCAAGATCAAACCATTTGCAAAGCATGAAAGCTAGGATCAAAGTACTCTAAACATGAGCATGAAAGATGAAGTTCTAACAATAAGACATAGTAACTATGTTGTAACATGAAAAGGTACAAACAAAGATCATGAATAACAATGTATTGAAAGACGTTTGTTTGTTTCACATATATAAAACATAGCATAGTGGCATTGAGCTTATCCCTCATGGAGTAGCAAAACATAAATGCATAGGACACATTCAAACTTCATAAGGGTGACTGGATACAAGTAGTTTAAGAACAAGCAATATCAAAGTTATGAATCAATCAACAAGTCTTGGGACAATGCACATTAAACTAAGAATGACAACTATGATCTCTTAATTGGTGCATAAATATATAAGGTGGAGACTCAATATAAAAGTGGCAGAAAGGCCCTTCAAAGGGAAACAGGAATTTCAAGTCTCATAAAGAGCTTCCAAAAATTATGGTACTTGTTAGCTTTCAGCTCTCATTTCCCCTATCATAAGCATGTTGAAGTGATTAAGGTTAAAGTGAACAAAATATGGAGTATATGCTTGTCAAAGTATAAGTTGGCAATCTCATGTCCCTTGAATACGAGGGCCGCTTCTCATGCTACTCAAGTTTAGTCACCGGTAAGTTCTTGTCATAGTAAGTGCATGTGTATCATAGAGAACCGCCAACGGGGTACCCCTTGCACATGATACAGGAGCTATCCCATAATCAAAATGACAAGGCAAGCAGACAATGAGCATCTCTGCAATCTTCTTATTTACCATGGGAAAATGGTGCTTTTTTCTCTCTTTCCTCTTTTCTCATCTTTTTTT
The DNA here is from genome assembly GCA_916181665.1 of Avena sativa. Taxonomy (NCBI): domain Eukaryota; kingdom Viridiplantae; phylum Streptophyta; class Magnoliopsida; order Poales; family Poaceae; genus Avena; species Avena sativa. Next base: position 422,613,732 of record OV702287.1, on the reverse strand, counting down.
CTTTTTATCAATCTCTATCTCTTTTTTATAAGAAGAATGCTTCATAGATTGCTCACTATGGTGATGCTTCAAGTTTCCACCATGATTAGGCATGGCTTAGGCTAGCAACCTAGGCGTTTCTCTAACACACATACATAACTCCATGGACTTACAAGCTCCCCATTCATTTCGCACCGACGACATCCATAGACAAAAGAGCATGATATCAACTAGGTACAATGTACAAGTGCAATGTTGAAAGCGTTCCCCATGAAATCATGGTTCTGCTAATTCCCAATGTATAAGTGCAAGAATATACAACATAGATGACACAATGGTTCAACTTTATTAAGGGCAAGAAAAGTAAAGTGTGCCATCAAGTTCGTGAGAGCTTTAATCACTAATTTTCTCATAACAAGTTTAATTCGGAAGGTAGATAAAAACATGAATATACTTTGAAATAGCAAATGCTAATAGGTATGTATGGTGGACTCTTTTGAATAACTTGGTTTTATTTGGAGTTGGATGCATGAGTGGAACTCATACTTGGTTATGGAGGCTAGCAAAATACTGGGAGCGACCAACTAAGAGAGAAATAATGGCCATAATCATGCAAAGCGACAAAACATCATTAATTAAAGCATAAAGTGATATTACAAGTCGATAACTAAAAGATCATCGAGGCTATGGTGACTTGGGATAGTCTTAACATGGTGTGAGCATGCGCCAAGTCAACCCAAATAAAGCATCAAAGGATAATACCACAATATTTTGCTTTTAATATGCTAAAACAACGCATGATTCTTTCAAGGCACATTAAGCAATCTCAATTGTTTATAACATGTCATGCTACATCAATAATCACTAAGCATAAGGTCAAAGCAACATCTAGCACGACATGATAAAGTCTAATCCACAGTCAAAACAAGCTCCCTTTTGTACCACTATAAGCATGAAGCTTTCTACTCTCTTCCAACACCAACCGAAAACTCAAGCTAAACGCGGTGCTAGCAAAGGAGAACACTAGCAGAACAATAAGAGTGAAAACTAGAGTGTTCTAGGCGATGAATAATGAGGTGAGTCTCTCTCCAAAAGAAGTGTGTTGGGATCCAACCAACTTATTTAAGCAAACAAAAACTAAAAACGAAAGCGAAGACGCTCCAAGAACAACACAACAGTGCATGAAACAATAAAAATGAAGTGTCTAGAAAGACCTGAGATTTTTATTGATGAAGAAGGGGATGCCTTGGGCATCCCCAAGCTTTGACACTTGTACCTCTTGAATATTTCTTGGGGTGACACGGGGTGGCATCCCCAAGCTTGAGCTTTTGTCCATTCTTCATCTCATTACATCATTCTTTCCCTACACCTGAAAATTTTCTTCATACAAAACTTCACACAATCTTCATTAGAAAAATTAGTGCATTCAAAAGATAATAAACCTTTGGGTTTTAGTTTTAAAACAGAAAAACTTTCATTGAAAACACAAGCTACTGTAGCAATTCTCTCAAAAATCTCAATTCACCAAAAAGAAATCGATAAAGAGGCAAATGCAAATAATGGCAGAAATCTGTCAAAACAGACTAGCAGGTGAAAACTGTTTTCTTTGAAGACCTTATGTTGCCCAAATCGAAAAGTGTTGCATTAACGAAAGTTAGCTAACAACCTGGGGTATTTATTTAGAAAATTACAGCTCAATCCGACATATAGAGAATTTTCACGAATTTTTACAGTGAAGCACAAAAATCTGTTTCGGGACAGCACTTCCCCAAATCTTATTTCCCTCTCATTAGAGGTTATTCTTGGCACAAAAATCAAATAAAAAAAGGATAAGGAGACGTTATTACAGAAGTAACAACTTCCAAGACTCAAGAAAACTATTGGGTTATCTCCCAAGAAGTACTTTTCTTTAACGTCTTTAAGTTAGGCATGATAGTTTGAGAAGATGCTCAAATAAGACATATGAATTGAAGTAAAAGAGAGCATCAAGAAGCAAATTCAAAACACATTTAAGTCTAATCCACTTCCTATACATAGGAATCTTGTAAAGAAGCAAGTCATGAAAGCACAAAGCAACAAGCATAGGAAGCAAAACAAGTGCAACTTCAAAATTTTCAACATAAAGAGGGGAAATTTAATATTGTTGAGACACATAAAACCATGTTTCCCCCTCTCGTAATAACTTTCAGTAGCATCATGAATAAAATTAACAATATAAATATCACATAAAGCATTCTTATCATGAGCCACATGCATATAATAATTATTACTCTCCACATAAGCATAGTCATTCTTATTAATTGTAGTGGGAGCAAATTCAACAAAATAGCTATCATTATTATTCTCATCACCATAATCATCAAATATAGGAGGCATATTGTAGTCATAATTAATTTCCTCCTCAATAGTAGGTGGACTGAAAATATCATATTCATCATTATAATCATCATATATTGGAGGTTTGGTATCATCATAAGCAATAGAATAGCTGTCTTCCAAAGCTAGGGAACTAAAAAGATCATTTTCATAAAAACTAGCTTCCCCAAGCTTAGACTTTTCCATAGCATTACCAATAATGGTGTCCAAAGAATTCATACTAACAACATTATTATTAGGATGCAAATAAAGTTCCATAGGTTTTATAATTTTGTCTGCAAACACTTCATATCCTAACTCAAGATAAATATATAAAGCTCTCTAATTTTGTTGTTTTTTCCATTAAGCCTAACTAGTGAAAACAAGAAACAAAAAGACAAAATTGCAGAATCTAAAGGAAATAACTTCGAGCACTCACACTAGAGGATGTGAGTACCTTTTACCTTACCTCCCCGACAACGGCGCCAGAAAATAGCTTGATGTCTACGCACTTCTATTCTTGTAGACAGTTGTTGGCCTCCAAGCGTAGAGGTTTGTAGAACAGCAGCAAGTTTTCCCTTAAGTGGATTACCCAAGGTTTATCAAACTCAGGGAGCAAGTGGTCAAAGGTATCCCTCTCAAGCAACCCTACAATCAAGATACAAGAAGTCTCTTGTGTCCCCAAGACACCCAATACACTTGGCAGGTGTATAGGTGCACTAGTTCGGCGAAGAGATAGTGAAATACAAGTGGTATGGATAATTATAAGTGGTAACTGTGCCAGAAAATAGCTTTGATGGCGTGGAAGAGACTAAAGGCAAACTAAAATAAAGATGGCAGCAAGCAAACATGTAACTGATGTAGTTGCAAATAGTGTTTCAATGCTTAGAAACAAGGCCTAGGGATCATACTTTCACTAGTGAACACTCTCATATAAATATCTTCTCTTCATGATACTACTCTGAACTACTCTCCGGTTGGACACTCTAATTCATGGTAGGGCTATAACAACACTCCTCAAAGTCCGCTTTCCCCATCTAGATAACCCCACACTGTCACCTTGCGTGCTAGATGGTTCCAACAAAGTCCACAATTTCATAGAGACATCCAACTCCAAATATAACTCATAACAAGTATTTGTAATCTCTAGCCTAAGTGCCACCATGGTGTGCACGCTGTCACTTTCACACGCATGGGGAGAGCAGAGATCTAATAAAGCACTTGAGTAGCAAGGTAGATCTACTTGATTACAAAGCTCATGATCACAACATGATCACGAATAGAGAGAGAGAGAGGTGAACACATAGATACCGGTAGAGCCCTTAGCATCGAGGAAGAACTACTCCCTCATCATCATGGGAATCAGCAACGGCGATGGAGATGGTGGTGGAGATCGATGGAGACGGCTCCGGGGGCACTTTCCTGTCCTGGCAGGGTGCCAAAACAGAGACTTTTTGTCCCCCGAATCTCCCCTTCGGTGGCGGCGGCACTACTGAACTTTTCGTGGCTAGAGGATCGATCTTCTAGGGTTTCTACATCGGAGGCTTCTTATAGGCGAAAGGGCGATGTCAGAGGGTGGACCAGGGGCCCACACCACCTAGTGGCGCGGCTAGGGGGACCCGCGACACCATATGGTGTGGCTAGGCCCTGGTCCTCCTCTGTCTCATCTTCTGGCTCCGTGTTTCCCTCGGTGAAATATTGACTTTGGCTTTTGTCCCGTCCAATTCCGAGAATATTCATTTTCTAGCTTTTCTGGAACCAACATTAGAAGAAAACATGCAACTGGCACTGTGGCATCTTGTTAATAGGTTAGTCCCAGAAAATGCAAAAAAGTGTCTCAAAGTATGAACAAAACATAAGAAAGTAGATATAAAACAAGCATGGAACATCAAAAATTATAGATACGTTTACGACGTATCAGTCACCAGAGCAGCAGCAGCTAAAAAAGCCGCCAAGCCTCCGGCTCCGGCCAAGGCTCTGTGTCCTCCGGTTACAGGCCAGCCACCAGCATAGGAACTTACCAGGACCCCTAATATGGCCTAACAATCGAATCAGCCACTAGTGCTGCTGTCAACGTCTGCAGCTGGCAACCCACTAGCCACCCCCGCTGTTAAAGCAATTTACGGCGCACTTCTCGTCGAACCAATCATCATCGCCCATATCTGGAGCGTTATGGAGCTTGATGAGAAGCGTGCAGAAACCTTGGTGGAGGCCAAGTGCATCGCGGAGCAAGGCGCTAAGCTAGATGAGGACATGGCTAAGACACAACAATCCATCAAGGCGGCAAGAGCTATGGAGGCCGAATACAAGCAATTGATGTTAAAGCATGAGGCAAAAAAGGTACCAGCTCACGTCGTCCAAGATCTCGATGTCTTGGGATTTGGCGGGTCTAAGCCGACAAACGCCACCCCTTACGTAGATTCAGAGGGGAGGCAAGTCATGCCAATTCCCGTTCTCAACATCGCCGTCGCCAAGACCCTCCTGGAGCAGGACAGGTTGCCACAAGAAATTCCTCATGTGTACGACCTTGTTGTTAAAGCATGCAAGCAACAGGAAAAGGCTGCCTCGCAGAGGCTTGAGTCCAACCCAGAGCTTTGCCAGTCAACCCTAAACAGCCGCAGAAGGCCAAAATCTCCCCGTGACGAAGGATCACACACAGGCTCTACAGAGCGAAGACGGAGGGAGGCATGCAATAGGACTGATGCTATCCCCATATCCTCCGACCACGGAGAAAAGGCTCGCCCCCATCGTTCACCACCTCCACCACCATCTTGACGTCACGAGGAACCAGAGCCACGCCACCGCACAAGCATGCCACCTCCAAGGCGGTCCCACCCCAACATTGTTACACGCTATCAGGGCAAACGACCTCGACATGCCGGAGAGCACAGCGGCCATGACGGACATAGGAGCAGGTCCCACAAGGAACCTCCACGTCCGACAAGCAACCACGACAGCCGTGAGGAGTCGCAGGAGGGGCACAACAAGAGAGCTAACCCACCGCCTCCACCGCCGCCATCGCCATATAGTAGCCGTCATGGCGGAGGTCATGTTGGGTCTCACAAACCGCGCCACAACTCCCCTCCACAAGACGGAAAAGGGAAGCACCCAGAGCCATATGATGCACGATCGCGGCTGGACAAGATCGAAGAAGCTTGGGATCTCCCATACCTTGGGCCACAGTGTTTTGGACCAGTAATACGGGACACAACCTACCCCAAGGGCTTCTAGATAGACAAGACCTACAACGGCACCGCTAGGCCAGCAACATGGTTGCAGGACTAAAGCGAAGCGATTCACATAAAAGGGGGAAACCCCAATGTCGATGTCAAGTACCTCCCACTCATGTTGACCGGCACCGCCCCGCAATGGATCAATGACTTACTGGAGAAACCAATATGCAATTGGTTGGACAAGCATGGAGCGTTCACCAAAAACTTCGAGGGTACGTACAAACCTCCCGTGCCTACCTCTCTCGCTAGCTGGATATGAAAAATTCCTGCGCAGGGGTGCACGAACAAACCGCTATGGCCGCCTTCATTGATGGTCTGGAAAATGGAACTTTGCTCCAGCATACGTTGAAGCGTGGACAAGATAACAATGACCTCAACCTCAACACAATGATCGCCATGGATAGCGAGTTTGCCACTGCTGACGATGATGCGCGTGGATCGTTGCCGGCGATAGCAATTCCTACCCAGGCCAAGAAGAACAACAATAACAAGTGGAAGAATCCGCCTAAAGAGAAGCAAGTAGCCGACATGGTCGCTGCAATGTTCACTGGCAGAGGCAATGGCGGACCGCGTGGATGTGGTCGGGGGGCTAGTAGTGGCCAGCAGAGGGGTGACACTACACCCTCAGCGCCCCGCGTCCCTCAGACTTACAAAGAGTACCGCGATATGCCGTGCTTCGTCCATCTCGATGCCAATGGCAAGTCCACCCACACCAATCGCCAGTGCAAGTTTGTTAACAATCTCAAGGAGGACCCTGAGTCCGGCAACAAGCAAAGTCGGAAGAACAGACCCCGCGAAAAAATCAAAGGGAAGAAAAAGGAGGAAGAGCCCAAGGAATCAAGTGGTATGGACGAGGACATGAACCCAAAATCTTCTGACAAGGGAGAGGGTAAAGAGAAAAATCCCTTCGAAAAGAAGGCTCCATGTTACCACACCTTCCTTGGCACTCCAACCGTCCGGGCCCAAAAAACCTCTCTGAGGATACTAATGGCTACCCTCCCTCCGGTTCCCCAGTAGGTTAGGTGGTCGGAAGTTCCAATTACCTAGGACAGGAAGGATCATCTAGAACTCATCCCAACAGAGAACCAGTATGTCATGGTCATGAACCCTTTGATTGACGGCACAGAGTTCACCAAGTGCCTCAGGGACAGTGGAAGCAACATCAACATCATGTACTTGGATACACTGCACAAGATGAACTTGATGGAGACCTAGCTAAGGTAGAGAAACACCATGTTCCATGGAGTCGTCCCTGGCCGACAAGAAAATTCCCTAGGCTGCATCACGCTTCCGGTCGCTTTTAGCGATGTTAACAATTACCGCCAAGAACGCATGACCTTTGAAGTGGTGCCTTTCAAGAGCGTGTACCACGTCATCTTTGGACGCAAGATCTTCCACTCCTTCTTCACAAGGCCATGCTTTGTTTACAACAAACTCAAGATTCCCGGACCAAATGGCGTCATCACAGTTGACGGAAGCTTTAGCAAGGCACGGGAGTGCAAGCTCAGCGAAGCCACCTTCACCGAAGCAGTCCTCTACGGTGAGGAGTTCAAGGAGATCCAGAACCAGGTCGATGCCTCGGAGATGCCGGCTTTGAAGAAGCAGATCACTGCTGCTGAACCCACCTTCAAGGTCTCCATCAAGACCAAGCAGGTGGAGCTTGTCGAAGGTGATTCCTCCAAGACCACCACCATTGGCACGAACCTGGATCCCAAATAGGAAAGCACGCTCGTCGAGTTAATCCGTGAGAATAGGTACATCTTTGTCTGGCAACCTGCCAACATGAAAGGTGTACCTAGGGAACTTGCCGAGCACAGCTTGAATATTGATCCTAATGCCAAATCAGTGAAACAACCTCTACGACGCTTTGGTGATGAAAGACGAAGGGATATAGGCAAAGAAATAGCTAGGTTACTTAAGGCTGGCTTTATCCGAGAAGTTATTCACACTCGATGGGTGGCAAATCCTATACTTGTCCCCAAAAAGGGAACCCATGAATTAAGAATGTGCGTTGATTACACCAGCTTGAACAAAGCGTGTCCGAAGGATCCATTTGCTTTGCCTCGCATTGACCAAGTCATTGACTCGACGGCTGGCTTGGAACTTCTGTATTTTCTTGATGCCTATTTACGATACCACCAGATCCAGATGCGAAAGTCGGACCAATTGGCCACTTTGTTCACCACACCCTACAACATGTATTGCTACGTCATGATGCCCTTTGGGTTGAAAAATGCCAGTGCTATGTACCAGCGGACGATGCAACGTTGCCTACTGATACGTCCAAAACGTATCTACTTACCCGAACACTTTTGTTGTTGTTTCTCCTCTATACTTGTGTGATTTGGATGCAACTAATGCGAACTAACGCTGTTTTCAGCAGAATTGCCTTGGTGTCTACTTTTTGTGCAGAAAATCAACTATCAGGAAAAATCCCGAAAAATATGCCAAAAATCCTATTTCACCCGAAGACTCCAGGAGCCAGAATACGAGACGGAGAGGAGCCCTGGGGTGGCCACACCACCTGGTGGCGCGGGCTAGGCCAGGCCACGCCAGGGGTGGTGTGGGCCCCCCAGGCACCCCCTCGGCCTCTCTCTTCGCCTATAAGGAGCCTTCTGACCTAAAAACTCTAGGGGTTCGACATTTTTCTATAAGGAGTTCCGCTCCGCCGCCACCACCAGATTCTACGAAACAGCACCAGAAACTCTGTTCTGGCACCCTGCCGGGACAGGGAATTGGAGGAGATCATCGCCATCATCATCACCATCGCTTCTACATCGACCATCCATGTTTCCCCCATCTATGAGTGAGTAATCCCCCGCTGTAGGCTATGGGGATGGTAGGGATTGGATGAGATCGTTCATGTAATGGCATCAGATTGTTAGGGCATGGTGCCTAGTATCTTTTATTAGTGCTTTATGACTTTGTTGCGACTTGTTGTGCTTAATGCTTGTCACTAGGGCTCGAGTGCCATGATTTCAGATCTGAACTTATTATTGATTCATCATGATAGTATTGTTTTGGGTCTTATCTACAAGTTGTATACCTATGGTCCCGAAGTGACAGAAATCGGGGTAGCTGGAAGGGAAAGGCTTTGATGTGAGGACCACGTGTGTTCATGGAGTGTTAATGCTTTGCTCTGGTGCTTTATTAAAAGGAGCACCTTAATTGCCAGTAGTTCCCTAGAGGCCCCGCTGCAAACGGGCTGGCAGGACAAAAGATGTTGTGCAAGTTCTCATTGCGAGCACGTATGACTATATATGGAACACATGCCTAGGATTGTCTAGTACTTGAGTGCTTTATCTTATTTATCTGCAATTTCCCTATGTTCTGATTGCTATGTGAATTGTCTTGTCCAGGCAACGCCCGTCCGTCCATCCCTATGCCTACCGCACTCGAATCCCACTGTTTACTGCTTTTGTTACTACTGTCTTTGCTTTATTGCTACTGTTACTTTACTATTCCTACTACAAAACTGTTGCTACCGATAAACTGCTGTGAGCAAGATTGTTTCCAGGTGCAGCTGAATTGACAACTCAGTTGTTAAGGCTGATAAGTATTCTTTGGCTCCCCTTGTGTCGAATCAATAAATTGGGTTTCACTTCCCTCGAAAATACTGCCATACACCCCCTATACTTGTGGGTCATCACCTACATGACCAAATAGGTCGCAACATACACGCCTACGTGGACGACATTGCGGTAATGTCAAAGAAATCAAATGATCTTATCGCTGACTAGCAGGAAACCTTTGACAATCTCCGGAAATACAACATGATGCTGAACCCAAAGAAGTGCGTCTTCAGGGTACCATCCGGCAAACTATTGGGCTTCATCGTTTCGCATCACGGAATCAAGGTGAACCCAGGGAAAATCAAGGCCATCCTCGACATCAAACGCCTGACATTCCTGAAGGACATACAAAGGCTCATAGGCTACATTGCAGCAGTAAGTCGGTTCATCAACCGACTTGGTGAGAAGGCTATGCCACTCTACAAGTTGCTCAAGAAGGCAGACAAATTCACATGGACGGACGAAGCTGACGCAGCACTCCAGGAGTTGAAGAGGATACTCTCCTCCCCACCTATACTTGCAGCACCGGTGCCAAGGGAGCCTATGTTAGTGTACATGGCAGCGACCAACCGGGTAATTATCAAAATCATCGTGGTGGAGCGCAAGGAACCAACGCACGAATACAGAGTTCAACGACCCGTTTACTATGTAAGCAAGGTCTTGACAGGATCCAAGCAGCGTTACCCGCACTACCAGAAGATAACTTATGGACTTTTCCTTGCTTCGCGTAAGCTAAGGCATTATTTCCAGGAGCACCCCATTAAAGTAGTGAGCAAAGCTCCACTGTCCGACATCATTAACAACCGCGACGCTACAGGGAGAGTGGCAAAGTGGGGCATTGAGCTTGCCGCCTTCGATGTCACCTTCAAGCAACACGACGCTATCAAATCACAAGCATTGGCAGATTTTCTTGTGGATTGGACAGAACTGCCAGAAAACACTCCTGTGCTAGAGCCAGATTATTGGGTCATGCACTTTGACGGATCAAAGTTGCTCAATCGCTCGGGGGCTGGTGTATTATTGCAATCGCCAACAGGAGAGAAGTTGCAATACGTCATGCAGATCTACTTCAACGCTACAAATAACATGGCAGAGTACGAGGCCCTCATTCACAGACTTCGCGTAGCCAAGGATATTGGCATCAAGTGCATAGTTTGTTGTGGAGATTCCGACTTGGTTGCCCAGCAAGTAGCTAGCACCTGGAACATACGGAACCCTATGATGGCAGCATATCGAGACGAAGTAGACGAAATAGCCAAGTGCTTCGATGTCTACGAAGTCAAGTACGTCAAAAGGGAGGATAATGAGGCGGCATACCTGCTGTCAAAGCTTGGATCAGCTCGTCGACCAATTTTGCCAGGCGTTTTCCTGGAACATTTACGGACCCCATCCGTAAAAGGAGCAGACCCCGACAACCCGGATAGAGTGGATTCATTTGTTAATAAAGTAATAGTGACCTCTCTGGCTTGGACAAAGCTGTTCATGGACTATCTACAAGACGAAACTTTGCTCACCGATGAAGTCGAAAGCCGGCAAATAGTACGCAGAGCAAAATTCTACGTCATCTTTGATGGCCAGCTATACAAAAGAAGTACCACATGAGTTTTCCTACGATGTGTCTCCCAACATCAAGGTATTGACATCCTTAGAGAAGTACATCTCAGAGATTGCGGGCATCACGCCGCTCGCCGGTCATTGGTGGTTAAAGCCTTCCGACAAGGATTCTACTGGACAACTGCCAAGGCGGACGCCAACAAGTTGGTACAAACATGCCTTGGGTGCTAGTTTTATGCAAGACAACCAAGTGTTCCATCTGAAGAATTGCGAACAATACTAATAACTTGGCCATTTGCAGTCTGGGGGCTGGACGTGGTGGGACCTTTGCAGACAGCACCCTATGGATTCACACACTTGCTAGTAGCAGTGGAAAAATTCACGAAATGGATTGAAGCTAAACCCATTAGAAAGCTTGATGGGGCAACAGCCCTAAAGTTCGTTCGGGATCTAGTGATGAGATTTGGTCTCCTACATAGCATCATCACTGATAATGGAAGAAATTTATCTCTCTGAGAAGTTGAGGAGTACTGCCATGAGAAAGGCATCCGCCTTGACCTAGCATCTGTGGCACATCCATAGTCAAATGGGCAATTTGAAAGGGACAATGGACTAATTCTGCACAGAATCAAGCCACGCTTAGAGGCACCGCTACATAGATCAGCTGGAGCCTGGGCGGAGGAACTACCATCTGTCATGTGGAGATTACGAACAACACCCAACAGATCCACCGGCTTGACTCCTTTCTTCATGGTTTATGGAGCAGAAGCAGTTCTCCCATCCGACATCCTCCACGATGCACCAAGAGTTTCCTCCTACAAGGAGGATGACGCTGAAGAATCCAGACGACTATCTGTGGACCTACTTGAAGAAGAGCACGTGCTGGCATGCCAGAGATTTGCCGGCTACCAGTAGAAGCTGCACGGCTACCATAGTCGTCGTGTAAAGCATCGCTCGTTTAAAGAAGGGGATCTGGTGCTTAGACTCAAGCAGGAGAAATCACACAAATTATCCCCACCTTGGGAAGGACCGTTTTTGATAAGCAAAGCATTGCTCAATGGTTCCTATTACCTCGTCGATATTCACGAGTTGAAAGATAGGCCAAAAAATCGCAAGCGCAAGCAACGTGACTTCGATGATGATTACCCAGAGACAGATCGGCCATGGAACATAGCACAACTACATCCCTTTTACACTTAGCACGTTTATATTATGTAATAAGTTTCTTATATGATCAATGAAACAAAGCATTTGGTTCACTCATATTTTCTGAGTCTTTTACCTCCTTTAGTTGTTCATTTTTGGATCATATAAACCCTTTATGCGCAAGGTTGCATTTTCCCTTGTGAAAATTCCGCCTACGGGCGTTAGCTTAAGTTTTCTGGTCTACATGTTTTCTTAAGTTTTTATGTGGATTTCGCAGTAGTGACTTTTCGGCACTCAAAGTCGGTGATTTTGTTCTTAGGTTCTTGACGGTGCTATTAAGCATCATCGCCTGAGAACATAGTTTTGTGATGCGTGTCTTCCTCTCACAAAAGGTCAAGCATACGAACCAGAATAATGGATAAGCCAACACTTGCTTAAAAAATATATACACATGCTGGAAACAGATAAGTTGCAGGAAGCTTGAATACAAGTTTTCCGCCTTAGACAAACATAAGTTTTTTCCGCATACATTCTGCAGAGACACATTTAATACAAATATTGTTTTTATGGCTCTGCTACAGGGGACTTCGTGGTGGCATCATCAGGAGAGCCAGGCCGAGATAGATCATCAAACTCTAAAGGAGAAGGGCTAGACTCGGATGAAGTCACGTCTTCGTCAAGGATCTCGGCAGGCACAAAGACATCCGCCTTGACCATCTTGGCAACTCAGGTGTTGAAGCCGGTGAGGGAATTCCAAATAGCATCGCTATCGATCTCTTGACCTTCCTCGTATACCTTCGGCATGCCAGAGGTCACCAAGTCAATGTCGGCATTGTCATAGTGTGCCTTGACCAAAGACAGGGTCATCCTTGCACCAGCCCGGATGCAAGAGGTTTTCTAGTCCTCGACTTTCTCGAGGGCTCGGCGCAGGATTTCCGCGAACTTGGCACCTGAGCCTGTCGCCTTGATATTTATACCCAGAGGTTGAACTATCTCCTTGGCTTGGGCGATGGCGGTGCTGACGAAGTTACCGGCAAGAATCATGCGTCCCTTGGGATCCGGAGCACCCTCACCGAAGTTGGCTAAGCCAATGGGAGCTGTGGTTTGCACAAAACACAAGGACCATGAGTACAAACAAGTAAAATGGTTGTCCAACTTACAGAAATAACCAAGATGGAGAAAGGTTACCAAATATGCTCGTTTCCGCTTGCTGGCATGTCTCCGCCAAGACATCACACTCCTTCTAGACTATCTTGAATGCCTTAAGGTTTCTAGCATTATGCTCTTTGGTAGCTTGGTTTGGTTCCTTGAGTTGCGCAAGTTCGTCCTTCAGGAGCTGCATCTCGGCGTCACCAGACTCTTGCATAGCCTTCATCGCTGCATCATGCCCCTTGACGGCATCAGCTAGGTCTCTCTTTAGAATTTTATTCTCATCATCGAGCTCCTGGATATGCTTGGATTACTCGATTATGCTCTTGGCCTTGGCAATGGCTTCTGTAGACGGAAATCACGAAGTGTTATTAGAAGACGGAAAGGATAATTCAATGAGAAAAGCAAGGAGCTATTGTCGGAAACAGACTCTGGCTATTTTTGATCTGTTCCTTCAGGAATTTGGTTTTACCCTATTCAAGATCTAGCTCTTTCCGAATAGCAACAAACCTCTCATTGGCAGCAATCCTCTGTTTATTCTCATTCTGCACAAAGTATTGACATGCTTTGTTTCTCTAGAGAATCTAGTCGGAACTATTCAAGTTTCAACTAAACGCTCGGGGAATACAGTACATGATTTTAAAGTAATCTAGTTTCTCTAGAGCATCTAGTCGGAACTTTGCAGTTTCAACTAAACGCCCGGGGGCTACACGGAGAAGTTCTACGCTTAGTTCCTTGGAGCACTCAGCCCAATAACTATTGGATTATCTGCCTAAGAGCTCGGGGGCTACAGTGGGATATACTACACAAAATAAAGCAAGTGAAGTTCAAAAAATTTATGATGGCAATGATCCTGAGATTGTTGGCCAGATGAGCGTAGGAATCATCGAACGTCCGGGCATTCTTGTAGATTGCGTCGGCCTGCTTGATAAGGCCATCTAGGCTCAACGTCGAAGGAGTCACAGCCAATGGAGAGGTCGAAGCTGGAGGCATGGATGAAGCCCTAGCTGCCTCCTGCACCTTCAGGGCAGATGATGGCTTGGAGGCTCCCACCTCAATCATCGCTTCCACATCCACCTCTTCCACTTCCTTCCCTTTCTCGGTGGCATCCTTAGCCGGAGCTTTAGCCACTTTTGAGGAGGTGCTCTCCTACGTCGCCTGGCCGTTGGGAGCAACATCTGCTTCGATAGAACCTGAGACATCAATGATTGGATTGACATCTGTCTCCATGGTAGAAGTCTCAGGAATGACAGGGGATGACGGCCCAACGGGGCCAGTAGATGGTTTGGCGGCAGGAGTAGGGGAGTGGTGGTGGGAGAGGGCTTGGCGGACGGACCCTTGGACAGCATATCGCGAATGTTTTTTGACCGTCCAACATCTTTGGAGGATCGCTTCAAACTAACACCAGCTTTCCTCCTGAAACGTTACAAGAGTTGAAAAAAGGTATGAGATGAAAAGCATAAAGTCGGAGAATGAAAAGTACTTACTCCACGGCAGGAGCCTTGGTGAGGGGAATGCCGGTGCACTTCTTCTTCTTCTCCACCTCTAAGGCGGAAGTGGAACATTTGGAGACTCCACTCTCCGATTTCTTCTTCTTGGCCTCAGCAACAGCGTTAGAGGAGGAGCTCTTCCGCTTTCGTGCTGCCGGAGCTGGTTGATCCTTGGAGGCGTCGTTGTCGGACGCCACCTGGATATCCTTCATCTTGGGATCATAGACCTAGGAGGCCATTTGATCCGCCGCCAAGGTTGCCAGCTGGGATACAGAGGAATGTTAGACGGACAATTTCAAGGTCTGAAAACCCTTAGAGTATATAACGAGCAACAAAGGAAACAGAAGCTACCTCTAGGAACTTGCCACAATCGAACATGTCGAAGGTGATATTGAAGCCATGCTTTTTGTCCTTCACCTTGACGATGTCCTTGAGTCGGAGCTTGATGGAGTCAGTAGAGAAGTTATCCCGCAAAATTCGCATGGGATCCCTCCTGTCTTGGTTATACTTCCACATCAGCTCAGCGCGGTGCTGCAGAGGCTGGATCCACCTAACGTACCAGCACATGGCAAGGTCCAAGCCCGTCATACCTCCGTCTATGAGCCATTCGATCCGCCTTATGGCATGATTGGCTTCATCCTCTAAAGAAAAAGAGGCTGGGGTCCGCCATGCGGGCACTTCAGTGGCAGCTCCATTGACGAAGTCAGGGTAGGTCTCAAGACGGTCTGGCAGAGGGACATCTGGCCCATAGAAATACGTGTGATGCCAGTTCTTGCAAGACTCGTGCCCTACAATGTCGGAGAAGCGCCGTCTAGGCCGGATCTTAAAGCTAATGGTTCCGCAGATCTGCAGTTCGTCCTTAGACTCTACAGACTCTCTCTTGACGGTGAACAAATATACAAACAGATCTAATCTAGGTTTGATTCCTAGATATCCTTCGCACAAAGCTACAAAGTTGTTAAGGACTAAGATTCTGTTGGGAGAGAGATTTTCGGGAAGTACCCGGAAGTGTCGAAGGACATCCAGGAAGAAGTCGGAGACTGGCAGGCTTATGCCACGTACCAGCTGAGATTTGAGGTACACCTTCTCTCCAGCTTGGGGAGAAGGGACCACCTCGCCGTTCGGCACCGCCCTCCAGATAAACTTCTCCACCACGGGGAGATACCCCTCGTCGACCAGCTCTTTGAGATCTTCGACGGAGAGATCAGAACCTCTCCACACCCCCTTATGGCAGTAGCTTTCCTCTTCAGCGGCTTCGGGCGCCGCTCGTTCTTGGTCATCGCCGGTGGATTAAGTCACGGCGAAGACGGGAACGACCACCCCCTCCGGCGGAACGATCACTCCCTAGGATAGCTCCATCGTAGCCTCGGGAATCACTGACGTGGAAGGAGCAGAGCTGCTGGAGGCCATTAGGATGAGAAGAGTGTGGACGAAGAAAGGGCTCTGGTTTGGGTTTTCACAGGAGAGGTCGAACGGTCATGCGGCTGGAGGAAGACGAAGACTGGGAAGCGAATGCGGGTAAAAAGAAATAAATTAACCACAGTGGAAATATATAGGCCTCGCGTTAAGATTCGTGCAAAGAGATCTGATGGATGGAACGTTGCCGACGTGGAAGTGAACGTGCACGGTAATTTCGCCACGTCCTCCTCTTTTGCCGCCCCTCCGTTTCGGGTTCCACACGCGTGAAAATAGCTAATGATTAATTCTTTTTTCTGTGAGTTTCGAGGTAGCATAGGCTATACCCTACGTCATCCTCCTGACAGTTGCAGTGAAGGGTCATGTCCGAAGATTCCATCGAAGAAGGAAATTATCCGACTTAGGAAACAAACACTCAAGGAATCTCTAGCTACATTGCGAAGCTGGAGAAGATTGCAGGGTTCTTTGGGAGACCTTTGAGATATTCCTGCTGGGATCACTTAGACGGAATTGCCGGCATTACTTAGACGGGAAATTCAGAGATCAACGAGCAAGACGGTGCAAGATTTCAAAGTCCTCCGGGGGCTACTGTTGGGGATATGCTATATGGGTATCCTCATAGCATGTCACCAATCCGCCTAACCCGGGTGGCCCATAGTTGGTAGCAAGGCCTATGGCCTGCTGGGCAGCCCAGTTAGATGGATCTTGAAGGGAGGCCCATGCCGGATAAAGGAAGGCTACGCAAGAGTCACCGACATACTCGTAGCCTTGGAGTACAAGACATGGAAGACTAGTTCGCGTAGGTGTAGGACTCTTTACCTTGTCCGGCAAGGACCTTTCCCTATAAACCCTAGGTCCTGGCGCCTTTATAAGCTGGCCTGTGGGATCCTTTAGGGCACAACTTCTCTGATTGCAGCGTACAACGAGCAACACCTCGCACATCGAACCTATCTCTGTAACTTGGCGTATTAGCATTATAGTCATCTATAGCAGGAGTAGAGTTCCGCCACCATTATGGGACTTGAACCTGGGTAAGATATGTTACCTCGTACCCACCAACTCTCCGCCTTACCCCACGTCTGTAAACACGCACTGTGAGGACCCCTCCATGGCGTACTCGTCGGCAATACCATGATAGTGGCCATTGAGGATCCTAGAGGAGATACGGCAAGAGCTTATCAGGATCAATGCAAGGTGGAACAAGCTTAAATTCAAGAGTGAAGCTGACATGCAGTGGCGGGCTGAGAACCCTTATTATTGGATAGAAGAGAGCAGAAATGAAGATGATATCTTCATGCGGCCGGTCGTTGGGACCAGGGGGAGAGCTGAGTGCGACAAGGCAGAGGCCAAGAAGAAGGCATCGTTGAAGGGTAAGGGCGAGGTATCGTTGAAGGGTGAGGGTGAGGCATCGTAAAAGGGTAAGGGCGAGGAAGAAGAAGAAGATGATATCTGCATGCCGCCACACGTTGGGACCAGGGCGAGAGCTAAGTGGGACAAGGTGCAGGCCAAGAAGAAGGCATCATCAAAGGGTAAGGGCGAGGCAGTTACCTATCAGAGGGAGAACTAGAGCAAGGCATAGATGTAGGGAGAGAGAGCGCTCGTATTTGTATCTTAATTACCTATCGCAAGCAAGTTATGTTGAATTCTGTTGCAAGATGTGTGCAAGTGTTTGTTGAAAGAAAATGTGAAATAGAAGTAAGGTGTGGCATCACATACATAGAAAGATATATGTCTCGCACATAGAAATACATATAGGTCTCATACATAGATATATGTCACGTACATAGGTATCAGTAGCCACATCGAGGTTCGTTAGGTCTAGGTATAGTCCATCTGTACCTCTGGGGCGCCCTCACATTACGTGGTGGTAGAATAGATCCGTCGCCCTAGGTCTGTGTATCCTGTGTGGGTTACGGTGGTGGAGTCTGATACTGGCCGAACCAGTCAACCTGATCCTGTTGTGTCTACTGATCCTCGTCCTCTTCACTCGCCCAAGAATCTAAGGACATGCTTGGGTCTCCATATCCTCCTTCCCATGTAAAATTATTAAGTACTCAACGATTTGATACTACATGCAACAAAAATAGATAGGAAAATTCTTACCCTCGGGACGATATTGTGGACGATAGCCCATGAATGGGACGTGCGGTTGCTGCTGCAACTAGTCGAAAGGGACGTACGGCTACTGCTGCTACTGGTCGAAAGTAAAGTGTGGCTGCTGCTACCACTGGTCAAAAGGAAATTGCGGCTGCTGTTTTCCAAGCTGAGCCTCCAGCCTGGTCTGGAGGTGGTGCTCTCGGCGTCTCCTGCTGTGAGAGCCGTGGACGAGGCCCATGGTGAAGTGGAGGAGGGGGCTCCTGCGCACGCGGGGTGCGCAGTTGTGTGGAGGGACGCGGGGCGGTCACCTCCGTGGACTGACGCGGGGGGCGCTGTGCTGCTCGGCGCTGAACAACGTCCGAAACGTTGGTGCACGTGATGGTCGCGTAGATACGTCGTAGCTTCTCGTCGACACGCCTGAGAAAGGACTAAGTCTACGACTGTATCCGACATGCTACAACATGGCGGAAGAAAGGGAACATCCAAACTAAGCCACGTCAGACTGTAGCTCCCATGTTAGATCGGCATGCATTTATAGCGTAGATAAGTAAATATTATATCGGGAAACAAGTTCATTGGGCAAGGATAAGAAAAGAGTATTTACCGCTGACTCTATGGACTACAAAGTCGACTGGCTAGGGTATATCTCATCATCGGGCTCGTCTTCCTCGGGTGCCACGTCCACAGGGAGCTGCTCCTCCAGTCCCAAAGATATGAAAATTGGTGTCAACATTGCCTAGTAGGGCCTCCGGCTTCAGATTCATCCATATCATTATGGATGCGGACACACTATCGCCTTCCTCTCCCTATCTGCATTAGTCCTGGATCTGGGATGTATACCCTTTCACCTGGGTTAACTTTTTTTGAAATTTCCCACTTACCTATAACCCATCATCTCGCCAGTCCATGCATTGATCACCGACTCCTTAAGAAAATAGGGAGACACAAACGAGATTGCATCCATGCCTAACTACCTGCAAGCAGCAAGTACATGGGAGCAAGGCAGGTGCAACAGTTTTTGTTTGTTGCAGGTGCAGTCACACGTTGACCATTCTTCATTGACTATCCTCACCTCCTGTGTCTTTACCTCATCTCTGATTCTGATCCTGTTGGAAGGTAGGCACACCTCAAACCTTCTTTCTTGGTTAAAGATGGCAATGGCATTCATAGACCGAACCTTTTCCATCTTGGCATTCATGTAATCCATAATATTTGGACAATACCTCGTGTTTGGGTTGTTGATGACATGCATCTAAGCCATCTAGAGTCTGTCTCTGAAGTACTTCAAATTTATGGTGAAAATACACTCCATAATGGCTGTTAATGGAACAACCATGCTTCCTCTCAAGACGAAGTTGTATGTTTCAGCGAGATTTGTAGTCATGACACCAAACCTACTCCATGAGTGTCGTGCATTAGAGACCACCTTTCCACAGGATCGTGCTCTATCCATTCCTGAAAATTCTTAATCCATCTCCCAGGCCTTCTCCTAGTACCAGGTTGGTCAAATCCTGGCAAGTCACAAAGAGCAACGAGTTCATCCTCCTATGGTGTTGATCCTGTTGCTGACTGTGTAGCTACCGCCAGTGCATGAGCCGCGCCAGCTGCTGCTCTCGCTTCTTCCTCTGCCTAACATGTTTTTAGTGAACTCATCTAGATAGGGGCGACACTTGATATACTTCCACTCCTGGTTCTGCTTGCAAAGCTTCTTGAATAGGTTCATAAGGGCCTTGTTTCTGAACTATGAGTAAAAGTTGGCCCCTATATGACGCATGCACAAACAGCTCTGCATGTCTTGCCATGGAGTTAGTTCATCAAGTGCGGGCTACGTTAGCTTCTTTATAGCACTGAGAATACTCGGATGCTTGTCATGAAGGATACACACATTCGGTATATCCTTTTGATGAGTGGATATTTGCATCATGTTTTACATTATTATTTTGCATTATAGATGTAGGATTTTGGTATTTTACAGTGTTTGCGTGCATATTTTATGTTTGTTTTCACCAAGATCGGGACAGATGATGGATCCAGTGGATACAATTATTGAAGCAGTTGTACTGTGGAGAAAACGAGTCAAAAACAACGTAAATCGCTTATTTGGGAAATATTAATAATACCAGAAGAAAACTAGAAGCGAACAACGGAGGTAGAGAGCATAACGACTAACTATATGGCAGGAGAATTTTCTCTGCCCGTATAGCTCCGGCCGTATAGCTGGTGCCGCCTCTGCCCCGTCAAATAGTTTCACCCCATGCAGTTGGTTCGGAGAGACGACATACAGAGCACCCAGAAATCGTAGAAACCTCACCTCCGGAAGGCATCTGGAGGGGGAACTCACCGTCTTCATCCTGCGCAGATCCGGGAGGCTAAGGCATCGATCTTCATCATCTACCGCTGCATCACAACCATCTTCATCCATCCCATCTACATCTTGTCTAGATCTTGTTGTAATTCCTATACTCGTTGTGGCTTTATACAAGTATTATTTATCTATGATTGTTTCCATTATTATTGCCATGATGTTGATTGCATCCATGTCTGAGTAGATCATTAGTTCTTGGGGATATGGAGAAACCCTATTATGAGATTGAAATAAGATAAAGTCTATTATGATATTCATCGCTGTGACCATGTGTTAGATTCTCTACATATTGATGTTGAGAGAAGTCGACCTCTCAATATTTGCCTCTCATGGGGACTTAATGGAGGGAACTAATTGTTGGTAGACGGGGGCGTGCTAGCACTTACAGTGACTATAAAGTTGTTAGAAATCCTTACGTATCAACTTGGGAAATCGAGGAAACTCACGGAACACTATTCATGCCATGGGATACGTCCTACGGGATTACGTTCCTTAATAGCGCAGTAATTTGATTGATATCGATTGCTGACTGTTGTGGTTGTGAGGATGATGTGAGCAGCGGTTGTTGCTTATTCGTCCACATTCGGAGTTCTTCCCACACATACATAGTTGGGAATGTTCATGATGATAATCTTTATCTTAGATCTTTACAATACTAGTGGTGTATCTGCTACTCCCTGAGAACACTTTTTCTCTATTGTAGTTCCAATCTTTATTTACATACGCGATACTTACTTTCTGTATTAAGTTACTTTGCTTTACTTTACTATTGCTCTTATACCCCAAACCCAAAAACACCTTTTTACACATTACTCGCATTTTATCTCGTTACTTAGAATTTTATCTAGCATTTCTATAGTAATATTTATTTCAAAAATTATTAGACTTCAGACTCCTGCTCCCTGTGGGATCGATATCTTTATTTCGAAACTAGATACAAACGATATGTGCACTTGCGGTCATCAAGCTATTTTCTAGCGCTGTTGTCGGGGAGCTAAGTGTTATAGGTCCTTTAGTTTTTGCTTATTTATTTTTATCTTGCTAAATTTTGTTTTGAGTTAGAGGTTTCCACCAACACGATGGAGTTTGAGCATATGACTAGTGCTAACCCACTCAACCACTTTGGGAAGCCCTATGATATTTATAAAAGTAACAACTCCAATGAGAAGACAAGGGGGTTTGAAAGAAATCCTCTACTACTTAGTATTCTACATAAGAAGCAATTTACTGGATATGAAGAAGATCCTGATCTATATGAGCATATTGCATGTTTTAAAGATATATGTGGAACTTTTCTATTGATGGGATATATTGCCGATGAGGTAAGGGTTAAACTTTTTAGTCAAACTTTGATAAGTACAGATCTCTCATGGTATAGATCTCTACCACCTGAAGCCACTACTACTTGGGATAATTTAGCTTGTGAATTTCTATTAAAATATTATCTATTATCAAAATATTTTGGAATCAGGCGTCTTATAATGACTTGGAAGAATCGTTCTAATGAAGGACTAGTAAGAGCTTATATTAGATTTAAAGATTTACTACGACTATATCCTCATCATGATTTGCCTGAATGGTATTTACTACATATCTTTTATGGTGGTTTAATTGAACCTAATAAAATTGAACTAGACTCTTTCGTGGAAGGAGCCTTTATGAATCTTCCTATACCTAAAGCTTGGGCTTTACTTAATAGAATTCGTGACCATAGAGTTTCATGGAATTTTGGTCTAGGAAGTGAAGGAGGTGTAGAAATAGAGCATGATTGTATTCATTATTATAATAAAAAGGTCATGTGAAAGAATTATCTAAAGAACTTGATCTGGATTCAGATCTTGTGTTACAAGTTGTTTAAGATTTTATAGAACATATTAAAGCTCCATAGGAGGGTCCAGTCAAGTATGATCCACCACCTGAACTAGAAAAGAAAAGAGAAGATAAAGCAACACTTGCCTCCGTAGAACCAATATATGAAGTGTCTTTCCCTAACACTGCACAGAAGCATATTTTTGAATATGAACAGGTCAAAGCAGTACAGGAAAAGAGGGAAGAGGGAAGCATGCCAGAAGTCAAGGAACATCTGAAGGAAAACAAAGATGAAGAGGTAATCAAGGAAGCAATTATGGCTATGTACTCACACTGTAACATAGTTGAACTTGATTTAGAGACTTCCATATTGTTTGAAGGTAAAACAAAGGTAAAAGATGTGGGTAAGCCTATTCTTCCCTGCATATTTGAAGAAACCTCTCATTACGGTTTATGTGATCTTGGCACCGAATTTAATGTTATATCTTATGATTTCTACCTAGAAATAAAAGAAGAAATAGAACCAGCGACAATTGAGAATACTAATATAACAATTATGTTATCCAATAAAAATCTTAGAATTCCAATGGGAGTAGTTGACAATGCAACTGTCACAATTGGTAACAAAAAATTTCCTATCGATTTTGTAGTTGTTGATATGCTAGCTGACACTTTTTGCCCTATTATATTTGGAAGAACCTTTTTGGGTGATATAGGAGCCTATGTTAACTTCAAGAAGGAGATTGTGACTCTTAAGCTTGGGGTGACGGAAAATAAATTCCATTTTTCCAAATTTAAAGACAAGCCTCCACAAGCATCAGAAGAAGAGGAAGAGAGAACCATTGAGGAAATGGCAGATCTTTTCTTTGGTAATGGAGAAGAAGAAATAAATGAAGATCCAAATTATGAAGAAATAGTTATGAAGGACAAGTCCTTAGAAGAACTAGAAGATGAATTTGATTCACTTCCTATTTTGGGACCTTCAACTAATGAGGCTTTTGAAGAGCCAGAAAAGAGAGGGGACGAGGATCTACCACCCCCGGAGTTGAAGACTCTACCAGATAATCTCAAATACAGGTTTTTAGATGATACCAATAAATTTCCTGTTATTATTAGTGTTAAATTTTCAGGAGAAGAAGAAGAAGAACTCATGAGGATACTTAAGGAGCATCGCCAAGCCTTTGGGTACTCAATGGATGACTTGAAGGGCATTAGTCCCATGATAGCCATCCATCAAATATTCATGGAAGAAGGTGCTAAACCAGTTGCGGAATTTAATAGAAGATTGAAGCCTGAAATGAAAGAAGTGGTAAGAAAAGAAATTGTACGCCTACTGGATGCAGGTATAATTTATCCTGTTAAAAAGAGTGATTGGGTAAGTCCTGTTCATTGTGTTCCTAAGAAGGGCGGTTTTACTGTTGTTCCTAATGAAAACAATGAACTAATACCTACTAGAACTGTTGTTGGGCACATGATGTGCATAGATTTTAGGAAATTGAATAAAGAAACTAGGAAATATCACTATTCGTTATCGTTCATAGATCAAACTTTAGAAAAGTTAGCAAATCATACTCATTTTTGTTACTTGGACGGATATTCTAGTTTCTCTCAAATAGTTGTTCATCCGGATGACCAACTTAAAACAACTTTCGTAAGTCCTTACGGTTTACATGCTTACCGACGTATGCCTTTTGGTATATGTAATGCCCCAGCTACTTTTCAATGATCTATGACTGCTATTTTTGCTGATTTCATAGAACTTATAATGGAAGTATTTATGGATGACTTTCTGTCTATGGAACTTCATTTACTAGTTGCTTGGATAATCTCAAGAAAGTTTTGCAGCGTTCTGAAGAAACTAATCTTGTTCTAAATTGGGAGAAGTGCCACTTTATGGTCAAAGAAGGTATAGTCCTAGGACACAAAGTATCAGGTAAGGGAATTGAAGTGGATAGACCTAAGGTTAAAGCAATAGAGAGAATTCCACCACATAGGGATATTAAAGGTATAAGAAGTTTTCTTGGTCATGTGGGTTTTTACAGAAGGTTCATTAGAAATTTCTCAGGAATATCTAAACCTTTGACTAACCTCTTGCAAAAGGGAATGAGATTTAATTTTGATGATAAGTGTCTTGAAGCCTTTGATAAACTCAAGAATGCTCTAACTCGAGATCCCACCATTAAACCACCTATCTAGGATACAACCTTTGACTTAATATGTGAAGCTAGCGATGATGTTGTAGGAGTGACTCTTGGACAACATATTGGTCGAAGATTTAATATTATACATCATGCTAGTAGAACTCTCAATGGTGCCCAAAAGAATTACCCTAAGGAACAAAAGGAACTATTTGTTGTATTTTTCTCTTGTGATAAATTTCCTTCTTATATAGTTGATGCAAAGGTGAGAGTTCATACAGATCGTGATGGCTTAAAAGAACTCCTTGAGAGGAAAGAACATAAGTCAATACTGATCCGTTAGATTCTTTCACTTCAAAAATTTGAGTTGTAGATTATAAAGAGGCAAGAAATAAAGATGTTAGATGCAGTGTCCATGTTTGCCCAGGAGGACACCAATCTTATTGAGAGGAACTTTAGTCCTGGTGATTTTCGTTTATGAGAATTATTTGATGAACCAAAGCCAATTCCTCCAAGAGAGGAGTCCTTGTTGTGGGAGAAACTTTTCATCCCCAATTAAGAAAGTGGTAGGTGCATGGTAAGTGTTCTTACCCAAATAAGTGATTTATTTTCACAATTTTTACTCTTGAAATTTCTATTTTCTAATTCCTTGTGTTTTTCTAAAGTTTTAAAAGGGTTTTACCAACTATACGGGCGGAGCTATACGTTTGGAGCGGGAGCTCCCATCGTATAGTTGGTCGCTAAACTCTCTGTATCATCTTCGTGAAATTATTTTCGATATTTGAGCCTATACGGTCGCAAGTATACGATCGGAGCAAAATTCCGGACGTATAGTTGGTCGTTAAACTCTCAGATGGTTTTTCTTTTTGGTGTCGATATCTATACGGTCGCAACTATATGACCGGAGCAAAAATTACGGCCGTATAGTTGGTCATTAAACTCTCAGGCACTTTTTGATTTTCGGTATTTGAAACTATACGATCGCAATTATACGACCGGAACAAAAATTCCGGCTGTATAGTTGGTCGTTAAACTCTCAGACACTTTTCATTCGATCTTTCTTTTCACGTAAAAAAGTTATTTTCGGTTCCGAGTCGTGATTTAATCGACCTGGACTCGAGATATTTAGAAATATCTGCCCGGAACCAACTATACGGCCGGACCTATACAGGTCGCGCCCGTATAGTTGGTTGTTACGCAGAAGGTTACTTCCAAATCCGTGATTTCTTTTTCTCTTCCATTTGGATTCTTTTCTTGGACGACAATTTGGTGTTTCTCGCGAGTTTTACCAACCTCTGACCCCTCTTATATGCTGCCATTGTTTATCTCTCTAATCGCAATCTACAGAAACCAATCTAGCGATGCGCTATCCCGCCCCAGGCCGTGGTAAACCCATGGGGCTCATTGCTCCTTCCAGGGACCGCTCTAGCAGCCCGTCCGTGGATGACTATGACGAGGCGGTGGAAAGGTTTAGCCCGAAGTACAAGGAGTACGTCGAGTCAAGCTACTTCAACAATGATTCTGATGGCGATGATGATGTAGTTAACGTCTACATCTGCCACAACATCTATGATCCACCGGATATCAATTGGGTGGCGACGAAGAAAGGTCAACAAGAGAGAGAAGATCGCAATCCACATGGGAAAGGGCGTGTGGAGACGGTCAAGTTCGTCACCACATATTCAAGGCCGCACAAGCGTAAGGAATTATTTAATATTGGTGCAGGTGCTAGCAAGGAAGGGGAGGTTCCACTCTCGAGGCTAACCATTGGCGCTCGTATGAAGGTTAAACCTCAAGAGTAGTGGAGGTATGGTTTCCACTTCCCCAATCCATCAATTATGGATGAGGAAGAAGAAGCTGTCCCCAGGACCAAGGATCGCGTGCGGGCAGTAGAGATATATCAGAAGCAGGAGCTACTCCATCGCGTCGAAGTCCGTCACCGTCTCAATGAGATGGAGAAGAAGGAAAACCTCCTTCCATTGGTGACCAAGCTCGCTGATAAAGTGGATACTCTACAATCTGATCTACGCAGGTGCTACAACCGCATAACTGCTCTAGAGGAGACCAACAAGAAGCTATGCACCACGTGTTACATGCCATGGCGCCCCAGTGATATACAACAATCACGGTATCAAATAATCGCAAGGGATTATTTGATCCTGCCTGGCTTGATTCCAAGCTTGGGAAGATCTTTAAGACCTTGTAATCTATCTTATAAGTTTTTATTATTCTCGCATTAGTTCAAACTAGAAATAAAGTTTGCATCATTAGAATTCCCTTCAGGAATAGTTGATCCCTTTTATGAAATTCCGAGTTTATTATTATATATGGAGCAATATTGAGTTTGTGTTTGCTTTATTGATATACGAATGCCTTGAGTATGATTTTACTTGCACTTGATGATAGCAATAGGAGTCTTCCACACCATTGGTATTAATGGAACACATAAAGATAATTTGGTCAATATGATGTAAGTTTACGGTTTGATTCACAAAGAAAAAATTATCTATACAATTAAGTTGAAAAAATAAAACCTTGAACAAAGGAAAATGAAATACTATCTAAATAGAGTGAGAACAAGTCGTGGTAGAATCTTAAGTTATAAGAATGCTTCATATATAGTTGGAATTTGATAATTGATATCATTGAACTTTGAATTCCTACATGAAGTGGAATATATGGCTAGCTCCTTTGCACAACAATTAAAACAAAAGTGTGAGCATATATGCAAAAGAAAAGAAAAAGAAAAGAAGAAAAAGAGTGAATGTGCAAAGAGCAAATAGGCATATGCCACTGTATTGTAGTATGACAAAGAGACACTTTTTGAGATTTTGAATCCCAAGTGAATATGTTGATCCTAAAACACTTGGGACTACCTCGTTAACTCATTCAATTGAATCAGAGTCTTTTACATTATGTTGAGATTCATCTTTTAAGAACTATTCATAACTAAGGTGTGGAAGCCTTTCAATACTATTCAGATGGTTCGAGTAAGGTAGTATTCATGAACTTATTCCCCTGTATCGTACATGATAAACACATGCTGCAATTGCCTCATTTATTTTATCGACTCAGCTTCATGAATATGAGGATCACATCCATTAAGCTAAAATCTTGCTCGAGACGAGCAAGATCTAATCTTGGGGAAGTTGATGACTGCATATTTGCATCATGTTTTACATTATTATTTTGCATTGTAGATGTAGGATTTTGGTATTTTATGGTATTCGCGCACATATTTTATGTCTGTTTTCACCAGGATCAGGACACATGATTTAATTGTATGTGTTCGCGCACATACAATTATTGAAACAGTTGTACTATGGAGAAAAGGAGTAAAAACAACATAAATCGCTTATTTGGGAAATATTAATAATACCAGAAGAAAACCAGAAGCGAACAAATGAGGCAGAGAGCGTAACGACCAACTATACGATGAGATAATTTGCTCCGCCCGTATAGCTGGCGCCACCTCCGCCTCGTCAAATAGTTTCACCCCATGCAATTGGTTCGGAGAGACGACATATAGAACACCCAGAAATCATAGAAACCTCACCTCCGGAAGGCATCTGGAGGGGGAACTCATCCGCTAGGGATCCATCTTCACCCTGCGCAGATCCGAGAGGCTAAGGCATCGATCTGCATCATCCACCGCTGCATCACAACCATCTTCATCCATCTCATCTACATCTTGTCTAGATCTTGTTGTAATTCTTATACTCGTTGTGTATTTATACAAGTATTATGCATCTATGACTGTTTCCATTATCATTGCCATGATGTTGATTGCCTCCATGTCTGAGTAGATCATTAGTTCTTAGGGAGATGGAGAAACCCTAGTATGATATTGAAATAAGATAAAGTCTATTATGATATTCATCGCTATGACCATGTGTTGGATTCTCTACATCTTGATGTTCAGAGAAGTCGACCTCTTAATATTTGCCTCTCGTGGGGACTTGATGGAGGGAACTACTTGTTGGTAGACGGGGGCGTGCTAGCACTTACAGTGACTATAAAGTTGTTAGCAATCCTTACGTATCAACTTGGTAAATCGAGAAAACTCACGGAATACTATTCATGCCATGGGATACGTCCTACGAGATTACGTCCCTTAATAGCGCAGTAATTCGATTGATATCGATTGCTGACTGTTGTGGTTGTGAGGATAATGTGAGCAGCGGTTGTTGCCTATTCGTCCACATTCGGAGTTCCTCCCACACATACATAGTTGAGAATGTTCATGATGATAATCTTTATCTTAGATCTTTACAATACTAGTGGTGTATCCGCTACTCCCTGAGAACACTTTCCCTACTGCAGTTCCAGTCTATCTTTACATACGCAATA
The DNA here is from genome assembly GCA_916181665.1 of Avena sativa. NCBI lineage: Eukaryota > Viridiplantae > Streptophyta > Magnoliopsida > Poales > Poaceae > Avena > Avena sativa. The sequence goes on along the minus strand of OV702287.1, from coordinate 422,585,079 downwards.
CTTACTTTCTATATTAAGTTACTTTGCTTTACTTTATTATTGCTCTTATACCCAAAACCCAAAAACACCTTTTTACACATTACTCGCATTTTATCTCGTTACTTAGAACTTTATCTAGCATTTCTATAGTAATATTTATTTCAAGAATTATTAGACTTCAGACTCCTGCTCCCTGTGGGATCGATATCTTTATTTCGAAACTAGATACAAAAGAACTATGCACTTACAGTCATCACCTTTACAGTTGCTATCTTTAGCTGCCTGAAAAACCAGACCCAACTCTTTATGTTCTTGTTCTCCATGAATGCAAATGCTAGTGGAACAACTTGATTGTTCCCGTCTTGACCAATGGTAGTCATGATCTGACCCCTGTACTTGCCGGTGAGAAATGTACCATCCACAAAAATGAATGGTCGACAATGAGTGAAAGCTTCTATGCATATAGCAAATAAGAAGAACATTCGATGCAGCACCCTCAAATTTGGTTCCTCCGACAACATAAAGTGTTGGATGTCGATGTTGGTGCATGGATTCCTAGCCTGTAGTGTCTCGAGCATCCGAACAAACCAGTCATATCCGTATCAAAACGAACCAAATTTGACCTCAAGTGCCCTCTGCTTAGTCCTCCAAGCCTTGTCGTAAGATATTTTGTAGCGAAATCTGACAACAACTTTATTCATGATAGCTTTCACCACCATGGATTTGGTCTCCACTATCTCCGTGTACAACAGTCTAGCCAGGAGGGTAGAAGTCAGGTTACGATGCTCCTGAAGGACATTGGGAAGTTGACATGTGTGAAACACAACATCGCTCACCAGCCAATTGGTGTCATAAATAGGGCGATAGGCATGCACCCTTGCAGGACATCCGGATTTCTCGCAAACCATTGTCAAATATTTTTGAGAGAACACTATGGTTTTGAAGACCCGTTGTGTGGACAATGCCCACAAAACAACTGCTTCCTACAGATGCCTCTTGCTAGGATATAATGCACCCTAGGAGATGTTGTTCTCATGATAGTGCCAGGAAGAGTCATGCCCATCGTTCACATTCATTGCTGTTGTGTGGTCATTATTCCAGGATGCCGGAATAGGTTGGATGATCTCTTCTTCATCAGACTCAGCAGAATCATGAGAGTTATCACTGTCTTCTTCTGAATCTTCATCTTCCATCTGATTTTGGAAGAAACCTTCATATATCTCATCTGCATCCGCCTCACCACCAGGGGAGGACCCAAGTGTAGCTGAGTGGGGCTCAAAATTTCAAATTCCTTTAGTATTTGTTAATATTTGGAAGAAATTTCTTCAGATTTTACAAATTTATGGAAGAAAGGGTCCCAGTTAATTCATTTGCCCCCACTCATGATTTCTTCTAGGTCCACCCCTACTCACCACTAAAAATGTCTTCTCATATCTCATGACTACTCTTAGCTGATTCATAACCACCGCCCCAGAGTGTGCATAACTACTCTGACCAGAATCATAATGGTAGCCACCACCACCGCCATCTTGGTCTTGACTGCTCTGGCCATGATGATATCCACCACCACCTCCATCTTGAACTTCATTGCTCTGGCCATAATAGTAGCCACCACCACCGCCACCTCCATCCTGGCCTTGACTGTTCTGGCTATAATGGTAGCTACCACCACCGCCACCTCCATCCAGGCCTTGATTGTTCTGGCCATACTGGTAGTCTAAACCACAACCACCTTCATCCTGTCTTTGACTATTCTGGCCATAATGGTAGCCACCACCACCGCCACCTCCATCCTGGCCATGATCATAACCACCACCCCCATATTGGGTATGGCTGCTCTGGCTATGACCACCACCCTCTTTCGCCAGAGGAAGCACTAAGGCGATGGGGTTAACTCTCCTTGTTTGACAAGCTTTCAATATTTGACCCATTTAGAGTCTTCTTCTATCGGTCTCAAATAAAACATAAGGGTAGTTCTTGAGTTAGACCATAATGCGTGTACACCGACTGTGTGGGTCGGAGGGAGCCCTAAATGAGCAGATATCCAATCCTTCAACTCACTAACGGACCATGTTCTAGGAGCTTGGAGCACTTCATCTATGCAGTTAAACTCACCCAAATTATCTCCGTGCTATGTTCTTCTGACGACATCAACACCGTAGTAAAACTTAATCACTACATTGTCCGATATAACTTTCGACCTAAAAAATACTGAACCTAGTCAAAAACGTATCATGCCACAATATAGTCTACAAATATCCTTTATAATTAAGAAGATCACCCCCACTAATCTATTTCTCTTGACATGCAGCCTATCCACATCAGCAGGGTGCCACATCAGCAAATTATTGTATATTTTGCTTAGATTTTAACTTGATAATCTCTAAATATCAGAAAAAAAACAGTGTACCAACATACCATGCGTCAGCTCCTGCACGTATTCCCTTCCCACTTACCTTGCAATTTATTCTCCTACACACACACCTCTTCGTATCCTCTCCCGGTTCATTTCCCGCTCCTCCTATTTCAACGATCCTTTGTTGCTCCCTGCCTCTTCCAATTCTGTTAAGTCTCTCTCTCTCTCTCTCTCTCTCTCTCTCTCTCTCTCTCATTTTTTGAACTATGATGATTTATTGTTGACTACGTTCCTTGCGTGGTTCCCTGACATTCCCCTTCTCTTTCTTAATTAGTTTTGATTTTCTAGAAGCACCCCGTATGCACCACCTGTTGCCTTGCCGTGGCCTGATCAGCTTCACCTCCAGATGTTGCAGCCTCCTGATATTTTCTCCAAGATTTGGTTAGTTAACTGGATTTTTATTTGTGAAGATTGACCATTTTTTAGACTGACGCCAAGATCACGAAATCATACACTGCAGAAAAATCTGATGTTGCATGAACCAGTGCAAGTTCCTTTTCAAGGTGCACCTACATTTTATCCAAGAGTATTAAGCACGCCCCAAGTTCATAACAGGTAACTGATATGAAGCACATCATATGTTGGATTAGCGATCTGCATTTAAAATAGACAACAAGTTCTACATAATACACGAAAGAACTAAGTATACGAGTCTGCATCTTTAAGAGACAAATAATTATCTATTGTCCATGATGGATTCAGACTGTACCATTTCAGCGTTTTCTGCTGTCTTCATCTCGGTGGCTCAACGCCCAGATTTCAGGTATGCTTTGGCTCTCCTATTTATTCTCAGTCTTACATAATCATGTGCGGTAATTCAGCCCAATATAATTCAATAGAAAAAAATGCTTCTCTATTTTTATGAAGTAATAAGGATACAATTGTGGGCCGCTTTAAAAAAGGTTTTCAGCTAATATACATGTATGTTTACAATGTGCAGTTGAACAAAATATTGCAATTTTTACATGTGTGGACGATTATATTCTTCTTTGTGACTAGAGTTCTTTTGCCTTGGGAGAGTAGTAGTAGCCGGAAAGCATTGTATTTTTTTTTTAATTTAGCATAGTAAACTTTGCAAGAATCAACTCTTATGTACAAGTAAAAATATAAATACTTTTCACATTTTTGGAGTCTATTGCACTTCAATAGTCCCGCCGCAATGCACGGGGTATCATCTAGTTCTTCTAATCCTCTAGTCCAATATTCTTACAGTTAATAGACCACATCTAAGTTTACCAAAAAATATACACAAATGACCCTAAATAACGGAATATTAGGGTTTATCCTTGAAGTGTGCCAAGTCATGTCGTGTAGCACCCTCTAGTCACTGGGACGGCACCTCCACCTGGCAGCTACCTCAAGCTGCAGCCCCAGCCGCCGCCATAGTCATTGCTCCCCAAGAACACCATCAACTTCCTCCACAAAAAGACCAAAATCACTCCACCAAGCTATCCTATCAGTAGATCAGGCCTTAACTAGATTTCTAGTATAGTTCTACAACTAATGTGGGTGCAAATCTGAGCAGGAATCCACAAAATGTAGGTGAAGCTGTGGCTGCAAAATGAGAAGAAAGAAGGAAGGGGGAAGGAAGAAGAAGAAGCTGGGCTCGCCGACACGCGGGCATGGATAAGAAGGCAGGTAGTCAGCTGTTCAACAACCAAATAGCCCTTTCGACGGTTCAACGGACGACGCGGGCATGCTCCTCCCCTGTTAGGAGACAGGCCAACATGTGGGACCGGCACGGCCTACTTTCGATAGGCTGTCGGCAGTGCAAGTTACGATGATCTCTTGTCGTTTCTTGGGCAGCCGACAGGCTCTGGTCGGCTTTTAACAGCCGATGTCGTGCTACTTTTGTAATTTCCGAATTTTAGATATTAATCGTGAAATTAATTTAAAAATTCGTATTATTTTAAAAAATAGCTATCTTGCAATGTGCAAGTATTCTCACAAAAATATTAACCATACTTTGAATATGATGATAGACTACATATAGCCAGTCTTTAGTTTTTGTCATCAAAATAGTAATAAAACCTACTAAAGTTTGTGATAAAGGCAGATCCACTTATGAACATAACATATATATATTGGATATTTTTATTAAAAACAACATCATAGATGTATCGATGAAATACATGAAGAAATTCAATACAAGATTAATGAAAAAATAAATCAAGATGTAAAGATTGACAAAATATCAGTTGACGGTTGCTAAATACACACAAAAGGCTACCATGACACTTATTTGGAACGGAGAAAGTACAACCGAATAAACAAGAAATGAAAATTAAGAGCAAGAAAATACCTAGGGATAAGAGACATAGGGCTAAAGAGAGAGCCAAAAAAGGATCTTTCGTGTATAATCCTACGCATTCACACAATCCGGGATGAATAAAAGGAATATCTAGCAAGGAAATGTGCTTTTGAACTCAATTGAATTCACAACACTAGCCTTTCACAAGTGTTACTATAAGGGAAAAACGATTTTGTTTTTGGAAAAAGAGAGAGGAAGAAACAAACGCCATGATGGGCTGGTCCAAGGGGCACGCCGTACTTTTCCTTTTTCTTCCTTCAGCAAAGATGAATTAGAGGAGTGACTCTCCTCCGTTGATTAGGCCTGTATTGCTGGAATTATGGGTTTACCCTACCCAGGCCTTGTAGCCTTGTACTATCAAACGCGGCCCATACTTAAGATTAGAATTCCTGTCTTGAAGTGAAGCAACTCGTTTCGCTGAGATACCGATGCACTGAATCATACACGAGGGAATATTAGTGCTCCCGTCCCTGAGGTGTTACCATGCTCCCACTTTCTAAAATTCAAATTTTATGTTTCAAAAAATTTCGAAAAAAAATTATAGATGTTCACAAGATCCATGACTACAATTCCTAATACTTGCATAACCAAATTCATGACACACACAGAGATACAAAACATATTAGATGTAAAGTGGGACAGATCTTGTGAACACTGATCCACCCCTTAGGTTATGCAAATATTAGAAATTATAAACACAGATCTTGTGAGCATCCACTAAATTTTTTCCAATTTTTTTGAAACATAAAAAATTGATTTTTGAAAGTGGAAGCATGGTAGCATGTAAAGAGGTGGGAGCTCGAAGCTCTAGATATTTCCTCAATCAGACACGATGTCACGACTCACGATCCCACTGGGTAACTTAAGAAAGTTGCGTGGTGCGTACATGGCATATTTCCTGGCTGGATATCCGTTCCTAAATTATGATTAAGCACATCCTTCCAACGATCAAAATTCGACTGAAAATCTTGAAGTAGATTAATTTTGGGCAAATTTATTGATAAAATAATCTATAAAAAATGTGTTCCGTATGAAAATATACATCATGATATAAATGGTATTGAGTTGGTACTCTACATGTTGATATATTTTGGTACAAACTTTGCATCGTTTGACCTATATGCTCTACGTTTTAGCAAGAAGGGTGTAAATAATAGTGTGTGGATATGGCGTCCGGTCTCATGGAGCCCCTTTTTTTTGAAAAGTTCAAACTTAAAGATTCAAAAAAATTCAAAAACAAATGTAGAAACGTAGATAATGATTTATAATACACGTATACAAACAATCATGTGAAAATATTTTGTATTCTGTCCTCGGTAAAAAAGTGAAACTTTCAGATCTGAACATAAACAACGTAATTTTAAACGGGCCTCCGTTTTTTCCAAAACGTATCATATTTGTCTTTTTTGCTGCGCTTTAAGTACAATGTATTTTTTACTGAAAATTTGCACACATGTATTTCGTATTGTGGTCTACACGTAGGTATTTTTTTCAAAAATATTTGATGCATTTCGAAAAATTCAAAAAGGGGCTCGGGTGAGCCTGTCCTCCGTATCGATTTTCCGTAAATATTATGACTAGCCACCTAAATACCCAGAACGCCTGAATAAATGATGCATTTCATGAAGATTCCTGGACCATGAAATTCCTGATCAGACAAGCTGGCTGTTCTTGTAGGGCTCTGTCATCTCCAACACTACTCCGACTGCGCAGCAATCTAGACAGCATGTCGGGACATTTAGTATCCATCTCCCTAGTGCTTCCACTTGGTAGCGTTCTGAAAGCGCCAAGGGCTTGGATGCTGGCGGAGGCAAAATCGCAGGAGCGGCAGCCCTGCTCTAGGAGGAGCTCTGCGCTCCATGGCCTCTCCAACACGCAGATCCTCTCCCTCAGTCTCGGGAGATACTGTTGATTTCGATCCATGGCTGCTGTCGCCAATCTCGGCGGCTTCAGAAGACTTGTGGGACTCTAGGCGTGGCGCGTTCTCTCCTCCTCACGAGCTCTAGCAGATACCGCATATACCCGTAGAGCAAAATAACCGCCAGTTTACGGTACGAGGTGGAAAAAATGGTCATTTCAGATACCCTAAACCGTACCGCACCTGAATTTTTTTTACGGTTTTCCGCATATCGTCGCTTCGGTGCCACATATTTCCCGTACCGAGGATTCTGGATGCGGTACCTCGCATCATTTCTTTCACTTGGCGCGAAGGACATTTTCGCTCCTGCCGCCGCCGCCGCTATTTTCCGATCTCGTCGTCCTCACGCCTGTAGCCTCTCCCTGCCGCCCACCACCGTCGTCATGGAGACTCCCCAAGCTCAGCCGACCGATTTCACAGCGGAATCTCAGCCGGCGGCCCCTCCGGTCACGGATGTCATCGATTATAGCGACTAGGAGCGCAGCCCCGCGCTGCCGGTGGTTCGACTGGCCTGGGGCCCTCCGGCGGTCGGAAGAAAATCAGCGGATCGAAGGTGCCCTCCATCCCAAAGTCCAAGAAACCCGTCAGTCGGAAGCCCCTCTCTGTGTGCACGCTGGTGACGGCTGCTCCCCCGCGTTCGGCGGATCCCCCACGTCCGCCCACCCAATTCTCTCCTGTTCCAAGAAGGTATGATCCCGTGCCGATCTGATTGCAGTCGAATTTCCCCTAATTTGTCGCACACCTTGCATAGAATTTGATTGTGTCAAAATGGCTAATTTTGAGGTAATTGTAGTGAGGATCTTCTGTCGGTTCCGTGTTCGTTCGTTGACATGATGAACGACGCGGCGATGAACCTCAACGGAGGTCCACCCCTACCTGACGAGCCTGCTAATGGTGAAGGGGAGCAAGGAGCGCCTGAGATCGATGAGTGGGACGACGATGAACTAGAGGAGGTGGACGAGGAGACCTTTGATGCAGCTCAAGATAAGGTAAAATCTAAGAGATCGACAAACTACACCGTGGAGGAAGACACGTCACTGATCCGAGCTTAGGAAGGTGTGTCCATGGATGTTGTCACCGGAAGTGACCAATCCCGAAAGAAATATTGTCAGCGGATCGAGTACAATTTTTTTCAAGCTTGTGCCGAAAAAAGCACTCGCACATTGAGATCTTTCCAAGGATGGTGGGATACAATCAAACAATCTTGCAGTCGATGGAGTGCCACCTACGAGCAAGTCAAGAATCACCCACCAAGCAGGGTAACCATTGATGAATATGACAAGGTTGCCCAACTTAGGTACAGGGACATGGCTGCCTCGAGGAACAAACCTTTCGCTCTCCAGCACTGCTGGGAATTGCTCAAGGACGGTGAGAAGTGGAGGGTACGGGATCGAGAGGCACCACCTCCTAGAAACGGTGTTGCAATTAACTTGGAGGAATAAGATGAGGAGGAAGACGAGGAACCGAAAGCAAAAAAGAAAAAGGCTAGATGGTGCGAAGAAGGTGTAAGAAGAGATTAAGAGAAAGGTTGAGCACGAAAAATTAAGGGACAAGATTGATGAAATGATGAAGCACAAGTTGCTAGTGACGCAACAACAAATGGAAACCAAGCTCAAGATGGCTGACAAGAGAGAAGAAACCAAACTACAAATGTGGCTAGCAACTCGTGAAGATGAGAAGCGTAAAGCTGAGTTTGAGGAGACGGGGATCCGTCTCGAAAAGGAAAAAGCTAGGGAAGTTGCGATCGCCGATAAAACTCGAGTTATGACCATAGATCCCGAGAAGATGGATCCGATCACAAAAGAGTTGTGGAAAGATCGAAGGAGAGAGATCCTCGAGGAAAGGAAAGCTTGCAGAGCTGCTGCAAATACAGCTACGAATGGTGGAGCTGATCGTCAGAAATCCTAGCATGTTTTTCCGTTTGTTCGTGTTGTAGTATGTGCGTCTTGTTGTAAAACTTTGAAAATTTTTGTATTGGTTTGAACTATTGGATTGCAGAATCTAGTTTGCAGTATACGTTAGTTTGCAGTTTGACAGATGGGGCGGAATAGATGCAGCATAAACTGAACCGTAAAACAGAATATTTTGTTTTGCGGTTCAATATGCGGCATCTGATCCGTCCCGCACCTTCTCACACCGCAAATGCGGTTTCCGGTTTAGCGCATCCTCTTTTTCCGATACCGCGGGATGTGGTATCTTTTATAGATGCTCTAATACTCCTCCTCATCATGCTAGCACCGGTAGACAGTTCAATGCTGGACCCCAGATTTAATCAACAACAGCTTCTGTAGGCTCTCCATACGGTGTACAGGTCCATATGGCTCAGGAAAAAGATTCAATACTAAGAGCATCTTTAGCAGATACCGTAACTCGCGGTACTGTAAATGCGGATGCGGTATACCATAAATCTGGTTTAAGAAAAATATTAGTACAGACTAGATCCCACAAACTCATACTGCAAACAGGGCCGTGGCACTGGATCGGCCCATACCCAGCTACCGCCGTGGCGCGCGTCCTTCCGGCTATAGTCCTCCAAGCTGCCTCTCGCTCGGCTCCCCGCTGCGCGCACGCGCTGCCGGCCAAGCTGTGCGGGAACTGCCGGCCAAGCTCCCGTCCGGCAGGTGCTTGATTGATTAGCTAGTAGCTCCCGCTGCTAGACATAGCTAGTTAGCTCCCGTCCGGCAGGTGCTTGATCGATTAGCTAGTAGCTCCCGCTGCTAGACATAGCTAGTTAGCTCCCGCTGCTTGATGCACGCATATGCCGGCCAGCTGTAACTAGCTAGCTAGCTCCCGCTCCGGCTACCGGCGAAGATGCAACTAGCTAGCTCCAGCTGCGCGCACACTACTAGACAAAGCTTGCTAGGTCGTGGAATCAAATAGACTCGTCATGAATAAAAGATTGATGTCTTATTCGAGACTCGTCGCCATGGAATCGAGCTCGGAGGACGACGGCGGCTATGCCACCGGAGCCGGACGGGAGCAGATGGTGGTGTATTTTCGTTGCAGGGAGGCGTTGACTGTTTTGCAGTTTACTGTAAAAGCAGCCTCCGAAACTGAATATATGCGATACACAAGGACTAATATGCGGGGGTTGCAAATTTTTTACTGTTTTGACCAGATATGCGGTATCTGTTCTGGACATATTTTGACCTTTTTTAGACCAATACTACAAATTTTACGGTATTGACCAGATATGTGGTATCTGCTAGATATAATCTAAGGCAATGACGCCAGCCTCTAAGGCGCCACGGGCGCCATGAGCCATGGGATGGAATTTCCAGGGGTGGGCAGGCCATTGGCAATCCTAAACTCTGCCACCTTGATAGGATGATCATCGTCACAGGTAATTTTTATTTTTGAAACAAAAGATGCAAAATTCACTGATGCACAAATTTCTGCTCATTTTAATATGAATGATAGTGTTGTAGTGCCATCTCAAAGAAAAGCGAGGGGTGTACATGATGTGGTCTGATGATGTGAATGTTTCAGTGCACTTGACCTCCCTCAACCTAGTTTTATCTGTTGTTACAGATCGCTCCAAGAACCAAAAGTTTGGTATTGTTTGTATATATGGGGATTCGTACCCCTAGGCTACTAGTAGTATCTGGCAAAATGTTGCTCATTTTGTGTATTATAATAGCAACCTCCCCATGTTATGTATCAGAGATATGAATCATCTATTGTATGACTCTCCCCTAATATTAATCGAAGTCGTATGCTTGCGTTTCGCTCTTTTGTGAAAAATTGTGGTTTCTTTGATATTGGTTTTAGTGGTTCGGCCTCACTTGGACTAACCATCGTTTTTCTTCGAGACCGCTTTTTCAAAGACTTGACAGATGCCTTGTTAATCATGTATGGTGTGCTATCTATCCGATTTAAAATGTTTACCATATGCCTTTGATCTATTGCTTTAGTGATCATGCCCCCATTCTTTTTTCCACGGAAGGACAATTGAACAAGCCAAAAAACTATTTCAAATTCAAAAACTGGTGGCTTAGAGAAGAGGATTTCTAGGACTATGCTAGAAGTTGCTGGGTGGGACACAACAATGATGATTATCATATGAAAGCTAACAACCTTGCCTCGAAGTTGAAAATTTGGTGCAGGAAGAAAAAACATGCATGTCGAGCTCAAAGGATTGGAGAGCCAGATTGGAAAGCTGCAATTTCTTCCACCTCATCAGCAAGACCACACAAAGGAGGCTACACTTGTCACCAGGTATGAACAAACTATAACCAAACTGAATGATGCTCATATTCAGCATGCCAAAAAAATTTGGATCAAAGATTGTGATAGAAACACTTCATTTTTTCATCGTGCTATTGCTAAAACAAGAAGGAAGAACATGATTTTGTCTATTAAAGATGAGCATAATGTTACCCATTTCATGCTGAATGGCATTGCTGCAAACACTTTCGTCTCCTACTTCAGATCTATCTTCACCTCTTCTCTAGGAGATTCTGTCAATAACATGCCTGACATTGATACCCCTATGCCTAGTGAGGAAATCTATTATATTCCTGATAAAGAAGAGATCTGGGATGTCCTTAATGAGATGAAAAGAAATGCTTCTCCGGGGCCAGACGACTTCAATTTTGAGTTTTACCTTACGACTTGGTCTTGGATTGGAGATGATGTCACTTCCCTTGTCCCGAATTTTTTCTCCTCTGCCAAGCTGCCTAACCACATTAGTGACACCCACATAGCCCTCATTCCCAAAACACTTGTGCCTTTGGTTCCCACAGATTACAGACCCATTAGCCTTTGTAATGTTATTTATAAGATTATGGAAAAATGTGTTGCAAACAGGTTGAAGACTCATCTACCAGACTACATCCACCCTTCCTTTCATTGAGGGTAGGAGAATTAGTGATATCATCATTGTTGCTCAAGAAATCACTCACTCTTTTTAGCTCTCTACCTAGAAAAGCAAAGCCTTCATGCTTAAGATTCATTTGGCAAAAGCTTTTGACAGACTAGAATGGAACTTTATCCATAAGGCTCTCGCACGTAAAGGACCGCATGGTCATTTCATTAAGTTGATGCATGTTTGTATCTCCACACCCTCTTTCTCTGCCATTATCAATGGGCATGCTTATGCAGACTTTCTCAGCTCTAGAGGTATAACACAAGGGTGTTCGCTGTCCCCTTATTTGTTTATTCTTGCCATTAATGAATTATCTATTTTATTGTCATATGCTTTGTCAGCTTCCAGACTTGCAGGTATATCTCTTGGGACCGGGTGCCCACCAATCCATTCTCTGCTCTTCATTGACAATCTTTTGGCCTGTGGGATAGCACCAGTTCAGGAACCACACATGATCAAACGAACCCTTCTCGACTTCTGTGTGCAATCAGGTCAGACTCCTAACTATGACAGATCTGGTATTATTTTTAGCAAGCACGTGGACCTTCCACAACTCAAGACATCACTCATATTTTCCCTATCCCCTTCATTGATGAAAACTTCTCTCACTTAGGCCATCCTATGATTCTACCTGCTAAAAATAGAAGTGAAGCTTATACTTTCATTCTTCAAAAATTCAAATCTAAGATCTCCACTTACAAAGCAAACTCTTTATCTCATGCAACCAAGATGGAACTCATTAACTCTATTTTGGCTTCCATCCCTGATTATTACATGTCTAACATCATTTTCTCCAAGAAATTTCTTTCCAAGATATAGGCTAAACCTTTTGGTGGGCAGGAGTTTCCTCTGAACCAACTTCTAGGCCTCTATGTCTAACGAGATGGAAAAAAAATTGCGCACCAAAAAGAGAGGGTGGTTTGGGAGTTCGAAATTTGCAGGCCACCAACATGGGACTAATTTTATCAGTGTCCTGGAGGATTGCGGAGAGGCCTAATACTTTCCTACATGACATTCTGAAGGCTAAATATTTTCCATCCTCCTCAATTAGGAGGCCCAACTCAAATGTCCCTAAATCAGCCTTCTGGTCCTCAATTCTTAAGGCACTTCCTCTTCTACATCGAAACTCTTGGTATCAACTTTGCAATGGAAATTGTTCTATTTGGAGCACTTAGTGGTTTGTTGGATGGGAGAATATTTATGATAATCTAATTATCCAGAACAAGTCTTCATTTACCCAGCTAAAGATAATCAACTTTGGTTGGCTAAAGGAAAATTCTAGAACAACTCTCTTGTTGATTCGCTTTTTCTCTAGCCTAGGCTCAAGCTATAAAGAATACTACTACTGTGCCAGCAGAGGGAAGACAATATCTTGTGTTGGAACCTCACTCCTAATGAAAAATGCAACTCTAAATCCACATATAGAACCTATTTTCAGATGTTGTTTGATGCAGATAATCCAAGACCGGATCAGGTTCTGGAATCCACAAGGAACATTATGAAGCAGGTATGGAAATGCGAAAGATGATTACTAGAGTAATTTTTTTTGCTTGGATAATACTCAGATAGGCTTTAGCCACATGGAACAGATCCTCGGAGTACTCAAGACACATTGATAAGGTATGTTGCGGGTGTGGATTTCCTCAAACTGATGTGCATTTGTTCTTTTTTTGTCCCTTTGCAAAAGCTGCTTGGTTTCTTCCCCCTTTGTTTGTTAAGTCGGAGATTCTTGCTGCCAATTCAATCGATATCTCTGAACTAATTCTCGACTTCCTAAACCAAGGGCACCCTAATGTAAATTTGAATTTCATGTTTACTTTTCTTTGGTATCTATGGAAAGCCAAGAATGACCAGCTGTTCAGAAGAAAGATGACCTCACCTTAGTAGGTGGTGCTGCACACTTATGCTCCACTCAATGATCTGGAGACAAGCTCCCATGTGCCAGTCCTAGCAAAAGCCTTGCCACCCTCAAACTTAGGACTGTTTGTTCCCTATAATTTCCATTTTATAGGTCCAAAAGTTTACGTTGATGCGGATTGGAAGTTGGGACGTACGCCAGCCTATACCACAGCTGGACTTGGAATATACTTTGCTGAATCTCATCCACAAGGCTGAACTGATGTTTTCATCTTGGCATCAAAAAGAGGTGTAGATTCTTCACTCTAGGCGGAAGCTCATGCCATGCTACTGGTTGCTCACTTTTCCTCCGCCATCAACCTTAAGGAGCCAGTTTCTTCACGGACTGCCTCAACTTTGAAAAAGTCGTAGTTGCACTGAGTGAGAAAGACCATGCAATGCTTTGGAAAATCAGAAGACATGCAATTCAGGTTTAGAATATCATCCACCCTTTGTAGGCCTTAGTCTTCCACATCTCCAGGGACCTAAATGGAGTGGCTCATAACTCCGCACATCAGGCCAGAAGATCTCTTAGATCAGTGCCTATCAGTTCTTGTAGGAACTCAACTCATAGCACATATCATGCCCAATTCTCACCGTTGTCACTTCCATTCGGCACCTGGACTATGTAATTCACGATGTACAATGATTATGAGTTAATATGGTGCGTCTGCACCCTTCTCCGTTCAAAAAAAATCTAGATAGCATGACACAACCTGCGTGGGCTAGCTAGCCAACAAAAGAGCGTGGCTACAACATGATCTGATAGGGACACGATCTAAACAAGTTCGAACTATTTCTAGTTAGGTAAAATTCAGGTGAATACGATCTACAAAGGGCTTCTGTAATAGCCGATTGATTATCCCATGCCTCTCGATCGAGTTCCGAGTCCGTCTACCAATCTTATGCATGAACACGAGCTCATAGTATCTATATTTATACCAAATAATAAAAGGAGGAGCGTTTCTGTGGTTTTGTCCGTATAGAAATGAGTGATTTGACCTCCCACTGATTCGTATATTACGGAACGATGCCATATTACCTATTCAATGTTTGTATCTTTTATCATCAGCCCAAACAATTTCCTCGTGACAACGAGTAGCCCATCACGCACAGAAAAATTCCCCTCCCTTGATCCGCACCCTCGTCGGCGGGACATCAGGACACGGAGGCTGGGTAGAGATCTTTTTTTGAAAATGTCGGGTAGAGATCTCTCCACCTAGAAACGCACAGTAAAATCATACCTTTTATTTATTTTAGTACGTTTTCTTGTCTTTTTTTACCGTCCCGGCTCCTCCCAACCACCACCGCCCTGCCGCCGATGCCTCTCCCCACCACCAGCAACCTCCCAACCGCTAGTGCCTCCCCTTCCCACCACCACCTCCATCGCCGGTCACATGCACCGCTCCTTCCCACTACCTTGTGTGTGCCCCCAAATCTCCTACACGCCCATCCCATCCTGACCACTTCCTCCGTCCCGGTCTTCAGCAATACCCTTCCCTAGGACCACCTCCGTCCCGGACGTCGGTAGTGCCCCTTCCCAGCACCACCTCTGTACCAGCCGCCGATGGTGTCTCTCCCCACTGCCACCTTCATCCTAGACAGTCCACATCGCCCTGCCTCTGGATGGATCCCCGATTGTCAGTGCCGCCAGATGGATCCCCGACACGCGCGACCCGTTGTGACGTTGCACTTGCAATCTGGGACTTGACGCGGCCTTCTCTTTGACGTGCTCGTCCTCGTGGAGGTCCGGCTTCCAACATTCTGGAGGCCATGTGCCTCGCTGCCCCAGTGCCAACAACACTGGCTCCTGCCACGGTGGCTCCACCTGCGTTCGAAGGCATGTGCACCAGAGGCCATGTTGCGCGCCTCATCAGCCTTACCATGGCGGTTTCCTTGCCGTCGACGCCGACCATGGTGGCTCCCGGCAAGTCTTTTCGATCTTTTTTTCAATTTTTGCTGGAGGAAGACAGGGAGTTAAAGTAGAAAAATATAAGAGTTAAAAAGAGAGGAAAGAGGGTCCACAGGAAAATTACAAAATCCCCTATTTTTAAATTCATCTCGCATCGGTCACCCTCAACCGTAATTAGTGTACAGGTCACGCCTAACATCGGGTTCCACTGTCAGACCCATTGTTAGGGTGGCTAAAATCTAGCATCAGTGCACATTGCAAGCCACACACTCAATGTATGTAGATTTTTCTGAATCTGCTCAAAAGTGGTGGATTTTTGAACTTTTCGCGCAATTATCGTGTTTCTTTTGGAATTGAATAGTTTTTAGGATAGATAATATTGAATGTGAAAAACTAATCGAGAACAAAGGGCATGGCTGATAAGACCGTTCTCCATAGAGGAGTTAAAATGTGTGGTGTTTGGTCCAAAGCACGATAAAGCAGCTGGTCCAGATGGGCCGCCAGCTGAATTTTATCAAGTTGGGAAGTCATAAAAGCATATTTTAAAGAGATGTTGGATGTTTTCCATCAAGGCAAGTTTGACATTGAGAGACTGAATCATGCAATCATCACTTCAATTTCCAAGGTGTTTGATGCTAATGCCATTCAATAATTTAGGCATATTTCTCTACTTAATGTTAGTTACAAAACACTGATAAAATTAATGGCAGATACGAAATTAATGGCAGATACGTTTAGGGAGCTTATTCATCATATTATTAAACGAGAATTTCATGATCTCTAATAAATTGTGTGTTAGATAACAATGCCAAGGATATTTTAATTGTGCGTTGAGTTAAGTGCTACAGATACCAAAGGATAATCTTGTGTCACCAACATCACACCTAGAGATTACCAAGAACCACTGCCCAAAAGGAGCAGAATCATGCTAGCCAGCCGGATAATCCACCACTGTCTAGGGACGGATCCGCCCCTAGCAAATTCGGCTAAGGACCTAGCGCACGGCGCTCAGATAGGGCGTGTATTATTGGCCAGATATTTGGCACTGGGCCAGATGTTTGCCCAAGTCCGAAGAATCCGGCCCCAACCAGACCCGGATAATGCGACCCCCTGGAATTTTTGCAAAGGACCAGACGTGCGACGCTCAGAAGGTGGGGCGGATATTTGGACTGGATTATTTGTTCCGGGTCGGATGTTTGCCCACGGCCAGATTATCTGGCCCCCACTTAGTCCAGGTTATCCGGCCCCAGTTGACTCCAATATTAATGGCTTCATCTCGGGAGGGGTACAAATACCCCTCCCCATATTCAACCCGGGGTCTCTCGAATCTTATGAAAAACTTTGTACTGCGTGAGCCTCAATTTCCCAAGATCCCCTCATTCATCCACCTGAATGCCTTGATCTTTGGGGGATTGAAGAAGAAGGACTTGATCTACATCATCACTGAAGAGATCCTCGGTTCCCCCTCATTCATTTGAGGGCCCTTCGATCTAGAGTTTCATTTGAATTTCTAGATCTTGGTTTCGTGTTTTGATAAACTTGTTTATTGCAGAAGCTTGTTGTCATCTTAGGAGCCTCCCATTCAGTTGTGGATGCGTGCCCCGATCTCGTTGTAAAGGCACTAGATCCTGCCTTGAAGGGTACCATATAGTGAAAAGGTGGACCAGGCTAGTTGTGGCGAGATTCATCGGAGAACAGGGTGATGCCTATTGTGCGTGGTGGTCTTAGTACCGCCCTCCCCTCCAACGCAGATGTACTTCCCCTAAAAAGGGAAGAACTACGGTAAAACAAATCTTGGGTCTCCGTGTGCTCCACTCTCCATTACCTCATTCCTATCACCGCCTTTTTACTCGTTTAGTAGCTAGGTTGGCATATAGGTAAATTCACCGTAGTTGCACATATAGAGAATTTACCTTTGTGTCAAGCCTAATTTAAAAAGGTATTAAAATTTGAAGTAGCACCTATTCACCCCCTCTAGGTTCCCATATGATCCCTTTCAATTAGTATCCGAGCCTCGACTCTTATTTTGGGCTTTACCGCCTAAGAAAGTATGGGTACTAGACTAGAGGGTGAAGCTTCAGCTAGTGTTCTGGTTACCATGGAAGATCTCGAGGGATTGAAAAATTCCTTGACTTCTTGTCAGGGGGATTATCCTCGGGTACCCCAAAGAAGCACCAAAGACAGTCAAGAAAGGCGAAAAACCATCAGGAAATAAGAAAACTGCGGCATATTCTATCTGGGATGACTAGAAGCCTCCAGTCGGCCTTCCCGCGCCTTCCTGGGCCAGCCGGCCGCATCCGACCACCTCTCCTCCCGCCCGGCTAGGCCGCCCTAGCCGGCCCACTCTAGCTCGCCACCACACCACCTGGCCTCCTGCCGGATCGCTCCCTCCGGCTGGGCTGCCTCCCCGGCTGGGCTGCGCGTCGCCTGCCCGGGTGGGCCGGCTCTGTCCGGCCGGCTGGCCCATTCAGCCGTCTGTGCTTGGCAGCACCCGGCTGGGCCGCGCCCGTCCTCGCTCCCGGCTAGGCCTCCTGCTGGTGGCTCCCCCTCCTGGGTCACCCCCACCTGGCTGGGCCTCTTCAGCATTCCCCAGCTGGGCCGACAGCGCGACCTCGGCTCCCGATCGCCACCGCCTCTTCCCGGCTGGGCTACTCTCAGCTGGATCACTGTCACCGCTGCCAGTCTTCTAGGATCGATCGATCCCAGCCGGATGGCCCTCTTCAGATCGCCCCAGGGCATTGAATTCTTCCAATCATCGTACGAGAAGGACAAGGAAGACTACACAGCGAGAAGACACGAGCCATGCTACTTACGTGTGCACTAGTGTAGCACTATGCACTGTACCTGTGCTACTGTATCATACACTATACATGACACTAGCAGATGACATAGCAAATAGTGAAGTTAGGCTAGGTGGGCCTTTGTGTTCCCTGGGCTTCCTTTATAAGACACTAGGGAGGCTCACATTGAGGGCTCTGATTCCAATCGATCAAGGCTCACTGGGAGCTAGCTCACTACTAGCACTCTCACCCTCATGTACACACGCACTACCTCAGTTAGACAGATATAGATATAGATACAGATACAGATATAGATACAGATACAGATACAGATACAAATACAAATACAAATACAGATATAGATACAAGGTTGGCATTTGGATAGCTAGACAGCTCATACATCTCGAGGAGCAGCTTGTATTCCTGATATCACACCTTAGTCAGATCGGTAGGAGTAGGGGTGTTACCTCCATACGAGGGCCCCAAACCTGGGTATTTCTTGTGTCACGCCACACTCGCTCATACCCAATCCCGCCTGCGGACACCGTCGATAGCTTCCCTACCGTTTTCCCACACCTCTATCTAGCCTCCTCAGGCACTGTCGTTCCTAATAAAACAACACTTATACCATGGCAACCCAAATGCAAGAGATGCATGAAATGATAGCGCATCTCATACCACCTAGTAAATCCACATCTCCACTCCTCCTGAGGGCACGCATTCTAAATCAAAGGATGATGCTTTGGCTAAATCTAATGAGATGGAGGTGGGGGATGGTAGCAAGGATAGTGAATCCTCTTCCAAAAAGGGAAGTGGGAAGGAGGACTATAGTGAGGTTCCTCATCTATACTCTCCCGACCCACCAATCTCTCGCCCTCATATAAACAATAGGGGTGATCCACCCAGATAAGTTCATCTTCATTTAATAAATGGCATTTTTAATGAAATCTCATGTGTGCAATTCTTCTATCAAGTTGTGGAAGATTATCGAGGTTGGACTCCATGTTGTAGATCCAACCAATATGACAAGAAGAGAATTAGTTGATAGTCAACTCAACTCCATAACTCGGAACATGATTCAACTCGGTGTGGGTCCCAAGAACATGACACATATTGAACATCTCAACACCTCTAAGGAACCTTGGGATGCTCTCGCTGAGTTATTCATCAAAAACGAGAGCATGAGGAGAAATCAGTATGATGCTGTGAGAAATCAAGCTAAAGGTTTTTACATGATGGATGGTGAGGACCATGAATACATGTATCAAAGACTCAAGTCCATTTCCACCACATTTAGAAATCATGGTGCTTCTCATGTTGATGATGCTTAGATCAAGAGGAAGTATGTGAGTTCTCTCATGCCTTTTGAGCCCACTAATTTGAATAGTATACAAGGAAGACATAACTACCATCTCATGACTTCTAATGAAGTTATGCAAGAGATGGTCTCCTTCAAGGTTGCGGCCAAGAACGTTGAAGATGCTCGTGCACGGGTAATAGGTATGCAAAAGGGTGCTAATCTTTCCTTGAAGGACAATGTGCTTGAGCATGAAGATGAAGAAAGGAACAATGATATAATTTCCATGAGCTGTCTAGAGGAGGTCAAACTCGCTCATGGTGAGTATATGGCATTCTATACGAGGAATTTTTGGAAAGATCCGCCAACACTACAACCTAGAGCAAGGGCCCTGGCACTTATAGACGCCGAGGTACATCCTTAGTCACCGTGCTTGCGCTGGCGTGGCAAAAAAAGCCGCCAGGGATAACAGCGTCGGGGATTCTCAAACTGCGTTGGATTTTTTGGCGCGGCACAACATGATCTGCCAAACTAGCGCTTCCACGACGCAACATAGGATGAGCCACGTTACATTATTGAAGACGGAAGAACTTTAGTGTCGTGTAACCGTGAATTTTTTGCCGTGTTACACCTTCCAACATCACTGAAAGTTCATTACCTTAACACTAACTGATTTAGATTGCTAATAATCTATTTCATTTCCACAAATCAAATATTACATAACATTAAGATCTAATTACATTTCTATTGCATTAACTTATCCTTAATCCTACTCCCTAATGTTGAGATAGCACTAGGGAGATGTATGCGACGACATGCCATCCATGCACGTCACTATCCTAATGCGCATGCCATCGTCTGGGCCGGGTACTGTAACGGGGCATTCCTTCTCCACGCGTCTCACTCTGACGACCAGAGCGGCACAGACACTAGCCTCCGCGCGCCTCACTTCGATAGCCGCAGCGGTGCAACCGCTAGGCTCTGCGCGCCTCACTCCGATGGCAGCGGCGGCGCGACCGCTAGGCTCTGCGCGCCTCACTCTGATGGCAGCAGCGGCGTGACCGCTAGCCTCCGCACGCCTTACTCCGATGGCCACATCGGTGTGGCCGCTAGCCTCTACGCTCCTCACTCCGACGGCCGTAGTGGCATGGATCTGAAAGAGAAACATATCCATTAGAGAAAGCACAAGATGCAAGATGGGGGGAAACCAAGAACAAGATAGATTCGATGAAGATACCCTATGCTGAGAGGAGTCTGGCACAGAGGCTAGGTCAGATTGGTCGCAAGTACGCAGCCTGTAGGTCTTCAGCTTCCAAGGCATCACAACATATGAAATGGGCCTAAGTAGTTTGTGATATCTAGGGTTTGTGAGAGTTGCTAATTAGTGCAGAGAGTGGGAGCGCAACACTGTACAAAGGGAGGTTAGTCGAGTGTGGCGACCAAGGGGACCCTGTATTATATAGGAACGGGGGTTGGTGAGATCTAGGGTTTGTTACTTGGGCTGCAGAACTAGTGCGGCCAACCACATGGGCCGACTTGCACAAAAGTCTCATAAATAGAAGGCGGGCTGCACCTGTCAGCTACCCAATTAACAATCCTTGCATTGGACGGTGTACCAAGAGAAATCCATCGTTTCCCAAGGGTGGCATGGAAAATCGCCACTTTTACGTGACATGTACCATGGCACCAAAATCTGTCGGTAACCTCTATTCCACGGCGTACAATTGGACGTCACGACTAAATGGTGCTGCATTGCCCATCCACCACGTAACCAACTATTACTGGTTCTTTTCGCTTGTGCTGCCCTAAAAATCCGCCAGGTATGGGGGTATTTTTGTAGTGCAAGGCAAAATCTGAGCTTGAACGAAGAGATGGGTAAGTGGAAGAAAGCAAAATGGTCCAAAACTGAGGTCATGTTACAATTGTGGTGATCGTTTACATTTCATTTCCGAATGTCCCTATCAAAATAGAGAAGATCATGGTGGTAGACTCGTGCTCAAGGACAAGTCAAAGGCTCCATGCAAGAAGCCTTTCTCTAAAATAAAACCACATATAAGACGCAACCGAATATTGTGTTAGTGGCACATGAGGAGTACTCGTCCAGGAGTGAAGATGAATAGGGAGAAGAAAGATCGAGGGAAGTGGCATCCATAGCCACCACCTCTACACTAATCGCTTCACTCTTCGACTCTCCAAACGATAACATCTCCAATAAGGACATCAATTGCCTCATCGCAAGGGCTTACGTGGTATCACCTTGTACCCTCATGGGTCAACTTGTCCATTCGAATGACCTCCTTGAAGAAAAAGGTAGGATTGAAAGAGAGGATGCTATCGAAATAGCATGAAAATGCTCTAGAAGAAGAGGAAGAGCTTCGAGCTTCCCTTGAGGAGAAGCTTGAATCCATTAAAGAATCACATGATGATATTGTCTCTAAACTGATTAAAGAATGTGACCATACTACTGCTAAAACTAAAAAGTTTGAAAAGGATAAGTTTGAATTTAATATTGTTCATGTTAGACTAACCGAGGAGTTAGAGAAGCTTGACAAATCCCACAAGGATTGGGAGAGTGAACACTCTATCATCACCAAGTCTCATGACCAACTTCAAATTTGATCATGCATATATTCTTGAGGAAAATGCTAGGTTGAAGGATGATCTTTCCAAGTCCTCTCTTCCCAAAGGTAAGGAATTTCTTGATGACCTTCTAACTAAGCAAAGGTCCAACAATGGTAAAGAGGGTCTTGGCTATGCCCCCAAGAAGAAGAATGAGAAGAATAACTAGAAAAAGGCCAAGCCCGCACAAGCAAAGACAAGCACCACTGTAGGAAATGATGCTACGAAGGGGAAAACTGATTATGATGGCTTTGAAGGAATCACTAACCCTCATTATCTGTTGTTTAGTGATTAATATGGTGATGTCTATGCTAGATATGTTGGGCCTTATGATGGTTATATTTCTTGGTAGATTTGGGTTCCCAAGACGCTTGTTGCTAATAAAATAGGACCCTTTGAAAAATGGGTACCTAAAACCAAGAATTGATTTCTTGTAGGGCTATGCTTCCCGTGGATCAAAATGGGTGCTCGATAGTGGATGCACAAGTCATATGACCGGAATCAAGGATATTATGATGGAGATGAGGCTAATCACGATCAAATAACTGTCTCCTATGATGATAAATCTAAATCAAATGTATTGGGTCTTGGCAATGTTGTGGTAGCCCACGATATCTCTCTTGTGGACGTCATGCTTGTTGAGACCCTCAGTTATAACTTACTTTCAGTTCGTGCCCTTAGTAAGATGGGTTTTGTGGTTTTTATTGATGATGATACTGTGGTACTCTTGTGGAGAAAGTCTCTTAAGGTCGCTTTTGCTGGGTACGTCAGAAATGACTTGTATGTGGTGGACGTTTTAGGGAAAACCACTACAGGTTCGATGTGCCTATTCGGAAAGGCCGATGAGGGTTGGATGCAGCATCACGGACTAGCCCATGTCAACATGAGAACTTCGCAAAGTCTTCACAAGGGTGGCCACATTATTGGACTAAAAGAAAAGGTTTCCTTTGCCAAATATCATGTTTGCAGGTCTTGTGTTGAAGGAAATATGCATGATTCTCCCCATCGAAGGAAGACTATTATTTCTTCCAAGAGGATCTTAGAGATCCTTCATGTGGATATCTTTGGTACTTCATCTCATGCAACTATCAGTGGTAAGAAGTATTGTTTGGTAATTGTTGATGACTATTCAAGTCACACGTGGGTTTACTTCTTCAAGTTGAAGAGTGAGACTCAACAAACCGTCATCGACTTTTCCAATGAAGTTCAATGTCAACACAATGTTCCCATATTGGAAATAAGAAGGGACAATAGAACTAAGTTCAAGAACTACACCTTGAATGAGTGATACGTTGCTAACGTATCCATAATTTTTGATGTTCCATGCTTGGTTTTATCTACTTTCTTATGTTTTATTCCAACTTTGGAGTACTTTTTATACACTTTCTGGGACTAACCTATTAACAAGATGCCACAGTGCCAGTTGCCTCTTTTCTGCTGTTTTTGGTTCCAGAAAGTCAGAAAATGAATATTCTCAGAATTGGACGGGACAAAAGCCAAAGTTGATATTTTATCGGAAGACTCACAGAGCCAGAAGACGAGACGGGGTGGGGCCACAGGGAGGCCACACCATGTGGTGGCGCGGGCTAGCCCTGGCCGCGCCACCAGGTGGTGTGGGCCCCCTGGCCGCCCACCGACCTTGCCTCTTCACCTATACGAAGCCTCCTGATGCATAAACCCTAAATCATCAAGCCTCCAGCCACGAAAAGTTCCGCAGCACCACCGCCACCGAAGGGGAGATTCGAGGGACAGAAAGTCTCAGTTCCGGCACCCTGCCGGGACGGGGAAGTGCCCTCGGAGCCATCTCCATCGATCTCCACCACCATCTCCATCACCATTGCTGATTCCCATCATGAGGAGGGAGTAGTTCTCTCTCGAGGCTAAGGGTTCTACTAGTAGCTATGTCTTCATCTCTCTCTCTATGCACGATCATATTGTGATCATGAGCTTTGTAATCAAGTAGATCTACCTTGCTACTCAAGTGCTTTAATAGATCTCTGCTCTCCCCATGTGTGTGAAGTTGACAGTGTGTACACCATGGTGGCACTTAGGCTAGAAATTTCAAGTACTTGTTATGAGTTATATTTGGAGTTGGATGTCTTTATGAAATTGTGGTGTTTGTTTGAACCATATAGTACTCAAGGTGATAGTGTGGGGTTATCTAGATGGGAAAGATGAACTTTGAGGTGTGCTGTTATAGCCCTACCATGGATTAGAGTGTCCAACCGGAGAGTAGTTCAGCGTAGTATCATAAAGAAGAATATATTTATATGAGAGTGTTCACTAGTGAAAGTATGATCCCTAGGCCTTGCTTCTAAGCACTGAAACACCGTTTGCTACTAGATCTGTTACATGTTTGCCTGCTGCCATCTTTATTTCAGTTTGCTTTTAGTCTCTTCCATGCCATCAAGTTATTTTCTATCACCGTTACCACTTGTATTTTACTATCTCTTCACCGAACTAGTGCACCTATACACCTGACAAGTGTATTGGGTGTGTTGGGGACACAAGATACTTCTTGTATCTTGATTGCAGGGTTGCTTGAGAGGGGATACCTTTGACCACTTCCTCCGTGAGTTCGATAAACCTTGGGTGATCCACTTAAGGGAAAACTTGTTGCTGTTCTACAAACCTCTGCACTTGGAGGCCCAACAACTGTCTATAAAAATACAAGTGCGTAGACATCAAGCTATTTTCTGGTGCCGTTGCTGGGGAGGTAAGTTAAAAGGTACTCACATCCTCCGGTGTGAGTGCTCGAAGTTATTTCCTTTAGATTCTACAATTTTGTCTTTTTGTTTCTTGTTTTTATTTTCACTAGTTAGGCTTAATGGAAAAGAAAAAAAAATTAGAGAGATTTTTAGTATTTTTCCTAATATAGAACATGAATTGTCTGAAAAGAAAATTAAAAAACCCATGGAACTTTCTTTGCATGCCAATAGCAATGTTATTAGTATGAATCTTTTGAACACCTTTGTTACTAATGCTATGGAAACGTCTAAGCTTGGGGAAGTTGGTTTTTATGAAAATGATCTTTTTAATTCCGCAGCTTTAAAGAACAAAATTTGCTCTGATGATACTTTATCTCCCATATGTGGTAATTCTAATGATACTTGTGATATTTTAAATCCACATATTGAAAGCATCCCTTTTAAAATACCTATAAAAATTGTTGAACGTGTTATGAACAACTGTTATTTGGGAGATGGAACTATCCATCTTGGTGATCATTTAATCTTTATACACGAATTATGCGAGTTGTTCAAGTGTGCATGTATTTCAATGAACCAAGTTAAGAGGAAGCTATTCCATTTGTCACTTAATGGCAAAGGAAGAGAGTGGTATGAGCTACTAGATGATCCTCATCATTTGGAGTGGAAGGAACTTGAATCTCTCTTTTACTCTAAATTTTATCCTCATGAAATTCATAAAGATAGGAATTACATTTACAATTTTCATCCACATGATGGAGAAAGTATTGCCCAAGCATGGGGGAGATTGAAGTCACTAATGCTCAAATGTCCCATTCCTGAGCTCCCTAGTAATATTGTTATTAATAATTTTTATGCAAGGCTTTCAGGACATTACAAGGACTATCTAGGTACATGTTTAGAGGGATACTTCATAAGTAAGGAGGTCAAAGCTAAGTGGGATCTTCTTGAAACAAATCAAAGCAATACCGAAGATTGGGATAACAACAAAGATAATGAACTAGGTATAAACTATGAGTATGATAGCATTAAGTTTTTCGCTGAAACTGCTGATTTTCAAGAGCGTAGTGCTAAATATGGTCTTGATCCTCAAATTCTTGTTGATTGTTTTAGAACCTTTGCTTCTCATATTAATGCTCCTAAAGAGAAATAGGACATGTATCATGAGCCTTTTAAAGACACTTGCAGGGAAAATGAAATTGTTATTAGTGATAGCAATAAAAATTCTCAAACCTCTGAAAGTACTATTTCTTATAAGCATGTTAATTTTTGTGGAATACATAGACCTTGTGAGTATAATCAAATTGAAGAAGAATATTGTATCACCCACAGGAATGAAAAAACTAGAATGTGGTATAAGGCTTTAAATGATATTGGTAAAAAGGTTTGTGCCCTTTATCCTTTCATTTGTGAACTTTGCTTCGAAGTGGGTCATTTCAATTTTCAATGCTCAGGCCATAATAATAGCCCTTCTAATCCAATGAGTACTGCAAGTTTGTATTGTGATGACATGATGACTCCTAATCAGCATCATGAACTTACATTATTTTTGGGGTGTGAAGAATTATCAAGAAAAACTTCTTTGGTAGATATGAGTGCTTTTGGTATGAATAGTGTCATGCATGGTTGTCATCTTTATTGTGTTGATAATTTTCACACAAATACTTACATACAAAATATTATAGAAGTTGAG
The DNA here is from genome assembly GCA_916181665.1 of Avena sativa. Classification (NCBI taxonomy): domain Eukaryota; kingdom Viridiplantae; phylum Streptophyta; class Magnoliopsida; order Poales; family Poaceae; genus Avena; species Avena sativa. Next base: position 422,558,683 of record OV702287.1, on the reverse strand, counting down.
ATTTTACCAAAATATGACAGGACTAATATGTGTTTTGATCTTATTAATGAAAATAAAGAATCCTCCAAAGTTTCTTCTATTCTCTCTAACAATAAACCAGGGTATATGGAGAAGCTTCCTTTCAAGCCTCTCCCTCCTAAAGAGAGGAAGAAAAATAAGAAGAGGAGGAGTAAAAGAAGAGAGGAAACGATATTTCCCCTAAGTATGTTTCTCCTATTATAGTTTTTGATGAGTCTGAACTCGATGATGTTCCTATGCCTATTACCTATAGTAGTGATTATGATTGGGAAAAATACACTACCTTTAATATTGAAAATCTCTTCGGTACCAATTCTGAAAATGATGATATTAATAATTGCTATACTATTAGTGTTATCCATTATCCTTACAATGATGATATGTTTACAAATGAACACACATGGGAAGATAACTATTGTATTGCTTATGATGATTGCAATGATGAATATGATATTTTCAGTCCACCTACTATTGAGGAGGAAGTTAATTATGATTACAATATGCCTCCTATATTTGATGATTATGGTGATGAAAATAATAATGATAGCTATTTTGTTGAATTTGATCCCACTATAATCAATAAGAATGACTATGTTTATGTGGGGAGTATTAATTCTTTTATGCATGTGGCTCATGGTAAGAATGTTTCATGTGATAGTTATATTGTTAATTTTATTCATGATGCTACTGAAAGTTATTATGAGGGAGGGAAACATGGTTTTATGTATCTCAACAATATTAAGTTTCCCCTCTTTATGTTGAAAATTTTGAAGTTGCACTTGTTCTGCTTTCCTATGGTTGTTGATTTGTGCTTTCATGAATTGTTTCCTTACAAGATACCTATGCATAGGAAGTGGGTTAGACTTAAATCTGTTTTGAATTTGCTTCTTGATGCTCTCTTTTACTTCAATTCATATTTCTTATGTGAGCATCTTCTCAAACTATCATGCCTAACTTAAAGGTGTTAAAAAAAAGTACTTATTGAGAGATAACCCAAAAGTTTTAGATAAGTCTTGGAAGTTATTACCTCAGTAATAACCGCTCCTTATGCTTTTTATTTGCTTTTTGTGCCAAGAGTAACCTCTAAAGATAGAGAAGTAATGATTGAGAAAGTTGCTGTCCCGAAACAGATTTCTATGCTTCACCATAAAAATTCGTGTAAAATCTTTGTACGTCCTTTTGAGGCGTGAATATTTGTGCTTCTGCCCCAGGTTGTTATCTAACTTTCGTTAGTTCAACACTTTTCGATTTGAGCAACAAAAGGTCTTCGAAATTTTTTGTCTTTACCTGTTGGTCTGTTTTGACAGATTTCTGCCATTTTCTGCATTTGCTTCTTGTTGGTTCCTTTTTGAGTTCTTTTGGAGAATTGAGTTTTTTGAGGGAACTGCTACAGTAGCTAGTGTTTTAATGGAAGTTTTATTGGTGTTAGAACTGAACCTAAAGACTTATTATCTTAAATGCACTAATGTTGCTAATAAAGATTGTATGAAGGAAAAATTTCAAGTGTATGGAAGGAATGAGTAATGAGATGAAGAATGGACTATAGCTCAAGCTTGGGGATGCCACGCGTGTCACCCCAAGAAATATCCAATAAGTACAAGCGTCAAAGCATGGGGATGCCCAAGGCATCCCTTCTTCATCAATAAAAATCCCAAGTTTCTTCCAAACGCTTCATTTTTATTCTTTCATGCACAGTTGTGTTGTTCTTGGAGCGTTTTCTTCTTTGTTTTAGTTATGTTTTTTCGTTTGCTTGGTTTGCTTAGTTTTCTGAATAAATTGGTTGGACCCCCACTTTCATACATTGGTTTTCAAATAGTTTGTTTTGGATTGAAAAAGAGTAGGAAAGTTCATGCTTAAGTGGTAGAGAGAGCTTGTTTTTGACTATGGCCTATGCTTTGTCATGCCATGCTTGATAATGTTTTGGCTTTATTCTTAGTATTATTTGCTATAGCATGACTTGTTATAAACAACTGAGATTTTTTAATGTGCCTTGGTTGAATCATGCATTGCTTTAGCATATTAAAGCATAGTATTGTGGTATTCTCCTTTGATGCTTTATTTGTGTTGACTTGGCGCATGCTCACACCATGTTATGACTATCCAAAGTCACCATAGCCTTTATGATCCTTTAGTTTTCAACTTGTAGTATCACTTTATGCTTTGATCAATGATGTTTTGTCGCTCTGCATGATTATGGCCATTATTGCTCTCTTAGTTTGTCGCTCCCAGTCTTTTGCTAGCCTCCATAACCAAGTATGAGTTCCACTCATGCATCCAACTCCTTAAAACAAGTTATTCCAAAGAGTCCACCATACCTACCTACTAGCATATGCTATTCCAAGTATATTCATGTTTTTGTTTACCTTCTGAATTAAACTTGTTATGAGAAAACTAGTGATTAAAGCTCTCACGAACTTGATGGCATACTTTACTTTTCTTGCCGTTAATAAACTTGAACCATTGTGTCGCCTATGTTGTATATGCTTGCACTTATTTATTGGGGATTACCAAAACCATGCTGTCATGGGGAACGCTTTCAATATTGCACTTGTACTTTGTACCTAGTTGATATCATGCTCTTTTGTCTATGGATGTCGTCAGTGTGAAATGAAAGGGGAGCTTGTAAGTCCATGGAGTTATGTATATGTGTTAGAGAAACGCTTGGGCCGCTGGTCTAATCCATGCTATCATGGTGGAAACCTGCAGCTTAACCATAATGAGCTGTCTATGAAGCATTCTTCTTATAAAAAAGAGTCAGAGATTGAGAAAAAAGAGAAAAAGAAAAGAGAAAAAAAGAGATATATGAAAAGAGGAAAGAGAGAAAAAAGCACCATATTCCCATGGTAAATAAGAAGATTGCTGAGATGCTCGTTGTCTACTTGCCTTGTCATTTTGATATGGGAATTCTTCCGTATCATCAGGCAAGGGGTACCCCGTTGGTGGTTCTCTATGATACACATGTACTTACGATTACAAGAACTTACCGGTGACTAAACTTGAGTAGCATGAGGAGCGGCCCTCGTATTCAAGGGACATGAGATTTCCAACTTATACTTCGTCAAGCATATACACCATAGTTTGTTCACTTTAACCTTAATCACTTCAAGATGCTTATGATAGGGGCAATGAGAGCTCAAAGCTATTAAGTACCATATTTTTTGGAAGCTCTTTATGAAACTTGAATCTCTGCTTCCTTCTATGAAGGCCTTTCTTCCACTTTATATTGAGTCTCCACCTTCTACCTTTATGCACCTACTTTGAGAGCATAGTGGCCATTCTTAGTTCTATGTGAATTGTCCCAAGACTTGTTGATTGTTGCATAACCTTGATATTGCTTGTTTAAACTATTTGTATCTAGTCACTCTTATGAACTTTGAAGGTGTCCTATGCATTTATGTTTGGTAATCTATGAGGGACAAGCTGAATGCCACTATGCTATGTTTTCTTTATGTGAAACAAACAAACGTCTTGCAAAGCATTGTTATTCATTAATCTTTTGTTTGTGCCTTTTGATGTTACAACATAGTTGCTATGTCTTATTGTTAGAACTTCATCTTTCATGCTATGTTGAAGTACTATGATCCCAGCTTTGAATGTTTTACAAATACTTTGATCAAGTTTATGATGGTGCATGTCATCTCAAAAATTATTCTTTCTTTTTATCACTTACCTCGAGGACGAGCAGGAGTTAAGCTTGGGGTTGTTGATACGTTGCTAACGTATCCATAATTTTTGATGTTCCATGCTTGGTTTTATCTACTTTCTTATGTTTTGTTCCAACTTTGGAGTACTTTTTATACACTTTCTGGGACTAACCTATTAACAAGATGCCACAATGCTAGTTGCCTCTTTTCTGCTGTTTTTGGTTCCAGAAAGTCAGAAAATGTATATTCTTGGAATTGGATGGGACAAAAGCCAAAGTTGATATTTTACCGGAAGACTCACGGAGCCAGAAGACGATACGAAGAGGGGCCACAGGGAGGCCACACCATGTGGTGGCGCGGGCTAGCCCTGGCCGCGCCACCAGGTGGTGTGGGCCTCCTGGCCGCCCACCGACCTTGCCTCTTCGCCTATAAGAAGCCTCCCGATGCATAAACCCTAAATCGTCAAGCCTCCAGCCATGAAAAGTTCCGCAGCGCCGCCGCCACCGAAGGGGAGATTTGGGGGACAGAAAGTCTCTATTCCGGCACCCTACCGGGACGGGGAAGTGCCCCCAGAGCCATCTCCATTGATCTCCACCACCATCTCCATCACCATTGCTGATTCCCATGATGAGGAGGGAGTAGTTCTCTCTCGAGGCTAAGGGTTGTACTGGTAGCTATGTGTTCATCTCTCTCTCTATGCGTGATCATATTGTGATCATGATCTTTGTAATCAAGTAGATCTACCTTGCTACTCAAGTGCTTTAATACATCTCTGCTCTCCCCATGTGTGTGAAGTTGACAATGTGCACACCATTGTGGCACTTAGGCTAGAGATTTCAAATACTTGTTATGAGTTATATTTGGAGTTGGATGTCTTTATGAAATTGTGGTGTTTGTTTGAACCATCTAGTACTCAAGGTGACAATGTGGGGTTATCTAGATGGGAAAAATGAACTTTGAGGTGTGCTGGTATAGCCCTACCATGGATTAGAGTGTCCAACCAGAGAGTAGTTCAGCGTAATATCATAAAGAAGATTATATTTATATGATAGTGTTCACTAGTGAAAGTATGATCCCTAGGCCTTGTTTCTAAGCACTAAAACACCGTTTGCTACTAGATCTGTTACATGTTTGATTGCTACCATCTTTATTTCAGTTTGCTTTTAGTCTTTTCCACACCATCAAGTTATTTTCTATCACCGTTACCACTTGTATTTTACTATCTCTTCACTGAACTAGTGCACCTATACACCTGACAAGTGTATTGGGTGTGTTGGGGACACAAGAGACTTCTTGTATCTTGATTGCAGGGTTGCTTGAGAGGGGATACCTTTGACCACTTCCTCCTTGAGTTCGATAAACCTTGGGTGATCCACTTAAGGGAAAACTTGCTGCTTTTATACAAACCTCTGCACTTGGAGGCCCAACAAATGTCTACAAGAATAGAAGTGCATAGACACCAAGCTATTTTCTGGCGCCGTTGCTGGGGAGGTAAGGTAAAAGGTACTCACATCCTCTGGTGTGAGTGCTCGAAGTTATTTCCTTTAGATTCTGCAATTTTGTCTTTTTGTTTCTTGTTTTTATTTTCAGTGCTTAGGCTTAATGGAAAACAACAACAAAAATTAGAGAGCTTTTTAGTATTTTTCCTAATATAAAACATGAATTGTCTGAATAGAAAATTAAAAAACCCATGGAACTTTCTTTGCATGCTAATAGCAATGTTATTAGTATGAATCTTTTGAACACCTTTGTTACTAATGGTATGGAAACATCTAATCTTGGGGAAGTTGGTTTTTATGAAAATGATCTTTTTAGTTCCCCAGCTTTAAAGAAGAAAATTTGCTCTGATGATACTTTATCTCCCATATGTGGTAATTCTAATGATACTTCTGATATTTTAAATCCACATACTGAAAGCATCCCTTTTAAAATACCTATAAAAATTGTTGAACGTGTTATGAACAATTGTTATTTGGGGTATGGAACTGTCAATCCTGGTGATCATTTACTCTTGATACACGAATTATGCGAGTTGTTCAAGTGTCCAGGTATTTCAATGAACCAAGTGTAGAGGAAGCTATTCCCTTTGTCACTTAATGGCAAAGCAAGAGAGTGGTATGAGAAACAATCTAAAGTTATTATTGAAGAAGGGTGTCTAAGAAGAAGGGTGTCCGCAAGAAGAGAGTTGGCAAGCTTTAGTGATCATCAAGCTCATATCTCTATGGTGGAACCTCAAAAGGTGTTCAAAGAGCTTGAAGATCCGGATTGGGTTTTGGCCATGCATGAAGTACTTAACACCTTCGAGCGCAACAAGGTTTGGAAGTTAGTAGAGAATCCCAAAGAGTATCGCAATGTTATTAGCACGAAGTGGATATTCAAGAAAAAGCAAGATGAGAATGGAATTGTTGTCATAAGCAAGGAAAGATTGGTGGCACAAGGTTTCTCTCAAGTGGAAGGCATTGACTTCAGTGAAACCCATGCTCCAGTGGCTCTCCTTGAGTCTATCTATATCCTTCTTGCATATGTTGCACATCATAATTTTGAATTATAGCAAATGGATGTAAAAATTGCCTTTCTTAATGGTCCATTGCATGAATTGGTTTATGTGAAGCAACCCTATGGCTTTGAGGACCCCAACTTTCCTAACCATGTCTACAAACTCGATAAGGCACTCTTATGGCCTTAAACAAGCCCCACGTGCATGGTATGAGCATCTTAAAGAGTTATTGTCAGGTCGTGGTTTTGAGTTTGGGTAGATTTGAAGGGGTTTTATGGCAGAAAACAAAAAAATCCTATGGTGTGAACACACCTAGCCAAGAACGAAAGTGGTTAACGTTCCAAGGGGAACGTGGATGACTTAGTCGAACTTGCTCGACCTCAAGGTCGCGAAGCTCCTCGCAAGTCTCCCCTTATCCTTGTCCGACATAGCTGACCTCATGGCCGTGTCGACTTCCAAGCTCCAAGATCCAAGCAAAATCACCACTACAAGAAAAGTTTCCTTCCGTAACGACTTGGCCCGACGATCGTCATAGAAGGCGCCTCTTTCGCGACGAAATTCTCGGCTCGGCCGTGGCCGATGGAAAACTTTTTTTCGGTTTCGCGGCTCTCTACTACAACGGAACCACTAAAACGTGCAGGAAGCTCAACTATCGCGTGGCAGAAGCAAGATTTTCGTTTCCTCGTGCGATGTTGACTCGCCAAAGTCTTTTGGGGCGTGTGGGTCCTGGACGTCAGTGTCTCTAGCGGACCATACTTTTCGGTCATGCCTCCCTTATTTGAACTTGATAATGTTGCTCGATCTATCTGCCATCTAGTCACGCTGATGGGTCCTCCATGTCAGCCTCACATTATAAGAATCGTGTGTATGATGGAATTTTTTCTTTGCTCGCACTACCCTATTCCGAACATGATAGTCCTGCTCGATGCATCTACCGTTTAATCAAACTCCTGGACCCCACATGTATTCCTCTCATTAGAAGAAATGTGTGTATGATAGAATTTTTTCCCTCGGTCGTGCCTCAGTGTTCTGAACTTGATAGTGTTGCTCGCTGCATCTACCGTTTAATCATGATGTAGGGCCCCACATGTCATCCACTCATTAGAAGAAACGTGTGTATGATGGAGTTTTTGCTCTCGGTCACGCCTTCATATTTCGAACTTGATAGTGTTGCTCGATGCATCAGCCATTTTTCCAGGCTGCTGGGTCCCCCATGTGAGCCTCTCATTAGAAGAAACATGTGCATGCTGAACTTTTTTGTCTCTCGCGCCTCCCTGTTTCGAACTTGGCAATGTTGCTCGAGGCAGAACCTGTATAAGGCTGCGCTACTGGGTCCCACATGCCGGTCTCTCTGTAAATCAAACCTGCGTATGATGGAATTTTTTTCGGCCACGTCCGCTGTTTTGACCTTGGCAATGTTGCTCGATGTGGCAGCCGTGTATGGTCTTGCTGCTAAGGCTCCCATGTCAGCCTCTCTGGTATGTTCTGGCTTGTGGGTCCTAGATGCAGCCTCGTATGTTCTGGCGGGTGGGTCCCTGATGCTAGCCTCTCTGTACAAGTATTTAACTTTTTTCCAACCCGACCATTAAACTCGAGGGATGCTGCAGGCTGGTGGGTCCGTGATGTCAGCCTCTCCGTAATGCGATATTAGAAAGTAAACCCTTTCTCAAAAAAACGTAAACCCAAGGTATATATAAATATGTACACACAGGGGATTCGAACTAAAGACCTTCAAATCAAATCAAATAGACATAAACTGAGTGTTTTGCCACTACACCAAAGATTCTTATAGAAATTGAATCATTAAACATGTATTAGTACTACAACTTATGTATCGGTCTTCTAAAAAATATTTTGTGTGTCCATGTTATCTTTCTTAAAATAAAAGCGCAGTGCTACTGGAACCTCGATTTATAAAAAGCCACATAATGGATTAGTTTCTTAAAACCATTGGTAGGCAGAGTTTTTTTAGAGGTGGGGGACAATGCCAAAAAGTCCAAATTTTAAATTCTTTTGGGGTATGGTCAATGGGATCCTATCTCAAATTTCACTGGGCTGTGGCTCGCCAGATTCAAACACAGACCTCATCGAGGGAGGAAAAAAGCGACAATTCTTTTGACAGGTAACCATGTAAAAATATCTAATGAACACACACCACATGTGCCAAAATAGGGCTGGTATCCAATGAATTCACTTGGTGAAATCATGTTGTATATCTTTACCCTCTCATCTCTGTCCAAAATGCATCCAATGGCACAAAGGCAAAAGCTCTAGAGCAAGCAGCCAGCAGCAATGATAGAACTTTTGACAAATTCAATACCATTTGAAAGATTAAGGAGTACAGAATAATAAGGCATAAAAAATTGACAGATTCCTAGTTCATATTCAACAACACTTGACCAATTCAGAAGCATTTCAAAGTGACTGATTCAGCAATACAGACACTGAAATTCAATATCACTACAGAGAGATAGTTCTTGTTTCAGCTCTAAAAACCATGCCACGCGATCAGTTTTCCCTTGATACCTTCGATCCGGATTATGGATGTAGTATAGCTTCTTTTTCCCTAGTATACCTAGGTTATCGAATCTTCAGGAAGTGAATGCATAGTGAAGTTACTTTAACGGACCTTCGGGAGTTTTAGAATTCCTTTTATGTTTTTACCGGACCAATAGCTTGCGTCTTTTTGTTGTTGTTGATGATGGAGAGAGAGGGCCTAGGGCGTTCGGTTTCAGCTGTAGCTGTGCAAAACATCTAATGGAAATAAAAGATAGAAATAAAGTATGCATGTACTTGTTAGAGCAAGATAAATTATATGTGGGCAGTGCATCCATAATTTCTATTGCCTCCACAACCACTTATAGAAATAACCTATTAGTCTCATCCATAGAAGAAAGAGAACTAATGATATGCATAGTGATGTCACCGTTAATCCCAAGCAAATCCCTCACATACAGCCATACTATCCCTTCTGTCACTAGGGTTTCCAACCTGCAGATCAGTCATTACTCATACTCCCTATACCTGGCTCAACCGACGGGGTCTTGGGTACCTGACAAGTCCTTGGAGTGAGGCAAGATAGGATACAATAATCATCATGTCATACAAACTAATACACGATCCCATCTATGATAAATAACATGCACAATCGCTGCATGGCTAGGACGAAGCCCGTAGCCCAAGGAGAATTACTCACACATAGAGATGAGATCAACAATCACAAACATTATAATGAAAATCATAAGATTGATAGCAATAGTCTTACAATGTTGCCAATCGAAGAAGAGATCTACTATTACAAGTGGTGGAATATATCTATGGAGATGGAGAAGGGTTTTGAGATCTGGAGGCGGCTGGTGATCTGTGGCAGAGACTTTTTGGCGAGGTCCGGCATGTTTTCTCGTCGCCCGAGGCTTCTTTATATAGGGGTCCCTTCACGAAAGTTGTTCTGTTTGACCAAACAGTGGCAGCGCCAACTATACGACTTGAGCTATACGGCCGGAATTTTGCTCCGGTCGTATAGTTGGTCGTTGAAGCGTCTGCCTCCGCTTTACGGCTCCTTGTTTCTTCTCGTTATTGGAAATCTCGTATCTTTGACTTTAATGTAGTGATTCCCATCTTCAAACGACATTATCTATGCAGGAAAAATATAAAAGAAAGGATTGCATACCCCTCTGAATATTAGGCATTAGTGGCAGGGTTTAAAGAGATATTTCATCATAAGTATGAATAATATCCAGTTTAAATATGGACGTAGATGGCTATATTTTAGAGCCATCATCCCTTTTCTCCAAACACACTCGATCACTTGAACACAATCATTGTCATAATATTTGGTCATATAAGGAACCGTCATATAGATACAAATATATCATACCAGTACGTACTAGTCATAGATCCAATCTAGCAAAAGGTTATCACAGTTTTACCACCCATACATGATTAGTGGAGATAAGACAACCACATAATTAATTACAATAGGATGCGGCCAAAGAGCTAGATAGCTAGGAAGTTCATGAATAACATGCGACATTCAGGGTAGCCAGATACATCGACCTTGACCGTTCTTCTAATAGTAAGTTTGGCCGCTTTTCGGAACTTGATCCACCTAGAAGTAGCTGCCAAACACCCATCAGTCGAGTTAATGGTGTAGTGTCCCTTGATTTGCAGCATCGTGAAGACTATTGTGCCCTTTTGTCTAGCATGGAGTTGCTTTGTGGCACTCTTAGGCAATTTCTGAGTCAAAGCAAGAGATAGATGCATAATTACTAAGAGCAATGCACTGAATTATGTGAAACTTGAGAAGACATTCAGAGCAGTTTATCTGTTGCCATATACTCACAAACATAATCCGGTGCGACCTTGTGATGACACATGTGTAGGATATGGTCTGACAAGGTGCTGGCCGGGCTGATGAAGGATCTTGTGTCGGTGCCTGTGCTGGGGCTAGTGCTGGTACAAGAGATGGTGCCACTAATTGTAAAGGGCTGGTGCAGGAGCCAGAAGGCCCAGAGCCGGTGCTGGAGCCAGCAGCTTGATGCTAGATTCCTTCTAAGGGGTAGCTAAGCTGACTGCAGGGATGGTAGAGGCAGATGAGAAGTGTACAAGCAAAATGGTCTCTTATACAACAGTTACTCACAAGACAATGATCAGAGGATATGATGAGTATACAAGCAAATTAAGTTACTACCTCCATTCTTTCTCCTTAGGTCAACAGGTGCCAGAGCAGGAACTAGGGCCAGTGCCACCAGCTTGATGTTGGTTACCTTCTAGGGGGGTAGGTAAGGGCACTGTAGGAGTGGTCAGAGAGGCATATGAGATGTGTACAAGTAAAATGGTTTCTTATACAACAGTAACTCCTAGACAGAGATGAGAGTATACAAGCGAATTAAGTTACTACCTCTATTCTTTCTCCTAATAAGGTCAACAGGTGTCGTTGCAGGAACTAGGGCGGCTGCCGGTGCCAGCAGCTTGATGCTAGCACCCTTCTAGGTGGTACATAAGGGGAAGCGGACTGCAGAAGTGGACAGGGTCATATGATGAGTAAAGACAATGGTGCAGAACAGTTAGTCACAAGAAAATCATTAGAGGTTGTGATGAGTACAGAAGCAAATTAATTAGTACTACCGCTGATCTTGGTCCTTCGGTCAACAGGTGTACGAGGGCGTGCAAGTATCTGCCCAGGCTTGCTAAAATCGAATGTTACCTTGTCCCCCTACTTCAGACCATTCTCACGAACATACTTGGACCAACCTCGGCCACCCAAATAGGTTGTGGCTGTCGTCTAGGAGACATCCACATCATATAGTTGCCGCATGACTTTAGGGCCCTCGCTATACAGAGTTAGAAACTTTTCATTTCCGAACATCTTGTTTATAATGGGGCAAGCGACACAGGGGACAATCTTCATGATAAAATTGATAGAGAAGTAAGGTGATAGCAAAAAAACGTGAGATACAAGATCTTACATCAAGTCGATCTAAACCACTTGGAATCCATAGCTGATACCATGGGTACCCTTTGCAAAGGGTGGCCATGCAACATGTTTCTTTCGTCTGCCTTTGGAATGGCATACAGGGGGCCCCTTTCAATCCACAAGCTTGACAAGAGGAGGGTAGCAGAAAGGGCTGAGCAGCTGGTGCGTGGTACTGATTGAAATTAAGTGGAAAAGTTAAATTATGTAAAGAGCAAGTAAATCTAATAATATAAGACAAAACCATTGCCTATAAAGGAAACATTTTTTTATGAACTTCAAATGAGCATAAACATATAGTACTAGCTGATAACAATAACATGGAAAATCATAACATGTGAAATTGTAGATTTCCAAATTATACCCACTTCTTAGAGAGGTAATTGCCCACCTGGATACTGTGTTGGCGCTTCCTTGTTGTGTAGAGGATGTCCTCTTTTGGTCCGGGCATCAGAAATCTACTAGCCTCTATAGCAGCCTCAGCCTCCACAGCAGCACCTTCAATCTGCATAAATAGCAACAGAGCTCAACAGTTCAACACTATGTAAAGTTTGACCATGTTTTTAGAAAAAAATTATAATATGAATTATATATTCTTGGATACATCATGAAACATATATTTACATCGTATGTATATAATATCATAGTTCTTGATAGTTTTTGACTTTTTTCAAAAGTTTGGTCAAACTTTCCATCGCTTGACTTTTCAAAAAAAAATATGCCTAAGCCTTGGGACAGAGGGAGTACAGTACATAGTAGTCATATACTGACTGTATGAGATAGTCTGACAGATCCAGATCTGGATTCACATAAACACAGTGCCAGAATTAATAAAATCACACATATGTTTCTGAACATCTGATAAGCATGCATGACACTAAGCGGGTAATACTTAAATCTGACTACACCATGGTAATAAGGGTATTAAGAACAAATACCTTTTTTTAAAGCTAGGCCCTCCTAGCTGGTCGGTGGCCTTGTGCTTGTTTGGTGAGTAGTGGTACTAGCTGGATCCTGCGGCATGTGGGGGTACCATCCTGTTTGCCACACCTGGAGCACCGCACGTTCGCAGGTATATACCAACGTGCTATAGTAAATGAAGAAGAGATGGTGTCATAGAGGCTTCCACAAAAACAGGATGCAGACATAGACAACTTTTAGCACATGGATACATCCAGGTTGTAGCCAACCACTTCCAGCATTAGAAAGAATGGAAGAACGCAACGAATATACTTCTACATTACCTTTTTAGGCCACTTTTAAGGGAACTGACGGGACCATCCATGTCCGTAGTGGCCATGCGCGCCACTAACCCATAGTTCTCCATACAGAATCTGACGCAAAATCCATTGCACATTACAAGTAGAAACTAAAGATTATAGAAGTGAAGAACACCAAAATCGAACCCGACCAAATGCCCCAATTAGAACAGCGGTGACCATGACCTGATCCTGAATCCATATGAAATCAGTACCACCTACCCCCACCCCCATCCCCACCACCACCCCACCCGACCCAAATGACCCAATCGATCAGAGAAGAGGAAAAATATCATGATTAGGTGATTCCGAGGTGATCAATAAGCAAGAACTCCACAATCAAAGCATACCGAATACTACTACTCCTAGTACTAATAGTACCCCGAATGGCCCAATCGGAAGCAAATTAAGCAAAGCCGGATTTCGAGGTGAGCAAATACACCCACCTATTTCAACAAGAACTCCCCAATCAGAGGTTGCACCAGTTCCAATAGTTTCTTGCTGGATGGGAGCTAGCTAGTGATGGTTTCTTGTCTTGTTGTCGGTAGAAAGGCATGGGCAGGAGAGTAGTAGTACTAGTAGTAGGGCTAAGTAGTACACTTTTTCTACAGTAAGTATTTTTAAGTGGCAGTGGCAGGAACATTTTGTCGGGAGAGAATCCCGAATTTTTGATCCCAGCTATCACGTGGTGGCTTACAGCTGTTTCAAGCGGGACCCACGTCAGGGGTGAGTTAAAGCGGGTCCCACATCAACTGGGTGAGATAATTGACCGAGCCAACCTCCTCCTTCCCTTGGTACTAGTACTAGTTCTCCCGGGTTCCTCTCCAAGGACAGAGAAAATCACCCCTCTTCGAATCAAATTGATCCCAGCTTATTATTCTTTGGCTGATTCGTCTCACGGAGAAGTGGACAAGACGACGGTAGTTGCAGAATAGGGCACCAGCATTGGGGCCTCAAAAACAGTTTAGGACATTCAGACTAGAAACACACACAAACACACATATACTCCCTCCATTCACAAATATAAGACATTCTAGCTTTGTGAAATGAATGTATCTAGACACTTTTAGTGTATAGGTTCACTCCGAACTTCTACGAACCTATATACTAAAATACGTCTAGATACATTCAACTCACAAAGCTAAACCGTCTTATATTTCCGAACGGAGGGAGTATATACTAATATACGGAATAGTTTCCAATTACAGTTCTACTAACAAATGCCTAGAAATCATAATAAGGTAGCTCCATATTACAGAACTATGGCAGTAGCGAACCAATCATGGGATAGCTCTACACTCCAAGAGTTTTACAGCTGGGCTAGTGGTCACTAGACTACCCAGACGACACCAAAACTACACCCCTGATGATCAACAGCCCTGCATCAAATCCATCCAGAAGCAGTGTACCCGATCCACAGCCGCAGGTGCAGGATCATCAATGAAAAGTTCATCGTCATTACCATCAAAGTCCTCTTCGGTCGTCTACTTCTGCGATTAGTAGATTAACAGATACATTTATAGAGAAACATCAAAGACACACAACCTGAGCATTTGTCGTTCTACAGATATACCTTGTCATCTGGTATAGCGGTAGTACCAGAAATGAAACCTGTTTCATGCAGCTTGTGCTTTTTCTCTCCTCCCCTTCTCCAAGTTTATCTAGATGCTCAGGAGATGCCTCTGTCAGTTGATCTAGTTGATCAACATCTGCTTCCCCTACTTGATCTTGATGATAAAGATATGCTTCCCCCGGTTCATATGGAGGATCATATGGTTCACAATGAAATACCCATCTAACATATGTGCTTAGCATCCTAAATGTAAAAATATGGTCTTCCACTTTACTTTGAGATAGCACCCTATGATTCACACACAACCGGCAGGGGCAATGTACTTTTGAGTTGTCACAATGACCTCTAACAAATCCCATAAATCATAGAACATCAAGGATATGTTTAGCGCTGCCTAATGGAGCAATCTCTATCCAAAATCTTCCCATCTGTTTAATTATGACATACAAGGTTGGTTATTATTAAAAGAAAAGCAGGAAACATATAGATGAAGTACAAAAACTATATATACCTATGCGTTTCAACAAATATATTGACAACAAAAATCGCCAAAGGTATTTAGGAACACAGATCCAGCGCAGAATAAATTATGACCATGCAGATTGAGGACAAATTAAACTACGTATTTGAGGAGGCAGATCGGGTGAAAGGGCAATATAATGCCAACCAAATTGATGGGGAATACCAATCTGGGTATACCCACACAATGGAGTCACCCATTGCGAGTGGGTTCGCGAGAACCAGCCACTGGACCAGGTCTACCCAGGAAGAAGAGGAGAATCCCAATTGGCTTGAACGACGACTGGCGCATATTGGAGCCAGACACCACGCCGACTTAAGGCCTAACATAGCGACTCTAATACAAAGCCCATTATCACACTTGTAAACCCTAACTGGCTGCATATATAAAGCCACCAGGGGCACCCCTTGAGGGGACATCTCTAACACGTCATATTAGATCTTAGTCTCCCGCTCCGCTTCCGGCGGCTCCATGTAAACCAATCTATGATCATATACTGGATTGATAGCAGGACGTAGTGATCCTACACCGAGGAGACATGAACCTGGGGACATCGTGTACCAATCTCGCCCCCGAATTCTCCTACGTCGTCTTTCCTTTTCCTCTACGTAAGCTACCCTATAGCATCTCCCGTGGTCAATACCACGACAGTTGTCACCAACCTAGGACAAACGGTGCTTGGAGGTGATGATCCAGACGGGATCCCTCACCATCAACAGCGGGCGGATCCAATCTGGCTGATTCATGTCAGCACGTACAATTTCACCATCTGCAACAGCGGCAATCACACATGTGTCCAATCGTCCTCACGATCAGCTCGTAGGACCAAAGGTTTTCTATTTTGCATCTACCCGATCGGCTATATACAGCTACTGAATTTTATATTCAATTCCCTTTATTTTATTTGCATTGATTACTCTCTCGGATCGAATACGTTGCCAATTGACTATTTAATTTGGGTATAATATCTTATGTACAATTGACACGTATGTATTGGTTCTGGATGCAAAACCAAATTGGAGCATGTTTCCACGGCCACACGAGCGCACTTCGGCGCTATAACCATGGAATTTGGTGGCTGCGACTACTCTGCGACATCAATGCCCAAACTGCAACAAATCAATTCTCGATGAGTCAATATATTACCTATTAACTTTGGCTATCGATTATTTATTTCAATATCTTGGTTATCCTGTCGACGTTTGACGTTTATTCTGCTTGTACATGAGAGCAATGGAGGATGGAGTCTACACTGCTCTAGATGTGCAAGATGCGAACTTGCCACGTTCGTCGACTCTCCCAACGAGGACTCGTCATCACCGGCATGCCATGTTCGGCGACTTGCTCGTCGTGGACTCGCCAGCGTGAACCCGCCGTCACGTGCTCGCCCGCCGCATACTCGTCCGGTGTGGACTCGCTCGCCGTGGACTCGTCATCACTGATTTTCCACACTCAGCGACTCGCCCACCGCATAATCGCCACGCTCAGTGACTCACCGGCCGCATATTCGCCATGCTCGGGGACTCGCCCGCCATGAACTCGTCATCAACGGCTCGCTATGTCGGGGACTCGCCTGCCTTATATTCGCCGCGCTCGGTGACTGCCCCGCCGCTGACTCTGTCCGCATTTGACAGATAAGTTTCTTTATATTTGTACATGCTATAAGTCCAAAACATATTCATCTTTTCATTCAATCTACAAAATCATACTTAGAATCGGTTTCAGTTTTGTCTGCTGTTTATTCGCGTCCGTCGAAGAAGTGAGGCTGGGTACCAAAAGGCCGACTTTGTCTTCGGGTTCAATAGTCTGGCATCGCATCCCTGTTACCCGGCAAGTGTTTGATGCTGAAAGTCTGCCTACTCGTGAAAAGATACGCATAAACCTTTCATACTGCTAGCCGATCCATTTAACAACATGTATTTTATTTCAACATCTACGAATTGTACTCTTTACAAATGTTCAATATATTTCATAAATACACCTTACTTCAGCTGTACCTTTTTTCTCCTTCTCAGCAAAACAGTATAGTGTCTTTCTCGCCACTCGACGCGCTCGGGGATCGTCGTGCTCCCGACATCGCCAGTGGCTGGTCGCCCGACCTCGCCACTCGCCGCACTCGGGGACTCGGCGGGCTCCCGACAGCGCCACTCGCCGGATGCTGACTCGGATACTAACGAGCTCGTTGGAGAACCCCAAGAGGAAGGTATGATGAGCACAATAGTAAGTTTCCCTTAGTTATGAAACCAAGGTTATCAATCCAGTAGGAGCAAGGAAACACCCCAAAGGTGTAGCTAGCTGAATATTGGCAGGACGCACTACCGGTGCCAGCAGCAACGTGGAGACCTCCACAACACAACCACAAAACTCTGTCCCCAACTTGTGATGAGGTTGTCAATCTCACCGGTTTTTCTGAAAACAAAGGATTAAAAATATCGAGTGGAAGAAAGTAATAGTTTGCAGAAAGTAAACAGAAAACAGTTATCGATTGATGGTAAAAGAAAGGACCGGGGTCCATAGTTCACTAGAGGTGGCTCTCCTTAAGATAGATAACATATTGGGTGAACAAATTACAGCGGGGCAATTGACAAACATCGAGAAAGCATACAAGCATATACTACTCATCTTGACTCCTTTGAGATTCGATTGGGCATTACAACATTATAGATAGACCGCCATCCAACTGCATCTATGACTAATAATCCACCTTCAGGTTATAATACGAACCCCCTCCAGTATTAAGTTGCAAGCAATGGATAATTGCATTACAAATTGCGTGTAAAGTAAACAATACGATTGTTCTATGAACAAAGTATTGTTATTTTCTCCCTAGTAACAACAACACATCTAGTACCTTAGAGATTTCTGTCACTTCCCCAGATTACCAGAGGCATGAACCCACTATCAAGCATAAATACTAACTCTTGGAGTTGCTAGCATCTACTTGGCCAAGATAGCTACTAACAATGGAAAGCTTGCAAGATCACAAATAACAAAGACATGATAGAATCAATAATCAATCTGAAATAGCATCTCAATATCCATCGGATCCCCGCAAACACAACATGCAGAATTACAAATAAATGATCTTGATCATGAACGGAACTCACAAGATCTAAACAAGATAGCACAAAGGAGGAGAACCATCCATCTAGCTACTACATGGACCCGTATTCCAGAGATGAACTACTCACGCATCACACCAGAGGCTTGCATGATGATGAAGAAGGCCTCCAGAGTGAATTCCCCTCTTCGGCAGGGTGCCGGGAAGAGCTTCAGATCCTTCCCGATCTAGTTATGGAGATGACGGTGGCTAGAGACTCTTTCATGGATTTTTGATCGGGTACTTAGGGTTTTCGTATCAGAGGCAATATATAGGCGGAAGGGGAGGCCGAGGGGGTGCCTGGGGCAGCCAGACCACCACCTGGCACGGGCCAGGCCTGGCCGTGTGGCCAGGTGGTGTGGCCAGGCCCCAGCCCCCCTCCGTCTCGTATTCTTGCTCCAGGTGTCCCTCGGTGAAAAACTGACTTTGGCTTTTGTCCGGTCCAATTCCGAGGATATTCATTTTCTGACTTTCTTGAAACCAAAAACAGCAGAAAACAGGCAGCTGGCTGATACGTCCATTTTGCATCACTATTCTATGTCTTAATTCACTATTATTTATTGATATATTTCGTATTGAGAGGTGATACTTATGTTATTTCATCTATTTTTGCATGGTTGATGACTTTTGGAGCATGGACCGCTGCAGTCAGGATTCTGATGGAAAAGGTGCTGTTTGGAGGCAAAATTCACGAAGATCAGAAAATCCAGGAACATATACAAAAAATCCTATTTTTCCAGAAGACTAAGGATGCCAGAAGATGGAGTGGAGGTGGGCCACAGGGGGCCCACACCACCCCATGGCGCGGGCAGGCCTAGGCCGCGCCTAGAGGTGGTGTGGCCACTCTGGCCCACTCCAGCCTCTCCCCTCTGGCGTATATCAACCTCCCGAAACCCTAAGACTTGGGGTGTGACCACAGAAAGATTTCGCCGCCTCTGCGGGCGGAAAATACTAAGAGAGAAAGATCTCTCCGGCAGACAGATTTCTGCCCGAGGAATTCCTTCCCGGAGAGGGAAGATCGTCGCCATCATCACCACCATCAAGCTGGACTTCATCGGGATCATCATCACCATCATCATCACCATCAGCACCCTCATCACCATCTCCATATTGCTGTAACAATTGGTTGAATCTTGCTATAGTTCATAGGGGAAACTTTTCCGGTGTTGATTACTCTTTGTAGTTGATGCTATTGAGTGAACCATTGAATTATTGTTTATGTTCAAATTGTTATACATCATTATTCCATCTCTGATCATGATCCATATGATGTCTTGTGAGTAGTTCGTTTTGTTCTTGAGTACATGGGAGAAGTCTTGTTGTTAGTAGTGGAGTTGTGTTGAGAAAGATTCAATAGATTGTTATTTAAGTTGTGCTGTACTTCTTCTAGTGGTGTCATGTGAACGTCGACTACATGACACTTCACCTATATGGGCCTAGGGGAATGCATTGTGTATTTGGATACTAATAGTAGGGGTTGCCGGAGTGACAGAAACCTGAACCCCCGTTAGGAAACCATTGCACAAGGGATGTAAGGGTCTTAGAGTTTAAAGATGTGGTTAGGTTTCTACCTTAATTACTTTCTTGTACTTATGGATGTTTGCAAGGGGTATAATCACAAGTATGTATTAGTCTTGGATGGGGCGGTACATTAGCACAGGTTCACCCACACAACACTTAGCAAGCTAGAGAAGATTAATCGACTATATGAAGCGAAAGCACTTGACAGTCTTCCCATGTGTCCTCGAGAACGTTTGGTCATCTATAGAAATACAACCGGCTTGTCCTTTGCTGCATAAGGGATTGGGCCACTTGCTGCATTTATTCCTACTGTCTTTTATTTACTCGTACTTTGTTTACTTGATTTATCAAAAACCCTTAAAAATTCGTTTGCTAAGTATTTGCAGAGAATTCCTAATCCATACCACTAGCCAGCACCTTCTGCTCCTCGTTGGGTTCGACACTCTTACTTATCGAAAATACTGCGATACACCCCCTATACTTGTGGGTCATCAAGACTATTTTCTGGCGCCGTTGCCGGGGAGTGAAGCGCTATTGGAGAGTGGAACTGGTAAAGGAAACTTCTACTGTGAGTATTGTTTACTTCTACAAGTTGCTTTATTTTCTTTATGGATAATTCGCTGAGTTTCTTATTTGGTAATGCTACTACCACTTCTAAGGTAGTAGATAAGCCACCACCTGCTGAGAAACATGTTTACAAAATACCTACAAGAATTATTGATCATGTTATGGATAACTACTATGTTGGGGATGGAACTGTCCATCCTGGTGATCATTTGCTCTTTATACACGAATTATGCGGGTTATTCAAGTGTGCAGGTATTACTACAGATCAAGTTAAGAAGAAGTTATTCTCATTATCACTGAAAGGAAGAGCTGAGGAATGGTATAAGCTGCTGAAGAATGGTCAAGCTCTGGAATGCGAGGAAATAGTGCCTCTCTTTTATTCAAAGTTTTATCCTCCTAGTGAGATTCATAAAGATCGGAATCAAATATACAACTTTTGGCCTCTTGATGGAGAGAGTACAGCTCAAGCTTGGGGGAGATTGAAGTTACTAATGCTCAAATGTCCCATTCATGAGCTCCCCAACAATATTATTATCAACAACTGTTATGCAAGGCTCCCTCTACATGATAAAGATTTATTGGATGCTTCTTGCGCTGGATCATTCACTCGCATGGAAGAAGAAGCTAAATGGGATCTTCTGGACCATATTCAAGACAATGCTGAAGCTTGGGAGAATGACAAAGGTAGAGAGTCAGGTATAAATTATGATTATGAATGCATTGAATTTTTATGGGAACTGATGACTTTCAAAATATTAGTAATATTTATGGTCTTGATTTGCAAGTTATTACAAATTGCTTTAGATCTTTTGCTTCCTATATCGAAATTCCAAAAAGGGGTTGGAACAAGTACCATGCACCTTACAAAGATATTGTTGACTATGCTCCTATTAGAAGTGCTGAGTATTGCATTATTGACCCCATCTTACCCGAACCTTATATCGAGAAGATTTCCTTCCCCGAAAAGGTAAAGGACCATCCAATGATAACTAATGTAATCACCAAAAGTGAAAAAAGAACTGTAAAACCTGATGAACAAATAAACACTGAACCTGTGGTAGCAATTGTGAAAGACCTTGTCACTAAAAGCGTAGAAGATGGGCACATAGTCTTTCGTGAGGATGCTTCTAATATTGTTTCACATCCCAATAGAACTAAAAGGCTAGTGTTCCCGTGCTTTCTGTTAAAATTGGTGATCATTGCTATTATGGTTTATGTGATATTGGTGCAAGTTCTAGTGCTATTCCTTATGAGCTTTACAGAGAAATTATGCATGAGATCAGTCCTTGCTAGTTGGAAGAGATTGATGTGGTTATTCACCTTGCTAATAGAGAGGCTGTCTCTCCAATTGGTATTTTACGAGACATGGAAGTCATTTGTGGTAAGATTAAGTACCCCGCTGATTTTCTTGTACTTGGTTCGGCTGCTAGTAAAACCTACCCTATCATTTTTGGTAGACCTTTCTTGAGTACTTGTGGAGCTATTATTGATTGCAAGAGGGAGAAAATCTTGACTAAGTTTGATGGGGGAATCTTATGACTTTAATTTTTCGAAATTTACTAAAGAACCTTGCGAAGAGGAAACCCATAATGAGGATTTTAGGGTTGAACAACTTGCTTCTATTTCTCTTGATCCTAACAATGCTTTGCAGCAATTTATGGAAGCTCATGAAAGTGAAATCTTCATGGAAGAAAGGAATGAGATTGACAGGATCCTCCGTGATCAACCTAAGATGCTTAAGCATGACTTGCCTGTGGAAGACTTGGGTACCACGATGCCACGTAAAAAGGATCCGGTTTTTGATCTAAAACCTCTCCCTAATGATCTTAAATATGCTTTTATTGATGATAAAAAGATATATCCTGTTATTATTAGCGCTAAACTTTCAGTGGAGGAAGAAGAAAGATTATTGGAGGTTTTGAGGAAACACCGAGGAGCTATGGGCTATACTCTGGATGATTTGAAAGGGATTTCACCTACTATATGTCAGCATTCTATCAACATAGAACCAGATGCGAAGCCAGTAGTGGAGCACCAACGATGTTTAAATCCTAAGATGAAGGAAGTGGTAAGGAATGAGGTATTGAAACTCCTTGACGCTGGTATTATTTACCCTATTGCTGATAGTGAATGGGTTAGTCCTGTTCATTGTGTTCCTAAAAAGGGAGGTATTACCGTTGTCCCTAATGATAATGATGAGCTTATTCCTAAAAGAATAGTGGTAGGCTATAGGATGTGCATCGATTTTAGGAAACTCAATAAAGTTACTAAGAAAGATCACTACCCGCTTCCTTTTATTGATCAAATGTTGGAAAGGTTATCTAAAAAGACCCATTTTTGTTTTCTTGATGGTTATTCTGGTTTCTCTCAAATTTCTGTTAAACAACAAGATCAAGAAAAAACTACTTTCACTTGCCCTTATGGAACTTATGCTTATAGACGTATGCCTTTTGGTTTATGTAATGCTCCTGCTACTTTCCAAAGGTGCATGTCTGCTATCTTTCATGGCTTTTGTGAGGAAATTGTAGAAGTGTTCATGGATGACTTTTCTGTCTATGGAACTTCTTTTGATAATTGTCTGCACAACCTTGATAAAGTTTTGTAGAGATGTGAAGAAACTAATCTTGTTCTTAATTGGGAGAAATGCCACTTCATGGTTAATGAAGGGATTGTTATTGGGCATAAAGTTTCTGAAAGAGGCATAGAAGTTGATAGAGCTAAGATTGAGGCAATTGAGAAGATGCCATGCCCAAGAGACATCAAAGGTATTCGTAGTATCCTTGGTCATGCTGGTTTCTATAGAAGGTTTATTAAGGACTTTTCTAGGATATCAAAACCCCTTACTAGTCTTCTTCAAAAAGATGTACCCTTCGTTTTTGATGATGATTGTAAGGAAGATTTTGAAACTCTTAACAAGGCTTTAACTACAACCCCTATTGTTCAACCACCTGATTGGAGTCTACCCTTTGAAATAATGTGTGATGCTAGTGATTTTGCTGTAGGTGCTGTCCTTGGGCAACGTATTGATAAATAAGCTAAACGTTATCCATTAAGCTAGTAAGACTCTAGACGCTTCTCAAAGGAATTATGCTATTACTGAAAAGGAATTTCTAGCTGTTGTTTTTGCTTGTGATAAGTTTAGGCCCTATATTGTCGACTCAAAAGTAACCATTCATACTGATCATGCTGCTATTAAGAATCTTATGACGAAGAAGGACGCTAAGCCTAGGCTTATTAGATGGGTACTGCTTTTACAAGAGTTTGATCTACATATAGTAGATAGAAAGGGTGCTGAAAATCCTGTAGCTGATAATTTATCTCATTATGAAAACATCTCTTTTGACCCTATGCCTGTTAATGATAGTTTCCTGAATGAACAGTTAGCTACAGTGGGGGGGTGAGCTTGCGAGGAAGCCCTTGGTATGATGATTATGCTAACTTTATTGTCTCCAAGTATTTGCCTCCAACTTTTACAGCTCAGCAAAGAAGAAAGTTCTTCTATGATCTGAGACATTATTTTTGGGATGACCCACACTTATACAAAGAAGGAGTTGATGGTATTATGCGAAGATGTGTTCTAGAATATGAACAAAAAGAGATATTGCGTAAATGCCATGGTAGTGCCTATGGAGGACATCATGCAGGAGATAGAACTTGACAAAAGGTACTACAATCAGGTTTCTACTGGCCTACCCTTTTTAAAGATGCAAGAAAATTTGTTTTATCTTGTGATGAATGTCAGCATGTTGGTAATATTTCTAGACGCAATGAAATGCCTATGAACTACTCTCTAGTTATTGAACCTTTTGACTGTTGGGGATTTGACTTTATGGGTCCTTTCCCTCCTTCGAAAGGCTACACTCATATTCTTGTTGCCGTAGATTATGTTACTAAGTGGGTAGAAGCCATTCCTACAAAAACTGCTGACAGAGAAACCTCTCTAAAAATGCTTAAAGATGTTATCTTTCCTAGGTTTAGAGTGCCTAGGTATCTCATGACTGATGGGGGTTCTCATTTCATTCATGGCGGTTTTAGGAAGACCCTCGCTAAATATGATGTTAATCGTAGAATTGCTTCAGCTTATCACCCCCAAACTAGCGGGCAAGTAGAGTTATCAAATAGAGAAATTAAATCTATCTTGCAAAAGACTGTTAGTAGGTCTAGAAAAAACTGGGCTAAGAAGTTGAATGATGCTTTATGGGCTTATAGAACTGCTTATAAAAATCCTATGAGAATGTCTCCTTATAAAATGGTTTATGGGAAAGCTTGCCACCTACCGTTAGAATTAGAACACAAAGCTTATCGGGAAGTGAAAGAACTAAATATAGATTGTAAGCTCGCTGGTGAGAAAAGATTATTTGACTTAAGTTCTTTAGATGAATGGAGGAGTGAAGCCTATGAGAATGCTAGGCTATTTAAGGAAAAAGTTAAAAGATGGCATGACAAGCGAATACTTAAGAGAGAATTTCATGTTGGTGAGAAAGTTCTATTGTATATGTCTCGTCTCACATTTTTTGCAGGTAAGCTACTATCAAAATGGGAAGGACCTTTCATCATTGAAGAAGTATCCTGTTTAGGAGCAATAAAAATTTCTTCTCTAAAAGATAATACTACACAAGTAGTGAATGGACAGCGACTCAAACACTATATTGCTGGAGATTCTTACAATGAAGATGTTGATGCCTTTCAAGTTATAACTCCAGAGAAATTCATTGAGGACCAAATTCAGAGACATGCAGAGTCTGTTTCCAACAAGGT
Organism: Avena sativa; assembly: GCA_916181665.1. NCBI lineage: Eukaryota > Viridiplantae > Streptophyta > Magnoliopsida > Poales > Poaceae > Avena > Avena sativa. The sequence goes on along the minus strand of OV702287.1, from coordinate 422,533,753 downwards.
AATAGTTCTGGTAAGAAAAGTTCCACGAAAATACAATCCAACTATATTTTTGCAGTTTTCAGTCAATAAGGAAAGTTTCGAAGCGAAAAAGGGACGGAACCGGAGCCGGGGTGGCCCACACCACCCCATGGCGCGGGCCCACCCCTTGCCGCGCCACCAGGTGGTGAGGCCACCCAGGACTCCGCCTCCGACTCGTTTTCTCCCAGTACCTTCCTTTGATGTGAAACTTCATAATATATAACCCCCCGGATCCCCCAAGGTCCGTATATCGTGTTTTCGTCGTGTTTTTGTTTCGATCTGTTTCTACTAGGTAAAATCTCAGATTTGTAGCCTCAGTGTCTTCCACTGGATCAGTTAAGGGAGATTCCTTGGAAGATATCATCAACCCATACATGAGAGAATTGAAGATTCATCCCAAGGAGTTATTGCTCGAAGGTGGGGAGGTTCGGATTAAAGAGGTTCAAGGCCCTAAAGGTGAAGGAAGTCTGGAGGACAGGATGGAAGCATTGGAACAAGAAGTCTTTAGGTACAAGACGATGGTGGAGCGCGAAGTGGATATCATCCATAAGATTTGTTCCGAACTCATCACCGAGCACCAAAAGGAGACTGCTGAACTCAAAGACGAAGTCCTCTCACTCTGCCAAACAACCAACGAACTGCAAGCACAATTCTATGACGTTCAAAATCAAAACTGTGAGTATGAGGCTAGATTTAAACTCATAAGTGCTGCTGCAAGTTTCAGGATGTTGGAAACCACAATGTCCTCTGTTGATGGGAAGCCTTTACCTTGGAAGATGGACGAAGATGAGAAGACACCACCACCACCGAAGGAGTAACTCGTCATCAGGTTTGGCATCCCCTTGGTTTGTTCCAAGCTTGGGGGAGTGTCGCGGTATCATATCACTATCTTCTATCTTTTTACCTTTTTAGTAGAGTCATATCATGAATAGAGGAGTTATTATGTAGTATGGTTTGCATTATGAAAGTGTCCCCTCTCTCATTAGATGTGTATCCCTTGGTGTGAGTTGCCGTTATGGATTATTAATGAGAAATTCTATCATTTACTCTTTTGCATAGCTTATATTAGTTTTCAATTCGTGGTTATATGATTGATCTTGTTGTTAGTATTGGTATCACTTTGGGATCATTGAGTTAATTTAGTTGGTTTTGGCAAACCTGGCTCGGTCAGTAGCAACACCTTTTTGAGAGTTGAAAAGAAAAAGATAGAAGTACTCTAGAGGAAAATAATTTCATCATCTTTTGTTCTTGATTTGCTCATAAGTCTAGTATTCTCTAGTTAAGATCTTTTGTGCTTCCAAGGAAGATTTCATGTTTGTCTTTATCACTTGTATGTTTGTTTGTTTCCTTCAACTCTTGTACTTGCTACCCAGCCTTGCTAGCCAAAAAACCTATACTGAGAGGGAATTCTTCTCGTGCATCCATCTCCTTTAAACCAAAACCTTTGCCATTTGTGTCCACCATACCTACCTAGTAGAATTATTGCTATTCCAAGTAAATTCTTGTTTTATCTACCTCCCAAATTAAACTTGTTATGTGAAAATTAGTGATTAAAGCTCTCACGAACTTGATGGCACACTTTACTTTCTTGCAATTAATAAACTTGAACCATCGTGCTCACCTATGTTGCGTATATGCTTGCGCTTTGTAAGTTGTGAATTAGCAGAACCATGCTGTCATGGGTAACGCTTTCAACATTGCACTGGTACTTTATACCAAGTTGATATCATGTTCTTTTGTATATAGATGTCATCGGTGTGAAATGAAAGGGGAGCTTGTAAGTCCATGGAGTTATGCATGTGTGTTAGAGAAACGCCTGGGCCGCTGGTCTAATCCATGCTGACATGGTGGAAACCTGCAGCGTAACCATAACGAGTATCTATGAAGCATTCTTCTTATAAAAAGAGTCCGATATCAAGAAAAAAAAGAGAAAAGAAAAAAAGAGATATTATGAAAAGAGGAAAGAGAGAAAAAAAAACACCATATTCCCATGGTAAATAAGAAGATTGCTGAGATACTTGTTGTCTGCTTGCCTTGTCATTTTGATATGGGGATTCTTCCGTATCATCGGGCAAGGGGTACCCCGTTGGCAGTTCTCAATGATACACATATGCTTACGATGACAAGAACTTACCGGTGACTAAACTTGAGTAGCATGAGGAGCTGCCCTCATATTCAAGGGACATGAGATTCTCAACTTACAGCTTGTCAATGCATATCCTCATTTTTGATCACTTTAACCTTAGTCACCTAAAGATGCCTATGATAGGGGCATTGAGAGCTGAAAGCTAGTAAGTATCATAATTTTTGGGAGCTCTTTATGAGACTTGCAATCCCTTCTTCCCTCTTTGAAGGGCCTTTCTTTTACTTTGGAGTTGAGTCAGTAAACCTACTCCCTTCTATCTCAACAAGTATTTTGAGTTGTTGTGTTTCATTCATTCATATGATGATTTATGCAATCATGTCTTATGTTCCTTGTATTGCACACTGCTCTTATCTTGATGTTTACTACTTTGAAAGCTTTCATGGAAAAATCAGTTATTTGAACTCCAGCAAATTATCAACTATTCTTCGACCAAGAGCTAAGTTTGCCATTACCAATTATGATTCACTTTATGTATCTTTATTGTGTTTCCTTTACTCATTACAAGATGAGTTATATAATAGTGAGTTGTCTTCTATTATGATCTATGTATTTGATGAATGTGATGCTTCTTGTCCGTATTCTTTTATCGACTCTTCACTCCATAAACTTGAGGTCATGTCTATTGAGCTCAGTTTCGCTTGGGGACAAGCAAAGTCTAAGCTTGAGGGGAGTTGATACGTCCATTTTGTATCACTATTCTATGTCTTAATTCACTATTATTCATTGATATATTTTGTATTGAGAGGTGATACTTATGTTATTTCATCTATTTTTGCATGGTTGATGACTTTTGGAGCATGGACCGCTGTAGTCAGGATTCTGATGGAAAAGGTGTTGTTTGGAGGCAAAATTCACGAAGATCAGAAAATCCGGGAAAATATACGGAAAATCCTATTTTTCCAGAAGACTAAGGATGCCAGAAGATGGAGTGGAGGTGGGCCACAGGGGGCCCACACCACCCCATGGAGCGGGCAGGCCTAGGCCGCGCCTGGAGGTGGTGTGGCCACCCTGGCCCACTCCAGCCTCTCCCCTCTGGCGTATATCAACCTCCCAAAACCCTAAGACTCAGGGAGCGACCACAGAAAGATTCCGCAGCCTCTGCGGGGCGGAAAACACTGAGAGAGAAAGATCTCTCCGGCAGACAGATTTCTCTCGGGGGAATTCCTTCCCGGAGAGGGGAGATTGTCGCCATCAACACCACCATCAAGCTGGACTTCATCGGGATCATCATCATCAGCATCACCACCATCATCACCATCAGCACCCTCATCACCATCTCCATATTGCTGTAACAATTGAGTTGAATCTTGCATTAGTTCATAGGGGAAACTTTCTCGATGTTGATTACTCTTTGTAGTTGATGCTATTGAGTGAACCATTGAATTATTGTTTATGTTCAGATTTTTATACATCATTATTCCATCTCTAATCATGATCCATATGATGTCTTGTGAGTAGTTCGTTTTGTTCTTGAGGATATGGGAGAAGTCATGTTGTTAGTAGTGGAGTTGTGTTGAGAGAGATTCAATAGTTTGATATTTAAGTTGTGGTGTACTTCTTCTAGTGGTGTCATGTGAACGTCGACTACATGACACTTCACCTATATGGGCCTAGGGGAATGCATTGTGTATTTGGCTACTAATTGTAGGGGTTGCCAGAGTGACAGAAACCTGAACCCCCATTAGGAAACCATTGCACAAGGGACGTAAGGGTCTTAGAGTTTAAAGTTGTGGTTAGGTTTCTACCTTAATTACTTTCTTGTACTTACGGATGTTTGCAAGGGGTATAATCACAAGTATGTATTAGTCCTAGGAAGGTCGATACATTAGCACAGGTTCACCCACACAACACTTAGCAAACTAGAGAAGATTAATGAACTATATGAAGCGAAAGCACTTGACAGTCTTCCCATGTGTCCTCGAGAACGTTTGGTCATCTTAAGTAATACAACCGGCTTGTCCTTTTCTGCATAAAGGATTGGGCCACTTGCTGCATTTATTCCTACTATCTTTTATTTACTCGTACTTTGTTTACTTGCTTTATCGAAAACCCCTAAAAATCCGTTTGCTAAGTATTTGCAGAGAATTCCTGATCCATACCACAGCCAGCACCTTGTGCTCCTCGTTGGGTTCGACACTCTTACTTATCAAAAATACTACGATACACCCCCTATACTTGTGGGTCATCACTAAGTAGCCTGGCTAAAAAGCCTTATTTGTAATGTAATAGGAAGAAAAACGACTAAGGGTAGAAGTGCCACAGTTGCACGATGTTCCAAGGGTTGGAGTATGCGACTCCTGTCTCGAAATCTTTAAGGCGATAGGCGCCACCTGGGATTACTTCTGTAATCATGTACGGTCCTTCCCAAGGGGACTCGAGCTTGAGGTGCCCTTGTTGCTTCAGTCGCAGGACCAGGTTTCCTTCAACGAAGGATCTAGGGCGTAGCCTTCTGCTGTGGTAGTTGCGCAGGTTCTGCTAGTAGATCGTCGATGTTTCTGCTGCGATGTCCCGTGCCTTGTCAAGGAGATCGATGGAGTCTTTGAGTGCAAGAGTTGAATCCTGCTCGCTGTAAGCGACCACTCATGTTGCTTTGTAGCGTACCTCTGCGGGTAGTAACGCTTCAGCACCATGCACCATGAAGGACAGAGTGTATCCCGTGGCACTATTTGGAGTTGTGTGTAAGCTCTAGAGTACGGATTGCAGCTCATCTGGCTAACATCCGGCGGCTTGTTCGAGTGGCCGGAGGAGTCTCTTCTGGATTCAGCCATAGACGAGGCTGTTCGCCTTTTTGACTTGACCGTTGGTCTGTGGATGAGCTACGGAGGCATAGCTTACGTTGATTCCTAGGTTTTCGCAGAAACCCTAGAACTCCTTAGAGGTGAAGTTCATTCCATTGTCCGTGATGATGTTGTGTGGCACTCCGAAGCGATAGACAATGGACTCGAAAAACTTGACGACACTGGCTCCTGACTGGTTGGTCACCGGCATGGCCTCTATCCACTTGGTAAATTTGTTGACTGCGACCAGGAGGTAGACGTATCCTCCTTGCGAGGACTTTGGGAGCTTGCCGACCATGTCGAGTCCCCATTGCGCAAAGGGCCAAGCTGGTGGTATTGGATGGAGTTCCACGCCAGGTGCGTGCGGTTTGTCCGTGAATCACCGACAAGCGTTGCATCTTTGGACTATGTCCTTGGCGTCACACATGGTCGTGGGCCAGTAGAATCCAGCTCGTATAGCTTTGGCAACGAGGGTGCGACTGCCGGCATGGTGTCCGCAAGTCCCCTCATGTATGTCAAGGAGTATGGCCCTTCCATCCGTGTTGGAGACACACCGTTGGAGTACTCCTGTGATGCTGCGCTTGTATAGTTCTCCGTTGATGACGACGAATGCCTTGGATCGCCGTGCGTCAGTCGGGTCGTCAGGCAGCTTCTTGCTGAGAAGATATGTGATGTAGGGTTGAGTCCAAGATGGTTCGATCATCATGACCCCCATTGGTCCCTCGAGTCCTGTGTCAGGCTCCAGGTCGTCGAGTGCCATTGGCTCATTGGGTGCTGTAGCCCCCGAGTCCGTTGTTGCGCTTGTTTTCTTCTCTACGGCCTTTGGCTTGATGGAGCGTTCGCAGATACGCTCGAGAAATACCCCCGGTGGTATGGGGGCGCAGGTGGAGCCAATGTTGGCGAGTGCGTCCGCCTCTTCATTGCTTTCGTGGCCTACGTGCCGCAGCTCGTAGCCGTCAAAGTCCCCTTTGAGTGTGTCGTAGAGGTCGCGGTAAGCGATCAAATTGTCGTTCAGTGCGTCGCACTCGTGCATTGTCTGGTTGACGACCAGCTTAGAGTCGCCATAGATGATTAGCCTCTTGGCGCCGCAGGATTTTGCCATCCGCATCCCGTGCAACAGGGCTTCGTATTCAGCTTCGTTGTTGGAGGCGGTGAACTGCATTCGCAGAATGTATTTTAGCTTGTCTCCTTGGGGCGATGTCAGTATGACACCTGCGCCGGCCCCGTCCTTACGCTTGGATCCGTCGAAGAGCATCGTCCAGAGGTAAGACATATCTGGTTTTTTGGGGAGCTAATTATCCATCCAGTGTACGAGGAAATCAGGGAGGACTTGCGATTTGATCGTGTCGCGCTTCTCGTATGTAATGTCTCGTGGAGACATCTCGATTCCCTAGAGCGCGACTCGTCTGGTGGCGTCGGGGTTGTTGAGAATATGCCCAAGTGGGGCGTTATTGACCACCACGATTGGGTGCTCCTGGAAGTAGTGGCACAGTCGCCTGGCTGTCATGAGGACGCCATATGCCAGCTTCTAGTAGTGCGGGTACCGCTGCTTTGTTGGCGTGAGCACCTCACTGAGGTAGTAGACTGGGCGCTGCACTCCGTGGACTTTGTTTTCTTCTGCTCGTTCCACCACGAGTATTGTGCTGACCACCTGGTTGGCAGGGAGATATATAGCAGCAATGGTTCTCCTTCATGTGGGGTCACCAGTACTGGTGAGGTAGATAGTAGACTCTTGAGGTCTTCGAATGCTTCTTGCGCCTCATTTGTCCACTCGAATTTGTCAGTTTTGCGGAGAAGTTGGTAGAAGGGCAGTGCCTTTTCGCCCATTCGACTGATGAATCGACTGAGTGCCGAGATTCGCCCAGCCAGCTGCTGGACGCCTCTTACGTTCTTCGGCTTCTCCATGGCCAGTATGGCTTTTATTTTCTTCAGGTTCGCCTCGATCCCTCTCGCGGAGATGAGATACCCAAGTAGTTACCCAGATGGTACGCCGAAGGCGCATTTGTCCGGATTGATCTTGATCTGGTAGCGGTCGATGTTAGTGAAGGTTTCACGTAAGTCGTCGATTAGCAAGGCTTCCTCTTTGGTTTTGATGATGATGTCGTCAACATAGACTTGGATGTTGCGACCAAGTTGATTCTTGAGGCAAGCCTACATGCACTGTTGATAGGTGGCTCCTGCGTTTTTAGCCCGAAGGGCATTGTGTTGTAGCATAACACACCAAAAGGCATCGTAAATGCCGTTTTCTCTTGATCTTCCTCCTTCATTTGAATCTGATTATAGCCTGAGTAGGCGTCAAGGGAGCAGAGACGCTCACATCCCGTGCTGGAGTCGATGATTTGGTCGATTCGCGGCAACAGGAAGTGATCCTTTGGGAAGTGCTTATTTAGGGAGGTGAAATCCACGCACATCCGTAGGATATCTGTGTCCTTTTTGGGTACCAGCACCCTATTGGCGAGCCAAGTACTTTCCTTCATCCCGCGTATGAATTTGGCGTCGAGGAGTCTGTTGATCTCCATTCTGACCGCTTTTGCTCTTGGTTTAGATAGTCACCGAATTGTTTGCTTGACTGGCCTTGCATTTGGGTTGACATTGAGTGCGTGCTCGGCGAATTCCCTAGGGACCCCTGGCATGTCCGCTGGACACCAGGCGAAGATTTCCTAGTTCTCACGGAGGAATTTCACAAGCGCGAGTTCCTATGCGGGACTCAAGTTGTTGGCGATGAGGGCTGTCTTGATCGGGTCCGATGGGTGGACCTGGAGTTTCTTCGTGTGCACCAATGAGTCGAAGGACAGGTCGGGTGAACATGGCCGGTTCAGGGGAGGCATACTGTTGTTTGTCGACTCCTTCAATCTTGCGAGTTCCTCCTGCATGCCGAAGGACTGGGAGATTCTGTTGAATTCCCTGTCGCAGCTATCGGACCTCTCGAAGCTCCCGTTGATTGTGATGACACCGTTTGGGCCTGGCATTTTCATCTGCATGTAGGTGTAGTGCGGTACTGCCTTGAACCTGGTGAATGCGACGCGTCCGAGGATGCAGTGGTACTGTGAGGTCCAGTCGACGACTTCGAAGTCGATGCGTTCACGTCAAAAGTTTTTCGGCGTGCCAAAGATGACGTCGAGGTTGATTTTCCCTAGGGGATATACGCCCTTTCCTAGGACGATGCCGTGGAACATCGTGTCTGAGACCTCTAGATAGGTCAGAGGGATCCTCATCGCTCGCAAGGTACTTGCGAACATGAGGTTAATGCCGCTTCCACCATCCATGAAGACACGACTCATGTCAAAGCCTCCGATCCGCGCCTCGAGTATGGGGGACAGTGGCCTGGGCGAGGTACTTGGCGCGGATGGTCACGCTTGTCGAAGGTGATGTAGGAGTCGCTTCCACTGAGGTACTCAGTGGTGGATGATGAAGAGTTTGTCACGAAGTTGACTTGGCGAGTGATGGCCTTCTGCACCCGATTCGAGGAGCGCCCCTTTTGGATCATCATGTTGCCCACATCCCATGGGTATGGCTTGCAGCCTTGATTTTGGACCGGTGTGGCCGCGGGTGGTGGTACTCTAGGTGGTGGTGGAGGATCTCCATGTGCTACAACGCCTGGGGCGACTCCGTAGCCCCTGTTGACTGCGTCACGATTCATCCAAGCCAAACCCTCATGGAGCTTGAGGAACTCGCGGCAATCCTTGAGAAGGTGGCTGGATTTTTTCTTACCGTCGTGCTTGTCGATGTAGAAGTGCATGTTGCATGGCCCGGACAGTTTGTCCTCAATTGTTGATGCGGGTGCCTCTTCACGAGTGCGGCGCTGCCATACCTGCGTGGTTTTCCCGGAGTCGCGGTGTCCACCGCTGCGATAGCCGCTATTGCGGGTGTCGTCGCGCTTGTCGGCGTAGCCGGCTGCGGCCATGTTGACGTCGTCGCGATCATCGTAGATGCGCATTCGACTCTTGCTTCGGTGATCGCGTCTGCGCTCGAGTTCCGCTTCGTCATTGGAGTAAATGTGGTTTTTCACCGAGTCTTCTCCATCTGCCCACCGATTTGCGATTTCCATCAGGTGGTTAATTGTTTTGGGCTTCGAGCGGCCCAGCTCTTCCCTGAGCTCTATGCGATGAACGCCGCCGTTTAATCCGTTGATTGCGTGATCTTCCGAGATGTTTGCCGTAGAGTTCTTGATGACGGACCACCTTTAGATGTACGAGCGTAGCGATTCACCCGACCTTTGCTGGCAGCACCTCAGTTCTTCGATTGATGCGGGCCTTTTGTAAGTGCCCTTGAAGTTGAGCACAAAGTTGTAGACCACCTCTTCCCAGCTACGAATGGATCTGCGCGGGAGATTGTTGAGCCATGCTCGGGCGGCGCCCTGCAGCTATAGCTCCAGGCATTGCATGGCCATGCTTCGACTCCCTCTGTGGAGCATGACGGAGGAGATGTGGTCTTCCAACCAGATTTTCGGGTCCTGTAGGCCGTCAAATTTTGGGTTCTCCAATGGGAGCTTGAACCCCTTGGGCATTCGCTTTTGCCTGATAGCCCTGCTGAAGCATCTAGCACCACAGAGCTCCATGTCTTCGTCCTCTGAGTCAGTCGAGCGGGCGCGTCGTGCCCTTGACTTGTCGATTTTGCATTGCGTGAGGTCATCGCGCGCATCGTAGTCGTGGTCGTGTCACCGTGAGCGGCAGCATCGAGACAGGTCGTGGCTGTCATCACTGGACGAGGGTGAGGAATAGCGTTTTGCCAGAGCCTTGCTTTTCTTCAACTCCGGTGTTGGTTCTTTGTCGAGAGCGGCCTCGATTAACCCCAAGCCCGCGATCGTAGACCGGTGCATGGCGGCTCGGGGATCTCCAGCCGGCGGCTGGTTGTTGAGGAGGTACATGGGGGCTGCTGTCACCGCAGCTTGCGACGTCTTTGGGACCATGTTGCCCCGTGTGTCAACTTTCATAGAGCTGAAGTGAGGGACTTTTGCAGCTTCTATGCGCTCCTGCTTAGTGAGGTGGGCCATTCGAGATCGCCTCTTGTTGGCCACGTACTCGTTGCCCTTGGAGGAGGATCCTCCGTGGGAGGAGAGCCCAGCCCGTCGAAGACTTGACTCGTCCCCCGCCTTTTTACGCGCTTCGAGTTATGCAATCATTTGTAATTGGCGTCTGTACTCCTCCTTTAGTAGCCAATGATAGCCCATCAACAGATCTTGTGGTATGCCGGGGGGCAGAGGATTGCCTCGCAGGGCTTCTCGGCAACGAGCCACTCGAGATCGTTGAGCTTGATCACGACACGTTCGCCAGTGTGTTTGTTCACCATGGTTAGAGGTTTGACTGCCCCTCCATTGTTGACGGGCGCGCATTGCCACCATTGGTGGGGCCGCCATTGGGTGGTCCGCCGTTAGGTATGCCACCGTTGGGTGGATTAGGGCCGTTGCCACCGTTTTTGCGATTGGCGCTGGTTTCGCCGGCGTTGATGACGGCGCACATGAAGTGTTTGGGGAAGCTGTTGCTTCCGCAACTTTCGGATCCGGAGCCGTAGACCCCATCTTCCGTTGCTAGGCCACCCAGATCGGATCCGCGACTGCTGTTGTTGTCCGTGCTCTCAGCTGCTGCTGAGGTGTTGAGCTTACTGAGGGCGCCGATTGGTTGCGGGAACCATGATGCTGGAGCAATCGTGGATGTTGTTGGCTGGTTAGGCATGCGAAGCGTTCCCATCTGACCAACTTGCAAGCGGAACCTTCCGATTGCTAGACTGATTCGATCGCCCACAGACTCGAAAGCCGGTCGAGTGGCCGGTGCGTGGACGGTGAAGTCGAACGCGCCGAAGAGCTGGCAAATCTCCGATGTTGCGGAGTTGTAGATCGCGGTTGATGGGGCCGAAGAAGCCGCAACATCAGCACTCCCAATTCCCACAGACGGCGCCAATTGACGAGGGTTTAACTCATCAATTCCCATTATTATGGACTTGGGTTTTGGCAAAGGAGGGAGCGCTAGAAGCATCAATCGGCTAGCAAACAAGCACACAAGGACGCAAGGTTTACCCAGGTTCAGGCCTCGTAGAGGTCTCTACTCCTACTTGTCTGCTCTTGGAATTAACGAGGGAATCGAAGATTACAAGGGCGCAGCTGCAATCTGGCGAGAGTTGTGGAAACTAGGGTTGCGCGTGTCCTCCACGCCGCCCCTCCTAACCTTTATATAGATAGGCCAGGTCTTGGGTAGCAGTCGAGTCGGTTACAGATTAGGGTTTTCCCTTTAAACATTCTGTCTTTAAACTTCGTCTTATCTCGCAAGTCATCGAGAGTCCGTGGGCCACTCGAAGTCTTCATTGGGCCGTGGCAACGCCGTGGGCTTCCACCGTATCTGGACCGTATATACCAAACTCGAGTACCTGCAGGGTATACTGATACGTTGCAATAGTATCCATAATTTTTTATGTTCCATGCTTGGTTTTATCTACTTTCTTATGTTTTGTCCACACTTTGGAGTACTTTTCATATGATTTCTTGGACTAACCTATTAACAAGAGCCATAGTGCCAGCTGCCTATTTTCTGCTGTTTTTGGTTCCAGGAAAGTTAGAAAATGAATATTCTCGGAATTGGACGGGACAAAAGCCAAAAATCCTATTTTACCAGAAGACTCCGAGAGCCAGAATATGAGACGGAGTGGGGTTGGGGTCCAGCCACACCACCTGGCCGCGCGGGCTAGGCCTGGCCACGCCAGGGGGTGGTCTGGCCACCCTAGACACCCCCTCGGTCTCCCTCTTCGCCTATAAGATGTCTTCTTACCTAAAAACTCAGGGGAGTTCGACGTTTTTCAGAAAGAGTTCCGCTCCTCCGGCACCACCAGATTCCACGATTCAGAACCTGAAACTCCATTCTGGCACCCTGCCGGGACGGGGAATTGGAGGAGATCTTTGCCATCATCATCACCATCGCTTCTCCATCGACCATCCATGTTTCCCCCATCTATGAGTGAGGTATCCCCTGCTGTAGGCTATGTGGATGGTAGGCATTGGATGAGATCGTTCATGTAATGGCATCCGATTGTTAGGGAATGGTGCCTAGTATCTACTATTAGTGCTTTTTGACTTTGTTGCGACTTGTTATGCTTAATGCTTGTCACTAGGGCCCGAGTGCCATGATTTCAGATCTGAACATGTTATTGATTCATTATGATTGTATTGTTTATGGTCTTACCTGCAAGTTGTTTACACACGTTGTTGTCCGGAACCAAAGTCCCGAAGTGACAGAAATCGGGATAACTGGAGGGAATGGCTTTGATGTGAGGATCACATGTGTTCATGGAGTGTTAATGCTTTGCTCTGGTGCTCTATTAAAAGGAGCACCTTAATTGCCAGTAGTTCCCTTGAGGCCCCGCTGCAAACGGGCTGGCAGGACAAAAGATGTTGTGCAAGTTCTCATTGCGAGAACGTATGACTATATATGGAACACATGCCTAGGATTATTTAGTACTTGGATGCTTTATCTTATTTATCTGCAATTGCCCTATGTTCTGATTGCTATATGAATTGCATTGTCCATGCAACGCCCATCCATCCATCCCTATGCCTACCGCACTCGAATCCTACTATTTTCTGGTATTGTTACTACTGTCTTTGCTTTTACTATTGCTGCTACTTTACTATTCCTACTACAAAACTGTTGCTACTGATAAACTGCTGTGAACAAGATTGTTTCCAGGTGCGGCTGACTTGACAACTCAGTTGTTAAGGCTTATAAATATTCTTTGGCTCCCCTTGTGTCGAGTCAATAAATTGGGTTTCACTTCCCTCGAAAATACTGCGATACACCCCCTATACTTGTGGGTCATCATATACCCATGTCAACTGGATTGACAGCAGGACGTAGCAATACTCCACCGAGGGGATGTGAACCTGGGTACATCGTGTGCCAATCTTATTCCCGGATTCTCCTACGTCGCCTTGCCCTTTCCTCTACGTAAGCTACCCTATAGCATATGTCGTGGTCAATACCACGACATAGATCGAGCTAGAGATAGAAGGACTACCGTGGGATCGACGTGCCCACTGGTGCGTCTCAAGAAGACCGACAGGTAGGGAAGCTTCTTTGTGCACGGTGGTGCTGAGGAGTGGCCGTAAGCACTTCTGTTTTGTGGGGAAGGGGGTGAGGGCCTAGGCGGCGGAGGATGGAAGTTAATACACAACGCGAAGGGGTGCAGAGGGATAACCTTGAAAATTCTGACATACCTTGCTTTGGGCACCACCATATACGTGGCCCACCTGCCAGTCACCATAGATCAAAATTGATCCAAAACTTGTCAAAATACAAGTTTATGTTTTACCATGGAAACTAATGCACATAGCATTGCACTTTGCGAACAAATGGCTTTATTTCAACATATATTTAATTTCAGCATCTTCAGCTAGGAATCTTCAAAACTCATGAAAGTAGGGCATTATCCATCAAATCTGGAATCTCCTTTGTAAACAATTGCTTGAAATGCCAAGATGCACCGATCTACCAAATATGGACATGTTTGTAAGTTTGGTTGGCGAAGATGCTTCAATGTATGGAGTACTACAAAACATGAAAAATGTATAGAAACTATGGCTGTGGCCTTGCTCCTCTTGTTTGAAAGCCTTGGATTAATGTTCATTAATTTCGGCAGATGTCTATAAAATCATTAAATGCTGGAAAGCATGCAGGCCTGTGGGTCTATCTGACAGGGACAGCATCCCAAGTGGGAGTAGCGTACCTTATAAGCTTCAACTTCAAAATTTTAGCAGAGCGCCAAATTATCCCACCCACCCATTCAAACATCCTGCCCATCATTCAAACACCTAGCCCCAAAAATTATTTTATTGCACAAATTTAGCCTGGAAGCTTGAAAGGGCGTTATATATTGCGTGAAAAAAGGGGTGGCAGTTTGAGCCATCCTCTTTGTAGTTGCTTGAAAACAAAACACATTGTTGTTACATGGAAATTCAAAAACAAACTTCAAATTTGGAAGCAGACATATTGGTTCATTTGCAAAGATGCACCGATCTACCAAATCCGGACACGTCATCATAAACTATTTCCATGACCCTTTTCACCTTTTTTTGAGGCGATGGTCATCTTCTTGAAAGCCTTAAATTGTTCAAAAATTTCAGCAAATGCCTAGAAACTCATTTAAATGCTGGGAAGCAACTCTCGCTGGCGTGTGGGCCTAGACGGTGACAGCGCGTCTGAGAGGACCCACGCCGGAGTAGCATATGCTAGAAGCTTCGACCTCAAAATTTGGTATGGTAGCCAAACATCACACCCATCCATTAAACTATCCCGCACATCCATTCAAACATGCTTCACCTCTTTCTAGAATGCAATATTCCGCTTCTATCCCTGCTCCAGAAACAAGAATTCGAGGGAGCACTGCAATAACAGAGGGATATAGGTGGTAAATTTGCGTTCTCCCAAGTGCATCACGCCATCGACGTTTCCTAGCCCTTCTTCAATATTTACCTGCCCACCCACTCCGACCTACACTGACTTTTTGGACCCACTATGCAAGTGACCCACATGCCAGTGAGCTAGAATTACGAGAAGTAGAGATTCCCATCGCTTGTTGTTCAAAATTCGAATATTTTTCACTAAACCGGGATAAAATCGTTAAAATCATCCAACCAGGCTTATACTATCATTACACTATGTCAAAGTAACAGCTAAAAAAACAAAGCCAAAAACATGTTCCTAGCTTTATAAGCCAAAAATCAAAAGCCAGAATTAGAGCCCAACCAAACAACTCCTAAATCTCAAGGAACTCTTGGTGTTTCTCCCTTGTTTTAGTACTTGGGTACCTTCAATTTTATTTAACAAAACATATGACCAAGCAGGGTATCATCGACTTGTAGATCAATTTTTGAGATACTTTCAATAAATTGCGGTAACACCATTCTGTTCCACGAATATATATAACCATAAAGTTTTGAAATATTATTGAGAATTCACGGAATACTAAACCATAAAATTTAAACCCCTAAACCCTGACCAAGCAGGAATCATGCAACTATAGATCAAAATTTGAGATACTTTCGTTAAATTGGGTGACACCATTCTATTCCATGAATATCAGCATAACGCTTGAGCATTATTGAAAATTCCCGAAACCCTAAACCCCCAAAACCCAAATCCTAAACCCCTAAACCCTATGACCCTAAACCCTAAACCCTCACCAAGCACGTAGCATGCACTTGTAGATCAAAATTTAAGATAATTTCATTAAATTCGGTAACGCCATTCTATTTGACGAATATAAGAATAAATCCTGAGCAATATCAAAAATTCCCTAAACCCTAAACAACCCCTAAAACTTAAACCCTAAACCCTAAAGCCCTAAAACCTCAGCCATAAACCCTAACCAAGAAGGTGTGATGTCTACGCACTTCTATTCTTGTAGACTGTTGTTGGGCCTCCAAGTGCAGAGGTTTGTAGAACAGCAGCAAGTTTCCCTTAAGGTTTATAGAACTCAGGGAGGAAGTGGTCAAAGGTACCCCTCTCAAGCAACCCTGCAATCAAGATACAAGAAGTCTCTTGTGTCCCCAACACACCCAATACACTTGTCAGGTGTATAGGTGCACTAGTTCGGCGAAGAGATAGTAAAATACAAGTGGTATGGATATAAGACAACGGTGCCGGAAAATACTTTGATGGCATCGAAGAGACTAAAGGTAAACTGAAATAAAGATAGAAGCAAGCAAACATGTAACAGATCTAGTTGCAAACGGTGTTTCAATGTTTAGAAACAAGGCCTAGGGATCATACTTTCACTAGTGAACACTCTCGTATAAATATCTTCTCTTTATGATACTACTCTAAAATACTCTCCGGTTGGACACTCTAATTCATGGTAGGGCTATAACAACACTCCTCAAAGTTCGCTTTCCCCATCTAGATAACCCCACATTGTCACCTTGAGCGCTAGATGGTTCCAACAAACACCACAATTTCATAAAAACATCCAACTCCAAATATAACTCATAACAAGTAATTATAATCTCTAGCCTAAGTGCCACCATGGTGTGCATGCTGTCACTTTCACACACATGAGGAGAGCAGAGATCTATTAAAGCACTTGAGTAGCAAGGTAGATCTACTTGATTACAAAGCTCATGATCACAATATGATCATGCATAGAGAGAGAGAGATGAACACATAGCTACTGATAAAACCCTTAGCCTCGAGAGAGAACTACTCCCTCTTCATCATGGTAGTCAGCAACGGCGATGGAGATGGCGGTGAAGATGGTGAAGAGGCGGCAGCGCAGAGGACTCCTTCCCCGCCGCCGGTATCACAGGGGAGCACCGCCCCTTAACCCCTTCCTTCATGGCTTATTGGGAGCCCTCTCCCATGGAGATAGGATCCATGGGGAGGCAAAAACGTGGCTTTGGTGGCTGCAAATTCGTGGCTGGAGGTGTCTCCCACGAATTAGGTTTCCTCCCTTTTTATAGCTTCTCGGATTCCCGTCACCCCATCTTGGGCTGCTGTAAATAGGGGCTATCGGGTCCGTATGGACTCCGAATCAGCTAAATTTTATGTCCAGAACATTTGTCGCGAAATTTCCAACAACTTTCTAGTTGACGAGTTCTCCGTTTGACGCCATCTTCGACCCAAAATGTGACCATCTTCAAAAAGAATTTTGAGACAGATTTCTGGAAAATCCCAATTTTACTCCAACAAGGTTTCCACTTGTATTCTTGGTAATTCCTACACATCAAAGTGTAAAACAAGAACATTACACACTTTTGAAACTATTAGTAGGTTAGTCCAAATAAATCATAAACTTTATATAAAAGGAGTATCAAAAGCATATTATTAGCATCAAACCATCAAAAATTATATATACGTTATGGACGTATCAAGGTGTCATGCACACATTGATCCAAATTTGAGATACTTTCATTAAATCAGCTAACACACATTCTGTTCTACGAGCATAAGCATAAATCTTGAGCATTAATGAAAATTCGCTAAACCCTAAACAACCCATAAAACTAAACCGTAAAAACCTATAACCCTAAACCCTTGACCCATAAACCCTAACCAAAGCAGGTATCATGCACTTATACATCAAAATTAGAGATACTTTCAATAAATTGATGTAATGCCATTCTATTCCATGAATATAAGCATAAAGCAAGTTGAACATTATTGAAAATTCCAAAAACCCTAAACCCCTAAAACTCGAAACCCTAAACCATTACCAAGCACGTAACATGCACTTATAGATCAAACTTTGATATACTTTCGTTTGATTTGGTAATACCATTTTATTCGACAAATATAAGCATAAATCTTGAGCAATATCGAAAATTCCGTAAACCCTGGACAACCCCTAAAAACCTAAACCCTAAAACCCCAAACCCTCAACCCATAAACACTAACCAAGCAGGTATCATGCACTTTATAGATCAAAATTTGAGATACTTTCAATAAATTAGGTAACACCATTCTATTCGATGAATATAATCATAAAGCTTGAGCATTATTCTAAATTTGCTAAACTCTAAACCCTACACAACCATAAAACCTAAACTGTAAAACCTTAAAACCCAAAACCCACGACCCATAAACCCTAACCAAGCAGGTATCATGCACTTATAGATCATCATTTGAGATACTTTCATTAAAGGAGGCAACACCATTCTATTCGACGAATATAAGCATAATTCTTTGAGCATTATTGAAAAATTGCTAATCCCTAACCCATAAACAACCCATAAACCTAAACCATAAAACCATAAATCATTGACACATAAACCCTAAACCAAGCAGGTACCATGCACTTATAGATCAAAATTTGAGATACTTTCATTAAAGCGTGGTAACGCCATTCTATTCCATGAATATAAGCATAAAGCTTGAACATTATTGAAAATCAAAAACCCTTAATCGTAAACCCTAATAACCTCCTCACCCTAGAACCCTAACTTCCTAACCTTAGAACCCTAAACCCTTACCAAGGAGGTATAATGCACTTATAGATCAAAATTCGAAATACTTTTATTAAATTGCGATAACGCCATTCTATTCCATGAATATAACCATCTATATAAAGATTGAACATTATTATTGAAAATTCCCTAAACCCTAAAACCTAAAAAATCATAAACCCTAAAACCCTGAATAACCCGAAACCCTAAATCATGAACCCTAAACCCCTAAACTCTAAATGCCTAAACCCTAAAATCCTAAACCATAAACCATGAACCCTTAAACCCTCAACCCAAAATAAAACCCCGAACCCTAAACATAACCCTAGGATATATATACTTTGAGTAAAAACTGGGGTAGTGGGATTTTAAGTGTAACACCCCAAATCTTATTATCAAGTTTATCAAGTTCTAATCACCCAAGTTTAGGGTTAACAAAAACTTTTATTACAAATTTGAATATGAATGCATGTGTGATTTGCATTGGTGTAGAATTGATTGAATTTGCCATGCTTGATTGTTCTAAATGATTTGAAATGGTTTAAGGATGAATGCTACATCATCTAGGCCATTTAAAAACAAAATCAAAAGAAAAAGAAATCAAATAAGAATAAATAAAGCAAATGGTCATTTTGACCAAAATCAACCACTAGGCCTCTTTAGGTGTTCCTAGAAGAAGTTTTCTAACAGAAACATTTCTATTTCTTTTCAACCCTTGCTAGACCAAGGAAAAGTGTATCAAGGCCCACTTTACCAACTTACAAAAACATATTTCAAAATAATTTAATGGACAGTTGAAAATTGAATCAAGTTCATATGTTAAGATCACACTTTTTCAAAAACCTACCAAAACAATTCCCCTTGACCTCTCCAATAAAACATTGACTCTCCAGCTTAATCAAAGTTCACTCAAAAAAATTTGAATAAAAAATTCCAAAGTTTGTTTCATGCGGCCATTAACACAAACACCTTGTCTGCACTTCATTGTTGTGCACAGTAAACCTCGACCATTTGGTCCCCTTTGCACTCTCTAGTATCCCCTAAGTCTAACCAACACCCAGACAAGCCCCCCTTCACCGTGGAGCATAGTGGAGCGCCGCCCGAATTTGGTCATTGCCGGCCGACCACGGCCAGCTCGCAGCAGACCGCCCCGTGCCCATCCAGGATGTCAAGGAGGCGCGTCGCACTCTACCGACACCCCCTATCTAGGCCACGACCCCAGCCGAGCCATGGACCACCCTAGCTATGCCGTGCACCGCCGATCTGCGCCATGTCCAGAGTGCGGCAGAGCGCCATGCCCGACCAGCTCGCGCCTTGACCTCACCGCGCACACGCAGCCTCGCCATGATCACCTCACCCCAGCACACACCCCCATTCGCTGTCGTGCGACCCGCAGCTGCCGCACGCCTCCGCAAGCACCTCTGCCTCTCCGCGGAGCGCCGCACATGCCAGACCAACCTAGCCCGCCCCGTGCCGTGCCATTACTTCTGTGATGATCGCCAGGGAACACCGCACCGTCCTACACCCGTGCACATGCTGTTGGGTCCGCAGCATAGAAAACAAAAATTTTCCTACGGTGTGAACTACATGCCAAGATCTATCTACTAGGTACAAAGCAACAGGTGTACATACATCCAACGAGAACTTACCCTCGTAGACAACGATCTTTGTTAACGAGTAGGAACTCGTGGTTTATGTAGTCATACACTTGCCGATCTCAAGATCGTGAGGAAGTTCGAGCGCCGCAACTCAGCAGCGCATCCGCACAACCTCCACCTCCTCCCTCCAGCGATCCACCAGAAGCAGCAACTCCTTCCAGACGAAATGCCACCGGGAACATGTATCTCGCTAATCCGAGACCATGGGGGGATAATTCTAGAGGGGGAGAGAGATCCTTCACAAGGATGTGTGTGGATGAAGGAGGGAATGGGTGGCCTTTTATAGGAGGAGGGGGGTGCCCCCTCTATCCATGGCCGGCGCATGGGGGGTGACCCCTCACCTCCCCCATTCATGTGGTGGTAACCCCTCCACATTAAAATGCCTCTTCACATTGCCTTTTAAAGTCTCCAATTTAAATGCATTAAATTTCTCCAAATTTAATGCTCTCTCATTTAATAAAACACTTTTTATTAAATTTATTCAGAATTTTGTTAATTATTTTAATTAACAAACATTCACATATAGCCCCTTGCAATATTTCAATATCACATGCAGAACCACCTTCTGCAATTTCACCTGAAACAATTTCCGGTTTCTATTGAAACAATTCCTGCGCTTTGCAATTCTTTCGTCTGAAACATATATGCTCCAAAATGGTGTCCGGTAACTCTTAAGTGTGCCACCCTACGGTTCGCGAATAATGCAGACATGATCGAGACCCTTCTCCGATCAATAATCAGCAGCAGGACATGGAGATCCGTACTGACTCCTACACATTCAACGATGACTCCTGTGATCGTGAGAACCTTTAACGCTTGTAACTAAATCCCTTTGTCTCTCGATATATTACATGTCCGAGATTCGATCATCGGTATCTCCATACCTAGTTTGATCTCGTTACCGACATGCACTCTTTTCTCGTTCCCGTGATATAACATTCTAGTGATCACATCACTTGCTTGTAAGCTATCCTAATGTGATATCACCGAGAGGGCCCAAAGTATATCTATCCGTCATCTGGATTGACAAATTCCACTCTTGATCCATGAGCCTCAACATAACACCTTCGTAGTACTGAACCCATCTTTATAGTCATCCTGTTACGGTGTGACGTTTGCTTCGTATGATCTAAGGATAAAGATTACTTCGTATGATGTTATAGCAATATAAACATAATGAATTGATCGTAATGCTATACTTCGGATGAATGTTCATCACATCATTCCACCAATGGTGTGACCTTGTTATTAACAACATCCAATGTCCATGATCAGGAAACCTTGATCATCCTGTTAATCAACAAGCTAGTCTATAAGAGAGGAATGACTAGGAACCCTTTTTGTTTATTAAACACACATGTATTGATGTTTCCGAATCAATACATTTCTAGCATGTAAAATAAACATCTATCATATATAAGGAATATATAATAACAACTTTATTATTGCCTCTCAGGGCATATTTCCTTCAGTCTCCCACTTGCACTAGAGACAATAATCTAGTTCACATAGTGATAAATCTAACACCCATGGAGTTCTGGTGTTGATCATGTTTTGCCCTAGGGAGAACTTTAGTCAACGGATCTGCTACATTCAGGTTCGTGTGTACTTTACAAATCTTTATATCTCCATCCTTGACATGCTCGCGGATGGAGTGAAACCGGCGCTTAATATGTTTGGAATTCTTGTGAGACTTTGGTTCCTTTGCATTGGCTATGGCTCCATTGTTGTCACAATAGATCACCATCAGGTCCAACGCACTGGGAACCACACCCAGTTCTGTAATGAACTCTTTCATCCAAACTGCCTCCTGTGCCGCTTCTGAAGTAGCAACATATTCCGCCTCCGTTGTTGAACCAGCCACCACAGGTTGTTTGGAACTCCTCCAACTAAATGCTGCTCCATTCAAGATCAATACGTTTCCGGATTGAGACTTAGAGTCATCCGGATCGGTGTCAAAGCTAGCATCGACATAACACTTAGCGACTAGCTCTTCTTCACCTCCGTATATGAGAAACATATCCTTAGTTCTTCTCAAGTACTTGAGGATGTTCTTTACCGCTATCCAGTGTTCCGAACCTAGATCAGATTGGTACCTACTAGTCAAACTAATAGCATGTGCCACATCCGGTCTTGTACATAGCATGGCATACATAATAGAGCCTATGGCCGAGGCATAGGGCTTACCCATCATCTCTATTTCTTCCGCCGTAGCCGGACTAATATATATCCATCATCTCTCTATAGATTTTAATGCCTAATATATATGACGCTTCACCAACGTCTTTAATCGAAAATTTGCTGTTTAGATAACTTTTAACACTGTTTAAAAGATCTATATCATTTCCAATCAATAATATGTCATCCACATATAATATCAGAAATGCCACATTGCTCCCACTCACTTTCTTGTAAATACAAGCCTCTCCATAAGTTTGGACAAATCCAAACTCTTTGATCACCTCATCAAAGCGGAGATTCCAACTTCGTGATGCTTGCTTCAGTCCATAGATGGATCACTGAAGTTTGCACACCTTATTAGCATCCTTAGGATCGACAAAACCCTTAGATTGTATCATATACAACTCTTCTTCAATCTTACCATTGAGGAACACAGTTTTGACATCCATCTGCCATATTTCATAATCAAAATATGCAGCAATTGCTAACATAATCCTAACCGATTTAAGCATCGCTACGGGAGAGAATGTCTCATCATAGTCAACTCCTTGAATTTGTCAAAACCCCTCTACGACAAGTCAAGTCTTATAGATGGTCACATTACCATCAGCATCAGTTTTGCTTTTGAAAATCCATTTATTCTCAATGGCCTTTCGGTCGTGAGGTAAGTCCACGAAGTTCCAAACTTGGTTCTCGTACATGGATTCCATCTCAGATTTCATGGCTTCTAGCCATTTGTTGGAATCCGGGCTCATCATCGCTTCTTCATATGTCGCAGGGTCATCCATTTCATCAACCTTGAAATTCACAACAGGATTGCCGTACAGTTCAGGTGCTGCATGTGTCCTGCTTGACCTGCGAGGTTCATTATTGTCCTCTTTCGGAGTTTCATGATCATTATCATTAGCTCTCTCTTCATCAGGTGAAGTCAACTCCGAAACAACTTCCGGTGCTGCGCCACTCGCCATTCCATGAAAAGAAGGTTCAATAACCTCTTCGAGTTCTACCTTCCGACTACTCACACCTTTCGCGAGAAACTCCTTCTCAAGAAAGGATCCATTCTTGGCAACAAAAACCTTGCCCTCGGAGCTGTGATAGAAGGTATACCCAATTGTTTCCTTAGGGTATCCTCTGAAGACGCATTTTTCTGCTTTGGGTTCGAGTTTATCCGGTTGAAGTTTCTTCACATAAACATCGCATCCCCAACCCTTGAGAAATGATAGCTTAGGTTTGTTTCCAAACCATAATTCATTCGGTGTCGTTTCAACGGATTTAGATGGTGCCCGATTTAAAGTGAATGCAGCTGTTTCCAGTGCATAACCCCAAAATGACAGAGGTAAGTCAGTCAGAGACATCATAGATCGAACCATATCCAATAAGGTAGGATTACGACGTTCGGACACACCATTATGTTGTGGTGTTCCGGCAGGCGTGATTTGTGAAACTATTCCACACTCTTTCATGTGTGTTCTAAACTCGTAACTTAGATACTCTCCTCCACGGTCAGACCGTAGAAACTTGATCTTTCTATTATGATGATTTTCCACTTCATTCTGAAATTCCTTGAACTTTTCAAAAGTTTCAGACTTGTGTTTCATCAAATAGATATACCCGTATCTACTCAAATCATCCGTGAAAGTAACAAAATAACGATATCCACCTCCCACCGACACACTCATTGGTCCAAACACATCAGTATGTATGATCTCCAACAGATTTGTCGCCCGTTCCATTGAACCGGAAAACGGCGTTCTAGTCATCTTGCCCATAAGGCATGGCTCACATGTATCAAATGATTCAAAATCAAGTGATTACAAAAGTCCATCAGAATGGAGTTTCTTCATGTGTTTAACGCCAATATGACCTAGATGGCAGTGCCACATATATGTAGACATATCATCATCAAGTTTAATCTTTTTAGCATTAACATTATGAATGTGCGCAATATTACTACCGAGATCCAATAGAAATAAACCATTCAACATAGGTGCATGACCATAAAAGATATCATTCTTATAAATCGAACAACCATTGTTCTAAGATTTAAAGGAATGACCACTTTGCATCAAACACGATCCAGATACAATGTTCATGCTCAGTGCAGGCACCAAATAACAATTATTTAGGTTTATAGCTAATCCCGATGGCAAATGGAGAGGTAGCGTCCCGACGGCGATCACATCAACTCTTGATCCATTGCCGACCCGCATCCTGACCTCATCCCTTGCTAGCTATCACTTGTTCCATAGCCCCTGAACCAAGTTACATATATTAGCAACCGATCCGGTATCAAATACCCAGGTGCTACTGCGAGTACTAGTCAAGTACACATCAATAACATGTATATCACATATACCTTTGTTTGCCTTGCTGGACTTCTTGTCCACCAAATACTTGGGGCAGTTGCGCTTCCAATGGCCAGCCCCCTTGCAATAGTAGCACTGGGTGTCAGACTTAGGGCTAGCCCGGGGTTTCTTTTCAGGCGTGGCAACAGACTTGCCACCCTTCTTTCCCTTGTGCTTGCCTTTCTTGTCCTTCTTGAAACCGGTGGTCCTATTGATCATCAACACTTGATGTTCTTTCCTAATCTCCACTTCTGCAGTCTTAAGAATTGACAGAAGCTCGGGAAGAGACTTCTTCATGCCCTGCATATTATAGTTCATCACGAAGCTCTTGTAGCTAGGTGGCAGAGATTGGAGAACACGATGTATGCCTAAGTCAATTGGAATCGTTATTCCCAAGGACACAAGCTTATCGGCGTACCCAGACATTTTGAGTACGTGCTCACTAACGGAGCTATTTTCCTCCATCATGTAGCTAAAGAACTTTTCTGTAGCATTATAACTCTCTACGGCAGCATGGGTATCGAAAATTATTTTCAATTCTCCCATGGTATCAAAGGCATTGCCATTTTTGAAACGCTTTCGAAGTTCTGGCTCTAGCCCATAGAGTATGCCGCAATGAACTAAGTTGTGGTCCTCCTGACGAGTCACATAGACATTCTTTTCCTCGTCAGGGGCATCAGGAGCTGGTGGGGGGCCTATCAGCGCATCTAGCACATATTGCTTTTGTGCAGCAGTGAGGAGAATCCTCAAATTCATAGCCCAGTTGGTGAAGTTGCTACCATTCGCAGCAAGTTTCTCTTTCTCCATGAACACATTGAAATTAAAACCAGGTGGTGCCATCTACAACAGAATTTGTAAAGTTTATTTAGACTAAGTTTATGATAGATTGAGTTCAACTAACCCAAATTACTAATGAACTCCCACTCAAAAACGACATCCCTCGTGTCCTTTTGGTGACTACATGAACCAAATCCACTATACCAAGTCCGATCATCACGTGAGTTGATATAGCTTCAAAGGCGAGCATCTATACGGGAATCATATCAACCATATGACTCATGCTTAACCTTTCGGTCCGTGTTCCGAGGACATGTCTGTACATGCTAGGCTCGCCAAGTAAGAACCTTAGTATTCGTGTGTGTAAAACTGTCTTACACCCGTTCCTATGAAAGCGTAGATTCGAGTACACCCGATCATCACGTGATGTCTCGAAACACGATCCATAGAACGGTGCATACTCAAGGAAGAACACATTTTTATCTTGATATCTAAAAGAGGGATCATCTTATAATTCTATCAAACGCGCCAAAGTAGCAGTATAAGATGCTAACATCTAATGTCTAAAGTGAGATGACATGGTCCATGCATTTGATCTCTATCACTTGCATCGTGGTATGATTTCTATCATTCCTTTGTGTGTAAGGCCAAGGTCTATGGAACTTACACGTTGAGTGTGTTGTAAGAGTATCCACCATACATCTACTTACAACAATACCATATCAATACAATATCCTAGCAACGATCTAAACTAGACGCCTCTAATTTATCAATTGCAAGTTTTACGTGGCTTAGGGCTTTTAGAGATAGAACCGTTCTTACC
This sequence comes from Avena sativa, assembly GCA_916181665.1. Taxonomy (NCBI): domain Eukaryota; kingdom Viridiplantae; phylum Streptophyta; class Magnoliopsida; order Poales; family Poaceae; genus Avena; species Avena sativa. The sequence goes on along the minus strand of OV702287.1, from coordinate 422,508,106 downwards.
TACGAACATGAACCACAACGAGGATAACTAAGTTATTAGCAACTCTTTGTAAATCAGATATTGACTATAGTAGGAGAGACAGACACCCGCCAGCCACTTATGCAAAACAAGTTGCATGTCATTCGTGGAACCGGTCTCATGTACGATGACATGTAAGGTTGGTCCGGGCCGCTTCATCCCACTATGCCACCAATATCCAAAATACATAGAAGATGCAATAACATGATCATCATCGCCCACATATCAACCATATGTGTACTACCCGTGCTAAGCACCTACGCATAGATTAGGCTCTGATACCACTGTTGGGTCTGCAGCATTGAAAACAAAAATTTGCCTACGGTGTGAACTACACGCCAAGATCTATCTACTAGGTACAAAGCAACGGGTGGACATACATCCAACAAGAACTTACCCTCGTAGACAACAAGCTTTGTTAACGAGTAGGAACTCGTGGTTGATGTAGTCGTACACTTGCCGATCTCAAGATCGTGAGGAAGTCCGAGCGCCGCAATTCAGCAGCGCATCCGCACTCGCACACACGTTCAAGCCATCGGACAACCTCCACCTCCTCGCTCCAGCGATCCAGCGGAAGCATCAACTCCATCCAGACGAAATGCCACCGGGAACATGTATCTCGCTAATCCGAGACCATGGGGGAATAATTCTATAGGGGGAGAGAGATCCTTCATAAGGAGGTGTGTGGATGAAGGAGGGAATGGGTGGAATTTTATAGGAGGAGGGGGGGTGCCCCCTCTCTCCATGGCCGGCGCATGGGGGGGGGTGACCCCTCACCTCCCCCATTCATGTAGTGGTAACCCCACCACATTAAAATGCCTCTTCACATTCCCTTTTAAAGTCTCCACTTTAAATGCATTAAATTTCTCCAAATTTAATGCTCTCTCATTTAATAAAACTCTTTTTATTAAATTTATTCAGAATTTTGTTAATTACTTTAATTAACAAACATTCACATATAGCCCCTTGCAATATTTCAATATCACATGCAGAACCACCTTCTGCAATTTCACCCGAAACAATTTCCGGTTTCTATTGAAACAATTCCTGCGCTTTGCAATTCTTTCGTCTGAAACATATGTGCTCCAAAATGGTGTCCGGTAACTCTTAAGTGTGCCACCCTACGGTTCACGAATAATGCAGACATGATCGAGACCCTTCTCCGATCAATAATCAGCAGCGGGACCTGGAGATCCATACTGACTCCTACACATTCAACGATGACTCCTGTGATCGTGAGAACCTTTAACGCTTGTAACTAAATCCCTTTGTCTCTCGATATGTTACATGTCCGAGATTCGATCATCGGTATCTCCATACCAAGTTTGATCTTGTTACCGACATGCACTCTTTTCTTGTTCCCGTGATATAACATTCTAGTGATCACATCACTTGCTTGCAAGCTATCCTAATGTGATATCACCGAGAGGGCCCAGGGTATATCTATCCATCATCTGGATTGACAAATTCCACTCTTGATCCATGAGCCTCAACATAACACCTTCTTAGTACTGAACCCATCTTTATAGTCATCCTGTTACGGTGTGACGTTTGCTGTTATCAAGATACTCTTCTGGTGTTAGCAATTAACATGATCTCATGGTCTAAGGATAAAGATTACTTCGTATGATGTTATAGCAATATAAACATAATGACTTGATCGTAATGCTATACTTCGGATGAATGTTCATCACATCATTCCACCAATGGTGTGACCTTGTTATTAACAACATCCAATGTCCATGATCAGGAAACCTTGATCATCCTGTTAATCAACAAGCTAGTCTATAAGAGAGGCATGACTAGGAACCCTTTTTGTTTATTAAACACACATGTATTGATGTTTCCGAATCAATACATTTCTAGCATGTAAAATAAACATCTATCATATATCAGGAATATATAATAACAACTTTATTATTGCCTCTCAGGGCATATTTCCTTCACATGCCGTTAGCCACCTGTAGCAACGCCACCATCGAGCTCACACCGCACCTCTCGGTCCCCTCGCCACGATATAAAAGGAGGCCACCCCCACCTCCATTCTCCACACCGCTCCACTCCTCACTCCTCACTAACCTCCCCCACTTCTCCCCGGAGCAAGGCAAACACCACCGCACCGGAATTTCACCGGAGTCCGCCGCTGCTGAAGGAGAAGGGAGCCGTTGATTCCGACCACCCCAAGCCCTGCCATAACTGCGCCTCGCCTCGCCGTCGTCTACTGCGTTGTTTGCCCCTGTCGCCGACCCTAGCTGGAGCCCAGGTGAGCCCCGCGAGACCCCCACCGTTGTGATAGTTAATTTCTCACCGGAGCTGTTCGTCATCGACGATGACGCTCGACCGTTAGATTAGAATTTGATCGCATGGTCTAGATTCGACGATACCGTTTCGGGTTAGAACAGTCGCTGACTGGTGGACCCCGCCTGTCAGCAGCCCGCTGTGCTGTGCTGTGCAGCTGGGCTGGCCTGTTTAGCTTTCCCGCTCAGGCCGGAAATTCAAATAATGATTTTCCTTTTTAGTTGAAATCCTATTCTGTCCACATATTCAAAAATCAATTCAGAGAGTTTCACTTAACCAAATTGCATGATTAAAATTTTGATAGAAAGGTAATTAAAATATCTATCAAAGCCCGTTGGATTTAAATCAATAGGAGTTAGATATATTCTATAGAAAAAATAATAAGACAGAGACTTTTGCAACTTCAAATATTTTTCAAAAATCAACCACAATATCTTTTGAGTTGATTCCAACTTTCAAAAATCACATTTGATAATATCTATCTTAATATGTAAAAATATCTAGGTTTGCATGCAGTGACTTTGGACTAGTACCAAAATAATGCTATATAGGCATTTCTAGTCACTTTAAATCATTTAAGTAGTAATCTTAAGCTTTAAAATGTGACCAACCCTTTAAATCACATTCCCAGGTATTAGAATACATGGTGATGACATGTTTCCACATGATCCCATATTTTAATTGGAGAATTTTAAATCTTAATTAATTTCAACGAGTAGAAATTACTTTTCTCAAATAAACTAAATAAAACTAGTTCTTCATTTCATGTGAAGATTGTGATGATGCTAGATCATCAAGTGTGAGCCTTAGTGTGCTAAATATAATTAGTTAACTATTGTTTGGTGATTGTGTACCCCGTATTCATTTATAGACGATAATACTGACCAAGGATACGAGGAGGAGGAGTTCTACCCCGAAGAAGAGGAAGTAAACTTCAATCACTTTACCAATCAAGGCAAGCAATCACGAATTGCAAGTTTTAACCTAAACAAGATGCACTAGGCATGCTTTGGTTATATACCTTTGATTATACCAATCCCAAGTTTTACTTGCAGGCTTTACTTTTTACCTTACCAAAGTTCTTTACTTTTAGTTAATGCTTTGTGAGGATTTTGGAAAGTAGTATAGATAGCATGAAGGGTATAAAACTAGGCCTATACTAGATGTCATTCTATGGCATGAGATTGAGATTAGCATCCCTCATTAGTGAACACTCTTAACTTAGTGGCTAGTGCTAAGCATAAAACTTGGGGCCTGTTCATCTGCGGTACCAAAGTTCGCAGGCCAGCGCATGGCGGTACCTAAGTTGCCTGAAATTGCCTCGTTTCGAAAAGTTGGGCCGCCATCTACAGAGAGGGGCCATTTAGAGGCAAACTCATCTCACCCCTGCCAAATTCAAACATTTCGTTAAACTGCCCCATGAAGTAGACGGTCGGGACCCTCATGTCGGTCATCTATCCGTGACGCGAGCGCCAATGCGGCAAACTCTTAGGCAAATCGAGTAGCTAAGTGGATTGGATGCGTTAACCAATTTCACAAATCCATTCCCACCTTTCCCCTAGCACCGGCGGCGGCAGAATCCACCCTCCAGGCAGGACGATCCCTTCGGACATTTGACTTCCGGCGCCAAGTTGTTGCGCCCAGTTATTGCGCCTAGTCGCTGATCCCGAGCTCCAATGGTGCATGTCGTAGCCGCTGTTGCGAGGCTCTAGCCCGTCTCCGCCGCTGACGAGCCGAGCAGCTCAGAGGATGGTAGATCCTACTATCAAGGAAGAAGAAGTTCTAGCTACAAGAGGGTGAGCTACCCTTCTCTTTGCTTTTCGCACTAACTATAACTGCTAGCTGGCTAATGAACCTCAAATTGTTTGTTAGCCCAACACTAACAAACATATTTTGTCCACAGTTTTCTATCAAGTGGGATCTCCGTGGACCCCTTACCTAGTTACGGTAGTCCTCTACAGGTACGACTCTAAGGGAGCACCTCACTGAGGTAGTAGACTGGGCGCTGCACTCCGTGGACTTTGTTTTCTTCTGCTCGTTCCACCACGAGTATTGTGCTGACCACCTGGTTGGCAGGGAGATATATAGCAGCAATGGTTCTCCTTCGTGTGGGGTCACCAGTACTGGTGAGGTAGATAGTAGACTCTTGAGGTCTTCGAATGCTTCTTGCGCCTCATTTGTCCACTCGAATTTGTCAGTTTTGCGGAGAAGTTGGTAGAAGGGCAGTGCCTTTTCGCCCATTCGACTGATGAATCGACTGAGTGCCGCGATTCGCCCAGCCAGCTGCTGGACGCCTCTTACGTTCTTCGGCTTCTCCATGGCCAGTATGGCTTTTATTTTCTTCAGGTTCGCCTCGATCCCTCTCGCGGAGATGAGATACCCAATTAGTTACCTAGATGGTACGCCGAAGGCGCATTTGTCCGGATTGAGCTTGATCTGGTAGCGGTCGATGTTAGTGAAGGTTTCACGTAAGTCGTCGATTAGCAAGGCTTCCTCTTTGGTTTTGATGATGATGTCGTCAACATAGACTTGGATGTTGCGACCAAGTTGATTCTTGAGGCAATCCTACATGCACTGTTGATAGGTGGCTCCTGCGTTTTTAGCCCGAAGGGCATTGTGTTGTAGCATAACACACCAAAAGGCGTCGTAAATGCCGTTTTCTCTTGATCTTCCTCCTTCATTCGAATCTGATTATAGCCTGAGTAGGCGTCAAGGAAGCAGAGACGCTCACATCCCGTGCTGGAGTCGATGATTTGGTCGATTCGCGGCAACAGGAAGTGATCCTTTGGGAAGTGCTTATTTAGGGAGGTGAAATCCACGCACATCCGTAGGATATCTGTGTCCTTTTTGGGTACCAGCACCCTATTGGCGAGCCAAGTACTTTCCTTCATCCCGCATATGAATTTGGCGTCGAGGAGTCTGTTGATCTCCATTCTGACCGCTTTTGCTCTTGGTTTAGATAGTCACCGAATTGTTTGCTTGACTGGCCTTGCATTTGGGTTGACATTGAGTGCGTGCTCGGCGAATTCCCTAGGGACCCCTGGCATGTCCGCTGGACACCAGGCGAAGATTTCCTAGTTCTCACGGAGGAATTTCACAAGCGCGAGTTCCTATGCGGGACTCAAGTTGTTGGCGATGAGGGCTGTCTTGATCGGGTCTGATGGGTGGACCTGGAGTTTCTTCGTGTGCACCAATGAGTCGAAGGACAGGTCGGGTGAACATGGCCGGTTCAGGGGAGGCATACTGTTGTTTGTCGACTCCTTCAATCTTGTGAGTTCCTCCTGCATGCCGAAGGACTGGGAGATTCTGTTGAATTCCCTGTCGCAGCTATCGGACCTCTCGAAGCTCCCGTTGATTGTGATGACACCGTTTGGGCCTGGCATTTTCATCTGCATGTAGGTGTAGTGCGGTACTGCCATGAACCTGGTGAATGCGACGCGTCCGAGGATGCAGTGGTACTGTGAGGTCCAGTCGACGACTTCGAAGTCGATGCGTTCATGTCAAAAGTTTTTCGGCGTGCCAAAGATGACGTCGAGGTTGATTTTCCCTAGGGGATATACGCCCTTTCCTAGGACGATGTCGTGGAACATCGTGTCTGAGACCTCTAGATAGGTCAGAGGGATCCTCATCGCTCGCAAGGTACTTGCGAACATGAGGTTAATGCCGCTTCCACCATCCATGAAGACATGACTCATGTCAAAGCCTCCGATCCGCGCCTCGAGTATGGGGGACAGTGGCCTGGGCGAGGTACTTTGCGCGGATGGTCACGCTTGTCGAAGGTGATGTAGGAGTCGCTTCCATTGAGGTACTCAGTGGTGGATGATGAAGAGTTTGTCACAAAGTTGACTTGGCGAGTGATGGCCTTCTGCACCCGATTCGAGGAGCGCCCCTTTTGGATCATCATGTTGCCCACATCCCATGGATATGGCTTGCAGCCTTGATTTTGGACCGGTGTGGCCGCGGGTGGTGGTACTCTAGGTGGTGGTGGAGGATCTCCATGTCCTCAATTGTTGTTGCGGGTGCCTCTTCACGAGTGCGGCGCTGCCATACCTGCGTGGTTTTCCCGGAGTCGCGGTGTCCACCGCTGCGATAGCTGCTATTGCGGGTGTCGTCGCGCTTGTCGGCGTAGCCGGCTGCGACCATGTTGACATCGTCGCGATCATCGTAGATGCGCATTCGACGCTTGCTTCAGTGATCACGTCTGTGCTCGAGTTCCGCTTCGTCGTTGGAGTAAATGTGGTTTTTCACCGAGTCTTCTCCATCTGCCCACCGATTCGCGATTTCCATCAGGTGGTTAATTGTTTTGGGCTTCGAGCGGCCCAGCTCTTCCCTGAGCTCTATGCGATGAACGCCGCCGTTTAATCCGTTGATTGCGTGATCTTCCGAGATGTTTGCCGTAGAGTTCTTGATGACGGACCACCTTTAGATGTACGAGCGTAGCGATTCACCCGACCTTTGCTGGCAGCACCTCAGTTCTTCGATTGATGCGGGCCTTTTGTAAGTGCCCTTGAAGTTGAGCACAAAGTTGTAGACCAGCTCTTCCCAGCTGCGAATGGATCTGCGCGGGAGATTGTTGAGCCATGCTCGGGCGGCGCCCTGCAGCTATAGCTCCAGGCATTGCATGGCCATGCTTCGACTCCCTCTGTGGAGCATGACGGAGGAGATGTGGTCTTCCAACCAGATTTTTGGGTCCTGTAGGCCGTCAAATTTTGGGTTCTCCAATGGGAGCTTGAACCCCTTGGGCATTCGCTTTTGCCTGATAGCCCTGCTGAAGCATCTAGCACCACAGAGCTCCATGTCTTCGTCCTCTGAGTCAGTCGAGCGGGCGCGTCGTGCCCTTGACTTGTCGATTTTGCACTGCGTGAGGTCATCGCGCGCGTCGTAGTCGTGGTCGTGTCACCGTGAGCGGCAGCATCGAGACAGGTCGTGGCTGTCGTCACTGGACGAGGGTGAGGAATAGCGTTTTGCCAGAGCCTTGCTTTTCTTCAACTCCGGCGTTGGTTCTTTGTCGAGAGCGGCCTCGATTAACCCCAAGCCCGCGATCGTAGACCGGTGCATGGCGGCTCGGGGATCTCCAGCCGGCGGCTGGTTGTTGAGGAGGTACATGGGGGCTGCTGTCACCGCAGCTTGCGACGTCTTTGGGACCATGTTGCCCCGTGTGTCGACTTTCATAGAGCTGAAGTGAGGGACTTTTGCAGCTTCTATGCGCTCCTGCTTAGTGAGGTGGGCCATTCGAGATCGCCTCTTGTTGGCCACGTACTCGTTGCCCTTGGAGGAGGATCCTCCGTGGGAGGAGAGCCCAGCCCGTCGAAGACTTGACTCGTCCCCCGCCTTTTTACGCGCTTCGAGTTATGCAATCATTTGTAATTGGCGTCTGTACTCCTCCTTTAGTAGCCAATGATAGCCCATCAGCAGATCTTGTGGTATGCCGGGGGCAGAGGATTGCCTCGTAGGGCTTCTCGGCAACGAGCCACTCGAGATCGTTGAGCTTGATCACGACACGTTCGCCAGTGTGTTTGTTCACCATGGTTAGAGGTTTGACTGCCCCTCCATTGTTGACGGGCGCGCATTGCCACCATTGGTGGGGCCGCCATTGGGTGGTCCGCCGTTAGGTATGCCACCGTTGGGTGGATTAGGGCCGTTGCCACCGTTTTTGCGATTGGCGCTGGTTTCGCCGGTGTTGATGACGGCGCACATGAAGTGTTTGGGGAAGCTGTTGCTTCCGCAACTTTCGGATCCGGAGCCGTAGACCCCATCTTCCGTTGCTAGGCCACCCAGATCGGATCCGCGACTGCTGTTGTTGTCCGTGCTCTCAGCTGCTGCTGAGGTGTTGAGCTTACTGAGGGCGCCGATTGGTGGCGGGAACCATGATGCTGGAGCAATCGTGGATGCTGTTGGCTGGTTAGGCATGCGAAGCGTTCCCATCTGACCAACTTGCAAGCGGAACCTTCCGATTGCTAGGCTGATTCGATCGCCCACAGACTCGAAAGCCGGTCGAGTGGCCGGTGCATGGACGGTGAAGTCGAATGCGCCGAAGAGCTGGCAAATCTCCGATGTTGCGGAGTTGTAGATCGCGGTTGATGGGGCCGAAGAAGCCGCAACATCAGCACTCCCAATTCCCACAGACGGCGCCAATTGACGAGGGTTTAACTCATCAATTCCCATTATTATGGACTTGGGTTTTGGCGAAGGAGGGAGCGCTAGAAGCATCAATCGGCTAGCAAACAAGCACACAAGGACGCAAGGTTTACCCAGGTTCAGGCCTCGTAGAGGTCCCTACTCCTACTTGTCTGCTCTTGGAATTAACGAGGGAATCGAAGATTACAAGGGCGCAGCTGCAATCTGGCGAGAGTTGTGGAAACTAGGGTTGCGCGTGTCCTCCACGCCGCCCCTCCTAACCTTTATATAGATAGGCCAGGTCTTGGGTAGCAGTCGAGTCGGTTACAGATTAGGGTTTTCCCTTTAAACATTCTGTCTTTAAACTTCGTCTTATCTCGCAAGTCATCGAGAGTCCGTGGGCCACTCGAAGTCTTCATTGGGCCGTGGCAACGCCGTGGGCTTCCACCGTATCTGGACCGTATATACCAAACTCGAGTACCTGCAGGGTATACTGATACGTTGCAATAGTATCCATAATTTTTTATGTTCCATGCTTGGTTTTATCTACTTTCTTATGTTTTGTCCACACTTTGGAGTACTTTTCATATGATTTCTTGGACTAACCTATTAACAAGAGCCACAGTGCCAGCTGCCTATTTTCTGCTGTTTTTGGTTCCAGGAAAGTTAGAAAATGAATATTCTCGGAATTGGACGGGACAAAAGCCAAAAATCCTATTTCACCAGAAGACTCCGGGAGCCAGAATATGAGACGGAGTGGGGCTGGGGTCCAGCCACACCACCTGGCCGCGCGGGCTAGGCCTGGCCACGCCAGGGGGTGGTCTGGCCACCCTAGACACCCCCTCGGTCTCCCTCTCCGCCTATAAGATGCCTTCTTACCTAAAAACTCAGGGGAGTTCGACGTTTTTCAGAAAGAGTTCCGCTCCGCCGGCACCACCAGATTCCACGATTCAGAACCAGAAACTCCATTCTGGCACCCTGCCGGGACGGGGAATTGGAGGAGATCTTTGCCATCATCATCACCATCGCTTCTCCATCGACCATCCATGTTTCCCCCATCTATGAGTGAGGTATCCCCTGCTGTAGGCTATGTGGATGGTAGGCATTGGATGAGATCGTTCATGTAATGGCATCAGATTGTTAGGGAATGGTGCCTAGTATCTACTATTAGTGCTTTTTGACTTTGTTGCGACTTGTTATGCTTAATGCTTGTCACTAGGGCCCGAGTGCCATGATTTCAGATCTGAACATGTTATTGATTCATTATGATTGTATTGTTTATGGTCTTACCTGCAAGTTGTTTACACACGTTGTTGTCCGGAACCAAAGTCCCCGAAGTGACAGAAATCGGGATAACCGGAGGGAATGGCTTTGATGTGAGGATCACATGTGTTCATGGAGTGTTAATGCTTTGCTCTGGTGCTCTATTAAAAGGAGCACCTTAATTGCCAGTAGTTCCCTTGAGGCCCCGCTGCAAACGGGCTGGCAGGACAAAAGATGTTGTGCAAGTTCTCATTGCGAGAACGTATGACTATATATGGAACACATGCCTAGGATTATTTAGTACTTGGATGCTTTATCTTATTTATCTGCAATTGCCCTATGTTCTGATTGCTATATGAATTGCCTTGTCCATGCAACGCCCATCCATCCATCCCTATGCCTACCGCACTCGAATCCTACTATTTTCTGGTATTGTTACTACTGTCTTTGCTTTTACTATTGCTGCTACTTTACGATTCCTACTACAAAACTGTTGCTACTGATAAACTGCTGTGAACAAGATTGTTTCCAGGTGCGGCTGACTTGACAACTCAGTTGTTAAGGCTTATAAATATTCTTTGGCTCCCCTTATGTCGAGTCAATAAATTGGGTTTCACTTCCCTCGAAAATACTGTGATACACCCCTTATACTTGTGGGTCATCATATACCCATGTCAACTGGATTGACAGCAGGACATAGCAATACTCCACCGAGGGGATGTGAACCTGGGTACATCGTGTGCCAATCTTATTCCCGGATTCTCCTACGTCGCCTTGCCCTTTCCTCTACGTAAGCTACCCTATAGCATATGTCGTGGTCAATACCACGACATAGATCGAGCTAGAGATAGAAGGACTACCGTGGGATCGACGTGCCCACTGGTGCGTCTCAAGAAGACCGACAGGTAGGGAAGCTTCTTTGTGCACGGTGGTGCTGAGGAGTGGTCGTAAGCACTTCTGTTTTGTGGGGAAGGGGGTGAGGGCCTAGGCGGCGGAGGATGGAAGTTAATACACAACGTGAAGGGGTGCAGAGGGATAACCTTGAAAATTCTGACATACCTTGCTTTGGGCACCACCATATACGTGGCCCACCTGCCAGTCACCATAGATCAAAATTGATCCAAAACTTGTCAAAATACAAGTTTATGTTTTACCATGGAAACTAATGCACATAGCATTGCACTTTGCGAACAAATGGCTTTATTTCAACATATATTTAATTTCAGCATCTTCAGCTAGGAATCTTGGAAACTCATGAAAGTAGGGCATTATCCATCAAATCTGGAATCTCCTTTGTAAACAATTGCTTGAAATGCCAAGATGCACCGATCTACCAAATATGGACATGTTTGTAAGTTTGGTTGGCGAAGATGCTTCAATGTATGGAGTACTACAAAACATGAAAAATGCATAGAAACTATGGCTGTGGCCTTGCTCCTCTTGTTTGAAAGCCTTGGATTAATGTTCATTAATTTCGGCAGATGTCTATAAAATCATTAAATGCTGGAAAGCATGCAGGCCTGTGGGTCTATCTGACAAGCATCCCAAGTGGGAGTAGCGTACCTTATAAGCTTCAACTTCAAAATTTTAGCAGAGCGCCAAATTATCCCACCCACCCATTCAAACATCCTGCCCATCATTCAAACACCTAGCCCCAAAAATTATTTTATTGCACAAATTTAGCCTGGAAGCTTGAAAGGGCGTTATATATTGCGTGAAAAAAGGGGTGGCAGTTTGAGCCATCCTCTTTGTAGTTGCTTGAAAACAAAACACATTGTTGTTACATGGAAATTCAAAAACAAACTTCAAATTTGGAAGCAGACATATTGGTTCATTTGCAAAGATGCACCGATCTACCAAATCCGGACACGTCATCATAAACTATTTCCATGACCCTTTTCACCTTTTTTTGAGGCGATGGTCATCTTCTTGAAAGCCTTAAATTGTTCAAAAATTTCAGCAAATTCCTAGAAACTCATTTAAATGCTGGGAAGCAACTCTCGCTGGCGTGTGGGCCTAGACGGTGACAGCGCGTCTGAGAGGACCCACGCCGGAGTAGCATATGCTAGAAGCTTCGACCTCAAAATTTGGTATGGTAGCCAAACATCACACCCATCCATTAAACTATCCCGCACATCCATTCAAACATGCTTCACCTCTTTCTAGAATGCAATATTCCGCTTCTATCCCTGCTCCAGAAACAAGAATTCGAGGGAGCACTGCAATAACAGAGGGATATAGGTGGTAAATTTGCGTTCTCCCAAGTGCATCACGCCATCGACGTTTCCTAGCCCTTCTTCAATATTTACCTGCCCACCCACTCCGACCTACACTGACTTTTTGGACCCACTATGCAAGTGACCCACATGCCAGTGAGCTAGAATTACGAGAAGTAGAGATTCCCATCGCTTGTTGTTCAAAATTCGAATATTTTTTCACTAAACCGGGATAAAATCGTTAAAATCATCCAACCAGGCTTATACTATCATTACACTATGTCAAAGTAACAGCTAAAAAAACAAAGCCAAAAACATGTTCCTAGCTTTATAAGCCAAAAATCAAAAGCCAGAATTAGAGCCCAACCAAACAACTCCTAAATCTCAAGGAACTCTTGGTGTTTCTCCCTTGTTTTAGTACTTGGGTACCTTCAATTTTATTTAACAAAACATATGACCAAGCAGGGTATCATCGACTTGTAGATCAATTTTTGAGATACTTTCAATAAATTGCGGTAACACCATTCTGTTCCACGAATATATATAACCATAAAGTTTTGAAATATTATTGAGAATTCACGGAATACTAAACCATAAAATTTAAACCCCTAAACCCTGACCAAGCAGGAATCATGCAACTATAGATCAAAATTTGAGATACTTTCGTTAAATTGGGTGACACCATTCTATTCCATGAATATCAGCATAACGCTTGAGCATTATTGAAAATTCCCGAAACCCTAAACCCCCAAAACCCAAATCCTAAACCCCTAAACCCTATGACCCTAAACCCTAAACCCTCACCAAGCACGTAGCATGCACTTGTAGATCAAAATTTAAGATAATTTCGTTAAATTCGGTAACGCCATTCTATTTGACGAATATAAGAATAAATCCTGAGCAATATCAAAAATTCCCTAAACCCTAAACAACCCCTAAAACTTAAACCCTAAACCCTAAAGCCCTAAAACCTCAGCCATAAACCCTAACCAAGCAGGTGTGATGTCTACGCACTTCTATTCTTGTAGACTGTTGTTGGGCCTCCAAGTGCAGAGGTTTGTAGAACAGCAGCAAGTTTCCCTTAAGGTTTATAGAACTCAGGGAGGAAGTGGTCAAAGGTACCCCTCTCAAGCAACCCTGCAATCAAGATACAAGAAGTCTCTTGTGTCCCCAACACACCCAATACACTTGTCAGGTGTATAGGTGCACTAGTTCGGCGAAGAGATAGTAAAATACAAGTGGTATGGATATAAGACAACGGTGCCGGAAAATACTTTGATGGCATCGAAGAGACTAAAGGTAAACTGAAATAAAGATAGAAGCAAGCAAACATGTAACAGATCTAGTTGCAAACGGTGTTTCAATGTTTAGAAACAAGGCCTAGGGATCATACTTTCACTAGTGAACACTCTCGTATAAATATCTTCTCTTTATGATACTACTCTAAAATACTCTCCGGTTGGACACTCTAATTCATGGTAGGGCTATAACAACACTCCTCAAAGTTCGCTTTCCCCATCTAGATAACCCCACATTGTCACCTTGAGCGCTAGATGGTTCCAACAAACACCACAATTTCATAAAAACATCCAACTCCAAATATAACTCATAACAAGTAATTATAATCTCTAGCCTAAGTGCCACCATGGTGTGCATGCTGTCACTTTCACACACATGAGGAGAGCAGAGATCTATTAAAGCACTTGAGTAGCAAGGTAGATCTACTTGATTACAAAGCTCATGATCACAATATGATCATGCATAGAGAGAGAGAGATGAACACATAGCTACCGATAAAACCCTTAGCCTCGAGAGAGAACTACTCCCTCTTCATCATGGTAGTCAGCAACGACGATGGAGATGGCGGTGAAGATGGTGAAGAGGCGGCAGCGCAGAGGACTCCTTCCCCGCCGCCGGTATCACAGGGGAGCACCGCCCCTTAACCCCTTCCTTCATGGCTTATTGGGAGCCCTCTCCCATGGAGATAGGATCCATGGGGAGGAAAAAACGTGGCTTTGGTGTCTGCAAATTCGTGGCTGGAGGTGTCTCCCACGAATTAGGTTTCCTCCCTTTATATAGCTTCTCGGATTCCCGTCACCCCATCTTGGGCTGCAGTAAATAGGGGCTATCGGGCCCGTATGGACTCCGAATCAGCTAAATTTTATGTCCAGAACATTTGTCGCGAAATTTCCAACAACTTTCTAGTTGACGAGTTCTCCGTTTGATGCCATCTTCGACCCAAAATGTGACCATCTTCAAAAAGAATTCTGAGACAGATTTCTGGAAAATCCCAATTTTACTCCAACAAGGTTTCCACTTGTATTCTTGGTAATTCCTACACATCAAAGTGTAAAAAAAGAACATTACACACTTTTGAAACTATTAGTAGGTTAGTCCAAATAAATCATAAACTTTATATAAAAGGAGTATCAAAAGCATATTATTAGCATCAAACCATCAAAAATTATATATACATTATGGACGTATCAAGGTGTCATGCACACATTGATCCAAATTTGAGATACTTTCATTAAATCAGCTAACACACATTCTGTTCTACGAGCATAAGCATAAATCTTGAGCATTAATGAAAATTCGCTAAACCCTAAACAACCCATAAAACTAAACCGTAAAAACCTATAACCCTAAACCCTTGACCCATAAACCCTAACCAAAGCAGGTATCATGCACTTATACATCAAAATTGGAGATACTTTCAATAAATTGATGTAATGCGATTCTATTCCATGAATATAAGCATAAAGCAACTTGAACATTATTGAAAATTCCAAAAACCCTAAACCCCTAAAACTCGAAACCCTAAACCATTACCAAGCACGTAACATGCACTTATAGATCAAACTTTGATATACTTTCGTTTGATTTGGTAATACCATTTTATTCGACAAATATAAGCATAAATCTTGAGCAATATCGAAAATTCCGTAAACCTTGGACAACCCCTAAAAACCTAAACCCTAAAACCCCAAACCCTCAACCCATAAACACTAACCAAGCAGGTATCATGCACTTTATAGATCAAAATTTGAGATACTTTCAATAAATTAGGTAACACCATTCTATTCGATGAACATTATTCTAAATTTGCTAAACTCTAAACCCTACACAACCATAAAACCTAAACTGTAAAACCTTAAAACCGAAAACCCACGACCCATAAACCCTAACCAAGCAGGTATCATGCACTTATAGATCATCATTTGAGATACTTTCATTAAAGGAGGCAACACCATTCTATTCGACGAATATAAGCATAATTCTTTGAGCATTATTGAAAAATTGCTAATCCCTAACCCATAAACAACCCATAAACCTAAACCATAAAACCATAAATCATTGACACATAAACCCTAAACCAAGCAGGTACCATGCACTTATAGATCAAAATTTGAGATACTTTCATTAAAGCGTGGTAACGCCATTCTATTCCATGAATATAAGCATAAAGCTTGAACATTATTGAAAATCAAAAACCCTTAATCGTAAACCCTAATAACCTCCTCACCCTAGAACCCTAACTTCCTAACCTTAGAACCCTAAACCCTTACCAAGGAGGTATAATGCACTTATAGATCAAAATTCGAAATACTTTTATTAAATTGCGATAACGCCATTCTATTCCATGAATATAACCATATATATAAAGATTGAACATTATTATTGAAAATTCCCTAAACCCTAAACCCTAAAAAATCATAAACCCTAAAACCCTGAATAACCCGAAACCCTAAATCATGAACCCTAAACCCCTAAACTCTAAATGCCTAAACCCTAAAATCCTAAACCATAAACCATGAACCCTTAAACCCTCAACCCAAAATAAAACCCCGAACCCTAAACATAACCATAGGATATATATACTTTGAGTAAAAACTGGGGTAGTGGGATTTTAAGTGTAACACCCCAAATCTTATTATCAAGTTTATCAAGTTCTAATCACCCAAGTTTAGGGTTAACAAAAACTTTTATTACAAATTTGAATATGAATGCATGTGTGATTTGCATTAGTGTAGAATTGATTGAATTTGCCATGCTTGATTGTTCTAAATGATTTGAAATGGTTTAAGGATGAATGCTACATCATCTAGGCCATTTAAAAACAAAATCAAAAGAAAAAGAAATCAAATAAGAATAAATAAAGCAAATGGTCATTTTGACCAAAATCAACCACTAGGCCTCTTTAGGTGTTCCTAGAATAAGTTTTCTAACAGAAACATTTCTATTTCTTTTCAACCCTTGCTAGACCAAGGAAAAGTGTATCAAGGCCCACTTTACCAACTTACAAAAACATATTTCAAAATAATTTAATGGACAGTTGAAAATTGAATCAAGTTCATATGTTAAGATCACACTTTTTCAAAAACTTACCAAAACAATTCCCCTTGACCTCTCCAAGCAATCATTGACTCTCCAGCTTAATCAAAGTTCACTCAAAAAAATTTGAATAAAAAATTCCAAAGTTTGTTTCATGCGGCCATTAACACAAACACCTTGTCTGCACTTCATTGTTGTGCACAGTAAACCTCGACCATTTGGTCCCCTTTGCACTCTCTAGTATCCCCTAAGTCTAACCAACACCCAGACAAGCCCCCCTTCACCGTGGAGCATAGTGGAGCGCCGCCCGAATTTGGTCATTGCCGGCCGACCACGGCCAGCTCGCAGCAGACCGCCCCGTGCCCATCCAGGATGTCAAGGAGGCGCGTCGCACTCTACCGACACCCCCTATCTAGGCCACGACCCCAGCCGAGCCATGGACCACCCTAGCTATGCCGTGCACCGCCGATCTGCGCCATGTCCAGAGTGCGCCAGAGCGCCATGCCCGACCAGCTCGTGCCTTGACCTCACCGCGCACACGCAGCCTCGCCATGATCACCTCACCCCAGCACACACCCCCATTCGCTGTCGTGCGACCCGTAGCTGCCGCACGCCTCCGCAAGCACCTCTGCCTCTGCGCGGAGCGCCGCACATGCCAGACCAACCTAGCCCGCCCCGTGCCGTGCCATTACTTCTGTTATGATCGCCAGGGAACACCGCACCGTCCTACACCCGTGCACATGCTGTTGGGTCCGCAGCATAGAAAACAAAAATTGTCCTACGGTGTGAACTACATGCCAAGATCTATCTACTAGGTACAAAGCAACAGGTGTACATACATCCAACGAGAACTTACCCTCGTAGACAACGATCTTTGTTAACGAGTAGGAACTCGTGGTTGATGTAGTCGTACACTTGCCGATCTCAAGATCGTGAGGAAGTCCGAGCGCCGCAACTCAGCAGCGCATCCGCACTCGCACACACGTTCAAGCCACCGGACAACCTCCACCTCCTCCCTCCAGCGATCCAGCAGAAGCAGCAACTCCTTCCAGACGAAATGCCACCAGGAACATGTATCTCGCTAATCCGAGACCATGGGGGGATAATTCTAGAGGGGGAGAGAGATCCTTCACAAGGAGGTGTGTGGATGAAGGAGGGAATGGGTGGCCTTTTATAGGAGGAGGGGGGGTGCCCCCTCTATCCATGGCCGGCGCATGGGGGGGTGACCCCTCACCTCCCCCATTCATGTGGTGGTAACCCCTCCACATTAAAATGCCTCTTCACATTGCCTTTTAAAGTCTCCACTTTAAATGCATTAAATTTCTCCAAATTTAATGCTCTCTCATTTAATAAAACACTTTTTATTAAATTTATTCAGAATTTTGTTAATTATTTTAATTAACAAACATTCACATATAGCCCCTTGCAATATTTGAATATCACATGCAGAACCACCTTCTGCAATTTCACCTGAAACAATTTCCGGTTTCTATTGAAATAATTCCTGCGCTTTGCAATTCTTTCGTCTGAAACATATATGCTCCAAAATGGTGTCCGGTAACTCTTAAGTGTGCCACCCTACGGTTCGCGAATAATGCAGACATGATCGAGACCCTTCTCCAATCAATAATCAGCAGCAGGACATGGAGATCCGTACTGACTCCTACACATTCAACGATGACTCCTGTGATCGTGAGAACCTTTAACGCTTGTAACTAAATCCCTTTGTCTCTCGATATATTACATGTCCGAGATTCGATCATCGGTATCTCCATACCTAGTTTGATCTCGTTACCGACATGCACTCTTTTCTCGTTCCCGTGATATAACATTCTAGTGATCACATCACTTGCTTGTAAGCTATCCTAATGTGATATCACCGAGAGGGCCCAAAGTATATCTATCCGTCATCTGGATTGACAAATTCCACTCTTGATCCATGAGCCTCAACATAACACCTTCGTAGTACTGAACCCATCTTTATAGTCATCCTGTTACGGTGTGACGTTTGCTTCGTATGATCTAAGGATAAAGATTACTTCGTATGATGTTATAGCAATATAAACATAATGAATTGATCGTAATGCTATACTTCGGATGAATGTTCATCACATCATTCCACCAATGGTGTGACCTTGTTATTAACAACATCCAATGTCCATGATCAGGAAACCTTGATCGTCCTGTTAATCAACAAGCTAGTCTATAAGAGAGGAATGACTAGGAACCCTTTTTGTTTATTAAACACACATGTATTGATGTTTCCGAATCAATACATTTCTAGCATGTAAAATAAACATCTATCATGTATAAGGAATATATAATAACAACTTTATTATTGCCTCTCAGGGCATATTTCCTTCAGTCTCCCACTTGCACTAGGGACAATAATCTAGTTCACATAGTGATAAATCTAACACCCATGGAGTTCTGGTGTTGATCATGTTTTGCCCTAGGGAGAACTTTAGTCAACGGATCTGCTACATTCAGGTCCGTGTGTACTTTACAAATCTTTATATCTCCATCCTTGACATGCTCGCGGATGGAGTGAAACCGGCGCTTAATATGTTTGGAATTCTTGTAAGACTTTGGTTCCTTTGCATTGGCTATGGCTCCATTGTTGTCACAATAGATCACCATCAGGTCCAACGCACTGGGAACCACACCCAGTTCTGTAATGAACTCTTTCATCCAAACTGCCTCCTGTGCCGCTTCTGAAGTAGCAACATATTCTGCCTCCGTTGTTGAACCAGCCACCACAGGTTGTTTGGAACTCCTCCAACTAAATGCTGCTCCATTCAAGAGAAATACGTATCCGGATTGAGACTTAGAGTCATCCGGATCGGTGTCAAAGCTAGCATCGAAATAACACTTAGCGACTAGCTCTTCTTCACCTCCGTATATGAGAAACATATCCTTAGTTCTTCTCAAGTACTTGAGGATGTTCTTTACCGCTATCCAGTGTTCCGAACCTAGATCAGATTGGTACCTACTAGTCAAACTAATAGCATGTGCCACATCCGGTCTTGTACATAGCATGGCATACATAATAGAGCCTATGGCCGAGGCATAGGGCTTATCCATCATCTCTATTTCTTCCGCCGTAGCCGGACTAATATATATCCATCATCTCTCTATAGATTTTAATGCCTAATATATATGACGCTTCACCAAGGTCTTTAATCGAAAATTTGCTGTTTAGATAACTTTTAACACTGTTTAAAAGATCTATATCATTTCCAATCAATAATATGTCATCCACATATAATATCAGAAATGCCATATTGCTCCCACTCACTTTCTTGTAAATACAAGCCTCTCCATAAGTTTGGACAAATCCAAACTCTTTGATCACCTCATCAAAGCGGAGATTCCAACTTCGTGATGCTTGCTTCAGTCCATAGATGGATCACTGAAGTTTGCACACCTTATTAGCATCCTTAGGATCGACAAAACCCTTAGATTGTATCATATACAACTCTTCTTCAATCTTACCATTGAGGAACACAGTTTTGACATCCATCTGCCATATTTCATAATCGAAATATGCAGCAATTGCTAACATAATCCTAACCGATTTAAGCATCGCTACGGGAGAGAATGTCTCATCATAGTCAACTCCTTGAATTTGTCAAAACCCCTCTACGACAAGTCAAGTCTTATAGATGGTCACATTACCATCAGCATCAGTTTTGCTTTTGAAAATCCATTTATTCTCAACGGCCTTTCGGTCGTGAGGTAAGTCCACGAAGTTCCAAACTTGGTTCTTGTACATGGATTCCATCTCAGATTTCATGGCTTCTAGCCATTTGTTGGAATCCGGGCTCATCATCGCTTCTTCATATGTCGCAGGGTCATCCATTTCATCAACCTTGAAATTCACAACAGGATTGCCGTACAGTTCAGGTGCTGCATGTGTCCTGCTTGACCTGCGAGGTTCAGTATTGTCCTCTTTCGGAGTTTCATGATCATTATCATTAGCTCTCTCTTCATCAGGTGAAGTCAACTCCAAAACAACTTCCGGTGCTGCGCCACTCGCCATTCCATGAAGAGAAGGTTCAATAACCTCTTCGAGTTCTACCTTCCGACTACTCACACCTTTCGCGAGAAACTCCTTCTCAAGAAAGGATCCATTCTTGGCAACAAAAACCTTGCCCTCGGAGCTGTGATAGAAGGTATACCCAATTGTTTCCTTAGGGTATCCTCTGAAGACGCATTTTTCTGCTTTGGGTTCGAGTTTATCCGGTTGAAGTTTCTTCACATAAACATCGCATCCCCAAACCTTGAGAAATGATAGCTTAGGTTTGTTTCCAAACCATAATTCATTCGGTGTCGTTTCAACGGATTTAGATGGTGCCCGATTTAAAGTGAATGCAGCTGTTTCCAGTGCATAACCCCAAAATGACAGAGGTAAGTCAGTCAGAGACATCATAGATCGAACCATATCCAACAAGGTACGATTACGACGTTCGGACACACCATTATGTTGTGGTGTTCCGGCAGGCGTGAGTTGTGAAACTATTCCACACTCTTTCATGTGTGTTCTAAACTCGTAACTTAGATACTCTCCTCCACGGTCAGACCGTAGAAACTTGATCTTTCTATTATGATGATTTTCCACTTCATTCTGAAATTCCTTGAACTTTTCAAAAGTTTCAGACTTGTGTTTCATCAAATAGATATACCCGTATCTACTCAAATCATCCGTGAAAGTAACAAAATAACGATATCCACCTCCCACCGACACACTCATTGGTCCAAACACATCAGTATGTATGATCTCCAACAGATTTGTCGCACGTTCCATTGAACCGGAAAACGGCGTTCTAGTCATCTTGCCCATAAGGCATGGCTCACATGTATCAAATGATTCAAAATCAAGTGATTACAAAAGTCCATCAAAATGGAGTTTCTTCATGTGTTTAACGCCAATATGACCTAGATGGCAGTGCCACATATATGTAGACATATCATCATCAAGTTTAATCTTTTTAGCATTAACATTATGAATGTGCGCAATATTACTACCGAGATCCAATAGAAATAAACCATTCAACATAGGTGCATGACCATAAAAGATATCATTCTTATAAATCGAACAACCATTGTTCTAAGATTTAAAGGAATGACCACTTTGCATCAAACACGATCCAGATACAATGTTCATGCTCAGTGCAGGCACCAAATAACAATTATTTAGGTTTATAACTAATCCCGATGGCAAATGGAGAGGTAGCATCCCGACGGCGATCACATCAACTCTTGATCCATTACCGACCCGCATCCTGACCTCATCCCTTGCTAGGTATCACTTGTTCCATAGCCCCTGAACCAAGTTACATATATTAGCAACCGATCCGGTATCAAATACCCAGGTGCTACTGCGAGTACTAGTCAAGTACACATCAATAACATGTATATCACATATACCTTTGTTTGCCTTGCTGGACTTCTTGTCCACCAAATACTTGGGGCAGTTGCGCTTCCAATGGCCAGCCCCCTTGCAATAGTAGCACTAGGTGTCAGACTTAGGGCTAGCCCGGGGTTTCTTTTCAGGCGTGGCAACAGACTTGCCACCCTTCTTTCCCTTTTGCTTGCCTTTCTTGTCCTTCTTGAAACTGGTGGTCCTATTGATCATCAACACTTGATGTTCTTTCCTAATCTCCACTTCTGCAGTCTTAAGAATTGACAGAAGCTCGGGAAGAGACTTCTTCATGCCCTGCATATTATAGTTCATCACGAAGCTCTTGTAGCTAGGTGGCAGAGATTGGACAACACGATGTATGCCTAAGTCAATTGGAATCGTTATTCCCAAGGACACAAGCTTATCGGCGTACCCAGACATTTTGAGTACGTGCTCACTAACGGAGCTATTTTCCTCCATCATGCAGCTAAAGAACTTTTCTGTAGCATTATAACTCTCTACGGCAGCATGGGTATCGAAAATTATTTTCAATTCTCCCATGGTATCAAAGGCATTGCCATTTTTGAAACGCTTTCGAAGTTCTGGCTCTATCCCATAGAGTACGCCGCAATGAACTAAGTTGTGGTCCTCCTGACGAGTCACATAGACATTCTTTTCCTCGTCAGGGGCATCAGGAGCTGGTGGGGGGCCTATCAGCGCATCTAGCACATATTGCTTTTGTGCAGCAGTGAGGAGAATCCTCAAATTCATAGCCCAGTTGGTGAAGTTGCTACCATTCGCAGCAAGTTTCTCTTTCTCCATGAACACATTGAAATTAAAAGCAGGTGGTGCCATCTACAACAGAATTTGTAAAGTTTATTTAGACTAAGTTTATGATAGATTGAGTTCAACTAACCCAAATTACTAATGAACTCCCACTCAAAAACGACATCCCTCGTGTCCTTTTGGTGATTACATGAACCAAATCCACTATACCAAGTCCGATCATCACGTGAGTTGATATAGCTTCAAAGGCGAGCATCTATACGGGAATCATATCAACCATATGACTCATGCTTAACCTTTCGGTCCGTGTTCCGAGGACATGTCTGTACATGCTAGGCTCGCCAAGTAAGAACCTTAGTATTCGTGTGTGTAAAACTGTCTTACACCCGTTCCTATGAAAGCGTAGATTCGAGTACACCCGATCATCACGTGATGTCTCGAAACACGATCCATAGAACGGTGCATACTCAAGGAAGAACACATTTTTATCTTGATATCTAAAAGAGGGATCATCTTATAATTCTATCAAACGCGCCAAAGTAGTAGTATAAGATGCTAACATCTAATGTCTAAAGTGAGATGACATGGTCCATGCATTTGATCTCTATCACTTGCATCGTGGTATGATTTCTATCATTCCTTTGTGTGTAAGGCCAAGGTCTATGGAACTTACACGTTGAGTGTGTTGTAAGAGTATCCACCATACATCTACTTACAACAATACCATATCAATACAATATCCCAGCAACGATCTAAACTAGACGCCTCTAATTTATCAATTGCAAGTTTTACGTGGCTTAGGGCTTTCAGAGATAGAACCGTTCTTACCTACGAACATGAACCACAACGAGGATAATTAAGTTATTAGCAACTCGTTGTAAATCAGATATTGACTATAGTAGGAGAGACAGACACCCGCCAGCCACTTATGCAAAAGAAGTTGCATGTCAGTCGTGGAACCGGTCTCATGTACGATGACATGTAAGGTTGGTCCGGGCCGCTTCATCCCACTATGCCACCAATATCCAAAATACATAGAAGATGCAATAACATGATCATCATCGCCCACATATCAACCATATGTGTACTACCCGTGCTAAGCACCTACGCATAGATCAGGCTCTGATACCACTGTTGGGTCTGCAGCATTGAAAACAAAAATTTGCCTACGGTGTGAACTACACGCCAAGATCTATCTACTAGGTACAAAGCAACGGGTGGACATACATCCAACAAGAACTTACCCTCGTAGACAACGAGCTTTGTTAATGAGTAGGAACTCGTGGTTGATGTAGTCGTACACTTGTCGATCTCAAGATCGTGAGGAAGTCCGAGCGCCGCAATTCAGCAGCGCATCCGCACTCGCACACACGTTCAAGCCATCGGACAACCTCCACCTCCTCGCTCCAGCGATCCAGCGGAAGCATCAACTCCATCCAGACGAAATGCCACCGGGAACATGTATCTCGCTAATCCGAGACCATGGGGGAATAATTCTATAGGGGGAGAGAGATCCTTCATAAGGAGGTGTGTGGATGAAGGAGGGAATGGGTGGAATTTTATAGGAGGAGGGGGGGTGCCCCCTCTCTCCATGGCCGGCGCATGGGGGGGTGACCCCTCACCTCCCCCATTCATGTAGTGGTAACCCCACCACATTAAAATGCCTCTTCACATTCCCTTTTAAAGTCTCCACTTTAAATGCATTAAATTTCTCCAAATTTAATGCTCTCTCATTTAATAAAACTCTTTTTATTAAATTTATTCAGAATTTTGTTAATTACTTTAATTAACAAACATTCACATATAGCCCCTTGCAATATTTCAATATCACATGCTGAACCACCTTCTGCAATTTCACCCGAAACAATTTCCGGTTTCTATTGAAACAATTCCTGCGCTTTGCAATTCTTTCGTCTGAAACATATGTGCTCCAAAATGGTGTCCGGTAACTCTTAAGTGTGCCACCCTACGGTTCACGAATAATGCAGACATGATCGAGACCCTTCTCCGATCAATAATCAGCAGCGGGACCTGGAGATCCGTACTGACTCCTACACATTCAACGATGACTCCTGTGATCGTGAGAACCTTTAACGCTTGTAACTAAATCTCTTTGTCTCTCGATATGTTACATGTCCAAGATTCGATCATCGGTATCTCCATACCCAGTTTGATCTCGTTACCGACATGCACTCTTTTCTCGTTCCCGTGATATAACATTCTAGTGATCACATCACTTGCTTGCAAGCTATCCTAATGTGATATCACCAAGAGGGCCCAGGGTATATCTATCCATCATCTGGATTGACAAATTCCACTCTTGATCCATGAGCCTCAACATAACACCTTCTTAGTACTGAACCCATCTTTATAGTCATCCTGTTACGGTGTGACGTTTGCTGTTATCAAGATACTCTTCTGGTGTTAGCAATTAACATGATCTCATGGTCTAAGGATAAAGATTACTTCGTATGATGTTATAGCAATATAAACATAATGACTTGATCGTAATGCTATACTTCGGATGAATGTTCATCACATCATTCCACCAATGGTGTGACCTTGTTATTAACAACATCCAATGTCCATGATCAGGAAACCTTGATCATCCTGTTAATCAACAAGCTAGTCTATAAGAGAGGCATGACTAGGAACCCTTTTTGTTTATTAAACACACATGTATTGATGTTTCCGAATCAATACATTTCTAGCATGTAAAATAAACATCTATCATATATAAGGAATATATAATAACAACTTTATTATTGCCTCTCAGGGCATATTTCCTTCACATGCCGTTAGCCACCTGTAGCAACGCCACCATCGAGCTCACACCGCACCTCTCGGTCCCCTCGCCATGATATAAAAGGAGGACACCCCCACCTCCATTCTCCACACCGCTCCACTCCTCACTCCTCACTAACCTCCCCCACTTCTCCCCGGAGCAAGGCAAACACCACCGCACCGGAATTTCACCGGAGTCCGCCGCTGCTGAAGGAGAAGGGAGCCGTTGATTCCGACCACCCCAAGCCCTGCCATAACTGCGCCTCGCCTCGCCGTCGTCTACTGCGTTGTTTGCCCCTGTCGCCGACCCTAGCTGGAGCCCAGGTGAGCCCCGCGAGACCCCCACCGTTGTGATAGTTAATTTCTCACCGGAGCTGTTCGTCATCGACGATGACGCTCGACCGTTAGATTAGAATTTGATTGCATGGTCTAGATTCGCCGATACCATTTTGGGTTAGAACAGTCGCTGACTGGTGGACCCCGCCTGTCAGCAGCCCGTTGTGCTGTGCTGTGCAGCTGGGCTGGCCTGTTTAGCTTTCCCGCTCAGGCCGGAAATTCAAATAATGATTTTCCTTTTTAGTTGAAATCCTATTCTGTCCACATATTCGAAAATCAATTCAGAGAGTTTCACTTAACCAAATTGCATGATTAAAATTTTGATAGAAAGGTAATTAAAATATCTATCAAAGCCCGTTGGATTTAAATCAATAGGAGTTAGATATATTCTATAGAAAAAATAATAAGACAGAGACTTTTGCAACTTCAAATATTTTTCAAAAATCAACCACAATATCTTTGGAGTTGATTCCAACTTTCAAAAATCACATTTGATAATATCTATCTTAATATGTAAAAATATCTAGGTTTGCATGCAGTGACTTTGGACTAGTACCAAAATAATGCTATATAGGCATTTCTAGTCACTTTAAATCATTTAAGTAGTAATCTTAAGCTTTAAAATGTGACCAACCCTTTAAATCACATTCCCAGGTATTAGAATACATGGTGATGACATGTTTCCACATGATCCCATATTTTAATTGGAGAATTTTAAATCTTAATTAATTTCAACGAGTAGAAATTACTTTTCTCAAATAAACTAAATAAAACTAGTTCTTCATTTCATGTGAAGATTGTGATGATGCTAGATCATCAAGTGTGAGCCTTAGTGTGCTAAATATAATTAGTTAACTATTGTTTGGTGATTGTGTACCCCGTATTCATTTATAGACGATAATACTGACCAAGGATACGAGGAGGAGGAGTTCTACCCCGAAGAAGAGGAAGAAAACTTCAATCACTTTACCAATCAAGGCAAGCAATCACTAATTGCAAGTTTTAACCTAAACAAGATGCACTAGGCATGCTTTGGTTATATACCTTTGATTATACCAATCCCAAGTTTTACTTGCAGGCTTTACTTTTTACCTTACCAAAGTTCTTTACTTTTAGTTAATGCTTTGTGAGGATTTTGGAAAGTAGTATAGATAGCATGAAGGGTATATAACTAGGCCTATACTAGATGTCATTCTATGGCATGAGATTGAGATTAGCATCCCTCATTAGTGAACACTCTTAACTTAGTGGCTAGTGCTAAGCATAAAACTTGGGGCATGTTCGTCTGCGGTACCAAAGTTCGCAGGCCAGCGCATGGCGGTACCTAAGTTGCCTGAAATTGCCTCGTTTCGAAAAGTTGGGCCGCCATCTACAGAGAGGGGCCATTTAGAGGCAAACTCATCTCACCCCTGCCAAATTCAAACATTTCGTTAAACTGCCCCATGAAGTAGACGGTCGGGACCCTCATGTCGGTCATCTATCCGTGATGCGAGCGCCAATGCGGCAAACTCTTAGGCAAATCGAGTAGCTAAGTGGATTGGATGCGTTAACCAATTTCACAAATCCATTCCCACCTTTCCCCTAGCACCGGCGGCGGCAGAATCCACCCTCCAGGCAGGACGATCCCTTCGGACATTTGACTTCCGGCGCCAAGTTGTTGCGCCCAGTTATTGCGCCTAGTCGCTGATCCCGAGCTCCAATGGTGCATGTCGTAGCCGCCGTTGCGAGGCTCTAGCCCGTCTCCGCTGCTGACGAGCCGAGCAGCTCAGAGGATGGCAGATCCTACTATCAAGGAAGAAGAAGTTCTAGCTACAGGAGGGTGAGCTAACCTTCTCTTTGCTTTTCGCACTAACTATAACTGCTAGCTGGCTAATGAACCTCAAATTGTTTGTTAGCCCAACACTAACAAACATATTTTGTCCACAGTTTTCTATCAAGTGGGATCTCCGTGGACCCCTTACCTAGTTACGGTAGTCCTCTACAGGTACGACTCTAAGGGCAAGTGGTATGGACACCATTGTTTCATGATGGAAGAAGCGCCTATGCAGATCTGTACTATATCTAGTATGGTTGCTTCTCTGCGTAATCATGATGAATTATGGCCAAAGCAGACTGCAAAGTTCAGCTGCCTCATGTATGTCAAGGAGTATGGCCCTTCCATCCATGTTGGAGACACACCGTTGGAGTACTCCTGTGATGCTGCGCTTGTATAGTTCTCCGTTGATGACGACGAATGCCTTGGATCGCCGTGCGTCAGTCGGGTCGTCAGGCAGCTTCTTGCTGAGAAGATATGTGATGTAGGGTTGAGTCCAAGATGGTTCGATCATCATGACCCCCATTGGTCCCTCGAGTCCTGTGTCAGGCTCCAGGTCGTCGAGTGCCATTGGCTCATTGGGTGGTGTAGCCCCCGAGTCCGTTGTTGCGCTTGTTTTCTTATCTACGGCCTTTGGCTTGATGGAGCGTTCGCAGATACGCTCGAGAAATACCCCCGGTGGTATGGGGGCGCAGGTGGAGCCAATGTTGGCGAGTGCGTCCGCCTCTTCATTGCTTTCGTGGCCTACGTGCCGCAGCTCGTAGCCGTCAAAGTCCCCTTTGAGTGTGTCGTAGAGGTCGCGGTAAGCGATCATATTGTCGTTCAGTGCGTCGCACTCGTGCATTGTCTGGTTGACGACCAGCTTAGAGTCGCCATAGATGATTAGCCTCTTGGCGCCGCAGGATTTTGCCATCCGCATCCCGTGCAACAGGGCTTCGTATTCAGCTTCGTTGTTAGAGGCGGTGAACTGCATTCGCAGAATGTATTTTAGCTTGTCTTCTTGGGGCGATGTCATTATGACACCTGCGCCGGCCCCGTCCTTACGCTTGGATCCGTCGAAGTGCATCATCCAGAGGTAAGACATATCTGGTTTTTTGGGGAGCTAATTATCCATCCAGTGTACGAGGAAATCAGGGAGGACTTGCGATTTGATCGTGTCGCGCTTCTCGTATGTAATGTCTCGTGGAGACATCTCGATTCCCTAGAGCGCGACTCGTCTGGTGGCGTCGGGGTTGTTGAGAATATGCCCAAGTGGGGCGTTATTGACCACCACGATTGGGTGCTCCTGGAAGTAGTGGCACAGTCGCCTGGCTGTCATGAAGACGCCATATGCCAGCTTCTAGTAGTGCGGGTACCGCTGCTTTGTTGGCGTGAGCACCTCACTGAGGTAGTAGACTGGGCGCTGCACTCCGTGGACTTTGTTTTCTTCTGCTCGTTCCACCACGAGTATTGTGCTGACCACCTGGTTGGCAGGGAGATATATAGCAGCAATGGTTCTCCTTCGTGTGGGGTCACCAGTACTGGTGAGGTAGATAGTAGACTCTTGAGGTCTTCGAATGCTTCTTGCGCCTCATTTGTCCACTCGAATTTGTCAGTTTTGCGGAGAAGTTGGTAGAAGGGCAGTGCCTTTTCGCCCATTCGACTGATGAATCGACTGAGTGCCGTGATTCGCCCAGCCAGCTGCTGGACGCCTCTTACGTTCTTCGGCTTCTCCATGGCCAGTATGGCTTTTATTTTCTTCAGGTTCGCCTCGATCCCTCTCGCGGAGATGAGATACCCAAGTAGTTACCCAGATGGTACGCCGAAGGCGCATTTGTCCGGATTGAGCTTGATCTGGTAGCGGTCGATGTTAGTGAAGGTTTCACGTAAGTCGTCGATTAGCAAGGCTTCCTCTTTGGTTTTGATGATGATGTCGTCAACATAGACTTGGATGTTGCGACCAAGTTGATTCTTGAGGCAAGCCTACATGCACTGTTGATAGGTGGCTCCTGCGTTTTTAGCCCGAAGGGCATTGTGTTGTAGCATAACACACCAAAAGGCGTCGTAAATGCCGTTTTCTCTTGATCTTCCTCCTTCATTCGAATCTGATTATAGCCTGAGTAGGCGTCAAGGAAGCAGAGACGCTCACATCCCGTGCTGGAGTCGATGATTTGGTCGATTCGCGGCAACAGGAAGTGATCCTTTGGGAAGTGCTTATTTAGGGAGGTGAAATCCACGCACATCCGTAGGATATTTGTGTCCTTTTTGGGTACCAGCACCCTATTGGCGAGCCAAGTACTTTCCTTCATCCCGCGTATGAATTTGGCGTCGAGGAGTCTGTTGATCTCCATTCTGACCGCTTTTGCTCTTGGTTTAGATAGTCACCGAATTGTTTGCTTGACTGGCCTTGCATTTGGGTTGACATTGAGTGCGTGCTCGGCGAATTCCCTAGGGACCCCTGGCATGTCCGCTGGACACCAGGCGAAGATTTCCTAGTTCTCACGGAGGAATTTCACAAGCGCGAGTTCCTATGCGGGACTCAAGTTGTTGGCGATGAGGGCTGTCTTGATCGGGTCTGATGGGTGGACCTGGAGTTTCTTCGTGTGCGCCAATGAGTCGAAGGACAGGTCGGGTGAACATGGCCGGTTCAGGGGAGGCATACTGTTGTTTGTCGACTCCTTCAATCTTGCGAGTTCCTCCTGCATGCCGAAGGACTGGGAGATTCTGTTGAATTCCCTGTCGCAGCTATCGGACCTCTCGAAGCTCCCGTTGATTGTGATGACACCGTTTGGGCCTGGCATTTTCATCTGCATGTAGGTGTAGTGCGGTACTGCCATGAACCTGGTGAATGCGACGCGTCCGAGGATGCAGTGGTACTGTGAGGTCCAGTCGACGACTTCGAAGTCGATGCGTTCATGTGAAAAGGTTTTCGGCGTGCCAAAGATGACGTCGAGGTTGATTTTCCCTAGGGGATATACGCCCTTTCCTAGGACGATGTCGTGGAACATCGTGTCTGAGACCTCTAGATAGGTCAGAGGGATCCTCATCGCTCGCAAGGTACTTGCGAACATGAGGTTAATGCCGCTTCCACCATCCATGAAGACACGACTCATGTCAAAGCCTCCGATCCGCGCCTCGAGTATGGGGGACAGTGGCCTGGGCGAGGTACTTGGCGCGGATGGTCACGCTTGTCGAAGGTGATGTAGGAGTCGCTTCCACTGAGGTACTCAGTGGTGGATGATGAAGAGTTTGTCACGAAGTTGACTTGGCGAGTGATGGCCTTCTGCACCCGATTCGAGGAGCGCCCCTTTTAGATCATCATGTTGCCCACATCCCATGGATATGGCTTGCAGCCTTGATTTTGGACCGGTGTGGCCGCGGGTGGTGGTACTCTAGGTGGTGGTGGAGGATCTCCATGTGCTACAACGCCTGGGGCGACTCCGTAGCCCCTGTTGACTGCGTCGCGATTCATCCAAGCCAAACCCTCATGGAGCTTGAGGAACTCGCGGCAATCCTTGAGAAGGTGGCTGGATTTTTTCTTACCGTCGTGCTTGTCGATGTAGAAGTGCATGTTGCATGGCCCGGACAGTTTGTCCTCAATTGTTGTTGCGGGTGCCTCTTCACGAGTGCGGCGCTGCCATACCTGCGTGGTTTTCCCGGAGTCGCGGTGTCCACCGCTGCGATAGCTGCTATTGCGGGTGTCGTCGCGCTTGTCGGCGTAGCCGGCTGCGACCATGTTGACGTCGTCGCGATCATCGTAGATGCGCATTCGACGCTTGCTTCGGTGATCGCGTTTGCGCTCGAGTTCCGCTTCGTCGTTGGAGTAAATGTGGTTTTTCACCGAGTCTTCTCCATCTGCCCACCGATTCGCGATTTCCATCAGGTGGTTAATTGTTTTGGGCTTCGAGCGGCCCAGCTCTTCCCTGAGCTCTATGCGATGAATGCCGCCGTTTAATCCGTTGATTGCGTGATCTTCCGAGATGTTTGCCGTAGAGTTCTTGATGACGGACCACCTTTAGATGTACGAGCGTAGCGATTCACCCGACCTTTGCTGGCAGCACCTCAGTTCTTCGATTGATGCGGGCCTTTTGTAAGTGCCCTTGAAGTTGAGCACAAAGTTGTAGACCACCTCTTCCCAGCTACGAATGGATCTGCGCGGGAGATTGTTGAGCCATGCTCGGGCGGCGCCCTGCAGCTATAGCTCCAGGCATTGCATGGCCATGCTTCGACTCCCTCTGTGGAGCATGACGGAGGAGATGTGGTCTTCCAACCAGATTTTCGGGTCCTGTAGGCCGTCAAATTTTGGGTTCTCCAATGGGAGCTTGAACCCCTTGGGCATTCGCTTTTGCCTGATAGCCCTGCTGAAGCATCTAGCACCACAGAGCTCCATGTCTTCGTCCTCTGAGTCAGTCGAGCGGGCGCGTCGTGCCCTGGACTTGTCGATTTTGCACTGCGTGAGGTCATCGCGCGCATCGTAGTCGTGGTCGTGTCACCGTGAGCGGCAGCATTGAGACAGGTCATGGCTGTCGTCACTGGACGAGGGTGAGGAATAGCGTTTTGCCAGATCCTTGCTTTTCTTCAACTCCGGCGTTGGTTCTTTGTCGAGAGCGGCCTCGATTAACCCCAAGCCCGCGATCGTAGACCGGTGCATGGCGGCTCGGGGATCTCCAGCCGGCGGCTGGTTGTTGAGGAGGTACATGGGGGCTGCTGTCACCGCAGCTTGCGACGTCTTTGGGACCATGTTGCCCCGTGTGTCGACTTTCATAGAGCTGAAGTGAGGGACTTTTGCAGCTTCTATGCGCTCCTGCTTAGTGAGGTGGGCCATTCGAGATCGCCTCTTGTTGGCCACGTACTCGTTGCCCTTGGAGGAGGATCCTCCGTGGGAGGAGAGCCCAGCCCGTCGAAGACTTGACTCGTCCCCCGCCTTTTTACGCGCTTCGAGTTATGCAATCATTTGTAATTGGCGTCTGTACTCCTCCTTTAGTAGCCAATGATAGCCCATCAGCAGATCTTGTGGTATGCCGGGGGGCAGAGGATTGCCTCGCAGGGCTTCTCGGCAACGAGCCACTCGAGATCGTTGAGCTTGATCACGACACGTTCACCAGTGTGTTTGTTCACCATGGTTAGAGGTTTGACTGCCCCTCCATTGTTGACGTGCGCGCATTGCCACCATTGGTGGGGCCGCCATTGGGTGGTCCGCCGTTAGGTATGCCACCGTTGGGTGGATTAGGGCCGTTGCCACCGTTTTTGCGATTGGCGCTGGTTTCGCCGGCGTTGCTGACGGCGCACATGAAGTGTTTGGGGAAGCTGTTGCTTCTGCAACTTTCGGATCCGGAGCCGTAGACCCCATCTTCCGTTGCTAGGCCACCCAGATCGGATCCGCGACTGCTGTTGTTGTCCGTGCTCTCAGCTGCTGCTGAGGTGTTGAGCTTACTGAGGGCGCCGATTGGTGGCGGGAACCATGATGCTGGAGCAATCGTGGATGCTGTTGGCTGGTTAGGCATGCGAAGCGTTCCCATCTGACCAACTTGCAAGCGGAACCTTCCGATTGCTAGGCTGATTCGATCGCCCACAGACTCGAAAGCCGGTCGAGTGGCCGGTGCATGGACGGTGAAGTCGAACGCGCCGAAGAGCTGGCAAATCTCCGATGTTGTGGAGTTGTAGATCGCGGTTGATGGGGCCGAAGAAGCCGCAACATCAGCACTCCCAATTCCCACAGACGGCGCCAATTGACGAGGGTTTAACTCATCAATTCCCATTATTATGGACTTGGGTTTTGGCGAAGGAGGGAGCGCTAGAAGCATCAATCGGCTAGCAAACAAGCACACAAGGACGCAAGGTTTACCCAGGTTCAGGCCTCGTAGAGGTCCCTACTCCTACTTGTCTGCTCTTGGAATTAACGAGGGAATCGAAGATTACAAGGGCGCAGCTGCAATCTGGCGAGAGTTGTGGAAACTAGGGTTGCGCGTGTCCTCCACGCCGCCCCTCCTAACCTTTATATAGATAGGCCAGGTCTTGGGTAGCAGTCGAGTCGGTTACAGATTAGGGTTTTCCCTTTAAACATTATGTCTTTAAACATCGTCTTATCTCGCAAGTCATCGAGAGTCCGTGGGCCACTCGAAGTCTTCATTGGGCCGTGGCAACGCCGTGGGCTTCCACCGTATCTGGACCGTATATACCAAACTCGAGTACCTGCAGGGTATACTGATACGTTGCAATAGTATCCATAATTTTTTATGTTCCATGCTTGGTTTTCTCTACTTTCTTATGTTTTGTCCACACTTTGGAGTACTTTTCATATGATTTCTTGGACTAACCTATTAACAAGAGCCACAGTGCCAGCTGCCTATTTTCTGCTGTTTTTGGTTCCAGGAAAGTTAGAAAATGAATATTCTCGGAATTGGACGGGACAAAAGCCAAAAATCCTATTTCACCAGAAGACTCCGGGAGCCAGAATATGAGACGGAGTGGGGCTGGGGTCAGCCACACCACCTGGCCGCGCGGGCTAGGCCTGGCCACGCCACGGGGTGGTCTGGCCACCCTAGACACCCCCTCGGTCTCCCTCTTCGCCTATAAGATGCCTTCTTACCTAAAAACTCAGGGGAGTTCGACGTTTTCAGAAAGAGTTCCGCTCCGCCGGCACCACCAGATTCCACGATTCAGAACCAGAAACTCCATTCTGGCACCCTGCCGGGACGGGGAATTGGAGGAGATCTTTGCCATCATCATCACCATCGCTTATCCATCGACCATCCATGTTTCCCCCATCTATGAGTGAGGTATCCCCTGCTGTAGGCTATGTGGATGGTAGGGATT
The DNA here is from genome assembly GCA_916181665.1 of Avena sativa. Lineage (NCBI taxonomy): Eukaryota > Viridiplantae > Streptophyta > Magnoliopsida > Poales > Poaceae > Avena > Avena sativa. The sequence goes on along the minus strand of OV702287.1, from coordinate 422,473,941 downwards.
GGATGAGATCGTTCATGTAATGGCATCAGATTGTTAGGGAATGGTGCCTAGTATCTACTATTAGTGCTTTTTGACTTTGTTGCGACTTGTTATGCTTAATGCTTGTCACTAGGGCCCGAGTGCCATGATTTCAGATCTGAACATGTTATTGATTCATTATGATTGTATTGTTTATGGTCTTACCTGCAAGTTGTTTACACACGTTGTTGTCCGGAACCAAAGTCCCCGAAGTGACAGAAATCGGGATAACCGGAGGGAATGGCTTTGATGTGAGGATCACATGTGTTCATGGAGTGTTAATGCTTTGCTCTGGTGCTCTATTAAAAGGAGCACCTTAATTGCCAGTAGTTCCCTTGAGGCCCCGCTGCAAACGGGCTGGCAGGACAAAAGATGTTGTGCAAGTTCTCATTGCGAGAACGTATGACTATATATGGAACACATGCCTAGGATTATTTAGTACTTGGATGCTTTATCTTATTTATCTGCAATTGCCCTATGTTCTGATTGCTATATGAATTGCCTTGTCCATGCAACGCCCATCCATCCATCCCTATGCCTACCGCACTCGAATCCTACTATTTTCTGGTATTGTTACTACTGTCTTTGCTTTTACTATTGCTGCTACTTTACTATTCCTACTACAAAACTGTTGCTACTGATAAACTGCTGTGAACAAGATTGTTTCCAGGTGCGGCTGACTTGACAACTCAGTTGTTAAGGCTTATAAATATTCTTTGGCTCCCCTTGTGTCGAGTCAATAAATTGGGTTTCACTTCCCTCGAAAATACTGCGATACACCCCCTATACTTGTGGGTCATCATATACCCATGTCAACTGGATTGACAGCAGGACGTAGCAATAATCCACCGAGGGGATGTGAACCTGGGTACATCGTGTGCCAATCTTATTCCCGGATTCTCCTACGTCGCCTTGCCCTTTCCTCTACATAAGCTACCCTATAGCATATGTCGTGGTCAATACCACGACATAGATCGAGCTAGAGATAGAAGGACTACCGTGGGATCGACGTGCCCACTGGTGCGTCTCAAGAAGACCGACAGGTAGGGAAGCTTCTTTGTGCACGGTGGTGCTGAGGAGTGGCCGTAAGCACTTATGTTTTGTGGGGAAGGGGGTGAGGGCCTAGGCGGCGGAGGATGGAAGTTAATACACAACGCGAAGGGGTGCAGAGGGATAACCTTGAAAATTCTGACATACCTTGCTTTGGGCACCACCATATACGTGGCCCACCTGCCAGTCACCATAGATCAAAATTGATCCAAAACTTGTCAAAATACAAGTTTATGTTTTACCATGGAAACTAATGCACATAGCATTGCACTTTGCGAACAAATGGCTTTATTTCAACATATATTTAATTTCAGCATCTTCAGCTAGGAATCTTGGAAACTCATGAAAGTAGGGCATTATCCATCAAATCTGGAATCTCCTTTGTAAACAATTGCTTGAAATGCCAAGATGCACCGATCTACCAAATATGGACATGTTTGTAAGTTTGGTTGGCGAAGATGCTTCAATGTATGGAGTACTACAAAACATGAAAAATGTATAGAAACTATGGCTGTGGCCTTGCTCCTCTTGTTTGAAAGCCTTGGATTAATGTTCATTAATTTCGGCAGATGTCTATAAAATCATTAAATGCTGGAAAGCATGCAGGCCTGTGGGTCTATCTGACAGGGACAGCATCCCAAGTGGGAGTAGCGTACCTTATAAGCTTCAACTTCAAAATTTTAGCAGAGCGCCAAATTATCCCACCCACCCATTCAAACATCCTGCCCATCATTCAAACACCTAGCCCCAAAAATTATTTTATTGCACAAATTTAGCCTGGAAGCTTGAAAGGGCGTTATATATTGCGTGAAAGGGCGTTATATGTTACATGGAAATTCAAAAACAAACTTCAAATTTGGAAGCAGACATATTGGTTCATTTGCAAAGATGCACCGATCTACCAAATCCGGACACGTCATCATAAACTATTTCCATGACCCTTTTCACCTTTTTTTGAGGCGATGGTCATCTTCTTGAAAGCCTTAAATTGTTCAAAAATTTCAGCAAATGCCTAGAAACTCATTTAAATGCTGGGAAGCAACTCTCGCTGGCGTGTGGGCCTAGACGGTGACAGCGCGTCTAAGAGGACCCACGCCGGAGTAGCATATGCTAGAAGCTTCGACCTCAAAATTTGGTATGGTAGCCAAACATCACACCCATCCATTAAACTATCCCGCACATCCATTCAAACATGCTTCACCTCTTTCTAGAATGCAATATTCCGCTTCTATCCCTGCTCCAGAAACAAGAATTCGAGGGAGCACTGCAATAACAGAGGGATATAGGTGGTAAATTTGCGTTCTCCCAAGTGCATCACGCCATCGATGTTTCCTAGCCCTTCTTCAATATTTACCTGCCCACCCACTCCGACCTACACTGACTTTTTGGACCCACTATGCAAGTGACCCACATGCCAGTGAGCTAGAATTACGAGAAGTAGAGATTCCCATCGCTTGTTGTTCAAAATTCGAATATTTTTCACTAAACCGGGATAAAATCGTTAAAATCATCCAACCAGGATTATACTATCATTACACTAGGTCAAAGTAACAGCTAAAAAAACAAAGCCAAAAACATGTTCCTAGATTTATAAGCCAAAAATCAAAAGCCAGAATTAGAGCCCAACCAAACAACTCCTAAATCTCAAGGAACTCTTGGTGTTTCTCCCTTGTTTTAGTACTTGGGTACCTTCAATTTTATTTAACAAAACATATGACCAAGAAGGGTATCATCGACTTGTAGATCAATTTTTGAGATACTTTCAATAAATTGCGGTAACACCATTCTGTTCCACGAATATATATAACCATAAAGTTTTGAAATATTATTGAGAATTCACGGAATACTAAACCATAAAATTTAAACCCCTAAACCCTGACCAAGCAGGAATCATGCAACTATAGATCAAAATTTGAGATACTTTCGTTAAATTGGGTGACACCACTCTATTCCATGAATATCAGCATAACGCTTGAGCATTATTGAAAATTCCCGAAACCCTAAACCCCCAAAACCCAAATCCTAAACCCCTAAACCCTATGACCCTAAACCCTAAACCCTCACCAAGCACGTAGCATGCACTTGTAGATCAAAATTTAAGATAATTTCGTTAAATTCGGTAACGCCATTCTATTTGACGAATATAAGAATAAATCCTGAGCAATATCAAAAATTCCCTAAACCCTAAACAACCCCTAAAACTTAAACCCTAAACCCTAAAGCCCTAAAACCTCAGCCATAAACCCTAACCAAGCAGGTGTGATGTCTACGCACTTCTATTCTTGTAGACTGTTGTTGGGCCTCCAAGTGCAGAGGTTTGTAGAACAGCAGCAAGTTTCCCTTAAGGTTTATAGAACTCAGGGAGGAAGTGGTCAAAGGTACCCCTCTCAAGCAACCCTGCAATCAAGATACAAGAAGTCTCTTGTGTCCCCAACACACCCAATACACTTGTCAGGTGTATAGGTGCACTAGTTCGGCGAAGAGATAGTAAAATACAAGTGGTATGGATATAAGACAACGGTGCCGGAAAATACTTTGATGGCATCGAAGAGACTAAAGGTAAACTGAACTAAAGATAGAAGCAAGCAAACATGTAACAGATCTAGTTGCAAACGGTGTTTCAATGTTTAGAAACAAGGCCTAGGGATCATACTTTCACTAGTGAACACTCTCGTATAAATATCTTCTCTTTATGATACTACTCTAAAATACTCTCCGGTTGGACACTCTAATTCATGGTAGGGCTATAACAACACTCCTCAAAGTTCGCTTTCCCCATCTAGATAACCCCACATTGTCACCTTGAGCGCTAGCAATTTCATAAAAACATCCAACTCCAAATATAACTCATAACAAGTAATTATAATCTCTAGCCTAAGTGCCACCATGGTGTGCATGCTGTCACTTTCACACACATGAGGAGAGCAGAGATCTATTAAAGCACTTGAGTAGCAAGGTAGATCTACTTGATTACAAAGCTCATGATCACAATATGATCATGCATAGAGAGAGAGAGATGAACACATAGCTACTGATAAAACCCTTAGCCTCGAGAGAGAACTACTCCCTCTTCATCATGGTAGTCAGCAACGGCGATGGAGATGGCGGTGAAGATGGTGAAGAGGCGGCAGCGCAGAGGACTCCTTCCCCGCCGCCGGTATCACAGGGGAGCACCGCCCCTTAACCCCTTCCTTCATGGCTTATTGGGAGCCCTCTCCCATGGAGATAGGATCCATGGGGAGGCAAAAACATGGCTTTGGTGGCTGCAAATTCGTGGCTGGAGGTGTCTCCCACGAATTAGGTTTCCTCCCTTTATATAGCTTCTCGGATTCCCGTCACCCCATCTTGGGCTGCAGTAAATAGGGGCTATCGGGCCCGTATGGACTCCGAATCAGCTAAATTTTATGTCCAGAACATTTGTCGCGAAATTTCCAACAACTTTCTAGTTGACGAGTTCTCTGTTTGACGCCATCTTCGACCCAAAATGTGACCATCTTCAAAAAGAATTCTGAGACAGATTTCTGGAAAATCCCAATTTTACTCCAACAAGGTTTCCACTTGTATTCTTGGTAATTCCTACACATCAAAGTGTAAAACAAGAACATTACACACTTTTGAAACTATTAGTAGGTTAGTCCAAATAAATCATAAACTTTATATAAAAGGAGTATCAAAAGCATATTATTAGCATCAAACCATCAAAAATTATATATACGTTATGGACGTATCAAGGTGTCATGCACACATTGATCCAAATTTGAGATACTTTCATTAAATCAGCTAACACACATTCTGTTCTACGAGCATAAGCATAAACCTTGAGCATTAATGAAAATTCGCTAAACCCTAAACAACCCATAAAACTAAACCGTAAAAACCTATAACCCTAAACCCTTGACCCATAAACCCTAACCAAAGCAGGTATCATGCACTTATACATCAAAATTAGAGATACTTTCAATAAATTGATGTAATGCCATTCTATTCCATGAATATAAGCATAAAGCAACTTGAACATTATTGAAAATTCCAAAAACCCTAAACCCCTAAAACTCGAAACCCTAAACCATTACCAAGCACGTAACATGCACTTATAGATCAAACTTTGATATACTTTCGTTTGATTTGGTAATACCATTTTATTCGACAAATATAAGCATAAATCTTGAGCAATATCGAAAATTCCGTAAACCCTGGACAACCCCTAAAAACCTAAACCCTAAAACCCCAAACCCTCAACCCATAAACACTAACCAAGCAGGTATCATGCACTTTATAGATCAAAATTTGAGATACTTTCAATAAATTAGGTAACACCATTCTATTCGATGAATATAATCATAAAGCTTGAGCATTATTCTAAATTTGCTAAACTCTAAACCCTACACAACCATAAAACCTAAACTGTAAAACCTTAAAACCGAAAACCCACGACCCATAAACCCTAACCAAGCAGGTATCATGCACTTATAGATCATCATTTGAGATACTTTCATTAAAGGAGGCAACACCATTCTATTCGACGAATATAAGCATAATTCTTTGAGCATTATTGAAAAATTGCTAATCCCTAACCCATAAACAACCAATAAACCTAAACCATAAAACCATAAATCATTGACACATAAACCCTAAACCAAGCAGGTACCATGCACTTATAGATCAAAATTTGAGATACTTTCATTAAAGTGTGGTAACGCCATTCTATTCCATGAATATAAGCATAAAGCTTGAACATTATTGAAAATCAAAAACCCTTAATCGTAAACCCTAATAACCTCCTCACCCTAGAACCCTAACTTCCTAACCTTAGAACCCTAAACCCTTACCAAGGAGGTATAATGCACTTATAGATCAAAATTCGAAATACTTTTATTAAATTGCGATAACGCCATTCTATTCCATGAATATAACCATATATATAAAGATTGAACATTATTATTGAAAATTCCCTAAACCCTAAAACCTAAAAAATCATAAACCCTAAAACCCTGAATAACCCGAAACCCTAAACCCCTAAACTCTAAATGCCTAAACCCTAAAATCCTAAACCATAAACCATGAACCCTTAAACCCTCAACCCAAAATAAAACCCCGAACCCTAAACATAACCCTAGGATATATATACTTTGAGTAAAAACTGGGGTAGTGGGATTTTAAGTGTAACACCCCAAATCTTATTATCAAGTTTATCAAGTTCTAATCACCCAAGTTTAGGGTTAACAAAAACTTTTGTTACAAATTTGAATATGAATGCATGTGTGATTTGCATTAGTGTAGAATTGATTGAATTTGCCATGCTTGATTGTTCTAAATGATTTGAAATGGTTTAAGGATGAATGCTACATCATCTAGGCCATTTAAAAACAAAATCAAAAGAAAAATAAATCAAATAAGAATAAATAAAGCAAATGGTCATTTTGACCAAAATCAACCACTAGGCCTCTTTAGGTGTTCCTAGAAGAAGTTTTCTAACAGAAACATTTCTATTTCTTTTCAACCCTTGCTAGACCAAGGAAAAGTGTATCAAGGCCCACTTTACCAACTTACAAAAACATATTTCAAAATAATTTAATGGACAGTTTAAAATTGAATCAAGTTCATATGTTAAGATCACACTTTTTCAAAAACCTACCAAAACATTTCCCCTTGACCTCTCCAAGCAAACATTGACTCTCCAGCTTAATCAAAGTTCACTCAAAAAAATTTGAATAAAAAATTCCAAAGTTTGTTTCATGCGGCCATTAATACAAACACCTTGTCTGCACTTCATTGTTGTGCACAGTAAACCTCGACCATTTGGTCCCCTTTGCACTCTCTAGTATCCCCTAAGTCTAACCAACACCCAGACAAGCCCCCCTTCACCGTGGAGCATAGTGGAGCGCCGCCCGAATTTGGTCATTGCCGGCCGACCACGGCCAGCTCGCAGCAGACCGCCCCGTGCCCATCCAGGATGTCAAGGAGGCGCGTCGCACTCTACCGACACCCCCTATCTAGGCCACGACCCCAGCCGAGCCATGGACCACCCTAGCTATGCCGTGCACCGCCGATCTGCGCCATGTCCAGAGTGCGCCAGAGCGCCATGCCCGACCAGCTCGCGCCTTGACCTCACCACGCACACGCAGCCTCGCCATGATCACCTCACCCCAGCACACACCCCCATTCGTTGTCGTGCGACCCGCAGCTGCCGCACGCCTCCGCAAGCACCTCTGCCTCTGCGCGGAGCGCCGCACATGCCAGACCAACCTAGCCCGCCCCGTGCCGTGCCATTACTTCTGTGATGATCGCCAGGGAACACCACACCGTCCTACACCCGTGCACATGTTGTTGGGTCCGCAGCATAGAAAACAAAAATTTTCCTACGGTGTGAACTACATGCCAAGATCTATCTACTAGGTACAAAGCAATAGGTGTACATACATCCAACGAGAACTTACCCTCGTAGACAACGATCTTTGTTAACGAGTAGGAACTCGTGGTTGATGTAGTCGTACACTTGCCGATCTCAAGATCGTGAGGAAGTCCGAGCGCCGCAACTCAGCAGCGCATCCGCACTCGCACACACGTTCAAGCCACCGGACAACCTCCACCTCCTCCCTCCAGCGATCCAGCAGAAGCAACAACTCCTTCCAGACGAAATGCCACCGGGAACATGTATCTCGCTAATCCGAGACCATGGGGGGATAATTCTAGAGGGGGAGAGAGATCCTTCACAAGGAGGTGTGTGGATGAAGGAGGGAATGGGTGGCCTTTTATAGGAGGAGGGGGGTGCCCCCTCTATCCATGGCCGGCGCATGGGGGGGTGACCCCTCACCTCCCCCATTCATGTGGTGGTAACCCCTCCACATTAAAATGCCTCTTCACATTGCCTTTTAAAGTCTCCACTTTAAATGCATTAAATTTCTCCAAATTTAATGCTCTCTCATTTAATAAAACACTTTTTATTAAATTTATTCAGAATTTTGTTAATTATTTTAATTAACAAACATTCACATATAGCCCCTTGCAATATTTCAATATCACATGCAGAACCACCTTCTGCAATTTCACTTGAAACAATTTCCGGTTTCTATTGAAACAATTCCTGCGCTTTGCAATTCTTTCGTCTGAAACATATATGCTCCAAAATGGTGTCCGGTAACTCTTAAGTGTGCCACCCGACGGTTCGCGAATAATGCAGACATGATCGAGACCCTTCTCCGATCAATAATCAGCAGCAGGACATGGAGATCCGTACTGACTCCTACACATTCAACGATGACTCCTGTGATCGTGAGAACCTTTAACGCTTGTAACTAAATCCCTTTGTCTCTCGATATATTACATGTCCGAGATTCGATCATCGGTATCTCCATACCTAGTTTGATCTCGTTACCGACATGCACTCTTTTTTCGTTCCCGTGATATAACATTCTAGTGATCACATCACTTGCTTGTAAGCTATCCTAATGTGATATCACCGAGAGGGCCCAAAGTATATCTATCCGTCATCTAGATTGACAAATTCCACTCTTGATCCATGAGCCTCAACATAACACCTTCGTAGTACTGAACCCATCTTTATAGTCATCCTGTTACGGTGTGACGTTTGCTTCGTATGATCTAAGGATAAAGATTACTTCGTATGATGTTATAGCAATATAAACATAATGAATTGATCGTAATGCTATACTTCGGATGAATGTTCATCACATCATTCCACCAATGGTGTGACCTTGTTATTAACAACATCCAATGTCCATGATCAGGAAACCTTGATCGTCCTGTTAATCAACAAGCTAGTCTATAAGAGAGGAATGACTAGGAACCCTTTTTGTTTATTAAACACACATGTATTGATGTTTCCGAATCAATACATTTCTAGCATGTAAAATAAACATCTATCATGTATAAGGAATATATAATAACAACTTTATTATTGCCTCTCAGGGCATATTTCCTTCAGTCTCCCACTTGCACTAGAGACAATAATCTAGTTCACATAGTGATAAATCTAACACCCATGGAGTTCTGGTGTTGGTCATGTTTTGCCCTAGGGAGAACTTTAGTCAACGGATTTGCTACATTCAGGTCCGTGTGTACTTTACAAATCTTTATATCTCCATCCTTGACATGCTCGCGGATGGAGTGAAACCGGCGCTTAATATGTTTGGAATTCTTGTGAGACTTTGGTTCCTTTGCATTGGCTATGGCTCCATTGTTGTCACAATAGATCACCATCAGGTCCAATGCACTGGGAACCACACCCAGTTCTGTAGTGAACTCTTTCATCCAAACTGCCTCCTGTGCCGCTTCTGAAGTAGCAACATATTCCGCCTCCGTTGTTGAACCAGCCACCACAGGTTGTTTGGAACTCCTCCAACTAAATGCTGCTCCATTCAAGAGAAATACGTATCCGGATTGAGACTTAGAGTCATCCGGATCGGTGTCAAAGCTAGCATCGACATAACACTTAGCGACTAGCTCTTCTTCACCTCCGTATATGAGAAACATATCCTTAGTTCTTCTCAAGTACTTGAGGATGTTCTTTACCGCTATCCAGTGTTCCGAACCTAGATCAGATTGGTACCTACTAGTCAAACTAATAGCATGTGCCACATCCGGTCTTGTACATAGCATGGCATACATAATAGAGCCTATGGCCGAGGCATAGGGCTTATCCATCATCTCTATTTCTTCCGCCGTAGCCGGACTAATATATATCCATCATCTCTCTATAGATTTTAATGCCTAATATATATGACGCTTCACCAAGGTCTTTAATCGAAAAATTGCTGTTTAGATAACTTTTAACACTGTTTAAAAGATCTATATCATTTCCAATCAATAATATGTCATCCACATATAATATCAGAAATGCCACATTGCTCCCACTCACTTTCTTGTAAATACAAGCCTCTCCATAAGTTTGGACAAATCCAAACTCTTTGATCACCTCATCAAAGCGGAGATTCCAACTTCGTGATGCTTGCTTCCGTCCATAGATGGATCACTGAAGTTTGCACACCTTATTAGCATCCTTAGGATCGACAAAACCCTTAGATTGTATCATATACAACTCTTCTTCAATCTTACCATTGAGGAACACAGTTTTGACATCCATCTGCCATATTTCATAATCGAAATATGCAGCAATTGCTAACATAATCCTAACCGATTTAAGCATCGCTACGGGAGAGAATGTCTCATCATAGTCAACTCCTTGAATTTGTCAAAACCCCTCTACGACAAGTCAAGTCTTATAGATGGTCACATTACCATCAGCATCAGTTTTGCTTTTGAAAATCCATTTATTCTCAACGGCCTTTCGGTCGTGAGGTAAGTCCACGAAGTTCCAAACTTGGTTCTCGTACATGGATTCCATCTCAGATTTCATGGCTTCTAGCCATTTGTTGGAATCCGGGCTCATCATCGCTTCTTCATATGTCGCAGGGTCATCCGTTTCATCAACCTTGAAATTCACAACAGGATTGCCGTACAGTTCAGGTGCTGCATGTGTCCTGCTTGACCTGCGAGGTTCAGTATTGTCCTCTTTCGGAGTTTCATGATCATTATCATTAGCTCTCTCTTCATCAGGTGAAGTCAACTCCGAAACAACTTCCGGTGCTGCGCCACTCGCCATTCCATGAAGAGAAGGTTCAATAACCTCTTCGAGTTCTACCTTCCGACTACTCACACCTTTCGCGAGAAACTCCTTCTCAAGAAAGGATCCATTCTTGGCAACAAAAACCTTGCCCTCGGAGCTATGATAGAAGGTATACCCAATTGTTTCCTTAGGGTATCCTCTGAAGACGCATTTTTCTGCTTTGGGTTCGAGTTTATCCGGTTGAAGTTTCTTCACATAAACATCGCATCCCCAAACCTTGAGAAATGATAGCTTAGGTTTGTTTCCAAACCATAATTCATTTGGTGTCGTTTCAACGGATTTAGATGGTGCCCGATTTAAAGTGAATGCAGCTGTTTCCAGTGCATAACCCCAAAATGACAGAGGTAAGTCAGTCAGAGACATCATAGATCGAACCATATCCAATAAGGTACGATTACGACGTTCGGACACACCATTATGTTGTGGTGTTCCGGCAGGCGTGAGTTGTGAAACTATTCCACACTCTTTCATGTGTGTTCTAAACTCGTAACTTAGATACTCTCCTCCACGGTCAGACCGTAGAAACTTGATCTTTCTATTATGATGATTTTCCACTTCATTCTGAAATTCCTTGAACTTTTCAAAAGTTTCAGACTTGTGTTTCATCAAATAGATATACCCGTATCTACTCAAATCATCCGTGAAAGTAACAAAATAACGATATCCACCTCCCACCGACACACTCATTGGTCCAAACACATCAGTATGTATGATCTCCAACAGATTTGTCGCCCGTTCCATTGAACCGGAAAACGGCGTTCTAGTCATCTTGCCCATAAGGCATGGCTCACATGTATCAAATGATTCAAAATCAAGTGATTACAAAAGTCCATCAGAATGGAGTTTCTTCATGTGTTTAACGCCAATATGACCTAGATGGCAGTGCCACATATATGTAGACATATCATCATCAAGTTTAATCTTTTTAGCATTAACATTATGAATGTGCGCAATATTACTACCGAGATCCAATAGAAATAAACCATTCAACATAGGTGCATGACCATAAAAGATATCATTCTTATAAATCAAACAACCATTGTTCTAAGATTTAAAGGAATGACCACTTTGCATCAAACACGATCCAGATACAATGTTCATGCTCAGTGCAGGCACCAAATAACAATTATTTAGGTTTATAACTAATCCCGATGGCAAATGGAGAGGTAGCGTCCCGACGGCGATCACATCAACTCTTGATCCATTGCCGACCCGCATCCTGACCTCATCCCTTGCTAGCTATCACTTGTTCCATAGCCCCTGAACCAAGTTACATATATTAGCAACCGATCCGGTATCAAATACCCAGGTGCTACTGCGAGTACTAGTCAAGTACACATCAATAACATGTATATCACATATACCTTTGTTTGCCTTGCTGGACTTCTTGTCCATCAAATACTTGGGGCAGTTGCGCTTCCAATGGCCAGCCCCCTTGCAATAGTAGCACTGGGTGTCAGACTTAGGGCTAGCCCGGGGTTTCTTTTCAGGCGTGGCAACAGACTTGCCACCCTTCTTTCCCTTGTGCTTGCCTTTCTTGTCCTTCTTGAAACCGGTGGTCCTATTGATCATCAACACTTGATGTTCTTTCCTAATCTCCACTTCTGCAGTCTTAAGAATTGACAGAAGCTCGGGAAGAGACTTCTTCATGCCCTGCATATTATAGTTCATCACGAAGCTCTTGTAGCTAGGTGGCAGAGATTGGAGAACACGATGTATGCCTAAGTCAATTGGAATCGTTATTCCCAAGGACACAAGCTTATCGGCGTACCCAGACATTTTGAGTATGTGCTCACTAACGGAGCTATTTTCCTCCATCATGTAGCTAAAGAACTTTTCTGTAGCATTATAACTCTCTACGGCAGCATGGGTATCGAAAATTATTTTCAATTCTCCCATGGTATCAAAGGCATTGCCATTTTTGAAACGCTTTCGAAGTTCTGGCTCTAGCCCATAGAGTATGCCGCAATGAACTAAGTTGTGGTCCTCCTGACGAGTCACATAGACATTCTTTTCCTCGTCAGGGGCATCAGGAGCTGGTGGGGGGCCTATCAGCGCATCTAGCACATATTGCTTTTGTGCAGCAGTGAGGAGAATCCTCAAATTCATAGCCCAGTTGGTGAAGTTGCTACCATTCGCAGCAAGTTTCTCTTTCTCCATGAACACATTGAAATTAAAACCAGGTGGTGCCATCTACAACAGAATTTGTAAAGTTTATTTAGACTAAGTTTATGATAGATTGAGTTCAACTAACCCAAATTACTAATGAACTCCCACTCAAAAACGACATCCCTCGTGTCCTTTTGGTGACTACATGAACCAAATCCACTATACCAAGTCCGATCATCACGTGAGTTGATATAGCTTCAAAGGCGAGCATCTATACGGGAATCATATCAACCATATGACTCATGCTTAACCTTTCGGTCCGTGTTCCGAGGACATGTCTGTACATGCTAGGCTCGCCAAGTAAGAACCTTAGTATTCGTGTGTGTAAAACTGTCTTACACCCGTTCCTATGAAAGCGTAGATTCGAGTACACCCGATCATCACGTGATGTCTCGAAACACGATCCATAGAACGGTGCATACTCAAGGAAGAACACATTTTTTATCTTGATATCTAAAAGAGGGATCATCTTAGAATTCTATCAAACGCGCCAAAGTAGCAGTATAAGATGCTAACATCTAATGTCTAAAGTGAGATGACATGGTCCATGCATTTGATCTCTATCACTTGCATCGTGGTATGATTTCTATCATTCCTTTGTGTGTAAGGCCAAGGTCTATGGAACTTACACGTTGAGTGTGTTGTAAGAGTATCCACCATACATCTACTTACAACAATACCATATCAATACAATATCCCAGCAACGATCTAAACTAGACGCCTCTAATTTATCAATTGCAAGTTTTACGTGGCTTAGGGCTTTCAAAGATAGAACCGTTCTTACCTACAAACATGAACCACAATGAGGATAACTAAGTTATTAGCAACTCGTTGTAAATCAGATATTGACTATAGTAGGAGAGACAGACACCCGCCAGCCACTTATGCAAAACAAGTTGCATGTCATTCGTGGAACCGGTCTCATGTACGATGACATGTAAGGTTGGTCCGGGCCGCTTCATCCCACTATGCCACCAATATCCAAAATACATAGAAGATGCAATAACATGATCATCATCGCCCACATATCAACCATATGTGTACTACCCGTGCTAAGCACCTACGCATAGATCAGGCTCTGATACCACTGTTGGGTCTGCAACATTGAAAACAAAAATTTGCCTACGGTGTGAACTACACGCCAAGATCTATCTACTAGGTACAAAGCAACGGGTGGACATACATCCAACAAGAACTTACCCTCGTAGACAACGAGCTTTGTTAATGAGTAGGAACTCGTGGTTGATGTAGTCATACACTTGTCGATCTCAAGATCGTGAGGAAGTCCGAGCGCCGCAATTCAGCAGCGCATCCGCACTCGCACACACGTTCAAGCCATCGGACAACCTCCACCTCCTCGCTCCAGCGATCCAGCGGAAGCATCAACTCCATCCAGACGAAATGCCACCGGGAACATGTATCTCGCTAATCCGAGACCATGGGGGAATAATTCTATAGGGGGAGAGAGATCCTTCATAAGGAGGTGTGTGGATGAAGGAGGGAATGGGTGGAATTTTATAGGAGGAGGGGGGGTGCCCCCTCTCTCCATGGCCGGCGCATGGGGGGGGTGACCCCTCACCTCCCCCATTCATGTAGTGGTAACCCCACCACATTAAAATGCCTCTTCACATTCCCTTTTAAAGTCTCCACTTTAAATGCATTAAATTTCTCCAAATTTAATGCTCTCTCATTTAATAAAACTCTTTTTATTAAATTTATTCAGAATTTTGTTAATTACTTTAATTAACAAACATTCACATATAGCCCCTTGCAATATTTCAATATCACATGCTGAACCACCTTCTGCAATTTCACCCGAAACAATTTTCGGTTTCTATTGAAACAATTCCTGCGCTTTGCAATTCTTTCGTCTGAAACATATGTGCTCCAAAATGGTGTCCGGTAACTCTTAAGTGTGCCACCCTACGGTTCACGAATAATGCAGACATGATCGAGACCCTTCTCCGATCAATAATAAGCAGCGGGACCTGGAGATCCGTACTGACTCCTACACATTCAACGATGACTCCTGTGATCGTGAGAAACTTTAACGCTTGTAACTAAATCCCTTTGTCTCTCGATATGTTACATGTCCAAGATTCGATCATCGGTATCTCCATACCCAGTTTGATCTCGTTACCGACATGCACTCTTTTCTCGTTCCCGTGATATAACATTCTAGTGATCACATCACTTGCTTGCAAGCTATCCTAATGTGATATCACCGAGAGGGCCCAGGGTATATCTATCCATCATCTGGATTGACAAATTCCACTCTTGATCCATGAGCCTCAACATAACACCTTCTTAGTACTGAACCCATCTTTATAGTCATCCTGTTACGGTGTGACGTTTGCTGTTATCAAGATACTCTTCTGGTGTTAGCAATTAACATGATCTCATGGTCTAAGGATAAAGATTACTTCGTATGATGTTATAGAAATATAAACATAATGACTTGATCGTAATGCTATACTTCGGATGAATGTTCATCACATCATTCCACCAATGGTGTGACCTTGTTATTAACAACATCCAATGTCCATGATCAGGAAACCTTGATCATCCTGTTAATCAACAAGCTAGTCTATAAGAGAGGCATGACTAGGAACCCTTTTTGTTTATTAAACACACATGTATTGATGTTTCCGAATCAATACATTTCTAGCATGTAAAATAAACATCTATCATATATAAGGAATATATAATAACAACTTTATTATTGCCTCTCAGGGCATATTTCCTTCACATGCCGTTAGCCACCTGTAGCAACGCCACCATCGAGCTCACACCGCACCTCTCGGTCCCCTCGCCACGATATAAAAGGAGGCCACCCCCACCTCCATTCTCCACACCGCTCCACTCCTCACTCCTCACTAACCTCCCCCACTTCTCCCCGGAGCAAGGCAAACACCACCGCACCGGAATTTCACCGGAGTCCGCCGCTGCTGAAGGAGAAGGGAGCCGTTGATTCCGACCACCCCAAGCCCTGCCATAACTGCGCCTCGCCTCGCCGTCGTCTACTGCGTTGTTTGCCCCTGTCGCCGACCCTAGCTGGAGCCCAGGTGAGCCCCGCGAGACCCCCACCGTTGTGATAGTTAATTTCTCACCGGAGCTGTTCGTCATCGACGATGACGCTCGACCGTTAGATTAGAATTTGATTGCATGGTCTAGATTCGCCGATACCGTTTCGGGTTAGAACAGTCGCTGACTGGTGGACCCCGCCTGTCAGCAGCCCGCTGTGCTGTGCTGTGCAGCTGGGTTGGCCTGTTTAGCTTTCCCGCTCAGGCCGGAAATTCAAATAATGATTTTCCTTTTTAGTTGAAATCCTATTCTGTCCACATATTCAAAAATCAATTCAGAGAGTTTCACTTAACCAAATTGCATGATTAAAATTTTGATAGAAAGGTAATTAAAATATCTATCAAAGCCCGTTGGATTTAAATCAATAGGAGTTAGATATATTCTATAGAAAAAATAATAAGACAGAGACTTTTGCAACTTCAAATATTTTTCAAAAATCAACCACAATATCTTTTGAGTTGATTCCAACTTTCAAAAATCACATTTGTAATATCTATCTTAATATGTAAAAATATCTAGGTTTGCATGCAGTGACTTTGGACTAGTACCAAAATAATGCTATATAGGCATTTCTAGTCACTTTAAATCATTTAAGTAGTAATCTTAAGCTTTAAAATGTGACCAACCCTTTAAATCACATTCCCAGGTATTAGAATACGTGGTGATGACATGTTTCCACATGATCCCATATTTTAATTGGAGAATTTTAAATCTTAATTAATTTCAACGAGTAGAAATTACTTTTCTCAAATAAACTAAATAAAACTAGTTCTTCATTTCATGTGAAGATTGTGATGATGCTAGATCATCAAGTGTGAGCCTTAGTGTGCTAAATATAATTAGTTAACTATTGTTTGGTGATTGTGTACCCCGTATTCATTTATAGACGATAATACTGACCAAGGATACGAGGAGGAGGAGTTCTACCCCGAAGAAGAGGAAGAAAACTTCAATCACTTTACCAATCAAGGCAAGCAATCACTAATTGCAAGTTTTAACCTAAACAAGATGCACTAGGCATGCTTTGGTTATATACCTTTGATTATACCAATCCCAAGTTTTACTTGCAGGCTTTACTTTTTACCTTACCAAAGTTCTTTACTTTTAGTTAATGCTTTGTGAGGATTTTGGAAAGTAGTATAGATAGCATGAAGGGTATAAAACTAGGCCTATACTAGATGTCATTCTATGGCATGAGATTGAGATTAGCATCCCTCATTAGTGAACACTCTTAACTTAGTGGCTAGTGCTAAGCATAAAACTTGGGGCCTGTTCGTCTGCGGTACCAAAGTTCGCAGGCCAGCGCATGGCGGTACCTAAGTTGCCTGAAATTGCCTCGTTTCGAAAAGTTGGGCCGCCATCTACAGAGAGGGGCCATTTAGAGGCAAACTCATCTCACCCCTGCCAAATTCAAACATTTCGTTAAACTGCCCCATGAAGTAGACGGTCGGGACCCTCATGTCGGTCATCTATCCGTGACGCGAGCGCCAATGCGGCAAACTCTTAGGCAAATCGAGCAGCTAAGTGGATTGGATGCGTTAACCAATTTCACAAATCCATTCCCACCTTTCCCCTAGCATCGGCGGCGGCAGAATCCACCCTCCAGGCAGGACGATCCCTTCGGACATTTGACTTCTGCCGCCAAGTTGTTGCGCCCAGTTATTGCGCCTAGTCGCTGATCCCGAGCTCCAATGGTGCATGTCGTAGCCGCCGTTGCGAGGCTCTAGCCCGTCTCCGCCGCTGACGAGCCGAGCAGCTCAGAGGATGGCAGATCCTACTATCAAGGAAGAAGAAGTTCTAGCTACAAGAGGGTGAGCTACCCTTCTCTTTGCTTTTCGCACTAACTATAACTGCTAGCTGGCTAATGAACCTCAAATTGTTTGTTAGCCCAACACTAACAAACATATTTTGTCCAAAGTTTTCTATCAAGTGGGATCTCCGTGGACCCCTTACCTAGTTACGGTAGTCCTCTACAGGTACGACTCTAAGGGCAAGTGGTATGGACACCATTGTTTCATGATGGAAGAAGCGCCTATGCAGATCTGTACTATATCTGGTATGGTTGCTTCTCTGCGTAATCATGATGAATTATGGCCAAAGCAGACTGCAAAGTTCAGCTTCATGGATGAACGTGGCATCATGGTTCCTCTAACGTGTGACAGTCAGCTAATTGGGTTGATGAAAAGGTATGCTTTGGCTGCTATGTTTGAGCTGAAATGTGATGTACTGGATGTGGAAGCTGCTGCAACTGGGAGTCGCCCTTCTATTCTTGGACAGGGTGGTTGCTCGAACCCAATTAGCTCCTGGTAAGAAAAGGTCGCTTGGGGTTCGCATGTTTGTGCTGAATTGTAATTTTTGTTTTATTTACTCTGTAGATATTGGGCAGTTATGCAATAGTCTTGTTTCTTTGACAGGAAGCGCCACAAGGTTAGAAACATGACTGTCGGGTCAGTCATTTTGCTGCCCGAAGAAATTAAAAACGAGTGGAAAGATGATGTTGGACACGATTGTGGTGCCCATTGTCCCGGCGATGCAGAGTATGTGAAGCTAAGAAAATTGGCACCGTGGAAGAGGAAGAAGGCAAGAAATGAAGAAGCCAGTGGACGTGAAGGCTTGGCACCCAGGTTGCGGAAGAAGGCTACTGGCAATGAAGATGCATAGTAATGTGTTGAACTTGAACCTATATATGTAATTCTGTTAAATTCTGGAGCTCTGTGTGTGGCATGTTGCTAGGCGAAATAATCTACCCATGTTCTCTGAGTAAAATGTACCGCGACTTAGGGTTTGGAAACGCCCGAGTCAGTAGTTGAATCCAAAATTTTGGTTGTGCCATTGCTATCTAAAAACACGCAGCACCGGTTCCACGACTGCTCAGGGGGCAGGAGGTCTCCAAATACGACGGAATGTAAGTGGCACAGAAATAAATTATTTAAGCTGCCACAGTCCACGAAGCAGCAACTTATTTCAGATGCTGCACAATGACGTGGCAACATAAACAACAATGTTCTCACCGATAATGCCCAGATGAGGAGGAAATCGATACCACTTTCTGGCCTAATCTTGAGCCCGTCTATCTCACCACCTCTCTACTCCTGCGTCCCCTGCATCTGGCGAAGCTCCTGGATCTCCAATAACCGGGTGTACATGCTTCCACTTTATAAATTGTGGTTGTGCCATTTGCATGCGGCACAATCCACGTAGATTACGTTTAAACAAACCACCAATGTCAGAATACACTAGTAGAAAATGTGTCTTTGGTCCATGGTCACGTTCCCAATCCGGGACAGAGATCTAAATCGAGGCAGAAATTGATCTAAATCACAAATTCTTCCACAAATTAATTGAGACAGAGATCTAAATCGAGGCATTTCATTACTTCAACCACAAATTCTTCTAAACAAAGGTGCGATTTCACATGCTACATTAATTCAACCACTAGTCAACAATTTCACTTCCGCTGCCACTGTCCTCCGAGCCGCCGGCTTCCTCGTCGCTATCGGACAGAACCTCCATGATTTTCGCATTGTTCGCGAGATGGAGCACCTCTTCGCGGCGAGCGGCGGCGATGACGGTGTACTTGGTCCGTCCAAGGATGGACCAGAACCTCTCCCGCCCTTCTCAGTTGTAGAGATCCTGGTGCACCACGCGCCCGTTAATGATGCGGTTGCCAATCTTGGCCTTCCACTCCTTCTTGAACAGCACCGGCCAGTACAGGCTGGCCGCCGTGTACCGGGGCAGCGCCCTCTTCCACGCGGGCATCTGGCGGCGGTTCACCATGATTTTCCTCTCCATCTCGGCTCGGCCAGGGAGCGGAGCCACCGGCACCGCCGCAGAGCTGATGCGCCATCTGTGGGGCACCGTCGCAGCTGGTGGCCTGAGGATGTCGAAGTTCGCGAACATCACCGCCTCGTAGGAGTTCAGATCGGGCATCTCCATGGCAGCATGGTGGAGATTGGAGAAGGAGCGAGGGGATGGACGACGAAGCGACGCGCCGTGGCACCTCCTATTTGTACACGAGGACAACGAAGCGACGGGCGGAATATCCAAGGGGCATTGGTCAGACAAAAGAAGTAATGCAGGGTCAGACTAACGGGAGAGCAATCTTTTCCTCCCTAGACTCCAGGACCAATAGTTCAGACCGCTAGGTAAACAAGTACAACTATTACAACTTAAAAAGGCATGGAGCTTATGCTAAATATAACTAGTTATCACACATCTCCTTGATCTTCCTAATCTTAGCCTGATGCGCATCTTCCTGTGAGAGCAAGGATTGAATCATCTACTCCTTCCTTTTAGCATCTTCCTTGCACGGCTTCAATTGTTTCTCTGCATTTTTCCTCATGAACTTGTCAATACTCGTAGTTGTGAACTGTAGGACTTTGGCCTGGTGGAGATCATTCCTTGCTTGAGTCAGTTTCGCTCTGCTTTAGCCTTTAGGGCCAACGCCGCGTCCCTCTCCTTCTCGACTTTGCTAACCTTGTCTTGCACCCACCTGAGATCTCGCTTATGCTTGGTCGTGTCAACTGGTTCCCATAGCTTCATCTCAACACTGTCAAGAAATGAGCTGAATATGGATTCTTTCAACTCAACAGTCATTTCCCATAGTTTGTCCAGCGTTTTCTGCATTGATTTGGGCCACTCCGGATCTACCCATTTAACAACACCGCAACTTCTGCCTTGCATCATTGCACGATGTCCTTGACACTGTAGAAACCTCCTGCCTCCGTTTCGTCCTTTGAATGCTACAAATTTAGCGGGCACATATCCATGTTTACATAGCAGAGGACTTTCTTCATCCGCTAAACCGTGATATCCGGAGTCATACATCGTCTGGTTGGCCTAACACATCATACATGCATGAGTAAACAGATTAGATCTAGCTCAAAAAATATATAACTGGCCATAGATGACAGAAATAGAGATGAGACGACTCACATCAAAATCACCACCCCTATCGTCATGACGCGTTTCCTCGTCGTCTCCCCTTGAACCCATGGCGAGAGGGGAGGGGGGTGGTTGCCGGAAAGGGAATTGGGATGGAGGCGCCGTCGGCTTGCAGCTATGGCAGGATGAGAGTAAAGTGGGGAAAGTGGCTTCAAGGGGAAGGAAGAGAAGTACGGGGAGGAAGAGAAGTAATGGGGACGTGACACTAGGATGTGGCCCACTGAACTCGTGAGACATGGCACTCGCAACAGGGGAGCGCCTGGTGTTGCCAGTTTGACCAGAGCAAGCGTGGCCAATCATGCCGCAGAACAGCCTACTCGTGGATCGCTCTCACAAAGACCATCCCAATCGTCCAAGTGCCCTGATCGAATGGTATGTAACAATGATCTAGCAGAACAACTGTGTTAGGACGTGCCTTCTAGAAGACTCGGTCTAACGGCCACCCATGCAATGACACTGGTGTATCCATGTGTGGTTTGTGAAAAGAACAGACATGCAATCACACTAGGTCGATCCATATGTGGTTTATGGAAGTAATAGACATGGAATGACTCTGGTGGATCCATGTGTGGTTCATGAGAAGAACACACATCCAATGACACAGGTGGACTCTAGATGTGGTTCATGAAAAGAATAGACATGCAATGAACCTGGTGGATCCATATGTGGTTTGTTTAGAGGAACACACATGCAATGATACTGGGTGTGGTTCATGAACAGAACATACATGCAATGACACTGGTGGATCCATGTGACGTTTATGGAAGTAATAGACATGCAATGAATCTAGCTGTGATTCATGAAAAGAACATACATGCAATGACACTGGTGGATCCATGTGTGGTTCATGAGAAGGACACACATCCAATGACACTGGTGGATCATTATGTGGTTCATGAAAAGAACAGACATGTAGTGACACCGGTGGATCCTTATGTGGTTTGTCTAGAGGAACACACATGCAATGACACTAGATGTGGTTCATGAAAAGAAAAGACATGCAATGACCTATGTGGTTTGTTTAGAAGAACACACATGCAATGACACTGGGTGTGGTTCATGAAAAGAACATACATGCAATAACACTGGTGGATCCTTATGTGTTTTTTTAGAAGAACAAACATGCAATGACACTAGGTGTGGTTCATGAAAAGAACACACATACAATGACACTGGTGGATCCTTATGTGGTTCATGAAAAGAACAGACATGTAGTGACACCGGTGGATCCTTATGTGGTTTGTCTAGAGGAACACACATGCAATGACACTGGGCGTGGTTCATGAAAAGAACAGACATGCAATGACACTGGTGTTCCTTATGTGGTTTGTGAGAAGAACAGACATGCAATAACACTGGTGGATCCATGTGTGGTTCATGAAAAGAACTGACATGCAATGACACTAGCTGTGGTTCATGAAAAGAACAGACATGCAATGACACTGGTGGATCCATGTGTGGTTTATGGAAGTAACAGACATCCACTGACTGTAGCTGTGACTTATGAAAAGAACAAACATGCAATGACACTGGTGGATCCATGTGTGGTTCATGAGAAGAACACACATCCAATGACACTGGTGGATCCTTATGTGGTTCATGAAATGAATAGACATGCAGTGACACTGGTGGATCCTTATGTGGTTTGTCTAGAGGAACACACATGCAATGATACTAGGTTTGGTTGATGTAAAAAATAGACATGCAATGACTTTTGTGGTTTGTTTAGAAGAACACACATGCAATGACACTGGGTGTGGTTCATGAAAAGAACAGACATGCAATGACACTAGCTGTGATTCATGAAAAGAACAAACATGCAATGACACTGGTGGATCCATATCTGGTTTGTCTAGAGGAACACACATGCAATGACACTAGGTGTGGTTCATGAAAAGAACAAAAATACAATGACACTGGTGGATCCATGTGTGGCTTATAGAAGTAACAGCCATGCAATGACTCTAGATGTGATTCATGAAAAGAACAGACATGCAATGACACTAGTGGATCCATGTGTGATTCATGAGAAGAACACACATCCAATGACACTGGTGGATCATTATGTGGTTCATGAAAAGAACAGACATGCAGTGACACCGGTGGATCCTTATGTGGTTTGTCTAGCGGAACACACATGCAATGACAGTGGGTGTAGTTCATGAAAAGAACAGACATGCAATGACTTATGTGGTTTGTTTAGAAGAACACACATGCAATGACACTAGGTGTGGTTCATGAAAAGAACAGACATGCAATGACACTGGTGGATCCTTATGTCGTTTGTTACGAGGAACATACATGCAATGACACTGGGTGTGGTTCATGAAAAGAACACACATCCAATGACACTGGTGGATCCTGATGTTGTTCATGAAAAGAACAAACATGCAGTGACACCCGTGGATCCTTATGTGGTTTGTCTAGAGGAACACACATGCAATGACACTGGGTGTGGTTCATGAAAAGAACAGACATGCAATGACACTAGTGGATCCTTATGTGGTTTGTGAAAAGAACATACATGCAATAACACTGGTGGATCCATGTGTGGTTCATGAAAAGAACTGACATGCAATGACACTACCTGTGGTTCATGAAAAGAACAGGCATGAAAAGATACTGGTGGATCCATGTGTGGTTTATGGAAGTAACAGATGTTGGGGATATACTTTTCGGGTATCCTCACAGTTCCTCACTAACCAGGGTGGCCCACTTTGGGTTAGAGCTTTGCTTCACGGGCGACCCGGTCAGGGAGAAAGACGGAGTCCAATCTGGCTACGGGAAGGCCTAGAAGACTTACCGACGTAGGCCCATAATGTTACTTGTAGTTCAAGATATACTCTGTAACCGACTCTTAGTCGTAGCCGGATAGATCTCTCCTGTAAACTCTAGGCCGGATATCTATATAAGACGTCCTAGGGAGATCCTTTAGGGCAACACCTCAATAGTATACAATCTCAACTCGCACAGGCGAAACCCTTGTAACCCATATTCCGGCTCTCCTATATTATTGGATTGCTAGCAGGAGTAGGGTCTGTCCAAAGCCGGCGGATTCGAACCTGGGTAAACTTGTGTGCTCACCGTCCCGGAACACCATACGTCTCACACCCCTCTCTTCTGCATGCCTCGAGGACCCCCTCATGGCGTACTTGTCATCAATCCGACGATAGTTGGCGCCCACCGTGGGGCAGGTGAGCTTCGGATCTGCGTTCCGAGCGAAATCTGCGAGAATCAGAATCAGCGAGACTATCACCATCGGTTGCATCCTCTACGCCAGCGACGTCCCTCTCATCGTTCTCGACGAGACCTAGATTCCGGCTAAGGAGGCTATGACCGCCTACACAATCATGTCTTTTGGCGAGATCGATGTTTACATCGGTTTCGCTGAACCTGCCCAACCCACCCCAGCGGTGATGATAGAGGCAGAAGAATCTTCTGGGTCCCCTTTGTCCGCAGAGGTGGCAGAGTTCTAGATCTCAGAAAACCCTAAACCCACCCAGCCCGCACCAGTTGCGGAGATAGTGGAGAAATCCGAGCCTGAAGAAGACCTAGTGGCCCAAGTCGAATCTGGAGTGGATCTCCCCGGAGGAGCCGGATCCCAGATCGACCCACCCGCGGAAGTGGAAATCCAGGAGGAGCATATCAATGACACTGATCCCGGCTCTGATGATGCCGGGACAGACAGACCTTTCCTAAGGTACACATTACGACGTATGATAATGCAAGCTACGAGCGCAGATGCAATTCTCGAGACCATCAAAAGTTTCGACATGGCTGATCGCGAAAGCCGCAGGTACCTCAGGAAGCACGCGTCGCACTTCGTCGGATACATGGGATCCGGATCCGGCTCTGCTGAGGCTGGAGAAAACACCGACTCGGTGCTGGAGGCAATTGGAACAAACGCCGACGTACCCGCATCCTCGGATGAATCAATGACGTCAACAGATTTCCGAAAGTTCTCCGCGGAATATGAAGAGGAGTACAACTCTAAGGCTGCAGAAGAAGGAGAAACCATGGATGAAGGAACCGGGGAACACTCTCCCAAAGCGCAAAATGACATGGACGTCGGAGATAATCCTGAGGTCCAGATGTCTGAAAGTACCGATCAGAGCTTGACTCCGGGAAACGGACCCAAAGCCGTCTTTGCTACCGGCGCTGCCAACAAGGCAAAAAAGAAGAACAAGAAGAACAAGACCCCGACAAAAGACCCTCTGACAGAGGAGGTGATTGCCGAGGAATACGAAGAAGACTCGGATGGAGCACTTATCCCAGAAGAGCCGAAAAAACAAGAATCGGTGGATGGACACGTGATCACCGAAGGTGCGCGTAAACTCATCGATGCTGCATTAACCACACCTATCCCTACAGCTGCAGAACTTACTGTTGAAGAGCTGGACGAAAGGGCTCAAGCCCTAGAAGCGCATCGTCAACAACTCCTGGATCAAGCTAAAAACATCGAGGAGGAGAAGAAACACATGGCAACTAAGGATTACTTGTCTCGGTTGCATCAGAAGACACGAAAGCGTCACACCAATGACGACCAATTCCCACATATCTGTGCCGTCCTTTTCGGAGATGAGATGGGGAAGCCACGAAAAGATAGCAAAAGAGATTGGGTATATCCAACCCCAGTACAGAATACCGTGGCGGCCCGAGAAATTCTATGGGCTAATCCAGGAACAGAGGAGATCCGTTTGGGTATCAAGCTACTCAACAAGGGACTGGAGCAGCAAAAGGTCGCCCTGTCCGGAAGTCAAAAACTGGTCTCGAATTCTGACCAATGTCGAATAGATCTGGCATGGGCTGACGTGAGACCCCACCATGTTCCGGAGCAACATTATCGCCCCGAACGATGGGAGTACAATTATTCGAGAACCGGATCGTTAGGACAGCATCGCAGGACTGCACGCGACTGGAGCAACGTTGCACTAGCGGCCGAGAAAGAGGCCATCGCTGCTCTGAATCCGAGGAATCCTCCCCGACGAGAATCTAATGATCGAAGGGTAGAAGATAAAGAGAAACGACGGGAGGAGGATCGTCAAAAAATGTAACCTCCTAGACATGCAGTCCGTCCGGGTGAGCCCCACCATGGTGGGAATTACGGACAAAGAAACGACGGAAACCACGCCGGAACAAGCAGGCAGGGGGCTCGTCATAGTCAAGACCCTCCCCGAAATCGGAATAATGACGTTCCGGATGGAGGCCGGCGATCAGCCGGAAACTATCCAGCTGCCCCACCCTCTCCACCACACAGTCATCACAACAGCTCCCAAGGAGGGCAAGGAGGATGTCGTGGCGGAGGAGGTGGTGGCAGAAGCCGAACTCCGGCTCCGAGGCAACATAGCCACAATCGACATTCAGGACGATCTTTATCCCTGAACAACACAAGGCACAGGATCAACTCCAACATAGAGGCTCAGCGCTACGAAAACGATGATATCTACGTGGGCCCAAAGTGCTTCGAACCACGCATTAGAGCTACAAAATTCCCGGAAGGATTTGCTATCTCAAGACATATCCAAGCCTACGATGGCATTGCTCGGCCAGATACCTGGCTACAGGATTTCTTCCAAGCTTGCTGCATCGCCAAAGGCAGAAACAGCCTGGTCGCAACCCGATATCTCCCACTTATGTTGCGGAAGATGGCACGATCATGGCTCAATGAACTTCCGGAGAACACCATCCGTAACTGGTATGACATGCAAAGTGCGTTCTTTCGGAATTTCGAAGGCACATATCGGAGGCCCTGTACGGTCGGAGACCTACAGCGTTGCACCCAAAAAACCGGAGAAACTTGCCAAGACTACCTCGGATGATGGATCGACACCAAGAAATGCCGTGAAGGAGTAAATGATCAAACTGCGATTGAAGCTTTCATTCCAGGTCTCCCACTTGGTCTACTGCGTCATCGCTTGAAGTGTGACAAGGTCACTGATTTGGGAGAGATGATAGAAACAACAAGCAAGTATGCAGATGCTGATGACGATGCAGAGGGATTGCTCAATGCCCTAGCTGTGCCTCAGTTGGCAAGACAACCAAAGCAACAAGCTTAGAAGCGCAAAAATACCTCGGAAGAAAAACCCAACACGGAAACTGCGGTGGTTACTACCGTTTCCGGGTCTAGAGGACGAGGAGGATGTGGCGGAGGCCGCGGGCGTGGCCGTGGGACTTCAAGGGTCCAAGGTAGAGGAGAACAGCAACCAGGCAAAACCTACTCTTGGGCCGACATTACCAATAACCCATGTGTACATCACCTAGACGCCAATGGGGGCTCGTCCCACACCAACGCTGAATGTCGTTTCAATGACGACATAAAAAGAGATGACACCGCGGGCTACAAAGCCAAGCGGAAGAAGGGAAAGAAAAATCCCAAAAAGGACAAGGAGACCAAGGAAGATTCCGACATGGAGGAAGCTGATGCTTCAAATCCCAAGCTGGAAGGGAAGAAGACTTTTCCCACCAAAAAGGACACTTATGTCACTTTCCTCGGATCTCAACCAGCAAAGGTCAAGAAAGTAGTTCTACACGAGCTCAATGCAACAGTTCCGGTTGTCCCCCAGTATCTGGACTGGTCGGAAGTGGCAATCACATTTGACAGCGATGATCATCCGCCTAAGTTACACAGGCGAGGAAAATACGCCTTAATTGTCAACCTACTTATTGACGGTTATGGTTTCTCCAAGACCCTCATGGACGGTGGTAGCAACATCAATATTCTCTATGTTGAAACGCTTCGCCAGATGAAGATCTCGGAAACCCAGCTGGACCATATCTCTGTGATATTTCACGGAGTTGTCCCAGGAAGACAAGCCAATTCCATGGGAGAGATTACGTTGGATGTTACCTTTGGAACTCTAAAGAACTATCAGACGAAAGCACTTTCCTTCAAAGTGGTCCCGTTCAAGAGCGCATACCAAGCTATATTTGGACGTCTGGCTTACTAGGCTTTTATGGCTCATCTGTGTTACATTTACAATATGATGAAAATTCTAGGTCCCAATGGTGTGATCACCATCAGGGGAGATCCGAAGAAAGCGCGAGAGTGCGAGGATGGAAATGCCGCCTTTTCCGAAGCCGTGCTGCACGCCCAGGAGTACCAGCAGATCAAGAAGAGCATAGATCCGTCCGAGATGCCCGCAACGATGAAGGAGGTGACCAAGCCAAATCCGGAGTTCAAGGCATCAGAAGAGACGAAGAAAGCACCGTTGAAGGATGATGACGCCTCCAAGGTGACCCAGATAGGCGTAGGCCTAGATAGCGCATAGGAAAGCGCGCTTGTCAAGTTCCTCCAAGCAAATCAAGATATCTTCGCATGGCAGCCATCGGACATGATCGGAGTACCTAGGGAACTTGCCGAGCACTCTCTAAGTGTAAACCCGAACGCTAAACCCGTCAAACAGTCCTTACGACGGTTTGGCAACGAAAAGCGTAAGTGTTGGGGGGATACCCTCGGGTAGGGTCACTCCAGGGTATAACGGCCGAGTTAGCCGAGGTCCGGCAAGGTCAAAGCGGATGCTGACCGGGTCACCTCAAGGCAGTCCAAATCACGGAGTAACCCGGACCAGGGGGGTCACCAAACATTGTCTCCTCCGACTTAAGGAGTAAGTCGGGAGTGCTTGTCTAACTTATATGGAGGAACAGGTGTGGCCGGATCTACTATGATCCGGATCCTCGCTTAGCTTCTGGGAGAAGGAAGGAATCTCTCTGGTCAAAAAAGAAGGTCCGGTACACACTACATGAGCGAATAAAGCAAGGGCAGGACCACCGGGTCATGGCCGACAAGGGTGACGACGCTCGCGTCGGCTGACGCGGGCGCCGCAGAGGCTTACGTCTCTAAAGCATGTGTGACGCGGGGGAAAAGCACCCCGGTCGGGTTACCACTTTGGGAGGGGGCATATTCTTAGGAATATGCCTCCACGTATGCCCTAGGCCAACCTCCTCTATATAAGGGGGGTTAGGGTTCTGGTAGAGGGGGTTGGTAGAGCACTAGTTGGTTTGGTAGTTCCATAGCACTAGTTGATCTAGGGTTCTTGGGCAAGATAGTAGGCAAGAGTAAGCGAGCACCTTCTTCCTCCTCTCGCCAATATAGCTCAAGGAGCACTTGTAATCTTGGAGATATAGCAATACAAACTTCTGTGTGGTGAATCACTCCACTATCCCTCCCTGGATTCCCCTAGCGTGTATTAGTCCCCACCTTTAGCCTATCCATGGCATCTGCCGTGACACCACCACGACAGTTGGCGCCCACCGTGGGGCTAGCAGCGCTAGCAGGGGTGAAGATCCGGACGGGAAACCTCATCGGCACCGGCGAACGCATCGTCTTAGGGCTCGTTCAGCGCTTCGGAGCGCTGGATTTCCTCAGCGACAACGCTGGCTGCTTCGGCATGCGCCCGCTTCCGCGCAACAGCCTCTTCGTCAAGCTCGGCGCGCACAAGGTCTACGTTGCTGTGGACGTCTCGTGCGTTCATCCGCGTCGTGTCGTTGATGCGGGGGAACCACCCCTCACTGTGGCTTGTGGGGCGTGTATCGCTCGCTCCCCGAACCAAGCGGAGGTGATGATGACTGCGCCAGGTGCAGGCGCGAGCAAGGACCCAGCGCCAGACCCGGAGGTAACACCTAAGGCACCGAGGAAAGGTAGATGACCTCCACTAGAGAGGCCTGAGAACATATTGAGGGAAGCTATGGATAGCTTGGCTAACCCGGTAGCAGCAGTGGTAGATCCGGCTCAGGCACAGGCCGAGCTAGAGGAAACTCGGCAAAAGATACTAGAGGGTGCAAAGAAAATAGCCGCGGCTCAGCAGTCACTGAACATGACGCTGCGTGAGTACGCAAACGCAAACAAGGTTGATGCAGTAAAGGTAAAAGGAAGAAATCTCATAAGTGAGATGAGCAGAGAAGGTGATGATGGAGCAGAAGGGTCGGAAAAATACCTGTCTGTGGGGTTGCCAAAGTACAGTACCCCGGTGAAAAACCTCAGAGCAGCAGATGCGGCTGCATCCGAGCTAGAGGGTCTGATGGGTGAGGCCCGTCAAAGACAGCAAGACAGGGTGAACGAGCTAGTTCGGATCACGAACAGGCAGAACGAGGAGCTGCTGAGAGCTAACCCGGAGAGAGCTGGGGCTTCCAAGATCGTCCATTCGGTGATGGGTAACCCGGAG
This sequence comes from Avena sativa, assembly GCA_916181665.1. Lineage (NCBI taxonomy): Eukaryota > Viridiplantae > Streptophyta > Magnoliopsida > Poales > Poaceae > Avena > Avena sativa. The sequence continues at coordinate 422,443,869 of OV702287.1, read as the reverse complement.
AAGTCTGCTGGAGCCGCATCATCGCCTCATGGTGGTCCAAGGAGAGAAGAGGTAGTAACCTCGGCCCGACGAAACAAGCAGATTGTCCCGTACGACCCAACGCGTGCGGGGAAAGAAAGAGAGATGAGGAAAAATGATGATCGACGGAGTGTGAGCCGAGGTGAAGCTGGCCGAGGTAATCACGAACAAGGCAATGCCGGTCAAGGCAACGCTGCCAACAGCAATGCCGGACAGCGCAACTCTGCAGCAGCAGGACAACCGTAGCAGCAGAATATACCGAGGCAAGAGCAAAGCGTCGGCCGAGGTATGCAGTAGAAAGGTGCGCAACGAGAGCAAAACCGGTACAACGATGGTGATTCGGAGATGGTGAACGCAGGGTACCCCAGACCAGACTATCATGTGATAGGGTCAAGATTGGGAAGCAGGGACTTAATGCCGGATGACGCCAGGTTAAAACTGGATCGCCTGTATAGGTCGGAACAGATCGAATGTCAAGGTCCTCCGTGTCCAGCGTGCTTTGGACCCCGGATCATGAAGGAACCACCGGTACCCAACTTCCAGTTACCCAGAGGCACGAAGACGTATGACGGCAGCACCAAGCCAGAGGATTGGCTGATAAACTATGCTACGGCAGTGAAAATTGCGACTGGCAACTTGAGATGGGTTGTATGTTACTTGCCCCAGATGTTGGAAGGCCCGGCCAGAGTATGGCTGAATAATTTACCACCTGGGAGCATCAACTGCTGGATAGATTTTGAAGAAATGTTTATCAGCAACTTCTCAAGTACGTATCAGAGGCCGAATAGACCGCATACCCTAGCAATGTGCAAGCAAAGACCCAACGAGACGGATCGTGAATTCTTGACCCGGTGGTGTACCGTGAGAAACTCGTGTGAAGGTGTCATAGAGTCACAGGCCATAGCGTGGTTTGTGCAAGGGTGCAGATACGGCAGCGAGCTGTGGATGAAGCTGCAAAGGAAAATGCCAGTTACACTGGCAGAGATGATCCGGATTGCTGATTCGTATGCTTTGGGTGATCCGACTCAACCTAGGCTCATGTCAAGTGAGCCAAACGAGGAATACTATCAGAGGGATGGAGCCAGGTCATCCCGGAGGAATGATTACAGAGGAAAGAGGAGAGATGATAGACCGGATCATCGTTATGGTTCGCAACAAGTTGCAGCCATGAATCAAGATCAACCCGGATCAGGGAGGAACCAACGCCAGAGAACTGGAGGGCAATGGACTCCAAGAAATGATGGCAAGAAGACATGGACTCCAGAGCAAAAGAAAAAGTGGAAGGAAAAGAAGGACCGACCGAGGTATACCTATGAGTCGATGCTGGACCAGCCGTGTAAGTTTCACACGCCAAATCCGAATAGCCCGGCGGGTCACACGACGAGGCAATGTGAGTGGATGCGTAAGATAGAGCAAGGAGGTTCGGGAAATGCTCAGGCACCCCGGAATGATCAACCTCGGCAGGAGTTACCCCGACAGCAATTGCTCTCCGGAGCGAACACGCAGCAACTAATGTTGCCTCCTCCTCCGCCGAGGTATGACAACAATGAGAGAAGGGATGCAGTGCATCAGGTGGAAAATCAGCAACAACCGTATCAGAGGTACCCCGGAAACGAGGGAAGGAATGAGTACAGGGAACATCACCAGAGTTATTGTGTGTTCACGACCGAGGAAACAGATAGAAAGAGCTTGCAACGCCGACATATGGAGGTCAATGCGGTCATGCCCGCAGTGACGAGGTACATGCCTTGGTCGGACCAGGAAATCACCTGGAACATCAGAGATCATCCTAAACTTATGCCAAGCCCAGGTTCGTATGCGCTAGTGCTAGATCCGACATTCATTGGGCCGAACATCAATGTGAGGTTATCCAAGGTTCTGATTGATAATGGCAGTAGCATTAACATCATGTATGCAGATACGATGCGCAAGTTGGGCATCTCGGAGAACATGCTCCAGGCTACAAGAACAACTTTCCATGGCATTGTACCAGACATTTCATGTGAGCCCATAGGCAAAGTCCGGGTCGACGTGCTATTCGGCACAAGGGACAACTGCCGAACTGAAAATCTGGAGTTCGAAGTGGTGAACTTGGAAAGTGCGTATCATGCGTTACTCGGAAGACCAGCGTTGAACAAACTCATGGCAAGCTGTCACATCTGTTATCTGAAGATGAAGTTGCCCGGGCCAAATGGAGTGATTACCATTGCTGGAGATTTCTGACGTTCCATGGAGTGTGCTTCAGCCGGGTCTAACCTAGCCGAGTCACTCGTGATTGCGCGAGAGAAAAGAAAAATCCAAGAGGTGGCGGCATTAGCTCAGTCCGCGCAGCAATATATGCCGGCATTAAGTAACCCGCATGGCAGCGTTTCATTTCAAGCCGCTAAGGACACCAAGAAGATTCCAGTTGATAACATGTTCCCGGAGCGCACCATAACAATTGGTGCCGGATTAACTGACAAATAGGAAAGCGAGCTCGTCAACTTCCTCCGTGAGAATCGGGATATTTTTGCTTGGTCTACACAAGACTTGCAAGGTGTTCCGAGGGAGTTAGCCGAGCACTCTTTGAACGTAAGACCCGGAGCAAGGCCGGTGAAGCAACCTCTCCGCCGCTTCGCCGAGGATAGGAGAAAAATCATTGGAGACGAGATAGCTTGGTTACTAGCAGTAGGATTTATCATGGAGGTACTATATCCGGATTGGCTCTCTAATTCGGTGCTGGTAGAAAAGAAGAAGGACGATCCGAACGTGGCAGTGGTTTGGCGCATGTGTATCGATTACACGAACCTGAACAAGGCGTGTCCAAAAGATCCATTTCCACTGTCGAGGATAGATCAGGTCATAGACTCAACCGCGGGATGCGAACTATTTGATGGGTTCGTAGCATGGAAAACAAAAATTTTCTACCACAAGAATGAACAAAACCCAGATCTAATCTAGATAAAAGCCAAGATCTAATCTATTAGACATCTGCAACGAGATAGATCTGTACTAACCCTCGTAGAACCGAAAGCGTTACGAGATTAGATCTCGGGGTTGATGTAGTCGATCACTTGCCGATCTCAAGATCGTGTGGACGATCCTTCCGGCGCCGCGTTCCGGCAGCGCTTCCGCAGTCGGTCACACGTGCGGAGTCGAAGCAGACCTTCCTCTCCCTGTTCTAGCAAGCAGCGGAGGTAGTAGATCTTCTCCACGGAATCCCAGCAGCACGGCGGTGTGGTGGTGGTGGTGGAGGAGAGAATTCTGCAGGGCTTCGCCTAAGCTGGATCAGAGCGAAGGAAGAGGAGAGAGGCGGCGGCTAGAGCTTGTTATGAGAGAGGGCAAGGAGGGGCGCCCCCGCCCTTCTATTTAAAGGAGGGAGGCGCGCCAGGGGAGGGGGAGTCCTGGTAGGACTCCCCTCCTATGGTCGGCGGGTTGGGAAGGGGGAAGGAGTCCTCCTCCCCCACGAATCCGTGTCTCGCCCCACAAGGTTTCCTTTGACCCTTTCTTGGTTTTCAAGTAAACACCAAGAACTCTTCTAGAACCTTCCAGAACGTTCCGAAACCTTCTAGAATCTCCATACAAACACTCCGGAACATTTCCTAACTTAGAAAATGATCCCCAATATATGAATCTTATTCTTCGGACAATTCCGGATCTCCTCGTGATGTCCCCGATCCAGTCCGAGACTCCAAACAACATTCGGTCTCCAATGTATATTCCATATCTACTTAAAAACAACTTCGAACCTTAAGTGTGTCACCCTACGGTTCATGAATATGCAGACATGATAAAGACACCTCTCCGATCAATAACCATCAGCGGGATCTGGAGATCCATAACGGCTCCCACATACTCAACGATGACTTCGTGATCGATAGAACCATTAACATACGAAACCAATTCCCTTTGTCACGCGATATTCTACTTATCCGAGGTTTGATCGTCGGTATCTCCATACCTAGTTCTACCTCGTTACTGATAAGTACTCTTTACTCGTTCCGTGATATGTCATCCCTTGTGACCTAGTCACATGCTTGCAAGCTAACTAGATGACATTCCACCGAGAGGGCCCAGAGCATATCTATCCGTCATATGGATGGACAAATCCCAATCTTGGTCCATGCGCTTCAACACATACTTTCAGAATACCCAATGACACCTTTATAACCACCCAGTTACGAAGCGGTGTTTGATGTCATCAAAGTACCCATCCGATGATGGTGATTAACATAACCTCATGGTCTAAGGATTGGGTTACTATGCATTTGAAAGCTTATAGCAATACAAACTTAATGACTTGATCTTATGCTACGCTTACTATGGGTGTGTGTCCATCACATCATTCTCCTAATGAAATGATCTTGTTATTAATGGCATCCAATGTCCATGATCAGGAAACCATGATCATCCATTAATCAACAAGCTAGTTTAACAAGAGGCTTACTAGGGACTCTTTTATGTTTACAAAACACACAAGTATTAACGTTTCCGGTTAATACAATTATAGCATGAGATGTAAACATTTATCATAAACATAAAGATATAATAATAACCACTTTATTATTGCCTCTTGGGCATATCTCCAACAGTCTCCCACTTGCACTAGAGTCAATAATCTAGTTAAAAACTTGTGCTTTCAACACCTATGGATTTCTGGTATTGTATAGACACTATTGCTAGTGGTAAACATAATCTTCGGATCTGACACTTCCAGGTCCGTGTGTATTTGCTTGTCCTTGCGTCTCTACGCATTACTCATTCTCCAATGAGATGGCATTGTATAAATTTGGTCCTTTGGTGAGACCTTTAGTTCCTTGGGATTAAATCATGTTGATACAATTGTCCTACAATGTATCTTCATAGTATTATCCCGCTATGAACCACACCTAGTTTGATAACAAACTACTTGACGCAAATGCCCTCATTTGCTGCTACAATAGCAGTCATATACTTAGCCTTTTGTTGTAGTATCTGTCACAATGTTTTAACTTTGGTACTCAACCAAATCCGTTATGGAACTTCTTTTCCATTACATTGTGCCACCCATAGTTTAAATTGAGATAAACTTAATTTGTGACAAAACTAGTATCAATGTAACAATTTACAATGAACTATTTGTCACCACTATATAAGTAATATATTCTTAGTTCTTCCAAAGATAATAGGAATATCCCTACTATTGTCCAATGATCATCTTATGAGTCATTCTGGTATATGCTCATAACATTTAGAGCATAGGACATATCTGGATGTGTACATCTCAAAGAATGATTGATCAAAATATTCTTGTGATTTCACCAAGTGTCAAAACACTTGAATCTTGATTCAGTCCTTTCCGTGCGTCAAGAACCTTTCTTGTTGTTTCCATATTGAACTCATTCAACATCTTATCTATGTACATTTGGCAAAACCATATTAGCGCCTCAATCTATCCATATAGACATTGATGCCTAATTCTTGGGTTATGCCTAAGTCTTTCATCGAAATGAAATTCTTAACCTATGTCAATAAAAGATACATCATTTCTAATCAACAATATGTCTTTCACATAATGTATTAGAAATATGTCTTAGCGCTCCCACTTAATTTCTTGCAAAATGCAAACATCTTCATCGTCTCTGATGAAATTAAACCTTTTAACGGTTTCATCACGGTGAAGATTCCAACTCCACAATGCTCACTTCAACCATCGAAGTTTTGCATACTCTTTTAGCATCCTTTGAATTAACAAAACCCTTTGGATCGTGTCATGTACACGTCCTAGGTAACCATTCTATTAGAAGAACTTGTTTTGTTTGTTCAACTACCATATACCAAAATATATGTAGTGGTTGCTACATTAATCCGTCCAGACTAAATATCGCTATGAAAGATCAAATCTTATCATAGTCAATTCCTTGAACATTGTCGTAAACTCTTTCCGACATGTCGACTATTTCATAGATGTGAAACATCCATGTCTATTTCTTTATAGATCCATATACGACTGTAAGGTCTTGCACCTTTCCAGAGGGTCTTTCAAATCCAAAGCTTGATTTCTCGTGTATGGAATTATCACGGATTTTATGGCTTCAAGCCACTTAACGAAGTCAGGGCCCATCATTGCTTCTTTGCATGTAGTCGGTTCATCATTGTCAAACAACAACGATTTAACTCTCAAATCTTGGCATTTGATTGCTTACCCGACCTACTTGGTTTAATAGGAACTTAGGTCTCCGTGACCACAACCTTTGAGGCACGTGAGCCATGAGCATTATTGTTGCCTCCGGGACACTTACCGATGCTGCGCAACTCAGCACATATTAGCCAAGGTTCAACAACCTTGTCAAAGTTCTATTGTCCTCCCACTTGAATTTTCACAAAAAATTCCTTCTCAAGAAAACTCGACACTCTAAGCGAAAAACAATTTTGTCTTCGGTGTTATGGAGGAATACCCAATGGTTATTCGAAAAAACCTACAAAGACATGCTCATCCGACTTTGGTTGTAAACACTTTACTTATGCCTAGCATACCAAAAATTTAAGAAAGGACAACCTGGGTTTTATCCCAAACCATGACTTATATGGTGTCATTTCGATGGATCATGATGGAGCTCTTTTGAGTGTAAAAGCGGTAGTCATTAAAGCTTTAATCTTTAAAATATAATGGCAGTTTTATAAACGACACCTTTGATCTTACCATGTCAAACAAGGTTTCATTACATATCTCAAACACTCCATACTCCTATGGTGTTTTGGGAAATGCAAATCCATGGAACGATTCCTCAAATCTTAGGTGTTTTGCTAAACTTGTAACTCAAACATCTTTCTTTATGATCCAATCATAAACTTTTATTTTCTTGTTACAATGATTTTCCACTTCATCTTGAAAGTCTTTGAACATTTTCAAATGTTTCATACTTCTTCCTTATTGAGTAAGTATATACATATACTAACTCAAATCTTTGGAGAAAGCATATGAAGTTGAAATCCATCGCCCACGACTACACATAATGGACTATATACATCAATATGTACAAATTCCAATCAGTTAGTCGTACGTTCCTCTTTTGGCCTACGAACGGAGTTTTAATTATCCCCAGGAAAGTATCACAAGCGTCATTTGATCAAAATCAAAGACTCCAAAAATCCATAAACATGGAGTTTCTTCATGTATCCCTTTCAATATAATTTAAACGGCGATGTACCTTCGCAAGTGATCTTTCAATTATTTGTCTTGCGACATTTTAGCATTAGTTTTATGGTCGTTATTTCTCCAACCAGACTTGTATATCATCCATCTATTATGGAATACGGTAATTATTTGAACAACCTTTTGTCGTCATAATACCTGATCAAAATAACAATTATTGAAACAAATCTTGAAGGCAAGCTTTGATGTTAACGAGCAACACAACAACCCTTTGTTTGTTTTCGATGAACATCATCACATATTCTCTTGCTAGTTACTTAGGCCATTGTAGTTCATGAATTGTGTTGTCCTGTATGACACTTCATACCAACCAATTTCGGTATCTAATACCGCAGAACCACATTGTTTAACAACCAAGGAATATATCCATAACATGTATCTTCTATATACCTAAGTTGGACATCTCCAATCTTTTCTTTTCTGCCAAATATTTTATAGATTCTCTTTCAACAATTCCTTTTCCTTTAAAAGAATCTATCAACATCAATAGTGGTGTCATTCACATGACATATAGTACAAAGTGTGTATAGTCAAATACTAATACCTTTGGACTTGCACTTTGAAGTGGATCACCTTCATCAAATGTTTGGCATTCTTTCAAAATTCCATTCTTTAGTAATCTTTTAGTGTAGTAAACATTTTACTTACATCTTCTATTCATCCTTATCATGAAAACTTTCATGATCAAGCTGCTATAGCTTGTAAAGGTGAATTGCGAGTATAATGTTTCTTTTCCAAAACCTTTTGGAGGATTAGGACGACTGGCATCTCCAATCTTCACAAATTCTCATCAAATATGAGGACGTATACTATATCATGTTGTAACCAACACATTGTTTTAGATATCGCAATACCTTTCACATATGATGGTTTCTGAAACATTGCTTTCAGCTCTTAGATAAACTTGATATTAAAAACAATCTTTTGAGTATCAAGAATCATGGAGGCAAACATGATACATTAGATACTAACACTGGAATTGTTACTCTTGATTTAATACTGTTTATTAAACTTCATAGAGTAAACGGAGTTTGCTGAAAGTTTGCAATATGACTTTTAAACTTTAGATTGACACTCAAAACAATACGATACCAGTTCGTAAAGCAAATATCCAGTATTTCTATAGTTCTACTATCTCAACTATAACTAAGCGTAAGGTGGTGAACGGATGCCAATGACTTCAACAAACTATGCTAATTCACTTTGATTGTGTTTATGATAAATTGAGTTTGACTAATACAAATTACAAAAGAACTCCCACTCAAAACAACATCCCTCGAGTTGTTTTAGTGATTACACGAACCTAATCCACTACACCAAGTCCGATCATCATGTGAGATGATGTAGCTTTAAAGGCGAACAATCAACATGTTCATCATATCATCCATATGACTCATGCTTAACCTTTTGGTATTCCGTGTTCCGAGACCATGTTTGTACATGCTAGGCTCGTCAAGGTTAACCTTAGTTTCTACATGTGCAAATCTGGCTTGCACCCGTTATATGCACGCGTAGAATCTATCACACCCGATCATCACGAGATGCTTCGAAACGACGAGTCTTAGCAACGGTGCCTACTAAGGTCGAACACTTTATTACTTGATATTTAGTGAGAGGGATCATCTTATAATGCTACCGTCGCGATCTAAGCAATACAAGATGCATAAAGGATTAACATCATAGGCAATTCATAATTAGTGTGATATGATATGGCCCTTTCTTCTTATGCCTTTGATCTCCATCTCCAAAGCACGGACATGATCTCCATCATCACTAGCATTGCGTCAAGGTCAGTGGCGCCGCTTCATGGTTGTCCATCATCACTAGCAACTATTACAACTACTTGGAATAAAGCTATTACAAGATTTTTTTTAATAGACACGCAGGTCTTAACAGAATTAAAGACAACCATTAGGCTCCTGCCGGTTTCCATATTACAACAAGGATCATTGCATACATCAAATATAATCACAATCACATGATGGCCATATCACATCACAAAACCCCTGCAAAAACAAGTTAGACACCTCTAATTTTCTTTGCAAGTTTTACGTGGTTTGGGGCTTTCGAATAAGAACGGATCTTACCTACGAAACTGAACCACAACGTTGATACAAGTGCTATCAAGTGCAAAGTGTAGATTGGATTTATACTATGATGGGAGAGACAGACACCCGCAAAGCCACTTGTGCAAAGAAAGTTACACGTCAAGCGTGGAGCAAGTCTCATGTGCGATGACATGTAAGGTTAGCCCGAGACGCTTCATCCCACCATACCGCAAGATGCAAAGTACACAAAGCAAAAGACGGCACGAGCACCAACGCCCACAACATCATTGTGTTCTACTCGTGCAACAGATCTACGCATAGACAAGGCTCTGATACCACTGATGGGTTCGTATCATGGAAAACAAAAAATTTCTACCGCAAGAACGAACAAAACCCAGATCTAATCTAGATAAAAGCCAAGATGTAATCTATTAGACATGTGCAACGAGATAGATCTGTACTAACCCTCGTAGAACCGAAAGCGTTACGAGATTAGATCTCGGGGTTGATGTAGTCGATCACTTGCCGATCTCAAGATCGTGTGGACGATCCTTCCGGCGCCGTGTTCCGGCAGCGCTTCCGCAGTCGGTCACACGTGCGGAGTCAAAGCAGACCTTCCTCTCCCCGTTCCAGCGAGCAGCGGAGGTAGTAGATCTTCTCCACGGAATCCCAGTAGCACGCCGGTGTGGTGGTGGTGGTGGAGGAGAGAATTCTGCAGGGCTTCGCCTAAGCCGGAGCAGAGCGAAGGAAGAGGAGAGAGGCGGCGGATAGAGCTTGTTATGAGAGAGGGCTAAGAGGGAGCGCCCCATCCCTTCTATTTAAAGGAGGGAGGCGCGCCAGGGGAGGGGGAGTCCTAGTAGGACTCCCCTCCTATGGCCGGCGGGTTGGGAAGGGCGGAGGAGTCCTCCTCCCCCACGAATCCTTGTCTCGCCCCACAAGGTTTCCTTTGACCCTTTCTTGGTTTTCAAGTAAACACCAAGAACTCTTCTAGAACCTTCCAGAACATTTCGAAACCTTCTAGAATCTCCATACAAATACTCCGGAACATTTCCTAACTTAGAAAATGATCCCCAATATATGAATCTTATTCTCCAGACAATTCCAGATCTCCTCGTGATATCCCGGATCCAATCCGAGACTCCAAACAACATTCGGTCTCCAACGTATATTCCATATCTACTTAAAAACAACTTCGAACCTTAAGTGTGTCACCCTACGGTTCGTGAATATGCAGACATGATAAAGACACCTCTCCGATCAATAACCATCAGCGGGATTTGGAGATCCATAACGGCTCCCACATACTCAACGATGACTTCGTGATCGATAGAACCATTAACATACGAAACCAATTCCCTTTGTCACGCGATATTCTACTTATCCGAGGTTTGATCGTCGGTATCTCCATACCTAGTTCTACCTCGTTACTGATAAGTACTCTTTACTCGTTCTGTGATATGTCATCCCTTGTGACCTAGTCACATGCTTGCAAGATAACTAGATGACATTCCACCGAGAGGGCCCAGAGCATATCTATTTGTCATATGGATGGACAAATCCCAATCTTGGTCCATGCGCTTCAACACATACTTTCAGAATACCCAATGACACCTTTATAACCACCCAGTTACGAAGCGGAGTTTGATGTCATCAAAGTACCCATCCGGTGATGGTGATTAACATAACCTCATGGTCGAAGGATTGGGTTACTATGCATTTGAAAGCTTCTAGCAATACGGACTTAATGACTTGATCTTATGCTACACTTACAATGGGTGTGTGTCCATCACATCATTCTCCTAATGATATGATCTTGTTATTAACAGCATCCAATGTCCATGATCAGGAAACCATGATCATCCATTAATCAACAAGCTAGTTTAACAAGAGGCTTACTAGGGACTCTTTTATGTTTACAAAACACACAAGTATTAATGTTTCCGGTTAATACAATTATAGCATGGGATGTAAACATTTATCATAAACATAAAGATATAATAATAACCACTTTATTATTGCCTCTTGGGCATATCTCCAACACTGTTGTCATTCATTGATGCATATTCTGGCTTCCACCAGATACCTCTGAACCCGGATGATCAAATAAAAACGGTGTTTATTACCCCGTACGGGGCTTACTGCTATCGCACTATGCCGTTCGGTTTACGTAATGCAGGTGCAACGTACCAAAGATGTATGCAAAAATGTTTGCATGACCAAATAGGTCAAAACATACAAGTATATGTGGATGATGTGGTTATCAAGACCAAGGAAAGCACAACGCTCCTTGACGACATAAGGCAAACATTCGCGAACTTGAGAAGGTTCCGGATGAAGCTTAACCCGGAAAAATGTACCTTCGGTGGCCTGGCTGGAAAATTACTCGGATTTCTCATCTCCAGCCGAGGTATCGAAGCTAATCCAACTAAGATCCGAGCCATCGAACGAATGGAGCTGCCGAAGTGTCTTAACAATGTCCAGAAGTACACTGGATGCCTGGCATCGTTGAGTCGGTTTGTATGTCGGTTGGGAGAAAAGGCACTGCCTCTCTACCAACTCATGAAAAAGTCGGATAAATGCGTTTGGACGCCACAGGCCGATGAAGCCTTTGCACACTTGAAAAAGATGTTGGCCACTGCGCTAGTGTTAGCCTCTCCACTATCAAAGGAGCCAATGTTGCTCTACGTAGACGCAACCAACCGAGTTGTAAGTGCAGTAATCATAGTGGAACGCAATGAAGAGGGTAAGTCGGTGCAGAGGCTAGTGTATTACCTGAGCGAGGTATTGTCTGCCTCAAAACAGAACTACCCGCACTTTCAAAAGGTGGCATAAGGTGTCTATATGGCGGCGAAGAAGTTAAAGCAATACTTTGAGGAGCACCCCATCAAAGTAATATGTGAAGCTCCCATATCCGAGATAATGGGTAACAAGGATGCGAGTGGCAGAATCGCAAAATGGGCAATTGAGCTAGCCCCTTATGCGCCCCAATACGACAGAAGAGAAGCGATCAAATCTCAGGCTGTGGCGGACTTTTTTGTGGATTGGGCCGAGGTACAATACGAACCACCGCCACCAGATCCGAATTACTGGAGGATGCACTTTGACGGGTCAAAAACCAAAACCGGATTAGGCGCCGGGGTTGTGCTTACCTCGCCAAAGAAGGATCAGCTAAAGTACATATTGCAGATCCAGTTCGCGGCATCGAACAATGTCGCTGAGTATGAGGCTCTTGTGCATGGGCTCAAAGTGGCAAAGGAGATTGGCATACGTCGGATAATATGCTTTGGCGACTCGGACCTGGTGGTGCAGCAGGTGTTCGGAGTGTGGGACGCCCTGGATCCAAACATGGACTATACAAATTTCACGTGCAGAAGATATCTGGTTACTTCGAGGGGTGTGAAATTCACCATGTACCCCGAGTGGAAAACGAGGCTGCCGACATGTTGTCGAAGCTCGGATCGACCAGACAGGCAATTCCACCGGGTGTAGCATTGGAACACCTCAGAAAACCATCTATCAGGCCGTCCCCAGGAACCTACTCGATCTATGTCCCGGAAAATACGGAATCCGAAGCTGAGCCCATGGACATTGACGCGGGAGGTAGTACGCGAGACCCGGGGACTGCATCAGCAAACCCGGGGATTGCCTTGACAAACCTGGGGACTACCTCGCTAGACCCGGGCACTGCTCAGCGTGATCCGGCTGAAGTTATGCCGGTGGATCAGATGGAAATTGATGAGGAGATATTCCCTCCACGAGCCATACCAGCTTGGGCACTGCCTATATTCCAATTCCTGAAAGATGGAATGTTACCCGCTGAGGAGGTGTTAGCCAGGCAAACTCAGAGGAGAGCAAAACCATACACAATCATCAATTCCAAGTTGTACAAACAGAGTGTAACTAATGTTCTCCAAAGATGCGTTGACCCGAAAGAAGGGCTTGACATCCTGCGAGATATACACCAAGGAGAATGTGGGCATCATGCCTCATCCCGAGCCTTGGTGGCAAAGGCGTTCCGGCATGGGTTCTACTGGCCAAGTGCCTTGGAACAAGCAGAAGATCTGGTAAGAAAATGCAATGGTTGTCAGAGGTACGCCACCAAGACACATATGCCTATGTCGGAACTCAAGACCATACCAATTACGTGGCCATTTGCTGTATGGTGCTTGGATATGGTTGGCCCGTTCAAACCAGCGAGAGGAAACATGACACACATTTTGGTCATGGTGGACAAGTTTACAAAATGGATTGAAGTGAAACCTATAAGAAAATGTGATGGAGCTACGGCCGTGACATTTCTCAAAGACATCATCTTGAGATACGGTTATCCACACAGTATTATAAATGATAATGGAACAAATTTTGCGGAAGGAGCATTTGCGCGCTTCTGCCGAGATAAGAAGATCCGACTCGATGTCGCCTCGGTAGCCCACCCCGCATCGAACGGACAAGTGGAAAGATCCAACGGATTAGTATTATCCGGGATAAAACCCCGGCTCATTGAGACACTACAAAGATCAGCGGGGTGCTGGATAGAAGAACTACCAGCGGTACTGTGGAGCTTAAGAACTACTCCGAATCGATCAACAGGCTATACGCCATTTTTTCTGGTATATGGGGCAGAAGCTGTATTACCAGCCGACATAGAGCATGATTCGCCTAGGGTCACCCAATACACAGAAGCCGAAGTGCAAGAAGCCCGGCAAAATGATGTTGATCTGCTGGAAGAAGCGAGAGAACTGGCACTGTCCAGATCCGCCATATATCAGCAAAATCTCCGACATTATCATAGCCAGAAAGTGTGCCCCCGAGTCTTCCGGGAAGGCGATGTAGTGCTCCGGTTGGTACAACGTACCACTGGCATGCATAAATTATCCCCCCCATGGGAAGGGCCGTTCATTGTGAGCAAAGCATTGCACGATGATTCTTACTATCTTATAGATGCAAAGCCACAGGAAAAGAACAAGGCGGACAGGTCCGGAGAGGAATCCAAGCGACCGTGGAATGTAGCACTACTTCGTCCCTTCTACGCTTAGCTAAGAAGTGTATGTATCCGAGTCATCTCATATGTCGATATGTATGTCGGCAATGAGCTTATCAATGAAATAGCAGTGCCTCTAGCAGTAACTCAGGGACTGCCTTAATAATGTTTGTCGTAATTTCTTATGCGGTAGCTGGAATAAGTCGTTCTACTTAACCCGGATTAGTAATGTGTGAGAACCAAAAACCCAACCCTTCGACTTGCTGCTGTCTAACATGAATTGGCTTCATGGCAAGCTAGGGAACAAGTTTGGAATTGCGTCGCACATGAAAAACGACTAAGGAAACGAATTTATTCGAGCTAACATTTGTTTTTCGGACTAACCCTGTTTTTATTTTCAAGTTATTATGCTGAATTATTTTGACCCAAGCCCCAAAAGTTTCTAAGTATTGTTAAGACAATTTTTGAAGCTCGGATTCGTAAGTCATAAAACCGAATCAAGGTAGACACGGACCGAGCCAAAGAATTGGACGAACAAGAAAATGAAACTCGGGGACTACGTCCAAGTTAATCCGGCATAAAAACGTAGTAGCAAAATATCACATATCTAGCATACAATTGCACCTGGCATACCGGGGATCTGATAAATTTTCAAGTTTTTTAGAACTAAGGAGCAGCAGGAGGAGCAGGTTCGGCGTCGTCATCGATGTCTTCAATATCTGAAGCATCATCTTCCCAGTCCTCATCCGACCCATATTCAACATTCTCATTCTGCTCGTCCCCAGCGGATTCCAGGAAGCTCGGCCCTTCAATCCAGTCATGAATAGGAGAATATTCGACGAGGCTGTAGGCGCAGGCCTGGCGCCGAGCTACCCACTCCGGATCATTGGTCCATCTGGATCCGGTGCGCCGATGTGTGAGGAGGCTGAGGTCGATCTTCTCGTACCATGTGAGAATATGATGAAGGATGGTGTCCGCTGCAGCACGACCAGCAGATTCTCTCCAGAGGTCAAGCTGGGTCTCAACTTCCATTAATTTCTCGACGAGAGTTGCGATGGTCTCCAGGCTACTCTCTCCGGGTCAGAACGTATTGAAGATGCGCACTGCAACGTCGATGATATCCTTGCCATAATTCTTGATGGTCTCCACGCGAGAGGACAAGCTGACCAATAGGTCCTCCATGTCCATGGGAATGTCCTCACCATCAGGAGCAATGGGAGTACCCCTCTCTTGGCGAAAATTGGCAACAGCAGCGCTTGCAATGGCAGTACCCTCTGGAAAGTGGTCTGGAAACAAGGCAAAGGAAGAAGGTGAAGGAAAGACATATGAGGTAACCCGGAGAAGTATGTTGGATAAGGGAAAGGAACTTACGAGAAATGTGGCTATGGATCCGGGTTAACTCCTTGATCCAGGCATCGCGTCTCTTCTGAAGTTGCTCAAGCTCAGCATTAGCCGACCCAAGCTGGAGCTCGGATTCTTTGAGTAGGTCCTGGTCCTTGGAGATCTGGAGAGTAAAACTCTCACGCTCTTCTGTGATGTCCTAGCCAACCTTTTGGAGCTCGGTTCGGTGTTGGGCCTTCATCTTCTCCATCTCGGCCTTGAGCTTGGCAATCTCGTCGTTTTTAGTCCGGAGGAGAGCAAGTTCATCATTCTTTTTCTTCAGCTCATCTTGATGCTGCCCTGCTTGTTTGAGAAAATGCAGCATCATATCAGGCATGGGCACACTATCCTCAAGCGATGCTGAAATAGTATGTTGACCCGGTAGAGCCGAGGAGTGAATGTTTGCCGAGCCAAGGAGAAGAAGAAATGGAAAACACAACAAGGTCGAACAAAAGAGGACATACCCCGGATTTCCTCCAAATTCTTCCGCATAATTTTGTTCTCAGCCTCCACCCCAGCTGCAGAAACCGAATGAAGAGATTAGTCCGGCAGAAAAAAGTAAAAAAAAACGGAGAGGTGCCGAGGGAGAAAATTACCTCTCTTTTCATGTTCTGCGCCAACTGCAACATGTTTTGCGCGTAGGATCTTGTGGGTATCAAGCAGGCGTTGGAATTCGGCGCTCCGGCGATTGGTAGTTACCTGAAAAAAGTACAGAAGTGTAAAATTAGCTTGGTGCATATTCGAAGTGTACAAGATCCGGGCCAAGTGGAACTTAACCCGGCTCTAGGTGTGTGCATATACGAAGTGTACAAGATCCGGGCCAAGTGGAACTTAATCCGTCTCTAGGTGTGTGCATATTTTAAGTGTACAAGATCCGGGCCAAGTGGAACTTAACCTGGCTCTAGGTGTGTGCATATTCGAAGTGTGCAAGATCCGGGCCAAGTGGAACTTAACCCGGCTCTAGGTGTGTGCATATTCGAAGTGTACAAGATCTAGGCCAAGTGGAACTTAACCCGGCTCTAGGTGTGTGCATATTCGAAGTGTACAAGATCCGGGCCAAGTGGAACTTAACCCGGATCTAGGTGTGTGCATATTTGAAGTTTACATGTAGCTACGTTGGTTTTCTAATGAGCATCCGGCCGAATAACAAGCTACTCCCCCGGAGGCTCGGGGACTAATGGTTATTATCTACAGCATGTAAAGAACTTTTCCCAAACCCGGCTATTATCTATGTTGGTTTTGAAGTTTACATACCTCCATCATTCGCCCCGCGAGGTTAATTGCCTTGTCGGCAGTATTCATCTGGGCAGAAAATTCTGCGGGGCCGAATTTTTCCGGGAGATCGTCGTTGTGGACGAACTCCGCCTTGTTCCAGTTCATAACGAACTAGATAAGGCTCGGAGGGTACCGTTCGCTAGTGGGCATGTGGGGTGCCACCAAGCCCTTCGCATGAGCTTCCTTCCTCTCAACTAGGGAAAGAGTTGGGCTGGTGTGCAGAACCATTTGCTGCGCATCTGTTGGCTCGGCAGGAACATCCGTTGCTGCTAGTGATTTCTTCAGAAGCATCGACGACAGGGTTCGCTGCCCGGCCTCGACGGATGTAGACTTGGCAGTATCCGGAGCCTTCTTGCCTTTAGCTTGCTAGGAAGAAGTAACCATGGTGGATTTCCCTTTGGAAGTTGCTGGAATGGTTCCTCGCCGAGGCTGAGATGACTCGGAAGAGGCAGAGGAACTTGGCACTGGAGCTGTTGTTGGTTTCCTTGGTGCCGGGGCAGGTGCTGGCTCGGTTGCTGGTACTAGAGCTGCTGCTGGTGCTGGTGTTGTGATAGACTCGGTGGTTGCTGGTTGCGTCAATGCCGAAGTGGTGGACGTCGTTGCCTCGGCCGAACCGACCCCTCCTGCTCCGAGGTCGCGTTCCTCTCGATGAGGTACTGTGGAACCTGGAGCAGCCGCAGAACCCTCCGGAATAGGGCTCAGCGGGCGTGACTCGTCGTCACGAGGAGGAGAAGGGCCTGACCGAAGGGGAGAAGAGATGCTCGATCCGCTCTGAGGGACCTCTACAGGAGGCCTGAAAAAGAGAATAATGTCAGAAGAGAAATTACCATGATGCATGGAAAAGTGAGTTAGGCAATGAAAAATAACTCACGCATCCGAGGTCTTGGCCTCCTTGGGTTTCTGGGCCCTCTGTGTCGGGGCTTTGCCTGCCCACTTGGAGGCAGTCTTGTCTCCGGCCTTCTTTTGCCTTTTTGTGGGCTGAGAAGGTCTGGAGGAGGAACTCGATGCGGCGCCACGCTTCTTTGACGCCACCGGAACCGGCTCGCCCGTGGCAAGTGGAGGATCCTCGTGGATATGCCAACCGGGGTTAGCTGATGCTGGAAAGGCAAAAGAAAGAGGGACAGCCTCAACGGGTTCAATCACGTCGATATCCGAGTCATCCTAATCATCGGGCCAATCTCTAAGAGAAGAGAATTTACCGCTGGGTCGTTTGGTGGCGTCGGTCATAGGGATGAACATCTCCTGGTCCGGCTCCTCCTCATCCGGGATTTCTCGGTCCGGCGCCCACTTAAGGGTCGGATCCGTACCATCCTCGAGAGTTTGCTGAAGGAACAGCTGAGAAAAAGCATGAAGAACAGGCTCAGAAATATAACAAAAATCGACACATACTTGATCCGAAATAAGTTTGCCCCGCGAAGCTTACCGCGGGAGGGAGCCTGTCACGGTAGTAGTGCTCGATTCCCCATGTCCATTCGGTGGAGAAATCCTTGTGAGTGGTGAAAAGAGCCTTAACCCGGCGACAGATCTCGGTGTTGCTCAATTCAAAGGAGGAGGTTCGGTTGGGGTCGCGTCCGAAGCTCATATGGCACAACTTGTGGGAGCGCTTCTGGAGGGGAGAGATTCTTCAGCTCCACGAACCTCTTGTTAACTTGGTTGGCCAGAGCTGTAGGTTTCTTGGGGACATCCTCCCATAAATCCATGTCAGGTGGCCCTGGAGCATAGGGCAGCAACCGAATCAAATCTTCGGTACCCTCGTTCCGGACGTAGAAGAAGGTCCGGGCCCATCCTTTGCAGGAGTCAAGCCCGGTGACCCAGGGAAAGACTAAAAATATCCGGGGCGAGATGGAGGCAGCTCCGAACTGGGTGAGCTGCTTATCCTCCGACTCTACGTGGATGTTGGGGACGACGTTGCGACGAAGACCGAAGAACCGGATCCACAGCTCCTTCGTGGGCCATAGTCCGGTGTAGCCCTCGATCGTAGAGGCAAAGGCAGAAAGAGAGGTGATTGCGTTTGCTGGGAGATGGTGCGGCTGCAGGTGATACGTCCTAACCCAATCCCGGAAGAAATCGCTCACCGGGAGGCCAAATCCCCGTTGGAAGTGGGACAAGAATATAACGAACTCACCCGGATTGGGTGAGGGGGCCAGTTCGGCGGAGGGGAGACGAGCGGTGACGCCGGCGGGAATGCGCCTGGTCCGGTAGAGCCAGTCAAGATCATCTTGACAGACCCATGACCCAGCCCACGCGCCGCGGTCCGCCGCGCCGGCGTCCTCCTCCATCTGCTGCTCGGCGACGACGAGCTCCTCCTCCGTCATCTCGTATCCGCTATCCTCGCTGGAGCCAGCAGGGGCGGGGATCTGAGGCCTAGATTGGCGTGGACCCGTGGCGAAGAAGCTGCGCAGCGGTGGCTGCGGTGCGGAGGCACGGGGAGGTGTGGCGGCGGCGCTGCTGCTGGAAAGCACCGGCGGCGGCGTGGTCGCAGGGAAGACGAAGGAGAAAACGCAATGGGCAGAGGGGCACAGAGGTGGAAAAACGCTAAGGGATGCGCCCCTCCCCTATTTAACCACCCCCAGTGATCGATGAGTGGGATTGCGTTGCGCCGACGAGCCACACGGTGTAGCCGTGTATCACCGGCATCAGCCAATCAGAGAAAAGCCACATAGGGGGCCACAGAGTAGAAGTGATCCCATGACGCGACGCGCTGTTGCGGTAAACGAGGAGGCAGGCATGGCGTGACCCACGCACAGTGAAACTGACAAATTACTGCGGCGGTTACTGTGCAGGCCCTTAAAATAAGACAAGGTAATGATTAGCCTCCACTTGGGTTGGCGTATGAGAGAAGGAAATGGGGCCCGGATCAAACCATGATAACCATGGGATCCGAGCCAAAGTGGTGACCCGGCCGGCAAGTGAAAACTTGGAACGTGTGAAGGAAACGTAAATCCATATAATCCGAGATAAGGAGCTAACCCGGAATTAAATGTCCGAGGCTCGAACATAAATGAACCTGATGCGGCCTTAGCGGCCGAGGCAGCTAAGACCGCACCAGCTTCGGGGACTAATGTTGGGGGGATACCCCCGGGTAGGGTCACTTCGGGGTATAACAGCCGAGTTAGCCGAGGTCCAGCAAGGTCAAAGCGGATGCTGACCGGGCCACCTCAAGGCAATCCGAATCACGTAGTAACCCGGACCAGGGGGTCGCCTAACATTGTCTCATCCGACTTAAGGAGTAAGTAGGGAGTGCTTGTCTAACTTATATGTACGAACAGGTGTGGCCGGATCTACTATGATCCAGATCCTCGCTTAGCTTCTGGGAGAAGGAAGGAATCTCTCTGGTCAAAAAAGAAGGTCTGGTACGAACTGCATGAGCGAATAAAGCAAGGGCAGGACCACCGGGTCATGGCCGACAAGGGTGACGACGCTCGCGTCGGCTGACGCGGGCCCCGTAGAGGCTTACGTCGCTAAAGCATGTGTGACGCGGGGGAAAAGCACCCCGGTCAGGTTACCACTTTGGGAGGGGGCATATTCTTAGGAATATGCCTCCACGTATGCCCTAGGCCAGGACCGAACCTCCTCTCTATAAGGGGGGTTAGGGTTCTGGTAGAGGGGGTTGGTAGAGCACTAGCTGGTTTGGTAGTTCCATAGCACTAGTTGATCTAGGGTTCTCGGGCAAGATAGTAGGCAAGAGTAAGAGAGCACCTTCTTCCTCCTCTCGTCAATACAGCTCAAGGAGCACTTGTAATCTTGTAGATATAGCAATACAAACTTCTGTGTGGTGAATCACTCCACTATCCCTCCCTGGATTCCCCTAGCGTGTATTAGTCCCCACCTTTATCCTATCCATGGCATCTGCCGTGACACCACCACAACAGTAAGACAATAGCTAAGGAACTAGCGCAGCTTGAGTTAGCCGGATTCATAGAAGAGGTCATCCACACTGAGTGGTCGGCCAATCCTGTAATGGTCCCTAAAAAGGAGACCACTGATTTAGGGATGTGTGTTGATTATGCTGCCTTGAACAAGGCTTGTCCAAAAGATCCGTTCGCTCTGCCTAGAATTGATCAAGTCATCGATTCTACGGCAGGCTCGGAACTCCTCTGTTTTCTCGACGCATATTCCGGTTATCACCAAATTCGGATGAAGGAATCTGACAAAGTCAAAACTTCATTCATAACCCCTTTCGGAACCTTCTGTTTTGTTATGATGCCCTTTGGGCTGAAGAACGCAGGAGCTACGTACCAGCGCACGATGCAGCGTTGCCTCCATGACCAACTCGGACAGAATGTACATGCATACGTGGATGATATCGCGGTAATGTACAAAAAGAAGGAAACGCTAATTTCCGACTTGGTGGAGACATTTGCCAATCTACAAAAATACAAAATCATGCTTAACCCGAAGAAATGCTTCTTTGGAATACCAGCCGGAAAGTTGTTAGGTTTCATCGTGTCTCAAAGAGGCATAGAGGTGAACCGAGACAAAATCAAGGCTATACTCAATATTTCCAGGCCAACTCGCCTGAAGGACGTACAAAGACTAACTGGTTGCATCGCTGCGGTCAGTCGATTTGTAAGCCGGCTTGGTGAAAGAGCCGCACCATTATACAAACTCCCGAAAAAGACCAAGGATTTTGTTTGGACTGATGAAGCTGAAGCTGCACTACAAGACCTGAAGAAAGTACTCTCATATGCT
The DNA here is from genome assembly GCA_916181665.1 of Avena sativa. NCBI lineage: Eukaryota > Viridiplantae > Streptophyta > Magnoliopsida > Poales > Poaceae > Avena > Avena sativa. The sequence goes on along the minus strand of OV702287.1, from coordinate 422,422,301 downwards.
CCTATCTTTGCAGCGCCGGAACCTAAGGAACCGATGTTGCTTTATCTTGCTGCGACAAATAAGGTCGTTAGTATCGTCATGGTGGTGGAGAGACCAGAGGAAAATCAGGAACACCTGGTGCAGCGTCCGACTTATTTTGTCAGCGAGGTCCTGACAAGAATCAAAACGACGATATCCGCACTATCAAAAGTTGGCTTACGGTGTTTTTCTAGCATCTCGTAAGTTACGACACTACTTTCAGGAGCACCCAATTACCATGGTGAGCACAGCTCCCATGAGAGATATAATCAACAACAGTGACACCACAGGACGCGTCGCCAAATGGGGCATAGAGCTTTCAGCTTTCGATATTGAGTACAAACCTCGGACAACAATCAAATCCCAGATCCTTGCTGACTTTGTCGCTGATTGGACAGAGACGAAGGAGAACATGATCCTCCCTGAGTCGGAATGTTGGACCATCGTTTTTGATGGGTCTAAGGCTCGAGGGGGCTCGGGGGCTGGCGTGGTGCTCAAATCACCCCAAGGAGATAAACTTTTATACGTGTTGCAGATACACTTCATAGCGATAAACAATATTGCCGAGTATGAAACACTACTGCATGGAATCCGGATTGCTAAGAATATTGGCATCCGACGTTTGATGTGTTACGGAGATTCGGATCTTGTTGCTCAACAAGTGTCGGATATTTGTAATGCAAATAAACACATGGGAGTAGATGATCTATCTAAATCGTTCGAAGGGTTTGAAGTTCAACACATCCCTCAAGCAGAAAATGAGGAAGCAAACGCACTATCTCGGATAGGTTCTACGCGGAAAGCGGTCCCGGATGGCGCTTTTTTAGAGCACCTCAAAGTTCCCTCAATAAAGGGAGTAGATGAGGAATATCCAACCAAATCCGACTCACCTTTGATAGCAGTTCTGGCTGTAATTCCTAGCTGGACTCAACCCTACCTCGATTATTTGGTAGATGGAAAATTACCCGAAGACGAGGAGCTGAGCCAGCAGATTATCCGACGAGCAAAAGCCTATACTATTGTTAAAGGTGAGCTCCATAAACGGAGTGTTTCTGGGGTTTTTCAGCGCTGTGTATCTCTAAAAGAAGGAGTGGAAATCTTAAGAGAAATCCACGAAGGTGAGTGTGGTCACCACGCTACAGCCAAATCTTTAGTGGCAAAAGCTTTTAGACACGGATTTTTCTGGCTTACAGCTCAGGCAGATGCCGAACGGTTAGTCAAGACGTGCAAGGGCTGCCAAAAGTACGCCAAGCAAGCCCATGTTCCGGCTGATCAGCTGCGAACAATACCTATAACATGGCCCTTTGCGGTCTGGGGGCTTGATATGGTAGGACCATTTAAACGAGCTCCAAGTGGATTTACTCACCTCTTAGTGATGGTGGATAAATTCACCAAATGGATTGAGGCTAAACCTGTCACGAGTTGTGATGGAGCAACAGCCAAAAGATTTGTCGAGGATGTTATAATCCGGTATGGTTATCCGCATAGCATTATCACGGACAACATGAGTAACTTTTCTATGGGAGAATTGGCTGAATTCTGCAACGAGCAAAATATCCAGCTTGACATTGCGTCAGTCGCACATCCATAGGCTAACGGACAAGTCGAAAGAGCAAATGGTTTAATTCTACAAGGCCTAAAACCAAGACTCGAAGCACCACTACGACGTGTTGCGGGGGCTTGGGCAGAGTAATTACCCTCTGTAATTTGGAGTTTACGAACAACCCCAAACAGGTCAACAGGATACACACCTTTCTTCTTGGTCTATGGCCATGTACATTGAAGAAGATTCCGAGATTTCTCGACAAAATGATCTCGACTTAGTCGAAGAAGTTTGCGTCGTTGCTGAAATGAGATCTACAACATATCAGCAGAAGTTACGCAAGTATCATAGCCAGAGAGTCCAGAATAGATCTTTCAATAAAGGTGATTTGGTTCTCCGGCTTGTGCAACAAAGAAAGCTTAAACTTTCCCTAGTATGGGAAGGGCCCTTTTTAGTTAGTCGAGTATTGCACAATGGATCGTACTACTTAACTGACAGGATGCCAGTCAAAGAAAGACCTGCTACTAACAAGAGAAAGAGAGCTGGAGGTAGTACAAATCCGGATGAGTTAGACAGACTGTGGAATATTACTCAGCTATGTCCCTTTTATTCTTAGTTTATCCTTCTTTGTAAACAAATATATGTACATGTTCTCTGAGAAATAAAAGTTTTGGTTGCCTCAAGTTTTTCTGAGAAGTTTTACCATCTTATTTTCGAATGATCATGTCATAGTCGAAAATCCCAGAATGCTTGAAAGTATTTTATGCTCAGGTTCATTCTGGTTTAGATTTCCGATTCTAAAAATTGCTACCCTCGGGTATAACTCTAAAGTTTCTAGTCTTTACTTTGGTTATTTGTCTGATTGCTGGATGCGGGCATTTTCCGAGTAGTGAATTGTTGGTACTAGAAGCCGGCTTTGTTTCCGAGTTTAAGCTGGTTTAGCAATTGTGCTCCGTTGCTCGGCAAAGTTTCCGGCAGAAGGTTTAGCCGGCTCGCGAAGGGGACGAGGCGGAAAGCCAGATAAACGATAAGTAGAGACGAAAAAATACAGTGCCTATGTAAACATTTCAGGCACATAAAAAGAAACTCAAAGCCAAAAGTGTTGAATAGATCAAAAGCTTAGCACTAGCAAAATTAAAGTACTGCATATTTACAGATGCATCATGTTTTTCCGGGATAATACAAAAAATTTTGATCTATGATGCAGGAGGAGATGAAGGAGATGCCGGCTCGCTGGAGATTCCGCCTTGATATCGTTCCGAGATGTCCGCATCTGAGGTGGTCTGTTCATCGTCGGAAACTTCTGTTGGTTCTTCCGGAGGAGGAGGCGGAGTATCTACGCGGGTGAAGAAGGGGATCTCGTAGCTGGTCAGGTCAGCCATGTGACACCCATATTCGGCGCTGGAGTGCATGATGGCTTGAAGGTCCTGCTCCTGGCCGTCTTCATCTACTTTGCAGTACCCTCTGGTCACTTGCCATATTTCCATGTTTCCATGGTGGCTCATGACCATGGTGAGAGCGTTCTACGCAGCAGTCCGCGCGTAGGACATGTTCCAGTCCCGAACAAGTTGTGGCATCTCCTTTACCTTGTCCCGCACCTGAAAATCTGACATGCTTGGCATGTCCGGAATCTTGAGAGCTTCGCTGATGTCCTCAAGGGACTGGCGGAAGTCATGAAGCAGGTCACCGACTTGGGTAAGCCGGTGAGTGCGGGGCTCAGAGGAGGAAGAGTCCGTCAAGTTCAGAGGACCTATACACAAAACAAGTTAAGAAAAATCCGACATTGAAAAAGTTGAAGAAAGAGACAAGTCAGATAGATGGAACGTACCAAAAATGACGTCGTCAATTCTGGTCTTCTACTCCCGGAGACTCTGGAGTTCAGCCTGGAGTGCCTGGGACATGTGCTTCTCTCTGCTAGGCTCATTCTTGAGGTCCGAGATTATTTTATCTTGAGCAGCGATCTTGTGATCACGCTCTTCAGTAGCCATGGAGGAGGATTCAAGGACTTGAGCTATGCTCTTTTCATGATTTACCTTGAGTTGATCCAGCTCTTGGCGAAGCTCCTTGTTCTCCACCACCAGGGTCTTGAGGTTCTCGGCCTCTTCAATCATGGTGACAGATTGTTTCACCAGCGCTGTAAGTCAAAAAGAACAACAGTTCAGAAAAATTCGACATTGAAAAATAACAAAGACAAGGTTTGAGTCCCGGAATGTTTACCTTCGGCCTCATTCTTGGCAACTTTAAGCTCAACATTCTTAAGCCAGAGAGCCTTGATCTCTCTCTTCTTATCAGAGACATTCTTCAATAAATCCTGGTTATAGGAACATACTTTTTGTAAGTCAGAATACCCAAAGCCAGAAAGCTACTTAAGACTCGGGCTAATATTTTTGCTAATATCAGCATGAGCCTTGGGGGTTACACTAGTTCGTTCTTTCGCATCCTAATAAAGCATAAACGCGGATTATATATCCTACTTCATGCTTGGGGGCTAGAGGATATGATATAAAACAATGGAAAAACAGGAGTTGGAATTCCGACTTACATATTGTTCGCGGGTGAGTTTATCCAAATCCGCGTTCACTTCAGCGGCCACCTTTTCAGCGAGAGTCAGAGGAATCACTAGGGCTGTTGGAAGCTCACCAGTCCCAATCCTCTCGTCGCGAAGGTGCACTCGAGCGAGAAGGTTGGAGAACTTGACGTCCACTGCTTCTTGCGCTTCTTCCCTCGGCGGATAAAGTTCTTTTCTCCAAGCATTGCTTGGCGAGCCGCTGGATTTCTTCAGCAGATTTTCGGGACAAGCCAAACTTGGCAAGTCCCGGATTGCTGATAAGGTTTTCGGCGAAGGTTTCTTCCGAGGGATCATTACCCAAAGGGGGTTCACCCTTATCTAGATCTTGACGCACCCATGGTGACGTCAGTTTGCGACTCAAGGTTCGTAGGCCCCGTTGAAGGAGCCGGATCTTCTGCAGCGTCCGAGGAGATCACCGGCGTTGCAGAAGGTTGAGGGGCAGGAGTCGGAGGAGCCACGACAGAAGAAGCTATCGTAAGCTTCGTCTGCCGCAGCGGCTTCGAAGGAATCCCTTTCCCTTTGCCCTTTAGGAGAGGTTTTGCTCTGAGAATGTAGTAAAGTCGGAAACATTACATCTCGGAAAGAAATTCGAGTAAAGTACAAAGGCGGAAAATTGTGATTGAAAGATACCTCTTCACGACAGGCACCTCCTTTGTGCCAACAACCACTGTTGGAGCTTTGCGCTTCTTGAGCGCAAGATCCGGCAATGGGACCACTTCTACCTCCTGAGAGAACTTCGGAGGATATCCTTCGAGCGGAGCAAATTCCGACTCGGGGAGGTCAGCAAGCTGAAAAGAAGAAAATATATCAGCATTGCACTGTAATTCAAATGTTGAAACACATAAAAAGGTGTACTGATGGAAGCTTACCTGCACTACGGGGTTATCCGCCGTGTGCATGTCCAGAGAAACCTCCAGGATTCTCCTCTCGATCCGCTCCCTAATCAGCCACTTGATTTGGCTTATGTAGCCCTGTGTGGTGTAGCCTTTGGAGCTGATGCGGAGGGAGTCTTTCAGAGACGATGTGATGGAATGCATCAGTCGGGTTCCGTGATACTAGAGGGGCTGGATCCGACGTGAGACCCAGCACTGGACCAAGTCGGATCCCTTCAGATCCTTGTGTTTGATCAAATATTTGATCCGCCTCTTAGCGAGGATCAGATCGTCGGTGAGAGCCGGAGCAGCCTCGTCCCAAGAAGGTTGGGCCGTGGTGGCTCCGTCGATGAAAGCCGGCAAATCAGTGGCTTTGCCAGGAGCCGGAATATCCCTATGATAGAAAAACGTGGTTGGCCATTGTTTGACCGAGTCACTAGCTAGAATTTTGGGATACGTGCGCTCACGTCTAAGCAAAAAGCTAATAGTGCCGGTGATGTAAGGAACACCGACAGTAATGGAGTTTCTCCGGACATGAAAATAGTACCGGAAAAGAGTCAAACTCGGCCTAATGCCGAGAAAGCCCTCGCACAATGAAGCGTACGCGCTCATCTCTAACAGAGAGTTGGGAGGAAGATGATGGAGTTGAACTCCGTAATGATCAATCACCTCGGAGAAGTACTCCGAGGGAGGAAATGACAAACCTCTATCGAGGTGGGTGCCGAAGTGGACCCGCTCGCTGTCACGCGGGTTGGGGACGGTTTCCTCGAAACCGCTCCGCCAGTCGCCGGCGGCGAGAAGCCCCTCCTTCTCCACGTTCTTGAGGCCCTCCTCGTTGAGCGCGCAAGGGATCCAGAGCCCACGGAAGCTCTCTTTCTCCCCCACCACTTCCGTCGCCGCCGCCGCTGCCGCTGTCGCTAAGCCGGAAGAGGAAGATGAAGCAATTTCTCGGGTGAGTGTTTGACCTAAAAGGGGCGCCGCTCGGAGTTTTTTGGGGGAGGAACGGGGAGCTCTATGCGTGCAGGAGGATTGGGAGGAGAAGAAAAGGCAAAGGACTGGTGGAAGGAGAAGGAAGAAATCCTAACCCCTTATATCCACCTAACTGCGCCAAGATTCGTGCAAATGCTATAGTGTAACCCCCACACGTCGTGGAAAGAACTGGGAAGGACCCACGCGATGATTGTGTCGCGTCGATCTCCACGCACACATTGAAACGGCGCCTCGGTTCCATGAATCGCGGACCCACCAACGATCAAGCTGACGGAATGCCTGTTAGATGACGTGACTTGACCATGACTTGTGTCAGGTGGCGTTGGGAGCCAAGTTCCGGCTTAGTTTGAAATCAAGCTGGAAAATCCGAGTAACCTACTGATAGGTCCGACTTATTTTTAAGACCCGGATTGTATTTTTAAGACCAGGTGGTGTTGTGAAGTTTCAGGAACCCTTCAAGATTCTACAAGCCGAAGATCAATCTAGACGATGATAAATCCAACTTTGGATCTTGGAGGCCTCCGGGGGCTGCTGTTGGGGATATACTTTCCGGGTATCCTCACAGTTCCTCACTAACCAGGGTGGCCCACTTCGGGTTAGAGCTTTGCTTCACGGGCGGCCCAGTCAGGGAGAAAGACAGAGTCCAATCCGTCTATGGGAAGGCCCAGAAGACTTACCGACTTAGGCCCATAATGTTACTTGTACTTCAAGATATACTCTGTAACCGACTCTTAGTCGTAGCCGGATAGATCTCTCCTGTAAACCCTAGGACGGATATCTATATAAGCCGTCCTAGGGAGAGCCTTTAGGGCAACACCTCAATAGTCTACAATCTCAACTCGCACAGGCGAAACCCTTGTAACCCATATTCCGGCTCTGTTGTATTACTGGATTGCTAGCAGGAGTAGGGTCCATCCAAAGCCGGCAGATTCGAACCTGGGTAAACTTGTGTGCTCACCGTCCCGGAACACCGTACGTCTCACACCCCTCTCTTCCGCACGCCTCGAGGACCCCCTCATGGCGTACTTGTCATCAATCTGACGACAACCGACATGCAATGACTCTAGCTGTGACTCATGAAAAGAACAGACATGCAATGACACTGGTGGATCCATGTGTGGTTCATGAGAAGAACACATATCCAATGACACTGGTCGATCCTTATGTGGTTCATGAAAAGAACAGACATGCAGTGACACCGGTGGATCCTTATGTGGTTTGTCTAGAGGAACACACATGCAATGACACTGGGTTTGGTTCATGAAAAGAACAGACATGCAATGACTTATGTGTTTTTTTGGAAGAACACACATGCAATGACACTGGGTGTGGTTCATGAAAAGAATAGACATGTAATGACACTAGTGGATCCTTATGTGGTTTGTTTAGAGGAACAGACATGCAATCACACAGGTGGATCCATGTGTGGTTCATGAGAAGAACACACATCCAATGAACTCTAGTGGATCTATCTTGGAATATATTTCATTGTACAAGACACTTTCCATTTTTATACTACTCAGTTTTGCCCTTGGTTTTATGTGGTACTACTTATTTTTGCCCCCCTCTCTCTCTCTTTCGTAGAAGCCCAAACCTGTGCTCACCTTGTCTACTACTCCCTGATTGGTTGTCACGGTTGTCATGCAGATCTTGCGCACCAACCGTTGATTCTGTGCGATCCAACGATGATCGTTGCACATGTCGTGCCCTTCACAGTACAACATGAGACATCACAGACGTCTCCCTCAGCGAGACTTCTACAGGAAGGAACACGATGCCGTCCATGGAAAAAGTCGTCGAGTAGTCATGTCAAGTTTAATCAAGTCTGAAAAGCCTACTACTGCTACTACAACACATGCACAGGGCAACGGGGTCATCGAGTGCATGGTTGTCGACAGGACGCTGCAATTTATTGCCACTTGATTTTAATAAGGCACATCCCATTTTTACGCAGCGCTCTCAATCTCACTTCCAACTGGGCCCTACCGCTAGTAACTTCCATGAGTCAAGGGCCCCCCTCGAGTAGATCTAACGTTGATAGAAATTGGTTCTGTGCCACTTGCATGCAGTGGAATCAAGGTCTGCCATGAGCGTGTTTTCAATGCAGCTCTAAAGTGGAGATCGTGGCTGTTTCAAAAAAAGGGGGGCAGGCGGCAGTCCCAAGACCTTCTTCTTCCATGAGCTCGTGTCATTTCCCCCAGTCTGTCTAGTCCCAAGACCCCAATCTACACCTGCCGCATGCGCCGAAGCTCCCTCGCTTGCACTACCTCCTTCCCTTGGTGCGCCATGAAGCGTACACGTGGAGACAAGCCGAAGGTGAAGCTAGTTGAAGGCACAACACCAGATGGCTCGGTCGTCGCCAAGCAGGCGGATGTGTCTTCTCCGGGCACGAACGCCGCTCGTCGCCGTGCCGTCAAGGGTGCGAGCTCATCCGTCCAGCCAGTAGTCGTCACCACCGAGCAGCAGGTGGTAGCCATCACCGCCGAGCAGCAAGTATTAGCCATCGCCACCGAGCAGCAGGTGGCCGACAACGTCGTGGTGCCAGCGGCAGATCTAGATGGGGGGCAGGCGGCAGGCGGAGGCAATCCGGTGATCTACATTAATGACCCCATCACCGTACAAGAAATCTTAGACGCAATCGCGGAGAATGACGAGTTCGAGGAGGAGGTACCTGATGAGGAGTCCTAGGTACTACATTGCTAGCTTCTCTATTCATAGTCGCAGTTTTCACTGTTCATACATAGGATTTTCTCAATCATGCACAAATTCTTTTGCTCTTGAAGTAGGGTAGTATATATATGGTTCGATCGGTCGATTGATGCATCTGCCATCTAGTCACAAAAACCTAATCTGCTCATCTGCCATCTAGTTGAGTTTGCTAGTTGAGTATTGATTTCGATACACAACAGGCCTATAACATTACATTTCTATTCCTTACTGAGCCCAATGATTCAATTTTGCCCCAAAATAGTGCAAGGGCATCTCATGGTGTCGTTTTCTTAGGGATGGTGAGTGAACCTCAGGCAGCAATGCACATAAACAATATAGGTTGTGATGTTGGTATTTTGGTTCTCTGACTCCATTGCTGAAAAAAATGAGGCCCTGATTTTTTTCTCATATGGAACCTATATATATAATCTTTGTATTGTTTCTGATCTATGAATGCATTGTATGATGCATATTTATATCCCTGAATATTGTTTTGTACGATTACATTTTAATTTCTTATTGTGGCCAATGATTCAGATTTGCCCCAAAGAGAGGCAGACACATTGGTGTCAGATTTTTTCAGGGATGAGTGAGCGAACCTAGGACCATGTACAAGAACAATATAAGCTGTGCAATTGTTACTTGGTTCACTCATGCCATCCCTGAATAAACTTATGAGGCTGCTATCTTTATTCTACATTCATAGAACTATGATATTCGAATTATCTATTCCATGCATTCATTGTGTATAAGAATTACATTTTAGTTTGTCACCGAGGCCGATGATTGAAATTTGCCCCAAAAGAGTTCAAGGGGAGACACGTATGATGGTGTCGTGTTTTAGGGATGGGTTGGTGAACCTGAGACAGCAATGCACGCAAATAATATAGGTTGTGTTGTTGGTACTTTGGTTCTCCAACTCCATCTCTGAAACAAATTTTGAGGACCTAGATTTATTCTCATATGGAACTACATATATGATCCTGGAATTGTTTCTGATCTTTTAATGATTGGTATGATGCATATGTATATGAATGGTTTTGATCATAAGTATTTTTAACATGTACCTGAAGATTAATTGTTTGTTTTTTATTTATAATTACAATATTTAGGCTTGTTGTTGTACCTGACTATGTATATCCCTGAATAATGTTTTGTACGATTATATTTCCATTTCTTATTATGGATAATGATTTAAATTTGTCCCAAAAGAGAGGCAGACACATTGGTGTCAGATTTTTTCAGGGATGAGTTAGTGAATCTGGGGCGATGTACAACAATATTACAGGTTGTGCAATTGTTACTTGGTTCACCTACTCCATCCATGAAGAAACTTATGAGGCCCCTAGATATATCCTACATTCACTCTGATGCAATTATTTGTCATTGTGTTGAGATGAAATTATATATGAACCGATCGAACTATTGCTGAGATGCTTTATCTGTGATATCCACGGATATATTGTCTTACATATACATGTTATCAATTCTTGAGTTGTAATACAATTCAATCATATGTATGAGTTCTAAGTTATGTTCTTAAAAATCAATAGGAGGATGATGAGGTGGACGATAGCAAGGTATCCATGGACAACAAGAGCCGCTACGTGCTGAGGCGGTTACGATGTGGGCTAATCCGTTTCCACCATAGGGGGAGACTGTTTTGCCAATTCTGTGGCAGAGCAATCAACGTGGACCTCAACGGCATGATCCAGCACGCGGAGGGCATTGGTAGAGGTAGAGGCAGAAGCCATAGGCCGATTACCTTGGCACGGCACGCAGCCTACGGAAAATTGCTCCGGGAGTATGTCAGGACTGGCCTGTATCCCATCGACTAGGTTGTCACTGCCTCCTGCTGATAAACCCTTGTCCTGCTAGGCGTCTCCGTGTCCCATCCTCCTGCTGCAGCCCCTGCTTTTATTTTGTTCTAGTTAATTATTACCTGTGTGTGGCATGTAAGACAATATATCCGTGGTATCTCTGGTGAATCTTCTATATTAATCTACTATTTTATATCGAGTGCCTTAAAGATTCTAGTGTTCAATTATATTTACTGATCATGCTCATGCACACTACAAAATATTTCTAGTGCTCGATTATATTATAATTGTCAAGAAATACATCAACAAGTTAAATTGGTCAAAATTTTGTATTGAAGTAACTAAATGTATCAAACACATAATAAACTAGAAACTAAAATCTAGTTGAAACACATAATGTATCACCACCACTTGTTGTCGTCCTTGACTTGCTTCCCCTTCAACAGCTTGATGTCGCCACTGTCCCAAGATCCCTGCTCGTCCTGAAATCGCTTCTCCTCCTCACGCTTCTTCTCCTGGGCTAGCTTGCAACCAGGGCATAGCTCTCTCGCGAAAACCCCCGCCTTAACCATCCCATCTTTCATGGTAATGAGCTTACTATACAACTCATACGCCATGTAGGCTTCTCTAGCTGCATACTCGAGGCACACCTGGCTCATCGGCTTCCACTCCCAGTAGTCGTGATCGAGTCGCTTCAATTTCTTTAGTTTTTCATTGGATTTATCGATGATTTCCGCTACCAGATCATCCATGCCATCCTTCGCTGGGTATGGTTTAATCTTGTACAGATTTTGGATGTCGATGTGGTGCCCATCTGGGATTTTTATCAACGCACGAGAAAGCATAATTCTATCATTTGTGATATCCACGCTAGTGAAAGTTATCCCTTTCCTACACAAGAACTCGACCAGATCCGGACAATGCATCTCAGTTGGTTTACTCCTGCACTTAGATGGTTCTAGGGATGTAAGGGAACAAGGGATGCAGAAGTGGTGATCTCAAATTTAAATTTCACATACCTACATAAGTGGTAAACGAGGACCTCCTCATGTATGACGATTTGCACGACAGCGATTTCTTGTGGAGGATTGTTTCGCTTATTTGCACGGGTGTACTCCAAGTATAGCCCCACAAACTTGTGCTTCTGTTTCTCAAGCAATTGCTCAAACCTGGCGAGAGTTTTCTCCACAGTCGCTTCATCATTTGTGTACACCACTGTCAAAGTCGTGGTGCCATGGGCAGGGACCAAGTGGGTCTCTGTTGTGTGTTTCCCATCGTCCATGCCTTCAAGGAAATGGGTGAAAGGAAATGCCTGCAAGGAACTACCTGCGAGAGGAAGAAGAAGATGAACCGACGGTTCCAGAATAGAGGAAGAAGAAGCGCCCAGGAAAAACTGCAGAGGAATGACTAAGGAAGAGGAATGACTGCAGAAGAAACATGGTAACTGCAACTTTCGGTTCGAGAACTCACCATGGTTACGTGGAGATCGTGGCAGTGCCGCCGGTTCAACAAGTGGGGCCAGTTCCTGCGAGAATATGGAATTAGCTATGCATTTTTCTATGCGAGAAATTGAGAGAAATCATTTATATATTTTCTTTCATAACTAAACACAATGAAGTTGGTACAGCCCAAGAGATTTGAACAAAAGATATTTGCTAGTTTAACATACAACAACACAAAAGTTCTGAGCTACAACCGACATTACAGAGCCAACGCTCTCGTGTTCGTCCTCCTCGTGCTACTCGTCGTTGTCGTCTTCCGCATCCTTCTGTTTCCTATGCTGGACTGGTGACCACCTCAATAATTAGCTTGATATAGTGCCTCATCACCTTGACCTGGACGACGAGCAGATCATCAAGGCAAATTCTATTTTTAGCACAGAATTCAGCCCAGGGGTCGGTGAACTCAATGCAATCGTCATATATTTCCGATACGCGATATCGCCCCAAGATTTTCAGGCGTTTGTTACAATTATTCTTCATGCATACACAATAGAACCCTTACAGGCCCAACATGGCAGAACTTGAGCTACCACAGAGACCTCGGCAAAGGTGGCAGAATTGGTGCGGGTGCAACCACGGTGACGGCGAGCTTGGATTCTAGAGGAGGAAAACAGAACTGAGCATGGTTGACACGGTGATAGATCTCACCGGGAACCAATTCCCGTCCCCGCATCGTGCCATGGGTGCGTCCGAGGTGAGGGCGAGCTCCCACTCAGGATGGGGAGGAGAGCGGGGCCGAGCAACTTCGTCACGTCCTAGCTCTGCACCATGGCCACGACCACAGATTGTCGCTCCGGGGAAGAAGACGCGTAATGGATGCAGGCGCCAACGCTGCAAGCCTACAGGGAGGAGAGCTGAGCTGAGCAGGTTCGTCCACGTCCGAGCTCCGCGCCATGGCTGCGACGCCCCACATTTTGCCGCTCCGAGGAAGAAGAAGACGTATAATGGATGCAGGCGCCAACGCTGCAAGCCTAATTGACACCTAAGCGATGGGAGCAACAGGAGCGACATAACGGCAAGAACTGACAGGGGGGCCCAACTTGACAGCCGTTAGCCTGATTTTTTGTATTGAAACGTAAAGTTGAATTCGTGCCGAAAAAGACCCTCTGAGTATTTGGCACACCAACTATAGTCATCGCGGCTGATTTCAGGGAATCTGGGTACCGCGTTGCCTAGACACCCCAACTTTCAGGCTGCAAAATGATATTCTCTAAAACTTGATCACTTTAGATGGGAATACTTGATGAAAATGATTATGAAAACCTTGGAATGATGAGTCATTCTATTGAAATGTTTTGACATGTGTTGAGAAACACAAATGGATTTGATGATGAAAATGTTGAGGCATGAGCTTTAGCCCATTATAAAAACTGATAGTTGGGTTCGGATGCGATACCATTCCAATTTTACCATACAACCACAATACCTGAATTGGGTAAGGCTTAGCCAGAAGTTTATATGCATTAGTATGGGTTCCCTCGCGGACGAGGTTTGAGATGAGGCTACCTCTTGATGATGTCCACCTATGTAGTGCCTAGGATGGCAGATGGCCATGGCTGGGAGGCCAAACTCATAGGGGAGGTCCCTATACTAGAGTTTGTAATTGAAAGGTTATGATTGATTATTCGCATACTAAGTATGATGATTCAGGGTTATCCCTGGCGGATGTATCAAATTTTGTGGTGAAAGTGTACCACCTCTGCAGAGTGTCAAACTATTCGAATAGCCGCGTCCGCGGTCATGGACAGTTGGAGTGTCCATGTTGTTCCGTCGTTAGATGTTTTCAAAATGACTTGTGAAGTGAACTATGATTTTTGACTTGACCACAACAGGGCTGTGAATATGAAAACTAGGTTCCCAACTTAAAGTGATTTAGAACTTTTACTTAGTTTTCTTTACTTCTGAACTCGGTTTAGATAAATCTGGTTTTTTGCAAATAAACTTAAGTTTAGGATTCCTACTAGAACTACCTTACTTGTTAGTGATAGTTTGCGAGTACTTAAAGAGTACTCATGGCTTTGTCCCTAGCTATTCCCATGGCCAGACTATGAGGAGGACTACCAGGATGATGGACAGCAGGAGGTCTACGATAACTAGGATCATCTCCCATCGTTAGCATTTCCTGTGACCCTGAAGATGGAGCCCACTACAACGCTTATTATTCCGCTGCTTGTTTGTATTAAGACTAGATCATGAGATCCTCTATTTGTGTAAGACCTTATTATGGTTTGTAATGGATGATGTACTGTGATATCCAATCTGTTATGTCTTGCAAAGATGGTAATCCTAGGATTGCGATGTATGGCATAATAGACATCTGGGATTAAAAATCCGGGTGTTGACAAGTTGGTATCAGAGCCATCCTGACCATAGGAGATCCTAGTTAGAATGGACGCCCGAACAAAAAATTAGATTCAAAACAAAAGAAGTGGGTATTTATGAAAACCTATTTCCACTCTTATCCTTGATTCTTTCAAAAAAATTCATGTTCCTCAAAAATTCTTACATTACTACATAAAAATTTGACACACTTGATCACCTCACTAACTTACTCATCCTAAATTCTTATAGATGGAAGTTTAGTATTGCAAGTTCTACCAGTTGGGCAACGGAGGCCAGATGATCTTTGAGAGGGATCTTGATGCACTGTCAGAGTACCTTGAGCACCCGCATCTAGAATTCTTTAGGGCATAACTCAAGGATTACCCAGGAGGAGTTCTACAATGGCTGATAGTTGCAGATCTCAGAGGCAAGATGGAAGCACCCCTTTCTGAGAAGATTCAATTCACCGTGCGAGAGAACAACTAGCTAGATGGATTAGCCAGGGCTATGCATGAAGCTCTTGCCTGTCTGTGTGGGTAAAACATCAACCTGATCCAGGGAACTCGCTTTGCGAACTTCGCAAGGCGTGATTCTATGGGAATGCCATTGGAGATGCCAAGTCACCCGGAGTTGAAGTGCCAAGTGGAGAATCTTGACTTCCTACTGTATAATAGGCAAAAGGAATTGGACAATGCTCGAGGCTACGCCAACCACAACCTTGCCATTGCCTCCAAGAAGGACCAGACTCTCACCATGCTCGTCAAGGATCGCCAATTACTCCGTCGTCAACACGAGAAGAAGGATCGCACCATCGCTCGTCTTCGCAAGAAGGTGGCCGCTCTCGAGAATACCATCTATGAGCATGAAGTCCAGCTTGAAGCAAAGGAAGAGGCAGAAGGTGAAGACATCCAGGGAGATCTTCACTCATACCTCAGTGATGACAATGACTATCGTGGAAATGGCCATGGCAGTCGCTGCTACTGGTAGCGATTGATTGTAATGTGTGGAAGATCTAGCGGCCATCTACGGTGCGAGATGGGGGCGAATGCACATGGTTTACCCAGGTTCGGCCCCCTGGAGGGTAAAGACCTACTCCTGCTAGATTGGATTAATGGAGAGCGAGTTACAAGGGTGGCGAGCTCGGCGTCTAAGCAGCGAGTCGCTTGAGGAGATGTATTATGGAACGTAAGTCCTAAGGATACCCTAGGGAGGTTTATATAGGAGTCACCTCGCTAGGGTTTACAAGTTACAACCGAGCCAGATATGGACTCAGAGGCTTTTGACCTAATCCGACTGGGCTTCAAGTATGCTTCTAGGCCTTCAGTCTCCAGTCGCCAGGCCTTTCCTTCAGTCACACTCCAGTCGCCGTCCTTCAGACCCACCCACAGGCCCTTCAGCCCCATCGGAACATCCTGCTGGGCATAGCCCCTTCGGCATATCCCATCAGTAGTCCCTGAGGCCATCGTTGATTCAGGTGCAGGTGTCCCTTTGGCGGTCGAAGTAGGCGAGCCCAATTTGGATGCCCAGTCGAGTCGGCGATGGACTCCATTAGAACCGAGGAAATTTTCCCCAGGCTTCCACTCGCCACTCCAGCGAATGTCACTGCTACCAAGTCGCTGCTCCGGCGAATGGAGAAGACTAGCGGGTAGCGGGTGGAATGGAGGAGTTGGACCATCAATTCTAGTCAAACTATCCGTTGGAAATTCCAACGGTAACTTCGGCGTAATTACCGTAAGTAACGGCTACCCTAAATTTGGCGGGTAGCGTTCCCATGTAAGGGGAGTGACGAATCAACTCTGCAAATCCTTCCCTGCATTCTTCATTTTCATATATTCATTCTTCCTGCCTTCAATCTTCCTACCTTCCTCCGATTCGATTCTTCCGCGTCGTGCGATTCCACACCCTTCCTGATGGCGCCTCCCAAGGTTCATGGGGAAAATCCAAGTGCACCACAGCCCAGCTCAAGTCCTTCGAGGACGCCGGAGTCCTCCGCAAGGGGAACTGGCGGGTCCCCCCCTCCTCCGAGACCAAGCCAAAACCGCGAGCCGACGAATTCATCTATTTCCCCAGTCATCTAGAAAGAGGTTTGGGGTTTCCCACCTTGCTCTTCTTCTGGCGCTTTTGCGCGTATTACGCGATCAAGCCATCGAATCTCGGACTGCACAACATCGAGCAGATGGTGATCTTTGTCTCCTTCTGCGAGTGTTACCTTGGCTGCAGGCCGTATTTTCCGCTGTGGTTGGAGCTCTTCCATGGCCGCATCGGGCACGAGGCGTCCGGCGTCTTGATATTGACTGCAGGTGGTGTCACGTTCCAATTGAAGCCGAAGGCTAACTTCATCAAGCTCCTTTTGCCAAAGAAATCCGCCAGCGAGTGGAAGAAGAGTTGGTTCTATGTAAAAGAATCCACTCCCCCCGGCGAGGTGGAACTTCCCGAGTTCATCGCCGAGAGGAGCGAGCCTCGCCGTTTGGCACCGAAGAAGCTCCCCGAAGACCAGAGGATGGCTGTCATGGAGATGATGGACCAGATCTAGAGGCTGAAGGACCAGCGGTTGACTTCGATCAACCTTTACAACTGCTGGCTTAGGCGGCGCCTGGTTCCGCTAGCGGCTCGGCCGCATTGGATGTACGAGTATAGCGAGAAGCACGACCCCTCCCGAACCAGCAAGAAATCATGGGAGGTCGAGGACTACAAGGCCGCCCTGAAAAAGATCACTAACGCGGAATTCACCACCGTGTCGGTCAGGCTCGCCCCGTACACTCCCATGAAGAACGAAGCCCCCACAGTAAGTTTTCTCCCCAGTCGTCATTTCCGCATCTCGATTCGCAGTCGCAGCATTTGGTGCTTACTTGTGGTGGTTCTCAGCTGTTTTAGGTGTTGGAGGGCTAGCTTCCTCCGCTCGATGAAGAGGTTCCCCGGGAGCTCGAGGAGGACTCCGAGGGAGGCTCCTCCGACAAAGACAAGGAGGAGGAGGAGGTCCCTCCCCCAGCGCCTGTGGCTCGCAAGACTCGCATGCAGAAACAACGCAAGTTCGAGGCAAGTCGCAGCCTGGATGAACACGATGGAGGCGACGAGGTCGCGCAGGAGCACACATCCCGGCGTACGGCCACACCGTCGAAGCCCGCGTGCAAGCCCAAGTCACCAGCAAAGAAGCCAATGTCGCCGTCCAAGTCGGTGGTGGTGTTTGAGTCACATGACGACTCTGACAATGAAGACACCCCCGACGTCTCGCGCAAAGCCCTAGAGGATGCGATCCCGACGAAGGGGTTGGAGGGCGAGGACACCGAGGCGACAGTAGAAGTTCCCCTGGCGGCGATTGCACCGACGGTTTCGGGGGCTCCAAGCCAGGAAGCAGTTGGGACAGCAACGTCTAAGTCGCCGCAGCCGTCGAGAGCGGCCGCGTCTTCGGAGCCGGAAATTCCGGCGACCACGGCTTCGTCGTCGAGGAAGCCGTGGTGTCGTGGGCTTCAGACGTCTTTGAGAGGGGGCTCACTCGCAAGCTGGGCTCCGAATTGGATAAGCCTTCCCACATCAGCACCGGGCTGCGCGTTCTCTCAGTCGCCAAGTAAGCCTTGCATTTTCCATTCCAGATTGTGTTCCATCTTGTGTCGTCTTCGTGTTGATTTTGACGTTTTGATAGGTCCGGAGTAAAAAAGATCGGTCTTCCTTCAGTGGTGAAGATTCCACCGACCGCTATCATAGGAGACGGCGACCTCCCCAAGAAGAGTAAGTCTGCTGATGACGCCGCAGCCGTGGAAGGTGTGAAGAGGAAAAGGGACGGTGCCGATGATTTCGTCGAGATGACTAGCGCCAAGGGGAGCGACCCAGCAGTAGTCGTCGAAGAGGCGATGTCTACGCAGTTGGAGCCAATCGCCCCTGCGACGGGAGCACCAACTCCAGCGACTAGCGCCCCAGCTAGGGCGTCAGGAATGTTCCCTCGCTTCATGGCGAGGGGGTTCCCAGGCGTGGCGGATAACTAGTCTCCACAGAGCCCGGAGGTCGTCGATGGAGACATTAGGTCTCATCGTGTGTGCACCTCCTTCACGGTCCCGTCCTCCTTCACGGTCCCGTCGACTGATGCCGGCGAGCTTCATAAAATGCTTGGTGCCGCCATTGAAGTATGTCTAGTCCCTGAGTGTCTAGCTGCTGAATTTCAGCGGCTAAGCACTAAATTGCTTCTTCTCTCCAGTCCCCGAGTTCCCAGTCGCTGAATTTCAGCGTCTAGGGACTTGATGTTGCTCTTTGGTAAGTACTGAACATTGTTGTCTCTGCTGGGTTTGCAAAAGGAATCGACCGACCGGCAAGCCGCAAGGGAGCGCTTAGAACGGGATCTGCGCGAGGCACAGGAGGCTAACCGGCGACTCCAGGAACCTGTTTCTAAGTACCTGCCTTTCTTTCCCTTTCTCTTTCATATATGACCTGTTTTTGTATGACTCGCTCTTTCAGATGGTCTCCCGGCTGCAATTTCCAATGCTCGTGAAGGGTATGTTCCAGTTGCCAAACTGGACGCGGCGAATGGGCGAATTGCCTCGCTGATCCAAGACTTGGAGGAGGCGAGAGCGGATGCAGTTTCTTCTGAGGACCGAGCGAAGGTTGCTATTGCTGCGGCTGAGGAGGAACGCCAGGACACAGATTCGATCATCGTGGGGCTGCACAATGATCATGCCGCCTTAGAGAAGCATGTCACGGAGAATTGCCGCAAACTCCTCGGTGAGTCTCCGTCGTTGCCTGACTTGCTTGGCGAGTCCTTGATTGGGGAAGTCCGTAGTTTTACTGATGTCTTATTTTGCAGTTGTGATAGGCCAAAGCGACCCGGTGGTTCAAACTTTCGACGCTTCGCAGTGCGTCACTGCCGTGGTGAACGCGGCCACGGCTTCGGCGTTATGCGTCCAAGCGGTTCTTCAAGGTATGTCGCCCACCGAGGTTATTCCTGGGGGGCTTACGGAGGTGCGGCGCTATCTGGAGGAGGCGCCTGTCGTTGTGGACTGGATGGCACGCTCGGCGTTCAGGCGCGGGGCCACCACGACATTGAGCCTGGGTCTCGCCCACTTCCCCGACGACTTCGACCTTGACGACGTGACCAATGGCTACCCATCGGCGACCGGCACGGTGGAGATGTCAGAGGTACTGAAGCTGACTACAAAGGCCACTCCTTTTTCCGATCGGGTCCTGGCGATGGGGGATCTTCTGCCATACCAAGAGACGATGTTGGCGCCTGGCGACCCCGAGCCGGAGCATCGCGACATGAAGTCGGAGCAGCCCTTCCGGTCGACATTGTCGAAGTTGCTAACGACCTACCCGACGAACCTGTGGCAGCCTTTTTTTCGTGTCAAGGGGGGTGGTGGTGCTTCTTCATCAGGACCTGTGGAATAACCAATGTAGTTGGGCAGTTTGTAATGTATGCCAAGTGGCGACTGCTGTAATATGATTAACATTTTGTAATATATGCCAAGGGGGGGTCAATCGACTCGTATTGCGACCAGGATTGTGTGGTGTGTTTATTTTTGATTGAGCAAGTCCCCGAGCGCGTCCGCCCTTTAATGGGGTATAACTCGATTGTATACTTTTGTGTTTTATTTTGGTTGTGCATTGTTTTATCTCTCGCGTCTTCTGAGTGGTGAGTCCCCGAGCGCGAGTGGGATTGTTCCTGTTGTAGGTTGTTCATGCGTTGTTTGTAACGCGTCTCCTCCCCTGGCTCGGAGAACCAGTCGCTGGGCGAGTCCAAGGCAGCTCTCTTACTTGGTGTGTTCCCGAGCCGTGTGGGGGTTTCCGTTTTGCGGAGTCCCCGTGCGTGGTACTTAACCGTTTGAGTCGCTTTGCGCGAGGATGGGAGGGACAGGTCGCTGTGAGAAGCGTATACCGGTTGTTTTGGCCCGGTGGGCCAATCGAGCTAGGCGACTCCAATGGCGACTCCGGGTTGGCGTTTTCGTGGACGTCCGAAGGCCCGAGTATTTCTGGTGCCCTTGTGCCACACTACTTAGCCATGTCGGTCGTTCGACCAAAGGTTAACTTCCGTGAGTAGCATATTGCTGATATGTACGAGTGCGAGTGGCACAAGAATATGGTGAGTTGACACAATTTGTGTGATCCGAATGAATTTCATTATATATGCCAGCTGAGTACAATTTGAGGTTCTATGTATAGAACTTTCTGAGGAGGTTTACATTCCATGGCCTTCCGACCTCGAGCTAGCCGTCACCCCGTATGTCGATGAGGTAGTAGGCGTCGTTGTCGAGGACTCGCCCTATGGCGAATGGCCCCTCCCATGGGGGGAGAGTTTGTGCATGCCTTTCTTGTCTTGGTCCAGTCGTAGGACCCTGTCGCCTTCCTAGAAGGTGCGAGTCCAGACTCGACGGCTGTGGTAGCGGCGGAGTCCTTGCTGGTAGATGGCGGTGCGAGAGCGGGCCAGGTCGCCTGCCTCGTCAAGTTGATCGATGCTATCTTGGCGGGCGACCTTGTTGGTCGCCTCGACGTAGTTGGCGACTCGAGGTGAATCGTGCTCCAGGTCAGTTGGCATTACGGCCTCGGTGCCATACACCATGAAGAAGGGTGTGAACCCGGTGGAGCGATTGACGGACGTGCGGATCCCCCATATTACAGAGGGGAGATCGTCGACCTAGCACCCTGGGGTGCGTTCGAGGGGCACCTAGAGTCGCGTCTTGAGCCCGTGGAGGGTGCTCTGGTTGGCGCGTTCTGCTTGGCTGTTCGACTCCGGGTGGGCGACTGAAGCGAGGTCGAGTCGTATGCCATGTTCTTCACAGAATTTCGCCATGGCCCCCTTGGCGAAATTGGTGCCGTTGTCCGTTATGACGCTGTGCAGGTAGCCGTACCGATAGATGAGCTCGCGTAAGAACTTGGTGGCTGTCTTGCCGTCGCACTTTTTGATTAGCTTGGCCTCGACCCATTTGGTCAACTTGTCGACCACGACCAGGAGATGGGTGAAGCTAGACGGGGCCTGCTTGAACGAGCCTACCATGTCCATGCCCCATACGGCGAATGGTCATGTAATGGGGATGGTCTTGAGTGCCGAACTAGGGAGGTGCGTCTGGTGGGCGTACATCTGGCACCCGACGCATCGCTGTATGATGTTGGTGGTGTCGGCGTGTGCGCTGAGCTAGTAGAAACTGTGCCGCATGGCCTTGGCGACTAGCGATTTGGCGCCAGCGTGATGGCCGCAGTCGCCAGGGTGAATGTCCTAGAGGATCTTGCGGCCTTCTTCTGGCTGTACGCAGTGCTGGAACACGCCAGTCACGCTGCGTCTGTGGAGCTCGCCGTTGATGATGACGAAGGATTTGCAATGGCGCACGATCATTCGCGCCTCAGTCTCATTGCTTGGTAGGATATTGTGCTCCAGGAAGGCGACTTATGGTGTTGTCTAGTCGCTAGGCTCCACAACCATGGCGACTAGGGCCGGCTCTGGTTGCAGCGGTATCTCGACGTCGATCTCCTTTGGTGGGCTGACTGAAGGTTTGTGGATGATGTCGAGGAAGACACCTGCTGGTGGCGCTTGTCGGGCCGACCCGATGCGGGAGAGGGCGTCTGCCTCCTCGTTCTTGCGTCTGTCAATCCACTCGATGGAATAGCCGTCAAAGTGCCCTCACAGCTGGTCTACCGCTTGGCAGTACGCGGTCATTGTTGGAGAGACGGCGTCGCATGTCCCGGCGACCTGGCTGACGACTAGGTCAGAGTCGCCATAGCATCGTAAGCGGTTGATGTTCATCTCCTTAGAGGCTCTCATGCCGTGAAGGAGGGCCTCGTATTCTTCCATGTTATTGGTGCAGGGCTTGAAGTTGAGGTGGAGCACGTAGCGGAGCTTGTCTCCTTTGGGAGAGGTCAGTATAACCCCTTCCCCTGCGCCATCGGCGTTCTTGGAGCCGTCAAAATGAAACGACTAGTAGTGGAGGTACGGGAGCTTCTCCGGCTGCTGTGCTTCTTCCCAATCTGCGAGGAAATCATTTAGGGCCTGTGACTTGATCGCTTTGCGGGGCTCGTATTTGATGTTGTGGATACCGATTTCGACAGCCCACTTGGCGACTCGCCCGGTCACCTCGCGGTTGCATATTATGTCCTGCAGAGGTGCGGAGGAGACCACCGTGATCGGGTGCTCCTAGAAATAGTGTGGGAGTCACTGCTGAGCTCAGAATACCATGTGCACCAGTTTATGGTACTGTGGGTAGCGTTGTCATGAATCTGTTAGGACTTTGCTGATGTAGTGGACAGGGCGCTGTATGAGGCGCTCCTTGCCTTCCTCTGGTCGTTCGACGACCATAACGGCACTGACGACTCGAGTGGAGGCCACGACGTAGACGAGCATTGGCTCTTTGTCGAGTGGAGCGGCGAGGAGTGGAGCCGCTAGTAGTACTTCTTTGAGCGCTTTGAGTGCATCGTCGGCCTCCACATCCCATTGGAACATGGGGTTCTTGCGCATCAGGCGGTAGAGGGGCATTGCCTTCTCGCCTAGTCGGGGGATGAAGCAACTGAGGGCTGCGACTCGCCCTGCCAACTTCTGGATGTTGCGCAGGCACTCGGGTTTCCCGAGTCACGCGATGGTGTCGATCTTGGTGGGGTGTGCTTTGATGCCTCGCTTGGAGACTACATATCCCATGAGCTGTCCGGTGGGGACGCCGAAGGTGCACTTTCCGGGGTTCTGCTTGATGTTGTACCTCCGCAGGTTTGCGAAGGTTTCGGCCATGTCGGCGAGCAGGTCGTCCTCGCGGGTGGATTTCACCACCATGTCGTCGATGTAGACGTGAATGTTGCGGCCAATTTGGCTCGCTAGGCACTCCTGCATGCATCTCTGGTATGTGGCGACGGCGTTGAGGCCGAACATCATGGACGTGTAGCAGAAGGCACCGAATGGCGTGATGAACGCCGTCTTCTCCTCGTCCTCGACCGCCATCTTGATCTGGTTGTAACCAGAGTAAGCGTCGAGGAAGCACAGCGACTCTGATCCCGTGGTCGAGTCGATGATTTGGTCGATGCGCGGTTGGACGAACTCCTCCTTCGACCAGGCGCTGTTGAGGTTGGTGTAGTCGATGCACATTCTCCATTTGTTGTTCTTTTTTAGAACCAGGACTGGGTTTGCCAGCCACTTTGAGTATTTGATTGTCCGGATGAAGCCTGCGGCTAGCAGGCGCTGTACTTCTCCGGCGATTGCTCGACGACGCTCTTCATTGAAGGGCCGTAGCGACTGCTTTACTGGTCGCACTTTGGGGTCGGCGTTGAGTTTGTGCTCAGCGAGTTCCCTCGGGACACCTGGCATGTCAGATGGCTTCCATGCGAACATGTCGCGGTTCTCATGGAGGAACGCGATGAGCACGCTTTCCTATGCGGGGCTCATGTGCGCCCCGATGGTGACCGTCTGGATGGAGTCGCCCGGAAGAAGCTCGACGGTGCGTGTGTGCGTGGTCGACTCGAACATGGAGTTCGCGGCGGTTGGTTTCTTCAGGATGGTGGGGTCATCCTTGTTGATGTTTCCCACGTATTTCGCAAGCTCCTCCGAGTGGTCAGTCTCCATAGCGATGACGGAGTCGGCGAGCTCGGCTCCTTTGTCCTCGCATTCCACGGCCATGTCAGGGTCGCTGTGGAAGGTGATGATGCCGGTTGGCCCTGGGAGCTTCATCATGTTGTAGGCGTAGTGTGGGGTCGCCATGAATTTTGCGAATGTCTGGCGGCCCCCAGGACGCAGTGGTAAGGGTTGCGGAAGTTCACCAGCTCGAATACGATCCTCTCCGTGCGGTAGTTTGCCGGAGTGCCGAAGGTGACTGGCAGCGTCACTTTTCTGATCGAGTACGCCTTCCGACCAGGGACAATACCGTGGAAGGTCATCAGGGTTGGCTCGATGGCTGCTTCTGGGAGCTGGAGCATCTTGAATGTGTCTAGGTACATGATGTTGATGGAGCTCCCACCGTCCATTAGTGTCTTGGGAAGCCAGTAGTCGGCCACCTTGGGCCTGACTACCAGGGCGACTCGCCCTCGGTATTCGATTCTTGGCACATGGTCCTGGCGACTCCGGGTGATGCTCTGCTCGGACCAGTTGAGGAAGAGAGGGATGTCGACTTGGGTCACCACGTTGACGGCGACCGCACAGGCGAGCACCTTCTTCTTGCGCTTGGTGCCGAGTCCGGTGAAGGTGTGTAGCAAGCCGATGGTGGTGCCGAATCCGCCGGTGTTCCCGTTGTCCCGAGGTGGGTTCTTATTGGGCTCCTCCCTTGCTCGCCTCGCCTTTTCAATCTCTTTGAGAGAGTGGAAATCCGCGGTGGTGTGGGTGGCGGGTTTTCCCTCCCTGCCATGGTAGATGCAGGGCTGATTGAGCAGGGCGGCAGGGTCGAATTTCGGCCTCGCTGTGTTGTTGGAGCGGTAGTTTCCGTTGTTGCGGTAGTTTCCTCTGTCACGATGGTAGCTCTTGGGGTCGCGCTGGCCGTAGCCGGTGTTGGTGACGAAGTCGACTCGCCCATCTGTGCGGCGCTTGCCAGTGATGCGGGTGTTGTTGTAGCGCATGTCGTGTAGGCGCCCGCTATCGTGGATGCTGGTTCGCCGTCTTCCTCCCGACTCATCGTCGGAGTCTTGGTTGGGGTCCTCCTCCGCGTAGCGCTTGGCAATCTCGAGGAGGTCGGGGATGTTGTCGAGCGTCCGGTAGACCCTCTTGATCTTAGAGACTAGGGGTTCATACCGGCACGCGTTCTTGAAGCAATGTATCCCGTATCAGGGTGGATGCCGGAGGCGTTGATCCATAGTTCTTGCCATCTTTGGATCCAGCGGCGAGTCGACCCGCGTTGTCCCTGGATGCATCGCTCCAGGTCTTCTATGGTGGTGGCACGGGTGTAGGAGCCCTCGAAGTGTCTGATGAAGGCGTCCCACATTTCTTCCCAGGAATCGATGCTGTCGGCGGGGAGGCTGTTGATCCATTGCCGAGTCGCACCCTCCATCATCAGGGGGAGGTACCGAGCGGCGAGCAGGTCGGTGTGGCCTGCGATTCCCATTGCCATGAGGTATGTGTGCAGCCAGACGGCTGGATCGTATGTCGGATCGTACTTTTTGATCTCCTTGGGAGCCTTGAAGTTGGCGGGGTATTTTTTCCCCACGGATCATGGGCCCAAAGCATTGCGGTCTGACTCGACTGAGCGAGCCTCTTGGTTCCAGGTCGCCGCGGTTGGTGAGGGTGTGCCTCAAGTTGTTGGGCTGGCACGCCCGCCATGCCTGGCTGTTGATGATGTTCATTCGGGCATCAATGGGCTACCCGTTGGCGGCGACCATGTTATTCGCCGGTCGCGGCTCGTTGGTGGACAACGCGGGGTTGGTGGCCCGTGGCTGGTTCGCTAGGGGCTACGGTGGAGGGCAGGTCAATGCGTTGGCGACGGTGGGGTGATCGCTTGACACCACTCTGCTTGCTGAGGAACGGGAATACATCCAGCCCCACGGGTCTACTCCCGCAGCTTGTTGCTCGACGACCCTGGTGAGTAGGGACTTGGCATACTGGATCTGTAGCATGTCATCGCCTTAGACTTCGAGGTTGGCGACCGCAGCGTCGGCCACGACAAGATTGTCCATCGGGGTGGAGTAGAGTGGTAGTCTGTTGGTGTCACGGGCTTGAGGCGAGATGATGATCCGCGGTTGGTCCGGCGGGGGCACGCGGCCAATGGGTGGTGGAGGGGCTCCGGTCGCCGGTGCGCTGGGTGGTGATCTCGCGGGGTTGCTTCCGCCTGGCGGTGTGTTCTAGCAGTATTCACGCTCGGCCGTGCGTGCGGGGTCGCTTTCGTCGTTGAAGTTCAGGATGCGGCCCTGGACGTTGGAGTTCAGGCGGGTCCTGATGCGGCGCAGGTGATAGAGTGATAGCTCCCACGCCATTTCCCGCTCGAGGCGGTATTTCTCATGCTCGGCGAGTTCGTTGCATTGCGCCTCCGCGAGCCGCAGGTGGGCTTCCTCCACCTGCATGGCCGTCGCAGTCGGCGAGATCGGCATGGAGAACGGATCTGGCGGGGTGGTCGTGCTGCCCGCCATGTAGATCGTGTTGAAGCGATTGGATCTGGCGCGGAAGTCTTCAGGCGACTCCGAGCCAGAGTCGGAGTCGAAGATCCCGAGGATGGAGGGGTCCTCGAAATCCTCTCGGTTGGAGACTCGCATGATGGAGTCCTCTCATGACGCGGCGGTGATAGATCCATCGACCGAGGCAGGGGTCGCGGAGTCGACGTCGTCGTTTAGGGCCTCGTTGTTTGTGGCGGTGTTGGTTTCGGCCGTGCTGCTGGTGGCCGAGTCGTACTTGGTGACGAGGCTCCTGATGGAGCGGACCTGCTCTTCCGAGAGCAGGTCGCGGTGCGGCGGCGATCCGCCGACGATCATCGTTGCAGCTAGGTCGACCGCGCCAATGAAGCCGATGAAGAGGCTGATGGAGCCGACTAGCATCACCGCGCCGTTAGTGACCGGGCGTGACACCGGGATGTAGCTGCTGGGCAGGATCTGTAAGATCCCGCCCATGGCGATCATGCGGCCGGTGTCGAGCGGCCGATCGATCGGCGAGTAGGGTCTCGCCGCAGAACTCAGGCCAGTCCTGCTATGCCCCATGGTGGGCACCACTGTCGTGGAAATGGCCACGGCAGTCGCTGCTACTGGCAGCAATTGATTGTAACTTGAGGAAGAGCTGGCGGCCATCTGTGGTGCGAGATGGGGGTTAATGCACATGGTTTACCCAGGTTCGGCCCCCCGGAGGGTAAAGACCTACTCCTGCTAGATTAGATTAATGGAGAGCGAGTTACAAGGGTGGCAAGCTCGGCGTCTAAGCAGCGAGTCGCTTGAGGGGGTGTATGATGGAACGTAAGTCCTAAGGATACCCTAGGGAGGTTTATATAGGAGTCACTTCGCTAGGGTTTACAAGTTACAACCGAGCCAGATATGGACTCGGAGGCTTTTGACCTAATCCGACTGGGCTTCAAGTATGCTTCTGGGCCTTCAGTCTCCAGTCGCCAGGCCTTTCCTTCAGTCGCACTCCAGTCGCCGTCCTTCAGACCCACTCACAGGCCCTTCGGCCCCATCAGAACGTCCTACTGGGCATACCCCCTTCGGCATATCCCCATCAATGACTACCTGGAGGATGATACCATGGATTTCTACAGCGATGATGATGATTCTGACTTCATTGATGATTAGTAGATGCACTTGATCACTACCGTAGGAATTAGTTGTACTGGTCCCAATGTATCTTAGTTCACAGAATGGTTCTTAAAACCATCTGTTTTCCATTTTTGTTGTGTTGCGTGTTGTATTGGGTGCTTTGAGTGAATGAATGAATGAGAAGGAGTTAGTTTGCAAAACCTGAGTTAAACTCAAAGTTTAAAGCTTGTGAAACCAAACTATGAACCTTAGAATTTTCCCTCTTACCTCATTATCTATCTCAATCTTCACATAACTCATGGAAACCCGGAGGAAGCAGCTCATCGCAGGACCCGATGTTGTAGATTTTGCAAATGCTAGTTTCCGACCGTGAAGCTAGTAGAGGCGAGCACCAAGACAACCTAGCCACCCTTCAACAGATAGCTCAGATGGCCCACAGTAATCAAGGCCAGGGAAACCAAGATCACCATGGATCTAAGCTTAAGAACTTTCAGAATAGCAATCCCCCTATCTTTAACAAATCTGAGGATCCCTTAGATGCTGATGACTGGCTGCAAACCCACTATCTGGAAGGAGATGCAAGAGCCTGGTGGAATAGCACTCGTACTACGAACAATGGGCAGATAATGACTTGGGAAGCTTTCAAGATCAAGTTCAGCCGCACCCATGTGCCACAAGGTTTGGTCACCAGAATGAGAGATGAGTTTAGAGAACTGAAGCAAGGAAGGATGACGGTAGTTGAATACCATGACAAATTTCTGTCCCTCGCTAGATATGCCCCTGATGAGATCAACACTGAATCCAAGAAGAAGGAAAGGTTCCTGAATGGATTGCATGATGAAATGTAGACGGTGTTAGTCAACATCCGTTTTGAAGACCTAGAAGAGCTAGTAGACTCTGGCATCCAGATGGAATGGAAGATCAACCAAGCCAATGACAACCGCAAGCACATAATGATGCACCAGACTTGGTCCCACAATACCCAGAAGTATCGCCCAAACCATCTGCAGGATATGCCCCAAGAAACAATAGACCCCCGATGTCTCGTTCAAGCTACCCCAATAGTAGTGGAGGAAACTTGAAGACTGGAGGAAACCACAACAACAACCCCGGCAACTCCAATAATTTCAACCGTGCAGTGCCCAAGTCCAACAACAACAACAACAACAATACTGCCCCAAGGTCTAGAAGCAATGTCGTGCCTATTGCAGCCAAAGACAAGTCCCAGATTACTTGATTTGAATGTGGAGTCAAGGGTCACTACTCCAACGAGTGTCCCAAGAAGCTTGCAGCCACCACCAATGTGAATGCCCCAGCTCAGCAGCAGCGCCGTGTTCAGCCTAGAAGAAGATTAGCCCCAGGGAATTCGATCAACCGCAACGGCCGTCTGTTTCACATGAATGCTGAAGAAGCTCAGGAAGCGCCCGATGTCGTGTTGGGTATGTTTTCTATTAACTCAGTACTTGCAAGAGTGTTGTTTAATTCTAGAGCATCGCACTCGTTTTTTATAGAAGAATTTGCATGCACTAGTAAGATTCAACCAACAAAATTGTAGCATGTTATGATAGTTCAAATACCTGGTACAACCACCAAAGCTAGAAAAAATTGCAAGTCTATACCTATCAGAATCCATGGGATGGATTTTTATGCCAATCTAATAGTACTTGGAACCAAAGGTTTGGAAGTAGTACTAGGAATGGATTGGATGTCGAAACATAAAGGATTGATCGACTGTGCCAAGAAATCCATAACCATGACCAGTAGCTCTAGAGTACCAATAGAGCATGTATCTGAAACCTTGCCCCGTAAATTCAAATGCAACAAGAGTCTAGCCCAACCAACCATAGACCAAGTCATAGTAGTATGTGAATACCCTGACGTATTCCCAGATTAATTGCCCGGTATGTCCCCAGATCGGGATATCAAGTTGATTATTGAACTAATTCCTGGACCTGCACCCATAGCCCAGAGACCTTATAGTATGAACCCATCAGAATTAGTGGAGCTAAAGAAGCAACTTGATGCCATGCTGGAGAAAGGTCTGATTCAACCAAGCGCGTCACCATGGAGATCGCCCGTTCTGTTTGTTGATAAGAAGGATGGAGGTAACCATTTGTGCACAGATTACCAGAAGCTGAATGATGTCACCATCAAGAACAAATACCCACTGCCCAAGATAGAGGATCTGTTTGATCAGTTGACTGGTGCCATAGTGTTTTGTAAGATTGATCTTAGAACTGGTTATCATCAACTCAAGATTCATGCAAAGGATATTCCAAAGACCGTCTTTACCACCAGATATGGATTGTATGAGTATACGGTCATGTCTTTTGGATTAACCAATGCCCCCGCTTATTTCATGAATCTCATGAATAAGATTTTTATTAACTTTCTGGATAAGTTTGTCGTTGTTTATATCGATGATATTCTAATCTATTCCAAGTCATAAGAAGACCATGAGGAAAACCTGAGAACCATCCTTGAAACCCTTAGAGAGCATCAGTTGTATGCCAAGTTTAGCAAATGTGAGTTCTGGCAAAAAGAAGTAGGATTCCTCGGACATATTGTGTCGAAAGGAGGAGTCGCTATTGATCCCGCCAAGATCAAAGATGTTGAAGAATGGGAAGCCCCAACCACTCAAACCTAAGTCCGTGCATTTCTCGGATTAGCGGGATATTACCGCAAGTTTGTTGAAGGATTTTCGAGCATCGCAAGACCGATGACCATATGGGTGAAGAAAGACAAGAAGTTTGAATGGACCGACAAATGTGAAGCAAGTTTTCAAGAGCTCAAGAAGAGATTGATTTTATCCCCAATATTGATTATGCCAGATATCAAGAAGCCCTTTGATGTGTATTGTGATGCATCCAAGATTGGTCTCGGATGTGTGTTGATGCAAGAAGGCAAAGTCATAGCATATTTTTCCCGACAACTTAAGCAGCATGAGCAAAACTACCCCACACATGATCTTGAGCTAGCAGCTATAGTTTTAGCCTTGAAGACATGGTGTCATTACCTGATGGGTAACCGTTATGAGATTTATTCAGATCACAAGAGTCTGAAGAATAATTTCACTCAAAAGGAGCTGAATATGAGGCAAAGGAGATGGATAGAGTTAATCAAGGATTATGACCTTGACATTCACTATCACCCCGGCAAAGCCAATGTGGTAGCGGATGCTCTTAGCAGATTTCCATGTAGATTAAACACCATGATCAAAGAAGCTCAGCCAAGTTTGCATGAAGAGTTGGAGAAGTTTAGAACAGAGCTAGTTAGCAAAGGATTTTTAGCTAGCATTGAACTTCAACCCACATTGATCAGTCAGATAAAGGAAGCCCATAAGGGAAATGCAAGTATCGATGGAATCAAACATCGTATTGGTACAGGAAAGGTACCTGGATTCACCGAGGATGAAGGAGTTTTGTGGTACAAAGGACATATTTGTGTGCTAGCAGATTCGGAGTTGAAGCAAGTTATCATCCAAGAAGCCCATGATACTCTTTATTCTATCCACCCCAGAGGACCAAAGATGTATCAGGATTTAAAGGAGCAATTTTGGTGGCACAAGATGAAGATTGAAATTGGAAGCTACATAGACAAGTGTGATATCTGTCAAAGAGTCAAGGCAGAACATCATAGACTCGCAGGACTGTTGCAACCATTGCAGATTCCGGAATGGAAATGGGATTCCATTGGAATGGACTTTATCACCGGTTTGCCTACTTCTAGTAGGGGAAATGACTCTATCTGGATCGTAGTCGATATACTGTCCAAGGTAGCCCATTTTATACATGTCAAGACAACCTACCAGAGTTTGAAGCTCGCAGAGTTGTACATTGCTAGAATCATCAGTTTGCATGGAATCCCCAAGACCATAGTGTCGGATCGAGGAACCTAGTTTACCTCAAGATTTTGGCAGAAAGTCTAAGAAGGATTAGGAACTAAGTTGAATGTCAACATAGCTTATCACCCGCAAACCGACGGATAGACTGAAAGAGTCAACCAGATCTTAAAAGATATGTTGAGAACTTGTGTGCTCGAGTATGGATCAAAATGGGAAGATTGTCTGCCTTTCGCGGAATTCTCATACAACAACAGTTATCTAGCCAGTTTGGAAATGACCCCATTTGAATTTCTGTATGGAAGGAAGTGACGTACCCCCTTGAATTGGTTGCAAGTAGGAGAGAGTCAGATTTTCGGACCTGACATCCTATGAGAAACCGAAGAAAAGGTTCACAAAGTCCGTGAGCACCTCAAGACCGCCAATCCAGACATAAGAGTTATGCCGACAAGAGACGTAGAGATTTGACTTTCAATGTCGGAGATTTTGTGTATCTCAAAGTTTCACCCTTGAAAGGAATGCAGCGTTTTCAGCTGAAAGGAAAGTTAGCCCCAGATATATTGGACCCTTCAAGATTCTGAATCGCCGAGGAGAAGTATCTTAAGAACTGGAACTGTCAGAGGAGATGTCAGCCATCCATAATGTGTTCCATATCTCGTTACTTTGCAAATGTTTAGAAGTTTCGGAGAAGACCAAAGTTTTCAAGAACATCGATCACCAAGCCATAGATATCAATAAGGATCTGACGTATCATGAAGTGCCCATTCATATCTTGGAAGAAGCCTTCGGAACCACCAGGACCTGGAGTATCAAGTTTCTCAATATCCAATGGAGCAACCATACCGAAGAAGCTACTTGGGAGCGAGAAGATTATATTAGGACTGAGTTTCCAGATCTCTTTAGTTCCTAGTTTTTCTTAAATCTCGGGACGAGATTTTGTTTAAGGAGGGAAGGTTTGTAACACCCCAAATCTTATAATCATGTTTATCAAGTTCTAATCACCCAAGTTTAGGGTTAACAAAACTTTTATTACAAATTTGAATATCAATGCATGTGTGATTTGCATTAGTGTAGAATTGATTGAATTTAGATGCTTGATTGTTCTAAATGATGTGAAATGGTTTAAGGATGAATGCTACATCATCTAGGCCATTTACAAACAAAATCAAAATCAAAAGAAATCAAATAAGAATAAATAAAGCAAATGGTCATTTTGACCAAAATGAACCACTAGGCAACTTTAGGTGTTCCTAAAAGAAGTTTTCTAACAGAAACATTTCTATTTCTTTTCACCCCTTGCTAGACCAAATAAAAGTGTATCAAGGCCCACTTTACCAACTTACAAAAACATCTTTCAAATTAATTTAATGGACAGTTGAAAATTGAATCTAGTTCATATGTTAAGATCACACTTTTTCAAAAACCTACAAAAACATTTCCCCTTGACCTCTCCAAGCAAACATAGACTCTCTAGCTTAATCAAAATTCACTCAAAAAATTTGAATCAAAAATTCCAAACTTTGTGTCATGCGGCCATTAACACAAACACATTGTCTGCACTAATTAAACCCCTGGCCTAACTTCACTGTTGTGCATAGTGAACCTCGACCATTTGGTCCCCTCTACACTCTCTAGTCTCCCCTAAGTCTAACCAGCATCTAGACAAGCCCCCTTCGCCGTGGAGCACAGTGGAGTGCCGCCCCAATTTGCTCATCACCGGCCGACCATGGCCAGCTCACAGCAGACCGCCCCGCGCCCATCTAGGATGTCCAGGAGGTGCGCCGCACTTTACCGCCATCCCCTATCCAGGCCACGACCCCAGCCGAGCCATGGACCACCCTAGCTACGCCGCGCACCGCCTCTCTACGCCATGTCCAATGCGCGCCAGAGCGCTGCGCCCGACCAGCTCGCCCATCTCGTGCCTTGACCTCACCACGCACACGTAGGCTCGCCATGATCACCTCACCCCAGCAGACACCCCTGTTCGCCGCCGCGTGACCCGCAGCTGCCGCACGCCGCCGCAAGCACCTATGCCTCTGTGCGGAGTGCTACACGAGCCCGATCAACCTAGCCCGCCCATGTGCCGTGCCATTACTTCAGTGATGATCGCCAGGGAACACCGCACCGTCCAACACCCTCGCCCATGTCGTTAGCCACCTGTAGCGATGCCACCATTGAGCTCACGCCGCACCGCTCGGTCCCCTCACCGCGCTATAAAAGGAGGCCACCCCCGCCTCCATTCTCCACACCACTCCACTCCCCACTCCTCACTGACCTCACCCACTTCTCCCTGGAGCAAGGAGAGCACCACCGTGCTGGAATTTCACCGGAGTCCGCCGTTGTTGGAGGAGAAAGGCGTCATTGATTCCGACCACCCCAAGCCCTGCCATAACTGCGCCTCGCCTCGCCGTGTCTACCACGTCGTTTGCCCCCGTCGTCCACCATAGTTGGCGCCCAGGTGAGCCCCGCGAGACCCCCACCGCCGCACTAGGTTAATTTCCCGCCGGAGCTATTCGTCATCGACGATGACGCTCGATAGTTAGATTAGAAGTTGATCGCACAGTCTAGATTCGCCGATACTGTTTCACGTTAGAACAGTTGCTGACTGGTGGACGCTGCCTGTCAGCAGCCCGCTGCACTATGCAGTGCAGATGGGTCGGCCCGTTTAGCTTTCCCGCTTAGGCCTGGAAATTCAAATAATGATTTTCCTTTTTAGTTGAAATCCTATTCTATCCACATATTCAAAAATCAATTCAGAGGGTTTCACTTAACCAAATTGCATGATTAAAATTTTGATAGAAAGATAATTGCAATATCTATCAAAGATCGTTGGATTTAAATCAATGGGAGTTAGAGATATTCTATAGAAAAAATAGTAAGACAGAGACTTTTGCAACTTCAAACATTTTTCAAAAATCAACCATAATAGCTTTTGAGTTGATTCCTACTCTCAAAAATCACATTTGATAATATCTATCTGAATAAGTAAAAATATCTAGGTTTGCATGTAGTGACTTTGGACTAGTACCAAAATAATGCTATATAGGCATTTCTAGTCACTTTAAATCATTCAAATAGTAATCTTAAACTTTATAAAATGTGACCAACCCTTTAAATCACATTCCCAAGTATTAGAATATGTGGTGATGACATGTGTCCACATGATCCCATATTTTAATTGGAGAATATTATATCTTAATTAATTTCAATGGGTAGAAATTACTTTTCTCAAATAAACTAAATAAAACTAGCTCTTCATTTCATGTGATGATTGTGATGATGCTATATCATCAAGTGTGAGCCTTAGTGTGCTAAATAGAATTAGTTAAGTATTGTTTGGTGATTGTGTACCCCGTATTCATTTATAGACGATAGTACCGACCAAGGATACGAGGAGGAGGAGTTCTACCCTGAAGAAGAGGAATAAAACTTCAATCACTACACCAATCAAGGCAAGCCATCACTAATTGCAAGTTTTAACCTAAGAAAGATGCATTAGGCATGCTTTGGTTAATACCTTTGATTATACCAATCCCAAGTTTTACTTGCAGGCTTTACTTTTTACTTTCACAAAGTTCTTTACTTTTAGTTAATGCTTTGTGAGGATTTTGGAAAGTAGTATAGATATCATAAAGAGTATAAAACCAGGCCTATACTAGATGTCATTCTATGGTATGAGATTGAGATTAGCATCCCTCATTAGTGAACACGCTTAACTTAGTGGCTAGTGCTAAGCATAAAACTTGATCACTTTACATGGGAATACTTGGTGAAAATGATTATGAAATCCTTGGAATGATGAGTCATTCTATTGAAATGTTTTGACATGTGTTGAGAAACACAAATGGATTTGATGATGAAAATGTTGAGGCATGAGCCTTAGCCTTTATAAAAACCGATGGTTGGGTTCGGATGCGATACCATTCCAATTTTACCGTACAACCACAATACCTGAATTGGGTAAGGCTTAGCCGGAAGTTTATATGCATTAGTATAGGTTCCCTCGTGGAGGAGGTTTGAGCCGAGGCTACCTCTTGATGATGTCTACCTATGCAGTGCCCAGGATGGCAGATGGCCATGGCTGGTAGGACAAACTCATAGAGGAGGTGCCTATACTAGAGTGTGTAATTGAAAGGTTATGACTAATTATCTGCATACTAAGTATGATGATTCAGGGTTATCCTTGACGGATGTATCGAATTTTGTGGTGAAAGTGTACCACCTCTGCAGAGTGTCAAACTATTCGAATAGCCGCATCCTCGGTCATGGACAGTTGGAGTGGCCATACTGTTCCGTCGTCAGATGTTTTCAAAATGACTTGTGAAGTGAACTATGATTTTTGACTTGACCACAACAAGGTTCTGAATATGAAAACTAGGTTCCCAACTTTAAGTGATTTAGAACTTTTACTTAGTTTTCTTTACTTCTGAACTCAGTTTAGATAAATCTGGCTTTTTGCAAATAAACTTAGAGTTTAGGATTCCTACTAGAACTACCTTACTTGTTAGTGATAGTTTGCGAGTACTTAAAGAGTACTCATGGCTTTGTCCCTGGCTATTCCCGTGGCCAGACTATGAGGAGGACTACCAGGATGATGGATAGTAGGAGGTCTACGACAACTAGGATCATCTCCCATCGTCAGCATTGCCTATGACCCTGAAGATGGAGCCCACTACTATGCTTATTATTCTGCTGCTTGTTTGTATTAAGACTAGATCATGAGATCCTTTATTTGTGTAAGACCTTATTATGCTTTGTAATGGATGATGTTCTATGATATCCAATCTGTTATGTCTCGCAAAAATGGTAATCATGGGATTGCGATGTATGGCATAACAGGAATCCGAGATTAAAAATTTGGGTGTTGACATTAAGCCATATTTTGTAGTAGCTTCATGACAAAAGCCATTGTTGTTCCATAGAAAATTGAAATATCTTCCTTTGTAAATAATATTTTAAATGCCAATACACACCAACTAGCAAATATGGATAGGTTATTATAAACTATAGAAAAGATATGGCCATGACCTTGGTCATCTGGTTTGAAAGCCATGCATATTCTTACATGGTACTCCATATACTGTGATACAATTTTTTTTCAAATGGTTTCAAATTTTAAGATTATATTTTTCCATGGAAACTAGCTAGTGCACATATTGAGACACGAAGAGAGAAAATAATGGATGCATTTCTTTTTATATTTTCTTTCTTTGTATTTTTTAAAATGGCCGAAATTAGGTGTCATTACCATTCATATCAAAAAGTTGAATTTTGTGAAACTCTCGATGGTTCTCCAATATTTGACTACTTGGTATCTTTGAATTATTTTAAATAGTCAAGAGCAAGGTATATCATACACTTTCTAGTTTGAAATTAGACATACTTACTTCAGATTGCCAAAAAGTCATTTTATTGCATAGATTTAGCTAGAAAGTTTGGAAAATCATGAAAGTTGGGCATTGTCCATCAAATCTAGAATCTTCTTTTGAAATGCGAATATGCAGCTATCTACCAGATATGGACACACTATTATAAAATATAACGGAGATATGGCTGTGACCTTGGTCATCTTGTATGAAATCCTTCAAAATATATTGTTTATCAATTTCGGAAAATGTGTGCAAACTCATTTATATGTTGGTAAGCATACTGTCGCTGGCGTGTGGGTCTAGACGGGGCCAACACGTGAGAGCGACCACGTCGGAGTAGCGTATGTTGGAAGCTTCAACCTCAAAAATTTGCATGGCGCCGAAATATCTCGCACACATCTATTCAAATATCTCGCGCATCTATTCAAATATCCCGCCCTTCTTTTTGCAAATGCAAAATTCCTCTTCTATCCCTACTCCAGAAACAAGGACCATGGGAGTACTGCAATAATAGAGGGGTATAGGTGGTAAATGTGCGTCATCCCACCTATATTCCCCCCATCTTCTCTTCCCTGCCCACACCCCTCCAACCTCGACCTTCCTCTAGCTGCTTCACCGCTGGCCCTCTCTTCCACAATGGAGCTCTTCGCTCTTCACCAGAACTATTTCACTGACTCCCTCGCTGCACTGGATCTGCTTTGTCAATGTCGTCATCTACTCTACTAGGGACGCTTCACTGAATCATTCGTTGCTGAACCCGAAATGCTGAGCCACCACCCCCACCACCCCCACCGCCCTCTTGCCCGTCCCACCCGTCCTTGCCACGCAGCAGTAATTTCTCTTGCCCGTTTGTTATATTTTTGGTACTCGTAAGCTACGAAATCGTTAGGATGTTGCTCAATATCATGGATGCTATTGCCATTTCGTTTGCACCCTTCATCTTGTAGGTCCTATCCACATCATTAGCTTCTTGCTTGTATTCCCTTCCTTACGTTCTCATGCTATCGGTTTAATCCTCCAACACCAACTCATAGATTCTATTCTTTCTGAGCGCTCGCACGGGTCATCCAAACAACTCATAGAGGATCCAACACTGGCAATCTGATGCCCAGCAAGGCTGAATCGTGGGGTTTCCTTGTGTTACTTAGGACAGTTTCTTGTCATGTTAATTAGTTGTATAACCTGCATGCCTAATAAGTTAATAAGTCATTCTACCTAAGAACTTGCCATGACATTTGCATTTATGTTCTATTGTGAATCTATGTGCGAATGCTTAATTTGGAAAATGTCCATCTAGTTTGAATGATATATCTAGTCATTTTTAATGCTATATGTTGGTGTTTTCACCTGCTTTCATCCTTCCAAACTAGCTATCTAGTTTGAAACATACATCTGGTAATTTTTAATGCTATGTTTTTGGTGTTTTTCAAGAGTTTTCATCCTTCCAAACCAACTAACTTAGTTTCAAATGTCATGTACAGAAATGACAATGGAGTACAAGGACCAGAGTTCCAACTGCTCAGCTCAGATTCTTCTGGCAGATTGACCAGGAGTCGCACCCACTCGAGAAGGAGCTATTGTCAGCCTGAACGTGCTACTGTAAGTTCATACTTACTTTAAATGATCTCTAGTTTATATAATACTACTTGTTTCCCTTGTTCTTTGTTTTAACCTCTTTCACCATATTTTAGAATGCTATAGTTAAAACCCAGCAAGAGTCCTTGGAAGGCAGGACTAAAAGTTGTGATCCCTCATCCCATTCATCCTCCCATTGCATTTCCGAAGCAAACAACTTACTTAATAGTCCACCTAGAACAACTACGGCAGGTGATAAATATATAAAGGCAGTATTGCATGCAGAACGAAAGGGTGTATCTGCTCTTAGATCTGTAGCTGAAATGTTGAAGAAGAGGACATATGATACATTAAAGCGAATCGCCATGTACCGATCTCTTATTGATGGTACTGACACATTGTAATCTTTCGGAATTACGATCTTGTTGTATAACCTGTTGTAACAAACTTTTATTGTTGTGTAATAAGTAGTTTTAATTTCTACATGTTTATTAATTTATCTCTTGATATTCACCTGTTCTGTGAAAAGTAGGCGCTAGCAGAAAAGGCCGAAACAGTAACAGGCCAGACCAGTAGCATGCCGAACGTTGAAACAACATGCGCATGGATGGCCCAAAACAACCAGAACAATAAAAGGCAAAAATAGTAAAAGGCCAGAATAGTAGAAGGCCAGTACAGTAAAAGGCCAGTACAGTAAAAAGACATAACAGTAAAAGGCTATAGAAGTAAAAGGCCATAGCAGTAAAAGGCCAGAACAGTAAAAGGCCAGAACAGTAAAAGGCCAGAATAGTAAGACACCAGAACAGTAAGAGGCTAGAACAGTAAGAGGCCAGAATAGTAAAAGGCTAGAACAGTAAGAGACTAGAACTGTAAGAGGCCAGAACAGTAAAAGGCTCGAATAGTACAAGGACAGACGAGTAGAAGGCCAAAACAGTAGAAGACCAGAGCAGAGAAAAGGCCGAAATAGTGAAAGTACGGAACCGCGAGAGGTATCACAACAAAATGCCAGTACAGTGGTAGGCTAGTAGAGTAATAGGCCGAATAGTGCCGGCCTGAATAGGCAAAAGCCCAAACACTAAAGGGCCTAAACACTAACGGGTCAAAATTCCTAAAAGGATGGAACAATAACAGGACTGAACAGTAAAAGGCTAGATTGGTAATAGGCCTGAACAATGTCGGGCCGTCTTGGTGCAGGCCTCAAGTGGTAGCACAATGTTGGACTAACCTGGGACTTACATAGGCCAAAATAGTGTTGGGCCTGAAAGTGTACGGGTCGTGTCGTTATATTGGGAATGGTAGTACCTAAGAAGGTTAGATAGAGGTGTGGGGACTATTAGGAAAGCTCTTGACAGCGTCCATAGGCGGGTTTGGGTATGAGCAAGTGTGGCGAGACACAGGAAGTACCCAGGTTCGGAGCCCTCGTGGTGAGGTAAAACTCCTACTCCTACCGATCTGACAATGAGTAGAATACAGAGTACAATCGCTCCTCGAGCTGTATGAACTAGCTACCTCTTAAATTCTCAACCCTTGCTATGAGAGCCTTACCCCTCCTTATATAGGCAAAGGGGCAACGGTCTCACTAGCTAGGCCGGCTGGCGGGTCCCACAGGTGGGACCTAGCCGGCTGGTCATCTACAGTATCCGGTAGGGTCTATCACGTCGAAGTACACGCCTTGCGGGTCGTCGTGGGTACACACTACAAGAAATGTGTTCAATAGTGAGCTTTTCTTAACAACCATGGTTTTTTGGTCATAGATCTATGACCACTTCGAAACAAATAGTCGTAGGCCATTTGGGAGGGTCCAAACCTTGAAAAACTACGACTTTTTTTTATCAAGAAGGTCATAACTTCCTTTCGCCGATTGGTCATAATATGGATAGTGCTAGTCCACGACCTTAATTCTAGACAATTACGACCAATTTAAATGGTCATGATCATTGACTCATGATGCCTTAAAATGACTAGGCAATTTTTTCTATGTGTCATGTCCATGTGTCAACTTTCGTCGATGTGTCTCCATATGTGTCATTAACACGTGTCACAACCACGACCAATTTAAATGGTCATGACATTGACTCATGATGCCTTAAAATTATTGGGCAATTTTGTTTATGTGTTTTGTCCATGTGTCAACTTCCGTCAACATGTCCGCATATGTGTCGTTCACACATGCCAATTTTACATCAAGTTGACATGACATGTGGGCTCCACTAAACTGACTCATATTTTAGCAAAAGCTGACTCTTATTTGTCTTTTTTACGAGGGGTGGTGTAGTATTTTTGAAAAATGGGATGATAGCATTTTGAAACTTTCATTTGGTGATTGCTTCACAAAACACCCATTTTTAGCACTCGGAAAATGAAAAATAACTTGCTAAAATAGATCTAGCCAATTAGACGAGAGAACCAGACAGCATAGGGATCACCTAGCAAAGAAGATATTAGCCGTCCATGTGACCAACATCCAACGACTGAAATTTCACTCCCGCGTTCGATATTTGGCTAAGGCGCCAACCGAATCTAAAATTGGGTCTAGCCGTCTAGGGCACCACACGGGAGAAAATTTTGGTGCCGAGACCAAACCCCCATCGAACAGAACCCTAGTTCCCAGCCTCCATCGTCCCTCCTCCCTCCTCCCCTACACCTCCATCACCAACCACTCTCTAACCTAATTCTTCCCCGCTGCCACCCACACTGCTCTGGCCTCACCAAATCCTATAGCACTGCCGACCCTCTCGCTACCTCTCTCGAACCGCCATGGCCTACCCCTCGACCCCGCGGACAACACTGAATCCATCTCCACCAGCTCCTCCGCCATCTACACTAGATCCTCCGCTC
Organism: Avena sativa; assembly: GCA_916181665.1. Taxonomy (NCBI): domain Eukaryota; kingdom Viridiplantae; phylum Streptophyta; class Magnoliopsida; order Poales; family Poaceae; genus Avena; species Avena sativa. The sequence continues at coordinate 422,381,226 of OV702287.1, read as the reverse complement.
ATAAGAGGTGCCCCACAAGATCCACCGGAAGCCCCCTCTGCCCATCTCCAACAGCTCCTCCACGCGTGTGACCGCGAGCGGCGGTGGCCGGCTATCTCTCCCTCTCTGTTGACGCCACCTGAAGCGAGGTGGTCACTTGGTGGTTGTCTCGACCCACCCTAATTGATTCAACGTGGATGGCATACAGGGAGTAGTTCGGGGTTGAGGAGGTGGTGGCCATCGGCCGCATGTTCATGGACGGCTGCGACGGCAACGGGATCCCACTCCTAAACATCAATTCCGAGATCCCCTCTCGTCAATCCTGGCCAGCTGCCTCTCCTCTTCACTAGGCTGCAGCTCGGCAGCCGACCTCCAGCCAGGCCAGGAAACGTCGTGCCTTCCGCTGTTCTCCGCCTTGATCTGCTCCACCATAGTCTTTCTCACGTCCTTCCGTGTGCCAGGAGGTAGCAGTCTTTCTCGCGTCCTGCCATTTCACTCACTTTCTTGTCTTAATGTCATCGATCCATGTCATTGTTGAGGACGTGAACCCAGGTCTGAAGAATCTGAAGTTGCACGTGACAAGAAGACCGGAGAGCATGCGAGGTATGCTCACTTGATGTCTTGGTGGTCAAGCTTCTAGGAACTGAGTTGATTCTGCAAGCTTCACTCTGGGAGCAAGTGTGTTCCCTGGACCTGTGATTTAATGTGCTCCGACTTGTTAACCTGGGAGCAATATTTATTCCTTGAACCTATGAACCCGTGAGATAATATTATGCTATGAACCTGTGACATTATTATGCTATGAACCTTTGAGATAATCTTATGAGATGATACGTGTGCCAAGATAGATATCTGTACTGAATCAAGTAATTGGGATGTAAAGAGGCCACGGCCCAACCAAATAATTGATATATTTAACAAAATTAGTCTATTAAATTTCGGACGTTCAAAAATAATTGAAACCTAAAAGGCCAAAAGGCCAAAAAAGAAATGGCCAGTTAAAAGGCTGAATTGTTGGGCTTGGCCCATATAGTTGGCCAAATTGGGTCGAGACGAATTTGATCAACAACCATTTGATTTGGTCATGGATTTGCCACGTAGGACTAGCCATGTAGGATCTTACGTGGACAGAGCAGATAACCCGTGACCATTTATTTGGTCATAGCCTTTATGACCAATTATTTTGGTCATAACTATCCATGACCAATTCAAAAAAAAGGTCGTGAGTTGTTTATAGTGACCCTCGGTATGTGACCTACTGCTTTTGGTCATACAAAGGTCATAGATGGGTTACTATGACCTTTCAGTGACTAATATTTGGGGTCACTAATTAGCACATTTCTTGTAGTGACAGTGAACGTCGTGCGAGCCTGTCATCAACAACCGGCCAATGTGCCTGCGTCACCTGCAAAGTCTTTGTTATGGCCTCGTAGTTGTGAGTCTTGTCGCTGTACCAGGGTGTACCGTGCACTGTGCAGCACGTCGCCCAGCCTCCTGATTGTCCCCGGCTATGACCGTGTTGCCGGCTTCATGTCCTCCCGCCCTTCCTTGTTCCGACTACCGACTTGTAGCCGGACCGAAGTGCCTGCGTATGGCTACGATCTGCTAGCCGGCTGTCTTTGTTCTTATCTGGTTACGGTACCTGGGGGTCATCCCCCCGACACTAGCCCCCGAGCGCGTGTGGATTCCGCGCTTAGGTGAAATGTGCGTGCCCTCCCTCTCGCGTTTGAAATTCGTGTCCGACTATGTCTGACGGTTGCGCTGCCCGTGACGTCAGTGCTGACACCACCCACGCGCGGACATGCCATCATTGCGCTACCGCGCCGAGCGCTGCGTCCCATCAGACGTCGTGCATGTTGCCTCGGGAACCGTCGCCTGCCGTTTTGGTTTCTGGTCCGGGATCTTTTGTGCATCCGGTGCTAGCACAGAGGATCTAGAGCAGCGGCGGAGGTGTGGAGCGGCCTGGGGGTGCCACGTGGCACCGTAGATGGTTGCCCTCCCCTAGGCTTAGATACCGCCCAGGGGAGCAGTTCTCCCCTTCCGTTCGCTGCCTTCGCATTTCCCCCTGCGCCCTCTTTGCTTCCTCGCTACTTCCGTGCGCTCGCTACCGGATTTGCTGCATCGCGCGTCTAGTGTCGTCGGCGACACGGGCCACCGTTGCTCAACACCTACCACCACGGCTGACGAAGAGGTGATAGCATCGGAGCGCAGCGCCTAGTGCAGGTATTCCGTGACGGAGGATCACATCGCCATATATCGCGCCACACGGGTGTTGCCGCCAGAGTCGGAGGTGAAGGGCTGCTCGCGCCACCAGAGGAGGAGTCACCGCATCCCGAGGAGGGGGAGCGGGTGAACTTCCTCTCCCACCTCGCGCGTGGCTTCACTCTGTCGGTGTACCCTTTATTCTTAACCTTCCTCGCCTTTTTCAACCTCCGTCTCCACCACCTTGGCACCAATGCCCTTGGAACCCTCGCGCATTTCGCAGCCTTCTGCGAATGCTACCTCGGGATCCAGCCGGATCTCGGGCTCTTCTACCGGCTGTTCCGTGTTCGGCCACAGGTCCAGTTCACTCAGGACCCGCTGGTCGCCTGCGGAAGCGCGTCAATCTACTCCCGCTCGCAGATTGTCTACACCAAGTTCAAGCTCCAGGACACGGTCCGACTGTGGAAGCAGTCGTATTTTTATGTCAGCAACGCCACCAAGGTCGACTGGATCAACCTGCCGGCTTTCTAGGATGTGGAGTCTAGCCGGGAGCATTGGGATCTGAAGATCTATGGTGACAAGGTGGAGATGGACGGGATGCTGCACCAGATGCGGTCCCTCGTCACCGCCGGCTTAACCGGCCTAGACATCACGCTCAGCTGGATGTCATGGCTGATGATGCCACTATGGCGGCGCGTCCACAAGATGTGCTTCTATTCTAGCCGGCTAGACCCCCGCCCGGCTGTCTCGCCATGATCCCCGCTACCACAACCTCAAGGAGTGGGTGTGGATGATCACGAAGGAGAGGTTGCCGGAGAACTAGAGGCTCGGGCAGGCCCCGTACATGCATGACAACCACGCTCCCCGAGTAAGTTTCTTGATCCAGCTGGTACCTTTTGTCATTCATCTTGTTTGTTTCATCCGGCTAACGCCTCATTCTCTTTTGTTGTGGCAGAACTTCCCCTACATCAACCGGGAAGAGGGCGAGACCCCCATGCAGGACCTCACGCCCGACCTCCCCAGGCCACGCGCACGCCGGTCTGGCGAGGAGTCGGATGGCGATGCCAACATCTTCCTGAACAGGAATGACGAGCCGGTCCACGAATCCCACGCGCTGGTTGACGACAAGGAGGAGGCTGCTCCGGCTCCCGAGCCGACCCGGCACCGAGCTACGGACGGTGACTCCAGCCGGTCTGGCGCAGGGGGAGTGGATCTAGCCGACCCCTGGTGGAGGAGCCGGTCGCCAAGACGAGCTAGACCAGCGTCCTGCCGTTGAACCATCTCGACCGCAAGAAGGTGCCGCCCTCGGTGGGGCTTGTTGGTTTGTGGCCCAAAAGTTCCTGGGCGAGTGCATCACGATACCCAAGTTGCCTGTAATTGCCGCGTTTCGCAAAGTTGGGCTGCCAAATACCGAGAGGGGACATTTCGAGGAAAACTCATCTTACCCCTACCAAATTCAAACATTCCGTTAAACTGCCCTTTGTAGTAGACGGTAGGACCCACATGTCAGTCATCTGTCCGTGACGCGAGCGCCAACGCGGCAACCTCTTAGGCAAATCGAGGAACTAAGTGTCTTGGATGCATTAACCAATTTCACAAATCCATTCCCTCTTGTCCCCTAGCATCGGTAGCGTCGATATCCACCCGCCAGGCAGGACGATCACTTCGGACATTTGACTTCCAGTTCCAAGTTGTTGTGCCCAGTCGCTGGAGAATATCATTTTGCAGCCCGAAAGTTGGGGCGCCCAGGCAACACGGTACCCAAGTTCCCTGAAATCAGCCGCGATTACTAGAGTTGGTGTGCCAAATACTCAGAGGGTCTTTTTCGGCACGAATTCAACTTTACGTTTCAATACAAAAAAACAGGCTAACGGCCGTCATGTTGGGCCCCCCTGTCAGTTCTCGCTGTTATGTCGCTCCCGTCGCTTATGTGTCAATTTGGCTTGCAGCATTGGCGCCTGCATCCATTACGCGTCTTCTTCTTCCCCAGAGCGGCAATCTGTGGGGCATCACAACCATGGCGCGGAGCTAGGACGTGGATGAACCTGCTCGGCCCAGCTCTCCTCCCTGTAGGCTTGAAGTGTTAGCGCCTGCATCCATTACGTGTCTTCTTCTTCACCAGAGCGGCAATCTGTGGTCGCGGCCATGGCGCAGAGCTAGGACGTGACGAACCTGCTCGGCCCTGCTCTCCTCCCCATCCCGAGTCGGAGCTCGCCCTCACCATGGATGCACCCATGGCACGGTGCAGGGACGAGAATTGGTTCCCGGTGAGATCTGTCACCGTGTCGACCATGCTCGGTTCTATTTTCCTCCTCTAGAATCCGAGCTCGCCATCGCCGTGGTTGCACCCGCACCAATTCTGCCACCTTTTCCGAGGTCTCTGTGGTAGCTCAAGTTCTGTCATTTTGGACCTGTAAGCGAATTCGGAGCTGTGCAGCGGCAACCCGTTGTTGAACCTGCAAGGAATTTGCTGAAGACTGTGTGCCGCTCCAAGGTCTTTGGCTTCTGCCAATGTGCACCGCCGATGTGAGATCATTTAGTTACTTCAATACAAAATTTCGACCAATTTAACTTGTTGATGTATTCCTTGACAATTATAATATAATCGAGCACTATAAATATTTTGTAGTGTGCGTGAGCATGATTAGTAATATAATTGAACACTAGAAATTTTAAGGCACTCTATATAAAGGAGTAGATTAATATAGAAGGTTCACTAGAGACACCATGGATATAATGTCTTACATGCCACACACACACAGGTAATAATTAACTAAAATAAAATAAAAGCAGGGGCGGCAGCAGGAGGCCGGGACACGGAGACGCCTAGCAGGGCAGGGGCATATCAGCAGGAGGAAGCGACAACCTAGTAGATGGGATACAGGCCAGTCTTGACGTACTCCCGGAGGAATTTTCCGAAGGCTACATGCAGTGCCAAGCTAATCGGCCTATGGCTTCTGCCGCTGCCTCTACCAACACCCACCGCATGCTGGATAATGCTGTCGAGGTCCACGTTGATTGCTCTACCACAGAATGGGCAAAATAGTCTCCTCCTTCGGTGGAAACGGATTAGCCCACACCGTAACCGCCTCAGCACGCAGCGGCTCTTGTTGTCCCTAGATACCTTGCTATCATCCACTTCATCATCATCCTCCTGTTGATATTTAAGAACATAACTTAGAACTCATACATATGATTGAATTGTATTGCAACTCAAGAATTGACAACATGTATATGTAAGACAATATATCTGTGGATATCAAAGATAAAGCATCTCAGCAATAGTTTGATTGGTTCATATATCATTTCATCGCAACACAATGACAGATAATTGCATTAGAGTGTATGTAGAATAAAGATTGCGGCCTCATAAGTTCCTTCAGGGACGGCGTGAGTGAACCAAGTAATAATTGCACAACCAATATTGTTCTTGTACATCGCCCCAGGTTCACTAACTCGTCCCTGAAAAATCTAACACCCATGTGTCTGCCTCTCTTTTGGGAAAAATTTGAATCATTGGCCACAATAAGAAATTGAAATGTAATTGTACAAAACAATATTCAAGGATATACATAGTCAGGTACAAAAACAAGCCTAAATATTGTAATTATAAATAAAACACCAAACAATTGATCTTCAGGTACATGTTAAAAATACTTATGATCAAAACCATTCATATACATATGCATCATACCAATCATTAAAAGATCAGAAACAATTCAAGGATTATATATGTAGTTCCATATGAGAGTAAATCTAGGGCCTCGTAATTTGTTTCAGAGATGGAGTTGGCGAACCAAAGTACCAACATCACAACCTATATTGTTTGTGTGCATTGCTGCCTCAGGTTCACCAACCCATCCCTAAAACACGACACCATCATATGTGTCTCCCCTTGAAAGCTTTTGGGGCAAATTTCAATCATCGGACTCAGGGACAAACTGAAATGTAATTCTTATACACTATGAATGCATGGAATAGATAATTCAAATATCATAGTTCTATGAATGTAGAATAAAGATTGCGGCATCATAAGTTTCTATAGGGATGGCGTAAGCGAACCAAGTAACAATTGCACAGCTTATATTGATCTTGTACATGGCCCCAGGTTCGCTAACTCATCCCTGAAAAAATCTAACACCAATGTGTCTACCTCTCTTTGGGGCAATTTTGAATCATTGGCGACAATAAGAAATTGAAATGTTATTGTACACAACAATATTCAGGGATATACATATGCATCATACAACACATTCATAGATCGGAAACAATACAAAGATTATATATAGGTTCCATATGAGAAACAAATTAGGGCCTCATTTTTTCAGCGATGGAGTCGGAGAACCAAAATACCAATAGCACAACCTATATTGTTTATGTGCATTGCTGCCTCAGGTTCACTAACCATCCCTAAGAAAACGACACCATCAGATGCCCTTGCACTATTTTTGGGCAAAATTGAATCATTGGGCTCAGTAAGGAATAGAAATGTAATGTTATAGGCATGTTGTGTATCAAAATCAACTAGCAAACTCAACTAGATGGCAGATGAGCAGATTGGGGTTTTGTGACTAGACAGATTGGGGTTTTGTGACTAGATGGCAGATGCATCAATCGACCGATCGAACCATATATATACAACCCTACTTCAAGAGCAAAGGAATTTGTACACGATTGATCAAATCCTATGTATGAACAGTGAAATCTGCAGCTGCGACTTAGAGAAGCTAGCAATGTAGTAGCTCAGACTCCTCATCAGGGACCCCCTCCTCGAACTCATCATTCTCCATGATTGCGTCGAAGATTTCTTGTACACCGATGGGGTCGTTGATGTAGAGCACCGGATTGCCTCCGCCTGCCGGCTGCCCCCATCTAGATCTGTCGCTGGCACCACGATGTTGTCGGCCACCTTCTGCTCGGCGGCAAGGGCTACTGGCTGGAAGGATGAAATCACACCCTCGATAGCACAGTGACAAGCGGCGTTCGTGCCCAGAGAAGACGCCTCCGCCTGCTTGGCGAAGACTGAGCCATCTGCTGCTGCGCCTTCAACTGGCTTCACCTTTGGCTCGTCTCCACGCGTATGCTTCATGGCGCACCAAGGGAAGGAGGTAGTGCAAGCGAGTGAGCTTCGGCCCGTGTGGTAGGTGTAGATTGGGGTATTGGGACTAGACAGACTGGGGGAAAATGACACGACCACGTGGAAGAAGAAGGTCGAGGGGGGTTATAAACATCGGACTATTTGTAGTCCTCGAGTGGACACGTGTGGTGGGCGGGGGGCTACCACGATCTCCACCTTTTTTTGGGTTCCCTTTTTTTGAAATGGCCATGATCTCCACTTTAGAGATGCATTGAAAACACGCTCATGGCAGACCTCGATCCACTGCATGCAAGTGGAACGGAACCAATTTCTAGCAATGTTAGATCTACTCGAGGGGGGCCCTTGACTCATGGAAGTTACTAGCGATAGGGCCTAGTTGGAAGTGAGATTGAGAGCACTGCGTAAAAATGGTATATGTCTTATTAAAATCAAGTGGCAATAAATTGCAGCGTCCGTCGACAACCGTGCACTCGATGACCCCGTTGCCCTGTGCATGTGTTGTAGTAGAAGTAGTAGCCTTTGCACACAAGATTAAACATGACATGACCACTCGACAACTTTTTCCATGAACGGCATCATGTTCCTTCTTGTAGAGGGAGACGCCAAGATGGGGCCTGATGGCTCAATACACGGTGCCCAGAAAAGTGCTTGGTGCGTGGTGTTGATGTAGAGCTCGTTGGGAACCCCAAGAGAAAGGTATGATGAGCACAGCAGCAAGTTTCCCTCAGTTATGAAACCAAGGTTTGATCAAACCAGTAGGAGCAAGGAAACACCTCAAAGGTGTTACTAGCTGAGCTTTGGCAGGGCGCACTACTGGTGCTAGTAGCAACGTGGAGACCTGCACAACACAACCACAGAACTTTGTCCCCAACTTGCGATGAGGTTCTCAATCTCACCTGTTTTGCGGAAAACAAAGGATTAAACGTATCAAATGGAAAGAAGTAAAAGTTTGCAGAAAATAAACACAAAGCAGTAAACGATTGTAGATTGTATGTAAAGAAAAAGGACCGGGATCCATAGTTCACTAGAGGTGGCTCTCCTTAGATAGATAACATGCTGGGTGAACAAATTACAGCGGGGCAATTGACAAACACCGAGAAAGCAAAACATGCATATACTAATCATCTTGACTCCTCTGAGACTTGATTGGGCATTACAACATAATACATAGACCGCCATCCAACTGCATCAATGACTAATAATCCACCTTCAGGTTATCATCCGAACCCCCTCTAGTATTAAGTTGCAAGCAACAGATTATTGCTTTACGAACTGTGTGTAAAGTAAACAATACAATTGTTCTATGAACAAAAGATCGTTGTTTTCTCCCTAGTAGCAATAGCACATCTAGTACCTTAGAGATTTTTGTCACTTCCCCAGATTACCAGAGGCATGAACCCACTATCGAGCATAAATACTAACTCTTGGAGTTGCTAGCATCTACTTGGCCAAGATAGCTACTAACAGCGGAAAGCATGCAAGATCTCAAATAACAAAGACATGATAGAATCAATAATCAATCTGAAATAGCATGTCAATATCCATCGGATCCCCGCAAACATAACATGTATGGATTACAAATAGATGATCTTGATCATGAACGGAGCTCACAAGATCTAAACATGAAAGCACAAAGGAGGAGAAACCAGCCATTTAGCTAATACATGGATCCGTAGTCCAAGGATGAACTACTCACGCCTCACACCGGAGGCTTGCATGGTGATAAAGAAGGCCTCCAGTGTGAATTCCCCTCTCCGGCAGGGTGCCGGGAAGAGCTTTAGATCCCTCCCGATCTAGGGATGGATATGACGCGGCTACAGACACTTTCGTGGATTTTTGCTCGGGTACTTAGGATTTTCGTCCCGAGGGCAACTTATAGGCGGAAGGAGAGGCCGAGGGGGTGCTGGGGTCGGCCAGACCACCCCCTGGCGCGGGCCAGGCCTGGCCTCGCGGCCAGGTGGTGTGGGCGGCCCCTGGCCCCTCTCCGTCTCGTATTCTGGCACTTGATCCCTTCTGAAAAATAGGCACTTTGGCTTTTGTCCCGTCCAATTCCGAGAATATTCATTTTCTGACTTTTCTGGAACCAAAAATAACAGAAAACAGGCAGCTGGCACTGTGGCTCTTGTTAATAGGTTAGTCCAAGAAATCATAATAAAAGTACTCCAAAGTTGGAACAAAACACAAGAAAGTGGATAAAACTAAGCATGGAACATCAAAAATTATAGATACATTTGCAATGTATCAACATCACCAAGCTTAACTCCTGCTCGTACTCGAGTAGGTAAGTGATAAAAAGAAATAATTTTTGAGGTGACATGCACCATCAAAGACTTGATCAAAGTATTTGCAAAACATTCATGGCTAGGATCATAGTACTTCAATCATAACATGAAAGACAAAGTTCTAGCAATAAGCAAAGAAACTATGATGCAACATGAAAAGGCACAAACAAAAGATTCATGAATAACATGCTTCGCAAGACGTTTGTTTGTTTCACATAAAGAAAACATAGCATAATAGTATTCAGCTTGTCCCTCAATAGAGTAGCAAATATAAATGCATAGGACACCTTCAAAGTTCATAAGAGTGACTAGATACAATAGTTTCAAATAAGCAATAACAAGTTATGCATCAATCAACTAGTCTTGGGACAATGCACATAGAACTAAGAATGGCCACTATGCTCTCAAAGTAGGTGAATAAAGATAGAAGGTGGAGACTCAATATAATGGTGGAAGAAAGGCCTTCATAGAAGGAAGTAGGGATTCAAGTCTCATAAAGAGCTTCCAAAAATTATGGTACTTATAGCTTTCAACTCTCATTGCCCCTATCATAAGCATCTTGAAGTGATTAAGGTTAAAGTGAACAAACTATGGTGTACATGCTTGACGAAGTATAAGTCAGAAATCTCATGTCCCTTGTATACGAGGGCCGCTCCTCATGCTACTCAAGTTTAGTCACCGGTAAGTTCTTGTCATCATAAGTACATCTGTATCATTGAGAACCGCCAACGGGGTACCCCTTGCCCGATGATACGGAATAATCCCCATATCAAAATGACAAGGCAAGCAGACAACAAGCATCTCACCATTCTTCTTATTTACCATGGGAATATGGTGCTTTTTTCTCCCTTTCCTCTTTTCATAGTATCTCTTTTTTTTCTTTTCTCTTTTTTTCTCAATAGGACTCTCTTTTTTTATAAGAAGAATGCTTCATAGACAGCTCATTATGGTTACATTGCAGGTTTCCACCATGTCAGCATGGATTAGACCAACGGCCCAGGCGTTTCTCTGACACATATACATAACTCCATGGACTTACAAGCTCCCCTTTCATTTCACACCGACGACATCCATATACAAAAGAGCATGATATCAACTAGGTACAAGTACCAAGTGCAATGTTGAAAGTGTTCCCCATGAAAGCATGGTTCTGCTAATTCCCAACAAATAAGTGCAAGCATATACAATATAGACGACACAATGGTTCAAGTTTATTAAGGGCAAGTAAAGTAAAGTGTGCCATCAAGTTCGTGAGAGCTTTAATCACTAGTTTTCTCATAACAAGTGGAAGGTAAACAAAAGCATGAATATACTTGGCATAGCATAAGCTAGTAGGTAGGTATGGTGGACTCTTTGGAATAACTTGGTTCAGGGAGTTGGATGCATGAGTGGAACTCATACTTTGTTGTGGAGGCTAGCAAAAGACTGGGAGCGACAAACTAAGAGAGCAATAATAGCCATAATCATGCAGAGCAACAAAACATCATTGATCAAAGCATAAAGTGATACTACAAGTTGAAAACTAAAGGATCATAAAGACTTATGGTGACTTGTGATAGTCATAACATGGTGTGAGCATGTGCCAAGTCAACCCAAATAAAGCATCAAAGGAGAATACCACTATACTATGCTTTAATATGCTAAAACAACGCATGATTCATCCAAGGCACATTAAGCAATCTCAATTGTTTATAACAAGTCATGCTACAGCAAAGAATACTAATCATAAAGCCAAAACAATATCAAACACGGCATGACAAAGCATAGGCCACAGTCAAAAATGAGCTCTTTTTACCACATAAGCATGAACTTTCCTACTCTTTTCCAAACCAAACCAAACTATTTGCAACCTAAAGTGTGAAAGAGGGGGTCCAACCAACTTATTCAGAAAACTAAGCAAACCAAGAAAACTAAAAACCAAAACGAAAACGAAAAAGAAGACGCTCCAAGAGAAACACAACTGTGCACGAAACTATAAAAATGAAGCGTTTGGAAGAAACCTGTAATTTTTATTGATGAAGAAGGGGATGCCTTGGGCATCCCCAAGCTTTGACGCTTTTACTTCTTGGATATTTCTTGGGGTGACACGTGCGGCATCCCCAAGCTTGAGCTTTAGTCCATCCTTCATCTCATTACTCATTCCTTCCATACACCTGAAAATTTTCCTTCATACAAAACTTCACACAATCTCATTAGCAACATTAGTGAACTTAAGATAAACAAGTCCCAAGGTTCAGTTATAACACCAAATAAACTTCCATTAGAACACTAGCTACTGTATCACTTCCCTCAAAAAGCTCTATTCCCCAAAATGGCAGAAATCTGTCAAAACAGACCAGCAGGTAAAGATGAATTCTTTCGAAGACCTTTTTTTTATCAAATCAAAATGTGTTGAACTAACGGAAGTTATATAACAACCTGGGGCAGAATCACAAAAAATTACAGCTCAATCCGACATACAGAGCTCTCTCAGGAATTTTTACGGTGTAGGACAGAAATCTGTTTCACGACAGCAACTTTCCCAATCATTACTTCACTATCATTAGAGGTTACTCTTGGCACAGAAAGCAAATAAAAAGGATAAGGAGAGGTTATTACAGCAGTAATAACTTCCAAGACTCATCTAAAACTCTTGGGTTATCTCCCAACAAGTACTTTTCTTTAACGCCTTTAAGTTAGGCATAAGAAGCAAAGAAAGCATGTGTTCTCAAATGAAGAAGCATTAAGACCAAATTTTGTTTTCATAGGAGAAGCAAAAGAAATCTTTTCTCTCTTTTTAGGGAAGTGTTCTATACCTTTATTGAGTGGGAGTTGATATTTAATGGTGCCTTCTTTCATATCAATGATGGCACCAATAGTTCTAAGAAAAGGTCTTCCTAAAGTAATAGGGCAAGAAGCATTGTATTCAACATCCAAAACATAGAAATCAACGGGGACATAGGAATTATTAACCATAATAAGGACATCATTAAGACTCCCCATGAGTTTCTTTTTAGCATTAGCATCAAGTGGGACATTCAAATAGCAATCTCCAAGAGGAGGCAAATCAAGCATATCATAAATCCTTCTAGGCATAATAGAAACACTACTATCAAGATCACATAAAGCTTTGAAATCAAAGTCATTCACTTTCATATTAATGATGGGTTTCCAACCATCTTCTTCCTTTATAGGAATAGAAGCTTTATGTTTCATCTTTTCTTCTTTAATCTATATGAGAGCATCAGTAATGTGTTTTGTAAAAGCCATGTTCATAGCACTAGCATTAGGACTTTAGCAAGCTTTTGTAGAAACTTAATAACTTCAGAGATGTTGCAACCATCAAGATCAAAATCAGCTTTATCATCTAAAGTAGTAGAACTATTACTAGCCTCAACACTAGTGGTGGTAATAGTAGAAACACTAATGTTTCTAGCAATTTCATCTTCTCTTTCCCACTTAGCATGTAATTCAGCTAATAGTCTAACATTTTCATCAATTCTTACTTGTATGGCATTAGTAGCTGCAAAGAGATTCTCATTAGTTTCAGGTTTAGCAGCCATCTTATTAATCAATGAAGATTGAGCTTCAGACAAAGATGATATATTTCTTTCAGCAGAGAGTTTTTCCTCAATAGTTTTATTGAAAGCAGTTTGTTTACTAATAAACTCTTTAAGCATAACTTCAAGTTTAGAGGGAGCACTCTTATTATTGTTGTAAGGATTTCCATAAGCATTACCATTGTTTGGAGGATATGGCTTATAATTGTTGTTACCAAAATTGTTCCTATAAGCATTATTACCATAAGCATTGTTGCTAAAGTTATTATTTCTTATGAAGTTCACATCAACTTGCTCTTCTTGAGCAACCAAAGAGGCTAAAGGAACATTATTTGGATCAATATGGGCTTTCCCATTAACAAGCATGGACATAATAATATCAATCTTATCACTCAAGGAGGAGGTTTCTTCAACAGAATTTACCTTCTTACCTTGTGGAGCTCTCTCAGTATGCCATTCAGAATAATTAACCATCATACTGTCCAATAGTTTTGTTGCAACACCGAAAGTGATGGTCATAAAGGTACCCCTAGCAGCTGAATCCAATAGGTTCCTTGAAGAATAGTTCAATCCTGGATAAAAAGTTTGGATGATCATCCAAGCAGTCAGTCCATGAGTGGGACAAATCTTTACCAAAGATTTCATTCTTTCCCAAGCTTGAGCAACATGCTCATTATCAAGTTGTTTAAATTTCATTATTTCACTTCTCATGGATATAATCTTAGCAGGAGGATAGTATTTTACAATAAAAGCATTTTTGCACTTAGTCCAAGAATTAATACTATTCCTAGTTAAGGAATTCAACCATTCTTTAGCTTTTCCTCTCAAAGAGAAAGGAAACAATTTCAGCTTAATAATATCACCATCTATATCCCTATGCTTTTGCATCTCACAAATTTCAACAAAGTTATTTAGATGGGAAGTAGCATCTTCATTACCAATACGAGAAAATTGTTCTCTCATAACAAGGTTGAGCAAAGCAGGTTTTATCTCAAAGAAAGTATTTTCAGCCACAGATGGAGCAATGGGAGTGCTCATAAAATCATTGTTGTTCGTGCTAGTGAAGTCACACAACTTAGTGTTTTCAAGAGTAGTCATTTTTTTGCGTTTTCAAATAAGAAAGCAAACAAGTAAAACTAATTTTTTTTGGATTTTTGAAGAACAAAACAAGCAAACAAAGCAAAAAGGAAACTAAGCAAAACAAAAACAACAAAGTAAAGTGATTGGTTATGTGGGACTCCCCTTGTGAAGATGTCCTTGACTCCTCGGCAACGGCGCCAGAAAATCGCTTGATGGCTCAATACACGGCGCCTAGAAAAGTGCTTGGTGCGTGGTGTTGATGTAGAGCTCGTTGGGAACCCCAAGAGGAAGGTATGATGAGCACAGCAGCAAGTTTCCCTCAGTTATGAAACCAAGGTTTAATCGAACCAGTAGGAGCAAGGAAACGCCTCAAAGGTGTTACTAGCTGAGCTTTGGCAGGGCGCACTACCGGTGCTAGTAGCAACGTGGAGACCTGCACAACACAACCACAGAACTTTGTCCCCAACTTGCGATGAGGTTGTCAATCTCACCGTGTTTTGCGGAAAACAAAGGATTAAACATATTGAATGGAAAGAAGTAAAAGTTTGCAGAAAGTAAACACAAAGCAGTAAAAGATTGTAGATTATATGTAAAGAAAAAGGACCGGGATCCATAGTTCACTAGAGGTGGCTCTCCTTAGATAGATAACATGCTGGGTGAACAAATTACAGCGGGGCAATTGACAAACACCGAGAAAGCAATACATGCATATACTAATCATCTTGACTCCTCTCAGACTTGATTGGGCATTACAACATAATACATAGACCGCCATCCAACTGCATCTATGACTAATAATCCACCTTCAGGTTATCATCCGAACCCCCTCCAGTATTAAGTTGCAAGCAACAGATTATTGCCTTACGAACTGTGTGTAAAGTAAACAATACAATTGTTCTATGAACAAAAGATCGTTGTTTTCTCCCTAGTAGCAATAGCACATCTAGTACCTTAGAGATTTATGTCACTTCCCCAGATTACCAGAGGCATGAACCCACAATCGAGCATAAATACTAACTCTTGGAGTTGCTAGCATCTACTTGGCCAAGATAGCTACTAACAACGGAAACCATGCAAGATCTCAAATAACAAAGACATGATAGAATCAATAATCAATCTGAAATAGCATCTGAATATCCATTGGATCCCCGCAAACACAACATGTATGGATTACAAATAGATGATCTTGATCATGAACGGAGCTCACAAGATCTAAACATGAAAGCACAAAGGAGGAGAAACCAGCCATCTAGCTACTACATGGATCCGTAGTCCAAGGATGAACTACTCACGCATCACACCGGAGGCTTGCATGGTGTTGAAGAAGGCCTCCAGGGTGAATTCCCCTCTCCGGCAGGGTGCCGGGAAGAGCTTCAGATCCCTCCCGATCTAGGGATGGAGATGACGGCGGCTACGGACTCTTTCATGGATTTTTGCTCGGGTACTTAGGGTTTTCGTCCCGAGGGCAACTTATAGGCGGAAGGAGAGGCCGATGGGGTGATGGGGTCGGCCAGACCACCCCCTAGCGCAGGCCAGGCCTGGCCGCGTGGCCAGGTGGTGTGGCCGGCCCCTGGCCCCTCTCCGTCTCCTATTCTGGCACTTGATCCCTTCCGGAAAAATAGGCACTTTGGCTTTTGTCCCGTCCAATTTCGAGAATATTCATTTTCTGACTTTTCTGGAACCAAAAACAACAGAAAATAGGCAGCTGGCACTTTGGCTCTTGTTAATAGGTTAGTCCAAGAAATCATTATAAAAGAACTCCAAAGTTGGAACAAAACACAAGAAAGTGGATAAAACTAAGCATGGAACATCAAAAATTATAGATACATTTGCAATGTATCAGGGCCTCGTCAAGATGGTAGCTCGTTAACTGGCAGTTGGAAAGAGTACCCTTTTCCTCTCTCGCTAAACAGATATGTTTCATTTTGTCCAAATTGGTAGCAAATATAGAGAAGATTCTCTATTCGATAATTCGTTCCCTTTTGGACCTCTTTTTGCCTCCGATCAAGTAGCAAATCTAGAGTAGCAAATCACACCAGGCTGAATACATTCATTCAGAAAACAAAACAAATGTAGATATAGTTGTGCACAGCTAAATAGGATATAGCGATAGAAAGTAGGTTGCTTAACGAGGTTCAATGCATTTAGCCAGAAATAGGATGCAAGCAAAATATAGAAAATCAAAAGAAGTTGCTTAGCAGCAGCAGCCGCTGCAGCAGCAGATACATTCAAGGACACATCCAACCCATCCTTCATGCGCCCGCGTGTAACATCCCAAAACTTTAATCAATGTCATTAAGATCCAAATCACCCAATTTAGGGTTAACAAAAACTTTTTATCATTAAAATAATTAAGAATGCATATGTGTGTTGCATTAATATAGAATTGTTTGGAAATGCCATGTTTGATTGTTATAATGGTTGTAAAATGATTCAAAGATGAATGCCACGTCATCTAGATCATTCCAAAACAAAATCCAAAGAAAAAGAAATCAAATGGAATTAATAAATGCATATGGTCACTTTTGCCATTTTTATCCACTAGGTCACTTTAGGTGTTCCTAGAAGTCAAATTCAAACAGAAATTTTTATAACTCTTAGCACCCCTTGCTAGTACAAGTAATGATATACCAAGGCCCACTTTGAAATCTTACAAAAACATCTAAACACTAATTTTAAATGTAATTTGAAAATGGAATCCATTTCATATGCATAGATCCCACTTTTTCAAAAACCACTCAAATGAGTTCACCTTGACATTCCCAAGAAAACACAAACTACCAAGCATGAGATCAAGTCACACACCAAAAATCATTTCAAAATTCAAATTTAATTCTCTTGCGGCCATTGTCACGAACACCTGGTGATCAGAAAAAAACCTGCCTAACTAACACTATTTTGATCAATGTCTTGTTGAGCCATTTAACCTCAATTCACTCCCTTGTCCCCCTAGCATCTACCCCAGCCCAGACCAGCACCCCCAATCACCAGGAAGTATAGTAGCGTGCTGCCTGTTCTTGGTCTCCGCCGGCCAAACGTGGGCAACGCGCCAGAGACAGTGCCGCACCAAACCAGCACACCCCTAGCTCCGCCGCACCCTACCGTAATCCCCTGTCCACCCCATGGACGCAGCCGACCCCTGGACCACCGAGGAGCGCCCGCACACTGAGCCTCTGCGCCATGCACGGAGCACGCCAGAGCGTCATCCCCGACAGGCCAGCACAAGCCGCGTCTCGACCTCAGCTTGCACGCGCCGCACCGCCTTAACCCTTGTAGCCTCACAGACATGCCCTTTTCTCGCCACACGACCAGCAGCCACCGCACGCCGCGTCGAGCACCGCCTCGGCCGTGCAGAGCATCGACCTTTCCCGACCGCATACCACCGCCCCTAGCTATGCCATTGCATCGTAGCTGACCGCTAGGAGGCAAGCCACCGTCCGCCTACCCCGCCCATGCCTCTAGGGCCTTGTACCACCGTCACCGACGAGCTCACTATCGCACCCTTATACGTTGCTAATGTATCCATAATTTTTGATGTTCCATGCTTGGTTTTATCTACTTTCTTGTGTTTTGTTCCAACTTTGGAGTATTTCTATACACTTTCTTGGACTAACCTATTAACAAGATGCCACAGTGCTAGTTGCCTATTTTCTTCTGTTTTTGGTTCCAGAAAAGTCAGAAAATGAATATTATCGAAATTGGACCGGACAAAAGCCAAAGTTGATATTTTACCGGAAGACTCACAGAGCCAGAAGACGAGACAGAGAGGGGCCATAGGGTGGCCACACCATGTGGTGGCGCGGGCTAGCCCTGGACGCCCCACCAGGTGGTGTGGGCCCCCTGGCCGCCCAACGACCTTGCCTCTTCGCCTATAAGATGCCTCCCGATGCAAAAATCCTAAGTCGTCAAGCCTCCAGCCATGAAAAGTTCCACAGCGCCGCTGCCACTGAAGGGGAGATTCGGGGGACAAAAAGTCTCTGTTCCGGCACCCTGTCGGGATGGGGAAGTGCCCTCGGAGCCATCTCCATCGATCTCCACCACCATCTCCATCACCATTGCTGATTCCCATGATGAGGAGAGAGTAGTTCTCTCTCGAGGCTAAGGGTTCTACCGGTAGCTATGTGTTCATCTCTCTCTCTATGCATGATCATATTGTGATCATGAGCTTTGTAATCAAGTAGATCTACCTTGCTACTCAAGAGCTTTAATAGATCTCTGCTCTCCCCTTGTGTGTGAAGTTGACAGTGTGCACACCATGGTGGCACTTAGGCTAGAGATTTCAAATACTTGTTATGAGTTATATTTGGAGTTGGATGTCTCTATGAAATTGTTGTGTTTTTTGGAACCATCTAGTGCTCAAGGTGATAGTGTGGGGTTATCTAGATGGGAAATCCTTACTTTGAGGTGTGCTATTATAGCCCTACCATCGATGAGAGTGTCCAACCGGAGAGTAGTTCAGAGTAGTATCATGAAGATAATATATTTATATGAGAGTGTTCACTAGTGAAAGTATGATCCCTAGGCCTTGTTTCTAAGCATTCAAACACCGTTTGCAACTAGATATGTTACATGTTTGCTTGCTGCCATCTTTATTTCAGTTTGTCTTTAGTTTTTTCCACGTCATCAAGCTATTTTCTAGCACCGTTGTCTTATATCTATACCGCTTGTATTTTACTATGTATTCGCCGAATTAGTGCACCTATATACCTGACAAGTGTATTGGGTGTGTTGGGGACACAAGAGACTTCTTGTATCTTGATTGCAGGGTTGCTTGAGAGGGATACCTTTGACCACTTCCTCCCTGAGTTCGATAAACCTTGGGTGATCCACTTAAGGGAAACTTGCTGTTGTTCTACAAACCTCTGCACTTGGAGGCCCAACAACTTTCTATAAGAATAGAAGTGCGTAGACATCAAGCTATTTTCTGGCGCCGTTGCCGGGCAGGTAAGGTAAAAGGTACTCACATCCTCTAGTGTGAGTGCTTGAAGTTATTTCCTTTAGATTCTGAAATTTTGTCTTTTTGTTTCTTGTTTTCACTAGTTAGGCTTAATGGAAAACAACAACAAAATTAGAGAGCTTTTTAGTATTTTTCCTAATGTAGAACATGAATTGTCTGAAAAGAAAATTAAAAAAACCATGATTATGGTGATGAGATTAATAATGATAGCTATTTTGTTGAATTTGCTCCCATTATAATTAATAAGAATGATTATGTTTATGTGGGGAGTATTAATTCTTTCATGCATGTGGCACATGATAAGAATGTTTTATGTGATAGTTATATTGTTAATTTTATTCATGATGCTACTAAAAGTTATTATGAGAGAGGGAAACATGGTATTATGTATCTCAACAAAATGAAGTTTCCCCTCTTTATGTTGAAAGTCTTGAAGTTGCACTTGTTTTGCTGTCCTATGCTTGCTGCTTTGCGCTTTCATGACTTGTTTCTTTACAAGATTCCTATGCATAGGAAGTGGGTTAGACTTAAATGTGCTTTGAGTTTGCTTCTTGATGCTCTTTTTTACTTCAATTCATATTTCTTATGTGAGCATCTTCTCAAACTATCATGCCTAACTTAAAGGCGTTAAAGAAAAGTACTTATAGGGAGATAACCCAAAAGTTTTAAATGGGTCTCGGAAGTTATTACCTCAGTAATAACCGCTCCTTATCCTTTTTCTTTGCTTTTTGTGTCATCAGTAACATCTAATGAGAGAGAAGTAATGATTAGGAAAGTTGCTGTCCCGAAACAGATTTTTGTGCTTCACCGTAAAAATTCGTGTAAAATCTATGTAAGTCATTTTGAGGCGTGAATTTTTGTGCTTATGACCGAGGTTGTTATCTAACTTTAGTTAGTTCAACACGTTTCGATTTGAGTAACATAAGGTCTTCGAAAAAATTGAGTTTTACCTGCTAGTCTGTTTTGACAGATTTCTGCCATTATTTGCATTTGCTTCTTGTTGGTTCCTTTTTGAGTTTTCTTTGGGGAATTCAGCTTTTTGAGGGAAGTGCTTCAGTATCTTGTGTCTTAATGGAAGTTTTATTGGTGTTGAAACTGAACCTAAAGACTTATTATCTTGAGTGCACTAATGTTGCTAATAAAGATTGTGTGAAGTTTTGTATGAAGGAAAAATTTCAGGTGTATGGAGAGAATGATGTAATGAGATGAAGAGTGGACTAAAGCTCAAGCTTGGGGATGCCACCCCGTGTCACCCCAAGAATTATCCAAGAAGTACAAGCATCAAAGCTTAGGGATGCCCAAGGCATCCCCTTCTTCATCAATAAAAATCCAAGGTTTCTTCCAAACACTTCATTTTTATTATTTCATGCACAGTTGTGTTGTTCTTGGAGCGTCTTCGTTTTCTATTTTTGGTTTTAGTTTTCTTGGTTTTCTTAGTTTGCTAAAAAAATTGGTTGGACCCCCTCTTTCATACATTAGTTTTCAAATAGTTTGGTTTGGATTGGAAAAGAGTAGGAAAGCTCATGCTAAGTAGTAAAGGGAGCTTGTTTTTGATTGTGGCCTATGCTTTGTCATGCCATGCTTGATATTGATTTGGATTTATGCTTAGTATTATTTTCTGTAGCATGACATGTTATAAACAATTAATATTGGTTAATGTGCCTTGGAAGGATCATGCGTTGTTTTAGCATATTAAAGCATAGTATTGTGGTATTCTCCTTTGATGCTTTATTTGGGTTGACTTGGCGCATGCTCACACCATGTTATGACTATCCCAAGTCACCATAGCCTTTATGATCCTTTAGTTTTCGACTTGTAATATCACTTTATGCTTTAATTAATGATGTTTTGTCGCTCTGCATGATTATGGCCATTATTGATCTTTTAGTTGGTCGCTCCTAGTCTTTTGCTAGCCTCCGTAATCAAGTATGAGTCTCACTCATGCATCCATCTCCTCAAACCCAGTTATTCCAAAGAGTCCACCATACCTACCTATTAGAATTTGCTACTCCAAGTATATTCATGTTTTTATCTACCTTCCAAATTAAACTTGTTATGTGAAAATTAGTGATTAAATCTCTCATGAACTTGATGGCACACTTTACTTTCTTGCATTTAATAAACTTGAACCATTGCGTCCATCTTTGTTGTGTATATGCTTGCGCTTTATAAGTTGAAGTTAGCAGAACCATGTATCATGGGGAACGCTTTCAACATTGCACTTGTACTTTGTACCCCGTTGATATCATATTCTTTTGCTTATGGATCCCGGCGGTGTGAAATAAAAGTCGAACTTGTAAGATCATGTAGTTTGTATGTGTGTTAGAGAAACACCTAGGCCGCTAGCCTAAGCCATGCCTAATCATGGTGGAAACTTGCAGCATAACCATAATGAGCACTCTATGAAGCATCCTCAATAAAAACCTATGCAAATAGCAAATAAAAAGATCGCTGAGATGCTCATTGTCTGCTTGCCTTGTCATTTTGATTATGGGACAGCTCATGTATCATGTTCAAGTGGTACCCCGTTGGCGGTTCTCTATGATACATATGTACTTACAATGACAAGAGCTTACTTGTGACTGAAGTTGAGTAGCATGAGGTTCGGACTTCATAAGTAAGGGGCATGAGACTTCGGCTTATAACTTGCCAAGCATATCCTCTTAGTGGTGTCACTTTAACCTTAACCACCTAAAGATGCATATGATAGGGGCAATGAGAGCTGAAAGCTAATAAGTACCATAATTTTTGGAAGCTCTTTATGAGACTTGAATCCCTGCTTCCTTCTATCAAAGCCTTTCTTTTACATTTATGTTGAGTCTCAACCTTCTATCTTTGTGCACCTACTTTGAGAGCATAGTGGCCATTCTTAGTTCTATGTGCATTGTCCCAAGACTTGTTGATTGATGCATAATTTTGATATTGCTTGTTCTTAAACTATTTGTATCTAGTCACTCTTATGAACTTTGAAGGTGTCCTATGCATCTATTTGCCACTCTATGAGGGACAAGCTGAATGCCACTATGCTATATTTTCTTTATGTGAAACAAACAAACGTCTTGCAAAGCATTGTTATTCATGAATCTTTTGTTTGTGCCTTTTCATGTTGCAACATAGTTGCTTTGTCTTATTGCTAGAACTTTATCTTTCATGCTATGTTGAAGTACTCTGATCCCAGCTATCATTGTCTTACAAATACTTTGATCAAGTTTATGATGGTGCATGTCATCTCAAAAATTATTATTTCTTTTTATCACTTACCTACTCGAGGATGAGCAGGAGTTGAGCTTGGGGATGTTGGCACGTTGCTAACGTATCCATAATTTTTGATGTTCTATGCTTGGTTTATCTACTTTCTTGTGTTTTGTTCAAACTTTGGAGAATTTCTATACACTTTCTTTGACTAACCTATTAACAAGATGCCACAGTACCAGTTGCCTGTTTTCTTCTGTTTTTGGTTCCAAAAAAGTCAGAAAATGAATATTCTCGGAATTGGATCGGACAAAAGCCAAAGTCGATATTTTACAGGAAAACTCATGGAGCCAGAAGATGAGACGGAGAGGGGCCACAGGGTGGCCGCACCATGTGGTGGCGCGGGCTAGCCCTGGCCGCCCACCGACCTTGCCTCTTCGCCTATAAGATGCCTCCCGACGCAAAAACCCTAAGTCGTCAAGCCTCCAGCCACAAAAAGTTCCGTAGCGCCGCCGCCACCAAAGGGGAGATTCGGGGGACAAAAAGTCTCTGTTCCGACACCCTGCCAGGACGGGGAAGTGCCCCCGGAGCCATCTCCATCGATCTCCACCACCATCTCCATCACCATTGTTGATTCCCATGATGAGGAGAGAGTAGTTCTCTCTCGAGGCAAAGGGTTCTACCGGTAGCTATGTGTTCATCTCTCTCTCTATGAGTGATCATATTGTGATCATGAGCTTTGTAATCAAGTAGATCTACCTTGCTTCTCAAGTGCTTTAATAGATCTCTGCTCTCCCCATGTGTGTGAAGTTGACAGTGTGCACACCATGGTGACACTTAGGCTAGAGATTTCAAATACTTGTTATGAGTTATATTTGGAGTTGGATGTCTCTATGAAATTGTGGTGTTTGTTGGAACCATCTAGTGCTCAAGGTGACAGTGTGGGGTTATCTAGATGGGAAATGTTTACTTTGAGGTGTGTTGTTATAGCCCTACCATCGATTAGAGTGTCCAACCGGAGAGTAGTTCAGAGTAGTATCATGAAGATAATATATTTATGTGAGAGTGTTCACTAGTGAAAGTATGATCCCTAGGTCTTGTTTCTAAGCATTCAAACACCGTTTGCAACTAGATATGTTACATGTTTGCTTGCTTCCATCTTTATTTCAGTTTGTCTTTAGTCTTTTCCACGTCATCAAGCTATTTTCTAGCACCGTTGTCTTATATCTATACCGCTTGTATTTTACTATGTATTCGCCGAATTAGTGCACCTATATACCTGACAAGTGTATTGGGTGTGTTGGGGACACAAGAGACTTCTTGTATCTTGATTGCAGGGTTGCTTGAGAGGGATACCTTTGACCACTTCCTCCCTGAGTTCGATAAACCTTGGGTGATCCACTTAAGGGAAACTTGTTGTTGTTCTACAAACCTCTGCACTTGGAGGCCCAACAACTGTCTACAAGAATAGAAGTGCGTAGACATCACACCCCATGGTCTCCTCGTCGACCTATAAAAGGAGCCCTCCCCAACACCATATCTTCACACTCCAACACTGCCCACCTCCCACTGAGTCCCTCACACCTCTCGCCGGAGCCGCTCGAGCAGCCGTTCGCTGGAATTTCCACCGGAGTCGCCGCAATAGAGGAGAAAGGGGCCCGTCGATTGCGACCACCCTAGGAGCCACCGTGGCCTCGCCTGAGTCCGCCGTCATCCCCTCGTTCGATCGCCCCCATGGCCATGTTAGCTGGAGCCTTGGTAATCCCCCAATTGACCCCCATGGAGCCGCTAGGGTTCAGTCTCGCCGGAGACAAATTTTTCTAGAAAGATAATTTAAATATCTATCCAAGCCCGTTGGATTTAAATCAATTGGAGTTATAGAGCACCTATAGCAAAAATAACAAAACAGAGGCTTTTCTACATTCAAACATTTTTCAAAAATCAACCATAATAGCTTTTGAGTTGTTTCAAATCTCAAAAATCACATTTGATAATACCTATCTGAATTTGTAATAAAATTTAGGGTTGTATGCAGTGACTTTGGACTAGTACCAAAATAATGCTATATAGGCATTTCTAGTCACTTTAAAACTTTGAAATATTAAAGTAAAATTTATTAAAATGAGATCCAACATTTAAAGCACATTGCCATGTATTAGAATATGTGGTGATGACATGTGTCCACATGATCCCATATTTTAATTGGAGAATATTAAATCTTAATTAATTTCGATGAGTAGAAATTACTTTTCTCAAATAAAATAAATGAAACTAGTTCATTAAATCTTGTGATGAATGTGATGATACTAGATCATCAAGTGTGTGCCTTAGTGTGCTAAATAGACTAGTTAAGTATTGTTTGGTGATTGTGTATCCCGTATGTATTTATAGACGATAGTACCGACCAAGTCTATGAGGAGGAGTTCTACCCCGAAGAAGACGAGGAGAATATCAACCACTGCACCAACCAAGGCAAGCCATCATTAAAAATGCAAGCTAACCCTTGAAAGATAGATAACCTAAGCAAGATGCATTAGGCATTCTTTGGTTATACCTTTTGATTTATACCCATCCCAATTTTTACTTACCAGTTTTACCTTTTACTTTACCAAAGTTTTATTTACTTCTAGTAATGCTTTGTGAGATTTTAGAAAGTAGTTTAGATAGCATAAAGAGTATAAAACTTGGACTATACTAGATGTCATTCAATTGCATGAGATTGATATTAGCATCCCACTTTAGTGAACACTCTTAACTTAGTAGTTTAGAGCTAAACCAAAAACATGATCACTTTAGATGGGAATACTTGGTGAAAATGCTTATGAAAACCTTGGAATGATGAGTCATTCTATTGGGATGTTTTGACATGTGTGGAGAAACACAAATGGTTTATGACGATGAAAATGTTGAGGCATGAGAAACCCTTTATAAAAACCGATGGTTGGGTGCGGATGCGATACCATTCCAATTTTTCCGTATAACCACAATACCTGAATTGGGTAAGGCTTAGCCGGAAGTTTATATGCATTAGTATTGGCTTCCTCGCGGGAGAGGTTTGAGCTGAAGCTACCTCTCAATGTTGTCCACCTATGTAGTGCCCAGGATGGCAGATGGCCATGGCTCGGAGGCCAAGCTCATAGGAGAGGTGCTTATACTAGAGTGTGTAAAGGTTATGTTTGATTATCTACATACTAAGTATGATGATTCAGGGTTATCCCTGACAGATGTATCGAATTTTGTGGTGAAAGTGTACCACCTCTGCAGAGTGTCAAACTATTCAAATAGCCGCGTCCGTGGTTATGCATAGTTGGAGTGGCCATACTGTTCCGTTGTCAGATGTTTTCAAAATGACTTATGACATGAATTGTGACATGACTTGACCACAACAGGGTTGTGATGACTATGAAAATTAAGTTCCCACTTAGGTGATTTAGAACTTTATTTTATCTTTCTTTGTTTCTGAACTCAGCTTAGGTTTTAAACTTAACTTTGCAAATAAACTTAGAACTTAGCATTCCTACTAGAACTACCTTACTTGTTAGTGATAGTTTGCGAGTACTTAAAGAGTACTCATGGCTTTGTCCCTGGCTATTCCCATGGACAGACTATGAGGAGGACTACCCGGAGGAAGGACAGCAGGACGGCTACGATAACTAGGATCATCTCCCATCATCAGCATTGCCTGTGAGACTGAAGATGGAGCCCACCTCTAGGCTATTTATTCCGCTACTTGTTTGTACTAAGACTGGATCATGAGATCCTTTATTTGTGTAAGACCTTATTATGGTTTGTAATGGATGATGTATTGTGATATCCAATCTGTTATGTCTCACAAAAATGGTAATCCTGGGATTGCGATGTATGGCATAACAAGCATCTGGGATTAAAAATCCGGGTGTTGACACCACGCCTCCGCCTTCTCCCTCTGGCGCTTCCTCCACTTCTTACTGGCCAGTCCCTTGATCTTGGCGGCCTTGGGCCTGATTGGAGGCATGCGACCCTCTTTGATGGCCACCCGCTAGAGGTTTCGGAGGTGAATGCCGAGAGCTCGGTGTTCAGCGATGTAGGCGTTGATGTTCACGGTTTCGTGCTCGCCACCTTTGTGGAAGCCGGAGCCCGGGGCCTCTGCATGCTTTAGTAAGGAGTTGAAGTCGGTGCTGGCGAGACTCACCCAGCAGAAGGGGCAGCGCCAGGGGCTGTCCCTAAAGAAGGCGTCGTACTGGCCGGCCCGCAGCCTCCTCAGCACCTGACGAGTATTGGTGTGCATGGACTCGTCATCGCTGCAGACGTAGCTACCAGAAACCTATTGTAAGTTCAGTACTGCAAGTTCTACCAGTTAGGCAACGGAGGCTGACTGATCTTCGAGAGGGATCTTGATGCACTGTATGAGTTCCTTGAGCGTCCGCATCCGAAATTCTTCGGAGCTCAACTGAATGACCAACTAGGAGGAGATTTACAATGGCTAATAGTTGCTGATCTTCGAGGCAAGATGGAGGCACCTCTTTCCAAGAAGATTCAATTCACCGTGAGAGAGAACAACTGGCTAGATGGATTAGCCAGGGAAATGCATGAAGTTCTCGCTCGTCTTTGCGCACAGAATGTCAACTTGATCCAAGCAACTCGCTTTGCTCACTATGCAAGGCGTGATTCTATGGGAATGCCTCTGGAGATGCCAAGTCACCCGGAGTTGAAGCACCTAGTGGAGAACCTCGACTTCCTACTGTATGACAGACAGAAGGAATTGGATAATGCTCGAGAGTACACCAACCACAACCTTGCCATTGCTGCCCAGGAGGCCCAGACTTTTTCACTGCTCGTCAAGGATCGTCAATCACTTCATCGTCAACACGCAAAGAAGGATCGCACCATCGATCGTCTTTGCAAGAAGGTGGCCGACCTCGAGAAGACCATAAAGGAGCAAGAAGCTCAGCTTGCAGCAAAAGAAGAAGAGGAAGAAGGTGAAGACATCCAGGGGGATATTCACTCGTACCTTAACAATGATGATGACTACCTGGAGAATGATACCATGGACTTCTACACAGACGATGATGACTCCGACTTCATCGATGATGAGTAGATGCACTAGAGCACTATCGCAGGAGTGAGAAGTATCGGTCCCATTGTATCTTAGCTCACAAAATGGTTCTTAAAACCATCTGTTTTCCTTTTGTTGTGATGTGTGTGTTTGTATCGTGTGCTTTGCTTGAATGAATGAAAATAAGTTAGTTGCAAAACCTGAGTCAAACTCAAAGTTTTATCCTTGAAAGGAAAATCATAAACCTTAGAACTTTCCCTCTTACCCCATTATCTATCTCAATCTTCAGATGACTCGTGGGAACCAAGGAGGGAGGAGCTCATCGCAGGACCCGATGCTACAGATTCTGCAAACGCTAATTGCGGACCGCGAAGCTAGTAGAGCAGAGCGCCAAGAAAATCTAGCCACCCTGCAGCAGATCGCCCAGATGGCTGACAATAATCAAGGCCATGGAAATCAGGATCATCATGGATCCAAGCTCAAAAACTTCCAGAATACCAATCCCCCAATCTTTAGCAAGTCTGAAGACCCGCTGGATGCTGATGATTGGTTACAGACCATGGAGAATAACTTAGAATTCGCAGGAGTGGATGCCAACGAGAAAGTTCTGTTTGCCACCCACTATCTGGCAGGAGATGCAAGAAAATGGTGGAATAGCACCCGCACAATGAACCACGGTCAAGTGATGACGTGGGAAGCTTTCAAAGTCAAGTTCAGCCGCACCCATGTGCCGCAGGGTTTAGTCACCAGAATGAGAGATGAATTCAGAGAGCTAAAGCAAGGCAGAATGACTATAGTGGAGTACCATGACAGATGCTTGTCCCTTGCCAGGTATGCACCTGATGAGATCAACACGGAGGCCAAGAAGAAGGAGAGATTCCTGAACGGATTGCATGATGAGATGCAGAAGGTGCTAGTCAACATCCGTTTTGAGGACCTCGAAGAGCTAGTCGACTCTGCTATTCAGATGGAAGGGAAGATCAACTAAGCGAATGACAATCACAAACGTCGGATGAAGCACCAAGCTGGGTCCCACTATGCCGAGAAGTATCGCCCCAACCCGTCTGCCGGATATGCCCCACGGAACAATAGACCCCCAATGTCTTGTCCAAGCTACCCCAACTGTAGCGGAGGAAATGTGAAGGCCAGAGGAAACAACAACAACCACCCCGGCAACTCCAACAACTTCAATCGTGCACCATCCAAGTCCAACAAAAACAACAACAACACTGCCCCAAGGACTGGAAACAATGTTGTGCCTGTGGCAGCAAAAGACAAGTCTCAGATTACTTGCTTTGAGTGTGGAATGAAGGGTCACTACTCTAATGAGTGTCCCAAGAAGATTACAGCCACTGCCAATGTGAATGCCCCAGCGCAGCAGCAGCGCCGTGTTCAGCCCGGAAGAAGATTCGCCCCAGGGAACCCGCACAACCACAACGGCCGTCTCTTCCACATGAATGCCGAAGAAGCCCAAGAAGCGCCAGATGTCGTGCTGGGTATGTTTTCTATTAACTCAGTATTAGCAAGAGTGTTGTTTGATTCTGGAGCATCGCACTCATTTCTTACCGAAGAATTTGCATGCACTAGTAAGATTGACCCAACCAACTTGAAGCATGTTATGATAGTTCAAATACTAGGTTCGACCACCAAAGCTAGAAAAATTTGCAAGGCTGTGCCTATCAGAATAAGTGGGATAGGTTTTTATGCCAATCTAATAGTACTTAGAACCAAAGGTTTGGAAGTAGTACTAGGAATGTATTGGATGTCGAAGTATAAAGGTTTGATAGACTGTGCCAAGAAATCCATCACCATGACCAGTATCTCTGGAGTATCAGTAGAGCATATATCTGAAACCTTGCCCCGTCAATTCAAATGCAACAAGAGTCTAGCCCTACCCACCATAGACCAAGTCAGAGTAGTCTGTGAATACACCGACGTATTCCTAGATGAATTGCCTGGTATGCCCCCGGATTGGGATATTGAGTTCATTATTGAACTAATCCCTGGAACCGGACCCATAGCTCAGATACCCTATAGCATGATCCCATCAGAGTTAGTGGAACTAAAGAAGCAACTGGATGCTATTCTAGAGAAAGGCTTGATTCAACCAAGCGCATCGCCATGGAGATCGCCCGTGTTGTTCGTCGACAAGAAGGATGGAGGCAACCGCTTGTGCAAAGATTATAGGAAGCTGAATGATGTCACCATAAAAAACAAGTACCCTTTGCCCAAAATAGAGGATCTGTTTGATCAGTTGACTGGTGCCAGAGTGTTCTCTAAGATCGATCTTAGGACTGGTTATCACCAATTTAAGATTCGTGCAACGGATATTCCAAAGACCGCCTTTACCACCAGATATGGATTATATGAGTATACGGTCATGTCTTTTGGATTAACCAATGCTCCCGCTTATTTCATGAATCTCATGAATAGATCTTTATGAACTTTCTGGATAAGTTTGTCGTTGTGTTTATCGACGATATTCTTATCTACTCCAAGTCAGAAGAAGACCATGAGCAACATCTGAGAATCATCCTTAAAACCCTTAGAGAGCATCAGTTGTATGCCAAGTTCAACAAATGTCAGTTCTGGCTGAAAGAAGTAGGATTCCTCGGACATATTGTGTCGGCAGGAGGAGTCGTTGTCGATCCTGCCAAGATCAAAGATGTTGAAGAATGGGAAGCCCCAACCACTCAAACCCAAGTCCTTGCATTTCTCGGATTAGCGGGATATTACCGCAAGTTCGTAGAAGGATTTTCGAGCATTGCAAGACCTATGACCCAATTGTTGAAGAAGGACAAGAAGTTTGAATGGACCGACAAATGTGAAGCAAATTTCCAAGAGCTCAAGAAGAGATTGATTTCAGCCCCAATATTGCCAGATATCAAGAAGCCGTTTGATGTGTATTGTGATGCATCCAAGATTGGTCTCGGATGTGTATTGATGCAAGAAGGCAAAGTCATCGCATATATGTCTCGACAGCTGAAGCAGCATGAGCAGAACTACCCTACCCATGACCTTGAATTAGCAGCTGTAGTGTTAGCCTTGAAGACATGGCGTCTTTACCTTATGGGTAATCATTGTGAGATTTACTCAGATCACAAGAGCTTGAAGTGTATTTTCACTCAGAAGGAGCTGAATATGAGGCAAAGGAGAGGGATAGAGTTAATCAAGGATTATGACCTTGATATTCACTATCACCCCGACAAAGCCAATGTGGTAGCGGATGCTCTTAGCAGATTGCCGTGTAGGTTAAACACCATGATCAAGGAGAAGCAACCAAGTTTGCATGAGGAGTTGGAGCAGTTTAGAACTGAGCTAGTTAGCAAAGGATTTTTAGCTAGCATTGAACTTCAACCCACTTTGATTAGCCAAATCAAGGAAGCCCAGAAGGGAAATGCAAATATCGACAGAATCAAACGTCGTATTGGTACAGGAAAGGTACCTGGATTCACCGAAGATGAAGAAGGAGTTTTGTGGTACAAAGGACGTATCTGTGTGCTCGCAGATTCAGAACTGAAGCAAGTTATCATGCAAGAATCTCATGATACTCTTTATTCTATCCACCCCGGAGGAACAACGATGTATCAAGATTTGAAGGACCAATTCTGGTGGCACAGGATGATGAGAGAAATCGGAAGCTACATCGCCAAGTGGTGATGTCTGTCAAAGAGTCAAAGCGGAACATCAGAGACCCGTAGGACTGTTGCAACCATTGCAGATTCTAGAATGGAAATGGGATTCCGTCGGAATGGACTTTATCACCGGTTTTCCTACTTCTAGTAGGGGAAATGACTCTATCTGGGCCATAGTCGATAGACTATCCAAGGTAGCCCATTTTATACATGTCAAGACAACCTACCAGAGTTCGAAGCTGGCAGAGTTGTACATTGCTAGAATCATTAGTTTGCATGGAACCCCCAAGACCATAGAGTCGGAGCGAGGAACCCAGTTTACCTCAAGATTTTGGCAGAAAGTCCAGGAAGGATTAGGAACTAAGTTGAATTTCAGCATAGCTGATCACCTGCAAACCGACGGACAGACTGAAAGAGTCAACCAGATCTTAGAAGATATGTTGAGAGCTTGTGTGCTCGAGTATGGATAAAAATGGGAAGATGTCTACCTTTCACAGAATTCTCATACAACAACAGTTACCAAGCCAGTTTGCAAATGGCCCCGTTTGAGTTCTTATATGGAAGAATGTCATGTAGCCCTTTGAATAGGTCGCAAGTAGGAGAGAGTCAGATTTTCGGACCCGACATCCAACGACAAGCCGAAGAGAAGGTTCACATAGTCCGTGAGCACCTCAAGACCGCCCAATCTAGACAAATGAGTTACGCTGACAAGAGACGTAGAGACCTGACTTTCAGTGTCGGAGATTTTGTGTATCTCAAAGTTTCACCATTGAAGGGAACACAACGTTTTAGTCTGAAAGGAAAGTTTGCCCCCAGATATATCGGACCCTTCAAGATTCTGAATCATCGAGGAGAAGTATCGTATCAACTAGAACTGCCTGAAGAGATGTCTGCCATCCACAATGTGTTCCATATCTTGTTACTTCGCAAATGCCTAGAAGTGCCGAAGAAGACTGAAGTTTTCAAGAACATCGATCACTGGCCATTGATATCAACAAGGATCTAACATATCATGAAGTGCCCATCCGCATCTTGGAGGAAGCTTACAGAACCACCAGGACCTGGAGTATCAAATTTCTCAAGATCCAATGGAGTAACCACACCGCAGAAGAAGCCACTTGGGAGCGAGAAGATTACATTAGGACTGAGTTTCTAGATCTCTTTAGTTCCTAGTTTTCTTTCTTAAATCTCGGGACGAGAGTTTGTTTAAGGGGGGAAGGTTTGTAACATCCCAGAACTTTAATCAATGTCATTAAGATCCAAATCACCCAATTTAGGGTTAACAAAAACTTTTTATCATTAAAATAAATAAGAATGCATATGTGTGTTGCATTAATATAGAATTGTTTGGAAATGCCATGTTTGATTGTTATAATGTTGTAAAATGATTCAAAGATGAATGCCACATCATCTAGATCATTCCAAAACAAAATACAAAGAAAAAGAAATCAAATGGAATTAATAAATGCAAATGGTCACTTTTGCCATTTTTATCCACTAGGTCACTTTAGGTGTTCCTAGAAGTCAAATTCAAACAGAAACTTTTCTAACTCTTTGCACCCCTTGCTAGTACATGTAATAATCTAGCAATGCCCACTCTGAAATCTTACAAAAACATTTGAATACTAATTTTAAATGGTATTTGAAAATGGAATTCTTTTCATATGCATAGATCCCACTTTTTCAAAAACCACTCAAATGAGTTCACCTTGACAATCCCAAGCAAACACAAACTACCAAGCATGACATCAAGTCACACACCAAAAATCATTTCAAAATTCAAATTTAATTCTCTTGCGGCCATTTTGTCGAACACCTGGTGATCACAGAAAAACCTGCCTAACTAACACTGTTTTGATCAATGTCTTGTCAAGCCATTTAACCTCAATTCACTCCCCTTGTCCCCCTAGCATCTACCCTAGCCCAGACCAGCACCCCCATTCGTCGAGAAATACAGTAATGCGCCGCCCGTTCTTGGTCGCCGCCGGGCAAACGTGGGCAACGCGCCAGAGACAGCGCCGCGCCAAACCAGCACACCCCCTAGCTGTGCTGCACCCTACCGCAATCCCATGTCCATCCCACGGATGTAGCCGACCCCTGGACTACCGAGGAGCGCCCGCGCACTGAGGCTCTGCGCCATGCACGGAGCACACTAGAGCGCCGTCCCCGACAGGCCAGCACAAGCCGTGCCTCGACCTCAGCTTGCACGCGCTGCTCTGCCTTAACCCCAGTAGCCTCCTAGACATGCCCTTTTACCGCCACGCGACCAGCAGCCACCACATGCTGTGTCGAGCACCGCCTCTGCCGTGCAGAGCGTCGACCTTTCCCGACCGCATACCACCACCCCTAGCTGTTCCATTGCATCGTAGCTGACCGCCAGGAGGCAAGCCACCGTCCGCCTACCCTGCCCATGCCTCTAGCGCTTTGTACCACCGTCACCGACGAGATCACCGTTGCACCCCATGGTCTCCTCGTCGACCTATAAAAGGAGCCCTCCCTAGCACCATTTCATCACACTCCAACACTCCCCACCTCCCACTGAGTCCCTCACACCTCTCGCCAGAGCCGCTCGAGCAACCGTTCATGTTAGAAGTGCCGCTGACATGCGGGACCCCCTGTGAGCTGTCCTCTGCACCGTGGAGTGTCACTGGGTCGGCCCTTTTAGTTTCCCGCGGTGGCCCTAAAATTCAAATATAGGTTTATTTATTTAGACTTAATCTAGTTTTTGTCCACTAGTTTAAAAATCAATTCGGAGAGTTGTACTGAACCAAATTGAATGATTCAAATTTTGCTAGAAAGATAATTTAAATATATCCAAGCCCGTTGGATTTAAATCAATTGGAGTATAGAGCACTTATAGAAAAAATAACAAAACAGAGACTTTTCTAAATTCAAACATTTTTATAAAATCAACCATAATAGCTTTTGAGTTGTTTCAAACTCTCAAAAATCACATTTGATAATACCTATCTGAATATGTAATAAAATTTAGGTTTGCATGTAGTGAATTTGGACTAGTACCAAATAATGCTATATAGGCATTTTTAGTCACTTTAAATCTTTTAAATATTAAACTTAAACTTATTAAAATGAGAAACAACATTTAAATCACATTCCCATGGATTAGAATATGTGGTTATGACATGTGTCTACATGATTCCATATTTTAATTGGAGAATATTAAATCTTAATTAAATTCAATGAGTAGAAATTACTTTTCTCAAATAAAATAAATGAAACTAGTTCATTAAATCTTGTGATGAATGTGATGATACTAGATCATCAAGTGTGTGCCTTAGTGTGCTAAATAGACTAGTTAATTATTGTTCGGTGATTGTGTATCATGTATGTATTTATAGACGATAGTACCGACCAACTCTACGAGGAGGAGGAGTTCTACCCCGAAGAAGACGAGGAGAATTTCAACCACTACACCAACCAAGGAAAGCCATCATTAACAATGCAAGCTAACCCTTGCTAGCTAGATAACCTAAGCAAGATGCATTAGGCAGGCTTTGGTTATACCTTTTGATTTATGCCCATCCCAAGTTTTACCTTTTACTTTACCAAAGTTTTCTTTACTTCTAGTAATGCTTTGTGAGATTTTAGAAAGTAGTTTAGATAGCATAAAGAGTATAAAACTTGGAATATACTAGATATCATTCTATGGCATGAGATTGAGATTAGCATCCCACTTTAGTGAACAATCTTAACTTAGTAGTTTAGAGCTAAACCAAAAACGTGATCACTTTAGATGGGAATACTTGGTGAAAATGCTTATGAAAACCTTGGAATGATGAGTCATTCTATTGACATGTTTTGACATGTGTTGAGAAACACGAATGGTTTATGATGATGAAAATTTTGAGGCATGAGCCTTAACCCTTTATAAAAACTGATGGTTGGGTTCAGATGAGATACCATTCTAATTTTTCCGTACAACCACAATACCTGAATTGGGTAAGGCTTAGCCAGAAGTTTATATGCATTAATATTGGTTCACTCACGGGAGAGGTTTGAGCTGAGGCTACCTCTCAATGTTGTCCACCTATGTAGTGCCTAGGATGGCAGATGGCCATGGCTGGGAGGCCAAGCTCATAGGAGAGGTGCTTATACTAGAGTGTGTAAAGGAAAGGTTATGTTTGATTATCTGCATACTAAGTATGATGATTCAGGGTTATCCCTGATAGATGTATCGAGTTTTATGGTGAAAGTGTACCACCTCTGCAGAGTGTCAAACTATTCGAATAGCCACGTCCGTGGTTATGGACAGTTGGAGTGGCCATACTGTTCCGTTGTTAGATGTCTTCAAAATGACTTATGACATGAATTGTGACATGACTTGACCACAACAGGGTTGTGACTATGACAACTAAGTTCCCACTTAGGTGATTTAGAACTTTATTTTATCTTTCTTTGTTTCTAAACTCAGCTTAGGTTTCATACTTAACTTTGCAAATAAACTTAGAACTTAGCATTCCTACTAGAACTACCTTACTTGTTAGTGATAGTTTGCGAGTACTTAAAGAGTACTCATGGCTTTGTCCCTGGATATTCCCATGGCCAGACTATGAGGAGGACTACCAGGAGGAAGGATAGCAGGACGGCTACGACAACTAGGATCATGAGATCCTTTATTTGTGTAAGACCTTATTATGGTTTGTAATGGATGATGTACTGTGATATCCAATCTGTTATGTCTCGCAAAAATGGTAATCCTGGGATTGTGATGTATGGCATAATAGGCATTTGGGATTAAAAATCTGGGTGTTGACACCGCGCCTCCGCCTCCTCCCTCCGGTGCTTCCCCCACTTCTTGCTGCCCAGTCCCTTGATCTTGGGGGTCTTGGGCCTGATTGGAGGCATGCGACCCTCTTTGATGGCCACCCTCTAGAGGTTTCGAAGGTGAATGCCCAAAGCCCGGTGTTCAGCGATGTAGGCATTGATGTTCACGGTCTCGTGCTCGCCACCTTTGTGGATGCCAAAGCCCGGGGCCTCTACATGCTTCAGTAAGGAGTTGAAGTCGGTGCTGGCGAGACTCACCCAGTAGAAGGGGCAACCATCAGGGGCCGCCCCTGAAGAAGGCGTCATACTGGCTGGCCCACAACCTCGTTAGCACCTGACGAGTCTTGGTGTGCATGGACTCATCATCGCTGCAGACGTCGCTGCTAGAAACCTATTGGAAGAAAAGGAAAATGGTGGAGTAGATGATGTAAGAAGATCGAGCAATCGAAATGTGAACAAGCGAATCCTAATAAACAAAGATCTAGCATCCAACGATGGGAACGGTAGAAGAACCAGGGGAGGGGAGCAAACCCTAGTTACCTCCGACCATGGGTCATTGATGCCGGTGTCATAGGGGTTCAATGGAGCGATGTACTTATCTGGATCGTAGGTGCCCAAGAAGTGCTTGATCTGCTTGTGACCGGCGGGGGGCTCCTCTTCAGCGGCTCCGTCGATAGCAGGGACGGGGGCCTGGACAGGAACGACATCTGCCATCGATGCCTCGACTGGGGCCTGAACAGGGACAGCGGGCTGCTTTAAACGCATCGAGGGGACCGGCAAGGAGACGGGGGCCTCGTCAGTGGCTACGTTGGTAGCGGGGTTGGGGGCCTGGACGGGAATGGCGGCTGCCATTGATTGCTCGACTGGGGCCTAGACGGGAATGGCGGCTGCCATCGATTGCTCGACTGTCTTATTAAAATCAAGTGGCCATAAATTGCAGTTGTCCATCGACTACCGTGCACTCCATGACGCATGTGTTGTGGCATAGTAGTAGCAGTAGTAGGCTTTTTAGACTTGATTAAACATGACATGACTGCTCGATGACGTTTTCCATGGACAGCATCGTGTTCCTTCTTGTAGAAGTCTCGCCGAGGAGAATGTACGTTTGCGATACCAAACTTCATGGGTGAGTGCACCGCGGTACCCGAGTTGTCGTCAATCGCGCAGAGGGGCCGTAGTAGAATCACCAATTGTCCAGAAGGGCCAAATGGGGGTGAATACAAATCTAACAGCCAAACGGTCGTTTGAACCAGACGAAAAACAATTGAACTCAAATACCGCTGTTAGGTCAACTCTTCTTAGCCCGCCATGTCAGTATTCCCCGTTATCTTTTGTGGTCATGGACTAGCTTACCCTTGCGTGGAACAGATCCCTGAGTGGAACAGATCTATTTCTTTGCTCTGCTCTGGTCTTCTCCCCTGCTCCCCTCCCCATAACATTTGCTCAGCTCCGTCTGCTCGTCTCAGATCGGAGATCGCACTTGCTCTAATTTGCGTCCCCGCCATGTCCGGTCAACCTCCCATGCCTCTAATCGAAGCTCATAGCCGTCGATGTTGCATCGTCCGCCATATCATAGCTTCACGTCCCTGGACTAATATCTCGCCTCTGGCTAGTCCTTCTCGCACGGCGGAGCGCGTCCCGTCGGGCGATCCAGGCCGGCGACCGGCCTCGGGAAGTTGTGTGATGCCGCGCACCCCAGGCATGGTAGCCCTGGCACAGTAGTTCGACGACCACGCTCTCATGGCCACCATGTTGGGCGTCCATCCCGCCGTGTCGCCGGTAGAGTTGTTGTCGGCTTTCAGGTCTCGTTTTGGGATTAGACGAAATGAGGTCAACATTGAGGTATGCGCGCCGCCATTCGATTTTTTCGTCCGGTTCAAGCACAGCTCAGACACCGAGCACATTCTGCATTCTTCCCATTCTTTCAAGTGCTGCGGGGAGAAAATGAGCTTCATGCGTTGGCATCGCGCCTGTGGGTGGGACGATCGCTTGGGGCAACTTCGTTTCTTCTCCAAACTCGTCTTTGACAGCGTCCCATTGGATGCTTGGGAGTCAGAGGCCCTCAAGCAGGTCGTCAGTAGCCTTGGCGGTGAGCTGGTGGAAATCGTGCCACCGAGCGACAGATGGGTCATCGAGGTAAAGGCATGGCTGAAAGATCCTGACGCCATTCCAAAGATGTACGAGGTGCAGATTCCAAGCAGGGCAGGGCGGCAGCTTTGCTGGAAGCACCGGGTCATCATCCACCTGGAGGAGGTTCTGGAATCGATACATGGCATTCAGGGCCCCGAAGAGGCTGCCAAAAAGCGTCCTTGTTGCCTGCAGTGTTTGCCTGGAAGGATCAAAGGCACAAGCTACCACCGTTTTGTGACGGCGCACACAGTTTCGGTGGGGGAACCGGGCTTGGACGAGCTGGTGGTTCTGATTTTCCTCGAGTGAAGATAGAGCTCTAGTGAATTGCCATGGTATGTGTGGCTAATGAATTTTTAGTATGGAGAGTGTAGCAGGAAGTTAGCATCGACTAAAAATGTGTAATAGTTTGAATCGATGTAGTACGTGTGTGTAATAGTTTGAAGTAGTATGTGTGTGTAATAGTTTTAATTGATGTAGTATGTGTGGGTAATGAATTTGATGTAGTGTGTGTGTGTAATAGTTTGAATCGATGTAGTTGAACACCATGCTTTATAATTTCTGTGAATAACCAAGGACAACCTCATGAAAAGAGGGTGGTGTGGCAATGAGCAATGTCAATTCTGTGGATGCCAGGAAAATGTAGTCCATCTCCTCTTCATGTACAAGGAAGCTACATTTGTAACACATTGAACTGCAGGACCATTTTGCAGGCAACACAAGACAAAGGTAAATGGTTTACAGCACAGACAACAGACACAAAATCTGTAGTCTGGGATAAAAAGATGACAGTTAACTGGATTGAACCACGACTAGTAATTGAAGGAAATAGATACTTGATAGTATTTTCTTACAACAGTAGTACTTCCATACAAAAGGGTCTTATACCTGCACAAAAGTGGGCTAAACTTCCTACTAGTTTATAGAACAATTCGTTAGCATTTCATCTACAAAAGCCATTCTTCAGTCTAAACTTAACTATTCTGCACTGAAGAAACTACAGATCTTCACCAGGAAAGTTGGCTGGCCAATTGCCTTGAGAGGACATAAGTTCTTTGATCATTTAACCCAAACTGATATATTGCCTCCCCGCCAAACTACAAGAAATCTGCATCATTCATGCACGAGCGATTTGCGTGCGCCAGTCCCGCTTTAGTTGGACCATCTGCGCCACCGCAACGATTTCTTCGAAACTGAAATTCGGCATCTCCTTCTTGGGATCATAGGTCCGTGTGAACTCGAACCTGAATTCCTAGGCTGAGCTAATGCCCGCCGCCGGCTCCGGCTGTCGAACAATCCAGCATGCTGAGTGTAGACGCTTGGTCGCCGCGACGGTACGGCCTCCAACGGCGTGTAGGAGGGAGCCTCTTTGCCGCAGACGGCGTGCTCCCAGCCTCCCCCACTGCGGTAAGGTAGTTCGTGCCGAAGCATGGACGCGAGAGTTCCTAGACCTTGGCGCTGCCCTGTTCGAGGGTGTGTACCCTCGGCGGCACGCTCTCGTGAACGATTTGATATGTACCTTGTTCCCACTACCTAGAGCATGCCGTAATGCCGTCGCGCGATTTCTCCACATCGCTCTCTTGGCCCTGCTTGCCGCATCTGGCACCGACGAAGCCGACGTTGCTACCGCGGCCGATTCGGCACATTCGGGGAAATCATCCGCCTGGCAGGGCAATGGGAGACCGGCCTTGAAGTAGAGCTTCATGACATGCCTTAGAGAGGCTAAATACCCCAGTTTCGGTGGCTGTCGCAGCGGCGGCGGCTGCTTAGGTTGGGCCATGTTACCCTAGATGGTGCGGCACACGTGAAAATAACCATCTCCCATTTCCTTAGAGGGTAATAATTCGACACTCGTTGCATTAACCGCTTAATCTTTATTTCCCTTCTCAGCATAAGAGTGTGAACGTATTAAAAAGATCGGTCGTGGCTATCCACCTCATCAGGCAATGTACCAGGACAGGTAGGAGACAGGACCGGGTTTCATTTTAGAAATGATGACGACTGTGCCCTTATGTTTATACGATATTATTTATATGCCACCATGTACCATCGATTATAGCAACACCATGAGAAACAGGGGATGACGACCTGGCATGTTTTCTTTTTTAAAAGGGCATCAGAAACAGGGGATGCCGACGTGGCATGTTTTCTGACTGGCGGGCCCGCCTCCTCCACCTTCGATGGCGCGCATCCCAGGTTCGAGGGCTGGTAACGCTCACCAACACATTATTGTGCAATTCTCCATGTGGAACCTGAATTCCGGCGCTGAGCTGATGCCCATGTCGAACACAGAGAATTCTGAAAGAAGCTACTAAAAATAAATACTTTAAATTCTGAAAGTACTAAAATTAAATACATTACAATTTTTTCTAAAAGGTAATACGCATACTACTGATCAAAATAATATAAATACAGTATAAATTTCTACTTCGAAAAATAGACCTGAAAATGCTAGCAAATAACCTAGGATGAATATAGGATTCATTCTCCCCTATATATTTCATCATCGGCGGCTCTCGCGTGCTGCAACACATATTCAAAGAACTCTCTCCATCTGTAATGTGCTTCCAGTATCTCGTCCAAAGGGTAAGGCATCGGTGTATGTTCCAGACTTAAGCCATACGTCATTGTTGGTTCCTCTTCCCAGGCTTGAACCTCATGATCGTACAGTCTAGTATAATTCATGTAGTATATGCAACCGGGTTTGACTGTGGGGTGTAACCTGGTGTCAATGGAGATATACCAATTGTAATCAACAAAGAGGGCACGACTTCCAATGTCACCGATGGCCTCGAGAGAGCAGTTCTCCATGTCCACCCGGTACAACACCGGTTGCCCTTTGGCGAAATCCCCGTTCAACACAAGAAGCAGATCACCATCTGACTCCACAAGGTAAAATTTGTAAGTTTCGTGTACCCTGAGACTGGGGCCGAAATTATTTTGGCCATCGTGACAGTGCTCGCGCGCTGCTCTAACTTGATGTTGGTCGACAAGATGTCTCCATTCTCAAGTAATGCATATACTTCCCCTCGGAATGCCATCATGCAGTCCAGAAGCATAGCAGGAGGTGGCGAATACAATCCTTCTCCAAATGATTCATTGATTTGCCCCTTTGGGGTGCACTCATCGGCCCATGCAATATGATCTGGACAATCAGTGCAAACGAACACCATTGTCGGGGACTTCGGCACGACGATAGATTGCAGAAGATCAGATGGTATGTGTGCTTGAAACTCAGTGTTAGACTTATGAGTGATCGGGTTTAGAAGCCGAATCTGGTACGGCTCCACCCTCTGAGCAAGCACGATGACGCCACGAGAAACATCGACGAAGTAGAATCTTTTGGAAGAAGAGGGCATCAGTTAGCACTAAGATGTTTACAATGGAAAATACCAATAAATATCGGATGTAAATGTGAACCTGCGATGGACGTCCATTATATTTGTCCTAAAGCAACGACTAGTGGCGAGGTTGAGGAAGGTGAAGTCGCCAACGTCTGGAAGTGTGTGATCTATTCTGATCCAGTTGTTGAGATGGAATTCGGGCACCTTTAAAGTGCGGCGCAAATCGGTGCAGACTTCCCGACAAGCGGCATAGGTGTCGACGTACTCCTCTTTCTCCAGCAAGTAGTCGGCGATCTTGCGAAGTGGGTAGGCCGGGAGATTGGACCAGTTCCTCTTCATCCGGCTACTGGCCATGGCTTACGTGCGGGAATGTTTTGATCGAGGAAGAAAGAAGAACTACCACTTCAAGGAGAAGAAGAAGAGGATAACAGACAAGGGAAACGAAGCGGAACTACCACTACGAGGAGATGAGGAGACGAGGGAGAAGAAGCAGAACTGCCACTTCAAGTTTGGATCAATGGGATTTTTTCGGAAGTAGCGCGTGAACCAGCCATGCATGCAAGTTTTGATCAAACAGACTGACATGTGGGACCTGCTAAAAAATTCCGTGAAGTGCTACCGTGCATAGTGCGCTGACAGGTGGCATGTTTTCTGACTGGCAGGCCCGCCTCCTCCACCTTCGACGACGCGCGTCCCAGGTTCGAGGGCTGGTGCCTCCCACCAACACATTATTGTGCAATTTTCCATGCTTTGTCGCAACCAGCTCCGCTCCGCTCCGCTCCTCTGCTCCTGCCACCGCCACTCCGCTCAGTCATGCACCGCTCTCGTCATCCCCTTGGGTCGTCGTCCTCCCGCCCTCCCCTCCCTGCCATCCCCTCACGCCCCCTCCCCTTCCCTCCCTGCCCTGTCTCCTTGCCGCCGTCCATTGCCTAGGTGTGTATGGAAATGAAAACTGAGAGTCAGCCGTTGGGTTAGGGGTCCAACAATGCTGGTGATCCAGATCCCGCTCGGAGATGGATCCTGTGAGGCTTGAGAGCACAGATATGGGTCCTGCGTGGCTGGAGAGCACGGAATCTCCTTCAAGTCTAGAGAGCATAGAGGACAACGAAACAAGGGGAGAGGAAGCGGGGTGCAGAGCTTTGGAGGTATGGAGCCCGGAGAAGGTGCCGTGCATCCACATTGAAGGGTAAGAATTGTGATTCCTTTTCTGCATACCCGAGTTAGCGTTTCTAGTCCCGTGGTGATGGCAAGGATATGTGTTGGTAACCGCAGGACATCTGTACAGCATGAAGGCACTGAAATGTGTTGCGGTGCGGATGATGATGGGAAAGCATATCCAAATGTGGTTGCTGACCCTGATAGGATGGAGAGTAGGGAAAATATTTGTTTGATTCGAACTTTGAGCCTGACTATGTAACTGATGAGGAAGAGGAATGTGAAGATGTGGAAATGGGATGTACATACGACGACAAAGACAAGGACAGGCCAGTGATACACTTTGACAGGGACAATCCTACAATTGATGAGGGGACTGTCTTTGATAATGTGGAGGACTGTAGATATGCAGTTGCAACCTATGCAATCAGAGTTGGGTTCGAATTTATCATTGAAAAGAGCGACCAAAAGAGATTTACGGTGCATTGTAGGGAAAGTAATGTGTGTAAATGGAGATTACATGCATCTCCAATGCGGGGTGGACACCCATTTCAGGTTGTAATAGCTACATTTAGTTTCAATCTTTCTCATATTTATTCTCCTGATAACTATCTCTGAATTATTTGGATTCTTATCGAATGCAGATTAAAGTAAGACGAAAAAACACAATTGCCCTAATACTTCTTTAAGTGGTAAAATTAGACCGGCGACTACCAAGTGGATTGCTGCTACTGTACTTGACTAGGTGAGGCAGGATCATAACATTGGACCTGCTGAACTCAGAGCAAAGATTAGCAAAAAGTTTAACGTTCTGATTCCTTACCACAAATTCTTTGATGGGAAGGAGATGGCTCTAGACTTCATTCAAGGCAAGTGGAATGACAGTTTTCATATGTTGTATAGTTTCAAAGCTCAGGTAGAGAAAACATCACCTGGTAGTGTTGTTGACATTGATTACGAGGTTGTGAAAGGAAGAGAAAACGTCTCGAGGGGGGTCAGGTATAATCAGGCAGATAAGATATGCTTCAGGAGATGTTTTGTCTGCCTGAAGGCATGTTGGAAGGGGTTCCTAGACGGCTGCAGGTCATACTTGGCAATAGGCGCAACTTCTTTAACAGGGAAGTTCAGGGGACATGTTGCTTCTGCTTGTGCTTTGGACACGCATAATTGGCTTCTACCCGTAGCTTATACTATTCTTGAGGGTGAATCAAATGAAACCTGGACATGGTTTATGCAGAGACTACGGGAAGTAATTGGTCACCCTGAAGGCATGCGAGGGTCTCGAGAATGTTGTTGATGCTGTGTTTCCTGGGGTTGAGCATAGGGAATGCATGCGGTACCTCGCTACTAACTTCACGGAGAAGTTCAAAGGAAAGATCTTTGAAGAGGACTTGTGGCGATCAGCATACACATACACCCCAAGCACGCATGCTACTTACTTGCAGAACATGTATGTAGTGTCAAAGGTGAAAAAATACCTTGAAGAACATCACACCAAGCTATGGGCCAAAAGCAAGTTTGGTGAGTTAAGCAAGGTGGATTTTGTTTGCAATAATTTGGCAGAGAGTTTCAATGATAAGATTTCGGGCATGAAGACACTTGGAATTGTTATTTTGTTGGATGCAATAAGACAGTGCATAATGGTGAATATAGATTTAAGGCAAAAAATTTGTGCCAGAAATTTTTTAGGCCATAAAATAGTTCCAAAGGTGGTTATGTTACTGAATGCAAGAACCAGGGGAATGAGAACGATAAAGATGAGGATGGTCAGAAGTTCCAGAACATTGGCTGAGGTTTATGCAGAATACAAGCGTGGAAGTGAACGGAGGTACACTTTAGACATTGGAAGCAAGACTTGTTCATGTAGGCAGTGGCAGATTACTGGTCTGCTGTAACACCCTCGAATCGGCCCTATGCAGATTTCAGCGCTTCCCGCCAAACCCGCATAGAAACGATTCAAGGACGCCCACCAGGCACTTGCGTGCGGGTGGAAAACGAAGTAATACCATTACAGAATAGTTCACGATGGAACCCACAACACATATATATACAACAACGACTCATTGAGTCAAGAATACAAATATATAGTACAAAGATCCAATTCACCTTGAAAACGATACAACATCCGAGTACGGATAAGAAGCAAATTGGGCTAAGAGCCCTGAAGAATAACCAATGGCGTCCATAACCCTGGCCAGGCCAAGCCGGAAGGGTAACCCTGCTAACGACGTTGATCTCAACCTGCTAAAACAAAAGGGGGTGCCGACAAAGGGCAATGGAAAAAGAGGAGCGTCAGT
This sequence comes from Avena sativa, assembly GCA_916181665.1. Classification (NCBI taxonomy): domain Eukaryota; kingdom Viridiplantae; phylum Streptophyta; class Magnoliopsida; order Poales; family Poaceae; genus Avena; species Avena sativa. Next base: position 422,336,519 of record OV702287.1, on the reverse strand, counting down.
ACTGAGGCCAGTACACGGCGAGGCTAGAATTCGGCGGCTCTCGCCTACATAGGTATGGTGGACTGAAGCGGCGGCGAAGCATGCACTAAACAACCTATAGAGACTCGATACATCTGTCGGCTATGAGAGAGGGGTAAGAAAGACCTATTCGGAACCAACCTGTTACTAACACCAATCATACCCATCCTGGTATCCCCCCCCCTCGAGACCAAACGAGAAAGTCAAACCGAGGAACTCACACAGTTGGCAGTTTTATTCATTCCATTATAGTTGAAGCACTTACTAGTCAGATATAGATAGCATGAGTCATCCTGATAGCATAAGTAGTGGGCAGTTTTAGTTAATCATTCAGTTGTAATTGCAGTACTTACTAGTCAGATACAATTAGCATGTGACATCCCAAACCCAGCAGTTGTGGGCACTTTTATTTCATTCCATTGAAGTTGCGATACTTACTAGGCAGGCATAACATGACACGATACAGCCCAGCTCCACTAGTTGTAATAAAGCCTCAAACTACTTTGTGGCCCCAAGAAATAAGAAATGAATCAAGCTCTGGCTAAGGGGGATTCATAGAGTCTCCCGTATGTGGATAGTGCGAATAGTCAAGGAACAGGTATCAAGTACTCGGGGCCTACGGGACAGAAGTGAGCGTGGAAGAACCAAATAACATCTATTGCCCACTGATGCCTCTGCATTAGTTATATCTATTCCCCGCAATTTAATAGTTGTATTTAAAGTCATGATCCTCTCCACCGTAAAGCATATGACAACATTTCAACAACCGTGTGGAACTTCACAACACGGGATCGCACCTGAGCAAGCGACTATGACTCGCAAGACCATCTATCTACCAAACAACTGGTAATAGGAGGTGTCCAAGGCAATATAAAGGCTGCACGGAATATATCTAGTATGGAACACTAAAGCATCTTGACACGGATAGCAATAGATCAACAGGAGGAAATAAAGACTATAAATGCAAAATAGGTAGAAAGGGGGAGAATGCTCGCCTGGGAAACATAGCCGAAGATACACTGAAGACCTTGTCGGTACTCGCATCAACTCAACAGCCTAATCCGTGAAGAAGCAAAACACTAAAAGAAACACCGGATACACTATTTAATACTACTGCAGAAGATTAGGCATGATGCATGTATGATATATGGCATGGCAAAGATGCGGTGCAATTAAGCAATATTAAGCGGAACCGGGGTCCCGACAATTAATTAGGTGGTTTATGTTGTTTAGATACCCTGCATTTTAAATGTTGTATTAACAAGCAAAATATGACATCGGTTCGCTACGCAAATTTAAATGGAGCCGATATAAGCCTAAAATAGCCCGCATATGGTGTCCATATTTAATTATGACGTGAATCGGCATAATGCCCCCAAACACATGATGCGATGTATGCAAACATGAATAGAGTTAATATGCAACAAGTATATGGATGGTAATTTATAAAATAGGGGTCTCGGAAAAGGGATCACACATTGGTCCGAAGATCTTGGGGGTTCGGGGTTCGGGATCCGTGGGAAGAACATGGCGGTTCCACATCGAAGGCCTTGGGGTTTCGTGTGGTCGATCTTTGAGTCCGCGTCCGTGGAGAAGATCTTGGGTTTGCAGTTCCGTTGCCGACGGTGAACTTGAATTAGGCCCAGTGACCTTGTGGGCATCTTCGGGTCCTCATCTCGGTCTCTCAAACGGCATCCTCAAGTTGCGGTGGATGAACCAAAACACCCAGGAGCAACGCTACTTATCCATCAACCACACCAGAATGTCACTGCCACTACCTATTGTTGTTCTTATCTTTGCATAAACACAGTAACTTCACACGCGCAATGCCGTCCAATCTTCACCAACAGTACACACCACATCCTCGCAGCAACATCACTAGCAGACCAAGCAAAAGGCACCAGGGGCATTCACACGACCCAGAGGACGATGGATTCGGTGCGAGGGGAGGGCGAGTCAGTGACCGCAGTCGGCATGCATCAGATGGAGGGCGACAGGGAGGCGGCTCGCACGCTCGCAGGGTCGAGGCAGACAGCAACAATGATGGTGGCGCCCCTGGTGGTGGTCGGAGCGGAGGGAGGGGCGCCGAACTTGGGGCTTTTCGGTCGGAGCAGAGTCGGCCCGCGCGCGAGGCGGACGGCGGGCGTCGTGCGGTGCGAGGAGCTTGGGAAGGTGGGGTGCAGCGGCAGGCCCAAAGCGGTGGAGGACGAGGCGACACACGACATCGAGGCTCGGCGACGGCCTACAGATGCGCGACGACAGCGGCCGCGGTGGCGGTTGCCGACGCATAGAGTGGAGCTCTAGGCGGGGCCGCTACAGAAAACATGGCGGCGACTGAGACCATGTGGCGGAGCTTGGCGTGGTGGAGAAGGTGGACAGCGATGGAGGCCTCCAGTGGGCGGCACGCGCGGGACAGAGCGGGGCCTATACGGGGAAAGGCGAGGCAGTAGCGTCGCGGTCCTGATGCGGAGACGACGGCCGGAGGGGGCGCCGATGCGAGGCGAGGAGAGGTTCACGGCGGTGGACGGCGAGCAGGTGGAAAGGGGGTCACGGGGAGGCAGGGAAAGGTGAGCGAGGGAGAGGGGTTGGGTCACGACAGAGAGGCGGGGATCGAGGGAGAGGGGATTGCGACGGGGTGAGGCCAGGGTAGGTGGAGGCGAGCGGGGGCGTGCTGTGTGGTGCGGGACGTGAGGGTCGCGGGGATTCCAGCGGGGTGGGGCCACGACGGGTTGGGCGCGGGTGTCGGTCGGTTTTTTCACAGGGCGGGCCTAGGGAAAGCGATGTACGGGAGCATCTGGGCGTGTGCGGGGCTGGGTTTTTGGTCGTGTCGCGCGCGCATGTGTGCGTGTACAGTTCTAGGTGGTGCGACGCATGTGGGTGGGTGTGGGTTGCTGCGCGCGGGTGCTAGAGGACTAGCGGCGGCTGGTGAGGGTCTGGGTAGAGCTAGGGTTTAGGGTTAGGTGGGGATTAGGGTTTAGCTTGGAGGTGGCCGGCTGGGCTTTTGGGCCTGGCTGGCTGCCTCCCAAAAATAATATAAGTTTTAATTATTTATTTAAAAGGGTTTTGTAATCTGGTTTTAGACAAATAAAATATCCGGAAGAGACCGAGATTTGATTTGAAATAAAGACAGGGATATTTAGAAAACAAAACTAGGCTTTTAGAAATAGTTTTAGACAAACCATGCATTATGACATGACGATGCTCAAATGCAATGTGGCATGATGACATGAGCATGCGGTCATGATGATGCAGAAAATAAAAACAACACGCGATTTTCTAGTAGTGGTTTTACCCGGGGTGCTACATCTGCCATGTCACCATGCAATTTACTTCATCTTAAAGCTTAGAGGTAGCGGAGCTGAAATAGAGAACTATGTCGACAACTATTTCTCCATGGACAATTTTTCTACAACTTATGCAGAAAACGTACCACCTATGGCCGATGAAAATGATTGGGAGATTGTCGATCCAAGGTTCAAACTTCAACCACCAGTTCTTAGGAGGCCACCTGGGAGGCCTAGAAAGCTAAGGATTGAAGCCTCCACCAATAAAGGTTCAAGGTTGGGAGATAGGAAAAGGAATTGCAAACGTTGTGGCGGATTTGGCCATATTAAGAGGTTGTGCAAAAACCCAGTTACACATGATATTGTCCCTGTTCACACCCCGGTGGCAGAAAATAGGCTTCTCAGCTAGAACTGGAGGAAGACCAGCGCGAAGACGGTGATGAGCACTCGGAGGAAAACGTATGTAAGCTGCCAATTTATGAAGAAGTAGAGGTGCCGGCGAGAAAAGGGTGTGAAAAGAAACAAAAGGGTAAGCGAAACAGGGAGGGAAGGGCAAATAATAGAGGTGTATTAGAATATGAATAAGTTGCAGGGGTGATTGAGGATGTTCTTGAGGATCTGTCGGCTAACTGCAGGAGAAATAATAAATCCCTGCCAATTTCATCTTTGTACGATTCTCTGGATAAAAGGTAAGCATAAAAATTATTTTATTTGCCATTTTATCATTTTTTATCCTCATCAATTGATGCTTAATGCAGCGTGGGATAGCAGACTAATAACAGGAGCATAAAGATGCGGGCACAGTAACGTCGTATGTTGAATTATATCATTGAAACTAAACTAGCCGTGTCATCTTTATTTATATCTGGCGCGTGCAATGTGTCTGTGATGGGGTCATGTGCACCATATTACAATTTTTTAAATATTATTACATTAATTTTTACCTGCGTTTGGACGCGGCTACTAGTTCCCATCTCCCTTGCATTCCCATCTCCTCTGGCGCACTCTAGAATTATGGTTGTGCCATCAAGTAGCAGAGTCAGCGTATTGTCCCATTAGATATGAACGCAATGACTTTGTTTGTTCAGAATTTGACGACTTTTGATTAGTTTGAAAGACAGAGAAACCTACAACATGTATCTAGACATGTTTTGGGTATAGACACATTTATTAAATATCTAAAAAAACTAAGTCAGTTATATCTGGACAGGAGTAGTACACTATTACAACACGCTCGATCCCTTCTCCTCTGGCGCACTCCAAATTATGGTTGTGCCATCAAGTGCTAGGAGCGTAGTCAGCGTATTGTCCCATCAGATATGCCAGGAACGCGTGAACTTTATTTTCAGGATCGGATGAGTTTCGATCGACTAGTTTCAAAGACAAAGACAACTAAAACATGGCCAACATATATAGATTATGACGATAATCGACCATGACTCAAGTGACCCAGATCCAAAGAGCGCATTAAGATACCGTACATAGATTTAATTTATGCTTAAGTGGCCCTAATCAACTATGACACTGCCGCAGTTTCCATCATTGACGACGTTGTCCGCATCACCACCCGCCTCCTCCGCATCGGAATCGATGCCGACGTTCCCGGCAGTGTTCCTCCTCCTCATTGATTCTTCACGGCGTGCTGCATCGATAACGGTGGAGGTCGTACGCCCAGGCACTGCCCAGAAGCGCTGCCTCCCTTCGGGGTTGTGCAGATCCGGGTGGATCTCCCGTGGTGGGTTCTGCACAGCTCAATCAACACAACCCGCTCCTTCTTGAACAGCTTTCGCCAGTATGCGCTCGTGCGCGAGTACCGCGCTATCGCCCTCTTCCGCTCCGACAGCTGGCGGCGGTGCTCCTCGATATGCCTCGCCAACGCGTTGTCGTGCAAGAGCGGCATGACAGGAACCCCGGCGTAGCTAAGCTCGAAGCCGGCCGGAAGCCTCGCGAACGATAGAGCGAGTATGTCGTAGTGGGCGAACATCTAAGCCTCGTGCAAGTTGAGTTTGGGCCTCTCCCTCTCCATGGTGATGAAGGAACACGATCTGATCTTTGGCCCCGAGGTTAAGGGGATAAGGGCAAGGACGTAGGCCTAGCGTTGTTGCCACTGCCAATCAGTTCGCAGAACAGACTTCTCGCGGATCGCCCTCGCGAAGGACATCCTTATCGTCCATGCACCCTGATCCAACGACGCCTAACAATTGGGGATCGGGTCTTCTAGAAGCCTAGATCGGTTGTCGTTATCTCTGCGTCCTAATTGTTTGTGGCCAATGGCTGTAGTTGAAAATAATACACATTTCAATGACACTGGTGGATACATATGTGGTCTTTGAAGAGAACACACATCCAATGACTCTAGTTGTGGTTAATCAGAAGAACACACATTTCAATGACACTAGTGGATCCATATGTGGTATGTGAAAAGAACACACATGCAATGACTCTGGTTGTTGTTAGTAAAAAGAACACACATGCAATGACACTGGTGGATCCATAGGTGGATTCTGAAAAAAAAAGAGCACACATGCAATGACACTGGTGGATCCATTTGTGGTATGTGAAAAGAACACACATGCAATGACTCCAGTTGTTGTTAGTAAAAAGAACACACATGCCATGACACTGGTGGATCCATAGGTGGATTGTGAAAAGAACACACATGCAAGGACACTAGTGGATCCATATGTGGTATGTGAAAAGAACACACATGCAATGACTCTGGTTGTTATTAGTAACAAGAACACACTTGCAATGACACTGGTGGATCCATGTGTGGTCTCTAAAGAGAACACACATGCAATGACTCTGGTTGTTGTTAGTAAAAAGTGTACACATGCAATGACACTGGTGGATCCATATGTGGTATGTGAAAAGAACACACATTCAATGACTCTGGTTGTTGTTAGTAGCAAGAACACACATGAAATGACACTAGTGGATCCATGTGTCGTCTCTAAAGAGAACACACATTTCAATGACACTGGTGGATCCATATGTGGTATGTGAAAAGAACACACATGCAATGACACTGGTAGATCCATAGGTGGATTGTGAAAAGAGCACACATGCAATGACACTGGTGGCTCAATATGTGGTATGTGAAAAGAACACACATGCAATGAGTCTAGTTGTTGTTAGTAAAAAGAACACACATGCAGTGACACTGGTGGATCCTTGTGTAGTCTCTGAAGAGAACACACATTTCAATGACACTAGTGAATCCATATGTGGTATGTGAAAAGAACACACAGGCCATGACACTGGTGGATCCATAGGTGGATTGTGAAAATATCACACATGCAATGACACTGGTGGATCCATAGGTGGATTGTAAATAGAACACACATGCAATGACTCCAGTTGTTGTTAGAAAAAGAACACACATGTAATGACACTGGTGGATCCATGTGTGGTCTCTTAAGCGAACACACATTTCAATGACACTGGTGGATCCATATGTGGTATGTGAAAAGAACAGACATGCAATGACACTGGTGGATCCATAGGTGGATTGTGAAAAGAGCACACATGCAATAACAATGGTGGATCCATATGTGGTATGTGAAAAGAACACACATGCAATGACTCTAGTTGTTGTTAGTAAAAAGAACACACATGCAATGACACTGGTGGATCCATCTGTGGTCTCTGAAGAGAACACACATTTCAATGACACTGGTGGATCCATATGTGGTATGTGAAAAGAAGACACATGCAATGACACTGGTGGATCCATAGGTGGATTGTGAAAAGAGCACACATGCAATGACACTGGTGGACCATATGTGGAATGTGAAAAGAACACACATGCAATTACTCTAGTTGTTGTTAGTAAAAAGAACCCACATGCAATGACACTGGTGGAATCATGTGTGGTCTCTGAAGAGAACACACATTTCAATGACACTGGTGGATCCATATGTGGTATGTGAAAAGAACACACATGAAATGACTCTAGTTGTTGTTAGTAAAAAGAACACACATGCAAAGACACTGGTGGATCCATATGTGGTACGTGAAAAGAACACACATGCAATGACTCTGGTTGTTGTTAGGAAAAAGAACACACATGCAATGACACTGGTGGATCCATGTGTGGTCTCTGAAGAGAACACACATTTCAATGACTTTGGGTGTTGTTAGTAAAAAGAACACACATGCAATGACACAGGTGGATGAAGAGAACACACATGCAATGACTCTGGTTGTTCTTAGTAAAAAGAGCACACATGCAATAACACTCGTGGATCGATTGGTGGATTGTGAAAAGAACACACATGCAATGAAAGTGGTGGATCCGTATGTGGTATGTGAACAGAACACACATGCAATAACTATGGTTGTTGTTAGTAACAAGAACACACATGCAATGACACTGGTGGATCCATGTGTGGTCTCTAAAGAGAACACAAATTTCAAGGACACTAGTTGTTGTTAGTAAAAAGAACACACATGCAATGACACTGGTGGATCCATGTGTGGTCTCTGAAGAGAACACACATGCAATGACTCTGGTTGTAGTTAGTAAAAAGAGAACACATGCAATGACACTGGTGGATCTAGAGGTGGATTGTGAAAAGAACACACATGCAATGACACTAGTGGATCCATATGTGGTATGTGAAAAGAACACACATGCAATGACTCTGGTTGTTGTTAGTAAAAAGAACACACATGCAATGACACTGGTGGATCCATAGGTGGATTGTGAAAAGAGCACACATGCAATGACACTGGTGGGTCCATATGTGGTATGTGAAAAGAACACACATGCAATGACTCTGGTTATTGTTAGTAAAAAGAACACACATGCAATGACACTTGTGGATCCATAGGTGGATTGTGAAAAGATAACACATGCAAGGACACTGGTGGATCCATATGTGGTATGGGAAAAGAACACACATGCAATGACTCTGGTTGTTGTTAGTAAAAAGAACACACATGCAATGACACAGGTGGATCCATGTGTGGTCTCTGAAGAGAACACATATGCAATGACTCTGGTTGTTGTTAGTAAAAAGATCACACATGCAATGACACTTGTGGATCCATAGGTGGACTGTGAAAAGAATACACATGCAATGACACTGGTGGATCCATATGTGGTATGTAAAAAGAACACACATGCAATGACACTGGTAGATCCATGTGTGGTCTTTGAAGAGAACAAACATTTCAATGACACTGGTTGTTGTTAGTAAAAAGAACACACATGCAATGACACTGGTGGATCCATGTGTGGTCTCTGAAGAGAACACACATCCAATGACTCTGGTTGTTGTTAGTAAAAAGAGCACACATGCAATGACACTGGTGGATCGATAGGTGGATTGTGAAAAGAACACACATGCAATGACACTAGTGGATCCATATGTGGTATGTGAAAAGAACACACATGCAATGACTCTGGTTGTTGTTAGTAAAAAGAACACACATGCAATGACACTGGTGGATCCATAGGTGGATTGTGAAAAGAGCACACATGCAATGACACTGGTGGGTCCATATGTGGTATGTGAAAAGAACACATATGCAATGACTCTGGTTGTTGTTAGTAAAAAGAACACACATGCAATGACGCTGGTGGATCCATAGGTGGATTGTGAAAAGAGCACACATGCAATGACACTGGTGGATCCATTTGTGGTATGTGAAATGAACACACTCGCAATGACTCCAGTCGTGGTTAGTAAAAAGAACACACATGCAATGACACTAGTGGATCCATGTGTGGTCTCTAAAGAGAACACACATTTCAATGACACTGGTTGATCCATGTGTGGTATGTGAAAAGAACACACATGCAATGACACTGGTGGATCCATAGGTGGATTGTGAAAAGAGCACACATGCAATGACACTGGTGGAATCATATGTGGTATGTGAAAAGAACACACATGCAATGACTCTAGTTGGTGTTAGTAAAAAGAACACACATGCAATGACACTGGTGGATCCATGTGTGGTCGCTGAAGAGAACACACATTTCAATGACTCTAGTTGTTGTTAGTAAAAAGAGCACACATGCAATGACACTGGTGGATCCATAGGTGGATTGTGAAAATAACACACATGCAATGACACTGGTGGATCCATATGAGCTATGTGAAAAGAACACACATGCAATGACTCTGGTTGTTGTTAGTAACAAGAACACACATGTAATGACACTGGTGGATCCATGTGTGGTCTCTGAAGAGAACACACATTTCAATGACACTGGTTGTTGTTAGTAAAAAAACACACATGCAATGACACAGGTGGATCCATGTGTGTTCTCTGAAGAGCACACACATGGAATGACTCTGGTTGTAGTTAGTAAAAAGAGCACACATGCAATGACACTGGTGGATCCAGAGGTGGATTGTGAAAAGACCACACATCCAATGACACGGGTGGATCCATATGTGGTATGTGAAAAGAACACACATGCAATGACTCTGGTTGTTGTTAGTAAAAAGAACACACATGCAATGACACTGGTGGATCCATAGGTGTATTGTGAAAAGAGAACACATGCAATGACACTGGTGGATCCATATGTGGTATGCGAAAAGAACACACATGCAATGACTCTGGTTGTTATTAGTAACAAGAACACACATGCAATGACACTTGCGGATCCATGTGTGGTCGCTGAAGAGAACACACATTTCAATGACTCTGGTTGTTATTAGTAAAAAGAACACACATGCAATGACACTGGTGGATCCATGTCTGGTCTCTGAAGAGAACACACATGCAATGACTCTGGTTGTAGTTAGTAAAAAGAGCACACATGCAATGACACTGGTGGATCTAGAGGTGGATTGTGAAAAGAACACACATGCAATGACACTAGTGGATCCATATGTGGTATGTGAAAACAACACACATGCAATGACTCTGGTTGTTGTTAGTAAAAAGAACACACATGCAATGACACTGGTGGATCCATAGGTGGATTGTGAAAAGAGCACACATGCAATGACACTGGTGGGTCCATATGTGGTATGTGAAAAGAACACACATGCAATGACTCTGGTTATTGTTAGTAAAAATAACACACATGCAATGACACTTGTGGATCCATAGGTGGATTGTGAAAAGATAACACATGCAAGGACACTGGTGGATCCATATGTGGTATGTGAAAAGAACACACATGCAATGACTCTGGTTGTTGTTAGTAAAAAGAACACACATGCAATGACACAGGTGGATCCATGTGTGGTCTCTGAAGAGAGCACATATGCAATGACTCTGGTTGTTGTTAGTAAAAAGATCACACATGCAATGACACTGGTGGATCCATAGGTGGACTGTGAAAAGAATACACATGCAATGACACTGGTGGATCCATATGTGGTATGTGAAAAGAACACACATGCAATGACTCTGGTTGTTGTTAGTAACAAGAACACACATGCAATGACACTGGTAGATCCATGTGTGGTCTCTGAAGAGAACAAACATTTCAATGACACTGGTTGTTGTTAGTAAAAAGAACACACATGCAATGACACTGGTGGATCCATGTGTGGTCTCTGAAGAGAACACACATCCAATGACTCTGGTTGTTGTTAGTAAAAAGAGCACACATGCAATGACACTGGTGGATCGATAGGTGGATTGTGAAAAGAACACACATGCAATGACACTAGTGGATCCATATGTGGTATGTGAAAAGAACACACATGCAATGACTCTGGTTGTTGTTAGTAAAAAGAACACACATGCAATGACACTGGTGGATCCATAGGTGGATTGTGAAAAGAGCACACATGCAATGACACTGGTGGGTCCATATGTGGTATGTGAAAAGAACACATATGCAATGACTCTGGTTGTTGTTAGTAAAAAGAACACACATGCAATGACGCTGGTGGATCCATAGGTGGATTGTGAAAAGAGCACACATGCAATGACACTGGTGGATCCATTTGTGGTATGTGAAATGAACACACTCGCAATGACTCCAGTCGTGGTTAGTAAAAAGAACACACATGCAATGACACTAGTGGATCCATGTGTGGTCTCTAAAGAGAACACACATTTCAATGACACTGGTTGATCCATGTGTGGTATGTGAAAAGAACACACATGCAATGACACTGGTGGATCCATAGGTGGATTGTGAAAAGAGCACACATGCAATGACACTGGTGGAATCATATGTGGTAAGTGAAAAGAACACACATGCAATGACTCTAGTTGGTGTTAGTAAAAAGAACACACATGCAATGACACTGGTGGATCCATGTGTGGTCGCTGAAGAGAACACACATTTCAATGACTCTAGTTGTTGTTAGTAAAAAGAGCACACATGCAATGACACTGGTGGATCCATAGGTGGATTGTGAAAATAACACACATGCAATGACACTGGTGGATCCATATGTGCTATGTGAAAAGAACACACATGCAATGACTCTGGTTGTTGTTAGTAACAAGAACACACATGTAATGACACTGGTGGATCCATGTGTGGTCTCTGAAGAGAACACACATTTCAATGACACTGGTTGTTGTTAGTAAAAAAACACACATGCAATGACACAGGTGGATCCATGTGTGGTCTCTGAAGAGCACACACATGGAATGACTCTGGTTGTAGTTAGTAAAAAGAGCACACATGCAATGACACTGGTGGATCCAGAGGTGGATTGTGAAAAGACCACACATCCAATGACACGGGTGGATCCATATGTGGTATGTGAAAAGAACACACATGCAATGACTCTGGTTGTTGTTAGTAAAAAGAACACACATGCAATGACACTGGTGGATCCATAGGTGGATTGTGAAAAGAGAACACATGCAATGACACTGGTGGATCCATATGTGGTATGCGAAAAGAACACACATGCAATGACTCTGGTTGTTGTTAGTAACAAGAACACACATGCAATGACACTTGCGGATCCATGTGTGGTCGCTGAAGAGAACACACATTTCAATGACTCTGGTTGTTATTAGTAAAAAGAACACACATGCAATGACACTGGTGGATCCATGTCTGGTCTTTGAAGAGAACACACATGCAATGACTCTGGTTGTAGTTAGTAAAAAGAGCACACATGCAATGACACTGGTGGATCTAGAGGTGGATTGTGAAAAGAACACACATGCAATGACACTAGTGGATCCATATGTGGTATGTGAAAAGAACAAACATGCAATGACTCTGGTTGTTGTTAGTAAAAAGAACACACATGCAATGACACTGGTGGATCCATAGGTGGATTGTGAAAAGAGCACACATGCAATGACACTGGTGGATCCATATGTGGTATGTGAAAAGAACACACATGCAATGACTCTGGTTGTTGTTAGTAAAAAGAACACACATGCAATGACACTGGTGGATCCATAGGTGGATTGTGAAAAGATAACACATGCAATGACACTGGTGGATCCATATGTGGTATGTGAAAAGAACACACATGCAATGACACTGGTTGTGGTTAGTAAAAAGAACACACATGCAATGACACTGGTGGATCCATGTGTGGTCTCTAAAGAGAACACACATTTCAATGACTCTGGTTGTTGTTAGTAAAAAGAACACACATGCAATGACACAGGTGGATCCATGTGTGTTCTCTGAAGAGAACACATATGCAATGACTCTGGTTGTTGTTAGTAAAAAGAGCACACATGCAATGACACTGGTGGATCCATAGGTGGACTGTGAAAAGAAGACACATGCAATGACACTGGTGGATCCATATGTGGTATGTGAAAAGAACACACATGCAATCACTCTGGTTGTTGTTAGTAACAATAACACACATGCAATGACACTGGTAGATCCATGTGTGGTCTCTGAAGAGAACAAACATTTCAATGACACTGGTTGTTGTTAGTAAAAAGAACACACATGCAATGACACTGGTGGATGCATGTGTGGTCTCTGAAGAGAACACACATCCAATGACTCTGGTTGTTGTTAGTAAAAAGAGCACACATGCAATGACTCTGAAGGATCCATAGGTGGATTGTGAAAAGAACACACATGCAATGACACTAGTGGATCCATATGTGGTATGTGAATAGAACAGACATGCAATGACTCTGGTTGTTGTTAGTAAAAAGAACACACATGCAATGACACTGGTGGATCCATAGGTGGATTGTGAAAAGAGCACACATGCAATGACACTGGTGGGTCCATATGTGGTATGTGAAAATAACAAATATGCAATGACTCTAGTTGTTATTAGTAAAAAGAACACACATGCAATGACGCTGGTGGATCCATAGGTGGATTGTGAAAAGAGCACACATGCAATGACACTGGTGGATCCATTTGTGGTATGTGAAATGAACACACACGCATTGACTCCAGTTGTGGTTAGTAAAAAGAACACACATGCAATGACACTAGTGGATCCATGTGTGGTCTCTGAAGAGAACACACATTTCAATGACACTGGTTGATCCATGTGTGGTATGTGAAAAGAAGACACATGCAATGACACTGGTGGATCCATAGGTGGATTGTGAAAAGAGCACACATGCAATGACACTGGTGGAATTATATGTGGTATGTGAAAAGAACACACATGCAATGACTCTAGTTGGTGTTAGTAAAAATAACACACATGCAATGACACTGGTGGATCCATGTGTGGTCGCTGAAGAGAACACACATTTCAATGACTCTGGTTGTTGTTAGTAAAAAGAGCACACATGCAATGACACTGGTGGATCCATAGGTGGATTGTGAAAATAACACACATGCAATGACACTGGTGGATCCATATGTGGTATGTGAAAAGAACACACATGCAATGACTCTGGTTGTTGTTAGTAACAAGAACACACATGTAATGACACTGGTGGATCCATGTGTGGTCTCTGAAGAGCACACACATGCAATGACTCTGGTTGTAGTTAGTAAAAAGAGCACACATGCAATGACACTGGTGGATCTAGAGGTGGATTGTGAAAAGAACACACATCCAATGACACGGGTGGATCCATATGTGGTATGTGAAAAGAACACACATGCAATGACTCTGGTTGTTGTTAGTAAAAAGAACACATATGCAATGACACTGGTGGATCCATAGGTGGATTGTGAAAACAGCACACATGCAATGACACTGGTGGATCCATATGTGGTATGCGAAAAGAACACACATGCAATGACTCTGGCTGTTGTTAGTAAAAAGAACACAAATGCAATGACACTTGTGGATCCATGTGTGGTCGCTGAAGAGAACATAAATTTCAATGACTCTGGTTGTTATTAGTAAAAAGAACACACATGGAATGATACAGGTGGATCCATGTGTGGACTCTGAAGAGAACACACATGCAATGAAACTGGTTGTTGTTAGTAAAAAGAGCACACATGCAATGACACTAGTGGATCCATAGGTGGATTGTGAAAAGAACACACATGCAATGACACTAGTGTATCCATATGTGGTATGTGAAAATAACACACATGCAATGACTCTGGTTGTTGTTAGTAACAAGAACATACATGCAATGACACTAGTAGATCCATGTGTGGTCTCTGAAGAGAACAAACATTTCAATGACACTGGTTGTTGTTAGTAAAATTAACACACATGCAATGACACTGCTGGATCCATGTGTGGTCTCTGAAGAGAACACACAGCCAATGATTCTGGTTGTAGTTAGTAAAATGAGCACACATGCAATGACACTGGTGGATCTAGAGGTGGATTGTGAAAAGAACACACATGCAATGACACCAGTGGATCCATATGTGGTATGTGAAAAGAACACACATGCAATGACTCTGGTTGTTGTTAGTAAAAAGAACACACATGCAATGACACTTGTGGATCCATAGGTGGATTGTGAAAAGAGCACACATGCAATGACACTGGTGGATCCATAAGTGGTATGTGAAAAGAACACACATGCAATGAATCTGGTTGTTGTTAGTAAAATGAACACACACATGCAATGACATTGGTGGATCCATAGGTGGATTGTGAAAAGAGAACACATGCAATGACACTGGTGGATCCATATGTGGTATGTGAAAGGAACACACGTGCAATGACACTGGTTGTTGTTAGTAAAAAGAACACACATACAATGACACTGGTGGATCCATGTGTGGTCTCTAAAGAGAACACACATTTCAATGACTCTAGTTGTTGTTAGTAAAAAGAACATACATGCAATGACACAGGTGGATCCCTGTGTGGTCTCTGAAGAGAACACATATGCAATGACTCTAGTTGTTGTTAGTAAAAAGAGCACACATGCAATGACACTGGTGGATCCATAGGTGGATTGTGAAAAGAACACACATGCAATGACACTAGTGGATCCATATGTGGTATTTGAAAAGAACATAGATGCAATGACTCTGGTTGTTGTTAGTAACAAGAACACACATGCAATGACACTGGTAGATCCATGTGTGGTCTCTGAAGAGAACAAACATTTCAATGACACTGGTTGTTGTTAGTAAAAAGAACACATATGCAATGACACTAGTGGATCCATGTGTGGTCTCTGAAGAGAACACACATTCAATGACTCTGGTTGTTGTTATTAAAAGAGCACACATGCAATGACACTGGTGGATCCATAGGTGGATTGTGAAAAGAACACACATGCAATGACACTAGTGGATCCATATGTGGTATGTGAAAAGAACACACATGCAATGACTCTGGTTGTTGTTAGTAAAAGAACACACATGCAATGACACTGGTGGATCCATAGGTGGATTGTGAAAAGAGCACACTGCAATGACACTAGTGGGTCCATATGTGGTATGTGAAAAGAACATACATGCAATGAATCTGGTTGTTGTTAGTAAAAAGAACACACATGCAATGACGCTGGTGGATCCATAGGTGGATTGTGAAAAGAGCACACATGCAATGACACTGGTGGATCTATTTGTGGTATGTGAAAAGAACACACACGCAATGACTCCAGTTGTGGTTAGTAAAAAGAACACACATGCAATGACACTGGTGGATCCATGTGTGGTCTCTGAAGAGAACACACATTTCAATGACACTGGTTGATCCATATGTGGTATGTGAAAAGAACACACATGCAATGACACTGGTGGATCCATAGGTGGATTGTGAAAAGAGCACACATGCAATGACACTGGAGGAAACATATGTGGTATGTGAAAAGAACACACATGCAATGACTCTAGTTGGTGTTAGTAAAAAGAACACACATGCAATGACACTGGTGGATCCATGTGTGGTCGCTGACGAGGTCACACATTTCAATGACTCTGGTTGTTCTTAGTAAAAAGAACACACATGCAATGACACTGGTGGATCCATGTGTGGTCTTTGATGAGAACACACATGCAATGACTCTGATTGTTGTTAGTAAAAAGAGCACACATGCAATGACACTGGTGGATCCATAGGTGGATTGTGAAAATAACACACATGCAATGACACTGGTGGATCCATATGTGCTATGTGAAAAGAACACACATGCAACGACTCTAGTTGTTGTTAGTAACAAGAACACACATGTAATGACACTAGTGGATCCATGTGTGGTCTCTGATGAGAACGCACATTTCAATGACACTGGTTGTTGTTAGTAAAAAGAACACACATGCAATGACACTAGTGGATCCATGTGTGGTCTCTGAAGAGCACACTCATGCAATGATTTTAAGGGTGGTAGCCTGTCACATCCCAAGATTTTCCAAATCTTGTAATGTGAAAAATAAATGAATAAAATAAAATTTTGTTTGATTTTCAAGGCCAGAAGAAACTTTTTGATTCCAATTGGGAATCTTCAAACCTATTTTGGATCAAATAAAATCCTAAAGGGATTTAAAAAGATAAAACATTTAATAAAGGAAAATAAAATATTTTGGAAATACTATTTTGGATCTTTTAATAAAAGATTTTGTTTTCAAATGAAAAGGTGGATTTTTAAATAAAGATTATTTTATAAAGCCAAATTAAAACCTTGGCCAAGACTTTGAAACAAAAGGTTTTGCTTTGATTAAAATAGTAGAGGTTTATTTAAAATAAAAAGGATTTAAATATCCAAGTTTTATTAACTAAGGTCCATTTTATTTAATTATTAATGGAACCTAAAATAAAAGGTTATTTTGTTTTAAAACAAGTTTCCAAGTATTCCTTATTTTCAAATAAAACCTACTGATTTGGTTTTGAAAATATTTGGATTTCAAATGGAAAATTTTTATTAATTAAATCAAACCCTATTTTATTAAATAACTAAAGATCCATTTTATTTAATTATTGAATGGATCCTAAAATGAATAAAAATATTATTTTGGAATGTTGGTTTTTATTAATAAACAGAAGCAAATTCAAAGTACGAAGTTGAGTGATTGTTTGAATTGTTTGGAATTGTTTGAATGTTTGAATAATTGATTGAACTTCAAAACAGAAAAATAGAAATAGAAATGGAAAAAGAAAGCAGACAGAAAAAAAATAGTGCAACAGACCCAGCCCACTAAGGCCCAGTAGCAGCCCAGTTGTTTTCCCCGAACAGAAAACGATTCGAACCAAATAACTAACCCACTCAGTCATAGACAGCCTGGACCCACTTCTCCTTCCCCTCTTTCGCTGACAAGACGACCCCACTCCTCTTGTTCTTCTTCCCCACCCACAGACCATGCCCACCCTTCGCCGGCCGTTACAGACGGATTAACTCCGGCGTAATACGCCTTAAACCCGCATTGAATCAGCCCCACGACCATGCAGGATAAATCGCCTCTCCCTCCTCTCTCGTTCCCCTATGTCTCCTCCCCAAGCACGCCACCAGGTCGCCCCCAATTCCTCCCCGAGCACCCTCTGCTCCGACATGGTCCGGTGACGATTCCGATGAAGCCTCTCCACCCCTTACCTTGCCGAGCACCCTAGCAGCTTCCCCACTCCCTGGCGCATCTTCCGGTACCACCCGTTCAACCGCAGGCGTCCCAGAGCGTCGTCTTCAACAAGCTCCGAGCGCCGCCGCGTCTGCCTCTCTCTCCGGCGAAGTCCCCAGGTAGTATCCGACCACCCCGCGCCTTATTGTTCACGCACGCGTCATCTCCTTGATCATACGCGTCTAACCATGCCCTTTGCCTGCCTTCTCGTGATCGACAGCGTCGCCTCCGACCGCAAACAGACCACCCGACGCCGTCCTCTACTCCGGCGAGCAATTGCAGTTGCCCCCGAGCGCCCCTCGTCGAGCCATCAGCACGTTGAGCATCGCCGTGACCCCATGAGCCCAGTGAGCATCTCCCCTTTCTCCCTCACCCCCTGTAGCATCGGCACCGTCGTCGACCGACAGCTCCGCCGCCGGCAGCCGCCGCAGCGCCGCTCCTTTTAGGTCAAACGCGCAGCGACCGTTAGATGCAGATCCATTGGCTACGACAGAATCACTTAACGCGAAGGGGTATGCGTTCAGGGTCGCACGATCGGACTTGATCCAACGCTCCACAGCGACTGATCCGTGCGAACCGGTACCGACGAATTAGAATAAGACACGTGTCTCTACTGGGTTGATTTAAAACAGAATTGATCTAATTGATGTTCAATTTTGTAAATTCCATAACTTTGGATCCACACGTCCAAAAATTGCAAATTTTATGTCGTTGGATTCAGGAGAGCAAGCCCTAGCCAACCCTGCCCTTAGTTTAGCAAATAGTATCTGTTAGTTTGCTTGTTTTTGCAGATTCTTTTGTGAGCTTGTTTAGAGTAGAAAAATTGTTTAAAAATGTTTTTAAGGTTAAAACCTTTGCAAAATGGTTTGCTGTGACCTTACTGACCCTAGGAACCAACCTATGTTTTGGAAAATGAATTTGGAAAAGTTTAGAATGGATTACTTGGTTTAGTCCATTTCTAGCTAATTAAAACTATTGTTTTGTTTATGAAAAATGGTTTTGAGTAAAAACTTTGGAGAAAATGTTTTGGACCAAACCTACTGACCCAAACACCAAGTTTTGCAATAGCAACTCATTTGGTGAAACAAAATAAGGATTATTTGATTTAAAACCATTTCTAGTCAAATAGAAATGTGGTTTATTTATTAAAAAGTGGTTTTGGAAGAAAACCTTTGGAAAATGATTTGTTTTAAACTCACTAACCCCACACCCCAAGTTTTGTGATTTGAAAACATACTTGGTGAACCCTATAGGTTAATGCCTTAGTAAAAATATTTCTACACCACATAAAATGATACTTTGTTTTGAAAATGGTTTTTGTAGTGAAACCTTTTGCAAATGACTTTGCCACTTTACCAAATGACCATTAGATGTACCCAAATGTCTATGACCCACTAGGAACCACTTTTTCAAACAAAACAAAGCTTGGCATGCTTGCATGCATTACTTTGACTTTGTTAGTTTTATGTGTGTTGTTTTGCTTGATTGGTAGATTGAGTTTGTGCCTTGCTTGATTGATTTGTAGTGACTTGAAGAGTGTGATTGTTGCAAGGACAAGGAGTGAACCTATACTCTACCAAAAAGGCAAGTGATGCTTCATATCTTTTGTCCCATTATTTTCTCTATGCATTAGTGATTTTGCTAAGTAAATCTTGCATGGAATTTTTGCTAAGTATAAACTATGCTATGGGAAAACCTAGTAGATGAAACCTTAGTAGAAATTTCCTAAGTTAAGATTCCTATTACTTTCATGCTTAGCTTAGCTAATAGAAAACAAGGGTGGAATATATATTCATGCTATGGAAAATTCCTAAGTCTGTGGACTTATGTTTTGTTTAAATAAAACAACTAAGTGAATGAATCACCTGGGTGGAATGGAAGGAATGGCTTGTGTTGAGTGGTTCACAAGGCCATGGACTTGGCTTGTGTATCTCACTTGTGGATGGCCACCCAGGAACAAAGAGATTTGAGATGTCAAATGTTGAGAAGCTTCAAGTGTAGCCACTTGGCAATATGGGCTCTGCCATGATCATATAGGTTGCTAGAACTTAGTCTCTTGGACAGTTGGTGGTAGTGGGAATGATAGGTTGGAGCGCGTCCATTTGACTAAGGAAAGGCTTCTGAAAGATCTTGTCTTGGGAAACCAAGTCTAGTGGGGAAAGTGCACCACCTCTGCAGAGTGTAAAATCTAAGTACTTAGCCATGTCCCTGGTAAAGGACAATTTGAGCATCAAGACATGAAAGCTATCAAGAATCTCCTCATCCCAATTTCTAAGTAAAATTTGTGGTTGAACAAGGGTTAAAGGATCTTCAGTCTTTGATTGGTAGATGCCTTGGAAAGGATCTTCAGTCTTTGATTGGTAGATGCCTTGGGAAAGTTTTTGTCAAGCAAAAATTTAGTGTTTTCAAATGTTAAGGAAAAATCTATTTTGAGCAATGCAAGCCTCAACTCCACTTAGCCAAATGCATATAGATGATAGACTCCACTATACTACTATAGTATCACTTGCCAATACAATTCAAATGTATTGACCCTTGTGGCTGTAACTTGTAATGTTGCAGGTTTGATTGATTTTAGTGAAGATTGATTGATTAGGATTACAAAGTCTACAACCAACATCTGCCTGTGGCACTTTGAAGATGAAGGACCCCATGATTATAGTTATTCCGCTGCAACGTAATGTAATGTAATAGCCAAATGAGCTATGTATTGATGTAATAAAATTATGTTATTCCTGGTTATAAAGTTATATTATGACCTTTGTTTCTTGATATTACATCTAAACTGTGGATGCTAGCTATTGATCCAGGGACTAGCATTGTAAACACAGGGGGCTCAATTTTATTAAAAATTGGGGACCCTACAATGATACTGGTGGATCCATATGTGGTATGCGAAAAGAACACACACGCAATGACTCTGGCTGTTGGTAGTAAAAAGAACACACATGCAATGACACTTGTGGATCCATGTGTGGTCGCTGAAGAGAACACACATTTCAATGACTCTGGTTGTTATTAGTAAAAAGAACACACATGGAATGATACAGGTGGATCCATGTGTGGACTCTGAAGAGAACACACATGCAATGACTCTGGTTGTTGTTAGTAAAAAGAGCACACATGCAATGACACTGGTGGATCCATAGGTGGATTGTGAAAAGAACACACATGCAATGACACTGGTGGATCCATATGTGGTATCTGGAAAATAACACACATGCAATGACTCTGGTTGTTGTTAATAACAAGAACACACATGCAATGACACTAGTAGATCCATGTGTGGTCTCTAAAGAGAACAAACATTTCAATGACACTGGTTGTTGTTAGTAAAAATAACACACATGCAATGACACTGGTGGATCCATATGTGGTCTCTAAAGAGAACACACATGCAATGACTCTGGTTGTTGTTAGTAAAAAGAGCACACATGCAATGACACTGGTGGATCCATAGGTGGATTGTGAAAATAACACACATGCAATGACACTATTGGATCCATATGTGGTATGTGAAAAGAACACACATGGAATGACTCTAGTTGTTGTTAGTAAAAAAGAACACACATGCAATGTCACTGGTGGATCCATAGGTGGATTGTGAAAAGAGCACACATGCAATGACACTGGTGGATCCATATGTGGTATGTGAAAAGAACACACATGCAATCACTCTGGTTGTTGTTAATAAAAAGAACACACATGCAATGACACGGGTGGATCCATGTGTGGTCTCTAAAGAGAACACACATTTCAATGACTTTTGTTGTTGTTAGTAAAAAGAACACACATGCAATGACACAGGTGGATCCATGTGTGGTCTCTGAAGAGAACACACATGCTATGACTCTGGTTGTTCTTAGTAAAAAGAGCACACATGCAGTGACACTCGTGGATCGATTGGTGGATTGTGAAAAGAACACACATGCAATGACACTGGTAGATCCATATGTGGTATGTGAACAGAACCCACATGCAATAACTATGGTTGTAGTTAGTAACAAGAACACACATGCAATGACACTGGTGGATCCATGTGTGGTCTCTAAAGAGAACACACATTTCAAGGACACTGGTTGTTGTGAGTAAAAAGAACACTCATGGAATGACACTGGTGGATCCATGTGTGGTCTCTGAAGAGAACTCACATGCAATGACTCTGGTTGTAGTTAGTAAAAAGAGCACACACGCAATATCACTGGTGGATCTAGAGGTGGATTGTGAAAAGAACACACATGCAATGACACTAGTGGATCCATATGTGGTATGTGAAAAGAACACACATGCAATGACTCTGGTTGTTGTTAGTAAAAAGAACACACATGCAATGACACTGGTGGATCCATACGTGGATTGTGAAAAGAGCACACATGCAATGACACTGGTGGATCCATATGTGGTATGTGAAAAGAACACACATGCAATGACATTGGTTGTTGTTAGTAAAAAGAACACACATGCAATGACACTGGTGGATCCATGTGTGGTCTCTAAAGAGAACACACATTTCAAGGACACTGGTTGTTGTTAGTAAAAAGAATACTCATGCAATGACACTGGTGGATCCATGTGTGGTCTCTGAAGAGAACTCACATGCAATGACTCTGGTTGTAGTTAGTAAAAAGAGCACACACGCAATGACACTGGTGGATCTATAGGTGGATTGTGAAATGAACACACATGCAATGACACTGGTGGATCCATATGTGGTATGTGAAAAGAACACACATGCAATGACTCTGGTTGTTGTTAGTAACAAGAACACACATGAAATGACACTGGAGATCCATGTGTGGTCTCTGAAGAGAACAAACATTTCAATGACACTGGTTGTTGTTAGTAAAAAGAACACACATGCAATGACACTGGTGGATCCATGTGTGGTCTCTAAAGAGAACACACATGCAATGACTCTGGTTGTTGTTAGTTAAAAAGGCACACATGCAATGACACTGGTGGATCCATAGGTTGTTTGTGAAAAGAACACAAATGCAATGACACTAGTGGATCCATATGTGGTATGTGAAAAGAACACACATGCACTGACTCTGGTTGTTGTTAGTAAAAAGAACACACATGCAATGACACTGGTGGATCCATAGGTGGATTGTGAAAAGAGCACACATGCAATGACACTAGTGGGTCCATATGTGGTATGTGAAAAGAACACACATGCAATGACTCTGGTTGTTGTTAGTAAAAAGAACACACATGCAATGACAATGGTGGATCCATAGGTGGATTGTGAAAAGAGCACACATGCAATGACACTGGTGGATCCATTTGTGGTATGTGAAAAGAACACACACGCAATGACTCTAGTTGTGGTTCGTAAAAAGAACACACATGCAATGACACTGGTGGATTCATGTGTGGTCTCTGAAGACAACACACATTTCAATGACACTGGTTGATCCATATGTGGTATGTGAAAAGAACACACATGCAATGACACTGGTGGATCCATAGGTGGATTGTGAAAAGAGCACACATGCAATGACACAAGTGGAAACATATGTGGTATGTGAAAAGCACACACATGCAATGACTCTAGTTGGTGTTAGTAAAAAGAACACACATGCAATGACACTGGTGGGTCCATGTGTGGTCGCAGAAGAGAACACAAATTTCAATGACTGGTTATTAGTAAAAAGAACACACATGCAATAACACTGGTGGATCCATGTGTGGTCTCCGATGAGAACACACATGCAATGACTCTGGTTGTTGTTAGTAAAAAGAGCACACATGCAATGTCACTGGTGGATCCATAGGTGGATTGTGAAAAGAGCACACATGCAATGACACTGGTGGATCCATATGTGGTATGTGAAAAGAACACACATGCATTCACTCTGGTTGTTGTTAATAAAAAGAACACACATGCAATGACACGGGTGGATCCATGTGTGGTCTCTAAAGAGAACACACATTTCAATGACTTTTGTTGTTGTTAATAAAAAGAACACACATGCAATGACACAGGTGGATCCATGTGTGGTCTCTGAAGAGAACACACATGCAATGACTCTGGTTGTTCTTAGTAAAAAGAGCACACACACAATGACACTAGTGGATCGATTGGTGGATTGTGAAAAGAACACACATGCAATGACACTGGTAGATCCATATGTGGTATGTGAAAAGAACCCACATGGAATGACTCGGGTTGTTGTTAGTAAAAAAGAACACACATGCAATGTCACTGGTGGATCCATAGGTGGATTGTGAAAAGGCCACACATGCAATGACACTGGTGGATCCATATGTGGTATGTGAAAAGAACACACATGCAATCACTCTGGTTGTTGTTAATAAAAAGAACACACATGCAATGACACGGGTGGATCCATGTGTGGTCTCTAAAGAGAACACACATTTCAATGACTTTTGTTGTTGTTAGTAAAAAGAACACACATGGAATGACACAGGTGGATCCATGTGTGGTCTGTGAAGAGAACACACATGCAATGACTCTGGTTGTTCTTAGTAAAAAGAGCACACATGCAGTGACACTCGTGGATCGATTGGTGGATTGTGAAAAGAACACACATGCAATGACACTGGTGGATCCATATGTGGTATGTGAACAGAACCCACATGTAATAACTATGTTTGTTGTTAGTAACAAGAACACACATGCAATGACACTGGTGGATCCATGTGTGGTCTCTAAAGAGAACACACATTTCAAGGACACTGGTCGTTGTTAGTAAAAAGAACACACATGCAATGACACTGGTGGATCCATGTGTGGTCTCTGAAGAGAACTCACATGCAATGACTCTAGTGGGTCCATATGTGGTATGTGAAAAGAACACACATGCAATGACTCTGGTTATTGTTACTAAAAAGAACACACATGCAATGACACTGGTAGATCCATAGGTGGATTGTGAAAAGAGCACATATGCAATGACACTGGTGGATCCATATGTGGTATGTGAAAAGAACACACATGCAATGACTCTGGTTGTTATTAGTAAAAAGAACACACATGCAATGACACTGGTGGATCCATAGGTGGATTGTGAAAAGAGCACACATGCAATGACACTGGTGGATCCTTATGTGGTATGTGAAAAGAACACACATGCAATGACTCTGGTTGTTGTTAGTAAAAAGAACACACATGCAATGATATTGGTGGATCCATGTGTGGTCTCTAAAGAGAACACACATTTCAATGACTCCGGTTGTTGTTAGTAAAAAGAGCACACATGCAATGACACTGGTGTTTCCATATGTGGATTGTGAAAAGAACACACATGCAATGACACTAGTGGATCCATATGTGGTATGTGAAAAGAACACACATGCACTGACTCTAGTTGTTGTTAGTAAAAAGAACACACATGAAATGACACTGGTGGATCCATAGGTGGATTGTAAAAAGATCACACAGGCAATGGCACTAGTGGGACCATATGTGGTATGTGAAAAGAACACACATGCAATGACTCTGGTTGTTAGTAAAAAGAACACACATGCAATGACACTGGTGGATCCACAGGTGGATTGTGAAAAGAACACACATGCAATGACACTAGTGGATCCATATGTGGTATGTGAAAAGAACACACATGCAATGACTCTGGTTGTTGTTAGTAACAAGAACACACATGCAATGACACTGGTAGATCCATGTGTGGTCTCTGAAGAGAACAAACATTTCAATGACACTGGTTGTTGTTAGTAAAAAGAACACACATGCAATGACACTGGTGGATCCATGTGTGGTCTCTGAAGAGAACACACATGCAATCACTCTGGTTGTAGTTAGTAAAAAGAGCACACATGCAATGACACTGGTGGATCTAGAGGTGGATTGTGAAAAGAACACACATGCAATGACACTAGTGGGTCCATATGTGGTATGTGAAAAGAACACACATGCAATGACTCTGGTTATTGTTAGTAAAAGAACACACATGCAATGACACTGGTGGATCCATAGGTGGATTGTGAAAAGAGCACACATGCAATGACACTGGTGGATCCATATGTGGTATGTGAAAAGAACACACATGCAATGACTCTGGTTGTTATTAGTAAAAAGAACACACATGGAATGACACTGGTGGATCCATAGGTGGATTGTGAAAAGAGCACACATGCAATGACACTGGTGGATCCTTATGTGGTATGTGAAAAGAACACACATGCAATGACTCTGGTTGTTGTTAGTAAAAAGAACACACATGCAATGACACTAGTGGATCCATGTGTGGTCTCTAAAGAGAACACACATTTCAATGACTCTGGTTGTTGTTAGTCAAAAGAGCACACATGCAATGACACTGGTGGATCCATAGGTGGATTGTGAAAAGAACACACATGCAATGCCACTGGTGGATCCATATGTGGTTTGTGAAAAGAACACACATGAAATGACTCCAGTTGTTGTTAGTAAAAAGAACACACATGCAATGACACTGGTGGATCCATAGGTGGATTGTGAAAAGAACACACAGGCAATGGCACTAGTGGGTCCATATGTGGTATGTCAAAAGAACACACATGCAATGACTCTGGTTGTTAGTAAAAAGAACACACAGGCAATGACACTGGTGGATCCATAGGTGGATTCTGAAAAGGTGCACACATGCAATGACACTCGTGGATCCATTTGTGGTATGTGAAAAGAACACAAACGCAATGACTCCAGTTGTGGTTCGTAAAAAGAACACACATGCAATGACACTGGTGGATCCATGTGTGGTCTCTAAAGAGAACACACATTTCAATGACACTGGTTGATCCATATGTGGTATGTTGAAAGAACACACATGCAATGACACTGGTGGATCCATAGGTGGATTGTGAAAAGAGCACACATGCAATGACACTAGTGGAAACATATGTGGTATGTGAAAAGAACACACATGCAATGACTCTAGTTGGTGTTAGTAAAAAGAACACACATGCAATGACACCGGTGGATCCATGTGTGGTCGCTGAAGAGAACACACATTTCAATGACTCTGGTTGTTAGTAAAAAGAACACACATGCAATGACACTGGTGGATCCATGTGTGGTCTCTGATGAGAACACACATGCAATGACTTTGGTTATTGTTAGTAAAAAGAGCACACAAGCAATGACACTGGTGGATCCATAGGTGGATTGTGAAAAGAACACACATGCAATGACACTAGTGGATCCATATGTGCTATGTGAAAAGAACACACAGGCAATGACTCTGGTTGTTGTTAGTAACAAGAACACACATGTAATGACACTAGTGGATCCATGTATGGTCTCTGAAGAGAACACACATTTCAATGACACTGGTTGTTGTTTGTAAAAAGAACACACATGCAATGACACTGGTGGATCCATGTGTGGTCTCTGAAGAGCAGACACATGCAATGACTCTGGTTGTAGTTAGTAAAAATAGCACACATGCATTGACACTGGTGGATCCAGAGGTGGATTGTGAAAAGAACACACATGCAATGACACTGGTGGATCCATGTGTGGTCTCTAAAGAGAACACACATGCAATGACTCTGGTTGTTGTTAGTTAAAAAGGCACACATGCAATGACACTGGTGGATCCATAGGTCGTTTGTGAAAAGAACAAAAATGCAATGACACTAGTGGATCCATATGTGGTATGTGAAAAGAACACACATGCACTGACTCTGGTTGTTGTTAGAAAAAAGAACACACATGCAATGACACTGGTGGATCCATAGGTTGATTGTGAAAAGAGCACACATGCAATGACACTAGTGGGTCCATATGTGGTATGTGAAAAGAACACACATGCAATGACTCTAGTTGTTGTTAGTAAAAAGAACACACATGCAATGACACTGGTGGATCCATAGGTGGATTGTGAAAAGAGCACACATGCAATGACACTAGTGGATCCATATGTGGTATCTGAAAAGAACACACATGCAATGACTCTGGTTGTTGTTAGTAAAAAGAACACACATGCAATGACACTGGTGGATCCATCTGTGGTCGCTGAAGAGAACACACGTTTGAATGACTCTCTTTGTTTTTAGTAAAAATAATACACATGGAATGACACAGGTGGATCCATTTGTGGTCTCTGAAGAGAACACACATGCAATGACTGTGTTTGTTGTTAGTAAAAAGAGCACACATAGAATGACACTGGTGGATCCATAGGTGGATTGTGAAAAGAACACACATGCAATGACACTGGTGGATCCATATGTGGTATGTGAAAATAACACACATGCAATGACTCTGGTTGTTGTTAGTAACAAGAACACACATGCAATGACACTAGTAGATCCATGTGTGATCTCTGAAGAGAAGAAACATTTCAATGACACTGGTTGTTGTTAGTCAAAATAACACACATGCAATGACGCTGGTGGATCCATGTGTGGTCTCTAAAGAGAACACACATGCAATGACTCTGGTTGTTGTTAGTAAAAAGAGCACACATGCAATGACACTGGTGGATCCATAGGTGGATTGTGAAAAGAACACACATGCAATGACAATAGTGGATCCATATGTGGTATGTGAAAAGAACACACATGGAATGACTCTGGTTGTTGTTAGTAAAAAAGAACACACATGCAATGTCACTGGTGGATCCATAGGTGGATTGTGAAAAGAGCACACATGCAATGACACTGGTGGATCCATATGTGGTATGTGAAAAGAACACACATGCAATCACTCTGGTTATTGTTAATAAAAAGAACACACATGCAATGACACTGGTGGATCCATAGGTGGATTGTGAAAAGAGCACACATGCAATGACACTGGTGGATATATTTGTGGTATGTGAAAAGAACAGACATGCAATGACTCCAGTTGTTGTTAGTAAAAAGAACACACATGCAGTGACACAGGTGGATCCATGTGTTGTCTCTGAAGAAAACACACATTTCAATGACACTGGTTGATCCATATGTGGTATGTGAAAAGAACACACATGCAATGACACTGGTGGATCCATAGGTGGATTGTGATAAGAGCACACATGCAATGACACTAGTGGAAACATATGTCGTATGTGAAAAGAACACACATGCAATGACTCTGGTTGGTGTTAGTAAAAAGACAACACATGCAATGACACTGGTGGATCCATGTGTGGTATGTGAATAGAACACACATTTCAATGACTCTAGTTGTTGTTAGTAAAAAGAACACACATGCAATGACACTTGTGGATCCATGTGTGGTCTCTGAAGAGAACACACATGCAATGACTCTAGTTGTTGTTAGTAAAACGAGCACACATGCAATGACACTTTTGGATTCATAGGTGGATTGTGAAAAGAACACACATGCAATGACACTGGTGGACACATAAGTGGTATGTGAAAATAACACACATGCAATGACTCTGGTTGTTGTTAGTAACAAGAACACACATGCAATGACACTGGTGGATACATGTGTGGTCAATAAAGAGAACACACATTTCAATGACACTGGTGGATCCATATGTGGTATGTGAAAAGAACACACACGCAATGACACTGGTGGATCCATATGTGGTATGTGAAAAGAACACACATGCAATGACTCTAGTTGTTGTTAGTAAAAGGAACACACATGCAATGACACTGGTGGATCCATAGGTGGATTGTGAAATGATCACACATGCA
Organism: Avena sativa; assembly: GCA_916181665.1. Lineage (NCBI taxonomy): Eukaryota > Viridiplantae > Streptophyta > Magnoliopsida > Poales > Poaceae > Avena > Avena sativa. Next base: position 422,306,729 of record OV702287.1, on the reverse strand, counting down.
ATGACACTGGTGGATCCATATGTGGTATGTGAAAAGAACACACATGCAATGACTCTGGTTGTTGTTAGTAAAAATAGCACACATGCAATGACACTGGTGGATCCATGTGTGGTCTCTAAAGACAACACACATTTCAATTACTCTGGTTGTTGTTAGTAAAAAGAACACACATGCAATCACACAGGTGGATCCATGTGTGGTCTCTAAAGAGAACACATATGCAATGACTCTAGTTGTTGTTAGTAAAAAGAGCACACATGCAATGACACTGGTGGATCCATAGGTGGATTGTGAAAAGAACACACATGCAATGACACTGGTGGATCCATATGTGGTATGTGAAAAGAACACACATGCAGTGACTCTGGTTGTTGTTAGTAACAAGAACACGCATGCAATGACACTGGTAGATCCATGTGTGGTCTCTGAAGAGAACAAACATTTCAATGACACCGGTTGTTGTTAGTAAAAAGAACACACATGCAATGACACTAGTGGATCCATGTGTGGTCTCTGAAGAGAACACACATGCAATCACTCTGGTTGTAGTTAGTAAAAAGAGCACACATGCAATGACACTGGTGGATCTAGAGGTCGATTGTGAAAAGAACACACATCCAATGACACTAGTAGGTCCATATGTGGTATGTGAAAAGAACACACATGCAATGACTCTGGTTATTGTTAGTAAAAAGAACACACATGCAATGACACTGGTGGATCCATAGGTGGATTGTGAAAAGAGCACACATGCAATGACACTGGTGGATCCATATGTGGTATGTGAAAAGAACACACATGCAATGACTCTGGTTGTTATTAGTAAAAAGAACACACATGCAATTACACTGGTGGATCCATAGGTGGATTGTGAAAAGAGCACACATGCAATGACACTGGTGGATGCATATGTGGTATGTGAAAAGAACACACATGCAATGACTCTGGTTATTGTTAGTAAAAAGAACACACATGCAATGACACTGGTGGATCCATAGGTGGATTGTGAAAAGATCACACATGCAATGGCACTAGTGGGTCCATATGTGGTATGTGAAAAGAACACACATGCAATGACTCTGGTTGTTAGTAAAAAGAACACACATGCAATGACACTGGTGGATCCATAGGTGGATTGTGAAAAAGAGCACACATGCAATGACAGTGGTGGATCCATTTGTGGTATGTGAAAAGAACACACACGCAGTGACTCTAGTTGTGGTTCGTAAAAAGAACACACATGCAATGGCACTGGTGGATCCATGTGTGGTCTCTGAAGAGAACACACATTTCAATGACACTGGTTGATCCATATGTGGTATGTTGAAAGAACACACATGCAATGACACTGGTGGATCCATAGGTGGATTGTGAAAAGAGCACACATGCAATGACACTAGTGGAAACATATGTGGTATGTGAAAAGAACACACATGCAATGACTCTAGTTGGTGTTAGTAAAAAGAACACATAGGCAATGACACTGGTGGATCCATGTGTGGTCGCTGAAGAGAACACACATTTCAATGACTCTAGTTGTTGTTAGTAAAAATAACACACATGCAATGACACTGGTGGATCGATGTGTGGTCTCTGATGAGAACACACATGCAATGACTCTGGTTGTTGTTAGTAAAAAGATAACACATGCAATGACACTGGTGGATCCATAGGTGGATTGTGAAAAGAACACACATGCAATGACACTGGTGGATCCATACGTGCTATGTGAAAAGAACACACATGCAATGACTCTGGTTGTTGTTAGTAACAAGAACACACATGTAATGAGACTGGTGGATCCATGTGTGGTCTCTGAAGAGAACACACATTTCAATGACACTGTTTGTTGTTTGTAAAAAGAACACACATGCAATGACACTGGTGGATCCATGTGTGGTCTCTGAAGAGCACACACATGCAATGACTCTGGTTGTAGTTAGTAAAAAGAGCACACATGCAATGACACTGGTGGATCCGGAGGTGGATTGTGAAATGAACACACATGCAATGACACTGGTGGATCCATATGTGGTATGTGAAAAGAACACAGATGCAATGACTCTGGTTATTGTTAGTAAAAAGAACACACATGCAATGACACTGGTGGATTGTGAAAAGAGCACACATGCAATGACACTGGTGGATCCATATGTGGTATGTGAAAAGAACACACATGCAATCACTCTGGTTGTTGTTAGTAAAAAGAACACACATGCAATGACACTGGTGGATCCATAGGCGGATTGTGAAAAGAGCACACATGCAATGACACTGGTGGATCCATATGTGGTATGTGAAAGAACACACATGCAATGACTCTGGTTGTTGTTAGTAAAAAGAACACAATGCAATGACACTGGTGGATCCATCTATGGTCGCTGAAGAGAACACACATTTCAATGACTCTGGTCGTTGTTAGTAAAAAGAACACACATGGAATGACACAAGTGGATCCATGTGTGGTCTCTGAAGAGAACACACATGCAATGACTCTGGTTGTTGTTAGTAAAAAGAGCACACATAGAATGACACTGGTGGATCCATAGGTGGATTGTGAAAAGAACACACATGCAATGACACTGGTGGATCCATATGTGGTATATGAAAATAACACACATGCAATGACTATGGTTGTTGTTAGTAACAAGAACACACATGCAATGGCACTAGTAGATCCATGTGCGATCTCTGAAGAGAACAAACATTTCAATGACACTGGTTGTTGTTAGTCAAAATAACACACATGCAATGACACTGGTTGTTGTTAGTAAAAAAGAACACACAGGCAATGTCACTGGTGGATCCATAGGTGGATTGTGAAAAGAGCACACATGCAATGACACTTGTGGATCCATATGTGGTATGTGAAAAGAACACACATGCAATCACTCTGGTTGTTGTTAATAGAAAGAACACACATGCAATGACACTGGTGGATCCATCTGTGGTCGCTCAAGAGAACACACATTTGAATGACTCTGGTTGTTGTTAGTAAAAAGAACACACATGCAATGACACTGGTGGATCCATGTGTGGTCTCTGAAGAGAACACCCATGCAATGACTCTGGTTGTTGTTAGTAAAAATAGCACACATGCAATGACACTGGTGGATTCATAGGTGGATTGTGAAAAGAACACACATGCAATGATACTGGTGGACACATATGTGGTATGTCACAAGAACACGCATGCAATGACTCTGGTTGTTGTTAGTAACAAGAACACACATGCAACGACACTGGTGGATCCATGTGTCATATCTAAAGAGAACACACATTTCAATGACACTGGTGGATTCATATGTGGTAGGTGAAAAGAACACACATTCAATGACACTGGTGGATCCATAGGTGTATTGTGAAAAGAGCACACATGCAATGACACTGGTGGATCCATATGTGGTATCTAAAGAGAACAGACATGCAATGACTCTGGTTATTGTTAGTAAAAAGACCACACATACAAGGACACTGGTAGATCCATAGTTGGATTGTGAAAAGAACACACGTGCAATGACTCTGGTTGTTGTTAGTAACAAGAACACACATGCAATGACACTGGTGGATCCATGTGCGCTCTCTGAAGGGAACACACATTTCAATGACACTGGTTGTTGTTAGTAAAAAGAACACACATGCAATGGCACTGGTAGATCCATGTGTGGTATCTAAAGAGAACACATATTTCAATGAGTCTGGTTGTTGTTAGTAAAAAGAACACACATGCAATGACACTGGTGGATCCATGTGTGGTCTCTGAAGAGAACACACATGCAGTGACTCTGGTTGTAGTTAGTAAAAAGAGCACACATGCAAAGACACTGTTGGATCCATAGGTGGATTGTGAAAATAACACACATGAAATGACACTGGTGGATCCATATGTGGTATGTGAAAAGAACACACATGAAATGACTCTAGTTGTTGTTATAAAAAGAACACACATGCAATGACACTGGTGGATCCATGTGTGGTCTCTTAAGAGAACACACATTTCAATGACTCTCGTTGTTAGTAAAAAGAATACACATGCAATGACATCGGTGGATCCATGTGTGGACTCTAAAAAGAACACACATGCAATGACACTAATAGGTGGATTGTGAAAAGATCACACATGCAATGACACTGGTGGATCCATATGTGGTATGTGAAAAGAACACACATGCAATGACTCTTGTTGGTGTAAGTAAAAAGAACACCCATGCAATGACACTGGTGGATCCATGTGTGGTCTCTGAAGAGAACACACATTTAAATGACTCTGGTTGTTGTTAGTAAAAAGAACACACATGCAATGACACTGGTGGATCCATGTGTGGTCTCCGAAGATAACACACATGCAATGACTCTAGTTGTTAGTAAAAAAGCACACATGGAATGACACTGGTGGATCCATAGGTGGATTCTGAAAAGAACACATATGCAATGACACTAGTGGATCCATATGTGGTATGTGAAAAGAACAGACATGCAATGACTCTGGTTGTTGTTAGTAACAAGAACACACATGCAATGACACTGGTAGATCCATGTGTGGTCTCTAAAGAGAACACACATTTCAATGACTCTGGTTGTTGTTAGTAAAAAGAACACACATGCAATGACACTGGTGGATCCATGGGTGGATTGTGAAAAGAGCACACATGCAATGACACTGGTGGATCCATATGTGGTATGTGAAAAGAACACACATGCAATGACTCTGGTTGTTGTTAGTAAAAAGAACACACATGCAATGACACTGGTGGATCCATAGGTGGATTGTGAAAAGAGCACACATGCAATGACACTGGTGGATCCATATGTGGTATGTGAAAAGAACACACATGCAATGACTCTGGTTGTTGTTAGTAAAAAGAACACACGTGCAATGACTCTGGTTGTTGTTAGTAACAAGAACACACATGCAATGACACTGGTGGATCCATGTGCGCTCTCTGAAGGGAACACACATTTCAATGACACTGGTTGTTGTTAGTAAAAAGAACACACATGCAATGGCACTGGTAGATCCATGTGTGGTATCTAAAGAGAACACATATTTCAATGAGTCTGGTTGTTGTTAGTAAAAAGAACACACATGCAATGACACTGGTGGATCCATGTGTGGTCTCTGAAGAGAACACACATGCAGTGACTCTGGTTGTAGTTAGTAAAAAGAGCACACATGCAAAGACACTGTTGGATCCATAGGTGGATTGTGAAAATAACACACATGAAATGACACTGGTGGATCCATATGTGGTATGTGAAAAGAACACACATGAAATGACTCTAGTTGTTGTTATAAAAAGAACACACATGCAATGACACTGGTGGATCCATGTGTGGTCTCTTAAGAGAACACACATTTCAATGACTCTCGTTGTTAGTAAAAAGAATACACATGCAATGACATCGGTGGATCCATGTGTGGACTCTAAAAAGAACACACATGCAATGACACTAATAGGTGGATTGTGAAAAGATCACACATGCAATGACACTGGTGGATCCATATGTGGTATGTGAAAAGAACACACATGCAATGACTCTTGTTGGTGTAAGTAAAAAGAACACCCATGCAATGACACTGGTGGATCCATGTGTGGTCTCTGAAGAGAACACACATTTAAATGACTCTGGTTGTTGTTAGTAAAAAGAACACACATGCAATGACACTGGTGGATCCATGTGTGGTCTCCGAAGATAACACACATGCAATGACTCTAGTTGTTAGTAAAAAAGCACACATGGAATGACACTGGTGGATCCATAGGTGGATTCTGAAAAGAACACATATGCAATGACACTAGTGGATCCATATGTGGTATGTGAAAAGAACAGACATGCAATGACTCTGGTTGTTGTTAGTAACAAGAACACACATGCAATGACACTGGTAGATCCATGTGTGGTCTCTAAAGAGAACACACATTTCAATGACTCTGGTTGTTGTTAGTAAAAAGAACACACATGCAATGACACTGGTGGATCCATGGGTGGATTGTGAAAAGAGCACACATGCAATGACACTGGTGGATCCATATGTGGTATGTGAAAAGAACACACATGCAATGACTCTGGTTGTTGTTAGTAAAAAGAACACACATGCAATGACACTGGTGGATCCATAGGTGGATTGTGAAAAGAGCACACATGCAATGACACTGGTGGATCCATATGTGGTATGTGAAAAGAACACACATGCAATGACTCTGGTTGTTGTTAGTAAAAAGAACACACGTGCAATGACTCTGGTTGTTGTTAGTAACAAGAACACACATGCAATGACACTGGTGGATCCATGTGCGCTCTCTGAAGGGAACACACATTTCAATGACACTGGTTGTTGTTAGTAAAAAGAACACACATGCAATGGCACTGGTAGATCCATGTGTGGTATCTAAAGAGAACACATATTTCAATGAGTCTGGTTGTTGTTAGTAAAAAGAACACACATGCAATGACACTGGTGGATCCATGTGTGGTCTCTGAAGAGAACACACATGCAGTGACTCTGGTTGTAGTTAGTAAAAAGAGCACACATGCAAAGACACTGTTGGATCCATAGGTGGATTGTGAAAATAACACACATGAAATGACACTGGTGGATCCATATGTGGTATGTGAAAAGAACACACATGAAATGACTCTAGTTGTTGTTATAAAAAGAACACACATGCAATGACACTGGTGGATCCATGTGTGGTCTCTTAAGAGAACACACATTTCAATGACTCTCGTTGTTAGTAAAAAGAATACACATGCAATGACATCGGTGGATCCATGTGTGGACTCTAAAAAGAACACACATGCAATGACACTAATAGGTGGATTGTGAAAAGATCACACATGCAATGACACTGGTGGATCCATATGTGGTATGTGAAAAGAACACACATGCAATGACTCTTGTTGGTGTAAGTAAAAAGAACACCCATGCAATGACACTGGTGGATCCATGTGTGGTCTCTGAAGAGAACACACATTTAAATGACTCTGGTTGTTGTTAGTAAAAAGAACACACATGCAATGACACTGGTGGATCCATGTGTGGTCTCCGAAGATAACACACATGCAATGACTCTAGTTGTTAGTAAAAAAGCACACATGGAATGACACTGGTGGATCCATAGGTGGATTCTGAAAAGAACACATATGCAATGACACTAGTGGATCCATATGTGGTATGTGAAAAGAACAGACATGCAATGACTCTGGTTGTTGTTAGTAACAAGAACACACATGCAATGACACTGGTAGATCCATGTGTGGTCTCTAAAGAGAACACACATTTCAATGACTCTGGTTGTTGTTAGTAAAAAGAACACACATGCAATGACACTGGTGGATCCATGGGTGGATTGTGAAAAGAGCACACATGCAATGACACTGGTGGATCCATATGTGGTATGTGAAAAGAACACACATGCAATGACTCTGGTTGTTGTTAGTAAAAAGAACACACATGCAATGACACTGGTGGATCCATAGGTGGATTGTGAAAAGAGCACACATGCAATGACACTGGTGGATCCATATGTGGTATGTGAAAAGAACACACATGCAATGACTCTGGTTGTTGTTAGTAAAAAGAACACACATGCAATGACACTGGTAGATCCATCTGTGGTCGCTGAAGAGAATACACATTTCAATAACTCTCGTTGTTGTTAGTAAAAAGAGCACACATAGAATGACACTAGTGGATCCATAGGTGGATTGTGAAAAGAAAACACATGCAATGACACTGGTGGATCCATATGTGGTATGTGAAAATAACACACATGCAATGACTCTGGTTGTTGTTAGTAACAAGAACACACATGCAATTAGACTATTAGATCCATGTGTGATCTCTGAAGAGAACAAACATTTCAATGACACTGGTTGTTGTTAGTCAAAATAACACACATGCAATGACACTGGTGGATCCATGTGTGGTCTCTGAAGAGAACACACATGCAATGACTCTGGTTGTTGTTAGTAAAAAGAGACACATGCAATGACACTGGTGGATCCATAGGTGTATTGTGAAAAGAACACACATGCATTGACACTAGTGGATCCATATGTGGTATGTGAAAAGAGCACACATAGAATGACTCTGGTTGTTGTTAGTAAAAAAGAAGACACATTTAATGTCACTGGTGGATCCATAGGTGGATTGTGAAAAGAGCACACATGCAATGACACTGGTGGACCCATATGTGGTATGTGAAAAGAACACACATGCAATCACTCTGGTTGTTGTTAATAAAAAGAACACACATGCAATGACACTGGTGGATCCATAGGTGGACTGTGAAAAGAGCACACATGCAATGACACTGGTGGATCCATTTGTGGTATGTGAAAAGAACACACATTTGAATGACTCTGGTTGTTGTTAGTAAAAAGGAATCACATGCAATGACACTGGTGGATCCATGTGTGGTCTCTAAAGAGAACACACATGCAATGACTCTAGTTGTAGTTAGTAAAAAGTGCACACATGCAAAGACACTGTTGGATCCATAGGTGGATTGTGAAAACAACACACATACAATGACACTGGTGGATCCATATGTGGTATGTGAAAAGAACACACAAGCAATGATTCTGGTTGTGGTTAGTAACAAGAACACACATGCAATGACACTGGTGGATCCATGTGTGGTCTCTAAAGATAGCACACATTTCAATGACACTGGAGGATCCATATGTGGTATGTGAAAAGAACACACATGCAATGACACTGGTGGAGCCATAGGTGGATTGTGAAAAGAGCACACATGCAATGACACTGGTGGATCCATGTGTGGTCTCTGAAGAGAGCACACATTTCAATGACACTGGTGGATCCATATGTGGTATGTGAAAACAACAAACATGCAATTACACTAGTGGATCCATAGGTGGATTGTGAAAAGAGCACACATGCAATGACACTAGTGCATCCATATGTGGTATCTGAAGAGAACACACATTTCAATGACTCTGGTTGTTGTTAGTAAAAACCACACTCATGCAATGACACTGGTGGATCCATGCGTGGTCTCTGAAGAGAACACACATGCAATGACTCTGGTTGTTGTTAGTAAAAAGAGCACACATGCAATGACACTAGTGGATCCATAGGTGGATTGTGAAAAGAACACACATGCAATGACACTGGTGGATCCATATGTGGTATGTGAAAGGAACACACATGCAATCACTCTAGTTCTTGTTAGTAACAAGAACACACATGCAATGACATTGGTAGATCCATGTGTGGTCTATGAAGAGAACAAACATTTCAATGAAACTGGTTGTTGTTAGCAAAAAGAACACACATGCAATGACACTGGTGGATCCATGTGTGGTCTCTAAAGAGAACACACATGCAACGACTTTGGTTGTTGTTAGTAAAAACAGCACGCATGCAATGACACTGGTGGATCCATAGATGGATTGTGAAAGGAACACACATGCAATGACACTAGTGGATCCATATGTGGTATGTGAAAAGAACACATATGAAATGACTCCAGTTGTTGTTATTGAAAAGAACACACATGCATTGACACTGGTGGATCCATAGGTGGATTGTGAAAAGAGAACATATACAATGACACTGGTGGATCCATATGTGGTATGTGAAAAGAACACACATGCAATGACTCTGGTTGTTAGTAAAAAGAACACACATGCAATGACACTGGTGGATCCATGTGTGGTCTCTGAAGAGATCACTCATTTCAATGACTCTGGTTGTTTTTAGTAAAAAGAACACACATGTAATGACTCTGGGTGTTGTTCGTAAAAATAGAACACATGCAATGACACTGGTGGATCCATAGGTGGATTGTGAAAAGAACACCCCTGAAGTGACACTGGTGGATCCATATGTGGTATGTGAAAAGAACACACATGCAATGACTCTGGTTGTTGTTAGTAACAAGAACACACATGCAATGACACTGGTAGATCCATGTGTGGTCTCTAAAGAGAACACACATTTCAATGACTCTGGTTGTTGTTAGTAAAAAGAACACAGATGCAATGACACTGGTGGATACATGGGTGGATTGTGAAAAGAGCACACATGCAATGACACTGGTGGATCCATATGTGGTATGTAAAAAGAACACACGTGCAATGACTCTGGTTGTTGTTAGTAAAAAGAACACACATGCAATGACACTGGTGGATCCATAGGTGGATTGTGAAAAGAGCACACATGCAATGACACTGGTGGATCCATATGTGGTATGTGAAAAGAACACACATGCAATGACTCTGGTTGTTGTTAGTAAAAAGAACACACATGCAATGACACTGGTGGATCCATCTGTGGTCGCTGAAGAGAATACACATTTCAATGACTCTGGTTGTTGTTAGTAAAAAGAACACACATGGAATGACACAGGTGGATCCATGTGTGGTCTTTGAAGAGAACACACATGCAATGACTCTGGTTGTTGTTAGTAAAAAGAGCACACATAGAATGACACTGGTGGATCCATAGGTGGATTGTGAAAAGAACACACATGCAATGACACTGGTGGATCCATATGTGGTATGTGAAAATAACACACATGCAATGACTCTGGTTGTTGTTAGTAACAAGAACACACATGCAATTACACTAGTAGATCCATGTGTGATCTCTGAAGAGAACAAACATTTCAATGACACTGGTGGATCCATGTGTGGTCTCTGAAGAGAACACACATGCAATGACTCTGGTTGTTGTTAGTAAAAAGAGCACACGTGCAATGACACTGGTGGATCCATAGGTGGATTGTGAAAAGAACGCACATGCAAAGACACTTGTGGATCCATATGTGGTATGTGAAAAGAACACACATAGAATGACTCTGGTTGTTGTTAGTAAAAAAGAAGACACATGCAATGTCACTGGTGGATCCATAGGTGGATTGTGAAAAGAGCACACATGCAATGACACTGGTGGACCCATATGTGGTATGTGAAAAGAACACACATGCAATCACTCTGGTTGTTGTTAATAAAAATAACACACATGCAATGACACTGGTGGATCCATAGGTGGATTGTGAAAAGAGCACACATGCAATGACACTGGTGGATCCATTTGTGGCATGTGAAAAGAACACACATGCAATGACTCCAGTTGTTGTTAATAAAAAGAACACACATGTAATGACACTGGTGGATCCATGTGTGGTCTCTAAAGAGAACACACATGCAATGACTCTGGCTGTTGTTAGTAAAAAGAGAACACATGCAATGACACTGGTGGATTCATAGGTGGATCGTGAAAAGAACACACATGCAATGACACTAGTGGACACATATGTGGTATGTGAAAAGAACACACATGCAATGATTCTGGTTGCTGTTAGTAACAAGAACACACATGCAATGACACTGGTGGATCCATGTGTGGTCTCTAAAGATAGCACACATTTCAATGACACTGGTGGATCCATATGTGGTATGTGAAAAGAACACACATGCAATGACACTGGTGGAGCCATAGGTGGATTGTGAAAAGAGCACACATGCAATGACACTCCTGGATCCATATGTGGTATCTGAAGAGAACAGACATGCAATGACTCTGGTTGTTGTTAGTAAAAAGAGCACACATACAAGGACACTGGTTGATCCGTAGTTGGATTGTGAAAAGAACACACATGCAATGACTCTGGTTGTTGTTAGCAACAAGAACACACATGCAATGACACTGGTGGATCCATGTGTGCTCTCTGAAGAGAACACACATTTCAATGACACTTGTTGTTGTTAGTAAAAAGAACACACATGCAATGGCACTAGTGGATCCATGTGTGGTATCTAAAGAGAACACACATTTGAATGACTCTGGTTGTAGTTAGTAAAAAGAGGACACATGCAAAGACACTGTTGGATCCATAGGTGGATTGTGAAAAGAGCACACATGCAATGACACTGGTGGATCCATGTGTGGTCTCTGAAGAGATCACACATGCAATGACTCTGGCTGTTGTTAGTAAAAATAGCACACATGCAATGACACTGGTGGATTCATAGGTGGATTGTGAAAAGAACACACATGCAATGACACTGGTGGACACATATGTGGTATGTGAAAAGAACACACATGCAATGATTCTGGTTGTTGTTAGTAACAAGAACACACATGCAATGACACTGGTGGATCCATGTGTGGTCTCTAAAGATAGCACACATTTCAATGACACTGGTGGATCCATATGTGGTATGTGAAAAGAACACACATGCAATGACACTGGTGGAGCCATAGGTGGATTGTGAAAAGAGCACACATGCAATGACACTACTGGATCCATATGTGGTATCTGAAGAGAACAGACATGCAATGACTCTGGTTGTTGTTAGTAAAAAGAGCACACATACAAGGACACTGGTAGATCCATAGTTGGATTGTGAAAAGAACACACATGCAATGACTCTGGTTGTTGTTAGCAACAAGAACACACATGCAATGACACTGGTGGATCCATGTGTGCTCTCTGAAGAGAACACACATTTCAATGACACTTGTTGTTGTTAGTAAAAAGAACACACATGCAATGGCACTAGTGGATCCATGTGTGGTATCTAAAGAGAACACACATTTGAATGACTCTGGTTGTAGTTAGTAAAAAGAGGACACATGCAAAGACACTGTTGGATCCATAGGTGGATTGTGAAAAGAACACACATGCAATGACACTGGTGGATCCATATGTGGTATGTGAAATGAACACACATGAAATGACTCTAGTTGTTGTTAGGAAAAAGAACACACATGCAATGACACTGGTGGATCCATGTGTGGTCTCTTAAGAGAACACACATTTCAATGACCCTGGTTGTTGTTAGTAAAAAAGAATACACATGCATTGACACCGGTGGATCCATGTATGGACTCTAAAGAGAACACACATGCAATGACTCTGGTTGTTGTTAGTAAAAAGAGCACACATGCAACGACACTGGTGGATCCATAGGTGGACTGTGAAAAGAACACACATGCAATGCCACTGGTGGATCCATATGTGGTATGTGAAAAGAACACACATGAAATGACTCCAGTTGTTGTTAGTGAAAAGAACACACATGCAATGACACTGGTGGATCCATAGGTGGATTGTGAAAAGAGAACACATACAACGACACTGGTGGATCCATATGTGGTATGTGAAAAGAACACACATACAATGACCCCAGTTGTTTTTAGTAAAAAGAACACACATGCAATGACACAAGTGGATCCATGTGTGCTCTCTGAAGAGAACACGCATGCAATGACTCTGGGTTTTGTTCGTAAAAATAACACACATGCAATGACACTGGTGGATCCATAGGTGGATTGTGAAAAGAACACCCATGCAATGACACTGGTGGATCCATATGTGGTATGTGAAAAGAACACACATGCAATGACTCTGGTTGTTGTTAGTAACAAGAACACACATGCAGTTACACTGCTAGATCCATGTGTGGTCTCTGAAGAGAACACACGTTTCAATGACACTGGTTGTTGTTAGTAAAAATAACACACATGCAATGACACTAGTGGATCCATGTGTGGTCTCTGAAGAGAACACACATGCAATGACTCTGGTTGTTGCTAGTGAAAATAGCACAGATGCAATGACACTGGTGGATCCATAGCTAGATTGTGAAAAGAACACACATGCAATGACACTAGTGGATCCATATGTGGTATGTGAATAGAACACACATGCAATGACTTTGGTTGTTGTTAGTAAAAAGAACACACATGCAATGACACTAGTGGATCCATAGGTGGATTGTGAAAAGAGCACACATGCAATGACACTGGTGGATCCGTATTTGGTATGTGAAAAGAACACACATGCAATGACTCTGGTTGTTGTTAGTAAAAAGAACACACATTCAATGACATTGGTGGATCCATAGGTGGATTGTGAAATGAGCACACATGCAATGACACTAGTGGATCCATTTGTGGTATGTGAAAAGAACACACATGCAATGACTCTAGTTGTTGTTAGTAAAAAGAACACACATGCAATGACACTGGTAGATCCATATGTCGTATGTGAAAAGAACAAACATGCAATGACACTAGTGGATCCATATGTGGATTGTGAAAAGAGCACACATGCAATGACACTGGTGGATCCATATGTGGTATGTGAAAATAACACACATGCAATGACTCTGGTTGGTGTTAGTAAAAAGAACACCCATGCAATGACACTGGTGGATCCATGTGTGGTGTCTGAAGAGAACACACATTTCAATGACTCTGGTTGTTGTTAGTAAAAAGAACACACATGCAATGACACTGGTGGATCCATGTGTGCTCTCTGAAGAGAACACACATGCAATGACTCTAGTTGTAGTTAGTAAAAAGAGCACACATGTAAAGACACTGTTGGATCCATAGGTGGATTGTGAAAAGAACACACATGCAATGACACTGGTGGATCCATATGTGGTATGTGAAATGAACACACATGAAATGACTCTAGTTGTTTTTAGTAAAAAGAAACCACATGCAATGACACTGGTGGATCCATGTGTGGTCTCTTAAGAGAACACACATTTCAATGACTCTGGTTGTTGTTAGTAAAAAAGAATACACATGCATTGACACCGGTGGATCCATGTGTGGACTCTAAAGAGAACACACATGCAATGACTCTGGTTGTTGTTAGTAAAAAGAGCACACATGCAACGACACTGGTGGATCCATAGGTGGATTGTGAAAAGAACACACATGCAATGCCACTGGTGGATCCATATGTGGTATGTGAAAAGAACACACATGAAATGACTCCAGTTGTTGTTAGTGAAAAGAACACACATGCAATGACACTGGTGGATCCATAGGTGGATTGTGAAAAGAGAACACATACAATGACACTGGTGGATCCATATGTGGTATGTGAAAAGAACACACATGCAATGACTCTGGTTGTTGTTAGTAAAAAGAACACACATGCAATGACACTGGTGGATCCATGTGTGGTCTCTAAAGAGAACACACATTTCAATGACTCTGGTTGTTTTTAGTAAAAAGAACACACATGCAATGACACAGGTGGATCCATGTGTGCTCTCTGAAGAGAACACGCATGCAATGACTCTGGGTGTTTTTCGTAAAAATAACACACATGCAATGACACTGGTGGATCCATAGGTGGATTGTGAAAAGAACACCCATGCAATGACACTGGTGGATCCATATGTGGTATGTGAAAAGAACACACATGCAATGACTCTGGTTGTTGTTAGTAACAAGAACACACATGCAATTACACTGGTAGATCCATGTGTGGTCTCTAAAGAGAACACACATTTAAATGACACTGGCTGTTGTTAGTAAAAATAACACACATGCAATGACACTAGTGGATCCATGTGTGGTCTCTGAAGAGAACACACATGCAATGACTCTGGTTGTTGTTAGTGAAAATAGCACAGATGCAATGACACTGGTGGATCCATAGCTGGATTGTGAAAAGAACACACATGCAATGACACTAGTGGATCCATATGTGGTATGTGAATAGAACACACATGCAATGACTTTGGTTGTTGTTAGTAAAAAGAACACACATGCAATGACACTAGTGGATCCATAGGTGGATTGTGAAAAGAGCACACATGCAATGACACTGGTGGATCCGTATTTGGTATGTGAAAAGAACACACATGCAATGACTCTGATTGTTGTTAGTAAAAAGAACACACATTCAATGACATTGGTGGATCCATAGGTGGATTGTGAAATGAGCACACATGCAATGACACTAGTGGATCCATTTGTGGTATGTGAAAAGAACACACATGCAATGACTCCAGTTGTTGTTAGTAAAAAGAACACACATGCAATGACACTGGTAGATCCATATGTCGTATGTGAAAAGAACAAACATGCAATGACACTAGTGGATCCATAGGTGGATTGTGAAAAGAGCACACATGCAATGACACTGGTGGATCCATATGTGGTATGTGAAAAGAACACACATGCAATGACTCTGGTTGGTGTTAGGAAAAAGAACACCCATGCAATGACACTGGTGGATCCATGTGTGGTCTCTGAAGAGAACACACATTTCAATGACTCTGGTTGTTGTTAGTAAAAAGAACACACATGCAATGACACTGGTGGATCCATGTGTGCTCTCTGAAGAGAACACACATGCAATGACTCTAGTTGTAGTTAGTAAAAAGAGCACACATGCAAAGACACTGTTGGATCCATAGGTGGATTGTGAAAAGAACACACATGCAATGACACTGGTGGATCCATATGTGGTATGTGAAAAGAACACACATGCAATGACTCTGGTTGTTGTTAGTAAAAAGAACACACATGCAATGACACTGGTGGATCCATGTGTGGTCTCTAAAGAGAACACACATTTCAATGACTCTGGTTGTTTTTAGTAAAAAGAACACACATGTAATGACACAGGTGGATCCATGTGTGCTCTCTGAAGAGAACACGCATGCAATGACTCTGGGTTTTGTTCGTAAAAATAACACACATGCAATGACACTGGTGGATCCATAGGTGGATTGTGAAAAGAACACCCATGCAATGACACTGGTGGATCCATATGTGGTATGTGAAAAGAACACACATGCAATGACTCTGGTTGTTGTTAGTAACAAGAACACACATGCAATTACACTGGTAGATCCATGTGTGGTCTCTGAAGAGAACACACGTTTCAATGACTATGGTTGTTTTTAGTAAAAATAACACACATGCAATGACACTAGTGGATCCATGTGTGGTCGCTGAAGAGAACACACATGCAATGACTCTGGTTGTTGCTAGTGAAAATAGCACAGATGCAATGACACTGGTGGATCCATCGCTGGATTGTGAAAAGAACACATATGCAATGACACTAGTGGATACATATGTGAATAGAACACACATGCAATGACTTTGGTTGTTGTTAGTAAAAATAACACACATGCAATGACACTAGTGGATCCATAGGTGGATTGTGAAAAGAGCACACATGCAATGACACTGGTGGATCCGTATTTGGTATGTGAAAAGAACACACATGCAATGACTCTGGTAGTTGTTAGTAAAAAGAACACACATTCAATGACATTGGTGGATCCATAGGTGGATTGTGAAATGAGCACACATGCAATGACACTAGTGGATCCATTTGTGGTATGTGAAAAGAACACACATGCAATGACTCTAGTTGTTGTTTGTAAAAAGAACACACATGCAATGACACTGGTAGATCCATATGTCGTATGTGAAAAGAACAAACATGCAATGACACTAGTGGATCCATAGGTGGATTGTGAAAAGAGCACACATGCAATGACACTGGTGGATCCATATGTGGTATGTGAAAAGAACACACATGCAATGACTCTGGTTGGTGTTAGTAAAAAGAACACCCATGCAATGACACTGGTGGATCCATGTGTGGTCTCTGAAGAGAACACACATTTCAATGACTCTGGTTGTTGTTAGTAAAAAGAACACACATGCAATGACACTGGTGGATCCATGTGTGCTCTCTGAAGAGAACAGACATGCAATGACTCTAGTTGTAGTTAGTAAAAAGAGCACACATGCAAAGACACTGTTGGATCCATAGGTGGATTGTGAAAAGAACACACATGCAATGACACTGGTGGATCCATATGTGGCATGTGAAATGAACACACATGAAATGACTCTAGTTGTTGTTAGTAAAAAGAAACCACATGCAATGACACTGGTGGATCCATGTGTTGTCTCTTAAGAGAACACACATTTCAATGACTCTGGTTGTTGTTAGTAAAAAAGAATACACATGCATTGACACCGGTGGATCCATGTGTGGACTCTAAAGAGAACACACATGCAATGACTCTGGTTGTTGTTAGTAAAAAGAGCACACATGCAACGACACTGGTGGATCCATAGGTGGATTGTGAAAAGAACACACATGCAATGCCACTGGTGGATCCATATGTGGTATGTGAAAAGAACACACATGAAATGACTCCAGTTGTTGTTAGTGAAAAGAACACACATGCAATGACACTGGTGGATCCATAGGTGGATTGTGAAAAGAGAACACATACAACGACACTGGTGGATCCATATGTGGTATGTGAAAAGAACACACCTGCAATGACTCTGGTTGTTGTTAGTAAAAAGAACACACATGCAATGACACTGGTGGATCCATGTGTGGTCTCTAAAGAGAACACACATTTCAATGACTCTGGTTGTTGTTAGTAAAAAGAACACACATGCAATGACACTGGTGGATCCATGTGTGGTCTCTAAAGAGAACACACATTTCAATGACTCTGGTTGTTTTTAGTAAAAAGAACACACATGCAATGACACGGGTGGATCCATGTGTGCTCTCTGAAGAGAACACGCATGCAATGACTCTGGGTGTTGTTCGTAAAAATAACACACATGCAATGACACTGGTGGATCCATAGGTGGAATGTGAAAAGAACACCCATGCAATGACACTGGTGGATCCATATGTGGTATGTGAAAAGAACACACATGCAATGACTCTGGTTGTTGTTAGTAACAAGAACACACATGCAATTACACTGGTAGATCCATGTGTGGTCTCTAAAGAGAACACACATTTCAATGACACTGCTGTTGTTAGTAAAAATAACACACATGCAATGACACTAGTGGATCCATGTGTGGTCTCTGAAGAGAACACACATGCAATGACTCTGGTTGTTGTTAGTGAAAATAGCACAGATGCAATGACACTGGTGGATCCATAGCTGGATTGTGAAAAGAACACACATGTAATGACACTAGTGGATCCATATGTGGTATGTGAATAGAACACGCATGCAATGACTTTGGTTGTTGTTAGTAAAAAGAACACACATGCAATGACACTAGTGGATCCATAGGTGGATTGTGAAAAGAGCACACATGCAATGACACTGGTGGATCCGTATTTGGTATGTGAAAAGAACACACATGCAATGACAATGGTTGTTGTTAGTAAAAAGAACACACATTCAATGACATTGGTGGATCCATAGGTGGATTGTGAAATGAGCACACATGCAATGACACTAGTGGATCCATTTGTGGTATGTGAAAAGAACACACATGCAATGACTCCAGTTGTTGTTAGTAAAAAGAACACACATGCAATGACACTGGTAGATCCATATGTCGTATGTGAAAAGAACAAACATGCAATGAAACTAGTGGATCCATAGGTGGATTGTGAAAAGAGCACACATGCAATGACACTGGTGGATCCATATGTGGTATGTGAAAAGAACACACATGCAATGACTCTGGTTGGTGTTAGTAAAAATAACACCGATGTAATGACACTGGTGGATCCATGTGTGGTCTCTGAAGAGAACACACATTTCAATGACTCTGGTTGTTGTTTGTAAAAAGAACACACATGCAATGACACTGGTGGATCCATGTGTGTTCTCTGAAAAGAACACACATGCAATGACTCTAGTTGTTGTTAGTAAAAAGAGCACACATGCAATGACACTGGTGGATCCATATGTGGTATGTGAAAAGAACACGCATGCAATGACTCTGGTTGTTGTTAGTAACAAGAACACACATGCAATGACACTGGTGGATCCATGTGTGGTCTCTGATGAGAACACACATTTCAATGACACTGGTGGATCAATATGTGGTATGTGAAAAGAACACACATGCAATGACACTAGTGGATCCATATGTGGTATGTGAAAAGAACACACATGCAATGACTCCAGCTGATGTTAGTAAAAAGAACACACATGCAATGACCATGGTGGATCCATGTGTGATCTCTGAAGAGAGCACACATTTCAATGACACTGGTGGATCCATATGTGGTATGTGAAAAGAACAAACATGCATTTACACTGGTGGATCCATAGGTGGATTGTGAAAAGAGCACACATGCAATGACACTGGTGCATCCATATGTGGTATCTGACGAGAACACACATGCAATGAGTCTGGTTGTTGTTAGTAGAGCACACATGCAATGACTCCAGTTGTTGTTAATAAAAAGAACACACATGCAATGACACTGGTGGATCCATGTGTGGTCTCTGAAGAGAACACACATGCAATGACTCTGGCTGTTGTTAGTAAAAAGAGCACACATGCAATGACACTGGTGGATTCATAGGTGGATTGTGAAAAGAACACACATGCAATTACACTGGTGGACACATATGTGGTATGTGAAAAGAACACACATGCAATGATTCTGGTTGTTGTTAGTAACAGGAACACACATGCAATGACAATGGTGGATCCATGTGTGGTCTCTAAAGATAGCACACATTTCAATGACACTGGTGGATCCATATGTGGTATGTGAAAAGAACACACATGCAATGACTCCAGTTGTTGTTAGTAAAAAGAACACACATGCAATGACACTGGTAGATCCATATGTCGTATGTGAAAAGAACAAACATGCAATGAAACTAGTGGATCCATAGGTGGATTGTGAAAAGAGCACACATGCAATGACACTGGTGGATCCATATGTGGTATGTGAAAAGAACACACATGCAATGACTCTGGTTGGTGTTAGTAAAAATAACACCGATGTAATGACACTGGTGGATCCATGTGTGGTCTCTGAAGAGAACACACATTTCAATGACTCTGGTTGTTGTTTGTAAAAAGAACACACATGCAATGACACTGGTGGATCCATGTGTGTTCTCTGAAAAGAACACACATGCAATGACTCTAGTTGTTGTTAGTAAAAAGAGCACACATGCAATGACACTGGTGGATCCATATGTGGTATGTGAAAAGAACACGCATGCAATGACTCTGGTTGTTGTTAGTAACAAGAACACACATGCAATGACACTGGTGGATCCATGTGTGGTCTCTGATGAGAACACACATTTCAATGACACTGGTGGATCAATATGTGGTATGTGAAAAGAACACACATGCAATGACACTAGTGGATCCATATGTGGTATGTGAAAAGAACACACATGCAATGACTCCAGCTGATGTTAGTAAAAAGAACACACATGCAATGACCATGGTGGATCCATGTGTGATCTCTGAAGAGAGCACACATTTCAATGACACTGGTGGATCCATATGTGGTATGTGAAAAGAACAAACATGCATTTACACTGGTGGATCCATAGGTGGATTGTGAAAAGAGCACACATGCAATGACACTGGTGCATCCATATGTGGTATCTGACGAGAACACACATGCAATGAGTCTGGTTGTTGTTAGTAGAGCACACATGCAATGACTCCAGTTGTTGTTAATAAAAAGAACACACATGCAATGACACTGGTGGATCCATGTGTGGTCTCTGAAGAGAACACACATGCAATGACTCTGGCTGTTGTTAGTAAAAATAACACACATGCAATGACACTGGTGGATCCATATGTGGTATGTGAAAAGAACACACATGCAATGACTCTGGTTGTTGTTAGTAACAAGAACACACATGCAATTAAACTGGTAGATCCATGTGTGGTCTCTGAAGAGAACACACATTTCAATGACACTGGTTGTTGTTAGTAAAAATAACACACATGCAATGACACTAGTGGATCCATGTGTGGTCTCTGAAGAGAACACACATGCAATGACTCTGGTTGTCGTTAGTGAAAATAGCACAGATGAAATGACACTGGTGGATCCATAGCTGGATTGTGAAAAGAACACACATGCAATGACACTAGTGGATCCATATGTGGTATGTGAATAGAACACACATGCAATGACTTTGGTTGTTGTTAGTAAAAAGAACACACATGCAATGACACTAGTGGATCCATAGGTGGATTGTGAAAAGAGCACACATTCAATGACACTGGTGGATCCGTATTTGGTATGTGAAAAGAACACACATGCAATGACTCTGGTTGTTGTTAGTAAAAAGAACACACATTCAATGACATTGGTGGATCCATAGGTGGATTGTGAAATGAGCACACATGCAATGACACTAGTGGATCCATTTGTGGTATGTGAAAAGAACACACATGCAATGACTCTAGTTGTTGTTAGTAAAAAGAACACACATGCAATGACACTGGTAGATCCATATGTCGTATGTGAAAAGAACAAACATGCAATGACACTAGTGGATCCATAGGTGGATTGTGAAAAGAGCACACATGCAATGACACTGGGGGATCCATATGTGGTATGTTAAAAGAACACACATGCAATGACTCTGGTTAGCGTTAGTAAAAAGAACACCCATGCAATGACACTGGTGGATCCATGTGTGGTCTCTGAAGAGAACACACATTTCAATGACTCTGGTTGTTGTTGGTAAAAAGAACACACATGCAATGACACTGGTGGATCCATGTGTGGTCTCTGAAGAGAACACGCATGCAATGACTCTGGTTGTAGTTAGTAAAAGGAGCACACATGCAAAGACACTGTTGGATCCATAGGTGGATTGTGAAAATAACACACATGCAATGACACTGGTGGATCCATATGTGGTATGTGAAAAGAACACACATGCAATGACTCTGGTTGTTGTTAGTAACAAGAACACACATGCAATTACACTGGTAGATCCATGTGTGGTCTCTGAAGAGAACACACATTTCAATGACACTAGTTGTTGTTAGTAAAAATAACACACATGCAATGACACTAGTGGATCCATGTGTGGTCTCTGAAGAGAACACACATGCAATGACTCTGGTTGTTGTTAGTGAAAATAGCACAGATGCAATGACACTTGTGGATCCATAGCTGGATTGTGCAAAGAACACACATGAAATGACACTAGTGGATCCATATGTGGTATGTGAATAGAACACACATGCAATGACTTTGGTTGTTGTTAGTAAAAAGAACACACATGCAATGACACTAGTGGATCCATAGGTGGATTGTGAAAAGAGCACACATGCAATGACACTGGTGGATCCGTATTTGGTATGTGAAAAGAACACACATGCAATGACATTGGTTGTTGTTAGTAAAAAGAACACACATTCAATGACATTGGTGGATCCATAGGTGGATTATGAAATGAGCACACATGCAATGACACTAGTGGATCCATTTGTGGTATGTGAAAAGAACACACATGCAATGACTCTAGTTGTTGTTAGTAAAAAGAACACACATGCAATGACATTGGTAGATCCATATGTCGTATGTGAAAAGAACAAACATGCAATGACACTAGTGGATCCATATGTAGATTGTGAAAAGAGCACACATGCAATGACACTGGTGGATCCATATGTGGTATGTGAAAACAACACACATGCAATGACTCTGGTTGGTGTTAGTAAAAAGAACACCCATGTAATGACACTGGTGGATCCATGTGTGGTCTCTAAAGAGAACACACATTTCAATGAATCTGGTTGTTGTTAATAAAAAGAACACACATGCAATGACACTGGTGGATCCATATGTGGTATGTGAAAAGAACACGCATGCAATGACTCTGGTTATTGTTAGTAACAAGAACACACATGCAATGACACTGGTGGATCCATGTGTGGTCTCTGATGAGAACACACATTTCAATGACACTGGTGGATCAATATGTGGTATGTGAAAAGAACACACATGCAATGACACTAGTGGATCCATATGTGGTATGTGAAAAGAACACACATGCAATGACTCCAGCTGATGTTAGTAAAAAGGACGCACATGCAATGACCATGGTGGATCCATGTGTGCTCTCTGAGGAGAGCACACATTTCTATGACACTGGTGGATCCATATGTGGTATGTGAAAAGAACAAACATGCAATTACACTGGTGGATCCATAGGTGGATTGTGAAAAGAGCACACATGCAATGACACTGGTGCCTCCATATGTGGTATCTGACGAGAACACACAAGCAATGGCTCTGGTTGTTGTTAGTAAAAAGCGCACACATGCAATGACTCCAGTTGTTGTTAATAAAAAGAACACACATGCAATGACACTGGTGGATCCATGTGTGGTCTCTGAAGAGAACACACATGCAATGACTCTGGCTGTTGTTAGTAAAAAGAGCACAGATGCAATGACACTGGTGGATTCATAGGTGGATTGTGAAAAGAACACACATGCAATGACACTGGTGGACACATATGTGGTATGTGAAAAGAACACACATGCAATGATTCTGGTTGTTGTTAGTAACAAGAACACACATGTAATGACACTGGTGGATCCATGTGTGGTCTCTAAAGATAGCACACATTTCAATGACACTGGTGGATCCATATGTGGTATGTGAAAAGAACACACATGCAATGACACTGGTGGAGCCATAGGTGGATTGAGAAAAGAGCACACATGCAATGACACTAGTGGATCCATATGTGGTATCTGAAGAGAACAGACATGCAATGACTCTGGTTGTTGTTAGTAAAAAGAGCACACATACAAGGACACTGGTAGATCCATAGTTGGATTGTGAAAAGAACACACATGCAATGACTCTGGTTGTTGTTAGCAACAAGAACACACATGCCATGACACTGGTGGATCCATGTGTGCTCTCTGAAGAGAACACACATTTCAATGACACTTGTTGTTGTTAGTAAAAAGAAGACACATGCAATGGCACTGGTGGATCCATGTGTGGTATCTAAATAGAACACACATTTGAATGACTCTTGTTGTTGTTAGTAAAAAGAACACACATGCAATGACAAAGGTGGATCCATGTGTGGTCTCTGAAGAGAACACGCATGCAATGACTCTGGTTGTAGTTAGTAAAAGGAGCACACATGAAAAGACACTGTTGGATCCATAGGTGGATTGTGAAAATAACACACATGCAATGACACTGGTGGATCCATATGTGGTATGTGAAAAGAACACACATGCAATGACTCTGGTTGTTGTTAGTAACAAGAACACACATGCAATTACACTGGTAGATCCATGTGTGGTCTCTGAAGAGAACACACATTTCAATGACACTAGTTGTTGTTAGTAAAAATAACACACATGCAATGACACTAGTGGATCCATGTGTGGTCTCTGAAGAGAACACACATGCAATGACTCTGGTTGTTGTTAGTGAAAATAGCACAGATGCAATGACACTGGTGGATCCATAGCTGGATTGTGAAAAGAACACACATGCAATGACACTAGTGGATCCATATGTGGTATGTGAATAGAACACACATGCAATGACTTTGGTTGTTGTTAGTAAAAAGAACACACATGCAATGACACTAGTGGATCCATAGGTGGATTGTGAAAAGAGCACACATGCAATGACACTGGTGGATCCGTATTTGGTATGTGAAAAGAACACACATGCAATGACTCTGGTTGTTGTTAGTAAAAAGAACACACATTCAATGACATTGGTGGATCCATAGGTGGATTGTGAAATGAGCACACATGCAATGACACTAGTGGATCCATTTGTGGTATGTGAGAAGAACACACATGCAATGACTCTAGTTGTTGTTAGTAAAAACAACACACATGCAATGACACTGGTAGATCCATATGTCGTATGTGAAAAGAACAAACATGCAATGACACTAGTGGATTCATATGGATTGTGAAAAGAGCACACATGCAATGACACTGGTGGATCCATATGTGGTATGTGAAAAGAACACACATGCAATGACTCTGGTTAGCGTTAGTAAAAAGAACACCCATGCAATGACACTGGTGGATCCATGTGTGGTCTCTGAAGAGAACACACATTTCAATGACTCTGGTTGTTGTTAGTAAAAAGAACACACATGCAATGACACCGGTGGATCCATGTGTGCTCTCTGAAGAGAACACACATGCAATGATTCTAGTTGTAGTTAGTAAAAAGAGCACACATGCAAAGACACTGGTGGATCCATA
Organism: Avena sativa; assembly: GCA_916181665.1. Lineage (NCBI taxonomy): Eukaryota > Viridiplantae > Streptophyta > Magnoliopsida > Poales > Poaceae > Avena > Avena sativa. The sequence continues at coordinate 422,280,922 of OV702287.1, read as the reverse complement.
GGTGGATTGTGAAAAGAACACACATGCAATGCCACTGGTGGATCCATATGTGGTATGTGAAAAGAACACACATGAAATGACTCCAGTTGTTGTTAGTGAAAAGAACACACATGCAATGACACTGGTGGATCCATAGGTGGATTGTGAAAAGAGAACACATACAGCGACACTGGTGGATCCATATGTGGTATGTGAAAAGAACACACATGCAATGACTCTGGTTGTTGTTAGTAAAAAGAACACACATGCAATGACACTGGTGGATCCATGTGTGGTCTCTAAAGAGAACACACATTTCAATGACTCTGGTTGTTTTTAGTAAAAAGAACACACATGCAATGACACAGGTGGATCCATGTGTGCTCTATGAAGAGAACACGCATGCAATGACTCTGGGTGTTGTTCGTAAAAATAACACACATGCAATGACACTGGTGGATCCATAGGTGGATTGTGAAAAGAACACCCATGCAATGACATTGGTGGATCCATATGTGGTATGTGAAAAGAACACACATGCAATGACTCTGGTTGTTGTTAGTAACAAGAACACACATGCAATTACACTGGTAGATCCATCTGTGGTCTCTGAAGAGAACACATATTTCAATGACACTGGTTGTTGTTAGTAAAAATAACACACATGCAGTGACACTAGTGGAACCATGTGTGGTCTCTGAAGAGAACACACATGCAATGACTCTGGTTGTTGTTAGTGAAAATAACATAGATGCAATGACACTGGTGGATCCATAGCTGGATTGTGAAAAGAACACACATGCAATGACACTAGTGGATCCATATGTGGTATGTGAATAGAACACACATGCAATGACTTTGGTGTTTTTAGTAAAAAGAACACACATGCAATGACACTAGTGGATCCATAGGTGGATTGTGAAAAGAGCACACATGCAATGACACTGGTGGATCCGTATTTTGTATGTGAAAAGAACACACATGCAATGACAATGGTTGTTGTTAGTAAAAAGAACACACATTCAATGACATTGGTGGATCCATAGGTGGATTGTGAAATGAGCACACATGCAATGACATTAGTGGATCCATTTGTGGTATGTGAAAAGAACACACATGAAATGACTCTAGTTGTTGTTAGTAAAAAGAACACACATGCAATGACACTGGTAGATCCATATGTCGTATGTGAAAAGAACAAACATGCAATGACACAAGTGGATCCATATGTGGATTGTGAAAAGAGCACACATGCAATGACACTGGTGGATCCATATGTGGTATGTGAAAAGAACACACATGCAATGACTCTGGTTGGTGTTAGTAAAAAGAACACCCATGTAATGACACTGGTGGATCCATGTGTGGTCTCTGAAGAGAAAACACATTTCAATAACTCTGGTTGTTGTTAGTAAAAAGAACACACATGCAATGACACTGGTGGATCCATGTGTGCTCTCTAAAGAGAACACACATGCAATGACTCTAGTTGTTGTTAGTAAAAAGAGCACACATGCAATGACACTGGTGGATCCATATGTGGTATGTGAAAAGAACACGCATGCAATGACTCTGGTTGTTGTTAGTAACAAGAACACACATGCAATGACACTGGTGGATCCATGTGTGGTCTCTGATGAGAACACACATTTCAATGACACTGGTGGATGAATATGTGGTATGTGAAAAGAACACACATGCAATGACACTAGTGGATCCATATGTGGTATGTGAAAAGAACACACATGCAATGACTCCAGCTGATGTTAGTAAAAGGAACACACATGCAATGAACATGGTGGATCCATGTGTGCTCTCTGAAGAGAGCACACATTTCAATGACACTGGTGGATCCATATGTGGTATGTGAAAAGAACAAACATGAAATTACACTGGTGGATCCATAGGTGGATTGTGAAAAGAGCACACATGCAATGACTCTGGTGCATCCATATGTGGTATCTGACGAGAACACACATGCAATGACTCTGGTTGTTGTTAGTAAAAAGAGCACACATGTAATGACTCCAGTTGTTGTTAATAAAAAGAACACACATGCAATGACACTGGTGGATCCATGTGTGGTCTCTGAAGAGAACACACATGCAATGACTCTGGCTGTTGTTAGTAAAAAGAGCACACATGCAATGACACTGGTGGATTCATAGGTGGATTGTGAAAAGAACACACATGCAATGACACTGGTGGACACATATGTGGTATGTGAAAAGAACACACATGCAATGATTCTGGTTGTTGTTAGTAACAAGAACACACATGCAATGACACTGGTGGATCCATGTGTGGTCTCTAAAGATAGCACACATTTCAATGACACTGGTGGATCCATATGTGGTATGTGAAAAGAACACACATGCAATGACACTGGTGGAGCCATAGGTGGATTGAGAAAAGAGCACATATGCAATGACACTAGTGGATCCATATGTGGTATCTGAAGAGAACAGACATGCAATGACTCTGGTTGTTGTTAGTAAAAAGAGCACACATACAAGGACACTGGTAGATCCATAGTTGGATTGTGAAAAGAACACACATGCAATGACTCTGGTTGTTGTTAGCAACAAGAACACACATGCAATGACACTGGTGGATCCATGTGTCCTCTCTGAAGAGAACACATATTTCCATGACACTTGTTGTTGTTAGTAAAAAGAACACACATGCAATGGCACTGGTGGATCCATGTGTGGTATCTAAAGAGAACACACATTTGAATGACTCTTGTTGTTGTTAGTAAAAAGAACACACGTGCAATGACTCTGGTTGTTGTTAGTAAAAAGAACACACATGCAATGACACTGGTGGATCCATAGGTGGATTGTGAAAAGAGCACACATGCAATGACACTGGTGGATCCATATGTGGTATGTGAAAAGAACACACATGCAATGACTCTGGTTGTTGTTAGTAAAAAGAACACACATGCAATGACACTGGTGGATCCATCTGTGGTCGCTGAAGAGAATACACATTTCAATGACTCTGGTTGTTGTTAGTAAAAAGAACACACATGGAATGACACAGGTGGATCCATGTGTGGTCTTTGAAGAGAACACACATGCAATGACTCTGGTTGTTGTTAGTAAAAAGAGCACACATAGAATGACACTGGTGGATCCATAGGTTGATTGTGAAAAGAACACACATGCAATGACACTGGTGGATCCATATGTGGTATGTGAAAATAACACACATGCAATGACTCTGGTTGTTGTTAGTAACAAGAACACACATGCAATTACACTAGTAGATCCATGTGTGATCTCTGAAGAGAACAAACATTTCAATGACACTGGTGGATCCATGTGTGGTCTCTGAAGAGAACACACATGCAATGACTCTGGTTGTTGTTAGTAAAAAGAGCACACGTGCAATGACACTGGTGGATCCATAGGTGGATTGTGAAAAGAACGCACATGCAAAGACACTTGTGGATCCATATGTGGTATGTGAAAAGAACACACATAGAATGACTCTGGTTGTTGTTAGTAAAAAAGAAGACACATGCAATGTCACTGGTGGATCCATAGGTGGATTGTGAAAAGAGCACACATGCAATGACACTTGTTGATCCATGTGTGGTCTCTGATGAGAACACACATTTCAATGACACTGGTGGATCAATATGTGGTATGTGAAAAGAAAACAGATACAATGACACTGGTGGATCAATATGTGGTATGTGAAAAGAACACACATGCAATGACTCCAGCTGATGTTAGTAAAAAGAACACACATGCAATGACCATGGTGGATCCATGTGTGGTCTCTGAAGAGAACACACATTTCAATGACACTGGTGGATCCATATGTGGTATGTGAAAAGAACAAACATGCAATTACACTGGTGGATACATAGGTGGATTGTGAAAAGAGCACTCATGCAATGACACTGGTGCATCCATATGTGGTATCTGAAGAGAAACCACATGCAATGACTCTGGTTGTTGTTAGTAAAAAGAGCACACATACAATGACACTAGTTGATCCATAGGTGGATTGTCAAAAGAACACACATGCAATGACACTGGTGGATCCATATTTGGTATGTGAAAAGAACACACATGCAATGACTAGTTGTTGTTAGTAACAAGAACACACATGCAATGACACTGGTGGATCCATGTGTGGTCTCTGAAGAGAACACACATTTCAATGACACTGGTTGTTGTTAGTAAAAAGAACACACATGCAATGACATTAGTGGATCCACGTGTGGTCTCTGAAGAGAACACACATTTCAATGACTCTGGTTGTTGTTAGTAAAAAGAACACACATGCAATGACACTGGTGGATCCATAGGTGGATTGTGAAAAGAACACACATGCAATGACACTGGTGGATCCATATGTGGTATGTGAAAAGAACAAACATGCAATTACACTGGTGGATCCATAGGTGGATTGTGAAAAGAGCACACATGCAATGACACTGGTGCATACATATGTGGTATCTGAAGAGAACACACATGCAATGACTCTGGTTGTTGTTAGTAAAAAGAGCACACATGCAATGACACTAGTTGATCCATAGGTGGATTGTGAAAAGAACACACATGCAATGACACTGGTGGATCCATATGTGGTATGTGAAAAGAACACACATGCAATGACTAGTTGTTTTTAGTAACAAGAACACACATGCAATGACATTGGTGGATCCATGTGTGGTCTCTAAAGAGAACACACATTTCAATGACACTGGTTGTTGTGAGTAAAAAGAACACACATGCAATGACATTGGTGGATCCACGTGTGGTCTCTGAAGAGAACATACATTTCAATGACTCTGGTTGTTGTTAGTAAAAAGAACACACATGCAATGACACTGGTGGATCCATAGGTGGATTGTGAAAAGAACACACATGCAATGACACTGGTGGATCCATATGTGGTATGTGAAAAAACACACATTAAATGACTCTAGTTGTTGTTAGTAAAAAGAACGCACATGCAATGACACTGGTGGATCCATGTGTGGTCTCTCACGAGAACACACATTTCAATGACTCTAGTTGTTGTTAGTAAAAAGAACACACATGCAATCACACCGGTGGATCCATGTGTGCACTCTAAAGAGAACACACATGCAATTGCTCTGGTTGTTATTAGTAAAAAGAACACACATGCAATGACACTGGTGGATCCATAGGTGGATTGTGAAAATAACAATCATGCAATGACACTAGTGGATCCATATGTGGTACGTGAAAAGAACACACATGAAATGACTCCGGTTGTTGTTAGTAAAAAGAACACACATGCAATGACTCCAGTGGATCTATGTGTGGTCTCTGAAGAGAACACACATTTCAATGACTCTGGTTGTTGTTAGTAAAAACAACACACATGCAATGAAACTGGTTGATCCATGCGTGGTCTCTGAAGAGAACACACATGCAATGACTCTGGTTGTTGTTAGTAAAAAGAGCACACATGCAATGACACTAGTGGATCCATAGGTGGATTGTGAAAAGAACACACATGCAATGACACTAGTGGATCCATATGTGGTATGTGAAAATAACACACATGCAATGACTCTGGTTGTTGTTAGTAACAAGAACACACATGCAATTACAATAGTAGATCCATGTGTGATCTCTGAAGAGAACAAACATTTCAATGACACTGGTTATTGTTAGTCAAAATAACACGCATGCAATGACACTGGTGGATCCATGTGTGGTCTCTGAAGAGAACACACATGCAATGACTCTGGTTGTTGTTAGTAAAAAGAGCACACATGCAATGACACTGGTGGATCCATAGGTGGATTGTGAAAAGAACACACATGCAATGACACTAGTGGATCCATATGTGGTATGTGAAAAGAACACACATGGAATGACTCTTGTTGTTGTTAGTAAAAAAGAAGACACATGCAATGTCACTGGTGGATCCATAGGTGGATTGTGAAAAGAGCACACATGCAATGACACTGGTGGACCCATATGTGGTAAGTGAAAAGAACACACATGCAATCACTCTGGTTGTTGTTAATAAAAAGAACACACATGCAATGACACTGGTGGATCCATGTGTGGTCTCTGAAGAGAACACACATGCAATGACTCTGGCTGTTGTTAGTAAAAAGAGCACACATGTGTCACATCCCAAGATTTTCCAAATCTTGTAATGTGAAAAATATATAAACAAAATAAATCTTTGTTGAAAATCACGGAGAAAAGAAACTTTTGTTTCTAAAAGGAAACTTAAAATCCCATCCTGAACAAACTTTGGTCAAAGTTTGAATTCAACCAAAAAATCCAAATCAAGGGAAAAGCATTCCTCAATGAATGTATCTGGAAATTTGAACACTTGGAAAAATAAATCCAAATCCATAAACCCTAATGGAAGGAAATCATTTTCCAAAGTTACCCCAAATCTATGGATTTGATCCATACCAAAATTTGATCAACAAATAATCACAAAGGATCAAGAAAGACCTTAGAGATGGTTTCACTTAGTTTGGAACCATAGACAAAAACCTTATGATTTTGGCCAAACTTTTGTAATAAAATATTTTGTTTTGATAAAATGAGTAAAAGTTTATTTAAATAAAATAATAAGGATTTAAATATCCAGTTTTATTTAAGTAAAGGCTTTTCCCATTTTAAATGAACACCAAGTATTTTATTACTACTTTGAAATCTTTTATTAAAAGGTTTTGCTTTGATTAAAATGAGTAAAGGATTATTTAAATAAAATAATAAGGATTGAAATATCCAATTTTATTTAAGTAAAGGCTTTCCCATTTTAATTAAAACACCAAAAATTATTTATTTATTTAAATAAGTTTCCAAGTATTCTTTTATTTTTCAAATAAAACCTTCTGGTTTGGTTTTGAAAATAATTAGATTTCAAATGGAAATTTTATTTAAATAAATCAAACCCTATTTTATTAAATAACTAAAGATCCATTTTATTTAATTAATAAATGGATCCAAAATAAATAAAATATTATTTTATTTTGAGATTTGGATTATGTTGATAAACAAAACCAAATTCAAAGTACAAAGTTGATTGTTTGTTTGAATTGTTTGAATGGTTTGAGTGCTTGAATAATTGTTTGAAATTCAAAACAGAAAAATAGATTTAGAAAAGGAAAAAAGAGAGCAGACAGAAAAAATAAATAGGAAAAGGACAGCCCAGCCCAGCAGCCCACTAAGGCCTAGACCAGCCCAGTCTTCTCCCTCTCCCCCGAAGAAACCTTTTCTCACTTAAAACCGCACCCACACAGAGACTAACAGGTGGCCCCAAACCCCACTCCCTTTTCCTTCACTGCCAAGCGGACCCACCTCCTCTTATTCCTCCCCCGAACCGTTTTTCCCCACTCAGAAACCTACCCACGCAGAGACTGGCAAGTGGACCCTTCGCCAACTTCTTTCCCCACTGACCGCTGGACCCCCTTTCCACTGTTCTCCTTCCCCAACCGCGCGACCAGTTCTTCCTCCTCTCGCCGGCCGTTTTCTGCTTTGATTCCGCCGATTAAATTCGCGTTAATGCTGCGTTAACCCCTCGCCGAGACAACGCCCATTTAACCGCCTGCTCCTCCTCCTCCTTTTCCCCCAGACCACTCCTCCACTCTGCCCCTAGGCTGCCTCCAATTCTCTCTGTACCGCCGCCGCTCCGACGATGTTCCGGTGACGATTCCGACGAAACCCCACCGCCCCTTGCATCCCTAAGCACCCCAGCATCTTCTCCACCTCCAGGCGCACCTACTAGTGCATCCAGTTCACTCGCGCGAGCCTCACAACGTCGACAAGGACAAGCTGGACTCGCCACCGCCGTCGGCCTCGACTCCGGCAAGCTTTCCCGGTGAGCACAGACTTCCCCTCGCCCCCTTTTTGATGCTCTCTTACTGGTGACCCTTGTTCGCACCTAACCGTGCCTCTCCTTTGCCTTAGCGCGGTCCTAAGCGACGCCAACGACGACAACCCGAGAGCACCACCGCCCGCAACAAGTCCGGCGAGCAATCGAGCTCACTCCAGTACGCCCCGCGACAAGAAGACACAACCTCGAGCTTCCCCACGTTCTTGCGAACTCGGTGAGCCTCCCCTTTTCCTCTCCCGCTTCCTGTATCGCCTGCATCGTCATCGACCGATCGCTCCGCCGCCAGCAGCCGCCGCAGCGCCGCTCGTCTATGACCAAGCACCCCACAGCCGTTCGATCTAGATCGGACGCACTAGACAGAACCACTTAACAGCGAAAGGGTACGCGCCCTGTGCCGCTCGATCTAACTAGATCCAACGCCCCACAGCCACGATCCCAGCGAACCGGTACCAACGAATTAGATTAAGACACGTGTCTCAGCTGGTTGGATTTAAAACAGAATTGATCTAATTGATGTTCAATTTTGTAAATTCCATAACTTTGGATCCACACGTCCAAAAATTACAAATTTTATGTCGTTGGATTCAGGAGAACAAGCTGTAACCAACCCTACCCTTAGTTTAGCAAATAGTATCTGTTAGCTTGTTTAACTTTGCAGATTCTTTTGTGTGCTTGCTAACATTAGGAAAATTGTTTAAAAATGATTTTTGATATCAAACCTTTGCAAATTGGTTTGTTGTGACCTTACTGACCCTAGGAACCAACCTAAGTTTGGAAAAGGATTTTTTGAAAAGAATAGAATGGATTAATTAGTTTAGTCCATTTCTAGCTAATTAAAAAAACCATTGTTTTGTTTATGAAAATGCTTTCATAAAGAAAACTTTGAGAAAATGTTTTGGACCAAACCTACTGACCCAAAACACCAAGTTTTGCAATAGCAACTCATTTGGTGAACCCTATAGACTAAAGCCCTAGTAGACATATTTCTACACCACATAAAATGACATTATGTTTTGCAAATGGTTTTGAAGTGAAACCTCTTTGCAAATGACTTTGCCATTTTGGTAAATGACCAATTTGGAACTTACAAAGTTTAGAAGCCTAGTGGATACCACCTTTGCAATTAGAACCATATTTTACATGCTTGCATGCATTACCTTGACTTTAGGATTTTATGTGTGTTGTTTTGCTTGATTGGTAGATTGAGTTTGTGCCTTGCTTGATTGATTGTAGTGACTTGAAGAGTGTGATTGTTGCAATGACAAAGAGTGAACCTATACCCTCTACCAAAAAGGCAAGTGATACTTCATACTATCTATCCCATTATTTTCAATATTCATTAGTGTTTTTGCCAAGTAAAACTTGCATGGTTTTTATTTTGCTAAGTATAGACCTTGCTATAGGAAAACTAGTAGAATGAATCCTTAGAAGGATTTTCCTAAGTTAAGAATCCTATTACTATCAAGCTTAGCCTAGCTAATAGAAAACCTGGGTGGGATATATATTCATGCTATGAAAATCTCCAAGTCTAAGGACTTGTGTTTTGTTTAAATAAAACAACTAAGTAAATGAATCTCCTGGGTGGAATGGGACTTGCTTGGTGGTTTTTGGTTGAGTGGTTCACAAGGCCCATGTTTATGGTTTACCTTAGTGTATCTCACTTGTGGATGGCCACCCAGGAACAAAGAGATTTGAGATGTCAAATGTTGAGAAGCTTCAAGTGCAACCACTTGGCAATATGGGCTCTGCCATGATCATATAGGTTGCAAGAACTTAGCCACATGGACAGTGGGTGGTAGTGTTTGATAGGTTGGAACGCGTCCATGTTGGTCTAAGAGAAGGCTTCTGAAAGATTTTGTCTTGGGAAACCAAGTCTTGTGGGGAAAGTGCACCACCTCTGGAGAGTGAAAAACCTAAGTACTTAGCCATGTCCCTGGAAAAGGACAATTTGAGCATCAAGACATGGAAGCAATCAAGAATCTCATCACTCCAATTTCTAAATTAAAACTTGTGGGTGAACAAGGGTTGTGTGAAATTCTTCAATCTTTGATGGAGAGATGTCTTGGTACAAGGATCTCAAAATCTTAGATTGGGAAAATTGTTTTTGACAAGAAAATCTTCAGTCTTTGATTGGTAGATGCCTTGAGAGGATCTTCAGTCTTGATTGGTAGATGCCTTGGTGGTTTTTTTTTTGCCAAATAAAACTTAGTGTTTTCAAAATGATAGGGAAAATCTATTTTGAGCAATGCAAGCCTCAACTCCACTTAGCCAAAATGCATATAGATGATAGACTCCACTATACTACCAAAGTATCACTTGCCAATACAATTCAAATGTATTGACCCTTGTGGCTGTAACTTGTAATGTTGCAGGTTTGATTGATTTTAGTGAAGATTGATTGATTAGGATTACAAAGTCTACAACCAACATCTGCCTGTGGCAGATTTGAAGATGAAGGACCCAAGACTATAATTATTCCGCTGCAATGTAATGTAATTAGCCAATGAGCTAAGTTTGATGTAATAAAACTATTTTATTCCTCGTTATAAAGTTGTATTATGACCTTTGTTTCTTGATATTACATCTAAACTGTGGATGCTAGCTATTGATCCAGGGACTAGCATTGTAAACACAGGGGACCCTACCTTATTAAAGGCAGGGGATGCTTCAGATGGTATCAGAGCATTGAGTTGCCTATAAGATTTGTAACCCTAGGATTGGACAAAACCCCTTAGAAAAAAAATAGGAGTTGTATTTGTTCCAAAACTTATTTACAAAAACAATCTTGTAAACTCTTTCCTCAACCATTTTGGTTTCAACTCTACTTCTCTTCTACTTCAAAACTTGATGGAAAAACCTACCCCATGACCAAAGACTACCCTATGTGCGAAGGACTTCTTCAACACCTTCAACTCTAATGACTTCAACACCTTCAACTCTAATGACTTCAACATCTTCAACATGTTCACCAAAGACCTCAACCTAGGATATCACTAAAGACTACAAATGAGACAAGAAATCTTGCTCAAGATTTGAAGATTAAGGAAACACAACTTAGAAGAAACCATGATCACCTTTGAAGATTTGTGACCAAGACACAAGAATTCTCCAAGGATACAAAGATCTCAATCAAGAAGAATCAACCAAGAAGGATGGAAGATCACAAGTGAACCATATAGATGGACCACCATATTTTAGTTAAGTCAAACCCACCAACTTATGTGGTGTAACAAAAATATTGTGTTGCCTAAGTATGTGCTTGAAACTGTTGTTTGAGTGGAGTGTTTGTTTGTGATTGCTTGCACATTGCTTGTGTGATTTGTGATGTGTGTGAATAAAATTGATTCCTTAGAAAAATCTTTTGCCTATTCTAATCCCCTCCAACCCAAACAGATGACTTCTCCAAGAGACTCCAGCATCAAGGATGATGACATCAACAACAACCAAGAAGTCAACATAAGAGAACTCCTAGCAACCCAACACCAGTTGAACCAACTAACAACTCAGTTCATAGCCAACAATAGTGATAAAGACCCTACCTTGCAAAAGTTTTTGGAAGAACAATCCCAACTGATGCTTAAGGTGACTAATCAAATGATCAGCATGGAAGAAAACTATCCCAAAAGAGTGTATGACAACAAGGATGACAAGAATATTATTCTAGATGGAGCCCCAGCTTGCATTATTTGTGGAGACAAGGATCACACTTCCAAGGAGCATGAAGATCAATGCCCCAATTGTGAAGAGGAACATCCAGTTGGCCAATGCCCCACATCTCAAGTTACTTGTTACCTTTGTGAAGGAAACGACCATGTCCCTATCCAATGCCCCATCTATACCATTGTTGAACAAAGGAAACGAGAAGGATCCAAGTATGCCAAGAATGTTGATGGCAAAGGAAAAGGACCACTCATACCTCCAAACAAGACAACCCAATTCAAAGGATCAAAGAAACCTAAGAAACCAAAGCAAGAAATGAGCCTTGTGCAATGTCGTAAATGTAAGGAAATGGGACACTACCCCAGTGGATGCCCAGAGAACCCGAAGAATAAAGAGATCGGCCAAGTAGTGTGCAACAACTGCAAGGAACCAGGCCACTACGTAGCAACTTGTCCACAAGAGCAACGTAAAGAACTCCAAGATATCCACTGTTTCAATTGCAAGGAACCAGGACACTATGTAAGCAATTGTCCAGAAAATATGAAGAACAAGATAAACAAGCCTATGAAGGATCTAAACCTTGGCCCATGAGTCAAGCATGGAAACAAAGGACACTAAGCAGAAGTTTTCCAAGAAGAAGTTTTCCTCAATATTCCAAGCAAGCCAAGATGTAGTTTAGTTGGAAAAAAAAATTTAAGGGTGGTAGTACCCTAGCGGTTTGAACCAACTTGTAACCCTAGCCTCCCCAAATCTCGGGACGAGATTTATTTTAAGGGTGGTAGCCTGTCACATCCCAAGATTTTCCAAATCTTGTAATGTGAAAAATAAATAAACAAAATAAATCTTTGTTGAAAATCAGGGAGAAAAGAAACTTTTGTTTCTAAAAGGAAACTTAAAATCCCATCCTGAAAAAACTTTGGTCAAAGTTTGAATTCAACCAAAAAATCCAAATCAAGGGAAAAGCATTCCTCAATGAATGTATCTGGAAATTTGAACACTTGGAAAAATAAATCCAAATCCCTAAACCCTAATGGAAGGAAATCATTTTCCAAAGTTACCCCAAATCTATGGATTTGATCCATACCAAAATTTGATCAACAAATAATCACAAAGGATCAAGAAAGACCTTAGAGATGGTTTCACTTAGTTTGGAACCATAGACAAAAACCTTATGATTTTGGCCAAACTTTTGTAATAAAATATTTTGTTTTGATAAAATGAGTAAAAGTTTATTTAAATAAAATAATAAGGATTTAAATATCCAATTTTATTTAAGTAAAGGATTTTCCCATTTTAAATGAACACCAAGTATTTTATTACTACTTTGAAATCTTTTATTAAAAGGTTTTGTTTGATTAAAATGAAAAAAGGATTATTTAAATAAAATAATAAGGATTTAAATATCCAATTTTATTTAAGTAAAGGCTTTCCCATTTTACTTAAAACACCAAAACTTATTTATTTATTTAAATAAGTTTCCAAGTATTCTTTTATTTTTCAAATAAAACCTTCTGGTTTGGTTTTGAAAATAATTAGATTTCAAATGGAAATTTTATTTAAATAAATCAAACCCTATTTTATTAAATAACTAAAGATCCATTTTATTTAATTAATAAATGGATCCAAAATAAATAAAATATTATTTTATTTTGAGATTTGGATTATGTTGATAAACAAAACCAAATTCAAAGTACAAAGTTGATTGTTTGTTTGAATTGTTTGAATGGTTTGAGTGCTTGAATAATTGTTTGAAATTCAAAACAGAAAAATAGATTTAGAAAAGGAAAAAAGAGAGCAGACAGAAAAAAAATAGGAAAAGGACAGCCCAGCCCAGCAGCCCACTAAGGCCCAGACCAGCCCAGTCTTCTCCCTCTCCCCCGAAGAAACCTTTTCTCACTTAAAACCGCACCCACACAGAGACTAACAGGTGGCCCCAAACCCCACTCCCTTTTCCTTCACTGCCAAGCGGACCCACCTCCTCTTATTCCTCCCCCGAACCGTTTTTCCCCACTCAGAAACCTACCCACACAGAGACTGGCAAGTGGACCCTTCGCCAACTTCTTTCCCCACTGACCGCTGGACCCCCTTTCCACTGTTCTCCTTCCCCAACCGCGCGACCAGTTCTTCCTCCTCTCGCCGGCCATTTTCTTCTTTGATTCCGCCGATTAAATTCGCGTTAACGCTGCATTAACCCCTCGCCGAGACAACGCCCATTTAACCGCCTGCTCCTCCTCCTCCTTTTCCCCCAGACCACTCCTCCACTCTGCCCCTAGGCTGCCTCCAATTCTCTCTGTACCGCCGCCGCTCCGACGATGTTCCGGTGACGATTCCAACGAAACCCCACCGCCCCTTGCATCCCTAAGCACCCCAGCAGCTTCTCCACCTCCAGGCGCACCTACTAGTGCATCCAGTTCACTCGCGCGAGCCTCACAGCGTCGACAAGGACAAGCTCGACTCGCCACCGCCGTCGGCCTCGACTCCGGCAAGCTTTCTCGGTGAGCACAGACTTCCCCTCGCCCCCTTTTTGATGCTCTCTTACTGGCGACCCTTGTTCGCACCTAACCGTGCCTCTCCTTTGCCTTAGCGCGGTCCTAAGCGACGCCAACGACGACAACCCGAGAGCACCACCGCCCGCAACAACTCCGGCGAGCAATCGAGCTCACTCCAGTACGCCCCGCGACAAGAAGACACTACCTCGAGCTTCCCCACGTTCTTGCGAACTCGGTGAGCCTCCCCTTTTCCTCTCCCGCTTCCTGTATCGCCGGCACCGTCATCGACCGATCGCTCCGCCGCCAGCAGCCGCCGCAGCACCGCTCGTCTATGACCAAGCACCCCACAGCCGTTCGATCTAGATCTGACGCACTAGACAGAACCACTTAACAGCGAAAGGGTACGCGCCCTGTGCCGCTCGATCTAACTAGATCCAACGCCCCACAGCCACGATCCCAGCGAACCGGTACCAACGAATGAGATTAAGACACGTGTCTCAACTGGTTGGATTTAAAACAGAATTGATCTAATTGATGTTCAATTTTGTAAATTCCATAACTTTGGATCCACACGTCCAAAAATTACAAATTTTATGTCGTTGGATTCAGGAGAACAAGCTGTAACCAACCCTACCCTTAGTTTAGCAAATAGTATCTGTTAGCTTGTTTAACTTTGCAGATTCTTTTATGTGCTTGCTAACATTAGGAAATTGTTTAAAAATGATTTTTGAGATCAAACCTTTGCAAATTGGTTTGTTGTGACCTTACTGACCCTAGGAACCAACCTAAGTTTGGAAAAGTATTTTTTGAAAAGAATAGAATGGATTAATTAGTTTAGTCCATTTCTAGCTAATTAAAAAAAACCATTGTTTTGTTTATGAAAATGCTTTCATAAAGAAAACTTTGAGAAAATGTTTTGGACCAAACCTACTGACCCAAAACACCAAGTTTTGCAATAGCAACTCATTTGGTGAACCCTATAGACTAAAGCCCTAGTAGACATATTTCTACACCACATAAAATGACACTATGTTTTGCAAATGGTTTTGAAGTGAAACCTCTTTGCAAATGACTTTGCCATTTTGGTAAATGACCAATTTGGAACTTACAAAGTTTAGAAGCCTAGTGGAGACCACCTTTGCAATTAGAACCATCTTTTGCATGCTTGCATGCATTACCTTGACTTTAGGATTTTATGTGTGTTGTTTTGCTTGATTGGTAGATTGAGTTTGTGCCTTGCTTGATTGATTGTAGTGACTTGAAGAGTGTGATTGTTGCAAGGACAAAGAGTGAACCTATACCCTCTACCAAAAAGGCAAGTGATACTTCATACTATCTATCCCATTATTTTCAATATTCATTAGTGTTTTTGCCAAGTAAAACTTGCATGGTTTTTATTTTGCTAAGTATAGACCTTGCTATAGGAAAACTAGTAGAATGAATCCTTAGAAGGATTTTCCTAAGTTAAGAATCCTATTACTATCAAGCTTAGCCTAGCTAATAGAAAACCTGGGTGGGATATATATTCATGCTATGAAAATCTCCAAGTCTAAGGACTTGTGTTTTGTTTAAATAAAACAACTAAGTAAATGAATCTCCTGGGTGGAATGGGACTTGCTTGGTGGTTTTTGGTTGAGTGGTTCACAAGGCCCATGTTTATGGTTTACCTTAGTGTATCTCACTTGTGGATGGCCACCCAGGAACAAAGAGATTTGAGATGTCAAATGTTGAGAAGCTTCAAGTGCAACCACTTGGCAATATGGGCTCTGCCATGATCATATAGGTTGCAAGAACTTAGCCACATGGACAGTGGGTGGTAGTGTTTGATAGGTTGGAACGCGTCCATGTTGGTCTAAGAGAAGGCTTCTGAAATATTTTGTCTTGGGAAACCAAGTCTTGTGGGGAAAGTGCACCACCTCTGCAGAGTGAAAAACCTAAGTACTTAGCCATGTCCCTGGAAAAGGACAATTTGAGCATCAAGACATGGAAGCAATCAAGAATCTCATCACTCCAATTTCTAAATTAAAACTTGTGGGTGAACAAGGGTTGTGTGAAATTCTTCAATCTTTGATGGAGAGATGGCTTGGTACAAGGATCTCAAAATCTTAGATTGGGAAAATTGTTTTTGCCAAGAAAATCTTCAGTCTTTGATTGGTAGATGCCTTGAGAGGATCTTCAGTCTTGATTGGTAGATGCCTTGGTGGTTTTTTTTTGCCAAATAAAACTTAGTGTTTTCAAAATGATAGGGAAAATCTGTTTTGAGCAATGCAAGCCTCAACTCCACTTAGCCAAAATGCATATAGATGATAGACTCCACTATACTACCAAAGTATCACTTGCCAATACAATTCAAATGTATTGACCCTTGTGGCTGTAACTTGTAATGTTGCAGGTTTGATTGATTTTAGTGAAGATTGATTGATTAGGATTACAAAGTCTACAACCAACATCTGCCTGTGGCAGATTTGAAGATGAAGGACCCAAGACTATAATTATTCCGCTGCAATGTAATGTAATTAGCCAATGAGCTAAGTTTTATGTAATAAAACTATTTTATTCCTGGTTATAAAGTTGTATTATGACCTTTGTTTCTTGATATTACATCTAAACTGTGGATGCTAGCTATTGATCCAGGGACTAGCATTGTAAACACAGGGGACCCTACCTTATTAAAGGCAGGGGATGCTTCAACATCTGTTGGATCCATGTGTGGACTCTAAAGAGAACACACATGCAATGACTCTGGTTGTTGTTAGTAAAAAGAGCACACATGCAATGACACTGGTGGATCCATAGCTGGATTGTGAAAAGAACACACATGCAATGCCAGTGGTGGATCCATATGTGGTATGTGAAAAGAACACACATGAAATGACTCCAGTTCTTGTTAGTGAAAATAACACACATGCAATGAGACTGGTGGATCCATAGGTGGATTGTGAAAAGAGAACACATACAATGACACTGGTGGATCCATATGTGGTATGTGAAAAGAACACACATGCAATGACTCTGGTTGTTGTTAGTAAAAAGAACACACATGCAATGACACTGGTGGATCCATGTGTGGTCTCTAAAGAGAACACACATTTCAATGACTCTGGTTGTTTTTAGTAAAAAGAACACACATGCAATGACACAGGTGGATCCATGTGTGCTCTCTGAAGAGAACACGCATGCAATGACTCTAGGTGTTGTTCGTAAAAATAACACACATGCAATGACACTGGTGGATCCATAGGTGGATTGTGAAAAGAACACCCAGGCAATGACACTAGTGGATCCATATGTGGTATGTGAAAAGAACACACATGCAATGACTCTGGTTGTTGTTAGTAACAAGAACACACATGCAATTACACTGGTAGATTAATGTGTGGTCTCTGAAGAGAACACACATTTCAATGACACTGGTTGTTGTTAGTAAAAATAACACACATGCAATGACACTAGTGGATCCATGTGTGGTCTCTGAAGAGAACACACATGCAATGACTCTGGTTGTTGTTAGTGAATATAGCACAGATGCAGTGACACTGGTGGATCCATAGGTGGATTTTGAAAAGAACACACATGCAATGACACTAGTGGATCCGTATTTGGTATGTGAAAAGAACACACATGCAATGAATTTGGTTGTTGTTAGTAAAAAGAACACACATGCAATGACACTCGTGGATCCATAGGTGGATTGTGAAAAGAGCACACATGCAATGACACTGGTGGATCCGTATTTGGTATGTGAAAAGAACACACATGCAATGACTCTGGTTGTTGTTAGTAAAAAGAACACACATTCAATGACATTGGTGGATCCATAGGTGGATGGTGAAATGAGCACACATGCAATGACACTAGTGGATCCATTTGTGGTATGTGAAAAGAACACACATGCAATGACTCCAGTTGTTGTCAGTAAAAAGAACACACATGCAATGACACTGGTAGATCCATATGTCGTATGTGAAAAGAGCACACATGCAATGACACTAGTTGATCCATAGGTGGATTGTGAAAAGAACACACATGCAATGACACTGGTGGATCCATATGTGGTATGTGAAAAGAACACACATGCAATGACTGGTTGTTTTTAGTAACAAGAACACACATGCAATGACATTGGTGGATCCATGTGTGGTCTCTGAAGAGAACACACATTTCAATGACTCTGGTTGTTGTTAGTAAAAAGAACACACATGCAATGACACTGGTGGATCCATAGGTGGATTGTGAAAAGAACACACATGCAATGACACTGGTGGATCCATATGTGGTATGTGAAAAGAACACAAATTAAATGACTCTAGTCGTTGTTAGTAAAAAGAACGCACATGCAATGACACTGGTGGATCCATGTGTGGTCTCTCAAGAGAACACACATTTCAATGACTCTAGTTGTTGTTAGTAAAAAGAACACACATGCAATCACACCGGTGGATCCATGTGTGGACTCTAAAGAGAACACACATGCAATCACTCTGGTTGTTGTTACTAAAAAGAGAACACATGCAATGACACTGGTGGATCCATAGGTGGATTGTGAAAAGAACAATCATGCAATGACACTGGTGGATCCATATGTGGTATGTGAAAAGAACACACATGAAATGACTCCGGTTGTTGTTAGTAAAAAGAACACACATGCAATGACTCCAGTGGATCTATGTGTGGTCTCTGAAGAGAACACACATTTCAATGACTCTGGTTGTTGTTATTCAAAACAACACACATGCAATGACACTGGTGGATCCATGCGTGGTCTCTGAAGAGAACACACATGCAATGACTCTGGTTGTTGTTAGTAAAAAGAGCACACATGCAATGACACTAGTCTATCCATAGGTGGATTGTGAAAAGAACACACATGCATTGACACTGGTGGATCCATATGTGGTATGTGAAAAGAACACACATGCAGTCACTCTAGTTCTTGTTAGTAACAAGAACACACATGCAATGACACTGGTAGATCCATGTGTGGTCTCTGAAGAGAACAAACATTTCAATGAAACTCGTTGTTGTTAGCAAAAAGAACACACATGCAATGACACTGGTGGATCCATGTGTGGTCTCTGAAGAGAACACACATGCAACGACTCTGGTTGTTGTTAGTAAAAACAGCACGCATGCAATGACAATGGTGGATCCATAGGTGGATTGTGAAAAGAACACACATGCAATTACACTAGTGGATCCATATGTGGTATGTGAAAAGAACACACATGCAATGACTCTGGTTGTTGTTAGTAAAAAGAACACACATGCAATGACTCTGGTTTGTTGTTAGTAAAAAGAACACACATGCAATGACACTGGTGGATCCATAGGTGGATTGTGAAAAGAGCACACATGCAATGACACTGGTGGGTCCATATGTGGTATGTGAAAAGAACACACATGCAATGACACTGGTGGACACATATGTGGTATGTGAAAAGAACACACATGCAATGACTCTGGTTGTTGTTAGTAACAAGAACACACATGCAATGACAATAGTGGATCCATGTGTGGCCTCTAAAGAGAACACACATTTCAATGACACTGGTGGATCCATATGTGGTATGTGAAAAGAACACACATGCAATGACACTGGTGGATCAATGGGTGGATTGTGAAAAGAGCACACATGCAATGACACTGGTGGATCCATATGTGGTATGTGAAAAGAACACACATGCAATGACTCATGCTGTTGTTAGTAAAAAGAACACACATGCAGTGACACTGGTGGATCCATGTGTGGTCTCTGAAGAGAGCACACATTTCAATGACACTGGTGAATCCATGGGTGGATTGTGAAAAGAGCACACATGCAATGACACTGGTGGATCCATATGTGGTATGTTAAAAGAACACACATGCAATGACTGCAGCTGTTGTTAGTAAAAAGAACACACATGCAATGACACTAGTGGATCCATGTGTGGTCTCTAATGAGAGCACACATTTCAATGACACTGGTGGATCCATATGTGGTTTGTGAAAAGAATACACCTGCAATGACACTGGTGAATCCATAGGTGGATTGTGAAAAGAGCACACATGCAATGACACTGGTGGATCCATATGTGGTATCTGAAGAGAACAGACATGCAATGACTCTGGTTGTTGTTAGTAAAAAGAGCACACATACAAGGACACTGGTACATCGATAGTTGGATTATGAAAAGAACACACATGTAATGACACTAGTGGATCCATATGTGGTATGTGAAAAGAACACACATGCAATGACTTTGGTTGTTGTTAGTAACAAGAACACACATTTCAATGACACTGGTTGTTGTTAGTAAAAAGAACACACATGCAATGACACTGGTGGATCCATGTGTGGTATCTAAAGAGAACACACATTTCAATGACCCTGGTTGTTGTTAGTAAAAAGAACACACATGCAATGACACTGGTGGATCCATGTGTGGTCTCTGAAGAGAACACACATCCAATGACACTAGTGGATCCATAGGTGGATTGTGAAAAGAGCACACATGCAATGACACTGGTTGATCCATATGTGGTATGTGAAAAGAAACACACATGCAATGACACTGGTGGATCCATAGGTGGATTGTGAAAAGA
Organism: Avena sativa; assembly: GCA_916181665.1. NCBI lineage: Eukaryota > Viridiplantae > Streptophyta > Magnoliopsida > Poales > Poaceae > Avena > Avena sativa. The sequence continues at coordinate 422,260,349 of OV702287.1, read as the reverse complement.
GCACACATGCAATGACACTGGTGGATCCATATGTGGTATGTGAAAAGAACACACATGAAATGACTCTAGTTGTTGTTAATAAAAAGAACACACATGCAATGACACTTGTGGATCCATAGGTGGATTGTGAAAAGACAACACATACAATGACACTGGTGGATCCATATGTGGTATGTGAAAAATAACACACATGCAATGACACTTGTGGATCCATGTGTGGTCTCTAAAGAGAACACACATTTCAATGACTCTGGTTGTTGTTAGTAAAAAAGAACACACATGCAATGACACAGGTGGATCCATGTGTGGTCTCTGAAGAGAACACACATGCAATGACTCTGGTTGTTGTTAGTAAAAATAGCACACATGCAATGACACTCGTGGATCCATAGGTGGATTATGAAAAGAGCACACATGAAATGACACTGGAGGATCCATATGTGGTATGTGAAAAGAACACACATGCGATGACTCCAGCTGTTGTTAGTAAAAAGAACACACATCCAATGACACTGGTGGATCCATGTGTGGTCTCTAAAGAGAGCACACATTTCAATGACACTGGTGGATCGATATGTGGTATGTGAAAAGAACACACATGCAATGACACTAGTGGATCCATAGGTGGATTGTGAAAAGAGCACACATGCAATGACACTGGTGGATCCTTATGTGGTATCTGAAGAGAACAGACATGCAATGACTCTGGTTGTTGTTAGTAAAAAGAGCACACATACAAGGACACTGGTAGATCGATAGTTGGATTATGAAAAGACCACACATGCAATGAAACTAGTGGATCCATATGTGGTATGTGAAAAGAACACACATGCAATGACTCTGGTTGTTGTTAGTAACAATAACACACATTTCAATGACACTGGTTGTTGTTAGTAAAAAGAACACACATGCAATGACACTGGTGGATCCATGTGTGGTATCTAAAGAGAACACACATTTCAATGACCCTGGTTGTTGTTAGTAAAAGAGCACACATGCAATGACACTGGTGGGTCCATAGGTGGATTGTGAAAAGAGAACACATGCAATGACACTGGTGGATCCATATGTGGTATGTGAAAAGAACACACATGCAATGACTGGTTGTTGTTAGTAACAAGAACACACATGCAATGACACTGGTGGATCCATGTGTGGTCTCTGAACAGAACACACATTTCAATGACACTGGTTTTTGTTAGTAAAAAGAACACACATGCAATGACATTGGTGGATCCACGTGTGGTCTCTGAAGAGAACACACATTTCAATGACTCTGGTTGTTGTTAGTAAAAAGAACACACATGCAATGACACTGGTGGATCCATAGGTGGATTGTGAAAAGAACACACATGCAATGACACTGGTGGATCCATATGTGGTATGTGAAAAGAACACAAATTAAATGACTCTAGTTGTTGTTAGTAAAAAGAACGCACATGCAATGACACTGGTGGATCCATGTGTGGTCTCTCAAGAGAACACACATTTCAATGACTCTAGTTGTTGTTAGTAAAAAGAACACACATGAAATCACACCGGTGGATCCATGTGTGGACTCTAAAGAGAACACACATGCAATGACTCTGGTTGTTGTTAGTAAAAAGAACACACATGCAATGACACTGGTGGATCCATGTGTGGTCTCTGAAGAGAACTCACATGCAATGACTCTAGTGGGTCCATATGTGGTATGTGAAAAGAACACACATGCAATGACTCTGGTTATTGTTACTAAAAAGAACACACATGCAATGACACTGGTGGATCCATAGGTGGATTGTGAAAAGAACAATCATGCAATGACACTGGTGGATCCATATGTGGTATGTGAAAAGAACACACATGAAATGACTCCGGTTGTTGTTAGTAAAAAGAACACACATGCAATGACTCCAGTGGATCTATGTGTGGTCTCTGAAGAGAACACACATTTCAATGACTCTGGTTGTTGTTAGTAAAAACAACACACATGCAATGACACTGGTGGATCCATGCGTGGTTTCTGAAGAGAACACACATGCAATGACTCTCGTTGTTGTTAGTAAAAAGAGCACACATGCAATGACACTAGTGGATCCATAGGTGGATTGTGAAAAGAACACACATGCAATGACACTGGTGGATCCATATGTGGTATGTGAAAAGAACACACATGCAATCACTCTAGTTCTTGTTAGTAACAAGAACACACATGCAATGACATTGGTAGATCCATGTGTGGTCTCTGAAGAGAACAAACATTTCAATGAAACTCGTTGTTGTTAGCAAAAAGAACACACATGTAATGACACTGGTGGATCCATGTGTGGTCTCTGAAGAGAACACACATGCAACGACTCTGGTTGTTGTTAGTAAAAACAGCACGCATGCAATGACACTGGTGGATTCATAGGTGGATTGTGAAAAGAACACACATGCAATGACAGTAGTGGATCCATATGTGGTATGTGAAAAGAACACACATGCAATGACTCTGGTTGTTGTTAGTAAAAAGAACACACATGTAATGACTCTGGTTGTTGTTAGTAAAAAGAACACACATGCAATGACACTGGTGGATCCATAGGTGGATTGTGAAAAGAGCACACATGCAATGACACTGGTGGGTCCATATGTGGTATGTGAAAAGAAAACACATGCAATGACACTGGTGGACACATATGTGGTATGTGAAAAGAACACATATGCAATGACTCTGGTTGTTGTTAGTAACAAGAACACACATGCAATGACACTAGTGGATCCATGTGTGGTCTCTAAAGAGAACACACATTTCAATGACACTGGTGGATCCATATGTGGTATGTGAAAAGAACACACATGCAATGACACTGGTGGATCCATGGGTGGATTGTGAAAAGAGCACACATGCAATGACACTGGTGGATCCATATGTGGTATGTGAAAAGAACACACATGCAATGACTCCAGCTGTTGTTAGTAAAAAGAACACACATGCAGTGACACTGGTGGATCCATGTGTGGTCTCTGAAGAGAGCACACATTTCAATGACACTGGTGGATCCATGGGTGGATTGTGAAAAGAGCACACATGCAATGACACTGGTGGATCCATATGTGGTATGTGAAAAGAACACACATGCAATGACTCCAGCTGTTGTTAGTAAAAAGAACACACATGCAATGACACTAGTGGATCCATGTGTGGTCTCTGATGAGAGCACACATTTCACTGACACTGGTGGATCCATATGTGTTATGTGAAAAGAATACACCTGCAATGACACTGTTGGATCCATAGGTGGATTGTGAAAAGAGCACACATGCAATGACACTGGTGGATCCATATGTGGTATCTGAAGAGAACAGACATGCAATGACTCTGGTTGTTGTTAGTAAAAAGAGCACACATACAAGGACACTGGTACATCGATAGTTGGATTATGAAAAGAAATCACATGTAATGACACTAGTGGATCCATATGTGGTATGTGAAAAGAACACACATGCAATGACTTTGGTTGTTGTTAGTAACAAGAACACACATTTCAATGACACTGGTTGTTGTTAGTAAAAAGAACACACATGCAATGACACTGGTGGATCCATGTGTGGTATCTAAAGAGAACACACATTTCAATGACCCTGGTTGTTGTTAGTAAAAAGAACACACATGCAATGACACTGGTGGATCCATGTGTGGTCTCTGAAGAGAACACACATCCAATGACACTAGTGGATCCATAGGTGGATTGTGAAAAGAGCACACATGCAATGACACTGGTTGATCCATATGTGGTATGTGAAAAGAACACACATGTAATGACACTGGTGGATCCATAGGTGGATTGTGAAAAGAGCACACATGCAATGACACTGGTGGATCCATATGTGGTATGTGAAAAGAACAAACATGAAATGACTCCAGTTGTTGTTAATAAAAAGAACACACATGCAATGACACTTGTGGATCCATAGGTGGATTGTGAAAAGATAACACATACAATGACACTGGTGGATCCATATGTGGTATGTGAAAAATAACACACATGCAATGAGACTTGTGGATCCATGTGTGGTCTCTGAAGAGAACACACATTTCAATGACTCTGGTTGTTGTTAGTAAAAAGAACACACATGCAATGACACAGGTGGATCCATGTGTGGTCTCTGAAGAGAACACACATGCAATGACTCTGGTTGTTGTTAGTAAAAATAGCACACATGCAATGACACTGGTGTATCCATAGGTGGATTATGAAAAGAGCACACATGAAATGAAACTGGAGGATCCATATGTGGTATGTGAAAAGAACACACATGCAATGACTCCAGCTGTTGTTAGTAAAAAGAACACACATCCAATGACACTGGTGGATCCATGTGTGGTCTCTAAAGAGAGCACACATTTCAATGACACTGGTGGATCCATATGTGGTATGTGAAAAGAACACACATGCAATGACACTAGTGGATCCATAGCTGGATTGTGAAAAGAGCACACATGCAATGACACTGGTGGATCCTTATGTGGTATCTGAAGAGAACAGACATGGAATGACTCTGGTTGTTGTTAGTAAAAAGAGCACACATACAAGGACACTGGTAGATCGATAGTTGGATTATGAAAAGAACACACATGCAATGACACTAGTGGATCCATATGTGGTATGTGAAAAGAACACACATGCAATGACTCTGGTTGTTGTTAGTAACAATAACACACATTTCAATGACACTGGTTGTTGTTAGTAAAAAGAACACACATGCAATGACACTGGTGGATCCATGTGTGGTATCTAAAGAGGACACACATTTCAATGACCCTGGTTGTTGTTAGTAAAAAGAGCACACATGCAATGACACTGGTGGGTCCATAGGTGGATTGTGAAAAGAGAACACATGCAATGACACTGGTGGATCCATATGTGGTATGTGAAAAGAACACACATGAAATGACTCTGGTTGTTGTTAGTAAAAAGAACACACATGCAATGACACTGGTGGATCCATAGGTGGACTGTGAAAAGAGAACACATACAATGACACTGGTGGATCCATATGTGGTATGTGAAAAGAACACACATGCAATGACTCTGGTTGTTGTTAGTAAAAATATAACACATGCAATGACACTGGTGGATCCATGTGTGGTCTCTGAAGAGAACACACATTTCAATTACTCTGGTTGTTAGTAAAAAGATGTAGCATCCCCAACCTTAAATAAGATTGAGTCCTCTGTGTTTACAATGCTAGTCCCTGGATCAACAGCTAGCATCCACAGTTCAGATGTAATATCAAGAAACAAAGGTCATAATACAACTTTATAACAAGGAGTAACATAATTTTATTACATCAATACATAGCTCTTTAGGCTATTACATTACATTGCAGCGGAATAACTATAGTCATGGGTCCTTCATCTTCAAAGTGCCACAGGCAGACATGTTGGTTGTAGACTTGTAATCCTAATCAATCAATCCTCACTAAAACAATCAAACCTGCAACATAATAAGTTACAGCCACAAGGGTCAATACATTTGAATTGTATTGGCAAGTGATACTTTGGTAGTATAGTGGAGTCTAACATCTATATGCATTTTGGCTAAGTGGAGTTGAGGCTTGCATTGCTCAAAATAGATTTTTCCCTATCATTTTGAAAATACTAAGTTTTGTTTGGCAAAAACAAATTCCAAGGCATCTACCAATCAAAGACTGAAGATTTTCTTGGTAAAACAATTTCTCAACCAATGATTGAAGATCCTCTCAAGGCATCTACCAATCAAAGATTGAAGAATTTCACACAACCCTTGTTCACCCACAAGTTTTAATTTAGAAATTGGAGTGATGAGATTCTTGATTGCTTCCATGTCTTGATGCTCAAATTGTCCTTTACCAGGGACATGGCTAAGTACTTAGGTTTTACACTCTGCAGAGGTGGTGCACTTTACCCACAAGCCTTGGTTTCCCAAGACATAATCTTTCAGAAGCTTTCCCTTAGACCAACATGGACGCGCTCCAACCTATCAAACACTACCACCCACTGTCCATGTGGCTAAGTTCTTGCAACCTATATGATCATGGCAGAGCCCATATTGCCAAGTGGTTGCACTTGAAGCTTCTCAACATTTGACATCTCAAATCTCTTTGTTTCCTGGGTGGCCATCCACAAGTGAGATACACAAGCCAAGTCCATGGCCTTGTGAACCACTCAACATAAACCATTCCTTCCATTTCCACCCAGGTGATTCATTAACTTAGTTGTTTTATTAATCAAAAACATAAGTCCTCAGACTTAGAGATTTTTCCATAGTGAATATATACCACCCAAGTTTTCTATTAGCTAGGCTAAGCTTGATAGTAATAGGATTCTTAACTAAGGAAAATCCTTCTAAGGATTTATCTACTATGTTTCCTATAGCAAGGTCTATACTTAGCTAAATAAAAACCATGCAAGTTTTACTTAGCAAAAACACTAATGCATAGTGAAAATAATGGGATAGATAGTATGAAGTATCACTTGCCTTTTTGGTAGAGGGTATAGGTTCACTCCTTGTCCTTGCAACACTCACACTCTTCAACTCACTACAATCAATCAAGCAAGGCACAAACTCAATCTACCAATCAAGCAAATCAACACACATAAAATAACAAAGTCAAAGAAATGCATGCAAGCATGCCAAGCTTTGCTTTGTTTGCAAAAGTGGTTCCTAGTGGGTCATAAACATTTGGATACATCTAAGTCATACATAAGCATGCAAAGGTTGGTTCTAATGTAGGGATGGTCTTCACTAGGCTTCTAACTTTGTAAGTTCCAAATTGGTCATTTACCAAAATGGCAAAGTCATTTGCAAATAGGGTCTCTATTAGATTCCTAAACTTTGTAAGATCCAAATTGGTCATTTACCAAAGTGGCAAAGTTGTTAGCAAAAGGTTTCACCTCAAAACCATTTCCATGACAAAGTGTCATTTTATGTGGTGTAGAAATATTTCTACTAAGGCTTTAACCTATAGGGTTCACCCAATGAGTTGCTATTGCAAAACTTGGTGTTTGGGTCAGTAGTTTTGGTTCAAAACATTTTCCCAAAAGTTTTCTTTATGAAAGCATTTTCATAAACAAAACAATGGTTTTTAATTAGCTAGAAATGGACTAAACTAATTAATCCATTCTATTCCTTTCCAAAATCATTTTCCAAACTATGGGTTGGTTCCTAGGGTCAGTAAGGTCACAACAAACCAATTTGCAAAGGTTTTAACTCTAAAATCATTTTTAAATGATTTTTCTAATGTTAGCAAGCACACAAAAGAATCTGCAAAATCAAACAAGCTAACAGATACTATTTTCTAAACTAAGGGTAGCGTTGGCTAGGGTTTGTCTTGCTGATTCCAACGACATCAAATTTGTAAAATTTGGACGTGTGGATCAAAAGATACAAGGGTTTGAAAATGGCAAAAGTTTCTGTTTTCTAATTCTATTTTAAACAGATCTAGTGCCACGCGTCGCTTTCCTATTGGTCCATACCGGTTCGTCTGGATCGTGTGATACAGTGCGTTGGATCTAAGTGGGATCGCACGGCACAGATTGCTCGATACCCCTTCGCTTAGTCATTCTATCCAAGCCGGTGGATCTGCATCCAACGGTTCCTATCGTTTGGCCAAAAACTGGCGGCGGAGCGGTGGCTACCGGCGGCGGAACGATCGGTCGTCGACGGAGGCGACGCTACAGGGGGGTGAGGGAGAGAGGGAAGTTGCTCACCGTGCTCAGGAGGTTGTGGTGAAGCTCGACGTGCTGATGTCTCGACGAAGGGCGCACGGTTCTGTCAGGGATTGCTCGCCGGAGTAGAGGACGGCGACAGACGGCTCTGTTCGTAGTCGAAGACGGTGCTGTGGACCACGAGAGGACAAGCGAAAAGCACGGTCAGATGCGCCAAGACACGACAGAGGTGTGTGCGTGATCGAGAGGGTGCGGGGCGGTCGGATTCTACCTGTGGGCTTCGCCGGAGAGGAAGCAGACACGACGGCGCTCTGTGCTTTGACGATGGCGAGGATTGGGGGCGCCCTAAGACAAACGGAAAGTGTTGTTAGGTTCATATGAGCTTGCGGATCATCATCGGGCCAACGAGGATGAGAGGGGAGGTCAGGTTTACCGGGGAGATGTCGCCGCAGTTGGAGCAGACGGCGGTGCTGGCTCGGGGCTTGTTGGAGTCGGGGTTCTGGTGTTCCCGCGGGCGAACTAGGAGTACTAGGAGATGCGTGAGGTCGAGAGGAGTCCACTCGCGTGAAGTAGAGGCAGAGGGGTGGTCTGGTTTCGCCGGAATCATCACCGGAACATCGTCGGACAGAGGTGGCTCGGGGAGAAATTGAGGGCGGTCTAGGGCGTGCCAGCTCGGGGTGTCCGAGGGGATTTATAGAGGAGAGGGAGGCATTTCCATCTGCGTGATCAAGGCGAGGTAAAGGCTCGGTGTTAAGGTGAATTAAGCGCGAGAGATAAACGGCAGAAACGACAGTGGGGGAGAGGGCGTGGTCGTCGTGCGGGGAAAAAGAAGGAGGTGGCAGTGGGGTCCTCTGGTCAGTGGGGAAAAGAAAGAAGGGAGAGGTCCACTAGTCAGTGTCACTGTGGGCTGTTTAATCGGTGAGGAAAAACGGTTCGGGTGTGGGAACAGGTGGGGTCTGTTGTCAGCGAGAGGGAGAGAGGAGGAGTGGGTCCTGGTTGTCAGTCTCTGAGTGGGTCAGTTTCTGAGTGAGAAAAGGTTTCTTCGGGGGAGAGGAGAAGTCTGGGCTGGACTGGGCCTTAGTGGGCTGCTGGGCTGGGTCTGTTGCACTATTTTTTTTTCTATCTAAGCCTTTTTCTTTTTCTAATTCTTTTTCTGTTTTGAATTTCAAACAATTTATCAAGCAATTCAATCAAGGTTCAAACAGCAAACTTTTCATTTGAATTTGGTTCTGTTTTGGCAACATAATCCAAATCTCAAAATGAAATAATATTTCTATTTATTTTAGGATCCATTTAATAGTTAAATAAAATGGATCTTTGATTTATTAATAGTGTTTGATTTATTTAAATAAAATTTCCATTTGAATTCCAATTATTTTCAAAACCAAACCAGAAGGTTTCATTTGAAAAAATAAAAGAATACTTGGAAACTTATTTAAATAAATAAATAAGTTTTGGTGTTTAATTAAAATGGGAAAGCCTTTACTTAAATAAAATTGGATATTTAAATCCTTATTATTTTATTTAAATAATCCTTTACTCATTTTAATCAAAGCAAAACCTTTTAATAAAAGATTTCAAAGTAGTAATAAAATACTTGGTGTTCATTTAAAATGGAAAAAGCCTTTACTTAAATAAAATTGGATATTTAAATCCTTATTATTTTATTTAAATAAACCTTTACTCATTTTATCAAAACAAAAATATTTTATTACAAAAGCTTGGCCAAAATTAATTTGGCTCACCTTTTCATTTGAAAACAAAGTCTTTTATTAAAAGATCCAAATAGTATTTCCAAAACAATTTATTTTCCTTTGATAAATGTTTATCTTTATAAATCCCTTTAGGATTATTTGATCACCAATTGGTATGGGCTTTGGTAAGGGCTTTAAAGGCTTTGGAAATTCAATTTCCTTATCTTATTATATTCACAAGATTTTGCCTATGGTTCCAAACTAAGTGAAACCACTTCTAAGGTCTTTCTTGATCCTTTGTGAATATTTGATGATCAAATTTGGTATGGATCAAATCCATGGATTTGGAGATAACTTGGGAAAATGATTTCCTTCCATTAGGGCTTAGGGTTTTGGATTTTGGATTTACTTTCCAAGTGTTCAAATTTCCAGATACATTCATTGAGGAATGCATTTCCCTTGATTTGGATTTTTGTTGAATTCAACTTTTACCAAAGTTTGTTCAAGATGGGATTTTAAATCTCCTTTTAGAAACAAAAGTTTCTTTTCTCCCTGATTTTCAACAAAAATTTATTTTGTTTAATTTATTTTTCACATTACAAGATTTGGAAAATCTTGGGATGTGACAGGCTACCACCCTTAAAATAAATCTCGTCCCGAGATTTGGGGAGGCTAGGGTTACAAGTTGGCTCAAACAGCTAGGGTACTACCACCCTTAAAAATTTTCCAACTAAACTACATCTTGGCTTGCTTGGAATCTTGAGGAAAACTTCTTCTTGGAAAACTTCTTCTTAGTGTCCTTTGTTTCCATGCTTGACTCATGGGCTAAGGTTGAGATCCTTCATAGGCTTGTTTATCTTGTTCTTCATCTTTTCTGGACAATTGCTTACATGGTGTCCTGGTTCCTTGCAATTGAAACAGTGGATATCTTGGAGTTCTTTACGTTGCTCTTGTGGACAAGTGGCTACATAGTGGCCTAGCTCTTTGCAGTTGTTGCACACTACTTGGCCGATCTCTTTATTCTTCGGGTTCTCTGGGCATCCACTGGGGTAGTGTCCCATTTCCTTACATTTACGACATTGCACAAGGCTCATGTCTTGCTTTGGTTTCTTGGGCTTCTTTGATCCTTTGAATTGGGTTGTCTTGTTTGGAGGTATAAGTGGTCCTTTTCCTTTGTCATCAACATTCTTGGCATACTTGGATCCTTCTTGTTTCATTTGTTCAACAATGGCATAGATGGGGCATTGGATAGGGACATGGTCGTTTCCTTCACATAGGTAACAAGTAACTTGAGATGTGGGGCATTGGCCAACTGGATGTTCCTCTTCACAATTGGGGCATTGATCTTCATGCTCTTTGGAAGTATGATCCTTGTCTCCACAAATATTGCAAGCTGGTGCTCCATCTAGCATAATGTTCTTGTCATCCTTGTTGTCATACACTCTTTTGGGATAGTTTTCTTCCATGCTGATCATTTGATTAGTCACCTTAAGCATCAGTTGGGATTGTTCTTCCAAAAACTTTTGCAAGGTAGGGTCTTTATCACTATTGTTGGCTATGAACTGAGCTGTTAGTTGGCTCAATTGGTGTTGGGTTGCTAGGAGTTCTCTCATGTTGACCTCTTGGTTGTTGTTGATGTCATCATCCTTGATGTTGGAGTTTCTTGGAGAAGTCATCTGTTTGGGTTGGAGGGGATTAGAATAGGCAAAAAGTTTTTCTAAGGAAATCAATCCTAATCACACACATCACAATTCACACAAGCAATGTGCAAGCAATCACAAACAAACACTCCACTCAAACAACAAGTTTCAAGCACATACTTAGGCAACAAAATAATTTGTTACACCACATAAGTTGGTGGGTTTGTCTTAACTAAAATATGGTGGTCCATCTATATGGTTCACTTGTGATCTTTCCATCCTTCTTGATTCTTCTTGAATGAGATCTTTGTATCCTTCTAAGTTGTGTTTCCTTAGTCTTCAAGTGAAATGTTACTGAAGACTTGTAGTCTTTAGTGATATCCAAGTTGAAGTCCTTGGTGAACATGATGAAGATGTTGAAGTCACTTGAAAAAGTTGAAGTCATTAGAGTTGAAAGTGTTGAAGAAGTCCTTTGCACATAGTGTAGTCTTTGGTCATGGGGTAGGCTTTTCCTTCAAGTTTTGAAGTAGAAGAGAAGTAGAGTTGAAACCAAAATGGTTGAGGAAAGAGTTTACAAGATTGTTTTGTAAATAAGTTTTGGAATAAGACAACTCCTATTTTTCTAAGGGTTTTTGTCCAATCCTAGGGTTACAAATCCTACAGGCAACACAATGCTCTGATACCATTCTGTAGCGTCCCCAACCTTAAATAAGATTGAGTCCCCTGTGTTTACAATGCTAGTCCCTAGATCAACAGCTAGCATCCACAGTTCAGATGTAATATCAAGAAACAAAGGTCATAATACAACTTTATAACAAGGAGTAACATAATTTTATTGCAGCAATACATAGCTCTTTAGGCTATTACATTACATTGCAGCGGAATAACTATAGTCATGGGTCCTTCATCTTCAAAGTGCCACAGGCAGACATGTTGGTTGTAGACTTGTAATCCTAATCAATCAATCCTCACTAAAACAATCAAACCTGCAACATAATAAGTTACAGCCACAAGGGTCAATACATTTGAATTGTATTGGCAAGTGATACTTTGGTAGTATAGTGGAGTCTAACATCTATATGCATTTTGGCTAAGTGGAGTTGAGGCTTGCATTGCTCAAAATAGATTTTTCCCTATCATTTTGAAAATACTAAGTTTTGTTTGGCAAAAACAAATTCCAAGGCATCTACCAATCAAAGACTGAAGATCCACTCAGGGCATCTTCCAATCAAAGACTGAAGATTTTCTTGGTAAAACAATTTCTCAACCAATGATTGAAGATCCTCTCAAGGCATCTACCAATCAAAGATTGAAGAATTTCACACAACCCTTGTTCACCCACAAGTTTTAATTTAGAAATTGGAGTGATGATATTCTTGATTGCTTCCATGTCTTGATGCTCAAATTGTCCTTTACCAGGGACATGGCTAAGTACTTAGGTTTTACACTCTGCAGAGGTGGTGCACTTTACCCACAAGCCTTGGTTTCCCAAGACATAATCTTTCAGAAGCTTTCCCTTAGACCAACATGGACGCGCTCCAACCTATCAAACACTACCACCCACTGTCCATGTGGCTAAGTTCTTGCAACCTATATGATCATGGCAGAGCCCATATTGCCAAGTGGTTGCACTTGAAGCTTCTCAACATTTGACATCTCAAATCTCTTTGTTTCCTGGGTGGCCATCCACAAGTGAGATACACAAGCCAAGTCCATGGCCTTGTGAACCACTCAACATAAACCATTCCTTCCATTTCCACCCAGGTGATTCATTAACTTAGTTGTTTTATTAATCAAAAACATAAGTCCTCAGACTTAGAGATTTTTCCATAGTGAATATATACCACCCAAGTTTTCTATTAGCTAGGCTAAGCTTGATAGTAATAGGATTCTTAACTAAGGAAAATCCTTCTAAGGATTTATCTACTATGTTTCCTATAGCAAGGTCTATACTTAGCTAAATAAAAACCATGCAAGTTTTACTTAGCAAAAACACTAATGCATAGTGAAAATAATGGGATAGATAGTATGAAGTATCACTTGCCTTTTTGGTAGAGGGTATAGGTTCACTCCTTGTCCTTGCAACACTCACACTCTTCAACTCACTACAATCAATCAAGCAAGGCACAAACTCAATCTACCAATCAAGCAAATCAACACACATAAAATAACAAAGTCAAAGAAATGCATGCAAGCATGCCAAGCTTTGCTTTGTTTGCAAAAGTGGTTCCTAGTGGGTCATAGACATTTGGATACATCTAAGTCATACATAAGCATGCAAAGGTTGGTTCTAATGTAGGGATGGTCTTCACTAGGCTTCTAACTTTGTAAGTTCCAAATTGGTCATTTACCAAAATGGCAAAGTCATTTGCAAATAGGGTCTCTATTAGATTCCTAAACTTTGTAAGATCCAAATTGGTCATTTACCAAAGTGGCAAAGTTGTTAGCAAAAGGTTTCACCTCAAAACCATTTCCATGACAAAGTGTCATTTTATGTGGTGTAGAATTATTTCTACTAAGGCTTTAACCTATAGGGTTCACCCAATGAGTTGCTATTGCAAAACTTGGTGTTTAGGTCAGTAGTTTTGGTTCAAAACATTTTCCCAAAAGTTTTCTTTATGAAAGCATTTTCATAAACAAAACAATGGTTTTTAATTAGCTAGAAATGGACTAAACTAATTAATCCATTCTATTCCTTTCCAAAATCATTTTCCAAACTATGGGTTGGTTCCTAGGGTCAGTAATGTCATAACAAACCAATTTGCAAAGGTTTTAACCCTAAAATCATTTTTAAATGATTTTTCTAATGTTAGCAAGCACACAAAAGAATCTGCAAAATCAAACAAGCTAACAGATACTATTTTCTAAACTAAGGGTAGGGTTGGCTAGGGTTTTTCTTGCTGATTCCAACAACATCAAATTTGTAAAATTTGGACGTGTGGATCAAAAGATACAAGGGTTTGAAAATGGCAAAAGTTTCTGTTTTCTAATTCTGTTTTAAACAGATCTAGTGCCACGCGTCGCTTTCCTATTGGTCCATACCGGTTCGTCTGGATCGTGTGATACAGTGCGTTGGATCTAAGTGGGATCGCACGGCACAGATTGCTCGATACCCCTTCGCTTAGTCATTCTATCCAAGCCGGTGGATCTGCATCCAACGGTTCCTATCGTTTGGCCAAAAACTGGCGGCGGAGCGGTGGCTACCGGAGGCGGAACGATCGGTCGTCGACGGAGGCGACGCTACAGGGGGGTGAGGGAGAGAGGGAAGTTGCTCACCGTGCTCAGGAGGTTGTGGTGAAGCTCGACGTGCTGATGTCTCGACGAAGGGCGCACGGTTCTGTCAGGGATTGCTCGCCGGAGTAGAGGACGGCGACAGACGGCTCTGTTCGTAGTCGAAGACGGTGCTGTGGACCACGAGAGGACAAGCGAAAAGCACGGTCAGATGCGCCAAGACACGACAGAGGTGTGTGCGTGATCGAGAGGGTGCGGGGCGGTCGGATACTACCTGTGGGCTTCGCCGGAGAGGAAGCAGACACGGCGGCGCTCTGTGCTTTGACAATGGCGAGGATTGGGGGCGCCCTAAGACAAACGGAAAGTGCTGTTAGGTTCATATGAGCTTGCGGATCATCATCGGGTCAACGAGGATGAGAGGGGAGGTCAGGTTTACCGGGGAGATGTCGCCGCAGTTGGAGCAGACGACGGTGCTGGCTCGGGGCTTGTTGGAGTCGGGGTTCTGGTGTTCCCGCGGGCGAACTAGGAGTACTAGGAGATGCGTGAGGTCGAGAGGAGTCCACTCGCATGAAGTAGTGGCAGAGGGGTGGTCTGGTTTCGCCGGAATCATCACCGGAACATCGTCGGACAGAGGTGGCTCGGGGAGAAATTGAGGGCGGTCTAGGGCGTGCCAGCTCGGGGTGTCCAAGGGGATTTATAGAGGAGAGGGAGGCGTTTCCATCTGCGTGATCAAGGCGAGGTAAAGGCTCGGTGTTAAGGTGAATTAAGCGCGAGAGATCAACGGCAAAAACGGCAGTGGGGGAGAGGGCGTGGTCGTCGCGCGGGGAAGAAGAAGGAGGTGGCAGTGGGGTCCTCTGGTCAGTGGGGAAAAGAAAGAAGGGAGAGGTCCACTAGTCAGTGTCACTGTGGGCTGTTTAATCGGTGAGGAAAAACGGTTCGGGTGTGGGAACAGGTGGGGTCTGTTGTCAGCGAGAGGGAGAGAGGAGGAGTGGGTCCTGGTTGTCAGTCTCTGAGTGGGTCAGTTTCTCAGTGAGAAAAGGTTTCTTCGGGGGAGAGGAGAAGTCTGGGCTGGACTGGGCCTTAGTGGGCTGCTGGGCTGGGTCTGTTGCACTATTTTTTTTCTATCTAAGCCTTTTTCTTTTTCTAATTCTTTTTATGTTTTGAATTTCAAACAATTTATCAAGCAATTCAATCAAGGTTCAAACAGCAAACTTTTCATTTGAATTTGGTTCTGTTTTGGCAACATAATCCAAATCTCAAAATGAAATAATATTTCTATTTATTTTAGGATCCATTTAATAGTTAAATAAAATGGATCTTTGATTTATTAATAGTGTTTGATTTATTTAAATAAAATTTCCATTTGAATTCCAATTATTTTCAAAACCAAACCAGAAGGTTTCATTTGAAAAAATAAAAGAATACTTGGAAACTTATTTAAATAAATAAATAAGTTTTGGTGTTTAATTAAAATGGGAAAGCCTTTACTTAAATAAAATTGGATATTTAAATCCTTATTATTTTATTTAAATAATCCTTTACTCATTTTAATCAAAGCAAAACCTTTTAATAAAAGATTTCAAAGTAGTAATAAAATACTTGGTGTTCATTTAAAATGGAAAAAGCCTTTACTTAAATAAAATTGGATATTTAAATCCTTATTATTTTATTTAAATAAACCTTTACTCATTTTATCAAAACAAAAATATTTTATTACAAAAGCTTGGCCAAAATTAATTTGGCTCACCTTTTCATTTGAAAACAAAGTCTTTTATTAAAAGATCCAAATAGTATTTCCAAAACAATTTATTTTCCTTTGATAAATGTTTATCTTTATAAATCCCTTTAGGATTATTTGATCACCAATTGGTATGGGCTTTGGTAAGGGCTTTAAAGGCTTTGGAAATTCAATTTCCTTATCTTATTATATTCACAAGATTTTGCCTATGGTTCCAAACTAAGTGAAACCACTTCTAAGGTCTTTCTTGATCCTTTGTGAATATTTGATGATCAAATTTGGTATGGATCAAATCCATGGATTTGAAGATAACTTGGGAAAATGATTTCCTTCCATTAGGGCTTAGGGTTTTGGATTTTGGATTTACTTTCCAAGTGTTCAAATTTCCAGATACATTCATTGAGGAATGCATTTCCCTTGATTTGGATTTTTGTTGAATTCAACTTTCACCAAAGTTTGTTCAAGATGGGATTTTAAATCTCCTTTTAGAAACAAAAGTTTCTTTTCACCCTGATTTTCAACAAAAATTTATTTTGTTTAATTTA
The DNA here is from genome assembly GCA_916181665.1 of Avena sativa. Taxonomy (NCBI): domain Eukaryota; kingdom Viridiplantae; phylum Streptophyta; class Magnoliopsida; order Poales; family Poaceae; genus Avena; species Avena sativa. The sequence continues at coordinate 422,243,823 of OV702287.1, read as the reverse complement.
TTTTTCACATTACAAGATTTGGAAAATCTTGGGATGTGACAGGCTACCACCCTTAAAATAAATCTCGTCCCGAGATTTGGGGAGGCTAGGGTTACAAGTTGGCTCAAACAGCTAGGGTACTACCACCCTTAAAAATTTTCCAACTAAACTACATCTTGGCTTGCTTGGAATCTTGAGGAAAACTTCTTCTTGGAAAACTTCTTGTTAGTGTCCTTTGTTTCCATGCTTGACTCATGGGCTAAGGTTGAGATCCTTCATAGGCTTGTTTATCTTGTTCTTCATCTTTTCTGGACAATTGCTTACATGGTGTCCTGGTTCCTTGCAATTGAAACAGTGGATATCTTGGAGTTCTTTACGTTGCTCTTGTGGACAAGTGGCTACATAGTGGCCTAGCTCTTTGCAGTTGTTGCACACTACTTGGCCGATCTCTTTATTCTTCGGGTTCTCTGGGCATCCACTGGGGTAGTGTCCCATTTCCTTACATTTATGACATTGCACAAGGCTCATGTCTTGCTTTGGTTTCTTGGGCTTCTTTGATCCTTTGAATTGGGTTGTCTTGTTTGGAGGTATAAGTGGTCCTTTTCCTTTGTCATCAACATTCTTGGCATACTTGGATCCTTCTTGTTTCATTTGTTCAACAATGGCATAGATGGGGCATTGGATAGGTACATGGTCGTTTCCTTCACATAGGTAACAAGTAACTTGAGATGTGGGGCATTGGCCAACTGGATGTTCCTCTTCACAATTGGGGCATTGATCTTCATGCTCTTTGGAAGTATGATCCTTGTCTCCACAAATATTGCAAGCTGGTGCTCCATCTAGCATAATGTTCTTGTCATCCTTGTTGTCATACACTCTTTTGGGATAGTTTTCTTCCATGCTGATCATTTGATTAGTCACCTTAAGCATCAGTTGGGATTGTTCTTCCAAAAACTTTTGCAAGGTAGGGTCTTTATCACTATTGTTGGCTATGAACTAAGCTGTTAGTTGGCTCAATTGGTGTTGGGTTGCTAGGAGTTCTCTCATGTTGACCTCTTGGTTGTTGTTGATGTCATCATCCTTGATGTTGGAGTTTCTTGGAGAAGTCATCTGTTTGGGTTGGAGGGGATTAGAATAGGCAAAAAGTTTTTCTAAGGAAATCAATCCTAATCACACACATCACAATTCACACAAGCAATGTGCAAGCAATCACAAACAAACACTCCACTCAAACAACAAGTTTCAAGCACATACTTAGGCAACAAAATAATTTGTTACACCACATAAGTTGGTGGGTTTGTCTTAACTAAAATATGGTGGTCCATCTATATGGTTCACTTGTGATCTTTCCATCCTTCTTGATTCTTCTTGAATGAGATCTTTGTATCCTCCTAAGTTGTGTTTCCTTAGTCTTCAAGTGAAATATTACTCAAGACTTGTAGTCTTTAGTGATATCCAAGTTGAAGTCCTTGGTGAACATGATGAAGATGTTGAAGTCACTTGAAAAAGTTGAAGTCATTAGAGTTGAAAGTGTTGAAGAAGTCTTTTGCACATAGTGTAGTCTTTGGTCATGGGGTAGGCTTTTCCTTCAAGTTTTGAAGTAGAAGAGAAGTAGAGTTGAAACCAAAATGGTTGAGGAAAGAGTTTACAAGATTGTTTTGTAAATAAGTTTTGGAATAAGACAACTCCTATTTTTCTAAGGGTTTTTGTCCAATCCTAGGGTTACAAATCCTACAGGCAAGACAATGCTCTGATACCATTCTGTAGCGTCCCCAACCTTAAATAAGATTGAGTCCCCTGTGTTTACAATGCTAGTCCCTAGATCAACAGCTAGCATCCACAGTTCAGATGTAATATCAAGAAACAAAGGTCATAATACAACTTTATAACAAGGAGTAACATAATTTTATTACATCAATACATAGCTCTTTAGGCTATTACATTACATTGCAGCGGAATAACTATAGTCATGGGTCCTTCATCTTCAAAGTGCCACAGGCAGACATGTTGGTTGTAGACTTGTAATCCTAATCAATCAATCCTCACTAAAACAATCAAACCTGCAACATAATAAGTTACAGCCACAAGGGTCAATACATTTGAATTGTATTGGCAAGTGATACTTTGGTAGTATAGTGGAGTCTAACATCTATATGCATTTTGGCTAAGTGGAGTTGAGGCTTGCATTTCTCAAAATAGATTTTTCCCTATCATTTTGAAAATACTAAGTTTTGTTTGGCAAAAACAAATTCCAAGGCATCTACCAATCAAAGACTGAAGATCCACTCAGGGCATCTACCAATCAAAGACTGAAGATTTTCTTGGTAAAACAATTTCTCAACCAATGATTGAAGATCCTCTCAAGGCATCTACCAATCAAAGATTGAAGAATTTCACACAACCCTTGTTCACCCACAAGTTTTAATTTAGAAATTGGAGTGATGAGATTCTTGATTGCTTCCATGTCTTGATGCTAAAATTGTCCTTTACCAGGGACATGGCTAAGTACTTAGGTTTTACACTCTGCAGAGGTGGTGCACTTTACCCACAAGCCTTGGTTTCCCAAGACATAATCTTTCAGAAGCTTTCCCTTAGACCAACATGGACGCGCTCCAACCTATCAAACACTACCACCCACTGTCCATGTGGCTAAGTTCTTGCAACCTATATGATCATGGCAGAGCCCATATTGCCAAGTGGTTGCACTTGAAGCTTCTCAACATTTGACATCTCAAATCTCTTTGTTTCCTGGGTGGCCATCCACAAGTGAGATACACAAGCCAAGTCCATGGCCTTGTGAACCACTCAACATAAACCATTCCTTCCATTTCCACCCAGGTGATTCATTAACTTAGTTGTTTTATTAATCAAAAACATAAGTCCTCAGACTTAGAGATTTTTCCATAGTGAATATATACCACCCAAGTTTTCTATTAGCTAGGCTAAGCTTGATAGTAATAGGATTCTTAACTAAGGAAAGTCCTTCTAAGGATTTATCTACTATGTTTCCTATAGCAAGGTCTATACTTAGCTAAATAAAAACCATGCAAGTTTTACTTAGCAAAAACACTAATGCATAGTGAAAATAATGGTATAGATAGTATGAAGTATCACTTGCCTTTTTGGTAGAGGGTATAGGTTCACTCCTTGTCCTTGCAACACTCACACTCTTCAACTCACTACAATCAATCAAGCAAGGCACAAACTCAATCTACCAATCAAGCAAATCAACACACATAAAATAACAAAGTCAAAGAAATGCATGCAAGCATGCCAAGCTTTGCTTTGTTTGCAAAAGTGGTTCCTAGTGGGTCATAGACATTTGGATACATCTAAGTCATACATAAGCATGCAAAGGTTGGTTCTAATGTAGGGATGGTCTTCACTAGGCTTCTAACTTTGTAAGTTCCAAATTGGTCATTTACCAAAATGGCAAAGTCATTTGCAAATAGGGTCTCTATTAGATTCCTAAACTTTGTAAGATCCAAATTGGTCATTTACCAAAGTGGCAAAGTTGTTAGCAAAAGGTTTCACCTCAAAACCATTTCCATGACAAAGTGTCATTTTATGTGGTGTAGAAATATTTCTACTAAGGCTTTAACCTATAGGGTTCACCCAATGAGTTGCTATTGCAAAACTTGGTGTTTGGGTCAGTAGTTTTGGTTCAAAACATTTTCCCAAAAGTTTTCTTTATGAAAGCATTTTCATAAACAAAACAATGGTTTTTAATTAGCTAGAAATGGACTAAACTAATTAATCCATTCTATTCCTTTCCAAAATCATTTTCTAAACTATGGGTTGGTTCCTAGGGTCAGTAAGGTCACAACAAACCAATTTGCAAAGGTTTTAACCCTAAAATCATTTTTAAATGATTTTTCTAATGTTAGCAAGCACACAAAAGAATCTGCAAAATCAAACAAGCTAACAGATACTATTTTCTAAACTAATGGTAGGGTTGGCTAGGGTTTGTCTTGCTGATTCCAACGACATCAAATTTGTAAAATTTGGACGTGTGGATCAAAAGATACAAGGGTTTGAAAATGGCAAAAGTTTCTGTTTTCTAATTCTGTTTTAAACAGATCTAGTGCCACGCGTCGCTTTCCTATTGGTCCATACCGGTTCGTCTGGATCGTGTGATACAGTGCGTTGGATCTAAGTGGGATCGCACGGCACAGATTGCTCGATACCCCTTCGCTTAGTCATTCTATCCAAGCCGGTGGATCTGCATCCAACAGTTCCTATCGTTTGGCCAAAAACTGGCGGCGGAGCGGTGGCTACCGGCGGCGGAACGATCGGTCGTCGACGGAGGCGACGCTACAGGGGGGTGAGGGAGAGAGGGAAGTTGCTCACCGTGCTCAGGAGGTTGTGGTGAAGCTCGACGTGCTGATGTCTCGACGAAGGGCGCACAGTTCTGTCAGGGATTGCTCGCCGGAGTAGAGGACGACGACAGACGGCTCTGTTCGTAGTCGAAGACGGTGCTGTGGACCACGAGAGGACAAGCGAAAAGCACGGTCAGATGCGCCAAGACACGACAGAGGTGTGTGCGTGATCGAGAGGGTGCGGGGCGGTCGGATTCTACCTGTGGGCTTCGCCGGAGAGGAAGCAGACACGGCGGCGCTCTGTGCTTTGACAATGGCGAGGATTGGGGGCGCCCTAAGACAAACGGAAAGTGCTGTTAGGTTCATATGAGCTTGCGGATCATCATCGGGTCAACGAGGATGAGAGGGGAGGTCAGGTTTACCGGGGAGATGTCGCCGCAGTTGGAGCAGACGGCGGTGCTGGCTCGGGGCTTGTTGGAGTCGGGGTTCTGGTGTTCCCGCGGGCGAACTAGGAGTACTAGGAGATGCGTGAGGTCGAGAGGAGTCCACTCGCGTGAAGTAGAGGCAGAGGGGTGGTCTGGTTTCGCCGGAATCATCACCGGAACATCGTCGGACAGAGGTGGCTCGGGGAGAAATTGAGGGCGGTCTAGGGCGTGCCAGCTCGGGGTGTCCGAGGGGATTTATAGAGGAGAGGGAGGCGTTTCCATCTGCGTGATCAAGGCGAGGTAAAGCCTCGGTGTTAAGGTGAATTAAGCGCGAGAGATCAACGGCAAAAACGGCAGTGGGGGAGAGGGCGTGGTCGTCGCGCGGGGAAGAAGAAGGAGGTGGCAGTGGGGTCCTCTGGTCAGTGGGGAAAAGAAAGAAGGGAGAGGTCCACTAGTCAGTGTCACTGTGGGCTGTTTAATCGGTGAGGAAAAACGGTTCGGGTGTGGGAACAGGTGGGGTCTGTTGTCAGCGAGAGGGAGAGAGGAGGAGTGGGTCCTGGTTGTCAGTCTCTGAGTGGGTCAGTTTCTCAGTGAGAAAAGGTTTCTTCGGGGGAGAGGAGAAGTCTGGGCTGGACTGGGCCTTAGTGGGCTGCTGGGCTGGGTCTGTTGCACTATTTTTTTTCTATCTAAGCCTTTTTCTTTTTCTAATTCTTTTTATGTTTTGAATTTCAAACAATTTATCAAGCAATTCAATCAAGGTTCAAACAGCAAACTTTTCATTTGAATTTGGTTCTGTTTTGGCAACATAATCCAAATCTCAAAATGAAATAATATTTCTATTTATTTTAGGATCCATTTAATAGTTAAATAAAATGGATCTTTGATTTATTAATAGTGTTTGATTTATTTAAATAAAATTTCCATTTGAATTCCAATTATTTTCAAAACCAAACCAGAAGGTTTCATTTGAAAAAATAAAAGAATACTTGGAAACTTATTTAAATAAATAAATAAGTTTTGGTGTTTAATTAAAATGGAAAAAGCCTTTACTTAAATAAAATTGGATATTTAAATCCTTATTATTTTATTTAAATAAACCTTTACTCATTTTATCAAAACAAAAATATTTTATTACAAGAGCTTGGCCAAAATTAATTTGGCTCACCTTTTCATTTGAAAACAAAGTCTTTTATTAAAAGATCCAAATAGTATTTCCAAAACAATTTATTTTCCTTTGATAAATGTTTATCTTTATAAATCCCTTTAGGATTATTTGATCACCAATTGGTATGGGCTTTGGTAAGGGCTTTAAAGGCTTTGGAAATTCAATTTCCTTATCTTATTATATTCACAAGATTTTGCCTATGGCTCCAAACTAAGTGAAACCACTTCTAAGGTCTTTCTTGATCCTTTGTGAATATTTGATGATCAAATATGGTATGGATCAAATCCATGGATTTGGAGATAACTTGGGGAAATGATTACCTTCCATTAGGGCTTAGGGTTTTGGATTTTGGATTTACTTTCCAAGTGTTCAAATTTCCAGATACATTCATTGAGGAATGCATTTCCCTTGATTTGGATTTTTGTTGAATTCAACTTTTACCAAAGTTTGTTCAAGGTGGGATTTTAAATCTCCTTTTAGAAACAAAAGTTTCTTTTCACCCTGATTTTCAACAAAAATTTATTTTGTTTAATTTATTTTTCACATTACAAGATTTGGAAAATCTTGGGATGTGACAAAAGAACATACATGTAATGACACAGGTGGATCCATGTGTGGTCTCTGAAGAGAACACACATGCAATGACTCTGGTTGTTGTTAGTAAAAATAGTACACATGCAATGACACTGGTGGATCCATAGGTGGATTGTGAAAAGAACACACATGCAATGACACTGGTGGATCCATATGTGGTATGTGAAAGGAACACACATGGAATGACTCTGGGTGTTGTTAGTAAAAAGAACACACATCCAATGACAGTGGTGGATCCATGTGTGGTATGTGAAAAGAACACACATGCAATGCCCCTTTTGGATCCATAGGTGGATTGTGAAAAGAGCACACATGCAATGACACTGGTGGATCCATATGTGGTATCTGAAGAGAACATACATGCAATAACTCTGGTTGTTGTTAGTAAAAAGAGCACACATATATGGACACTGGTAGATCGATAGTTGGATTATGAAAATAACAGACATGCAATGACACTAGTGGATCCATATGTGGTATGTGAAAAGAACACACATGCAATGTCTCTGGTTGTTGTTAGTAACAATAACACACATTTCAATGACACTGGTTGTTGTTAGTAAAAAGAACACACATGCAATGACACTGGTGAATCCATGTGTGGTATCTAAAGAGAACACACATTTCAATGACCCTGGTTGTTGTTAGTAAAAAGAGCACACATGCAATGACACTGGTGGGTCCATAGGTGGATTGTGAAAAGAACACACATGCAATGACACTGGTGGATCCATATGTGGTATGTGAAAAGAACACACATGAAATGACTCTAGTTGTTGTTAGTAAAAAGAACACACATGCAATGACACTGGTGGATCCATGTGTGGTCTCTTAAGAGAACACACATTTCAATGACTCTGGTTGTTGTTAGTAAAAGGAATACACACGCAATGACACCGGTGGATCCATGTGTGGACTCTAAAGAGAACACACATGCAATGACTCTGGTTGTTTTCAGTAAATAGAGCACACATGCAACGACACTGGTGGATCCATAGGTGGATTGTGAAAAGACAACACATGCAATGACAATGGTGGATCCATATGTGGTATGTGAAAAGAACACACATGAAATGACTCTAGTTGTTGTTAGTAAAAAGAACACACATGCAATGACACTGGTGGATCCATAGGTGGATTGTGAAAAGAGAACACATACAATGACACTGGTGGATCCATATGTGGTATGTGAAAAGAACACACATGCAATGAATCTTGTTGTTGTTAGTAAAAATAACACACATGCAATGACACTGGTGGATCCATGTGTGGTCTCTGAAGAGAACACACATTTTAATTACTCTGGTTGTTGTTAGTAAAAAGAACACACATGCAATGACACAGGTGGATCCATGTGTGGTCTCTGAAGAGAACACACATGCAATGACTCTGGTTGTTGTTAGTAAAAATAGCACACATGCAATGACACTGGTGGATCCATAGGTGGATTGTGAAAAGAACACACATGCAATGACACTGGTGGATCCATATGTGGTATGTGCAAAGAACACACATGGAATGACTCTGGTTGTTGTTAGTAAAAATAACACACATGCAATGACATTGGTGGATCCATAGGTGGATTGTGAAAAGAGCACACATGCAATAACACTAGTGGATCCATTTGTGGTATGTGAAAAGAACACACATGCAATGACTCCAGTTGTTGTTAGTAAAAAGAACACACATGCAATGACACTGGTGGATCCATGTGTGGTCTTTGGAGAGAACACACATTACAATGACACTAGTTGATCCATATGTGGTATGTATAAAGAACAAACATACAATGACACTAGTGGATCCATAGGTGGATTGTGAAAAGATCACATATGCAATGACACTGGTGGATCCATATGTGGTATGTGAAAAGAACACACATGCAATGACTATGGTTGGTGTTAGTAAAAAGAACACACATGCAATGACACTGGTGGATCCATGTGTGGTTTCTAAAGAGAACACACATTTCAATGACTCTGGTTGTTGTTAGTAAAAAGAACACACATGGAATGACACTGGTGGATCCATGTGTGGTCTCTGAAGAGAACACACATGCAATGACTCTGGTTGTTGTTAGTAAAATGAGCACACATGCAATGACAATGGTGGATCCACAGGTGGATTGTGAAAAGAACACACATGCAATGACACTGGTGGATCCATATGTGGTATGTGAAAAGAACACACATGCAATGACTCTGGTTGTTGTTAGTAACAAGAACACACATGCATTGACACTGGTGGATCCACGTGTGGTCTCTGATGAGAACACACATTTCAATGACACTGGTGGATCAATATGTGGTATGTGAAAAGAACACACATGCAAAGACACTGGTGGATCCATGGGTGGATTGTGAAAAGAACACACATGCAATGACACTGGTGGATCCATATGTGGCATGTGAAAAGAACACACATGAAATGACTCTAGATGTTGTTAGTAAAAAGAACACACATGCAATGACACTGGTGGATCCATGTGTGGTCTCTGAAGAGAGCACACATTTCAATGACACTGTGGATCCATATGTGGTATGTGAAAAAAACAAACATGCAATGACACTGGTGGATCCATAGGTGGATTGTGAAAAGAGCACACATGCAATGACACTGGTGCATCCATATGTGGTATCTGAAGAGAACACACATACAATGACTCTAGTTATTGTTAGTAAAAAGAGCACACATGCAATGACACTAGTAGATCCATAAGTGGATTGTGAAAAGAACACACATATAATGACACTGGTGGATCCATGTGTGGTATGTGAAAAGAACACACATGCAATGACTCTAGTTGTGGTTAGTAACAAGAACACACATGCAATGACTCTGGTTGTTTTCAGTAAATAGAGCACACATGCAACGACACTGGTGGATCCATAGGTGGATTGTGAAAAGACAACACATGCAATGACACTGGTGGATCCATATGTGGTATGTGAAAAGAACACACATGAAATGACTCTAGTTGTTGTTAGTAAAAAGAACACACATGCAATGACACTGGTGGATCCATAGGTGGATTGTGAAAAGAGAACACATACAATGACACTGGTGGATCCATATGTGGTATGTGAAAAGAACACACATGCAATGAATCTTGTAGTTGTTAGTAAAAATAACACACATACAATGACACTGGTGGATCCATGTGTGGTCTCTGAAGAGAACACACATTTTAATTACTCTGGTTGTTGTTAGTAAAAAGAACACACATGCAATGACACAGGTGGATCCATGTGTGGTCTCTGAAGAGAACACACATGCAATGACTCTGGTTGTTGTTAGTAAAAATAGCACACATGCAATGACACTGGTGGATCCATAGGTGGATTGTGAAAAGAACACACATGCAATGACACTGGTGGATCCATATGTGGTATGTGCAAAGAACACACATGGAATGACTCTGGTTGTTGTTAGTAAAAAGAACACACATGCAATGACATTGGTGGATCCATAGGTGGATTGTGAAAAGAGCACACATGCAATAACACTAGTGGATCCATTTGTGGTATGTGAAAAGAACACACATGCAATGACTCCAGTTGTTGTTAGTAAAAAGAACACACATGCAATGACACTGGTGGATCCATGTGTGGTCTTTGGAGAGAACACACATTTCAATGACACTAGTTGATCCATATGTGGTATGTATAAAGAACAAACATACAATGACACTAGTGGATCCATAGGTGGATTCTGAAAAGAGCACATATGCAATGACACTGGTGGATCCATATGTGGTATGTGAAAAGAACACACATGCAATGACTATGGTTGGTGTTAGTAAAAAGAACACACATGCAATGACACTGGTGGATCCATGTGTGGTTTCTAAAGAGAACATACATTTCAATGACTCTGGTTGTTGTTAGTAAAAAGAACACACATGCAATGACACTGGTGGATCCATGTATGGTCTCTAAAGAGAACACACATGCAATGACTCTGGTTGTTGTTAGTAAAAAGAGCACACATGCAATGACAATGGTGGATCCACAGGTGGATTGTGAAAAGAACACACATGCAATGACACTGGTGGATCCATATGTGGTATGTGAAAAGAACACACATGCAATGACTCTGGTTGTTGTTAGTAACAAGAACACACATGCATTGACACTGGTGGATCCACGTGTGGTCTCTGATGAGAACACACATTTCAATGACACTGGTGGATCAATATGTGGTATGTGAAAAGAACACACATGCAAAGACACTGGTGGATCCATGGGTGGATTGTGAAAAGAACACACATGCAATGACACTGGTGGATCCATATGTGGCATGTGAAAAGAACACACATGAAATGACTCTAGATGTTGTTAGTAAAAAGAACACACATGCAATGACACTGGTGGATCCATGTGTGGTCTCTGAAGAGAGCACGCATTTCAATGACACTGGTGGATCCATATGTGGTATGTGAAAAAAACAAACATGCAATGACACTAGTGGATCCATAGGTGGATTGTGAAAAGAGCACACATGCAATGACACTGGTGCATCCATATGTGGTATCTGAAGAGAACACACATACAATGACTCTGGTTATTGTTAGTAAAAAGAGCACACATGCAATGACACTGGTAAATCCATAGGTGCATTGTGAAAAGAACACACATATAATGACACTGGTGGATCCATGTGTGGTATGTGAAAAGAACACACATGCAATGACTCTAGTTGTTGTTAGTAACAAGAACACACATGCAATGACACTAGTGGATCCAGTGTGGTCTCTGAAGAGAACACACATTTCAATGACACTGGTTGTTAGTAAAAAGAACACACATGCAATGACACTGGTGGATCCACGTGTGGTCTCTGAAGAGAACACACATTTCAATGACTGGTTGTTGTTAGTAAAAAGAACACACATGCAATGACACTGGTGCATCAATAGGTTGATTGTGAAAAGAACACACATGCAATGACACTGGTGGATCCATATGTGGTATGTGAAAATAACACACATTAAATGACTCTATTTGCTGTTAGTAAAAAGAACACACATGCAATGACACTGGTGGTCCATGTGTGGTCTCTAAAGAGAACACACATTTCAATGACTCTAGTTGTTGTTAGTAAAAAGAACACACATGCAATGACACCGGTGGATCCATGTGTGGACTCTAAAGAGAACACACATGCAATGACTCTGGTTGTTTTCAGTAAATAGAGCACACATGCAACGACACTGGTGGATCCATAGGTGGATTGTGAAAAGAACAGACATGCAATGACACTGGTGGATCCATATGTGGTATGTGAAAAGAACACACATAAAATGACTCTAGTTGTTCTTAGTAAAAAGAACACACATGCAATGACTCCAGTGGATCCATGTGTGGTCTTTGAAGAGAACACACATTTCAATGACTCTGGTTGTTGTTAGTAAAAACAACACACATAAATGTCACTAGTGGATCCATGTGTGGTCTCTGAAGAGAACACACATGCAATGACTCTGGTTGTTGTTAGTAAAAAGAGCACACATGCAATGACACTAGTGGATCCATAGGTTGATTGTGAAAAGAACACATATGCGATGACACTGGTGGAACCATATGTGGTATGTGAAAAGAACACACATGAAATGACTCCATTTATTGTTAGTAAAAAGAACACACATGCAATGACACTGGTGGATCCATGTGTGGTCTCTGAAGAGAACACACATTTCAATGACTTTGGTTGTTGTTAGAAAAAAGAACACACATGCAATGACACTGGTGGATCCATGTGTGGTCTATGAAGAGAACACACATTTCAATGATACTGGTTGTTGTTAGTAAAGATAACACACATGCAATGACACTGGTGGATCCATGTGTGGTCTCTGTAGCGAACACACATTTCAATTACTCTGGTTGTTGTTTGTAAAAAGAGCACACATGCAATGACACTGGTGGATCCATAGGTGGATTGTGAAAAGATCACACATGCAATGACACTGGTGGATCCATATGTGGTATGTGACAAGAACACACATGCAATGACTCTGGTTGTTGTTAGTAAAAATAACACACATGCAATGACACTGGTGGATCCATGTGTGGTCTCTGAAGAGAACACACATTTCAATGACTCTGGTTCTTGTTAGTAAAAAGAACACACATGCAATGACATAGGTGGATCCATGTGTGGTCTCTGAAGAGAACACACATGCAATGACTCTGGTTGTTGTTAGTAAAAATAGCACACATGCAATGAGACTGGTGGATCCATAGGTGGATTGTGAAAAGAGCACACATGCAATGACACTGGAGGATCCATATGTGGTATGCGAAAAGAACACACATGCAATGACTCCAGCTGTTGTTAGTAAAAAGAACACACATGCAATGACACTGGTGGATCCATGTGTGGTCTCTAAAGAGAGCACACATTTCAATGACACTGGTGGATCCATATGTGGTATGTTAAAAGAACACACATGCAATGACACTGGTGGATCCATAGGTGGATTGTGAAAAGAGCACACATGCAATGACACTAGTGGATCCATATGTGGTATCTGAAGAGAACAGACATGCAATGACTCTGGTTGTTGTTAGTAAAAAGACCACACATACAAGGACACTGGTAGATCCATAGTTGGATTGTGAAAAGAACACACATGCAATGACACTGGTGGATCCATATGTGGTATGTGAAAAGAACACACATGTAATGACTCTGGTTGTTGTTAGTAACAAGAACACACATTTCAATGACACTGGTTGTTGTTAGTAAAAAGAACACACATGCAATGACACTGGTGGATCCACGTGTGGTCTCTCAAGAGAATACACATGCAATGACTCTGGTTGTAGTTAGTAAAAAGAGCACACATGCAAAGACACTTGTGGATCCATAGGTGGATTGTGAAAAGAACACACATGCAATGACACTGGTGGATCCATATGTGGCATGTGAAAAGAACACACATGAAATGACTCTAGATGTTGTTAGTAAAAAGAACACACATGCAATGACACTGGTGGATCCATGTGTGGTCTCTGAAGAGAGCACACATTTCAATGACACTGGTGGATCCATATGTGGTATGTGAAAAAAACAAACATGCAATGACACTGGTGGATCCATAGGTGGATTGTGAAAAGAGCACACATGCAATGACACTGGTGCATCCATATGTGGTATCTGAAGAGAACACTCATACAACGACTCTGGTTATTGTTAGTAAAAAGAGCACACATGCAATGACACTGGTAGATCCATAGGTGTATTGTGAAAAGAACACACATATAATGACACTGGTGGATCCATGTGTGGTATGTGAAAAGAATACACATGCAATGACTCTAGTTGTTGTTAGTAACAAGAACACACATGCAATGACACTAGTGGATCCAGTGTGGTCTCTGAAGGGAACACACATTTCAATGACACTGGTTGTTAGTAAAAAGAACACACATGCAATGACACTGGGATCCACGTGTGGTCTCTGAAGAGAACACACATTTCAATGACTAGTTGTTGTTAGTAAAAAGAACACACATGCAATTACACTGGTGGATCAATAGGTTGATTGTGAAAAGAACACACATGCAATGACACTGGTGGATCCATATGTGGTATGTGAAAATAACACACATTAAATGACTCTAGTTGTTGTTAGTAAAAAGAACACACATGCAATGACACTGGTGGATCCATGTGTGGTCTCTAAAGAGAACACACATTTCAATGACTCTAGTTGTTGTTAGTAAAAAGAACACACATGCAATGACACCGGTGGATCCATGTGTGGACTCTAAAGAGAACACACATGCAATGACTCTGGTTGTTGTTAGTAAAAAGAGCACACATGCAACGACACTGGTGGATCCATAGGTGGATTGTGAAAAGAACAGACATGCAATGACACTGGTGGATCCATATGTGGTATGTGAAAAGAACACACATAAAATGACTCTAGTTGTTCTTAGTAAAAAGAACACACATGCAATGACTCCAGTGGATCCATGTGTGGTCTTTGAAGAGAACACACATTTCAATGACTCTGGTTGTTGTTAGTAAAAACAACACACATGCAATGTCACTAGTGGATCCATGCGTGGTCTCTAAAGAGAAGACACATGCAATGAGTCTGGTTGTTGTTAGTAAAAAGAGCACACATGCAATGACACTGGTGGATCCATAGGTGGATTGTGAAAAGAACACATATGCAATGACACTGGTGGAACCATATGTGGTATGTGAAAAGAACACACATGAAATGACTCCATTTGTTGTTAGTAAAAAGAACACACATGCAATGACACTGGTGGATCCATGTGTGGTCTCTGAAGAGAACACACATTTCAATGACTTTGGTTGTTGTTAGTAAAAAGAACACACATGCAATGACACTCGTGGATCCATGTGTGGTCTATGAAGAGAACACACATTTCAATGACACTGGTTGTTGTTAGTAAAAATAACACACATGCAATGACACTGGTGGATCCATGTGTGGTCTCTGTAGCGAACACACATTTCAATTACTCTGGTTGTTGTTAGTAAAAAGAGCACACATGCAATGACACTGGTGGATCCATAGGTGGATCGTGAAAAGAGCACACATGCAATGACACTGGTGGATCCATATGTGGTATGTGACAAGAACACACATGCAATGACTCTGGTTGTTGTTAGTAAAAATAACACAAATGCAATGACACTGGTGGATCCATGTGTGGTCTCTGAAGAGAACACACATTTCAATGAGTCTGGTTCTTGTTAGTAAAAAGAACACACATGCAATGACATAGGTGGATCCATGTGTGGTCTCTGAAGAGAACACACATGCAATGACTCTGGTTGTTGTTAGTAAAAGTAGCACACATGCAATGAGACTGGTGGATCCATAGGTGGATTGTGAAAAGAGCACACATGCAATGACACTGGAGGATCCATATGTGGTATGCGAAAAGAACACACATGCAATGACTCCAGCTGTTGTTAGTAAAAAGAACACACATGCAATGACACTGGTGGATCCATGTGTGGTCTCTAAAGAGAGCACACATTTCAATGACACTGGTCGATCCATATGTGGTATGTGAAAAGAACACACATGCAATGACACTGGTGGATCCATAGGTGTATTGTGAAAAGAGCACACATGCAATGACACTAGTGGATCCATATGTGGTATCTGAAGAGAACAGACATGGAATGACTCTTGTTGTTGTTAGTAAAAAGACCACACATACAAGGACACTGGTAGATCCATAGTTAGATTGTGAAAAGAACACACATGCAATGACACTGGTGGATCCATATGTGGTATGTGAAAAGAACACACATGCAATGACTCTGGCTGTTGTTAGTAACAAGAACACACATTTCAATGACACATGTTGTTGTTAGTAAAAAGAACACACATGCAATGACACTGGTGGATCCATGTGTGGTCTCTGAAGAGAATACACATGCAATGACTCTGGTTGTAGTTAGTAAAAAGAGCACACATGCAAAGACACTGGTGGATCCATAGGTGGATTGTGAAAAGAACACACATGCAATGACACTGGTGGATCCATATGTGGCATGTGAAAAGAACACACATGAAATGACTCTAGATGTTGTTAGTAAAAAGAACACACATGCAATGACACTGGTGGATCCATGTGTGGTCTCTGAAGAGAACACACATTTCAATGACACTGGTGGATCCATATGTGGTATGTGAAAAAAACAAACATGCAATGACACTGGTGGATCCATAGGTGGATTGTGAAAAGAGCACACATGCAATGACACTGGTGAATCCATATGTGGTATCTGAAGAGAACACACATACAATGACTCTGGTTATTGTTAGTAAAAAGAGCACACATGCAATGACACTGGTAGATCCATAGGTGGATTGTGAAAAGAACACACATATAATGACACTGGTGGATCCATGTGTGGTATGTGAAAAGAACACACATGCAATGACTCTAGTTGTTGTTAGTAACAAGAACACACATGCAATGACACTAGTGGATCCAGTGTGGTCTCTGAAGAGAACACACATTTCAATGACACTGGTTGTTAGTAAAAAGAACACAGATGCAATGACACTGGTGAATCCACGTGTGGACTCTGAAGAGAACACACATTTCAATGACTGGTTGTTTTTAGTAAAAAGAACACACATGCAATGACACTGGTGGATCAATAGGTTGATTGTGAAAAGAACACACATGCAATGACACTGGTGGATCCATATGTGGTATGTGAAAATAACACACATTAAATGAATCTAGTTGTTGTTAGTAAAAAGAACACACATGCAATGACACTGGTGGATCCGTGTGTGGTCTCTAAAGAGAACACACATTTCAATGACTCTAGTTGTTGTTAGTAAAAAGAACACACATGCAATGACACCGGTGGATCCATGTGTGGACTCTAAAGAGAACACACATGCAATGACTCTGGTTGTTGTTAGTAAAAAGAGCGCACATGCAACGACACTGGTGGATCCATAGGTGGATTGTGAAAAGAACAGACATGCAATGACACTGGTGGATCCATATGTGGTATGTGAAAAGAACACACATAAAATGACTCTAGTTGTTCTTAGTAAAAAGAACACACATGCAATGACTCCAGTGGATCCATGTGTGGTCTTTGAAGAGAACACACATTTCAATGACTCTGGTTGTTGTTAGTAAAAACAACACACATGCAATGTCACTAGTGGATCCATGCGTGGTCTCTGAAGAGAAGACACATGCAATGACTCTGGTTGTTGTTAGTAAAAAGAGCACACATGCAATGACACTGGTGGATCCATAGGTGGATTGTGAAAAGAACACATATGCAATGACACTGGTGGAACCATATGTGGTATGTGAAAAGAACACACATGAAATCACTCCATTTGTTGTTAGTAAAAAGAACACACATGCAATGACACTGGTGGATCCATGTGTGGTCTCTGAAGAGAACACACATTTCAATGACTTTGGTTGTTGTTAGTAAAAAGAACACACATGCAATGACACTGGTGGATCCATGTGTGGTCTATGAAGAGAACACACATTTCAATGACACTGGTTGTTGTTAGTAAAAATAACACACATGCAATGACACTGGTGGATCCATGTGTGGTCTCTGTAGCGAACACACATTTCAATTACTCTGGTTGTTGTTAGTAAAAAGAGCACACATGCAATGACACTGGTGGATCCATAGGTGGATCGTGAAAAGAGCACACATGCAATGACACTGGTGGATCCATATGTGGTATGTGACAAGAACACACATGCAATGACTCTGGTTGTTGTTAGTAAAAATAACACAAATGCAATGACACTGGTGGATCCATGTGTGGTCTCTAAAGAGAACACACATTTCAATGACTCTGGTTCTTGTTAGTAAAAAGAACACACATGCAATGACATAGGTGGATCCATGTGTGGTCTCTGAAGAGAACACACATGCAATGACTCTGGTTGTTGTTAGTAAAAATAGCACACATGCAATGAGACTGGTGGATCCATAGGTGGATTGTGAAAAGAGCACACATGCAATGACACTGGAGGATCCATATGTGGTATGCGAAAAGAACACACATGCAATGACTCCAGCTGTTGTTAGTAAAAAGAACACACATGCAATGACACTGGTGGATCCATGTGTGGTCTCTAAAGAGAGCACACATTTCAATGACACTGGTCGATCCATATGTGGTATGTGAAAAGAACACACATGCAATGACACTGGTGGATCCATAGGTGGATTGTGAAAAGAGCACACATGCAATGACACTAGTGGATCCATATGTGGTATGTGAAAAGAACACACATGCAATGACTCTGGTTGTTGTTAGTAACAAGAACACACATTTCAATGACACTGTTTGTTGTTAGTAAAAAGAACACACATGCAATGACACTGGTGGATCCATGTGTGGTCTCTGAAGAGAATACACATGCAATGACTCTGGTTATAGTTAGTAAAAAGAGCACACATGCAAAGACACTGGTGGATCCATAGGTGGATTGTGAAAAGAACACACATGCAATGACACTGGTGGATCCATATGTGGCATGTGAAAAGAACACACATGAAATGACTCTAGATGTTGTTAGTAAAAAGAACACACATGCAATGACACTGGTGGATCCATGTGTGGTCTCTTAAGAGAACACACATTTCAATGACTCTGGTTGTTGTTAGTAAAAAGAATACGCACGCAATGACACCGGTGGATCCATTTGTGGACTCTAAAGAGAACACACATGCAATGACTCTGGTTGTTTTCAGTAAAAATAGCACACATGCAATGACCCTGGTGGATCCATAGGTGGATTGTGAAAAGACCACACATCCAATGACACTGGTGGATCCATATGTGGTATGTGAAAAGCACACACATGAAATGACTCCAGTTGTTGTTAGTAAAAAGAACACACATGCAATGACACTGGTTGATCCATAGGTGGATTGTGAAAAGAGAACACATACAATGACACTGGTGGATCCATATGTGGTATGTGAAAAGAACATACATGCAATAACTCTGGTTGTTGTTAGTAAAAATAACACACATGCAATGACACTGGTGGATCCATGTGTGGTCTTTGAAGAGAACACACATTTCAATTACTCTGGTTGTTGTTAGTAAAAAGAACACACATGCAATGACACAGGTGGATCCATGTGGGGTCTTTTAAGAGAACACACATGCAATGACTCTGGTTGTTGTTAGTAAAAATAGCACACATGCAATGACACTGGTGGATCCATAGGTGGATTGTGAAAAGAACACACATGCAATGACACTGGTGGATCCATATGTGGTATGTGAAAAGAACACACATGCAATGACTCTGGTTGTTGTTAGTAAAAATAACACACATGCAATGACATTGGTGGATCCGTAGGTGGATTGTGAAAAGAGCACACATGCAATGACACTAGTGGATCCATTTGTGGTATGTGAAAAGAACACACATACAATGACCCCAGTTGTTGTTAGTAAAAAAGAACACACATGCAATGACACTGGTGGATCCATGTGTGGTCTTTGAAGAGAACACACATTTCAATGACACTAGTTGATCCATATGTGGTATGTGAAAAGAACAAACATGCAATGACACTAGTGGATCCATAGGTTGATTGTGAAAAGAGAACACATGCAATAACACTGGTGGATCCATATGTGGTATGTGAAAAGAACACACATGCAATGACTCTGGTTGGTGTTAGTAAAAAGAACACACATGCAATGACACTGGTGGATCCATGTGTGGTCTCTGAAGAGAACACACATTTCAATGACTCTGGTTGTTGTTAGTAAAAAGAACACACATGCAATGACACTGGTGGATCCATGTGTGGTCTCTAAAGAGAGCACACATTTCAATGACACTGGTGGATCCATATGTGGTATGTGAAAATAACACACATGCAATGACACGGGTGGATCCATAGGTGGATTGTGAAAAGTGCACACATGCAATGATACTGGTGGATCCATATGTGGTATCTGAAGAGAACAGACATGCAATGACTCTGGTTGTTGTTAGTAAAACGAGCACACATACAAAGACACTAGTAGATCCATAGTTGTATTGTGAAAAGAACACACATTCAATGACACTGGTGGATCCATATGTGGTATGTGAAAAGAACACACATGCAATGACTCTGGTTGTTGTTAGTAACAAGAACACACATTTCAATGACACTGGTTGTTGTTAATAAAAAGAACACACATGCAGTGACACTGGTGGATCCATGTGTGGTCTCTGAAGAGAATACACATGCAATGACTCTGGTTGTAGTTAGTAAAAAGAGCACACATGCAAAGACACTGGTGGATCCATAGGTGGATTGTGAAAAGAACACACATGCAATGACACTGGTGGATCCATATGTGGTATGTGAAAAGAACACACATGACATGACTCCAGTTGTTGTTAGTAAAAATAACACACATGCAATGACACTGGTGGATCCATGTGTGGTCTCTGAAGAGAACACACATTTCAATGACTCTGGTTCTTGTTAGTAAAAAGAACACACATGCAATGACACAGGTGGATCCATGTGTGGTCTCTGAAGAGAACACACATGCAATGACTCTGGTTGTTAGTAAAAATAGCACACATGCAATGACACTAGTGGATCCATAGGTGGATTGTGAAAAGAGCACACATGCAATGACACTGGAGGATCCATATGTGGTATGCGAAAAGAACACACATGCAATGACTCCAGCTGTTGTTAGTAAAAAGAACACACATGCAATGACACTGGTGGATCCATGTGTGGTCTCTAAAGAGAGCACACATTTCAATGACACTGGTGGATCCATATGTGGTATGTGAAAAGAACACACATGCAATGACACTCGTGGATCCATAGGTGGATTGTGAAAAGAGCACACATGCAATGACACTGGTGGATCCATATGTGGTATCTGAAGAGAACATACATGCAATGACTCTGGTTGTTGTTAGTAAAAAGAGCACACATACAAGGACACTGGTAGATCCATAGTTGGATTGTGAAAAGAACACACATGCAATGACACTGGTGGATCCATATGTGGTATGTGAAAAGAACACACATGCAATGACTATGGATGTTGTTAGTAACAAGAACACACATTTCAATGACACTGGTTGTTGTTAGTAAAAAGAACACACATGCAATGACACTGGTGGATCCATGTGTGGTCCCTGAAGAGAATACACATGCAATGACTCTGGTTGTAGTTAGTAAAAAGAGCACACATGCAAAGACACTGGTGGATCCATAGGTGGATTGTGAAAAGAACACACATGTAATGACACTGGTGGATCCATATGTGGTATGTGAAAAGAACACACATGAAATGACTCTAGTTGTTGTTAGTAAAAAGAACACACATGCAATGACACTGGTGGATCCATGTGTGGTCTCTTAAGAGAACACACATTTCAATGACTCTGGTTGTTGTTAGTAAAAAGAATACACACGCAATGACACCGGTGGATCCATGTGTGGACTCTAAAGGGAACACACATGCAATGACTTTGGTTGTTTTCAGTAAAAATAGCACACATGCAACGACACTGGTGGATCCATAGGTGGATTGTGAAAAGACCACACATGCAATGACACTGGTGGATCCATATGTGGTATGTGAAAATAACACACATGAAATGACTCCAGTTGTTATTAGTAAGAAGAACACACATGCAATGACACTGGTTGATCCATAGGTGGATTGTGAAAAGAGAACACATACAATGACACTGGTGGATCCATATGTGGTATGTGAAAAGAACACACATGCAATGACTCTGGTTGTTGTTAGTAAAAATAACACACATGCAATGACACTGGTGGATCCATGTGTGGTCTCTGAAGAGAACACACATTTCAATTACTCTGTTGTTGTTAGTAAAAAGAACACACATGCAATGACACAGGTGGATCCATGTGTGGTCTTTTAAGAGAACACACATGGAATGACTCTGGTTGTTGTTAGTAAAAATAGCACACATGCAATGACACTGGTGGATCCATAGGTGGATTGTGAAAAGAACACACATGCAATGACACTGCTGGATCCATATGTGGTATGTGAAAAGAACACACATGCAATGACTCTGGTTGTTGTTAGTAAAAAGAACACACATGCAATGACATTGGTGGATCGATAGGTGGATTGTGAAAAGAGCACACATGCAATGACACTAGTGGATCCATTTGTGGTATGTGAAAAGAACACACATGCAATGACTCCAGTTGTTAGTAAAAAGAACACACATGCAATGACACTGGTGGATCCATGTGTGGTCTTTGAAGAGAACACACATTTCAATGACACTAGTTGATCCATATGTGGTATGTGAAAAGAACAAACATGCAATGACACTAGTGGATCCATAGGTGGATTGTGAAAAGAGAACACATGCAATGACACTGGTGGATCCATATGTGGTATGTGAAAAGAACACACATGCAATGACTCTGGTTGGTGTTAGTAAAAAGAACACACATGCAATGACACTGGTGGATCCATGTGTGGTCTCTAAAGAGAGCACACATATCAATGACACTGGTGGATCCATATGTGATATGTGAAAAGAACACACATGCAATGACACTGGTGGATCCATAGGTGGATTGTGAGAAGTGCACACATGCAATGACACTGGTGGATCCATATGTGGTATCTGAAGAGAACAGACATGCAATGACTCTAGTTGTTGTTAGTAAAAAGAGCACACATACAAGGACACTAGTAGATCCATAGTTGGATTGTGAAAAGAACACACATGCAATGACACTGGTGGATCCATATGTGGTATGTGAAAAGAACACACATGCAATGACTCTGGTTGTTGTTAGTAACAAGAACACACATTTCAATGACACTGGTTGTTGTTAATAAAAAGAACACACATGCAGTGACACTGGTGGATCCATGTGTGGTCTCTGAAGAGAATACACATGCAATGACTCTGGTTGTAGTTAGTAAAAAGAGCACACATGCAAAGACACTGGTGGATCCATAGGTGGATTGTGAAAAGAACACACATGCAATGACACTGGTGGATCCATATGTGGTATGTGAAAAGAACACACATGAAATGACTCTAGTTGTTGTTAGTAAAAAGAACACACATGCAATGACACTGGTGGATCCATGTGTGGTCTCTTAAGAGAACACACATTTCAATGACTCTGGTTGTTGTTAGTAAAAAGAATACACACGCAATGACACCGGTGGATCCATGTGTGGACTCTAAAGAGAACACACATGCAATGACTGGTTGTTTTCAGTAAAAAGAGCACACATGCAACGGCACTGGTGGATCCATAGGTGGATTGTGAAAAGAACACACATGCAATGACTCCAGCTGTTGTTAGTAAAAAGAACACACATGCAATGACACTGGTGGATCCATGTGTGGTCTCTAAAGAGAGCACACATTTCAATGACACTGGTGGATCCATATGTAGTATGTGAAAAGAACACACATGCAATGACACTGGTGGGTCCATAGGTGGATTGTGAAAAGAGCACACATGCAATGACACTGGTGGATCCATATGTGGTATCTGAAGAGAACATACATGCAATGACTCTGGTTGTTGTTAGTAAAAAGAGCACACATACAAGGACACTGGTAGATCCATAGTTGGATTGTGAAAAGAACACACATGCAATGAAACTGGTGGATCCATATGTGGTATGTGAAAAGAACACACATGCAATGACTCTGGATGTTGTTAGTAACAAGAACACACATTTCAATGACACTGGTTGTTGTTAGTAAAAAGAACACACATGCAATGACACTGGTGGATCCATGTGTGGTCCCTGAAGAGAATACACATGCAATGACTCTGGTTGTAGTTAGTAAAAAGAGCACACATGCAAAGACACTGGTGGATCCATAGGTGGATTGTGAAAACAACACACATTTAATGACACTGGTGGATCCATATGTGGTATGTGAAAAGAACACATGAAATGACCCTAGTTGTTGTTAGTAAAAAGAACACACATGCAATGACACTGGTGGATCCATGTGTGGTCTCTTATTAGAACACACATTTCAATGACTCTGGTTGTTGTTAGTAAAAAGAATACACACGCAATGACACCGGTGGATCCATGTGTGGACTCTAAAGAGAACACACATGCAATGACTTTGGTTGTTTTCAGTAAAAATAGCACACATGCAACGACACTGGTGGATCCATAGGTGGACTGTGAAAAGACCACACATGCAATGACACTGGTGGATCCATATGTGGTATGTGAACATAACACACATGAAATGACTCCAGTTGTTGTTAGTAAGAAGAACACACATGCAATGACACTGGTTGATCCATAGGTGGATTGTGAAAAGAGAACACATACAATGACACTGGTGGATCCATATGTGGTATGTGAAAAGAACACACATGCAATGACTCTGGTTGTTGTTAGTAAAAAGAACACACATGCAATGACACTGGTGGATCCATGTGTGGTCTCTGAAGAGAACACACATTTCAATTACTCTGTTGTTGTTAGTAAAAAGAACACACATGCAATGACACAGGTGGATCCATGTGTGGTCTTTTAAGAGAACACACATGGAATGACTCTGGTTGTCGTTAGTAAAAATATCACACATGCAATGACACTGGTGGATCCATAGGTGGATTGTGAAAAGAACACACATGCAATGACACTGCTGGATCCATATGTGGTATGTGAAAAGAACACACATGCAATGACTCTGGTTGTTGTTAGTAAAAAGAACACACATGCAATGACATTGGTGGATCGATAGGTGGATTGTGAAAAGAGCACACATGCAATGACACTAGTGGATCCATTTGTGGTATGTGAAAAGAACACACATGCAATGACTCTAGTTGTTGTTAGTAAAAAGAACACACATGCAATGACACTGGTGGATCCATGTGTGGTCTTTGAAGAGAACACACATTTCAATGACACTAGTTGATCCATATGTGGTATGTGAAAAGAACAAACATGCAATGACACTAGTGGATCCATAGGTGGATTGTGAAAAGAGAACACATGCAATGACACTGGTGGATCTATATGTGGTATGTGAAAAAAAACACACATGCAATGACTCTGGTTGGTGTTAGTAAAAAGAACACACATGCAATGACACTGGTGGATCCATGTGTGGTCTCTAAAGAGAGAACACATATCAATGACACTGGTGGATCCATATGTGGTATGTGAAAAGAACACACATGCAATGACACTGGTGGATCCATAGGTGGATTGTGAAAAGTGCACACATGCAATGACACTGGTGGATCCATATGTGGTATCTAAAGAGAACAGACATGCAATGACTCTAGTTGTTGTTAGTAAAAAGAGAACACATACAAGGACACTAGTAGATCCATAGTTGGATTGTGAAAAGAACACACATGCAATGACACTGGTGGATCCATATGTGGTATGTGAAAAGAACACACATGCAATGACTCTGGTTGTTGTTAGTAACAAGAACACACATTTCAATGACACTGGTTGTTCTTAATAAAAAGAACACACATGCAGTGACACTGGTGGATCCATGTGTGGTCTCTGAAGAGAATACACATGCAATGACTCTGGTTGTAGTTAGTAAAAAGAGCACACATGCAAAGACACTGGTGGATCCATAGGTGGATTGTGAAAAGAACACACATGCAATGACACTGGTGGATCCATATGTGGTATGTGAAAAAAACACACATGAAATGACTCTAGTTGTTGTTAGTAAAAAGAACACACATGCAATGACACTGGTGGATCCATGTGTGGTCTCTTAAGAGAACACACATTTCAATGACTCTAGTTGTTGTTAGTAAAAAGAATACACATGCAATGACACCGGTGGATCCATGTGTGGACTCTAAAGAGAACACACATGCAATGACTGGTTGTTTTCAGTAAAAAGAGCACACATGCAACGACACTGGTGGATCCATAGGTGGATTGTGAAAAGAACACACATGCAATGACACTGGTTGATCCATATGTGGTATGTGAAAATAACACACATGACATGACTCCAGTTGTTGTTAGTAAAACTAACACACATGCAATGACAGTGGTAGATCCATGTGTGGTCTCTGAAGAGAACACACATTTCAATGACTCTGGTTCTTGTTAGTAAAAAGAACACACATGCAATGACACAGGTGGATCCATGTGTGGTCTCTGAAGAGAACACACATGCAATGACTCTGGTTCTTGTTAGTAAAAATAGCACACATGCAATGACACTAGTGGATCCATAGGTGGATTGTGAAAAGAGCACACATGCAATGACACTGGAGGATCCATATGTGGTATGCGAAAAGAACACACATGCAATGACTCCAGCTGTTGTTAGTAAAAAGAACACACATGCAATGACACTTGTGGATCCATGTGTGGTCTCTAAAGAGAGCACACATATCAATGACACTGGTGGATCCATATGTGGTATGTGAAAAGAACACACATGCAATGACACTGGTGGATCCATATGTAGATTGTGAAAAGAGCACACATGCAATGACACTGGTGGATCCATATGTGGTATCTGAAGAGAACATACATGCAATGACTCTGGTTGTTGTTAGTAAAAAGAGCACACATACAAGGACACTGGCAGATCCATAGTTGGATTGTGAAAAGAACACACATGCAATGACACTGGTGGATCCATATGTGGTATGTGAAAAGAACACACATGCAATGACTCTGGATGTTGTTAGTAACAAGAACACACATTTCAATGACACTGGTTGTTGTTAGTAAAAAGAACACACATGCAATGACACTGGTGGATCCATGTGTGGTCCCTGAAGAGAATACACATGCAATGACTCTGGTTGTAGTTAGTAAAAAGAGCACACATGCAAAGACACTGGTGGATCCATAGGTGGATTATGAAAATAACACACATGTAATGACACTGGTGGATCCA
The DNA here is from genome assembly GCA_916181665.1 of Avena sativa. Lineage (NCBI taxonomy): Eukaryota > Viridiplantae > Streptophyta > Magnoliopsida > Poales > Poaceae > Avena > Avena sativa. The sequence goes on along the minus strand of OV702287.1, from coordinate 422,216,891 downwards.
TATGTGGTATGTGAAAAGAACACATGAAATGACTCTAGTTGTTGTTAGTAAAAAGAACACACATGCAATGACACTGGTGGATCCATGTGTGGTCTCTTAAGAGAACACACATTTCAATGACTCTGGTTGTTGTTAGTAAAAATAATACACACGCAATGACACCGGTGGATCCATGTGTGGACTCTAAAGAGAACACACATGCAATGACTCTGGTTGTTTTCAGTAAAAATAGCACACATGCAACGACACTGGTGGATCCATAGGTGGATTGTGAAAAGACCACACATGCAATGACACTGGTGGATCCATATGTGGTATGTGAAAAGAACACAAATGAAATGACTCCAGTTATTGTTAGTAAGAAGAACACACATGCAATGACACTGGTTGATCCATAGGTGGATTGTGAAAAGAGAACACATACAATGACACTGGTGGATCCATATGTGGTATGTGAAAAGAACACACATGCAATGACTCTGGTTGTTGTTAGTAAAAATAACACACATGCAATGACACTGGTGGATCCATGTGTGGTCTCTGAAGAGAACACACATTTCAATTACTCTGGTTGTTGTTAGTAAAAAGAACACACATGCGATGACACAGGTGGATCCATGTGTGGTCTTTTAAGAGAACACACATGCAATGACTCTGGTTGTTGTTAGTAAAAATAGCACACATGCAATGACACTGGTGGATCCATAGGTGGATTGTGAAAAGAACACACATGCAATGACACTGGTGGATCCATATGTGGTATGTGAAAAGAACACACATGCAATGACTCTGGTTGTTGTTAGTAAAAAGAACACACATGCAATGACATTGGTGGATCCATAGGTGGATTGTGAAAAGAGCACACATGCAATGACCCTAGTGGATCCATTTGTGGTATGTGAAAAGAACACACATGCAATGACTCCAGTTGTTGTTAGTAAAAAGAACACCCATGCAATGACACTGCGTGTGGTCTTTGAAGAGAACAGACATTTCAATGACACTAGTTGATCCATATGTGGTATGTGAAAAGAACAAACATGCAATGACACAAGTGGATCCATAGGTGGATTGTGAAAAGAGAACACATGCAATGACACTGGTGGATCCATATGTGGTATGTGAAAAGAACACACATGCAATGACTCTGGTTGGTGTTAGTAAAAAGAACACACATGCAATGACATTGGTGGATCCATGTGTGGTCTCTAAAGAGAGCACACATATCAATGACACTGGTGGATCCATATGTGGTATGTGAAAAGAACACACATGCAATGACACTGGTGGATCCATAGGTGGATTGTGAAAAGTGCACACATGCAATGACACTGGTGGATCCATATGTGGTATCTGAAGAGAACAGACATGCAATGACTCTGGTTGTTGTTAGTAAAAAGAGCACACATACAAGGACACTAGTAGATCCATAGTTGGATTGTGAAAAGAACACACATGCAATGACACTGGTGGATCCATATGTAGTATGTGAAAAGAACACACATGCAATGACTCTGGTTGTTGTTAGTAACAAGAACACACATTTCAATGACACTGGTTGTTAATAAAAAGAACACACATGCAGTGACACTGGTGGATCCATGTGTGGTCTCTGAAGAGAATACACATGCAATGACTCTGGTTGTAGTTAGTGAAAAGAGCACACATGCAAAGACACAGGTGGATCCATAGGTGGATTGTGAAAAGAACACACATGCAATGACACTGGTGGATCCATATGTGGTATGTGAAAAGAACACACATGAAATGACTCTAGTTGTTGTTAGTAAAAAGAACACACATGCAATGACACTGGTGGATCGATGTGTGGTCTCTTAAGAGAACACACATTTCAATGACACTGGTTGTTGTTAGTAAAAAGAATACACATGCAATGACACCGGTGGATCCATGTGTGGACTCTAAAGAGAACACACATGCAATGACTGGTTGTTTTCAGTAAAAAGAGCACACATGCAACGACACTGGTGGATCCATAGGTGGATTGTGAAAAGAACACACATGCCATGACACTGGTGGATCCATATGTGGTATGTGAAAAGAACACACATGAAATGACTCTGGATGTTGTTAGTAACAAGAACACACATTTCAATGACACTGGTTGTTGTTAGTAAAAAGAACACACATGCAATGACACTGGTGGATCCATGTGTGGTCCCTGAAGAGAATACACATGCAATGACTCTGGTTGTAGTTAGTAAAAAGAGCACACATGCAAAGACACTGGTGGATCCATAGGTGGATTGTGAAAAGAACACACATGTAATGACACTGGTGGATCCATGCGTGGTCTCTGAAGAGAATACACATGCAATGACTCTGGTTGTAGTTAGTAAAAAGAGCACACATGCAAAGACACTGGTGGATCCATAGGTGGATTGTGAAAACAACACACATGCAATGTCACTAGTGGATCCATGCGTGGTCTCTGAAGAGAAGACACATGCAATGACTCTGGTTGTTGTTAGTAAAAAGAGCACACATGCAATGACACTGGTGGATCCATAGGTGGATTGTGAAAAGAACACATATGCAATGACACTGGTGGAACCATATGTGGTATGTGAAAAGAACACACATGAAATCACTCCATTTGTTGTTAGTAAAAAGAACACACATGCAATGACACTGGTGGATCCATGTGTGGTCTCTGAAGAGAACACACATTTCAATGACTTTGGTTGTTGTTAGTAAAAAGAACACACATGCAATGACACTGGTGGATCCATGTGTGGTCTATGAAGAGAACACACATTTCAATGACACTGGTTGTTGTTAGTAAAAATAACACACATGCAATGACACTGGTGGATCCATGTGTGGTCTCTGTAGCGAACACACATTTCAATTACTCTGGTTGTTGTTAGTAAAAAGAGCACACATGCAATGACACTGGTGGATCCATAGGTGGATCGTGAAAAGAGCACACATGCAATGACACTGGTGGATCCATATGTGGTATGTGACAAGAACACACATGCAATGACTCTGGTTGTTGTTAGTAAAAATAACACAAATGCAATGACACTGGTGGATCCATGTGTGGTCTCTAAAGAGAACACACATTTCAATGACTCTGGTTCTTGTTAGTAAAAAGAACACACATGCAATGACATAGGTGGATCCATGTGTGGTCTCTAAAGAGAACACACATGCAATGACTCTGGTTGTTGTTAGTAAAAATAGCACACATGCAATGAGACTGGTGGATCCATAGGTGGATTGTGAAAAGAGCACACATGCAATGACACTGGAGGATCCATATGTGGTATGCGAAAAGAACACACATGCAATGACTCCAGCTGTTGTTAGTAAAAAGAACACACATGCAATGACACTGGTGGATCCATGTGTGGTCTCTAAAGAGAGCACACATTTCAATGACACTGGTCGATCCATATGTGGTATGTGAAAAGAACACACATGCAATGACACTGGTGGATCCATAGGTGGATTGTGAAAAGAGCACACATGCAATGACACTAGTGGATCCATATGTGGTATGTGAAAAGAACACACATGCAATGACTCTGGTTGTTGTTAGTAACAAGAACACACATTTCAATGACACTGTTTGTTGTTAGTAAAAAGAACACACATGCAATGACACTGGTGGATCCATGTGTGGTCTCTGAAGAGAATACACATGCAATGACTCTGGTTATAGTTAGTAAAAAGAGCACACATGCAAAGACACTGGTGGATCCATAGGTGGATTGTGAAAAGAACACACATGCAATGACACTGGTGGATCCATATGTGGCATGTGAAAAGAACACACATGAAATGACTCTAGATGTTGTTAGTAAAAAGAACACACATGCAATGACACTGGTGGATCCATGTGTGGTCTCTTAAGAGAACACACATTTCAATGACTCTGGTTGTTGTTAGTAAAAAGAATACGCACGCAATGACACCGGTGGATCCATTTGTGGACTCTAAAGAGAACACACATGCAATGACTCTGGTTGTTTTCAGTAAAAATAGCACACATGCAACGACCCTGGTGGATCCATAGGTGGATTGTGAAAAGACCACACATCCAATGACACTGGTGGATCCATATGTGGTATGTGAAAAGCACACACATGAAATGACTCCAGTTGTTGTTAGTAAAAAGAACACACATGCAATGACACTGGTTGATCCATAGGTGGATTGTGAAAAGAGAACACATACAATGACACTGGTGGATCCATATGTGGTATGTGAAAAGAACATACATGCAATAACTCTGGTTGTTGTTAGTAAAAATAACACACATGCAATGACACTGGTGGATCCATGTGTGGTCTTTGAAGAGAACACACATTTCAATTACTCTGGTTGTTGTTAGTAAAAAGAACACACATGCAATGACACAGGTGGATCCATGTGGGGTCTTTTAAGAGAACACACATGCAATGACTCTGGTTGTTGTTAGTAAAAATAGCACACATGCAATGACACTGGTGGATCCATAGGTGGATTGTGAAAAGAACACACATGCAATGACACTGGTGGATCCATATGTGGTATGTGAAAAGAACACACATGCAATGACTCTGGTTGTTGTTAGTAAAAATAACACACATGCAATGACATTGGTGGATCCGTAGGTGGATTGTGAAAAGAGCACACATGCAATGACACTAGTGGATCCATTTGTGGTATGTGAAAAGAACACACATACAATGACCCCAGTTGTTGTTAGTAAAAAAGAACACACATGCAATGACACTGGTGGATCCATGTGTGGTCTTTGAAGAGAACACACATTTCAATGACACTAGTTGATCCATATGTGGTATGTGAAAAGAACAAACATGCAATGACACTAGTGGATCCATAAGTGGATTGTGAAAAGAGAACACATGCAATAACACTGGTGGATCCATATGTGGTATGTGAAAAGAACACACATGCAATGACTCTGGTTGGTGTTAGTAAAAAGAACACACATGCAATGACACTGGTGGATCCATGTGTGGTCTCTGAAGAGAACACACATTTCAATGACTCTGGTTGTTGTTAGTAAAAAGAACACACATGCAATGACACTGGTGGATCCATGTGTGGTCTCTAAAGAGAGCACACATTTCAATGACACTGGTGGATCCATATGTGGTATGTGAAAAGAACACACATGCAATGACACGGGTGGATCCATAGGTGGATTGTGAAAAGTGCACACATGCAATGATACTGGTGGATCCATATGTGGTATCTGAAGAGAACAGACATGCAATGACTCTGGTTGTTGTTAGTAAAACGAGCACACATACAAAGACACTAGTAGATCCATAGTTGTATTGTGAAAAGAACACACATGCAATGACACTGGTGGATCCATATGTGGTATGTGAAAAGAACACACATGCAATGACTCTGGTTGTTGTTAGTAACAAGAACACACATTTCAATGACACTGGTTGTTGTTAATAAAAAGAACACACATGCAGTGACACTGGTGGATCCATGTGTGGTCTCTGAAGAGAATACACATGCAATGACTCTGGTTGTAGTTAGTAAAAAGAGCACACATGCAAAGACACTGGTGGATCCATAGGTGGATTGTGAAAAGAACACACATGCAATGACACTGGTGGATCCATATGTGGTATGTGAAAAGAACACACATGACATGACTCCAGTTGTTGTTAGTAAAAATAACACACATGCAATGACACTGGTGGATCCATGTGTGGTCTCTGAAGAGAACACACATTTCAATGACTCTGGTTCTTGTTAGTAAAAAGAACACACATGCAATGACACAGGTGGATCCATGTGTGGTCTCTGAAGAGAACACACATGCAATGACTCTGGTTGTTGTTAGTAAAAATAGCACACATGCAATGACACTAGTGGATCCATAGGTGGATTGTGAAAAGAGCACACATGCAATGACACTGGAGGATCCATATGTGGTATGCGAAAAGAACACACATGCAATGACTCCAGCTGTTGTTAGTAAAAAGAACACACATGCAATGACACTGGTGGATCCATGTGTGGTCTCTAAAGAGAGCACACATTTCAATGACACTGGTGGATCCATATGTGGTATGTGAAAAGAACACACATGCAATGACACTCGTGGATCCATAGGTGGATTGTGAAAAGAGCACACATGCAATGACACTGGTGGATCCATATGTGGTATCTGAAGAGAACATACATGCAATGACTCTGGTTGTTGTTAGTAAAAAGAGCACACATACAAGGACACTGGTAGATCCATAGTTGGATTGTGAAAAGAACACACATGCAATGACACTGGTGGATCCATATGTGGTATGTGAAAAGAACACACATGCAATGACTATGGATGTTGTTAGTAACAAGAACACACATTTCAATGACACTGGTTGTTGTTAGTAAAAAGAACACACATGCAATGACACTGGTGGATCCATGTGTGGTCCCTGAAGAGAATACACATGCAATGACTCTGGTTGTAGTTAGTAAAAAGAGCACACATGCAAAGACACTGGTGGATCCATAGGTGGATTGTGAAAAGAACACACATGTAATGACACTGGTGGATCCATATGTGGTATGTGAAAAGAACACACATGAAATGACTCTAGTTGTTGTTAGTAAAAAGAACACACATGCAATGACACTGGTGGATCCATGTGTGGTCTCTTAAGAGAACACACATTTCAATGACTCTGGTTGTTGTTAGTAAAAAGAATACACACGCAATGACATCGGTGGATCCATGTGTGGACTCTAAAGGGAACACACATGCAATGACTTTGGTTGTTTTCAGTAAAAATAGCACACATGCAACGACACTGGTGGATCCATAGGTGGATTGTGAAAAGACCACACATGCAATGACACTGGTGGATCCATATGTGGTATGTGAAAATAACACACATGAAATGACTCCAGTTGTTATTAGTAAGAAGAACACACATGCAATGACACTGGTTGATCCATAGGTGGATTGTGAAAAGAGAACACATACAATGACACTGGTGGATCCATATGTGGTATGTGAAAAGAACACACATGCAATGACTCTGGTTGTTGTTAGTAAAAATAACACACATGCAATGACACTGGTGGATCCATGTGTGGTCTCTGAAGAGAACACACATTTCAATTACTCTGTTGCTGTTAGTAAAAAGAACACACATGCAATGACACAGGTGGATCCATGTGTGGTCTTTTAAGAGAACACACATGGAATGACTCTGGTTGTTGTTAGTAAAAATAGCACACATGCAATGACACTGGTGGATCCATAGGTGGATTGTGAAAAGAACACACATGCAATGCCACTGCTGGATCCATATGTGGTATGTGAAAAGAACACACATGCAATGACTCTGGTTGTTGTTAGTAAAAAGAACACACATGCAATGACATTGGTGGATCGATAGGTGGATTGTGAAAAGAGCACACATGCAATGACACTAGTGGATCCATTTGTCGTATGTGAAAAGAACACACATGCAATGACTCCAGTTGTTAGTAAAAAGAACACACATGCAATGACACTGGTGGATCCATGTGTGGTCTTTGAAGAGAACACACATTTCAATGACACTAGTTGATCCATATGTGGTATGTGAAAAGAACAAACATGCAATGACACTAGTGGATCCATAGGTGGATTGTGAAAAGAGAACACATGCAATGACACTGGTGGATCCATATGTGGTATGTGAAAAGAACACACATGCAATGACTCTGGTTGGTGTTAGTAAAAAGAACACACATGCAATGACACTGGTGGATCCATGTGTGGTCTCTAAAGAGAGCACACATATCAATGACACTGGTGGATCCATATGTGATATGTGAAAAGAACACACATGCAATGACACTGGTGGATCCATAGGTGGATTGTGAGAAGTGCACACATGCAATGACACTGGTGGATCCATATGTGGTATCTGAAGAGAACAGACATGCAATGACTCTAGTTGTTGTTAGTAAAAAGAGCACACATACAAGGACACTAGTAGATCCATAGTTGGATTGTGAAAAGAACACACATGCAATGACACTGGTGGATCCATATGTGGTATGTGAAAAGAACACACATGCAATGACTCTGGTTGTTGTTAGTAACAAGAACACACATTTCAATGACACTGGTTATTGTTAATAAAAAGAACACACATGCAGTGACACTGGTGGATCCATGTGTGGTCTCTGAAGAGAATACACATGCAATGACTCTGGTTGTAGTTAGTAAAAAGAGCACACATGCAAAGACACTGGTGGATCCATAGGTGGATTGTGAAAAGAACACACATGCAATGACACTGGTGGATCCATATGTGGTATGTGAAAAGAACACACATGAAATGACTCTAGTTGTTGTTAGTAAAAAGAACACACATGCAATGACACTGGTGGATCCATGTGTGGTCTCTTAAGAGAACACACATTTCAATGACTCTGGTTGTTGTTAGTAAAAAGAATACACACGCAATGACACCGGTGGATCCATGTGTGGACTCTAAAGAGAACACACATGCAATGACTGGTTGTTTTCAGTAAAAAGAGCACACATGCAACGACACTGGTGGATCCATAGGTGGATTGTGAAAAGAACACACATGCAATGACTCCAGCTGTTGTTAGTAAAAAGAACACACATGCAATGACACTGGTGGATCCATGTGTGGTCTCTAAAGAGAGCACACATTTCAATGACACTGGTGGATCCATATGTAGTATGTGAAAAGAACACACATGCAATGACACTGGTGGGTCCATAGGTGGATTGTGAAAAGAGCACACATGCAATGACACTGGTGGATCCATATGTGGTATCTGAAGAGAACATACATGCAATGACTCTGGTTGTTGTTAGTAAAAAGAGCACACATACAAGGACACTGGTAGATCCATAGTTGGATTGTGAAAAGAACACACATGCAATGACACTGGTGGATCCATATGTGGTATGTGAAAAGAACACACATGCAATGACTCTGGATGTTGTTAGTAACAAGAACACACATTTCAATGACACTGGTTGTTGTTAGTAAAAATAACACACATGCAATGACACTGGTGGATCCATGTGTGGTCCCTGAAGAGAATACACATGCAATGACTCTGGTTGTAGTTAGTAAAAAGAGCACACATGCAAAGACACTGGTGGATCCATAGGTGGATTGTGAAAAGAACACACATTTAATGACACTGGTGGATCCATATGTGGTATGTGAAAAGAACACATGAAATGACCCTAGTTGTTGTTAGTAAAAAGAACACACATGCAATGACACTGGTGGATCCATGTGTGGTCTCTTATTAGAACACACATTTCAATGACTCTGGTTGTTGTTAGTAAAAAGAATACACACGCAATGACACCGGTGGATCCATGTGTGGACTCTAAAGAGAACACACATGCAATGACTTTGGTTGTTTTCAGTAAAAATAGCACACATGCAACGACACTGGTGGATCCATAGGTGGACTGTGAAAAGACCACACATGCAATGACACTGGTGGATCCATATGTGGTATGTGAAAATAACACACATGAAATGACTCCAGTTGTTGTTAGTAAGAAGAACACACATGCAATGACACTGGTTGATCCATAGGTGGATTGTGAAAAGAGAACACATACGATGACACTGGTGGATCCATATGTGGTATGTGAAAAGAACACACATGCAATGACTCTGGTTGTTGTTAGTAAAAAGAACACACATGCAATGACACTGGTGGATCCATGTGTGGTCTCTGAAGAGAACACACATTTCAATTACTCTGTTGTTGTTAGTAAAAAGAACACACATGCAATGACACAGGTGGATCCATGTGTGGTCTTTTAAGAGAACACACATGGAATGACTCTGGTTGTCGTTAGTAAAAATATCACACATGCAATGACACTGGTGGATCCATAGGTGGATTGTGAAAAGAACACACATGCAATGACACTGCTGGATCCATATGTGGTATGTGAAAAGAACACACATGCAATGACTCTGGTTGTTGTTAGTAAAAAGAACACACATGCAATGACATTGGTGGATCGATAGGTGGATTGTGAAAAGAGCACACATGCAATGACACTAGTGGATCCATTTGTGGTATGTGAAAAGAACACACATGCAATGACTCTAGTTGTTGTTAGTAAAAAGAACACACATGCAATGACACTGGTGGATCCATGTGTGGTCTTTGAAGAGAACACACATTTCAATGACACTAGTTGATCCATATGTGGTATGTGAAAAGAACAAACATGCAATGACACTAGTGGATCCATAGGTGGATTGTGAAAAGAGAACACATGCAATGACACTGGTGGATCTATATGTGGTATGTGAAAAAAAACACACATGCAATGACTCTGGTTGGTGTTAGTAAAAAGAACACACATGCAATGACACTGGTGGATCCATGTGTGGTCTCTAAAGAGAGAACACATATCAATGACACTGGTGGATCCATATGTGGTATGTGAAAAGAACACACATGCAATGACACTGGTGGATCCATAGGTGGATTGTGAAAAGTGCACACATGCAATGACACTGGTGGATCCATATGTGGTATCTAAAGAGAACAGACATGCAATGACTCTAGTTGTTGTTAGTAAAAAGAGAACACATACAAGGACACTAGTAGATCCATAGTTGGATTGTGAAAAGAACACACATGCAATGACACTGGTGGATCCATATGTGGTATGTGAAAAGAACACACATGCAATGACTCTGGTTGTTGTTAGTAACAAGAACACACATTTCAATGACACTGGTTGTTCTTAATAAAAAGAACACACATGCAGTGACACTGGTGGATCCATGTGTGGTCTCTGAAGAGAATACACATGCAATGACTCTGGTTGTAGTTAGTAAAAAGAGCACACATGCAAAGACACTGGTGGATCCATAGGTGGATTGTGAAAAGAACACACATGCAATGACACCGGTGGATCCATATGTGGTATGTGAAAAAAACACACATGAAATGACTCTAGTTGTTGTTAGTAAAAAGAACACACATGCAATGACACTGGTGGATCCATGTGTGGTCTCTTAAGAGAACACACATTTCAATGACTCTGGTTGTTGTTAGTAAAAAGAATACACATGCAATGACACCGGTGGATCCATGTGTGGACTCTAAAGAGAACACACATGCAATGACTGGTTGTTTTCAGTAAAAAGAGCACACATGCAACGACACTGGTGGATCCATAGGTGGATTGTGAAAAGAACACACATGCAATGACACTGGTTGATCCATATGTGGTATGTGAAAATAACACACATGACATGACTCCAGTTGTTGTTAGTAAAACTAACACACATGCAATGACAGTGGTGGATCCATGTGTGGTCTCTGAAGAGAACACACATTTCAATGACTCTGGTTCTTGTTAGTAAAAAGAACACACATGCAATGACACAGGTGGATCCATGTGTGGTCTCTGAAGAGAACACACATGCAATAACTCTGGTTCTTGTTAGTAAAAATAGCACACATGCAATGACACTAGTGGATCCATAGGTGGATTGTGAAAAGAGCACACATGCAATGACACTGGAGGATCCATATGTGGTATGCGAAAAGAACACACATGCAATGACTCCAGCTGTTGTTAGTAAAAAGAACACACATGCAATGACACTGGTGGATCCATGTGTGGTCTCTAAAGAGAGCACACATTTCAATGACACTGGTGGATCCATATGTGGTATGTGAAAAGAACACACATGCAATGACACTGGTGGATCCATATGTAGATTGTGAAAAGAGCACACATGCAATGACACTGGTGGATCCATATGTGGTATCTGAAGAGAACATACATGCAATGACTCTGGTTGTTGTTAGTAAAAAGAGCACACATACAAGGACACTGGCAGATCCATAGTTGGATTGTGAAAAGAACACACATGCAATGACACTGGTGGATCCATATGTGGTATGTGAAAAGAACACACATGCAATGACTCTGGATGTTGTTAGTAACAAGAACACACATTTCAATGACACTAGTTGTTGTTAGTAAAAAGAACACACATGCAATGACACTGGTGGATCCATGTGTGGTCCCTGAAGAGAATACACATGCAATGACTCTGGTTGTAGTTAGTAAAAAGAGCACACATGCAAAGACACTGGTGGATCCATAGGTGGATTGTGAAAATAACACACATGTAATGACACTGGTGGATCCATATGTGGTATGTGAAAAGAACACATGAAATGACTCTAGTTGTTGTTAGTAAAAAGAACACACATGCAATGACACTGGTGGATCCATGTGTGGTCTCTTAAGAGAACACACATTTCAATGACTCTGGTTGTTGTTAGTAAAAAGAATACACACGCAATGACACCGGTGGATCCATGTGTGGACTCTAAAGAGAACACACATGCAATGACTCTGGTTGTTTTCAGTAAAAATAGCACACATGCAACGACACTGGTGGATCCATAGGTGGATTGTGAAAAGACCACACATGCAATGACACTGGTGGATCCATATGTGGTATGTGAAAAGAACACAAATGAAATGACTCCAGTTATTGTTAGTAAGAAGAACACACATGCAATGACACTGGTTGATCCATAGGTGGATTGTGAAAAGAGAACACATACAATGACACTGGTGGATCCATATGTGGTATGTGAAAAGAACACACATGCAATGACTCTGGTTGTTGTTAGTAAAAATAACACACATGCAATGACACTGGTGGATCCATGTGTGGTCTCTAAAGAGAACACACATTTCAATTACTCTGGTTGTTGTTAGTAAAAAGAACACACATGCAATGACACAGGTGGATCCATGTGTGGTCTTTTAAGAGAACACACATGCAATGACTCTGGTTGTTGTTAGTAAAAATAGCACACATGCAATGACACTGGTGGATCCATAGGTGGATTGTGAAAAGAACACACATGCAATGACACTGGTGGATCCATATGTGGTATGTGAAAAGAACACACATGCAATGACTCTGGTTGTTGTTAGTAAAAAGAACAAACATGCAATGACATTGGTGGATCCATAGGTGGATTGTGAAAAGAGCACACATGCAATGACCCTAGTGGATCCATTTGTGGTATGTGAAAAGAACACACATGCAATGACTCCAGTTGTTGTTAGTAAAAAGAACACCCATGCAATGACACTGCGTGTGGTCTTTGAAGAGAACAGACATTTCAATGACACTAGTTGATCCATATGTGGTATGTGAAAAGAACAAACATGCAATGACACAAGTGGATCCATAGGTGGATTGTGAAAAGAGAACACATGCAATGACACTGGTGGATCCATATGTGGTATGTGAAAAGAACACACATGCAATGACTCTGGTTGGTGTTAGTAAAAAGAACACACATGCAATGACATTGGTGGATCCATGTGTGGTCTCTAAAGAGAGCACACATATCAATGACACTGGTGGATCCATATGTGGTATGTGAAAAGAACACACATGCAATGACACTGGTGGATCCATAGGTGGATTGTGAAAAGTGCACACATGCAATGACACTGGTGGATCCATATGTGGTATCTGAAGAGAACAGACATGCAATGACTCTGGTTGTTGTTAGTAAAAAGAGCACACATACAAGGACACTAGTAGATCCATAGTTGGATTGTGAAAAGAACACACATGCAATGACACTGGTGGATCCATATGTAGTATGTGAAAAGAACACACATGCAATGACTCTGGTTGTTGTTAGTAACAAGAACACACATTTCAATGACACTGGTTGTTAATAAAAAGAACACACATGCAGTGACACTGGTGGATCCATGTGTGGTCTCTGAAGAGAATACACATGCAATGACTCTGGTTGTAGTTAGTGAAAAGAGCACACATGCAAAGACACAGGTGGATCCATAGGTGGATTGTGAAAAGAACACACATGCAATGACACTGGTGGATCCATATGTGGTATGTGAAAAGAACACACATGAAATGACTCTAGTTGTTGTTAGTAAAAAGAACACACATGCAATGACACTGGTGGATCGATGTGTGGTCTCTTAAGATAACACACATTTCAATGACACTGGTTGTTGTTAGTAAAAAGAATACACATGCAATGACACCGGTGGATCCATGTGTGGACTCTAAAGAGAACACACATGCAATGACTGGTTGTTTTCAGTAAAAAGAGCATACATGCAACGACACTGGTGGATCCATAGGTGGATTGTGAAAAGAACACACATGCCATGACACTGGTGGATCCATATGTGGTATGTGAAAAGAACACACATGAAATGACTCCAGTTATTGTTAGTAAGAAGAACACACATGCAATGACACTGGTTGATCCATAGGTGGATTGTGAAAAGAGAACACATACAATGACACTGGTGGATCCATATGTGGTATGTGAAAAGAACACACATGCAATGACTCTGGTTGTTGTTAGTAAAAATAACACACATGCAATGACACTGGTGGATCCATGTGTGGTCTCTGAAGAGAACACACATTTCAATTACTCTGGTTGTTGTTAGTAAAAAGAACACACATGCAATGACACATGTGGATCCATGTGTGGTCTTTTAAGAGAACACACATGCATTGACTCTGGTTGTTGTTAGTAAAAATAGCACACATGCAATGACACTGGTGGATCCATAGGTGGATTGTGAAAAGAACACACATGTAATGACACTGGTGGATCCATATGTGGTATGTGAAAAGAACACACATGCAATGACTCTGGTTGTTGTTAGTAAAAAGAACACACATGCAATGTGGATCCATAGGTGGATTGTGAAAAGAGCACACATGCAATGACACTAGTGGATCCATTTGTGGAATGTGAAAAGAACACACATGCAATGACTCCAGTTGTTGTTAGTAAAAAGAACACACATGCAATGACACTGAGTGTGGTCTTTGAAGAGAACACACATTTCAATGATACTAGTTGATCCATATGTGGTATGTGAAAAGAACAAACATGCAATGACACTAGTGGATCCATAGGTGGATTGTGAAAATAGAACACATGCAATGACACTGGTGGATCCATATGTGGTATGTGAAAAGAACACACATGCAATGACTCTGGTTGGTGTTAGTAAAAAGAACACACATGCAATGACACTGGTGGATCCATATGTGGTCTCTAAAGAGAGCACACATATCAATGACACTGGTGGATCCATATGTGGTATGTGAAAAGAACACACATGCAATGACAATGGTGGATCCATAGGTGGATTGTGAAAAGTGCACACATGCAATGACACTAGTGGATCCATATGTGGTATCTGAAGAGAACAGACATGCAATGACTCTGGTTGTTGTTAGTAAAAAGAGCACACATAGAAGGACACTAGTAGATCCATAGTTGGATTGTGAAAAGAACACACATGCAATGACATTGGTGGATCCATATGTGGTATGTGAAAAGAACACACATGCAATGACTCTGGTTGTTGTTAGTAACAAGAACACACATTTCAATGACACTGGTTGTTGTTAATAAAAAGAACACACATGCAGTGACACTGGTGGATCCATGTGTGGTCTCTGAAGAGAATACACATGCAATGACTCTGGTTGTAGTTAGTGAAAAGAGCACACATGCAAAGACACTGGTGGATCCATAGGTGGATTGTGAAAAGAACACACATGCAATGACACCGGTGGATCCATATGTGGTATGTGAAAAGAACACACATGAAATGACTCTAGTTGTTGTTAGTAAAAAGAACACACATGCAATGACACTGGTGGATCCATGTGTGGACTCTTAAGAGAACACACATTTCAATGACACTAGTTGTTGTTAGTAAAAAGAATACACAAGCAATGACACCGGTGGATCCATGTGTGGACTCTAAAGAGAACACACATGCAATGACTGGTTGTTTTCAGTAAAAAGAGCACACATGCAACGACACTGGTGGATCCATAGGTGGATTGTGAAAAGAACACACATGCAATGACACTGGTGGATCCATATGTGGTATGTGAAAAGAACACACATGACATGACTCCAGTTGTTGTTAGTAAAAATAACACACATGCAATGACACTGGTGGATCCATGTGTGGTCTCTGAAGAGAACACACATTTCAATGACTCTGGTTCTTGTTAGTAAAAACAACACACATGCAATGACACAGGTGGATCCATGTGTGGTCTCTGAAGAGAACACACATGCAATGACTCTGGTTGTTGTTCGTAAAAATAGCACACATGCAATGACACTAGAGGATCCATATGTGGTATGCGAAAAGAACACACATGCAAAGACTCGAGCTGTTGTTAGTAAAAAGAACACACATGCAATGACACTGGTGGATCCATGTGTGGTCTCTAAAGAGAGCACACATATCAATGACACTGGTGGATCCATATGTGGTATGTGAAAAGAACACACATGCAATGACAATGGTGGATCCATAGGTGGATTGTGAAAAGTGCACACATGCAATGACACTAGTGGATCCATATGTGGTATCTGAAGAGAACAGACATGCAATGACTCTGGTTGTTGTTAGTAAAAAGAGCACACATAGAAGGACACTAGTAGATCCATAGTTGGATTGTGAAAAGAACACACATGCAATGACATTGGTGGATCCATATGTGGTATGTGAAAAGAACACACATGCAATGACTCTGGTTGTTGTTAGTAACAAGAACACACATTTCAATGACACTGGTTGTTGTTAATAAAAAGAACACACATGCAGTGACACTGGTGGATCCATGTGTGGTCTCTGAAGAGAATACACATGCAATGACTCTGGTTGTAGTTAGTGAAAAGAGCACACATGCAAAGACACTGGTGGATCCATAGGTGGATTGTGAAAAGAACACACATGCAATGACACCGGTGGATCCATATGTGGTATGTGAAAAGAACACACATGAAATGACTCTAGTTGTTGTTAGTAAAAAGAACACACATGCAATGACACTGGTGGATCCATGTGTGGACTCTTAAGAGAACACACATTTCAATGACACTAGTTGTTGTTAGTAAAAAGAATACACACGCAATGACACCGGTGGATCCATGTGTGGACTCTAAAGAGAACACACATGCAATGACTGGTTGTTTTCAGTAAAAAGAGCACACATGCAACGACACTGGTGGATCCATAGGTGGATTGTGAAAAGAACACACATGCAATGACACTGGTGGATCCATATGTGGTATGTGAAAAGAACACACATGACATGACTCCAGTTGTTGTTAGTAAAAATAACACACATGCAATGACACTGGTGGATCCATGTGTGGTCTCTGAAGAGAACACACATTTCAATGACTCTGGTTCTTGTTAGTAAAAACAACACACATGCAATGACACAGGTGGATCCATGTGTGGTCTCTGAAGAGAACACACATGCAATGACTCTGGTTGTTGTTCGTAAAAATAGCACACATGCAATGACACTAGAGGATCCATATGTGGTATGCGAAAAGAACACACATGCAAAGACTCGAGCTGTTGTTAGTAAAAAGAACACACATGCAATGACACTGGTGGATCCATGTGTGGTCTCTAAAGAGAGCACACATTTCAATGACACTGGTGGATCCATATGTGGTATGTGAAAAGAACACACATGCAATGACACTGGTGGATCCATAGGTGGATTATGAAAAGAGCACACATGCAATGACACTGGTGGATCCATATGTGGTATATGAAGAGAACATACATGCAATGACTCTGGTTGGTGTTAGTAAAAAGAGCACACATACAAGGACACTGGTAGATCCATAGTTGGATTGTGAAAAGAACACACATGCAATGACACTGGTGGATCCATATGTGGTATGTGAAAAGAACACACATGCAATGACTCTGGCTATTGTTAGTAACAAGAACACACATTTCAATGACACTGGTTGTTGTTAGTAAAAAGAACACACATGCAATGACACTGGTGGATCCATGTGTGGTCTCTGAAGAGAATACACATGCAATGACCCTGGTTGTAGTTAGTAAAAAGAGCACACATGCAAAGACACTGGTGGATCCATAGGTGGATTGTGAAAAGAACACACATGTAATGACACTGGTGGATCCATATGTGGTATGTGAAAAGAACACACATGAAATGACTCTAGTTGTTGTTAGTAAAAAGAACACCCATGCAATGACACTGGTAGATCCATGTGTGGTCTCTTAAGAGAACACACATTTCAATGACTCTGGTTGTTGTTAGTAAAAAGAATACACACGCAATGACACCGGTGGATCCATGTGTGGACTCTAAAGAGAACACACATGCAATGACTCTGGTTGTTTTCAGTAAAAATAGCACACATGCAACGACACTGGTGGATCCATAGGTGGATTGTGAAAAGACCACACATGCAATGACACTGATGGATCCATGTGTGGTATGTGAAAAGAACACACATGAAATGACTCCAGTTGTTGTTAGTAAGAAGAACACACATGCAATGACACTGGTTGATCCATAGGTGGATTGTGAAAAGAGAACACATACAATAACACTGGTGGATCCATATGTGGTATGTGAAAAGAACACACATGCAATGACTCTAGTTGTTGTTAGTAAAAATAACACACATGCAATGACACTGGTGGATCCATGTGTGGTCTCTGAAGAGAACACACATTTCAATTACTCTGGTTGTTGTTAGTAAAAAGAACACACATGCAATGACACAGGTGGATCCATGTGCGGTCTTTTAAGAGAACACACATGCAATGACTCTGGTTGTTGTTAGTAAAAATAGCACACATGCAATGACACTGGTGGATCCATAGGTGGATTGTGAAAAGAACACACATGCAATGACACTGGTGGATCCATATGTGGTATGTGAAAAGAACACACATGCAATGACTCTGGTTGTTGTTAGTAAAAAGAACACACATGCAATGACATTGGTGGATCCATAGGTGGAATGTGAAAAGGGCACACATGCAATGACACTAGTGGATCCATTTGTGGTATGTGAAAAGAACACACATGCAATGACTCCAGTTGTTGTTAGTAAAAAGAATACACATGCAATGACACTGGTGGATCCATGTGTGGTCTTTGAAGAGAACACACATTTCAATGACACTAGTTGATCCATATGTGGTATGTGAAAAGAACAAACATGCAATGACACTAGTAGATCCATAGGTGGATTGTGAAAAGAGCACACATGAAATGACACTGGTGGATCCATATGTGGTATGTGAAAAGAACACACATGCAATGACTCTGGTTGTTGTTAGTAACAAGAACACACATTTCAATGACACTGGTTGTTGTTAATAAAAAGAACACACATGCAGTGACACTGGTGGATCCATGTGTGGTCTCTGAAGAGAATACACATGCAATGACTCTGGTTGTAGTTAGTGAAAAGAGCACACATGCAAAGACACTGGTGGATCCATAGGTGGATTGTGAAAAGAACACACATGCAATGACACCGGTGGATCCATATGTGGTATGTGAAAAGAACACACATGAAATGACTCTAGTTGTTGTTAGTAAAAAGAACACACATGCAATGACACTGGTGGATCCATGTGTGGACTCTTAAGAGAACACACATTTCAATGACACTAGTTGTTGTTAGTAAAAAGAATACACACGCAATGACACCGGTGGATCCATGTGTGGACTCTAAAGAGAACACACATGCAATGACTGGTTGTTTTCAGTAAAAAGAGCACACATGCAACGACACTGGTGGATCCATAGCTGGATTGTGAAAAGAACACACATGCAATGACACTGGTGGATCCATATGTGGTATGTGAAAAGAACACACATGACATGACTCCAGTTGTTGTTAGTAAAAATAACACACATGCAATGACACTGGTGGATCCATGTGTGGTCTCTGAAGAGAACACACATTTCAATGACTCTGGTTCTTGTTAGTAAAAACAACACACATGCAATGACACAGGTGGATCCATGTGTGGTCTCTGAAGAGAACACACATGCAATGACTCTGGTTGTTGTTCGTAAAAATAGCACACATGCAATGACACTAGAGGATCCATATGTGGTATGCGAAAAGAACACACATGCAAAGACTCGAGCTGTTGTTAGTAAAAAGAACACACATGCAATGACACTGGTGGATCCATGTGTGGTCTCTAAAGAGAGCACACATTTCAATGACACTGGTGGATCCATATGTGGTATGTGAAAAGAACACACATGCAATGACACTGGTGGATCCATAGGTGGATTATGAAAAGAGCACACATGCAATGACACTGGTGGATCCATATGTGGTATATGAAGAGAACATACATGCAATGACTCTGGTTGTTGTTAGTAAAAAGAGCACACATACAAGGACACTGGTAGATCCATAGTTGGATTGTGAAAAGAACACACATGCAATGACACTGGTGGATCCATATGTGGTATGTGAAAAGAACACACATGCAATGACTCTGGCTATTGTTAGTAACAAGAACACACATTTCAATGACACTGGTTGTTGTTAGTAAAAAGAACACACATGCAATGACACTGGTGGATCCATGTGTGGTCTCTGAAGAGAATACACATGCAATGACCCTGGTTGTAGTTAGTAAAAAGAGCACACATGCAAAGACACTGGTGGATCCATAGGTGGATTGTGAAAAGAACACACATGTAATGACACTGGTGGATCCATATGTGGTATGTGAAAAGAACACACATGAAATGACTCTAGTTGTTGTTAGTAAAAAGAACACACATGCAATGACACTGGTAGATCCATGTGTGGTCTCTTAAGAGAACACACATTTCAATGACTCTGGTTGTTGTTAGTAAAAAGAATACACACGCAATGACACCGGTGGATCCATGTGTGGACTCTAAAGAGAACACACATGCAATGACTCTGGTTGTTTTCAGTAAAAATAGCACACATGCAACGACACTGGTGGATCCATAGGTGGATTGTGAAAAGACCACACATGCAATGACACTGATGGATCCATGTGTGGTATGTGAAAAGAACACACATGAAATGACTCCAGTTGTTGTTAGTAAGAAGAACACACATGCAATGACACTGGTTGATCCATAGGTGGATTGTGAAAAGAGAACACATACAATAACACTGGTGGATCCATATGTGGTATGTGCAAAGAACACACATGCAATGACTCTAGTTGTTGTTAGTAAAAATAACACACATGTAATGACACTGGTGGATCCATGTGTGGTCTCTGAAGAGAACACACATTTCAATTACTCTGGTTGTTGTTAGTAAAAAGAACACACATGCAATGACACAGGTGGATCCATGTGCGGTCTTTTAAGAGAACACACATGCAATGACTCTGGTTGTTGTTAGTAAAAATAGCACACATGCAATGACACTGGTGGATCCATAGGTGGATTGTGAAAAGAACACACATGCAATGACACTGGTGGATCCATATGTGGTATGTGAAAAGAACACACATGCAATGACTCTGGTTGTTGTTAGTAAAAAGAACACACATGCAATGACATTGGTGGATCCATAGGTGGAATGTGAAAAGGGCACACATGCAATGACACTAGTGGATCCATTTGTGGTATGTGAAAAGAACACACATGCAATGACTCCAGTTGTTGTTAGTAAAAAGAATACACATGCAATGACACTGGTGGATCCATGTGTGGTCTTTGAAGAGAACACACATTTCAATGACACTAGTTGATCCATATGTGGTATGTGAAAAGAACAAACATGCAATGACACTAGTAGATCCATAGGTGGATTGTGAAAAGAGCACACATGAAATGACACTGGTGGATCCATATGTGGTATGTGAAAAGAACACACATGCAATGACTCTGGTTGGTGTTAGTAAAAAGAACACACATGCAATGACACTGGTGGATCCATGTGTGGTCTTTGAAGAGAACACACATTTCAATGACTCTGGTTGTTGTTAGTAAAAAGAACACACATGCAATGACACTGGTGGATCCATGTGTGGTCTCTAAAGAGAGCACACATTTCAATGACACTGGTGGATCCATATGTGGTATGTGAAAAGAACACACATGCAATGACACTGGTGGATCCATAGGTGGATTGTGAAAAGTGCAAACATGCAATGACACTGGTGGATCCATATGTGGTATCTGAAGAGAACAGACATGCAATGACTCTGGTTGTTGTTAGTAAAAAGAGCACACATACAAGGACACTAGTAGATCCGTAGTTGGATTGTGAAAAGAACACACATGCAATGACACTGGTGGATCCATATGTGGTATGTGAAAAGAACACACATGCAATGACTCTGGTTGTTGTTAGCAACAAGAACACACATTTCAATGACACTGGTTTTTGTTAGTAAAAAGAACACACATGCAATGACACTGGTGGATCCATGTGTGGTCTCTGAAGAGAATACACATGCAATGACTCTGGTTGTAGTTAGTAAAAAGAGCACACATGCAAAGACACTGGTGGATCCATAGGTGGATTGTAAAAAGAACACACATGCAATAACACTGGTGGGTCCATAGATGGATTGTGAAAAGAACACACATGCAATGACACTGGTGGATCCATATGTGGTATGTGAAAAGAACACACATGAAATGACTCTAGTTGTTTTTAGTAAAAAGAACACACATGCAATGACACTGGTGGATCCATGTGTGGTCTCTTAAGAGAACACACATTTCAATGACTCTGGTTGGTGTTAGTAAAAAGAACACACATGCATTGACACTGGTGGATCCATGTGTGGTCTCTGAAGAGAACACACATTTCAATGACTCTGGTTGTTGTCAGTAAAAAGAACACACATGCAATGACACTGGTGGATCCATGTGTGGTCTCTAAAGAGAGCACACATTTCAATGACACTGGTGGATCCATATGTGGTATGTGAAAAGAACACACATGCAATGACACTGGTGGATCCATAGGTGGATTGTGAAAAGTGCACACATGCAATGACACTGGTGGATCCATATGTGGTATCTGAAGAGAACAGACATGCAATGACTCTGGTTGTTGTTAGTAAAAAGAGCACACATACAAGGACACTAGTAGATCCATAGTTGGATTGTGAAAAGAACACACATGCAATGACACTGGTGGATCCATATGTGGTATGTGAAAAGAACACACATGCAATGACTCTGGTTGTTGTTAGTAACAAGAACACACATTTCAATGACACTGGTTGTTGTTAGTAAAAAGAACACACATGCAATGACTCTGGTTGTAGTTAGTAAAAAGAGCACACATGCAAAGACACTGGTGGATCCATAGGTGGATTGTAAAAAGAACACACATGCAATGACAGTGGTGGGTCCATAGATGGATTGTGAAAAGAACACGCATGCAATGACACTGGTGGATCCATATGTGGTATGTGAAAAGAACACACATGAAATGACTCTAGTTGTTGTTAGTAAAAAGAACACACATGCAATGACACTAGTGGATCCATGTGTGATCTCTTAAGAGAACACACATTTCAATGACTCTGGTTGTTATTAGTAAAAAGAATACACACGCAATGACACCGGTGGATCCATGTGTGGACTCTAAAGAGAACACACATGCAATGACTGGTTGTTTTAAGTAAAAAGAGCACACATGCAACGACACTGGTGGATCCATAGGTGGATTTTGAAAAGAACACACATGCAATGACACTGGTGGATCCATATGTGGTATGTGAAAAGAACACACATGACAAGACTCTAGTTGTTGTTAGTACAAAGAACACACATGCAATGACACTCGTGGATTCATAGGTGGATTGTGAAAAGAGAACACATACAATGACACTGGTGGATCCATATGTGGTATGTGAAAAGAACACACATGCAATGACGCTGGTTGTTGTTAGTAAAAATAACACACATGCAATGACACTGGTGGATCCATGTGTGGTCTCTGAAGAGAACACACATTTCAATTACTCTGGTTGTTGTTAGTAAAAAGAACACACATGCAATGACAGAGGTGGATCCATGTGTGGTCTCCGAAGAGAACACACATGCAATGACTCTGGTTGTTGTTAGTAAAAATAGCACACATGCAATGACACTGGTGGATCCATAGGTGGATTGTGAAAAGAACACACATGCAATGACACTGGTGGATCCATATGTGGTATGTGAAGAGAACACACATTTCAATGACTCTACTTGTTGTTAGTAAAAAGAACACACAAGCAATGACACTGGTGGATCCATAGGTGGATTGTGAAAAGAGAACACATACAATGACACTGGTGGATCCATATGTGGTATGTGAAAAGAACACACATGCAATGACTCTGGTTGTTGTTAGTAAAAATAACACACATGCAATGTCACGGGTGGATCCATGTGTGGTCTCTGAAGAGAACACACATTTCAATTACTCTGGTTGTTGTTAGTAAAAAGAACACACATGCAATGACACAGGTGGATCCATGTGTGGTCTCTGAAGAGAACACACATGCAATGACTCTGGTTGTTGTTAGTAAAAATAGCACACATGCAATGACACTGGTGGATCCATAGGTGGATTGTGAAAAGAACACACATGCAATGACACTGGTGGATCCATATGTGGTAAGTGAAAAGAACACACATGCAATGACTCTGGTTGTTGTTAGTAAAAAGAACACACATGCAATGACATTGGTGGATCCATAGGTGGATTGTGAAAAGAGCACACATGCAATGACACTAGTGGATCCATTTGTGGTATGTGAAAAGAACACACATGCAATGACTCCAGTTGTTGTTAGTAAAAAGAACACACATGCAATGACACTGGTGGATCCATGTGTGGTCTTTGAAGAGAACACACATTTCAATGACACTAGTTGATCCATATGTGGTATGTGAAAAGAACAAACATGCAATGACTCTAGTGGATCCATAGGTGGATTGTGAAAAGAGCACACATGCAATGACACTGGTGGATCCATATGTGGTATGTGAAAATAACACACATGCAATGACTCTGGGTGGTGTTAGTAAAAAGAACACACATGCAATGACACTGGTGGATCCATGTGTGGGATCTGAAGAGAACACACATTTCAATGACTCTGGTTGTTGTTAGTAAAAAGAACACACATGCAATGACACTGGTGGATCCATGTGTGGTCTTTGAAGAGAACACACATGCAATGATTCTGGTTGTTGTTAGTAAAAAGAGCACACATGCAATGAAACTGGTGGATCCACAGGTGGATTGTGAAAAGAACACACATGCAATGACACTGGTGGATCCATATGTGGTATGTGAAAAGAACACACATGCAATGACTCTGGTTGTTGTTAGTAACAAGAACACACATGCAATGACACTGGTGGATCCATGTGTGGTCTCTGATGAGAACACACATTTCAATGACACTGGTGGATCAATATGTGTTATGTGAAAAGAAAACAGATACAATGACACTGGTGGATCCATGGGTGAATTGTGAAAAGAGCACACATGCAATGACACTAGTGCATCCATATGTGGTATGTGAAAAGAACACACATGCAATGACTCTAGCTATTGTTAGTAAAAGAACACACATGCAATGACACTGCTGGATCCATGTGTGGTCTCTGAAGAGAGCACACATTTCAATGACACTGGTGGATCCTTATGTGGTATGTGAAAAAAACAAACATGCAATGACACTGGTGGATCCACAGGTGGATTCTGAAAAGAGCACAAATGCAATGACACTGGTGCATCCATATGTGGTATCTGAAGAGAACACACATACAATGACTCTGGCTATTGTTAGTAAAAAGAGCACACATGCAATGACACTGGTAGATCCATAGGTGGATTGTGAAAAAAAAACACATGCAATGACACTGGTGGATCCATATGTGGTATGTGAAAAGATCACACATGCAATGACTCTAGTTGTTGTTAGTAACAAGAACACACATGCAATGACACTGGTGGATCCATGTGTGGTCTCTGAAGAGAACACACATTTCAATGACACTGGTTGTTAGTAAAAAGAACACACATGCAATGAGACTGGTGGATCCACGTGTGGTCTCTAAAGAGAACACACATGCAATGACACTGGTGGATCCATAGGTTGATTGTGAAAAGAACACACATGCAATGACACTGGTGGATCCATATGTGGTATGTGAAAAGAACACACATTAAATGACTCTAGTTGTTGTTAGTAAAAAGAACACACATGCAATGAAATTAGTGGATCCATGTGTGGTCTCTAAAGAGAACACACATTTCAATGACTCTAGTTATTGTTAGTAAAAAGAACACACATGCAATGACACCGGTGGATCCATGTGTGGACTCTAAAGAGAACACACATGCAATGACTCTGGTTGTTGCTAGTAAAAAGAGCAGACACGCAACGACACTGGTGCATCCATAGGTGGATTGTGAAAAGAACAGACATGCAATGACACTGGTGGATCCATATGTGGTATGTGAAAAGAACACACATGCAATGACTCTGGTTGTTGTTAGTAACAAGAACACACATGCAATGACACTGGTGGATCCATGTGTGGTCTCTGATGAGAACACACATTTCAATGACACTGGTGGATCAATATGTGGTATGTGAAAAGAAAACAGATACAATGACACTAGTGGATCCATGGGTGAATTGTGAAAAGAGCACACATGCAATGACACTAGTTGATCCATATGTGGTATGTGAAAAGAACAAACATGCAATGACTCTAGTGGATCCATAGGTGGATTGTGAAAAGAGCACACATGCAATGACACTGGTGGATCCATATGTGGTATGTGAAAAGAACACACATGCAATGACTCTGGGTGGTGTTAGTAAAAAGAACACACATGCAATGACACTGGTGGATCCATGTGTGGGCTCTGAAGAGAACACACATTTCAATGACTCTGGTTGTTGT
The DNA here is from genome assembly GCA_916181665.1 of Avena sativa. Classification (NCBI taxonomy): domain Eukaryota; kingdom Viridiplantae; phylum Streptophyta; class Magnoliopsida; order Poales; family Poaceae; genus Avena; species Avena sativa. The sequence goes on along the minus strand of OV702287.1, from coordinate 422,190,042 downwards.
TAGTAAAAAGAACACACATGCAATGACACTGGTGGATCCATGTGTGGTCTCTGAAGAGAACACACATGCAATGATTCTGGTTGTTGTTAGTAAAAAGAGCACACATGTAATGACACTGGTGGATCCACAGGTGGATTGTGAAAAGAACACACATGCAATGACACTGGTGGATCCATTTGTGGTATGTGAAAAGAACACACATGCAATGACTCTGGTTGTTGTTAGTAACAAGAACACACATGCAAGGACACTGGTGGATCCATGTGTGGTCTCTGATGAGAACACACATTTCAATGACACTAGTGGATCAATATGTGGTATGTGAAAAGAAAACAGATACAATGACACTGGTGGATCCATGGGTGAATTGTGAAAAGAGCACACATGCAATGACACTAGTGCATCCATATGTGGTATGTGAAAAGAACACACATGCAATGACTCTAGCTATTGTTAGTAAAAATAACACACATGCAATGACACTGGTGGATCCATGTGTGGTCTCTGAAGAGAGCACACATTTCAATGACACTGGGGGATCCTTATGTGGTATGTAAAAAAACAAACATGCAATGACACTGGTGGATCCACAGGTGGATTGTGAAAAGAGCACACATGCAATGACACTGGTGCATCCATATGTGGTATCTGAAGAGAACACACATACAATGACTCTGGCTATTGTTAGTAAAAAGAGCACACATGCAATGACACTGGTAGATCCATAGGTGGATTAGGAAAAAAACACACATGCAATGACACTGGTGGATCCATATGTGGTATGTGAAAAGAACACACATGCAATGACTCTAGTTGTTGTTAGTAACAAGAACACACATGCAATGACACTGGTGGATCCATGTGTGGTCTCTGAAGAGAACACACATTTCAATGACACTGGTTGTTAGTAAAAAGAACACACATGCAATGAGGCTGGTGGATCCACGTGTGGTCTCTAAAGAGAACACACATTTCAATGACTCTGGTTATTGTTAGTAAAAAGAACACACATGCAATGACACTGGTGGATCCATAGGTTGATTGTGAAAAGAACACACATGCAATGACACTGGTGGATCCATATGTGGTATGTGAAAAGAACACACATTAAATGACTCTAGTTGTTGTTAGTAAAAAGAACACACATGCAATGACATTAGTGGATCCATGTGTGGTCTCTAAAGAGAACACACATTTCAATGACTCTAGTTGTTGTTAGTAAAAAGAACACACATGCAATGACACCGGTTGATCCATGTGTGGACTCTAAAGAGAACACACATGCAATGACTCTGGTTGTTGCTAGTAAAAAGAGCAGACACGCAACGACACTGGTGCATCCATAGGTGGATTGTGAAAAGAACAGACATGCAATGACACTGGTGGATCCATATGTGGTATGTCAAAAGAACACACATGAAATGACTCTAGTTGTTGTTAGTAAAAAGAACACACATGCAATGACTCCAGTGGATCCATGTGTGGTATGTGAAAAGAACACACATGCAATGACTCTGGTTGGTGTTAGTGAAAAGAACACACATGCAATGACTCTGGTTGGTGTTAGTAAAAAGAACACACATGCTATGACACTGGTGGATCCATGTGTGGTCTCTGAAGAGAACACACATGCAATGACTCTGGTTGGTGTTAGTAAACAGAACACACATGCAATGACACTGGTGGATCCATGTGTGGTCTCTGAAGAGAACACACATTTCAATGACTCTGGTTGTTGTTAGTAAAAAGAACACACATGCAATGACACTGGTGGATCCATGTGTGGTCTCTAAAGAGAGCACACATTTCAATGACACTGGTGGATCCATATGTGGTATGTGAAAAGAACAAACATGCAATGACACTGGTGGATCCATAGGTGGATTGTGAAAAGTGCACACATGCAATGACACTGGTGGATCCATATGTGGTATCTGAAGAGAACAGACATGCAATGACTCTGGTTGTTGTTAGTAAAAAGAGCACACATACAAGGACACTAGTAGATCCGTAGTTGGATTGTGAAAAGAACACACATGCAATGACACTGGTGGATCCATATGTGGTATGTGAAAAGAACACACATGCAATGACTCTGGTTGTTGTTAGCAACAAGAACACACATTTCAATGACACTGGTTGTTGTTAGTAAAAAGAACACACATGCAATGACACTGGTGGATCCATGTGTGGTCTCTGAAGAGAATACACATGCAATGACTCTGGTTGTAGTTAGTAAAAAGAGCACACATGCAAAGACACTGGTGGATCCATAGGTGGATTGTAAAAAGAACACACATGTAATGACACTGGTGGGTCCATAGATGGATTGTGAAAAGAACACACATGCAATGACACTGGTGGATCCATATGTGGTATGTGAAAAGAACTCACATGAAATGACTCTAGTTGTTGTTAGTAAAAAGAACACACATGCAATGACACTGGTGGATCCATGTGTGGTCTCTTAAGAGAACACACATTTCAATGACTCTGGTTGGTGTTAGTAAAAAGAACACACATGCAATGACACTGGTGGATCCATGTGTGGTCTCTGAAGAGAACACACATTTCAATGACTCTGGTTGTTGTCAGTAAAAAGAACACACATGCAATGACACTGGTGGATCCATGTCTGGTCTCTAAAGAGAGCACACATTTCAATGACACTGCTGGATCCATATGTGGTATGTGAAAAGAACACACATGCAATGACACTGGTGGATCCATAGGTGGATTGTGAATAGTGCACACATGCAATGACACTGGTGGATCCATATGTGGTATTTGAAGAGAACAGACATGCAATGACTCTGGTTGTTGTTAGTAAAAAGAGCACACATACAAGGACACTAGTAGATCCATAGTTGGATTGTGAAAAGAACACACATGCAATGACACTGGTGGATCCATATGTGGTAGGTGAAAAGAACACACGTGCAATGACTCTGGTTGTTGTTAGTAACAAGAACACACATTTCAATGACACTGGTTGTTGTTAGTAAAAAGAACACACATGCAATGACTCTGGTTGTAGTTAGTAAAAAGAGCACACATGCAAAGACACTGGTGGATCCATAGGTGGATTGTAAAAAGAACACACATGCAATGACACTGGTGGGTCCATAGATGGATTGTGAAAAGAACACACATGCAATGACACTGGTGGATCCATATGTGGTATGTGAAAAGAACACACATGAAATGACTCTAGTTGTTGTTAGTAAAAAGAACACACATGCAATGACACTGGTGGATCCATGTGTGGTCTCTTAAGAGAACACACATTTCAATGACTCTGGTTGTTGTTAGTAAAAAGAATACACACGCAATGACACCGGTGGATCCATGTGTGGACTCTAAAGATAACACACATGCAATGACTGGTTGTTTTCAGTAAAAAGAGCACACATGCAACGACACTGGTGGATCCATAGGTGGATTGTGAAAAGAACACACATGCAATGACACTGGTGGATCCATATGTGGTATGTGAAAATGTAAGATCCCTCCTTAATAAAGGAAAAGATCCCTGTGTTTACAATGCTAGTCCCTGGATCAATAGCTAGCATCCACAGTTCAGATGTAATATCGAGAAACAAAGGTCATAATACAACTTTATAACTAGGAATAAAATAATTTTATTACATCAAACATAGCTCATTGGCTATTTACATTACATTGCAGTGGAATATCTATAGTCATGGGTCCTTCATCTTCAAAGTGCCACAGGCAGATGTTGGTTGTAGACTTTGTAATCCTAATCAATCAATCTTCACTAAAATCAATCAAACCTGCAACATTACAAGTTACAGCCACAAGGGTCAATACATTTGAATTGTATTGGCAAGTGATACTTTGGTAGTATAGTGGAGTCTATCATCTATATGCATTTTGGCTAAGTGGAGTTGAGGCTTTGCATTTCTCAAAATAGATTTTTCCTATCATTTTGAAAATACTAAGTTTTGTTTGGCAAAAACTTTCCAAGACATCTACTAATCAAAGACTGGAGATCCACTCAGGGCATCTACCAATCAAAGACAGAAGATTTGCTTGGCAAAAACAATTTCCTCAATCAATGATTTCAAGATCCTTGTACCAAGCCATCTCTCCATCAAAGATTGAAGAATTTCACACAACCCTTGTTGAACCCACAAGTTTTAATTTAGAAATTGGAGTGATGAGATTCTTGAAGTTTCCATGTCTTGATGCTCAAATTGTCCTTTACCAGGGACATGGCTAAGTACTTAGGTTTTACACTCTGCAGAGGTGGTGCACTTTCCCCACAAGACTTGGTTTCCCAAGACAAAATCTTTCAGAAGCTTTCCCTTAGACCAACATGGACGCGCTCCAACCTATCAAACACTACCACCCACTGTCCATGTGGCTAAGTTCTTGCAACCTATATGATCATGGCAGAGCCCATATTGCCAAGTGGTTGCACTTGAAGCTTCTCAACATTTGACATCTCAAATCTCTTTGTTTCCTGGGTGGCCATCCACAAGTGAGATACACAAGCCAGTCCCTGGCCTTGTGAACCACTCAACATAAACCATTCCTTCCATTTCCACCCAGGTGATTCATTAATTTAGTTGTTTTATTAAACAAAAACATAAGTCCACAGACTTAGAATATTTTCCATAGTGTGAATATATTCCACCCAAGTTTTCTATTGCTAGGCTAAGCTTGAGGGTAATAGGATTCTTAACTAAGGAAAATCCTTCTAAGGATTCATTCTACTAGTTTTTCCTGTAGCAAGATCTATACTTAGCAAAACAAAAACCATGCAAGTTTTACTTAGAGAAAGCACTAATGCATAGTGAAAATAATGGGATATAAGATATGAAGCATCACTTGCCTTTTTGGTAGAGGGTATAGGTTCACTCCTTGTCCTTGCAACACTCACACTCTTCAAGTCACTACAATCAATCAAGCAAGGCACAAACTCAATCTACCAATCAAGCAAATCAACACACATAAAATAACAAAGTCAAGGAAATGCATGCAAGCATGCCTAGCTTTGCTTTGTTTGAAAAAGTGGTTCCTAGTGGGTCATAGACATTTGGGTACATCTAAGTCATGCATAAGCATGCAAAGGTTGGTTCTAATGTAGGGATGGTCTTCACTAGGCTTCTAACTTTGTAAGTTCCAAATTGGTCATTTACCAAAATGGCAAAGTCATTTGCAAAAAGGGTTTCTATTAGATTCCTAAACTTTGTAAGATCCAAATTGGTCATTTACCAAAGTGGCAAAGTTGTTAGCAAAAGGTTTCACCTCAAAACCATTTCCATGACAAAGTGTCAATTTATGTGGTGTAGAAATATGTCTACTAGGATTTTAGTCTATAGGGTTCACCAAATGAGTTGCTATTGCAAAACTTGGTGTTTTGGGTCAGTAGGTTTGGTTCAAAACATTTTCTCCAAAGTTTTTCTTTATGAAAGCATTTTCATAAACAAAACAATGGTTTTAGTTAGCTAGAAATGGACTAAACTAATTAATCCATACTATTCTTTTCCAAAATCACTTTTCAAACTATGGGTTGGTTCCTAGGGTTAGTAAGGTCACAACAAACTAATTGGCAAAGGTTTTAACCTAAATATCATTTTTAAATGATTTTTCTAATGTTAGCAAGCACACAAAAGAATCTGCAAAGTTAAACAAGTTAACAGATACTATTTGCTAAACTAAGGGCAGGGTTGGCTAGGGTTTGTCTTGCTGATTCCAACGACATCAAATTTGTAAAATTTGGACGTGTGGATCAAAAGATACATGGGTTTGAAATTGGCAAAAGTTTCTGTTTTCAAATTCTGTTTTTAAACAGATAGGTGACACGCGGCGTAATTCTATTGGACGGTGCCGGTTCGCTGCGGATCACGCTCTGTAGCCGTTGGATCTAAAGGGGCAGGTGCGGTTCAGATCAACGCGTACCGGTTCGTTTAGTCAATCTATTGCGTTCGTCAGATCGAGATCCTACGGTGCTAGCGTGCTCGACCATTTGCGAGCGGCGCTGCGGTGGCTAGCGGCGGCGGAGCGGTCGGTCGATGACGGTGCCGGCGATACAGGGGGTGAGGGAGAGAGGGAAGTTGCTCACAGTGCTCAGGAGGTTGCGGCGAAGCTCAGGGTATTGCTGGCTTGACAAGGGGCGCTCAGGTGCAGTCGCAATTCCTCGTCGGAGTTGGGAACGGCGGCGGTTGGCTCTGTCCACGGTCGAAGACGGTGCTGTGGACCACGAGAAGACAAACGGAGGTCTGGGTTAGACGAAGGAGATCATGTCGGAGCTATGGGCGTGAACGAGAGGGCTCGGGGTGGTCTAGGCTTACCGGGAAACGTTGCCGGAGAAGAAGCAGACACGGCGGCGCTCTGTGCTTGTCGGAGTCGTCGCTACGGATCGCCCTAAGGCAAAACAAAGGCAGTGTTAGGTGCGCACGAGGGTCGCGAATGAGGGAGCATCATTGAGAGGTGCTGGGGAGGTCTGTGCTCACTGGGGAATGTCGCCGTAGTTGGAACAGACGGCGGCGCTGCAGGTCGTCGTCGAAGGCGAGGTTTCAGGGCACCCGCGGATGAATGGGTGGTGTGGATAGATGCGTCTGGAAGTGAGGAAGCGGCTAGGTTGCTTAGGGAGGCAAGAAGCGATGTGGTGTTGCCGGAATTGCTCGCGGAGCTCGCCGGAGACAGCGGCAGTGCAGAGAGGAATTGAGCGGCCTGGGGGCACGCTAGGGTGAGGCGTCTGGGGGAAAAGGAAGAGGGAATGCTGGTGCTTAAATGGGCGTTGTCGCTGGACTGAATCAACGCGGCAGTAACTCGAATTGATGCGAGCTTTCAACGGGCAGAAACGGCAGCGAGAGGGGGCTCGGTCAGTGGCGGGTGAGGAGGATGAACAGGGCTGGTGGGGTCCAACGGTCAGTAGGGAAAGAAAGGAGAGATAGGTCCACCGGTCAGTCTCTGCGTGGGTCTCTTTCGCGGTGCAGAAAACTGTTCGGGAAGGGGAATAAGAGGAGGTGGGGTCTGTTGTCAGTGAGGGGGAGAGTGAGGGGTTTGGGGCCACCTGACAGCCTCTGTGTGGGTGCGGTTTTGAGTGAGAAAAGGTTTCTTCGGGAGAGAGGGAGTACTGGGCTGGATTGGGCTGCTGTTGGGCCAAAGCTGGGCTGGTTCTGTTTTCCTATTTTTTTCTGTCTAATCTCTTTTTCTTTTTCTAATTCTTTTCTGTTTTGAATTTTCAAACAATTATTCACACAATCAAACAACACTCAAATCAATTCAAACAATCACTCAACTTCACTTTGAATTTGGTTCTGTTTGGCAACATAATCCAAATCTCAAAATGAAATATTATTTTTATTTATTTTAGGATCCATTTAATAATTAAATAAAATGGATCTTTAGTTATTAGGGTTTGATTTATTTAATAAAATTTCCATTTGAATTCCAATTATTTTCAAAACCAAACCAGAAGGTTTTATTTGAAAAATAAAAGAATACTTGGAAACTTATTTAAATAAATAAATAAGTTTTGGTGTTTTAATTAAAATGGGAAAGCCTTTACTTAAATAAAATTGGATATTTAAATCCTTATTATTTTATTTAAATAATCCTTTACTCATTTTAATCAAAGCAAAACCTTTTAATAAAAGATTTCAAAGTAGTAATAAAATACTTGGTGTTCCATTTAAAATGGGAAAAGCTTTTACTTAAATAAAATTGGATATTTAAATCCTTTATTATTTTATTTAAATAAACCTTTACTCATTTTATCAAAACAAAGTATTTTATTACAAAAGCTTGGCCAAAATTAATTTGGCTCACCTTTTCATTTGAAAATAAAGTCTTTTATTAAAAGATCTAAAAGAGTGTTTCCAAAACAATTTATTTTCCTTTGATAAATGTTTTACTTTTTAAATCCCTTTAGGATTAATTGATCACCAAAAGGTATGGGTTTTTGGTAAGGGCTTTAAAGGCTTTGGAAATTTCAATTTCCTTATCTTATTATATTCATAAGGTTTTGTCTATGGTTCCAAACTAAGTGAAACCAATCTCTAAGGTCTTTCTTGATCCTTTGTGATTATTTGTTGATCAACCTTGGTATGGATCAAATCCATAGATTTGGAGATACTTTGGAAATTGATTTCCTTCCATTAGGGCTTAGGATTTGGATTTTGGATTTATTCTCCAAGTGTTCAAATTTCCAGATACATTCATTGAGGAATGCATTTCCCTTGATTTGGATTTTTGTTGAATTCTAACTTTTACCAAAGTTTGCTCAAGATGCGATTTTAAGTCTCCTTTTAGAAACAAAAGTTTCTTTTCACCCTGATTTTCAACAAAGATTTATTTTGTTTATTTATTTTTCACATTACAAGATTTGGAAAATCTTGGGATGTGACAGGCTACCACCCTTAAAATAAATCTCGTCCCGAGATTTGGGGAGGCTAGGTTACAAAGTTGGCTCAAACAGCTAGGGTACTACCACCCTTAAAATTTTTCCAACTAGACTACATCTTGGCTTGCTTGGAATCTTGGGGAAAACTTCTTCTTGGAAAACTTCTGCTTAGTGTCCTTTGTTTCCATGCTTGACTCATGGGCTAAGGTTGAGATCCTTCATAGGCTTGTTTATCTTGTTCTTCATCTTTTCTGGACAATTGCTTACATAGTGTTCTGGTTCCTTACAATTGAAATAGTGGATATCTTGGAGTTCTTTACGTTGCTCTTGTGGACAAGTTGCTACGTAGTGGCCTGGTTCCTTGCAGTTGTTGCACACTACTTGGCCGATCTCTTTATTCTTCGGGTTCTCTGGGCATCCACTAGGGTAGTGTCCCATTTCCTTACATTTACGACATTGCACAAGGCTCATGTCTTTCTTTGGTTTCTTGGGCTTCTTTGATCCTTTGAATTGGGTTGTCTTGTTTGGAGGTATGAGTGGTCCTTTTCCTTTGTCATCAACATTCTTGGCATACTTGGATCCTTCTTGTTTCCTTTGTTCAACAATGGCATAGATGGGGCATTGGATAGGTACATGGTCGTTTCCTTCACATAGGTAGCAAGTAGCTTGAGAGGTAGGACATTGGTCAATAAGGTGTTTCTCTTCACAGTTAGGGCATTGATCTTCATGCTCTTTGGAAGTATGATCCTTGTCTCCACAAATATTGCAAGCTGGTGCTCCATCTAGCATAACATTCTTGTCATCCTTGTTGTCATACACTCTTTTGGGATAGTTTTCTTCCATGCTGATCATTTGATTAGTCACCTTAAGCATCAGTTGGGATTGTTCTTCCAAAAACTTTTGCAAGGTAGGGTCTTTGTCACTATTGTTGGCTATGAACTGAGCTGTCAATTGGCTCAATTGGTGTTGGGTTGCTAGGAGTTCTCTCATGCTGTCAACTTGGTTATTATTGTTGTCATCATCCTGGATGTTGGAGTCTCTTGGAGAAGTCATCTGTTTGGGTTGAAGGGGGATTAGAATAGGCAAAAGGTTTCTAAGGGAATCAATCCTAATCACACACATCACAAATCACACAAGCAATGTGCAAGCAATCACAAACAAACACTCCACTCAAACAACAGTTTCAAGCACATACTTAGGCAACAAAATAATTTTTTTGTTACACCACATAAGTTGGTGGGTTTGACTTAACTAAAATATGGTGGTCCATCTATATGGTTCACTTGTGATCTTTCCATTCTTCTTGATTGATTCTTCTTGCTTGAGATCTTTGTTTCCTTGGAGAATTCTTGTGTCTTGGTCACAAAAGATGTTGAGGGCTCCTTCTAAGTTGTTTTTCCTTAGTCTTCAAGTGAAATGCTACTCAAGACTTATAGTATTTAGTGATATCCAAGTTGAAGTCCTTGGTGTACATGTTGAAGATGTTGAAGAAGTCCTTTGCACATGGTGAAGTCTTTGGTCATAGGGTAGGCTTTTCCATCAAGTTGAAATAGATGAGAAGTAGAGTTGAAACCAAAATGACTGGTTGTTTTCAGTAAAAAGAGCACACATGCAACGACACTGGTGGATCCATAGGTGGATTGTGAAAAGAACACACATGCAATGACACTGGTGGATCCATATGTGGTATGTGAAAATGTAAGATCCCTCCTTAATAAAGGAAAAGATCCCTGTGTTTACAATGCTAGTCCCTGGATCAATAGCTAGCATCCACAGTTCAGATGTAATATCGAGAAACAAAGGTCATAATACAACTTTATAACTAGGAATAAAATAATTTTATTACATCAAACATAGCTCATTGGCTATTTACATTACATTGCAGTGGAATATCTATAGTCATGGGTCCTTCATCTTCAAAGTGCCACAGGCAGATGTTGGTTGTAGACTTTGTAATCCTAATCAATCAATCTTCACTAAAATCAATCAAACCTGCAACATTACAAGTTACAGCCACAAGGGTCAATACATTTGAATTGTATTGGCAAGTGATACTTTGGTAGTATAGTGGAGTCTATCATCTATATGCATTTTGGCTAAGTGGAGTTGAGGCTTTGCATTGCTCAAAATAGATTTTTCCTATCATTTTGAAAATACTAAGTTTTGTTTGGCAAAAACTTTCCAAGACATCTACTAATCAAAGACTGGAGATCCACTCAGGGCATCTACCAATCAAAGACAGAAGATTTGCTTGGCAAAAACAATTTCCTCAATCAATGATTTCAAGATCCTTGTACCAAGCCATCTCTCCATCAAAGATTGAAGAATTTCACACAACCCTTGTTGAACCCACAAGTTTTAATTTAGAAATTGGAGTGATGAGATTCTTGAAGTTTCCATGTCTTGATGCTCAAATTGTCCTTTACCAGGGACATGGCTAAGTACTTAGGTTTTACACTCTGCAGAGGTGGTGCACTTTCCCCACAAGACTTGGTTTCCCAAGACAAAATCTTTCAGAAGCTTTCCCTTAGACCAACATGGACGCGCTCCAACCTATCAAACACTACCACCCACTGTCCATGTGGCTAAGTTCTTGCAACCTATATGATCATGGCAGAGCCCATATTGCCAAGTGGTTGCACTTGAAGCTTCTCAACATTTGACATCTCAAATCTCTTTGTTTCCTGGGTGGCCATCCACAAGTGAGATACACAAGCCAGTCCCTGGCCTTGTGAACCACTCAACATAAACCATTCCTTCCATTTCCACCCAGGTGATTCATTAATTTAGTTGTTTTATTAAACAAAAACATAAGTCCACAGACTTAGAATATTTTCCATAGTGTGAATATATTCCACCCAAGTTTTCTATTGCTAGGCTAAGCTTGAGGGTAATAGGATTCTTAACTAAGGAAAATCCTTCTAAGGATTCATTCTACTAGTTTTTCCTGTAGCAAGATCTATACTTAGCAAAACAAAAACCATGCAAGTTTTACTTAGAGAAAGCACTAATGCATAGTGAAAATAATGGGATATAAGATATGAAGCATCACTTGCCTTTTTGGTAGAGGGTATAGGTTCACTCCTTGTCCTTGCAACACTCACACTCTTCAAGTCACTACAATCAATCAAGCAAGGCACAAACTCAATCTACCAATCAAGCAAATCAACACACATAAAATAACAAAGTCAAGGAAATGCATGCAAGCATGCCTAGCTTTGCTTTGTTTGAAAAAGTGGTTCCTAGTGGGTCATAGACATTTGGGTACATCTAAGTCATGCATAAGCATGCAAAGGTTGGTTCTAATGCAGGGATGGTCTTCACTAGGCTTCTAACTTTGTAAGTTCCAAATTGGTCATTTACCAAAATGGCAAAGTCATTTGCAAAAAGGGTTTCTATTAGATTCCTAAACTTTGTAAGATCCAAATTGGTCATTTACCAAAGTGGCAAAGTTGTTAGCAAAAGGTTTCACCTCAAACCATTTCCATGACAAAGTGTCAATTTATGTGGTGTAGAAATATGTCTACTAGGATTTTAGTCTATAGGGTTCACCAAATGAGTTGCTATTGCAAAACTTGGTGTTTTGGGTCAGTAGGTTTGGTTCAAAACATTTTCTCCAAAGCTTTTCTTTATGAAAGCATTTTCATAAACAAAACAATGGTTTTAGTTAGCTAGAAATGGACTAAACTAATTAATCCATACTATTCTTTTCCAAAATCACTTTTCAAACTATGGGTTGGTTCCTAGGGTTAGTAAGGTCACAACAAACTAATTGGCAAAGGTTTTAACCTAAATATCATTTTTAAATGATTTTTCTAATGTTAGCAAGCACACAAAAGAATCTGCAAAGTTAAACAAGTTAACAGATACTATTTGCTAAACTAAGGGTAGGGTTGGCTAGGGTTTGTCTTGCTGATTCCAACGACATCAAATTTGTAAAATTTGGACGTGTGGATCAAAAGATACATGGGTTTGAAATTGGCAAAAGTTTCTGTTTTCAAATTCTGTTTTTAAACAGATAGGTGACACGCGGCGTAATTCTATTGGACGGTGCCGGTTCGCTGCGGATCACGCTCTGTAGCCGTTGGATCTAAAGGGGCAGGTGCGGTTCAGATCAACGCGTACCGGTTCGTTTAGTCAATCTATTGCGTTCGTCAGATCGATATCCTACGGTGCTAGCGTGCTCGACCATTTGCGAGCGGCGCTGCGGTGGCTAGCGGCGGCGGAGCGGTCGGTCGATGACGGTGCCGGCGATACAGGGGGTGAGGGAGAGAGGGAAGTTGCTCACAGTGCTCAGGAGGTTGCGGCGAAGCTCAGGGTACTGCTGGCTTGACAAGGGGCGCTCAGGTGCAGTCGCAATTCCTCGTCGGAGTTGGGAACGGCGGCGGTTGGCTCTGTCCACGGTCGAAGACGGTGCTGTGGACCACGAGAAGACAAACGGAGGTCTGGGTTAGACGAAGGAGATCATGTCGGAGCTATGGGCGTGAACGAGAGGGCTCGGGGCGGTCTAGGCTTACCGGGAAACGTTGCCGGAGAAGAAGCAGACACGGCGGCGCTCTGTGCTTGTCAGAGTCGTCGCTACGGATCGCCCTAAGGCAAAACAAAGGCAGTGTTAGGTGCGCACGAGGGTCGCGAATGAGGGAGCATCATTGAGAGGTGCTGGGGAGGTCTGTGCTCACCGGGGAATGTCGCCGTAGTTGGAACAGACGGCGGCGCTGCAGGTCGTCGTCGAAGGCGAGGTTTCAGGGCACCCGCGGATGAATGGGTGGTGTGGATAGATGCGTCTGGAAGTGAGGAAGCGGCTAGGTTGCTTAGGGAGGCAAGAAGCGATGCGGTGTTGCCGGAATTGCTCGCGGAGCTCGCCGGAGACAGCGGCAGTGCAGAGAGGAATTGAGCGGCCTGGGGGCACGCTAGGGTGAGGCGTCTGGGGGAAAAGGAAGAGGGAATGCTGGTGCTTAAATGGGCGTTGTCGCTGGACTGAATTAACGCGGCAGTAACTCGAATTGATGCGAGCTTTCAACGGGCAGAAACCGCAGCGAGAGGGGGCTCGGTCAGTGGCGGGTGAGGAGGATGAACAGGGCTAGTGGGGTCCAACGGTCAGTAGGGAAAGAAAGGAGAGATAGGTCCACCGGTCAGTCTCTGCGTGGGTCTCTTTCGCGGTGTAGAAAACGGTTCGGGAAGGGGAATAAGAGGAGGTGGGGTCTGTTGTCAGTGAGGGGGAGAGTGAGGGGTTTGGGGCCACCTGACAGCCTCTCTGTGGGTGCGGTTTTGAGTGAGAAAAGGTTTCTTCGGGAGAGAGGGAGTACTGGGCTGGATTGGGCTGCTGTTGGGCCAAAGCTGGGCTGGTTCTGTTTTCCTATTTTTTTCTGTCTAATCTCTTTTTTTTTCTAATTCTTTTCTGTTTTGAATTTTCAAACAATTATTCACACAATCAAACAACACTCAAATCAATTCAAACAATCACTCAACTTCACTTTGAATTTGGTTCTGTTTGGCAACATAATCCAAATCTCAAAATGAAATATTATTTTTATTTATTTTAGGATCCATTTAATAATTAAATAAAATGGATCTTTAGTTATTAGGGTTTGATTTATTTAATAAAATTTCCATTTGAATTCCAATTATTTTCAAAACCAAACCAGAAGGTTTTATTTGAAAAATAAAAGAATACTTGGAAACTTATTTAAATAAAGAAATAAGTTTTGGTGTTTTAATTAAAATGGGAAAGCCTTTACTTAAATAAAATTGGATATTTAAATCCTTATTATTTTATTTAAATAATCCTTTACTCATTTTAATCAAAGCAAAACCTTTTAATAAAAGATTTCAAAGTAGTAATAAAATACTTGGTGTTCCATTTAAAATGGGAAAAGCTTTTACTTAAATAAAATTGGATATTTAAATCCTTTATTATTTTATTTAAATAAACCTTTACTCATTTTATCAAAACAAAGTATTTTATTACAAAAGCTTGGCCAAAATTAATTTGGCTCACGTTTTCATTTGAAAATAAAGTCTTTTATTAAAAGATCTAAAACAGTGTTTCCAAAACAATTTATTTTCCTTTGATAAATGTTTTACTTTTTAAATCCCTTTAGGATTAATTGATCACCAAAAGGTATGGGTTTTTGGTAAGGGCTTTAAAGGCTTTGGAAATTTCAATTTCCTTATCTTATTATATTCATAAGGTTTTATCTATGGTTCCAAACTAAGTGAAACCAATCTCTAAGGTCTTTCTTGATCCTTTGTGATTATTTGTTGATCAACTTTGGTATGGATCAAATCCATAGATTTGGAGATACTTTGGAAATTGATTTCCTTCCATTAGGGCTTAGGATTTGGATTTTGGATTTATTCTCCAAGTGTTCAAATTTCCAGATACATTCATTGAGGAATGCATTTCCCTTGATTTGGATTTTTGTTGAATTCTAACTTTTACCAAAGTTTTCTCAAGATGGGATTATAAGTCTCCTTTTAGAAACAAAAGTTTCTTTTCACCCTGATTTTCAACAAAGATTTATTTTGTTTATTTATTTTTCACATTACAAGATTTGGAAAATCTTGGGATGTGACAGAAAAGAACACACACGACATGACTCTAGTTATTCTTAGTAAAAAGAACACACATTTCAATGACACTGGTTGTTGTTAGTAAAAAGAACACACATGCAATGACTCTGGTTGTAGTTAGTAAAAAGAGCACACATGCAAAGACACTGGTGGATCCATAGGTGGATTGTAAAAAGAACATACATGCAATGACACTGGTGGGTCCATAGATGGATTGTGAAAAGAACACACATGCAATGACACTGGTGAATCCATATGTGGTATGTGAAAAGAACACACATGAAATGACTCTAGTTGTTGTTAGTAAAAAGAACACACATCCAATGACACTGGTGGATCCATGTGTGGTCTCTTAAGAGAACACACATTTCAATGACTCTAGTTGTTGTTAGTAAAAAGAATACACACGCAATGACACCGGTGGATCCATGTGTGGACTCTAAAGAGAACACACATGCAATGACTGGTTGTTTTCAGTAAAAAGAGCACACATGCAATGACACTGGTGGATCCATAGGTGGATTGTGAAAAGAACACACATGCAATGACACTGGTGGATCCATATGTGGTATGTGAAAAGAACACACACGACATGACTCTAGTTGTTGTTAGTAAAAAGAACACACATGCAATGACACTCGTGGATTCATAGGTGGATTGTGAAAAGAGAACACATACAATGACACTGGTGGATCCATATGTGGTATGTGAAAAGAACACACATGCAATGACTATGGTTGTTGTTAGTAAAAATAACACACATGCAATGACACTGGTGGATCCATGTGTGGTCTCTGAAGAGAACACACATTTCAATTACTCTGGTTGTTGTTAGTAAAAAGAACACACATGCAATGACAGAGGTGGATCCATGTGTGGTCTCTGAAGAGAACAACACACAGGCAATGACTCTGGTTGTTGTTAGTAAAAATAGCACACATGCAATGACACTAGTGGATCCATAGGTGGATTGTGAAAAGAACACACATGCAATGACACTGGTGGATCCATATGTGGTATGTGAAGAGAACACACATTTCAATGACTCTGGTTGTTGTTAGTAAAAAGAACACACATGCAATGACACTGGTGGATCCATAGGTGGATTGTGAAAAGAGAACACATACAATGACACTGGTGGATCCATATGTGGTATGTCAAAAGAACACACATGCAATGGCTCTGGTTGTTGTTAGTAAAAATAACACACATGCAATGTCACGGGTGGATCCATGTGTGGTCTCTGAAGAGAACACACATTTCAATTACTCTAGTTGTTGTTAGTAAAAAGAACACACATGCAATGACACAGGTGGATCCATGTGTGGTCTCTGAAGAGAACACACATGCAATGACTCTGGTTGTTGTTAGTAAAAATAGCACACATGCAATGACACTGGTGGATCCATAGGTGGATTGTGAAAAGAACACACATGCAATGACACTGGTGGATCCATATGTGGTAAGTGAAAAGAACACACATGCAATGACTCTGGTTGTTGTTAGTAAAAAGAACACACATGCAATGGCATTGGTGGATCCATAGGTGGATTGTGAAAAGAGCACACATGCAATGACACTAGTGGATCCATTTGTGGTATGTGAAAAGAACACACATGCAATGACTCCAGTTGTTGTTAGTAAAAAGAACACACATGCAATGACACTGGTGGATCCATGTGTGGTCTTTGAAGAGAACACACATTTCAATGACACTAGTTGATCCATATGTGGTATGTGAAAAGAACAAACATGCAATGACTCTAGTGGATCCATAGGTGGATTGTGAAAAGAGCACACATGCAATGACACTGGTGGATCCATATGTGGTATGTGAAAAGAACACACATGCAATGACTCTGGGTGGTGTTAGTAAAAAGAACACACATGCAATGACACTGGTGGATCCATGTGTGGGCTCTGAAGAGAACACACATTTCAATGACTCTGGTTGTTGTTAGTAAAAAGAACACACATGTAATGACACTGGAGGATCCATGTGTGGTCTCTGAAGAGAACACACATGCAATGATTCTGGTTGTTGTTAGTAAAAAGAGCACACATGCAATGACACTGGTGGATCCACAGGTGGATTGTGAAAAGAACACACATGCAATGACACTGGTGGATCCATATGTGGTATGTGAAAAGAACACACATGCAATGACTCTGGTTGTTGTTAGTAACAAGAACACACATGCAATGACACT
This sequence comes from Avena sativa, assembly GCA_916181665.1. Lineage (NCBI taxonomy): Eukaryota > Viridiplantae > Streptophyta > Magnoliopsida > Poales > Poaceae > Avena > Avena sativa. The sequence continues at coordinate 422,172,882 of OV702287.1, read as the reverse complement.
GGTGGATCCATGTGTGGTCTCTGATGAGAACACACATTTCTATGACACTGGTGGATCAATATGTGGTATGTGAAAAGAACACAGATACAATGACACTAGTGGATCCATGGGTGAATTGTGAAAAGAGCACACATGCAATGACACTAGTGCATCCATATGTGGTATGTGAAAAGAACACACATGCAATGACTCCAGCTATTGTTAGTAAAAAGAACACACATGCAATGACACTGGTGGATCCATGTGTGGTCTCTGAAGAGAGCACACATTTCAATGACACTGGTGGATCCTTATGTGGTATGTGAAAAAAACAAACATGCAATGACACTAGTGGATCCACAGGTGGATTGTGAAAAGAGCACACATGCAATGACACTGGTGCATCCATATGTGGTATCTGAAGAGAACACACATACAATGACTCTGGATATTGTTAGTAAAAAGAGCACACATGCAATGACACTGGTAGATCCATAGGTGGATTGTGAAAAAAAAACACATGCAATGACACTGGTGGATCCATATGTGGTATGTGAAAAGAACACACATGCAATGACTCTAGTTGTTGTTAGTAACAAGAACACACATGCAATGACACTGGTGGATCCATGTGTGGTATCTAAAGAGAACACACATTTCAATGACACTGGTTGTTAGTAAAAAGAACACACATGCAATGAGACTGGTGGATCCACGTGTGGTCTCTAAAGAGAACACACATTTCAATGACTCTGGTTATTGTTAGTAAAAAGAACACACATGCAATGACACTGGTGGATCCATAGGTTGATTTAGAAAAGAACACACATGCAATGACACTGGTGGATCCATATGTGGTATGTGAAAAGAACACACATTAAATGACTCTAGTTGTTGTTAGTAAAAAGAACACACATGCAATGACACTAGTGGATCCATGTGTGGTCTCTAAAGAGAACACACATTTCAATGACTCTAGTTGTTGTTAGTAAAAAGAACACACATGCAATGACACCGGTGGATCCATGTGTGGACTCTAAAGAGAACACACATGCAATGACTCTGGTTGTTGCTAGTAAAAAGAGCACACACGCAACGACACTGGTGCATCCATAGGTGGATTGTGAAAAGAACAGACATGCAATGACACTGCTGGATCCATATGTGGTATGTCAAAAGAACACACAAGAAATGACTCTAGTTGTTGTTAGTAAAAAGAACACACATGCAATGACTCCAGTGGATCCATGTGTGGTCTCTAAAGAGAACACACATTTCAATGACTCTAGTTGTTGTTAGTAAAAAGAACACACATGCAATGACACTGGTGGATCCATGCGTGGTCTCTGAAGAGAACACACATGCAATGACTCTGGTTGTTGTTAGTAAAAAGAACACACATGCAATGACACTGGTGGATCCATAGGTGGATGTGAAAAGAGAACACATACAATGACACTGGTGGATCCATATGTGGTATGCGAAAAGAACACACATGCAATGACTCTGGTTGTTGTTAGTAAAAATTACACACATGCAATGTCACGGGTGGATCCATGTGTGGTCTCTGAAGAGAACACACATTTCAATTACTCTGGTTGTTGTTAGTAAAAAGAACACACATGCAATGACACAGGTGGACCCATGTGTGGTCTCTGAAGAGAATACACTTGCAATGACTCTGGTTGTTGTTAGTAAAAATAGCACACATGCAATGACACTGGTGGATCCATAGGTGGATTGTGAAAAGAACACACATGCAATGACACTGGTGGATCCATATGTGGTATGTGAAAAGAACACACATGCAATGACTCTGGTTGTTGTTAGTAAAAAGAACACACATGCAATGACATTGGTGGATAAATAGGTGGATTGTGAAAAGAGCACACATGCAATGACACTAGTGGATCCATTTGTGGTATGTGAAAAGAACACACATGCAATGACTCCATTTGTTGTTAGTAAAAAGAACACACATGCAATGACACTGGTGGATCCATGTGTGGTCTTTGAAGAGAACACACGTTTCAATGACACTAGTTGATCCATATGTGGTATGTGAAAAGAACAAACATGCAATGACTCTAGTGGATCCATAGGTGGATTGTGAAAAGAGCACACATGCAATGACACTGGTGGATCCATATGTGGTATGTGAAAAGAACACACATGCAATGACTCTGGGTGGTGTAAGTAAAAAGAACACACATGCAATGACACTGGTGGATCCATGTGTGGTCTCTGAAGAGAACACACATTTCAATGACTCTGGTTGTTGTTAGTAAAAAGAACACACATGCAATGACACTGGTGGATCCATGTGTGGTCTCTAAAGAGAACACACATGCAATGATTCTGGTTGTTGTTAGTAAAAAGAGCACACATGCAATGACACTGGTGGATCCACAGGTGGATTGTGAAAAGAACACACATGCAATGACACTGGTGGATCCATATGTGGTATGTGAAAAGAACACACATGCAATGACTCTGGTTGTTGTTAGTAACAAGAACACACATGCAATGACACTGGTGGATCCATGTGTGGTCTCTGATGAGTACACACATTTCAATGACACTGGTGGATCAATATGTGGTATGTGAAAAGAACACACATGCAATGACACTGGTGGATCCATGGGTGAATTGTGAAAAGTGCACACATGCAATGACACTAGTGCATCCATATGTGGTATGTGAAAAGAACACACATGCAATGACTCCAGCTATTGTTAGTAAAAAGAACACACATGCAATGACACTGGTGGATCCATGTGTGGTCTCTGAAGAGAGCACACATTTCAATGACACTGGTGGATCCTTATGTGGTATGTGAAAAATACAAACATGCAATGACACTGGTGGATCCATAGGTGGATTGTGAAAAGAGCACACATGCAATGACACTGGTGCATCCATATGTGGTATCTGAAGAGAACACACATACAATGACTCTGGCTATTGTTAGTAAAAAGAGCACACATGCAATGCCACTGGTAGATCCATAGGTGGATTCTGAAAAAAACACACATGCAATGACACTGGTGGATCCATATGTGGTATGTGAAAAGAACACACATGCAATGACTCTAGTTGTTAGTAACAAGAACACACATGCAATGACACTGGTGGATCCATGTGTGGTATCTAAAGAGAACACACATTTCAATGACACTGGTTGTTAGTAAAAAGAACACACATGCAATGAGACTGGTGGATCCACGTGTGGTCTCTAAAGAGAACACACATTTCAATGACTCTGGTTATTGTTAGTAAAAAGAACACACATGCAATGACACTGGTGGATCCATAGGTTGATTGTGAAAAGAACACACATGCAATGACACTGGTGGATCCATATGTGGTATGTGAAAAGAACACACATTAAATGACTCTAGTTGTCGTTAGTAAAAAGAACACACATGCAATGACACTAGTGGATCCATGTGTGGTCTCTAAAGAGAACACACATTTCAATGACTCTAGTTGTTGTTAGTAAAAAGAACACACATGCAATGACACCGGTGGATCCATGTGTGGACTCTAAAGAGAACACACATGCAATGACTCTGGTTGTTGCTAGTAAAAAGAGCACACACGCAACGACACTGGTGCATCCATAGGTGGATTGTGAAAAGAACAGACATGCAATGACACTGCTGGATCCATATGTGGTATGTCAAAAGAACACACATGAAATGACTCTAGTTGTTGTTAGTAAAAAGAACACACATGCAATGACTGCAGTGGATCCATGTGTGGTCTCTAAAGAGAACACACATTTCAATGACTCTGGTTGTTGTTAGTAAAAAGAACACACATGCAATGACACTGGTGGATCCATGCGTGGTCTCTGAAGAGAACACACATGCAATGACTCTGGTTGTTGTTAGTAAAAAGAGCACACATGCAATGACTCTGGTGGATCCATAGGTGGATTGTGAAAAGAACACATATGCAATGACACTGGTGGAACCACATGTGGTATGTGAAAAGAGCACACATGAAATGACTCCAGTTCTTGTTAGTAAAAAGAACACACATGCAATGACACTGGTGGATCCATGTGTGGTCTCTAAAGAGAACACACATTTCAATGACTTTGGTTGTTGTTAGTAAAAAGAACACACATGCAATGACACTGGTGGATCCATGTGTGGTCTATGAAGTGAACACACATTTCAATGACACTGGTTGTTGTTAGTAAAAATAACACACATGCAATGACACTGGTGGATCCATGTGTGGTCTCTGAAGCGAACACACATTTCAATGACTCTGGTTGTTGTTAGTAAAAAGAGCACACATGCAATGACACTGGTGGATCCATAGGTGGATTGTGAAAAGAGCACACATGCAATAACACTGGTGGATCCATATGTGGTATGTGAAAAGAACACACATGAAATGACTCCAATTGTTGTTAGTAAAAATAACACACATGCAATGACACTGGTGGATCCATGTGTGGTCTCTGAAGAGAACACACATTTCAATGACTCTGGTGGATCCATAGGCGGATTGTGAAAAGAGATTTTCCCTCTCTCTCTGTAACATCCCAATTTCAACAACCCAGATTAGTTACCCAGATTGCAAAAATCAAGGGGAACAAAACATTTTTCTTTTTTAACGGTGAAGTGGTTGCCTGTTGTTTGTATATGTTTATTCTTATGATTGTGTATTAGAAGATATACTCCTTAGCTCAACCTCAGTTGACAAAAGCTATTTAACAAAACTATCCTGGCTCATTTTACATATTCTCAAATGTTCTGGCATTTCAAACATGAGCCAAGATGCTTCTGTAACCAAAACTATTTTAGTAGCTTCTATTGATCAAACTATGGAGAGTTATAGAACACTATCTCCTTATGTTTTCAAGACAGAACCTTCAACTACTCTTCTCTCTAGGTTTCCCAAAACACCTTTATTAAGCCTTTGAATTCTACTCTTGGAAGAGATACCAAGGACTCTCATCTTATTCAAACTGCAACCTTTCAAAATTTCCCATCCTTACCTCAATCTAAGCTTGATGGTAACCCTAGTAGTAGTTGAATTGCTTGTAAGATGAGTTGTCTTGATCTGCTAAGATGAATGGCCTGGATCTGCTATCTGATGATTTGCCTTAATCTGTTGTCTGGCTTATTTGCTTAGGAATTAGTATGAGCTACACTAGGATATCATCATCTAGCCTCTATTTAATCCAAGAGTGTCAACCCTAAACAAGTTAACCAAACTGGAACCGATCCCTAGCTACTTAGTAATCATCTAAAACCCTTAACCAGATCAGCTCTAAAGTGATCCAATTCCAGAAGCTTCCAAGTCAAGGAAGAACAATATCAAGCATGGATCCCTTCTACTCAATCTACCCTTCAACATAATCCACTTGATGATGCTTTGCTCCCTTGCAAACCCTCAAAAACATCTCCACTCATATTCTAGTCAAAATCCCCAAATCTGCCAAATTTGGCTAAGTGTGGAAACTGTTTTCAACATCACTCCTTTGCATGCCTCCCTTTCTCATACCTTGTGCATTTTTGGTAATGCACTTGAACCATATTGTAAAAAATCATAAGGACTACCAAGGCCCACTCTTTCCCTTGGTTAGATCATCCTCTAACCCACTTGTTCTTGATGGTTTTGCAGGTAAGAAAATGGCTATTCCTACAAATCTAGTCCATATGCCTACTTTAACAGAAGCTTGCACCACCATCCAACCTTCTATGGACAAACTATTTGGATGGTTGTGTTCTATTCATATAGGTCTATAATATCTACTTCACTTGTTCCAAGTGGATCTTTGTGCTTCTTGAACCCACAAGGTTTTGAAGGCTAGTTGATAATCTGCTTTGGCAGGCTTATTTTATTCAAAGTTCAAAAGCCTGTCTTGGTGAACTCAAGCAAGATAAAGCTCAAACTTTTATACCATGTTGATGTACTTCACTTGATCTATCCATCCTTCTATCCCGTTACCCAAGGGGAGATCTGAGCTCCAAGATTCAACAAGGTTTTGATGGTATGATAATAACATTACCCTAGATCCATTCTTCCTTGTTTCTTAGCAAAATAAAGTTGGATTCCCAAGTCCCAAGGTTGCAAATTCTAGATACATCTTGTGTACATCATCTACCATGATTACAAGGATTTATCAAATACTTTCCATAATTATTGTGGCCCAAAAGCAATTAATTTCTTTAATTGACAAACACCTAAAAACTCATTCTGTTAAGGAAATTTGTTTTTCACCAAAACACTTTCCCAACTTAATGCACATTTGATACCTATAAACCCTACCCTATCCTCCCACTTCAAAAATAATTATTTTTGAAGTGTTTTAATAATTCTTTTTGCCTATTTTCTTAAATTGCAGAAATAGAATAATAATTGCTTTAAATACTTTTATTCCTCAATAAATCAAGGGAAAATTCCAAATAGTTCTTGGTGATCTAGACCCTTCAGAAAAATCCCAAATAATTCTTGGTGATTCACTTTGACCATACCTATCCACCAGTAACATTATATCATCTTGACAAGATCACAAATAAGGACTTTCTTCCTAACCACACATTATAACAATTTGGATCATGACATAAAAACACTAATCAAATTACTTCCAAACCTCATCCCACCTGGTCCAACACTCCTCCACAGCAATCACACATCCTCTGGTTGCCACCCACTGTAGCAAGCCCTAGGCCCTTGTCCTTTTTTTGCTTGGAATGGAGAGAAAGAGAGGGGCCCCATATCTTGAAAAATCTTGGGCATTAAAAGCAGCCCCATTGCCCCTCTACCCTATGCACGACCTAGAGCACACCACCACACTCTCTCCACCGCCCTTGAGGCCCAACCAATGAGCAGCACCCCTCCCCTTGCCCCTCCTTAGATAATGTCCACCATGGACCTCTCCCCTTTGGTTTATAAGGCCACTTGCCAGTACAGCACCTCTCCCCTGACTCATTTGCTTCCTATCCTCTCCACTCCCCTCCCTAGATCTCCTCTCTCCCTCCTTTGCTCTGTCCTGCTAGAGAAAAGGAGAGTAAGGAGCTTCGGCCTTCTCCATCAAATCGAGCGAAGCTCCTTCCACCATGCCTCTCCCTCTCTGCATGTCACAGTACTGTGACCCCCTCCACTCCTTCTTCCTCCCCCCAAAAGCTCAGACCCTCTCTCCCTCTCTGTTGACCGGGAGAAGGAGAAACTCCCTTCTCGGCCTTCTCCAAGATCTGCTCGAGGTGCTCTAGCCTCTACACCTCTACTCTTGCATGTCCCCTAGATGGACTCGGCTCAACCTTATCCTTCTAATCCTAGCACTCTTTCCGCCCAGGACTGTCCCTATTATCGTTGCCGTCAAGCTCAGTCGCAACTCCTCTCGGGCGTCCTCGCGTGAGTAAGAGCCAGCCATGGAAACCGGCCGCGCCGCCCATCTCCGGGACCGCCTCGCTCCACCGCTTCTCCTCCGCCCCTCCCTCGACACTGGTGAGGCTCACTGGACCCTCCCCGACAAGCCGCCATTGCTGCTAGTGCTCCAGCCCGGCGCCCTCGTTGAAAGGAAGAAGAAGCACCGGCGCCGCCCGATCATCTTTAGCCGAACAGCCTAGATCTACCCATACCTCTTCACTGTCCCTGGGTCACCGACGCGCGGGCCCCGCCCCGGTTTCGATTTTTAGGCTCTCGCCCACTAATCCAGCGACAGCGAGCCGACTGTTGTGCTGCGTGGCCCAAATCCCTTCGGGAACCGGCCCAGTAAGCCCCTAACTCCTTCCCTTTTTAATTCTATTTTACAAATCTGTTTATTACACTTATTGGTTTAATTCGAAATGAAAATGGAAATCCCCATATTATGCCTAGATCTAAATTTTCTTACATGCATACATGTTCTCCCTAGCATGAAGTACAACAAGGGGACCAAAATAATGCTTAAATTAATTATAGTAAATCACCCACTAAAGTATATCTATTCTACTAATAAAATCCTTCTGTGAGTTATACAACTCCATTTTGAACAAAACCACTTTGTTCTAGAAGGTATCAGTGATACCTTTCATGTCACCTTGGCCCCTTACTAACTTGCTCCCTGGTTTGTCCATAGCAAAATTAACAAAAACAACTCTAATTGGTCCTTAGAAATTTCTCTACACCAAACCATATATAGTATTGACCTAATTCTAACTCTCAGTGGTGTGATACATCAATATATATCTAAAACTAGGAGATAAGAATTTATTGATCTTCTGAGGAATTTTAATGAATTAAACATTTCCTTCTATAGTATTACCACTAGATAAATCATCACAGCACCTCTGTAACTCCATAAAGGGTGAGTCCAAATTCCACAGAAAAAGGTATTATTAATACCTACCATGTGACCTTGGAACCATCTCAAGAGCTTCTTGAGGGCATTCTGGTAATTATCTTGGCATGATTCCAACTCTATTTGATCAGTACATAAAACCCTAAAGAACCATCCAAGGAAATAATTTTTGGAGCTCCAGAACTTTTCTGGTGAATTATCTCCTAAAACTAGAGTTTATTTCACTAAAAAATTAATAACTAAATAAAGAAAAGTGATAAAATCATGAAACCACATTTGTTGGCCTTGTTTGGCAACACCTATCTGTTGGTATCATTTTTACACAATGGTATCATACAGAATAGGTCCTTGGTACAAAACTCCTTCTTAGGTAGTTCCTCGGCTATAAACCCTAAGGGATGTTCATCCCCTTCCCCAAGGCCATCTCAATCTCCTAAATCCAATCCTCTCTAAAACTACTAAACCTTAATGGGAGATTGTTCAAGTGCTTGCTGTATGTTTGACCACTTGTATGCCTTGTGTTGATTGTGCCCTTTTGTTTGCTTGCATGTACTACCTTATGACGACGATAGTTGTGATGAAATCGGAGATCAGACGAGGTGGTTATTATTGGTATTATGGTATTCTAAGAAGAAGTTCGGGGACATATTGCCATATTGTTGATCATCAGGCAAGCCACCTTCTTTCTCATAAGCCTTGTCCTACTGTTTTACTTATGCATGTTTTATCTACTATTTATGAAAACTGCACTATTTTACTATATGTTGATGTATATATGGTAGTGGTTTGGCTCTTCTGAGCTATTACACTTTTGAACTATTAAGTACAATCCCCCCTTAATGACACCTACTTGCCCTAGTAGAATAGATGGTGTATAACACCATAACCCTTTGGAGACCCTGTTTTAGCCGAAGCAAAGCTATAGGATGGGAAGACCCCTAGAAAAGTTTTACCAAATGTTTTATGATAAAACCTTGGTGAGGTGGGACATCCCAAGAGATGTTGAGAAAGAAAAAGGTTTTGTTTTACAGAATGCTGAAGGAAAGCTGGAGGAAAAAGGTTTACGAAACGCACCCGGTTCTTTGTAGTTTAGCTACAACAACTTAACATGTGCAACCACATTACTCTGGAATGGGACAGGGCTGGATTCGATGTTTGTTTATTCTGGTATAAGCTGCCTCGCAACGACTACAGGGGATAAAAATCCCTGGAGGGTGGGCCTTCTCCTGTGTGGGTCCATGTGAGACATCGACCTAGAGAAGGAACGAAGGGTCTACAGGCCTCCACGCGTTACTATGAGCCCCTCATTGAAAGCGCACACTCGTTAAGTAGAAAAAGCGCTCCGGTTGGCTTGGGAACTATATAGGGCGTCCTGGTGTTGAGGGGAACAACATTCGTAGGGTAGGCACTTATATTGGAGTGGGCATCCGGAGGGTCTTGATCGGTTACTCGAGCCACAATCGGTGTAGATCAGGGTAGTGTACCCAGATGGTGTGGGTTAAGTGTGCAACCTCTGCAGAGTGTAAATCTATTCGAATAGCCATGTCCGTGGGTATGGACGGGTTGGACAAACTTCTGTAGAGCGATGCTGGTTTTGTTTTCAAAAAGGATTTCGGAAAAGAAATGGCTTTGGAAATGTTTTGACCATGGGATGGTCGTAAAGGAGAAAGGTTTTGACCATGGGATGGTCGGAAGGGGGAGAAAGGAGTTTGGTGGTGGGACGACCTGAAGACGGGAACAAATGGGTACCCCAATCCTAGTGTTTACAAAACTTTTCAAAAGGTTTCCAAAAAGGCTTTACAAAAAAATTCAACAAAGATATGTAGATGCTATATCTACAAGAGAAACTATTTGAGAAATGAACCTCCGTTGGAGCCCACCTACTACCACAACCATATTGCATATCCTCTTGTTTTATTATTCTATTAAGGTGTTTTGCGAGAACATTCAAAGTACTCACTGGCACTGTCCCTAGCTATTAACTTGGTAAGATATCGAGAAGAAGGTGAAGTGGACAACTATGCGAGCTAAGACGTTCTCCCAGTCAGTTGCCTGTAGGTTGAGGCATGGCTCGGGCTCTACGCTTGATGAAGTTCCGCTGATGATTATTGAGGTAGCCATAATGGCATGTAAGGTATGACATGTATCCGCTTAAGTAATGGATGTTTACTTTGATACTTTTTGGTTATGTGCCACGACTAACTGATCATGGGATCGTGGTGTATGCATAACAGGGATTCTCAGAGGATTAATCTAGGGGCCCCACACTCTCGGTCACAAATCTCACAAAAGCCCAAACGTGTGGAGATCCCAAACATGTGCTCACTCTGGGTGCTATGCCCTGATTGGCTGACAAAGATGTCACGCGGATCGTCTCCACCAACCGTTGATCCTATGTGATCCAACGGGCAGGATAACCCCTCCCTTCTCCACTTTTTTTATGCATGGTCAATCCGTGCCACCTCTATATCCGTGCCACCGATAGTTTACCTCCATAAACAAGTTAAAATCCATCTATCTAACTAAAATAAATAAAATAAATGATCATATTTCAAAGAAGCAATCGTCTTCTTCTTCAGGTTTGTCCTCGTGTTCGTTAATGCCATGGTCCCTTTTCCATCGCCGCCGTCGGTGTCCTCCTCTGACGACTCGACACCGCCCCCTTCCCCGAATAAGCGCGCTATCTCCTCATCAGAATCCTCCTCTTCCTCTTCGTAGTCCCACGGGTCCATGTCACTCTCCTCCGCTTCTGCCTCCAACTAATCGATGAACGCCTCCTCGTTGGCCGAGTCGGACTAGTCCAAATAGCTATCTCCTCTCTTCTTCATGGTCTTCTTCTCGTTCCTCTTCTTGTCCGTACTCGCCGATGCAACACGCGCCCCCGTCCTAGCTGCTGATTTGCGCTCATCCGGCGCTGCAGGTACCCCACGGTCCTCCTGCGCGGCTGGTACGAGCTTCGACGTTGCGGTGTCCTAGAGTGCCGATGTCGATGGATCCTGGCGCGGTCGGACACGACGTGCTGCCTCAGCAGGCGACTCGCGAGCGCAAACGATGCAATGAAGAGCCGAGGACGCAGGACGGTTAGTGGACGGCTTGGACGTGCCATTGCCACGGCGAGGGGGCATCGTGCTCGAGGTAGTTGCTCCGAATGGTCGATGGCGGGTACACAAAGTGGGGTGCCGATCTGATCAAGGACGAGCAGCGGTTTCGTGCATCGTGTCCACGCATGCATTTGAAGTAATATCTCGCGTACTGAACATAATTTGATCACAACAAAAGTGGCACAGCGTATTCTAGACTCGTAAATATCTCGTGCGTGTCGGTCACATGGAGTTCGACGGAGTTCGATGTGACGACGTGATCGTGCAACAGTTGCGCGTGACATTGCCCCATCAACACGTGACACACGCACGCGGGATGTGCGTGCCGATTCCCGTAATGACCACCCAGCTCACACTCCCCTTATTATATACTGGATTTTGGGCGGCGCCGAAGACCATTGAAGTGTCCATCGCAATAAAGACAAGTCCCATCGATTCCCTACCCCTGCCTCCCTGGCTTCTTTGAGAAGGTAGACCATACATGGTGGTCTTGTATAATAGTACTAGTACTACTGGACCACAACATGTACTCTTTGACTCTTCTCCCACACTAATCACTATCTCCTTCCTCGTGCCACCGCCACCCTCACCTTGCAAGCCATGGCTCCACTGAGGAGGGGGAGAGGTCGGTCGACGATCCTCGTGGAGAAAACGGAGAGAAATCGCCACGAGGCACTTCTTGCTCTACCAGCCGCTCAAGCCCACCCTCTCATCGAGGCCCAATCTCCCCCGACAATGGCGCCGAATGATCTAGTAGGCGAGGGCTCCTCCCAGTACGATCTTCTTGTTCTACTTCTTCTCCATCTCCCTCTCCATCATGATCTTATTTAGCTTCTTCTTGTTTTTCTTCTTCTTCTTGCTCTTGCTCTTCTACGTATTACAGGCCGGCCGTGGAGCCCGAATCCACCACAACGGAGGCGTTGCAGGAACCGTTCGGCCCCGTTCAATGTCTCAGCGAGGTAGCAAATCTCCATGTTGTTATTTCTTCGAGTTGTGATGTGGATTTCTTAGATCCTATCCGCCCGCATTGGTTTTTCTTCTTATTTTTCGAGTTGTATTAGTTTTCATGAATATGACTGGATCTCTTGGTCTTTCCTTAATACCGCTATTCATAGATTTACTATGGATTTTTTGTGATTAGGATTAGTTTATCGTGGTCATGAATAGATCTCTAGGTCCATTTTTTAACACTGCGGCCAATAGATTCAACGGGGATTTTTTGATCTGTATTAGTATTCACTTGGGACCTGGAGTGTGATGGCTCAGTGTCGGTGCCAGGAAAATGCTTGTGCGATGTTGATGTAGAGCTCGTTGGGAACCCCAAGAGGAAGGTATGATGAGCACGACAGCAAGTTTCCCTCAGTTATGAAACCAAGGTTTAATCGAACCAGTAGGAGCAAGGAAACACCCCACAGGTGTTGCTAGCTGAGCCTTGGCAGGGCGCACTACCGGTGCTAGTAGCAACGAGGAGACCTGGACAACACAACCACAGAACTTTGTCCCCAACTTGCGATGAGGTTGTCAATCTCACCGTGTTTTGCGGAAAACAAAGGATTAAACGTATCGAATGGAAAGAAGTAATAGTTTGCAGAAAGTAAACACAAAGCAATAAACAGTTTGTAGATTGAATGTAAAAGACAAGGACCAGGATCCATAGTTCACTAGAGGTGGCTCTCCTTAAGATAGATAACATGCCGGGTGAACAAATTACAGCGGGGCAATTGACAAACATCGAGAAAGCAATACATGCATATACTAATCATCTTGACTCCTTTGAGATTTGATTGGGCATTACAACATTATACATAGACCGCCATCCAACTACATCTATGACTAATAATCCACCTTCAGGTTATCATTCGAACCTCCTCGAGTATTAAGTTGCAAGCAACAGATTATTGCTTTACGAACTGCGTGTAAAGTAAACAATACGATTGTTCTATGAACAAAGGATTGTTGTTTTCTCCCTAGTAGCAATAGCACATCTAGTACCTTAGAGATTTCTGTCACTTCCCCAGATTACCAGAGGCATGAACCCGCTATCGAGCATAAATACTAACTCTTGGAGTTGCTAGAATTTACTTGGCCAAGATAGCTACTAACAACGGAAAGCATGCAAGATCACATATCACAAAGACATGATAGAATAAATAATCAATCTAAAATAGCATCTCAATATCCATCGGATTCCCGCAAACACAACATGTAGAATTACATAATAGATGATCTTGATCATGAACAGAGCTCACAAGATCTAGACATGAAAGCACGAAGGAGGAGAACCAGCCATCTAGCTACTACATGGATCCGTAGTCCAAGTATAAACTACTCACGCATCACACCGGAGGCTTGCATGGTGATGAAGAAGGCCTCCAGGGTGAATTCCCCTCTCCGGCAGGGTGCCGGGAAGAGCTTCAGATCCCTCCTGATCTAGGGATGGAGATGACGGCGACTACAGACTCTTTCGTGGGTTTTTGATCGGGCACTTAGGGTTTTCGTCCCGAGGGCATCTTATAGTCTGAAGGGGAGGCCGAGGGGGTGTCGGAAGCGGCCACACCACCCCCTGGCGTGGGCCAGGCTGGGCCGGGCGGCCAGGTGGTGTGGTGGCCCCCTGGCCCCTCTCTGTCTCGTACTCTGGCATCTAATGACTTCCGCAAAAATAGGCACTTTGGCTTTTGTCCCATCCAATTCCGAGAATATTCATTTTCTGACTTTCCTGGAACCAAAAACAGTAGAAAACAGGCAGCTTGCACTGTGGCTCTTGTTAATAGGTTAGTCCAAGAAATCATATGAAAAGTACTCCAAAGTTGGAACAAAACACAAAAAAGTGCATAAAACCAAGCATGGAACATCAAAAATTATAGATACATTTGCAATGTATCAACATCCCCAAGCTTAACTCCTGCTCGTCCTCGAGTAGGTAAGTGATAAAAAGAAAGAATAATTTTTTGAGGTGACATGCACCATCAAAGACTTGATCAAAGTATTTGTAAAACATTCAAAGCTAGGATCATAGTACTTCAATCATAACATGAAAGACAAAGTTCTAGCAATAAGACAAAGAAACTATGATGCAACATGAAAAGGCACAAACAAAAGATTCATGAATAACAATGCTTTGCAAGACGTTTGTTTGTTTCACATAAAGAAAACATAGCATAATAGTATTCAGCTTGTCCCTCATAGAGTAGCAAATATAAATGCATAGGACACCTTCAAAGTTCATAAGAGTGACTAGATACAATAGTTTAAAACAAGAAATATCAAGTTATGCATCAATCAACTAGTCTTGGGACAATGCACATAGAACTAAAAATGGCCACTATGCTCTCAAAGTAGGTGCATAAAGGTAGAAGGTGGAGACTCAATATAATGGTGGAAGAAAGGCCTTCATAAAAGTAAGTATGGATTCAAATCCTATAAAGATCTTCCAAAAATTATGGTACTTATAGCTTTCATCTCCTATTGCCCCTATCATAAGCATCTTGAAGTGATTAAGGTTAAAGTGAACAAACTATGGTGTACATGCTTGACGAAGTATAAGTCAGAAATCTCATGTCGCTTGTATACGAGGGCTGCTCCTCATGCTACTCAAGTTTAGTCACCGGTAAGTTCTGGTCATCGTAAGTACATGTGTATCATAGATAACCGCCAATGGGGTACCCCTTGCCCGATGATACGGAAGAATCCCCATATCAAAATGACAAGGCAAGCAGACAACGAGCATCTCAGCAATCTTCTGATTTACCATGGAATATGGTGCTTTTTCCTCTCTTTCCTCTTTTCATAATATCTCTTTTTTTCTTTTTCTATTTTTTTCTCAATAGGACTCTTTTTTATAAGAAGAATGCTTCATAGAAAGCTCATTATGGTTACGCTGCAGGTTTCCACCATGTTAGCATGGATTAGACCAGCGGCCCAGGCGTTTCTCTAACACATATACATACCTCCATGGACTTATAGGATCCCCTTTCATTTCACACCGATGACATCCATATACAAAAGAGCATGATATCAACTAGGTACAAGTACCAAGTGCAATGTTGAAAGCGTTCCCCATGAAAGCATGGTTCTGCTAATTCCTAAAAAATAAGTGCAAGCATATACAACATAGACGACACAATGGTTCAAGTTTATTAAGGGCAAGAAAAGTAAAGTGTGCCATCAAGTTCGTGAGAGCTTTAATCACTAGTTTTCTCATAACAAGTTTAATTTGGAAGGTAAACAAAAGCATGAATATACTTGGAATAGCATAAGATAGTAGGTAGGTATGGTGGACTCTTTAGAATAACTTGGTTTAGGGAGTTGGATGCATGAGTGGAATTCATACTTGGTTGTGGAGGCTAGCAAAAGACTGGGAGCGACAAACTAAGAGAGCAATAATGGCCATAATCATGCAGAGCGACAAAACATCATTGATCAAAGCATAAAGTGATACTGCAAGTTGAAAACTAAATGATCATAAAGGCTATGGTGACTTGAGATAGTCATAACATGGTGTGAGCATGCGCCAAGTCAACCAAAATAAAGCATCAAAGGAGAATACCACTATACTATGCTTTAATATGCTAAAACAACGCATGATTCATCCAAGGCACATTAAGAAATCTCAATTGTTTATAACAAGTCATGCTATAGCAAAGAATACTAAGCATAAAGCCAAAACAATATCAATCATGGCATGACAAAGCATAGGCCACAGTCAAAAACAAGCTCTTTTTACCACATAAGCATGAACTTTCCTACTCTTTTCCAAACCAAACCAAACTATTTGCAAACCAATGTATTGAAGAGGGGGTCCAACAAATTTATTCAGAAAACTAAGAAAACCAAGCAAACAAAAAACCAAAACGAAAATGAAAAAGAAGACGCTCCAAGAACAACACAACTATGCATGAAACAATAAAAATGAAGCGTTTGGAAGAAACCTGGGATTTTTATTGATGAAGAAGGGGATGCCTTGGGCATCCCCAAGCTTTGACACTTGTACTTGTTGGATATTTCTTGGGGTGACACGTGTGGCATCCCCAAGCTTGAGCTTTAGTCCATCCTTCATCTCATTACTCATTCCTTCCATACACCTGAAATTTTTCCTTCATACAAAACTTTACACAATCTTTATTAGCAACATTAGTGTACTCAAGATAAAAGGTCTTAAGGTTCAGTTATAACACCAAATAAACTTTCATTAGAACACTAGATACTGTAGCACTTCCCACAAAAAGCTCAATTCCCGAAAAGAACTCAAAAAGGAACCAACAAGAAGCAAATGCAGAAAATGGCAGAAATCTGTCAAAACAGACCAGCAGGTAAAGACGAATTTTTTCGAAGACCTTCTGTTGCTCAAATCAAAAAGTGTTGAACTAACTAAAGTTAGATAACAACCTGGGGCAGAGGCACAAAAATTAAAGACTCAAAAATACGTTCAGAGATTTTACACGAATTTTTATGGTGAAGCACAGAAATCTCTTTCGGGACAACAACTTTCCCAATCATTACTTCTCTCTCATTAGAGATTACTCTTGGA
Source organism: Avena sativa (assembly GCA_916181665.1). Lineage (NCBI taxonomy): Eukaryota > Viridiplantae > Streptophyta > Magnoliopsida > Poales > Poaceae > Avena > Avena sativa. Next base: position 422,155,967 of record OV702287.1, on the reverse strand, counting down.
AGAAAAAGCAAATAAAAAGGATAAGGAGAGGTTATTACTGAAGTAATAACTTCCAAGACTCATCTAAAATTTTTGGGTTATCTCCCAATAAGTACTTTTCTTTAACGCCTTTAAGTTAGGCATAAGAAGCAAGAAAGAATCAAGTGTTCTCAAATGAAGAAGCATTAAAACCAAATTTCTTGCCCTTACCTCTCTTACTTTTATTCTTAACCTTGGGGAAAATATGATTGTTTGGTGGAGAAGAAAGGTGCATGGTCCCCTTTCCCACATCTATTAATGCTCCAAGGAGTTCTAATAGGGATCTTCCAAGTGTAATTTGTCCTTTTCCTGCACATTCAATAACAAGATAATCAGTAGAAATCATTTTCCCAAGGATCTTTGTAAACACTCCTTCAGCTATTCTAAGAGGTAATATGATAGCATTATTAGCAAGAGATATTTCTTTTCCTCCTTCAGTAAGCCCCCATGTATTCAAAGATTCATAAATATCTTTGGGCATAAGACAAAATTCAGACATGATATCACAGCGGGCTTGAAAAGTTTCAGTGTTTATCTCAATCTTTACTGTAGGGAGCCACTTTGATGGTTCGGAATTTATTGGAATATAATTGTGATGCTCCCTAAGCGTATTATAGCAATCTTTTAAGCTAGCAGTGCTAGTATCAAGAGTGTTCAATCTAGCAAATATTCTTGCGAAAGAAATATCAGTTTGGCTAGGCAAGTTATAAGTAAGGATCAATTTCTTTATAACATTTATAGCATCATCCTTATTACATTGGAGGAAATATCCTCCCACAACAGCATCTAAAGCATATCTATAGCAAAGAGCAATGCCAAGGTAAAAACTGCTAAGGAACAAGCTTTGAGTCATTTTAGGCTCAGTTTTTTCATGTAGATCAGAGATTCTAGACCAAGCTTCTTTAAAACTTTCCTCAATTCCTTGTTTAAAAGTGAAAATCATTTCCTCGGGTGACATAGTGATTGGAGCAAGGCTAGACATAATGGCAACTTAAGATAGGAACTAATTTTTTTGTGTTTTTCAATAAAGAAAGCAAACTAGTAAAACTTTTTTTTGTGTTTTTCAGAAAGAAACAAGCAAACAAAGCAAAATAAACTAAGCAAAACAAAAATAACAAAGTAAAGAGATTGGTTATGAGGGACTCCCCTTGTGAAGATGTTCATGACTCCCCGGCAACGGCGCCAGAAAAATGCTTGATGGCTCAGTGTCGGCGCCAGGAAAATGCTGGTGCAATGTTGATGTAGAGCTCGTTGGGAACCCCAAGAGGAAGGTATGATGAGCACAGCAGCAAGTTTCCCTCAGTTATGAAACCAAGGTTTAATCGAACCAGTAGGAGCAAGGAAACACCCCAAAGGTGTTGCTAGCTGAGCTTTGGCAGGGCAGACTACCGGTGCTAGTAGCAACATGGAGACCTGCACAACACAACCACACAACTTTGTCCCCAACTTGCGATGAGGTTGTCAATCTCACCCCGTTTTGCAGAAAACAAAGGATTAAACATATCGAATGGAAAGAAGTAATAGTTTGAAGAAAGTAAACACAAAGCAGTAAACAGTTCGTAGATTGAATGTAAAAGACAAGGACCGGGATCCATAGTTCACTAGAGGTGGCTCTCCTTAAGATAGATAACATGCTGGGTGAACAAATTACAGCGGGGCAATTGACAAACATCGAGAAAGCAATACATGCATATACTAATCATCTTTACTCCTTTGAGATTCGAGTGGGCATTACAATATTATACATAGACCGCCATCCAACTGCATCTATGACTAATAATCCACCTTCAGGTTATCATCCAAACCCCCTCCAGTATTAAGTTGCAAGCAACAGATTATTGCTTTATGAACTGCGTGTAAAGTAAATAATACGATTGTTCTATGAACAAAGGATTATTGTTTTCTCCCTAGTAGGAATAGCACATCTAGTACCTTAGAGATTTCTGTCACTTCCCCAGATTACCAGAGGCATGAAGCCACTATCGAGCATAAATACTAACTCTTGGAGTTGCTAGCATCTACTTTGCCAAGATAGCTACTAACAACGGAAAGCATGAAAGATCACAAATAACAAAGACATGATAGAATCAATAATCAATCTGAAATAGCATCTCAATATCCATCGGATCCCCGCAAACACAACATGCATAATTACAAATAGATGATCTTGATCATGAACGGAGCTCACAAGATCTAGACATGAAAGCACAAAGGAGGAGAACCAGCCATCTAGATCCTACATGGATCCGTAGTCCAAGGATGAAGTACTCACGCATCACACCGGAGGCTTGCATGGTGATGAAGAAGGCCTCCAGGGTGAATTCCCCTCTCCAGCAGGGTGCCGGGAAGAGCTTCAGATCCCTCCTGATCTAGGGATGGAGATGACGGCGGCTACAGACTCTTTCGTGGATTTTTGATCAGGCACTTAGGGTTTTCGTCCCGAGGGCATCTTATAGTCGAAAGGTGAGGACGAGGGGGTGCCGGAAGCGGCCACACCACCCCCTGGCATGGGCCAGGCTGGGCCGCGCGGCCAGGTGGTGTGGTGGCCCCCTGGCCCCTCTCCATCTCGTACTCTGGCATCTGATGACTTCCGGAAAAATACGCACTTTGGCTTTTGTTCCGTCCAATTCTGAGAATATTCATTTTCTGACTTTCCTGGAACCAAAAACAGCAGAAAACAGGCAGCTGGCACTGTGGCTCTTGTTAATAGGTTAGTCCAAGAAATCATATGAAAAGTACTCCAAAGTTGGAACAAAACACAAGAAAGTGGATAAAACCAAGCATGGAACATCAAAAATTATAGATACATTTGCAATGTATCAGAGTGTAATTATAGAATTCCGATTTCAATTAACATGAACGATGCAGCGATCGAAGGCCGAGTACCGTGACAAGGTGGCCACGATCAGTTCCTAGATTATCAACCAACATGAGCTTGCACGCTCCCTCACCCAAGCTAATGAGAGCCTACGCAAGCAATTATCTGTGTAGAAGGAGATCTCGCTAGATTTTGCACGTGACGTCGTTAGGCTGCAGAAAGTGCTCGACCGTAACTTGAACATGTAAGAACATGCCATCAAGATAATCAACGAGCTCATGGAGGAGAATAAGAATATCGTGGAAAGGTGCATTCTCCTGCAGGACGAAGTCAGCTAGGCACTCAGAGGATGCATCGAGGACACAAGGGCTACCATCAGAGCCTACCATGATAGGAACCATTGCCTAGATGCAGTCAAGGAGATGAAGGCAGACATGAGCAGAGGGATCACCATACTCGAGGGTGTTTAGAAAGAGAACGAGGAGCAATGCCCAAGTCTTATTCCCGTTAGCAGGGACACGAATATCAGTTCGTCCTCCACTCCTTTTGTAATGTTTAGGGTTCAGGGAGCAATGCCCAAGTCTGCTTACCATTATAGGGTGCAATAAGAATCCTAGGGCAACTCCTTATCTATCTGGACATGTGTTGGTGTTCATGTTCATGAATGGACAACATGTTCTCTTTCCATTATGTATCTGGACATGGGTTTCTACATTATGAGTTTGCCACTCTCCCACTACTATTTGGTGATATTGGGAAAAAACCACAGCGCACTAAACTGCAGATAAATCTTATTTGTCTTTGAAATTGAAAATATGACAGTGCCACTAGTCGATTCATAAAATCATCATTAGTCCTAGATTGCTTCTTCCTTGAAATTATGGCAGTGCCACGAGTCGATTTAGTTAATTATGGAAACTAACCAGCTTGTCCTTGTGAACTGAACAAACCATACTATGTATTTTTGTTGCAGGGAAAGAGGCGAAAGATCGACCATGACCTAGCGACCTGGCTAAATGACAAGATAGCAATCCAAAGGGAGGAGCAGAATTCCTAGAAACTGGCCTTTAACCAACTGCGCGCTGAACTCGTGGTCCTTTCTGACAAGTGCCAGAAACTAAAGGAGTTAAACGCCGGCTGGGCGAAGCTACACAGTGAAGGTTGCACCCCGGCTGGGAAGCAGATGGAGATCATGAAAGGGATCTTGAAGGAAAATCGTATGGCTACGGACCTAATTCTCCAATCCGTGATGGAGCGCTGGAACCTACAACTGAAGGACGACATAGTACTGAAGGAGCTGGCCAATCTTAGGGAGGAAAACAGGCAGCTCCGGGCCAGGCTCACTTGAACACAATATATGTATATTTAGTACGAACTGCCTGATTTATCCTCTGCAGTGGTGATTTTGTAAGCGTGAACTTAACTCTATGCATGATATGTGTGTTCGTCTGAAATTAGTTTGCTCGAGGATTGAGTTTTCTTAGTTCAGAAAGCGCAACTGCAAGTCTTACAATTAACTATTTTCAGGCATTGGCACAACATAAATTATTCATCTCGAATTTCATTTATCCTCTATAGTCTGTCCTTGTTCACCCTCGCGCGCCTTCTTTAGTTCCTTCAACAGATCCGCAATGCAGTACTCTAGCTTCTTGTTGTCTTCCCTGAGCTGATCCCTCTCCTTTTCTGCATTATGAATCAGCAACCTGTGAATATCCTGAAGCTTCTTTGCAGTTCCAACAACCAAGATCCCATCGATTCTGTCAGTTAGCTCTGACTGCAAATTCTCGATTTCTTGTTCCAGCTCCTTATTTCGTACCGACAGCTTGTAATTTTTTTCAGCTGCATTACTTACATCTGTAAATCTCCCCGACCTTTCCAACTCATACATCTCCCATAACTATGCCAAACATTTCTTAAGTGCATCTAGCCACTCAAGATCCACCCACTCTACTGCTTTACACACCGGGCCAACCTAAAAACACACACACTATAGTGTTATGAACATGCACGATACATTTTACTTCATGTCACAGTTGCACATAATGTAAACAAACCTGATTTGTACAACCCAAAAACCTTCTCCCAGTGTTACGGCCTTCAAATGCAACATATCTCCTCAGTTTTAGCCCATGGTCACATGGCACTTCTCCATCGAGATCTAGGCCCTCCCATTCGGAGTCGTAGATCGCCCGTGGTACCTATAGGTAAATGCAAAGCTGAAATAGAACATGATTGCATGCACATATGGAGCTCAGATCGAGAGATTAACCATTGCCTAATCCTAGCACGAGAAAACATAGGAACTCACATCATGGAAGGAATACTCGATGTCGGAGAGAAGGTTGTCGCTGCTCGACTGGTCATCCTCACCGTTCAAGGACAGCATGGCGGATGCATCATCGCAGGTGATGGCATCGGCGTCGGTGAGAGAGAGAGAGAGAGAGAGAGAGAGAGAGAGAGAGAGAGAGAGAGAGAGAGAGCAGCCCTTCTACCGCTGCAACAATGACTTAATTGGCATGTTACAATAGTTTAATGGATACCATGCCCTTTCCCTGGATTACTGTCTCCTGCCTGATATGGATTCTCTTCACACATTCTCATTTCAAATATTAAACCTGCACTCCCTCCATCCCAATTTCATTGCCTAACAAAAACATACCAATATATTACATCATCTAAAGAAACAAAATCATGTCAACTACAAGGTACTTATGCATCACTTCTTCAGTCATGCTTTCACAAAACATTACATTACAATCTCTCAACAAACATAATCACAAAATGGTTTCACAAAACATCACATTACAATCTCTCAACAAACATAATCACAAAAACAAGTATATTACATCAACTCAAGAAACAGAATCATGTCGACTACAAGGTACTTACACATCACTTGTCCTGTCATGGTTTCGCAAAACATTACATTACAATCTCTCAATAAAGAAAATAACAAAAACAAGTACAGTACATCATCTCAAGAAACATAATCATGTCAACTACAATGTATTTATGCATCACTTGTCCAGTCATGGTTTCACAAAACATTAGATTACAATGTCCCAACATACATAATAACAGAAACAAGTACGGTACGTCATCTTAAGAAACATAATCTCTCTCATTTGATCAAGAGTTATGTTTTTGGAATCGACAGTGATCTCCACAGTACATGACGAAACTGGCTTATTAGCTCCCTCATCAACTTTTGCCATGTATGAATCCACCTATATGCGTATACTGAACTTATCTAGATCAACATCTATTGGTCCGTATTCTCTAAGAGCAGAAGCTCTGGCAGCAAGATCTCCAACATCTGCATACATATCATCAATCATCGCTTCTTTCACCTTATGATTAGCTGCACAACACTCCCAAACCATCTGAAGCTCATGGGAGTGCTCAATTTGCTGATAGGTATCATTCATGTTGTGCCACACCAATTTTGTCCTCTGTCTAGAACCCCAGGGAATTCTAGCGGCAAGCATATCTACCAGCTGTGAAACAGACACAACCTCTTTTCAATTCACAAGCAGATGCACATCTTGCCCGAACACAACCCTCTCGCAACCAAAATCAGGTTTTGAAGTGTACTGCCGAACATGAACTATGAACTCATATAGGTCCATTGTATCAAAGTTGTGCCTAATTTGATTAAAAAGGGGAACATTTCAGTTCATTCGATTATATTATGCCGTAACTAATCTACTTGCAAGGTAAGGCACAGATAAGAAAAATTCACCTCTCGCTCTTCTCCTGGGTTTTTTCTTCGAGATTTGGGTGCTGCATCCGCCCACCGTCGCCGAAAAATCCGTCGCCGACCTTGCTTTTATCTTCAACCCGCAGCTCATAGGTACCTTGGGGGCAGAATCCTTGCTGGCCTCCTTGCTAACCGGGGCTGAAGACCTCGCCGCTACTACGCGTTGAGCCCCAGACTTGGGTCCCAACAGACCCGAATCAGTCAGCGACGTAGCTACAACCTTCCCATGTAAGACATGCTGGGCCGCTGCCGTCGGATTCAGTGTCGGGGGAGGGAGAAAAAAGGTCCTCCGTCGCTGGCAGATTTAGGGTCGGGGAAGGGAAGAAAAGGGACCGCCGCCGCAGCAGCAAGATTCAGTGTCGAGAGTTAGGAAAGTACAATAATGGATTTTCCCCTACGACACGTGAAGGGTGGCTAAGAAGAGTGACCGGTGAAGAAGGGGCAAAACAGGAACTAGTGTAACGGAATATCCTAACTTAACGGGTGTGATTTGAAAATATTGGGTTTGCCCATCATTCACTCGAAAGACCCCTCTCAGCAATTGGCACCCCAACTTTTCAAATCGCGGTGATAAAAATCAACTTGGGTACCGCGTTGCCTGGGCGACCCAACTTTCGGGCCGCAAAATGATATTCTCCTCGCTAAGGCAGACATCTGTGCTGTCTCACGCTGTACTGTGAAGGGCACGACATGTGCGATCATCGTTGGATCGCACAGAATCAACGGTCGGTGTGCACGATCAGCGTGACAACTGTGACAACTAATCAGGGAGTAGCAGACAGGTTTGGGCTTCTACGAAAGATAGAGAGAGGGGGCAAAACTGAGTAGTATCAAAAAACCAAGGGCAAAACTGAGTAGTATAAAAATGGAAAGTGAGTGTATGGTACAATGAAATACATCGTGGCATACATCAAATTATGCCAAGATAGATCCACTAGTGTTCATTAGATGTGTGTTCTTCTCATAAACCACATGGACCCACTAGAGTTCATTGCATATGTGTTATTGTCATAAACCACATGGATCCACCGGTGTCATTGTATGTGTGTTCTTTTCATAAACCACATGTTGATCCACCAGTGTCATTGGATGTGTGTTGTTCTCAGAAACCACACATGTATCCACCAGTGTCATTGCATGTGTGTTCTCTTCATGAACCACAGCTAGAGTCATTGCATGTGTGTTCTTCTCACAAACCACATAAGGATACACCAGTGTCATTGCATGTGTGTTCTTCTCATGAACCACAGCCAGTGTCATTGCATGTCTGTTCTTCTCACAAACCACATAAGGATCCACTAGTGTCATTGGATGTGTGTTCTTTTCATGAACTACACCAAGTGTCATTGGATGTGTGTTCTTTTCATGAAGCACACCCAGTGTCATTGGATGTGTGTTCTTCTCAGAAACACACATGGATCCACCAGTGTCATTGCATGTGTGTTCTTTTCAATGAATCATAGCTAGAGTCATTGCATGTATGTTATTTCCACAAACCACATAAGGATCCAACAGTGTCATTGGATGTGTATTCTTTTCATGAACCACACCCAGTGTCATTGCAATGCGTGTTCTCTTCAGAGACCACACATGCATCCACCAGTGTCATTGCATGTGTGTTCTTTTCATGAACCACACCAAGTGTCATTGCATGTCTGTTCCTCTCACAAACCACACATGGATCCACTAGTGTCATTGCATGTGTGTTCTTCTCATGAACCACAGCTAGAGTCATTGGATGTGTGTTATTTTAATGAACCACAGATAGAGTCAATGCATGTGTGTTCTACTAACAAACCACATAAGGATACACTAGTGTCATTGCATGTGTGTTCTTCTCATGAACCACACCTAGAGTCATTGCATGTCTGTTCTTCTCACAAACCACACATGGATCCACCAGTGTCATTGCATGTGTGTTCTTCTCATGAACCACAACTAGAGTCATTGCATGTCTATTCTTTTCATGAGCCACACCCAGTGGCATTGCAGGTGGGTTCTTCTCATAAACCACATATGGATCCACCAGTGTCATTGCATGTGTCTTCTCTTGAACCACATCTAGAGTCATTGGATGTGTGTTCTTTTCATGAACCACAGCTAGAGTGATTGCATGTCTGTTATTCTCACAAACAACGTAAGGATACACCAGTGTCATTGCATGTGTTTTCTTTTCATGAACCACACCCAGAGTCGTTGCATGTATGTTCTTCTCACAAACCACATAAGGATACACTTGTGTCATTGGATGTGTATTCTTTTCATGAACCACACCCAGTGTCATTGCATGTGTGTTCTTCTCACAAACCACACATGGATCCACCGGTATCGTTGCATGTCTATTCTTTTCATGAACCACAACCAGTGCCATTGGATGTGTGTTATTCTCACAAACCACACATGGATCCACCAGTGTCATTTCATGTCTGCTCTTTTCATTAACCACAGTTAGAGTCATTGCATGTGTGTTCTTTTCACCAACCACAACTAGAGTCATTGCATGTGTGTTCTTCTCACAAACCACATAAGCATCCACCACTGTCATTGGATGTGTGTTCTTTTCATGAACCACACCCAGTGTCATTGCATGTATGTTACTCTCACAAACCACACATGGATCCACCAGTGTCATTGCATGTGTGTTCTTCTCATCAACCACAGCTAGAGTCATTGCATGTGTGTTCTTTTCATGAACCACAGTCAGAGTCATTGCATGTGTGTTCTTCTCACAAACCACACATGGATCCATCTAGTGTCATTGGATGTGTGTTCTTTTCATGAACCACACCCAGTGTCATTGCATGTCTATTATTCTCATGAACCACACATGGATCCACCAGTGTCATTGCATGTGTGTTCTTTTCATGGACCACATCCAGTGTCATTGGATGTGTGTTCTTTTCACAAACCACATAAGGATCCTCCAGTGTCATTGCATGTATGTTCTTTTCATGAACCATAGCTAGAGTCATTGCATGTGTGTTGTTCTGACAAACCACATAAGGATCCACCAGTGTCATTTGATGTGTGTTCTTTTCATGAACCACACACAGTGTTATTGCATGTGTGTTCTTCTCACAAACCACACATGGATCCACCGGTATCATTGCATGTCGATTCTTTTCATGAACCACAGCCAGTGTCATTGCATGTGTGTTCTTCTCACAGACCACACATGGATCCACCAGTGTCATTGGATGTGTGTTCTTTTCATTAACCATAGTTAGAGTCCTTGGATGTGTGTTCTTCTCACGAACCACACATGGATCCACCAGTGTCATTGAATGTGTGTTCTTTTCATGAACCATAGCTAGAGGCATTGCATGCCTGTTCTTTCCACAAACCACATATGGATCCACAAGTGTCGTTGGATGTGTGTTCTTTTCATGAACCACAGCTAGAGTCATTGCATGTGTGTTCGTCTCACAAACCACATAAGGATACACCAGTATCATTGCATGTGTGTTCTTCTCATGAACCACATCTAGAGTCATTGCATGTCTGTTCTTCTCACAAACCACACATGGATCCACCAGTGTCATTGCATGTGTGTTCTTCTCATGAACCACATCTAGAGTCATTGGATGTGTGTTCTTTTCATGAACCACAGCTAGAGTGATTGCATGTCTGTTCTTTTCACAAACCACATATGGCTCCACCAGTGTCATTGCATGTCTGTTCTTTTCATGAACCACACCTAGTGTCATTGCATGTCTATTCTTCTCATAAACCACACATGGATCCACCAGTGTCATTGCATGTGTGTTCTTCTCATGAACCACATCTAGAGTCATTGCATGTATGTTATTCTCACAAACCACATAAGAATACACCAGTGACATTGCATGTGTTTTCTTTTCATGAACCACACCCAGTGTCATTGCATGTGTGTTCCTCTCACAGACCACACTTGGATCCACCAGTGTCATTGCATGTGTGTTCTTCTCATGAACCACACCCAGAGTCATTGCTTGTCTGTTCTTCTCACAAACCACATATGGATCACTTGTGTCATTGAAATGTGTGTTCTTCTCATTAACCACAGCTAGAGTCATTGCATGTGTGTTCTCTTTAGAGACCACACATGGATCCACCAGTGTCATTGCATGTGTGTTCTTTTTAGTAACAACAACTGGAGTCATTGCATGTTTGTTCTTTTCACATACCACATATGAATCCACTAGTGTCATTGAAATGTGTGTTCTCTTAAGAGACCACACATGGATCCACCAGTGTCATTGCATGTGTGTTCTTTTTGACTAACAAGAACCGGAGTGATTGCATTTGTGTTCTTTTCACATACCACATATGGATCCACCTGTGTCATTGAAATGTGTGTTCTCTTAGAAGACCACACATGGATCCACCATGGTCATTGCATGTGTGTTCTTTTCATGAACCACAGCCAGAGTCATTGCATGCATGTTCCTCTCACAAACCACACATGGATCCACCAGTGTATTTTGCAAGTGTTTTCTTCTCATGAACCACAGCTAGAGTCATTGGATGTGTGTTATTTTCACAAACCACACATGGATACACCGGTATCATTGCATGCCTATTCTTTTCATGAACCACAGCCAGTTTCATTGCATGTGTGTTCTTCTCACAAACCACACATGGATCCACCAGTGTCATTGGATGTGTGTTCTTTTCATTAACCACAGTTAGAGTCATTGGATGTGTGTTCTTCTCACAAATCACACATGGATCCACCAGTGTCATTGCATGTGTGTTTTTTTCATGAATCACAGCTAGAGTTATTTCATGTCTGTTATTTCTACAAACCACATATGGATCCACCTATGTCATTGGATGTGTGTTCTTTTCATGAACCACAGCTAGAGTCATTGCACGTGTGTTCTTCTCACAAACCACAAAAGGATACACGAGTGTCATTGCATGTGTGTTCTTCTCATGAACCACATCTAGAGTCATTGCATGTCTGTTATTCTCACAAACCACATAAGGGTACACCAGTGTCATTGCATGTGTTTTCTTTTCATGAACCACACCCAGTGTCATTGCATGTGTATTCCTCTCACAGACCACACATGGATCCACCAATGTCATTGCATGTGTGTTCTTCTCATGAACCACACCCAGAGCCATTGCATGTCTGTTCTTCTCACAAAGCACATATGGATCCACCTGTGTCATTGAAATGTGTGTTCTTCTCATTAACCATAGCTAGAGTCATTGCATGTGCGTTCTCTTTAGAGACCACAGATGCATCCACCAGTGTCATTGCATGTGTGTTCTTTTCATGAACCACACCAAGTGTCATTGCATGTCTGTTCCTCTCACAAACCACACATGGATCCACTAGTGTCATTGCATGTGTGTTCTTCTCATGAACCACAGCCAGAGTCATTGGATGTGTGTTATTTTAATGAACCACAGATAGAGTCAATGCATGTGTGTTCTTCTCACAAACCACATAAGGATACACTAGTGTCATTGCATGTGTGTTCTTCTCATGAACCACATCTAGAGTCATTGCATGTCTGTTCTTCTCACAAACCACACATGGATCCACCAGTGTCATTGCATGTGTGTTCTTCTCATGAACCACAACTAGATTCATTGCATGTCTATTCTTTTCATGAGCCACACCCAGTGGCATTACAGGTGGGTTCTTCTCATAAACCACATATGGATCCACCAGTGTCATTGCATGTGTCTTCTCATGAACCACATCTAGAGTCATTGGATGTGTGTTCTTTTCATGAACCACAGCTAGAGTGATTGCATGTCTGTTATTCTCACAAACGACATAAGGATACACCAGTGTCATTGCATGTGTTTTCTTTTCATGAACCACACCCAGAGTCGTTGCATGTATGTTCTTCTCACAAACCACATAAGGATACACTTGTGTCATTGGATGTGTATTCTTTTCATGAACCACACCCAGTGTCATTGCAATCTGTGTTCTCTTCAGAGACCACACATGCATCCACCAGTGTCATTGCATGTGTGTTCTTTTCATGAACCACACCAAGTGTCATTGCATGTCTGTTCCTCTAACAAACCACACATGGATCCACTACTGTCATTGCATGTGTGTTCTTCTCATGAACCATAGCTAGAGTCATTGGATGTGTGTTATTTTAATGAACCACAGATAGAGTGAATGCATGTGTGTTCTTCTAACAAACCACATAAGGATACACTAGTGTCATTGCATGTGTGTTCTTCTCATGAACCACACCTAGAGTCATTGCATGTCTATTCTTCTCACAAACCACACATGGATCCACCAGTGTCATTGCATGTGTGTTCTTCTCATGAACCACAACTAGAGTCATTGCATGTCTATGCTTTTCATGAGCCACACCCAGTGGCATTGCAGGTGGGTTCTTCTCATAAACCACATATGGATACACCAGTGTCATTGCATGTGTCTTCTCATGAACCACATCTAGAGTCATTGGATGTGTGTTCTTTTGATGAACCACAGCTAGAGTGATTGCATGTATGTTATTCTCACAAACGACATAAGGATACACCAGTGTCATTGCATGTGTTTTCTTTTCATGAACCACACCCAGAGTCGTTGCATGTATGTTCTTCTCACAAACCACATAAGGATACACTTGTGTCATTGGGTGTGTATTCTTTTCATGAACCACACCGAGTGTCATTGCATGTGTGTTCTTCTCACAAACCACACATGGATCCACCGGTATCGTTGCATGTCTATTCTTTTCATGAACCATAGCCAGTGTCATTGGATGTGTGTTATTCTCACAAACCACACATGGATCCACCAGTGTCATTTCATGTCTGCTCTTTTCATTAACCACAGTTAGAGTCATTGCGTGTGTGTTGTTTTCACCAACCACCACTAGAGTCATTGCATGTGTGTTCTTCTCACAAACCACATAAGGATCCACCACTGTCATTGGATGTGTGTTCTTTTGATGAACCACACCCAGTGTCATTGCATGTATGTTACTCTCACAAACCACACATGGATCCACCAGTGTCATTGCATGTGTGTTCTTCTTATCAACCACAGCTAGAGTCATTGCATGTGTGTTCTTTTCATGAACCACAGTCAGAGGCATTGCATGTGTGTTCTTCTCACAAACCACACATGGATCCATCTGGTGTCGTTGGATGTGTGTTGTTTTCATGAACCACACCGAGTTTCATTGCATGTCTATTATTCTCATGAACCACACATGGATCCACCAGCGTCATTGCATGTGTGTTCTTTTCATGAACCACATCCAGTGTCATTGGATGTGTGTTCTTTTCACAAACCACATAAAGATCCTCCAGTGTCATTGCATGTATGTTCTTTTCATGAACCATAGCTAGAGTCATTGCATGTGTGTTGTTCTGACAAACCACATAAGGATCCACCAGTGTCATTTGATGTGTGTTCTTTTCATGAACCACACACAGTGTTATTGCATGTCTGTTCTTCTCACAAACCACACATGGATCCACCAGTATCATTGCATGTCGATTCTTTTCATGAACCACAGCTAGTGTCATTGCATGTGTGTTCTTCTCACAGACCACACATGGATCCACCAGTGTCATTGGATGTGTGTTCTTTTCATTAACCATAGTTAGAGTTCTTGGATGTGTGTTCTTCTCACGAACCACACATGGATCCACCAGTGTCATTGAATGTGTGTTCTTTTCATGAACCATAGCTAGAGGCATTGCATGTCTGTTCTTTCCACAAACCACATATGGATCCACAAGTGTTGTTGGATGTGTGTTCTTTTCATGAACCACAGCTAGAGTCATTGCATGTGTGTTCGTCTCACAAACCACATAAGGATACACCAGTATCATTGCATGTGTGTTCTTCTCATGAACCACATCTAGAGTCATTGCATGTCTGTTCTTCTCACAAACCACACATGGATCCACCAGTGTCATTGCATGTGTGTTCTTCTCATGAACCACATCTAGAGTCATTGGATGTGTGTTCTTTTCATGAACCACAGCTAGAGTGATTGCATGTCTGTTCTTTTCACAAACCACATATGGCTCCACTAGTGTCATTGCATGTCCGTTCTTTTCATGAACCACACCTAGTGTCATTGCATGTCTATTCTTCTCATAAACCACACATGGATCCACCAGTGTCATTGCATGTGTGTTCTTCTCATGAACCACATCTAGAGTCATTGGATGTGTGTTCTTTTCATGAACCACAGCTAGAGTGATTGCATGTCTGTTCTTTTCACAAACCACATATGGCTCCACCAGTGTCATTGCATGTCTGTTCTTTTCATGAACCACACCTAGTGTAATTGCATGTCTATTCTTCTCATAAACCACACATGGATCCACCAGTGTCATTGCATGTGTGTTCTTCTCATGAACCACATCTAGAGTCATTGCATGTATGTTATTCTCACAAACCACATAAGAATACACCAGTGACATTGCATGTGTTTTCTTTTCATGAACCACACCCAGTGTCATTGCATGTGTGTTCCTCTCACAGACCACACATGGATCCACCAGTGTCATTGCATGTGTGTTCTTCTCATGAACCACACCCAGAGTCATTGCTTGTCTGTTCTTCTCACAAACCACATATGGATCCACTTGTGTCATTGAAATGTGTGTTCTTCTCATTAACCACAGCTAGAGTCATTGCATGTGTGTTCTCTTCAGAGACCAGACATGGATCCACCAGTGTCATTGCATGTGTGTTCTTTTTAGTAACAACAACTGGAGTCGTTGCATGTGTGTTCTTTTCACATACCACATATGAATCCACAAGTGTCATTGAAATGTGTGTTCTCTTAAGAGACCACACATGGATCCACCAGTGTCATTGCATGTGTGTTCTTTTTTACTAACAAGAACTGGAGTCATTGCATTTGTGTTCTTTTCACATACCACATATGGATCCACCTGTGTCATTGAAATGTGTGTTCTCTTAGAAGACCACACATGGATCCACCATGGTCATTGCATGTGTGTTCTTTTCATGAACCACAGCCAGAGTCATTGCATGCCTGTTCCTCTCACAAACCACACATGGATCCACCAGTGTATTTTGCAAGTGTTTTCTTCTCATGAACACAAGCTAGAGTCATTGGATGTGTGTTATTTTCACAAACCACACATGGATACACCGGTATCATTGCATGCATATTCTTTTCATGAACCACAGCCAGTTTCATTGCATGTGTGTTCTTCTCACAAACCACACATGGATCCACTAGTGTCATTGGATGTGTGTTCTTTTCATTAACCACAGTTAGAGTCATTGGATGTGTGTTCTTCTCACAAATCACACATGGATCCACTAGTGTCATTGCATGCGTGTTCTTTTCATGAATCATAGATAGAGTTATTTAATGTCTGTTATTTCCACAAACCACATATGGATCCACCTATGTCATTGGATGTGTGTTCTTTTCATGAACCACAGCTAGAGTCATTGCACGTGTGTTCTTCTCACAAACCACAAAAGGATACACCAGTGTCATTGCATGTGTGTTCTTCTCATGAACCACATCTAGAGTCATTGCATGTCTGTTATTCTCACAAACCACATAAGGGTACACCAGTGTCATTGCATGTGTTTTCTTTTCATCAACCACACCCAGTGTCATTGCATGTGTTTTCTTTTCATCAACCACACCCAGTGTCATTGCATGTGTGTTCCTCTCACAGACCACACATGGATCCACCAATGTCATTGCATGTGTGTTCTTCTCATGAACCACACCCAGAGCCATTGCATGTCTGTTCTTCTCACAAAGCACATATGGATCCACCTGTGTCATTGAAATGTGTGTTCTTCTCATTAACCATATCTAGAGTCATTGCATGTGCATTCTCTTTAGAGACCACACATGCATCCACCAGTGTCATTGCATGTGTGTTCTTTTCATGAACCACACCAAGTGTCATTGCATGTTTGTTCCTCTCACAAACCACACATGGATCCACTAGTGTCATTGCATGTGTGTTCTTCTCATGAACCACAGCTAGAGTCATTGGAT
Organism: Avena sativa; assembly: GCA_916181665.1. Classification (NCBI taxonomy): domain Eukaryota; kingdom Viridiplantae; phylum Streptophyta; class Magnoliopsida; order Poales; family Poaceae; genus Avena; species Avena sativa. Next base: position 422,139,376 of record OV702287.1, on the reverse strand, counting down.
GTGTGTTATTTTAATGAACCACAGATAGAGTCAATGCATGTGTGTTCTTCTCACAAACCACATAAGGATACACTAGTGTCATTGCATGTGTGTTCTTCTCATGAACCACATCTAGAGTCATTGCATGTCTGTTCTTCTCACAAACCACACATGGATCCACCAGTGTCATTGCATGTGTGTTCTTCTCATGAACCACAACTAGATTCATTGCATGTCTATTCTTTTCATGAGCCACACCCAGTGGCATTGCAGGTGGGTTCTTCTCATAAACCACATATGGATCCACCAGTGTCATTGCATGTGTCTTCGCATGAACCACATCTAGAGTCATTGGATGTGTGTTCTTTTCATGAACCACAGCTAGAGTGATTGCATGTCTGTTATTCTCACAAACGACATAAGGATACACCAGTGTCATTGCATGTGTTTTCTTTTCATGAACCACACCTAGAGTCGTTGCATGTATGTTCTTCTCACAAACCACATAAGGATACACTTGTGTCATTGGATGTGTATTCTTTTCATGAACCACACCCAGTGTCATTGCATGTGTGTTCTTCTCACAAACCACACATGGATCCACCGGTATCGTTGCATGTCTATTCTTTTCATGAACCACAACCAGTGTCATTGCATGTGTGTTATTCTCACAAACCACACATGGATCCACCAGTGTCATTTCATGTCTGCTCTTTTCATTAACCATAGTTAGAGTCATTGCATGTGTGTTCTTTTCACAAACCACAACTATAGTCATTGCATGTGTGTTCTTCTCAGAAACCACATAAGGATCCACCAGTGTCATTGGATGTGTGTTCTTTTCATGAACCACACCCAGTGCCATTGCATGTATGTTACTCTCACAAACCACACATGGATCTACCAGTGTCATTGCATGTGTGTTCTTCTCATGAACCACAGCTAGAGTCATTGCATGTGTGTTCTTTTCATGAACCATAGCCAGAGTCATTGCATGTGTGTTCTTCTCACAAACCACACATGGATCCATCTAGTGTCGTTTGGATGTGTGTTCTTTTCATGAACCACACCCAGTGTCATTGCATGTCTATTATTCTCATGAACCACACATGGATCCACCAGTGTCATTGCATGTGTGTTCTTTTCATGAACCACATCCAGTGTCATTGGATGTGTGTTCTTTTCACAAACCACATAAGGATCCTCCAGTGTCATTGCATGTATGTTCTTTTCATGAACCATAGCTAGAGTCATTGCATGTGTGTTGTTCTGACAAACCACATAAGGATCCACCAGTGTCATTTGATGTGTGTTCTTTTCATGAACCACACACAGTGTCATTGCATGTTTGTTCTTCTCACAAACCACACATGGATCCACCGGTATCATTGCATGTCGATTCTTTTCATGAACCACAGCCTGTGTCATTGCATGTGTGTTCTTCTCACAGACCACACATGGATCCACCAGTGTCATTGCATGTGTGTTCTTTTCATGAACCACAGCTAGAGGCATTGCATGTCTGTTCTTTCCATAAACCACATATGGATGCACAAGTGTCATTGGATGTGTGTTCTTTTCATGAACCACAGCTAGAGTCATTGCATGTGTGTTCGTCTCACAAACCACATAAGGATACACCAGTATCATTGCATGTGTGTTCTTCTCATGAACCACATCTAGAGTCATTGCATGTCTGTTCTTCTCACAAACCACACATGGATCCACCAGTGTCATTGCATGTGTGTTCTTCTCATGAACCACATCTAGAGTCATTGGATGTGTGTTCTTTTCATGAACCACAGCTAGAGTGATTGCATGTCTGTTCTTTTCACAAACCACATATGGCTCCACCAGTGTCATTGCATGTCTGTTCTTTTCATGAACCACACCTAGTGTAATTGCATGTCTATTCTTCTCATAAACCACACATGGATCCACCAGTGTCATTGCATGTGTGTTCTTCTCATGAACCACATCTAGAGTCATTGCATGTATGTTATTCTCACAAACCACATAAGAATACACCAGTGACATTGCATGTGTTTTCTTTTCATGAACCACACCCAGTGTCATTGCATGTGTGTTCCTCTCACAGACCACACATGGATCCACCAGTGTCATTGCATGTGTGTTCTTCTCATGAACCACACCCAGAGTCATTGCTTGTCTGTTCTTCTCACAAACCACATATGGATCCACTTGTGTCATTGAAATGTGTGTTCTTCTCATTAACCACAGCTAGAGTCATTGCATGTGTGTTCTCTTCAGAGACCACACATGGATCCACCAGTGTCATTGCATGTGTGTTCTTTTTACTAACAACAACTGGAGTCATTGCATGTGTGTTCTTTTCACATACCACATATGAATCCACCAGTGTCATTGAAATGTGTGTTCTCTTAAGAGAACACACATGGATCCACCAGTGTCATTGCATGTGTGTTCTTTTTACTAACAAGAACTAGAGTCATTGCACTTGTGTTCTTTTCACATACCACATATGGATCCACCTGTGTCATTGAAATGTGCGTTCTCTTAGAAGACCACACATGGATCCACCATGGTCATTGCATGTGTGTTCTTTTCATGAACCACAGCCAGAGTCATTGCATGCCTGTTCCTCTCACAAACCACACATGGATCCACCAGTGTATTTTGAAAGTGTTTTCTTCTCATGAACCACAGCTAGATTCATTGGATGTGTATTATTTTCACAAACCACACATGGATACACCGGTATCATTGCATGTCTGTTCTTTTCAGGAACCACAGCCAGTTTCATTGCATGTGTGTTCTTCTCACAAACCACACATGGATCCACCAATGTCATTGGATGTGTGTTCTTTTCATTAACCACAGTTAGAGTCATTGGATGTGTGTTCTTCTCACAAATCACACATGGATCCACCAGTGTCATTGCATGTGTGTTCTTTTCATGAATCATAGCTAGAGTTATTTCATGTCTGTTATTTCAACAAACCACATATGGATCCACCTATGTCATTGGATGTGTGTTCTTTTCATGATCCACAGCTAGAGTCATTGCACGTGTGTTCTTCTCACAAACCACAAAAGGATACACCAGTGTCATTGCATGTGTGTTCTTCTCATGAACCACATCTAGAGTCATTGCATGTCTGTTATTCTCACAAACCACATAAGGGTACACCAGTGTCATTGCATGTGTTTTCTTTTCATGAACCACACCCAGTGTCATTGCATGTGTGTTCCTCTCACAGACCACACATGGATCCACCAATGTCATTGCATGTGTGTTCTTCTCATGAACCACACCCAGAGCCATTGCATGTCTGTTCTTCTCACAAAGCACATATGGATCCACCTGTGTCATTAAAATGTGTGTTCTTCTCATTAACCATAGCTAGAGTCATTGCATGTGTGTTCTCTTCAGAGACCACACATGGATCCACTAGTGTCATTTCATGTGTGTTCTTTTTACTAACAACAACTGGAGTCATTGCATGTGTGTTCTTTTCACATACCACATATGGATCCACCTATGTCATTGAAATGTGTGTTCTCTTCAGATAACACACATGGATCCACCAGTGTCATTGCATGTCTATTGCTCTCACAAACCACACATGGATCCACCAGTGCCATTGCATGTGTGTTCTTCTCATGAACGACACCTAGAGTCATTGGATGTGTGTTATTTTCACAAACCACACATGGATCCACCGGTATCATTACATGTATGTTCTTTTCATGAACCACAACCAGTGGCATTCCATGTGTGTTCTTCTCACAAACCACACATGCATCCACCAGTGTCATTAGATGTGTGTTCTTTTCATTAACCATAGTTAGAGTCATTGGATGTGTGTTCTTCTCACAAACCACACATGGATCCACCAGTGTCATGGCATGTGTGTTCTTTCATGAACCACAGCTAGAGTCATTACATGTCTGTTCTTTCCACAAACCACATATGGATCTACCAGTGTCATTGGATGTGTGTTCTTTTCATGAACCACAACTAGAGTCATTGCATGTGTGTTCTTCTCACAAACCACATAAGGATACACCAATGTCATTGCATGTGTGTTCTTCTCATGAACCACATCTAGAGTCATTGCATATCTGTTGTTCTCACAAACCACACATCGATCCACCAGTGTCATTGCATGTGTGTTCTTCTCATGAACCACAACTAGAGTCATTGGATGTGTGTTCTTTTCATGAACCACAGCTAGAGTCATTGCATGTGTGTTCTTCTCACAAACCACATAAGGATACACCAGTGTCATTGCATGTGTGTTCTTCTCATGAACCACATCTAGAGTCATTGCATGTATGTTCTTCTCACAAACCACATAAGGATCCACTTGTGTCATTGCATGTGTGTTCTTCTCACAAACCACACATGGATCCACTGGTATCATTGCATGTCTGTTCTTTTCATGAACCACAGCCAGTGTCATTGCATGTGTGTTATTCTCACAAACCAAACATGGATCCACCAGTGTCATTTCATGTCTCCTCTTTTCATTAACCACAGTTAGAGTCATTGCATGTGTGTTCTTTTCACAAACCACAACTAGAGTCATTGCATGTGTGTTCTTCTCACAAACCACATAAGGATCCACCAGTGGCATTGGATGTGTGTTGTTTTCATGAACCACACCCAGTGTCATTGCATGTATGTTACTCTCACAAACCACACATGGATCCACCAGTGTCATTGCATGTGTGTTCTTCTCATGAACCTTAGCTAGAGTCATTGCATGTGTGTTATTTTCATGAACCACAGCTAGAGTCATTGCATGTGTGTTCTTCTCACAAACCACACATGGATCCATCTTGTGTCGTTGGATGTGTGTTCTTTTCATGAACCACACCCAGTGTCATTGCATGTCTATTATTCTCATGAACCACACATGGATCCACCAGTGTCATTGCATGTGTGTTCTTTTCATGAACCACATCCAATTTCATTGGATGTGTGTTCTTTTCACAAACCACATAAGGATCCTCTAGTGTCATTGCATGTATGTTCTTTTAATGAACCACAGCTAGAGTCATTCACTAGTGGAAAAAGGGCCTCCAGTCCCGGCTCGTAAGGGGCTTTAGTCCCGGTCCTGGTAACCGGGACTGGAGGGGTGGGACGAAAACCCCCCACCCCCACTAGTCCCGGACCGCTTACCATCCGGGACCAATGGGTATCCACGTGACCGTCTCTGCGGGCGCTGGGTGCCCCCCATTAGTCTCGGTTCGTATTACGAACCAGGACAAATGGTTCTCTGCGGCGGCAGAAGTTTAGGCACTTCTCTGCCGCGGCAGAGAATTCAATTTGTATATTTTTTTCTCTTTTTCATTTAAAAATAGTTTTCTACGTTACTGCATACCATACAAGTTCGTGCATTCATAAGATAACTTCTCTTAAGATCGAGCATACAAATATATACATGATCGTGATAGTTACATGGAGATTACAATTCGACGATTTAATTACACGGTCGGGGATCATCGGTAGCGCCTATTCACGCTAAATTCCTCGGCGTCATCTATCATCTTGTTCATCAAGAATCCTGCCAGTTCTTCAGCAATTCCTAGTACACGTTGCTTTGGTAGGAGCTGATCCCGCATTCTCTCGAACTATATAAGAAAAGGAGATCAATATGAATATCAATCATGATAACAAAAAGTGACGGTAATAAGATAGTGTTGTGAATGTATTACTTACATCGACTCTATAATCTTTGTGCTCAGTGGAAAACGTGCGAATGAACTCGCAAATGTAGAATCCACATAGATTCGTCCCCTGTGGCTGTCTCGCGCACTTTACGAGAATAGAATTCAATCAAAATTATAATCTAGCATCATAATTGTTTTGAAACTAGAAGTAAAGAGATGCGCGAACATATCACGTATTACTTACCGAGACCGGAGTAAACGTCAGCTCCTTACTAAAGGAACCCTTAACCTACTCTTGAACATGCTCCAAACCCTGCCCGGCAAATAAAATGAATGAATGAGTTATTTATTACGTGATATCTCAGGAAATCAAATAAAGAGACCGATGTAGCACGGAAATTACCTCTGGAGCATGTCCTGCATGTCCCTAAACTGTTCCAGGGGTCTCTTCGATGGGTCCATGACTTCAACTCTTCCCTTATCAAGTTGAATGTCCATGAGAATCCAGTGGAAACTGCACACGTTTATATATACATCAGTAACTCATCAATTACATTTAACATCGAGTAAGAAAAAGTGAATGTGTACAACATAGTAAGACCCTCACCAGAAATTATAAGGAAACAGTATGTGGTCACAGAAATGTTGCTCTGTTAGAAACCTTAGAAGGTTTTCCTGCGTCTCCACGGGTTTATCCTTTAGCGACTTACAATGTATTTTATCTGGGTCAATGAACCCAACACTAAAGAGTGACCTTCTTTTACATTCCATGATCTTCATTCTGCATAATAACAGAGTACAAAAGTATATAATGAGGATAATTATATGCAATGAACTGAACAACTGAAAAAATGAACAACTTATATATAGACAATAAATTCAACAACTTACAGACAATAGCAACTCATGAGACTTTTGTCGAGGGCATCGAAACTGTATAACTAGAAGAGTTCCGGAAACTCCACATGGACCTCTTCTTCTCGGAAGTAGTAGTCATGTGGGACTTTCGCCACGATCATTATTCTCTCATGGTTTACGGCTTTCAAGTACCAGTTATGTAAACTCCGCATTTGTGTTGGCAATTGTTGGAACTGCTCAAAGCTGACCAGAGGCTTGCCTGGGACATATGTAGGGATTACCTGAGCCTTGGGTAACTTGTCGTCCTGGGCACCTAGCAATTCCTCAACAGTCACATTCATAGCGGCCACAGGCTTCTTAGCTTCTTCCATATCCTGCTGGGGAGTGTCATAGGATAACACCTGGAGGGGTGGGATCGGTTTTTTGGCCTGTTTCCCGAGCTGGGGGACGTCCATTCTTTTCCCGGTTGCACTTTGACCTGATGATTTGCTCCATATATACTCCATATATATACAATATATACTCCATATATACTATACACATATATACTATACTCCATATATACTATACTCCATATATACTATACACATATATACTATACTCCATATATATACAATATACTATATCTATTATATTACAATATTCTATATCTAAAAGATACAAGAAATAAAAAAACATATATATATACTATATATATTCTATTACTATACACAAACATATATATATACTATATCTATATACTAGTAGTAATTATTAACATAAAAAAGATACACGAAATAAAAAAACATATATACAAAATACTATATCTATAATATACTATAAAATATACTATATACAATATACTATATCTATAATATACTATAAAAAAACATATATACAATATACTATATCTATAATATACTTAAAAAACATATAATATATATACAATATACAATATACTATATATACAATATACTATAAAAAAGATAAACAAAATTAGAAAAAAAAGTTGCCAGGGCTGGTAGGGATAGAGAGAGGCAGCGCGGTCGGGGGCGCTGCCCGGGCTCGCCGGGGCCGGGGATGGAGGAGGCACGGTATGTGGCGGGGGGAGGGAGTTACCTCCGGTGGGGCTCGCCGGGGCCGAGGACGATGGAGGAGGCGCGGCGCGTGGCGGGGCAGACGTCCCCGGCGTTTGGAGAGGCGGAGGCACGGCGGGGCGGCTGGAGAGGCGGCGAGGCAGTCCAAATTTGGCAGCCTGTCGGCGTCGTCGTCATCCTCGCATGCGTCTGCTGAGTGTGGAGATGGAGATTGGGGGAGCAGCGCGTATTTAAGTGGATGAACCTTTAGTCCCGATCCGTGGCTCGCCCCGGGACTAAAGGCCATTTAGTCCGGGTGCGACCTTTAGTCCCGGTCCGTGGCTTGCGCCGGGACTAAAGGCTTTTCGGCACTGCCCACGGGGTGCGCGCCAACAGCACCCTTTAGTCCCGGGTCATGCCACAACCCGGGACTAAAGGCCCCTTTTTAAAAAATTGACTATAACCTCTGTTTCTCGCCTTATTGCATACCATGTTATTAAATAAACTACTATATATCAATATTATTAAATCTGATAAAAGTTTACAATATTTTAGGGTTTAGGGTTTAGGGTTTTGGGTTTAGGGTTTAGGGTTTAGGGTTTCGGGTTTAGGATTTAGGGTTAGGGGTTAGGGTTTAGGGTTTCGGGTTTAGGGTCTAGAGTTTTGGGTTTAAGGTTTAGGGTTTAGGGTTAGGGTTTCGGGTTTAGGGTTTAGAGTTTTGGGTTTAGGGGTTAGGGTTAGGGTTTAGGGTTTCAGGTTTAACTATTATATTTACGGTTTAGGGTTTAGCACCTTAGTCCCGGTGTCTAGCATTTTCTGTTTTATAAAATAATTATTCTAACTAGTCAAACTATTAACCATTTTGCCATTTTCATGTGATTATGTCTCTGCGATGGTCTTCCTCCGGCGAAACCCTAGACCGGTGGCCCCGGATCGTCTACCCCTATAGCTTTCTCCGTACGAGGGTAGCGCGGTGGACATTTCTTTTTGTTTTGGTTTGTTTAGGATATATGTACATGGAGAGCGAATGTTGGGCCAACTTTGCCACATTCCAGGCCCCGGTTGTCCCGCGGCGGGAGTTTTCATGTACAGATCTAGGATTTCACTAAGTGTTAACGCATGTCCGGGAAGGGGGTCACACCTGGGGCCTACACATGGCACCTACCAACCTTGCACCACTCTCACATACATATCCTAGGGGCACATGCAAGTTTTCATGTGATTCCGACGCTCCGGTGGTCTTCCTTCGACGAAACCCTAGACCGGGGGCCACGCGCGCCAAGTTTATGAATTAATACCCTTTTTGGAATATTACTGTAAGTATTTGTCGTGATTATTTAAATAGGATTAATACCCTTTTTGGAGTAATAAATTCATCAGAAAATAATTACTAATCAGAAAATTGCAAATAATATGACTACAGAATCACAAGAAAGATTAGAACCTGGTTATGAATTAAAATTGCAAGTTTACTGTAAGAATATCCTACGGCGACCGTTAGGGTTTCGGGTTTCGGCGCACATATGTATCTCAACATGGAAATCAATGTCATATTTGTTCCCCTTTAGTCCCGGTTTCGTGTTTCGACCGTATTTTTTTATTATTTTATTACAAAAAATAAGCCCCTTTAGTCCCGGTTGATAAAAAATTCGTGCGAAACTGGTACTAAAGGTCTGTTTCTTCCTGCCTTATTTTTTCCCGCCCGTTTTCTTCCTGCCTTTTCCACTGCTTCCCTCCTCTGACTTACCGCCATTTCTCACTATATATATGTAGGCTTGGTCGTTGCCATAGCACATCTAGACTCATATCTGCCGCCTCTCTCCACTCTCTCCCATGGCTTCCACCATACCTCTAACCCCTAGGGAGGCGGAGGCGCTTTGCGCCTCGAACTACCCCTGCCCACCGGGCTACCACGTCCCCACCGGCTGGATGCTGAGCGCTGGAGGCGTGCCAGTCCCTCCTGTCCCTCTAGGTGTGGAGCGCCAGATGGCCATCACGAACCACTACTACCTCGAGCTCACGCCAGAGCAGCGGAGGAATCCCAACTGGCATCCCGACTATTTTCCGACTTGGGAAGCCTTCTTCATCAATCGGCATGAGAGGGCGCTCGCCAGGCACGAGGAGGACGGCCCACCTCCTTCGAACTTCAACAAGGCCGGCCGGCGGCTGTGGTGGCGTGGCCGGACTCTCCAGAGTGTCATGGCCTACAACACGACCGGCAATAACCCCCGCCTGTGGTACCCTCAAATCCAGCCCACGCGTGCCCAACCTTCAAGGTTCGACTACGACGACCCTGACAACGACAGCGATGACGGCGCCGGCGACTATGACGACTACAGTGGTGCGTATTACAGGGCTAGGCAGGAGCATGACTGAATCACTCCAACATTAGGCATGTTTCTTAATTTTCAGTTGTGCTATGTATCTTAATTTTCAGTTGTGCTATGTATCCTTAGTGTTTGTGGGTTCCTTCTCTTGTGATGGTTCCTTCTCTTTGGGTGATCAGCTCCCGCGGCTCAGAACCCGGTCGTCAACGTCTAGTTTGATTGAGCAAGATGTATTAAATGAAAGGGGACCTTTATGTCCCAAATAAAAGGTTTAATACATTACATAGATTTATGTCTCAAATAAAAGGTTTAATACATTATTACACATCACCAACATCTAGTGTTGTGGTTTTCTTCTGCACCGTAGCCATGGAGAATCTTCATAATTTAACAGGATGCTTGGGTCAGTTTTCACTTTGAAGGGCGGAATTTCATGAAACTTATTGTAATCTTCTGACATGTCTGTCTTGTCATCCACTCCCATGATGTTTCTTTTCCCTGAAAGAACTATGTGGCGCTTTGGCTCATCGTATTCTGTATTCTTTTGCTTATCTTTCCTTTTTCTCGGTTTGGTAGACATGTCCTTCACATAGAAAACCTGAGCCACATCATTGGCTAGGACGAATGGTTCATCCATGTACCCAAGATTGTTGAGATCCACTGTTGTCATGCCGTACTTTTGCTCTACATGTACCCCGCCTCCTGTCAGCTTGACCCATTTGCACCGAAACAAAGGGACCTTAAAAGTAGGTCCATAGTCAAGTTCCCATATCTCCTCTATGTACCCATAATATGTGTCCTTCTGCCCATTGTCATCTGTTGCATCAAAGCGGACACCACTGTTTTGGTTGGTGCTCATTTTATCTTGGGCGATCGCGTAAAATGTATTCCCATTTATCTCGTACCCTTGGAAAGTACATATAGTCGAAGATGGTAACCTGGCCAATGAGTACAACTCATCTCCAACAGTGGTGTTATTCATGAGATGTGTCTGCAACCAACTGCCAAAATTCTTCTCGTGTTCCCCTTTAATCAAGGTTTCAGGCTTCCCCGGGTTTTCGGAGCGTAGAATATTCTTGTGTTTCTCGATATACGGAGCCACCACGGTGGAATTGTGTAGAACTGTGTAGTGTGCTTGAGTGAAAGAATGCCCGTCCCTACATACCATTGATTTCCTTCCTAGTGTGCCTTTTCCAGTCATCCTCCCCTCATACCGAGATTCAGGAACACCAATCGGCTTAAGGTTAGGAAGAAAGTCAACACAAAACTCAATGACCTCCTCTGTTCCATAGCCCTTGGAGATGCTTCCTTATGGACTAGCACGGTTATGAACATATTTCTTTAAGACTCCCATGAACCTCTCGAAGGGGAATATTTTGTCTAGAAACACAGGACCGAGAATTCTAATCTCTTCGACTAGGTGAACTAGGAGGTGCGTCATAATATTGAAGAAGGATGGCGGGAACAACAACTCGAAGCTGACTAGATATTGGACCACATCAATCTGTAACCCTGATAGAATTTCTCGATCGATTACCTTCTGAGAAATTGCATTGAGGAATGCACATACCTTCACAATGGCTAGTCGAACATTTTCTGGTAGAATTCCCCTCAATGCAACCGAAAGCAATTGCGTCATAAGCACGTGGCAGTCATGAGACTTTAGGTTTTGAAATTTTTTCTCTTTCATATTTACTATTCCCTTTATATTTGACGAGAAGCCAGACGGGACCTTGATACTGAAAAGGACTTCAAAAAATATTTCCTTCTCTTCTTTGGTAAGAGCGTAGCTGGCAAGCCCTTGAAACTGCCCTGGATGCTTGCCGTCTCGTCCTTTATGATGTTGCTGGTCCTCCCGTGCTGCCGGGGTATCTTTTGACTTCCCGTACAAGCCCAGGAAGCCTAGAATATTAACGCAAAGATTCTTCATCAGGTGCATCACGTCGATTGCAGAGCGGACCTCATGCACTTTCCAATAGGGTAGCTCCCAAAATATAGATTTTTTCTTCCACATGGGTGCATGTCCGTCGGCGTCTTTCGGAACAGGTTGTCCTCCAAGACCCTTTCCAAAGATTACATCCAAATCCTTGACCATACCAAATACATCAGCACCACTACGGGGGACAGGCTTCGTCCGGGTTTCTGCCTTGCCATTGAAATGCTTGCCTTTCTTTGTTAAGGGATGACTAGGCGGAAGAAAATGACGATTGTACGGGTACACATTCTTTGTACATTTATCCAGATATATACCTTCAGTCTCATCCAAATAGTGCGTTCATGCATTGTATCCTTTGCTCGTTTGTCCTGAAATGTTACTAAGAGCAGGCCAATCATTGATGGTTACGAACAGCAACGCTTGTAGGTCAAATTCCTGCTGTTTGTTCTCATCCCACACACGTACACCTGGTTTGTCCCACAACTGTAGAAGTTCATCAACTAATGGCCTTAGGTACACATCAATGTCGTTGCCGGGTTGCTTCGGGCCTTGGATGAGCACTGGCATCATAATGAACTTCCGCTTCATGCGCAACCAAGGAGGAAGGTTGTAGATACATAGAGTCATGGGCCAGGTGCTATTAATGCAGTTCTGCTCCCCAAAAGGATTCATGCCATCGGTACTTAGACCAAACCATAAGTTCCTTGCGTCACCAGCAAAGTCCGGGAAGTCTCTCTCGATTTTTCTCCACTGCCGACCATCAACAGGGTGCCTCAACATCCCGTCTTTCTTACGGTCTTCCATGTGCCATCGCAACAACTTGGCATGCTCTTTATTTCTGAACAAACGTTTCAACCGTGGTATTATAGGAGCATACCACATCACCTTGGCAGGAACCCTCTTCCTGGGTGGCTCGCCCTCAACATCACCAGGGTCATCTTTTCTGATCTTATACCGCAATGCAGTGCATACCGGGCATTTATCCATATTCTCGTACTTCTCAAAGCAATAGAGGATGCAGTCATTAGGGCATGCATGTATCTTCTGCACGTCTAATCCTAGAGGGCAGACAAGTTTCTTTGCTTCGTACGTACTAGAGGGCAATTGGTTATTTCTTGGAAGCAGCTTCTTCATTATTACAAGCAACTTTTCAAATCCCGAGTCAGTCATACCGGTCTTTGCCTTTCACTTCAACAATTCCAGTGTGCCACCCAGCTTCTTCTAGCCATCTTCACAAGTTGGGTACAAAAATTTGTTGTGGTCCTGTAACATCTTCTCAAACTGCAACCTCTCCTTTTCTGTGTCGTAGTCTCGCCTTGCATCACTAATGACCCGACCAAAATCATCAACGGGCTCATCTGGTTCCCGTTCTTCACCCCCTTCTTCTTCATTATCTTCAACTGCGGTATCATCGTATTCAGGGAACATAGATCGGTAGTTGTCATCATCGTTCTCTTCTTCATCGCCGTCTTCCATCATAACCCCTCTTTCTCCGTGCTTGGTCCAAACATTATAGCCGGACATGAAATCGGACCGAAGCAGGTGGCTCTAAATGACTCTTGAGGAAGTGTGAGCCTGCTCATTCTGACATTCAACACATGGACAACACATAAAACCATCCCGCCGCCTGTTCGCCTCGGCCACAAGGAAAAAAGAATGCACGCCTTGTCTGTAAGTGTTAGAGTGTCGGTCACCGTACATCCATGGGTGGCTCATCTGCATCATACAACCATGCATATATATCAAACGCAATCACGATGCTTAAATTAGTACCGCACGGTCAAAACGAGAAAATAGTTGCTAACCTTTTAGGACACTTCAAAAAAAGGGGAGAAACCTTAAGTGTCGCTCTGGCACCTCATATCATGTTTTATCTTGTGTGAACTCAAGTGGCATCGCTCTAACAGGCATTTCACCGAACACCTCTAGTGCATATGAAGAAAAAAAGTTAGCACAAAGTTATACCCAACTCACATAAGAAAAAAACAGGAGAGAGTGGAGGGCTAGGTGCATATATATAGGGCCAGACCATTAGTCCCGGTTTGAGACACAAACCGGGACTAATGGTTCTGCCAGGACCACGCGGGCGTGCCCAGACCCACTAGTCCCGGTTTGTGTCTCAAACCGGGACTAGTGGCCTCTCACGGACCGGGACACAGAATTCGATGACCTCAGGCCGTCCGATTCGGACCATTAGTCCCGGCCCCAGCCATGGCCGGGACTAGTGGCCCGAACCAAAGGCCCTTTTTCTACTAGTGATTGCATGTGTGTTGTTCTGACAAACCACATAAGGATCCACCAATGTCATTTGATGTGTGTTATTTTCATGAACCACAAACAGTGTCATTGCATGTGTGTTCTTCTCACGAACCACACATGGATCCACCGGTATCATTGCATGTCTATTCTTTTCATGAACCACAGCCAGTGTCATTGGATGTGTGTTCTTCTCACAGACCACACATGGATCCACCACTGTCATTGGATGTGTGTTCTTTTCATTAACCATAGTTAGAGTCCTTGGATGTGTTTTCTTCTCACAAACCACACATGGATCCACCAGTGTCATTGCATGTGTGTTCTTTTCATGAACCATAGCTACAGTCATTGCATGTCTGTTCTTTCCACAAACCACATATGGATCCACTAGTGTCATTGGATGTGTGTTATTTTCATGAACCACATCTAGAGTCATTGCATGTGTGTTCGTGTCACAAACCACATAAGGATACACCAGTGTCATTGCATGTGTGTTCTTCTCATGAACCACATCTAGAGTCATTGCATGTCTGTTCTTCTCACAAACCACACATGGATCCACCAGTGTCATTGCATGTGTGTTCTTCTCATGAACCACATATAGAGTCATTGGATGTGTGTTCTTTTCATGAACCACAGCTAGAGTGATTGCATGTATGATCTTTTCACAAACCACATATGTATCCACTAGTGTCTTTGCATGTCTGTTCTTTTCATGAACCACACCCAGTGTCATTGCATGTCTGTTCTTCTCATAAACCACACATGGATCCACCAGTGTCATTACATGTGTGTTCTTCTCATGAACCACATCTAGAGTCATTGCATGTCTGTTATTCTCACAAACCACATAATAATACACCAGTGACATTGCATGTGTTTTCTTTTCATGAACCACACCCAGTGTCATTGCATGTGTGTTCCTCTCGCAGACCACACATGGATCCACTAGTGTCATTGCATGTGTGTTCTTCTCATGAACCACATCGAGAGTCATTGCATGTCTGTTCTTCTCACAAACCACATATGGATCCACTTGTGTCATTGAAATGTGTGTTCTAATCATTAACCAGAGCTAGAGTCATTGCATGTGTGTTCTCTTCAGAGACCACACATGGATCCACCGGTGTCATTGCATGTGTGTTCTTTTTACTAACAACAACTGGAGTCTTATACCACATATGAATCTACCAGTGTCATTCAAATGTGTGTTCTCTTCAAAGACCACACATGGATCCACCAGTGTCATTGCATGTGTGTTCTTTTTACTAACAAGAACTGGAGTCATTGCATATGTGTTCTTTTCACATGCCACATATGGATCCACCTGTGTCATTGAAATGTGTGTTCTCTTCAGAGACCACACATGGATCCACCAGTGTCATTGCATGTGTGTTCTTTTCATTAACCACAACCAGAGTCATTGCATGCCTGTTCCTCTCACAAACCACACATGGATCCACTAGTGTATTTTGCAAGTGTTTTATTCTCATGAACCACAGCTAGAGTCATTGGTTGTGTGTTATTTTCACAAACCACACAGGTATCATTGCATGTCTGTTCTTTTCATGAACCACATCTAGAGTCATTGCATGTGTGTTCTTCTCACAAACCACTAATGGATCCACCAGTGTCATTGGATGTGTGTTCTTTTCATTAAGCACAGTTAGAGTCATAGGATGTGTGTTCTTCTCACAAACCACACATGGATCCACCAGTGTCATTGGATGTGTGTTCTTTTCATGAACCATAGCTAGAGTCATTTCATGTCTGTTATTTCCACAAACCACATATGGATCCACCTATGTCATTGGATGTGTGTTCTTTTCATGAACCACAGCTAGAGTCATTGCATGTGTGTTCTTCTCACAAACCACCATAGGATACACCAGTGTCATTGCATGTGTGTTATTCTCATGAACCACATCTAGAGTCATTGCATGTCTGTTATTCTTAGAAACCACATAAGGTTACACCAGTGTCATTGCATGTGTTTTCTTTTCATGAACCACACCCAGTGTCATTGCATGTGTGTTCCTCTCACAGACCACACATGGATCCACCAGTGTCATTGCATGTGTGTTCTTCTCATGAACCACACCCAGAGTCATTGCATGTCTATTCTTTTCACAAACCACATATGGATCCACCTGTGTCATTGAAATGTGTGTTCTTATCATTAACCATAGCTAGAGTCATTGCATGTGTGTTCGATTCAGAGACCACACATGGATCCACTAGTGACATTCCATGTGTGTTCTTTTTACTAACAACAACTGGAGTCATTGCAGGTGTGTTCTTTTCACATACCACATATGGATCCACCTGTGTCATTGAAATGTGTGTTCTCTTCAGATACCACACATGGATCCACCAGTGTCATTGCATGTGTTTTCTTTTCATGAACCACAGCTAGAGTCATTGCATGTCTGTTCCTCTCACAAACCACACATGGATCTACCAGTGCCATTGCATGTGTGTTCTTCTCATGAACGACAGCTAGAGTCATTGGATGTGTGTTATTTTCACAAACCACACATGGATCCACCGGTATCATTGCGTGTCTATACTTTTCATGAACCACAGCCAGTGTCATTGCATGTGTGTTCTTCTCACAAACCACACATGGATCCACCAGTGTCATTGGATGTGTGTTCTTTTCATTAACCATAGTTAGAGTCATTGGATGTGTGTTCTTCTCAAAGCACACATGGATCCACTAGTGTCATTGCATGTGTGTTCTTTCATGAACCACAGCTATAGTCATTACATGTCTGTTCTTTCCACAAACCACATATGGATCCACCAGTGTCATTGGATGTGTGTTCTTTTCAAGAACCATAGCTAGAGTCATTTCACATGTGTTCTTCTCACAAACAACATAAGGATACACCAGTGTCATTGCATGTGTGTTCTTCTCATGAACCACATCTAGAGTCATTGCATGTCTGTTCTTCTCACAAACCACACATCAATCCACCAGTGTCATTGCATGTGTGTTCTTCTCAAGAACCACAGCTAGAGTCATTGGATGTGTGTTCTTTTCATGAACCACAACTAGAGTCATTGCATGTGTGTTCTTCTCACAAACCACATAAGGATACACCAGTGTCATTGCATGTGTGTTCTTCTCATGAACCACATCTAGAGTCATTGCATGTCTTTTCTTTTCACAAACCACACATGGTTCCACCAGTGTCATTGCATGTGTGTTCTTCTCATGAACCACAGCTAGAGTCATTGGATGTGTGTTATTTTCATGAACCACAGCTAGAGTGATTGCATGTCTGTTCTTTTCACAAACCACATAAGGATACACCAGTGTAATTGCATGTGTGTTCTTCTCATGAACCACATCTAGAGTCATTGCATGTCTGTTCTTCTCACAAACCACACATGGATCCACCAGTGTCATTGCATGTGTGTTCTTCTCATGAACCACAACTAGAGTCATTGCATGTGTGTTCTTCTCATGAACCACATCTAGAGTCATTGCATGTCCGTTCTTCTCACAAACCACACATGGATCCACCAGTGTCATTGCATGTGTGTTCTTCTCATGAACCACAACTAGAGTCATTGGATGTGTGTTTGTTTCATGAACCACAGCTAGAGTCATTACATGTCTGTTCTTCTCACAAACCACATATGGATCCACCAGTGTCATTGCATGTCTGTTCTTTTCATTCGACCACACCTAGTGTCATTGCATGTGTGTTCTTCTCATAAACCACATATGGATCCACCAGTGTCGTTGCATGTGTGTTCTTCTCATGAACCAGATCTAGAGTCATTCCATGTCTGTTATTCTCACAAACCACATAAGGATACACCAGTGTCATTGCATGTATTTTATTTTTATGAACCACACCCAGTGTCATTGCATCTGTGTTCTTATCACAAACCACACATGGATGCACCAGTGTCATTGCATGTGTGCTCTTCTCATGAACCACACCCAGAGTCATTGCATGTCTGTTCTTCCCACAAACCACATAAGGATCCACAAGTGTCATTGGATGTGTATTCTTTTCATGAACCACACCCAGTCTCATTACAATTGTGTTGTTCTCCCAAACCACACATGGATCCACCGGTATCATTGCATGTCTATTCTTTTCATGAAGCATAGCCAGTGTCATTGCATGTGTGTTCTCGCCACAAACCACACATGGCTCCACTAGTCTCATTGCATGTTTGCTCTTTTCATTAACTATAGTTAGATTCATTGCATGTGTGTTCTTTTCACAACCACAGCTAGAGTCATTGCATGTGTGTTCTTCTCACAAACCACATAAGGATACACCAGTGTCATTGGATGTGTGTTCTTCTCATGAACCACAGCTAGAGTCATTGCATGTCTGTTCTTCTTACAAACCACATAAGGATACACCAGTGTCATTGCATGTGTGTTCCTTTCATGAACCACACCCAGTGTCATTGGATATTTGTTCCTCTCATAAACCACACATGGATCCACCAGTGTCATTGCATGTTTTCTCTTTTCGTTAACCACAGTTAGAGTCATTGCATGTGTATTCTTTTTACAAACCACATATGGATCCACTATGTCATTGCATGTGTGTTCTTCTCACAAACCACATAAGGATCCACCACTGTCATTGGATGTGTGTTCTTTTCATGAACTACACCGAGTGTCATTGCATGTCTATTCCCCTCACAAACCACACATGGATCCACCAGTGTCATTGCATGTGTGTTCTTCTCATGAACCATAGCTAGAGTCATTGGATGTGTGTTCTTTTCATGAACCACAGCTAAAGTCATTGCCTGTGTGTTCTTCTCACAAACCACATAAGGATACACCAGTGTCATTGCATGTCTTTTCTTTTCATTCGACCACACCTAGTGTCATTGCATGTGTGTTCTTCTCATAAACCACATATGGATCCACCACTGTCATTGCATGTGTGTTCTTATCATGAACCAGATCTAGAGTCATTCCATGTCTGTTATTCTCACACACCACATAAGGATACACCAGTGTCATTGCATGTATTTTATTTTCATGAACCACACCCAGTGTCATTGCATCTGTGTTCTTATCACAAACCACACATGGATCTACCAGTGTCATTTCATGTGTGCTCTTCTCATGAACCACACCCAGAGTCATTGCATGTATGTTCTTCTCACAAACCACATAAGGATCCACCAGTGTCATTGGATGTGTATTCTTTTCATGAACCACACCCAGTGTCATTACAATTGTGTTGTTCTCACAAACCAGACATGGATCCACCGGTATCATTGCATGTCTATTCTTTTCATGAACCACAGCGAGTGTCATTGCATGTGTGTTCTCGTCACAAACCACACATGGATCCACTAGTCTCATTGCATGTCTGCTCTTTTCATTAACTATAGTTAGAGTCATTTCATGTGTGTTCTTTTCACAACCACAGCTAGAGTCATTGCATGTGTGTTCTTCTCACAAACCACATAAGGATACACCAGTGTCATTGGATGTGTGTTCTTCTCATGAACCACAGTTAGAGTCATTGCATGTCTGTTCTTGTTACAAACCACTTAAGGATACACCAGTGTCATTGCATGTGTGTTCTTTTCATGAACCACACCCAGTGTCATTGGATGTTTGTTCCTCTCATAAACCACACATGGATCCACCAGTGTCATTGCATGTTTTCTCTTTTCATTAACCACAGTTAGAGTCATTGCATGTGTATTCTTTTCACAAACCACATATGGATCCACTATGTCATTGCATGTGTGTTCTTCTCACAAACGACATAAGGATCCACCAGTGTTATTGGATGTGTGTTCTTTTCATGAACCACACCCAGTGTCATTGCATGCCTGTTCCTCTCACAAACCACACATGGATCCACCAGTGTCATTGCATGTGTTTTCTTCTCATGAACCATAGCTAGAGTTATTAGATGTGTGTTCTTTTCATGAACCACAACTAGAGTCATTGCCTGTGTGTTCTTCTCACAAACCACATAAGGATACAATAGTGTCCTTGCATGTGTGTTCTTCTCATGAACCACATCTAGAGTCATTGCATGTCTGTTCTTCTCACAGACAACACAAGGATCCACCAGTGTCATTGGATGTTTGTTCTTTTCATGAACCACACCCATTGTCATTGGATGTGTGTTCTTCTCACAAACCACACATGGATCCACCAGTGTCATTGCATGTGTGTTCTTCTCATGAACCACAGCTAGCGTCATTTGCATGTCTATTATTCTCACAAACCACATAAGGATACACCAGTGTCATTGGATCTATGTTATTCTCATGAACCACACCCAGTGTCATTGCATGTGTGTTCCTCTCACAATGTACACATGGATCCACCAGTGTCATTGGATGTGTGTTCTTTTCATGAACCTCACCCAATGTGATTGCATGTGTGTTCTTCTCACAAACCACACATGGATCCGACAGTGTCATTGCATGTGTGTTATTCTCATGAACCACACATGGATCCACCCAGTGTGATTGCATGTCTGTTCTTTTCACAAACCTCATAAGGATCCACCAGTGTCATTGGATGTGTGTTCTTTTCATGAACCACACCCAGTGTCATTGCATGTGTGTCCTTCTCACAGACCACACATGGATCCACCAATGTCATTGCATGTGTGTTCTTCTCATGAACCACATCTAGAGTCATTGTATGTCTATTCTTCTCACAAAGTACACATGGATCCACCAGTGTCATTGCATGTCTGTTCTTTTATGATCCACAGCTAGAGTCATTGCATGTTTGTTCTTCTCACAAACCACACAAGGATCCACCGGTGTCATTGCATGTCTGTTCTTTTCATGAACCACAGCCAGAATCATTGCATGTCTGTTCTTCTCACAAACCACACATGCATCCACCAGTGTCATGGCATGTCTGCTCTTTTCATGAACCACAACTAGAGTCATTGCATGTTTGTTCTTCTCAAAAATGACATATGACACTATATCACCAGTGTCTTTGCATGTGTGTTCCTCTCATAAGCCACATATAGATCCACCCAGTGTGATTGCATGTGTGTTATTCTCACAAACCACATAAGGATCCACCAGTGTCATTGGATGTGTGTTCTTTTCGTAAACCACATATGGATCCTAACCTTAGGAGAGCCCTAATCTTAGCACCCCAATGGGTGGCCGTTAGACCGAGTCTTCTAGAAGGCACGCCGTAACACAGTTGTTCTACTTGACGATTGTTACATACCGTTTGATCGGGGCGCTTGGACGATTGGGATGGTTTTCGTGAGAGCGATCCGCGAGTAGGCTGTTCTTCGGCATGATTGGCCACGCTTGCTCTGGACAAACTGGCAACACCGGGTGCTCCCCTGTTGCGAGTGTCACGACTCACGTGTTCAGTGGGCCATATCCTAGTGTCACATCCCCATTACTTCTCTTCCTCCCTGTACTTCTCTTCCTTCCCCTCGAAGCCACTTTCCCCACTTCACTCCCATCCTGCCGTAGCCGCAAGTCGACGACGCCTCCATCCCAATCCCCTCTCTGGCAGCCACCCCCAGCCCCCCCTCTTGCCATGGGTTCAAGGGGAGACGGCGAGGAAACACGTCGTGATGACAGAGACAGTGATTTCGATGTGAGTTGTCTCATCTCTATCTCTATCATATGTGGCCAGTTATCTATTTTTTGAGCTAGATCTACTCTGTTTACTCATGCGCGTATGATGTGTTAGGCCAACCAGACGATGTATGACTTCGACTATCACGGTTTAGCAGATGAAGACAGTCCTCTGCTATGTAAACATGGATATGTGCCCGCTAAATTTGTAGTTTTGAAGGACGAAACGCAGGGAGGAGGTTTCTACGGTGTCAAGGACATCGTGCAATGATGCAAGGCGGAAGTTGCGGTGTTGACAAATGGGTAGATCCAGAGTGGCCCAAATCAATGCAGAAAACGCTGGACAAACTATCGGAAATGACTGTTGAGTTGAAAGAATCCGTATTCATCTCACTTCTTGACAGTTTTGAGATGAGGCTATGGGAACCAGTTGACACGACCAAGCATAAGCGAGATCTCAGGTGGGTGCAATACAAGGTTAGCACAGTCGAGAAGGAGAGGGACGTGGCGTTGGCCCTGAAGGCTAAAGCATAGCAAGAACTGACTCAAGCAAGGAATGATCTTCACCAGGCCAAAGTCCTGCAGTTCACAACTACGAGTATTGACAAGTGCATGAGGAAAAATGCAGAGAAACAATTGAAGCTGTGCAAGGAAGATGCTAAAAGGAAGGAGCAGATGATTCGATCCTTGCTCTCACAGGAAGATGCGCATCGGGCTAAGATTAGGAAGATGAAGGAGATGTGTGATAAATAGTTCTATTTAGCTTGAGCTCCATGCCTTTTTAAGTTGTAATAGTTGTACTTGTTGACCTGGCGGTCTGAACTATTGGCCCCGGAGGCTTGGGAGGAAAAAAATTGGTCGTCCGTTAATCTGTCTTAACCCTGCATTACTTCCTTTTGTCTGACCAATGCCCCTTGGATATTCTGCCCGTCGCTTCGTCGTCCTCGTGTACAAATAGGAGGCGCCACAGCGCGTCGCTTCGTCGTCCATCCCCTCGCCTTCTCCAATCTCCACCACGTCATCGCTTCGTCATCCATCCCCTCGCTCCCTCTCCAATCTCCACCGTGTTGCCATGGAGATGCCCACGCTGAAATTCTACGAGGCGGTGATGTTGGCGCACTTCGACATCCTCACGCCACCTGCCACGACGGTGCCCCACGGATGGCGCATTAGCTATGCGGGGTTGCTGGTGGCTCCGCTCCTCGTCCCCGGCGGAGCCGAGATGGAGAGCGAAATTGCAGTGTGCCGCCACCAGATGCCCGCGTGGAAGAGGGCACTACCCAGGTACGCGGCAGCCAGCCCGTACTGGCCGTTGCTATTCAAGAAGGAGCAAAATGCCAAGATTGGCAACCGCATTGTTTACGGGCGCGTGGTGCACCGGGATCTCCGCAACTGAGAAGGGTGGGAGAGGTTCTGGTCCGTCCCTGGTGGTCCAAGTACACCGCCATCACCGCCGCTCGCCGCGAAGAGGTGCTCCATCTCGCGAACAATGCGGAAATCGTGGAGGTTCTGTCCGACAATGACGAGGAAGCCGGTGGCTTGGAGGACATCGGCAGCGGAAGTGAAATTGTTGACTAGTGGTTGAATTAATGTAGGATGTGAAATCACACCTGTGTTTAGAAGAATTTGTGGTTGAATTAATGAAATGCCTCGATTTAGATCTCTGTCTCAATTAATTTGTGGAAGAATTTGTGATTTAGATCAATTTCTACCTCGATTTGGATCTCTGTCCCGGATTGGGAACGTGACCGTGGACCAAAGACCCTTTTTCTACTAGTGTATTCTGATATTGGTGGTTTTTTTAAACGTAATCTACGTGGATTGTGCCGCATGCAAATGGCACAACCACAATTTATAAAGTGGAAGTACGTAGACCCGGTTACTGGAGATCCGGGAGCTTCGCCAGATGCAGGGGATGCAGGAGCAGAGAGGCGGTGAGATATACGGGCTCAAGATTAGGCTAGAAAGTGGTACCGATTTCCTCCTCATCTGGGCATTATCGGTTGCCATTGCTGTTTATGATGCCATGTCGTTGTGTGCAGCAGCTGAAATAAGTTGCCGCTTCATGGAGTGTAGCAACTTAAATAATTTATTTCTGTGCCACTTACATTCTGTCGTATTTCGAGACCTCCTGCCCTCAGCAATCGTGGAACCGGTGCTGCGTGTTTTCAGATAGTAGTGGCACAAACACAATTTCGGATTCAACTAATGACTCGGGCATTTCCAAACCCTAATTCGCGGTACATTTTACTCAGTGAACGTGGGTAGATTGTTTCACCCAGCAAAGTTCTACATAGAGCTCCAGAATTTAACCGAATTACATATATAGGTTCAAGTTCAACACATTACTATGCATCTTCATTGCCAGCAACCTTCTTCCGCAGCCTGCGTGCCAAGCCTTCACGTCCACTGGCTTCTTCATTTCCTGCCTTCTTCCTCTTCCTCGGTGCCAATTTTCTTAGCTTCACGTACTCTGCATCGCCGGGACAATGGGCACCAGAATAGTGTTCATCATCATCTTTCCACTCGTTTTTAATTTCTTCTGGCAGAAAAATGACTGGCCCGATAGTCATGTTTCTAACCTTGAGGCGCTTCCTGTCAAAGAAACAAGACTGCTGCATAACTGCCCAATATCTATAGAGTAAATAAAACAAAAATTACAATTCAGAACAAACAAGCGAACCCCAAGAGACTTTTTCTTACCAGGAGCTAATTGGGTTTGAGCAACCACCATGTCCAAGAATAGAAGGGCGACTCCCAGTTGCAGCAGCTTCCACATCCAGTACATCACAATTCAGCTCAAACATGCAAGCCGAAGCATACCTTTTCATCAACCCAATTAGCTGACTGTCACATGTTAGAGGAACC
The DNA here is from genome assembly GCA_916181665.1 of Avena sativa. Lineage (NCBI taxonomy): Eukaryota > Viridiplantae > Streptophyta > Magnoliopsida > Poales > Poaceae > Avena > Avena sativa. The sequence continues at coordinate 422,114,849 of OV702287.1, read as the reverse complement.
ATGATGCCACGTTCATCCATGAAGCTGAAATTTGCAGTCTTCTTTGGCCATAATTCATCATGATTACGCAGAGCAGCAACCATACCAGATATAGTGCAGATCTGCATAGGCGCTTCTTCCATCGTGATACAATGGTGTCCATACCACTTGCCCTTATGGTCGTACCTGAAGAGGACTACCGTAACTAGGTAAAGGTGGTCCACGAAGATCCCACTTGACAGAAAACTATGGACAAAATATGTTTGTTAGCGTTGGGCTAACAAACAATTTTAAGTTCAGTAGCTAGCTAGCAGTTATAATTAGTGCGAATATCAAAGAGAAGGGTAGCTCACCCGCTTGTATCCAGAACTTCTTCTTCCTTGGTAGTAGGATCTGCCATCCTCCGAGCTGCTCGGCTCGTCGGCGGCTATCGTTGTATCGGGAACGACAGTACCTAAGAAGGTTAGAAAGAGGTGTCGGGACTAGCAGGGAAGCTATCGACGGCGTCCGCAGGCGGGATTGGGGACAAGCAAGCATAGCTGGACGTAGGAAGTACCCAGGTTTGGAGCCCTCGTGGTGAGGTAAAACTCCTACTCCTGCCGGTCTGACTATGAGTGGTATGCGAACTGCAAGTGCTCCTCGAGCTGTATTCTCTAGCTACGGTCTTAAATGTATTGAGACCAACCCTTTCTACTGAGGCATTGCCTCTCCTTATATAGGCAGAGAGGCAAAGGTCTCACTGGCCAATCTAACTGGTGGTCCCCACAAGCGGGTCCCAGCCGACTGGTCATCTACAGTAACCGGTACAACCGTGTCCTATTAGAGTACGAGCGGTATGGCTGTCGTGGGCACAGTGAACGCTGTGCGGTCCTGTCGTCAGCACTGGGCAACTTTTCCTGCGTCATCCCCGCAAAGTCTTCAGTATGGCCGAGTAGTTGCCAGTCTTGTCGTCGTACAGGGCATACCGCGCACTGTTACACATGTCGCCATGTCTCGTTAATTGGCTCCGGCTACGCTACTGTAGCCGGCTGCTTCTCGCTGCTTCGGTTACCTCACAGTAGCCGGCTTCACTTGCCTTGTCCGGCTACACTTGACCAGCCGGGCGCGATCCGACTTCCATGTTTCTTGTCCGGTTGGGGTATCCAGGGGTCATCCCCCCGACACTAGCCCCCCGAGCGCATGTGGATTTCGCCCTTAGGTGAAATGTGCATGCGCTCCTTCGTTTGAATTTCTGACCAGCTACGCCTGGCAGTTGCGCTGGCCGTGACGTCAGTGCTGACGCCGGCCACGCGTGCACGCGCCATCATTGCGCGGCGGCGGGCAGTGGAACGTCCCGTCGCACGTCGCCTCAGGAAACTGCCGCCTGACGCTTCGGTTCTCGCTCCGGGATCTTTTGCGCACTCCATGTCTGCACACGGGATCTGGGCGGCGGTTGGGGTGGGGATCGCCTGGATGGGTGCCGCGTGGTGTCGCAGACGGTTTCCCTTCCAGGCCTTTAAAGCTGTGCCTGGGGAGGGCAGTTCCCCTCCTTCGCTTCCCCCGCTCCCAGTTGCCTTTCTCTTCTCCTCTGTGCTCCTGCCTTCCGCGCCTTGTCGCCGTTGCCGCTATAGCCCGTCGCGCCACCCATTTGTCATCGTCGGCGGTACGGGTCAACGCCACTCATCCGTCGCTGCATCTCCCAGCGAGCCGGAGATGGCTGCCGAGCGCGGAGCCTGGTGCGGCTCCTCTGTCATGGGGGACCATATCTAGAAGTACCGTGCCACCCGCGTACTTCCGTCGGAGGAGGAAGTGGAGGTGCGGCTCGCGCCGGCGGGGGAGGTGTCGCCGCATCCGGCGGAGGGAGAACGGGTGATCTTCCTCTCGCACCTGGCGCGTGGGTTCGTGCTACCGGTGCACCCGTTTTTCCTCACCTTCCTTGCCTTCTTCGACCTCCGCCACCACCATCTCGGCGCCAGCGCAATCGGCACGCTGGCGCACTTCATCGCATTCTGCGAGAGCTACCTCAGGATCCAACCGGATCTTGGGCTCTTCCGCCGGCTCTTTCGAGTCCGGCCGCAGGTCCAGTTCACGTAGGGGCTGGTTGTCGTCTGCAGCGGCGCCTCCATCTACTCCCACGTGCAGACTGGCTACCCGAAGTTCCTGCTGCACGACACGGTACGACTGTGGAAGCAGTCGTACTTCTAGGTCCGGAACCTCACCGATGTGGACCGGATCAACCTTCCGGTGTTCCAGGATGTGGAGTCCAGCCGGTAGCACTGGGACTTGAAAATCTATGGAGAGAAGGCGGAGTCAGACGAGATGCTGAAACACATGCACACCCTCGTCATTGCCGGTCTATCCGGCCTCGACATCACCCTCAGCTAGATGTCCAGGTTGATGACGCTGCTGCAGCGGCGAGCACACAAGATGTGCTTCTACTCCGGCCGGCTGGACCTGACCCGGCTGTCTCATCGCGACCCCCGCTACCACAACGTGAAGGAGTGGGTGTGGACGATCACCAAGGAGCGGTTGCCGGAGGGCTGGAAGTTCGGGCTGGCCCCTTACAGCTGTGACAACCGCGCGCCCCGGGTAGGTCCTTCTAGCCGGAATTTTCCTTTGTATTTCTTGCTCTTCTTCTTTTTATCCAACTAATCTCTTGTATTCGACAGATCTTCCCCTGCATCCTTCATGAGGAGGGCGAGGCCCCTCTCTAGACATTCATGCCTGACTTGCCCGAGCCGCGCGCTCATCGGCCAGGCGCAAAGTCGGACGGGGACGGGGATGCCTTCCCCAGCTGGAACGACGAGCCGGCCGCCAATCCTCATGTGGAGGTTGACGAGGGGGAAGAGGCCGAGCCGGTATGACGCCTGGCCATAGACGGCAACTCCAGTCGGTCTAGCGCTGGAGGGAGTGGCCCTAGCAGTTCCAGCGCCAGCTGTCCTGCCGCGGAGGAGCCGGCTCCCGAGAGGAGCCGGACCAGCGCCCTTCCCCCGAGCCGCCTTGGCCGAAAGAAAGGGCCGCCCCCGGTGGTACAAGGGTACGTCTTTCTCCGGGTTCCTTCACCATTTTCTATTTCCTTCGTTTTCTCCCTTTTTGCCTTTGGCTTATTTGCTTCTTTTTCCTTCTTCTCTTCTTCTGTCTTTTTAGCACGCTGGTCTCCTTTGGGGCCGCGAGCCCGGCGCGAGCGTCGACTGGGTCGCCACCCCGTGCGCCGACCATGTCTGCCTCTGTCCCTCCTTCCTCCGAGGCACCGCCTCCGCCACCTCCTCGTGCTGAACCGGCTGCCTCAGCCGGACCGTGGGGTCCCCAACCAACCACGGTGGTCCAACCAGAGACAGTTGAGACCACCTCGCAGGGCAGGGACGGCTCTTCTGCGGGAACATGGAGGGCGGCAACCGGCAAGGAGCTCGTGGTTGTCGGTGAGGACAACTCTTAGGACGAGCCGGGAGAGGAGTGGAGGACAACGATGGTCGCAGCGAAGGAGTCCCTGGCCGCCAATGCCGTGGATGACGACGCCTCCTTCGCCGCCTCACTGACCGATCTCGCCGCCACCCTCGAACTGGTGGTGATGGAGATCCGGCTACTCGAGGCCACAGCCGGCGGGAATCGGTCCTTGGAGCAGAAGCTTGCTGCTGCCAACAGAACCTCCCAGAGTAAGTTTGCTTCATCCAGAATCATTCTTTTTTTATGATAGCTGGTTTTGTTGGAGCCATCCTTGTGTGTGCTCAGCACGAGATTGATTGCCTGAAGAAGGCGAACGACCGGCTGAGCAAGTCCAACTCCACGCTGCGGCTGCAGAATAAGGATTGGCACGCAAAGGTGGATGGTCTGGAGGCCACTGTCAAGGAGCGTGACGCCTCGCTCGCCAGCCGGATCTACGCCTTCAACCTTCTCGAGGCCCAGAACAAGGACCAAGAGAAGGAAATCTAGCGGCTGGCTGCGAAGGAAAAGGCCTTGGTGGAGGAGCTGATGCAAGTTGGGCATACGGCTAAGGGTAAGTTCCCTTTTCTGTCTCCTTAGTCATTCCGGATCCGGTAGCCGGATCTGACTATCTTTTTTCTGACAGCATTTTATCCCGGCATAGACCTGCTGGCGTACAACCGGCTGCAAGAGAACTGGTCGGGATTGCAGCCAACGGCCCAGGAGCTCGTCGTCCTTCTTGGCGAGGAAGCTGCCAAGCTCCGCCAGGCGGCGCAGGCCATCTTCTCCTTCCTATGGCCGGACGCTCTGGTCCCGGTGAGAATGACGCAGCTAGCCGCGAAGGTGGGGGGAGGTGCCGGCTGCCGTGGACCGGCTACGAGACTTGGCAGCGCGATCCGGAGCTGAGATGGCTTTGGCCCTCATGCTCTCGTGGTACAAGGACGTCCGTGTCAAGAAGATCGACGGGGGTTTCCGCACCGGTGCCGACCTTTCCGCCATCCGCTAGGCCCATCCGGAACCCGGGCCTCTGCCATCAAGATTGCGGACTACGTGGATCCCGATGAGGTGCTCACCGACTCAGAGTCCGTCAACACTCCGGATGCGGAGGCCTCGACCCAGCCGGCTAGCGACGCCGGAACCGGATCAGCCGCATCGCCACCTCCACCGCCTGAGACTGCAGCCAGCCAGGGTGCTCCGCATGGCAAGGGCCCCACCGTTTAGCTATCACCCCGGGATGCCGGGTGTATTTGTTTTGTTTTATCTTGTTTAAAACTTGTATGTCTGTACCGGCTGCCGGGTAAACTCATGGGAGCTTTGTCCCCCCTTTCCTTTTAATTTCGATATGGACGAATTTGGTTTGCCTTCAACTTGCATGTTTTTCATGTCCTTGCAGTATTTGCCGGCTGACTTTGTCTGGCTGACTTCGCTTGGCTGAACACCGTTAGCCAGGGGAACTGCAATTCCAGTGGGGGCGCGTCGCCGCACCCACTGGGTGTAGCCCCCGAGATTCGGAGTGGCTGGCGTAGCCAGGTACTTCGAATCTTCTTTCTCTTCTTAAGTCCTCTAGCTTCATTCGACTAGACGCCTCTTAGTCCGTTGCTTCCGTTGGCTAAACGCCTGCAGCCGGGGGAACTAACATTCCAGTGGGGGCACGCCAGCGCACCCACTAGGTGTAGCCCCCAAGATTCGGAGTAGCTGGCGTAGCTAGGTACTTCGAATCTTTTTCTTCTCTTGGTCCTACCCTTGCCCTCATCTGGGCTCCAAATATTCGGCTAAACGCCCTTAACCGGTCGGGAGACTACAAGATTCCACTGGGGGCGCGCGAGCACACCCAATGGGTGTAGCCCCCTATATTCGGAGCGCTTGATGAAGGCAAGGACTTCGAATCTTCTTCTTCTTTTCTTCCTGAATTCCGACTCGAAGTAGTCATAAAAATATATACGTACACATACATTGTCACCTATTAATAGATTAGTCAGCTAAACTGTAGCCGACAGGCGGGTTGTTTTTTTGAACACTAGCTTGTGCCTTTCAGGACATTTAGTCGATTTCCCATGTGCTCTGCTGTTTTCGATGCGTCCTTGCCGGGCAGCCGGGTTGCGGTCTGTGGACAAAACCGAAGGGAGCTGACAGTACATTGCACATGGTACTAATGGCTTAGCAGCCGGATTGTCTTAAGCTAGTTGCGAGGCCGGGATGCCTGATCTGTCGCATCTCCTCCCCGTTTTTCATGTGGGATGCCTCGGGTTTTTGCTCTTGCTAGCCGGATAGCCGGGTTGCAGTCTGTAGCTGAGACAAAGAGTGGGCCTCTGACATCGTCGCACACTACTCAGCCAGTTTGTTTACTTAGCAGGTCGGGCCAGCCGGCAAGCCCCCGGGTAGGGGGTGCCGAAGCCGGAAATCTAAACCGGAAAACAGATGCATGCACATTTCTAGCAAGGATCCCCCGACCATCTCGTAGGGGTCCGCATTTTCATTCATAGGGTTTGCGGGATACATACACTGTCTGGTGACTAGGTGTAAAACGGGCGCAGCAAGGCCGCGTTCCAGGGGCGCTCGATCTCTTCGTCCGACTTGTCCATCTTGTTCTTGCGCGACTACTGCGCGTCGATGAGGTAGTAGGAGTCGTTGGGCAGCGCCCGACTGATGATGAAGGGACCATCCCAGGGTGGCGACAGCTTGTGCATGCCCTTCGTGTCCTGCACCAGCCAGAGGACCAGGTCGCCCTCGGGGAACACGACTAGGCGGATCCGGCCTGAATGGTAGTGGCGTAGTCGTTGCTGGTACTGGGCCGATCTGGACAATGCCAGCTCACGGGCCTCCTCGAGGAGGTCCACACCATCTTCCCGTGCCTCTTGGTTGGCCTTTTCATCATAGAGGTGCTTGCACGGTGAGTCGAACTCGATATCCGCGGAGAGGACGACTTCCGATCCGTAGACCAGGAAGAACAGGGTGTAGCCGGTTGATCTATTCGGCATGGTGCAAAGGCTCCATAGCACAGCCGGAAGCTCCTCGATCTAGCATCCGGGCGACCGCTCCAAAGGCTCGATGAGGCGTGGCTTGATGCCGGCTAGCACTAAGCCATTTGCCCTTTCGACTTGCCCGTTGGACTACGGGTGCGTGACGGAAGCGAGGTCTAGCCGAATGCCCTTGTTGCTGCAGAATCGGGCGAAGGGCCCCTTGGCGAAGTTCGTGCCGTTGTCGGTGATGATGTTGTTGGCGTAGCCGAACCGGTTGATGACGTCGGTGAAGAAGGTGACGATGTCGCCCCTTCCAACTTCCGGATGGGCTTGGCCTCGATCCACTTTGTAAATTTGTCCACTGCCACCAGCAAATGGGTCATGCCTGCGCGTGCCCGTTTGAAGGGACCGACCATGTCGAGGCCCCAAACAACGAAGGGCCAGGTAATTGGTATGGTCTTGAGCACCGAAGTCGGCATGTGCCTGAGCTACCCGAAGCGCTGGCACCCATTGCACATGCGGACTAGCTGTTCAGCATCCTCGAGGGCGGTGGGCCAATAGAAACCATGGCGAAACGCCTTGGTGACTATCACCCTTGATGAAGCGTGGTGTCCGCACTCGCCCTGGTGGATATCCTTGAGTAGCCTGTAGCCTATGTCCACATCGACACACCTTTGGAAGATGCCGGATACGCTGCGCTTGTACAATTCTTTGTTGATGATGGTGTACGTGTGTGCGTGGCGCTAGATTTGTCGGGCCTCCACCTCATCATCTAGAAGCTCCCCTTTGGCGATGTAGTTCATGAAGGGCTGTGTCCAGGATGGTATTTCCCGGATAACGAGGATGCTTCCGCTTTCCGGTTGATGCTCGTCAGGGGGTCATCCGGATGAGGTATCCGGAACGGCAGCCCCCGAGCCACTTGATGAGTCGGCAGCCCCCGGGTCTTGCGAGCCGGAGGGTACGTACTTGCTGGAGTTGGCACGGGACTTCTTCTTTGGAGGTTCTGCCGGTTCTGCGTCTGCTGCCCCATCAACCGGAGCGCTGCCTGCCCATATAATGGAATCTGACTCGGGGGACGGGTTGATGGAGGGCTTGTGCAGGTGCACCAAGGAGACCCCAGGTGGGATCGCCTTCCTGATGGATCCGATTCGCGTGAGCGAATCGGCTGCCTCGTTGTTGGCGCGCGGGACATGATTGAATTCACACCCGTAGAAGCAAGCGATGAGCTTCTCTATGTGGAACCGGTAGAGAGCCATGTTTGCATCGCAAGCGTCTCACTCTCCGGATACCTGCTGCACCACTAGATCTAAATCGCCCAAGCAAAGGATACTGTTGACACCAATCTCTCTGGCTAGCCTGAGGCCATGCGCTGGTGCCTCGTATTCGGCTATGTTTTTGGAGACCATGAAGTGGATCTGCAGGACATACTCCAGCCAGTCTCCCTTGGGCGAGGTGAGCACGATGCCGACTCCCAAGCCCCCGAGCATCTTCAACCCGTCGAAGTGCATCCTCTAGTGGTCCAAATCTAGAACTAGTGGGAGGTATTGGCTCTCGGCCCAGTCGACGAGGAAGTCCGCCAATGTCTGCGACTTGATCGTGAGCCGAGGCTCGTACTGGATGGAGTAGGCGGCGAGCTCGATGGCCCACTTGGCGACTCGGCCGGTGGCGTCTTTGTTGTCGATGATTTCCAAAAGGGGTGTCGTGCACACGACCTTAATCGGATGCTCCTGGAAGTAGTGCTTGAGCTTCTTGCATGCCAAGTACACGCCATAACACATCTTTTGGTAGTGGGGGTAGTTTTCTTGGAGAGGGAGAGGACCTCGCTGAGGTAGTAGACGGGCCTCTGAATCGGCTGAGCCTTGCCTTCCCTGGAGCGCTCCACCACCAGGACGACACTAACGACCCGGCTGATGGCTGGTATATAGAGCAACATCGGCCCCTTGCTAGCCGGTGTGGCTAGAACCGGCGCTGTGGACATCATGCGCTTGAGGTCATGAAAGTCGTCAGCTTACGAGGTCCAGGAGAACTTGTCCGTCTTCTTCATCAGCTGGTACAACGGGAGTGCCTTCTCTCCCAGCCGGCTGACGAAACGACTGAGGGAGGCTAGACATCCGGTGAACTTCTGGACTCCAAGCAGGCTCCTGGGTGGCTACATCCTCTCGATGGCCACGATCTTCTCCGGATTTGCATCGATCCCTCGTTGCGATACGAGGAAACCGAGTAGTTGGCCGAATGGGACTCCGAATACGCATTTCTCCGGGTTCAGCTTCATCTAGTACTGCCGGAGGTTCTCAAATGTTTCTCCCAGGTCATCGAGGAGGGTGCGCTTCTCCTTGGTCTTGATGACCACGTCGTCCACATAGGCGTGCATGTTTCGGCCTATCTATGAGTGCAAGCACTTCTGCATGTAGCGCTGATAGGTAGCGCCTGCATTCTTCAGACCGAAAGGCATGGTTACATAGCAAAAAGCCCCGTAGGGGGTGATAAATGATGTCTTAATCTGGTCAGCCGGGTTTAACTGGATCTGATTGTAACTGGAATAGCAATCTAAAAAAGACAACAAATCGCAGCCGGCCGTGGAATCGATGACCTGATCAATACGGGGCAATGCGAATGGATCTTTCGGGCACACCTTGTTCAGGCTAGTGTAGTCGATACACATGCTCCAGGTCTTGTTCTTCTTCAACACCAGGACTGGGTTCACCAGCTAGTCCAGGTGGTACACTTCCATGATGAACCTGGCTGCAACGAGCCGGGTGATATCGTCACTGATTATCTTCCTCTTCTCCTCTGCGAACCGACGCAGAGGTTGCTTGACCGGCTTGGCATCCGACCGCACATGAAGCGAGTGCTCGGCTAACTCCCTCGGTACACCTGGCATGTCCTTGGGTGACCAGGCAAAGATGTCCCGATTCTCACGGAGGAAGTGGACAAGCGCGCCTTCCTATTTGCTGTCCAAGTTGGCACCAATGGTGACAAACTTGGTCGGGTCGGAGGGGTCGAGCAGGATCCTCTTCGTCTCTTTTGCCGGCTAGAAAGCTCCTTCTCCAGCCGGCTTGCTGCTAGCTGGTATGTCTTGCTGGGCCATGGCCACGTTGCGCATAATCACGTGCTTCTCCTCGGCTATGATGAGGGCCTTTGCCAGTTTGGAACTGGCTGAGGCACACTCCATTGACTGCCTGAAGTAGCCGGTGACGGTGATCACGTCATGGGGTCCCGGCATCTTCGTCTTGAGGTATGCGTAGTGGGGGATGGCCATGAATTTGGCGAGGGCGGGGCGCCCGAGGAGAGCATGGTAGGAGCTCGTCAGGTTTACCACCTCGAACCAGATCGGCTCGCGGTGGAAGTTCTCCTCGGTCCCGAAGATGACGTCCAGCTAGATTTTACCCAGCGGGACGCAAGACGGCCCCGGCAGTACGCCGTGGAACGTTGTGGTAGTCGGGCGCAGGTCGCATTCGCGAATTCCTAGCTTCTCCAGCGAAGACTGGTAGAGGAGGTTGAGGCTGTTGCCTCTGTCGATGAGGATGCGCGAGAAACGGCAGGTGCACTTGTTGGAGACGATGAGGGGGTCGAGTACCATGGCGTAGCCCCCGGGAGTCGGCAGTTGCTCCGGCTGGTCTTCTCGGCTCCAGGTGATGGGGGTTTCCGACCAGTTCAGGTACTAGGGGACTGGAGAGACGATGGCGTTGACCTCCTTGGAGCGTCGCCTGCGGCTGTGCTTGTCGTCCAGCTCCTTCTCGAAGATGTGGTAGGCGGCGTGCGGCTGGGTGTAGCCGTTGTGGTTGTTGCCGCCGTTGCCGCCATTACCATCATTGTCGGATCCCCTAGCCGGTGGTGGTGGTCCTCCAGGAGGGGGTGGGGGAGACGTTACTGGCTGCCCTGGTCCTTTAGCTGGCGAGTCCAGCTGTAGTTCCGGGTGGTATGCGTGGCCGGTTTGAAGGGACTGCTATGCCACTTGCACGGGACTTCAAACATTTGGTCGAAGGTGAGTCGGGGCTTCTGGCATCTTGCGTCATTAGCCGGTGCGTCGGGTGCACCTTCCACAGCGTTGACCTGCCACGCATGGTAGCGAGGCTTCTGCTGTCCGGCTTGGCGATCCCCATGGAACTGGTTGTCATTGCCGTGGCGCCTGGAGGACCTGGCTTCTCTAGCCGGATTGCTCGGACGATCGCGAGCCGGCTCCATAGGAGTCGGACGCCCGTCAGCATTTACTCGGAGGGGCTTCTTCCTGGCGGCATCCGCCATGGCGTACTGGTCCGCTACCATCATGAGCTCTGCCATGGTTTTAGGCTCATCACATAGTAGCCGGTGGCGAAGCATGGTGCCTTCTCGGCATCCCTTGATGAAGAAGCTGATGGCCTGGCTCTCCAGGATGCCCTCACAAGTGTTGCGCAGCCCCGTCCTCTTGGCGAGTTACTCGCGGTCACCCTGTACGCACATGGCCAGGTCGCGAAGGCGTCCTGGACGCTTGTACGTGCCATTAAAGTTGGGGACAAACACCTTCTCGAAGTCTGGCCAGGCGTTGATGCTGATGGGCGCAAGGCTGTTCAGCCATGTCCTTGCCGACCCGGTTAGCACAAGGGGGACGTAGCACACAGCTGTGCGCTTGTTCCCATGAGCGTTGCCGACTGCCGTAGTGTAGTCGGTCAGTCAGTCTTCCGGCTTCATACTGCTGTCGTACTTGGGGGTGTCCCTGGGCAGGGTGAACTTATCCGGAAACGGCTCGTTCCGGATGCAGGGTTCGAAACAAACCGGTCTGGTGGAGTCTTCTTCCTTCGTGACGCGTGCTTGAGCGAGGAGCTCGATGCGATCATGGGAATCCGGACTATCCGGGTTGGGCGCTCCCACCCGGCCCAAGAGACAGGAACCAGCGGGTCTAAGTGCTTCGGCTGGTGGAGGGGGAGGCGTTGGGTTGCTGTTCACCGTTTGCTCCTGGCCCGGCTGGCCCTTGTTGCCAGAGCTGTGGCACCTGCTGTGGGCCTTAGCCAGCTGAGGGGAGGACCCCTGTTGGGTGTCGCGAGGCGCGCCCTTGCTGTTGCCGGGCGGCCTGCTACCCTTGGAGTAGCTGGGGTCCTCCTACATCTGCCGGTTGGCGTCAACCTGCTCGTCCGCGATCCAGAGGAGCTCCTGCACCCAAGCGTGTTGGCGAGCTTGCTCCTCGCCCTCCAAGTTGGGCAGCTCTTCTGCTGCGGCTCGCACCGTGCGCAGGTTCTTGATGGTGTGTTGTAGGTGGGCCGGATGAGGGCGGGCACGGGATCTAGTTCCCCGTCCTTTTCCATCCTTCCGCCCAGCTCGCTGCCCTGGCGTCGCACCTGGCCACGCCAGCTCGGCTCCACGGTAGCCGGAGTGAAGCCGTGCGCACGGTTGTACTCGCGCCGGGTGAACTCGAGTTGCTTGCGGGTTGCCGCCAGCTCCATGGCCTCCTGGAGGAGAATCTGTCTCTCCATGGCAAAGTTGGCTTCCGCCTCCTCCGGGTTGTCCCCGAGGTTAACCGGCGTCAGGAGCCGATCAATGGCCTCCTCCACCAGATTCCGAGGTTGCGGAGGCATGGAGGTTCCGCCCTCGTCTGCGCCCCGCTCCCGTGGCTAGCGGGGGTGAGAACTAGAGCCGGCCATCATGACCTCAACACCGCAGGAAGCGACGGAAGCGCTGCCGCCCAGATGCGGTAGCTCCACGACGGAGACGACCTCCCTAGGGAAACGCTCCGGAATGGTGGCGACATAGATGGGGAGGTCGCCGAGAATCAGGATGGAGCCGTTCGCCAGGAAGGTGGTTCCGGTGAAGCAGGAGGCGTTGTCGATGACGCAGTCGAACCTGCCGAGCGTGAGCACCAGGCTGGAGGCCACGCCCTCACCGGCTGAAGTGCAGGGTCCCATGGGGAACGTGACTCCAGTCGAAGCCATAGCCCCACGCTGGGTGCCAACTGTCGTTGTATCGGGAACGACAGTACCTAAGAAGGTTAGATAGCGGTGTGGGGACTAGCAGGGAAGCTATCGACGGCGTCCGCAGGCGAGATTGGGGACAAGCAAGCGTAGTTGGACGAAGGAAGTACCCAGGTTCGGAGCCATCATGGTGAGGTAAAACTCCTACTCCTGCCGGTCTGAATATGAGTGGTATGCGAACTACAAGTACTCCTCGAGCTGTATTCTCTAGCTACTGTCTTAAATGCACTGAGACCAACCCTTTCTACTGAGGCCTTGCCTCTCCTTATATAGGCAGAGAGGCGATGGTCTCACTGGCTAGTCCGACTGGTAGTCCCCACAAGCGGGTCCCAGCCGACTGGTCATCTACAGTAACTGGTACAACCGTGTCCTATAAGAGTACGAGCGGTATGGCTGTCGTGGGAACAGTGAATGCCGTGCGGGCCTGTCGTCAGCACCAGGCCTCTGTTCCCGTGTCATCCCCGCAAAGTCTTTAGTATGGCCGAGTAGTTGCTAGTCTTGTCGTCGTACATGGCGTACCACGCACTGTTCCGCATGTCGCCCTGTCTCCTTGATTGGTTCCGGCTACGCTATTATAGTCGGCTGCTTCTCGCTGCTCCGGCTACCTCACAGTAGCCGTCTTGACTTGCCTTGTCCGACTGTGCTTGACCAGCCGGGCGCGATCTGACTGCCATGTTTCTTGTCCGGTTGGGGTATCCGGAGGTCATCCCCTGACAGCGGTGGAGGCGGGATAGATCCTCGCAACGACGGCTACGGCATGCGCCATTGGAGCTCGGGATCAGCTACTGGGCGCAGCAACTGGACGCAGCAACTTGGCGCTGGAAGTCAAATGTCCGTAGGGATCATCCTGCCTGGAGGGTGGATTCCGACACCGCTGGTGCTAGGGGAAAGGTGGGAATGGATTTGTGAAATTGGTCAACGCATCCAATCCACTTAGTTCCTCGATTTGCCTAAGAGGTTGCCGCATTGGCGCTCGCGTCAGGGACAGATGACCGACATGAGGGTCCCGACCGTCTACTTCAGGGGAAGTTTCACGGAATGTTTGAATTTGGTAGGGGTGAGATGAGTTTGCATCGAAATGTCCCCTCTCGGTAGTTGGTGACCCAACATTTCGAAACACCGCAATTTCAGGCAACTTAGGTACCGCGGTGCACTAGCCTGTGAACTTTGGTACCGCAAATGAACAGTCCCCAGTCATTGCGCCCATTCGCTGATCCCGAGCTCCAATGGCACATGCCGTAGCCGCCATTCGAGTCTCTAGCCCACCTCCACCGCCGACGAGCTGAAAAGCTCGGAGGATGGCAGATCCTACTACCAAGGAAGACGAAGTTCTGGCTACATGCGGGTGAGCTACTTGATACGTCCATTTTGCATCACTATTCTATATCATAATTTACTGTTATTCATTGATATATTTCATATTAAGATATGATACTTATGTTATTTCATTTGTTTTTGCATGGTTGATGACTTTTGGAGGATGGACCGCTGAAGTCAGGATTCTGATGGAAAAGGCACTGTTTGGAGGCGAAATTTGCGAAGATCAAAAAATCCCGAAAAATATATGGAAAATCCTATTTTTCGAAAAGATGAAGGATGCCATAAGGGGGAGCGGAGATGGGCCACAGGGGGCCCACACCACCCCTAGCACGGGCTAGCCCTGGCCGCGCCACCAGGTGGTGTGGCCACCCTGGCCTACCTCTGGGTCTGCTCTTTGGCGTATATTATCCTCCTAAAACCCTAAGACTCGGGGAGCAACCACAGAAAGGTTCCGCCGCCTCGACGGGGCGGAAAACTGTAGAGAGAGAAAGAGCTCTCCGGCAGGGAAAAATCTGCTAGGGAAATTCCTTCCTAGAGAGGGGATATCGTCGCCATCAACACCACCATCAATCTGGACTTCATCGGGATCATCATCATCTCCACCAGCACCATCATCACCACTCCATACAGCTATAACAATTGGGTTGACTCTTGCATAGTTCTTAGGGGAAACTTTCCCCGTGTTGATTACTTGTTGTAGTTGATGTTATTGAGTGGAACCATTGAATTATTGTTATGTTCAGATTGTTAATTATCATTATTTCATCTCTGATCTTGATCCATATGATATCTTGTGATTACTTCGTTTAGTTCTTGAGGACACATGGGAGAAGTCATGTTGTTAGTAGTGCAATTGTGTTGAGAAAGATTTAATAGTTTGTTATTTAAGTTGTGGTGTTATTCTTCTAGTGGTGTCATGTGAACATCGACTACATGATACTTCACCTTTATGGGCCTAAGGGAATGCATTGTGTATTTGGCTACTAATCGTAGGGGTTGCCGGAGTGACAGAAACCTGAACCCCCATTAGGAAACCTTTGCACAAGGGAGTGTAGGATCTTAGAGTTTAAAGTTGTGGTTAAGTTTTTATCTTAATTACTTTCTTGTACTTGTGGATGCTTGCAAGGGGTATAATCACAAGTATGTATTAGTCCTAGGAAGGTTAGTAGATTAGCACAGGTTCACCCACACAACACTTATCAAACTAAAGAAGATTAATCAACTATATGAAGCGAAAGCACTTGACGATATTCCCGTGTGTCCTCGAGAACGTTTGGTCAACTTAAGTAATACAACCGTCTTGTCCTTTGCTAAAGAAAGGATTGGGCCACTTGCTGCATCTATTATTATTGTCTTTTATTTATCCGCACTTTATTTATCTACATTATCAAAAACCCTTAAAAATCCGTTTGCTAAGTATTTACAGAGAATTCCTGCTCTAAGCCACTCGTCAACACCTTCTGCTCCTCGTTGGGTTCGACACTCTTACTTATTGAAAATACTGTGATACACCCCCTATACTTGTGGGTCATCACTACCCTTCTCTTTGCTATTGGCACTAACTATAACTGCCAGCTGGCTACTAAACCTAAAATTGTTTGTTAGCCCAACGCTGACAAACATATTTTGTCCATAGTTTGCTGTCAAGTGGGATCTCCACGGACCACCCTTACCTGGTTACGGTAGCCCTCTTCAGGTATGACTCTAAATTAGCAATGGTGAAGGGCAAGTGGTATGGACACCATTGTATCACGATGGAAGAAGCACATGCGCAGATCTGCACTATCCCTGGTATGGTTGGTGCTTTGCGTAATTATGATAAAATATGGCCATAGCAGACTGCAAAGTTCAGCTTCATGGATGAACAAGGCAGCATGGTTCCTCTAACGTGTGACAGTCAGCTAATTGGCTTGATGAAAAGGCATGCTTCGGCTTGCATGTTTGAGCTGAATTGTGATGTACTGGATGTGGAAGCTGCTGCGACTGGGAGTTGCCCTTCTATTCTTGGACAGGGTGGTCGCTCGAACCCAATTAGCTCCTAGTAAGCAAAAGTCTCTTGGGGTTCGCATGTTTGTGCTGAATTGTAATTTTTGTTTTATTTACTCTGTAGATATTAGGCAGTTATGCAACAGTCATATTTCTTTGACAGGAAGCGCCGCAAGGTTAGAAACATGACTGCCGGGTCAGTCATTTTGCTGCCGGAAGAAAATAAAAACGAGTGGAAATATGATGTTGGACAAAATTCTGGTGCTGATTATTCCGGCGATGCAGAGTACGTGAAGCTAAGAAAATTGGTAGCAAGGAAGAGGAAGAAGGCAGGAAATGAAGAAGCTAGTGGACGTGAAGGCTTGGCACCTAGGCGGGGGAAGAAGGCTACTGGCAATGAAGATGCATAATAATGTGTTGAACTTGAACTTATATATGTAATTCGGTTAAATTCTGGAGCTCTGTGCGTGGAACTTGTCAGGCAAAACAATCTACCCATGTTCTCATAGTAAACTGTATCGCGACTTAGGGTTTGGAAATGCCCGAGTCAGTAGTTGAATCCGAAATTGTGATTGCGCCACTACTATCTGAAAACACGTAGCACCGGTTCCACGATTGCTGAGGGGCAGGAGGTCTCCAAATTCGATGGAATGTAAGTGCCATAGAAATAAATTATTTTAGCTGCTACACTCCATGAAACAACAACTTATTTCAGCTGTAGCACAATGACATGGAAACATAAACAGCAATGGTAAACAATAATGCCCAGATGATGAGGAAATCGGTACCACTTTTTGGCCTAATCTTGAGCCCGTCTATCTCACCACCTCCCTGCTCCTGCATCCCCTGCATCTGGCGAAGCTCCGGGATCTCCAGACAAAAGGAAGTAACGCAGGATTAAGATAGATTAACGGGCGACCAACTTTTTGTCCCAGGACTCCGAGACCACTAGTTCAGACCGCTAGGTCAACAAGTACTACTATTACAACTTAAAAAAGTACGGAGCTCAAGCTAAATAGAACTAGTTATCACACATCTCCTTCATCTTCCTAATCTTAGCCCGATGCGCATCTTCCTGTGAGAGCAAGGATCGAATCATCTGCTCCTTCCTTTTAGCATCTTCCTTGCACAGCTTCAATTGTTTCTCTGCATTTTTCCTCATGCACTTGTCAATACTCGTAGTTGTGAACTGCAGGACTTTGGCCTGGTGAAGATCATTCCTTGTTTGAGTCAATTCTTGCTCTGCTTTAGCCTTCAGGCCCAACGCCACGTACCTCTCCTTCTCGACTTTGCTAACCTTGTCTTGCACCCTCCTGAGATCTCGGTTAAGCTTGGTTATGTCAACATGGCCAAATAACTTCATCTCAGCACTCTCAAGAAGTGAGCTGACTATGGATTGTTTCAACTCAACAGTCATATCCCATAGTTTGTCCATTGTTTTTTGCATCGATTTGGGACACTCTGGATCTACCCATTTAACAACACCGCAAGTTCTTTGTTGCAACATTGCACGATGTCCTTGACACCTTAAAAACCTCCTGCTCACGTTTCGTCCTTCAAACGCTACAAATTTAGCGAGCACATATCGATGTTTACATAGCAGAGGACTGTCTTCCTCCGCACTGTCTTCCTCCGCTAAACTGTGATAGTCGGAGTCGTCTAGCGTATGGTTGTCCTAACACATCATACGTGCATGAGTAAACAGAGTAGATCTAGCTCAAAATAGATAATTGGCCACAGATGATAGAGATGATACGACTCACATCGAAACCACCGTGCTTATCATCACGACGTGTTTCCTCACTGTCTCCCCTTGAACCCATGGCGAGAGGGGGTGGGGGACTGGGGTGGCTGCTGGAGAGATGGCTGGAGGCACCGTCGGCTTCTGGCTATGGCAAGATGGGAGAGAAGTGGGGAAAGTGGCTTCGAGGGGTAGGAAGAGAAGTATGGGGGGAAGAGAAGTAAAGGGGACGTGCCACTGGCATATGGCCCATAGAACTCGTGACACTCGCAAAAGGGGAGCGCACGGTGTTGCTATTTTTTCTAGACCAAGCGGACAGTAGGCATGGCCAATCATGTCGCAGGACAGCCTACTCGCGGATCGCTCTTACGAAGAACCATCCCAATCGTCCAAGCGCCCCTATCGAACGGTATGTAACAATCTTCATGCAGAACAAATGTGTTAGGGCGTCCCTTCTAGAAGAATCGGTCTAACAGCCACCATTGGGGGCTAAGGTTAGGGCTATCCTAAGGTTAGGATCCATGTGGTTTATAAAAAGAACACACATTTCAATGACACTGGTGGATCCATGTGGTTTATGTAAAGAACACACATTTAAATGACTCTAGTGGATCCATGCGATTTATGAAAAGAACACACATGCAATGACTCTAGTTGTGGTTTATGAAAACAACATACATACAATGACTCTAGTTGTGGTTTATGGAAAGAACACACATGCAATGACACTGGTGGATCTAGTTGTGGTTTTTGAAAAGAACACACATGCAATGACTCTGGTGGATCCATGTGGTTTATGAAAAGAACAAACATGCAATGACTCTGGTGGATCCATATGAGGTTTATGCACTATTAGAGAAAGGCTTATGGATATATTTATTATCAGTGGAGCATTTTTTTGAATATGCTCCACTGATAATTATCAGTGGTGCATTTAAAAATATGCTCCACTGATATTTTGTCTAACCAATGGTGCACATTGCAAATAATGTGGGCCGGCACCCTGGAGGGCTATGGACCAAATATGAATGGCGCATATGTCCATATGCGCCATTGATATATGCTTATTAATGGCGCATATGCAATATGCGCCATTGATATTCTCCTCACCAATGGCGCATCGTTTCCTACATGCGCCATTGATAACTATGTGGGCCCCACCTGGACCCCACCACTTGGAAAGGTGGCAGGAATATCAATGGCGCATATGGAGATGCGCTAATAATATTTTTTGCCAATGGCGCATATTGCAAAAAATGCGCCACTGTTAATTTGTGGTGAGCTCAGATATGACTCAAAACATATTTATAAATGTTTTGTTTTAAACAAAATAAAATGAATAAATATTAAAAACCTATTTTATAAAAGTTTTACTGGGGGAGGCAGTCCAGCCCGTAGGCCAGACCACCTACCACCCCGGTAGACCACCACACCTAGACTAACACACGACGCACAACACACGCGCTATGCACGCACGCGTACACGCTACTCTATCACATACACAACCCACACAGTGCGCTAGCACACACAACACACACCTCCCGATGCTCTCCCTCACGAACCCTCCCATCGCCCTCTGCTCGCCCCGCTTCCCCCATCTGCGTGCGTCGTCGGCCACAGGCCCTGCTGCCGTTTTCCCCCCAATTATACCGCCGCCTGATCCTGGACCGTTGTGCCGTCCATCACCCCGGCCTCTCTCCGACCCGCCTCCACGCCAACGACTGGTCGTGCCCTCCGTGCCGGTCATCTTATTCCTCCCCACGTCGGCCTGACCTCGCTGCCTGCCTCCTCTGGCCCCTCAGCAGTGAACGCCGGCGACCCCCGTCGCCCCGACCCCATGGCCGATCCGAGCTCGGTGAGCCTCCCCAACCTCTCTCCCTCCCCTCCGCCTCCCTATCCCTTCTTCTGAGTCGGATTTTTTTGGCCATGTGCAGCAGATCCGTGAGCGGCAAGGCTGGATCGTTTGAGGCGGGACGAGAATATGCTGAGCTCCGCTATCCCGACCTCGAACTCTCTGGTCCCGACGACTTCACCATCTTCCTCATCGACCGGGAGGTGCACAAGGCCTTCCACTCATCCTCCTCTCTACATCTATACCTCCATGGCTCCTGACTCTACATCAACAACGGCAAGAAGACCAGAGGTACAAAAAGATCAGTATCTCTCAATCGACTAGTTACAGCATAAATTCATTGTTTGTTTCATCCTCTTTGTACTGGATATGGGTTATTGGGAGATCATTCCTCATTGAGTAATTTTCGCAGTATCTTGATAGTCCTAGAATTTCAAAGAAATAGAAACATTCATGATTTCAGGCCAGATTCAAAAACAATTTGATTTATTTTAGTGTTTATGTGGGTTTTTTTGGTACTGCGGATTCACACGTTTGTTAAGACATCAGTAGGGTAATGGTACCGGAAGGGAAGCAGCGTGGGTTCATCAGCAGCGGTTGATTACAGGGTAATGGTACTTTGAGTTCTTATTGTTTCAAACTGACAGTCAAGGCATGGCATATCTGTACATTTAAAAAAGAGCTTGGAGTTTGCTATCCTGGTTGGTGACTTAATTCCTTCAAGAATTTTTTAGTGAAATGATCTAGGTCGAATGTCCAAACAAGTATGGATTCCACTAGACTCGGTGTCTTATGGTCAAGTAGGGACCTTTCTAGACTAAGAATGTTTCGTGCCAGTTTTTGATAATCTTCACATCCATGGGTATTGTTGATAACCTTCACATCATTGTCAATCTCCTTATATTATTTAATTGCAGAACCGGACTGCATAATGTACCGCGGTACAATCAACAATTGCTCTCCTCTTGATATCGAAGTGTTCTGGTGGAATGTCAATACCAACTCTCTTATGTACTTTCTGGCTTAAGATTTGGTACCCTTGGTAGCCATTAACATGATAATTAGAAAGATGGTACATGTATCGCATGCAGTTCCATCCTGTTCAAAAGGGAACTCTTCATTTGTACTTAATTTGAGACATCTGACTGGTAGTTTATTCCTAGGTTTCATATTGGTCATCCATGTTGGTAGGTGGCATGGAAAATTTCACCTATCATATTCTGATTCCTAATTTTCTTAGTGCTCATCCATGTCATAAATTCGCCAGGCAGAATGGAAAAGAAGGTCCATCATACTAACATTTAGTTTGTTATGTACAATCCATATGTTTCTTTAGTAATGAAGTAATTGGACAATCTGTGAAATGGCATAGGATGAAACATAAACCATATAATAAATAAGTTAATCCAGACATGCAAACACAACTTGGCAGTATGAGGAAAATAGATTCAAATCATAGGAATGAAAACCATTCTAGTGACCCAGTGGCCCGTCATCTAGCACAATGATGCTCCATCAGGACATTGGGGAGCTTCTTTCTTAAAAAAACTAGTATTAGCAGTACAAATCACATTAACCTGTCTAGCTATTTTCATTGGCTAGGCCAGCTCTAGATGAAAACAAATGCTCGATCTTAGCCATGCTCACAGATGTGCTCATAGTCCGGACACGCTCAAAGTTCACTGCAGCCCTAACAAAAAAATTCTTACATAGGGCAAAAAGATGCCACTAAAACGATGTATATTTTATCCTAGACTCATGTCAGTGGGGTTCCTAGGGATGTGTACATGTGAGCAGATCCAGGCAGACGTTGAACCCCTGCGTCGCTGCGCTCTGCTTCGGCTTATCTAGGGCCCGGTTCTGGAGCTGCTGGATCCTCTCCTTGGAGAGCCCATAAATGTCCCCAATCAGGATCGTCCCTAGGAAGTCGTGCTTGTTTTTTCTCTTCACTTATCTTACATGGATTGCAACATTTTAGCTAGACAGAGATGTATAGTTTACTCTGCTTTTTTTGCTGTTACATAAAAAGATTGCTCTGCTTCTGGTTACTGTTTTTGTTTTCTAATCTACTATTACAAGTTTGAGCTAGATCTTTTGTTTACTGTTTTTTGTTTTCTGGTCTTCTATTACAAGTTGGAGCTAAACAAAGGAAGTAACCTATGTACACTTCCTATGTACCTTGTGCAACCTGTGAGAGCAGGCGGAAGCTAGGTGGAGGAACCACCTCCTAGGTGAAGAGAGGAAGAAGATAAAGACCTTGATCGCGCCCCTGGTCTTGCTCACCGTCATTGCGGTTGCACTCTACTTGATCATATAGTTTAGGGCTGGTGACCACTTTATTTGTGTAATGTGAGATGATATCAACTTGTATCCTCCAACACTTGTGTAACTAATTCAGGCACATGTCACTATATCGGGTTCTAATTGATTTGATGACTATAATTGTGTTTGTAATAGCTCTGTTTCGATAAACTATGTAGAATGCATCATTTGTACAACTTTATATAGCTATTTTTGTATAATACAATGTATACCTGTATAATATCCAGTATAATACCAATAACAATACCAGGGAAGAGCTGTATTGAGTTCTCTTGTTGTAAATATCAGTGGCACATCTGCTAATTTACCAGTGGCGCATATGTTATCAGTGGCGCATTATGTAGAAATGCTCCACTAGTAAAACATCAATGGCGCATATTGAAGATGCGCCACTGGTTCTCTCATTATCAATGGCGCATATTTGATATGCACCCAATGATACTTAATTATCAGTGACACAACAGTAGTGGCGCATTCCATATGCGCCACTGATAGCAAAAAGTATACTCCACTGATAAGCAATTCTCCACAAGTGATGAAAAGAACAAACATGCAATGACTCTGGTGGATCCATATGTGGTTTGTGAAAAGAACAGACATGCAATGACTCTAGTTGTGGTTAATGAAAAGAACACACATACAATGACACTAGGGGATCCATATGTGGTTAATGAAAAGAACACACATGGTATGACACTGGTGGATCCATATGTGGTTTGTGAAAAGAACACACATGCAATGACACTGGTAGATAAATATGTGGTTTCTGAAAAGAACACACATATTCATGAAGTCCGGTGGATCCATATGTGGTTTATGAAAAAACACATACAATGACTCTGGTGGATCCATATGTGGTTTATGAAAAGAACACACATGCAATAAACTCTTGTGGATCCATATGTGGTTTATGAAAAGAACACACATGCAATGACTCTAGTGGATCCATATGTGGTTTATGAAGAACACAAATTCAATGACACTAGTGGATCCATATGTGTTCTGTGAAAAGAACAAACATGCAATGACTCTAATGGATCCATATGTGGTTTATGAAAATAACACACATTCAATGACACTAGTGGATCCATACATGGTATGTGAAAAGAACACACATTCAATGACACTGGTGGATCCATATGTGGTTTGTGAAAAGAACACGCGTTTAATGACTCTAGTTGTGGTTTATGAAAAGAACATAGATGCAATGACTCTGGTGGATCCATATGTGGTTTATGAGAAGAACACACATGCAATGAGGTCTGGTGGATCCATATGTGGTTTATGAAAAGAACACACATGTAATGACTCTGGTGGATCCATATGTGGTTTATGAAAATAACACACATTTAATGACGGTGGATCCATATGTGGTCTGTGAAAAGAACACACTTGCAATGACTCTGGTGGATCCATATGTGCTTTATGAAAAGAACACACATTCAATTACTCTGGAGGATCCATATGTGGTTTATGAAAAGAACACGTGTTCAATGACACTGGTGGATCCATATGTGGTCTATGAAAAGAAAACACATGCAATGAAACTGGTGGATCCATATGTGGTTTGTGAAAAGAACACACATGCTCATGTGGTTGTTGAAAATAACACACATGCAATGACACTGGTGGATCCATATGTGGTTTGTGAAAAGAAAACACATTGGTGGATCCATGTGTGGTTTGTGAAAAGAACACACATTTAATGACTCTAGTTGTGGTTTATGAAAACAACACACATGCAATAACTCTGGTGGATCCATATGTGGTTTATGAGAAGAACACACATCAAATGACGCTAGTGGATCCATATGTGGTTTGTCAAAAAAAACATGATCATGTGGTTTATGAAAAGAACACACATGCAATGACACTAGTGGATCCATATGTGGTTTGTGAAAATAACACACATTCAATGACACTGGTGGATCCATATGTGGTTTATGAAAATAATACACATTTAATGACTCTAGTTGTAGTTTATGAAAAGAACACACATGCAATGACTCTGGTGAATCCATATGTGATTTATGAGAAGAACACACATGCAATGAACTCTAGTGGATCCATGTGGTTTATGACAATAACACACATTCAATGACTCTAGTTGTGGTTAATGAAAAGAACAGACATGCAATGACTCTGGTGGATCCATGTGTGGTTTTTGAAAAGAACACACATTCAATGACACTGATTGATCCATGTGTGGTTTGTGAAAACAACACACATTCAATGACTGGTGGATCCATATGTGGTTTGTGAAAATAACACACATGCAATGACTCTAGTGGATCCATGTGGTTTATGAAAAGAACAGACATGCAATGACTCTGATGGATCCATATGTGGTTTATGAAAAGAACACACATGCAATGACTCTGGTGGATCTATATGTGGTTTATGAGAAGAACACACATGCAATGAACTCTAGTGGATCCATGTGGTTTATGATAATAACACACATCCAATGACTCTAGTTGTGGTTAATGAAAAGAACAGACATGCAATGACTCTGGTGGATCCATATGTGGTTTGTGAAAATAACTCCCATTCAATGACACTAGTGGATCCATGTGTGGTTTGTGCAAAGAACATATATTCAATGACACTGGTGCATCCATGTGTGGTTTGTGAAACGAACACACATGCAATGACTCTG
Organism: Avena sativa; assembly: GCA_916181665.1. Classification (NCBI taxonomy): domain Eukaryota; kingdom Viridiplantae; phylum Streptophyta; class Magnoliopsida; order Poales; family Poaceae; genus Avena; species Avena sativa. Next base: position 422,090,689 of record OV702287.1, on the reverse strand, counting down.
ATGGATCCATATGTGGTTTATGAAAAGAACACACATGCAATGAACTCTTGTGGATCCATATGTGGTTTATGAAAAGAACACACATGCAATGACTCTAGTGGATCCATATGTGGTTTATGAAGAACACAAATTCAATGACACTAGTGGATCCATATGTGGTTTGTGAAAAGAACACACATGCAATGACTCTAGTGGATCCATATGTGGTTTATGAAAATAACACACATTCAATGACACTAGTGGATCCATACGTGGTATGTGAAAAGAACACACATTCAATGACACTGGTGGATCCATATGTGGTTTGTGAAAAGAACACACGTTTAATGACTCTAGTTGTGGTTTATGAAAAGAACATAGATGCAATGACTCTGGTGGATCCATATGTGGTTTATGAGAAGAACACACATGCAATGAGCTCTGGTGGATCCATATGTGGTTTATGAAAAGAACACACATGTAATGACTCTGGTGGATCCATATGTGGTTTATGAAAATAACACACATTTAATGACGCAGGTGGATCCATATGTGGTCTGTGAAAAGAACACACATGCAATGACTCTGGTGGATCCATATGTGCTTTATGAAAAGAACACACATTCAATGACTCTGGAGGATCCATATGTGGTTTATGAAAAGAACACGCGTTCCATGACACTGGTGGATCCATATGTGGTCTGTGAAAAGAAAACACATGCAATGACACTGGTGGATCCATATGTGGTTTGTGAAAATAACACACATGCTCATGTGGTTGTTGAAAAGAACACACATGCAATGACACTGGTGAATCCATATGTGGTTTGTGAAAAGAAAAACACATTCAATGACACCGGTGGATCCATGTGTGGTTTGTGAAAAGAACACACATTTAATGACTCTAGTTGTGGTTTATGAAAACAACACACATGCAATAACTCTGGTGGATCCATATGTGGTTTATGAGAAGAACACACATCAAATGACTCTAGTGGATCCATATGTGGTTTGTCAAAAAAAACATGATCATGTGGTTTATGAAAAGAACACACATGCAATGACACTAGTGGATCCATATGTGGTTTGTGAAAATAACACACATTCAATGACACTGGTGGATCCATCTGTGGTTTATGAAAATAATACACATTTAATGACTCTAGTTGTGGTTTATGAAAAGAACAAACATGCAATGACTCTGGTGAATCCATATGTGATTTATGAGAAGAACACACATGCAATGAACTCTAGTGGATCCATGTGGTTTATGACAATAACACACATTCAATGACTCTAGTTGTGGTTAATTAAAAGAACAGACATGTAATGACTCTGGAGGATCCATGTGTGGTTTTTGAAAAGAACACACATTCAATGACACTGATTGATCCATGTGTGGTTTGTGAAAAGAATACACATTCAATGAACACATTCAATGACTGGTGGATCCATATGTGGTTTGTGAAAATAACACACATGCAATGACTCTAGTGGATCCATGTGGTTTATGAAAAGAACAGACATGCAATGACTCTGATGGATCCATGTGGTTTATGAAAAGAACAGACATGCAATGACTCTTATGGATCCATATGTGGTTTATGAAAAGAACACACATGCAATGACTCTGGTGGATCTATATGTGGTTTATGAGAAGAACACACATGCAATGAACTCTAGTGGATCCATGTGGTTTATGATAATAACACACATCCAATGACTCTAGTTGTGGTTAATGAAAAGAACAGACATGCAATGACTCTGGTGGATCCATATGTGGTTTGTGAAAATAACTCCCATTCAATGACACTAGTGGATCCATGTGTGGTTTGTGCAAAGAACATATATTCAATGACACTGGTGCATCCATGTGTGGTTTGTGAAACGAACACACATGCAATGACTCTGATGGATCCATATGTGGTTTATGAAAAGAACACACATGCAATGAACTCTTGTGGATCCATATGTGGTTTATGAAAAGAACACACATGCAATGACCCTAGTGGATCCATATGTGGTTTATGAAGAACACAAATTCAATGACACTAGTGGATCCATATGTGGTTTGTGAAAAGAACACACATGCAATGACTCTAGTGGATCCATATGTGGTTTATGACAATAACACACATTCAATGACACTAGTGGATCCATACGTGGTATGTGAAAAGAACACACATTCAATGACACTGGTGGATCCATATGTGGTTTGTGAAAAGAACACACGTTTAATGACTCTAGTTCTGGTTTATGAAAAGAACATAGATGCAATGACTCTGGTGGATCCATATGTGGTTTATGAGAAGAACACACATTCAATGAGCTCTGGTGGATCCATATGTGGTTTATGAAAAGAACACACATGTAATGACTCTGGTGGATCCATATGTGGTTTATGAAAATAACACACATTTAATGACGCAGGTGGATCCATATGTGGTTTGTGAAAAGAACACACATGCAATGACTCTGGTGGATCCATATGTGCTTTATGAAAAGAACACACATTCAATGACTCTGGAGGATCCATATGTGGTTTATGAAAAGAACACGCGTTCCATGACACTGGTGGATCCATATGTGGTCTGTGAAAAGAAAACAGATGCAATGACACTGGTGGATCCATATGTGGTTTGTCAAAATAACACACATGCTCATGTGGTTGTTGAAAAGAACACACATGCAATGACACTGGTGAATCCATATGTGGTTTGTGAAAAGAAAAACACATTCAATGACACCGGTGGATCCATGTGTGGTTTGTGAAAAGAACACACATTTAATGACTCTAGTTGTGGTTTATGAAAACAACACACGTGCAATAACTCTGGTGGATCCATATGTGGTTTATGAGAAGAACACACATCAAATGACTCTAGTGGATCCATATGTGGTTTGTCAAAAAAAACATGATCATGTGGTTTATGAAAAGAACACACATGCAATGACACTAGTGGATCCATATGTGGTTTGTGAAAATAACACACATTCAATGACACTGGTGGATCCATATGTGGTTTATGAAAATAATACACATTTAATGACTCTAGTTGTGGTTTATGAAAAGAACAAACATGCAATGACTCTGGTGAATCCATATGTGATTTATGAGAAGAACACACATGCAATGAACTCTAGTGGATCCATGTGGTTTATGACAATAACACACATTCAATGACTCTAGTTGTGGTTAATTAAAAGAACAGACATGTAATGACTCTGGAGGATCCATGTGTGGTTTTTGAAAAGAACACACATTCAATGACACTGATTGATCCATGTGTGGTTTGTGAAAAGAATACACATTCAATGAACACATTCAATGACTGGTGGATCCATATGTGGTTTGTGAAAATAACACACATGCAATGACTCTAGTGGATCCATGTGGTTTATGAAAAGAACAGACATGCAATGACTCTGATGGATCCATATGTGGTTTATGAAAAGAACACACATGCAATGACTCTGGTGGATCTATATGTGGTTTATGAGAAGAACACACATGCAATGAACTCTAGTGGATCCATGTGGTTTATGATAATAACACACATCCAATGACTCTAGTTGTGGTTAATGAAAAGAACAGACATGCAATGACTCTGGTGGATCCATATGTGGTTTGTGAAAATACCTCCCATTCAATGACACTAGTGGATCCATGTGTGGTTTGTGCAAAGAACATATATTCAATGACACTGGTGCATCCATGTGTGGTTTGTGAAACGAACACACATGCAATGACTCTGATGGATCCATATGTGGTTCATGAAAAGAACACACATGCAATGAACTCTTGTGGATCCATATGTGGTTTATGAAAAGAACACACATGCAATGACTCTAGTGGATCCATATGTGGTTTATGAAGAACACAAATTCAATGACACTAGTGGATCCATATGTGGTCTGTGAAAAGAACACACATGCAATGACTATAGTGGATCCATATGTGGTTTATGAAAATAACACACATTCAATGACACTAGTGGATCCATACGTGGTATGTGAAAAGAACACACATTCAATGACACTGGTGGATCCATATGTGGTTTGTGAAAAGAGCACACGTTTAATGACTCTAGTTGTGGTTTATGAAAAGAACATAGATGCAATGACTCTGGTGGATCCATATGTGGTTTATGAGAAGAACACACATTCAATGAGCTCTGGTGGATCCATATGTGGTTTATGAAAAGAACACACATGTAATGACTCTGGTGGATCCATATGTGGTTTATGAAAATAACACACATTTAATGACGCAGGTGGATCCATATGTGGTCTGTGAAAAGAACACACATGCAATGACTCTGGTGGATCCATATGTGCTTTATGAAAAGAACACACATTCAATGACTCTGGAGGATCCATATGTGATTTATGAAAAGAACACGCGTTCCATGACACTGGTGGATCCATATGTGGTCTGTGAAAAGAAAACACATGCAATGACACTGGTGGATCCATATGTGGTTTGTGAAAATAACACACATGCTCATGTGGTTGTTGAAAAGAACACACATGCAATGACACTGGTGAATCCATATGTGGTTTGTGAAAAGAAAAACACATTCAATGACACCGGTGGATCCATGTGTGGTTTGTGAAAAGAACACACATTTAATGACTCTAGTTGTGGTTTATGAAAACAACACACATGCAATAACTCTGGTGGATCCATATGTGGTTTATGAGAAGAACACACATCAAATGACTCTAGTGGATCCATATGTGGTTTGTCAAAAAAAACATGATCATGTGGTTTATGAAAAGAACACACATGCAATGACACTAGTGGATCCATATGTGGTTTGTGAAAATAACACACATTCAATGACACTGGTGGATCCATATGTGGTTTATGAAAATAATACACATTTAATGACTCTAGTTGTGGTTTATGAAAAGAACAAACATGCAATGACTCTGGTGAATCCATATGTGATTTATGAGAAGAACACACATGCAATGAACTCTAGTGGATCCATGTGGTTTATGACAATAACACACATTCAATGACTCTAGTTGTGGTTAATTAAAAGAACAGACATGTAATGACTCTGGAGGATCCATGTGTGGTTTTTGAAAAGAACACACATTCAATGACACTGATTGATCCATGTGTGGTTTGTGAAAAGAATACACATTCAATGAACACATTCAATGACTGGTGGATCCATATGTGGTTTGTGAAAATAACACACATGCAATGACTCTAGTGGATCCATGTGGTTTATGAAAAGAACAGACTTGCAATGACTCTGATGGATCCATATGTGGTTTATGAAAAGAACACACATGCAATGACTCTGGTGGATCTATATGTGGTTTATGAGAAGAACACACATGCAATGAACTCTAGTGGATCCATGTGGTTTATGATAATAACACACATCCAATGACTCTAGTTGTGGTTAATGAAAAGAACAGACATGCAATGACTCTGGTGGATCCATATGTGGTTTGTGAAAATAACTCCCATTCAATGACACTAGTGGATCCATGTGTGGTTTGTGCAAAGAACATATATTCAATGACACTGGTGCATCCATGTGTGGTTTGTGAAACGAACACACATGCAATGACTCTGATGGATCCATATGTGGTTTATGAAAAGAACACACATGCAATGAACTCTTGTGGGTCCATATGTGGTTTATGAAAAGAACACACATGCAATGACTCTAGTGGATCCATATGTGGTTTATGAAGAACACAAATTCAATGACACTAGTGGATCCATATGTGGTCTATGAAAAGAACACACATGCAATGACTCTAGTGGATCCATATGTGGTTTATGAAAATAACACACATTCAATGACACTAGTGGATCCATACGTGGTATGTGAAAAGAACACACATTCAATGACACTGGTGGATCCATATGTGGTTTGTGAAAAGAACACACGTTTAATGACCCTAGTTGTGGTTTATGAAAAGAACATACATGCAATGACTCTGGTGGATCCATATGTGGTTTATGAGAAGAACGCACATGCAATGAGCTCTGGTGGATCCATATGTGGTTTATGAAAAGAACACACATGTAATGACTCTGGTGGATCCATATGTGGTTTATGAAAATAACACACATTTAATGACGCAGGTGGATCCATATGTGGTCTGTGAAAAGAACACACATGCAATGACTCTGGTGGATCCATATGTGCTTTATGAAAAGAACACACATTCAATGACTCTGGAGGATCCATATGTGGTTTATGAAAAGAACACGCGTTCCATGACACTGGTGGATCCATATGTGGTCTGTGAAAAGAAAGCACATGCAATGACACTGGTGGATCCATATGTGGTTTGTGAAAATAACACACATGCTCATGTGGTTGTTGAAAAGAACACACATGCAATGACACTGGTGAATCCATATGTGGTTTGTGAAAATAAAAACACATTCAATGACACCGGTGGATCCATGTGTGGTTTGTGAAAAGAACACACATTTAATGACTCTAGTTGTGGTTTATGAAAACAACACACATGCAATAACTCTGGTGGATCCATATGTGGTTTATGAGAAGAACACACATCAAATGACTCTAGTGGATCCATATGTGGTTTGTCAAAAAAACATGATCATGTGGTTTATGAAAAGAACACACATGCAATGACACTAGTGGATCCATATGTGGTTTGTGAAAATAACACACATTCAATGACACTGGTGGATCCATATGTGGTTTATGAAAATAATACACATTTAATGACTCTAGTTGTGGTTTATGAAAAGAACAAACATGCAATGACTCTGGTGAATCCATATGTGATTTATGAGAAGAACACACATGCAATGAACTCTAGTGGATCCATGTGGTTTATGACAATAACACACATTCAATGACTCTAGTTGTGGTTAATTAAAAGAACAGACATGTAATGACTCTGGAGGATCCATGTGTGGTTTTTGAAAAGAACACACATTCAATGACACTGATTGATCCATGTGTGGTTTGTGAAAAGAATACACATTCAATGAACACATTCAATGACTGGTGGATCCATATGTGGTTTGTGAAAATAACACACATGCAATGACTCTAGTGGATCCATGTGGTTTATGAAAAGAACAGACATGCAATGACTCTGATGGATCCATATGTGGTTTATGAAAAGAACACACATGCAATGACTCTGGTGGATCTATATGTGGTTTATGAGAAGAACACACATGCAATGAACTCTAGTGGATCCATGTGGTTTATGATAATAACACACATCCAATGACTCTAGTTGTGGTTAATGAAAAGAACAGACATGCAATGACTCTGGTGGATCCATATGTGGTTTGTGAAAATAACTCCCATTCAATGACACTAGTGGATCCATGTGTGGTTTGTGCAAAGAACATATATTCAATGACACTGGTGCATCCATGTGTGGTTTGTGAAACGAACACACATGCAATGACTCTGATGGATCCATATGTGGTTTATGAAAATAACACACATGCAATGAACTCTTGTGGATCCATATGTGGTTTATGAAAAGAACACACATGCAATGACTCTAGTGGATCCATATGTGGTTTATGAAGAACACAAATTCAATGACACTAGTGGATCCATATGTGGTCTGTGAAAAGAACACACATGCAATGACTCTAGTGGATCCATATGTGGTTTATGAAAATAACACACATTCAATGACACTAGTGGATCCATACGTGGTATGTGAAAAGAACACACATTCAATGACACTGGTGGATCCATATGTGGTTTGTGAAAAGAACACACGTTTAATGACTCTAGTTGTGGTTTATGAAAAGAACATAGATGCAATGACTCTGGTGGATCCATATGTGGTTTATGAGAAGAACACACATGCAATGAGCTCTGGTGGATCCATATGTGGTTTATGAAAAGAACACACATGTAATGACTCTGGTGGATCCATATGTGGTTTATGAAAATAACACACATTTAATGACGCAGGTGGATCCATATGTGGTTTGTGAAAAGAACACACATGCAATGACTCTGGTGGATCCATATGTGCTTTATGAAAAGAACACACATTCAATGACTCTGGAGGATCCATATGTGGTTTATGAAAAGAACATGCGTTCCATGACACTGGTGGATCCATATGTGGTCTGTGAAAAGAAAACACATGCAATGACACTGGTGGATCCATATGTGGTTTGTGAAAATAACACACATGCTCATGTGGTTGTTGAAAAGAACACACATGCAATGACACTGGTGAATCCATATGTGGTTTGTGAAAAGAAAAACACATTCAATGACACCGGTGGATCCATGTGTGGTTTGTGAAAAGAACACACATTTAATGACTCTAGTTGTGGTTTATGAAAACAACACACATGCAATAACTCTGGTGGATCCATATGTGGTTTATGAGAAGAACACACATCAAATGACTCTAGTGGATCCATATGTGGTTTGTCAAAAAAACATGATCATGTGGTTTATGAAAAGAACACACATGCAATGACACTAGTGGATCCATATGTGGTTTGTGAAAATAACACACATTCAATGACACTGGTGGATCCATATGTGGTTTATGAAAATAATACACATTTAATGACTCTAGTTGTGGTTTATGAAAAGAACAAACATGCAATGACTCTGGTGAATCCATATGTGATTTATGAGAAGAACACACATGCAATGAACTCTAGTGGATCCATGTGGTTTATGACAATAACACACATTCAATGACTCTAGTTGTGGTTAATTAAAAGAACAGACATGTAATGACTCTGGAGGATCCATGTGTGGTTTTTGAAAAGAACACACATTCAATGACACTGATTGATCCATGTGTGGTTTGTGAAAAGAATACACATTCAATGAACACATTCAATGACTGGTGGATCCATATGTGGTTTGTGAAAATAACACACATGAAATGACTCTAGTGGATCCATGTGGTTTATGAAAAGAACAGACATGCAATGACTCTGATGGATCCATATGTGGTTTATGAAAAGAACACACATGCAATGACTCTGGTGGATCTATATGTGGTTTATGAGAAGAACACACATGCAATGAACTCTAGTGGATCCATGTGGTTTATGATAATAACACACATCCAATGACTCTAGTTGTGGTTAATGAAAAGAACAGACATGCAATGACTCTGGTGGATCCATATGTGGTTTGTGAAAATAACTCCCATTCAATGACACTAGTGGACCCATGTGTGGTTTGTGCAAAGAACATATATTCAATGACACTGGTGCATCCATGTGTGGTTTGTGAAACGAACACACATGCAATGACTCTGATGGATCCATATGTGGTTTATGAAAAGAACACACATGCAATGAACTCTTGTGGATCCATATGTGGTTTATGAAAAGAACACACATGCAATGACTCTAGTGGATCCATATGTGGTTTATGAAGAACACAAATTCAATGACACTAGTGGATCCATATGTGGTCTGTGAAAAGAACACACATGCAATGACTCTAGTGGATCCATATGTGGTTTATGAAAATAACACAAATTCAATGACACTAGTGGATCCATACATGGTATGTGAAAAGAACACACATTCAATGACACTGGTGGATCCATATGTGGTTTGTGAAAAGAACACACGTTTAATGACTCTAGTTGTGGTTCATGAAAAGAACATAGATGCAATGACTCTGGTGGATCCATATGTGGTTTATGAGAAGAACACACATGCAATGAGCTCTGGTGGATCCATATGTGGTTTATGAAAAGAACACACATGTGATGACTCTGGTGGATCCATATGTGGTTTATGAAAATAACACACATTTAATGACGCAGGTGGATCCATATGTGGTCTGTGAAAAGAACACACATGCAATGACTCTGGTGGATCCATATGTGCTTTATGAAAAGAACACACATTCAATGACTCTGGAGGATCCATATGTGGTTTATGAAAAGAACACGCGTTCCATGACACTGGTGGATCCATATGTGGTCTGTGAAAAGAAAACACATGCAATGACACTGGTGGATCCATATGTGGTTTGTGAAAATAACACACATGCTCATGTGGTTGTTGAAAAGAACACACATGCAATGACACTGGTGAATCCATATGTGGTTTGTGAAAAGAAAAACACATTCAATGACACCGGTGGATCCATGTGTGGTTTGTGAAAAGAACACACATTTAATGACTCTAGTTGTGGTTTATGAAAACAACACACATGCAATAACTCTGGTGGATCCATATGTGGTTTATGAGAAGAACACACATCAAATGACTCTAGTGGATCCATATGTGGTTTGTCAATAAAAACATGATCATGTGGTTTATGAAAAGAACACACATGCAATGACACTAGTGGATCCATATGTGGTTTGTGAAAATAACACACATTCAATGACACTGGTGGATCCATATGTGGTTTATGAAAATAATACACATTTAATGACTCTAGTTGTGGTTTATGAAAAGAAAAAATATGCAATGACTCTGGTGAATCCATATGTGATTTATGAGAAGAACACACATGCAATGAACTCTAGTGGATCCATGTGGTTTATGACAATAACACACATTCAATGACTCTAGTTGTGGTTAATTAAAAGAACAGACATGTAATGACTCTGGAGGATCCATGTGTGGTTTTTGAAAACAACACACATTCAATGACACTGATTGATCCATGTGTGGTTTGTGAAAAGAATACACATTCAATGAACACATTCAATGACTGGTGGATCCATATGTGGTTTGTGAAAATAACACACATGCAATGACTCTAGTGGATCCATGTGGTTTATGAAAAGAACAGACATGCAATGACTCTGATGGATCCATATGTGGTTTATGAAAAGAACACACATGCAATGACTCTGGTGGATCTATATGTGGTTTATGAGAAGAACACACATGCAATGAACTCTAGTGGATCCATGTGGTTTATGATAATAACACACATCCAATGACTCTAGTTGTGGTTAATGAAAAGAACAGACATGCAATGACTCTGGTGGATCCATATGTGGTTTGTGAAAATAACTCCCATTCAATGACACTAGTGGACCCATGTGTGGTTTGTGCAAAGAACATATATTCAATGACACTGGTGCATCCATGTGTGGTTTGTGAAACGAACACACATGCAATGACTCTGATGGATCCATATGTGGTTTATGAAAAGAACACACATGCAATGAACTCTTGTGGATCCATATGTGGTTTATGAAAAGAACACACATGCAATGACTCTAGTGGATCCATATGTGGTTTATGAAGAACACAAATTCAATGACACTAGTGGATCCATATGTGGTCTGTGAAAAGAACACACATGCAATGACTCTAGTGGATCCATATGTGGTTTATGAAAATAACACACATTCAATGACACTAGTGGATCCATACGTGGTATGTGAAAAGAACACACATTCAATGACACTGGTGGATCCATATGTGGTTTGTGAAAAGAACACACGTTTAATGACTCTAGTTGTGGTTTATGAAAATAACATAGATGCAATGACTCTGGTGGATCCATATGTGGTTTATGAGAAGAACACACATGCAATGAGCTCTGGTGGATCCATATGTGGTTTATGAAAAGAACACACATGTAATGACTCTGGTGGATCCATATGTGGTTTATGAAAATAACACACATTTAATGACGTAGGTGGATCCATATGTGGTCTGTGAAAAGAACACACATGCAATGACTCTGGTGGATCCATATGTGCTTTATCAAAAGAACACACATTCAATGACTCTGGAGGATCCATATGTGGTTTATGAAAAGAACACGTGTTCCATGACACTGGTGGATCCATATGTGGTCTGTGAAAATAAAACACATGCAATGACACTGGTGGATCCATATGTGGTTTGTGAAAATAACACACATGCTCATGTGGTTGTTGAAAAGAACACACATGCAATGACACTGGTGAATCCATATGTGGTTTGTGAAAAGAAAAACACATTCAATGACACCGGTGGATCCATGTGTGGTTTGTGAAAAGAACACACATTTAATGACTCTAGTTGTGGTTTATGAAAACAACACACATGCAATAACTCTGGTGGATCCATATGTGGTTTATGAGAAGAACACACATCAAATGACTCTAGTGGATCCATATGTGGTTTGTCAAAAAAAACATGATCATGTGGTTTATGAAAAGAACACACATGCAATGACACTACTGGATCCATATGTGGTTTGTGAAAATAACACACATTCAATGACACTGGTGGATCCATATGTGGTTTATGAAAATAATACACATTTAATGACTCTAGTTGTGGTTTATGAAAAGAACAAACATGCAATGAATCTGGTGAATCCATATGTGATTTATGAGAAGAACACACATGCAATGAACTCTAGTGGATCCATGTGGTTTATGACAATAACACACATTCAATGACTCTAGTTGTGGTTAATTAAAAGAACAGACATGTAATGACTCTGGAGGATCCATGTGTGGTTTTTGAAAAGAACACACATTCAATGACACTGATTGATCCATGTGTGGTTTGTGAAAAGAATACACATTCAATGAACACATTCAATGACTGGTGGATCCATATGTGGTTTGTGAAAATAACACACATGCAATGACTCTAGTGGATCCATGTGGTTTATGAAAAGAACAGACATGCAATGACTCTGATGGATCCATATGTGGTTTATGAAAAGAACACACATGCAATGACTCTGGTGGATCTATATGTGGTTTATGAGAAGAACACACATGCAATGAACTCTAGTGGATCCATGTGGTTCATGATAATAACACACATCCAATGACTCTAGTTGTGGTTAATGAAAAGAACAGACATGCAATGACTCTGGTGGATCCATATGTGGTTTGTGAAAATAACTCACATTCAATGACACTAGTGGATCCATGTGTGGTTTGAGAAAAGAACACATATTCAATGACACTGGTGCATCCATGTGTGGTTTGTGAAAAGAACACACATGCAATGACTCTAGTGGATCCATGTGGTTTATGAAAAGAACAAACATGCAATGACTCTGGTGGATCCATATGTAGTTTATGAACAGAACACACATGCAATGACTCTAGCTGTGATTAATGAAAAGAACACACATTCAATGACTCTAGTAGATCCATATGTGGTTTGTGAAAAGAACAGACATGCAATGACTCTGGTGGATCCATGTGGTTTATGAAAAGAACAGACATGCAATGACTTTGGTGGATCCATATGTGGTTTATGAAAAGAATAGACATGCAATGACTCTGGTGGATCCATATGTGGTTTGTGAAAAGAACACACATGCAATGACTCTAGTTGATCCATGTGGTTTATGAGAAGAACACACATGCAATGACTCTAGCTGTGGTTAATGAAAAGAACACACATGCAATGACACTAGGGTATCCATATGTGGTTTTTGAAAAGAACACACATGCAATGACACTGGTGGATCCATATGTGGTCTGTGAAAAGAACACACATGCAATGACATTGGTGGATCCATATGTGGTTTTGAAAAGAACACACATGCAATGACTCTGGTGGATCCATGTGGTTTATGAAAAGAACAGACATGCAATGACTCTGGTGGATCCATATGTGGTTTGTGAAAAGAAAACACATGCTCATGTGGTGTATGAAAAGAACAGACATGCAATGACTCTGGTGGATCCATATGTGGTTTGTGAAAAGAACACACACGAAATGACTCTAGTGGATCCATATGTGGTTTGTGAAAAGAACACACATTCTCATGTGGTTTATGGAAAGAACACACATGCAATGACATTGGTGGATCCATATGTGGTTTTTGAAAAGAACAAACATTCAATGACACTAGTGGATCCATATGTGGTTTGTGAAAATAACACACATTTAATGACTCTAGTTGTGGTTTATGAAAAGAATACACATGCAATGACTCTAGTGGATCCATATGTGGTTTATGAGAAGAACACACATGAAATAACTCTTGTGGATCCATATGTGGTTTGTGAAAAGAACACACATTCAATGACACTAGTGGATCCATTTGTGGATTGTGAAAAGAACACACATTCATTGACACTGGTGGATCCATGTGTGGTTTGTGAAAAGAACAGACATGCAATGAGTCTAGTGGATGCATGTGGTTTATGAAAAGAACATACATGCAATGACTCTGGTGGATCCATATGTGGTTTATGAAAAGAACACACATGCAATGACTCTGGTGGATCCATATGTGGTTGATGAGAAGAACACACATGCAATGAACTCTATTGGATCCATGTGGTTTATGACAATAACACACATCCAATGACTCTGGTTGTGGTTAATGAAAAGAACAGACATGCAATGACTCTGGTGGATCCATATGTGCTTTGTGAAAAGAACACACATTCAATGACACTGGTGGATCCATGCGTGGTTTGTGATAAGGACACACATTCAATGACACTGGTGGATCCATGTGTGGTTTGTGAAAAGAACACACATGCAATGACTCTAGTGGATCCATGTGGTTTTTGAAAAGAACAAACATGCAATCACTTTGGTGGATCCATATGTGGTTTATGAAAAGAACACACATGTAATGACTCTAGCTGTGGTTAATGAAAAGAACACACATTCAATTACTCTAGTGGATCCATATGTGGTTTGTGAAAAGCACAAACATGCAATGACTCTGGTGGATACATGTGGTTTATGAAAAGAACATACATGCCATGACTCTGGTGGATCCATATGTGGTTTATGAAAAGAACATACATGCAATGACTCTGGTGGATCCATATGTTGTTTGTGAAAAGAACACACATGCAATGACTCTAGGTTATCCATGTGGTTTATGAGAAGAACACACATGCAATGACTCTAGCTGTGGTTAATGAAAAGAACACACATGCAATGACACTAGGGTATCCATATGTGGTTTATGAAAAGAACACACATGCAATGACACTGGTGGATCCATATGTGGTCTATGAAAAGAACACACATGCAATGATACTGGTGGATCCATATGTGGTTTATGAAAAGAACACACATGCAATGACTCTGGTGGATCCATGTGGTTTATGAATAGAACAGACATGCAATAACTCTGGTGGATCCATATGTGGTTTGTGTCTGCGCCCTTTTCATGCGGCTGATTACAGAACTGCCATGCATGGCCCAGGAAAAAACGTGACGTACCGTGCACGTGTCGCGGTGCACATTGTAGTATCCTATGCAGTGTGTTACACGGTGGTGTAGCGAAATGTGCCTTGCTTCCATTCACCTTAACTATAGAGCACATATCCTCATACCCATTCTCACTCTCGCTCACTCTCCTCATGCAACCCTCTCCACTGTCCCATTAGCTTCTATAAACTCCCAAGAAAACCCCATCCGCACCGGTGATGGTGGAGGAGGATGCGGTGGCCATTGTTGCCTCACAAAACACCGGTGAGGAGGCCCCGTCTCCATCTCGGTCCCCCTCGACGCGTTGAAAGCAGCCGCCATCCCATCCAGGCCCCTGTCGAGGCATCGATGGCAGCCGCCATTCCCGTCCAGGCCCCCGTCCCCGCTACCGACATAGCCACCGGCGAGGAGCCCCCGCCGGTCACGAGCAGATCTAGCTCTTCTGTGACCCCTACAATCCATAGGAGTACATCGCTCTGATGAACCCCTATGACACCGGCATCGATGACCCATGGTTGGAGGTAACTAGGGTTTGCTCCACTTCCCTGGTTCTTCTTCTGTTCCCATCGTTGGATTCTAGATCTTAGTTTATTAGGGTTTGCTTGTTCGCATTTCGATTGCTCGGTCTTCTTACATCATCTAATCCTCCCTTTTTCTTTTCTTCCAATAGGTTTACGTCAGCGACGTCTACAGCGATGACGAGTCCAGGCACACCAAGACTCATCAGGTGCTAAGGAGGCTAAAGGCCGACCAGTACGATGCCTTCTTCGCTAGCAGCGTCTACAGTTTCCCCTGCAGGACGAGACTCACTGTCACCGACTTCAACTATGTCGTGATGCATGCAGAGGGCTCGAGCTCCAGCACCCCCAAAGTCGGCCAGACCGTGAACGTCAACGCCTATATCGCTGAACACCAGGCTCTCAGCATTCACCTCCAAAACCTCCAGTGGGTGGCCATCGAAGAGGGTCGCATGCCTCCAATCAAGCCCAAGGCCCCCAAGATCAAGGGACTGGGTAGGAATAAGTGGAGGAAGCGCCAGAGGGAGGAGGCGGAGGCGCATGCGCATGCAAGGAGGGGTTGAATGTGTCTTCTGCTACTGCTAAGCAGCTTCTTTTGATTTTGTATATTTTGTGTGTGATGTCTGCTGAGCAACTAATGTATCGAACCTCGTTAAGCAACCTACTTTCTATCGCTATATCCTATTTAGTTGCGCATAGCTATATCTACATTTGTTTTGTTTTCTGAATGAATGTATTCTGCCTGCTGCGATTTGCGGCTCTAGATTTGCTACTAGATCGGGCCAAAAAGAGGTCCAAAAGGGAATGAATGATCGAAGAGAGAAGATGCTCTGGATTTGCTACCAATTTGGGCAAAATGAAACATATATGTTTAGCGAGAGAGGAAAATGGTACACTTTCAAACTGCTAGTTAACGAGCTACCATCTTGACAAGCTACCAGACACATACAAAAATATAACAGAAAGAAGTAAAATTTATTTTACTACTCTCACTTGAGGCGCTAGCCATCTTGACAAGCTAACTGAGTTCCACAAAACAGAAACATAACACAAAGGAGTAAAATTTAATTCACTTCTCATCAGACCACTTGAGGTGCTTGCCATCGTTCCTAGGCGACCAACTACCATCATTCCAAGTGGCTCTTACATTATTGGCCCTCCACAACTCACAAAGTTCGTCCCACCTGGAATCTGTCTTGGCTTCCCTATCGTCAGCATCCTGTGGCACAATTAGCGGTGCATCACAGGCTTGGTTATTGCCACTGGAAGATGATGCCTCTCTGTTTGCTGCTTCAGCTACAACCTCTCTGTCAGCTGCTTATGTAGCCTCTCTGCCAGCTACTACAGATGCAGCCATTTTCTTGCATATGAAGCGTCAAACTCAGTTATGCTGCATTTTCTACAAAGGGCTCCCCTAAGCTCATATTCCCTCTTGCAACTAGGGCAAAACACGAGGTAACATAGAAATAAATGGATCTTATTGTACATTTGGTAGGTCACATAAGCATCTATGGCTGCATACTTCAGTGTTATATCAGACAAAGGCCACTCCTCCCAAAAATTGTGCCTATCCGTAGGGAAACCTGCCTTCATTTTGTCGTACGACTCATCGAGGATTCTAGTTGTGAGTGTAGCCATTTCATCCTTCCTCGATCCCCCTATGATCATGACAAGACTCTGAATATCGATCCACTTATGCGCAGGAATTGTAATTCCCTCTTGACGAAATTTCCAAAAATCAGTTATATTATCGATAGTGCAGCAAAAAATTCCTTTTTCTACAAGCAAATGGCGCAGCACCGGACACTTCTTGTCAGTCCTAAAAGTATGTAGTTTGTCATCACCAAAATTTGTAACTACAAATGTTTTTTCAATGCAAGATCATCATCTATAATTTTAAAAAGTTTAGTAAATGCAAGATCAAGACTCTCAACATTGGCTTGTCATAATTTATTTGGTCCTAAATAAAATTCATTAATTGCAAGATGACCAAATGGATAAGGAAGAAGAGGAGAAAACCCTAAAAGGGGTTAACTACAGAGAGCAGATCTACAAACCGGGAGAAGTGGTAGATGAGGACATGTTTTCTCATGGCCAGTTGAACGACGACGACTTCATTCTTGTCATATGGGTTCTCTGGGGTGTACTCGAGGTCCAATCCAACAAACTTGTCCTCGTCTATCTCAAGCCAACCCTTGTACATCCTCAGGACTCACACCATTGTCTCCTCCTCGTCGGTGTAGACGACATCTATCTTCTTATTGTCATGGGAAATGAACCTTGTCTCTAGAGTGCGACGACCTTCCATGGCGGCAAGGAGAAGACGGAAAGAAGATAGATGACAGGAAGAAGAAGAGTGGTTTCTGCGAGACAGGGGAACAGTGGAACTGTCAATGCATTTATAAGGTAAGAGTAGTGGTTAACAATGAGGACGGAAGTCCAATGGAGAGACGTGTGGCGGTGGTCGTTCCAGCTTCTGAGTAAAAAAATAACGAGGATATATTCTCCCTATTTGGTCACGTCAATACACTGGGCCGGTCGTGTTGTCCTATCCACTGTGCTAGCACTGCAATCCTACGTGACAGCCACCACGCCTAAGCGACAGGAGCGACATAATGGTGAAAACTGACAGGAGGGCCAACTTGACGGGCGTTAGCTTGATATTTTGTATTGAAACATAAAGTTGAATTCATGCCGAAGAAGACCCTCTAAGTATTTGGCACGCCAACTGTGGTCAACGCGGCTGATTATAGGCAACTTGGGTACCGTGTTACCTGGGTGCCTCAACTTTCGGGCCGGAAAATGATATTCTCCCCCGGTGGTGCAGGGGTAAAGATTTTCCCATCTCCCTCTTGTCTTGCACTTCCTTCCCATTTCTTATTGGTTTTGGCCTTATCTTTTTAGTTCGCTCGTCTCCTTCAGTGTTGCCAGCCTGGCGCGGGCGCCGACTGGCTCGCTGCCCCGCATGCCGCCTACCGTCCCGGCTCCTATGGCTGCCGCTGCCCCTACTCCGACGTCTAGGGCCCCTCCGCCACCACCTCATGCGGATCCGGCTACAGATGTCGGGACCGGGGGTACTCCGCTGGCTATGGTGGTCTAGCCGGACACCGGCACGTCAGGCCCACAAAGTAGAGGTGGCTCCTCTGCGGGGGCGAGGGGCCGCTGTCGGCAAGGAGCTGGTGGTGGACTAGGATGACAACTCCGATGGCGAGCCGGGGAAGGAATGGAGGGTGGCGGTCCGCAAGGTGAAGGAGTCGCTGACCCTCAATGCCGTCAACGATGACCCCTCCTCCTCCGCCTCCTTGGCAGACTTGGCGGGCACCTTGGAATTGGCAGTGAAGGAGATCCGGCTGCTCGAAGCTTCGGCTGGGAGCAACCGGACGCTAGAGAAGAAGCTTGCCTCCACGAACGGCACTTCCTAGAGTAAGTCCTTTTACTCGGTTTTACCTTCTCTTTATCTTTATTTTTTTATTTTTTTTCTGATAGCCGGTTTCTTGTAGCTATCATGGTCTATGATCAGCGGGAGATCAACCGCCTAACGAATGCGAACGATCGCCTGACCAAGTCCAACTCCTCCCTCCGGCTCCAGAAGAAGGAGTGGCACTCCAAGATGGACCGGCTGGAGGCCACCATCAAGGAGCACGACTCCGCCTTGCCAGCCGGGCCGAGTCCTTCGATCTCCTTGACGCTCAGAGCAAAGATCAAGAGAAGGAGACCAAACGACTAGGGGAGCGGGAGAAGGCGCTTCTTGATGAGCTGATGCAGATTGACCATACTGCCAAAGGTGAGTCTTTTTGCCGACTACTTTTTCTATCCGTATCCAGTAGGCGGACCTGACTTGTTTTTCTGACAGCGTTTTATCTAGGTGTAGACCTATTGGCCTACAACCAGCTCCAGGATAAATGGCCGAGGGAGCAGCCTACCTCCTAGGAGCTGGTTTCCCTCCTTGGCGAGGAGGTCATGGAGTTGTAGAAGGCTGCTCACGCCGTTTTCGACTTCTTGTGGATGGATGCTGCCGCACCGGAGACGTGGAGGTGCCGGTTTCCATCGACCGACTGAGGGACTTGGCGGCGCGAGCCGGAGTGGAGATGGCCTTGGCACTGATGCTGTCTTGGTACAAGGATGCACACGTCAAGAAGATCGATGGAGGCTTCTGGGTCGGTGCCGACCTTGCCGCCATCTGCCAGGCTCACCCTAAACTACGTGCCTTTTCCATCAAGATTGCCAGCTATGCCGACGTTGATGAGGTCCTCATAGACTCAGAGTCCGCCAAGACACCGGATATGGGGTCGAGCCAACGCTGCAGCCGGAAAGCGGAGATGCTAGAGCTAGAGCATCCAGCGTGCCTCCTCCTCCGTCAGAAGCCACGAGAAGCTAGGATCATCCGCATAGCAAGGGCCTTGCCGCCTAGATTTGATCCCTAGGATGTCGAGTGAATTTTGTAATAGTTTCTTTTTGCTGAACCTGTCGCACGTGTTGACTATCGCTTGTGTTGGTAAACTTGTGGGAGCTTCGACTCCCTATATCTTAATATGCTGCTTGCTTGTTTCTATTTTTTCCATGTGATCTTCTGCACTTTGAAGCTTTTCTCTTTTGCCGGTTACATTTGTCTGGCTATCTTCGCCCGGCTAAACTCCTTTAGCCGGATGACTACCAACTCCAGTGGGGGCGTGCTAGCGCACCCACTAGGTGTAGCCCCCAAGATTCAGAGTTCTTGGCAAAGACAAGGACTTCGAATCCTCTTCTTCTTTCTTTCCTTTAAACTCTTAGTTACTTACAGCTATATGCCTCTAGCCGGCTAGCTTGACCTTGCTTGGACCAACTGGTCAACCATAACCAATCAGTGGGGGCGTGTTAGCGCACCCACTGGGTGTAGGCCCCGAGATTCGGAGTAGTTGGCACAGACAAGTGCTTCGAATCTTCTCCTCTTTTCTTGCCCTTGCCCTTACCTGGGCCTGAATATCCAGCTATACTCCTTTAGCCGGCCGGAACTACATGATTTCACTGGGGGCACGCGAGCGCACCTAGTGGGTGTAGCCCCCGAGATTCGTAGCACTTGATTAAGGCAAAGACTTCGAATCTTCTCTCCTTTTGATGATCGACTCGTTGTAGTCATGCAAAACAAACACATATATAGGTTCGTTGTTAATATGTTAGTCAGTTAATGTGCTTCTTATTAGCCGGATAATAGGTTCATTTTTTTTGAAAACTAGCTTGCGCTTCTCTGGACACTTAGTCGCTTCCCGTGCGCTCTGCTGTTTACGCTGCATCCTTGTCGGGCAGCTGGGTTGCGGTCTGCAGCCGGAATCAAAGGGAGCTGACAATATATTATGCACGGTACTAGAGGCTCAGTATCCAGATAATCTCAAACTACGCACAAAGCCGGACCGTTCGATCTATCGTATCTTTTTGTTGTTTTTCGTGTGGGATGCCTCAGGCTTTTGCTTTTGCTAGCCGGACAGCCTTTATCTCTGACACTGTCGCACACTACTCAATCGGTTATAGAATTAGCAGGCCAAGCCAACCGGCAAGCCCCCGGGTAGGGGTTGCCAGAGCCAGAAAAACTAAACCGGAAAAGAACATATGTGAATTTCTAGCAAGGAGACCCCGTGTGTCTCCTGGGGTTCCGCATTTTTCATTCATAGAGTTTGCGGGATACATACACTGCTAGACGACTAGTTTTAAAACGGATGGAGCAGGTCCGCGTTCTAGGGGCGCTCTATTTCCTCGTCCCACTTGTCCATCTTGTTCTTGCATGGCTGCTACGCGTCGATGAGGTAGTAGGAATTGTTGTGTAGCGCTCGGCTGATGATGAAGGGGACCTCCCAAGGCGGTGACAGTTTGTGCATGCCCTTCGTGTCCTGGCCCAGCCAGAGAACTAGATCGCCCTTGCGGAACGCGACGGGTCGGATCCGGCTCGAATGGTAGTGAGACAGGCGTTGCTGGTACATCACCGATCTAGACAACGCCAACTCACGGTACTCCTCGAGGAGGTCCACGTCGTCTTCTCTTGCCTCTTGTTTGGCCTTCTCGTTGGAGAGGAGCTTGCAGGGTGAGTCGAACTTGATGTCCATGGAGAGGACGGCTTCCGAGCCATAGACGAGGAAGAACAGGGTGAAGCCGGTTGATCTGTTCAGCGTGGTGCGGAGGCTCCATAGCATAGCTGGCAGTTCTTCGATCTAGCATCCGGGTAACCACTCCAAAGGCTTGATGAGGCGTGGCTTGATGCCGGCTAGCACTAGGCCATTTGACCTTTCGACTTGCCCATTGGATTGTGGGTGTGTGATGGATGCAAGGTCTAGCCAGATACCCTTGTTGATGTAGAACCAGGCGAAGGCCCCCTTGGCGAAGTTCGTGTCGTTATCCGTGATGATGCTGTTGGGGTAGCTGAACCTGTTGATGATGTCCATGAAGAAGGTGACGACAGTTGCCCCGTCCAGCTTCTGGATGGGCTTGGACTCTATCCACTTTGTGAACTTGTCCACCGCCACTAGCAGATGGGTCATGCCCGCGCGTGCTCGCTTGAAGGGGCCAACCATGTCGAGCCCCCAGACAGAAAAAGCCCAGGTAATCGGTATGGTCTTCAGCACCGCGGCCGGCATGTTCCGCAGCTACCCGAAGCGCTGGCATTCGTTGCACGCGTGGACCAGCTGCTCGGCGTCCTTGAGGGCGGTGGGCCAATAGAAGCCGTGGCAAAACAACTTGGCGACTATTTCCCGAGACGAAGCATGGTGTCCGCACTCACCCTGGTGGATGTCCTTTAGTAGTTGATAGACTGTGTCGACATCGACACACCGCTGGAATATGCCGGATACGCTGCCCTTGTACAGTTCTTTGTTGATGATGGTGTATGTGTGCGCGCGTCGCCGGGTCTTCCTGGCCTCCACTTCGTCATGCGGAAGCTCCCCATTGGCGATGTAGTTCATGAAGGGTTGCGCCCAGGATGGGTATCTCCCGGATGGCGAGGACGCTCTCATGCTCGGCTGAGGGATGTCAGGGGGTCATCCGGGTGGGGTACCCGGGATGGCAGCCCTTGAGCCACTTGACAAGTCGGAGGCCCCCGGGTCTTTTGAGCCAGAGGGTGTGGACACAGCAGAGTTGGTGCAGGCCTTCTTCTTTGCCGGTTCTGAGGGTTTCGGGTCCATCGAGCCGTCAGCGCTCGCGCTTCGAGCCTAGATGATGGAGTCTAACTTGGGAGACGGGGTGATGGAAGGCTTGTGCAGATGCTCCAAGGAGACTCCTGGCAGGATCACCTATTTGGTGGATCCGATATGGGCGAGCGAGTTGGCTGCCTTGTTGTTTATGCGAGGGACGTGATGGAACTCGCATCAGTCAAGGCAAGTGCCGAGCTTTTGCACATGGAAGCGGTAGAGGGCCATGTTTGCATCATGGGCATCCCATTCTCCGAACACCTGCTGCACCACTAGATCCGAATCATCGAAACAAAGGTTCTGGTTGATGCCAATTTCCCTGGCTAGCCGGAGGCCATGCACCAATGCCTCGTACTCGGCGACGTTGTTGGAGGCCTTGAAGTGGATCTAGAGAACGTACCCCAGCTGGTCTCCCTTGGGCGAGGTGAGGAAGATGCCGGCTTCCAAGCCCCTGAGCATCTTCGACCGTCGAAGTGCATCTTCTAGTGGTCCGAGTCGAGAACCGGCGGTAGGTACTGGGTTTCGGCCCAGTCGACCAGCAAGTCCGCTAGCACCTGTGACTTGATCATGAGCCTTGGCTCATACTGGATGGAGTAGGCGGCGAGCTTGATTTCCCACTTGGTGACTTGGCCGGTGCCGTCCTTGTTGCCGATGATCTCCGAAAGGGGTGCGGTGGACACCACCTTAATCGGATGCTCTTGGAAGTAGTCCTTGAGCTTCTTGCACGCCAGGTACACGCCATAGCACATATTCTGGTAGTGGGGGTAGTTCTGCTTGGAGAGGGAGAGAACCTCACTGAGGTAGTAGATGAGCCTCTATATCGGCTGAGCTTTGCCTTCCTCGGGGTGCTCTACCACCAGGACAATGTTGACGACCCGGCTGATGGCTGCTATATAGAGCGAGATTGGCTCCTTGCTAGCTGGCATGGCCAGAACCGGTGTTGTGGATAGCATGCGCTTGAGGTCGTGGAAGACAGTGTCGGCTTGCGAGCTCTAGGAGAACTTGTTCGTCTTCTTCATCAGCTGGTACAGTGGGAGTGCCATCTCCCCCACCCGACTAACGAAATGGCTAAGGGAGGCTAGGCATCCGGTGAACTTTTGGACTCCGAGCAAGATCTTGGGCGGCTGCATCCTCTCGATGGCTGCAATCTTCTCCGGGTTTGCCTCGATCCCTCGTTGTGAAACGAGAAAACCGAGTAGCTGGCCGGATGGGATGCTGAAGACGCACTTCTCCGGGTTCAGCTTCATCTGGTAACAGCAGAGGTTGCCGAACATTTCCCCCAAGTCCTCGAGGAGGGTGCGCTTCTCCTTCATCTTGATGACGACGTCGTCCACATAAGCATGCACATTTCAGCCGATCTGTGAGTGCAAGCATTTCTGCATACAACATTGATAAGTAGTGCCTACTTTTTTCAGACTGAAAGGCATGGTTACGTAACAGAAAGCCTCATACGGGGTGATAAATGACGTCTTAATCTGGTCAGCCGGGTTCAATCGGATCTGATTATAGCCAGGATAATAGTCCAAGAAGGACAACAAGTCGTAGCCGGCCGTGGAATCGATAACTTGATCGATACGGGGCAAAGCGAAGGGCTCTTTTGGGCACGCCTTGTTCAGGTTGGTGTAATCGATACACATGCGCCAATTCTTGTTTTCCTTCAACACCAGGACTGGGTTAGCCAGCCAGTCCAGGTGGTACACTTCCATGATGAATCCGGCTATGAGGAGCCAGGTGATCTCGTCACCAATGATCTACCTTTTTTCTTCCGTGAACCGGCGGAGGGGCTACTTGACCGGCTTGGTGTCCGGCCGCATGTGGAGTGAGTTCTCGGCGAACTCCCTCGGAACACCCGGGATGTACTTGGGTGACCATGCAAAGATGTCCCGATTCTCATGGATGAAGTCGATGAGTGCGCCTTCCTATTTGCTATCCAAGCTAGCACCAATGATGACGAACTTGGTCGGGTCAGTGGGGTCGAGCAGGATCTTCTTAGCCTCCTTGGCCTACTCGAAAGCTGCATCGCTAGTCGGCTTCTTGTTAGCCGGCAACTCTTGATGAGCCAACGCCACGTTGCGCATGATCTCGACCTTCTCCTCAGCTATGATGAGGGCTTCGGCCAGCTTGGAGCTGGCCGACGCGCACTCATCGACCGCCTAAAGCAGCCGGCGACTGTAATCATGCCGTTAGGCCCCGGCATCTTCATCTTGACGTATGCATAGTGGGGGACGGCCATGAACTTGACGAGGGCGGAAAGCCCAAGGAGAGCATGGTAGGATCTTGTTAAGTTCACCACCTCGAACCATACCGGCTCGCGCCGGAAGTTCTCCTCAGTTCCGAAGATGACGTCCAACTGGATTTTACCCAGCGGAGCACAAGATGGCCCTAGAAGTACACCATGGAATGTCGTGGTAGTCAGGCGCATGTCGCATTCGTGGATGCCCAGCTTCTCTAGGGAGGACCGGTAGACCAGGTTGAGGTTGCTACCTCCGTTGATGAGGACGCCTGAAAAGCGATAGGTGCGCTCGTTGGAGACGATGAGGGGGTCTAGAACCATGGCGTAGCCCCAGGATCGGAAGGCGATCTGGCTGATCCTCCCGGCTCCAGGTGATGGGGGTCTCTGACCAGTTCAGGTATTGAGGGACTAGGGAGATGATGGCGTTGACCTCCTTGGAGCGCTTCATGCGGCTGTGCTTGTCGTCCGTCTCCGTCTCGAAATGTGGTAGGCAGCGTGCGGCTAAGGGTAGTCATTGTTGTTGTTACCGCCATTGTTGTCGTTGTTGCTGGCTCCCCTATCCGGTGGTGGTGGTCCACCGGGAGGGGGCGATGGTTGACGGGGTAGTCCTCCTTAGAACTTTCATCTGGCGGGTTCAGCTACAATTCTAGGTAGTATGAGTAGCCGGCTTGAAGGGTCCTCTGTGCCACTTGCATGACCCGTCGAACATTTGTTCGAAGGTGAACCATGGCTTCTGCCTCCTTGCGTCACCAGCCAGCGCATCGGGTGTGCCCTCCACAACATTGACATGCCTCGCGTGGTAGCAGGGCTTCTGCTATCCGGCTTGGCGGTCCCCTTGGAACCGGTTGTCGTTGCCGTGCCGCCTGGAGGATTCGGCTTCGCCACCCAGGTTACTCGGTCGGTCGCGACCCGGCTCGGTGGGAGTCGGTCGGCCGTCAGCATTCACCCGAAGGGGCTTCTTCATTGCAGCGTCAGTCGTGGCGTACTGGTCCGCAACCATCATGAGCTCCACCATGGTTTTTGGCTCATCACACAGTTGCCGGTGGCTAAACATTGTGCCTTCTCGGCACCCTTCCACGAAGAACCCGATCACCTGGCTCTCTAGGATGCCCTCACAAGTGTTGTGTAGCTTGGTCCACCTGGCAAGGTACTCGCAGTCTCCCTGGATGCACAAGGCCAGATCGTGAGGGCGACCTGGATACTTGGACGTGCCGTTGAAGTTGAGAATGAACACCTTCTCGAAGTCCAGCCAGGAGTTGATGCTGTTGGGCACGAGGCTATTGAGCCACGTCCATGCTGACCCGGTTAGCATGGGGGGACATAGCACAATGATATGCGCTTCTTCACATGGGCGATATTGACTGTCGTAGCATAGTCGGTTAGCCAGTCTTCCAGCTTCATGTTGTTGTCGTACTTAGGGGTGTCCCATGGCAGGGTGAACTTATCCGGAAACGGCTTGTTCCGGATGCAGGGTCCGAAACAAACTGGCCCAACGGAATCTTCCTCCTCCGTGATGCGTGCTTGAGCTAGGAGCTTGATGCGGTCACGGGCGTCTGGATGGTCCGGATTGGGCGCTCCTACCCGTCCCGGGAGACGGGAACCGGCAGGTCGTGGCGCTCCGGTCGGTGGAGGGGGTGGTGGTGGGTTGTTGTTCACTGTCTGCTCCTCAAGCGGCTAGCGCATGTGGCCCAAGTCACGACGCCTGCTGCAGGACTTCTCCGTCGGAGGAGAGGATGCCTGCTGGGTCTTCCGGGGCACGCCCTTGCTGTAGCCGGGTGGCTTGCTTCTCCTAGAGCCACTGGGGTTGTTGTGTATCTGCTGGATGGCGTCAGCCTGCTCATCCGTGATCCGGAGAAGCTCCTGGACCTGGGCATGTTGGCAGTCTCGCTCCTCGCCCTCCAGGTAGGGCATCTCGTCTACCACGGCTCACACCGCACACAGGTTCTTGATGGGTGTGTCGTAGGTGGGCCGGGCAAGGAGAGGAGATGGATCTGACTCGCCATCCCTTTCCATTCTTCCGCCTAGCTCGTCACCCCGGCGTCGCACCTGTCCACGCCGGCTTGGCTCCTTGGTAGCCAGAGTGTGGCCATGAGCGCGATCGTACTCACACATGGTGATGTCGACCTGCTTCTTGGCGGCGACTAGATCAATGGCCTCCTGTAGTATGAGCTATCTCTCCATGGTGAAGTTTTCCTCAGCCTCCTCTGGGTTGTCCCTGAGGGTAACCGGAGTGAGGAGTCGGTCAATGGCTTCTTCCACTAGATCCTTCGACCGCAGAGGGGTGGAAGTTCTGGCCTCATCGCCGCCCTGCTCCCAAGGACGGCGAGGCTGGGTGCTGGAGCCAGCCATCATGACCTCAACGCCATGTGGAGCAATGGGAATGTCGCTGTTGGGGAGCAGCGACTCTGAGATGGAGACAATCTCCCTAGGGAAATGCTCCGGCACGGTGGCGATGTAGACGGGGAGGTCACCGAACAACAGGATGGAGCTGTCCACCGGGAAGGTGGATCCGGTGAAACACGACTCATTGTCGATGACGCAGTCAAACTTCCTAGCGTAAGCATAAGGCCACGCGCTCACCGGCTTAAGTACGGGGTCCAGTGCGGAAGATGACTCCGGTCGAAGCCATGTCTAGCCCCACGGTGATAGAGGTGTAAGGACAAGCAGGAAAGCTCTCAACAGCGTCCACATGCAGGATTGGGTACGAGCAAGTGTGGTGAGACACAGGAAGTACCCAGGTTTGGATCCCTCGTTGTGAGGTAAAACTCCTACTCAAGCCGATCTGACTATGAGTAGAATATAGAGTACAATCGTTTCTCGAGCTGTATGAACTAGCTACCTCTTAAATGATCAACCCTTGCTACGAGCATCTTGCCCCTCCTTATATAGGCAAAGGGGAAACGGTCTCACTAGCCAGGCCGGCTGCCGGGTCCCACTGGCAGGCCCAGCCGGCTGGTCATCTACAGTATCCGGTAGGGTCTATCACATCGAAGTACACGTCATGCGGGTCGTTGTGGGTACAGTGAACGCCACGCGAGCCTGTCGTCAGCAACCGACCACTGTGCCCGCGTCACCCGCAAAGTCTTTGGTATGGCCTCGTAGTTGTGAGTCGTGTCACTGTACCAGGGAGTACCATGCACTATGCGGCACGTTGCCCTGTCCTCCTGATTGTGCCCGGCTATGACTGTATAGCCGGCTTCGTGTCCTGCCGCCCTTCCTTGTTCCGGCTACCGACTGGTAGCCAGCCTAAAGTGCCTGCGCCTGGCTACGATCTGCTAGCCGGCTATCTTTGTTCTTGTCTGGTCAGGGTACCTGGGGGTCATCCCCCCGACAGGCCGCTGTTGGCTGCAGTACTGGGCCGATTCTAGACAATGCAGGACTAAACAGTAAAGGGCTATGTTCCTATTGGGCTCTCCACATGGGCCGACCCATTTTGTTATTAGCAGGCCTTAGTTGGGCCTGGCTTCCACCACGGTTTCTACGACCGTTAATGGCGGTAACCAGACTTTAACGGCGGCTGCCACGTGTCAGGTTGCATGATGTCAGGAGTCATCGTAGCTGGCGAACAGATTTACAACGGAACAAGTTTTCGTGGCCGAAGGGTGCAATCCGCCACGGTCGGGAAAAACCGTGGCTGATTCATTTGTGACAGGGCTTTTACCATAAAGGGCATCCATCACGGAAGACTTTTTTGCCACGAAAAATAGGCCTTCAACCATGAAAATCATCCGTTGTAAAATCCAACTTTTCTTGTAGTGCACCACAAGTGGCCGTGCCTCGTGGTCTTACACACATACTATGTAGATACATATCCCGGGCTACGGTGTAGCAAAGTAGTGGAAGAAGATTTATCCGGACCGAGTCTAGTAGCACGACGGCATTCGTATGGTGGAGAAACTCCTATCCCCATATGCAATTCCAATCTTGGGAACCACACATGAGGGAGAGGGAGAGAGAGAAAGGAAATAGCCAATTCATAGGATGGGCTTGGGAGAGGGGTGCCCCTCTTTATATAGGGGGAAGGGAGGTATAACCTCCCTCAAAGTCCTAGGTTGGGACTAAACAAGAGGAGGAGGTGGAGGCGTTTGCACCGGCCAGCCTCCGCATGGGCCCCACATGGTCGGAGGCCCCCTCTTGGGCCTCCTCCGGTGATGCCCAATTAGGTGGGTTGCCCCCAAAATCCAAATTTAAATAATATTTTTAATATTAATTCATTTAATTAATATTAAATACATATTATTTAATACCTATCACTTCGGAACACCTTCGGACCCCTCCGATCATCATCGGATATCCCCAAAACACTTTCGGTATCTCCCCAGAACAATTACAGAGTTCTCTCTCCTTTCTCCTATGATCTTGGAACAATCCCTAAGCATCTCTACCCTTAAGTGTGACACCCTACGGCTTGGTAACACACAGTCATGATTGACACACTTTCTAATCAATGACCTATAGTAGTATCTGGAACACATAATGGTCCCATGCATTCCAAGATTAACTTGATCGCTTGAACCTTGAATGTTGAGTCTCATTCTCTTTGCTCTATGATACTTGGTTTGTCCAAGATCCGATCTTAGGTATCTAAATACCTTGTTCGATCTTGTTACTAACAAACACATTTACTCGTTCCCGTGATATTGCATCCCCGTGACCTTGTCACATGTTTGCAAACTTGTAGACGTAATCTCACGGAGTGGGCCTAGGGTATGTATCTGTCACTCGAATGTGCAAATTCCAATATTGATACATAGTCCTCAAAAGTTCCTCTGGAATACCTAACGCACACCTTTGTGGTCACCTAGTTATAGTCATGATGGTTGATGTGATCAAAGCATCCTCGAGAGACAGTGATTAATATGATCTCATTGTCGAAGGAGTGAATCACTACGTTTTTCTATATATTGCAACGTTGAACTATGTGACTAGATCATATTGCAATTCTAGGGTTTGGGTGCTATCCATCGCTTCATAAGTGACCTCATTGTCAACTTACATGGTAAAGTCCATGACCGGGAAACCTCGATCATCAGCTGCCCAACGAACTAGTCTAGATGATACTAGGGACCTGGTTTGTTTATATATCACACATGTATTAATGTTTTCACTTAATATAGTTACAGAATGATAAAAAACTATTATGAACTAATGAGACATGTCAGTAAAAACATCTTTATTATTGGCTTATAGGGCATATCTCCTTTAGTCTCCCACTTGCACTAGAGTCAACAATCTAGTTTTTGTTTCACGTATTTTAACAACTATGGCATTTCGGTGTTATTCACACGCGTTTCTTGTGGTAAAGCCAATCTCTAGAACTGACACTTTCAGTTCTTTGTGTATTTGCATGTCTATGAGTCATTACGTATCACTCATTTTCTAATGGGATGTCATTGTATAAATTAAGTCTTATTGTGAGACTTCAATTCCTTAAGACAAAATATATGTTGACACTATTGTGGCACAATAGATCTTCATAGTATAGCTCCTTGGAAGTGTACGTAGTTTTGATGCCAAAATTATTTTACACAAAAACCCTCTATATGCTGCTTCTAAAGCAGTTATATACTTAGTAATTATTGTAGTATCCGTCACAATGTTATAACACTGGAACTAGTCCAAATCCATCATGGAATTTCTTTCCATTACACTTTGGCACCTTATTTCTTAATACATAGTCTAATTGAGATAAACTTCATTTGTATATGTGACAAAAAGTTGCATCAATTTAACAAATTACATTTAACTATATCATCACTTTTGCATACATAGCATATTCGTGTTCCTTCCAAATACACAATAATATCATCACTATTGTGCAACGATCATCTTATGAATCATCCTGGTGTATGCCCCTAATTCTTAGAGAATAGGACTCATATTGATATGTACATATCATAGCATTCATAATTAATCAAATCATGAGGTTTCACTTATCATTTGTCAACACAATTGATCTTGCTACCATGAGGCAAGAACTTTTCTTGTCAAATATTAACCAGGAGACTCACAGCTCCCACTCAAATATGCCACCATATTGAACTAATTCAATATTTCATATATGTACTTTAGCACAACCATATTAACATTTCAATCTATTTGTATAAACTTGGATGCCTAATATTCCAGTTTTTCCTAAGTCTTTCATCAAATCCAATTTGAATGAAATTCTTAATTTGCATAAAATTAAAGATACATCATTTTTAATCAGCATAAAGCATTGGAAATATGTATAGACGCTCCCACTTAGTTTCTTTTAAACACAAGCATCTTCATCGTTATGATGAACTTAAACTCTTTAAAGTTTCATCACGATGAAGATTCCAGCTCCTCAATGCTTATTTCAACCATTGAAATTTGCATATATTTTAGCACCCTTCGAATTAACAAAACTCTTTGGAATGTGTCATGTACACATCCTAGGTAACCATTCTATTAGAAGAATGTTGTTTTGTTTATTCTTCTACCATATCTAAATATGTAGTGGTTGCTACGATAATCCATATAGACTAAATATCACTATGAAATATCCAATCTTGTCACAGTCAACTTTTGAACTTTGTAGTAAACTATGTTCTGACAAGTTAAACATTTCATAGATGTAAACATCTTGTGTCTATTTTTTATAGATCCATTGATGCTTTGAAAAGCTTCACGCCTCCCTGAGGGTCTACCAAGTTTATTACTTTATTTTCGTATATGGATACTATCACAAATTCTAATGTCCTCTAGCCATCTAACGGACTCAGGGCTCATCATCGTTTTTTTGCATGTATTCGTAGTATCATTGTCTAACAATGAAACTTGTCCTCAAATCTTGTTATTTGATTCTCACCCGGTCCACATGGTTCAATAGGATCTTAGATTTCTAGAACTACAACATTTGTAGAAACGGTAGCCATGAGCATTGTAGTAGCCTCTAGAACTGTTTCCGGCGTTGCGCTACTCTGATCATGTCACTTAGGTTCAAACAACTACATCCAAATTTCTATTGTCCTCCCGCTTAACTTTTCACGAAAAGTTCCTTTTCAAAGAACTCACCATTTTAGTGACAAATACTTTTGTCTTTAGTGTTACGGTGGAGGAATTCCCAAATATTACTTTTGGGATAACCTATAAAGATGTGCATATCCAACGTTGGTTTTTTAAACATTTTCATATTACTAGCATACCAAATTTAAGGAAATACAAATTGGGTTTTATCCCTTTCCATTTCAATGGATCATGGTGTTGCTCTTTTTAGTGAAAAAGCGGTATGTCACTATAGCATAATCTTTAAAATCATAATGGCAGTTTTATATTTGATCTCACCAATTCAAACTAGGTTTGATCATATTCTCAAAACATTCCATCCTATTATGGTGTTTCGGGAAACTTCAAGCTTATGAAACAATTTCTCAACTTTCAAATGTTTGCTAAACTTGTAACTCAAAATATTGTTTTATGTTCCAATCACAAACTCTTGATTTTCTTATTACGATGATTTCTTTATTGGCAATGACTTTACCAAATCTCTGGAGACTCGAACGTGCCATAAATCTTATGGTGTTGTTTCCCTGAATCTGGATGATTTCTTCTTCACGCTAAAACCTTTGAACATTTTTCAAATGTCTTATACTTTTCCTCATTAAACAGATATACTCATATATCTATTCAAGTCCTCGGCGGAAGTATATGAAGTAGAATATTCCATGACAAACGGTTTTACATAATGGACCTCATATATCAATATGTATTACTTCCACTAAGTTAGTCGTCCATTCAACTTTGGTCCATAAAAAGAGTTTTAGTTATCTATAGGAGAGTATTACAAGCGTCAATTCATTCAAAAACAACTTGACTTCAAAATTCCATCAAGATGGAGTTTCTTCATGTCTTTCTTTCCAACATAAATTAAACGGTGGTGTCACATTTAAGTGAAATTTTAATCATTTTGTCTTGCAATGCTTTTAGCATTTAGTTTTATGAATATTATTTCACCATCAAGATTTATAATGGTTCATCCATCAACTATGGAATGCAGTAATTATTTGAACAATAGTTTATTCTCACAATACTAGAACCAGATAATGATTATCAGAATTGACCTTAATGGCTTGGTTCTTGATGTGGATAACAAACATGATAACACTTTATTTGTTTATCGATGAACATCATTACCGTATTATTTTGCTAGTTATTTGGACCAATGTATTTCTCATATTAAGTTGTATGACATTTCATAACAACCAATTTAGTATCTAATACTGAAGAATTACATAGGTTTAACAAGAAAAGAATATATTTATTCATAACATGTATATCTTGCATATACTAGAGTTGGACAATTCCAGTCCTCTAATTTCTACCTATTACATTTATAGGTTCTCTTTCAATGTTTTCCTCCCATTCAGAAGAATTAACCAATGTCAATAGTGGCAGCAATCATATGGCACTTTGGTTCAAGTTTATTATTCAAACACCAATACTCTCAAACTCACAGTTTGAAGTGGATCACTATCATCACATGATTCATGTTCTTCCGAATTCATTCATTAGTGATTTTTTAGTATAGTAAGCATTTTACATATACCTCATGTTCATCCTATCATGACAACTTTTACGAATGAACTATATAATTCATCAAGATAAACGTTTGTATAACTTTAGTTCCCAAGCTACTAGGTGATGGTACACCTAGCGTCACCATCATTCGCAGATGCTCGTCCAATATGAGAGTATGTTTTCAACTAAATTATACTTTATCATGTTGATAGTGTTTCAGATATGAAAATATCTTTTACATGAGAAGATTTCTGAAATGAGTTTTTCAGCTCCTAGATAATATTGATACAAAGAAATTTATTTCTAATATCAAGTATCATGGAGGCAAGCATGATCCTTCAGATACAAATTTCAGAATCTATTACTCTAGGATTAATACACTAATAAACCTTATAGAGTAAGTGAGGTTTACTTGCAAGTCTGCTTTAGGATTTTTATCTCTAATTTGACACTCAAACAATACGGTACTAGTATGTAAAGTAAGTATCTAGAATACTATAGTATTATTATCTCAATTACAACCAAGGTAGTTTATAACGGATGCCAACTACAATAACTATGCAAATTCACTTACATTGTTTAGTTCATAATAGGATTTCATTACCAGAACTCCCACGGAAATGAACATCCCCCAACGTTCTTTTTGTGATTACATGATCTCTTTACTATGTATAATTCCGATCATCACGACATTTTATACAGCTGCCAGGGTAGAAAAACTATAAATCACATCACCATGTGACTCATGCTTAACCTTTCGGTCATCTGTGTTCCAAGTCCATGTATGTACATGCTAGGCTCGCCAACTTTAACCACAGTGTATTGCAGTGCATACATGTATTACACCATCGTATGCGAATGCAGAGATGTCTAGCACCCGATCATCATGGTCCGCTTCATATCTACAAACTTTCTTGATGGTGCACACTTGTGGGAGAAAACGAACATTGGAATTATGTTGAGGGATCATCTTATAGTGCTATCTTCGTAGTATAATACTAGCATAATAAGAAAGACAACCAATTAACATCAAATGCAAATAGTTTATGCGATATGATACGGTCGTCGCGCCTTGATCTCCATCGAGTGTGTCGGCATTGCACCAGGTTCACGGTACCACCATGACGTCAGCAGTACAATTCATAAATACTTACCTTTAACATACATATCACAAGCCCCCTACAAAATAAAGTTAGATGCCTCTACTTTATCATATTTTACATGGTTGTAAGGGCTTTAGTAAGAGAACCATTTCTACCTAGAAACTTCCAACCATAACATGGATTGACTAGTTGCCGCTTTAAATCCATTCTTAGGGCCATCCTTTGTAAATGTCATATCACCTAATGTCAGAGAGACATACAGATTCTGTCCACTTATATGGTACAAGCCATATGTCAATCATGGAACCAGTCTCGCGTAAGGTTGCATGTAAGGTCGATATAGGCCGCTTCATCCGTCATTGCCGCGATATGAATAAGTACACGCGGGAAGGTAGAAACTAGAGAATCAATGCCCACACAATCAACATGTGTTCTACTCGTACCAAACATCTACGCATAGATCAACTCTGATATCATTGAAGGGGTTCCGCAGCAGAAAACAAAAAATTCCTACGGTGCGAACACACCTAGCCAAGATCTATCTATGCAGATATATAGTAACGAGAGGGGATTCAATGTTCATACTTTTGAAGACTGAAATTGGTTAATGTTCCGAGGGGAACGTGGATGATGTAGTCGAACTCTCCTGACCTTAAGGTCACAAAGCTACTCGCAAGTCACCCCTTATCCTTGTTTGACATAGCCGGCCTCATGGTCGTGTCGACGTCCAAGCTCCAAGCCCCAAGCAAAAGCACCACAAGTGGCAATGCCTCGTGGCCTTACACACATGCAGTGTAGAGACGTCTCATGGGCTCCGGTCTAGCACAGCTATGGAATAAGATTGATCTAGACCGAGTACAGTAGCATGATGACGTGCGTATGGTGGAGAAACCCATATCCCTGTATGCCATTCCAATCTTGGGAACCACACCTAAGGGGGAGGGAGAGAAAGAAAGGCAATAACCAATTCATAGGATGGATTTCGAGAGGGGGCCCTATTTATATAGGTGGAAGGGAGGTACTACCTCCCTCAAATGCACGGGATGGGACTAATCAATCAATCCCCCACATGGGCCCCACGTGGTGGGAGGCCCATATGTGGCCGGTGACCCCCTTTGTCCATCCCTAGGGAGTCGGCCCCTCTTGGGCCTCCTTTGGTGATGCCCAATTAGGTGGGCTGCCCCCAAAATCTAATTTAAAAAATATTTTTAATATTAATTCATTTAATTAATATTAAATACATATTATTTAATACCCATCACGCTGAAACATCTTTCGGACCCCTCCGATCATCATCGGATATCCCAAAACAATTTTGGTATCTCCTCGGAACAATTCCGGAGTTATCTCTTGTCTCCTACGATCTTGGACCAATCCCTAAGCGTCTCTATCCTTAAGTGTGACAACCCATGGCTCGAAAATACACATACATGATCGACACACTTTTCGATCAATGACCAATAGCGGTATTTGCAAACACATAATGTCCCCCATGCTAGTTTGATCTTGTTATGAACAAACACATTTACTCATTCCCGTGATATTACATCCCCATGACCTAGTCACCTATTTACAAACTTGTAGACGTAATCTCACCGAGTGGGCCCAGGGTATCTATCCATCACTTGGATGTGAAAATCCTGATCTTCATACATAGGACTCAAAAGTTCCTCTCGAATACTTGACACACACCTTAATAGTCACCAGTTACGGTCATGATGGTTGATGTGATCAAAGTAGCCTCAGGAGACAGTGATTAATATGATCTCGCGGTCAGAAGAGTGAATCACTATCTTCTGCTAGATATTTCAATATTGAACTATGTGATTAGATCATATTTCAATACTAGCGGTTGAGTGTTGTCCACCACTTCATAAGTGACCTCGTTGTCAGATGACATGGTAAAGTCTTTGATTGGGAAACCTCAATCATCAGCTGCCCAACAAACTAGTCTAAAGGATACTAAGGACCTAGTTTGTTTATATATCACTCATGTATTAATGTTTCCACTTAATACAGTTATAGCATGATAGAAAACTATTATGAACTAATGAGATATGTCAATAAAAACATCTTTATTATTGGCCCCTAGGGCATATCTCCTTCAAGATTGACCCTACTCTTTTTACTAATAAGTTTAAGGGGGAGCTTTTCATTTGCCAATTATATGTAGATGATATTATCTTTCTCTCTACTAACAAAGCTTTTAACGATAAATTTTGAAAGCTTATGACTAGTAGGTTTGAGATGTCAATGATGGGAGAAATGAGGTTCTTTCTTGGTTTCGAGATCAAGCAATTGAGAGATGGAACCTTCATCAATAAAGCAAAGTATATTCAATACATGCTCAAGAGGTTCATGATGAAGGATCTCAATAATGTTTCTACAACAATGCAAACTAAATGCCATCTTGAATTAAATCCCAATGGTAAAGACGTGGATCAAAAGGTATACCAGTCCAAGATTGGTTCTTTGCTTTACCTTTGTGCATCTAGACCCAATATTGTGATGAGTGTAGGACTATGTGCAAGATATCAAGCGGCTCCTAAAGAACACCACTTGGTGGCGATCAAGAGAATCTTCTAGTATTTAGTTCATACCCCAAACTATGGATTGTTGTATCCCAAAGGGTCAAATTTATCTCTATGTGGGTACATGCATTCAGATTGGGCTGGTGACAAGGATGATAGGAAATCAACTTCCAGTGCATATCAATTTCTGGGCAGATCTTTGGTATGTTGGTCTTCTAAGAAGCAAAAGTGTATATCTCTCTCCACCGCCAAAGCTGAATATGTGGTTGTTGCAAGTGCATACACTCAATTGTTATGGATGAGGTAAACTTTAAAGGAATACGGTGTCACTTGTGACAAAGTGCCTCTTTTATGTGAAAATGAGAGTGCCATCAAAATTTCCTACAACCCAGTGCAACATATAAGAAAGAAGCATATTGAGATTCGTAATCATTTCATTCGAGATCATGTTGCCCATGGAGATATTGAGCTATCATATGTGAGCACGAAGGATCAACTTGCACATATAGTCACGAAGCCTCTTGATGAAGAAAGATTTTGCTATTTGAGGAATGAGCTAAATATCACACCTATGTCCATAGGAATGATATTTAGCTCACTCCTCAAATAGCAAAATCTTTCTTGCATACACACCTATGTCTTAGCCTTTATTTTGTTTAGATGCGGGCATGGATGTAATTGATTGGGCTAACCCTCCCCCCCCCCATAATGCCGAAAGTAAGAAAAACATTTCTCTTAATATCATTTTTTGATATGTGAGCTTAATTGATTATTATTGGTCATGAAGCCAAGATATATCTTCGTGGTGTCATACCACATGCTCCTACATGGTGGCTTCGACCACTGCACTCTTCTTTTTGAAGAGTTGGTTCTTTGTGGATCTTATTGGGTGTCTTTGCGTGCTCCTTTTCCATTTTTGGCGTTTCAGTGCCAAAGGGGGAGAAGAAGTGGTTTTTGGATTTGTATGTGTCAGGTACAAGAAGCATTTGCCTTTATTTGTGCCTTTCTATCTTTACGTGATGTTGAGACTATGTTAATCTTGATTGTGAGACATATGGTTTTATTGTCATTATGGATATGGATTTATCTACGGAATTATTAGTATGGATTTATCTATGGAATCATCAATATGGATTTATCTATGGAATTATCTATCTGTGATTGAGACGTCATTATGGTTGGTATGATAAATTTCTCACAATTCATTACTTGTTCCTAGTTTCCAATTCATAAAGTATTTTGAACCTATATGTGTGCATTTGTATTCCAATGCAAATTATTTATATGCACACACTTAGGGGGAGTCCATTTATCCTTTGGAACTATTGCTGGGTAATTAGTACTTTATTTCAAATCCTAGTATTGTCATCTAACACTAAAAAGGGGTAGATTGAAAGAGCATTTCATCATCTCTAGTGTTTTGTGTGTTAGATAACAATATCAAGGATATTTTAATTGTTTTAGATAACAATATCAAGGATATTTTAATTGTTTTAGATAACAATACCAAGGATATTTTAATTGTGTGTTAAGTGCTGCAGATACTAAAGAATAATCTTGTGTCAGCAACATCACACCTCGAGATTACTAAGAACAACTACCGAAAGGGAGTAGAATCATGCTACCCAGACCGGATTATCCTCCCCTATCTAGGGCTGGATAATCCACCCCCTAGAAAATTTGGCTAAGGACTGGGAGGGCGATGCTCAGATAGGGGGCGGATTATTAGTCGGATATTTGGCAATAGGACAGAGGGCTGGATAATCTGGCCCTAGCTAGACCCGAATAATATGGCCCCGTAGAATTTTCGCTAACAACCAGATGTGCGACGATCAGAAGGTAGGGAATATTTGGACCGGATTATTTGTTTCGAGCCAGATATTTGCCCACGACCAGATTATACGGCCCCCAGTTGGGCCAGATTATCTGGCCCTAGTTGACTCCAACATCTTCATATCGGGAGGAGGTACAAATACCCCTTCCCATCTTCAACCTGGGTCTCTCGAATCTTCTAAAAAAGCATGTACTACGTGAGCCTCAATTTCCCAAGATCTCCTCATTCATCAACCCAAAGTCCTTGATCTTTGGAGGATTGAAGGAGAAGGACTTGATATACATCATCACCGAAGAGATCTTCAATTCCCCCTCATTCATTTGAGGGCCATCGATCTAGAGTTTCATTTGAATTTCTAGATCTCGATTTCATGTTTTGATAAACTTGTTTATCGTGGGAGCTTGTTGTCATCTCGGGAGCCTCCAATTCAATTGTGGATGTGTGCCCGGATTTTGTTGTAAAGGCATCGGTTCCCTCCTCGAAGGGTGTCGTATAGTGGAAAGGTGGATCAAACTAGTTATGGCGAGATCCATCAGAGAACACGGTGATGCCTATTATGGTGTGGTGGTCCTAGTACTGCCCAGCCCTCTAATGCAGATGTACTCCCCGTAAAAAGGTAGAACTACAGTAAAGCAAATCATGTGTCTCTGTGTGCTCCACTCTCGGTTACCCCATTCCTCTCACCGGCTTTACTCATTTAGTAGCTAGATTGGCATATAGGTAAATACACCGTAGTTGCATATCTAGAGAATTTACCTTTGTGTCAAGCCTAATTTGAAAAATTATTAAAATTTGAAGTAGCACCTATTCACCCCCTCTAGGTGTCATGCGATCCGTTTCAATTATTGCTAATACCCAAATACCTTTCATTAAAGACAGACATATCATGGAGGAGATTGTGCTACTTCATGAAACTATTCATGAGATCCATCATACAAAGTTGACAGTCTTGCTTCTCAAAATTTACTTTGAGAAAAGAATATGATAAAGTAAACTAGGCTCTATTATATCAGAGGCTATGCTTATTCTTGGGTTTGTCCATCGCATCATTCTCCTAATGATATGATATCATTATAAAGTGACATCACATGTCCATGGTTAGGAAAGCTCAACTATCCCTTGACTAACTAACTAGTCCATAAGAGGCCTACTAGGGACACAATGTTGTATATTTATCCACGCATGTATTTTATTTTCAGTTCACACAATTATAGCATGGAGAATAAATAGTTATTATCAGGAGTAAATAATAGCACTAGATTGTTTCGGCTTAAAATGCTATCCACGTTGCCCCGATTCTTTTCACCCATAGGAAGGACGATAAGGAGGACACGCGACGAGTCGCAATGGAGCCCTACTATCTTGTGAGGCGGGTCCCGATGCGGGCTAGGGCGAAAGATTCCATACAGCGGACAGGTGTACCACGCGCCGTCGTACGCCGCGTCGCTGGGAGGTGGGGCGTGCTCGCGACATGGGCCTGCCGTTAGCGTACGTGGGTTGTAACATGCGCGGTGAGAGGCGTTCAAGGGACTACAACACTCCGCACCCGTCGGGTTGCGGGGCTCGCCGAGATACGAACTGGCTCTATTGAAAGATCACAGATGTCGCGTAGAGGGGGTAAGGTGGTTTAAAACTTTTATGAGATGGGCTTAACAATGGCGGAATAAAACTAGTGTTTTCTTTTGTCAAGCACAAAGCCTAGATATACTAAGGTTCACCTATGTGCACCAACAACTTATGCTAAGAAAGACATGCAACAATGTGATAGAAATATAGATTACTTCAAGCATGAAGGCTATCCCAATGTAAACTGCATAAGTAAAGAGCTCGGGTATAGAGATAGCTGAGGCACGAGGGGACGATGATATTTTACCGAGTTCCTCCCAACAAGGGAGTACGTCTCGTTGGAGGGGTGGGCGGTACTAAGACCACCAACGCCACAAGAGGCCTCACCCTATTCTCCCGAGAACCCACCACACGGCAAGAACCCGTTCCACTACGAGATACTTGAGGGTGGTCACCAAACCCGTACAAGATTGGGGCTATCTCCACAACTTTATTGGAGGCTCCCAATAATCGCCACCAAGGCCTCAATCTTGGGGAGATCTTCACAACTTAATTAAAGGCCCCAAGAACACGCTAGAAAGTCCACACAACCGTCTAGGGTTCCAAGAATCCAAGAGGGACAAGCTTCTTGATTTCACCAAGCAAATCCTCCGAGAGAACACAAACCGATGCACCTAATGCAAATGGCAAGAACACCACAAAGATGCCCCAATCCTTCACTCTCAAGTTCCAACAAAGCTACTAAATCAATTGGGGGAACAAGAGAGGAAGAACACAAGGAGAACATAAAATCCCCCAAGATCTAGATCCCAAAGATTCACTCACAAAGAGGTGATTAGGTTTGGTCAAATTGTAGATCTAGATCTCCTCAAACTTCCTCTCAAATATGGGCAAGAATCATTGGAGGGGAAGGAAGGAATCAAGGTCAAAGAGATTAGAACAAAGGGGCAAAGCTTGAGAAATAATAGAGGAAGCACTATCCAAAAGGATAAGGAGAAAAGGCTTAAATAGGGGGGCAAAAATCTGCCTGTGGGGGCCTTTTCTCGGCCAGGGCCGGTAGAACTGGACTGGGCCGGTAGTACCGCCAA
This sequence comes from Avena sativa, assembly GCA_916181665.1. Lineage (NCBI taxonomy): Eukaryota > Viridiplantae > Streptophyta > Magnoliopsida > Poales > Poaceae > Avena > Avena sativa. Next base: position 422,048,994 of record OV702287.1, on the reverse strand, counting down.
TTGGGCTGGTACTACCGGTTCCCGACCTGGCGACCTGGTGACACGAGCATGGCAGCAAGAGAAGCAGCGCTTGAGTGAGAGCAAGCCAGCATCGTGCGCAGGGGATCAGGCGAGCGAGAGCAGTGGGCCAGCGAGCGCGCACGCGGAAGCCAGGAACGCGAGCGAGCATGGCCCAAGCAAGCGGGTGCGGGGCAGCGCGTGCACACAAGAGGCGGCCTGCTAGCTAGGAGCGGTGGCGGTAGCTGGAGCTTGTTGGGCGAGAGCTGGGCCGTCCCGGTAGTACCGGCCTAGCCGGGCGGTACTGCCGGTTGGGCCGGTACTACCGGCCAGCGTAGCCGGGCCGACTAGAGAAGGGGGCGTGCAGCTTCAGGTGTGACCGGTACTAATCCCGGTAGTACCGGACGGCCCAGAAAAACTATTTCCCCTTTTCCTTTTTGAAATCAAATAAGAAGGCATTCTTCAAACAGTGATAACTTGAGTTAGGAAACTCCGATTGACCCAAAACCAATTTTGTTGGAAATATTGGATACCACCAAGTGAGAATGTATCAAGTATTATAATGTGAGATACCTCACTTGGTGAGGATCCGGAAAACCTCTGAGATCAAAAACACAATAAGCTATAAAGGGAAGATCCGTTTTTGAAGAACTAGAGCTTGTATTGAACACAAGCTCTGGAACCAAACATGGATACGATCCAACAAACAATCAAGAAAGATGATGCTAAGAATGCAATGGTTTAAGCTCTCTCCGAAAGATATGATTGAGCTACTCACTCGAGAACCCCTCTTGATAGTACGGTTATCTATCCTAAACCCTGTCTCCCAACTACCAACATGAGACCGTCAAAAGGGAAAACCTATCAAGATTATACCTTTGCCTTGAGCAATCCACTTGAGTATGATGTAGACAGGCTTGTCCTTCTCACGATGGACACATTTCTTGATTTCTCTTGCATGCACTCGCTTGATGAAGTCTTGACATATGCTCCCCCATACACCATGGGGAAGCCTCTTCTTTGACCTTGTCTTCATATGAATCCAAAAGGCCCGTAGCATCCCAATTGTCTAACAATTATAATGCTACTTGCCTAGTCTATGTTTCTACTTCCTACATGTCATTTATTGTATCATTATTATATCATGCTCATGTCACCATGTCACGTTGCATTTGAGCATCATATAAAACCCCTTTTCATTTGGTTCTATATGCATTCACCTTATTAAAAAAAAATCTTCTTGATATAATGTATTTGCTTCTTGATATATTGCTTGATGTCCAAGATGAGTTGGGGGCATATATTTTCAAACTCCACCACCTTTATTTTGGTTCTATCTAAATTCCACCATCCACTTTGCCACCTCCACTTGGTTCCTTCCACCATCTCCACCATACTAGATATCTATGAGCAAATACTTTTCTTTAGTATTTCACCTCTTCCTAGATATCTATGAGCAAATGCTTTTCTTTGGTATTTCACTCTAGCTCATACATATTGGGTATGGATCCTTCTCTTTGCTTACTTGCTCTCATACATGATCTATATTGTTTTCACAATATCGATATGGAAATCTACATGGTTAACTTTTGATTTCTATGTAGAAGTAAAAGCTTCATTTCCAGTCATGCTTTATTCAAATTTAGGGCCTAGTTGAATTCATAAGGCCATATTAAAAATCTAGAGGACAAATACACTCTAGTTGGACTTTTAAACTCAATTAGTCCTTATTTAAATAAATCACGTTTTGGTTTGAGTGTTCCAAATGAAGCACGGTAAGGTGCCTTTATCAATCTAGCTTGTTTACCAACTAGACTAGATCATCTATCATGCATGGCACATGCAATATAAAACCACCTAATCTAGTCACATGCAATAACAACCCTCATCATCTAGTCACATGAAATATCATGCCCCATGTGACATGTTCTCTCTATTTAAAATCCCATTTGATTTTTGTTTTGGGTTGATTTTGTTTCTATGATCTCAAGCATCTATCCTAACCATCTATATTCTTTTCTTGTTTTGTTATCCCCTTAGATGGATCATGCATATTTGGATCTTTGAAACAAGGTTTGGAAATAAATCAAACAAATCAAATAAAAAGGAAAAGCATATATCTACATCAGCTTCTACCTAAGCTACAGCACCATCCAGAGGTGTATTTGCATCACACGGGATGCCCAAGATAGCTCCTCTCTCCTTTGTTTTTGCAAACCGAGCTATGCCTAGCTGGGTGTCCTAGCTAAGCTAGCTTCTCTTGCTACACACGCACACATTGCTTCACTGCCAGCGAGCTAGCTAAGGTGAACTTGAATCTGGGCCTCTCTCTGAACCTTTTCCGCCTCTCTAAACCTGTTGCATCGCAACCCCTCTGGACCTGTCCCGACCGCACCAGCCCCAGCAGTGACCGCGTCGCGCAAGCCCTGTTCCTCTTCTTGCTGCACCCCGCGCGAGCACGTGATTGCTCACGCCGCTGCCGTGTGCTCCCCTCTCCATCCTCTGCTTTAAGTAAAGCAAGCTGCAGACGCTGGCAGTCTCATCCTTCCCCACCTGCCGCCAGATCGAGATCTCGGTTCCCCTCCTTCTTCCCCAGGCCAGGACGCCATGGCCACCTAGAAATCCTAACCACCATGGACGTGCCGCCGCCGCCGTCTACTCCGCCTCGCCGCTGAACACCGCCGTCGTCGGAGCTACGCAAGCAAGGAGGAGAACCATGTCGAGTTGCTGGAGCTCCCCCACGCCGCTCGAGCCCCAGGACGCGAGGAGGAAGTCCTGGACGCCAAGGTCGCGCACGCCCACGTTGCTCGCCGCGCACGCCGCGTCTCGCCGTCTCGGACGCCCTCGCCGTGGTCACCACCGTCACTCCACCGTCCGCTCTCTCGGTGAGCCTCGCCTCCCCCTGTCTTCTTCTGGCACCACATCCTCGTCTCCGTCTAGTGGCCCGTGCGTAACCACCATGGACGCGAGCGTCTATGACATGCCCGCCGGCCGCCACCGAGAACGTCCTCTCTCGCTCGCGTCCGAGGCCCTGCGCTCAGGTCCCGATCGCCTCCATCGCATCGCCGCCCTCCCCAGTTGCCGCGCTCGCCAAGCCGCGCGCGCATGAGTGGCAGCACAGCAGCAACAGCACGCGCATGTCTGCGCACAGCCTCCTCCAACGCCCCTGTTGTTCACATACTATTGCCGATCACAGACCTCATCCGGCATCTCCCATCACGCGCCGTGGAAGAGGGCACATCCAGCTCGCTGTATCAGAAAACGGCATCCAAAGCCGTCGATAAACGAGCCCGAAATCCTCTACCAAAGTCAGAACAATATCACTGTCAAACTCCGACAGTTCGTCAATCTCAAACACCACCGCAACCCTCTGTTCCCAGCAACCTAGCGCTCGACACAAGCCTCTTCCGGAAGAACTTCCTTAATAAACGTTGTAGCCCTAGATCCCCTCTACAACTTTAGTGTTTACGGAGTTACCAAAATATCGCCGGTGTACTCTCCATCGTCGCCCGAAAATCGAATCAGCTGGCCGTTTTGCGCTGATCAATTCCTGTCACGTTTCAGTCGACCCCACCTGATCATGTACATTTTCTAAAGAGGCCCCTATGCATTTCAATCTCCAACCCGCCAATCGCCAGCATAGCCACGTGTCAGCGCCCATCTGCTTGCGCGCGCTGTGGTCCCGCATGCGCTGAGGACCAACCCGTCATCTATGACTAGGTTAAGTTGCGTAGAAAAGGTCCCAGGTTTTTTTTTAAAACAATAGAGATTTCAGAAATTGAATTAACCTAAATAAAATTATATCTTTTTAAATATTTAGAATTTGACAAAAGTTTCAAAATGACAAGTGGTTCAAATTTAAATATGTTTTCAAATATAAATTTAAGTTTGACCTGAGTCAACCCTAAAACATTTGACCCATTTTTGTATTATTTGCAATAATAGTAATTTTAAATTTATATTTTCAAATAATACAAATGATATATGTTTTCTGATCAGAAAAATGCTAGGAATACAAATATGCCATTCAAAATAATTTTGAGTAATTAAAAATTTCGAAATTATTTAAATATCAATCAATGCCTTTTCATAATAAATTCATAACTTTAATTTCGTAATTCCAAATTGGACAAATAATATGTCTAAATCGACCAGCGCGACGAACCCGTTCTAATTATGTATTCCATGTTATCATTTGAAACATCCATCATATAAATACTTAAAAACCTGAATGGTTTATGCAAGTAAAGCTTGACCAAATAATTAACAAAATGCTTCTTTCTTGTTACTACTTCGCATCCATGCCATGCTATATTATACCAAACAATTATGCATCACTTCTTCATGGCACACCTTGTTTTGCTTGTCCCATATATTCATATGGTTGCGCACTTTATTTATTATGGCTCTTGTGTGTTTGGTTTTTATCCGGATAGACACTGAGCAAGGAGAATATTAGGAGCCTCAAGAGTATTACCCGGATCCTTCTTATTCCGCAACTGAACTGCCAGGCAAGCAATTCCCCATGCTTGAATACATATAGCACCTATACTTCTATCTTACTCTTGCATCATTGAGTCACGATTGCATTAAATTGAATTTCAAGTATTGCACAACCTTTACTTTTAAACCCCACTGAAGCTTGTACCTCAATTCCATGAACCATTACTACAGGAGTTGTTTGAGCCATGCGAGTCGTACAATTGCATGTGTAGAATTTGTGTGAGTCTTTGGATAATGAGGTACCTAAACAACTTAAACTGAGTAGTAACGGGAGAACTAATGAAAGAGGCTCCGATGGCCATTATCTTCTATTTGGTTCTTTAAGATCACTTGTGTCCTGTAGGACCCCGAGTACTTGATTCATGTTCCTTGAATATTCGCACTATCCACATATGGGAGACCCTATGGATCCCTCTTCGTCTGAGCTTGATTCGTACTTTATTTTTTGGGGCCACAAACTAGTTTACGATTGTGCGTGGAGCACCTGTACTATTTAGGGATTGCGGAGTGTTTTCGCGGTATCGACAAGCACAATCATACTTTCGGGTTCCCAGTCGTTTATAGCCATTGGCGCAAACCTTGGGTCCATCTCGAAGCTGGCCAACTTCGTTGCAGGTAGCTTAATGGGGTGGCCCCCTGAAATGATTTATGAATCCTGTGAATGCATTGTCGTGAGTTCTCGTTGTGTTCTATTTGGTTTTTCCTGAGTTTGATCGTGTGTGTTGTTATTTGTGCATCTGTGTAGGGTAAATCTTTCTGAAAGTCGTGTCTGCGGTTATGGACGACTTGGAGCATAGTTTCTCGATCATAGACAAGCATAACTAAAGCACCGCCTTTAATTTGACTAAGACATGACTAGTAATAGTGCAACACTCATGGAATGGTTAATAAAATTGCCAACGGATGGGATGTTCTTCCGCCTTCTCATCAGTAAGTGAGAAGGAGGACGAGCGATGTTTATTTACGTTGCTTATATAACTGCTATTAGTAATTAACGATCGTCTGTCCATCTCTGGTTGGACGGATGTGTAGCGTGTCTCTATAGTACTTTGTAGATATTATCTTTTGCTGCAATTGCGTCATCCCCAGGTCATTCCCTTTAGATGCATTAAGACTTGCTGAGTACCCCTAGGGTCTCACACGATAAATATTTGGTTCAGATGGACATGTATACTCCTAGAAAGGCTACTGGGTCGAAGAGACCGATGATGGTGGCAACGACTACCAGGTGTAGAGATTCCGGGAATAAAGATCCAAGAGATCTGTGGGCGCGATGTGCTTAGTTCTATGGCAGCTTATGCTGATTTGCTTCTTATCCGTACTTGGATCTTGTATACCGCTTCCGCTTGATACTCTGTTGTGTGATATATGAGGAGGTATCCTAAAATATTAGCTTTATCTAGGATATTTGGATCTTGCCTTATGGCGTTGAATATTTCGGTTTCTATTGTTTCTAGATGGTGTGACTCTGATGTCTATTAAGTCGCAGACATACATACTCATTTGTGTATATCGTGGTCGCGTTACCTGTCTCTTACACCGCTTGCTCTTGTCCCGATATTCTTGAAAGTGGATAGGATAGTTGGACGGTACTGTGCCCTGCTCTGCTTCAACGGGCCTACACGTGGTTGGCCTTGGGCCTCCAAGGTAGAATCCCTTATCCACTTTTGGGTTCATCCTGGCTCATGATTAGAGCGTAATGTCCGAGGTAGTACAAGGCCCAAAGCCTTTTGTCAAAGCTTCTTCTTCTTCATATCATCTACGTTGGATCCAACACATGGTCCAAGCAAAGCCAATGGACAAATCCTACAAGTGCAACTCAATGCAAACATTAGTCCATAGAGATTGTCATTAATTACCAAAACCACACATGGGGGTCCACATGCTCTTTCAGTTGAACCCACACAGGCCACGACTCTCGCGGACACGGTGCCTGGGCGGAGCCAGCGTGTCGGTGTAGACCCTATGTCGTCGTGGTTCCTCGTGGGCATGGGGTCTGTAAATACCCGGCATAGCGTAGTGAGGCCATAACGGCCGTGTTTTTTCACGGACGTGGGCCCGCCGAGAGCCGACATCATCGTGAGCCCATGTTGGACTCGGTTTCTCGCGGCTGTAGACACTTTGAGAATAGATGTGGCACCATGAGATGATGTCGGCTGCGGTTTCTCATGGTCATGGGGCCTGCCAAGAGATGACGAGGCATCCTATGTTTTAGCCGCACACAGGTTCTCGTGGTGGCTAGCCGAGCTAGCAGTGGAGGTGGCTTCGGGAAGCATGTGCGGACATGTACTCTCGTGTATGAGAGATGAGATGGAAGCGTAGGATCCAGGACTCGGTGGATTCTTGGAGTTGATAGCACTAATGATAGCGTATGCTCTAGGCAGATGCGGGTTCAGGCGGTGAGGCGGTTTCTTGGGTCCTACGTGTGTGCCTCTTTGGCTATAAAATGACACTTTGTCTTCATGTTTTTCGCATAACATTAGTGGGTTCGGCTTACCTTCTCTGTATGTCGTGCTAGAAGAGACACCGTTGGCAACCCCGAAAGACGGATTTGCCGTATCCAACATGTTTGGGGTGGTGGCTTGGTGCTCTGTAGTACAACGGGAAGCAGAAGTGTAGGTTCATTCCTCTGTACGTACCCTATAGCGGTATCCAACACACTACATCTTGGCTATGTGTGATCCAACGACTTTTCCGGCATTAGGCTAGAAGCGCTCAGCTGCGCGTGATCCAGCGATGTTTCCGGCATTAGGCTGGAAGCGCCTCTACGGGTTCACATCGGCGGTATGTCCGCTTGCTGATTATCTATCATGGCGTCGTTCATAAACAATACCCTCTCAAAGTCAGAAGACGACGCCCTCTCGTAGATCAAAGACGATGCCCCAGGCGGCATGACGAATTTTGCTCAATCTCTTCGTGGCATGTTTGCCAAGCCGAAGAGAGTGCTGAAGAATCCGCCATGATGTCAGAGGATTTTCTGCGACGACATCGAGGCATTTGTAGCTGAATTTTAGAGCCATATTTAAAATGTAGTAGGTGTAGTTTTCTCTTCATAGATGTAGTAATATTTTGTTTCTTCGTAGTTTCGAACCGCATCTATAACTCGTTGTTCACTATCAAGAAGAAGTAGTATTTTTTCTTCATTATTTCGAAATGCATCTGTCACTCACTGTTCGCTATCAAGAAGAAATGCATCTTTTTACTTCTAACACGTGTATGTGTGCTCATCCAAATATGAGTTATGAGTTTATGTCTCTTTGTTTTGATGTACCTTTGTAACCTTTCAGTTCTCTATCGAGAGTTGTGTTCTCATCCATATATGACCAGTGTATTGTCTTCATGTGTTTGCCTTTTCGGTCACTAATTTATTTCCAATGACTGTTATATGGACTTTCTAGTTCTGCCCCTTTGTTTCTTCTTTTTATTCATATGGTTATATTACTTATGTTTATCTTTAGCATTTTCATATTTAAACGAATCTATGGTCGGTCTCAAACAGATAAGAGAAGCCATGAACGTTCTATCGTCGTGTGCGTCACATGCTGACATTATTGGCTTCGTCTCGGTGGTCTACAAGAATGCTTTTATGAGCGCGCGTAAGACTGATCCACGTGAGAGATGGTTAAGTGTGTATTCGTGTCCCAAGATGCGACCGACAAGCTTTACTTGGTGTAGTTGTGCCCAATCTTGCGTGTAAGATGCGTGAAGTATGAATATGCAGAAATGTATATTTGCAAAAGAATTGTCTATTACTTAGTGACTCAGTATTTCATTCACGCTTTATCTGCTTACCATGTCAGCCGTAGATTCTTGTGATCATGGCCCCACCAGGAGCCAACATGGCAGGTTATACTCTAGTCGGCCAGGTATTCTCGCGGTCATGGGCCCCTCCAGGAGCCTACATGGTAGGTTAGACTATACCCGGCCGCGTATTCTCACGGACGCAGGGTCCATCCAGAGCTGACATGGCGACGTAAATCCATAGCATGTGTCAGCATAGATCGTGCATGGCGTGGGTAATCGCGGGCAAAAAGCCAAGCTGGCAGAGTAAACCCTACACGCACGCAGGTTATCGCGGGGAGACGTAGTGGCACCATGACATCCAACGTTCTGCCTACCATCCACGCCCCGAGGGGTACAAAAAGAAGTCTAGTGAATAATAATAATAATAACTTTTTATTGCCTCTTATGAATACTTTCAACACCAATATATGGCCAAAGGGAGAGCTTCTGGTAGATGGCACCAATGAGAGCCAGCTTTGTCGCCACACACCCTATGGGGGGCACAGATGTAGATGCACTTAGAGCATATCCAGCGGCGCGCCACAAATCATTGTTGGAGCACTGCCGACACAGCGCTATGGGGCACGCCGACACATGGTAGTTGTGAATAGGGAGGGGATACCCACACTGATGCACCAACAAAGCCGACCCCATTAAAAATTCTTCCTAAAAAAATGGACAATACATAGAAATTCAAGCCAGCCCTAAATAGTAGATTATATTTTTGTCATCATCTTCGTCACCGTCGTTGACCTGGTCCACGATGGCCTCCACCATGTCCTTGCCAACTTCCTCCATTCCCTCCTAGTGGAGTTCATGTCCATGATCCTAGCAACGTTTTCCTTCTTCATGAATGCCTCACGGTGTGTCGTGGCGATGACATCGTAGATCCCGTGGCCGTGCAAAGATCAGAAGTGCAGCCGTCCCTCGGTGTTGACCAGTTGCGGCGGGATCTCCCATTGCTGCGCTCCACACATGGCTAGGGCCGCCTTCCGCTACATGGAGAAGCTTTGTCCATTAATCATTGCCGGGCGAGTAACATGCCATTGCCCTCTTCCACTCCGGCAGTTGGCGGCAGCGGTCTGCAATCTTGATGGCTAGATTGTTACCACGTGGGACCATCATGATGGGCACCCCACCAAAGTTGATGTCGAATCCCGCTGGCATGGTTTGCATGGGGCGGCGCGAAGATTCCGTACCAGACTAGCTCATCGGCCTCGTACCAGTTCAGAGAGCTTGTTCATGGCGAGGGCGATAGAAAGTGAGTGAAGGGAGTAGGTGGTGGAGGGCATCCACGGGCATTAATAAGGCCTCGTCATCAATGCAGGCATAGATGGCCAAACATTGGTGAAGCAAACACGTGTGAAGCCGAGAAGATGGATTTGGGAACCGATGGCCATTTTTCTGACTACTTTTCAAATGCAAATTATAGTACACGCAAGCATATTCAAACTAAACATTTAGCTAAATGAAACATATGCAAATAGTCTCATACAACAATTCGTATTAAGTATTATATAGATTTTTAGTCCTCACAAATTTACTTGATCCTCTTCACCTTCTCTTTGTTTGCATCACCTGTTTTGAGATGATCAAACAATATATATTCCAAAAAAACTCCTCTCATTGCTCTCTTTTCTCCATCCCATTTTTATTCTCCTCTAGCAGCTCGTCTCTTTCCCTCTCCATCTTGCCTAACTCAGTGTCCTAACAATTATATTATAACTTTACCATGTTTTGCTACAACACCTGCCTCTCACTGGTATCCATCCACCTTTTCACATATGCCAGCAAATTATTGTATTTGGCATCCAACTTGTTCTTTCTTTCAAACAAGTTTTGACCAACTCAACATTTTGAATCTTCCCCTCTATCCTTGAATAGTTGTTCTTCTCATACATATCCCACAAATGGATAACGCACATTGTAGTGGCAAAGGCCACTTAGGATCATCCCAACCCACAAAGCCACAGTTTACTATGCCATCCTATAAATTCCAGTGTGCAACAAAATTGAGAAAAATGTAGAAGCGCTGGACATCCTACCAATGCATGTAGAATTGAAACAGTAGCACACTATACTTACATCATGATGTGAACAAGCGTAGAATCCCTAGACTGTGTTCGTCCCCTCAAAAGCAATGACTTTCTCCGGTGCATGCTGGGGGACACAACATAGATCATCCGAACTAACATCTTCTAGGCGAGCAACGCCGGTCCATGTATGGTCGGTGATGGTTTCAGGTGCTTAATCTACGTCAGGCACTACGAATCCGTGAACAAGCTAAACGCGATGCACTAACAATCCTAAATTGCACAGAGGAATGGTGCCAAAGGAACAACGACTTGGGACAACGGGGGAGAAACACTCACATCGCCTAGCCAAGAAGCACTGCTCATCTCTTTGTCTCCCTAGCTCGATGTGTGGAGCGGAGGAGAAGGGAGGGTGCGGGGCTAGAGACAGACGGAGATGTGTATGCTAGCGACACTCGACAACAAACGGCTTATGGATAGTGGCGAGGTCGGCGACATCGAGTGTGGTGATTCTAGTGGTACGTGGGCGGGAGGGAGGCAAGCATGGGGAGGTGGCTGGGTTGGCGACGATGTCGATTCTGTGGCAATTCTGGATGTAGGTGGGCGGGGGAAGGCAAGCACGAGGAGGCGTCTGTGGGAGTGATGATATCGATTCTATGGTCGGGAGGCGGATGGGGAGATTAGGAGGGATGGGGAATATGTACGTTTGGCTGCTAGTTGGTGAAATGGATTGTATGGGCACCTAGAGGGAGGGTGAATAGGTGCTACTGTAAATTTTAATACTTTTTTCAATTTTAGGCTTGACACAAAAGGTAAAATCTCTAGATATGAAGCTACTAAGAATTTCCCTATATGCAAACCTAACTACTATCGAGTAAAGGCAAGTAAGAGTGAGGAACAAGGAAACCGTAGTGGAGCATGCGAAGACACAGGATTTGTTTTACCGCAGTTCCTTCCTCGTTAAGGGAAGTACATCTACATTGGAGGGGTGGGCGGTACTAAGACCACCACGCCACAATAGGTCTCACCCTGTTCTCCGATGGATCTCGCCACCAAAGGCCTGATCCACCTTTCCACTATTGGTACCCTTCGAGGCGGGAACCAATGCCTTTACACAACTAGCGGGGCACAACTCACAACTGAATTGGAGGCTCCCGTAATGACAACACACTGCCACAAGAACAAATGTTATCAATATCGAAACACTAGATCTAGATATTAACAAGAATACTAGATCGAGAAATCTCCAAGTGAATGGAGTGGAGTTGAAGAGCTTGATTCGTTATGTCGATGAATGGAGTCTCCTCCTTCAATTCCCCCAAAGATCGAAGCCTTCGGGTGGTTGAAGTGGGAGATATTGAATGAGAGCTTTTGCAACAGTCTGGTGCTTATTCAAATGAATCAAGAGATCTGACAGGAGGGGTGATTGGGGGCTTTTATACCCCCTGTCCAAACAGAGCCGTTGGAGAAGTCTGGGGCCGGATTATTCGTCCTAGGGAAAACTCTGCCCCAAACTCAGATTATCTGGGGGATAATCCGCCCCTAGACAGAAGGTCACGCCGAGCCACCCTTGGCAGCTTCTCCCGGGCACGAATTATCTGGCCCAAGAGAAAAGCCGGATTACTCGGGCGGAGGAAAACTCCGCCCCCAGCCACGGATTGTCCGAGGGATATTCTGCCCCTAGATAGAAGGTCGCGCTGATCCTCCCTTGGCAACTTCTCCTGGGGTGGATTATCCAGCCAAAGAGAAGACCGGATTATCCGGCCTAGGAAAAATCCGCCCTAGCCTCGGATTATCCGGGGGAAAATCCGCCCCCAGACAGAAGCTCACACTGCGACCAACTGTGGCCAAGAGGGTCAGGCCGGATTATCCGACCTTGATAGGGGCGGATTATCCGGCCCCCCAACAACATGTTTTCTTACCTGCAACACTTAGCACACATGAGGTACTCCATGGTATTGTTATCTAACACACAAAACACTAGAGATCATGAAATGTTCTTTCAATCTCCCCCTTTTTGGTGTTAGATGACAATACTAGGATTTACAAGATATCCCTAATAATAACACCATTTAGCGAATGAAAAAGACTCCCCCTCAATGTGTGCATAATAAAAATTTGCATTTGAATACAAATGCACCCAAGTAGGTACTTGTCTATTTCATTGGAACGGAAATGATACATAAATAATGGGCTAGCTCAGAAAAATATCATACCACCATGAGAGAGGCGTCCTCAATATAGTATAAGAATAGCCAATGTGATAACCATTATAAACGCCTTCCACGAGACATAGATAACCAATATAGCCAATATGATAGATCCATAATCAAGAGGAAATAATCCACGAGATAATTACAGAGCCACACATTAACATACTCTCATACAAAGCAAATCACAAATAAGAGTTCAACGCTAAATGGGCACAAGCGAGAAAAGACCAAAACGATAAAGTGCAAATGCTTGCGGCCGACCCATGCAAATCCACGAAGACCTAATAGAACTACTTCACCCCTTCGGCATCAAAACGCCAAAAATAAAGAAGATTGATGCTAGCGCCCCAAATGATCACTCGGAGTCCTCCTCGTCTTCCTCGTCCCCGTCCTTGTCTCCATAATCATACTCCTCAGTGTCTTCCCCTTCCTCATCAGCAGTGGACTCCCTTGCTGGGGTAGGAAACAGGTGACGCTCAAGCTCTCCATAGTTGAGTCCAGACGAAGAATTCCATTGAGCATATGGGGTGGGAGAGGTAGGAGCAGGAGGAGCGCCGAACGCCCTGGACACATGGTGGAGAATGAGCTGCTGAGTATGGGCCATCTCGTGGCGCTGCTTATACGCCGCATACTACCCCTTGTGAGTGTCCACCCCCATGCACAAAATGTTCCACTAGAACCAATTCATATGCTTCACCTCACAAGCAATAGGAGGCACTGGGGGGCTACGGGCACTGGTACGGGCATCCCTCATGAAGCCCTCAGACGCAGAAGATGGATGAGAGATCTTCCTTGCCTTATTGTATATATTCTTGGCATTATACACAATATAAATGTGAAACCCTCTAGTGGGAAGCAAGTGCTTGAACAACATCATAATATAAGGCGCATACGAGATGGAGAGACTATTGAACATTGCATCAGTCAACTCATGATAGATGAAATCCATCACATCCGGCTTGTAGTCAACATATTCATCTTCATAGGAGGCCACCTCATGAGAAAAGGCAAGCAACTGAACCAAGTGACCATGAATATTGTCATTGTTTCCCCTGCTTGGCGTGATAGAGTCACGGAAAATGCCCACCAAGCTAGCAAAAAGAGGGGAGAGACCAGCAAAAGAGCCCACAATACCATTGTCAACCATGCAAGGAGAAAGAACAACATCTTTGTTGGGCTTGAGTTGAGTAATGATGCGATAGCCACTAGCATGGTCCCTGTTACGGAAAGGATATCCAAGCACCTCAATAAAGGTCCGAAAATTAGTTTGCATTGGAATGTCCCAGGTCATCCACTTCATGGTGCGGTACTCATCGCCACAAATGACCAAAGTGGAGAAGAATTACTTCACCACCTCGGAGTCATAGGAACACTGAAGGGACATAAGATGGTGCAGCCCCATCCACTCAGTCACCTCCATAGCATCAGCAAGTTGAGGCTTCTCCATAGCCTCAACAATGATCATGGGATGCATAGGACGAATCTTCAGCAAAGCATAGACATCTTCATAAATAGACTTTTGGTCAGCACACCAAAAGCGGGAGTCACCAAGATCAGTATCTTGCTCAGATTCCACAAACATATCACAATGGCGAATGGAAGAGTAAGTGAGAGCATCCATTTTCCTATAGTTGACCTTTGGTGCCTTTCCCTTTTTCTTGGACACACCCTTCCTTCTCTTGTCTCTCTTTGCCTGTTCAGCCAAACGGTTAGCCTCTTTGTTCCTCCTTCTCAGTTCAACCTTGTCCACGAGACCACCTTCACCGTCGCGGAAGTAGAGGCCACGGGGATGGTGCCTGTAGGTTTTGGGAGCACTAGAACCACCTGTGAAACGAATAAGATGGATAGCATGGGGATAAGCACACACAAGTCCCAGAGAGAAAGTAGAAATAGTAGACAGACAATCCACAACCCACACATACATCATACAAAAATCTACAGAAATATGAAGCAGAGATGAATCTGTCAGGCTGGATAATCCGGCCTGGCCAGGGGCGGATAATCCGACCCTAGCAAAAAAAATCAGACTCTGCCTAAATTGAGTGCAACAACATAGATCAGGCAGAGGAATTGCTAGACTATGATTTCTACACGAAATAACAACCACAAGGAGACTCCTAGTCCATGTTCCACCAACAAGTAACACATCAACACAAAATATGGGAGAGAGGGAGTTACCCTCACTCATTGAATGAAGAACACGGAGGAGAAGGTACCCGAAGGCGTGGGGAAGAAGATCCCGGGGAAGCCAAGAGAATCCGGTGGCCAGAAAGGCTCCGGGGAGGGTTGGGGTAGCGGGCGGCGGCTTGGGAGAGAGAGGGGTCGGGGGAGAAGAACTGCTCTGTGTGAGCCCTTCCCCACGACGCCCAGCCCTTATAAGACAGAATCCGCCAGGGCTGGATTATCCGGCCTCCACTTGGGGAGGATTATCCGGCATGGTTTCTAAATTTCTGTTCTACACAGATTCAGGCCCACGTACCACCAAACAAAACTCCCACAAGATAAAAAATGGACTTGTGTGCAAGAAGATATGGCTTAGGGATAGAGAAAGGCTTGGGATTAGAAAACCAAACTGAGATGGTACTACACACTCAAGATTGCAAGAATCAAATCAACTAAAAGCCAAAATTGAGCGTGATTTCCATAAGAACAAGAGATAAGCAAGAACAATCAAAAAGATCCACATAGAACAAACTCTTCTCACGGAAGAGGGCGGTGGCCGTGGCCACCTTGTTGGAGTGCATGGTATGACACCACGAAGATATATGTTGGGTTCATGACCAATACTCATCAATAATCTCACATATCACAAAATGATATTAAGAGGAATGATTTTACTTGCTTTCAGCATTATGGGGGGAGGGTTAGCCCAATTAATTAGGACCATAATCCCCCTATATCCATGGCCACACCTAAACCAAATAAGGAGGAGATATAAGAGTGAGTTCATGGGTAATCAAGACAAGCTCCTTGAATCAACGATATTTAGCTCATTCCTCAAGTAACAAAACCTTGCTTCATCAAGTGGCTTCGTTAAAATATCAGCAAGTTGATTCTTCGTGCTCACAAAAGATAGATCAATATCACCTCGAGCTACATAGTCCCGAATAAAATGATTCCGAATCTCAATATGCTTTGTCCTTGTGTGTTGCACCAGATTGTACGCAATTTTGATGGCACTTTCATTATCACATAAAAGAGGCACTTTGTCACAATTGACACTGTATTCCTTTAAAGTTTGCCTCATCCATAATAATTGAGTACATGCACTAGCAGCAGCCACATATTCAGCCTCGGCAGCAGAGAGGGATATACAATTCTGCTTTTTAGAAGACCAACATACCAAAGACCTTCCCAAGAATTGACAAGCTCCAGAAGTTGATTTCCGATCATCCTTATCACCAGTCCAATCTAAATCAGTATAGCCACATAGTGAGAAATTTGAGCCATTGGGATACCATAGACCAAAATTAGGGGAATGAACCAAATATCGGAAGATTCTCTTGACCGCCACTAAATGGCTTTATTTAGGAGCTACTTGATACCTTGCACACACACCTACACTCAACACAATATCGGGTCTAGATGCATAGAGGTAAATAAGAGAGCCGATCATGGACTGGTATACCTTTTGGTCCACATCTTTACCGTTGGGATTGAGTTCAAGATGACATTTGGTTTGCATCGGTGCGGCGACGCCATTAAGATCCGTCATCTTGATTCTCTTGAGCATGTCTTGGATGTATTTTGCTTGATTTATGAAGGTTCCTTCTCTAAGTTGTTTGATCTCAAATCCAAGAAAGAACCGTAATTCCCCCATCATAGATATCTCAAACCTGTCAGTCATAAGCTTTGAAAATTCATCATTAAAAGCTTTATTAGTAGAGGAAAAGATGATGTCGTCTACATATAGTTGGCATATGAAGAGCTCCCCCTTAACCTTCTTAGTAAAAAGAGTGGGATAGATTTTCCCAACTTCGAAGCCACGGTCTAGCAAAAGCTCTTTAAGGTGCTCATACCATGCACGTGGGGCTTGTTTAAGGCCATAGAGTGCCTTATCGAGTTTGTAGACATGGTTCGGAAAGTTAGGATCCTCAAAACCCGGGGGTTGCTTTACATATACCAACTCATGTAGAGGACTATTAAGAAAAGCACTCTTAATGTCCATTTGCTATAACTTAAAATTATTATGAGCAGCATAAGCAAGAAGGATATAGATGGACTCAAGACGAGCCACAGGAGCATAAGTATCGCCGAAGTTAATGCCTTCAACTTGGGAATAGACTTGCGCCACAAGTCTTGCCTTGTTCCTTACAACAATGCCATTCTCATCTTGCTTATTCTTGAAAATCCACTTTGTGCCGATAACATTGCGGCAATGCTTGGGCTTCTCTACTAATTTCTAGACCTTGTTGTGCTCAAAGTTATTTAACTCTTCATGCATAGCAACAGTCCAGTCCGGATCTTCAAGGGCTTCAAACACTTTCCTGGGTTCCACCATGGATATGTGAGATTGGTGCTCACCGAAGCTTGCTAGCTCCCTTTGTGGACACCCTCCGTCTGAGATAACCTACAACTTTGTCAAGAGTGTGACCCCTTAATTCAAGGTTCCTATCTGCACGAGCTTTGCGAAGAAGCTCAATAAACTTCTTGTTTCATGGAGGAATATCTACATCATTTGAGTCTTTGTTGGAATTACTAGCTTGGCCTTGATCTCCAGCTTGGTCAGCAGGAGCAGGAGCTGATGAATCTTGCTTTTGATGTTGATCAGTAGCCATAACAGGAGGCTGTTGCTGTGCTGAAGCTTCAGGGCTGGATAATCCAGCCGAGGGAGTGGCTAGATAATCCGGCCTGGGAGTACTTTGTCCATCTTCACTTTCTTATAAGTTTCTAGCTTGAATTGGAGAGGCGCCAAACAATCCGATGTCACCTGAAAAATCCGGCGTGGGAGTTGCATCAATTTCTTCAGCAACATTTTCAGTTCTGCCAGTTGAGGTAGGTTGCCTGGATAATCCGGTGTCCACCGGATAATCTAGACTGGAGCTTCCTAGAGCAGATGAATGGTGATCTTTAGTAGTTGGAGGTGTTGGTGTAGGAGTTTCTCCATCTATTGGAGCATATTGAGCTTGTGTCAATGAGGGCTCTACTTGAGTAGAGCATTGTCCTTCCCGATCCGCCACAAGGGGTTCCTCAATGGGGCGGAAAAATCCCATGCCCATTCTTCTGATGGCATCTTGGGGTATTTCAACATCTGCATCACAAACATCAACTTGCCCCGCACGGGAGCCATCATTTTCCTCGAACACCACACTACAAGATTCTACAATAGTTCTAAAGATTTTATTGTAGATTCTATAAGTATGGGATTCGACACCATAACCAACAAAAATACCTTCTAAAGCCTTAGACTCAAATTTAGATAGACGAAATCCTTTAATGAGAAAGAAACACTTAAAACCAAAAATCCGGAAGTAGGAGATGTCTGGCTTGTTACCGGTAAGTATTTCATAAGGTGTCTTGTCCAAGATTTTGCGGAGGTACAGCCGGTTGGATGAGTGGCATGCGGTAGAAATAGCTTCAGCCCAGAAGTTATATGGTGACTTGAACTCAGCCAACATAGATCTTGCCATATCCATTAAGGTCTGGTTCTTCCTATCAGCTACACCATTTTGTTGAGGGGTGTACACAGCGGAATATTGGTGTCTTATCCCATCTTCACTTAGGAATTCATTCAGAGTGTAATTCTTGAACTCGGAGCCGTTATCGCTCTAATTGCCAAAATAGGGACATTGTGTTGACGTTGAACCTTGTTGGCAAAATCGATGATCGTTTGTTGGGTCTCGCTCTTCAACCTGAAGAAATAGACCCATGTATATCTTGAATAATCATCAACAATTACGAGGCAATATTTCTTCCCACCGAGACTTGCATGAGATGGAGGACCAAAGAGGTCCACATGAAGGAGCTCCAAAATCCTCTTTAATGAAATAATAGTCTTCCGTCGATGAGGAGAATCATGTGTTTTCCCTTCAACGCAAGCCCTGTACACATGATCTTTGGCAAAGGAAACATTTTCTTTTAGTCCAAGAATGTGGCCAACCTTGTGAAGACTTTGCAAAGTTCTCATATTAACGTGGGCTAGTCGGCGATGCCATAGCTAGCCCGTGTCAGCCTTTCCAAAAAGACACATCGGGCCTGTAGTGGTCTTCCCTGAAAAGTCCACCACATACAGGTCATTTTCGACATATCCAAGGAAAGCGACCTTTAGAGACTTGCTCCACAAGAGTACCACCAAATCACCGTCAATAAACACAGCAACGCCCATCTTACCAAGGGCACGAACATAAGGGAATGTTTGTTTGCGGTACAAAACTTGGTGGGTGAGCGCACCACGGTACCCAAGTTGCCATAAATCGCACGGAGGGGCCATAGTAGATTCGCCAATTGTCCAGAAGGGCCAAATGGGGGGGTGAATACAAATCTAACGACCAAACGGTCGTTTGAACCAGACGAAATACGGTTGAACTCAAATACCGCTGTTAGGTCAACTCTTCTTGGCCCGCCATGTCAGTATTCCCCGTTATCTTTTGCGGTCATGGACTAGCTTACCCCTGCGTGGACCAGATCCCTGAGTGGACGAGATCTATTTCTTTGCTCTGCTCTGGTCTTCTCCCCTGCTCCCCTCCCTATAACATTTGTTCAGCTCCGGCTGCTCGTCTCAGATCGGAGCTCGCACGTGCTCTAATTTGCGTCTCCGCCATGTCCGGTCAACCTCCCACGCCTCTAATCGAAGCTCGCAGCCGTCGTCATTGCATCGTCAGCCGTATCGGAGCTTCGCGTCCCCGGACTAATATCTCGCCTCTGGCTAGTCCTTCTCGCACGGCAGAGCGTGTCCTGTCGGGCGATCCAGGCCGGCGATCGGCCTCGGGAAGTTGCGTGCTGCCGCGCACCCCAGGCATGGTAGCCCTGGCGCAGCAGTTCGATGACCACGCTCTCATGGCCACCGTGCTGGGCGTTCGTCCCGCCGTGTCGCCGGCAGAGTTGATGTCGGCTTTCAGGTCTCGTTTTGAGATCAGACGAAATGAGGTCACCATTGAGGTATGTGTGCTGCCATTCGATTTTTTCGTCCGGTTCGAGCACAGCTCATACACCGAGCATGTTCTGCATTCTTCCTGTTCTTTTGAGTGCTGCAGGGAGAAAATGAGCTTCATGCGTTGGCATCACGCCTGTGGGTGGGACGATCGCTTGGGGCAGCTTTGTTTCTTCTCCAAAGTCGGCTTTGACGGCCTCCCATTGGATGCTTGGGAGCCGGAGGCCCTCAAGCAGGTCGTCAGTAGCCTTGGCGGCGAGCTGGTGGAAATCGTGCCACTGAGCGACATATGGGTCATCGAGGTAAAGGCATGGCTAAAAGATCCTGACGCCGTTCCTAAGATGTACGAGGTGCAGATTCCAAGCAGGGCAGGGCGACAGCTTTGCTGGAAGCACCCGGTCATCATCCACCTAGAGGAGGTTCTGGACTTGGTACATGGCATTCAGGGCCCCGAAGAGGCTGCCAGAAAGCACCCTCGTCGCCTGCAGTGTTGGCCTGGAAGGATCGATGGCACAGGACCGCCACCGTTTCGCGACGGGGCACACAGTTTCGGTGGGGGGACCAGGCTTGGACGAGCTAGTGGTTCTGATTTCCCTCGAGTGAAGACAAAGCTTTATGTGTGGCTAATGAATTTGTAGTATGGAGAGCGTAGCAGGAAGTTAGCATTAACTAAAAATGTGTAATAGTTTGAATCGATGTAGTACGTGTGTGTAATAGTTTGAAGTAGTATGTGTGTGTAATAGTTTGAATCGATGTAGTATGTGTGGGTAATGAATTTGATGTAGTTTTTGTGCGTGTAATAGTTTGAATCGATGTAGTTGAACACCGTGCTTTATAATTTCTGTGAATAACCAAGGACAACCTCATGAAAATAGGGTGGTCTGGCAATTAGCAATGTCAATTCTGTGGATGCTAGGAAAATGTAGTCCATCTCCTCTTCAGGTACTCCCTCTGTTTCAAAATATAAGATGTTTTAGCTTTGTGAATGGAGCATCTCTAGACATCTTTTAGTGATGGTGCTTTCTAAACCTAGATGAACCCACATACTAAAAGGGGACTAGATACACTTCATTCACAAAGCAAAAACATCTTATATTTTGAAACGGAGGGAGTACAAGGTAGCTACATTTGTAACACGTTGAACTGCAGGACCATTTTGCAGGCAACACAAGACAAAGGAAAAAATGGTTTACAACACAGACAATAGACGCAAAATCTGTAGTCTGGGATAAAAAGATGCCAGTTAACTGGATTGAACCACGACTAGTAATTGAAGGAAATGGGTACTTGATGGTATTTGCTTACAAAAGTAGTACTTCCATACAAAAGGGTCTTAGGCCCCCTTCTTTTCAGATTCTTGGGCAGCTTCTCCCAGAAGCTATCCTCCACCAGCTTCTCTCAGAAGCTCATCTTCAAAATTCGTTCAAACTTCTTAACTAGTAGTTTCAACATCAACTTAAAAGTATAAACAATTTTGGCAGATGACATTCTGGGAGAAGCTGGTCGAGGGTAGCTTCTGGGAGAAGCTGTCCAAGAAGCTGAAAAAAAGGGGGCCTTATACCTGCACAAAAGTGGGCTAAACTTCCTACTAGTTTATAGAACAATTCATCCGCATTTCATCTATAAAAGCCATTCTTCAGTCTGAACTTAACAATTCTACACTGAAGAAACTACAGATCTCCACCAGAAAAGTTGGCTAGCCAATTGCCTTGAGAGGACATAAGTTCTTTGATCATTTAACCCAAACTGATCTATTGCCTTCCCATCAAACTACAAGAAATCTGCATCGTTCATGCACGAGCGATTTGCGTGCGCCAGTCCCGGTTCAGTTGGACCATCCGCGCCGCCACAACGATTTCTTCGGAACTGAAATTCGACATCTCCTTCTCGGGATCGTAGGTCCGTGTGAACTCGAACCTGAATTCCGGGGCTGAGCTGATGCCCACCACCGGCTCCGGCTGTCGAACAATCTAGCATGCTGAGTGTAGACGCTTGGTCGCCGCCACGGTACGGCCTTCGACGGTGCGTAGGATGGAGCGTCTTTGCCGCAGACGGCGTGCTCCCAGCCTACCCCACTGAGGTAAGGTAGTCCGCGCCGAAGCGTGGATGCGAGAGTTCCTAGACCTTGGCGCTGCCCTGTTCGAGGGTGTGTACCCTCGGCGGCGGCATGCTCTCATGAATGATTTGATACGTACCTTGTTCCCATTGCCTAGAGCATGCCGTAATGCCGCCGTGCGATTTCTCCACATCGCTCTCTTGGCCCTGCTTGCCGCATCTGGCGCCGATGATGGCGCAGTCGCCGCCACGGCCGATTCGGCACAATCGGGAAAATCATCCGCCTGGCAGGGCAATGGGAGACCGGCCTTGAAGTGGAGCTTCATGGTCTGCCTTAGAGGGGCTAAATACCCTAGTTTCGGTGGCTGTCGCGGCGGCGGTGGCGGCTTAGGCGGGGCCATGTTACCCTAGTTGGTGCGACGCGGAGGAGCTGCGCAAGGTGAACTGTGGTTAGTCGGAGAAGGGGAGTGAAAGACTGACAATAGGTTTGGACTACAGGCACGCGTGAAAATAACCATTTCCCATTTCCTTAGAGGGTAATAATTCGACACTCGTTGCATTAACAGCTCAATCTTTATTTCCCTTCTCAGCATAAGAGTGCGAACGTATTAAAAAGATCGGTCGTGACTATCCACCTCATCGGGCAATGTAGCAGGACAGGTAGGAGACATGACCGGGTTTCATTTTAGAAATGTTAACGACTGTGCCCTTATGTTTATATGATATTATTTATATGCCACCATGTACCGTCGAGTGTAGCAACACCATCAGAAATAGGGGATAATGATGTGGCGTGTTTTATTTTTTTAAAGGGCATCAGAAACAGGAGATGCCGACGTGGCATGTTTTCTGACTGGCGGGCCCGCCCCCTCCACCTTCGACGGCGCGCATCCCAGGTTCGAGGGGTGGTGCCGCCCACCAACACATTCTTGTGAAATTTTCCATGTGGGACCTGAATTCCGGCGCTGAGCTGATGCCCGTGTCGAACACAGAGAATTCTAAAAGAAGCTACTAAAAATAAATTCTTTCAATTCTGCGTGCAAGTTTTGATCAAACAGACTGACATGTGGGACCTGCTAAAAATTCTATGAAGTGCTCCCCGTGCATAGTGCGCTGACAGGTGGCATGTTTTCTAACAGGCGGGCCCGCCTCCTCCACCTACGACGGCGCGCGTCCCAGGTTCGAGGGCTGGTGCCGCCCACCAACACATTATTGTGCAATTTTCCATGCTTTGTCGCAACCAGCTCCGCTCCGCTCCTCTCCTCTGCTCCTGCCGCCGCCACTCCGCTCAGTCGTGCACCGCTCTCGTCGTCCCCTTGGGCCGTCGTCCTCCCGCTCTCCCCTCCCTGCCATGTCTCCTTGCCGCCGCCCACCGCCCAGGCGCGTCTGGAAACGAAAACCGAGAGTCGGCCGTTAGGTTAGGGGCCCAACGACTCTGGTGATCCAGATCCCGCTCGGAGATGGATCCTGCGAGGCTTGAGAGCACGGATATGGGTCCTGCGCGGCTAGAGAGCATGAAATCTCCTTCAAGTCTGGAGAGCACAGAGGACAACAAAACGGGAGGAGAGGTAGCGGGGTGTAGAGCTTTGGAGGTATGGAGCCCGAAGAAGGTGTCGTGCGTCCACATTGGAAGGTAAGAACTATGATTCCTTATCTACATACCCCAATTAGCGTTTATAGTCCTGTGGTGATGCCAAGGATATGGGTTGGTAACCGCATGACGTCTGTACAACTTGTCCTTGAGCATGATGCTTTGTCAAGCGAGCATGAAGGCACTGAAATGTGTGGCGGTGCGTATGATGATGAGAAAGCATATCCAGACATGGCTGCTGACCCTGATAGGATGGAGAGTAGGGAATATTTGGTTGATTCGAACTTTGAGCCTGACTATGGGACTGATGAGGAAGAGGAATGTGAATATGTGGAAATGGGATGTAGATACGACGACGAAGACGTGGACAGGCCAGTGATACACTTTGACAGGGACAATCCTACAATTGATGAGGGGACTGTCTTTGATAATGTGGAGGACTGCAGATATGCAGTTGCAACCTATGCAATCAGAGTTGGGTTCGAATTTATCATTGAAAAGAGCGACCAAAAGAGATTTAGGGTGCACTGTAGGGAAAGTAATGTGTGTAAATGGAGATTACATGCATCTCCAATGCGGGGTGGACACCCATTTCAGGTTGCAATAGCTACATTTAGTTTCAGTCTTTCTCATATTTATTCTGCTGATAACTAGCTCTGAATTATTTGGATTCTTATCGAATGCAGATCAAAGTAAACACGAAGGAACACAACTGCCCTAATACTTCTTTAAGTGGTAAAATTAGACCGGCGACTACCAAGTGGATTGCTGCTACTGTACTTGACTGGGTGAGGCAGGATCATAACATTGGACCAGCTGAACTCAGAGCAAAGATTAGCAAAAAGTTTAACATTCTGATTCCTTATCACAGAGTCTTTGATGGGAAGGAGATGGCTCTAGACTTCATTCAAGGCAAGTGGAATGACAGTTTTCATATGTTGTATAGTTTCAAAGCTCAGGTAGAGAAAACATCACCTGGTAGTGTTGTTGACATCGATTACGAGGTTGTGAAAGGGAGAGAAAAGGTCTCGAGGGGGGTCAGGTATAAGCAGGCAGATAAGATATGCTTCAGGAGATGTTTTGTCTGCCTGAAGGCATGCTGGAAGGGGTTCCTAGACGGCTGCAGGCCATACTTGGCAATAGGCGTAACTTCTTTAACAGGGAAGTTCATAGGACATGTTGCTTCTGCTTGTGCTTTGGACGCGCATAATTGGCTTCTACCCGTAGCTGATGTTGTTCTTGAAGGTATATCAAATGAAAGCTGGACATGGTTCATGCAGAGACTACGGGAAGTAATCGGTCACCCTGAAGGCTTGGTGATACACACCGGTGTATCCGAGGGTCTTGAGAATGCTATTGATGCTGTGTTTCCTGGGGTTAAGCATAGGGAATGCATGCGGCACCTCGCTACTACCTTCACGAAGAAGTTCGAAGGAAAGATCTTTGAAGAGGACTTGTGGTGATCATCATACACATACATCCCAAGCACACATGCTACTTACTTGCAGAACATGTATGTAGTTCCAAAGGTGAAAAAATATCTTGAGGAAAATCACACCAAGCTATGGGCCAGAAGCAAGTTTGGTGAGTTAAGCAAGGTGGATTTTGTATGCAATAATTTGGCAGAGAGTTTCAATGATAAGATTTTGGGCATGAAGACACTTGGAATTGTTATTTTGTTGGATGCAATAAGACAGTGCATAATGGTGAAGATAGATTTAAGGCAAAGAATTTGTGCAAGAAATTTTTTAGGCCATAAATTAGTTCCAAAGGTGGTTATGTTACTGAATGCAAGAACGAGGGCAATGAGAACGATAAAGATGAGGGTGGTCAGAAGTTCCAGAACATTGACTGAGGTTTATGCAGAATACAAGCGTGGAAGTGAACGGAGGTACACTGTAGACATTGGAAACAAGACTTGTTCATGCATGCAGTGGCAGTTTACTGGTCTGCCATGTCACCATGCAATTTACTTCATCTTAAAGCTTAGAGGTAACGGAGCTGAAATAGAGAACTATGTCGACAACTATTTCTCCACGGACAAGTTTGCTGCAACTTATGCAGAAAACGTACCACCTATGGCCGATGAAAATGATTGGGAGATTGTCGATCCAGGGTTCAAATTTCAACCACCAGTTCTTAGGAGGCCACCTGGGAGGCCTAGAAAGCTAAGGATCGTAGCCTCCACCGATAAAGGACCAAGGCTTGGTGCTAGGAAAAGGAATTGCGGTCGTTGTGGCGGATTCGGCCATATCAAGAGGTTGTGCAAAAACCCAGTTACACATGATATTGTCCCTGTTCACACCCCGGTGGCAGAAAATGAGGCTTCTCATCCAGAACTGGCGGAAGAGCAGCGCAAAGACGGTGATGAGCACTCGGAGGAAAACGTACATAAGCAGCCAATTTATGAAGAAGTGGAGGTACCGGCGAGAAAAGGGTGTGAAAAGAAACAAAAGGGTAAGCGGAACGGGGAGGAAAGGGAAAATAATGGAGGTGTATTAGAATATGAAGAAGTTGCAGGGGTGATTGAGGACGTTCTTGAGGATCTTTCGGCTAACTGCAGGAGAAATAATAAATCCCTACCAATTTCATCTTTGTACGATTCTCCGGATGAAAGGTAAGCTTAAAAATTGTTTTATTTTCCATTTTATCATTTTTTTATCCTCATCAACTGATGCTTAATGCAGCGTGGGCTAGCAGACTAATAAGAGGAGCAGAAAGATGCGGGCACAGTAACGTCCTATGTTGAATTGTATCATTGAAACTAAACTAGCTGTGTCGTCTTTATTTATATCTGGCGCGTGCAACGTGTCCGTGATGGGGTCATGTGGACCAGATTACATTTTTTAAAAATATTATTACATTAATTTTTTACCTGCATTTGGACGCGGCTACTAGTTCCCATCTCCCTTGCATTCCCATCTCCTCTAGCGCACTCCAGAATTATGGCTGTGCCATCAAGTAGCAAAGTCAGCGTATTGTTCCATCAGGTGTGAACGCAATGACTTTGTTTGTTCAGAATTTGACGACTTTTGATTAGTTTGAAAGACAGAGAAACCTAAAACATGTATCTAGACATGTTTTGGGTATAGACACATTTATTAAATAACTAAAAAAACTAAGTCAGTTATATCTGGACAGGAGTAGTACACTATTACAACACGCTTGATCCCTTCTCCTCAGGCGCACTCCAAATTACGGCTGTGGCTTCAAGTGCTGGGAGCAGAGTCAGCGTATTGTCCCATTAGATATGCCAGGGAACACGCGAACTTTATTTTCAGGATCGGACGAGTTTCGATCAACTAGTTTCAAAGACAAAGACAACTAAAACATGGCAACATATATAGATTATGACGATAATCGACGATGACTCAGGTGACCCAGATCCAAAGGGGGCATTAAGATACCGTACATAGATTTAATTTATGCTTAACTGGCCCTAATCGAATATGACGCTCCCGCAGTCTCCATCATTGACGACGTTGTCCGTGTCGCCGCCAGCCTCCTCCACGTCAGAATTGATGCCGACGTTCCCGGCAGTGTTCCTCCTCCTCATGGATTCTTCACGGCGTGCTGCATCGATAACGGTGGAGGTCGTACACCCAGGCACTACCCAGAAGCGCTGCCTCCCTTCGGGGTTGCACAGATCCGGGTGGATCTCCCGCCGGTGGGTTCCACACAGCTCAATCAACACAGCCCGCTCCTTCTTGAACAGCTTTTGCCAGTACGCGCTCGTACGCGAGTACGACGCCATTGCCCTCTTCCGCTCCGACAGCTGGTGGCGACGCTCCTCGATCTGCCTCGCCAACACGTTGTCGCGCAAGAACGACACGATAGGAACCCCGGCGTAGCTGAGCTCGAAGCCGGCCGGAAGCCTCGCTAACGGCGGCACGATTATGCTGTAGTGGGCGAACATCTGAGCCTCGTGCAAGCTGAGTTTGGGACTCTCCCTCTCCATGGCGATGAAGGAACACGATCTGATTTTCGGCCCCGAGGTTAAGGGGATAAAGGCAAGGACGTAGGCCCAACGTAGTTGCCACGGCCAATCAGTTCGCAGAACAGACTTCTCGCAGATCGCCCTCGCGAAGGACATCACTATCGTCCACGCACCCCGATCAAACGGCGCCTAACAATCGGGGATCAGGTCTTCTAGAAGCCCAGAGCGGTTGCTGGTTAGTTCTGCGTCCCGATTGTTTGTGGCCGACGGTGGTAGTTGAAAATAATACACATTTCAATGACACTGGTGGATCCATGTGTGGTCTCTAAAGAGAACACACATCCAATGACTCTGGTTGTTGTTAGTAAAAAGAACACACATGCAATGACTCTGTGGATCCATGTGAAAAGAACACACATGCAATGACACTGGTGGATCCATAGGTGGTATGTGAAAAGAACACACATTTCAATAACTCTGGTTGTTGTTACTAAAAAGAACACACATGCAATGAAACTGGTGGATCCATGGGTGGATTGTGAAAAGAACACACATGCAATGACACTGGTGGATCCATAGGTGGTATGTGAAAAGAACACACATGCAAAATGACTTTGGTTGTTGTTACTAAAAAGAACACACATGCAATGACACTGGTGGATCCATGTGTGAACTCTGTAGAGAACACACATTTCAATGACACTGGTGGATAAATATGTGGTATGTGAAAAGAACACACATGCGATGACTCTGGTTGTTGTTAGTGAAAAGAACACACATGCAATGACACTGGTGGACCATAGGTGGTATGTGAAAAGAACACACATTTCAATGACTCTGGTTGTTGTTACTAAAAAGAACACACATGCAATGACACTGGTGGATCCATGTGTGGATTGTGAAGAGAACACACATGCAATGACTCCAATTGTTGTTAGTGAAAAGAACATACATGCAATGACACCGGTGGATCCATCTGTGGTCTCTGTAGAGAACACACAATTCAATGACACTAGTGGATCCATAGGTGGTATGTGAAAAGAACACACATGCAAAATGACTCTGGTTGTTGTTAGTGAAAAGAACACACATGCAATGACACTGGTGGATCCATAGGTGGTATGTGAAAAGAATACACATGCAAAATGACTCCGGTTGTTGTTACTAAAAAGAACACACATGCAATGACTCTGGTGGATCCATGGGTGGATTGTGAAAAGAACACACATGCAATGACACTGGTGGATCCATAGGTGGTATGTGAAAAGACCACACATGCAAAATGACTCTGGTTGTTGTTACTCAAAAAAGAACACACATGCAATGACACTGGTGGATCCATGGGTGGATTGTGGAAAGAGCACACATGCAATGACACTGGTGGATCCATATGTGGTATGGGAAAAGAACACGCTTGCAATGTCTCCGGTTGTTGTTACTGAAAAGAACACACATGCAATGGCACTGGTGGATCCATGTGTGATCTCTAAAGAGAACACACATTTCAATGACACTTGTGGATCCATAGGTGGTATGTGAAAAGAACACACATGCAAAATAACTCTGGTTGTTGTTACTAAAAAGAACACACATGCAATGACTCTGGTGGATCCATGTGAAAAGAACACACATGCAATGACACTGGTGGATCCATAGGTGGTATGTGAAAAGAACATACATTTCAATGACTCTGGTTGTTGTTACTAAAAAGAACACACATGCAATGACACTGGTGGATCCATGGGTGGATTGTGAAAAGAACACACATGCAATGACACTGGTGGATCCATAGGTGGTATGTGAAAAGAACACACATGCAAAATGACTCTGGTTATTGTTAGTAAAAAGAACACACATGCAATCACATTGGTGGATCCATGTGTGGTCTCCGTAGAGAACACACATTTCAATGACACTGGTGGATAAATATGTGGTATGTGAAAAGAACACACATGCAATGACTCTGGTTGTTAGTGAAAAGAACACACATGCAATGACACTAGTGGATCCATAGGCGGTATGTGAAAAGAACACACATTTCAATGACTGGTTGTTGTTACTAAAAAGAACACACATGCAATGACATTGGTGGATCCATGCGTGGATTCTGAAGAGAATACACATGCAATGACTCTAGTTGTTGTTAGTGAAAAGTACATACATGCAATGACACCGGTGGATCCATGTGTGGTCTCTATAGAGAACACACATTTCAATGACACTGGTGGATCCATAGGTGGTATGTGAAAAGAACACACATGCAAAATGACTCTGGTTTTTGTTAGTGAAAAGAACACACATGCAATGACACTGGTGGATCCATAGGTGGTATGTGAAAAGAATACACATGCAAAATGACTCTGGTTGTTGTTACTAAAAAGAACACACATGCAATGACTCTGGTGGATCCATGGGTGGATTGTGAAAAGAACACACATGCAATGACACTGGTGGATCCATATGTGGTATGCGAAAAGAACACACATGCAAAATGACTCTGGTTGTTGTTACTAAAAATAACACACATGCAATGACACTGGTGGATCCATGGGTGGATTGTGAAAATAGCACACATGCAATGTCACTGGTGGATCCATATGTGGATTGTGAAGAGAACACGCATGCAATGACTCCGGTTGTTGTTACTAAAAAGAACACATATGCAATGACACTGGTGGATCCATGTGTGATCTCTAAAGGGAACACACATTTCAATGACACTGGTGGATCCATAGGTGGTATGTGAAAAGAACACACATGCAAAATGACTCTGGTTGTTGTTACTAAAAAGAACACACATGCAATGACTCTGGTGGATCCATGTGAAAAGAACACACATGCAATGACACTGGTGGATCCATAGGTGGTATGTGAAAAGAGAACACATCTCAATGACTCTGGTTGTTGTTACTAAAAAGAACACACATGCAATGACACTGGTGGATCCATGGGTGGATTGTGAAAAGAACACACATGCAATGACACTGGTGGATCCATAGGTGGTATGTGAAAAGAACACACATGCAAAATGACTCTGGTTGTTGTTACTAAAAAGAACACACATGCAATGACACTGGTGGATCCATGGGTGGATTGTGAAAAGAACACACATGCAATGACACTGGTGGATCCATAGGTGGTATGTGAAAAGAACACACATGCAAAATGACTCTGGTTGTTGTTACTAAAAAGAACACACATGCAATGACACTGGTGGATCCATGTGTGGTCTCTATAGAGAACACACATTTCAATGACACTGGTGGATAAATATGTGTGAAAAGAACACACATGGAATGACTCTGGTTGTTGTTAGTGAAAAGAACACACATGCAATGGCACTGGTGTATCCATAGGTGGTATGTGAAAAGAACACACATTGCAATGACTCTGGTTGTTGTTACTAAAAAGAACACACATCCAATGACACTAGTGGATCCATGTGTGGATTGTGAAGAGAACACACATGCAATGACTCCAGTTGTTGTTAGTGAAAATAACATACATGCAATGACACCGGTGGATCCATGAGTGGTCTCTGTAGAGTACACACATTTCAATGACACTGGTGGATCCATAGGTGGTATGTGAAAAGAACACACATGCAAAATGTCTCGGGTTGTTGTTAGTGAAACGAACACACATGCAATGACACTGGTGGATCCAAAGCTGGTATGTGAAAAGAACACACATGCAAAATGACTCTGGTTGTTGTTAGTAAAAAGAACACACATGCAATGACTCTGGTGGATCCATGGGTGGATTTTGAAAAGAACACACATAAAATGACACTGGTGGATCCACAGGTGGTATGTGAAAAGAACACACATTTCAATGACTGGTTGTTGTTACTAAAAAGAACACACATGCAATGACACTGGTGGATCCATGCGTGGATTGTGAAGAGAATACAGATGCAATGACTCAAGTTGTTGTTAGTGAAAAGAACATAAATGCAATGACACCGGTGGATCCATGTGTGGTCTCTATAGAGAACACACATTTCAATGACACTGGTGGATCCATAGGTGGTATGTGAAAAGAACACATGCAAAATGACTCTGGTTGTTGTTAGTGAAAAGAACACACATGCAATGACACTGGTGGATCCATAGGTGGTATGTGAAAAGAATACACATGCAAAATGACTCTGGTTGTTGTTACTAAAAAGAACACACATGCAATGACTCTGGTGGATCCATAGGTGGATTGTGAAAAGAACACACATGCAATGACACTGGTCGATCCATATGTGGTATGCGAAAAGAACAAACATGCAAAATGACTCTGGTTGTTGTTACTAAAAATAACACACATGCAATGACACTGGTGGATCCATGGGTGGATTGTGAAAATAGCACACATGCAATGACACTGGTGGATCCATATGTGGATTATGAAGAGAACACGCATGCAATGACTCTGGTTGTTGTTACTAAAAAGAACACACATGCAATGACACTGGTGGATCCATGTGTGATCTCTAAAGAGAACACACATTTCAATGACACAGGTGGATCCATAGGTGGTATGTGAAAAAAACACATGCAAAATGACTCTGGTTGTTGTTACTAAAAAAGAACACACGTGCAATAACTCTGGTGGATCCATGTGAAAAGAACACACATGCAATGACACTGGTGGATCCATAGGTGGTATGTGAAAAGAATACACATCTCAATGACTCTGGTTGTTGTTACTAAAAAGAACACACATGCAATGACACTGGTGGATCCATGGGTGGATTGTGAAAAGAACACACATGCAATAACACTGTTGGATCCATAGGTGGTATGTGAAAAGAACACACATGCAAAATGACTCTAGTTGTTGTTACTAAAAAGAACACACATGCAATGACACTGGTGGATCCATGTGTGGTCTCTGTAGAGAACACACATTTCAGTGACACTGGTGGATAAATATGTGTGAAAAGAACACACATGGAATGACTCTGGTTGTTGTTAGTGAAAAGAACACACATGTAATGACACTGGTGTATCCATAGGTGGTATGTGAAAAGAACACACATTGCAATGACTCTGGTTGTTGTTAGTAAAAAGAACACACATCCAATGACACTGGTGGATCCATGTGTGGATTGTGAAGAGAACACACATGCAATGACTCCAGTTGTTGTTAGTGAAAAGAACATACATGCAATGACACCGGTGGATCCATGTGTGGTCTCTATAGAGTACACACATTTCAATGACACTAGTGGATCCATAGGTGGTATGTGAAAAGAACACACACGCAAAATGACTCGGGTTGTTGTTAGTGAAAAGAACACACATGCAACGACACTGGTGGATCCAAAGGTGGTATGTGAAAAGAACACACATGCAAAATGACTCTGGTTGTTGTTACTAAAAAGAACACACATGCAATGACTCTGGTGGATCCATGGGTGGATTGTGAAAAGAACACACATAAAATGACACTGGTGGATCCATGTGTGGATTGTGAAGAGAACACACATGCAATGACTCCAGTTGTTGTTAGTGAAAAGAACATACATACAATGACACCGGTGGATCCATGTGTGGTCTTTGTAGAGAACACACATTTCAATGACACTGGTGGATCCATAGGTGGTATGTGAAAAGAACACACATGCAAAATGACTCTGGTTGTTGTTACTAAAAAGAACACACATGCAATGACACTGGTGGATCCATGGGTGGATTGTGAAAAGAGCACCCATGCAATGACACTAGTGATCCATATGTGGTATGTGAAAAGAACACACATGCAATGACTCTGCTTGTTGTTAGTGAAAAGAACACACATGCAATGACACTGGTGGATCCAAAGGTGGTATGTGAAAAGAACACACATGCAAAATGACTCTGGTTGTTGTTACTAAAAAGAACACACATGCAATGACTCTGGTGGATCCATGGGTGGATTGTGAAAAGAACACACATAAAATGACACTGGTGGATCCATGTGTGGATTGTGAAGAGAACACACATGCAATGACTCCAGTTGTTGTTAGTGAAAAGAACATACATACAATGACACCGGTGGATCCATGTGTGGTCTCTGTAGAGAACACACATTTCAATGACACTGGTGGATCCATAGGTGGTATGTGAAAAAAACACACATGCAAAATGACTCTGGTTGTTGTTACTAAAAAGAACACACATGCAATGACACTGGTGGATCCATGGGTGGATTATGAAAAGAGCACCCATGCAATGACACTAGTGATCCATATGTGCTATGTGAAAAGAACACACATGCAATGACTCTGGTTGTTGTTAGTGAAAAGAACACACATGCAATGACACTGGTGGATCCATGTGTGGTCTCTGAAGAGAGCACACATTTCAATGACTCTTGTTGTTGTTAGTAAAAAGAAAACACATGCAATGACACTGGTGGATCCATGTGTGGTATCTGAAGAGAGCACACATGCAATGTCACTGGTTGTTGTTACTAAAAAGAACAAACATGCAATGACACTGGTGGATCCATAGGTGGTATGTGAAAAGAACACACATGCAATGACACTGGTGCATCCATGTGTGGATTGTGAAAAGAACACACATGCAAAATGACTCAGGTTGTTGTTACTGAAAAGAACACACATGCAATGACACCGGTGGATCCATGTGTGGTCTCTGTAGAGAACACACATTTCAATGACACTGGTGGATCCATATGTGGTATGTGAAAAGAACACACATGCAAAATGACTCTGGTTGTTACTAAAAAGAACACACATGCAATGACACCGGTGGATCCATGGGTGGATTGTGAAAAGAGCACACATGCAATGACACTGGTGGATCCATATGTGGTATGTGAAAAGAACACGCATGCAATGACTCCGGTTGTTGTTACTGAAAAGAACACACATGCAATGACACTGGTGGATCCATGTCTGATCTCTAAAGAGAACACACATGCAAAATGACTCTGGTTATTGTTACTAAAAAGTACACACATGCAATGACTCTGGTGGATCCATGTGAAAAGAACACACATGCAATGACACTGGTGGATCCATAGGTGGTATGTGAAAAGAACACAGATGCAAAATGACTCTGGTTATTGTTACTAAAAAGAACACACATGCAATGACACTGGTGGATCCATGTGTGGTCTCTGTAGAGAACAGACATTTCAATGACACTGGTGGATAAATATGTCGTATGTGAAAAGAACACACATGCAATGACTCTGGTTGTTGTTAGTGAAAAGAACACACATGCAACGACACTTGTGGATCCATAGGTGGTATGCGAAAAGAACACACATGCAAAATGACTCTAGTTGTTGTTACTAAAAAGAACACACATGCAATGACACTGGTGGATCCATGTGTGGATTGTGAAAAGAACACACATGCAAAATGACTCTGGTTGTTGTTACTAAAAATAACAGACATGCAATGACGCTGGTGGATCCATGTGTGGTCTCTGTAGAGAACACACATTTCAATGACACTGGTGGATCCATATGTGGTATGTGAAAAGAACACACATGCAAAATGACTCTGGTTGTTACTAAAAAGAACACACATGCAATGACACTGGTGGATCCATGGGTGGATTTTGAAAAGAGCACACATGCAATGACACTGGTGGATCCATATGTGGTATGTGAAAATAACACGCATGCAATGACTCCGGTTGTTGTTACTGAAAAGAACACACATGCAATGACACCAGTGGATCCATGTGTGATCTCTAAGGAGAACATACATTTCAATGACACTGGTGGATCCATAGGTGGTATGTGAAAAGGACACACATGCAAAATGACTCTGGTTGTTATTACTAAAAAGAACACACATGCAATGACACTGGTGGATCCATAGGTGGTATGTGAAAAGGACACACATGCAAAATGACTCTGGTTGTTATTAAAAAGAACACACATGCAATGACACTGGTGGATCCATGTGTGGTCTCTGTAGAGAACACACATTTCAATGACACTGGTGGATAAATATGTGGTATGTGAAAAGAACACACATGCAATGACTCTGGTTGTTGTTAGTGAAAAGAACACACATTCAATGACACTGGTGGATCCATAGGTGGTATGTGAAAAGAACACACATTTCAATGACTCTGGTTGTTGTTACTAAAATGAACACACATGAAATGACACTGGTGGATCCATGTGTGGATTGTGAAGATAACACACATGCAATGACTCCAATTGTTGTTAGTGAAAAGAACAGACATGCAATGACACCGGTGGATCCATGTGTGGTCTCTGTAGAGAACACACATTTCAATGACACTGGTGGATCTATATGTGGTATGTGAAAAGAACACACATGCAAAATGACTCTGGTTGTTGTTAGTGAAAAGAACACACATGCAATGACACTGGTGGATCCATAGGTGGTATGTGAAAACAACACACATGCAAAATGACTCTGGTTTTTGTCACTAAAAAGAAAACACACATGCAATGACTCTAGTGGATCCATGGGTGGATTGTGAAAAGACAACACATGCAATGACACTGGTGGATCCATGTGTGGATTGTGAAGAGAACACACCTGCAATGACTCCAGTTGTTGTTAGTGAAAAGAACATACATGCAATGACACCGGTGAATCCATGCGTGGTCTCTGTAGAGAACACACATTTCAATGACACTGGTGGATCCATAGGTGGTATGTGAAAAGAACACACATGCAAAATGACTCTGGTTGTTGTTAGTGAAAAGAACACACATGCAATGACACTGGTGGATCCATAGGTGGTATGTGAAAAGAACACACATGCAAAATGACTCTGGTTATTGTTACTAAAAAGAACACACATGCAATGACTCTGGTGGATCCATGGGTGGATTGTGAAAAGAACACACATGCAATGACACTGGTGGATCCATGTGTGGATTGTGAAGAGAACACACATGTAATGACTCCAGTTGTTGTTAGAGAAAAGAACATACATGCAATGACACTGGTGGATCCATGTGTGGTCTTTGTAGAGAACACACATTTCAATGACACTGGTGGATCCATATGTGGTATGTGAAAATAACACACATGCAATGACTCTGGTTGTTGTTAGTGAAAAGAACACACATTCAATGACATTGGTGGATCCATAGGTGGTATGTGAGAAGAACACACATGCAAAATGACTCTGGTTGTTGTTACTAAAAAGAACAGACATGCAATGAAACTGGTGGATCCATAGGTGGATTATTAAATGAACGCACATGCAATGACACTGGTGGATCCATAGATGGTATGTGAGAAGAATACACATGCAAAATGACTCTGGTTGTTGTTACTAAAAAGAACACACATGCAATGACAGTGGTGGATCCATGGGTGGATTGTGAAAAGAACACACACGCAATGACACTTGTGGATCCATAGGTGGTATGTGAAAAGAACACACATGCAAAATGACTCGGGTTGTTGTTAGTGAAAAGAACACACATGCAATGACACTGGTGGATCCATAGGTGGTATGTGAAAAGAACACACATGCAAAATGACTCTGGTTGTTGTTACTAAAAACAACACACATGCAATGACTCTGGTGGATCCATGGGTGGATTGTGAAAAGAACACACATGCAATGACACTGGTGGATCCATGTGTGGATTGTGAAGAGAACACACATGCAATGACTCCTGTTGTTGTTAGTGAAAAGAACATACATGTAATGACACTGGTGGATCCATGTGTGGTCTTTGTAGAGAACACACATTTCAATGACACTGGTGGATCCATAGGTGGTAGGTGAAAAGAATACACATGCAAAATGACTCTGGTTGTTGTTACTAAAAAGAACACACATGCAATGACACTGGTGGATCCATGGGTGGATTCTGAAAAGAGCACCCATGCAATGACACTAGTGATCCATATGTGGTATGTGAAAAGAACACACATGCAATGACTCTGGTTGTTGTTAGTGAAAAGAACACACATGCAATGACACTGGTGGATCCATAGGTGGTATGTGAAAAGAACAAACATGCAAAATGACTCTGGTTGTTGTTACTAAAAAGAACACACATGCAATGACACCGGTGGATCCATGTGTGGTCTCTGTAGAGAACACACATTTCAATGACACTGGTGGATCCATATGTGGTATGTGAAAAGAACACACATGCAAAATGACTCTGGTTGTTACTAAAAAGAACACACATGCAATGACACCGGTGGATCCATGGGTGGATTGTGAAAAGAGCACACATGCAATGACACTAGTGGATCCATATGTGGTATGTGAAAAGAACACGCATGCAATGACTCCGGTTGTTGTTACTGAAAAGAACACACATGCAATGACACTGGTGGATCCATGTCTGATCTCTAAAGAGAACACACATGCAAAATGACTCTGGTTATTGTTACTAAAAAGTACACACATGCAATGACTCTGGTGGATCCATGTGAAAAGAACACACATGCAATGACACTGGTGGATCCATAGGTGGTATGTGAAAAGAACACAGATGCAAAATGACTCTGGTTATTGTTACTAAAAAGAACACACATGCAATGACACTGGTGGATCCATGTGTGGTCTCTGTAGAGAACAGACATTTCAATGACACTGGTGGATAAATATGTCGTATGTGAAAAGAACACACATGCAATGACTCTGGTTGTTGTTAGTGAAAAGAACACACATGCAACGACACTTGTGGATCCATAGGTGGTATGCGAAAAGAACACACATGCAAAATGACTCTAGTTGTTGTTACGAAAAAGAACACACATGCAATGACACTGGTGGATCCATGTGTGGATTGTGAAAAGAACACACATGCAAAATGACTCTGGTTGTTGTTACTAAAAATAACAGACATGCAATGACGCTGGTGGATCCATGTGTGGTCTCTGTAGAGAACACACATTTCAATGACACTGGTGGATCCATATGTGGTATGTGAAAAGAACACACATGCAAAATGACTCTGGTTGTTACTAAAAAGAACACACATGCAATGACACTGGTGGATCCATGGGTGGATTTTGAAAAGAGCACACATGCAATGACACTGGTGGATCCATATGTGGTATGTGAAAATAACACGCATGCAATGACTCCGGTTGTTGTTACTGAAAAGAACACACATGCAATGACACCAGTGGATCCATGTGTGATCTCTAAGGAGAACACACATGCAAAATGACTCTGGTGGATCCATGTGAAAAGAACACACATGCAATGACACTGGTGGATCCATAGGTGGTATGTGAAAAGAACAAACATGCAAAATGACTCTGGTTGTTGTTAC
Source organism: Avena sativa (assembly GCA_916181665.1). NCBI lineage: Eukaryota > Viridiplantae > Streptophyta > Magnoliopsida > Poales > Poaceae > Avena > Avena sativa. The sequence goes on along the minus strand of OV702287.1, from coordinate 422,010,542 downwards.
TAAAAAGAACACACATGCAATGACACCGGTGGATCCATGTGTGGTCTCTGTAGAGAACACACATTTCAATGACACTGGTGGATCCATATGTGGTATGTGAAAAGAACACACATGCAAAATGACTCTGGTTGTTACTAAAAAGAACACACATGCAATGACACCGGTGGATCCATGGGTGGATTGTGAAAAGAGCACACATGCAATGACACTGGTGGATCCATATGTGGTATGTGAAAAGAACACGCATGCAATGACTCCGGTTGTTGTTACTGAAAAGAACACACATGCAATGACACTGGTGGATCCATGTCTGATCTCTAAAGAGAACACACATGCAAAATGACTCTGGTTATTGTTACTAAAAAGTACACACATGCAATGACTCTGGTGGATCCATGTGAAAAGAACACACATGCAATGACACTGGTGGATCCATAGGTGGTATGTGAAAAGAACACAGATGCAAAATGACTCTGGTTATTGTTACTAAAAAGAACACACATGCAATGACACTGGTGGATCCATGTGTGGTCTCTGTAGAGAACAGACATTTCAATGACACTGGTGGATAAATATGTCGTATGTGAAAAGAACACACATGCAATGACTCTGGTTGTTGTTAGTGAAAAGAACACACATGCAATGACACTGGTGGATCCATAGGTGGTATGTGAAAAGAACAAACATGCAAAATGACTCTGGTTGTTGTTACTAAAAAGAACACACATGCAATGACACCGGTGGATCCATGTGTGGTCTCTGTAGAGAACACACATTTCAATGACACTGGTGGATCCATATGTGGTATGTGAAAAGAACACACATGCAAAATGACTCTGGTTGTTACTAAAAAGAACACACATGCAATGACACCGGTGGATCCATGGGTGGATTGTGAAAAGAGCACACATGCAATGACACTGGTGGATCCATATGTGGTATGTGAAAAGAACACGCATGCAATGACTCCGGTTGTTGTTACTGAAAAGAACACACATGCAATGACACTGGTGGATCCATGTCTGATCTCTAAAGAGAACACACATGCAAAATGACTCTGGTTATTGTTACTAAAAAGTACACACATGCAATGACTCTGGTGGATCCATGTGAAAAGAACACACATGCAATGACACTGGTGGATCCATAGGTGGTATGTGAAAAGAACACAGATGCAAAATGACTCTGGTTATTGTTACTAAAAAGAACACACATGCAATGACACTGGTGGATCCATGTGTGGTCTCTGTAGAGAACAGACATTTCAATGACACTGGTGGATAAATATGTCGTATGTGAAAAGAACACACATGCAATGACTCTGGTTGTTGTTAGTGAAAAGAACACACATGCAACGACACTTGTGGATCCATAGGTGGTATGCGAAAAGAACACACATGCAAAATGACTCTAGTTGTTGTTACTAAAAAGAACACACATGCAATGACACTGGTGGATCCATGTGTGGATTGTGAAAAGAACACACATGCAAAATGACTCTGGTTGTTGTTACTAAAAATAACAGACATGCAATGACGCTGGTGGATCCATGTGTGGTCTCTGTAGAGAACACACATTTCAATGACACTGGTGGATCCATATGTGGTATGTGAAAAGAACACACATGCAAAATGACTCTGGTTGTTACTAAAAAGAACACACATGCAATGACACTGGTGGATCCATGGGTGGATTTTGAAAAGAGCACACATGCAATGACACTGGTGGATCCATATGTGGTATGTGAAAATAACACGCATGCAATGACTCCGGTTGTTGTTACTGAAAAGAACACACATGCAATGACACCAGTGGATCCATGTGTGATCTCTAAGGAGAACATACATTTCAATGACACTGGTGGATCCATAGGTGGTATGTGAAAAGGACACACATGCAAAATGACTCTGGTTGTTATTACTAAAAAGAACACACATGCAATGACACTGGTGGATCCATAGGTGGTATGTGAAAAGGACACACATGCAAAATGACTCTGGTTGTTATTAAAAAGAACACACATGCAATGACACTGGTGGATCCATGTGTGGTCTTTGTAGAGAACACACATTTCAATGACACTGGTGGATAAATATGTGGTATGTGAAAAGAACACACATGCAATGACTCTGGTTGTTGTTAGTGAAAAGAACACACATTCAATGACACTGGTGGATCCATAGGTGGTATGTGAAAAGAACACACATTTCAATGACTCTGGTTGTTGTTACTAAAATGAACACACATGAAATGACACTGGTGGATCCATGTGTGGATTGTGAAGATAACACACATGCAATGACTCCAATTGTTGTTAGTGAAAAGAACAGACATGCAATGACACCGGTGGATCCATGTGTGGTCTCTGTAGAGAACACACATTTCAATGACACTGGTGGATCTATATGTGGTATGTGAAAAGAACACACATGCAAAATGACTCTGGTTGTTGTTAGTGAAAAGAACACACATGCAATGACACTGGTGGATCCATAGGTGGTATGTGAAAACAACACACATGCAAAATGACTCTGGTTTTTGTCACTAAAAAGAAAACACACATGCAATGACTCTAGTGGATCCATGGGTGGATTGTGAAAAGACAACACATGCAATGACACTGGTGGATCCATGTGTGGATTGTGAAGAGAACACACCTGCAATGACTCCAGTTGTTGTTAGTGAAAAGAACATACATGCAATGACACCGGTGAATCCATGCGTGGTCTCTGTAGAGAACACACATTTCAATGACACTGGTGGATCCATAGGTGGTATGTGAAAAGAACACACATGCAAAATGACTCTGGTTGTTGTTAGTGAAAAGAACACACATGCAATGACACTGGTGGATCCATAGGTGGTATGTGAAAAGAACACACATGCAAAATGACTCTGGTTATTGTTACTAAAAAGAACACACATGCAATGACTCTGGTGGATCCATGGGTGGATTGTGAAAAGAACACACATGCAATGACACTGGTGGATCCATGTGTGGATTGTGAAGAGAACACACATGTAATGACTCCAGTTGTTGTTAGAGAAAAGAACATACATGCAATGACACTGGTGGATCCATGTGTGGTCTTTGTAGAGAACACACATTTCAATGACACTGGTGGATCCATATGTGGTATGTGAAAATAACACACATGCAATGACTCTGGTTGTTGTTAGTGAAAAGAACACACATTCAATGACATTGGTGGATCCATAGGTGGTATGTGAGAAGAACACACATGCAAAATGACTCTGGTTGTTGTTACTAAAAAGAACAGACATGCAATGAAACTGGTGGATCCATAGGTGGATTATTAAATGAACGCACATGCAATGACACTGGTGGATCCATAGATGGTATGTGAGAAGAATACACATGCAAAATGACTCTGGTTGTTGTTACTAAAAAGAACACACATGCAATGACAGTGGTGGATCCATGGGTGGATTGTGAAAAGAACACACACGCAATGACACTTGTGGATCCATAGGTGGTATGTGAAAAGAACACACATGCAAAATGACTCGGGTTGTTGTTAGTGAAAAGAACACACATGCAATGACACTGGTGGATCCATAGGTGGTATGTGAAAAGAACACACATGCAAAATGACTCTGGTTGTTGTTACTAAAAACAACACACATGCAATGACTCTGGTGGATCCATGGGTGGATTGTGAAAAGAACACACATGCAATGACACTGGTGGATCCATGTGTGGATTGTGAAGAGAACACACATGCAATGACTCCTGTTGTTGTTAGTGAAAAGAACATACATGTAATGACACTGGTGGATCCATGTGTGGTCTTTGTAGAGAACACACATTTCAATGACACTGGTGGATCCATAGGTGGTAGGTGAAAAGAATACACATGCAAAATGACTCTGGTTGTTGTTACTAAAAAGAACACACATGCAATGACACTGGTGGATCCATGGGTGGATTCTGAAAAGAGCACCCATGCAATGACACTAGTGATCCATATGTGGTATGTGAAAAGAACACACATGCAATGACTCTGGTTGTTGTTAGTGAAAAGAACACACATGCAATGACACTGGTGGATCCATAGGTGGTATGTGAAAAGAACACACATGCAAAATGACTCTGGTTGTTGTTACTAAAAAGAACACACATGCAATGACTCTGGTGGATCCATGGGTGGATTGTGAAAAGAACACACATGCAATGACACTGGTGGATCCATGTGTGGATTGTGAAGAGAACACACATGCAATGACTCCTGTTGTTGTTAGTGAAAAGAACATACATGTAATGACACTGGTGGATCCATGTGTGGTCTTTGTAGAGAACACACATTTCAATGACACTGGTGGATCCATAGGTGGTAGGTGAAAAGAATACACATGCAAAATGACTCTGGTTGTTGTTACTAAAAAGAACACACATGCAATGACACTGGTGGATCCATAGGTGGATTGTGAAGAGAACACATATCCAAAATGACTCTGGTTGTTGTTACTAAAAATAACACACATGTAATGACACTGGTGGATCCATAGGTGGTATGTGAAAAGAACACACATGCAAAATGACTCTAGTTGTTGTTACTAAAAAGAACACACATGAAGTGACACTGGTGGATCCATGTGTGGATTGTCAACAGAACACACATGCAAAATGACTCTGGTTGTTTTTACTAAAAAGAACACACATGCAATGACACCGGTGGATCCATGTGTGGTCTCTGTAGAGAACACACATTTCAATGACACTGGTGGATCCATATGTGGTATGTGAAAAGAACACACATGCAAAATGAATGTGCTTGTTACTAAAAAGAACACACATGCAATGACACTGGTGGATCCATGGGTGGATTGTGAAAAGAACACACATGCAATGACACTGGTGGATCCATATGTGGTATGTGAAAAGAACACGCTTGCAATGACTCCGGTTGTTGTTACTGAAAAGAACACACATGCAATGGCACTGGTGGATCCATGTGTGATCTCTAAAGAGAACACACATTTCAATGACACTTGTGGATCCATAGGTGGTATGTGAAAATAACACGCATGCAATGACTCCGGTTGTTGTTACTGAAAAGAACACACATGCAATGACACCAGTGGATCCATGTGTGATCTCTAAGGAGAACATACATTTCAATGACACTGGTGGATCCATAGGTGGTATGTGAAAAGGACACACATGCAAAATGACTCTGGTTGTTATTACTAAAAAGAACACACATGCAATGACACTGGTGGATCCATAGGTGCTATGTGAAAAGGACACACATGCAAAATGACTCTGGTTGTTATTAAAAAGAACACACATGCAATGACACTGGTGGATCCATGTGTGGTCTCTGTAGAGAACACACATTTCAATGACACTGGTGGATAAATATGTGGTATGTGAAAAGAACACACATGCAATGACTCTGGTTGTTGTTAGTGAAAAGAACACACATTCAATGACACTGGTGGATCCATAGGTGGTATGTGAAAAGAACACACATTTCAATGACTCTGGTTGTTGTTACTAAAATGAACACACATGAAATGACACTGGTGGATCCATGTGTGGATTGTGAAGATAACACACATGCAATGACTCCAATTGTTGTTAGTGAAAAGAACAGACATGCAATGACACCGGTGGATCCATGTGTGGTCTCTGTAGAGAACACACATTTCAATGACACTGGTGGATCTATATGTGGTATGTGAAAAGAACACACATGCAAAATGACTCTGGTTGTTGTTAGTGAAAAGAACACACATGCAATGACACTGGTGGATCCATAGGTGGTATGTGAAAACAACACACATGCAAAATGACTCTGGTTTTTGTCACTAAAAAGAAAACACACATGCAATGACTCTAGTGGATCCATGGGTGGATTGTGAAAAGACAACACATGCAATGACACTGGTGGATCCATGTGTGGATTGTGAAGAGAACACACCTGCAATGACTCCAGTTGTTGTTAGTGAAAAGAACATACATGCAATGACACCGGTGAATCCATGCGTGGTCTCTGTAGAGAACACACATTTCAATGACACTGGTGGATCCATAGGTGGTATGTGAAAAGAACACACATGCAAAATGACTCTGGTTGTTGTTAGTGAAAAGAACACACATGCAATGACACTGGTGGATCCATAGGTGGTATGTGAAAAGAACACACATGCAAAATGACTCTGGTTATTGTTACTAAAAAGAACACACATGCAATGACTCTGGTGGATCCATGGGTGGATTGTGAAAAGAACACACATGCAATGACACTGGTGGATCCATGTGTGGATTGTGAAGAGAACACACATGTAATGACTCCAGTTGTTGTTAGAGAAAAGAACATACATGCAATGACACTGGTGGATCCATGTGTGGTCTTTGTAGAGAACACACATTTCAATGACACTGGTGGATCCATATGTGGTATGTGAAAATAACACACATGCAATGACTCTGGTTGTTGTTAGTGAAAAGAACACACATTCAATGACATTAGTGGATCCATAGGTGGTATGTGAGAAGAACACACATGCAAAATGACTCTGGTTGTTGTTACTAAAAAGAACAGACATGCAATGAAACTGGTGGATCCATAGGTGGATTATTAAATGAACGCACATGCAATGACACTGGTGGATCCATAGATGGTATGTGAGAAGAATAGACATGCAAAATGACTCTGGTTGTTGTTACTAAAAAGAACACACATGCAATGACAGTGGTGGATCCATGGGTGGATTGTGAAAAGAACACACACGCAATGACACTTGTGGATCCATAGGTGGTATGTGAAAAGAACACACATGCAAAATGACTCGGGTTGTTGTTAGTGAAAAGAACACACATGCAATGACACTGGTGGATCCATAGGTGGTATGTGAAAAGAACACACATGCAAAATGACTCTGGTTGTTGTTACTAAAAACAACACACATGCAATGACTCTGGTGGATCCATGGGTGGATTGTGAAAAGAACACACATGCAATGACACTGGTGGATCCAGGTGTGGATTGTGAAGAGAACACACATACAATGACTCCTGTTGTTGTTAGTGAAAAGAACATACATGTAATGACACTGGTGGATCCATGTGTGGTCTTTGTAGAGAACACACATTTCAATGACACTGGTGGATCCATAGGTGGTAGGTGAAAAGAATACACATGCAAAATGACTCTGGTTGTTGTTACTAAAAAGAACACACATGCAATGACACTGGTGGATCCATGGGTGGATTGTGAAAAGAGCACCCATGCAATGACACTAGTGATCCATATGTGGTATGTGAAAAGAACACACATGCAATGACTCTGGTTGTTGTTAGTGAAAAGAACACACATGCAATGACACTGGTGGATCCATAGGTGGTATGTGAAAAGAACACACATGCAAAATGACTCTGGTTGTTGTTACTAAAAAGAACACACATGCAATGACTCTGGTGGATCCATGGGTGGATTGTGAAAAGAACACACATGCAATGACACTGGTGGATCCATGTGTGGATTGTGAAGAGAACACACATGCAATGACTCCTGTTGTTGTTAGTGAAAAGAACATACATGTAATGACACTGGTGGATCCATGTGTGGTCTTTGTAGAGAACACACATTTCAATGACACTGGTGGATCCATAGGTGGTAGGTGAAAAGAATACACATGCAAAATGACTCTGGTTGTTGTTACTAAAAAGAACACACATGCAATGACACTGGTGGATCCATAGGTGGATTGTGAAGAGAACACATATCCAAAATGACTCTGGTTGTTGTTACTAAAAATAACACACATGTAATGACACTGGTGGATCCATAGGTGGTATGTGAAAAGAACACACATGCAAAATGACTCTAGTTGTTGTTACTAAAAAGAACACACATGAAGTGACACTGGTGGATCCATGTGTGGATTGTCAACAGAACACACATGCAAAATGACTCTGGTTGTTTTTACTAAAAAGAACACACATGCAATGACACCGGTGGATCCATGTGTGGTCTCTGTAGAGAACACACATTTCAATGACACTGGTGGATCCATATGTGGTATGTGACAAAAAAAAAAGGAAAATGAATGTGCTTGTTACTAAAAAGAACACACATGCAATGACACTGGTGGATCCATGGGTGGATTGTGAAAAGAACACACATGCAATGACACTGGTGGATCCATATGTGGTATGTGAAAAGAACACGCTTGCAATGACTCCGGTTGTTGTTACTGAAAAGAACACACATGCAATGGCACTGGTGGATCCATGTGTGATCTCTAAAGAGAACACACATTTCAATGACACTTGTGGATCCATAGGTGGTATGTGAAAAGAACACACATGCAAAATAACTCTGGTTGTTGTTACTAAAAAGAACACACATGCAATGACTCTGGTGGATCCATGTGAAAAGAACACACATGCAATGACACTGGTGGATCCATAGGTGGTATGTGAAAAGAACATACATTTCAATGACTCTGGTTGTTGTTACTAAAAAGAACACACATGCAATGACACTGGTGGATCCATGGGTGGATTGTGAAAAGAACACACATGCAATGACACTGGTGGATCCATAGGTGGTATGTGAAAAGAACACACATGCAAAATGACTCTGGTTATTGTTACTAAAAAGAACACACATGCAATCACATTGGTGGATCCATGTGTGGTCTCCGTAGAGAACACACATTTCAATGACACTGGTGGATAAATATGTGGTATGTGAAAAGAACACACATGCAATGACTCTGGTTGTTAGTGAAAAGAACACACATGCAATGACACTGGTGGATCCATAGGCGGTATGTGAAAAGAACACACATTTCAATGACTGGTTGTTGTTACTAAAAAGAACACACATGCAATGACATTGGTGGATCCATGCGTGGATTCTGAAGAGAATACACATGCAATGACTCCAGTTATTGTTAGTGAAAAGAACATACATGCAATGACACCGGTGGATCCATGTGTGGTCTCTATAGAGAACACACATTTCAATGACACTGGTGGATCCATTGGTGGTATGTGAAAAGAACACACATGCAAAATGACTCTGGTTGTTGTTAGTGAAAAGAACACACATGCAATGACACTGGTGGATCCATAGGTGGTATGTGAAAAGAATACACATGCAAAATGACTCTGGTTGTTGTTACTAAAAAGAACACACATGCAATGACTCTGGTGGATCCATGGGTGGAATGTGAAAAGAACACATATGCAGACACTGCTGGATCCATATGTGGTATGCGAAAAGAACACACATGCAAAATGACTCTGGTTGTTGTTACTAAAAATAACACACATGCAATGACACTGGTGGATCCATGGGTGGATTGTGAAAATAGCACACATGCAATGTCACTGGTGGATCCATATGTGGATTGTGAAGAGAACACGCATGCAATGACTCCGGTTGTTGTTACTAAAAAGAACACATATGCAATGACACTGGTGGATCCATGTGTGATCTCTAAAGGGAACACACATTTCAATGACACTGGTGGATCCATAGGTGGTATGTGAAAAGAACACACATGCAAAATGACTCTGATTGTTGTTACTAAAAAGAACACACATGCAATGACTCTGGTGGATCCATGTGAAAAGAACACACATGCAATGACACTGGTGGATCCATAGGTGGTATGTGAAAAGAGAACACATCTCAATGACTCTGGTTGTTGTTACTAAAAAGAACACACATGCAATGACACTGGTGGATCCATGGGTGGATTGTGAAAAGAACACACATGCAATGACACTGGTGGATCCATAGGTGGTATGTGAAAAGAACACACATGCAAAATGACTCTGGTTGTTGTTACTAAAAAGAACACACATGCAATGACACTGGTGGATCCATGGGTGGATTGTGAAAAGAACACAAATGCAATGACACTGGTGGATCCATAGGTGGTATGTGAAAAGAACACACATGCAAAATGACTCTGGTTGTTGTTACTAAAAAGAACACACATGCAATGACACTGGTGGATCCATGTGTGGTCTCTATAGAGAACACACATTTCAATGACACTGGTGGATAAATATGTGTGAAAAGAACACACATGGAATGACTCTGGTTGTTGTTAGTGAAAAGAACACACATGCAATGACACTGGTGTATCCATAGGTGTATGTGAAAAGAACACACATTGCAATGACTCTGGTTGTTGTTACTAAAAAGAACACACATCCAATGACACTAGTGGATCCATGTGTGGATTGTGAAGAGAACACACATGCAATGACTCCAGTTGTTGTTAGTGAAAATAACATATATGCAATGACACCGGTGGATCCATGTGTGGTCTCTGTAGAGTACACACATTTCAATGACACTGGTGGATCCATAGGTGGTATGTGAAAAGAACACACATGCAAAATGTCTCGGGTTGTTGTTAGTGAAACGAACACACATGCAATGACACTGGTGGATCCAAAGCTGGTATGTGAAAAGAACACACATGCAAAATGACTCTGGTTGTTGTTAGTAAAAAGAACACACATGCAATGACTCTAGTGGATCCATGGGTGGATTTTGAAAAGAACACACATAAAATGACACTGGTGGATCCATAGGTGGTATGTGAAAAGAACACACATTTCAATGACTGGTTGTTGTTACTAAAAAGAACACACATGCAATGACACTGGTGGATCCATGCGTGGATTGTGAAGAGAATACAGATGCAATGACTCAAGTTGTTGTTAGTGAAAAGAACAGAAATGCAATGACACCGGTGGATCCATGTGTGGTCTCTATAGAGAACACACATTTCAATGACTCTGGTTGTTGTTAGTGAAAAGAACACACATGCAATGACACTGGTGGATCCATAGGTGGTATGTGAAAAGAATACACATGCAAAATGACTCTGGTTGTTGTTACTAAAAAGAACACACATGCAATGACTCTGGTGGATCCATGGGTGGATTGTGAAAAGAACACACATGCAATGACACTGGTGGATCCATATGTGGTATGCGAAAAGAACAAACATGCAAAATGACTCTGGTTGTTGTTACTAAAAATAACACACATGCAATGACACTGGTGGATCCATGGGTGGATTGTGAAAATAGCACACATGCAATGACACTGGTGGATCCATATGTGGATTATGAAGAGAACACGCATGCAATGACTCTGGTTGTTGTTACTAAAAAGAACACACATGCAATGACACTGGTCGATCCATGTGTGATCTCTAAAGAGAACACACATTTCAATGACACAGGTGGATCCATAGGTGGTATGTGAAAAGAACACACATGCAAAATGACTCTGGTTGTTGTTACTAAAAAGAACACACGTGCAATAACTCTGGTGGATCCATGTGAAAAGAACACACATGCAATGACACTGGTGGATCCATAGGTGGTATGTGAAAAGAATACACATCTCAATGACTCTGGTTGTTGTTACTAAAAAGAACACACATGCAATGACACTGGTGGATCCATGGGTGGATTGTGAAAAGAACACACATGCAATAACACTGGTGGATCCATAGGTGGTATGTGAAAAGAACACACATGCAAAATGACTCTGGTTGTTGTTACTAAAAAGAACACACATGCAATGACACTGGTGGATCCATGTGTGGTCTCTGTAGAGAACACACATTTCAATGACACTGGTGGATAAATATGTGTGAAAAGAACACACATGGAATGACTCTGGTTGTTGTTAGTGAAAAGAACACACATGCAATGACACTGGTGTATCCATAGGTGGTATGTGAAAAGAACACACATTGCAATGACTCTGGTTGTTGTTACTAAAAAGAACACACATCCAATGACACTGGTGGATCCATGTGTGGATTGTGAAGAGAACACACATGCAATGACTCCAGTTGTTGTTAGTGAAAAGAACATACATGCAATGACACCGGTGGATCCATGTGTGGTCTCTATAAAGTACACACATTTCAATGACACTGGTGGATCCATAGGTGGTATGTGAAAAGAACACACATGCAAAATGACTCGGGTTGTTGTTAGTGAAAAGAACACACATGCAACGACACTGGTGGATCCAAAGGTGGTATGTGAAAAGAACACACATGCAAAATGACTCTGGTTGTTGTTAGTAAAAAGAACACACATGCAATGACTCTGGTGGATCCATGGGTGGATTGTGAAAAGAACACACATAAAATGACACTGGTGGATCCATGTGTGGATTGTGAAGAGAACACACATGCAATGACTCCAGTTGTTGTTAGTGAAAAGAACATACATACAATGACACCAGTGGATCCATGTGTGGTCTCTGTAGAGAACACACATTTCAATGACACTGGTGGATCCATAGGTGGTATGTGAAAAGAACACACATGCAAAATGACTCTGGTTGTTGTTACTAAAAAGAACACACATGCAATGACACTGGTGGATCCATGGGTGGATTGTGAAAAGAGCACCCATGCAATGACACTAGTGATCCATATGTGGTATGTGAAAAGAAAACACATGCAATGACTCTGGTTGTTGTTAGTGAAAAGAACACACATGCAATGACACTGGTGGATCCAAAGGTGGTATGTGAAAAGAACACACATGCAAAATGACTCTGGTTGTTGTTACTAAAAAGAACACACGTGCAATGACTCTGGTGGATCCATGGGTGGATTGTGAAAAGAACACACATAAAATGACACTGGTGGATCCATGTGTGGATTGTGAAGATAACACACATGCAATGACTCCAGTTGTTGTTAGTGAAAATAACATACATACAATGACACCGGTGGATCCATGTGTGGTCTTTGTAGAGAACACGCATTTCAATGACACTGGTGGATCCATAGGTGGTATGTGAAAAGAACACACATGCAAAATGACTCTGGTTGTTGTTACTAAAAAGAACACACATGCAATGACACTGGTGGATCCATGGGTGGATTGTGAAAAGAGCACCCATGCAATGACACTAGTGATCCATATGTGGTATGTGAAAAGAACACACATGCAATGACTCTGGTTGTTGTTAGTGAAAAGAACACACATGCAATGACACTGGTGGATCCATGTGTGGTCTCTGAAGAGATCACACATTTCAATGACTCTTGTTGTTATTAGTAAAAAGAAAACACATGCAATGACACTGGTGGATCCATGTGTGGTCTCTGAAGAGAGCACACATGCAATGTCACTGGTTGTTGTTACTAAAAAGAACACACATGCAATGACACTGGTGGATCCATAGGTGGTATGTGAAAAGAACACACATGCAATGACACTGGTGCATCCATGTGTGGATTGTGAAAAGAACACACATGCAAAATGACTCTGGTTGTTGTTACTAAAAAGAACACACATGCAATGACACCGGTGGATCCATGTGTGGTCTCTGTAGAGAACACACATTTCAATGACACTGGTGGATCCATATGTGGTATGTGAAAAGAACACACATGCAAAATGACTCTGGTTGTTACTAAAAAGAACACACATGCAATGACACCGGTGGATCCATGGGTGGATTGTGAAAAGAGCACACATGCAATGACACTGGTGGATCCATATGTGGTATGTGAAAAGAACACGCATGCAATGACTCCGGTTGTTGTTACTGAAAAGAACACACATGCAATGACACTGGTGGATCCATGTGTGATCTCTAAAGAGAACACACATGCAAAATGACTCTGGTTATTGTTACTAAAAAGTACACACATGCAATGACTCTGGTGGATCCATGTGAAAAGAACACACATGCAATGACACTGGTGGATCCATAGGTGGTATGTGAAAAGAACACAGATGCAAAATGACTCTGGTTGTTGTTACTAAAAAGAACACACATGCAATGACACTGGTGGATCCATGGGTGGATTGTGAAAAGAACACACATGCAATGACACTGGTGGATCCATAGGTGGTATGTGAAAAGAACACACATGCAAAATGACTCTGGTTATTGTTACTAAAAAGAACACACATGCAATCACATTGGTGGATCCATGTGTGGTCTCCGTAGAGAACACACATTTCAATGACACTGGTGGATAAATATGTGGTATGTGAAAAGAACACACATGCAATGACTCTGGTTGTTAGTGAAAAGAACACACATGCAATGACACTGGTGGATCCATAGGCGGTATGTGAAAAGAACACACATTTCAATGACTGGTTGTTGTTACTAAAAAGAACACACATGCAATGACATTGGTGGATCCATGCGTGGATTCTGAAGAGAATACACATGCAATGACTCCAGTTATTGTTAGTGAAAAGAACATACATGCAATGACACCGGTGGATCCATGTGTGGTCTCTATAGAGAACACACATTTCAATGACACTGGTGGATCCATTGGTGGTATGTGAAAAGAACACACATGCAAAATGACTCTGGTTGTTGTTAGTGAAAAGAACACACATGCAATGACACTGGTGGATCCATAGGTGGTATGTGAAAAGAATACACATGCAAAATGACTCTGGTTGTTGTTACTAAAAAGAACACACATGCAATGACTCTGGTGGATCCATGGGTGGAATGTGAAAAGAACACATATGCAATGACACTGCTGGATCCATATGTGGTATGCGAAAAGAACACACATGCAAAATGACTCTGGTTGTTGTTACTAAAAATAACACACATGCAATGACACTGGTGGATCCATGGGTGGATTGTGAAAATAGCACACATGCAATGTCACTGGTGGATCCATATGTGGATTGTGAAGAGAACACGCATGCAATGACTCCGGTTGTTGTTACTAAAAAGAACACATATGCAATGACACTGGTGGATCCATGTGTGATCTCTAAAGGGAACACACATTTCAATGACACTGGTGGATCCATAGGTGGTATGTGAAAAGAACACACATGCAAAATGACTCTGATTGTTGTTACTAAAAAGAACACACATGCAATGACTCTGGTGGATCCATGTGAAAAGAACACACATGCAATGACACTGGTGGATCCATAGGTGGTATGTGAAAAGAGAACACATCTCAATGACTCTGGTTGTTGTTACTAAAAAGAACACACATGCAATGACACTGGTGGATCCATGGGTGGATTGTGAAAAGAACACACATGCAATGACACTGGTGGATCCATAGGTGGTATGTGAAAAGAACACACATGCAAAATGACTCTGGTTGTTGTTACTAAAAAGAACACACGTGCAATGACACTGGTGGATCCATGGGTGGATTGTGAAAAGAACACACATGCAATGACACTGGTGGATCCATAGGTGGTATGTGAAAAGAACACACATGCAAAATGACTCTGGTTGTTGTTACTAAAAAGAACACACATGCAATGACACTGGTGGATCCATGTGTGGTCTCTATAGAGAACACACATTTCAATGACACTGGTGGATAAATATGTGTGAAAAGAACACACATGGAATGACTCTGGTTGTTGTTAGTGAAAAGAACACACATGCAATGACACTGGTGTATCCATAGGTGGTATGTGAAAAGAACACACATTGCAATGACTCTGGTTGTTGTTACTAAAAAGGACACACATCCAATGACACTAGTGGATCCATGTGTGGATTGTGAAGAGAACACACATGCAATGACTCCAGTTGTTGTTAGTGAAAATAACATATATGCAATGACACCGGTGGATCCATGTGTGGTCTCTGTAGAGTACACACATTTCAATGACACTGGTGGATCCATAGGTGGTATGTGAAAAGAACACACATGCAAAATGTCTCGGGTTGTTGTTAGTGAAACGAACACACATGCAATGACACTGGTGGATCCAAAGCTGGTATGTGAAAAGAACACACATGCAAAATGACTCTGGTTGTTGTTAGTAAAAAGAACACACATGCAATGACTCTAGTGGATCCATGGGTGGATTTTGAAAAGAACACACATAAAATGACACTGGTGGATCCATAGGTGGTATGTGAAAAGAACACACATTTCAATGACTGGTTGTTGTTACTAAAAAGAACACACATGCAATGACACTGGTGGATCCATGCGTGGATTGTGAAGAGAATACAGATGCAATGACTCAAGTTGTTGTTAGTGAAAAGAACAGAAATGCAATGACACCGGTGGATCCATGTGTGGTCTCTATAGAGAACACACATTTCAATGACACTGGTGGATCCATAGGTGGTATGTGAAAAGAACACATGCAGAATGACTCTGGTTGTTGTTAGTGAAAAGAACACACATGCAATGACACTGGTGGATCCATAGGTGGTATGTGAAAAGAATACACATGCAAAATGACTCTGGTTGTTGTTACTAAAAAGAACACACATGCAATGACTCTGGTGGATCCATGGGTGGATTGTGAAAAGAACACACATGCAATGACACTGGTGGATCCATATGTGGTATGCGAAAAGAACAAACATGCAAAATGACTCTGGTTGTTGTTACTAAAAATAACACACATGCAATGACACTGGTGGATCCATGGGTGGATTGTGAAAATAGCACACATGCAATGACACTGGTGGATCCATATGTGGATTATGAAGAGAACACGCATGCAATGACTCTGGTTGTTGTTACTAAAAAGAACACACATGCAATGACACTGGTCGATCCATGTGTGATCTCTAAAGAGAACACACATTTCAATGACACAGGTGGATCCATAGGTGGTATGTGAAAAGAACACACATGCAAAATGACTCTGGTTGTTGTTACTAAAAAGAACACACGTGCAATAACTCTGGTGGATCCATGTGAAAAGAACACACATGCAATGACACTGGTGGATCCATAGGTGGTATGTGAAAAGAATACACATCTCAATGACTCTGGTTGTTGTTACTAAAAAGAACACACATGCAATGACACTGGTGGATCCATGGGTGGATTGTGAAAAGAACACACATGCAATAACACTGGTGGATCCATAGGTGGTATGTGAAAAGAACACACATGCAAAATGACTCTGGTTGTTGTTACTAAAAAGAACACACATGCAATGACACTGGTGGATCCATGTGTGGTCTCTGTAGAGAACACACATTTCAATGACACTGGTGGATAAATATGTGTGAAAAGAACACACATGGAATGACTCTGGTTGTTGTTAGTGAAAAGAACACACATGCAATGACACTGGTGTATCCATAGGTGGTATGTGAAAAGAACACACATTGCAATGACTCTGGTTGTTGTTACTAAAAAGAACACACATCCAATGACACTGGTGGATCCATGTGTGGATTGTGAAGAGAACACACATGCAATGACTCCAGTTGTTGTTAGTGAAAAGAACATACATGCAATGACACCGGTGGATCCATGTGTGGTCTCTATAAAGTACACACATTTCAATGACACTGGTGGATCCATAGGTGGTATGTGAAAAGAACACACATGCAAAATGACTCGGGTTGTTGTTAGTGAAAAGAACACACATGCAACGACACTGGTGGATCCAAAGGTGGTATGTGAAAAGAACACACATGCAAAATGACTCTGGTTGTTGTTAGTAAAAAGAACACACATGCAATGACTCTGGTGGATCCATGGGTGGATTGTGAAAAGAACACACATAAAATGACACTGGTGGATCCATGTGTGGATTGTGAAGAGAACACACATGCAATGACTCCAGTTGTTGTTAGTGAAAAGAACATACATACAATGACACCGGTGGATCCATGTGTGGTCTCTGTAGAGAACACACATTTCAATGACACTGGTGGATCCATAGGTGGTATGTGAAAAGAACACACATGCAAAATGACTCTGGTTGTTGTTACTAAAAAGAACACACATGCAATGACACTGGTGGATCCATGGGTGGATTGTGAAAAGAGCACCCATGCAATGACACTAGTGATCCATATGTGGTATGTGAAAAGAAAACACATGCAATGACTCTGGTTGTTGTTAGTGAAAAGAACACACATGCAATGACACTGGTGGATCCAAAGGTGGTATGTGAAAAGAACACACATGCAAAATGACTCTGGTTGTTGTTACTAAAAAGAACACACGTGCAATGACTCTGGTGGATCCATGGGTGGATTGTGAAAAGAACACACATAAAATGACACTGGTGGATCCATGTGTGGATTGTGAAGATAACACACATGCAATGACTCCAGTTGTTGTTAGTGAAAAGAACATACATACAATGACACCGGTGGATCCATGTGTGGTCTTTGTAGAGAACACGCATTTCAATGACACTGGTGGATCCATAGGTGGTATGTGAAAAGAACACACATGCAAAATGACTCTGGTTGTTGTTACTAAAAAGAACACACATGCAATGACACTGGTGGATCCATGGGTGGATTGTGAAAAGAGCACCCATGCAATGACACTAGTGATCCATATGTGGTATGTGAAAATAACACACATGCAATGACTCTGGTTGTTGTTAGTGAAAAGAACACACATGCAATGACACTGGTGGATCCATGTGTGGTCTCTGAAGAGATCACACATTTCAATGACTCTTGTTGTTATTAGTAAAAAGAAAACACATGCAATGACACTGGTGGATCCATGTGTGGTCTCTGAAGAGAGCACACATGCAATGTCACTGGTTGTTGTTACTAAAAAGAACACACATGCAATGACACTGGTGGATCCATAGGTGGTATGTGAAAAGAACACACATGCAATGACACTGGTGCATCCATGTGTGGATTGTGAAAAGAACACACATGCAAAATGACTCTGGTTGTTGTTACTAAAAAGAACACACATGCAATGACACCGGTGGATCCATGTGTGGTCTCTGTAGAGAACACACATTTCAATGACACTGGTGGATCCATATGTGGTATGTGAAAAGAACACACATGCAAAATGACTCTGGTTGTTACTAAAAAGAACACACATGCAATGACACCGGTGGATCCATGGGTGGATTGTGAAAAGAGCACACATGCAATGACACTGGTGGATCCATATGTGGTATGTGAAAAGAACACGCATGCAATGACTCCGGTTGTTGTTACTGAAAAGAACACACATGCAATGACACTGGTGGATCCATGTGTGATCTCTAAAGAGAACACACATGCAAAATGACTCTGGTTATTGTTACTAAAAAGTACACACATGCAATGACTCTGGTGGATCCATGTGAAAAGAACACACATGCAATGACACTGGTGGATCCATAGGTGGTATGTGAAAAGAACACAGATGCAAAATGACTCTGGTTGTTGTTACTAAAAAGAACACACATGCAATGACACTGGTGGATCCATGTGTGGTCTCTGTAGAGAACAGACATTTCAATGACACTGGTGGATAAATATGTCGTATGTGAAAAGAACACACATGCAATGACTCTGGTTGTTGTTAGTGAAAAGAACACACATGCAACGACACTTGTGGATCCATAGGTGGTATGCGAAAAGAACACACATGCAAAATGACTCTAGTTGTTGTTACTAAAAAGAACACACATGCAATGACACTGGTGGATCCATGTGTGGATTGTGAAAAGAACACACATGCAAAATGACTCTGGTTGTTGTTACTAAAAATAACACACATGCAATGACGCTGGTGGATCCATGTGTGGTCTCTGTAGAGAACACACATTTCAATGACACTGGTGGATCCATATGTGGTATGTGAAAAGAACACACATGCAAAATGACTCTGGTTGTTACTAAAAAGAACACACATGCAATGACACTGGTGGATCCATGGGTGGATTTTGAAAAGAGCACACATGCAATGACACTGGTGGATCCATATGTGGTATGTGAAAATAACACGCATGCAATGACTCCGGTTGTTGTTACTGAAAAGAACACACATGCAATGACACCAGTGGATCCATGTGTGATCTCTAAGGAGAACATACATTTCAATGACACTGGTGGATCCATAGGTGGTATGTGAAAAGGACACACATGCAAAATGACTCTGGTTGTTGTTACTAAAAAGAACACACATGCAATGACACTGGTGGATCCATAGGTGGTATGTGAAAAGGACACACATGCAAAATGACTCTGGTTGTTATTAAAAAGAACACACATGCAATGACACTGGTGGATCCATGTGTGGTCTCTGTAGAGAACACACATTTCAATGACACTGGTGGATAAATATGTGGTATGTGAAAAGAACACACATGCAATGACTCTGGTTGTTGTTAGTGAAAAGAACACACATGCAATGACACTGGTGGATCCATAGGTGGTATGTGAAAAGAACACACATTTCAATGACTCTGGTTGTTGTTACTAAGAAGAACACACATGAAATGACACTGGTGGATCCATGTGTGGATTGTGAAGAGAACACACATGCAATGACTCCAATTGTTGTTAGTGAAAAGAACAGACATGCAATGACACCGGTGGATCCATGTGTGGTCTCTGTAGAGAACACACATTTCAATGACACTGGTGGATCTATATGTGGTATGTGAAAAGAACACACATGCAAAATGACTCTGGTTGTTGTTAGTGAAAAGAACACACATGCAATGACACTGGTGGATCCATAGGTGGTATGTGAAAACAACACACATGCAAAATGACTCTGGTTTTTGTTACTAAAAAGAAAACACACATGCAATGACTCTAGTGGATCCATGGGTGGATTGTGAAAAGAACACACATGGAATGACACTGGTGGATCCATGTGTGGATTGTGAAGAGAACACACATGCAATGACTCCAGTTGTTGTTAGTGAAAAGAACATACATGCAATGACACCGGTGAATCCATGCGTGGTCTCTGTAGAGAACACACATTTCAATGACACTGGTGGATCCATAGGTGGTATGTGAAAAGAACACACAACCAAAATGACTCTGGTTGTTGTTAGTGAAAAGAACACACATGCAATGACACTGGTGGATCCATAGGTGGTATGTGAAAAGAACACACATGCAAAATGACTCTGGTTATTGTTACTAAAAAGAACACACATGCAATGACTCTGGTGGATCCATGGGTGGATTGTGAAAAGAACACACATGCAATGACACTGGTGGATCCATGTGTGGATTGTGAAGAGAACACACATGTAATGACTCTAGTTTTTGTTAGAGAAAAGAACATACATGCAATGACACTGGTGGATCCATGTGTGGTCTTTGTAGAGAACACACATTTCAATGACACTGGTGGATCCATATGTGGTATGTGAAAATAACACACATGCAATGACTCTGGTTGTTGTTAGTGAAAAGAACACACATTCAATGACATTGGTGGATCCATATGTGGTATGTGAGAAGAACACACATGCAAAATGACTCTGGTTGTTGTTACTAAAAAGAACAGACATGCAATGAAACTGGTGGATCCATAGGTGGATTATTAAATGAACGCACATGCAATGACACTGGTGGATCCATAGATGGTATGTGAGAAGAATACACATGCAAAATGACTCTGGTTGTTGTTACTAAAAAGAACACACATGCAATGACAGTGGTGGATCCATGGGTGGATTGTGAAAAGAACACACACGCAATGACACTTGTGGATCCATAGGTGGTATGTGAAAAGAACACACATGCAAAATGACTCGGGTTGTTGTTAGTGAAAAGAACACACACGCAATGACACTGGTGGATCCATAGGTGGTATGTGAAAAGAACACACATGCAAAATGACTCAGGTTGTTGTTACTAAAAAGAACACACATGATATGACTCTGGTGGATCCATGGGTGGATTGTGAAAAGAACACACATGCAATGACACTGGTGGATCCATGTGTGGATTGTGAAGAGAACACACATGAAATGACTCCTGTTGTTGTTAGTGAAAAGAACATACATGTAATGACACTGGTGGATCCATGTGTGGTCTTTGTAGAGAACACACATTTCAATGACACTGGTGGATCCATAGGTGGTAGGTGAAAAGAATACACATGCAAAATGACTCTGGTTGTTGTTACTAAAAAGAACACACATGCAATGACACTGGTGGATCCATGGGTGGATTGTGAAAAGAGCACACATGCAATGACACTGGTGATCCATATGTGGTATGTGAAAAGAACACACATGCAATGACTCTGGTTGTTGTTGGTGAAAAGAGCACACATGCAATGACACTGGTGGATCCATGTGTGGTCTCTTAGGAGAGCACACATTTCAATGCCTCTTGTTGTTGTTAGTAAATAGAAAACACATGCAATGACACTGGTGGATCCATGTGTGGTCTTTGAAGAGAGCACACATGCAGTGTCACTGGTTGTTGTTACTAAAAAGAACACACATGCAATGACACTTGTGGATCCATAGGTGGATTGTGAAGAGAACAGATATCCAAAATGACTCTGGTTGTTGTTACTAAAACGAACACACATGTAATGACACTGGTGGATCCATAGGTGGTATGTGAAAAGAACACACATGCAAAATGACTCTAGTTGTTGTTACTAAAAAGAACACACATGAAGTGACACTGGTGGATCCATGTGTGGATTGTCAAAAGAACACACATGCAAAATGACTCTTGTTGTTTTTACTAAAAAGAACACACATGCAATGACACCGGTGGATCCATGTGTGGTCTCTGTAGAGAACACACATTTCAATGACACTGGTGGATCCATATGTGGTATGTGAAAAGAACACACATGCAAAATGAATGTGGTTGTTACTAAAAAGAAGACACATGCAATGACACTGGTGGATCCATGGGTGGATTGTGAAAAGAGCACACATGCAATGACACTGGTGGATCCATATGTGGTATGTGAAAAGACCACGCACGCAATGACTCCGGTTGTTGTTACTGAAAAGAACACACATGCAATGACACTGGTGGATCCATGTGTGATCTCTAAAGAGAACACACATTTCAATGACACTGGTGGATCCATAGGTGGTATGTGAAAAGAACACACATGCAAAATGACTCTGGTTGTTGTTACTAAAAAGAACACACATGCAATGACTCTGGTGGATCCATGTGAAAAGAACACACACACATGCAATGACACTGGTGGATCCATGTGTGATCTCTAAAGAGAACACACATTTCAATGACACTGGTGGATCCATAGGTGGTATGTGAAAGGAACACACATGCAAAATGACTCTGGTCGTTGTTACTAAAAAGAACACACATGCAATGAAACTGGTGGATCCATGTGTGGTCTCCGTAGAGAACACACATTTCAATGACACTGGTGGATAAATATGTGGTATATGAAAAGAACACACATGCAGTGACTCTGGTTGTTATTAGTGAAAAGAACACACATGCAATGACACTGGTGGATCCATAGGTGGTATGCGAAAAGAACACACATTTCAATTACTCTAGTTGTTGTTACTAAAAAGAACACACATGCAATGACACTAGTGGATCCATGTGTGGATTGTGAAGAGAACACACATGCAATGTCTCCAGCTGTTGTTAGTGAAAAGAACATACATGCAATGACACCGGTGGATCCATGTGTGGTCTCTGTAGAGAACACACATTTCAATGACACTGGTGGATCCATACATGGTATGTGAAAAGAACACACATGCAAAATGACTCTGGTTGTAGTTAGTGAAAAGAACACACATACAATGACACTGGTGGATCCATAGGTGGTCTATGAAAAGAACACACATGCAAAATGACTCTCGTTGTCGTTACTAAAAAGAACACACATGCAATGACTCTGCCGGATCCATGGGTGGATTGTGAAAAGAACACACATGCAATGACACTGGTGGATCCATGTGTGGATTGTGAAGAGAACACACATGCCATGACTCCAATTGTTGTTAGAGAAAAGAACATACATGCAATGACACCGGTGGATCCATGCGTGGTCTCTGTAGACAACACACATTTCAATGACACTGGTGGATCCATAGGTGGTATGTGAAAAGAACAGACATGCAAAATGACTCTGGTTGTTGTTAGTGAAAAGAACACACATGCAATGACACTGGTGGATCCATAGGTGGTATGTGAAAAGAACACAC
The DNA here is from genome assembly GCA_916181665.1 of Avena sativa. Taxonomy (NCBI): domain Eukaryota; kingdom Viridiplantae; phylum Streptophyta; class Magnoliopsida; order Poales; family Poaceae; genus Avena; species Avena sativa. The sequence goes on along the minus strand of OV702287.1, from coordinate 421,986,619 downwards.
ATGCAAAATGACTCTGGTTGTTGTTACTAAAAAGAACACACATGCAATGACTCTGGTGGATCCATGGGTGGATTGTGAGAAGAACACACATGCAATGACACTGGTGGATCCATAGGTGGTATGTGAAAAGAACACACATGCAAAATGACTCTGGTTGTTGTTACTAAAAAGAACATACATGCAATGACACTGGTGGATCCATGTGTGGTCTCTGTAGAGAACACATTTCAATGACACTGGTGGATCCATATGTGGTATGTGAAAAGAACACACATGCAATGACTCTATTTGTTGTTAGTGAAAAGAACACACATGCAATGACACTGGTGGTTCCATAGGTGGTATGTGAGAAGAACACACATGCAAAATGACTCTGGTTGTTGTTACTAAAAAGAACAGACATGCAATGAAACTGGTGGATCCATAGGTGGATTATTAAATGAACGCACATGCAATGACACTGGTGGATCCATAGGTGGTATGTGAGAAGAATACACATGCAAAATGACTCTGGTTGTTGTTACTAAAAAGAACACACATGCAATGACAGTGGTGGATCCATGGGTGGATTGTGAAAAGAACACACACGCAATGACACTTGTGGATCCATAGGTGGTATGTGAAAAGGACACACATGCAAAATGACTCGGGTTGTTGTTAGTGAAAAGAACACACATGCAATGACACTGGTGGATCCATAGGTGGTATGTGAAAAGAACACACATGCAAAATGACTCTGGTTGTTGTTACTAAAAAGAACACACATGCAATGACTCTGGTGGATCCATGGGTGGATTGTGAAAAGAACACACATGCAATGACACCGGTGGATCCATGTGTGGATTGTGAAGAGAACACACATGCAATGACTCCAGTTGTTGTTAGTGAAAAGAACATACATGTAATGACACTGGTGGATCCATGTGTGGTCTTTGTAGAGAACACACATTTCAATGACACTAGTGGATCCATAGGTGGTAGGTGAAAAGAATATACATGCAAAATGACTCTGGTTGTTGTTACTAAAAAGAACACACATGCAATGACACTGGTGGATCCATGGGTGGATTGTGAAAAGAGCACACATGCAATGACACTGGTGATCCATATGTGGTATGTGAAAAGAACACACATGCAATGACTCTGGTTGTTGTTGGTGAAAAGAACACACATGCAATGACACTGGTGGATCCATGTGTGGTCTCTGAAGAGAGCACACATTTCAATGCCTCTTGTTGTTGTTAGTAAATAGAAAACACATGCAATGACACTGGTGGATCCATGTGTGGTCTTTGAAGAGAGCACACATGCAGTGTCACTGGTTGTTGTTACTAAAAAGAACACACATGCAATGACACTGGTGGATCCATAGGTGGATTGTGAAGAGAACACATATCCAAAATGACTCTGGTTGTTGTTACTAAAAAGAACACACATGTAATGACACTGGTGGGTCCATAGGTGGTATTTGAAAAGAACACACATGCAAAATGACTCTAGTTGTTGTTACTAAAAAGAACACACATGAAGTGACACTGGTGGATCCATGTGTGGATTGTCAAAAGAACACACATGCAAAATGACTCTGGTTGTTTTTACTAAAAAGAACACACATGCAATGACACCGGTGGATCCATGTGTGGTCTCTGTAGAGAACACACATTTCAATGACACTGGTGGATCCATATGTGGTATGTGAAAAGAACACACATGCAAAATGAATGTGGTTGTTACTAAAAAGAACACACATGCAATGACACTGGTGGATCCATGGTTGGATTGTGAAAAGAGCACACACGCAATGACACTGGTGGATCCATATGTGGTATGTGAAAAGAACACGCATGCAATGACTCCGGTTGTTGTTACTGAAAAGAACACACATGCAATGACACTGGTGGATCCATGTGTGATATCTAAAGAGAACACACATTTCAATGACACTGGTGGATCCATAGGTGGTATGTGAAAAGAACACACATGAAAAATGACTCTGGTTGTTGTTACTAAAAAGAACACACATGCAATGACTCTGGTGGATCCATGTGAAAAGAACACACACACATGCAATGACACTGGTGGATCCATGTGTGATCTCTAAAGAGAACACACATTTCAATGACACTGGTGGATCCATAGGTGGTATGTGAAAAGACCACACATGCAAAATGACTCTGGTCGTTGTTACTAAAAAGAACACACATGCAATGACACTGGTGGATCCATGTGTGGTCTCTGTAGAGAACACACATTTCAATGACACTGGTGGATAAATATGTGGTATATGAAAAGAACACACATGCAGTGACTCTGGTTGTTATTAGTGAAAAGAACACACATGCAATGACACTGGTAGATCCATAGGTGGTATGTGAAAAGAACACACATTTCAATTACTCTGGTTGTTGTTACTAAAAAGAACACACATGCAATGACACTAGTGGATCCATGTGTGGATTGTGAAGAGAACACACATGCAATGTCTCCAGCTGTTGTTAGTGAAAAGAACATACATGCAATGACACCGGTGGATCCATGTGTGGTCTCTGTAGAGAACACACATTTCAATGACACTGGTGGATCCATACGTGGTATGGGAAAAGAACACACATGCAAAATGACTCTGGTTGTAGTTAGTGAAAGAACACACATACAATGACACTGGTGGATCCATAGGTGGTCTATGAAAAGAACACACATGCAAAATGACTCTGGTTGTAGTTACTAAAAAGAACACACATGCAATGACTCTGCCGGATCCATGGGTGGATTTTGAAAAGAACACACATGCAATGACACTGGTGGATCCATGTGTGGATTATGAAGAGAACACACATGCAATGACTCCAATTGTTGTTAGAGAAAAGAACATACATGCAATGACACCGGTGGATCCACGCGTGGTCTCTGTAGAGAACACACATTTCAATGACACTGGTGGATCCATAGGTGGTATGTGAAAATAACACACATGCAAAATGACTCTGGTTGTTGTTAGTGAAAAGAACACACATGCAATGACACTGGTGGATCCATAGGTGGTATGTGAAAAGAACACACATGCAAAATGACTCTGGTTGTTATTACTAAAAAGAACACACATGCAATGACTCTGGTGGATCCATGGGTGGATTGTGAGAAGAACACACATGCAATGACACTGGTGCATCCATAGGTGGTATGTGAAAAGAACACACATGCAAGATGACTCTGGTTGTTGTTACTAAAAAGAACATACATGCAATGACACTGGTGGATCCATGTGTGGTCTCTGTAGAGAACACATTTCAATGACACTGGTGGATCCATATGTGGTATGTGAAAAGAACACACATGCAATGACTCTATTTGTTGTTAGTGAAAAGAACACACATGGAATGACACTGGTGGATCCATAGGTGGTATGTGAGAAGAACACACATGCAAAATGACTCTGGTTGTTGTTACTAAAAATAACACACATGCAATGATAGTGGTGGATCCATGGCTGGATTGTGAAAAGAACACACACGCAATGACACTGGTGGATCCACAGGTGGTATGTGAAAAGAACACACATGCAAAATGACTCTGGTTGTTGTTACTAAAAAGAACACACATGCAATGACACTGGTGGATCCATGTGTGGTCTCTGTAGAGAACACACATTTCAATGACACTGGTGGATAAATATGTGGTATGTGAAAAGAACACACATGTAATGACTCTGGTTTTTGTTAGTGAAAAGAACACACATGCAATGACACTGGTGGATCCATAGGTGGCATGTGAAAAGAACACACATTGCAATGACTCTGGTTGTTGTTACTAAAAAGAACACACATCCAATGACACTGGTGGATCCATGTGTGGATTGTGAAGAGAACATACATGCAATGACTCCAGTTGTTGTTAGTGAAAAGAACATACATGCAATGATACCGGTGGATCCATGTGTGGTCTCTGTAGAGAACACACATTTCAATGACACTGGTGGATCCATAGGTGGTATGTGAAAAGAACACACATACAAAATGACTCTGGTTGTTGTTAGTGAAAAGAACACACATGCAATGACACTGGTGGATCCATAGGTGGTATGTGAAAAGAACACACATGCAAAATGACTCTGGTTGTTGTTACTAAAAAGAACACACATGCAATGATTCTGGTGGATTCATGGGTGGATTGAGAAAAGAACACACATGCAATGACACTGGTGGATCCATAGGTGGTATGTGAAAAGAACACACATGCAATATTACTCTGGTTGTTGTTACTAAAAAGAACATACATGCAATGACACTGGTGGATCCATGTGTGGTCTCTGTAGAGAACACACATTTCAATAACACTAGTGGATCCATATGTGGTATGTCAAAAGAACACACATGCAATGACTCTGTTTGTTGTTACTAAAAAGAACACACATGCAATGACACTGGTGGATCCATGGGTGGATTGTGAAAAGAGCACACATGCAATGACACTGGTGATCCATATGTGGTATGTGAAAAGAACACACATGCAATGACTCTGGTTGTTGTTAGTGAAAAGAACACACATGCAATGACACTGGTGGATCCATGTGTGGTGTCTGAAGAGAGCACACATTTCAATGCCTCTTGTTGTTGTTAGTAAAAAGAAAACACATGCAATGACACTGGTGGATCCATGTGTGGTCTTTGAAGAGAGCACACATGCAGTGTCACTGGTTGTTGTTACTAAAAAGAACACACATGCAATGACACTGGTGGATCCATGTGTGGATTGTGAAGAGAACACACATCCAAAATGACTCTGGTTGTTGTTACTAAAAAGAACACACATGTAATGACACTGGTGGATCCATAGGTGGTATGTGAAAAGAACACACATGCAAAATGACTCTAGTTGTTGTTACCAAAAAGAACACACATGCAATGCCACTGGTGGATCCATGTGTGGATTTTGAAAAGAACGCACATGCAAAATGACTTTGGTTGTTGTTACTAAAAAGAACACACATGCAATGACACCGGTGGATCCATGTGTGGTCTCTGTAGAGAACACACATTTCAATGACACTGGTGGATCCATATGTGGTATGTGAAAAGAACACACATGCAAAATGACTGTGGTTGTTACTAAAAAGAACACACATGCAATGACACTGGTGGATCCATGGGTGGATTGTGAAAAGAGCACGCATGCAATGACTCCAGTTGTTGTTACTGAAAAGAACACACATGCAATGACACTGGTGGATCCATGTGTGATCTCTAAAGAGAACACACATTTCAATGACACTGGTGGATCCATAGGTGGTATGTGAAAAGAACACACATGCAAATTGGCTCTGGTTGTTGTTACTAAAAAGAACACACATGCAATGACTCTAGTGGATCCATGTGAAAAGAACACACATGCAATGACATTGGTGGATCCATAGGTGGTATGTGAAAAGAATACACATGCAAAATGACTCTGGTTGTTGTTACTAAAAAGAACACACATTTCAATGACACTGGTAGATAAATATGTGGTTTGTGAAAAGAACACACATGCAGTGACTCTGGTTGTTATTAGTGAAAGTAACACACATGCAATGACACTGGTGGATCCATAGGTGGTATGTGAAAAGAACACACATGCAAAATGACTCTGGTTGTTGTTACTAAAAAGAACACACATGCAATGACTCTGGTGGATCCATGGGTGGATTGTGAAAAGAACACACATGCAATGACACTGGTCGATCCATAGGTGGTATGTGAAAAGAACACAATACAAAATGACTCTGGTTGTTGTTACTAAAAAGAACATACATGCAATGACACTGGTGGATCCATGTGTGGTCTCTGTAGAGAACACACATTTCAATGACACTGGTGGATCCATATGTGGTATGTGAAAAGAACACACATGCAATGACTCTGTTTGTTGTTACTAAAAAGAACACACATGCAATGACACTGGTGGTTCCATGGGTGGATTGTGAAAAGAGCACACATGCAATGACACTGGTGATCCATATGTGGTATGTGAAAAGAACACACATGCAATGACTCTGGTTGTTGTTAGTGAAAAGAACACACATGCAATGACACTGGTGGATCCATGTGTGGTCTCTGAAGAGAGCACACATTTCAATGCCTCTTGTTGTTGTTAGTAAAAATAAAACACATGCAATGACACTGGTGGATCCATTTGTGGTCTTTGAAGAGAGCACACATGCAGTGTCACTGGTTGTTGTTACTAAAAAGAACACACATGCAATGACACTGGTGGATCCATGTGTGGATTGTGAAGAGAACACACATCCAAAATGACTCTGGTTGTTGTTACTAAAAAGAACACACATGTAATGACACTGGTGGATCCATAGGTGGTATGTGAAAAGAACACACATGCAAAATGACTCTAGTTGTTGTTACCAAAAAGAACACACATGCAATGACACTAGTGGATCCATGTGTGGATTGTGAAAAGAACACACATGCAAAATGACTTTGGTTGTTGTTACTAAAAAGAACACACATGCAATGACACCGGTGGATCCATGTGTGGTCTCTGTAGAGAACACACATTTCAATGACACTGGTGGATCCATAGGTGGTATGTGAAAAGAACACACATTTAAAATGACTGTGGTTGTTACTAAAAAGAACACACATGCAATGACACTGGTGGATCCATGGGTGGATTGTGAAAAGAGCACACATGCAATGACACTGGTGGATCCATATGTGGTATGTGAAGAGAACACGCATGCAATGACTCCAGTTGTTGTTACTGAAAAGAACACACATGCAATGACACTGGTGGATCCATGTGTGATCTCTAAAGAGAACACACATTTCAATGACACTGGTGGAGCCATAGGTGGTATGTGAAAAGAACACACATGCAAATTGACTCTGGTTGTTGTTACTAAAAAGAACACACATGCAATGACTGTGGTGGATCCATGTGAAAAGAACACACATGCAATGACATTGGTGGATCCATAGGTGGTATGTGAAAAGAAAACACATGCAAAATGACTCTGGTTGTTGTTACTAAAAAGAACACACATGCAATGACACTGGTGGGTCCATGTGTGGTCTCTGTAGAGAACACACATTTCAATGACACTTGTGGATAAATATGTGGTATGTGAAAAGAACACACATGCAATGACTCTGGTTGTTGTTAGTGAAAATAACACACATGCAATGACACTGGTGGATCCATAGGTGGTATGTGAAAAGAACACACATGCAAAATGACTCTAGTTGTTGTTACTAAAAAGAACACACATGCAATGACTCTGGTGGATCCATGGGTGGATTGTGAAAAGAACACACATGCAATGACACTGGTCGATCCATAGGTGGTATGTGAAAAGAACACACATGCAAAATGACTCTGGTTGTTGTTACTAAAAAGAACATACATGCAATGACACTGGTGGATCCATGTGTGGTCTCTGTAGAGAACACACATTTCAATGACACTGGTGGATCCATATGTGGTATGTGAAAAGAACACACATGCAATGACTCTGTTTGTTGTTACTAAAAAGAACACACATGCAATGACACTGGTGGATCCATGGGTGGATTGTGAAAAGAGCACACATGCAATGACACTGGTGATCCATATGTGGTATGTGAAAAGAACACACATGCAATGAATATGGTTGTTGTTAGTGAAAAGAACACACATGCAATGACACTGGTGGATCCATGTGTGGTCTCTGAAGAGAGCACACATTTCAATGCCTCTTGTTGTTGTTAGTAAAAAGAAAACACATGCAATGACACTGGTCGATCCATAGGTGGTATGTGAAAAGAACGCACATGCAAAATGACTCTGGTCGTTGTTACTAAAAAGTACATACATGCAATGACACTGGTGGATCCATGTGTGGTCTCTGCAGAGAACACACATTTCAATGACACTGGTGGATCGATATGTGGTATGTGAAAAGAACACACATGCAATGACTCTGTTTGTTGTTACTAAAAAGAACACACATGCAATGACACTGGTGGTTCCATGGGTGGATTGTGAAAAGAGCACACATGCAATGACACTGGTGATCCATATGTGGTATGTGAAAAGAACACACATGCAATGACTCTGGTTGTTGTTAGTGAAAAGAACACACATGCAATGACACTGGTGGATCCATGTGTGATCTCTAAAGAGAACACACATTTCAATGACACTGGTGGATCCATAGGTGGTATGTGAAAAGAACACACATGCAAATTGGCTCTGGTTGTTGTTACTAAAAAGAACACACATGCAATGACTCTAGTGGATCCATGTGAAAAGAACACACATGCAATGACATTGGTGGATCCATAGGTGGTATGTGAAAAGAATACACATGCAAAATGACTCTGGTTGTTGTTACTAAAAAGAACACACATTTCAATGACACTGGTGGATAAATATGTGGTATGTGAAAAGAACACACATGCAGTGACTCTGGTTGTTGTTAGTGAAAATAACACACATGCAATGACACTGGTGGATCCATAGGTGGTATGTGAAAAGAACACACATGCAAAATGACTCTGGTTGTTGTTACTAAAAAGAACACACATGCAATGACTCTGGTGGATCCATGGGTGGATTGTGAAAAGAACACACATGCAATGACACTGGTCGATCCATAGGTGGTATGTGAAAAGAACACAATGCAAAATGACTCTGGTTGTTGTTACTAAAAAGAACATACATGCAATGACACTGGTGGATCCATGTGTGGTCTCTGTAGAGAACACACATTTCAATGACACTGGTGGATCCATATGTGGTATGTGAAAAGAACACACATGCAATGACTCTGTTTGTTGTTACTAAAAAGAACACACATGCAATGACACTGGTGGTTCCATGGGTGGATTGTGAAAAGAGCACACATGCAATGACACTGGTGATCCATATGTGGTATGTGAAAAGAACACACATGCAATGACTCTGGTTGTTGTTAGTGAAAAGAACACACATGCAATGACACTGGTGGATCCATGTGTGGTCTCTGAAGAGAGCACACATTTCAATGCCTCTTGTTGTTGTTAGTAAAAATAAAACACATCCAATGACACTGGTGGATCCATGTGTGGTCTTTGAAGAGAGCACACATGCAGTGTCACTGGTTGTTGTTACTAAAAAGAACACACATGCAATGACACTGGTGGATCCATGTGTGGATTGTGAAGAGAACACACATCCAAAATGACTCTGGTTGTTGTTACTAAAAAGAACACACATGTAATGACACTGGTGGATCCATAGGTGGTATGTGAAAAGAACACACATGCAAAATGACTCTAGTTGTTGTTACCAAAAAGAACACACATGCAATGACACTAGTGGATCCATGTGTGGATTGTGAAAAAACACACATGCAAAATGACTTTGGTTGTTGTTACTAAAAAGAACACACATGCAATGACACCGGTGGATCCATGTGTGGTCTCTGTAGAGAACACACATTTCAATGACACTGGTGGATCCATAGGTGGTATGTGAAAAGAACACACATTTAAAATGACTGTGGTTGTTACTAAAAAGAACACACATGCAATGACACTGGTGGATCCATGGGTGGATTGTGAAAAGAGCACACATGCAATGACACTGGTGGATCCATATGTGGTATGTGAAGAGAACACGCATGCAATGACTCCAGTTGTTGTTACTGAAAAGAACACACATGCAATGACACTGGTGGATCCATGTGTGATCTCTAAAGAGAACACACATTTCAATGACACTGGTGGAGCCATAGGTGGTATGTGAAAAGAACACACATGCAAATTGACTCTGGTTGTTGTTACTAAAAAGAACACACATGCAATGACTATGGTGGATCCATGTGAAAAGAACACACATGCAATGACATTGGTGGATCCATAGGTGGTATGTGAAAAGAAAACACATGGAAAATGACTCTGGTTGTTGTTACTAAAAAGAACACACATGCAATGACACTGGTGGATCCATGTGTGGTCTCTGTAGAGAACACACATTTCAATGACACTTGTGGATAAATATGTGGTATGTGAAAAGAACACACATGCAGTGACTCTGGTTGTTGTTAGTGAAAATAACACACATGCAATGACACTGGTGGATCCATAGGTGGTATGTGAAAAGAACACACATGCAAAATGACTCTGGTTGTTGTTACTAAAAAGAACACACATGCAATGACTCTGGTGGATCCATGGGTGGATTGTGAAAAGAACACACATGCAATGACACTGGTCGATCCATAGGTGGTATGTGAAAAGAACACACATGCAAAATGACTCTGGTTGTTGTTACTAAAAAGAACATACATGCAATGACACTGGTGGATCCATGTGTGGTCTCTGTAGAGAACACACATTTCAATGACACTGGTGGATCCATATGTGGTATGTGAAAAGAACACACATGCAATGACTCTGTTTGTTGTTACTAAAAAGAACACACATGCAATGACACTGGTGGATCCATGGGTGGATTGTGAAAAGAGCACACATGCAATGACACTGGTGATCCATATGTGGTATGTGAAAAGAACACACATGCAATGAATATGGTTGTTGTTAGTGAAAAGAACACACATGCAATGACACTGGTGGATCCATGTGTGGTCTTTGAAGAGAGCACACATTTCAATGCCTCTTGTTGTTGTTAGTAAAAAGAAAACACATGCAATGACACTGGTCGATCCATAGGTGGTATGTGAAAAGAACGCACATGCAAAATGACTCTGGTCGTTGTTACTAAAAAGTACATACATGCAATGACACTGGTGGATCCATGTGTGGTCTCTGTAGAGAACACACATTTCAATGACACTGGTGGATCGATATGTGGTATGTGAAAAGAACACACATGCAATGACTCTGTTTGTTGTTACTAAAAATAACACACATGCAATGACACTGGTGGATCCATGGGTGGATTGTGAAAAGAGCACACATGCAATGACACTGGTGATCCATATGTGGTATGTGAAAAGAACACACATGCAATGACTCTGGTTGTTGTTAGTGAAAAGAACACACATGCAATGACACTGGTGGATCCATGTGTGGTCTCTGAAGAGAGCACACATTTCAATGCCTCTTGTTGTTGTTAGTAAAAAGAAAACACATGCAATGACACTGGTGGATCCATGTGTGGTCTTTGAAGAGAGCACACATGCAGTGTCACTGGTTGTTGTTACTAAAAAGAACACACATGCAATGACACTGGTGGATCCATGTGTGGATTGTGAAGAGAACACACATCCAAAATGACTCTGGTTGTTGTTACTAAAAAGAACACACATGTAATGATACTGGTGGATCCATAGGTGGTATGTGAAAAGAACACGCATGCAAAATGACTCTAGTTGTTGTTACCAAAAAGAACACACATGCAATGACACTAGTGGATCCATGTGTGGATTGTGAAAAGAACACACATGCAAAATGACTTTGGTTGTTGTTATTAAAAAGAACACACATGCAATGACACCGGTGGATCCATGTGTGGTCTCTGTAGAGAACACACATTTCAATGAGACTGGTGGATCCATATGTGGTATGTGAAAAGAACACACATGCAAAATGACTGTGGTTGTTACTAAAAAGAACACACATGCAATGACACTGGTGGATCCATGGGTGGATTGTGAAAAGAGCACACATGCAATGACACTGGTGGATCCATATGTGGTATGTGAAAAGAACACGCATGCAATGACTCCAGTTGTTGTTACTGAAAAGAACACACATGGAATGACACTGGTGGATCCATAGGTGGTATGTGAGAAGAACACACATGCAAAATGACTCTGGTTGTTGTTACTAAAAAGAACACACATGCAATGATAGTGGTGGATCCATGGCTGGATTGTGAAAAGAACACACACGCAATGACACTGGTGGATCCACAGGTGGTATGTGAAAAGAACACACATGCAAAATGACTCTGGTTGTTGTTACTAAAAAGAACACACATGCAATGACACTGTTGGATCCATGTGTGGTCTCTGTAGAGAACACACATTTCAATGACACTGGTGGATAAATATGTGGTATGTGAAAAGAACACACATGTAATGACTCTGGTTTTTGTTAGTGAAAAGAACACACATGCAATGACACTGGTGGATCCATAGGTGGCATGTGGAAAGAACACACATTGCAATGACTCTGGTTGTTGTTACTAAAAAGAACACACATCCAATGACACTGGTGGATCCATGTGTGGATTGTGAAGAGAACATACATGCAATGACTCCAGTTGTTGTTAGTGAAAAGAACATACATGCAATGATACCGGTGGATCCATGTGTGGTCTCTGTAGAGAACACACATTTCAATGACACTGGTGGATCCATAGGTGGTATGTGAAAAGAACACACATACAAAATGACTCTGGTTGTTGTTAGTGAAAAGAACACACATGCAATGACACTGGTGGATCCATAGGTGGTATGTGAAAAGAACACACATGCAAAATGACTCTGGTTGTTGTTACTAAAAAGAACACACATGCAATGACTCTGGTGGATTCATGGGTGGATTGTGAAAAGAACACACATGCAATGACACTGGTGGATCCATAGGTGGTATGTGAAAAGAACACACATGCAAAATTACTCTGGTTGTTGTTACTAAAAAGAACATACATGCAATGACACTGGTGGATCCATGGATGGATTGCGAAAAGAGCACACATGCAATGACACTAGTGGATCCATATGTGGTATGTGAAAAGAACACGCATGCAATGACTCCAGTTGTTGTTACTGAAAAGAACACACATGCAATGACACTGGTGGATCCATGTGTGATCTCTAAAGAGAACACACATTTCAATGACACTGGTGGATCCATAGGTGGTATGTGAAAAGAACACACATGCAAATTGACTCTGGTTGTTGTTACTAAAAAGAACACACATGCAATGACTCTGGTGGATCCATGTGAACAGAACACACATGCAATTGCATTGGTGGATCCATAGGTGGTATGTGAAAAGAACACACATGCAAAATGACTCTGGTTGTTGTTACTAAAAAGAACACACATGCAATGACACTGGTGGATCCATGTGTGGTCTCTGTAGAGAACACACATTTCAATGACACTGGTGGATAAATATGTGGTATGTGAAAAGAACACACATACAGTGACTCTGGTTGTTGTTAGTGAAAAGAACACACATGCAATGACACTGGTGGATCCATAGGTGGTATGTGAAAAGAACACACATGCAAAATGACTCTGGTTGTTGTAACTAAAAAGAACACACATGCAATGACTCTGGTGGATCCATGGGTGGATTGTGAAAAGAACACACATGCAATGACACTGGTCGATCCATAGGTGGTATGTGAAAAGAACAAACATGCAAAATGACTCTGGTTGTTGTTACTAAAAAGAACATACATGCAATGACACTGGTGGATCCATGTGTGGTCTCTGTAGAGAACACACATTTCAATGACACTGGTGGATCCATATGTGGTATGTGAAAAGAACACACATGCAATGACTCTGTTTGTTGTTACTAAAAAGAACACACATGCAATGACACTGGTGGATCCATGGGTGGATTGTGAAAAGAGCACACATGCAATGACACTGGTGATCCATATGTGGTATGTGAAAAGAACACACATGCAATGAATCTGGTTGTTGTTAGTGAAAAGAACACACATGCAATGACACTGGTGGATCCATGTGTGGTCTTTGAAGAGAGCACACATTTCAATGCCTCTTGTTGTTGTTAGTAAAAAGAAAACACATGCAATGACACTGGTCGATCCATAGGTGGTATGTGAAAAGAACACACATGCAAAATGACTCTGGTCGTTGTTACTAAAAAGTACATACATGCAATGACACTGGTGGATCCATGTGTGGTCTCTGTAGAGAACACACATTTCAATGACACTGGTGGATCCATATGTGGTATGTGAAAAGAACACACATGCAATGACTCTGTTTGTTGTTACTAAAAAGAACACACATGCAATGACACTGGTGAATCCATGGGTGGATTGTGAAAAGAGCACACATGCAATGACACTGGTGATCCATATGTGGTATGTGAAAAGAACACACATGCAATGACTCTGGTTGTTGTTAGTGAAAAGAACAGACATGCAATGACACTGGTGGATCCATGTGTGGTCTCTGAAGAGAGCACACATTTCAATGCCTCTTGTTCTTGTTAGTAAAAAGAAAACACATGCAATGACATTGGTGGATCCATGTGTGGTCTTTGAAGAGAGCACACATGCAGTGTCACTGGTTGTTGTTACAAAAAAGAACACACATGCAATGACACTGGTGGATCCATGTGTGGATTGTGAAGAGAACACACATTCAAAATGACTCTGGTTGTTGTTACTAAAAAGAACACACATGTAATGATACTGGTGGATCCATAGGTGGTATGTGAAAAGAACACACATGCAAAATGACTCTAGTTGTTGTTACCAAAAAGAACACACATGCAATGACACTAGTGGATCCATGTGTGGATTGTGAAAAGAACACACATGCAAAATGACTTTGGTTGTTGTTACTAAAAAGAACACACATGCAATGACACCGGTGGATCCATGTGTGGTCTCTGTAGAGAACACACATTTCAATGAGACTGGTGGATCCATATGTGGTATGTGAAAAGAACACACATGCAAAATGACTGTGGTTGTTACTAAAAAGAACACACATGCAATGACACTGGTGGATCCATGGATGGATTGTGAAAAGAGCACACATGCAATGACACTGGTGGATCCATATGTGGTATGTGAAAAGAACACGCATGCAATGACTCCAGTTGTTGTTACTGAAAAGAACACACATGGAATGACACTGGTGGATCCATGTGTGATCTCTAAAGAGAACACACATTTCAATGACACTGGTGGATCCATAGGTGGTATGTGAAAAGAACACACATGCAAATTGACTCTGGTTGTTGTTACTAAAAAGAACACACATGCAATGACTCTGGTGGATCCATGTGAACAGAACACACATGCAATGACATTGGTGGATCCATAGGTGGTATGTGAAAAGAACACACATGCAAAATGACTCTGGTTGTTGTTACTAAAAAGAACACACATGCAATGACACTGTTGGATCCATGTGTGGTCTCTGTAGAGAACACACATTTCAATGACACTGGTGGATAAATATGTGGTATGTGAAAAGAACACACATGTAATGACTCTGGTTTTTGTTAGTGAAAAGAACACACATGCAATGACACTGGTGGATCCATAGGTGGCATGTGAAAAGAACACACATTGCAATGACTCTGGTTGTTGTTACTAAAAAGAACACACATCCAATGACACTGGTGGATCCATGTGTGGATTGTGAAGAGAACATACATGCAATGACTCCAGTTGTTGTTAGTGAAAAGAACATACATGCAATGATACCGGTGGATCCATGTGTGGTCTCTGTAGAGAACACACATTTCAATGACACTGGTGGATCCATAGGTGGTATGTGAAAAGAACACACATACAAAATGACTCTGGTTGTTGTTAGTGAAAAGAACACACATGCAATGACACTGGTGGATCCATAGGTGGTATGTGAAAAGAACACACATGCAAAATGACTCTGGTTGTTGTTACTAAAAAGAACACACATGCAATGACTCTGGTGGATTCATGGGTGGATTGTGAAAAGAACACACATGCAATGACACTGGTGGATCCATAGGTGGTATGTGAAAAGAACACACATGCAAAATTACTCTGGTTGTTGTTACTAAAAAGAACATACATGCAATGACACTGGTGGATCCATGTGTGGTCTCTGTAGAGAACACACATTTCAATGACACTGGTGGATCCATATGTGGTATGTGAAAAGAACACACATGCAATGACTCTGTTTGTTGTTACTAAAAAGAACACACATGCAATGACACTGGTGGATCCATGGGTGGATTGTGAAAAGAGCACACATGCAATGACACTGGTGATCCATATGTGGTATGTGAAAAGAACACACATGCAATGACTCTGGTTGTTGTTAGTGAAAAGAACACACATGCAATGACACTGGTGGATCCATGTGTGGTGTCTGAAGAGAGCACACATTTCAATGCCTCTTGTTGTTGTTAGTAAAAAGAAAACACATGCAATGACACTGGTGGATCCATGTGTGGTCTTTGAAGAGAGCACACATGCAGTGTCACTGGTTGTTGTTACTAAAAAGAACACACATGCAATGACACTGGTGGATCCATGTGTGGATTGTGAAGAGAACACACATCCAAAATGACTCTGGTTGTTGTTACTAAAAAGAACACACATGTAATGACACTGGTGGATCCATAGGTGGTATGTGAAAAGAACACACATGCAAAATGACTCTAGTTGTTGTTACCAAAAAGAACACACATGCAATGCCACTGGTGGATCCATGTGTGGATTGTGAAAAGAACACACATGCAAAATGACTTTGGTTGTTGTTACTAAAAAGAACACACATGCAATGACACCGGTGGATCCATGTGTGGTCTCTGTAGAGAACACACATTTCAATGACACTGGTGGATCCATATGTGGTATGTGAAAAGAACACACATGCAAAATGACTGTGGTTGTTACTAAAAAGAACACACATGCAATGACACTGGTGGATCCATGGGTGGATTGTGAAAAGAGCACGCATGCAATGACTCCAGTTGTTGTTACTGAAAAGAACACACATGCAATGACACTGGTGGATCCATGTGTGATCTCTAAAGAGAACACACATTTCAATGACACTGGTGGATCCATAGGTGGTATGTGAAAAGAATACACATGCAAAATGACTCTGGTTGTTGTTACTAAAAAGAACACACATTTCAATGACACTGGTGGATAAATATGTGGTATGTGAAAAGAACACACATGCAGTGACTCTGGTTGTTGTTAGTGAAAAGAACACACATGCAATGACACTGGTGGATCCATAGGTGGTATGTGAAAAGAACACACATGCAAAATGACTCTGGTTGTTGTTACTAAAAAGAACACACATGCAATGACTCTGGTGGATCCATGGGTGGATTGTGAAAAGAACACACATGCAATGACACTGGTCGATCCATAGGTGGTATGTGAAAAGAACACAATGCAAAAAATGACTCTGGTTGTTGTTACTAAAAAGAACATACATGCAATGACACTGGTGGATCCATGTGTGGTCTCTGTAGAGAACACACATGTCAATGACACTAGTGGATCCATATGTGGTATGTGAAAAGAACACACATGCAATGACTCTGTTTGTTGTTACTAAAAAGAACGCACATGCAATGACACTGGTGGTTCCATGGGTGGATTGTGAAAAGAGCACACATGCAATGACACTGGTGATCCATATGTGGTATGTTAAAAGAACACACATGCAATGACTCTGGTTGTTGTTAGTGAAAAGAACACACATGCAATGACACTGGTGGATCCATGTGTGGTCTCTGAAGAGAGCACACATTTCAATGCCTCTTGTTGTTGTTAGTAAAAAGAAAACACATGCAATGACACTGGTGGATCCATGTGTGGTCTTTGAAGAGAGCACACATGCAGTGTCACTGGTTGTTGTTACTAAAAAGAACACACATGCAATGACACTGGTGGATCCATTTGTGGATTGTGAAGAGAACACACATCCAAAATGACTCTGGTTGTTGTTACTAAAAAGAACACACATGTAATGATACTGGTGGATCCATAGGTGGTATGTGAAAAGAACACACATGCAAAATGACTCTAGTTGTTGTTACCAAAAAGAACACACATGCAATGACACTAGTGGATCCATGTGTGGATTGTGAAAAGAACACACGTGCAAAATGACTTTGGTTGTTGTTACTAAAAAGAACACACATGCAATGACACCGGTGGATCCATGTGTGGTCTCTGTAGAGAACACACATTTCAATGAGACTGGTGGATCCATATGTGGTATGTGAAAAGAACACACATGCAAAATGACTGTGGTTGTTACTAAAAAGAACACACATGCAATGACACTGGTGGATCCATGGGTGGATTGTGAAAAGAGCACACATGCAATGACACTGGTGGATCCATATGTGGTATGTGAAAAGAACACGCATGCAATGACTCCAGTTGTTGTTACTGAAAAGAACACACATGGAATGACACTGGTGGATCCATAGGTGGTATGTGAGAAGAACACACATGCAAAATGACTCTGGTTGTTGTTACTAAAAAGAACACACATGCAATGATAGTGGTGGATCCATGGCTGGATTGTGAAAAGAACACACACGCAATGACACTGGTGGATCCACAGGTGGTATGTGAAAAGAACACACATGCAAAATGACTCTGGTTGTTGTTACTAAAAAGAACACACATGCAATGACACTGTTGGATCCATGTGTGGTCTCTGTAGAGAACACACATTTCAATGACACTGGTGGATAAATATGTGGTATGTGAAAAGAACACACATGTAATGACTCTGGTTTTTGTTAGTGAAAAGAACACACATGCAATGACACTGGTGGATCCATAGGTGGCATGTGAAAAGAACACACATTGCAATGACTCTGGTTGTTACTAAAAAGAACACACATCCAATGACACTGGTGGATCCATGTGTGGATTGTGAAGAGAACATACATGCAATGACTCCAGTTGTTGTTAGTGAAAAGAACATACATGCAATGATACCGGTGGATCCATGTGTGGTCTCTGTAGAGAACACACATTTCAATGACACTGGTGGATCCATAGGTGGTATGTGAAAAGAACACACATACAAAATGACTTTGGTTGTTGTTAGTGAAAAGAACACACATGCAATGACACTGGTGGATCCATAGGTGGTATGTGAAAAGAACACACATGCAAAATGACTCTGGTTGTTGTTACTAAAAAGAACACACATGCAATGGCTCTGGTGGATTCATGGGTGGATTGTGAAAAGAACACACATGCAATGACACTGGTGGATCCATAGGTGGTATGTGAAAAGAACACACATGCAAAATTACTCTGGTTGTTGTTACTAAAAAGAACATACATGCAATGACACTGGTGGATCCATGTGTGGTCTCTGTAGAGAACACACATTTCAATGACACTGGTGGATCCATATGTGGTATGTGAAAAGAACACACATGCAATGACTCTGTTTGTTGTTACTAAAAAGAACACACATGCAATGACACTGGTGGATCCATGGGTGGATTGTGAAAAGAGCACACATGCAATGACACTGGTGATCCATATGTGGTATGTGAAAAGAACACACATGCAATGACTCTGGTTGTTGTTAGTGAAAAGAACACACATGCAATGACACTGGTGGATCCATGTGTGGTGTCTGAAGAGAGCACACATTTCAATGCCTCTTGTTGTTGTTAGTAAAAAGAAAACACATGCAATGACACTGGTGGATCCATGTGTGGTCTTTGAAGAGAGCACACATGCAGTGTCACTGGTTGTTGTTACTAAAAAGAACACACATGCAATGACACTGGTGGATCCATGTGTGGATTGTGAAGAGAACACACATCCAAAATGACTCTGGTTGTTGTTACTAAAAAGAACACACATGTAATGACACTGGTGGATCCATAGGTGGTATGTGAAAAGAACACACATGCAAAATGACTCTAGTTGTTGTTACCAAAAAGAACACACATGCAATGCCACTGGTGGATCCATGTGTGGATTGTGAAAAGAACACACATGCAAAATGACTTTGGTTGTTGTTACTAAAAAGAACACACATGCAATGACACCGGTGGATCCATGTGTGGTCTCTATAGAGAACACACATTTCAATGACACTGGTGGATCCATATGTGGTATGTGAAAAGAACACACATGCAAAATGACTGTGGTTGTTACTAAAAAGAACACACATGCAATGACACTGGTGGATCCATGGGTGGATTGTGAAAAGAGCACGCATGCAATGACTCCAGTTGTTGTTACTGAAAAGAACACACATGCAATGACACTGGTGGATCCATGTGTGATCTCTAAAGATAACACACATTTCAATGACACTGGTGGATCCATAGGTGGTATGTGAAAAGAACACACATGCAAATTGGCTCTGGTTGTTGTTACTAAAAAGAACACACATGCAATGACTCTGGTGGATCCATGTGAAAAGAACACACATGCAATGACATTGGTGGATCCATAGGTGGTATGTGAAAAGAATACACATGCAAAATGACTCTGGTTGTTGTTACTAAAAAGAACACACATTTCAATGACACTGGTGGATAAATATGTGGTATGTGAAAAGAACACACATGCAGTGACTCTGGTTGTTGTTAGTGAAAAGAACACACATGCAATGACACTGGTGGATCCATAGGTGGTATGTGAAAAGAACACACATGCAAAATGACTCTGGTTGTTGTTACTAAAAAGAACACACATGCAATGACTCTGGTGGATCCATGGGTGGATTGTGAAAAGAACACACATGCAATGACACTGGTCGATCCATAGGTGGTATGTGAAAAGAACACAATGCAAAATGACTCTGGTTGTTGTTACTAAAAAGAACATACATGCAATGACACTGGTGGATCCATGTGTGGTCTCTGTAGAGAACACACATTTCAATGACACTGGTGGATCCATATGTGGTATGTGAAAAGAACACACATGCTATGACTCTGTTTGTTGTTACTAAAAAGAACACACATGCAATGACACTGGTGGTTCCATGGGTGGATTGTGAAAAGAGCACACATGCAATGACACTGGTGATCCATATGTGGTATGTGAAAAGAACACACATGCAATGACTCTGGTTGTTGTTAGTGAAAAGAACACACATGCAATGACACTGGTGGATCCATGTGTGGTCTCTGAAGAGAGCACACATGCAGTGTCACTGGTTGTTGTTACTAAAAAGAACACACATGCAATGACACTGGTGGATCCATGTGTGGATTGTGAAGAGAACACACATCCAAAATGACTCTGGTTGTTGTTACTAAAAAGAACACACATGTAATGACACTGGTGGATCCATAGGTGGTATGTGAAAAGAACACACATGCAAAATGACTCTAGTTGTTGTTACAAAAAAGAACACACATGCAGTGACACTAGTGGATCCATGTGTGGATTGTGAAAAGAACACACATGCAAAATGACTTTGGTTGTTGTTACTAAAAAGAACACACATGCAATGACACCGGTGGATCCATGTGTGGTCTCTGTAGAGAACACACATTTCAATGACACTGGTGGATCCATATGTGGTATGTGAAAAGAACACACATTTAAAATGACTGTGGTTGTTACTAAAAAGAACACACATGCAATGACACTGGTGGATCCATGGGTGGATTGTGAAAAGAGCACACATGCAATGACACTGGTGGATCCATATGTGGTATGTGAAGAGAACACGCATGCAATGACTCCAGTTGTTGTTACTGAAAAGAACACACATGCAATGACACTGGTGGATCCATGTGTGATCTCTAAAGAGAACACACATTTCAATGACACTGGTGGAGCCATAGGTGGTATGTGAAAAGAACACACATGCAAATTGACTTTGGTTGTTGTTACTAAAAAGAACACACATGCAATGACTCTGGTGGATCCATGTGAAAAGAACACACATGCAATGACATTGGTGGATCCATAGGTGGTATGTGAAAAGAAAACACATGCAAAATGACTCTGGTTGTTGTTACTAAAAAGAACACACATGCAATGACACTGGTGGATCCATGTGTGGTCTCTGTAGAGAACACACATTTCAATGACACTTGTGGATAAATATGTGGTATGTGAAAAGAACACACATGCAGTGACTCTGGTTGTTGTTAGTGAAAATAACACACATGCAATGACACTGGTGGATCCATAGGTGGTATGTGAAAAGAACACACATGCAAAATGACTCTGGTTGTTGTTACTAAAAAGAACACACATGCAATGACTCTGGTGGATCCATGGGTGGATTGTGAAAAGAACACACATGCAATGACACTGATCGATCCATAGGTGGTATGTGAAAAGAACACACATGCAAAATGACTCTGGTTGTTGTTACTAAAAAGAACATACATGCAATGACACTGGTGGATCCATGTGTGGTCTCTGTAGAGAACACACATTTCAATGACACTGGTGGATCCATATGTGGTATGTGAAAAGAACACACATGCAATGACTCTGTTTGTTGTTACTAAAAAGAACACACATGCAATGACACTGGTGGATCCATGGGTGGATTGTGAAAAGAGCACACATGCAATGACACTGGTGATCCATATGTGGTATGTGAAAATAACACACATGCAATGAATATGGTTGTTGTTAGTGAAAAGAACACACATGCAATGACACTGGTGGATCCATGTGTGGTCTCTGAAGAGAGCACACATTTCAATGCCTCTTGCTGTTGTTAGTAAAAAGAAAACACATGCAATGACACTGGTCGATCCATAGGTGGTATGTGAAAAGAACACACATGCAAAATGACTCTGGTCGTTATTACTAAAAAGTACATACATGCAATGACACTGGTGGATCCATGTGTGGTCTCTGTAGAGAACACACATTTCAATGACACTGGTGGATCGATATGTGGTATGTGAAAAGAACACACATGCAATGACTCTGTTTGTTGTTACTAAAAATAACACACATGCAATGACACTGGTGGATCCATGGGTGGATTGTGAAAAGAGCACACATGCAATGACACTGGTGATCCATATGTGGTATGTGAAAAGAACACACATGCAATGACTCTGGTTGTTGTTAGTGAAAAGAACACACATGCAATGACACTGGTGGATCCATGTGTGGTCTCTGAAGAGAGCACACATGCAGTGTCACTGGTTGTTGTTACTAAAAAGAACACACATGCAATGACACTGGTGGATCCATGTGTGGATTGTGAAGAGAACACACATCCAAAATGACTCTGGTTGTTGTTACTAAAAAGAACACACATGTAATGATACTGGTGGATCCATAGGTGGTATGTGAAAAGAACACACATGCAAAATGACTCTAGTTGTTGTTACCAAAAAGAACACACATGCAATGACACTAGTGGATCCATGTGTGGATTGTGAAAAGAACACACATGCAAAATGACTTTGGTTGTTGTTACTAAAAAGAACACACATGCAATGACACCGGTGGATCCATGTGTGGTCTCTGTAGAGAACACACATTTCAATGAGACTGGTGGATCCATATGTGGTATGTGAAAAGAACACACATGCAAAATGACTGTGGTTGTTACTAAAAAGAACACACATGCAATGACACTGGTGGATCCATGGGTGGATTGTGAAAAGAGCACACATGCAATGACACTGGTGGATCCATATGTGGTATGTGAAAAGAACACGCATGCAATGACTCCAGTTGTTGTTACTGAAAAGAACATACATGCAATGACACTGGTGGATCCATGTGTGATCTCTAAAGAGAACACACATTTCAATGACACTGGTGGATCCATAGGTGGTATGTGAAAAGAACACACATGCAAATTGACTCTGGTTGTTGTTACTAAAAAGAACACAAATGCAATGACTCTGGTGGATCCATGTGAAAAGAACACACATGCAATGACATTGGTGGATCCATAGGTGGTATGTGAAAAGAACACACATGCAAAATGACTCTGGTTGTTGTTACTAAAAAGAACACACATGCAATGACACTGGTGGATCCATGTGTGGTCTCTGTAGAGAACACACATTTCAATAACACTGGTGAATAATATGTGGTATGTGAAAAGAACACACATGCAGTGACTCTGGTTGTTGTTAGTGAAAAGAACACACATGCAATGACACTGGTGGATCCATAGGTGGTATGTGAAAAGAACACACATGCAAAATGACTCTGGTTGTTGTTACTAAAAAGAACACACATGCAATGACTCTGGTGGATCCATGGGTGGATTGTGAAAAGAACACACATGCAATGACACTGGTCGATCCATAGGTGGTATGTGAAAAGAACATACATGCAAAATGACTCTGGTTGTTGTTACTAAAAAGAACATACATGCAATGACACTGGTGGATCCATGTGTGGTCTCTGTAGAGAACACACATTTCAATGACACTGGTGGATCCATATGTGGTATGTGAAAAGAACACACATGCAATGACTCTGTTTGTTGTTACTAAAAAGAACACACATGCAATGACACTGGTGGATCCATGGGTGGATTGTGAAAAGAGCACACATGCAATGACACTGGTGATCCATATGTGGTATGTGAAAAGAACATACATGCAATGAATATGGTTGTTGTTAGTGAAAAGAACACACATGCAATGACACTGGTGGATCCATGTGTGGTCTCTGTAGAGAGCACACATTTCAATGCCTCTTGTTGTTGTTAGTAAAAAGAAAACACATGCAATGACACTGGTCGATCCATAGGTGGTATGTGAAAAGAACACACATGCAAAATGACTCTGGTCGTTGTTACTAAAAAGTACATACATGCAATGGCACTGGTGGATCCATGTGTGGTCTCTGTAGAGAATACACATTTCAATGACACTGGTGGATCCATATGTGGTATGTGAAAAGAAAACACATGCAATGACTCTGTTTGTTGTTACTAAAAAGAACACACATGCAATGACACTGGTGGATCCATGGGTGGATTGTGAAAAGAGCACACATGCAATGACACTGGTGATCCATATGTGGTATGTGAAAATAACACACATGCAATGACTCTGCTTGTTGTTAGTGAAAAGAACACACATGCAATGACACTGGTGGATCCATGTGTGGTCTCTGAAGAGAGCACACATTTCAATGCCTCTTGTTGTTGTTAGTAAAAAGAAAACACATGCAATGACACTGGTGGATCCATGTGTGGTCTTTGAAGAGAGCACACATGCAGTGTCACTGGTTGTTGTTACTAAAAAGAACACACATGCAATGACATTGGTGGATCCATGTGTGGATTGTGAAGAGAACACACATCCAAAATGACTCTAGTTGTTGTTACTAAAAAGAACACACATGTAATGACACTGGTGGATCCATAGGTGGTATGTGAAAAGAACACACATGCAAAATGACTCTAGTTGTTGTTACCAAAAAGAACACACATGCAATGACACTAGTGGATCCATGTGTGGATTGTGAAAAGAACACACATGCAAAATGACTTTGGTTGTTGTTACTAAAAAGAACACACATGCAATGACACCGATGGATCCATGTGTGGTCTCTGTACAGAACACACATTTCAATGACACTGGTGGATCCATATGTGGTATGTGAAAAGAACACACATGCAAAATGACTTTGGTTGTTACTAAAAAGAACACACATGCAATGACACTGGTGGATTCATGGGTGGATTGTGAAAAGAGCACACATGCAATGACACTGGTGATCCATATGTGGTATGTGAAAAAAAACACATGCAATGAATCTGGTTGTTGTTAGTGAAAAGAACACACATGCAATGACACTGGTGGATCCATGTGTGGTCTCTAAAGAGAGCACACATTTCAATGCCTCTTGTTGTTGTTAGTAAAAAGAAAACACATGCAATGACACTGGTCGATCCATAGGTGGTATGTGAAAAGAACACACATGCAAAATGACTCTGGTCGTTGTTACTAAAAAGTACATACATGCAATGACACTGGTGGATCCATGTGTGGTCTCTGTAGAGAACACACATTTCAATGACACTGGTGGATCCATATGTGGTATGTGAAAAGAACACACATGCAATGACTCTGTTTGTTGTTACTAAAAATAACATACATGCAATGACACTGGTGGATCCATGGGTGGATTGTGAAAAGAGCACACATGCAATGACACTGGTGATCCATAAGTGGTATGTGAAAATAACACACATGCAATGACTCTGCTTGTTGTTAGTGAAAAGAACACACATGCAATGACACTGGTGGATCCGTGTGTGGTCTCTGAAGAGAGCACACATTTCAATGCCTCTTGTTGTTGTTAGTAAAAAGAAAACACATGCAATGACACTGGTGGATCCATGTGTGGTCTTTGAAGAGAGCACACATGCAGTGTCACTGGTTGTTGTTACTAAAAAGAACACACATGCAATGACACTGGTGGATCCATGTGTGGATTGTGAAGAGAACACACATCCAAAATGACTCTGGTTGTTGTTACTAAAAAGAACACACATGTAATGACACTGGTGGATCCATAGGTGGTATGTGAAAAGAACACACATGCAAAATGACTCTAGTTGTTGTTACCAAAAAGAACACACATGCAATGACACTAGTGGATCCATGTGTGGATTGTGAAAAGAACACACATGCAAAATGACTTTGGTTGTTGTTACTAAAAAGAACACACATGCAATGACACCGGTGGATCCATGCGTGGTCTCTGTAGAGAACACACATTTCAATGACACTGGTGGATCCATATGTGGTATGTGAAAAGAACACACATGCAAAATGACTTTGGTTGTTACTAAAAAGAACACACATGCAATGACACTGGTGGATCCATGGGTGGATTGTGAAAAGAGCACACATGCAATGACACTGGTGGATCCATATGTGGTATGTGAAAAGCACACGCATGCAATGACTCCAGTTGTTGTTACTGAAAAGAACACACATGCAATGACACTGGTGGATCCATGTGTGATCTCTAAAGAGAACACACATTTCAATGACACTGGTGGATCCATAGGTGGTATGTGAAAAGAACACACATGCAAATTGACTCTGGTTGTTGTTACTAAAAAGAACACACATGCAATGACTCTGGTGGATCCATGTGAAAAGAACACACATGCAATGACATTGGTGGATCCATAGGTGGTATGTGAAAAGAATACACATGCAAAATGACTCTGGTTGTTGTTACTAAAAAGAACACACATGTAATGATACTGGTAGATCCATAGGTGGTATGTGAAAAGAACACACATGCAAAATGACTCTAGTTGTTGTTACCAAAAAGAACACACATGCAATGACACTAGTGGATCCATGTGTGGATTGTGAAAAGAACACACATGCAAAATGACTTTGGTTGTTGTTACTAAAAAGAACACACATGCAATGACACCGGTGGATCCATGTGTGGTCTCTGTAGAGAACACACATTTCAATGACACTGGTGGATCCATATGTGGTATGTGAAAAGAACACACATGCAAAATGACTGTGGTTGTTACTAAAAAGAACACACATGCAATGACACTGGTGGATCCATGGGTGGATTGTGAAAAGAGCACACATGCAATGATACTGGTGGATCCATATGTGGTATGTGAAAAGAACACGCATGCAATGACTCCAGTTGTTGTTACTGAAAAGAACACACATGCAATGACACTGGTGGATCCATGTGTGATCTCTAAAGAGAACACACATTTCAATGACACTGGTGGATCCATAGGTGGTATGTGAAAAGAACACACATGCAAATTGACTTTGGTTGTTGTTACTAAAAAGAACACACATGCAATGACTCTGGTGGATCCATGTGAAAAGAACACACATGCAATGACATTGGTGGATCCATAGGTGGTATGTGAAAAGAACACACATGCAAAATGACTCTGGTTGTTGTTACTAAAAAGAACACACATCCAATGACACTGGTGGATCCATGTGTGGTCTCTGTAGAGAACACACATTTCAATGACACTGGTGGATAAATATGTGGTATGTGAAAAGAACACACATGCAGTGACTCTGGTTGTTGTTAGTGAAAAGAACACACATGCAATGACACTGGTGGATCCATAGGTGGTATGTGAAAAGAACACACATGCAAAATGACTCTGGTTGTTGTTACTAAAAAGAACACACATGCAATGACTCTGGTGGATCCATGGGCGGATTGTGAAAAGAACACACATGCAATGACACTGGTCGATCCATAGGTGGTATGTGAAAAGAACAAACATGCAAAATGACTCTGGTTGTTGTTACTAAAAAGAACATAAATGCAATGACACTGGTGGATCCATGTGTGGTCTCTGTAGAGAACACACATTTCAATGACACTAGTGGATCCATATGTGGTATGTGAAAAGAACACACATGCAATGACTCTGTTTGTTGTTACAAAAAAGAACACACATGCAATGACACTGGTGGATCCATGGGTGGATTGTGAAAAGAGCACACATGCAATGACACTGGTGATCCATATGTGGTATGTGAAAAGAACACACATGCAATGAATCTGGTTGTTGTGAGTGAAAAGAACACACATGCAATGACACTGGTGGATACATGTGTGGTCTCTGAAGAGAGCACACATTTCAATGCCTCTTGTTGTTGTTAGTAAAAAGAAAACACATGCAAGGACACTGGTCGATCCGTAGGTGGTATGTGAAAAGAACACACATGCAAAATGACTCTGGTCGTTGTTACTAAAAAGTACATACATGCAATGACACTGGTGGATCCATGTGTGGTCTCTGTAGAGAACACACATTTCAATGACACTGGTGGATCGATATGTGGTACGTGAAAAGAACACACATGCAATGACTCTGTTTGTTGTTACTAAAAAGAACACACATGCAATGACACTGGTGGATCCATGGGTGGATTGTGAAAAGAGCACACATGCAATGACACTAGTGATCCATATGTGGTATGTGAAAAGAACACACATGCAATGACTCTGGTTGTTGTTAGTGAAAAGAACACACATGCAATGAGACTGGTGGATCCATGTGTGGTCTCTGAAGAGAGCACACATTTCAATGCCTCTTGTTGTTGTTAGTAAAAAGAAAACACATGCAATGACACTGGTGGATCCATGTGTGGTCTTTGAAGAGAGCACACATGCAGTGTCACTGGTTGTTGTTACTAAAAAGAACACACATGCAATGACACTGGTGGATCCATGTGTGGATTGTGAAGAGAACACACATCCAAAATGACTCTGGTTGTTGTTACTAAAAAGAACACACATGTAATGACACTGGTGGATCCATAGGTGGTATGTGAAAAGGACACACATGCAAAATGACTCTAGTTGTTGTTACCAAAAAGAACACACATGCAATGACACTAGTGGATCCATGTGTGGATTGTGAAAAGAACACACATGCAAAATGACTTTGGTTGTTGTTACTAAAAAGAACACACATGCAATGACACCGGTGGATCCATGTGTGGTCTCTGTAGAGAACACACATTTCAATGACACTGGTGGATCCATATATGGTATGTGAAAAGAACACACATGCAAAATGACTTTGGTTGTTACTAAAAAGAACACACATGCAATGACACTGGTGGATCCATGGGTGGATTGTGAAAAGAGCACACATGCAATGACACTGGTGGATCCATATGTGGTATGTGAAAAGAACACGCATGCAATGACTCCAGTTGTTGTTACTGAAAAGAACACACATGCAATGACACTGGTGGATCCATGTGTGATCTCTAAAGAGAACACACATTTCAATGACACTGGTGGATCCATAGGTGGTATGTGAAAAGAACACACATGCAAATTGACTCTGGTTGTTGTTACTAAAAAGAACACACATGCAATGACTCTGGTGGATCCATGTGAAAAGAACACACATGCAATGACATTGGTGGATCCATAGGTGGTATGTGAAAAGAATACACATGCAAAATGACTCTGGTTGTTGTTACTAAAAAGAACACACATGTAATGATACTGGTGGATCCATAGGTGGTATGTGAAAAGAACACACATGCAAAATGACTCTAGTTGTTGTTACCAAAAAGAACACACATGCAATGACACTAGTGGATCCATGTGTGGATTGTGAAAAGAACACACATGCAAAATGACTTTGGTTGTTGTTACTAAAAAGAACACACATGCAATGACACCGGTGGATCCATGTGTGGTCTCTGTAGAGAACACACATTTCAATGACACTGGTGGATCCATATGTGGTATGTGAAAAGAACACACATGCAAAATGACTGTGGTTGTTACTAAAAAGAACACACATGCAATGACACTGGTGGATCCATGGATGGATTGCGAAAAGAGCACACATGCAATGACACTGGTGGATCCATATGTGGTATGTGAAAAGAACACGCATGCAATGACTCCAGTTGTTGTTACTGAAAAGAACACACATGCAATGACACTGGTGGATCCATGTGTGATCTCTAAAGAGAACACACATTTCAATGACACTGGTGGATCCATAGGTGGTATGTGAAAAGAACACACATGCAAATTGACTCTGGTTGTTGTTACTAAAAAGAACACACATGCAATGACTCTGGTGGATCCATGTGAACAGAACACACATGCAATTGCATTGGTGGATCCATAGGTGGTATGTGAAAAGAACACACATGCAAAATGACTCTGGTTGTTGTTACTAAAAAGAACACACATGCAATGACACTGGTGGATCCATGTGTGGTCTCTGTAGAGAACACACATTTCAATGACACTGGTGGATAAATATGTGGTATGTGAAAAGAACACACATACAGTGACTCTGGTTGTTGTTAGTGAAAAGAACACACATGCAATGACACTGGTGGATCCATAGGTGGTATGTGAAAAGAACACACATGCAAAATGACTCTGGTTGTTGTAACTAAAAAGAACACACATGCAATGACTCTGGTGGATCCATGGGTGGATTGTGAAAAGAACACACATGCAATGACACTGGTCGATCCATAGGTGGTATGTGAAAAGAACAAACATGCAAAATGACTCTGGTTGTTGTTACTAAAAAGAACATACATGCAATGACACTGGTGGATCCATGTGTGGTCTCTGTAGAGAACACACATTTCAATGACACTGGTGGATCCATATGTGGTATGTGAAAAGAACACACATGCAATGACTCTGTTTGTTGTTACTAAAAAGAACACACATGCAATGACACTGGTGGATCCATGGGTGGATTGTGAAAAGAGCACACATGCAATGACACTGGTGATCCATATGTGGTATGTGAAAAGAACACACATGCAATGAATCTGGTTGTTGTTAGTGAAAAGAACACACATGCAATGACACTGGTGGATCCATGTGTGGTCTTTGAAGAGAGCACACATTTCAATGCCTCTTGTTGTTGTTAGTAAAAAGAAAACACATGCAATGACACTGGTCGATCCATAGGTGGTATGTGAAAAGAACACACATGCAAAATGACTCTGGTCGTTGTTACTAAAAAGTACATACATGCAATGACACTGGTGGATCCATGTGTGGTCTCTGTAGAGAACACACATTTCAATGACACTGGTGGATCCATATGTGGTATGTGAAAAGAACACACATGCAATGACTCTGTTTGTTGTTACTAAAAAGAACACACATGCAATGACACTGGTGAATCCATGGGTGGATTGTGAAAAGAGCACACATGCAATGACACTGGTGATCCATATGTGGTATGTGAAAAGAACACACATGCAATGACTCTGGTTGTTGTTAGTGAAAAGAACACACATGCAATGACACTGGTGGATCCATGTGTGGTCTCTGAAGAGAGCACACATTTCAATGCCTCTTGTTGTTGTTAGTAAAAATAAAACACATGCAATGACACTGGTGGATCCATGTGTGGTCTTTGAAGAGAGCACACATGCAGTGTCACTGGTTGTTGTTACTGAAAAGAACACACATGCAATGACACTGGTGGATCCATGTGTGGATTGTGAAGAGAACACACATCCAAAATGACTCTGGTTGTTGTTACTAAAAAGAACACACATGTAATGACACTGGTTGATCCATAGGTGGTATGTGAAAAGAACACACATGCAAAATGACTCTAGTTGTCGTTACCAAATAGAACACACATGCAATGACACTAGTGGATCCATGTGTGGATTGTGAAAAGAACACACATGCAAAATGACTTTGGTTGTTGTTACTAAAAAGAACACACATGCAATGACACCGGTGGATCCATGTGTGGTCTCTGTAGAGAACACACATTTCAATGACACTGGTGGATCCATATGTGGTATGTGAAAAGAACACACATGCAAAATGACTGTGGTTGTTACTAAAAAGAACACACATGCAATGACACTGGTGGATCCATGGATGGATTGTGAAAAGAGCACACATGCAATGACACTGGTGGATCCATATGTGGTATGTGAAAAGAACACGCATGCAATGACTCCAGTTGTTGTTACTGAAAAGAACACACATGCAATGACACTGGTGGATCCATGTGTGATCTCTAAAGAGAACACACATTTCAATGACACTGGTGGATCCATAGGTGGTATGTGAAAAGAACACACATGCAAATTGACTCTGGTTGTTGTTACTAAAAAGAACACACATGCAATGACTCTGGTGGATCCATGTGAACAGAACACACATGCAATGACATTGGTGGATCCATAGGTGGTATGTGAAAAGAACACACATGCAAAATGACTCTGGTTGTTGTTACTAAAAAGAACACACATGCAATGACACTGGTGGATCCATGTGTGGTCTCTGTAGAGAACACACATTTCAATGACACTGGTGGATAAATATGTGGTATGTGAAAAGAACACACATACAATGACTCTGGTTGTTGTTAGTGAAAAGAACACACATGCAATGACACTGGTGGATCCATAGGTGGTATGTGAAAAGAACACACATGCAAAATGACTCTGGTTGTTGTAACTAAAAAGAACACACATGCAATGACTCTGGTGGATCCATGGGTGGATTGTGAAAAGAACACACATGCAATGACACTGGTCGATCCATAGGTGGTATGTGAAAAGAACAAACATGCAAAATGACTCTGGTTGTTGTTACTAAAAAGAACATACATGCAATGACACTGGTGGATCCATGTGTGGTCTCTGTAGAGAACACACATTTCAATGACACTGGTGGATCCATATGTGGTATGTGAAAAGAACACACATGCAATGACTCTGTTTGTTGTTACTAAAAAGAACACACATGCAATGACACTGGTGGATCCATGGGTGGATTGTGAAAAGAGCACACATGCAATGACACTGGTGATCCATATGTGGTATGTGAAAAGAACACACATGCAATGAATCTGGTTGTTGTTAGTGAAAAGAACACACATGCAATTACACTGGTGGATCCATGTGTGGTCTTCGAAGAGAGCACACATTTCAATGCCTCTTGTTGTTGTTAGTAAAAAGAAAACACATGCAATGACACTGGTCGATCCATAGGTGGTATGTGAAAAGAACACACATGCAAAATGACTCTGGTCGTTGTTACTAAAAAGTACATACATGCAATGACACTGGTGGATCCATGTGTGGTCTCTGTAGAGAACACACATTTCAATGACACTGGTGGATCCATATGTGGTATGTGAAAAGAACACACACGCAATGACTCTGTTTGTTGTTACTAAAAAGAACACACATGCAATGACACTGGTGAATCCATGGGTGGATTGTGAAAAGAGCACACATGCAATGACACTGGTGATCCATATGTGGTATGTGAAAAGAACACACATGCAATGACTCTGGTTGTTGTTAGTGAAAAGAACACACATGCAATGACACTGGTGGATCCATGTGTGGTCTCTGAAGAGAGCACACATTTCAATGCCTCTTGTTGTTGTTAGTAAAAATAAAACACATGCAATGACACTGGTGGATCCATGTGTGGTCTTTGAAGAGAGCACACATGCAGTGTCACTGGTTGTTGTTACTGAAAAGAACACACATGCAATGACACTGGTGGATCCATGTGTGGATTGTGAAGAGAACACACATCCAAAATGACTCTGGTTGTTGTTACTAAAAAGAACACACATGTAATGACACTGGTTGATCCATAGGTGGTATGTGAAAAGAACACACATGCAAAATGACTCTAGTTGTCATTACCAAATAGAACACACATGCAATGACACTAGTGGATCCATGTGTGGATTGTGAAAAGAACACACATGCAAAATGACTTTGGTTGTTGTTACTAAAAAGAACACACATGCAATGACACCGGTGGATCCATGTGTGGTCTCTGTAGAGAACAAACATTTCAATGACACTGGTGGATCCATATGTGGTATGTGAAAAGAACACACATGCAAAATGACTTTGGTTGTTACTAAAAAGAACACACATGCAATGACACTGGTGGATCCATGGGTGGATTGTGAAAAGAGCACACATGCAATGACACTGGTGGATCCATATGTGGTATGTGAAAAGAACACGCATGCAATGACTCCAGTTGTTGTTACTGAAAAGAACACACATGCAATGACACTGGTGGATCCATGTGTGATCTCTAAAGAGAACACACATTTCAATGACACTGGTGGATCCATAGGTCGTATGTGAAAAGAACACACATGCAAATTGACTCTGGTTGTTGTTACTAAAAAGAACACACATGCAATGACTCTGGTGGATCCATGTGAAAAGAACACACATGCAATGACATTGGTGGATCCATATGTGGTATGTGAAAAGAATACACATGCAAAATGACTCTGGTTGTTGTTACTAAAAAGAACACACATGTAATGATACTGGTGGATCCATAGGTGGTATGTGAAAAGAACACACATGCAAAATGACTCTAGTTGTTGTTACCAAAAAGAACACACATGCAATGACACTAGTGGATCCATGTGTGGATTGTGAAAAGAACACACATGCAAAATGACTTTGGTTGTTGTTACTAAAAAGAACACACATGCAATGACACCGGTGGATCCATGTGTGGTCTCTGTAGAGAACACACATTTCAATGACACTGGTGGATCCATATGTGGTATGTGAAAAGAACACACATGCAAAATGACTGTGGTTGTTACTAAAAAGAACACACATGCAATGACACTGGTGGATCCATGGGTGGATTGTGAAAAGAGCACACATGCAATGACACTGGTGGATCCATATGTGGTATGTGAAAAGAACACGCATGCAATGACTCCAGTTGTTGTTACTGAAAAGAACACACATGCAATGACACTGGTGGATCCATGTGTGATCTCTAAAGAGAACAAACATTTCAATGACACTGTTGGATCCATAGGTGGTATGTGAAAAGAACACACATGCAAATTGACTCTGGTTGTTGTTACTAAAAAGAACACACATGCAATGACTCTGGTGGATCCATGTGAACAGAACACACATGCAATGACATTGGTGGATCCATAGGTGGTATGTGAAAAGAACACACATGCAAAATGACTCTGGTTGTTGTTACTAAAAAGAACACACATGCAATGACACTGGTGGATCCATGTGTGGTCTCTGTAGAGAACACACATTTCAATGACACTGGTGGATAAATATGTGGTATGTGAAAAGAACACACATGCAGTGACTCTGGTTGTTGTTAGTGAAAAGAACACACATGCAATGACACTGGTGGATCCATAGGTGGTATGTGAAAAAAACACACATGCAAAATGACTCTGGTTGTTGTTACTAAAAAGAACACACATGCAATGACTCCGGTGGATCCATGGGTGGATTGTGAAAAGAACACACATGCAATGACACTGGTCGATCCATAGGTGGTATGTGAAAAGAACAAACATGCAAAATGACTCTGGTTGTTGTTACTAAAAAGAACATACATGCAATGACACTGGTGGATCCATGTGTGGTCTCTGTAGAGAACGCACATTTCAATGACACTGGTGGATCCATATGTGGTATGTGAAAAGAACACACATGCAATGACTCTGTTTGTTGTTACTAAAAAGAACACACATGCAATGACACTGGTGGATCCATGGGTTGATTGTGAAAAGAGCACACATGCAATGACACTGGTGATCCATATGTGGTATGTGAAAAGAACACACATGCAATGAATCTGGTTGTTGTTAGTGAAAAGAACACACATGCAATGACACTGGTGGATCCATGTGTGGTCTCTGAAGAGAGCAAACATTTCAATGCCTCTTGTTGTTGTTAGTAAAAATAAAACACATGCAATGACACTGGTCGATCCATAGGTGGTATGTGAAAAGAACACACATGCAAAATGACTCTGGTCGTTGTTACTAAAAAGTACATACATGCAATGACACTGGTGGATCCATGTGTGGTCTCTGTAGAGAACACACATTTCAATGACACTGGTGGATCCATATGTGGTATGTGAAAAGAACACACATGCAATGACTCTGTTTGTTGTTACTAAAAAGAACACACATTCAATGACACTGGTGAATCCATGGGTGGATTGTGAAAAGAGCACACATGCAATGACACTGGTGATCCATATGTGGTATGTGAAAAGAACACACATGCAATGACTCTGGTTGTTGTTAGTGAAAAGAACACACATGCAATGACACTGGTGGATCCATGTGTGGTCTCTGAAGAGAGCACACATTTCAATGCCTCTTGTTGTTGTTAGTAAAAAGAAAACACATGCAATGACACTGGTGGATCCATGTGTGGTGTTTGAAGAGAGCACACATGCAGTGTCACTGGTTGTTGTTACTGAAAAGAACACACATGCAATGACACTGGTGGATCCATGTGTGGATTGTGAAGAGAACACACATCCAAAATGACTCTGGTTGTTGTTACTAAAAAGAACACACATGTAATGACACTGGTGGATCCATAGGTGGTATGTGAAAAGAACACACATGCAAAATGAGTCTAGTTGTTGTTACCAAAAAGAACACACATGCAATGACACTAGTGGATCCATGTGTGGATTGTGAAAAGAACACACATGCAAAATGACTTTGGTTGTTGTTACTAAAAAGAACACACATGCAATGACACCGGTGGATCCATGTGTGGTCTCTGTAGAGAACACACATTTCAATGACACTGGTGGATCCATATGTGGTATGTGAAAAGAACACACATGCAAAATGACTTTGGTTGTTACTAAAAAGAACACACATGCAATGACACTGGTGGATCCATGGGTGGATTGTGAAAAGAGCACACATGCAATGACACTGGTGGATCCATATGTGGTATGTGAAAAGAACACGCATGCAATGACTCCAGTTGTTGTTACTGAAAAGAACACACATGCAATGACACTGGTGGATCCATGTGTGATATCTAAAGAGAACACACATTTCAATGACACTGGTGGATCCATAGGTGGTATGTGAAAAGAACACACATGCAAATTGACTCTGGTTGTTGTTACTAAAAAGAACACACATGCAATGACTCTGGTGGATCCATGTGAAAAGAACACACATGCAATGACATTGGTGGATCCATAGGTGGTATGTGAAAAGAACACACATGCAAAATGACTCTGGTTGTTGTTACTAAAAAGAACACACATGCAATGACACTGGTGGATACATGTGTGGTCTCTATAGAGAACACACATTTCAATGACACTGGTAGATAAATATGAGGTATGTGAAAAGAACACACATGCAGTGACTCTGGTTGTTGTTAGTGAAAAGAACACACATGCAATGACACTGGTGGATCCATGTGTGATCTCTAAAGAGAACACACATTTCAATGACACTGGTGGATCCATAGGTGGTATGTGAAAAGAACAAACATGCAAAATGACACTGGTGGATCCATAGGTGGTATGTGAAAAGAACAAACATGCAAAATGACTCTGGTTGTTGTTACTAAAAAGAACACACATGCAATGACTCTGGTGGATCCATGGATGGATTGTGAAAAGAACACACATGCAATGACACTGGTCGATCCATAGGTGGTATGTGAAAAGAACACACATGCAATGACTCTGGTTGTTGTTAGTGAAAAGAACACACATGTAATGACACTGGTGGATCCATGTGTGGTCTCTGAAGAGAGCACACATTTCAATGCCTCTTGTTGTTGTTAGTAAAAAGAAAACACATGCAATGACACTGGTGGATCCATGTGTGGTCTTTGAAGAGAGCACACATGCAGTGTCACTGGTTGTTGTTACTAAAAAGAACACACATGCAATGACACTGGTGGATCCATGTGTGGATTGTGAAGAGAACACACATCCAAAATGACTCTGGTTGTTGTTACTAAAAAGAACACACATGTAATGACACTGGTGGATCCATAGGTGGTATGTGAAAAGAACACACATGCAAAATGACTCTAGTTGTTGTTACCAAAAAGAACACACATCCAATGACACTGGTGGATCCATGTGTGGATTGTGAAAAGAACACGCATGCAAAATGACTTTGGTTGTTGTTACTAAAAAGAACACACATGCAATGACACCGGTGGATCCATGTGTGGTCTCTGTAGAGAACACACATTTCAATGACACTGGTGGATCCATATGTGGTATGTGAAAAGAACACACATGCAAAATGACTGTGGTTGTTACTAAAAAGAACACACATGCAATGACACTGGTGGATCCATGGGTGGATTGTGAAAAGAGCACACATGCAATGACACTCGTGGATCCATATGTGGTATGTGAAAAGAACACACATGCAATGACTCCATTTGTTGTTACTGAAAAGAACACACATGCAATGACACTGGTGGATCCATGTGTGATCACTAAAGAGAACACACATTTCAATGACACTGGTGGATCCATAGGTGGTATGTGAAAAGAACACACATGCAAATTGACTCTGGTTGTTGTTACTAAAAAGAACACACATGCAATGACTCTGGTGGATCCATGTGAAAAGAACACACATGCAATGACATTGGTGGATCCATAGGTGGTATGTGAAAAGAACACACATGCAAAATGACTCTGGTTGTTGTTACTAAAAAGAACACACATGCAATGACACTGGTGGATCCATGTGTGGTCTCTGTAGAGAACACACATATCAATGACACTGGTGGATAAATATGTGGTATGTGAAAAGAACACACATGAAGTGACTCTGGTTGTTGTTAGTGAAAAGAACACACATGCAATGACGCTGGTGGATCCATAGGTGGTATGTGAAAAGAACACACATTTCAATTACTCTGGTTGTGGTTACTAAAAAGAACACACATGCAATGACACTAGTGGATCCATGTGTGGATTGTGAAGAGAACACACATGCAATGACTCCAGTTGTTGTTAGTGAAAAGAACATACATGCAATGACACCGGTGGATCCATGTGTGGTCTCTGTAGAGAACACACATTTCAATGACACTGGTGGATCCATACGTGGTATGTGAAAAGAACACACATGCAAAATGACTCTGGTTGTTGTTAGAGAAAAGAACACACATGCAATGACACTAGTGGATACATAGGTGGTATATGAAAAGAACACACATGCAAAATGACTCTGGTTGTTGTTACTAAAAAGAACACACATGCAATGACTCTGGTGGATCCATGGGTGGATTGTGAAAAGAACACACATGCAATAACACTGGTGGATTCATGTGTGGATTGTGAAGAGAACACACATGCAATGACTGCAGTTGTTGTTACAGAAAAGAACATACATGCAATGACACCGGAGGATCCATGTGTGGTCTCTATAGAGAACACACATTTCAATGACACTATGGATCCATAGGTGGTAAGTGAAAAGAACACACATGCAAAATGACTCTGGTTGTTGTTACTAAAAAGAACACATGTGCAATGACTCTGGTGGATCCATGTGAAAAGAACACACATGCAATGACACTGGTGGATCCAAAGGTGGTATGTGAAAAGAATACACATCTCAATGACTCTAGTTGTTACTAAAAAGAACACACATGCAATGACACTGGTGGATCCATGGGTGGATTGTGAAAAGAACACACATGCAATGACACTGGTGGATCCATAGGTGGTATGTGAAAAGAACACACATGCAAAATGACTCTGGTTGTTGTTACTAAAAAGAACACACATGCAATGACACTGGTGGATCCATGTGTGGTCTCTGTAGAGAACACACATTTCAATGACACTGGTGGATAAATATGTGTGACAAGAACACACATGGAATGACTCTGGTTGTTGTTAGTGAAAAGAACACACATGCAATGACACTGGTGTATCCATAGGTGGTATGTATAAAGAACACACATTGCAATGACTCTGGTTGTTGTTACTAAAAAGAACACACATCCAATGACACTGGTGGATCCATGTGTGGATTGTGAAGAGAACACACATGCATTGACTCCAGTTGTTGTTAGTGAAAAGAACATACATGCAATGACACCGGTGGATCCATGTGTGGTCGCTATAGAGTACACACATTTCAATGACACTGGTGGATCCATAGGTGGTATGTGAAAAGAACACACATGCAAAATGACTCGGGTTGTTGTTAGTGAAAAGAACACACATGCAACGACACTGGTGGATCCAAAGGTGGTATGTGAAAAGAACACACATGCAAAATGACTATGGTTGTTGTTACTAAAAAGAACACACATGCAATGACTCTGGTGGATCCATGGGTGGATTGTGAAAAGAACACACATGCAATGACACTGGTGGATCCATATGTGGTACGCGAAAAGAACACACATGCAAAATGACTCTGGTTGTTGTTACTAAAAAGAACACACATGCAATGACTCTGGTGGATCCATGGGTGGATTGTGAAAAGAACACACATGCAATGACACTGGTGGATCCATATGTGGTATGCGAAAAGAACACACATGCAAAATGACTCTGGTTGTTGTTACTAAAAATAACACACATGCAATGACACTGGTGGATCCATGGGTGGATTCTGAAAATAGCACACATGCAATGACACTGGTGGATCCACATGTGGATTGTGAAGAGAACACGCATGCAATGACTCTGGTTGTTGTTACTAAAAAGAACACACATGCAATGACACTGGTGGATCCATGTGTGATCTCTAAAGAGAACACACATTTCAATGACACTGGTGGATCCATAGGTGGTATGTGAAAAGAACACACATGCAAAATGACTCTGGTTGTTGTTACTAAAAAGAACACACGTGCAATGACTCTGGTGGATCCATGTGAAAAGAACACACATGCAATGACACTGGTGGATCCATAGGTGGTATGTGAAAAGAATACACATCTCAATGACTCTGGTTGTTGTTACTAAAAAGAACACACATGCAATGACACTGGTGGATCCATGTGTGGTCTCTGTAGAGAACACACATTTCAATGACACTGGTGGATAAATATGTGTGAAAAGAACACACATGGAATGACTCTGGTTGTTGTTAGTGAAAAGAACACACATGCAATGACACTGGTGTATCCATAGGTGGTATGTGAAAAGAACACACATTGCAATGACTCTGGTTGTTGTTACTAAAAAGAACACACATCCAATGACACTGGTGGATCCATGTGTGGATTGTGAAGAGAACACACATGCAATGACTCCAGTTGTTGTTAGTGAAAAGAACATACATGCAATGACACCGGTGGATCCATGTGTGGTCGCTATAGAGTACACACATTTCAATGACACTGGTGGATCCATAGGTGGTATCTGAAAAGAACACACATGCAAAATGAGTCGGGTTGTTGTTAGTGAAAAGAACACACATGCAACGACACTGGTGGATCCAAAGGTGGTATGTGAAAAGAACACACATGCAAAATGACTCTGGTTGTTGTTACTAAAAAGAACACACATGCAATGACTCTGGTGGATCCATGGGTGGATTGTGAAAAGAACACACATGCAATGACACTGGTGGATCCATATGTGGTATGCGAAAAGAACACACATGCAAAATGACTCTGGTTGTTGTTACTAAAAATAACACACATGCAATGACACTGGTGGATCCATGAGTGGATTATGAAAATAGCACACATGCAATGACATTGGTGGATCCATATGTGGATTGTGAACAGAACACGCATGCAATGACTCTGGTTGTTATTACTAAAAAGAACACACATGCGATGACACTGGTGGATCCATGTGTGATCTCTAAAGAGAACACACATTTCAATGACACTGGTGGATCCATAGGTGCTATGTGAAAAGAACACACATGCAAAATGACTCTGGTTGTTGTTACTAAAAAGAACACACGTGCAATGACTCTGGTGGATCCATGTGAAAAGAACACACATGCAATGACACTTTTGGATCCATAGGTGGTATGTGAAAAGAATACACATCTCAATGACTCTGGTTGTTGTTACTAAAAAGAACACACATGCAATGACACTGGTGGATCCATGGGTGGATTGTGAAAAGAGCACACATGCAATGACACTGGTGGATCCATAGGTGGTATGTGAAAAGAACACACATGCAAAATGACTCTGGTTGTTGTTACTAAAAAGAACACATATGCAATGACACTGGTGGATCCATGTGTGGTCTCTGTAGAGAACACACATTTCAATGACACTGGTGGATAAATATGTGTGAAAAGAACACACATGGAATGACTCTGGTTGTTGTTAGTGAAAAGAACACACATGCAATGACACTGGTGTATCCATAGGTGGTATGTGAAAAGAACACACATTGCAATGACTCTGGTTGTTGTTACTAAAAAGAACACACATGCAATGACACTGGTGGATCCATGGGTGGATTGTGAAAAGAGCACCCATGCAATGACACTAGTGATCCATATGTGGTATGTGAAAAGAACACACATGCAATGACTCTAGTTGTTGTTAGTGAAAAGAATACACATGCAATGACACTGGTGGATCCATGTGTGGTCTCTGAAGAGAGCACACATTTCAATGCCTCTTGTTGTTGTTAGTAAAAAGAAAACACATGCAATGACACTGGTGGATCCATGTGTGGTGTTTGAAGAGAGCACACATGCAGTGTCACTGGTTGTTGTTACTGAAAAGAACACACATGCAATGACACTGGTGGATCCATGTGTGGATTGTGAAGAGAACACACATCCAAAATGACTCTGGTTGTTGTTACTAAAAAGAACACACATGTAATGACACTGGTGGATCCATAGGTGGTATGTGAAAAGAACACACATGCAAAATGAGTCTAGTTGTTGTTACCAAAAAGAACACACATGCAATGACACTAGTGGATCCATGTGTGGATTGTGAAAAGAACACACATGCAAAATGACTTTGGTTGTTGTTACTAAAAAGAACACACATGCAATGACACCGGTGGATCCATGTGTGGTCTCTGTAGAGAACACACATTTCAATGACACTGGTGGATCCATATGTGGTATGTGAAAAGAACACACATGCAAAATGACTTTGGTTGTTACTAAAAAGAACACACATGCAATGACACTGGTGGATCCATGGGTGGATTGTGAAAAGAGCACACATGCAATGACACTGGTGGATCCATATGTGGTATGTGAAAAGAACACGCATGCAATGACTCCAGTTGTTGTTACTGAAAAGAACACACATGCAATGACACTGGTGGATCCATGTGTGATATCTAAAGAGAACACACATTTCAATGACACTGGTGGATCCATAGGTGGTAGGTGAAAAGAACACACATGCAAATTGACTCTGGTTGTTGTTACTAAAAAGAACACACATGCAATGACTCTGGTGGATCCATGTGAAAAGAACACACATGCAATGACATTGGTGGATCCATAGGTGGTATGTGAAAAGAACACACATGCAAAATGACTCTGGTTGTTGTTACTAAAAAGAACACACATGCAATGACACTGGTGGATACATGTGTGGTCTCTATAGAGAACACACATTTCAATGACACTGGTAGATAAATATGAGGTATGTGAAAAGAACACACATGCAGTGACTCTGGTTGTTGTTAGTGAAAAGAACACACATGCAATGACACTGGTGGATCCATAGGTGGTATGTGAAAAGAACAAACATGCAAAATGACTCTGGTTGTTGTTACTAAAAAGAACACACATGCAATGACTCTGGTGGATCCATGGATGGATTGTGAAAAGAACACACATGCAATGACACTGGTCGATCCATAGGTGGTATGTGAAAAGAACACACATGCAATGACTCTGGTTGTTGTTAGTGAAAAGAACACACATGTAATGACACTGGTGGATCCATGTGTGGTCTCTGAAGAGAGCACACATTTCAATGCCTCTTGTTGTTGTTAGTAAAAAGAAAACACATGCAATGACACTGGTGGATCCATGTGTGGTCTTTGAAGAGAGCACACATGCAGTGTCACTGGTTGTTGTTACTAAAAAGAACACACATGCAATGACACTGGTGGATCCATGTGTGGATTGTGAAGAGAACACACATCCAAAATGACTCTGGTTGTTGTTACTAAAAAGAACACACATGTAATGACACTGGTGGATCCATAGGTGGTATGTGAAAAGAACACACATGCAAAATGACTCTAGTTGTTGTTACCAAAAAGAACACACATCCAATGACACTGGTGGATCCATGTGTGGATTGTGAAAAGAACACGCATGCAAAATGACTTTGGTTG
Source organism: Avena sativa (assembly GCA_916181665.1). Taxonomy (NCBI): domain Eukaryota; kingdom Viridiplantae; phylum Streptophyta; class Magnoliopsida; order Poales; family Poaceae; genus Avena; species Avena sativa. The sequence goes on along the minus strand of OV702287.1, from coordinate 421,942,329 downwards.
TTGTTACTAAAAAGAACACACATGCAATGACACCGGTGGATCCATGTGTGGTCTCTGTAGAGAACACACATTTCAATGACACTGGTGGATCCATATGTGGTATGTGAAAAGAACACACATGCAAAATGACTGTGGTTGTTACTAAAAAGAACACACATGCAATGACACTGGTGGATCCATGGGTGGATTGTGAAAAGAGCACACATGCAATGACACTCGTGGATCCATATGTGGTATGTGAAAAGAACACACATGCAATGACTCCATTTGTTGTTACTGAAAAGAACACACATGCAATGACACTGGTGGATCCATGTGTGATCACTAAAGAGAACACACATTTCAATGACACTGGTGGATCCATAGGTGGTATGTGAAAAGAACACACATGCAAATTGACTCTGGTTGTTGTTACTAAAAAGAACACACATGCAATGACTCTGGTGGATCCATGTGAAAAGAACACACATGCAATGACATTGGTGGATCCATAGGTGGTATGTGAAAAGAACACACATGCAAAATGACTCTGGTTGTTGTTACTAAAAAGAACACACATGCAATGACACTGGTGGATCCATGTGTGGTCTCTGTAGAGAACACACATATCAATGACACTGGTGGATAAATATGTGGTATGTGAAAAGAACACACATGAAGTGACTCTGGTTGTTGTTAGTGAAAAGAACACACATGCAATGACGCTGGTGGATCCATAGGTGGTATGTGAAAAGAACACACATTTCAATTACTCTGGTTGTGGTTACTAAAAAGAACACACATGCAATGACACTAGTGGATCCATGTGTGGATTGTGAAGAGAACACACATGCAATGACTCCAGTTGTTGTTAGTGAAAAGAACATACATGCAATGACACCGGTGGATCCATGTGTGGTCTCTGTAGAGAACACACATTTCAATGACACTGGTGGATCCATACGTGGTATGTGAAAAGAACACACATGCAAAATGACTCTGGTTGTTGTTAGAGAAAAGAACACACATGCAATGACACTAGTGGATACATAGGTGGTATATGAAAAGAACACACATGCAAAATGACTCTGGTTGTTGTTACTAAAAAGAACACACATGCAATGACTCTGGTGGATCCATGGGTGGATTGTGAAAAGAACACACATGCAATAACACTGGTGGATTCATGTGTGGATTGTGAAGAGAACACACATGCAATGACTGCAGTTGTTGTTACAGAAAAGAACATACATGCAATGACACCGGAGGATCCATGTGTGGTCTCTATAGAGAACACACATTTCAATGACACTATGGATCCATAGGTGGTAAGTGAAAAGAACACACATGCAAAATGACTCTGGTTGTTGTTACTAAAAAGAACACATGTGCAATGACTCTGGTGGATCCATGTGAAAAGAACACACATGCAATGACACTGGTGGATCCAAAGGTGGTATGTGAAAAGAATACACATCTCAATGACTCTAGTTGTTACTAAAAAGAACACACATGCAATGACACTGGTGGATCCATGGGTGGATTGTGAAAAGAACACACATGCAATGACACTGGTGGATCCATAGGTGGTATGTGAAAAGAACACACATGCAAAATGACTCTGGTTGTTGTTACTAAAAAGAACACACATGCAATGACACTGGTGGATCCATGTGTGGTCTCTGTAGAGAACACACATTTCAATGACACTGGTGGATAAATATGTGTGACAAGAACACACATGGAATGACTCTGGTTGTTGTTAGTGAAAAGAACACACATGCAATGACACTGGTGTATCCATAGGTGGTATGTATAAAGAACACACATTGCAATGACTCTGGTTGTTGTTACTAAAAAGAACACACATCCAATGACACTGGTGGATCCATGTGTGGATTGTGAAGAGAACACACATGCATTGACTCCAGTTGTTGTTAGTGAAAAGAACATACATGCAATGACACCGGTGGATCCATGTGTGGTCGCTATAGAGTACACACATTTCAATGACACTGGTGGATCCATAGGTGGTATGTGAAAAGAACACACATGCAAAATGACTCGGGTTGTTGTTAGTGAAAAGAACACACATGCAACGACACTGGTGGATCCAAAGGTGGTATGTGAAAAGAACACACATGCAAAATGACTATGGTTGTTGTTACTAAAAAGAACACACATGCAATGACTCTGGTGGATCCATGGGTGGATTGTGAAAAGAACACACATGCAATGACACTGGTGGATCCATATGTGGTACGCGAAAAGAACACACATGCAAAATGACTCTGGTTGTTGTTACTAAAAAGAACACACATGCAATGACTCTGGTGGATCCATGGGTGGATTGTGAAAAGAACACACATGCAATGACACTGGTGGATCCATATGTGGTATGCGAAAAGAACACACATGCAAAATGACTCTGGTTGTTGTTACTAAAAATAACACACATGCAATGACACTGGTGGATCCATGGGTGGATTCTGAAAATAGCACACATGCAATGACACTGGTGGATCCACATGTGGATTGTGAAGAGAACACGCATGCAATGACTCTGGTTGTTGTTACTAAAAAGAACACACATGCAATGACACTGGTGGATCCATGTGTGATCTCTAAAGAGAACACACATTTCAATGACACTGGTGGATCCATAGGTGGTATGTGAAAAGAACACACATGCAAAATGACTCTGGTTGTTGTTACTAAAAAGAACACACGTGCAATGACTCTGGTGGATCCATGTGAAAAGAACACACATGCAATGACACTGGTGGATCCATAGGTGGTATGTGAAAAGAATACACATCTCAATGACTCTGGTTGTTGTTACTAAAAAGAACACACATGCAATGACACTGGTGGATCCATGTGTGGTCTCTGTAGAGAACACACATTTCAATGACACTGGTGGATAAATATGTGTGAAAAGAACACACATGGAATGACTCTGGTTGTTGTTAGTGAAAAGAACACACATGCAATGACACTGGTGTATCCATAGGTGGTATGTGAAAAGAACACACATTGCAATGACTCTGGTTGTTGTTACTAAAAAGAACACACATCCAATGACACTGGTGGATCCATGTGTGGATTGTGAAGAGAACACACATGCAATGACTCCAGTTGTTGTTAGTGAAAAGAACATACATGCAATGACACCGGTGGATCCATGTGTGGTCGCTATAGAGTACACACATTTCAATGACACTGGTGGATCCATAGGTGGTATCTGAAAAGAACACACATGCAAAATGAGTCGGGTTGTTGTTAGTGAAAAGAACACACATGCAACGACACTGGTGGATCCAAAGGTGGTATGTGAAAAGAACACACATGCAAAATGACTCTGGTTGTTGTTACTAAAAAGAACACACATGCAATGACTCTGGTGGATCCATGGGTGGATTGTGAAAAGAACACACATGCAATGACACTGGTGGATCCATATGTGGTATGCGAAAAGAACACACATGCAAAATGACTCTGGTTGTTGTTACTAAAAATAACACACATGCAATGACACTGGTGGATCCATGAGTGGATTATGAAAATAGCACACATGCAATGACATTGGTGGATCCATATGTGGATTGTGAACAGAACACGCATGCAATGACTCTGGTTGTTATTACTAAAAAGAACACACATGCGATGACACTGGTGGATCCATGTGTGATCTCTAAAGAGAACACACATTTCAATGACACTGGTGGATCCATAGGTGCTATGTGAAAAGAACACACATGCAAAATGACTCTGGTTGTTGTTACTAAAAAGAACACACGTGCAATGACTCTGGTGGATCCATGTGAAAAGAACACACATGCAATGACACTTTTGGATCCATAGGTGGTATGTGAAAAGAATACACATCTCAATGACTCTGGTTGTTGTTACTAAAAAGAACACACATGCAATGACACTGGTGGATCCATGGGTGGATTGTGAAAAGAGCACACATGCAATGACACTGGTGGATCCATAGGTGGTATGTGAAAAGAACACACATGCAAAATGACTCTGGTTGTTGTTACTAAAAAGAACACATATGCAATGACACTGGTGGATCCATGTGTGGTCTCTGTAGAGAACACACATTTCAATGACACTGGTGGATAAATATGTGTGAAAAGAACACACATGGAATGACTCTGGTTGTTGTTAGTGAAAAGAACACACATGCAATGACACTGGTGTATCCATAGGTGGTATGTGAAAAGAACACACATTGCAATGACTCTGGTTGTTGTTACTAAAAAGAACACACATGCAATGACACTGGTGGATCCATGGGTGGATTGTGAAAAGAGCACCCATGCAATGACACTAGTGATCCATATGTGGTATGTGAAAAGAACACACATGCAATGACTCTAGTTGTTGTTAGTGAAAAGAATACACATGCAATGACACTGGTGGATCCATGTGTGGTCTCTGAAGAGAGCACACATTTCAATGACTCTTGTTGTTGTTAGTAAAAAGAAAACACATGCAATGACACTGGTGGATACATGTGTGGTCTCTGAAGAGAGCACACATGCAATGTCACTGGTTGTTGTTACTAAAAAGAACAAACATGCAATGACACTGGTGGATCCATAGGTGGTATGTGAAAAGAACACACATGCCAAATGACTCTAGTTGTTGTTACTAAAAAGAACACACATGCAATGACACCGGTGCATCCATGTGTGGATTGTGAAAAGAAGACACATGCAAAATGACTCTGGTTGTTGTTACTAAAAAGAACACACATGCAATGACACCGGTGGATCCATGTGTGGTCTCTGTAGAGAACACACATTTCAATGACACTGGTGGGTCCATATGTGGTATGTGAAAAGAACACACATGCAAAATGACTCTGGTTGTTACTAAAAAGAACACACATGCAATGACACCGGTGGATCCATGGGTGGATTGTGAAAAGAGCACACATGCAATGACACTGGTGGATCCATATGTGGTATGTGAAAAGAACACGCATGCAATGACTCCGGTTGTTGTTACTAAAACGAACACACATGCAATGACACTGGTGGATCCATGTGTGTTCTCTAAAGAGAACACACATGCAAAATGACTCTGGTTATTGTTACTAAAAAGTACATACATGCAATGACTCTGGTGGATCCATGTGAAAAGAACACACATGCAATGACACTGGTGGATCCATAGGTGGTATGTGAAAAGAACACACATGCAAAATGACTCTGGTTGTTGTTACTAAAAAGAACACACATGCAATGACACTGGTGGATCCATGTGTGGTCTCTGTAGAGAATAGACATTTCAATGACACTGGTGGATAAATATGTCGTATGTGAAAAGAACACACATGCAATGACTCTGGTTGTTGTTAGTGAAAAGAACACACATGCAACGCCACTTGTGGATCCATAGGTGGTATGTGAAAAGAACACACATGCAAAATGACTCTAGTTGTTGTTACTAAAAAGAACACACATGCAATGACACTGGTGGATCCATCTGTGGATTGTGAAAAGAACACACATGCAAAATGACTCTGGTTGTTACTAAAAATAACACACATGCAATGACACCGGTGGATCCATGTGTGGTCTCTGTAGAGAACACACATTTCAATGACACTGGTGGATCCATATGTGGTATGTGAAAAGAGCACACATGCAAAATGACTCTGGTTGTTACTAAAAAGAACACACATGCAATGACACTGGTGGATCCATGGGTGGATTGTGAAAAGAGCACCCATGCAATGACACTAGTGATCCATATGTGTTATGTGAAAAGAACACACATGCAATGACTCTGGTTGTTGTTAGTGAAAAGAACACACATGCAATGACAATGGTGGATCCATAGGTGGATTGTGAAAAGAGCACACATGCAATGACACTGGTGGATCCATAGGTGGTATGTGAAAAGAACACACATGCAAAATGACTCTGGTTGTTGTTACTAAAAAGAACACACATGCAATGACACTGGTGGATCCATGTGTGGTCTCTGTAGAGAATAGACATTTCAATGACACTGGTGGATAAATATGTCGTATGTGAAAAGAACACACATGCAATGACTCTGGTTGTTGTTAGTGAAAAGAACACACATGCAACGCCACTTGTGGATCCATAGGTGGTATGTGAAAAGAACACACATGCAAAATGACTCTAGTTGTTGTTACTAAAAAGAACACACATGCAATGACACTGGTGGATCCATCTGTGGATTGTGAAAAGAACACACATGCAAAATGACTCTGGTTATTGTTACTAAAAAGTACATACATGCAATGACTCTGGTGGATCCATGTGAAAAGAACACACATGCAATGACACTGGTGGATCCATAGGTGGTATGTGAAAAGAACACACTTGCAAAATGACTCTGGTTGTTGTTACTAAAAAGAACACACATGCAATGACACTGGTGGATCCATGTGTGGTCTCTGTAGAGAATAGACATTTCAATGACACTGGTGGATAAATATGTCGTATGTGAAAAGAACACACATGCAATGACTCTGGTTGTTGTTAGTGAAAAGAACACACATGCAACGCCACTTGTGGATCCATAGGTGGTATGTGAAAAGAACACACATGCAAAATGACTCTAGTTGTTGTTACTAAAAAGAACACACATGCAATGACACTGGTGGATCCATCTGTGGATTGTGAAAAGAACACACATGCAAAATGACTCTGGTTGTTACTAAAAATAACACACATGCAATGACACCGGTGGATCCATGTGTGGTCTCTGTAGAGAACACACATTTCAATGACACTGGTGGATCCATATGTGGTATGTGAAAAGAGCACACATGCAAAATGACTCTGGTTGTTACTAAAAAGAACACACATGCAATGACACTGGTGGATCCATGGGTGGATTGTGAAAAGAGCACCCATGCAATGACACTAGTGATCCATATGTGTTATGTGAAAAGAACACACATGCAATGACTCTGGTTGTTGTTAGTGAAAAGAACACACATGCAATGACAATGGTGGATCCATAGGTGGATTGTGAAAAGAGCACACATGCAATGACACTGGTGGATCCATAGGTGGTATGTGAAAAGAACACACATGCAAAATGACTCTGGTTGTTGTTACTAAAAAGAACACACATGCAATGACACTGGTGGATCCATGTGTGGTCTCTGTAGAGAATAGACATTTCAATGACACTGGTGGATAAATATGTCGTATGTGAAAAGAACACACATGCAATGACTCTGGTTGTTGTTAGTGAAAAGAACACATGCAACGCCACTTGTGGATCCATAGGTGGTATGTGAAAAGAACACAAATGCAAAATGACTCTAGTTGTTGTTACTAAAAAGAACACACATGCAATGACACTGGTGGATCCATGTGTGGATTGTGAAAAGAACACACATGCAAAATGACTCTGGTTGTTGTTACTAAAAATAACACACATGCAATGACACCGGTGGATCCATGTGTGGTCTCTGTAGAGAACACACATTTCAATGACACTGGTGGATCCATATGTGGTATGTGAAAAGAGCACACATGCAAAATGACTCTGGTTGTTACTAAAAAGAACACACATGCAATGACACTGGTGGATCCATGGGTGGATTGTGAAAAGAACACCCATGCAATGACACTAGTGATCCATATGTGGTATGTGAAAAGAACACACATGCAATGACTCTGGTTGTTGTTAGTGAAAAGAATACACATGCAACGACACTGGTGGATCCATGTGTGGTCTCTGAAGAGAGCACACATTTCAATGACTCTTGTTGTTGTTAGTAAAAAGAAAACACATGCAATGACACTGGTGGATCCATGTGTGGTCTCTGAAGAGAGCACACATGCAATGTCACTGGTTGTTGTTACTAAAAAGAACAAACATGCAATGACACTGGTGGATCCATAGGTGGTATGTGAAAATTACACACATGCAAAATGACTCTAGTTGTTGTTACTAAAATGAACACATATGCAATGACACTGGTGCATCCATGTGTGGATTGTGAAAAGAACACACATGCAAAATGACTCTGGTTGTTGTTACTAAAAAGAACAGACATGCAATGACACAGGTGGATCCATGTGTGGTCTCTGTAGAGAACACACATTTCAATGACACTGGTGGATCCATATGTGGTATGTGAAAAGAACACACATGCAAAATGACTCTGGTTGTTACTAAAAAGAACACACATGCAATGACACCGGCGGATCCATGGGTGGATTGTGTAAAGAGCACACATGCAATGACACTGGTGGATCCATATGTGGTATGTGAAAAGAACACGCATGCAATGACTCCGGTTGTTGTTACTGAAAAGAACACACATGCAATGACACTGGTGGATCCATGTGTGATCTCTAAAGAGAACACACATGCAAAATGACTCTGGTGGATCCATGTGAAAAGAACACACATGCAATGACACTGGTGGATCCATAGGTGGTATGTGAAAAGAACAAACATGCAAAATGACTCTGGTTGTTGTTACTAAAAAGAACACACATGCAATGACACTGGTGGATCCATGTGTGGTCTCTGTAGAGAACAGACATTTCAATGACACTGGTGGATAAATATGTCGTATGTGAAAAGAACACACATGCAATGACTCTGGTTGTTGTTAGTGAAAAGAACACACATGCAACGACACTTGTGGATCCATAGGTGGTATGTGAAAAGAACACACATGCAAAATAACTCTAGTTGTTGTTACTAAAAAGAACACACATGCAATGACACTGGTGGATCCATGTGTGGATTGTGAAAAGAACACACATGCAAAATGACTCTGGTTGTTGTTACTAAAAATAACACACATGCAATGACACCGGTGGATCCATGTGTGGTCTCTGTAGAGAACACACATTTCAATGACACTGGTGGATCCATATGTGGTATGTGAAAAGAACACACATGTAAAATGACTCTGGTTGTTACTAAAAAGAACACACATGCAATGACACAGGTGGATCCATGGGTGGATTTTGAAAAGAGCACACATGCCATGACACTGGTGGATCCATATGTGGTATGTGAAAATAACACGCATGCAATGACTCCGGTTGTTGTTACTGAAAAGAACACACATGCAATGACACCGGTGGGTCCATGTGTGATCTCTAAAGAGAACATACATTTCAATGACACTGGTGGATCCATAGGTGGTATGTGAAAAGGACACACATGCAAAATGACTCTGGTTGTTGTTACTAAAAAGATCACACATGCAATGACACTGGTGGATCCATAGGTGGTATGTGAAAAGAACACACATGCAAAATGACTCTGGTTGTTGTTACTAAAAAGAACACACATGCAATGACACTGGTGGATCCATGTGTGGTCTCTGTAGAGAACACACATTTCAATGACACTGGTGGATAAATATGTGGTATGTGAAAAGAACACACATGCAATGACTCTGGTTGTTGTTAGTGAAAAGAACACACATGCAATGACACTGGTGGATCCATAGGTGGTATGTGAAAAGAACACACATTTCAATGACTCTGGTTGTTGTTACTAAAAAGAACACACATGAAATGACACTGGTGGATCCATGTGTGGATTGTGAAGAGAACACACATGCAATGACTCCAATTGTTGTTAGTGAAAAGAACATACATGCAATGACATCGGTGGATCCATGTGTGGTCTCTGTAGAGAACACACATTTCAATGACACTGGTGGATCTGTATGTGGTATGTGAAAAGAACACACATGCAAAATGACTCTGGTTGTTGTTAGTGAAAAGAACACACATGCAATGACACTGGTGGATCCATAGGTGGTATGTGAAAAGAACACACATGCAAAATGACTCTGGTTGTTGTTACTAAAAAGAAAACACACATGCAATGACTCTAGTGGATCCATGGGTGGATTGTGAAAAGAACACACATGCAATGACACTGGTGGATCCATGTGTGGATTGTGAAGAGAACACACATGCAATGACTCCAGTTGTTGTTAGTGAAAAGAACATACATGCAATGACACCGGTGAATCCATGCGTGGTCTCTGTAGAGAACACACATTTCAATGACACTGGTGGATCCATAGGTGGTATGTGAAGATAACAACATGCAAAATGACTCTGGTGGATCCATGTGAAAAGAACACACATGCAATGACACTGGTCGATCCATAGGTGGTATGTGAAAAGAACAAACATGCAAAATGACTCTGGTTGTTGTTACTAAAAAGTACACACATGCAATGACTCTGGTGGATCCATGTGAAAAGAACACACATGCAATGACACTGGTGGATCCATAGGTGGTATGTGAAAAGAACACACATGCAAAATGACTCTGGTTGTTGTTACTAAAAAGAACACACATGCAATGACACTGGTGGATCCATGTGTGGTCTCTGTAGAGAACAGACATTTCAATGACACTGGTGGATAAATATGTCGTATGTGAAAAGAACACACATGCAATGACTCTGGTTGTTGTTAGTGAAAAGAACACACATGCAACGACACTTGTGGATCCATAGGTGGTATGTGAAAAGAACACACATGCAAAATAACTCTAGTTGTTGTTACTAAAAAGAACACACATGCAATGACACTGGTGGATCCATGTGTGGATTGTGAAAAGAACACACATGCAAAATGACTCTGGTTGTTGTTACTAAAAATAACACACATGCAATGACACCGGTGGATCCATGTGTGGTCTCTGTAGAGAACACACATTTCAATGACACTGGTGGATCCATATGTGGTATGTGAAAAGAACACACATGCAAAATGACTCTGGTTGTTACTAAAAAGAACACACATGCAATGACACTGGTGGATCCATGGGTGGATTTTGAAAAGAGCACACATGCCATGACACTGGTGGATCCATATGTGGTATGTGAAAATAACACGCATGCAATGACTCCGGTTGTTGTTACTGAAAAGAACACACATGCAATGACACCGGTGGGTCCATGTGTGATCTCTAAAGAGAACATACATTTCAATGACACTGGTGGATCCATAGGTGGTATGTGAAAAGGACACACATGCAAAATGACTCTGGTTGTTGTTACTAAAAAGATCACACATGCAATGACACTGGTGGATCCATAGGTGGTATGTGAAAAGAACACACATGCAAAATGACTCTGGTTGTTGTTACTAAAAAGAACAGACATGCAATGACACTGGTGGATCCATGTGTGGTCTCTGTAGAGAACACACATTTCAATGACACTGGTGGATAAATATGTGGTATGTGAAAAGAACACACATGCAATGACTCTGGTTGTTGTTAGTGAAAAGAACACACATGCAATGACACTGGTGGATCCATAGGTGGTATGTCAAAAGAACACACATTTCAATGACTCTGGTTGTTGTTACTAAAAAGAACACACATGAAATGACACTGGTGGATCCATGTGTGGATTGTGAAGAGAACACACATGCAATGACTCCAATTGTTGTTAGTGAAAAGAACATACATGCAATGACATCGGTGGATCCATGTGTGGTCTCTGTAGAGAACACACATTTCAATGACACTGGTGGATCTGTATGTGGTATGTGAAAAGAACACACATGCAAAATGACTCTGGTTGTTGTTAGTGAAAAGAACACACATGCAATGACACTGGTGGATCCATAGGTGGTATGTGAAAATAACACACATGCAAAATGACTCTGGTTGTTGTTACTAAAAAGAAAACACACATGCAATGACTCTAGTGGATCCATGGGTGGATTGTGAAAAGAACACACATGCAATGACACTGGTGGATCCATGTGTGGATTGTGAAGAGAACACACATGCAATGACTCCAGTTGTTGTTAGTGAAAAGAACATACATGCAATGACACCGGTGAATCCATGCGTGGTCTCTGTAGAGAACACACATTTCAATGACACTGGTGGATCCATAGGTGGTATGTGAAAAGAACACACATGCAAAATGACTCTGGTTGTTGTTAGTGAAAAGAACACACATGCAATGACACTGGTGGATCCATAGGTGGTATGTGAAAAGAACACACATGCAAAATGACTCTGGTTGTTGTTACTAAAAAGAACACACATGCAATGACTCTGGTGGATCCATGGGTGGATTGTGAAAAGAACACACATGCAATGACACTGGTGGATCCATGTGTGGATTGTGAAGAGAACACACATGTAATGACTCCAGTTGTTGTTAGAGAAAAGAACATACATGCAATGACACTGGTGGATCCATGTGTGGTCTCTGTAGAGAACACACATTTCAATGACACTGGTGGATCCATATGTGGTATGTGAAAAGAACACACATGCAATGACTCTGGTTGTTGTTAGTGAAAAGAACAAACATGCAATGACATTGGTGGATCCATAGGTGGTATGTGAGAAGAACACACATGCAAAATGACTCTGGTTGTTGTTACTAAAAAGAACACACATGCAATGAAACTGGTGGATCCATAGGTGGATTATTAAATGAACGCACATGCAATGACACTGGTGGATCCATAGGTGGTATGTGAGAAGAACACACATGCAAAATGACTCTGGTTGTTGTTACTAAAAAGAACACACATGCAATGACAATAGTGGATCCATGGGTGGAATGTGAAAATAACACACATGCAATGACACTTGTGGATCCATAGGTGGTATGTGAAAAGAACACACATGCAAAATGACTCGGGTTGTTGTTAGTGAAAAGAACACACATGCAATGACACTGGTGGATCCATAGGTGGTATGTGAAAAGAACACACATGCAAAATGACTCTGGTTGTTGTTACTAAAAAGAACACACATGAAATGACTCTGGTGGATCCATGGGTGGATTGTGAAAAGAACACACATGCAATGACACTGGTGGATCCATGTGTGGATTGTGAAGAGAACACACATGCAATGACTCCAGTTGTTGTTAGTGAAAAGAACATACATGTAATGACACTGGTGGATCCATGTGTGGTCTTTGTAGAGAACACACATTTCAATGACACTGGTGGATCCATAGGTGGTATGTGAAAAGAACACACATGCAAAATGACTCTGGTTGTTACTAAAAAGAACACACATGCAATGACACTGGTGGATCCATGGGTGGATTTTGAAAAGAGCACACATGCCATGACACTGGTGGATCCATATGTGGTATGTGAAAATAACACGCATGCAATGACTCCGGTTGTTGTTACTGAAAAGAACACACATGCAATGACACCGGTGGATCCATGTGTGATCTCTAAAGAGAACATACATTTCAATGACACTGGTGGATCCATAGGTGGTATGTGAAAAGGACACACATGCAAAATGACTCTGGTTGTTGTTACTAAAAAGATCACACATGCAATGACACTGGTGGATCCATAGGTGGTATGTGAAAAGAACACACATGCAAAATGACTCTGGTTGTTGTTACTAAAAAGAACACACATGCAATGACACTGGTGGATCCATGTGTGGTCTCTGTAGAGAACACACATTTCAATGACACTGGTGGATAAATATGTGGTATGTGAAAAGAACACACATGCAATGACTCTGGTTGTTGTTAGTGAAAAGAACACACATGCAATGACACTGGTGGATCCATAGGTGGTATGTGAAAAGAACACACATTTCAATGACTCTGGTTGTTGTTACTAAAAAGAACACACATGAAATGACACTGGTGGATCCATGTGTGGATTGTGAAGAGAACACACATGCAATGACTCCAATTGTTGTTAGTGAAAATAACATACATGCAATGACATCGGTGGATCCATGTGTGGTCTCTGTAGAGAACACACATTTCAATGACACTGGTGGATCTGTATGTGGTATGTGAAAAGAACACACATGCAAAATGACTCTGGTTGTTGTTAGTGAAAAGAACACACATGCAATGACACTGGTGGATCCATAGGTGGTATGTGAAAAGAACACACATGCAAAATGACTCTGGTTGTTGTTACTAAAAAGAAAACACACATGCAATGACTCTAGTGGATCCATGCGTGGATTGTGAAAAGAACACACATGCAATGACACTGGTGGATCCATGTGTGGATTGTGAAGAGAACACACATGCAATGACTCCAGTTGTTGTTAGTGAAAAGAACATACATGCAATGACACCGGTGAATCCATGCGTGGTCTCTGTAGAGAACACACATTTCAATGACACTGGTGGATCCATAGGTGGTATGTGAAAAGAACACACATGCAAAATGACTCTGGTTGTTGTTAGTGAAAAGAACACACATGCAATGACACTGGTGGATCCATAGGTGGTATGTGAAAAGAACACACATGCAAAATGACTCTGGTTGTTGTTACTAAAAAGAACACACATGCAATGACTCTGGTGGATCCATGGGTGGATTGTGAAAAGAACACACATGCAATGACACTGGTGGATCCATGTGTGGATTGTGAAGAGAACACACATGTAATGACTCCAGTTGTTGTTAGAGAAAAGAACATACATGCAATGACACTGGTGGATCCATGTGTGGTCTCTGTAGAGAACACACATTTCAATGACACTGGTGGATCCATATGTGGTATGTGAAAAGAACACACATGCAATGACTCTGGTTGTTGTTAGTGAAAAGAACAAACATGCAATGACATTGGTGGATCCATAGGTGGTATGTGAGAAGAACACACATGCAAAATGACTCTGGTTGTTGTTACTAAAAAGAACGCACATGCAATGAAACTGGTGGATCCATAGGTGGATTATTAAATGAACGCACATGCAATGACACTGGTGGATCCATAGGTGGTATGTGAGAAGAACACACATGCAAAATGACTCTGGTTGTTGTTACTAAAAAGAACACACATGCAATGACAGTAGTGGATCCATGGGTGGATTGTGAAAATAACACACATGCAATGACACTTGTGGATCCATAGGTGGTATGTGAAAAGAACACACATGCAAAATGACTCGGGTTGTTGTTAGTGAAAAGAACACACATGCAATGACACTGGTGGATCCATAGGTGGTATGTGAAAAGAACACACATGCAAAATGACTCTAGTTGTTGTTACTAAAAAGAACACACATGAAATGACTCTGGTGGATCCATGGGTGGATTGTGAAAAGAACACACATGCAATGACACTGGTGGATCCATGTGTGGATTGTGAAGAGAACACACATGCAATGACTCCAGTTGTTGTTAGTGAAAAGAACATACATGTAATGACACTGGTGGTTCCATGTGTGGTCTTTGTAGAGAACACACATTTCAATGACACTGGTGGATCCATAGGTGGTATGTGAAAAGAATACACATGCAAAATGACTCTGGTTGTTGTTACTAAAAAGAACACACATGCAATGACACTGGTGGATCCATGTGTGGATTGTGAAAAGAACACACATGCAAAATGACTCTGGTTGTTGTTACTAAAAATAACACACATGCAATGACACCGGTGGATCCATGTGTGGTCTCTGTAGAGAACACACATTTCAATGACACTGGTGGATCCATATGTGGTATGTGAAAAGAACATACATGCAAAATGACTCTGGTTGTTACTAAAAAGAACACACATGCAATGACACTGGTGGATCCATGGGTGGATTTTGAAAAGAGCACACATGCCATGACACTGGTGGATCCATATGTGGTATGTGAAAATAACACGCATGCAATGACTCCGGTTGTTGTTACTGAAAAGAACACACATGCAATGACACCGGTGGATCCATGTGTGATCTCTAAAGAGAACATACATTTCAATGACACTGGTGGATCCATAGCTGGTATGTGAAAAGGACACACATGCAAAATGACTCTGGTTGTTGTTACTAAAAAGATCACACATGCAATGACACTGGTGGATCCATAGGTGGTATGTGAAAAGAACACACATGCAAAATGACTCTGGTTGTTGTTACTAAAAAGAACACACATGCAATGACACTGGTGGATCCATGTGTGGTCTCTGTAGAGAACACATATTTCAATGACACTGGTGGATAAATATGTGGTATGTGAAAAGAACACACATGCAATGACTCTGGTTGTTGTTAGTGAAAAGAACACACATGCAATGACACTGGTGGATCCTTAGGTGGTATGTGAAAAGAACACACATTTCAATGACTCTGGTTGTTGTTACTAAAAACAACACACATGAAATGACACTGGTGGATCCATGTGTGGATTGTGAAGAGAACACACATGCAATGACTCCAATTGTTGTTAGTGAAAAGAACATACATGCAATGACATCGGTGGATCCATGTGTGGTCTCTGTAGAGAATACACATTTCAATGACACTGGTGGATCTGTATGTGGTATGTGAAAAGAACACACATGCAAAATGACTCTGGTTGTTGTTAGTGAAAAGAACACACATGCAATGACACTGGTGGATCCATAGGTGGTATGTGAAAAGAACACACATGCAAAATGACTCTGGTTGTTGTTACTAAAAAGAAAACACACATGCAATGACTCTAGTGGATCCATGGGTGGATTGTGAAAAGAACACACATGCAATGACACTGGTGGATCCATGTGTGGATTGTGAAGAGAACACACATGCAATGACTCCAGTTGTTGTTAGTGAAAAGAACATACATGCAATGACACCGGTGAATCCATGCGTGGTCTCTGTAGAGAACACACATTTCAATGACACTGGTGGATCCATAGGTGGTATGTGAAAAGAACACACATGCAAAATGACTCTGGTTGTTGTTAGTGAAAAGAACACACATGCAATGACACTGGTGGATCCATAGGTGGTATGTGAAAAGAACACACATGCAAAATGACTCTGGTTGTTGTTACTAAAAAGAACACACATGCAATGACTCTGGTGGATCCATGGGTGGATTGTGAAAAGAATACACATGCAATGACACTGGTGGATCCATGTGTGGTCTCTGAAGAGAGCACACATTTCAATGACTCTTGTTGTTGTTAGTAAAAAGAAAACACATGCAATGACACTGGTGGATCCATGTGTGGTCTCTGAAGAGAGCACACATGCAATGTCACTGGTTGTTGTTACTAAAAAGAACAAACATGCAATGACACTGGTGGATCCATAGGTGGTATGTGAAAATTACACACATGCAAAATGACTCTAGTTGTTGTTACTAAAATGAACACACATGCAATGACACTGGTGCATCCATGTGTGGATTGTGAAAAGAACACACATGCAAAATGACTCTGGTTGTTGTTACTAAAAAGAACAGACATGCAATGACACAGGTGGATCCATGTGTGGTCTCTGTAGAGAACACACATTTCAATGACACTGGTGGATCCATATGTGGTATGTGAAAAGAACACACATGCAAAATGACTCTGGTTGTTACTAAAAAGAACACACATGCAATGACACCGGTGGATCCATGGGTGGATTGTGTAAAGAGCACACATGCAATGACACTGGTGGATCCATATGTGGTATGTGAAAAGAACACGCATGCAATGACTCCGTTTGTTGTTACTGAAAAGAACACACATGCAATGACACTGGTGGATCCATGTGTGATCTCTAAAGAGAACACACATGCAAAATGACTCTGGTGGATCCATGTGAAAAGAACACACATGCAATGACACTGGTGGATCCATAGGTGGTATGTGAAAAGAACAAACATGCAAAATGACTCTGGTTGTTGTTACTAAAAAGAACACACATGCAATGACACTGGTGGATCCATGTGTGGTCTCTGTAGAGAACAGACATTTCAATGACACTGGTGGATAAATATGTCGTATGTGAAAAGAACACACATGCAATGACTCTGGTTGTTGTTAGTGAAAAGAACACACATGCAACGACACTTGTGGATCCATAGGTGGTATGTGAAAAGAACACACATGCAAAATAACTCTAGTTGTTGTTACTAAAAAGAACACACATGCAATGACACTGGTGGATCCATGTGTGGATTGTGAAAAGAACACACATGCAAAATGACTCTGGTTGTTGTTACTAAAAATAACACACATGCAATGACACCGGTGGATCCATGTGTGGTCTCTGTAGAGAACACACATTTCAATGACACTGGTGGATCCATATGTGGTATGTGAAAAGAACACACATGCAAAATGACTCTGGTTGTTACTAAAAAGAACACACATGCAATGACACAGGTGGATCCATGGGTGGATTTTGAAAAGAGCACACATGCCATGACACTGGTGGATCCATATGTGGTATGTGAAAATAACACGCATGCAATGACTCCGGTTGTTGTTACTGAAAAGAACACACATGCAATGACACCGATGGGTCCATGTGTGATCTCTAAAGAGAACATACATTTCAATGACACTGGTGGATCCATAGGTGGTATGTGAAAAGGACACACATGCAAAATGACTCTGGTTGTTGTTACTAAAAAGATCACACATGCAATGACACTGGTGGATCCATAGGTGGTATGTGAAAAGAACACACATGCAAAATGACTCTGGTTGTTGTTACTAAAAAGAACACACATGCAATGACACTGGTGGATCCATGTGTGGTCTCTGTAGAGAACACACATTTCAATGACACTGGTGGATAAATATGTGGTATGTGAAAAGAACACACATGCAATGACTCTGGTTGTTGTTAGTGAAAAGAACACACATGCAATGACACTGGTGGATCCATAGGTGGTATGTGAAAAGAACACACATTTCAATGACTCTGGTTGTTGTTACTAAAAAGAACACACATGAAATGACACTGGTGGATCCATGTGTGGATTGTGAAGAGAACACACATGCAATGACTCCAATTGTTGTTAGTGAAAAGAACATACATGCAATGACATCGGTGGATCCATGTGTGGTCTCTGTAGAGAACACACATTTCAATGACACTGGTGGATCTGTATGTGGTATGTGAAAAGAACACACATGCAAAATGACTCTGGTTGTTGTTAGTGAAAAGAACACACATGCAATGACACTGGTGGATCCATAGGTGGTATGTGAAAAGAACACACATGCAAAATGACTCTGGTTGTTGTTACTAAAAAGAAAACACACATGCAATGACTCTAGTGGATCCATGGGTGGATTGTGAAAAGAACACACATGCAATGACACTGGTGGATCCATGTGTGGATTGTGAAGAGAACACACATGCAATGACTCCAGTTGTTGTTAGTGAAAAGAACATACATGCAATGACACCGGTGAATCCATGCGTGGTCTCTGTAGAGAACACACATTTCAATGACACTGGTGGATCCATAGGTGGTATGTGAAGAGAACACACATGCAAAATGACTCTGGTGGATCCATGTGAAAAGAACAGACATGCAATGACACTGGTCGATCCATAGGTGGTATGTGAAAAGAACAAACATGCAAAATGACTCTGGTTGTTGTTACTAAAAAGTACACACATGCAATGACTCTGGTGGATCCATGTGAAAAGAACACACATGCAATGACACTGGTGGATCCATAGGTGGTATGTGAAAAGAACACACATGCAAAATGACTCTTGTTGTTGTTACTAAAAAGAACACACATGCAATGACACTGGTGGATCCATGTGTGGTCTCTGTAGAGAACAGACATTTCAATGACACTGGTGGATAAATATGTCGTATGTGAAAAGAACACACATGCAATGACTCTGGTTGTTGTTAGTGAAAAGAACACACATGCAACGACACTTGTGGATCCATAGGTGGTATGTGAAAAGAACACACATGCAAAATAACTCTAGTTGTTGTTACTAAAAAGAACACACATGCAATGACACTGGTGGATCCATGTGTGGATTGTGAAAAGAACACACATGCAAAATGACTCTGGTTGTTGTTACTAAAAATAACACACATGCAATGACACCGGTGGATCCATGTGTGGTCTCTGTAGAGAACACACATTTCAATGACACTGGTGGATCCATATGTGGTATGTGAAAAGAACACACATGCAAAATGACTCTGGTTGTTACTAAAAAGAACACACATGCAATGACACTGGTGGATCCATGGGTGGATTTTGAAAAGAGCACACATGCCATGACACTGGTGGATCCATATGTGGTATGTGAAAATAACACGCATGCAATGACTCCGGTTGTTGTTACTGAAAAGAACACACATGCAATGACACCGGTGGGTCCATGTGTGATCTCTAAAGAGAACATACATTTCAATGACACTGGTGGATCCATAGGTGGTATGTGAAAAGGACACACATGCAAAATGACTCTGGTTGTTGTTACTAAAAAGATCACACATGCAATGACACTGGTGGATCCATAGGTGGTATGTGAAAAGAACACACATGCAAAATGACTCTGGTTGTTGTTACTAAAAAGAACACACATGCAATGACACTGGTGGATCCATGTGTGGTCTCTGTAGAGAACACACATTTCAATGACACTGGTGGATAAATATGTGGTATGTGAAAAGAACACACATGCAATGACTCTGGTTGTTGTTAGTGAAAAGAACACACATGCAATGACACTGGTGGATCCATAGGTGGTATGTGAAAAGAACACACATTTCAATGACTCTGGTTGTTGTTACTAAAAAGAACACACATGAAATGACACTGGTGGATCCATGTGTGGATTGTGAAGAGAACACACATGCAATGACTCCAATTGTTGATAGTGAAAAGAACATACATGCAATTACATCGGTGGATCCATGTGTGGTCTCTGTAGAGAACACACATTTCAATGACACTGGTGGATCTGTATGTGGTATGTGAAAAGAACACACATGCAAAATGACTCTGGTTGTTGTTAGTGAAAAGAACACACATGCAATGACACTGGTGGATCCATAGGTGGTATGTGAAAAGAACACACATGCAAAATGACTCTGGTTGTTGTTACTAAAAAGAAAACACACATGCAATGACTCTAGTGGATCCATGGGTGGATTGTGAAAAGAACACACATGCAATGACACTGGTGGATCCATGTGTGGATTGTGAAGAGAACACACATGCAATGACTCCAGTTGTTGTTAGTGAAAAGAACATACATGCAATGACACCGGTGAATCCATGCGTGGTCTCTGTAGAGAACACACATTTCAATGACACTGGTGGATCCATAGGTGGTATGTGAAAAGAACACACATGCAAAATGACTCTGGTTGTTGTTAGTGAAAAGAACACACATGCAATGACACTGGTGGATCCATAGGTGGTATGTGAAAAGAACACACATGCAAAATGACTCTGGTTGTTGTTACTAAAAAGAACACACATGCAGTGACTCTGGTGGATCCATGGGTGGATTGTGAAAAGAACACACATGCAATGACACTGGTGGATCCATGTGTGGATTGTGAAGAGAACACACATGTAATGACTCCAGTTGTTGTTAGAGAAAAGAACATACATGCAATGACACTGGTGGATCCATGTGTGGTCTCTGTAGAGAACACACATTTCAATGACACTGGTGGATCCATATGTGGTATGTGAAAAGAACACACATGCAATGACTCTGGTTGTTGTTAGTGAAAAGAACAAACATGCAATGACATTGGTGGATCCATAGGTGGTATGTGAGAAGAACACACATGCAAAATGACTCTGGTTGTTGTTACTAAAAAGAACACACATGCAATGAAACTGGTGGATCCATAGGTGGATTATTAAATGAACGCACATGCAATGACACTGGTGGATCCATAGGTGGTATGTGAGAAGAACACACATGCAAAATGACTCTGGTTGTTGTTACTAAAAAGAACACACATGCAATGACAGTAGTGGATCCATGGGTGGATTGTGAAAATAACACACATGCAATGACACTTGTGGATCCATAGGTGGTATGTGAAAAGAACACACATGCAAAATGACTCGGGTTGTTGTTAGTGAAAAGAACACACATGCAATGACACTGGTGGATCCATAGGTGGTATGTGAAAAGAACACACATGCAAAATGACTCTGGTTGTTGTTACTAAAAAGAACACACATGAAATGTCTCTGGTGGATCCATGGGTGGATTGTGAAAAGAACACACATGCAATGACACTGGTGGATCCATGTGTGGATTGTGAAGAGAACACACATGCAATGACTCCAGTTGTTGTTAGTGAAAAGAACATACATGTAATGACACTGGTGGATCCATGTGTGGTCTTTGTAGAGAACACACATTTCAATGACACTGGTGGATCCATAGGTGGTATGTGAAAAGAACACACATGCAAAATGACTCTGGTTGTTACTAAAAAGAACACACATGCAATGACACTGGTGGATCCATGGGTGGATTTTGAAAAGAGCACACATGCCATGACACTGGTGGATCCATATGTGGTATGTGAAAATAACACGCATGCAATGACTCCGGTTGTTGTTACTGAAAAGAACACACATGCAATGACACCGGTGGATCCATGTGTGATCTCTAAAGAGAACATACATTTCAATGACACTGGTGGATCCATAGGTGGTATGTGAAAAGGACACACATGCAAAATGACTCTGGTTGTTGTTACTAAAAAGATCACACATGCAATGACACTGGTGGATCCATAGGTGGTATGTGAAAAGAACACACATGCAAAATGACTCTGGTTGTTGTTACTAAAAAGAACACACATGCAATGACACTGGTGGATCCATGTGTGGTCTCTGTAGAGAACACACATTTCAATGACACTGGTGGATAAATATGTGGTATGTGAAAAGAACACACATGCAATGACTCTGGTTGTTGTTAGTGAAAACAACACACATGCAATGACACTGGTGGATCCATAGGTGGTATGTGAAAAGAACACACATTTCAATGACTCTGGTTGTTGTTACTAAAAAGAACACACATGAAATGACACTGGTGGATCCATGTGTGGATTGTGAAGAGAACACACATGCAATGACTCCAATTGTTGTTAGTGAAAAGAACATACATGCAATGACATCGGTGGATCCATGTGTGGTCTCTGTAGAGAACACACATTTCAATGACACTGGTGGATCTATATGTGGTATGGGAAAAGAACACACATGCAAAATGACTCTGGTTGTTGTTAGTGAAAAGAACACACATGCAATGACACTGGTGGATCCATGTGTGGTCTCTGTAGAGAACACACATTTCAATGACACTGGTGGATCCATATGTGGTATGTGAAAAGAACACACATGCAAAATGACTCTGGTTGTTACTAAAAAGAACACACATGCAATGACACTGGTGGATCCATGGGTGGATTTTGAAAAGAGCACACATGCCATGACACTGGTGGATCCATATGTGGTATGTGAAAATAACACGCATGCAATGACTCCGGTTGTTGTTACTGAAAAGAACACACATGCAATGACACCGGTGGGTCCATGTGTGATCTCTAAAGAGAACATACATTTCAATGACACTGGTGGATCCATAGGTGGTATGTGAAAAGGACACACATGCAAAATGACTCTGGTTGTTGTTACTAAAAAGATCACACATGCAATGACACTGGTGGATCCATAGGTGGTATGTGAAAAGAACACACATGCAAAATGACTCTGGTTGTTGTTACTAAAAAGAACACACATGCAATGACACTGGTGGATCCATGTGTGGTCTCTGTAGAGAACACACATTTCAATGACACTGGTGGATAAATATGTGTTATGTGAAAAGAACACACATGCAATGACTCTGGTTGTTGTTAGTGAAAAGAACACACATGCAATGACACTGGTGGATCCATAGGTGGTATGTGAAAAGAACACACATTTCAATGACTCTGGTTGTTGTTACTAAAAAGAACACACATGAAATGACACTGGTGGATCCATGTGTGGATTGTGAAGAGAACACACATGCAATGACTCCAATTGTTGTTAGTGAAAAGAACATACATGCAATGACATCGGTGGATCCATGTGTGGTCTCTGTAGAGAACACACATTTCAATGACACTGGTGGATCTGTATGTGGTATGGGAAAAGAACACACATGCAAAATGACTCTGGTTGTTGTTAGTGAAAAAAACACACATGCAATGACACTGGTGGATCCATAGGTGGTATGTGAAAAGAACACACATGCAAAATGACTCTGGTTGCTGTTACTAAAAAGAAAACACACATGCAATGACTCTAGTGGATCCATGGGTGGATTGTGAAAAGAACACACATGCAATGACACTGGTGGATCCATGTGTGGATTGTGAAGAGAACACACATGCAATGACTCCAGTTGTTGTTAGTGAAAAGAACATACATGCAATGACACCGGTGAATCCATGCGTGGTCTCTGTAGAGAACACACATTTCAATGACACTGGTGGATCCATAGGTGGTATGTGAAAAGAACACACATGCAAAATGACTCTGGTTGTTGTTAGTGAAAAGAACACACATGCAATGACACTGGTGGATCCATAGGTGGTATGTGAAAAGAACACACATGCAAAATGACTCTGGTTGTTGTTACTAAAAAGAACACACATGCAATGACTCTGGTGGATCCATGGGTGGATTGTGAAAAGAACACACATGCAATGACACTGGTGGATCCATGTGTGGATTGTGAAGAGAACACACATGTAATGACTCCAGTTGTTGTTAGAGAAAAGAACATACATGCAATGACACTGGTGGATCCATGTGTGGTCTCTGTAGAGAACACACATTTCAATGACACTGGTGGATCCATATGTGGTATGTGAAAAGAACACACATGCAATGACTCTGGTTGTTGTTAGTGAAAAGAACAAACATGCAATGACATTGGTGGACCCATAGGTGGTATGTGAGAAGAACACACATGCAAAATGACTCTGGTTGTTGTTACTAAAAAGAACGCACATGCAATGAAACTGGTGGATCCATAGGTGGATTATTAAATGAACGCACATGCAATGACACTGGTGGATCCATAGGTGGTATGTGAGAAGAACACACATGCAAAATGACTCTGGTTGTTGTTACTAAAAAGAACACACATGCAATGACAGTAGTGGATCCATGGGTGGATTGTGAAAATAACACACATGCAATGACACTTGTGGATCCATAGGTGGTATGTGAAAAGAACACACATGCAAAATGACTCGGGTTGTTGTTAGTGAAAAGAACACACATGCAATGACACCGGTGGATCCATAGGTGGTATGTGAAAAGAACACACATGCAAAATGACTCTAGTTGTTGTTACTAAAAAGAACACACATGAAATGACTCTGGTGGATCCATGGGTGGATTGTGAAAAGAACACACATGCAATGACACTGGTGGATCCATGTGTGGATTGTGAAGAGAACACACATGCAATGACTCCAGTTGTTGTTAGTGAAAAGAACATACATGTAATGACACTGGTGGTTCCATGTGTGGTCTTTGTAGAGAACACACATTTCAATGACACTGGTGGATCCATAGGTGGTATGTGAAAAGAATACACATGCAAAATGACTCTGGTTGTTGTTACTAAAAAGAACACACATGCAATGACACTGGTGGATCCATGTGTGGATTGTGAAAAGAACAGACATGCAAAATGACTCTGGTTGTTGTTACTAAAAATAACACACATGCAATGACACCGGTGGATCCATGTGTGGTCTCTGTAGAGAACACACATTTCAATGACACTGGTGGATCCATATGTGGTATGTGAAAAGAACATACATGCAAAATGACTCTGGTTGTTACTAAAAAGAACACACATGCAATGACACTGGTGGATCCATGGGTGGATTTTGAAAAGAGCACACATGCCATGACACTGGTGGATCCATATGTGGTATGTGAAAATAACACGCATGCAATGACTCCGGTTGTTGTTACTGAAAAGAACACACATGCAATGACACCGGTGGATCCATGTGTGATCTCTAAAGAGAACATACATTTCAATGACACTGGTGGATCCATAGCTGGTATGTGAAAAGGACACACATGCAAAATGACTCTGGTTGTTGTTACTAAAAAGATCACACATGCAATGACACTGGTGGATCCATAGGTGGTATGTGAAAAGAACACACATGCAAAATGACTCTGGTTGTTGTTACTAAAAAGAACACACATGCAATGACACTGGTGGATCCATGTGTGGTCTCTGTAGAGAACACACATTTCAATGACACTAGTGGATAAATATGTGGTATGTGAAAAGAACACACATGCAATGACTCTGGTTGTTGTTAGTGAAAAGAACACACATGCAATGACACTGGTGGATCCTTAGGTGGTATGTGAAAAGAACACACATTTCAATGACTCTGGTTGTTGTTACTAAAAAGAACACACAAGAAATGACACTGGTGGATCCATGTGTGGATTGTGAAGAGAACACACATGCAATGACTCCAATTGTTGTTAGTGAAAAGAACATACATGCAATGACATCGGTGGATCCATGTGTGGTCTCTGTAGAGAACACACATTTCAATGACACTGGTGGATCTGTATGTGGTATGTGAAAAGAACACACATGCAAAATGACTCTGGTTGTTGTTAGTGAAAATAACACACATGCAATGACACTGGTGGATCCATAGGTGGTATGTGAAAAGAACACACATGCAAAATGACTCTGGTTGTTGTTACTAAAAAGAAAACACACATGCAATGACTCTAGTGGATCCATGGGTGGATTGTGAAAAGAACACACATGCAATGACACTGGTGGATCCATGTGTGGATTGTGAAGAGAACACACATGCAATGACTCCAGTTGTTGTTAGTGAAAAGAACATACATGCAATGACACCGGTGAATCCATGCGTGGTCTCTGTAGAGAACACACATTTCAATGACACTGGTGGATCCATAGGTGGTATGTGAAAAGAACACACATGCAAAATGACTCTGGTTGTTGTTAGTGAAAAGAACACACATGCAATGACACTGGTGGATCCATAGGTGGTATGTGAAAAGAACACACATGCAAAATGACTCTGGTTGTTGTTACTAAAAAGAACACACATGCAATGACTCTGGTGGATCCATGGGTGGATTGTGAAAAGAACACACATGCAATGACACTGGTGGATCCATGTGTGGATTGTGAAGAGAACACACATGTAATGACTCCAGTTGTTGTTAGAGAAAAGAACATACATGCAATGACACTGGTGGATCCATGTGTGGTCTCTGTAGAGAACACACATTTCAATGACACTGGTGGATCCATATGTGGTATGTGAAAAGAACACACATGCAATGACTCTAGTTGTTGTTAGTGAAAAGAACAAACATGCAATGACATTGGTGGATCCATAGGTGGTATGTGAGAAGAACACACATGCAAAATGACTCTGGTTGTTGTTACTAAAAAGAACACACATGCAATGAAACTGGTGGATCCATAGGTGGATTATTAAATGAACGCACATGCAATGACACTGGTGGATCCATAGGTGGTATGTGAGAAGAACACACATGCAAAATGACTCTGGTTGTTGTTACTAAAAAGAACACACATGCAATGACAGTAGTGGATCCATGGGTGGATTGTGAAAATAACACACATGCAATGACACTTGTGGATCCATAGGTGGTATGTGAAAAGAACACACATGCAAAATGACTCGGGTTGCTGTTAGTGAAAAGAACACACATGCAATGACACTGGTGGATCCATAGGTGGTATGTGAAAAGAACACACATGCAAATGACTCTGGTTGTTGTTACTAAAAAGAACACACATGAAATGACTCTGCTGGATCCATGGGTGGATTGTGAAAAGAACACACATGCAATGACACTGGTGGATCCATGTGTGGATTGTGAAGAGAACACACATGCAATGACTCCAGTTGTTGTTAGTGAAAAGAACATACATGTAATGACACTGGTGGATCCATGTGTGGTCTTTGTAGAGAACACACATTTCAATGACACTGGTGGATCCATAGGTGGTATGTGAAAAGAACACACATGCAAAATGACTCTGGTTGTTACTAAAAAGAACACACATGCAATGACACTGGTGGATCCATGGGTGGATTTTGAAAAGAGCACACATGCCATGACACTGGTGGATCCATATGTGGTATGTGAAAATAACACGCATGCAATGACTCCGGTTGTTGTTACTGAAAAGAACACACATGCAATGACACCGGTGGATCCATGTGTGATCTCTAAAGAGAACATACATTTCAATGACACTGGTGGATCCATAGGTGGTATGTGAAAAGGACACACATGCAAAATGACTCTGGTTGTTGTTACTAAAAAGATCACACATGCAATGACACTAGTGGATCCATAGGTGGTATGTGAAAAGAACACACATGCAAAATGACTCTGGTTGTTGTTACTAAAAGAACACACATGCAATGACACTGGTGGATCCATGTGTGGTCTCTGTAGACAACACACATTTCAATGACACTGGTGGATAAATATGTGGTATGTGAAAAGAACACACATGCAATGACTCTGGTTGTTGTTAGTGAAAACAACACACATGCAATGACACTGGTGGATCCATAGGTGGTATGTGAAAAGAACACACATTTCAATGACTCTGGTTGTTGTTACTAAAAAGAACACACATGAAATGACACTGGTGGATCCATGTGTGGATTGTGAAGAGAACACACATGCAATGACTCCAATTGTTGTTAGTGAAAAGAACATACATGCAATGACATCGGTGGATCCATGTGTGGTCTCTGTAGAGAACACACATTTCAATGACACTGGTGGATCTGTATGTGGTATGGGAAAAGAACACACATGCAAAATGACTCTGGTTGTTGTTAGTGAAAAGAACACACATGCAATGACACTGGTGGATCCATAGGTGGTATGTGAAAAGAACACACATGCAAAATGACTCTGGTTGTTGTTACTAAAAAGAAAACACACATGCAATGACTCTAGTGGATCCATGGGTGGATTGTGAAAAGAACACACATGCAATGACACTGGTGGATCCATGTGTGGATTGTGAAGAGAACACACATGCAATGACTCCAGTTGTTGTTAGTGAAAAGAACATACATGCAATGACACCGGTGAATCCATGCGTGGTCTCTGTAGAGAACACACATTTCAATGACACTGGTGGATCCATAGGTGGTATGTGAAAAGAACACACATGCAAAATGACTCTGGTTGTTGTTAGTGAAAAGAACACACATGCAATGACACTGGTGGATCCATAGGTGGTATGTGAAAAGAACACACATGCAAAATGACTTTGGTTGTTGTTACTAAAAAGAACACACATGCAATGACTCTGGTGGATCCATGGGTGGATTGTGAAAACAACACACATGCAATGATACTGGTGGATCCATGTGTGGATTGTGAAGAGAACACACATGTAATGACTCCAGTTGTTGTTAGAGAAAAGAACATACATGCAATGACACTGGTGGATCCATGTGTGGTCTCTGTAGAGAACACACATTTCAATGACACTGGTGGATCCATATGTGGTATGTGAAAAGAACACACATGCAATGACTCTGGTTGTTGTTAGTGAAAAGAACAAACATGCAATGACATTGGTGGATCCATAGGTGGTATGTGAGAAGAACACACATGCAAAATGACTCTGGTTGTTGTTACTAAAAAGAACGCACATGCAATGAAACTGGTGGATCCATAGGTGGATTATTAAATGAACGCACATGCAATGACACTGGTGGATCCATAGGTGGTATGTGAGAAGAACACACATGCAAAATGACTCTGGTTGTTGTTACTAAAAAGAACACACATGCAATGACAGTAGTGGATCCATGGGTGGATTGTGAAAATAACACACATGCAATGACACTTGTGGATCCATAGGTGGTATGTGAAAAGAACACACATGCAAAATGACTCGGGTTGTTGTTAGTGAAAAGAACACACATGCAATGACACCGGTGGATCCATAGGTGGTATGTGAAAAGAACACACATGCAAAATGACTCTAGTTGTTGTTACTAAAAAGAACACACATGAAATGACTCTGGTGGATCCATGGGTGGATTGTGAAAAGAACACACATGCAATGACACTGGTGGATCCATGTGTGGATTGTGAAGAGAACACACATGCAATGACTCCAGTTGTTGTTAGTGAAAAGAACATACATGTAATGACACTGGTGGTTCCATGTGTGGTCTTTGTAGAGAACACACATTTCAATGACACTGGTGGATCCATAGGTGGTATGTGAAAAGAATACACATGCAAAATGACTCTGGTTGTTGTTACTAAAAAGAACACACATGCAATGACACTGGTGGATCCATGTGTGGATTGTGAAAAGAACAGACATGCAAAATGACTCTGGTTGTTGTTACTAAAAATAACACACATGCAATGACACCGGTGGATCCATGTGTGGTCTCTGTAGAGAACACACATTTCAATGACACTGGTGGATCCATATGTGGTATGTGAAAAGAACATAGATGCAAAATGACTCTGGTTGTTACTAAAAAGAACACACATGCAATGACACTGGTGGATCCATGGGTGGATTTTGAAAAGAGCACACATGCCATGACACTGGTGGATCCATATGTGGTATGTGAAAATAACACGCATGCAATGACTCCGGTTGTTATTACTGAAAAGAACACACATGCAATGACACCGGTGGATCCATGTGTGATCTCTAAAGAGAACATACATTTCAATGACACTGGTGGATCCATAGGTGGTATGTGAAAAGGACACACATGCAAAATGACTCTGGTTGTTGTTACTAAAAAGATCACACATGCAATGACACTGGTGGATCCATAGGTGGTATGTGAAAAGAACACACATGCAAAATGACTCTGGTTGTTGTTACTAAAAAGAACACACATGCAATGACACTGGTGGATCCATGTGTGGTCTCTGTAGAGAACACACATTTCAATGACACTGGTGGATAAATATGTGGTATGTGAAAAGAACACACATGCAATGACTCTGGTTGTTGTTAGTGAAAAGAACACACATGCAATGACACTGGTGGATCCTTAGGTGGTATGTGAAAAGAACACACATTTCAATGACTCTGGTTGTTGTTACTAAAAAGAACACACAAGAAATGACACTGGTGGATCCATGTGTGGATTGTGAAGAGAACACACATGCAATGACTCCAATTGTTGTTAGTGAAAAGAACATACATGCAATGACATCGGTGGATCCATGTGTGGTCTCTGTAGAGAACACACATTTCAATGACACTGGTGGATCTGTATGTGGTATGTGAAAAGAACACACATGCAAAATGACTCTGGTTGTTGTTAGTGAAAAGAACACACATGCAATGACACTGGTGGATCCATAGGTGGTATGTGAAAAGAACACACATGCAAAATGACTCTGGTTGTTGTTACTAAAAAGAAAACACACATGCAATGACTCTAGTGGATCCATGGGTGGATTGTGAAAAGAACACACATGCAATGACACTGGTGGATCCATGTGTGGATTGTGAAGAGAACACACATGCAATGACTCCAGTTGTTGTTAGTGAAAAGAACATACATGCAATGACACCGGTGAATCCATGCGTGGTCTCTGTAGAGAACACACATTTCAATGACACTGGTGGATCCATAGGTGGTATGTGAAAAGAACACACATGCAAAATGACTCTGGTTGTTGTTAGTGAAAAGAACACACATGCAATGACACTTGTGGATCCATAGGTGGTATGTGAAAAGAACACACATGCAAAATGACTCGGGTTGTTGTTAGTGAAAAGAACAAACATGCAATGACACTGGTGGATCCATAGGTGGTATGTGAAAAGAACACACATGCAAAATGACTCTGGTTGTTGTTACTAAAAAGAACACACATGAAATGACTCTGGTGGATCCATGGGTGGATTGTGAAAAGAACACACATGCAATGACACTGGTGGATCCATGTGTGGATTGTGAAGAGAACACACATGCAATGACTCCAGTTGTTGTTAGTGAAAAGAACATACATGTAATGACACTGGTGGATCCATGTGTGGTCTTTGTAGAGAACACACATTTCAATGACACTGGTGGATCCATAGGTGGTATGTGAAAAGAATACACATGCAAAATGACTCTGGTTGTTGTTACTAAAAAGAACACACATGCAATGACACTGGTGGATCCATGGGTGGATTGTGAAAAGAGCACACATGCAATGACATTGGTGATCCATATGTGGTATGTGAAAAGAACACACATGCAATGACTCTGGTTGTTGTTGGTGAAAAGAACACACATGCAATGACACTGGTGGATCCATGTGTGGTCTCTGAAGAGAGCACACATTTCAATGCCTCTTGTTGTTAGTAAATAGAAAACACATGCAATGACACTGGTGGATCCATGTGTGGTCTTTGAAGAGAGCACACATGCAGTGTCACTGGTTGTTGTTACTAAAAAGAACACACATGCAATGACACTGGTGGATCCATAGGTGGATTGTGAAGAGAACACATATCCAAAATGACTCTGGTTGTTGTTACTAAAAAGAACACACATGTAATGACACTGGTGGATCCATAGGTGGTATGTGAAAAGAACACACATGCAAAATGACTCTAGTTGTTGTTACTAAAAAGAACACACATGAAGTGACACTGGTGGATCCATGTGTGGATTGTGAAAAGAACACGCATGCAAAATGACTCTGGTTGTTTTTACTAAAAAGAACACACATGCAATGACACCGGTGGATCCATGTGTGGTCTCTGTAGAGAACACACATTTCAATGACACTGGTGGATCCATATGTGGTATGTGAAAAGAACACACATGCAAAATGAATGTGGTTGTTACTAAAAAGAACACACATGCAATGACACTGGTGGATCCATGGGTGGATTGTGAAAAGAGCACACATGCAATGACACTGGTGGAACCATATGTGGTATGTGAAAAGAACACGCATGCAATGACTCCGGTTGTTGTTACTGAAAAGAACACACACACAATGACACTAGTGGATCCATGTGTGGATTGTGAAGAGAACACACATGCAATGTCTCCAGCTGTTGTTAGTGAAAAGAACATACATGCAATGACACCGGTGTATCCATGTGTGCTCTCTGTAGAGAACACACATTTCAATGACACTGGTGGATCCATACGTGGTATGTGAAAAGAACACACATGTAAAATGACTCTGGTTGTAGTTAGTGAAAAGAACACACATACAATAACACTGGTGGATCCATAGGTGGTCTATGAAAAGAACACACATGCAAAATGACTCTGGTTGTCGTTACTAAAAAGAACACACATGCAATGACTCTGCCGGATCCATGGGTGGATTGTGAAAAGAACAGACATGCAATGACACTGGTGGATCCATGTGTGGATTGTGAAGAGAACACACATGCAATGACTCCAATTGTTGTTAGAGAAAAGAACATACATGCAATGACACCGGTGGATCCATGCGTGGTCTCTGTAGAGAACACACATTTCAATGACACTGGTGGATCCATAGGTGGTATGTGAAAATAACACACATGCAAAATGACTCTGGTTGTTGTTAGTGAAAAGAACACACATGCAATGACACTGGTGGATCCATAGGTGGTATGTGAAAAGATAACACATGCAAAATGACTCTGGTTGTTGTTACTAAAAAGAACACACATGCAATGACTCTGGTGGATCCATGGGTGGATTGTGAAAAGAACACACGTGCAATGACACTGGTGGATCCATAGGTGGTATGTGAAAAGAACACACATGCAAAATGACTCTGGTTGTTGTTACTAAAAAGAACATACATGCAATGACACTGGTGGATCCATGTGTGGTCTCTGTAGAGAACACATTTCAATGACACTGGTGGATCCATATGTGGTATTTGAAAAGAACACACATGCAATGACTCTTTTTGTTGTTAGTGAAAAGAACACACATGCAATGACACTGGTGGATCCATAGGTGGTATGTGAGAAGAACACACATGCAAAATGACTCTGGTTGTTGTTACTAAAAAGAACACACATTCAATGATAGTGGTGGATCCATGGGTGGATTGTGAAAAGAACACACACGCAATGACACTGGTGGATCCACAGGTGGTATGTGAAAAGAACACACATGCAAAATGACTCTGGTTGTTGTTACTAAAAAGAATACACATGCAATGACACTGGTGGATCCATGTGTGATCTCTGTAGAGAACACACATTTCAATGACACTGGTGGATAAATATGTGGTATGTGAAAAGAACACACATGCAATGACTCTGGTTTTTGTTAGTGAAAAGAACACACATGCAATGACACTGGTGGATCCATAGGTGTCATGTGAAAAGAACACACATTGCAATGACTCTGGTTGTTGTTACTAAAAAGAACACACATCCAATGACACTGGTGGATCCATGTGTGGATTGTGAAGAGAACATACATGCAGTGACTCCAGTTGTTGTTAGTGAAAAGAACATACATGCAATGACACCGGTGGATCCATGTGTGGTCTCTGTAGAGAACACACATTTCAATGACACTGGTGGATCCATAGGTGGTATGTGAAAAGAACACACATACAAAATGACTCTGGTTGTTGTTAGTGAAAACAACACACATGCAATGACATTGGTGGATCCATAGGTGGTATGTGAAAAGAACACACATGCAAAATGACTCTGGTTGTTGTTACTAAAAATAACACACATGCAATGACTCTGGTGGATCCATGGGTGGATTGTGAAAAGAACACACATGCAATGACACTGGTCGATCCATAGGTGGTATGTGAAAAGAACACACATGCAAAATGACTCTGGTTGTTGTTACTAAAAAGAACATACATGCCATGACACTGGTGGATCCATGTGTGGTCTCTGTAGAGAACACACATTTCAATGACACTGGTGGATCCATATGTGGTATGTGAAAAGAACACACATGCAATGACTCTGTTTGTTGTTACTAAAAAGAACAGACATGCAATGACACTGGTGGATCCATGGGTGGATTGTGAAAAGAGCACACATGCAATGACACTGGTGATCCATATGTGGTACATGAAAAGAACACACATGCAATGACTCTGGTTGTTGTTAGTGAAAAGAACACACATGCAATGACACTGGTGGATCCATGTGTGGTCTCTGAAAAGAGCACACATTTCAATGCCTCTTGTTGTTGTTAGTAAAAAGAAAACACATGTAATGACACTGGTGGATCCATATGTGGTCTTTGAAGAGAGCACACATGTAGTGTCACTGGTTGTTGTTACTAAAAAGAACACACATGCAATGACACTGGTGGATCCATGTGTGGATTGTGAAGAGAACACACATCCAAAATGACTTTGGTTGTTGTTACTAAAAAGAACACACATGCAATGACTCTGGTGGATCCATGTGAAAAGAACACACATGCAATGACATTGGTGGATCCATAGGTGGTATGTGAAAAGAACACACATGCAAAATGACTCTGGTTGTTGTTACTAAAAAGAACACACATGCAATGACACTGGTGGATCCATGTGTGGTCTCTGTAGAGAACACACATTTCAATGACACTGGTGGATAAATATGTGGTATGTGAAAAGAACACACATGCAGTGACTCTGGTTGTTGTTAGTGAAAAGAACACACATGCAATGACACTGGTGGATCCATAGGTGATATGTGAAAAGAACACACATGCAAAATGACTCTGGTTGTTGTTACTAAAAAGAACACACATGCAATGACTCTGGTGGATCCATGGGTGGATTATGAAAAGAACACACATGCAATGACACTGGTCGATCCATAGGTGGTATGTGAAAAGAACACACATGCAAAATGACTCTGGTTGTTGTTACTAAAAAGAACATACATGCAATGACACTGGTGGATCCATGTGTGGTCTCTGTAGAGAACACACATTTCAATGACACTATGGATCCATATGTGGTATGTGAAAAGAACACACATGCAATGACTCTGTTTGTTGTTACTAAAAAGAACACACATGCAATGACACTGGTGGATCCATGGGTGGATTGTGAAAAGAGCACACATGCAATGACACTGGTGATCCATATGTGGTATGTGAAAAGAACACACATGCAATGACTCTGGTTGTTGTTAGTGAAAAGAAGACACATGCAATGACACTGGTGGATCCATGTGTGGTCTCTAAAGAGAGCACACATTTCAACGCCTCTTGTTGTTGTTAGTAAAAAGAAAACACATGCAATGACACTGGTGGATCCATGTGTGGTCTTTGAAGAGAGCACACATGCAGTGTCACTGGATGTTGTTACTAAAAAGAACACACATGCAATGACACTGGTGGATCCATGTGTGGATTGTGAAGAGAACACACATCCAAAATGACTCTGGTTGTTGTTACTAAAAAGAACACACATGTAATGACACTGGTGGATCCACAGGTGGTATGTGAAAAGAACACACATGCAAAATGACTCTAGTTGTTGTTACCAAAAAGAACACACATGCAATGACACTAGTGGATCCATGTGTGGATTGTGAAAAGAACACACATGCAAAATGACTTTGGTTGTTGTTATTAAAAAGAACACACATGCAATGACACCGGTGGATCCATGTGTGGTCTCTGTAGAGAACACACATTTCAATGACACTAGTGGATCCATATGTGGTATGTGAAAAGAACACGCATGCAAAATTACTGTGGTTGTTACTAAAAAGAACACACATGCAATGACACTGGTGGATCCATGGGTGGATTGTGAAAAGAGCACACATGCAATGACACTGGTGGATCCATATGTGGTATGTGAAAAGAACACGCATGCATTGACTCCAGTTGTTGTTACTGAAAAGAACACACATGCAATGACACTGGTGGATCCATGTGTGATCTCTAAAGAGAACACACATTTCAATGACACTTGTGGATCCATAGGTGGTATGTGAAAAGAACACACATGCAAATTGACTCTGGTTGTTGTTACTAAAAAGAACACACATGCAATGACTCTGGTGGATCCATGTGAAAAGAACACACATGCAACGACATAGGTGGATCCATAGGTGGTATGTGAAAAGAACACACATGCAAAATGACTCTAGTTGTTGTTACTAAAAAGAACACACATGCAATGACACTGGTGGATCCATGTGTGGTCTCTGTAGAGAACACACATTTCAATGACACTGGTGGATAAATATGTGGTATGTGAAAAGAACACACATGCAGTGACTC
Organism: Avena sativa; assembly: GCA_916181665.1. Lineage (NCBI taxonomy): Eukaryota > Viridiplantae > Streptophyta > Magnoliopsida > Poales > Poaceae > Avena > Avena sativa. Next base: position 421,905,280 of record OV702287.1, on the reverse strand, counting down.
TGGTTGTTGTTAGTGAAAAGAACACACATGCAATGACACTGGTGGATCCATAGGTGGTATGTGAAAAGAACACACATGCAAAATGACTCTGGTTGTTGTTACTAAAAAGAACACACATGCAATGACTCTGGTGGATCCATGGGTGGATTGTGAAAAGAACACACATGCAATGACACTTGTCGTTCCATAGGTGGTATGTGAAAAGAACACACATGCAAAATGACTCTGGTTGTTGTTACTAAAAAGAACATACATGCAATGACACTGGTGGATCCATGTGTGGTCTCTGTAGAGAACACACATTTCAATGACACTGGTGGATCCATATGTGGTATGTGAAAAGAACACACATGCAATGACTCTGTTTGTTGTTACTAAAAAGAACACACATGCAATGACACTGGTGGATCCATGGGTGGATTGTGAAAAGAGCACACATGCAATGACACTGGTGATCCATATGTGGTATGTGAAAAGAACACACATGCAATGACTCTGGTTGTTGTTAGCGAAAAGAACACACATGCAATGACACTGGTGGATCCATGTGTGGTCTCTGAAGAGAGCACACATTTCAATGCCTCTTGTTGTTGTTAGTAAAAAGAAAACACATGCAATGACACTGGTGGATCCATGTGTGGTCTTTGAAGAGAGCACACATGCAGTGTCACTGGTTGTTGTTACTAAAAAGAACACACATGCAATGACACTGGTGGACCCATGTGTGGATTGTGAAGAGAACACACATCCAAAATGACTATGGTTGTTGTTACTAAAAAGAACACACATGTAATGACACTGGTGGATCCATAGGTGGTATGTGAAAAGAACACACATGCAAAATGACTCTAGTTGTTGTTACCAAAAAGAACACACATGCAATGACACTGGTGGATCCATGTGTGGATTGTGAAAAGAACACGCATGCAAAATGACTTTGGTTGTTGTTACTAAAAAGAACACACATGCAATGACACCGGTGGATCCATGTGTGGTCTCTGTAGAGAACACACATTTCAATGACACTGGTGGATCCATATGTGGTATGTGAAAAGAACACACATGCAAAATGACTGTGGTTGTTACTAAAAAGAACACACATGCAATGACACTGGTGGATCCATGTGTGGATTGTGAAGAGAACACACATCCAAAATGACTCTGGTTGTTGGTACTAAAAAGAACACACATGTAATGACACTGGTGGATCCATAGGTGGTATGTGAAAAGAACACACATGCAAAATGACTCTAGTTGTTGTTACCAAAAAGAACACACATGCAATGACACTAGTGGATCCATGTGTGGATTGTGAAAAGAACACACATGCAAAATGACTTTGGTTGTTGTTACTAAAAAGAACACACATGCAATGACACCGGTGGATCCATGTGTGGTCTCTGTAGAGAACACACATTTCATTGACACTAGTGGATCCATATGTGGTATGTGAAAAGAACACACATGCAAAATTACTGTGGTTGTTACTAAAAAGAACACACATGCAATGACACTGGTGGATCCATGGGTGGATTGTGAAAAGAGCACACATGCAATGACACTGGTGGATCCATATGTGGTATGTGAAAAGAACACGCATGCAATGACTCCAGTTGTTGTTACTGAAAAGAACACACATGCAATGACACTGGTGGATCCATGTGTGATCACTAAAGAGAACACACATTTCAATGACACTGGTGGATCCATAGGTGGTATGTGAAAAGAACACACATGCAAATTGACTCTGGTTGTTGTTACTAAAAAGAACACACATGCAATGACTCTGGTGGATCCATGTGAAAAGAACACACATGCAATGACATTGGTGGATCCATAGGTGGTATGTGAAAAGAACACACATGCAAAATGACTCTGGTTGTTGTTACTAAAAAGAACACACATGCAATGACACTGGTGGATCCATGTGTGGTCTTTGTAGAGAACACACATTTCAATGACACTGGTGGATAAATATGTGGTATGTGAAAAGAACACAGATGAAGTGACGCTGGTTGTTGTTAGTGAAAAGAACACACATGCAATGACGCTGGTGGATCCATAGGTGGTATGTGAAAAGAACACACATTTCAATTACTCTGGTTGTGGTTACTAAATAGAACACACATGCAATGACACTAGTGGATCCATGTGTGGATTGTGAAGAGAACACACATGCAATGACTCCAGTTGTTGTTAGTGAAAAGAATATACATGCAATGACACCGGTGGATCCATGTGTGGTCTCTGTAGAGAACACACATTTCAATGACACTTGTGGATCCATACGTGGTATGTGAAAAGAACACACATGCAAAATGACTCTTGTTGTTGTTAGTGAAAAGAACACACATGCAATGACACTGGTGGATACATAGGTGGTATATGAAAAGAACACACATGCAAAATGACTCTGGTTGTTGTTACTAAAAAGAACACACATGCAATGACTCTGGTGGATCCATGGGTGGATTGTGAAAAGAACACACATGCAATGACACTGGTGGATCCATGTGTGGATTGTGAAGAGAACACACATGCAATGACTCCAGTTGTTGTTGCAGAAAAGAACATACATGCAATGACACCGGTGGATCCATGTGTGGTCTCTGTAGAGAACACACATTTCAATGACACTGGTGGATCCATAGGTGGTATGTGAAAATAACACACATGCAAAATGACTCTGGTTGTTGTTAGTGAAAAGAACACACATGCAATGACACTAGTGATCCATATGTGGTATGTGAAAAGAACACACATGCAAAATGACTCTGGTTGTTGTTACTAAAAAGAACACACATGCAATGACAGTGGTGGATCCATGGGTGGATTGTGAAAAGAACACACATGCAATGACACTGGTGGATCCATAGGTGGTATGTGAAAAGAACACACATGCAAAATGACTCTGGTTGTTGTTACTAAAAAGAACACACATGCAATGACACTAGTGGATCCATAGGTGGATTATGAAATGAACACACATGCATTGACACTGGTGGATCCATGTGTAGATTGTGAAAAGAACACACATGCAAAATGACTCTGGTTGTTGTTACTAAAAAGAACACACATGCAATGACACCGGTGGATCCATAGGTGGATTATGAAATGAACACACATGCAATGACACTGGTGGATCCATAGGTGGTATGTGAGAAGAACACACATTTCAATGACTCTGGTTGTTGTTACTAAAAAGAACACACATGAAATGACCATTGGTGGATCCATAGGTGGTATGTGAAGAGATCACACATGCAAAATGACTCTGGTGGATCCATAGGTGGTATGTGAAAAGAACACACATGCAATGACACTGGTGGATCCATGGGTGGATTGTGAAAAGAGCACACATGCAATGACACGAGTGTATCCATGGGTGGATTGTGAAAAGAGCACACATGCAATGACACTGGTGATCCATATGTGGTATGTGAAAAGAACACACATGCAATGACTCTGGTTGTTGTTAGTGAAAAGAACACACATGCAATGACACTGGTGGATCCATGTGTGGTCTCTGAAGAGAGCACACATTTCAATGACTCTTCTTGTTGTTAGTAAAAACAAAACACATGCAACGACACTAGTGGATCCATGTGTGGTCTCTGAAGAGAGCACACATGCAATGACACTGGTTGTTGTTACTAAAAAGAACACACATGCAATGACACTGGTGGATCCATAGGTGGTATGTGAAAAGAACACACATGCAAAATGACTCTGGTTGTTGTTACTAAAAAGAACACACATGCAATGACTCTGGTGGATCCATGTGATGAAAAGACCACACATGCAATGACACTGGTGGATCCATTGGTGGTATGTGAAAAGAACACACATGCAAAACGACTCTGGTTGTTGTTACTAAAAAGAACACACATGCAATGACACTGGTGGATCCATAGGTGGTATGTGAATAGAACACACATTTCAATGACACTGGTGGATAAATATGTGGTATGTGAAAAGAACACACATGCAATGACGCTGGTTGTTGTTAGGGAAAAGAACACACATGCAATGACACTGGTGGATCCATAGGTGGTATGTGAAAAGAACACACGTTTCAATGACTCTGGTTGTTACTAAGAAGAACACACATGCAATGACACTGGTGAATCCATGTGTAGATTGTGAAGATAACACACATGCAATGACACCGGTGGATCCATGTGTGGTCTCTGTAGAGAACACACATTTCAATAACACTGGTGGATCCATAGGTGGTATGTGAAAAGAACAGACATGCAAAATGACTCAGGTTGTTGTTAGTGAAAAGAACACACATGCAATGACACTGGTGGATCCATAGGTGGTATGTGAAAAGAACACACATGCAAATTGACTCTGGTTGTTGTTACTAAAAAGAACACACATGCAATGACTCTGGTGGATCCATGGGTGGATTGTGAAAAGAACACACATGCAATGACACTGGTGGATCCATGTGTGGATTGTGAAGAGAACACATGCAATGACTCCAGTTGTTGTTAGTGAAAAGAACATGCTTGCAATGACACCGGTGGATCCAAACACACATTTCAATGACACTGGTGGATCCATAGGTGGTATGTGAAAAGAACACACATGCAAAATGACTCTGGTTGTTGTTAGTGAAAAGAACACACATGCAATGACACTGGTGGATCCATAGGTGGTTTGTGAAAAGAACACACATTTCAATACCTCTGGTTGTTGTTACTAAAAAGAACACACATGCAATGACACTGGTGAATCCATGTGTGGATTGTGAAGAGAACACACATGCAATGACTCCAGTTGTTGTTAGTGAAAAGAACATACATGCAATGACACCAGTGGATCCATGTGTGGTCTCTGTAGAGAACACACATTGAATAACACTGGTGGATCCATAGGTGGAATGTGAAAAGAACAGACATGCAAAATGACTCTGGTTGTTGTTAGTGAAAAGAACACACATGCAATGACACTGGTGGATCCATAGGTGGTATGTGAAAAGAACACACATGCAAAATGACTCTGGTTGTTGTTACTAAAAAGAACACACATGCAATGACTCTAGTGGATCCATGGGAGGATTGTGAAAAGAACACACATGCAATGACACGGGTGGATCCATGTGTGGATTGTGAAGAGAACACACATGCAATGACTCCAGTTATTGTTAGTGAAAAGAACATACATGCAATGACACCGGTGGATCCAAACACACATTTCAATGACACTGGTGGATCCATAGGTGGTATGTGAAAAGAACACACATGCAATGATACTGGTGGATCCATGGGTGGATTGTGAAAAGAGCACACATGCAATGACACTGGTGTATCCATGGGTGGATTGTGAAAAGAGCACACATGCAATGACACTGGTGATCCATATGTGGTATGTGAAAAGAACACACATGCAATGACTCTAGTTGTTGTTAGTGAAAAGAACACACATGCAATGACACTGGTGGATCCATGTGTGGTCTCTGAAGAGAGCACACATTTCAATGACTCTTGTTGTTGTTAGTAAAACAAAACACATGCAACGACACTGGTGGATCCATGTGTGGTCTCTAAAGAGATCACACATGCAATGACACTGGTTGTTGTTACTAAAAAGAAAACACATGCAATGACACTGGTGGATCCATAGGTGGTATGTGAAAAGAACACACATGCAAAATGACTCTGGTTGTTGTTACTAAAAAGAACACACATGCAATGACTCTGGTGGATCCATGTGATGAAAAGAACACACATGCAATGACACTGGTGGATCCATAGGTGTTATGTGAAAAGAACACACATGCAATGATACTAGTGGATCCATGTGTGGTCTCTGTAGAGAACACACATTTCAATGACACTGGTGGATAAACATGTCGTATTTGAAAAGAACACACATGCAATGACTCTGGTTGTTTTTAGTAAAAAGAACACACATGCAATGACACTGGTGGATCCATAGGTGGTATGTGAAAAGAACACACATTTCAATGACTCTGGTTGTTGTTACTAAAAAGAACACACATGCAATGACACTGGTGAATCCATGTGTGGATTGTGAAGAGAACACACATGCAATGACTCTAGTTGTTGTTAGTGAAAAGAACATACATGCAATGACACCAGTGGATCCATGTGTGGTCTCTGTAGAGAACACACATTTCAATAACATTGGTGGATCCATAGGTGGTATGTGAAAAGAACAGACATGCAAAATGACTCTGGTTGTTGTTAGTGAAAAGAACACACATGCAATGACATTGGTGCATCCATAGGTGGTATGTGAAAAGAACACACATGCAAAATGACTCTGGTTGTTGTTACTAAAAAGAACACACATGCAATGATCTGGTGGATCCATGGGTGGATTGTGAAAAGAACACACATGCAATGACACTGGTGGATCCATGTGTGGATTCTGAAGAGAACACACATGCAATGACTCTAGTTGTTGTTAGTGAAAAGAACATACATGCAATGACACCGGTGGATCCAAACACACATTTCAATGACACTGGTGGATCCATAGGTGGTATGTGAAAAGAACACACATGCAATGACACTGGTGGATCCATGGGTGGATTGTGAAAAGAGCACACATGCAATGACACTGGTGTATCCATGGGTGGATTGTGAAAAGAGCACACATGCAATGACACTGGTGATCCATATGTGGTATGTGAAAAGAACACACATGCAATGACTCTAGTTGTTGTTAGTGAAAAGAACACACATGCAATGACATTGATGGATCCATGTGTGGTCTCTGAAGAGAGCACACATTTCAATGACTCTTGTTGTTGTTAGTAAAAACAAAACACATGCAACGACACTGGTGGATCCATGTGTGGTCTCTGAAGAGAGCACACATGCAATGACACTGGTTGTTGTTACTAAAAAGAAAACACATGCAATGACACTGGTGCATCCATAGGTGGTATGTGAAAAGAACACACATGCAAAATGACTCTGGTTGTTGTTACTAAAAAGAACACACATGCAATGACTCTGGTGGATCCATGTGATGAAAAGAACACACATGCAATGACACTGGTGGATCCATAGGTGTTATGTGAAAAGAACACACATGAAAATGACTCTGGTTGTTGTTACTAAAAAGAACACACATGCAATGATACTAGTGGATCCATGTGTGGTCTCTGTAGAGAACACACATTTCAATGACACTGGTGGATAAATATGTCGTATTTGAAAAGAACACACATGCAATGACACTGGTGGATCCATAGGTGGTATGTGAAAAGAACACACATTTCAATGACTCTGGTTGTTGTTACTAAAAAGAACACACATGCAATGACACTGGTGAATCCATGTGTGGATTGTGAAGAGAACACACATGCAATGACTCCAGTTGTTGTTAGTGAAAAGAACATACATGCAATGACAGCGGTGGATCCATGTGTGCTCTCTGTAGAGAACACACATTTCAATAACACTGGTGGATCCATAGGTGGTATGTGAAAAGAACAGACATGCAAAATGACTCTGGTTGTTGTTAGTGAAAAGAACACACATGCAATGACACTGGTGGATCTATAGGTGGTACGTGAAAAGAACACACATGCAAAATGACTCTGGTTGTTGTTACTAAAAAGAACACACATGCAATGACTCTGGTGGATGCATGGGTGGATTGTGAAAAGAACACACATGCAATGACACTGGTGGATCCATGTGTGGATTGTGAAGAGAACACACATGCAATGACTCCAGTTGTTGTTAGTGAAAAGAACATACATGCAATGACACCGGTGGATCCAAACACACATTTCAATGACATTGGTGGATCCATAGGTGGTATGTGAAAAGAACACACATGCAAAATGACTCTGGTTGTTGTTAGTGAAAAGAACACACATGCAATGACACTGGTGGATCCATAGGTGGTATGTGAAAAGAACGCACATTTCAATGACTCTGATTGTTGTTACTAAAAAGAACACACATGCAATGACACTTGTGAATCCATGTGTGGATTGTGAAGAGAACACACATGCAATGACTCCAGTTGTTGTTAGTGAAAAGAACATACATGCAATGACACCAGTGGATCCATGTGTGGTCTCTGTAGAGAACACACATTTCAATAACACTGGTGGATCGATAGGTGGTATGTGAAAAGAACAGACATGCAAAATGACTCTGGTTGTTGTTAGTGAAAAGAACACACATGCAATGACACTGGTGGATCCATAGGTGGTATGTGAAAAGAACACACATGCAAAATGACTCTGGTTGTTGTTACTAAAAAGAACACACATGCAATGACTCTGGTGGATCCATGGCTGGATTGTGAAAAGAAAACACATGCAATGACACTGGTGGATCCATGTGTGGATTGTGAAGAGAACACACATGCAATGACTCCAGTTGTTGTTAGTGAAAAGAACATACATGCAATGGCACCGGTGGATCCAAACACACATTTCAATGACACTGGTGGATCCATAGGTGGTATGTTAAAAGAACACACATGCAATGACACTGGTGGATCCATGGGTGGATTGTGAAAAGAGCACACATGCAATGACACTGGTGTATCCATGGGTGGATTGTGAAAAGAGCACACATGCAATGACACTGGTGGATCCATGTGTGGTCTCTGAAGAGAGCACACATTTGAATGACTCTTGTTGTTGTTAGTAAAAAACAAAACACATGCAACGACACTGGTGGATCCATGTGTGGTCTCTGAAGAGAGCACACATGCAATGACACTCGTTGTTGTTACTAAAAAGAACACACATGCAATGACACTGGTGGAACCGTAGGTGGTATGTGAAAAGAACCCACATGCAAAATGACTCTCGTTGTTGTTACTAAAAAGAACACACATGCAATGACTCTGGTGGATCCATGTGATGAAAACAACACACATGCAATGACACTGGTGGATCCATAGGTTTTATGTGAAAAGAACACACATGCAAAATGACTCTGGTTGTCGTTACTAAAAAGAACACACATGCAATGACACTGGTGGATCTATGTGTGGTCTCTGTAGAGAACACACATTTCAATGACACTGGTGGATAAATATGTGGTATGTGAAAAGAACACACATGCAGTGACTCTGGTTGTTGTTAGTGAAAAGAACACACATGCAATGACACTGGTGGATCCATGGGTGGTATGTGAAAAGAACACACATTTCAAGTACTCTGGTTGTTGTTACTAAAAAGGACACACATGCAATGACACTAGTGGATCCATGTGTGGATTGTGAAGAGAACACACATGCAATGACTCCAGTTGTTGTTAGTGAAAAGAACATACATGCAATGACACCGGTGGATCCATGTGTGGTCTCTGTAGAGAACACACATTTCAATGACACTGGTGGATCCATACGTGGTACGTGAAAAGAACACACATGCTAAATGACTCTGGTTGTTGTTAGTGAAAAGAACACACATGCAATGACACTGGTGGATCCACAGGTGGTATATGAAAAGAACACACATGCAAAATGACTCTGGTTGTTGTTACTAAAAAGAACACACATGCAATGACTCTGGTGGATCCATGGGTGGATTGTGAAAAGAACACACATGCAATGACACTGGTGGATCCATGTCTGGATTGTGAAGAGAACACACATGCAATGACTCCAGTTGTTGTTAGAGAAAAGAACATACATGCAATGACACCGGTGGATCCATGTGTGGTCTCTGTAGAGAACACACATTTCAATGACACTGGTGGATCCATAGGTGGTATGTGAAAAGAACACACATACAAAATGACTCTGGTTGGTGTTAGTGAAAAGAACACACATGCAATGACACTGCTGGATCCATAGGTGGTATGTGAAAAGAACACACATGAAAAATGACTCTGGATGTTGTTACTAAAAAGAACATACATGCAATGACACTGGTGGATCCATGTGTGGTCTCTGTAGAGAACACACATTTCAATAACACTGGTGGATCCATAGGTGGTATGTGAAAAGAACAGACATGCAAAATGACTCAGGTTGTTGTTAGTGAAAAGAACACACATGCAATGACACTGGTGGATCCATAGGTGGTATGTGAAAAGAACACACATGCAAATTGACTCTGGTTGTTGTTACTAAAAAGAACACACATGCAATGACTCTGGTGGATCCATGGGTGGATTGTGAAAAGAACACACATGCAATGACACTGGTGGATCCATGTGTGGATTGTGAAGAGAACACATGCAATGACTCCAGTTGTTGTTAGTGAAAAGAACATGCATGCAATGACACCGGTGGATCCAAACACACATTTCAATGACACTGGTGGATCCATAGGTGGTATGTGAAAAGAACACACATGCAAAATGAGTCTGGTTGTTGTTAGTGAAAAGAACACACATGCAATGACACTGGTGGATCCATAGGTGGTATGTGAAAAGAACACACATTTCAATGACTCTGGTTGTTGTTACTAAAAAGAACACACATGCAATGACACTGGTGAATCCATGTGTGGATTGTGAAGAGAACACACATGCAATGACTCTAGTTGTTGTTAGTGAAAAGAACATACATGCAATGACACCAGTGGATCCATGTGTGGTCTCTGTAGAGAACACACATTTCAATAACATTGGTGGATCCATAGGTGGTATGTGAAAAGAACAGACATGCAAAATGACTCTGGTTGTTGTTAGTGAAAAGAACACACATGCAATGACATTGGTGCATCCATAGGTGGTATGTGAAAAGAACACACATGCAAAATGACTCTGGTTGTTGTTACTAAAAAGAACACACATGCAATGATCTGGTGGATCCATGGGTGGATTGTGAAAAGAACACACATGCAATGACACTGGTGGATCCATGTGTGGATTCTGAAGAGAACACACATGCAATGACTCTAGTTGTTGTTAGTGAAAAGAACATACATGCAATGACACCGGTGGATCCAAACACACATTTCAATGACACTGGTGGATCCATAGGTGGTATGTGAAAAGAACACACATGCAATGACACTGGTGGATCCATGGGTGGATTGTGAAAAGAGCACACATGCAATGACACTGGTGTATCCATGGGTGGATTGTGAAAAGAGCACACATGCAATGACACTGGTGATCCATATGTGGTATGTGAAAAGAACACACATGCAATGACTCTAGTTGTTGTTAGTGAAAAGAACACACATGCAATGACATTGATGGATCCATGTGTGGTCTCTGAAGAGAGCACACATTTCAATGACTCTTGTTGTTGTTAGTAAAAACAAAACACATGCAACGACACTGGTGGATCCATGTGTGGTCTCTGAAGAGAGCACACATGCAATGACACTGGTTGTTGTTACTAAAAAGAAAACACATGCAATGACACTGGTGCATCCATAGGTGGTATGTGAAAAGAACACACATGCAAAATGACTCTGGTTGTTGTTACTAAAAAGAACACACATGCAATGACTCTGGTGGATCCATGTGATGAAAAGAACACACATGCAATGACACTGGTGGATCCATAGGTGTTATGTGAAAAGAACACACATGAAAATGACTCTGGTTGTTGTTACTAAAAAGAACACACATGGAATGATACTAGTGGATCCATGTGTGGTCTCTGTAGAGAACACACATTTCAATGACACTGGTGGATAAATATGTCGTATTTGAAAAGAACACACATGCAATGACACTGGTGGATCCATAGGTGGTATGTGAAAAGAACACACATTTCAATGACTCTGGTTGTTGTTACTAAAAAGAACACACATGCAATGACACTGGTGAATCCATGTGTGGATTGTGAAGAGAACACACATGCAATGACTCCAGTTGTTGTTAGTGAAAAGAACATACATGCAATGACAGCGGTGGATCCATGTGTGCTCTCTGTAGAGAACACACATTTCAATAACACTGGTGGATCCATAGGTGGTATGTGAAAAGAACAGACATGCAAAATGACTCTGGTTGTTGTTAGTGAAAAGAACACACATGCAATGACACTGGTGGATCTATAGGTGGTACGTGAAAAGAACACACATGCAAAATGACTCTGGTTGTTGTTACTAAAAAGAACACACATGCAATGACTCTGGTGGATGCATGGGTGGATTGTGAAAAGAACACACATGCAATGACACTGGTGGATCCATGTGTGGATTGTGAAGAGAACACACATGCAATGACTCCAGTTGTTGTTAGTGAAAAGAACATACATGCAATGACACCGGTGGATCCAAACACACATTTCAATGACACTGGTGGATCCATAGGTGGTATGTGAAAAGAACACACATGCAAAATGACTCTGGTTGTTGTTAGTGAAAAGAACACACATGCAATGACACTGGTGGATCCATAGGTGGTATGTGAAAAGAACGCACATTTCAATGACTCTGATTGTTGTTACTAAAAAGAACACACATGCAATGACACTTGTGAATCCATGTGTGGATTGTGAAGAGAACACACATGCAATGACTCCAGTTGTTGTTAGTGAAAAGAACATACATGCAATGACACCAGTGGATCCATGTGTGGTCTCTGTAGAGAACACACATTTCAATAACACTGGTGGATCGATAGGTGGTATGTGAAAAGAACAGACATGCAAAATGACTCTGGTTGTTGTTAGTGAAAAGAACACACATGCAATGACACTGGTGGATCCATAGGTGGTATGTGAAAAGAACACACATGCAAAATGACTCTGGTTGTTGTTACTAAAAAGAACACACATGCAATGACTCTGGTGGATCCATGGCTGGATTGTGAAAAGAAAACACATGCAATGACACTGGTGGATCCATGTGTGGATTGTGAAGAGAACACACATGCAATGACTCCAGTTGTTGTTAGTGAAAAGAACATACATGCAATGGCACCGGTGGATCCAAACACACATTTCAATGACACTGGTGGATCCATAGGTGGTATGTTAAAAGAACACACATGCAATGACACTGGTGGATCCATGGGTGGATTGTGAAAAGAGCACACATGCAATGACACTGGTGTATCCATGGGTGGATTGTGAAAAGAGCACACATGCAATGACACTGGTGGATCCATGTGTGGTCTCTGAAGAGAGCACACATTTGAATGACTCTTGTTGTTGTTAGTAAAAAACAAAACACATGCAACGACACTGGTGGATCCATGTGTGGTCTCTGAAGAGAGCACACATGCAATGACACTCGTTGTTGTTACTAAAAAGAACACACATGCAATGACACTGGTGGAACCGTAGGTGGTATGTGAAAAGAACCCACATGCAAAATGACTCTCGTTGTTGTTACTAAAAAGAACACACATGCAATGACTCTGGTGGATCCATGTGATGAAAACAACACACATGCAATGACACTGGTGGATCCATAGGTTTTATGTGAAAAGAACACACATGCAAAATGACTCTGGTTGTCGTTACTAAAAAGAACACACATGCAATGACACTGGTGGATCTATGTGTGGTCTCTGTAGAGAACACACATTTCAATGACACTGGTGGATAAATATGTGGTATGTGAAAAGAACACACATGCAGTGACTCTGGTTGTTGTTAGTGAAAAGAACACACATGCAATGACACTGGTGGATCCATGGGTGGTATGTGAAAAGAACACACATTTCAAGTACTCTGGTTGTTGTTACTAAAAAGGACACACATGCAATGACACTAGTGGATCCATGTGTGGATTGTGAAGAGAACACACATGCAATGACTCCAGTTGTTGTTAGTGAAAAGAACATACATGCAATGACACCGGTGGATCCATGTGTGGTCTCTGTAGAGAACACACATTTCAATGACACTGGTGGATCCATACGTGGTACGTGAAAAGAACACACATGCTAAATGACTCTGGTTGTTGTTAGTGAAAAGAACACACATGCAATGACACTGGTGGATCCACAGGTGGTATATGAAAAGAACACACATGCAAAATGACTCTGGTTGTTGTTACTAAAAAGAACACACATGCAATGACTCTGGTGGATCCATGGGTGGATTGTGAAAAGAACACACATGCAATGACACTGGTGGATCCATGTCTGGATTGTGAAGAGAACACACATGCAATGACTCCAGTTGTTGTTAGAGAAAAGAACATACATGCAATGACACCGGTGGATCCATGTGTGGTCTCTGTAGAGAACACACATTTCAATGACACTGGTGGATCCATAGGTGGTATGTGAAAAGAACACACATACAAAATGACTCTGGTTGGTGTTAGTGAAAAGAACACACATGCAATGACACTGCTGGATCCATAGGTGGTATGTGAAAAGAACACACATGAAAAATGACTCTGGATGTTGTTACTAAAAAGAACATACATGCAATGACACTGGTGGATCCATGTGTGGTCTCTGTAGAGAACACACATTTCAATGACACTGGTGGATCCATATGTGGTATGTCAAAAGAACACACATGCAATGACTCTGTTTGTTGTTAGTGAAAAGAACACACATGCAATGACACTGGTGGATCCATAGGTGGTATGTGAGAAGAACACACATGAAAAATGACTCTGGTTTTTGTTACTAAAAAGAGCACACATGCAATGAGAGTGGTGGATCCATGGGTGGATTGTGAAAAGATCACACATGCAATGACACTGGTGGATCCATAGGTGGTATGTGAAAAGAACACACATGCAAATTGACTCTGGTTGTTGTTACTAAAAAGAACACACATGCAATGACACTGGTGGATCCATAGGTGGATTATGAAATGAACACACATGCAATGACACTGGTGGAGTCATGTGTGGATTGTGAAAATAACACACATGCAAAATGACTCTGGTTGTTGTTACTAAAAAGAACACACATGCAATGACACCGGTGGATCCATAGGTGGTATGCGAGAAGAACACACACTTCAATGACTCTGGTTGTTGTTACTAAAAAGAACACACATGCAATGACCATTGGTGGATCCATAGGTGGTATGTGAAGAGATCACACATGCAAAATGACTGGTGGATCCATAGGTGGTATGTGAAAAGAACACACATGCAATGACACTGGTGGATCCATGGGTGGATTGTGAAAAGAGCACACATGCAATGACACTGGTGGATCCATGGGTGGATTGTGAAAAGAGCACACAAGCAATGACACTGGTGATCCATATGTGGTATGTGAAAAGAACACACATGCAATGACTCCAGTTGTTGTTAGTGAAAAGAACATACATGCAATGACACCGGTGGATCCAAACACACATTTCAATGATACTGGTGGATCCATAGGTGGTATGTGAAAAGAACACACATGCAATGACACTGGTGGATCCATGGGTGGATTGTGAAAAGAGCACACATGCAATGACACTGGTTTATCCATGGGTGGATTGTGAAAAGAGCACACATGCAATGACACTGGTGGATCCATGTGTGGTCTCTGAAGAGAGCACACATTTGAATGACTCTTGTTGTTGTTAGAAAAAACAAAACACATGCAACGACACTGGTGGATCCATGTGTGATCTCTGAAGAGAGCACACATGCAGTGACACTCGTTGTTGTTACTAAAAATAACACACATGCAATGACACTGGTGGATCCATAGGTGGTATGTGAAAAGAACACACATGCAAAATGACTCTCGTTGTTGTTACTAAAAAGAACACACATGCAATGACTCTGGTGGATCCATGTGATGAAAACAACACACATCCAATGACACTGGTGGATCCATAGGTTTTATGTGAAAAGAACACACATGCAAAATGACTCTGGTTGTCGTTACTAAAAAGAACACACATGCAATGACACTGGTGGATCTATGTGTGGTCTCTGTAGAGAACACACATTTCAATGACACTGGTGGATAAATATGTGGTATGTGAAAAGAACACACATGCAGTGACTCTGGTTGTTGTTAGTGAAAAGAACACACATGCAATGACACTGGTGGATCCATGGGTGGTATGTGAAAAGAACGCACATTTCAAGTACTCTGGTTGTTGTTACTAAAAAGGACACACATGCAATGACACTAGTGGATCCATGTGTGGATTGTGAAGAGAACACACATGCAATGACTCCAGTTGTTGTTAGTGAAAAGATCATACATGCAATGACACCGGTGGATCCATGTGTGGTCTCTGTAGAGAACACGCATTTCAATGACACTGGTGGATCCATACGTGGTATGTGAAAAGAACACACATGCTAAATGACTCTGGTTGTTGTTAGTGAAAAGAACACACATGCAATGACAATGGTGGATCCATAGGTGGTATATGAAAAGAACACACATGCAAAATGACTCTGGTTGTTGTTACTAAAAAGAACACACATGCAATGACTCTGGTGGATCCATGGGTGGATTGTGAAAAGAACACACATGCAATGACACTGGTGGATCCATGTCTGGATTGTGAAGAGAACACACATGCAAAATGATTCGGGTTGTTGTTACTAAAAAGAACACACATGCAATGACACTTGTGAATCCATGTGTGGATTGTGAAGAGAACACACATGCAATGACTCCAGTTGTTGTTAGTGAAAAGAACATACATGCAATGACACCAGTGGATCCATGTGTGGTCTCTGTAGAGAACACACATTTCAATAACACTGGTGGATCCATAGGTGGTATGTGAAAAGAACAGACATGCAAAATGACTCTGGTTGTTGTTAGTGAAAAGAACACACATGCAATGACACTGGTGGATCCATAGGTGGTATGTGAAAAGAACACACATGCAAAATGACTCTGGTTGTTGTTACTAAAAAGAACACACATGCAATGACTCTGGTGGATCCATGGCTGGATTGTGAAAAGAAAACACATGCAATGACACTGGTGGATCCATGTGTGGATTGTGAAGAGAACACACATGCAATGACTCCAGTTGTTGTTAGTGAAAAGAACATACATGCAATGACACCGGTGGATCCAAACACACATTTCAATGACACTGGTGGATCCATAGGTGGTATGTGAAAAGAACACACATGCAATGACACTGGTGGATCCATGGGTGGATTGTGAAAAGAGCACACATGCAATGACACTGGTGTATCCATGGGTGGATTGTGAAAAGAGCACACATGCAATGACACTGGTGGATCCATGTGTGGTCTCTGAAGAGAGCACACATTTGAATGACTCTTGTTGTTGTTAGTAAAAAACAAAACACATGCAACGACACTGGTGGATCCATGTGTGGTCTCTGAAGAGAGCACACATGCAATGACACTCGTTGTTGTTACTAAAAAGAACACACATGCAATGACACTGGTGGATCCATAGGTGGTATGTGAAAAGAACCCACATGCAAAATGACTCTCGTTGTTGTTACTAAAAAGAACACACATGCAATGACTCTGGTGGATCCATGTGATGAAAACAACACACATGCAATGACACTGGTGGATCCATAGGTTTTATGTGAAAAGAACACACATGCAAAATGACTCTGGTTGTCGTTACTAAAAAGAACACACATGCAATGACACTGGTGGATCTATGTGTGGTCTCTGTAGAGAACACACATTTCAATGACACTGGTGGATAAATATGTGGTATGTGAAAAGAACACACATGCAGTGACTCTGGTTGTTGTTAGTGAAAAGAACACACATGCAATGACACTGGTGGATCCATGGGTGGTATGTGAAAAGAACACACATTTCAAGTACTCTGGTTGTTGTTACTAAAAAGGACACACATGCAATGACACTAGTGGATCCATGTGTGGATTGTGAAGAGAACACACATGCAATGACTCCAGTTGTTGTTAGTGAAAAGAACATACATGCAATGACACCGGTGGATCCATGTGTGGTCTCTGTAGAGAACACACATTTCAATGACACTGGTGGATCCATACGTGGTACGTGAAAAGAACACACATGCTAAATGACTCTGGTTGTTGTTAGTGAAAAGAACACACATGCAATGACACTGGTGGATCCATAGGTGGTATGTGAAAAGAACCCACATGCAAAATGACTCTCGTTGTTGTTACTAAAAAGAACACACATGCAATGACTCTGGTGGATCCATGTGATGAAAACAACACACATGCAATGACACTGGTGGATCCATAGGTTTTATGTGAAAAGAACACACATGCAAAATGACTCTGGTTGTCGTTACTAAAAAGAACACACATGCAATGACACTGGTGGATCTATGTGTGGTCTCTGTAGAGAACACACATTTCAATGACACTGGTGGATAAATATGTGGTATGTGAAAAGAACACACATGCAGTGACTCTGGTTGTTGTTAGTGAAAAGAACACACATGCAATGACACTGGTGGATCCATGGGTGGTATGTGAAAAGAACACACATTTCAAGTACTCTGGTTGTTGTTACTAAAAAGGACACACATGCAATGACACTAGTGGATCCATGTGTGGATTGTGAAGAGAACACACATGCAATGACTCCAGTTGTTGTTAGTGAAAAGAACATACATGCAATGACACCGGTGGATCCATGTGTGGTCTCTGTAGAGAACACACATTTCAATGACACTGGTGGATCCATACGTGGTACGTGAAAAGAACACACATGCTAAATGACTCTGGTTGTTGTTAGTGAAAAGAACACACATGCAATGACACTGGTGGATCCACAGGTGGTATATGAAAAGAACACACATGCAAAATGACTCTGGTTGTTGTTACTAAAAAGAACACACATGCAATGACTCTGGTGGATCCATGGGTGGATTGTGAAAAGAACACACATGCAATGACACTGGTGGATCCATGTCTGGATTGTGAAGAGAACACACATGCAATGACTCCAGTTGTTGTTAGAGAAAAGAACATACATGCAATGACACCGGTGGATCCATGTGTGGTCTCTGTAGAGAACACACATTTCAATGACACTGGTGGATCCATAGGTGGTATGTGAAAAGAACACACATACAAAATGACTCTGGTTGGTGTTAGTGAAAAGAACACACATGCAATGACACTGCTGGATCCATAGGTGGTATGTGAAAAGAACACACATGAAAAATGACTCTGGATGTTGTTACTAAAAAGAACATACATGCAATGACACTGGTGGATCCATGTGTGGTCTCTGTAGAGAACACACATTTCAATGACACTGGTGGATCCATATGTGGTATGTCAAAAGAACACACATGCAATGACTCTGTTTGTTGTTAGTGAAAAGAACACACATGCAATGACACTGGTGGATCCATAGGTGGTATGTGAGAAGAACACACATGAAAAATGACTCTGGTTTTTGTTACTAAAAAGAGCACACATGCAATGACAGTGGTGGATCCATGGGTGGATTGTGAAAAGATCACACATGCAATGACACTGGTGGATCCATAGGTGGTATGTGAAAAGAACACACATGCAAATTGACTCTGGTTGTTGTTACTAAAAAGAACACACATGCAATGACACTGGTGGATCCATAGGTGGATTATGAAATGAACACACATGCAATGACACTGGTGGAGTCATGTGTGGATTGTGAAAATAACACACATGCAAAATGACTCTGGTTGTTGTTACTAAAAAGAACACACATGCAATGACACCGGTGGATCCATAGGTGGTATGCGAGAAGAACACACACTTCAATGACTCTGGTTGTTGTTACTAAAAAGAACACACATGCAATGACCATTGGTGGATCCATAGGTGGTATGTGAAGAGATCACACATGCAAAATGACTGGTGGATCCATAGGTGGTATGTGAAAAGAACACACATGCAATGACACTGGTGGATCCATGGGTGGATTGTGAAAAGAGCACACATGCAATGACACTGGTGGATCCATGGGTGGATTGTGAAAAGAGCACACAAGCAATGACACTGGTGATCCATATGTGGTATGTGAAAAGAACACACATGCAATGACTCCAGTTGTTGTTAGTGAAAAGAACATACATGCAATGACACCGGTGGATCCAAACACACATTTCAATGATACTGGTGGATCCATAGGTGGTATGTGAAAAGAACACACATGCATTGACACTGGTGGATCCATGGGTGGATTGTGAAAAGAGCACACATGCAATGACACTGGTTTATCCATGGGTGGATTGTGAAAAGAGCACACATGCAATGACACTGGTGGATCCATGTGTAGTCTCTGAAGAGAGCACACATTTGAATGACTCTTGTTGTTGTTAGAAAAAACAAAACACATGCAACGACACTGGTGGATCCATGTGTGATCTCTGAAGAGAGCACACATGCAGTGACACTCGTTGTTGTTACTAAAAAGAACACACATGAAATGACACTGGTGGATCCATAGGTGGTATGTGAAAAGAACACACATGCAAAATGACTCTCGTTGTTGTTACTAAAAAGAACACACATGCAATGACTCTGGTGGATCCATGTGATGAAAACAACACACATCCAATGACACTGGTGGATCCATAGGTTTTATGTGAAAAGAACACACATGCAAAATGACTCTGGTTGTCGTTACTAAAAAGAACACACATGCAATGACACTGGTGGATCTATGTGTGGTCTCTGTAGAGAACACACATTTCAATGACACTGGTGGATAAATATGTGGTATGTGAAAAGAACACACATGCAGTGACTCTGGTTGTTGTTAGTGAAAAGAACACACATGCAATGACACTGGTGGATCCATGGGTGGTATGTGAAAAGAACACACATTTCAAGTACTCTGGTTGTTGTTACTAAAAAGGACACACATGCAATGACACTAGTGGATCCATGTGTGGATTGTGAAGAGAACACACATGCAATGACTCCAGTTGTTGTTAGTGAAAAGATCATACATGCAATGACACCGGTGGATCCATGTGTGGTCTCTGTAGAGAACACGCATTTCAATGACACTGGTGGATCCATACGTGGTATGTGAAAAGAACACACATGCTAAATGACTCTGGTTGTTGTTAGTGAAAAGAACACACATGCAATGACAATGGTGGATCCATAGGTGGTATATGAAAAGAACACACATGCAAAATGACTCTGGTTGTTGTTACTAAAAAGAACACACATGCAATGACTCTGGTGGATCCATGGGTGGATTGTGAAAAGAACACACATGCAATGACACTGGTGGATCCATGTCTGGATTGTGAAGAGAACACACATGCAAAATGATTCGGGTTGTTGTTACTAAAAAGAACACACATGCAATGACACTTGTGAATCCATGTGTGGATTGTGAAGAGAACACACATGCAATGACTCCAGTTGTTGTTAGTGAAAAGAACATACATGCAATGACACCAGTGGATCCATGTGTGGTCTCTGTAGAGAACACACATTTCAATAACACTGGTGGATCCATAGGTGGTATGTGAAAAGAACAGACATGCAAAATGACTCTGGTTGTTGTTAGTGAAAAGAACACACATGCAATGACACTGGTGGATCCATAGGTGGTATGTGAAAAGAACACACATGCAAAATGACTCTGGTTGTTGTTACTAAAAAGAACACACATGCAATGACTCTGGTGGATCCATGGCTGGATTGTGAAAAGAAAACACATGCAATGACACTGGTGGATCCATGTGTGGATTGTGAAGAGAACACACATGCAATGACTCCAGTTGTTGTTAGTGAAAAGAACATACATGCAATGACACTGGTGGATCCAAACACACATTTCAATGACACTGGTGGATCCATAGGTGGTATGTGAAAAGAACACACATGCAATGACACTGGTGGATCCATGGGTGGATTGTGAAAAGAGCACACATGCAATGACACTGGTGTATCCATGGGTGGATTGTGAAAAGAGCACACATGCAATGACACTGGTGGATCCATGTGTGGTCTCTGAAGAGAGCACACATTTGAATGACTCTTGTTGTTGTTAGTAAAAAACAAAACACATGCAACGACACTGGTGGATCCATGTGTGGTCTCTGAAGAGAGCACACATGCAATGACACTCGTTGTTGTTACTAAAAAGAACACACATGCAATGACACTGGTGGATCCATAGGTGGTATGTGAAAAGAACCCACATGCAAAATGACTCTCGTTGTTGTTACTAAAAAGAACACACATGCAATGACTCTGGTGGATCCATGTGATGAAAACAACACACATGCAATGACACTGGTGGATCCATAGGTTTTATGTGAAAAGAACACAGATGCAAAATGACTCTGGTTGTCGTTACTAAAAAGAACACACATGCAATGACACTGGTGGATCTATGTGTGGTCTCTGTAGAGAACACACATTTCAATGACACTGGTGGATAAATATGTGGTATGTGAAAAGAACACACATGCAGTGACTCTGGTTGTTGTTAGTGAAAAGAACACACATGCAATGACACTGGTGGATCCATGGGTGGTATGTGAAAAGAACACACATTTCAAGTACTCTGGTTGTTGTTACTAAAAAGGACACACATGCAATGACACTAGTGGATCCATGTGTGGATTGTGAAGAGAACACACATGCAATGACTCCAGTTGTTGTTAGTGAAAAGAACATACATGCAATGACACCGGTGGATCCATGTGTGGTCTCTGTAGAGAACACACATTTCAATGACACTGGTGGATCCATACGTGGTACGTGAAAAGAACACACATGCTAAATGACTCTGGTTGTTGTTAGTGAAAAGAACACACATGCAATGACACTGGTGGATCCATAGGTGGTATGTGAAAAGAACCCACATGCAAAATGACTCTCGTTGTTGTTACTAAAAAGAACACACATGCAATGACTCTGGTGGATCCATGTGATGAAAACAACACACATGCAATGACACTGGTGGATCCATAGGTTTTATGTGAAAAGAACACACATGCAAAATGACTCTGGTTGTCGTTACTAAAAAGAACACACATGCAATGACACTGGTGGATCTATGTGTGGTCTCTGTAGAGAACACACATTTCAATGACACTGGTGGATAAATATGTGGTATGTGAAAAGAACACACATGCAGTGACTCTGGTTGTTGTTAGTGAAAAGAACACACATGCAATGACAATGGTGGATCCATAGGTGGTATATGAAAAGAACACACATGCAAAATGACTCTGGTTGTTGTTACTAAAAAGAACACACATGCAATGACTCTGGTGGATCCATGGGTGGATTGTGAAAAGAACACACATGCAATGACACTGGTGGATCCATGTCTGGATTGTGAAGAGAACACACATGCAAAATGATTCGGGTTGTTGTTACTAAAAAGAACACACATGCAATGACACTTGTGAATCCATGTGTGGATTGTGAAGAGAACACACATGCAATGACTCCAGTTGTTGTTAGTGAAAAGAACATACATGCAATGACACCAGTGGATCCATGTGTGGTCTCTGTAGAGAACACACATTTCAATAACACTGGTGGATCCATAGGTGGTATGTGAAAAGAACAGACATGCAAAATGACTCTGGTTGTTGTTAGTGAAAAGAACACACATGCAATGACACTGGTGGATCCATAGGTGGTATGTGAAAAGAACACACATGCAAAATGACTCTGGTTGTTGTTACTAAAAAGAACACACATGCAATGACTCTGGTGGATCCATGGCTGGATTGTGAAAAGAAAACACATGCAATGACACTGGTGGATCCATGTGTGGATTGTGAAGAGAACACACATGCAATGACTCCAGTTGTTGTTAGTGAAAAGAACATACATGCAATGACACCGGTGGATCCAAACACACATTTCAATGACACTGGTGGATCCATAGGTGGTATGTGAAAAGAACACACATGCAATGACACTGGTGGATCCATGGGTGGATTGTGAAAAGAGCACACATGCAATGACACTGGTGTATCCATGGGTGGATTGTGAAAAGAGCACACATGCAATGACACTGGTGGATCCATGTGTGGTCTCTGAAGAGAGCACACATTTGAATGACTCTTGTTGTTGTTAGTAAAAAACAAAACACATGCAACGACACTGGTGGATCCATGTGTGGTCTCTGAAGAGAGCACACATGCAATGACACTCGTTGTTGTTACTAAAAAGAACACACATGCAATGACACTGGTGGATCCATAGGTGGTATGTGAAAAGAACCCACATGCAAAATGACTCTCGTTGTTGTTACTAAAAAGAACACACATGCAATGACTCTGGTGGATCCATGTGATGAAAACAACACACATGCAATGACACTGGTGGATCCATAGGTTTTATGTGAAAAGAACACACATGCAAAATGACTCTGGTTGTCGTTACTAAAAAGAACACACATGCAATGACACTGGTGGATCTATGTGTGGTCTCTGTAGAGAACACACATTTCAATGACACTGGTGGATAAATATGTGGTATGTGAAAAGAACACACATGCAGTGACTCTGGTTGTTGTTAGTGAAAAGAACACACATGCAATGACACTGGTGGATCCATGGGTGGTATGTGAAAAGAACACACATTTCAAGTACTCTGGTTGTTGTTACTAAAAAGGACACACATGCAATGACACTAGTGGATCCATGTGTGGATTGTGAAGAGAACACACATGCAATGACTCCAGTTGTTGTTAGTGAAAAGAACATACATGCAATGACACCGGTGGATCCATGTGTGGTCTCTGTAGAGAACACACATTTCAATGACACTGGTGGATCCATACGTGGTACGTGAAAAGAACACACATGCTAAATGACTCTGGTTGTTGTTAGTGAAAAGAACACACATGCAATGACACTGGTGGATCCATAGGTGGTATGTGAAAAGAACCCACATGCAAAATGACTCTCGTTGTTGTTACTAAAAAGAACACACATGCAATGACTCTGGTGGATCCATGTGATGAAAACAACACACATGCAATGACACTGGTGGATCCATAGGTTTTATGTGAAAAGAACACACATGCAAAATGACTCTGGTTGTCGTTACTAAAAAGAACACACATGCAATGACACTGGTGGATCTATGTGTGGTCTCTGTAGAGAACACACATTTCAATGACACTGGTGGATAAATATGTGGTATGTGAAAAGAACACACATGCAGTGACTCTGGTTGTTGTTAGTGAAAAGAACACACATGCAATGACACTGGTGGATCCATGGGTGGTATGTGAAAAGAACACACATTTCAAGTACTCTGGTTGTTGTTACTAAAAAGGACACACATGCAATGACACTAGTGGATCCATGTGTGGATTGTGAAGAGAACACACATGCAATGACTCCAGTTGTTGTTAGTGAAAAGAACATACATGCAATGACACCGGTGGATCCATGTGTGGTCTCTGTAGAGAACACACATTTCAATGACACTGGTGGATCCATACGTGGTACGTGAAAAGAACACACATGCTAAATGACTCTGGTTGTTGTTAGTGAAAAGAACACACATGCAATGACACTGGTGGATCCACAGGTGGTATATGAAAAGAACACACATGCAAAATGACTCTGGTTGTTGTTACTAAAAAGAACACACATGCAATGACTCTGGTGGATCCATGGGTGGATTGTGAAAAGAACACACATGCAATGACACTGGTGGATCCATGTCTGGATTGTGAAGAGAACACACATGCAATGACTCCAGTTGTTGTTAGAGAAAAGAACATACATGCAATGACACCGGTGGATCCATGTGTGGTCTCTGTAGAGAACACACATTTCAATGACACTGGTGGATCCATAGGTGGTATGTGAAAAGAACACACATACAAAATGACTCTGGTTGGTGTTAGTGAAAAGAACACACATGCAATGACACTGCTGGATCCATAGGTGGTATGTGAAAAGAACACACATGAAAAATGACTCTGGATGTTGTTACTAAAAAGAACATACATGCAATGACACTGGTGGATCCATGTGTGGTCTCTGTAGAGAACACACATTTCAATGACACTGGTGGATCCATATGTGGTATGTCAAAAGAACACACATGCAATGACTCTGTTTGTTGTTAGTGAAAAGAACACACATGCAATGACACTGGTGGATCCATAGGTGGTATGTGAGAAGAACACACATGAAAAATGACTCTGGTTTTTGTTACTAAAAAGAGCACACATGCAATGACAGTGGTGGATCCATGGGTGGATTGTGGAAAGATCACACATGCAATGACACTGGTGGATCCATAGGTGGTATGTGAAAAGAACACACATGCAAATTGACTCTGGTTGTTGTTACTAAAAAGAACACACATGCAATGACACTGGTGGATCCATAGGTGGATTATGAAATGAACACACATGCAATGACACTGGTGGAGTCATGTGTGGATTGTGAAAATAACACACATGCAAAATGACTCTGGTTGTTGTTACTAAAAAGAACACACATGCAATGACACCGGTGGATCCATAGGTGGTATGCGAGAAGAACACACACTTCAATGACTCTGGTTGTTGTTACTAAAAAGAACACACATGCAATGACCATTGGTGGATCCATAGGTGGTATGTGAAGAGATCACACATGCAAAATGACTGGTGGATCCATAGGTGGTATGTGAAAAGAACACACATGCAATGACACTGGTGGATCCATGGGTGGATTGTGAAAAGAGCACACATGCAATGACACTGGTGGATCCATGGGTGGATTGTGAAAAGAGCACACAAGCAATGACACTGGTGATCCATATGTGGTATGTGAAAAGAACACACATGCAATGACTCCAGTTGTTGTTAGTGAAAAGAACATACATGCAATGACACCGGTGGATCCAAACACACATTTCAATGATACTGGTGGATCCATAGGTGGTATGTGAAAAGAACACACATGCATTGACACTGGTGGATCCATGGGTGGATTGTGAAAAGAGCACACATGCAATGACACTGGTTTATCCATGGGTGGATTGTGAAAAGAGCACACATGCAATGACACTGGTGGATCCATGTGTGGTCTCTGAAGAGAGCACACATTTGAATGACTCTTGTTGTTGTTAGAAAAAACAAAACACATGCAACGACACTGGTGGATCCATGTGTGATCTCTGAAGAGAGCACACATGCAGTGACACTCGTTGTTGTTACTAAAAAGAACACACATGCAATGACACTGGTGGATCCATAGGTGGTATGTGAAAAGAACACACATGCAAAATGACTCTCGTTGTTGTTACTAAAAAGAACACACATGCAATGACTCTGGTGGATCCATGTGATGAAAACAACACACATCCAATGACACTGGTGGATCCATAGGTTTTATGTGAAAAGAACACACATGCAAAATGACTCTGGTTGTCGTTACTAAAAAGAACACACATGCAATGACACTGGTGGATCTATGTGTGGTCTCTGTAGAGAACACACATTTCAATGACACTGGTGGATAAATATGTGGTATGTGAAAAGAACACACATGCAGTGACTCTGGTTGTTGTTAGTGAAAAGAACACACATGCAATGACACTGGTGGATCCATGGGTGGTATGTGAAAAGAACACACATTTCAAGTACTCTGGTTGTTGTTACTAAAAAGGACACACATGCAATGACACTAGTGGATCCATGTGTGGATTGTGAAGAGAACACACATGCAATGACTCCAGTTGTTGTTAGTGAAAAGATCATACATGCAATGACACCGGTGGATCCATGTGTGGTCTCTGTAGAGAACACGCATTTCAATGACACTGGTGGATCCATACGTGGTATGTGAAAAGAACACACATGCTAAATGACTCTGGTTGTTGTTAGTGAAAAGAACACACATGCAATGACAATGGTGGATCCATAGGTGGTATATGAAAAGAACACACATGCAAAATGACTCTGGTTGTTGTTACTAAAAAGAACACACATGCAATGACTCTGGTGGATCCATGGGTGGATTGTGAAAAGAACACACATGCAATGACACTGGTGGATCCATGTCTGGATTGTGAAGAGAACACACATGCAAAATGATTCGGGTTGTTGTTACTAAAAAGAACACACATGCAATGACACTTGTGAATCCATGTGTGGATTGTGAAGAGAACACACATGCAATGACTCCAGTTGTTGTTAGTGAAAAGAACATACATGCAATGACACCAGTGGATCCATGTGTGGTCTCTGTAGAGAACACACATTTCAATAACACTGGTGGATCCATAGGTGGTATGTGAAAAGAACAGACATGCAAAATGACTCTGGTTGTTGTTAGTGAAAAGAACACACATGCAATGACACTGGTGGATCCATAGGTGGTATGTGAAAAGAACACACATGCAAAATGACTCTGGTTGTTGTTACTAAAAAGAACACACATGCAATGACTCTGGTGGATCCATGGCTGGATTGTGAAAAGAAAACACATGCAATGACACTGGTGGATCCATGTGTGGATTGTGAAGAGAACACACATGCAATGACTCCAGTTGTTGTTAGTGAAAAGAACATACATGCAATGACACCGGTGGATCCAAACACACATTTCAATGACACTGGTGGATCCATAGGTGGTATGTGAAAAGAACACACATGCAATGACACTGGTGGATCCATGGGTGGATTGTGAAAAGAGCACACATGCAATGACACTGGTGTATCCATGGGTGGATTGTGAAAAGAGCACACATGCAATGACACTGGTGGATCCATGTGTGGTCTCTGAAGAGAGCACACATTTGAATGACTCTTGTTGTTGTTAGTAAAAAACAAAACACATGCAACGACACTGGTGGATCCATGTGTGGTCTCTGAAGAGAGCACACATGCAATGACACTCGTTGTTGTTACTAAAAAGAACACACATGCAATGACACTGGTGGATCCATAGGTGGTATGTGAAAAGAACCCACATGCAAAATGACTCTCGTTGTTGTTACTAAAAAGAACACACATGCAATGACTCTGGTGGATCCATGTGATGAAAACAACACACATGCAATGACACTGGTGGATCCATAGGTTTTATGTGAAAAGAACACACATGCAAAATGACTCTGGTTGTCGTTACTAAAAATAACACACATGCAATGACACTGGTGGATCTATGTGTGGTCTCTGTAGAGAACACACATTTCAATGACACTGGTGGATAAATATGTGGTATGTGAAAAGAACACACATGCAGTGACTCTGGTTGTTGTTAGTGAAAAGAACACACATGCAATGACACTGGTGGATCCATGGGTGGTATGTGAAAAGAACACACATTTCAAGTACTCTGGTTGTTGTTACTAAAAAGGACACACATGCAATGACACTAGTGGATCCATGTGTGGATTGTGAAGAGAACACACATGCAATGACTCCAGTTGTTGTTAGTGAAAAGAACATACATGCAATGACACCGGTGGATCCATGTGTGGTCTCTGTAGAGAACACACATTTCAATGACACTGGTGGATCCATACGTGGTACGTGAAAAGAACACACATGCTAAATGACTCTGGTTGTTGTTAGTGAAAAGAACACACATGCAATGACACTGGTGGATCCACAGGTGGTATATGAAAAGAACACACATGCAAAATGACTCTGGTTGTTGTTACTAAAAAGAACACACATGCAATGACTCTGGTGGATCCATGGGTGGATTGTGAAAAGAACACACATGCAATGACACTGGTGGATCCATGTCTGGATTGTGAAGAGAACACACATGCAATGACTCCAGTTGTTGTTAGAGAAAAGAACATACATGCAATGACACCGGTGGATCCATGTGTGGTCTCTGTAGAGAACACACATTTCAATGACACTGGTGGATCCATAGGTGGTATGTGAAAAGAACACACATACAAAATGACTCTGGTTGGTGTTAGTGAAAAGAACACACATGCAATGACACTGCTGGATCCATAGGTGGTATGTGAAAAGAACACACATGAAAAATGACTCTGGATGTTGTTACTAAAAATAACATACATGCAATGACACTGGTGGATCCATGTGTGGTCTCTGTAGAGAACACACATTTCAATGACACTGGTGGATCCATATGTGGTATGTCAAAAGAACACACATGCAATGACTCTGTTTGTTGTTAGTGAAAAGAACACACATGCAATGACACTGGTGGATCCATAGGTGGTATGTGAGAAGAACACACATGAAAAATGACTCTGGTTGTTGTTACTAAAAAGAACACACATGCAATGACAGTGGTGGATCCATGGGTGGATTGTGAAAAGATCACACATGCAATGACACTGGTGGATCCATAGGTGGTATGTGAAAAGAACACACATGCAAATTGACTCTGGTTGTTGTTACTAAAAAGAACACACATGCAATGACACTGGTGGATCCATAGGTGGATTATGAAATGAACACACATGCAATGACACTGGTGGAGTCATGTGTGGATTGTGAAAATAACACACATGCAAAATGACTCTGGTTGTTGTTACTAAAAAGAACACACATGCAATGACACCGGTGGATCCATAGGTGGTATGCGAGAAGAACACACACTTCAATGACTCTGGTTGTTGTTACTAAAAAGAACACACATGCAATGACCATTGGTGGATCCATAGGTGGTATGTGAAGAGATCACACATGCAAAATGACTGGTGGATCCATAGGTGGTATGTGAAAAGAACACACATGCAATGACACTGGTGGATCCATGGGTGGATTGTGAAAAGAGCACACATGCAATGACACTGGTGGATCCATGGGTGGATTGTGAAAAGAGCACACATGCAATGACACTGGTGATCCGTATGTGGTATGTGAAAAGAACACACATGCAATGACTCCAGTTGTTGTTAGTGAAAAGAACATACATGCAATGACACCGGTGGATCCAAACACACATTTCAATGATACTGGTGGATCCATAGGTGGTATGTGAAAAGAACACACATGCAATGACACTGGTGGATCCATGGGTGGATTGTGAAAAGAGCACACATGCAATGACACTGGTTTATCCATGGGTGGATTGTGAAAAGAGCACACATGCAATGACACTGGTGGATCCATGTGTGGTCTCTGAAGAGAGCACACATTTGAATGACTCTTGTTGTTGTTAGTAAAAACAAAACACATGCAACGACACTGGTGGATCCATGTGTGATCTCTGAAGAGAGCACACATGCAGTGACACTCGTTGTTGTTACTAAAAAGAACACACATGCAATGACACTGGTGGATCCATAGGTGGTATGTGAAAAGAACACACATGCAAAATGACTCTCGTTGTTGTTACTAAAAAGAACACACATGCAATGACTCTGGTGGATCCATGTGATGAAAACAACACACATCCAATGACACTGGTGGATCCATAGGTTTTATGTGAAAAGAACACACATGCAAAATGACTCTGGTTGTCGTTACTAAAAAGAACACACATGCAATGACACTGGTGGATCTATGTGTGGTCTCTGTAGAGAACACACATTTCAATGACACTTGTGGATAAATATGTGGTATGTGAAAAGAACACACATGCAGTGACTCTGGTTGTTGTTAGTGAAAAGAACACACATGCAATGACACTGGTGGATCCATGGGTGGTATGTGAAAAGAACACACATTTCAAGTACTCTGGTTGTTGTTACTAAAAAGGACACACATGCAATGACACTAGTGGATCCATGTGCGGATTGTGAAGAGAACACACATGCAATGACTCCAGTTGTTGTTAGTGAAAAGATCATACATGCAATGACACCGGTGGATCCATGTGTGGTCTCTGTAGAGAACACACATTTCAATGACACTGGTGGATCCATACGTGGTATGTGAAAAGAACACACATGCTAAATGACTCTGGTTGTTGTTAGTGAAAAGAACACACATGCAATGACAATGGTGGATCCATAGGTGGTATATGAAAAGAACACACATGCAAAATGACTCTGGTTGTTGTTACTAAAAAGAACACACATGCAATGACTCTGGTGGATCCATGGGTGGATTGTGAAAAGAACACACATGCAATGACACTGGTGGATCCATGTCTGGATTGTGAAGAGAACACACATGCAATGACTCCAGTTGTTGTTAGAGAAAAGAACATACATGCAATGACACCGGTGGATCCATGTGTGGTCTCTGTAGAGAACACACATTTCAATGACACTGGTGGATCCATAGGTGGTATGTGAAAAGAACACACATACAAAATGACTCTGGTTGGTGTTAGTGAAAAGAACACACATGCAATGACACTGCTGGATCCATAGGTGGTATGTGAAAAGAACACACATGGAAAATGACTCTGGTTGTTGTTACTAAAAAGAACACACATGCAATGACTCTGGTGGATCCATGGGTGGATTGTGAAAAGAACACACATGCAATGACACTGGTGGATCCATAGGTGGTATGTGAAAAGAACACACATGCAAAATGACTCTGGATGTTGTTACTAAAAAGAACATACATGCAATGACACTGGTGGATCCATGTGTGGTCTCTGTAGAGAACACACATTTCAATGACACTGGTGGATCCATATGTGGTATGTCAAAAGAACACACATGCAATGACTCTGTTTGTTGTTAGTGAAAAGAACACACATGCAATGACACTGGTGGATCCATAGCTGGTATGTGAGAAGAACACACATGAAAAATGACTCTGGTTGTTGTTACTAAAAAGAACACACATGCAATGACAGTGATGGATCCATGGGTGGATTGTGAAAAGAACACACATGCAATGACACTGGTGGATCCATAGGTGGTATGTGAAAAGAACACACATGCAAATTGACTCTGGTTGTTGTTACTAAAAAGAACACACATGCAATGACACTGGTGGATCCATAGGTGGATTATGAAATGAACACACATGCAATGACACTGGTGGAGTCATGTGTGGATTGTGAAAAGAACACACATGCAAAATGACTCTGGTTGTTGTTACTAAAAAGAACACACATGCAATGACACCGGTGGATCCATAGGTGGTATGTGAGAAGAACACACATTTCAATGACTCTGGTTGTTGTTACTAAAAAGAACACACATGCAATGACCATTGGTGGATCCATAGGTGGTATGTGAAGAGATCACACATGCAAAATGACTGGTGGATCCATAGGTGGTATGTGAAAAGAACACACATGCAATGACACTAGTGGATCCATGGGTGGATTGTGAAAAGAGCACACATGCAATGACACTGGTGGATCCATGGGTGGATTGTGAAAAGAGCACACATGCAATGACACTGGTGATCCATATGTGGTATGTGAAAAGAACACACATGCAATGACTCCAGTTGTTGTTAGTGAAAAGAACATACATGCAATGACACCGGTGGATCCAAACACACATTTCAATGACACTGGTGGATCCATAGGTGGTATGTGAAAAGAACACACATACAAAATGACTCTGGTTGTTGTTAGTGAAAACAACACACATGCAATGACACTGGTGGATCCATAGGTGGTATGTGAAAAGAACACACATGCAAAATGACTCTGGTTGTTGTTACTAAAAAGAACACACATGCAATGACTCTGGTGGATCCATGGGTGGATTGTGAAAAGAACACACATACAATGACACTGGTCGATCCATAGGTGGTATGTGAAAAGAACACACATGCAAAATGACTCTGGTTGTTGTTACTAAAAAGAACATACATGCCATGACACTGGTGGATCCATGTGTGGTCTCTGTAGAGAACACACATTTCAATGACACTGGTGGATCCATATGTGGTATGCCAAAAGAACACAGATGCAATGACTCTGTTTGTTGTTAGTGAAAAGAACACACATGCAATGACACTGGTGGATCCATAGGTGGTATGTGAGAAGAACACACATGAAAAATGACTCTGGTTGTTGTTACTAAAAAGAACACACATGCAATGACAGTGGTGGATCCATGGGTGGATTGTGAAAAGAACACACATGCAATGACACTGGTGGATCCATAGGTGGTATGTGAAAAGAACACACATGCAAATTGACTCTGGTTGTTGTTACTAAAAAGAACACACATGCAATGACACTGGTGGATCCATAGGTGGATTATGAAATGAACACACATGCAATGACACTGGTGGAGTCATGTGTGGATTGTGAAAAGAACACACATGCAAAATGACTCTGGTTGTTGTTACTAAAAAGAACACACATGCAATGACACCGGTGGATCCATAGGTGGTATGTGAGAAGAACACACATTTCAATGACTCTGGTTGTTGTTACTATAAAGAACACACATGCAATGACCATTGGTGGATCCATAGGTGGTATGTGAAGAGATCACACATGCAAAATGACTAGTGGATCCATAGGTGGTATGTGAAAAGAACACACATGCAATGACACTTGTGGATCCATGGGTGGATTGTGAAAAGAGCACACATGCAATGACACTGGTGTATCCATGGGTGGATTGTGAAAAGAGCACACATGCAATGACACTGGTGATCCATTTGTGGTATGTGAAAAGAACACACATGCAATGACTCTGGTTGTTGTTAGTGAAAAGAACACACATGCAATAACACTGGTGGATCCATGTGTGGTCTCTAAAGAGAGCACACATTTCAATGACTCTTGTTGTTGTTAGTAAAAACAAAACATATGCAACGACACGGGTGGATCCATGTGTGGTCTCTGAAGAGAGCACACATGCAATGACACTGGTTGTTGTTACTAAAAAGAACACACATGCAATGACACTAGTGGATCCATAGGTGGTATGTGAAAAGAACACACATGCAAAATGACTCTGGTTGTTGTTACTAAAAAGAACACACATGCAATGACACTGGTGGATCCATGTGTGGTCTCTGTAGAGAACACACATTTCAATGACACTGGTGGATAAATATGTGGTATGTGAAAAGAACACACATGCAATGACTCTGGTTGTTGTTAGTGAAAAGAACACACATGCAATGACACTGGTGGATCCATAGGTGGTATGTGAAAAGAACACACATTTCAATGACTCTGGTTGTTGTTACTAAAAAGAACACACATGCAATGACACTGGTGAATCCATGTGTGGATTGCGAAGAGAACACACATGCAATGACTCCAGTTGTTGTTAGTGAAAAGAACATACATGCAATGACACCGGTGGATCCATGTGTGGTCTCTGTAGAGAATACACATTTCAATAACAATGGTGGATCCATAGGTGGTATGTCAAAAGAACAGACATGCAAAATGACTCTGGTTGTTGTTAGTGAAAAGAACACACATGCAATGACACTGGTGGATCCATAGGTGATATGTGAAAAGAACACACATGCAAAATGACTCTGGTTGTTGTTACTAAAAAGAACACACATGCAATGACTCTGGTGGATCCATGGGTGGATTGTGAAAAGAACACACATGCAATGACACTAGTGGATCCATGTGTGGATTGTGAAGAGAACACACATGCAATGACTCCAGTTGTTGTTAGTGAAAAGAACATACATGCAATGACACCGGTGGATCCAAACACACATTTCAATGACACTGGTGGATCCATAGGTGGTATGTGAAAAGAACACACATGCAAAATGACTCTAGTTGTTGTTAGTGAAAAGAACACACATGCAATGACACTAGTGGATCCATAGGTGGTATGTGAAAAGAACACACATGCAAAATGACTCTGGTTGTTGTTACTAAAAAGAACACACATGCAGTGACTCTGGTGGATCCATGAGTGGATTGTGAAAAGAACACACATGCAATGACACTGGTGGATCCATAGGTGGTATGTGAAAAGAACACACATACAAAATGACTCTGGTTGTTGTTACTAAAAAGAACACACATGCAATGACACTGGTGGATCCATGTGTGGTCTCTGTAGAGAACACACATTTCAATGACACTGGTGGATCCATATGTGGTGTCTGAAAAGAACACACATGCAATGACTCTGGTTGTTGTTAGTGAATAGAACACACATGCAATGACACTGGTGGATCCATAGGTGGTATGTGAGAAGAACACACATGCAAAATGACTTTGGTTGTTGTTACTAAAAAGAACACACATGCAATGACACTGGTGGATCCATAGGTGGTATGTGAGAAGAACACACATTTCAATGACTCTGGTTGTTGTTACTAAAAAGAACACACATGCAATGACCATTGGTGGATCCATAGGTGGTATGTGAAGAGATCACACATGCAAAATGACTGGTGGATCCATAGGTGGTATGTGAAAAGAACACACATGCAATGACACTGGTGGATCCATGGGTGGATTGTGAAAAGAGCACACATGCAATGACACTGGTGTATCCATGGGTGGATTGTGAAAAGAGCACACATGCAATGACACTGGTGATCCATATGTGGTATGTGAAAAGAACACACATGCAATGACTCTGGTTGTTGTTAGTGAAAAGAACACACATGCAATGACACTGGTGGATCCATGTGTGGTCTCTAAAGAGAGCACACATTTCAATGACTCTTGTTGTTGTTAGTAAAAACAAAACACATGCAACGACACTGGTGGATCCATGTGTGGTCTCTAAAGAGAGCACACATGCAATGACACTGGTTGTTGTTACTAAAAAGAACACACATGCAATGACACTAGTGGATCCATAGGTGGTATGTGAAAAGAACACACATGCAAAATGACTCTGGTTGTTGTTACTAAAAAGAACACACATGCAATGACAGTGGTGGATCCATGTGTTGTCTTTGTAGAGAACACACATTTCAATGACACTGGTGGATAAATATGTGGCATGTGAAAAGAACACACATGCAATGACTCTGGTTGTTGTTAGTGAAAAGAACACACATGCAATGACACTGGTGGATCCATAGGTGGTATGTGAAAAGAACACACATTTCAATGACTCTGGTTGTTGTTACTAAAAAGAACACACATGCAATGACACTGGTGAATCCATGTGTGGATTGTGAAGAGAACGCACATGCAATGACTCCAGTTGTTGTTAGTGAAAAGAACATACATGCAATGACACCGGTGGATCCATGTGTGGTCTCTGTAGAGAATACACATTTCAATAACACTGGTGGATCCATAGGTGGTATGTGAAAAGAACAGACATGCAAAATGACTCTGGTTGTTGTTAGTGAAAAGAACACACATGAAATGACACTGGTGGATCCATAGGTGGTATGTGAAAAGAACACACATGCAAAATGACTCTGGTTGTTGTTACTAAAAAGAACACACATGCAATGACTCTGGTGGATCCATGGGTGGATTGTGAAAAGAACACACATGCAATGACACTAGTGGATCCATGTGTGGATTGTGAAGAGAACACACATGCAATGACTCCAGTTGTTGTTAGTCAAAAGAACATACATGCAATGACACCGGTGGATCCAAACACACATTTCAATGACACTGGTGGATCCATAGGTGGTATGTGAAAAGAACACACATGCAAAATGACTCTAGTTGTTGTTAGTGAAAAGAACACACATGCAATGACACTGGTGGATCCATAGGTGGTATGTGAAAAGAACACACATGCAAAATGACTCTGGTTGTTGTTACTAAAAAGAACACACATGCAATGACTCTGGTGGATCCATGGGTGGATTGTGAAAAGATCACACATGCAATGACACTGGTGGATCCATAGGTGGTATGTGAAAAGAACACACATGCAAAATGACTCTGGTTGTTGTTACTAAAAACAACACACATGCAATGACACTGGTGGATCCATGTGTGGTCTCTGTAGAGAACACACATTTCAATGACACTGGTGGATCCATATGTGGTGTGTGAAAAGAACACACATGCAATGACTCTGGTTGTTGTTAGTGAATAGAACACACATGCAATGACACTGGTGGATCCATAGGTGGTATGTGAGAAGAACACACATGCAAAATGACTTTGGTTGTTGTTACTAAAAAGAACACACATGCAATGAAACTGGTGGATCCATAGGTGGATTATAAATGAACGCACATGCAATGACACTGGTGGATCCATAGGTGGTATGTGAGAATAACACATATGCAAAATGACTCTGGTTGTTGTTACTAAAAAGAACACACATGCAATGACAGTGGTGGATCCATGGGTGGATAATGAAAACAACACACATGCAATGACAATGGTGGATCCATAGTTGGTATGTGAAAAGAACACACATGAAAAATGACTCTGGTTGTTGTTACTAAAAAGAACACACATGCAATGACACTGGAGGATCCATAGGTGGATTATGAAATGAACACACATGCAACGACACTGGTGGATCCATAGGTGGTATGTGAAAAGAACACACATGCAAAATGACTCTGGTTGTTGTTACTAAAAAGAACAGACATGCAATGACACTGGTGGATCCATGTGTGGTCTCTGTAGAGAACACACATTTCAATGACACTGGTGGATCCATGGGTGGATTGCGAAAAGAACACACATGCAATGACACTGGTGGATCCATGTGTGGATTGTGAAGAGAAGACACATGCAATGACTCCAGTTGTTGTTAGAGAAAAGAACATACATGCAATGACACCGGTGGATCCATGTGTGGTCTCTGTAGAGAACACACATTTCAATGACACTGGTGGATCCATAGGTGGTATGTGAAAAGAACACACATACAAAATGACTCTGGTTGTTGTTAGTGAAAAGAACACACATGCAATGACACTGGTGGATCTATAGGTGGTATGTGAAAAGAACACACATGGAAAATGACTCTGGTTGTTGTTACTAAAAAGAACACACATGCAATGACTCTGGTGGATCCATGGGTGGATTGTGAAAAGAACACACATGCAATGACACTGATGGATCCATAGGTGGTATGTGAAAAGAACACACATGCAAAATGACTCTGGATGTTGTTACTAAAAAGAACATACATGCAATGAAACTGGTGGATCCATAGGTGGATTATTAAATGAACGCACATGCAATGACACTGGTGGATCCATAGGTGGTATGTGAGAAGAACACATATGCAAAATGACTCTGGTTGTTGTTACTAAAAAGAACACACATGAAATGACAGTGGTGGATCCATGGGTGGATAATGAAAACAACACACATGCAATGACAATGGTGGATCCATAGGTGGTATGTGAAAAGAACACACATGAAAAATGACTCTGGTTGTTGTTACTAAAAAGAACACACATGCAATGACACTGGTGGATCCATAGGTGGATTATGAAATGAACACACATGCAACGACACTGGTGGATCCATAGGTGGTATGTGAAAAGAACACACATGCAAAATGACTCTGGTTGTTGTTACTAAAAAGAACATACATGCAATGACACTGGTGGATCCATGTGTGGTCTCTGTAGAGAACACACATTTCAATGACACTGGTGGATCCATATGTGGTATGTGAAAAGAACACACATGCAATGACTCTGTTTTTGTTAGTGAAAAGAACACACATGCAATGACACTGGTGGATCCATAGGTGGTATGTGAGAAGAACACACATGCAAAATGACTCTGGTTGTTGTTACTAAAAAGAACACACATGCAATGACAGTGGTGGATCCATGGGTGGATTGTGAAAAGAACACACATGCAATGACACTGGTGGATCCATAGGTGGTATGTGAAAAGAACACACATGAAAAATGACTCTGGTTGTTGTTACTAAAAAGAACACACATGCAATGATAGTGGTGGATCCATGGGTGGATTGTGAAAAGAACACACATGCAATGACACTGGTGGATCCATAGGTGGTATGTGAAAAGAACACACATGCAAATTGACTCTGGTTGTTGTTACTAAAAAGAACATACATGCAATGACACTGGTGGATCCATAGGTGGATTATGAAATGAACACACATGCAATGACACTGGTGGAGTCATGTGTGGATTGTGAAAAGAACACACATGCAAAATGACTCTGGTTGTTGTTACTAAAAAGAACACACATGCAATGACACCGGTGGATCCATAGGTGGATTATGAAATGAACACACATGCAATGACACTGGTGGATCCATAGGTGGTATGTGAGAAGAACACACATTTCAATGACTCTGGTTGTTGTTACTAAAAAGAACACACATGCAATGACCATTGGTGGATCCATAGGTGGTATGTGAAGAGATCACACATGCAAAATGACTCTGGTAGATCCATAGGTGGTATGTGAAAAGAACACACATGCAATGACACTGGTGGATCCATGGGTGGATTGTGAAAAGAGCACACATGCAATGACACTGGTGTATCCATGGGTGGATTGTGAAAAGAGCACACATGCAATGACACTGGTGATCCATATGTGGTATGTGAAAAGAACACACATGCAACGACTCTGGTTGTTGTTAGTGAAAAGAACACACATGCAATGACACTGGTGGATCCATGTGTGGTCTCTAAAGAGAGCACACATTTCAATGACTCTTGTTGTTGTTAGTAAAAACAAAACACATGCAACGACACTGGTGGATCCATGTGTGGTCTCTGAAGAGAGCACACATGCAATGACACTGGTTGTTGTTACTAAAAAGAACACACATGCAATGACACTAGTATATCCATAGGTGGTATGTGAAAAGAACACACATGCAAAATGACTCTGGTTGTTGTTACTAAAAAGAACACACATGCAATGACAGTGGTGGATCCATGTGTTGTCTTTGTAGAGAACACACATTTCAATGACACTGGTGGATAAATATGTGGCATGTGAAAAGAACACACATGCAATGACTCTGGTTGTTGTTAGTGAAAAGAACACACATGCAATGACACTGGTGGATCCATAGGTGGTATGTGAAAAGAACACACATTTCAATGACTCTGGTTGTTGTTACTAAAAAGAACACACATGCAATGACACTGGTGAATCCATGTGTGGATTGTGAAGAGAACACACATGCAATGACTCCAGTTGTTGTTAGTGAAAAGAACATACATGCAATGACACCGGTGGATCCATGTGTGGTCTCTGTAGAGAATACACATTTCAATAACACTGGTGGATCCATAGGTGGTATGTGAAAAGAACAGACATGCAAAATGACTCTGGTTGTTGTTAGTGAAAAGAACACACATGAAATGACACTGGTGGATCCATAGGTGGTATGTGAAAAGAACACACATGCAAAATGACTCTGGTTGTTGTTACTAAAAAGAACACACATGCAATGACTCTGGTGGATCCATGGGTGGATTGTGAAAAGAACACACATGCAATGACACTAGTGGATCCATGTGTGGATTGTGAAGAGAACACACATGCAATGACTCCAGTTGTTGTTAGTCAAAAGAACATACATGCAATGACACCGGTGGATCCAAACACACATTTCAATGACACTGGTGGATCCATAGGTGGTATGTGAAAAGAACACACATGCAAAATGACTCTAGTTGTTGTTAGTGAAAAGAACACACATGCAATGACACTGGTGGATCCATAGGTGGTATGTGAAAAGAACACACATGCAAAATGACTCTGGTTGTTGTTACTAAAAAGAACACACATGCAATGACTCTGGTGGATCCATGGGTGGATTGTGAAAAGATCACACATGCAATGACACTGGTGGATCCATAGGTGGTATGTGAAAAGAACACACATGCAAAATGACTCTGGTTGTTGTTACTAAAAACAACACACATGCAATGACACTGGTGGATCCATGTGTGGTCTCTGTAGAGAACACACATTTCAATGACACTGGTGGATCCATATGTGGTGTGTGAAAAGAACACACATGCAATGACTCTGGTTGTTGTTAGTGAATAGAACACACATGCAATGACACTGGTGGATCCATAGGTGGTATGTGAGAAGAACACACATGCAAAATGACTTTGGTTGTTGTTACTAAAAAGAACACACATGCAATGAAACTGGTGGATCCATAGGTGGATTATAAATGAACGCACATGCAATGACACTGGTGGATCCATAGGTGGTATGTGAGAATAACACATATGCAAAATGACTCTGGTTGTTGTTACTAAAAAGAACACACATGCAATGACAGTGGTGGATCCATGGGTGGATAATGAAAACAACACACATGCAATGACAATGGTGGATCCATAGTTGGTATGTGAAAAGAACACACATGAAAAATGACTCTGGTTGTTGTTACTAAAAAGAACACACATGCAATGACACTGGAGGATCCATAGGTGGATTATGAAATGAACACACATGCAACGACACTGGTGGATCCATAGGTGGTATGTGAAAAGAACACACATGCAAAATGACTCTGGTTGTTGTTACTAAAAAGAACAGACATGCAATGACACTGGTGGATCCATGTGTGGTCTCTGTAGAGAACACACATTTCAATGACACTGGTGGATCCATGGGTGGATTGCGAAAAGAACACACATGCAATGACACTGGTGGATCCATGTGTGGATTGTGAAGAGAAGACACATGCAATGACTCCAGTTGTTGTTAGAGAAAAGAACATACATGCAATGACACCGGTGGATCCATGTGTGGTCTCTGTAGAGAACACACATTTCAATGACACTGGTGGATCCATAGGTGGTATGTGAAAAGAACACACATACAAAATGACTCTGGTTGTTGTTAGTGAAAAGAACACACATGCAATGACACTGGTGGATCTATAGGTGGTATGTGAAAAGAACACACATGGAAAATGACTCTGGTTGTTGTTACTAAAAAGAACACACATGCAATGACTCTGGTGGATCCATGGGTGGATTGTGAAAAGAACACACATGCAATGACACTGATGGATCCATAGGTGGTATGTGAAAAGAACACACATGCAAAATGACTCTGGATGTTGTTACTAAAAAGAACATACATGCAATGAAACTGGTGGATCCATAGGTGGATTATTAAATGAACGCACATGCAATGACACTGGTGGATCCATAGGTGGTATGTGAGAAGAACACATATGCAAAATGACTCTGGTTGTTGTTACTAAAAAGAACACACATGAAATGACAGTGGTGGATCCATGGGTGGATAATGAAA
Organism: Avena sativa; assembly: GCA_916181665.1. Taxonomy (NCBI): domain Eukaryota; kingdom Viridiplantae; phylum Streptophyta; class Magnoliopsida; order Poales; family Poaceae; genus Avena; species Avena sativa. Next base: position 421,862,492 of record OV702287.1, on the reverse strand, counting down.
ACAACACACATGCAATGACAATGGTGGATCCATAGGTGGTATGTGAAAAGAACACACATGAAAAATGACTCTGGTTGTTGTTACTAAAAAGAACACACATGCAATGACACTGGTGGATCCATAGGTGGATTATGAAATGAACACACATGCAACGACACTGGTGGATCCATAGGTGGTATGTGAAAAGAACACACATGCAAAATGACTCTGGTTGTTGTTACTAAAAAGAACATACATGCAATGACACTGGTGGATCCATGTGTGGTCTCTGTAGAGAACACACATTTCAATGACACTGGTGGATCCATATGTGGTATGTGAAAAGAACACACATGCAATGACTCTGTTTTTGTTAGTGAAAAGAACACACATGCAATGACACTGGTGGATCCATAGGTGGTATGTGAGAAGAACACACATGCAAAATGACTCTGGTTGTTGTTACTAAAAAGAACACACATGCAATGACAGTGGTGGATCCATGGGTGGATTGTGAAAAGAACACACATGCAATGACACTGGTGGATCCATAGGTGGTATGTGAAAAGAACACACATGAAAAATGACTCTGGTTGTTGTTACTAAAAAGAACACACATGCAATGATAGTGGTGGATCCATGGGTGGATTGTGAAAAGAACACACATGCAATGACACTGGTGGATCCATAGGTGGTATGTGAAAAGAACACACATGCAAATTGACTCTGGTTGTTGTTACTAAAAAGAACATACATGCAATGACACTGGTGGATCCATAGGTGGATTATGAAATGAACACACATGCAATGACACTGGTGGAGTCATGTGTGGATTGTGAAAAGAACACACATGCAAAATGACTCTGGTTGTTGTTACTAAAAAGAACACACATGCAATGACACCGGTGGATCCATAGGTGGATTATGAAATGAACACACATGCAATGACACTGGTGGATCCATAGGTGGTATGTGAGAAGAACACACATTTCAATGACTCTGGTTGTTGTTACTAAAAAGAACACACATGCAATGACCATTGGTGGATCCATAGGTGGTATGTGAATAGATCACACATGCAAAATGACTCTGGTAGATCCATAGGTGGTATGTGAAAAGAACACACATGCAATGACACTGGTGGATCCATGGGTGGATTGTGAAAAGAGCACACATGCAATGACACTGGTGTATCCATGGGTGGATTGTGAAAAGAGCACACATGCAATGACACTGGTGATCCATATGTGGTATGTGAAAAGAACACACATGCAACGACTCTGGTTGTTGTTAGTGAAAAGAACACACATGCAATGACACTGGTGGATCCATGTGTGGTCTCTAAAGAGAGCACACATTTCAATGACTCTTGTTGTTGTTAGTAAAAACAAAACACATGCAACGACACTGGTGGATCCATGTGTGGTCTCTGAAGAGAGCACACATGCAATGACACTGGTTGTTGTTACTAAAAAGAACACACATGCAATGACACTAGTATATCCATAGGTGGTATGTGAAAAGAACACACATGCAAAATGACTCTGGTTGTTGTTACTAAAAAGAACACACATGCAATGACACTGGTGGATCCATGTGTGGTCTCTGTAGAGAACACACATTTCAATGACACTGGTGGATAAATATGTGGTATGTGAAAAGAACACACATGCAATGACTCTGGTTGTTGTTAGTGAAAAGAACACACATGCAATGATACTGGTGGATCCATGTGTGGTCTCTGTAGAAACACACATTTCAATGACACTGGTGGATAAATATGTGGTATGTGAAAAGAACACACATGCAATGACTCTGGTTGTTGTTAGTGAAAAGAACACACATGCAATGACACTGGTGGATCCATAGGTGGTATGTGAAAAGAACACACATTTCAATGACTCTAGTTGTTGTTACTAAAAAGAACACACATGCAATGACACTGGTGAATCCATGTGTGGATTGTGAAGAGAACACACATGCAATGACTCTAGTTGTTGTTAGTGAAAAGAACTTACATGCAATGACACCGGTGGATCCATGTGTGGTCTCTGTAGAGAATACACATTTCAATAACACTGGTGGATCCATAGGTGGTATGTGAAAAGAACAGACATGCAAAATGACTCTGGTTGTTGTTAGTGAAAAGAACACACATACAATGACACTGGTGGATCCATAGGTGGTATGTGAAAAGAACACACATGCAAAATGACTCTGGTTGTTGTTACTAAAAAGAACACACATGCAATGACTCCGGTGGATCCATGGGTGGATTGTGCAAAGAACACACATGCAATGACACTAGTGGACCCATGTGTGGATTGTGAAGAGAACATACATGCAATGACTCCAGTTGTTGTTAGTGAAAAGAACATACATGCAATGACACTGGTGGATCCATGTGTGGTCTCTGTAGAGAACACACATTTCAATGACACTGGTGGATCCATATATGGTGTGTGAAAAGAACACACATGCAATGACTCTGGTTGTTGTTAGTGAATAGAACACACATGCAATGACACTGGTGGATCCATAGGTGGTATGTGAGAAGAACACACATGCAAAATGACTTTGGTTGTTGTTACTAAAAAGAACACACATGCAATGAAACTGGTGGATCCATAGGTGGATTATTAAATGAACGCACATGCAATGACACTGGTGGATCCATAGGTGGTATGTGAGAAGTACACATATGCAAAATGACTCTGGTTGTTGTTACTAAAAAGAACACACATGCAATGACAGTGGTGGATCCATGGGTGGATAATGAAAACAACACACATGCAATGACAATGGTGGATCCATAGGTGGTATGTGAAAAGAACACACATGAAAAATGACTCTGGTTGTTGTTACTAAAAAGAACACACATGCAATGACACTGGTGGATCCATAGGTGGATTATGAAATGAACATACATGCAACGACACTGGTGGATCCATAGGTGGTATGTGAAAAGAACACACATGCAAAATGACTCTGGTTGTTGTTACTAAAAAGAACATACATGCAATGACACTGGTGCATCCATGTGTGGTCTCTGTAGAGAACACACATTTCAATGACACTGGTGGATCCATATGTGGTATGTGAAAAGAACACACATGCAATGACTCTGTTTGTTGTTAGTGAAAAGAACACACATGCAATGACACTGGTGGATCCATAGGTGGTATGTGAGAAGAACACACATGCAAAATGACTCTGGTTGTTGTTACTAAAAAGAACACACATGCAATGACAGTTGTGGATCCATGGGTGGATTGTGAAAAGAACACACATGCAATGACACTGGTGGATCCATAGGTGGTATGTGAAAAGAACACACATGAAAAATGACTCTGGTTGTTGTTACTAAAAAGAACACACATGCAATGATAGTGGTGGATCCATGGGTGGATTGTGAAAAGAACACACATGCAATGACACTGGTGGATCCATAGGTGGTATGTAAAAAGAACACACATGCAAATTGACTCTGGTTGTTGTTACTAAAAAGAACACACATGCAATGACACTGGTGGATCCATAGGTGGATTATGAAATGAACACACATGCAATGACACTGGTGGAGTCATGTGTGGATTGTGAAAAGAACACACATGCAAAATGACTCTGGTTGTTGTTACTAAAAAGAACACACATGCAATGACACCGGTGGATCCATAGGTGGATTATGAAATGAACACACATGCAATGACACTGGTGGATCCATAGGTGGTATGTGAGAAGAACACACATTTCAATGACTCTGGTTGTTGTTACTAAAAAGAACACACATGCAATGACCATTGGTGGATCCATAGGTGGTATGTGAAGAGATCACACATGCAAAATGACTCTGGTAGATCCATAGGTGGTATGTGAAAAGAACACACATGCAATGACACTGGTGGATCCATGGGTGGATTGTGAAAAGAGCACACATGCAATGACACTGGTGTATCCATGGGTGGATTGTGAAAAGAGCACACATGCAATGACACTGGTGATCCATATGTGGTATGTGAAAAGAACACACATGCAACGACTCTGGTTGTTGTTAGTGAAAAGAACACACATGCAATGACACTGGTGGATCCATGTGTGGTCTCTAAAGAGAGCACACATTTCAATGACTCTTGTTGTTGTTAGTAAAAACAAAACACATGCAACGACACTGGTGGATCCATGTGTGGTCTCTGAAGAGAGCACACATGCAATGACACTGGTTGTTGTTACTAAAAAGAACACACATGCAATGACACTAGTATATCCATAGGTGGTATGTGAAAAGAACACACATGCAAAATGACTCTGGTTGTTGTTACTAAAAAGAACACACATGCAATGACACTGGTGGATCCATGTGTGGTCTCTGTAGAGAACACACATTTCAATGACACTGGTGGATAAATATGTGGTATGTGAAAAGAACACACATGCAATGACTCTGGTTGTTGTTAGTGAAAAGAACACACATGCAATGATACTGGTGGATCCATGTGTGGTCTCTGTAGAAACACACATTTCAATGACACTGGTGGATAAATATGTGGTATGTGAAAAGAACACACATGCAATGACTCTGGTTGTTGTTAGTGAAAAGAACACACATGCAATGACACTGGTGGATCCATAGGTGGTATGTGAAAAGAACACACATTTCAATGACTCTAGTTGTTGTTACTAAAAAGAACACACATGCAATGACACTGGTGAATCCATGTGTGGATTGTGAAGAGAACACACATGCAATGACTCTAGTTGTTGTTAGTGAAAAGAACTTACATGCAATGACACCGGTGGATCCATGTGTGGTCTCTGTAGAGAATACACATTTCAATAACACTGGTGGATCCATAGGTGGTATGTGAAAAGAACAGACATGCAAAATGACTCTGGTTGTTGTTAGTGAAAAGAACACACATACAATGACACTGGTGGATCCATAGGTGGTATGTGAAAAGAACACACATGCAAAATGACTCTGGTTGTTGTTACTAAAAAGAACACACATGCAATGACTCCGGTGGATCCATGGGTGGATTGTGCAAAGAACACACATGCAATGACACTAGTGGACCCATGTGTGGATTGTGAAGAGAACATACATGCAATGACTCCAGTTGTTGTTAGTGAAAAGAACATACATGCAATGACACTGGTGGATCCATGTGTGGTCTCTGTAGAGAACACACATTTCAATGACACTGGTGGATCCATATATGGTGTGTGAAAAGAACACACATGCAATGACTCTGGTTGTTGTTAGTGAATAGAACACACATGCAATGACACTGGTGGATCCATAGGTGGTATGTGAGAAGAACACACATGCAAAATGACTTTGGTTGTTGTTACTAAAAAGAACACACATGCAATGAAACTGGTGGATCCATAGGTGGATTATTAAATGAACGCACATGCAATGACACTGGTGGATCCATAGGTGGTATGTGAGAAGAACACATATGCAAAATGACTCTGGTTGTTGTTACTAAAAAGAACACACATGCAATGACAGTGGTGGATCCATGGGTGGATAATGAAAACAACACACATGCAATGACAATGGTGGATCCATAGGTGGTATGTGAAAAGAACACACATGAAAAATGACTCTGGTTGTTGTTACTAAAAAGAACACACATGCAATGACACTGGTGGATCCATAGGTGGATTATGAAATGAACATACATGCAACGACACTGGTGGATCCATAGGTGGTATGTGAAAAGAACACAGATGCAAAATGACTCTGGTTGTTGTTACTAAAAAGAACATACATGCAATGACACTGGTGCATCCATGTGTGGTCTCTGTAGAGAACACACATTTCAATGACACTGGTGGATCCATATGTGGTATGTGAAAAGAACACACATGCAATGACTCTGTTTGTTGTTAGTGAAAAGAACACACATGCAATGACACTGGTGGATCCATAGGTGGTATGTGAGAAGAACACACATGCAAAATGACTCTGGTTGTTGTTACTAAAAAGAACACACATGCAATGATAGTTGTGGATCCATGGGTGGATTGTGAAAAGAACACACATGCAATGACACTGGTGGATCCATAGGTGGTATGTGAAAAGAACACACATGAAAAATGACTCTGGTTGTTGTTACTAAAAAGAACACACATGCAATGATAGTGGTGGATCCATGGGTGGATTGTGAAAAGAACACACATGCAATGACACTGGTGGATCCATAGGTGGTATGTAAAAAGAACACACATGCAAATTGACTCTGGTTGTTGTTACTAAAAAGAACACACATGCAATGACACTGGTGGATCCATAGGTGGATTATGAAATGAACACACATGCAATGACACTGGTGGAGTCATGTGTGGATTGTGAAAAGAACACACATGCAAAATGACTCTGGTTGTTGTTACTAAAAAGAACACACATGCAACGACACCGGTGGATCCATAGGTGGATTATGAAATGAACACACATGCAATGACACTGGTGGATCCATAGGTGGTATGTGAGAAGAACACACATTTCAATGACTCTAGTTGTTGTTACTAAAAAGAACACACATGCAATGACCATTGGTGGATCCATAGGTGGTATGTGAAGAGATCACACATGCAAAATGACTCTGGTAGATCCATAGGTGGTATGTGAAAAGAACACACATGCAATGACACTGGTGGATCCATGGGTGGATTGTGAAAAGAGCACACATGCAATGACACTGGTGTATCCATGGGTGGATTGTGAAAAGAGCACACATGCAATGACACTGGTGATCCATATGGGGTATGTGAAAAGAACACACATGCAATGACTCTGGTTGTTGTTAGTGAAAAGAACACACATGCAATGACACTGGTGGATCCATGTGTGGTCTCTAAAGAGAGAACACATTTCAATGACTCTTGTTGTTGTTAGTAAAAACAAAACACATGCAACGACACTGGTGGATCCATGTGTGGTCTCTGAAGAGAGCACACATGCAATGACACTGGTTGTTGTTACTAAAAAGAACACACATGCAATGACACTAGTATATCCATAGGTGGTATGTGAAAAGAACACACATGCAAAATGACTCTAGTTGTTGTTACTAAAAAGAACACACATGCAATGACACTGGTGGATCCATGTGTGGTCTCTATAGAGAACACACATTTCAATGACACTGGTGGATAAATATGTGGTATGTGAAAAGAACACACATGCAATGACTCTGGTTGTTGTTAGTGAAAAGAACACACATGCAATGATACTGGTGGATCCATGTGTGGTCTCTGTAGAAACACACATTTCAATGACACTGGTGGATAAATATGTGGTATGTGAAAAGAACACACATGCAATGACTCTGGTTGTTGTTAGTGAAAAGAACACACATGCAATGACACTGGTGGATCCATAGGTGGTATGTGAAAAGAACACACATTTCAATGACTCTAGTTGTTGTTACTAAAAAGAACACACATGCAATGACACTGGTGAATCCATGTGTGGATTGTGAAGAGAACACACATCCAATGACTCCAGTTGTTGTTAGTGAAAAGAACTTACATGCAATGACACCGGTGGATCCATGTGTGGTCTCTGTAGAGAATACACATTTCAATAACACTGGTGGATCCATAGGTGGTATGTGAAAAGAACAGACATGCAAAATGACTCTGGTTGTTGTTAGTGAAAAGAACACACATGCAATGACACTTGTGGATCCATAGGTGGTATGTGAAAAGAACACACATGCAAAATGACTCTGGTTGTTGTTACTAAAAAGAACACACATGCAATGACTCCGGTGGATCCATGGGTGGATTGTGAAAAGAACACACATGCAATGACACTAGTGGACCCATGTGTGGATTGTGAAGAGAACATACATGCAATGACTCTAGTTGTTGTTAGTGAAAAGAACATACATGCAATGACACCGGTGGATCCAAACACACATTTCAATGACACTGGTGGATCCATAGGTGGTATGTGAAAAGAACACACATGCAAAATGACTCTAGTTGTTGTTAGTGAAAAGAACACACATGCAATGACACTGGTGGATCCATAGGTGGTATGTGAAAAGAACACACATGCAAAATGACTCTGGTTGTTGTTACTAAAAAGAACACACATGCAATGACTCTGGTGGATCCATGGGTGGATTGTGAAAAGAACACACATGCAATGACACTGGTGGATCCATAGGTGGTATGTGAAAAGAACACACATGCAAAATGACTCTGGTTGTTGTAACTAAAAAGAACACACATGCAATGACACTGGTGGATCCATGTGTGGTCTCTGTAGAGAACACACATTTCAATGACACTGGTGGATCCATATGTGGTGTGTGAAAAGAACACACATGCAATGACTCTGGTTGTTGTTAGTGAATAGAACACACATGCAATGACACTGGTGGATCCATAGGTGGTATGTGAGAAGAACACACATGCAAAATGACTTTGGTTGTTGTTACTAAAAAGAACACACATGCAATGAAACTGGTGGATCCATAGGTGGATTATTAAATGAACGCACATGCAATGACACTGGTGGATCCATAGGTGGTATGTGAGAAGAACACATATGCAAAATGACTCTGGTTGTTGTTACTAAAAAGAACACACATGCAATGACAGTGGTGGATCCATGGGTGGATAATGAAAACAACACACATGCAATGACAATGGTGGATCCATAGGTGGTATGTGAAAAGAACACACATGAAAAATGACTCTGGTTGTTGTTACTAAAAAGAACACACATGCAATGACACTGGTGGATCCATAGGTGGATTATGAAATGAACACACATGCAACGACACTGGTGGATCCATAGGTGGTATGTGAAAAGTACACACATGCAAAATGACTCTGGTTGTTGTTACTAAAAAGAACATACATGCAATAACACTGGTGGATCCATGTGTGGTCTCTGTAGAGAACACACATTTCAATGACACTGGTGGATCCATATGTGGTATGTGAAAAGAACACACATGCAATGACTCTGTTTGTTGTAAGTGAAAAGAACACACATGCAATGACACTGGTGGATCCATAGGTGGTATGTGAGAAGAACACACATGCAAAATGACTCTGGTTGTTGTTACTAAAAAGAACACACATGCAATGACAGTGGTGGATCCATGGGTGGATTGTGAAAAGAACACACATGCAATGACACTGGTGGATCCATAGGTGGTATGTGAAAAGAACACACATGCAAATTGACTCTGGTTGTTGTTACTAAAAAGGACACACATGCAATGACACTGGTGGATCAATAGGTTGATTATGAAATGAACACACATGCAATGACACTGGTGGAGTCATGTGTGGATTGTGAAAAGAACACACATGCAAAATGACTCTGGTTGTTGTTACTAAAAAGAACACACATGCAATGACACCGGTGGATCCATAGGTGGATTATGAAATGAACACACATGCAATGACACTGGTGGAACCATAGGTGGTATGTGAGAAGAACACACATTTCAATGACTCTGGTTGTTGTTACTAAAAAGAACACACATGCAATGACCATTGGTGGATCCATAGGTGGTATGTGAAGAGATCACACATGCAAAATGACTCTGGTGGATCCATAGGTGGTATGTGAAAAGAACACACATGCAATGACACTGGTGGATCCATGGGTGGATTGTGAAAAGAGCACACATGCAATGACACTGGTGTATCCATGGGTGGATTGTGAAAAGAGCACACATGCAATGACACTGGTGATCCATATGTGGTATGCGAAAAGAACACACATGCAATGACTCTGGTTGTTGTTAGTGAAAAGAACACACATGCAATGACACTGGTGGATCCATGTGTGGTCTCTAAAGAGAGCACACATTTCAATGAGTCTTGTTGTTGTTAGTAAAAACAAAACACATGCAACAACACTGGTGGATCCATGTGTGGTCTCTGAAGAGAGCACACATGCAATGACACTGGTTGTTGTTACTAAAAAGAACACACATGCAATGACACTAGTGGCTCGATAGGTGGTATGTGAAAAGAACACACATGCAAAATGACTCTAGTTGTTGTTACTAAAAAGAACACACATGCAATGACACTGGTGGATCCATGTGTGGTCTCTGTAGAGAACACACATTTCAATGACACTGGTGGATAAATATGTGGTATGTGAAAAGAACACACATGCAATGACTCTGGTTGTTGTTAGTGAAAAGAACACACATGCAATGATACTGGTGGATCCATGTGTGGTCTCTGTAGAGAACACACATTTCAATGACACTGGTGGATAAATATGTGGTATGTGAAAAGAACACACATGCAATGACTCTGGTTGTTGTTAATGAAAAGAACACACATGCAATGACACTGGTGGATCCATAGGTGGTATGTGAAAAGAACACACATTTCAATGACTCTAGTTGTTGTTACTAAAAAGAACACACATGCAATGACACTAGTGGATCCATGTGTGGATTATGAAGAGAACACACATGCAATGACTCCAGTTGTTGTTAGTGAAAAGAACATACATGCAATGACACCGGTGGATCCAAACACACATTTCAATGACACTGGTGGATCCATAGGTGGTATGTGAAAAGAACACACATGCAAAATGACTCTAGTTGTTGTTAGTGAAAAGAACACACATGCAATGACACTGGTGGATCCATAGGTGGTATGTGAAAAGAACACACATGCAAAATGACTCTGGTTGTTGTTACTAAAAAGAACACACATGCAATGACTCTGGTGGATCCATGGGTGGATTGTGAAAAGAACACACATGCAATGACACTGGTGGATCCATAGGTGGTACGTGAAAAGAACACACATGCAAAATGACTCTGGTTGTTGTTACTAAAAAGAACACACATGCAATGACACTGGTGGATCCATGTGTGGTCTTTATAGAGAACACACATTTCAATGACACTGGTGGATCCATATGTGGTCTCTGAAAAGAACACACATGCAATGACTCTGGTTGTTGTTAGTGAATAGAACACACTTGCAATGACACTGGTGGATCCATAGGTGGTATGTGAGAAGAACACACATGCAAAATGACTTTGGTTGTTGTTACTAAAAAGAACACACATGCAATGAAACTGGTGGATCCATAGGTGGATTATTAAATGAACGCACATGCAATGACACTGGTGGATCCATAGGTGGTATGTGAGAAGAACACATATGCAAAATGACTCTGGTTGTTGTTACTATAAAGAACACACATGCAATGACAGTGGTGGATCCATGGGTGGATAATGAAAACAACACACATGCAATGACAATGGTGGATCCATAGGTGGTATGTGAAAAGAACACACATGAAAAATGACTCTGGTTGTTGTTACTAAAAAGAACACACATGCAATGACACTGGTGGATCCATAGGTGGATTATGAAATGAACACACATGCAATGACACTGGTGGATCCATAGGTGGTATGTGAGAAGAATACACATTTCAATGACTCTGGTTGTTGTTACTAAAAAGAACACACATGCAATGACCATTGGTGGATCCATAGGTGGTATGTGAAGAGATCACACATGCAAAATGACTCTGGTGGATCCATAGGTGGTATGTGAAAAGAACACACATGCAATGACACTGGTGCATCCATTGGTGGATTGTGAAAAGAGCACACATGCAATGACACTGGTGTATCCATGGGTGGATTGTGAAAAGAGCACACATGCAACGACACTGGTGGATCCATGTGTGGTCTCTGAAGAGAACACACATGCAATGACACTAGTGGATTGATAGGTGGTATGTGAAAAGAACACACATGCAAAATGACTCTAGTTGTTGTTACTAAAAAGAACACACATGCAATGACACTGGTGGATCCATGTGTGGTCTCTGTAGAGAACACACATTTCAATGACACTGGTGGATAAATATGTGGTATGTGAAAATAACACGCATGCAATGACTCTGGTTGTTGTTAGTGAAAAGAACACACATGCAATGATACTGGTGGATCCATGTGTGGTCTCTGTAGAGAACACACATTTCAATGACACTGGTGGATAAATATGTGGTATGTGAAAAGAACACATGCAATGACTCTGGTTGTTGTTAGTGAAAAGAACACACATGCAATGACACTGGTGGATCCATAGGTGGTATGTGAAAAGAACACACATTTCAATGACTCTAGTTGTTGTTACTAAAAAGAACACACATGCAATGACACTAGTGGATCCATGTGTGGATTGTGAAGAGAACACACATGCAATGACTCCAGTTGTTGTTAGTGAAAAGAACATACATGCAATGACACCGGTGGATCCAAACACACATTTCAATGACACTGGTGGATCCATAGGTGGTATGTAAAAAGAACACACATGCAAAATGACTCTAGTTGTTGTTAGTGAAAAGAACACACATGCAATGACACTGGTGGATCCATAGGTGGTATGTGAAAAGAACACACATGCAAAATGACTCTGGTTGTTGTTACTAAAAAGAACACACATGCAATGACTCTGGTGGATCCATGGGTGGATTGTGAAAAGAACACACATGCAATGTCACTGGTGGATCCATAGGTGGTATGTGAAAAGAACACACATGCAAAATGACTCTGGTTGTTGTTACTAAAAAGAACACACATGCAATGACACTGGTGGCTCCATGTCTGGTCTCTGTAGAGAACACACATTTCAATGACACTGGTGGATCCATATGTGGTGTGTGAAAAGAACACACATGCAATGACTCTGGTTGTTGTTAGTGAATAGAACACACATGCAATGACACTGGTGGATCCATAGGTGGTATGTGAGAAGAACACACATGCAAAATGACTTTGGTTGTTGTTACTAAAAAGAACACAGATGCAATGAAACTGGTGGATCCATAGGTGGATTATTAAATGAACGCACATGCAATGACACTGGTGGATCCATAGGTGGTATGTGAGAAGAACACATATGCAAAATGACTCTGGTTGTTGTTACTAAAAAGAACACACATGCAATGACAGTGGTGGATCCATGGGTGGATAATGAAAACAACACACATGCAATGACAATGGTGGATCCATAGGTGGTATGTGAAAAGAACACACATGAAAAATGACTCTGGTTGTTGTTACTAAAAAGAACACACATGCAATGACACTGGTGGATCCATAGGTGGATTATGAAATGAACACACATGCAACAACACTGGTGGATCCATAGGTGGTATGTGAAAAGAACACACATGCAAAATGACTCTGGTTGTTGTTACTAAAAAGAACATACATGCAATGACACTGGTGGATCCATGTGTGGTCTCTGTAGAGAACACACATTTCAATGACACTGGTGGATCCATATGTGGTATGTGAAAAGAACACACATGCAATGACTCTGTTTGTTGTTAGTGAAAAGAACACACATGCAATGACACTGGTGGATCCATAGGTGGTATGTGAGAAGAACACACATGCAAAATGACTCTGGTTGTTGTTACTAAAAAGAACACACATGCAATGACAGTGGTGGATCCATGAGTGGATTGTGAAAAGAACACACATGCAATGACACTGGTGGATCCATAGGTGGTATGTGAAACGAACACACATGCAAATTGACTCTGGTTGTTGTTACTAAAAAGAACACACATGCAATGACACTGGTGGATCAATAGGTGGATTATGAAATGAACACACATGCAATGACACTGGTGGAGTCATGTGTGGATTGTGAAAAGAACACACATGCAAAATGACTCTGGTTGTTGTTACTAAAAAGAACACACATGCAATGACACCGGTGGATCCATAGGTGGATTATGAAATGAACACACATGCAATGACACTGGTGGATCCATAGGTGGTATGTGAGAAGAACACACATTTCAATGACTCTGGTTGTTGTTACTAAAAAGAACACACATGCAATGACCATTGGTGGATCCATAGGTGGTATGTGAAGAGATCACACATGCAAAATGACTCTGGTGGATCCTAGGTGGTATGTGAAAAGAACACACATGCAATGACACTGGTGGATCCATGAGTGGATTGTGAAAAGAGCACACATCCAATGACACTGGTGTATCCATGGGTGGATTGTGAAAAGAGCACACATGCAATGACACTGGTGATCCATATGTGGTATGTGAAAAGAACACACATGCAATAACTCTGGTTGTTGTTAGTGAAAAGAACACACATGCAATGACACTGGTGGATCCATGTGTGGTCTCTGAAGAGAGCACACATTTCAATGACTCTTGTTGTTGTTAGTAAAAACAAAACACATGCAACAACACTGGTGGATCCATGTGTGGTCTCTGAAGAGAGCACACATGCAATGACACTGGTTGTTGTTACTAAAAAGAACACACATGCAATGACACTAGTGGATCCATAGGTGGTATGTGAAAAGAACACACATGTAAAATGACTCTGGTTGTTGTTACTAAAAAGAACACACATGCAATGACACTAGTGGATCCACAGGTGGTATGTGAAAAGAACACACATGCAAAATGACTCTGGTTGTTGTTACTAAAAAGAACACACATGCAAAATGACACTGGTGGATAAATAAGTGGTATGTGAAAAGAACACACATGCAATGACTCTGGTTGTTGTTAGTGAAAAGAACACACATGCAATGATACTGGTGGATCCATGTGTGGTCTCTGTAGAGAACACACATTTCAATGACACTGGTGGATAAATATGTGGTATGTGAAAAGAACACACATGCAATGACTCTGGTTGTTGTTAGTGAAAAGAACACACATGCAATGACACTGGTGGATCCATAGCTGGTATGTGAAAAGAACACACATTTCAATGACTCTAGTTGTTGTTACTAAAAAGAACACACATGCAATGACACTGGTGAATCCATGTGTGGATTGTGAAGAGAACACACATGCAATGACTCCAGTTGTTGTTAGTGAAAAGAACTTACATGCAATGACACCGGTGGATCCATGTGTGGTCTCTGTAGAGAATACACATTTCAATAACACTGGTGGATCCATAGGTGGTATGTGAAAAGAACAGACATGCAAAATGACTCTGGTTGTTGTTAGTGAAAAGAACACACATGCAATGACACTGGTCGATCCATAGGTGGTATGTGAAAAGAACACACATGAAAAATGACTCTGGTTGTTGTTACTAAAAAGAACACACATGCAATGACTCTGGTGGATCCATGGGTGGATTGTGAAAAGAACACACATGCAATGACACTAGTGGATCCATGTGTGGATTGTGAAGAGAACACACATGCAATGACTCCAGTTGTTGTTAGTGAAAAGAACATACATGCAATGACACCGGTGGATCCAAACACACATTTCAATGACACTGGTGGATCCATAGGTGGTATGTGAAAAGAACACACATGCAAAATGACTCTAGTTGTTGTTAGTGAAAAGAACACACATGCAATGACACTGGTGGATCCATAGTTGGTATGTGAAAAGAACACACATGCAAAATGACTCTGGTTGTTGTTACTAAAAAGAACACACATGCAATGACTCTGGTGGATCCATGGGTGGATTGTGAAAAGAACACACATGCAATGACATTGGTGGATCCATAGGTGGTATGTGAAAAGAACACACATGCAAAATGACTCTGGTTGTTGTTACTAAAAAGAACACACATGCAATGACACTAGTGGATCCATGTCTGGTCTCTGTAGAGAACACACATTTCAATGACACTGGTGGATCCATATGTGGTGTGTGAAAAGAACACACATGCAATGACTCTGGTTGTTGTTAGTGAATAGAACACACATGCAATGACACTGGTGGATCCATAGGTGGTATGTGAGAAGAACACACATGCAAAATGACTTTGGTTGTTGTTACTAAAATGAACACAGATGCAATGAAACTGGTGGATCCATAGGTGGATTATTAAATGAACGCACATGCAATGACACTGGTGGATCCATAGGTGGTATGTGAGAAGAACACATATGCAAAATGACTCTGGTTGTTGTTACTAAAAAGAACACACATGCAATGACAGTGGTGGATCCATGGGTGGATAATGAAAACAACACACATGCAATGACAATGGTGGATCCATAGGTGGTATGTGAAAAGAACACACATGAAAAATGACTCTGGTTGTTGTTACTAAAAAGAACACACATGCAATGACACTGGTGGATCCATAGGTGGATTATGAAATGAACACACATGCAACAACACTGGTGGATCCATAGGTGGTATGTGAAAAGAACACACATGCAAAATGACTCTGGTTGTTGTTACTAAAAAGAACATACATGCAATGACACTGGTGGATCCATGTGTGGTCTCTGTAGAGAACACACATTTCAATGACACTGGTGGATCCATATGTGGTATGTGAAAAGAACACACATGCAATGACTCTGTTTGTTGTTAGTGAAAAGAACACACATGCAATGACACTGGTGGATCCATAGGTGGTATGTGAGAAGAACACACATGCAAAATGACTCTGGTTGTTGTTACTAAAAAGAACACACATGCAATGACAGTGGTGGATCCATGAGTGGATTGTGAAAAGAACACACATGCAATGACACTGGTGGATCCATAGGTGGTATGTGAAAAGAACACACATGCAAATTGACTCTGGTTGTTGTTACTAAAAAGAACACACATGCAATGACACTGGTGGATCAATAGGTGGATTATGAAATGAACACACATGCAATGACACTGGTGGAGTCATGTGTGGATTGTGAAAAGAACACACATGCAAAATGACTCTGGTTGTTGTTACTAAAAAGAACACACATGCAATGACACCGGTGGATCCATAGGTGGATTATGAAATGAACACACATGCAATGACACTGGTGGATCCATAGGTGGTATGTGAGAAGAACACACATTTCAATGACTCTGGTTGTTGTTACTAAAAAGAACACACATGCAATGACCATTGGTGGATCCATAGGTGGTATGTGAAGAGATCACACATGCAAAATGACTCTGGTGGATCCTAGGTGGTATGTGAAAAGAACACACATGCAATGACACTGGTGGATCCATGAGTGGATTGTGAAAAGAGCACACATCCAATGACACTGGTGTATCCATGGGTGGATTGTGAAAAGAGCACACATGCAATGACACTGGTGATCCATATGTGGTATGTGAAAAGAACACACATGCAATAACTCTGGTTGTTGTTAGTGAAAAGAACACACATGCAATGACACTGGTGGATCCATGTGTGGTCTCTGAAGAGAGCACACATTTCAATGACTCTTGTTGTTGTTAGTAAAAACAAAACACATGCAACAACACTGGTGGATCCATGTGTGGTATCTGAAGAGAGCACACATGCAATGACACTGGTTGTTGTTACTAAAAAGAACACACATGCAATGACACTAGTGGATCCATAGGTGGTATGTGAAAAGAACACACATGTAAAATGACTCTGGTTGTTGTTACTAAAAAGAACACACATGCAATGACACTAGTGGATCCACAGGTGGTATGTGAAAAGAACACACATGCAAAATGACTCTGGTTGTTGTTACTAAAAAGAACACACATGCAAAATGACACTGGTGGATAAATAAGTGGTATGTGAAAAGAACACACATGCAATGACTCTGGTTGTTGTTAGTGAAAAGAACACACATGCAATGATACTGGTGGATCCATGTGTGGTCTCTGTAGAGAACACACATTTCAATGACACTGGTGGATAAATATGTGTTATGTGAAAAGAACACACATGCAATGACTCTGGTTGTTGTTAGTGAAAAGAACACACATGCAATGACACTGGTGGATCCATAGCTGGTATGTGAAAAGAACACACATTTCAATGACTCTAGTTGTTGTTACTAAAAAGAACACACATGCAATGACACTGGTGAATCCATGTGTGGATTGTGAAGAGAACACACATGCAATGACTCCAGTTGTTGTTAGTGAAAAGAACTTACATGCAATGACACCGGTGGATCCATGTGTGGTCTCTGTAGAGAATACACATTTCAATAACACTGGTGGATCCATAGGTGGTATGTGAAAAGAACAGACATGCAAAATGACTCTGGTTGTTGTTAGTGAAAAGAACACACATGCAATGACACTGGTGGATCCATAGGTTGTATGTGAAAAGAACACACATGCAAAATGACTCTGGTTGTTGTTACTAAAAAGAACACACATGCAATGACTCTGGTGGATCCATGGGTGGATTGTGAAAAGAACACACATGCAATGACACTAGTGGATCCATGTGTGGATTGTGAAGAGAACACACATGCAATGACTCCAGTTGTTGTTAGTGAAAAGAACATACATGCAATGACACCGGTGGATCCAAACACACATTTCAATGACACTGGTGGATCCATAGGTGGTATGTGAAAAGAACACACATGCAAAATGACTCTAGTTGTTGTTAGTGAAAAGAACACACATGCAATGACACTGGTGGATCCATAGGTGGTATGTGAAAAGAACACACATGCAAAATGACTCTGGTTGTTGTTACTAAAAAGAACACACATGCAATGACTCTGGTGGATCCATGGGTGGATTGTGAAAAGAACACACATGCAATGACATTGGTGGATCCATAGGTGGTATGTGAAAAGAACACACATGCAAAATGACTCTGGTTGATGTTACTAAAAAGAACACACATGCAATGACACTGGTGGATCCATGTGTGGTCTCTGTAGAGAACACACATTTCAATGACACTGGTGGATCCATATGTGGTATGTGAAAAGAACACACATGCAATGACTCTGGTTGTTGTTAGTGAAAAGAACACACATGCAATGACACTGGTGGATCCATAGGTGGTATGTGAGAAGAACACACATGCAAAATGACTTTGGTTGTTGTTACTAAAAATAACACACATGCAATGAAACTGGTGGATCCATAGGTGGATTATTAAATGAACGCACATGCAATGACACTGGTGGATCCATAGGTGGTATGTGAGAAGAACACACATGCAAAATGACTCTGGTTGTTGTTACTAAAAAGAACACACATGCAATGACAGTGGTGGATCCATGGGTGGATAATGAAAACAACACACATGCAATGACACTGGTGGATCCATAGGTGGTATGTGAAAAGAACACACATGAAAAATGACTCTGGTTGTTGTTACTAAAAAGAACACACATGAAATGACACTGGTGGATCCATAGGTGGATTATGAAATGAACACACATGCAACAACACTGGTGGATCCATATGTGGTATGTGAAAAGAACACACATGCAAAATGACTCTGGTTGTTGTTACTAAAAAGAACATACATGCAATGACACTGGTGGATCCATGTGTGGTCTCTGTAGAGAACACACATTTCAATGACACTGGTGGATCCATATGTGGTATGTGAAAAGAACACACATGCAATGACTCTGTTTGTTGTTAGTGAAAAGAACACACATGCAATGACACTGGTGGATCCATAGGTGGTATGTAAGAAGAACACACATGCAAAATGACTCTGGTTGTTGTTACTAAAAAGAACACACATGCAATGACAGTGGTGGATCCATGGGTGGATTGTGAAAAGAACACACATGCAATGACACTGGTGGATCCATAGGTGGTATGTGAAAAGAACACACATGCAAATTGACTCTGGTTGTTGTTACTAAAAAGGACACACATGCAATCACACTGGTGGATCCATAGGTGGATTATGAAATGAACACACATGCAATGACACTGGTGGAGTCATGTGTGGATTGTGAAAAGAACACACATTCAAAATGACTCTGGTTGTTGTTACTAAAAAGAACAGACATGCAATGACACCGGTGGATCCATAGGTGGATTATGAAATGAACACACATGCAATGACACTGGTGGATCCATAGGTGGTATGTGAGAAGAACACACATTTCAATGACTCTGGTTGTTGTTACTGAAAAGAACACACATGCAATGACCATTGGTGGATCCATAGGTGGTATGTGAAGAGATCACACATGCAAAATGACTCTGGTGGATCCATAGGTGGTATGTGAAAAGAACACACATGCAATGACACTAGTGGATCCATGTGTGGTCTCTGTAGAGAATACACATTTGAATAACACTGGTGGATCCATAGGTGGTATGTGAAAAGAACAGACATGCAAAATGACTCTGGTTGTTGTTAGTGAAAAGAACACACATGCAATGACACTGGTGGATCCATAGGTGGTATGTGAAAAGAACACACATGCAAAATGACTCTGGTTGTTGTTACTAAAAAGAACACACATGCAATGACACTTGTGGATCCATAGGTGGTATGTGAGAAGAACACACATTTCAATGACTCTGGTTGTTGTTACTAAAAAGAACACACATGCAATGACCATTGGTGGATCCACAGGTGGTATGTGAAGAGATCACACATGCAAAATGACTCTGGTGGATCCATAGGTGGTATGTGAAAAGAACACACATGCAATGACACTGGTGGATCCATGAGTGGATTGTGAAAAGAGCACACATGCAATGACACTGGTGTATCCATGGGTGGATTGTGAAAAGAGCACACATGCATTGACACTGGTGATCCATATGTCGTATGTGAAAAGAACACACATGCAATGACTCTGGTTGTTGTTAGTGAAAATAACACACATGCAATGACACTGGTGGATCCATGTGTGGTCTCTGAAGAGAGGACACATTTCAATGACTCTTGTTGTTGTTAGTAAAAACAAAACACATGCAACAACACTGGTGGATCCATGTGTGGTCTCTGAAGAGAGCACACATGCAATGACACTGGTTATTGTTACTAAAAAGAACACACATGCAATGACACTAGTGGATCCATAGGTGGTATGTGAAAAGAACACACATGCAAAATGACTCTGGTTGTTGTTACTAAAAAGAACACACATGCAATGACACTCGTGGATCCATGTGTGGTCTCTGTAGAGAACACACATTTCAATGACACTGGTGGATAAATATGTGGTATGTGAAAAGAACACACATGCAATGACTCTGGTTGTTGTTAGTGAAAAGAACACACATGCATTGATACTGGTGGATCCATGTGTGGTCTCTGTAGAGAACACACATTTCAATGACACTGGTGGATAAATATGTGGTATGTGAAAAGAACACACATGCAATGACTCTGGTTGTTGTTAGTGAAAAGAACACACATGCAATGACACTGGTGGATCCATAGGTGGTATGTGAAAAGAACACACATTTCAATGACTCTGATTGTTGTTACTAAAAAGAACACACATGCAATGACACTGGTGAATCCATGTGTGGATTGTGAAGAGAACACACATGCAATGACTCCAGTTGTTGTTAGTGAAAAGAACATACATGCAATGACACCGGTGGATCCATGTCTGGTCTCTGTAGAGAATACACATTTCAATAACACTGGTGGATCCATAGGTGGTATATGAAAAGAACAGACATGCAAAATGACTCTGGTTGTTGTTAGTGAAAAGAACACACATGCAATGACACTGGTGGATCCATAGGTGGTATGTGAAAAGAACACACATGCAAAATGACTCTGGTTGTTGTTACTAAAAAGAACACACATGCAATGACTCTGGTGGATCCATGGGTGGATTGTGAAAAGAACACACATGCAATGACACTAGTGGATCCATTAGTGGATTGTGAAGAGAACACAGGTGCAATGACTCCAGTTGTTGTTAGTGAAAAGAACACACATGCAATGACACTGGTGGATCCATAGGTGGTATGTGAAAAGAACACACATGCAAAATGACTCTGGTTGTTGTTACTAAAAAGAACACACATGCAATGACTCTGGTGGATCCATGGGTGGATTGTGAAAAGAACACACATGCAATGACACTAGTGGATCCATGTGTGGATTGTGAAGAGAACACACATGCAATGACTCCAGTTGTTTTTAGTGAAAAGAACATACATGCAATGACACCGGTGGATCCAAACACACATTTCAATGACACTGGTGGATCCATAGGTGGTATGTGAAAAGAACACACATGCAAAATGACTCTAGTTGTTGTTAGTGAAAAGAACACACATGCAATGACACTGGTGGATCCATAGGTGGTATGTGAAAAGAACACACATGCAAAATGACTCTGGTTGTTGTTACTAAAAAGAACACACATGCAATGACTCTGGTGGATCCATGGCTGGATTGTGAAAAGAACACACATGCAAAATGACTCTGGTTGATGTTACTAAAAAGAACACACATGCAATGACACTGGTGGATCCATGTGTGGTCTCTGTAGAGAACACACATTTCAATGACACTGGTGGATCCATATGTGGTATGTGAAAAGAACACACATGCAATGACTCTGGTTGTTGTTAGTGAAAAGAACACACATGCAATGACACTGGTGGATCCATAGGTGGTATGTGAGAAGAACACACATGCAAAATGACTTTGGTTGTTGTTACTAAAAAGAACACACATGCAATGAAACTGGTGGATCCATAGGTGGATTATTAAATGAACGCACATGCAATGACACTGGTGGATCCATAGGTGGTATGTGAGAAGAACACACATGCAAAATGACTCTGGTTGTTGTTACTAAAAAGAACACACATGCAATGACAGTGGTGGATCCATGGGTGGATAATGAAATCAACACACATGCAATGACACTGGTGGATCCATAGGTGGTATTAGAAAAGAACACACATGAAAAATGACTCTGGTTGTTGTTACTAAAAAGAACACACATGCAATGACACTGGTGGATCCATAGGTGGATTATGAAATGAACACACATTCAATAACACTGGTGGATCCATAGGTGGTATGTGAAAAGAACACACATGCAAAATGACTCTGGTTGTTGTTACTAAAAAGCACATACATGCAATGACACTGGTGGATCCATGTGTGGTCTCTGTAGAGAACACACATTTCAATGACACTGGTGGATCCATATGTGGTATGTGAAAAGAACACAAATGCAATGACTCTGTTTGTTGTTAGTGAAAAGAACACACATGCAATGACACTGGTGGATCCATAGGTGGTATGTGAGAAGAACACACATGCAAAATGACTCTGGTTGTTGTTACTAAAAAGAACACACATGCAATGAAAGTGGTGGATCCATGGGTGGATTTTGAAAAGAACACACATGCAATGACACTGGTGGATCCATAGGTGGTATGTGAAAAGAACACACATGCAAATTGACTCTGGTTGTTGTTACTAAAAAGAACACACATGCAATGACACTGGTGGATCCATAGGTGGATTATGAAATGAACACACATGCAATGACACTAGTGGAGTCATGTGTGGATTGTGAAAAGAACACACATGCAAAATGACTCTGGTTGTTGTTACTAAAAAGAACACACATGAAATGACACCGGTGGATCCATAGGTGGATTATGAAATGAACACACATGCAATGACACTGGTGGATCCATAGGTGGTATGTGAGAAGAACACACATTTCAATGACTCTGGTTGTTGTTACTAAAAAGAACACACATGCAATGACCATTGGTGGATCCATAGGTGGTATGTGAAGAGATCACACATGCAAAATGACTCTGGTGGATCCTAGGTGGTATGTGAAAAGAACACACATGCAATGACACTGGTGGATCCATGAGTGGATTGTGAAAAGAGCACACATCCAATGACACTGGTGTATCCATGGGTGGATTGTGAAAAGAGCACACATGCAATGACACTGGTGATCCATATGTGGTATGTGAAAAGAACACACATGCAATAACTCTGGTTGTTGTTAGTGAAAAGAACACACATGCAATGACACTGGTGGATCCATGTGTGGTCTCTGAAGAGAGCACACATTTCAATGACTCTTGTTGTTGTTAGTAAAAACAAAACACATTCAACAACACTGGTGGATACATGTGTGGTCTCTGAAGAGAGCACACATGCAATGACACTGGTCGTTGTTACTAAAAATAACACACATGCAATGACACTAGTGGATCCATAGGTGGTATGTGAAAAGAACACACATGTAAAATGACTCTGGTTGTTGTTACTAAAAAGAACACACATGCAATGACACTGGTGGATCCATGTGTGGTCTCTGTAGAGAACACACATTTCAATGACACTGGTGGATAAATATGTGGTATGTGAAAAGAACACACATGCAATGACTCTGGTTGTTGTTAGTGAAAAGAACACACATGCAATGATACTGGTGGATCCATGTGTGGTCTCTGTAGAGAACACACATTTCAATGACACTGGTGGATAAATATGTGGTATGTGAAAAGAAGACACATGCAATGACTCTGGTTGTTGTTAGTGAAAAGAACACACATGCAATGACACTGGTGGATCCATAGGTGGTATGTGAAAAGAACACACATTTCCATGACTCTGGTTGTTGTTACTAAAAAGAACACACATGCAATGACACTGGTGAATCCATGTGTGGATTGTGAAGAGAACACACATGCAATGACTCCAGTTGTTGTTAGTGAAAAGAACATACATGCAATGACACCGGTGGATCCATGTGTGGTCTCTGTAGAGAATACACATTTCAATAACAATGGTGGATCCATAGGTGGTATATGAAAAGAACAGACATGCAAAATGACTCTGGTTGTTGTTAGTGAAAAGAACACACATGCAATGACACTGGTGGATCCATAGGTGGTATGTGAAAAGAACACACATGCAAAATGACTCTGGTTGTTGTTACTAAAAAGAACACACATGCAATCACTCTGGTGGATCCATGGGTGGATTGTGAAAAGAACACACATGCAATGACACTAGTGGATCCATGTGTGGATTGTGAAGAGAATACACGTGCAATGACTCCAGTTGTTGTTAGTGAAAAGAACACACATGCAATGACAGTGGTGGATCCATAGGTGGTATGTGAAAAGAACACACATGCAAAATGACTCTGGTTGTTGTTACTAAAAAGAACACACATGCAATGACTCTGGTGGATCCATGGGTGGATTGTGAAAAGAACACACATGCAATGACACTGGTGGATCCATAGGTGGTATGTGAAAAGAACACACACGCAAAATGACTCTGGTTGTTGTTACTAAAAAGAACACACATGCAATGACACTGGTGGATCCATGTGTGGTCTCTGTAGAGAACACGCATTTCAATGACACTGGTGGATCCATATGTGGTATGTGAAAAGAACACACATGCAATGACTCTGGTTGTTGTTAGTGAAAAGAACACACATGCAATGACACTGGTGGATCCATAGGTGGTATGTGAGAAGAACACACATGCAAAATGACTCTGGTTGTTGTTACTAAAAAGAACACACATGCAATGAAACTGGTGGATCCATAGGTGGATTATTAAATGAACGCACATGCAATGACACTGGTGGATCCATAGGTGGTATGTGAGAAGAACACACATGCAAAATGACTCTGGTTGTTGTTACTAAAAAGAACACACATGCAATGACAGTGGTGGATCCATGGGTGGATAATGAAAACAACACACATGCAATGACACTGGTGGATCCATAGGTGGTATGTGAAAAGAACACACATGAAAAATGACTCTGGTTGTTGTTACTAAAAAGAACACACATGCAATGACACTGGTGGATCCATACGTGGATTATGATATGAACACACATGCAATGACACTGGTGGATCTATAGGAGGTATGTGAGAAGAACACACATTTCAACGACTCTGGTTGTTGTTACTAAAACGAACACACATGCAATGACACTTGTGGATCCATAGGTGGTATGTGAAGAGATCACACATGCAAAATGACTCTGGTGGATCGATAGGTGGTATGTGAAAAGAACACACATGCAAAATGACTCTGGTTGTTCTTACTAAAAAGAACACACATGCAATGACACTAGTGGATCCAAGGGTGGATTATGAAAAGAGCACACATGCAATGACACTGGTGATCCATATGTGGTATGTGAAAAGAACACACATGCAATGACTCTGGTTGTTGTTAGTGAAAAGAACACACATGCAATGACACTGGTGGATCCATGTGTGGTCTCTGAAGAGAGCACACGTTTCAATGACTCTTGTTGTTGTTAGTAAAAAGAAAACACCAGCAATGACACTTGTGGATCCATGTGTGGTCTCTGAAGAGAGCACACATGCAATGTCACTGGTTGTTGTTACTAAAAAGAACACACATGCAATAACACTGGTAGATCCATGTGTGGATTGTGAAGAGAACACACATGCAAAATGACTCTGGTTTTATTACTACAAAGAACACACATGCAATGACATTTGTGGATCCATAGGTGGTATGTGAAAAGAACACTCATGCAAAATGACTCTGGTTGTTGTTACTAAAAAGAACACACATGCAATGACACTGGTGGATCCATGTGTGGATTGTGAAAAGAACACACATGCAAAATGACTGGTTGTTTTTACTAAAAAGAACACACATGCAATGACACCGGTGGATCCATGTGTGGTCTCTGTAGAGAACACACATTTCAATGACACTGGTGGATCCATATGTGGTATGTGAAAAGAACACACATGCAAAATGACTCTGGTTGTTGTTAGTAAAAAGAACACACATGCAATGCCACTGGTGGATCCATGGGTGGATTGTGAAAAGAGCACACATGCAATGACACTGGTGGATCCATATGTGGTATGTGAAAAGAACACGCATGAAATGACTCCGGTTGTTGTTACTGAAAAGAACACACATGCAATGACTCTGGTTGTTGTTAGTGAAAATAGCACACATGCAATGACACTGGTGGATCCATAGGTGGTATGTGAAAAGAACACACATGCAAAATGACTCTGGTTGTTGTTACTAAAAAGAACACACATGCAATGACTCTGGTGGATCCATGGGTGGATTGTGAAAAGAACACACATGCAATGACACTGGTGGATCCATAGGTGGTATGTGAAAAGAACACACATGCCAAATGACTCTGGTTGTTGTTACTAAAAAGAACACACATGCAATGACACTGGTGGATCCATGTGTGGTCTCTATAGAGAACACACATTTCAATGACACTGGTGGATCCATATGTGGTATGTGAAAAGAATACACATGCAATGACTCTGGTTGTTGTTAGTGAAAAAACACACATGCAATGACACTGGTGGATCCATAGGTGGTATGTGAGAAGAACACACATGCAAAATGACTCTGGTTGTTGTTACTAAAAAGAACACACATGCAATGAAACTGGTGGATCCATAGGTGGATTATTAAATGAACGCACATGCAATGACACTGGTGGATCCATAGGTGGTATGTGAGAAGAACACACATGCAAAATGACTCTGGTTGTTGTTACTAAAAATAACACACATGCAATGACAGTGGTGGATCCATGGGTGGATAATGAAAACAACGCACATGCAATGACACTGGTGGATCCATAGGTGGTATGTGAAAAGAACACACAAGAAAAATGACTCTGGTTGTTGTTACTAAAAAGAACACACATGCAGTGACACTGGTGGATCCATAGGTGGATTACGAAATGAACACACATGCAATGACACTGGTGGATCTATAGGAGGTATGTGAGAAGAACACACATTTCAATGACTCTGGTTGTTGTTACTAAAATGAACACACATGCAATGACACTGGTGGATCCATAGGTGGTATGTGAAGAGATCACACATGCAAAATGACTCTGGTGGATCGATAGGTGGTATGTGAAAAGAACACACATGCAAAATGACTCTGGTTGTTCTTACTAAAAAGAACACACATGCAATGACACTAGTGGATCCAAGGGTGGATTGTGAAAAGAGCACACATGCAATGACACTGGTGATCCATATGTGGTATGTGAAAAGAACACACATGGAATGACTCTGGTTGTTGTTAGTGAAAAGAACACACATGCAATGACACTGGTGGATCCATGTGTGGTCTCTAAAGAGAGCACATGTTTCAATGACTCTTGTTGTTGTTAGTAAAAAGAAAACACATGTAATGACACTGGTGGATCCATGTGTGGTCTCTGAAGAGAGCACACATGCAATGTCACTGGTTGTTGTTACTAAAAAGAACACGCATGCAATAACACTGGTAGATCCATGTGTGGATTGTGAAGAGAACACACATGCAAAATGACTCTGGTTGTTATTACTAAAAAGAACACACATGCAATGACACTTGTGGATCCATAGGTGGTATGTGAAAAGAACACACATGCAAAATGACTCTGGTTGTTGTTACTAAAAAGAACACACATGCAAGAACACAAATGCAATGACTCCAGTTCTTGTTACTAAAAAGAACACACATGCAATGACACCGGTGGATCCATGTGTGGTCTCTGTAGAGAACACACATTTCAATGACACTGGTGGATCCATATTGAAGCATCCCCTGCCTTTAATAAGGTAGGGTCCCCTGTGTTTACAATGCAGTTCTTGTTACTAAAAAGAACACACATGCAATGACACCGGTGGATCCATGTGTGGTCTCTGTAGAGAACACACATTTCAATGACACTGGTGGATCCATATTGAAGCATCCCCTGCCTTTAATAAGGTAGGGTCCCCTGTGTTTACAATGCTAGTCCCTGGATCAATAGCTAGCATCCACAGTTTAGATGTAATATCAAGAAACAAAGGTCATAATACAACTTTATAACCAGGAATAAAATAGTTTTATTACATCAAACTTAGCTCATTGGCTAATTACATTACATTGTAGCGGAATAATTATAGTCTTGGGTCCTTCATCTTCAAATCTGCCACAGGCAGATGTTGGTTGTAGACTTTGTAATCCTAATCAATCAATCTTCACTAAAATCAATCAAACCTGCAACATTACAAGTTACAGCCACAAGGGTCAATACATTTGAATTGTATTGGCAAGTGATACTTTGGTAGTATAGTGGAGTCTATCATCTATATGCATTTGGCTAAGTGGAGTTGAGGCTTGCATTTCTCAAAATAGATTTTTCCTATCATTTTGAAAAACACTAAGTTTTTGTTTGGCAAAAACTTTCCAAGCCATCTACCAATCAAAGACTGAAGATCCACTCAGGGCATCTACCAATCAAAGACTGAAGATTTGCTTGGCAAAACAATTTTCCCAATCTAAGATTTTGAGATCCTTGTACCAAGCCATCTCTCCATCAAAGATTGAAGAATTTCACACAACCCTTGTTTACCCACAAGTTTTAATTTAGAAATTGGAGTGATGAGATTCTTGATTGCTTCCATGTCTTGATGCTCAAATTGTCCTTTACCAGGGACATGGCTAAGTACTTAGGTTTTTCACTCTGCAGAGGTGGTGCACTTTCCCCACAAGACTTAGTTTCCCAAGACAAAATCTTTCAGAAGCCTTCCCTTAGACCAACATGGACGCGTTCCAACCTATCAAACACTACCACCCACTGTCCATGTGGCTAAGTTCTTGCAACCTATATGATCATGGCAGAGCCCATATTGCCAAGTGGTTGCACTTGAAGCTTCTCAACATTTGACATCTCAAATCTCTTTGTTCCTGGGTGGCCATCCACAAGTGAGATACACTAAGGTAAACCATAAACATGGGCCTTGTGAACCACTCAACCAAAAACCACCAAGCAAGTCCCATTCCACCCAGGAGATTCATTTACTTAGTTGTTTTATTTAAACAAAACACAAGTCCTTAGACTTGGAGATTTTCATAGCATGAATATATATCCCACCCAGGTTTTCTATTAGCTAGGCTAATCTTGATAGTAATAGGATTCTTAACTTAGGAAAATCCTTCTAAGGATTCATTCTACTAGTTTTCCTATAGCAAGGTCTATACTTAGCAAAATAAAAACCATGCAAGTTTTACTTGGAAAAAACACTAATGAATATTGAAAATAATGGGATAGATAGTATGAAGTATCACTTGCCTTTTTGGTAGAGGGTATATGTTCACTCTTTGTCCTTGCAACAATCACACTCTTCAAGTCACTACAATCAATCAAGCAAGGCACAAACTCAATCTACCAATCAAGCAAAACAACACACATAAAATCCTAAAGTCAAGGTAATGCATGCAAGCATGCAAAAGATGGTTCTAATTGCAAAGGTGGTCTCCACTAGGCTTCTAAACTTTGTAAGTTCCAAATTGGTCATTTACCAAAATGGCAAAGTCATTTGCAAAGAGGTTTCACTTCAAAACCATTTGCAAAACATAGTGTCATTTTATGTGGTGTAGAAATATGTCTACTAGGGCTTTAGTCTATAGGGTTCACCAAATGAGTTGCTATTGCAAAACTTGGTGTTTTGGGTCAGTAGGTTTGGTCCAAAACATTTTCTCAAAGTTTTCTTTATGAAAGCATTTTCATAAACAAAACAATGGTTTTTTTTAATTAGCTAGAAATGGACTAAACTAATTAATCCATTCTATTCTTTTCAAAAAATCCTTTTCCAAACTTAGGTTGGTTCCTAGGGTCAGTAAGGTCACAACAAACCAATTTGCAAAGGTTTGATCTCAAAAATCATTTTTAAACAATTTTCCTAATGTTAGCAAGCACACAAAAGAATCTGCAAAGTTAAACAAGCTAACAGATACTATTTGCTAAACTAAGGGTAGGTTTGGTTAGAGCTTGTTCTCCTGAATCCAACGACATAAAATTTGTAATTTTTGGACGTGTGGATCCAAAGTTATGGAATTTACAAAATTGAACATCAATTAGATCAATTATGTTTTAAATCCAACCAGCAGAGACACGTGTCTTAATCTAATTCGTTGGTACCGGTTCGCTGGGATCGTGGCTGTGGGGCGTTGGATCTAGTTAGATCGAGCGGCACAGGGCGCGTACCCTTTCGCTATTAAGTGGTTCTGTCTAGTGCGTCCGATCTAGATCGAACGGCTGTGGGGTGCTTGGTCATAGACGAGCGGCGCTGCGGCGGCTGCTGGCAGCGGAGCGATCGGTCGATGACGGTGCCGGTGATACAGGAAGCAGGAGAGGAAAAGGGGAGGCTCACCGAGTTCGCAAGAACGTGGGGAAGCTCGAGGTAGTGTCTTCTTGGCGCGGGGCGTACTGGAGTGAGCTCGATTGCTCGCCGGAGTTGTTGCGGGCGGTGGTGCTCTCGGGTTGTCGTCGTTGGCGTCGCTTAGGACCGCGCTAAGGCAAAGGAGAGGCACGGTTAGGTGCGAACAAGGGTCGCCAGTAAGAGAGCATCAAAAAGGGGGCGAGGGGAAGTCTGTGCTCACCGGGAAAGCTTGCCGGAGTCGAGGCCGACGGCGGTGGCGAGTCGAGCTTGTCCTTGTCGACGCTGTGAGGCTCGCGCGAGTGAACTGGATGCACTAGTAGGTGCGCCTGGAGGTGGAGAAGCTGCTAGGGTGCTTAGGGATGCAAGGGGCGGTGGGGTTTCGTCGAAATCGTCACCGGAACATCGTCGGAGCGGCGGCGGTACAGAGAGAATTGGAGGCAGCCTAGGGGCAGAGTGGAGGAGTGGTCTGGGGGAAAAGGAGGAGGAGGAGCAGGTGGTTAAATGGGCGTTGTCTCGGCGAGGGGTTAACGCAGCGTTAACGCGAATTTAATCGGCGGAATCAAAGCAGAAAACGGCCGGCGAGAGGAGGAAGAACTGGTCGCGCGGTTGGGGAAGGAGAACAGTGGAAAGGGGGTCAAGCGGTCAGTGGGGAAAGAAGTTGGCGAAGGGTCCACCAGTCATACTCTGCGCGGGTTTGTTTTGCGGTGAAGAAAAACGGTTCGGGGGAGGAATAAGAGGAGGTGGGTCCGCTTGGCAGTGAAGAAAAAGGGAGTGGGGTTTGGGGCCACCTGTTAGTCTCTGTGTGGGTGCGGTTTTAAGTGAGAAAAGGTTTCTTCGGGGGAGAGGGAGAAGACTGGGCTGGTCTGGGCCTTAGTGGGCTGCTGGGCTGGGCTGTCCTTTTCCTATTTTTTTTTCTGTCTGCTCTCTTTTTTCCTTTTCTAAATCTATTTTTCTGTTTTGAATTTCAAACAATTATTCAAGCACTCAAACCATTCAAACAATTGAAACAAACAATCAACTTTGTACTTTGAATTTGGTTTTGTTTATCAACATAATCCAAATCTCAAAATAAAATAATATTTTAATTATTTTGGATCCATTTATTAATTAAATAAAATGGATCTTTAGTTATTTAATAAAATAGGGTTTGATTTATTTAAATAAAATTTCCATTTGAAATCTAATTATTTTCAAAACCAAACCAGAAGGTTTTATTTGAAAAATAAAAGAATACTTGGAAACTTATTTAAATAAATAAGTTTTGGTGTTTTAATTAAAATGGTAAAGCCTTTACTTAAATAAAATTGGATATTTAAATCCTTATTATTTTATTTAAATAATCCTTTACTCATTTTAATCAAAGCAAAACCTTTTAATAAAAGATTTCAAAGTAGTAATAAAATACTTGGTGTTCATTTAAAATGGGAAAAGCCTTTACTTAAATAAAATTGGATATTTAAATCCTTATTATTTTATTTAAATAAACTTTTACTCATTTTATCAAAACAAAATATTTTATTACAAAAGTTTGGCCAAAATCATAAGGTTTTTGTCTATGGTTCCAAACTAAGTGAAACCATCTCTAAGGTCTTTCTTGATCCTTTGTGATTATTTGTTGATCAAATTTTGGTATGGATCAAATCCATAGATTTGGGGTAACTTTGGAAAATGATTTCCTTCCATTAGGGTTTAGGGATTTGGATTTATTTTTCCAAGTGTTCAAATTTCCAGATACATTCATTGAGGAATGCTTTTCCCTTGATTTGGATTTTTTGGTTGAATTCAAACTTTGACCAAAGTTTGTTCAGGATGGGATTTTAAGTTTCCTTTTAGAAACAAAAGTTTCTTTTCTCCCTGATTTTCAACAAAGATATATTTTGTTTATTTATTTTTCACATTACAAGATTTGGAAAATCTTGGGATGTGACACATATGTGGTATGTGAAAAGAACACACATGCAAAATGACTCTGGTTGTTGTTAGTAAAAAGAACACACATGCAATGCCACTGGTGGATCCATGGGTGGATTGTGAAAAGAGCACACATGCAATGACACTGGTGGATCCATATGTGGTATGTGAAAAGAACACGCATGAAATGACTCCGGTTGTTGTTACTGAAAAGAACACACATGCAATGACACTGGTTGTTGATAGTGAAAATAACACACATGCAATGACACTGGTGGATCCATAGGTGGTATGTGAAAAGAACACACATGCAAAATGACTCTGGTTGTTGTTACTAAAAAGAACACACATGCAATGACTCTGGTGGATCCATGGGTGGATTGTGAAAAGAACACACATTCAATGACTCCAGTTGTTGTTAGTGAAAAGAACATACATGCAATGACACCGGTGGATCCATGTGTGGTCACTGTAGAGAACACACATTTCAATGACACTGGTGGATCCATACGTGGTATGTGAAAAGAACACACATGCAAAATGAGTCTGGCTGTTACTAAAAAGAAGACATATGCAATGACATTGGTGGATCCATGTGTGGTCTCTGTAGAGAACACACATTTCAATCACACTGGTGGATCCATATGTGGTATGTGAAAAGAACACACATGCAATGACTCTGGTTGTTGTTAGTGAAAAAAATACACATGCAATGACACAGGTGGATCCATAGGTGGTATGTGAGAAGAACACACATGCAAAATGACTCTGGTAGTTGTTACTAAAAAGAACACACATGCAAAGACACTGGTGGCTCCATGGGTGGATTGTGAAAAGAACATACATGCAATGACACTGGTGGATCCATAGGTGGTATGTGAAAAGAACACACATGCAAAATGACTCTGGTTGTTGTTATTAAAAAGAACACACATGCAATGACACTGGTGGATCCATAGGTGGTATGTGAATAGAACACACATGCAAAATGACTCTGGTTGTTGTTACTGAAAAGAACACACATGCAATGACACTGGTGGATCCATGGGTGGATTGTGAAAAGAACACACATGCAATGACACTGGTGGATCCATATGTGGTATGTGAAAAGAACACACGTGGAATGACTCTGGTTGTTGTTAGTAAAAAGAACACACATGCAATGACACTGGTGGATCCATAGGTGGATTGTGAAAAGAGCACAAATGCAATGACATTTGAATGGTACGGGTGGATCCATAGGCGGATTGTGAAAAGAGATTTGCCCTCTCTCTCTTGGTCACAAATCTCACAAAAGCCCAAACATGTGGAGATCCCAAACATGTGCTCACTCTGGGTGCTACGCCCTGATTGGCTGACATAGATGTCACGCGGATCGTCTCCACCAACCGTTGATCCCATGTGATCCAACGGGCAGGATAACCCCTCCCTTCTCCCCTTTTTTATGCATGGTCAATCCGTGCCACCTCTCTATCCGTGCCACCGATACTAACCCCCCATAAACAAGTGAAAATCCATCTATCTAACTAAAATAAATAAAATAAATGATCATATTTCAAAGAAGCCATCGTCTTCATCTTTCGGTTTGTTCTCGTCTTCGTCAACGCCATGGTCCCCGCCATCGCCGCCTTTAGTGCCCTGCTATGATGACTCGACAACGCCCCCTTCCTCGAATAAGCGCGCTATATCCTTGTCGGAGTCCTCCTCCTCCTCCTCCTCTTCGTAGTCCCACGGGTCCACGTCACTCTCCTCCTCTTTTGCGTCCAACTGATCGATGAACGCCTCCTCGTTGGCCGAGTCGGACTCGTACAAATAGCTATCTCCTCTCTTCTTCCTGGTCTTCTTCTCGTTCCTCTTCTCGTTCCTCTTATTGTCCGTACTCGCCGGTGCAACACGCGCCCCTGTCCTGGCTGCTACTTTGCGCTCGTCCGATGCTGCAGGTACCCCATGCTCCTCCTGCGTGGCCGGTACGAGCTTCGACGTTGCGGTGTCCTTGAGTGCCGATGTCGATGGATCCTGGTGCGGTCAGACATGACGTTCTCCCTCAGCAGGCGACTCGCGAGCGCGGACGATGCAGCGAAGAGCTGGGGACGCATGAAGGTCAGTGGGCGGCTTGGACCTGCCATTGCCACGGCGAGGGGGCATCGTGCTCGAGGTAGCTGCTCCGAATGGTCGATGGCAGGTACACAAAGTAGGGTGCCGATCTGATCAAGGACGAGCAACGGTTTCGTGCGTCGTGTCCACACGTGCATTTGTCGATTATCAAAAAAAGAAGAAGAAAGAAGTAATATCTCAGGTACTAAACATAATTTGATCACAACTAAAGTGGCACATCGTATTCTAGACTCGTAAATATCCCGTGCGTGCCTGTCACGTGGAGTTCGACGGAGTTGGACGTGCTGACATGATCGTGCAGCAGTTGCGCGCGTCATTTCCCCATCAACATGTGACACACGCACGCGGGATGTGCGTGCCGATTCCCGTGACGACCACCCGGCTCGCACTCCCCTTATTATATACTGGATTTTGGGCGGCGCCGAAGACCATTGAAGTGTCCATCGCAATAAAGACAAGTCCCATCGATTCCCTACCCCTGCCTCCCTGGCTTATTTGAGAAGGTAGACCGTACACGGTGGTCTTGTATATTAGTACTAGTACTACTGGACCACGACCTGTACTCTTTACTCTTCTCCCACACTTATAATCACTATCTCCTTCCTCCTGCCTCCGCCACACTCACCCTACAAGCCATGGCTTCACGGAGGAGGGGGAGAGGCCGGTCGACGATCCTCACGGAGAAAAGGGAGAGAAATCTCCGCGAGGCACTTCTTGCTCTACCAGCCGCTCAAGCCCACCCTCTCACCGAGGCCCAATCTCCCCCGACAATGGCGCCGAATGTTCTAGCAGGCGAGGGCTCCTCCCGGTACGGTCTCCTTATTCTACTTCTTCTCCATCTCCCTCTCCATCATGATCTTAATCAGCTTCTTCTTGTTTTTCTTCTTCTTCTAGCTCTTCCTCTTCTATGTATTAAAGGTTGGCCGTGGAGCCCGAATCCACCACGACGGAGGCGTTGCAGGACCCGTTCGGCCCCGTTCCATGTCTCAGCGAGGTAGCAAATCTCCACAATGTTATTTCTCCGAGTTATGATGTGGATTTCTTAGATGCTGTCCGCCCCGCATTGGTTTTTCTTCTTCTTTTGCGAGTTGTATTTGTTTTCATGAATATGACTGGATCTCTTGGTCTTTCCTTAATACCGTTGTTCATAGATTCACTATGGATTTTTTGTGATTAGGATTATTTTATCGTGGTCATGAATATATCCCTAGGTCCATTTTTTAACACTACGGCCAATAGATTCAAAGGGGGATTTTTTTGATCTGTATTAGTATTCACCTGGGACTTGGAGTGTAATTGTAGAATTCCTATTTCAATTAACATGAACGATGCAGCGATCGAAGGCCGAGTACCGTGAGAAGGTGACCATGATCAGTTCCAAGATTGTCAACCAACATGAGCTTGCACGCTCCCTCAACCAAGCTAATGAGAGCCTACGCAAGCAATTATCTCTGCAGAAGGAGATCTTGCTAGATTTTGCATGTGACGTTGTTAGGCTGCAGAAAGTGCTCGACCATAACTTGATCAGGCAAGAACAGGCCATCAAGATAATCAACGAGCTCACGGAGGAGAAGAAGAATCTCGTGGAAAGGTGCATTCTCCTGCAGGACAAAGTCAGCGAGGCACTCAGAGGACGCGTCGAGGAAACCAAGGCTACCATCCGAGCCTACCATGACAGGAATCGTTGCCTGGATGCAGTCAAGGAGATGAAGGCGGACATGAGTAGAGGGATCACCGTACTCGAGGGTGTTCGGAAAGAGAACAAGGAGCTAAGGGCATGTCTGGAGGCGTACCGGAGCAATGCCCAAGTCTGATTCCCGTTAGCGGGGACACGAATACCAGTTCGTCCTCCTCTCCTTTTGTAATGTTTAGGGTTCAGGGAGCAATGCCCATGTCTGCTTCCCATTATAGGGTGCAATAAGATTCCTAGGGCAACTGCTTATCTATCTAGACATGTGTTGGTGTTCATGTTCATGAATGGACAGCATGTTCTCTTTCCATATGTATCTAGACATGGGTTTCTACATTATGAGTTTGCCACTCTCCCACTACTATTTGGTGATATTGGGAAAAACCCACAGCACACTAAACTGCTGATAAATCTTATTTGTCTTTGAAATTGAAATTATGACAGTGCCACTAGTCGATTCATAAAATGTTGATTAGTCCTAGATTGCTTCTTCCTTGGAATTATGACAGTACCACTAGTCGATTCAGTTAATTAAGGAAACTAACCAGCTTGTCCTGGTGAACTGAACAAACCATACCATGTATTTTTGCTGCAGGGAAAGAGGCGAAATATCGACCAAGACTTGGCGACCTGGCTAAATGACAAGATAGCAATCCAAAGGGAGAAGCGGAATTCCAAGAAACTGGCCTTTGACCAACTGCGCGCTTAATTCGTGGTCGTTTTTGACAAGTGCCAGAAACTGAAGGAGTTAAACGCCGACTAGGCGAAGCTACACAGTGAAGGTCGCGCCTCGGCTAGGAAGCAGACGGAGATCATGAAAGGGATCTTGAAGGAAAATCGTATGGCTACGGACAAAATTCTCCAATCCGTGACGGAGCGCTAGAACCTACAGCTGAAGCACGACATAGTACTGAAGGAGCTGGCCAATCTTAGGGAGGAAAACAGGCAGCTCCGGGCCAGGCTCGCTTGAACACAACATATGTCTATTTAGTACTGAACTGCCTGGTTTATCCTCTGAGTGGTGATTTTGTAAGCGTGAACTTAACTCTATGCACGATATGTGTGTTCGTCTGAAATTAGTTTGCTCGAGGATTGAGTTTGGCTTAGTTCGGAAAGCGCAACTGCAAGTCTTACAATTAACTAGTTGTAGGCATTGGTACAACATAAATTATTCATCTCGAATTTCCTTTATCCTCTATAGTCTGTCCTTGTTCACCCTCGCGCGCCTTCTTTAGTTCCTTCAACAGATCCGCAATGCAGCACTCTAGCCTCTTCTTGTCTTCCCTGAGCTGATCCCTTTCCTTTTCTGCATCATGAATCAGCAACCTGTGACTATCCCGAAGCTTCTTTGTAGTTCCAACAACCAAGCTCCCATCGATTCCATCAGTTAGCTTTGACTGCAAATTCTCGATTTCTTGTTCCAACTCCTTATTTCGTACCGACAGCTTATAATTTTTTTCAGCTGCATCACTTACATCAGTAAATCTCCCAGACCTTTCCAAGTCATACATCTCCCATAAATGTGCCAAACATTTCTTAAGTGCATCTGGCCACTCAAGATCCACCCACTCTACTACTTTACACAACGGGCCAACCTAAAAACACACACACTATAGTGTTATGAACATGCACGATACATTTTACTTCATGTCACAGTTGCACATAATGTAAACAAACCTAATTTGTACAGCCCAAAAACCTTCTCCCAGTGTTACTGCCTTCGAATGCAACATATCTCCTCAGTTTTAGCCCATGGTCACATGGCACTTCTCCATCGAGATCTAGGCCCTCCCATTCAGAGTCGTAGATCGTCCTTGGTACCTATAGGTAAACGCAAAGCTGAAATCGAACACGATTGCATGCACATCTGGTCGGGCTCAGATCAAGTGATTTACCATTGCCTAACCCTAGCCTGAGAAAACAGAGGAACTCACATCATGGAAGGAATACTCGATGTCGGAGAGAAGGCTGTCGCTGCTCGACTGGTCGTCCTCGCCGTTCAAGGACAGCATGGCGAATGCGACGGCGACGGCCACAGCGTCGGCGAGAGAGAGAGAGAGAGAGAGAGAGAGAGAGAGAGAGAGAGAGAGAGAGAGAGAGAGAGAGAGAGAGAGCCCTTCTACCGCTGCAATGATGACTAAATTGGCATGTTACAATAGTTTAATGGATACCATGCCCTTTCCCTGGATTACTGTCTCCTGCCTGATATGGATTCTCTTTACACATTCTCATTTCAAATATTAAACATGCACTCCCTCCATCCCAATTTCATTGCCTAACAAAAACATACTAGTATATTACATCATCCAAAGAAACAAAATCATGTCAACTACAAGGTACTTATGCATCACTTCTTCAGTCATGGTTTCACAAAACATTACATTATAATCTCCCAACAAACATAACCACAACATGGTTTCACAAAACATCACATTACAATCTCTCAACAAACATAATCATAGAAACAAGTATATTACATCAACTCAAGAAACAAAATCATGTCGACTACAAGGTACTTACACATCACTTGTCCTGTCATGGTTTTGCAAAACATTACATTACCGTTTCTCAACAAACAAAATATCAGAAACAAGTATAGTACATCATCTCAAGAAACATAATCATGTCAACTACAATGTATTTATGCATCACTAGTCCAGTCATGGTTTCACAAAACATTACATTACAATGTCCCAACAAACATAATAACTGAAACAAGTACGATACGTCATCTTAAGAAACATAATCATGTCAACTACAATGTACTTATGTCTTATTACAACAACGATGGTTTCAGTGAGTGACATGTCCGAAAATCTCAACAGCTTGCACAACATTATATCGCAATCTCTCAACAAACATACTCACGGAAACACGCTCTAAATGCAACAACAGTCAATATTACAAATACAGGCAGGGGAACCCCGCGGTCCATATGACAAGCCCAGGGTAGCAGCTCTCATCAGATCTCATCAACATCGATCACCTCATTTTGTTCAGCCACTACAGGGGCATCTACATCCACTATAACCTGTTCAACAACATCAGAAATGGTACCAAGGAAGAACACGTTCCTGGTTCGCTTCTTTCGCCGCATAATCTGCATAAGATCTTCAGTATCTAAAACATCTATGAATTGCTGCTCCTTATGATGCCACCACCGGATTTTTGCCATCTGCTTAGGGCCAATACTGATTTCCTTACCGATCATCTCTCTCATTTCATCAAGAGTTATGTTTTTGGAATCGATGGTGAACTCCACAGTACATGACGAATTTGGCTTATTAACTCCCTCATCAAGTTTTGCCATGTATGAATCCACCTCTATGCGTATACTGAACTTATCTAGATCAGCATATATTGGTCTGTATTCTCTAGGAGCAGAAGCTCTGGCAGCAAGATCCCCAGCATCTGCATACATATCATCATTCATCGCTTCAACTTTCACCTTACGATCAGCTGCACAACACTCTCAAACCATTTGGGCTGGAAGTGTCTTAACGACATCAGGCAGACATTCACGAACTTAAGAAGGTTCTGAATGAAGCTTAACCCGGAAAAATGTACCTTCGGTGTCCTGGCTAGAAAATTACTCGGATTTCTCGTCTCCAGCCGAGGTATCGAAGTTAATCCAACTAAGATCCGGGCCATTGAACGAATGGAGCTGCCGAAGTGTCTTAACGATGTCCAGAAGTTCACTGGGTGTCTAGCATTGTTAAGTCGGTTTGTATGTCGGTTGGGAGAAAAGGCATTGCTCTCTACCAACTTATGAAAAATTCGGATAAGTTCGTTTGGACGCCACATGCCGATGAAGCCTTTGCCCACTTAAAGAAGATGTTAGCCACTGCACCCGTGTTAGCCTCTCCACTATCAAAGGAGCCAATGTTGCTCTACATAGCCGGAACCAACCGAGTTGTAAGTGCAGTGATTATGGTAGAGCGTGACGAAGAGGGTAAGTCGGTGCAGAGGCTAGTGTATTACTTGAGCGAGATATTATCTGCCTCAAAGCAGAACTACCCACACTATCAAAAGGTGGCATATGGTGTCTATATGGCAGCTAAGAAGTTAAAGCATTACTTTGAGGGGCACCCCATCAAAGTAATATGTGAAGCTCCCATATCCGAGATAATGTGTAACAAGGATGCAAGTGGTCGAATCGCAAAATGGGCAATCGAACTAGCTCCTTATGCGCCACAATATGACAGAAGAGAAGCAACCAAGTCTCAGGCTGTGGCGGACTTTTTTGTGGATTGGGCCGAGGTACAATATGAACCACCACCACCAGATCTGAACTACTGGAGGATGCACTTTGACAGGTCAAAAACAAAAACTGGGCTAGGCGCCGGAGTTGTGCTTACCTTGCCAAAGAAGGACCAGCTGAAATATGTGCTGCAAATCCATTTCGCGGCATCAAACAATGTCACTGAGTATGAAGCACTTGTGCATGGGCTCAAAGTGGCAAAAGAGATTGGGATATGTCGGATACTATGCTTTGGTGACTCAGATTTGGTAATATAGCAAGTGTCGGGGTTGTGGGATGCCCTAGATCCAAACATGGCTCTGTACAGACTTCATGTGCAGAAGATATCTGGTTACTTTGAGGGGTGTGAATTTCACCATGTACCCCTGGTGGAAAATGAGGCTGCCGACATGCTGTCGAAGCTCGGATCAACCCGACAAGCAATTCCACCAGGTGTAGCATTGGAACACCTCAGAAAACCATCTATCAGGCCGTTCCCAGGAACCGACTCAATCTATGTCCCGGAAGATACAGAATCCGAAGCTGAGCCCATGGACATTGATGGGAGGTGGTGCGCGAAACCCGGGGACTGCATCAGCAAACTCGGGGACTGCCTCAGCGAACCCGGGGACTGCCTCAGCGAACCCGGGGACTGCCTCAGCGAACCCGGGGACTGCCTCGCAGGACCCGAGGACTTCTCAGCGTGATCCGGTTGAAGTTATGCCGGTGGATCAGATGGAAATTGACGAGGATGTGTTCCCTATACGAGTAATACCAGCTTGGGCACTGCCTATATTTCAATTCCTGAAAGATGGAACGTTACCCACTGAGGAGGTGTTATCCAGGCAAACTCAGAGGAGAGCAAAGGCATACACAATTATCAATTCCGAGCTGTACAAACGGAATGTGACCAATGTCCTCCAGCGATGCATTGACCCGAAAGAAGGGCTTGACATCATCCGAGATATACATCAAGCAGAGTGCGGACATCATGCCTCATCCCGAGCCTTGGTGGCAAAAGCGTTCCGGCATGGATTCTACTGGCCAAGTGCCTTAGAACAAGCAGAAGATCTGGTGAGAAAATGCAATGGTTGTCAGAGGTATGCTACTAAGACGCATATGCCAATGTCGGAACTCAAGACCATACCAATTACATGGCCATTTGCCGTATGGTGCTTAGATATGGTTGGCCCGTTTAAACCAGCAAGGGGAAATATGACTCACATTTTGGTCATGGTGGATAAATTTACAAAATGGATTGAAGTGAAGCTACGGCCGTAACATTTGCTGAAGGAGCATTCGCGCGATTCTGCCGGGATATCCTCACAGTATCATAATTGATAATGGAACAAATTTTGCTGAAGGAGCATTCGCGCGATTCTGCCGGGATAAGAAGATCCGGCTGGACGTTGCCTCGGTAGCCCACCCCGCATCGAACGGACAGGTGGAAAAATCCAACGGATTAGTGTTATCCGGGATAAAGCCCCGGCTCATTGAGCCGCTGCAAAGATCAGCGGGGTGCTGGATAGAAGAACTACCAGCGGTACTGTGGAGTTTAAGAACAACTCCGAATCGATCAACAGGCTATACGCCATTTTTATGGTATATGGGGCAGAAGTTGTATTACCAGCCGACATAGAGCATGATTCACTTAGGGTCACCCAATACACAGAAGCCGAAGTGCAAGAGGCCCGGAAAAATGATGTTGATCTGCTGGAAGAAGTGAGAGAATTGGCATTGTCCAGATCCGCCATATATCAGCAAAATCTTCGACGCTATCATAGCCGGAAAGTAAGCCCCCGAGTCTTTCGGGAAGGCGATTTAGTGCTCCGGTTGGTACAACGTACTGCTGGCATGCATAAATTATCCCCCATGGGAAGGGCCATTCATTGTGAGCAAAGCATTGCACAATGATTCTTATTATCTTATCGATGCAAAGCCACAGGAAAAGAACAAGGCGGACAGGTCCGGCGAGGAATCCAAGCGTCCATGGAATGTAGCTCTACTTCGTCCTTTCTACACTTAGCAGAGAAGTGTATGTATCCGAGTATTCTCATATGTCGGTATGTATGCCGGCAATGAGCTTATCAATGAAATGTTGGCACCTCGGGCAGTAACTCGGGGACTGCCTTAATAATATTTGTTGTCTTTTATTATTTATACGTCAGCTGGAATAAGTTGTTCTACTTAACTCAGATTAGTAATGTGTGAACACCAATAACCCAACTCTCCGACTTGCTGCTGTCCAACAAGAATTGGCTTCATGGCAAGCAAGAGAACAAGTTTGGAATTGCGTAGCACATGAAAAATGACTAAGGAAAAGAACTTAATCGAGCCGACGTTTGTTTTTCAAACTAACCTTGTATTTACTTTCAAACTATTATGCTAAATTATTTTGAGCTAAGCCTAAAAGTTTCTAAGTATTGTTAAAATAAATTTTGAAGCTCGGATTCATAAGTCGTAAAACCGAATCAAGGTAGACACGAACCGAGCCAGAAGATTGGACGAACAAGAAAATGAAACTCGGGGACTATGCCCAAATTAATCCGGCATACAAACTTAGTAGCAAAATATCACATAAGTACGAGATACAATTCCACCCGGCATACCGGGGATCTGATAAGTTTTCAAGTGTTTTTACTTAAGGAGCAGTAGGAGGAGGAAGTTCGGCGTCATCTTCGCCTTCTTCGATATCCGAGGCATCGTCCTCTCCATCCTCATCTGAACCATCTTCAACATTCTCGACCTCTTCGTCGCCAGCGGCTTCCAGGAAGCTCGGACCCTCAGTCCGTTCGTGAATGGGAGCATATTCAATGAGGCTATGGGCACAAGCCTGGCGCCGAGCTACCCATTTCGGGTCATTGGTCCACTTGGATCCGGTGCGCAGGCGCGTCAGGAGGCTGAGATCGATCTTCTCATACCACGTGAGTATGTGGTGAAGAACGGTCTTAGTTGCAGGACTCCCTCCAAAGGTCGAGCTGGGTCTCGATCTCCGTCAGCTTTTTAGCAAGGATTGTGATTCTCTTTGGAGTGTCCTCGCCGGGCCAAAACATGTTGAAGACTCGGACTGAAACATCGAGGAGATCCTTGCTGTAGTTCTTGATGATTTCCACGCGAGATGACAGGCTGACCAATAGGTCCTTCATGTCATAAGGAATGTCCTCACCGCTAGGAGCGATGGGAGTACCCCTCTCTCGACGGAAATTGGCAACAGCGGCGCTCGCAATGGGAGTACCCTCTGGAAATTTGCCTAAAAACAGGACAAGAGAAGCAAGTAATGAAAAGACATGTGAGATAACCCGAAGAAATATGCCGGATAAGGAAAAGGAACTTACGTAAAATGTGGTTGTGGATCCGGGTCAATTCATTGATGCAATTATCACGTCTTTGGTGGAGCTGCACCAGTTCAGCGTTCGCCGACTCGAGTTTGACGTCGGCCTCCTGGAGAAGTTTGTGGTCCTTAGCAATTTTGAGGTTGAGGCGCTCACGCTCTTCGGTGTAGTCCTGGCCAACCTTTTCAAGCTCGGTTTGGTGCTGCGCCTTCATCTTCTTCATTTCTGCCTTTCGCTTGGCAATCTCATCGTTCTTGGTTCGGAGGAGGGCAAGCTCATCGTCTTTCTTTTTGAGCTCGGCCTGATGCTGCCCTGCTTGTTCGAGAAAATGCAGCATCATGT
The DNA here is from genome assembly GCA_916181665.1 of Avena sativa. Lineage (NCBI taxonomy): Eukaryota > Viridiplantae > Streptophyta > Magnoliopsida > Poales > Poaceae > Avena > Avena sativa. Next base: position 421,817,946 of record OV702287.1, on the reverse strand, counting down.
CAGGCACGGGCACACTATCTTCAAGAGATGCTGAAATATCGTGTTGACCCAGCAGAGCCGAGGTATGAATGTTTACCGAGCCAAGAACAAAACAAGATGGAAAGCAAAGCAGGGTCGGACAAAAGTATCTTACACTTAATCTGATCCAGATTCTTCCTCATGAGCTTGTTCTCAGCCTCCACCCCAGCTGCGAAAACCGAATGACGGATTAGTTCTGCAGAAAAAGATGAAGGAAAACAGAAAAATGTGAAGAAGAGAACTTACCCCTTTTTTCATGCTCAGCGAGATGTGCATTGTGCTTTGCGAGCAGCATCTTGTGGGTATCCAGAAGACGCTGGAACTCAGCACTCCGGTGGGTGGTGGTCACCTGAAAATAGTACAAAAATTTGGCTTAAGCCTTGTGCAGGTTCGAAGTGTACAAGATCTGGGCCAAGTGGAACTTAACCCGGCTCTAGGTGTGTGCATATTCGAAGTGTACAAGATCCGGGCCAAGTGGAACTTAACCCGGCTCTAGGTGTGTGCATATTCAAAGTGTACAAGATCCGGGCCAAGTGGAACTTAACCCGGCTCTAGGTGTGTGCATATTCGAAGTGTACAAGATCCGGGCCAAGTGGAATTTAACCCGGCTCTAGGAGTCTGCATATTCGAAGTGTACAAGATCTGGGCCAAGTGGAACTTAACCCGGCTCTAGGTGTGTGCATATTCGAAGTGTACAAGATCCGGGCCAAGTGGAATTTAACCCGGCTCTAGGTGTGTGCATATTCGAAGTGTACAAGATCTGGGCCAAGTGGAACTTAACCCGGCTCTAGGTGTGTGCATATTCGAAGTGTACAAGATCCGGGCCAAGTGGAACTTAACCCGGCTCTAGGTGTGTGCATATTCGAAGTGTACAAGATCCGGGCCAAGTGGAACTTAACCCGGCTCTAGGTGTGTGCATATTCGAAGTGTACAAGATCCGGGCCAAGTGGAATTTAACCCGGCTCTAGGTGTGTGCATATTCGAAGTGTACAAGATCCGGGTCAAGTGGAAATTAACCCGGCTCTAGGTGTGTGCATATTCGAAGTGTACAAGATCCGGGCCAAGTGGAACTTAACCCGGCTCTAGGTGTGGGCATATTCGAAGTGTACAAGATCCAGGCCAAGTGGAACTTAACCCGGCTCTAGGTGTGTGCATATTTGAAGTTGTCAGGGAGCTACGTTAGTTTTCTAAGGAGCATCCGGCCGAGTAACAAGTTACTCCCGTGGAGGGTCGGGGACTAATGGTTATATCGCTAGTGCATGCTAAGGAAAAGGTGAAGTAACGTACCTCCATCATCCGGCCCGCGAGGTTAATCGCCTTAGAGGCTGTGTTCATCTGAGCAGCAAATTCGGCGGGACCGAACTTCTCCGGGAGATCGTCGTTATAGACGAACTCCGCCTTGTTCCAGTTGTTCATAAACTCGATCAAGGTCGGAGGAATCGCTCACCGCTGATCCTGTGGGGCGCCACCAAGCCCTTCGCACGTGCCTCTCTCCTCTCAACCTAAGCAAGGGTCGGACTGGTGTGCAGAACAATTTGCTGCGCACTAGTTGGCTCGGTAGGGGCGTCCTTCGGTGCTGGAGCCTTTTGGGCAAGCATGGACGCGAGGGTGCGCTGTCTAGACCCGGTGGACGCTTCCCTGGTGACGTCAGGGGCTTTCTTTCCTTTGGCTTGCTGATAGGAGGAAGTGGTTGCGGCAGATTTCCCCTTAGGAGCTGCCTGGGTACTTCCTCGCCGAGACTAAGAAGACTCGGACGAGGCAGAGGAGCTTGGCGTTGGTGCCCTTGTTGCTAGAGCTGGTGCTGCTGCTGATGTTTTTGCTGCCGGAGTTGGTGCTGGTGCCGGAATTGGTGCTGTCGCTGGTGCTGGTGTTGGTGCTGGTACGGAGGTAGTCTTGTTAGTTGCTGGTTGTGGCGGAGCCGAAGTGGTGGATGCCGCTGCCTCGGCTGGGTCTGTCTCCCCTGCTCCGGGGTTTCCCCCGTCTTGACGAGGTGGGCTAGAACCCGGAGCAGCCGCAGAACCCTCTGGAATAGGGCTCAACAGGCGTGACTCGTCATCATGAGGGGGAGAAGGGCTAGGTCAGAGCGGTGAAGAGATGCTAGATCCACTCTGGGGAACATCCTCCGCAGCCTACCAAATCAAACAATGTCAGAAGAGAGACAAAAACAATGCAAGGAAGAATAAGTTGTAGAGGGAAAAGAGGCTTATGCATCTGAGGTCAGGGGCTCCTTGGGTTTCCGAGCCCTTCGTGCGGGGGCCTTGCCTGCAGGCTTGGAAGCAGTATTGTCTCCGGACTTCTTTCGCCTTTTGGAGGGCTGAGAAGGTCCGGAGGAGGAACTTGATGCAGCTCCACGCCTCTTCTTTAGCGCTGCCGGAACAGGTTCACCCGTGGCAAGGGGAGGGTCCTCATGGATCTGCCCACCGGGGTTAGCTGATGCCGGAAAAGCATAAGAAAGGGGGACAACGTCAATAGCTTCCATCACCTCAATATCCGAGTCATCCTCATCGTCGGGCCAATCTCTAATAGAAGAGAGTTTACCGGTGGGTCGCTTGGTCGCGTCGGACATTGGGAGGAACATCTCCTGGTCCGGTTCTTCCTCGTCCAAGCTCTCCCGGTCAGGCGCGCATTTGAGGGTAGGGTCGGTGCCATCCTCAATGGCCTGCTGAAGGAATTGCTAAAGGAGAAAAAAGACAACGGAGTTAAAAATAAGACGACAACCGACATAAGATCTAATCTTGAGAGAGTTGGTGGCACGAAGCTTACCATGGGAGGAAGGCTATCCCGGCAATAATGCTCAATTTCCCATGTCCACTCAGAGGAGAAGTCCTTGTGGGTGGTGAAGAGCGCCTTGACCCAGCGGTAGATTTCTGTGTTGCTAAGCTCGAAGGACGAGGTCCGGTTGGGGTCGCGACCCCAGCTCATGTGGCACACCTTGTGAGTGCGCTTCTGGAGAGGGGAGATGCGGTTGCGGACAAATGTGATCATGGCATCCTCGTTGCGCAACCCGAGATGCTTCAGCTCCTCGAACCTTTTATTGACCTGGTTGGCCAATACTGTGGGCTTCTTGGGGACAACGTCCCACAACTCCGGGTTAGGTGGACCCGGAGCATAGGGAAGCAGCCGGATCAAGTCTGCAGTGCCCTCGTTCCGGACATAAAAGAAAGTCCGGGCCCATCCTTTGCAGGAGTCCAGCCCGGTGACTCGAGGGAAAACGGATAGCCTCCAGGGTGAGATGGATGCAGCTCCGAATTGAGTGAGCTGCTTGTCCTCCAGATCGAGTTGAATATTCGGAATAACATTACGACGAAGGCCGAAAAACCGGATCCATAGCTCCTTCGTGGGCCATAATCCGGCATAGCCCCCGATCGTAGAGGCAAAAGCAGAAAGAGAAGTGATTGCGTTGGCAAGAAGGTTGTGCGGCTGGAGTTAGTATGTGCTTAACCAGTCATGGAAGAAATCGCTGACCGGTAAACCAAACCCCCGTCGGAAGTGCGACAAGAACACAACGTACTCACCCGGATTGGGTGAGGGCCCGAGTTTGGCGGAGGCAAGGCGCGCGATGACTCCGGCGGGAATGCGTCTAGTGCGGTAGAGCCAGTCTAGGTCGTCTTGGCAGACCCAGGACCCAGCCCACGCACCACGGTCCACCGTGGCGGTGTCTTCCTCCATCTCCTGCTCGGCGATGGCGAGCTCCTCCTCTGTCATCTCTAGCTCGTTGCCCTCACTGTCGCTAGCCGCGGTGGGGGGCAGCGGCCTAGATTGGCAACGACCCGTGGTGGAGGAGGCGCGTAGCGGTGGCGGTGATGCAGAGGCATGGGGAAGCAGTGCGGCAGCGGCGCTGCTACTTGGAAGCATTGGCGGCGGCACGGTCGCGAGGAAGACGAAGAAGAAGAGCAAAGGGCAGAGGGGCGCAGTAAGGGGAAAAGCCTAAGGGATGCGCCCCTCCCCTATTTAACCTCTCCCACAAGGAGAAAGTGGAATCGCGTCCTGCGGGCACACCACACGCAGTGGCCGTGTACCACCCGCATCGACCAATCAGCAAGGAGCCACACGGAAGGCCACAAAGTGGAGTTGGTCCCATGACGTGACGCGTTGATGCGGTAAACGAGGAGGCAGGCGTGACGTGACCCGCGCACAGTGATGACTGACAATTACTGTGGCGGTTACTGTGCTGGCCCTTAAAATGAGACAACATAATGATTAGCCTCAACGTGGGTTGGCGTACGAGAGAAGGAAGCAAGACCCGGATAGGACCGTGGTAACCCGGCCAGCAAGTGAAAACTTGGAATGTGCAAAGGGAAAATAAAACCATGAGGTCCGAGTTGAAGTGGTGACCCGGCCAGCAAGTGAAAACTTGGAACGTGCAAGGGGAACGTAAATCCATATAACCCGAGACAAGGAGGTAACTCGGAAATAATGTCCAAAGGTCGAACATAATTGAACCTGATGTGGCCTTAGCGGCTGAGGCAGCTAAGACCGCACCAACTTTGGGGACTAATGTTGGGGGGTTACCCCGGGTAGGGTCACGCCGGGGTATAAAGGCCGAGTTAGCCGAGGTTTGGCAAGGACAAAGCGGATGCTGGCCGAGTCACCTCAAGGCAAGCCGAATCACGGGGTAACGCAGACCAGGGGATGTCCACCTAACTAGGTCTCAACCGACTTATATCATAAGTCGGAAATGCATGTTTAACTTGTATGCAGGAACGGGTGTGGCCAGATCAACTATGATTCGGGTCACATCTAGATTCTAAGAGAAGGAAGGAATCTCGTTGGTCAAAAGAAGCCCCGGTATGCAATGCCTGAGCGAAGCAGACAAGGGCAGGACCACCGAGGCGTGGCCGACAAGGGTGACGATACCCATGTCGGCTGACGCGGGCGCCGCAGAGGCTCACGTAGCCTCTGCATGTGTGACGCGAGGGAAAAGTAACCCGGTCGGCTTACTACTTTGGGAGATGGCATATTCTTAGGAATATGCCTCCACGTATGCCCTAAGTGGAGACCTAGCCCCCCTATATAAGGAGGGCTAGGGCTTCTATAGAGGGGGTTTCCGATTTTTCTGATTTGGCAAGGGTTTTAAGTGTGATATGTGAATGAGAGTAAGAGAGCTCCTTCTTCCTCCTCTCGCAAATACAGCTCTAGGAGCACTTGTAACCTTGGAGGCAAAGCAAATATAAACTTCTGCGTGGAGAATCACTTCACTATCCCTCCCTGGATTCCCCTAGCGTGTATTAGTCCCCACCTTTAGCCTATCCATGGCATCTGCCGTGACACCACCACGACACTCCGATTCGACCTTTTCGCCCCGTGCGATTCCACGTCCTTCCTGATGGCTCCTCCCAAAGGCTCATGGGGAAAATCCAAGTGCACCACAGCCCAACTCAAGTCCTTCGAGGACGCCGGAGTCCTCTGCAAGGGGAACTAGCGGGTTCCCCCCTCCTCTGAGACCGAGCCGAAGCTACGAGCCAGCGAATTCATCTGTTTCCCCAGTCATCTAGAAAGAGGTTTGGGGTTCCCCACCTCGCTCTTCTTCCGGCGCTTCTGCGCGTATTACATGATCAAGCCGTCAGATGTCGGCCCGCATAGCATCAAGCAACTGGCGATCTTCGTCGTCTTCTGCGAGTACTACCTCGGCTGCAGGCCGTATTTTCCGCTGTGGTTGGAGCTCTTCCATGGCCGCATCGGGCGCGAGGCATCCAGTGGCTTGATATTGGCAGCAGGCGGCGTCACGTTCCAATTGAAGCCGAAGGCTAACTTCATCAAGCTCCTTCTGCCAAAGAAAGCCGCCAGCAAGTGGAAGAAGAGTTGGTTCTATGTGAAAGAGTCCAATCCCCCCGGCGAGGTGGCACTTCCCGAGTTCGTCATCGAGAGGAGCGAGCCTCGCCGGTTGGCATCGAAGAAGCTTCCCAAAGACCAGAGGATGGCCGTCGTGGAGATGATGGACCAGATCCAGAGGCTGAAGGACCAGGGGTTGACTTTGATTAACATTTACAACTGCTGGCTCGGGCGGCGCCTGGTTCCGCTAGCGGCTCGGCCGCATTGGATGTACGAGTATAGCGGGAAGCACGACCCCTCCTGAACCAGCAAGAATCGTGGCAGGCCGAGGACTACAAGGCCACCCTGAAGAAGGTCACTGAAGCGGAATTCACCACCGTGTCGGTCGGGCTCGCCCCTTACACTCCCGTGAAGAATGAAGCCCCCACAGTAAGTTTTCTCCCAGTCACCATTTCCGCACCTCAATTCGCAGTCACGGCATTTGGTACTTACTCGTGGTGGTTCTCAGCTGTTTCAGGTGTTGGAGGGTTGGCTTCCTCCGCTCGATGAAGAGGTTCCCCGGGAACTCGAGGAGGCCTCCGAGGGAGACTCCTTCGACAGCGAGGAGGAGGAGGAGGTCCCTCCCCCAGCTCCTATGGCTCACATGACTCGCATGCAGAAGCAGCGTGAGTTCGAGGCAAGTCACAACCTCGATGAACATGAAGGAGGCGACGAGATCGCACAGGAGCACACATCCCGGCGTACGGCCACACTGTCGAAGCCCGCGTGCAAGCCCAAGTCACCGGCGAAGAAGCCAATGTCGCCGTCCAAGTTGGCGGTGGTGTTTGAGTCAGATGACGACTCTGATGATGAAGACTCCCCCGAATTCTCGCACAATGGTCAAGAGGGTGTGATCCCGACGAAGGGGTTGAAGGGCAAGGACACCGAGGCGGCGGCAGAGGTTCCCCTGGCGGTGATCGCACCAACAATTTCAGGGGTTCCGAGTCAGGAAGCGGTTCAGGCAGCGGCGTCTAAGTCGCCGCAACCGTCGAGAGCGGCCGCGTCTTCGGAGCCCGCGGTGTCGTCATCGAGGAAGCCCGCGGTATCGTGGGCTTCAAACGTCTTTGAGAACAGGCTCACTCGCAAGTTGGGTCCAGAATTGGAAAAGCCTGCCCACATCAGCACCGGGCTGCCTGTTCTCCCGGTCACTAAGTAAGTATTGGTTCTTCATTCCGACTCGCCTCTTGTTTTGTATTATCGTTATATTGATTGTGGAAATTTGGGCAGATCTGGGGCCAAGAAGATTGGCTGTCCTTCGGTGGCAAAGATTCCGCCGATCGCCACCACGTGAGAGGGCGACCTCCCCAAGAAGAGAAAACCCGCAGGAGATGCGGCAACCGCGGAAGGCGTGAAGAAGCAGAAGGGGGGTGCCGACGACGCCACAACTATGGATGGCACCACGGAGTCCGATTTTGTGGCAGTTGCTGAAGAAGTGGTGGCAGCGCGGTCGGAGCCAGTCGTGGTTGCGCCTGCATCGGAGGCGCCGACCCCGATAACCAGTGCCCCCGCTAGAGCGTCGACGACGTTCCCGCGCTTCATGGCTAGGGGGTTTCCAGGCGTGGCGGACACCCAATCTCCACAGAGTCCGGAGATCGTGGATGCGGACATTGGGTCCCGTCGTGGGCGCACTTCCTTCACGATCCCGTCGACTGACGCCGGAGAACTCCACAGGATGCTTGGCGCCGCTATTCAGGTATGTCCAGTCCCCGAGTTCTTAGTCGCTAAATTTCAGCGGCTAGGAACTGAACTTCTTTCTACTCTCCAGTCCCCGAGTTCTTAGTCGCTGAATTTCAGCAGCTAGGAACTGGATGTTGATTTTGGTAAGTGCTGAGTTGTGTTGTTTGTTTGCAGGGTTTGCAAAGGGAATCGACCGATCGACAGGCCGCAAGGGAGCGCTTGGAGCGGGATCTGCGCGAAGCGCAGGAGGCGAACCAGCGACTTCAGGAAACTATTGGTACGTATCTTCCTTTCTTTCCTTTTCTCTTTCAGGTGTGAACTGTTGGTGTATGACGCGCTGATGGTTTCTCTTTCAGATGGTCTCCTGGTTGCAATTTCCAAGGCCCGCGAAGGGTATGTTCCAGTCGCCGAACTGGACGTGGTGAATTAGCGAATTGTCTCGCTGATCCAAGACTTGGAGGAGGCGAGAGCAGCCTCAGTTTCTTCTGAGGACCGAGCAAAGGCTGCTGTCGCTGCGGCTGAGGAGGAATGCAAGGCCGCGGATTCGATCATCGCGGGGCTGCACAATGATCATGCCGCCTTGGAGAAGCATGTCACGGAGAACTGCCACAAACTCCTCGGTGAGTCTCTGTCTTTGCCTGACTTGTTTGGCGAGTCCCTGATTGGGGAAGTCCGTAGTTTCACTGACGTCTGATTTTGCAGCTGTGGTAGTCCAAAGCGACCTGGTGGTTTAGACCTTCAACGCTTCGCAGTGCGTGACTGCCGTGGTGAACGCGGCCACGGCTTCGGCGTTATGTGTCCAAGCGGTTCTTCAAGGCATGTCCCCAACGAGGTTATTCCTGGGGGCTTATGGAGGTGTGGCGCTATCTGGAGAAGGCGCATGTCATCGTGGAGTGGATGGCGTGCAAAGCGTTCAGGCGCAGGGCCACCACGGCATTGAGCCTAGGTCTCGCCCACTTCCCCGACGACTTCGACCTTGATGACATGACCACTGGCTACCCATCGGCGACCGACACGGTGGAGATGTCAGAGGTACTGAAGCTGACTACGAAGGCCACCCCTTATGCCGATCAGGTCCTGGCGATGGGGGATCTTCTGCCATACCAGGAGACGGTGATGGCGCCTGGTGACCCCGATCCGGAGCATCACGACATGAAGTCGGAGTAGCTCTTTCGGTCGGCATTGTCGAAGTCGCTGACGACCTACCCGACGAACCCGTGGCAGCCTTTTGTTCGTGTCAAGGGGGTGGTGGTGCTTCTTCGTCAGGACCTGTGGAATAGACAATGTAGTTGGGCAGTTTGTAATGTATGCCAAGTGGCGACTGCTGTAATATGATCAACATTTTGTAATATATGCCAAGGGGAGTCAATCGACTCGTATTGCGACCAGGATTGTGTGGTGTGTTTATTTTTTATTGAGCGAGTCCCCGAGCGCGTCCGCCCTTTAATGGGGTATAACTCGATTGTATACTTTTGTGTTTTGTTTTGCTTGTGCATTGTTTCATCTCTCGCGTCTTATGAGGGGCGAGTCCCCGAGCGCGAGTGGGATTGTTTTGTAGGCGAGTCCCCGAGCGTGGTGCTCAACCGTATTGGGCACGTTCCTGTTGCAGGTTGTTAATGCGTTGTTTGTAACGCATCTCTTCCCCTGGCTTGGAGAGCCAGTCGCTGAGCGGGTCCAAGGCAGCTCTCTTACTTGGTGTGTTCCCGAGACACGTGGGGGTTTTTGTTTTGCAGAGTCCCCGTGCGTGGTACTTAACCGTTCGAGTCGCTTTGCACGAGGATGGGAGGGATAGGTCGCTGTGAGAAGCGTATACCGGTTGTCTTGGCCCAATGGGCCAGTCGAGCTAGGCGACTCCAATGGCGGCTCCGGGTTGGCGTTTTCATGGACGTCCCAAGGCCCGAGTATTTCCGGTGCCCTTGTGGCGCACTACTTAGCCGTGTCGGTCGCTCGACCAAAGGTTCACTTCCGTGAGTAGCATATTGCTCATTTGTACGAGTGCGAGTGGCACAAGAATATGGCGAGTAGACACAATTTGTGTGATCTGAATGAATTTCATTATATATGCCAGCTGAGTACAATTTGAGGTTCTATGTATAGAACTTTCTGAGAAGGTTTACATTCCATGGCCTTCCGACTTCGAGCTGGCCGTCGCCCCGTATGTCGATGAGGTAGTAGGCGTTGTTGCCGAGGACTCACCCTATGGAGAATGGCCCCTCCCATGGGGGGAGAGTTTGTGCATGCCTTTCTTGTCTTGGGCCAGTCGTAGGACCAAGTCGGCTTCCTGGAAGGTGCGGGTCCGGACTCGGTGACTGTGGTAGCGGTGGAGTCCTTGCTGGTAGATGGCGGTGCGGGAGCGAGATAGGTCGCGTGCCTCGTCGGGTTGATCGACGTTGTCTTGGCGGGCGATCTCGTTGGTCGCCTCGACGTAGTTGGCGACTCGAGGTGAATCGTGTTCCAGGTTAGTTGGCATTACGGCCTCTGTGCCATACACCATGAAGAAGGGTGTGAACCCAGTGGAGCGATTGACGGATGAGCAGATCCCATATATTACGGAGGGGAGCTTGTCGACCCAGCATCCTGGGGTGCGCTCGAGGGCACCTGGAGTCGCGGCTTGAGCCTGTGGAGGATGCTCTGGTTGGCGCGTTCTGCTTGGCCGTTCGACTCCGGGTGGGCGACTGAAGCGAGGTCGAGTCGTATGCCATGTTCTTCACAGAATTCCTCCATGGCCCCCTTGGTGAAATTGGTGCTGTTGTCCGTTATGATGTTGTGTGGGTAGCCGTATCGATAAATGAGCTCGTGCAAGAACTTGGTGGCTGTCTTGCCATCGCACTTTTTTATTGTCTTGGCCTCGACCCATTTGGTGAACTTGTCGACCGCGACCAGGAGATGGGTGAAGCCAGATGGGGCCTTCTTGAACGGGCCTACCATGTCCATGCCCCATACGGCGAATGGACATGTAATGGGGATGGTCTTAAGTGCCGAACCAGGGAGGTGTGTCTAGTGGGCGTACTTCTGGCACCTGACGCATCGATGGACGATGTTGGTGGCATCGGCGTGTGCGGTGAGCCAATAGAAACCGTGCCGCATGGCCTTGGTGACTAGCGACTTGGCGCCAGCATGATGGCCGCAATCGCCAGCGTGAATGTCCTGAAGGATCTTGCGGCCTTCTTCTGGCTGTACGCAGCGCTGGAACACGCCAGTCACGCTGTGTCTGTGGAGCTCGCCGTTGATGATGACGAAGGATTTGCAGCAGCACACGATCATTTGCGCCTCCGTCTCGTTGATTGGTAAGATCTTGTGCTCCAGGAAGGCGGCGTATGGTGCTGTCCAGTCGCTAGGCTCCACAACCATGGCGACTAGGGCCGGTTCTGGTTGAAGTGCTATCCCGACGTCGATCTCCTTTGGTGGGCTAAATGACAGTTTGTGGATGATGTCGAGGAAGACGCCTGCTGGTGGCGCTTGTCGGGTCAATCCGATGTGGGAAAGGGCATTTGCCTTCTCGTTTTTTCGTCTGTCTATCCACTCGACGGAATAGCCGTCAAAGTGTCCTCCCAGCTGGTCTACCGCTTGGCAGTACGCGATCATTGTTGGAGAGACGGCGTCGCATGTCCCAGCGACCTGGCCGGCGACTAGGTTGGAGTCACCATAGCATCGTAAGCGGTTGACGTTCATCTCCTTAGCGTCTCTCATGCCGTGAAGGAGGGCCTCGTATTCTGCCATGTTGTTGGTTCATGGCTTGAAGTTGAGGTGGAGCACGTAGCAGAGCTTATCTCCTTTGGGAAAGGTTAGTATGACCCTGGCCCCTGTGCCGTCGGCGTTCTTGGAGCCGTCAAAGTGGAGCGACCAGTAGTGGAGGTACGGGAGCTTCTCCGACTGCTGTGCTTCTTCCCAATCTGCGAGGAAATCAGCTAGGGCTTGTGACTTGATCACTTTGCGGGGCTCGTATTTGATGTTCTGGACGCCGATTTCGACGGCCCACTTGGCGACTCGCCCAGTCGCCTCGCGATTGCGTATTATGACCTGCAGAGGTGCGGAGGAGACCACCGTGATCGGTTGCTCCTGGAAATAGTGAGGGAGTCGCCGCTGAGCTCAGAATACCGCGTACAACAGTTTCTCGTACTATGGGTAGCGCTGTCGTGAATCCGTCAGGACTACACTGATGTAGTAGACAGGGCCATGCGTGAGGCGCTACTTTCCCTCCTCCGATCGTTCGACGACCATCACGGCGCTGGCTACTCGAGTGGAGGCCGCGACGTAGACGAGCATTGGCTCTTTGTCGAGTGGAGCGGCGAGGAGTGGAGCCGCGAGTAGCACTTCTTTGAGATTTGAGTACATCGTCGTCCTCCGCGTCCCATTGGAACATGGGGTTCTTGTGCATCAGGCGATAGAGGGGCATTGCCTTCTCGCCTAATCGGGGGATGAAGCGACTGAGGGTCGCGACTCGCCCTGCCAACTTCTGGACGTCCCATAGGCACTCGGTTTTCCGAATCACGCGATGGTGTCGATCTTGGTGGGGTTGGCTTTTATGCCTCGCTTGGAGACTACAAATCCTAGGAGCTGTCCGGTGGGGACACCGAAGGTGCATTTTCCAGGGTTCAGCTTGATGTTGTACCTCCGCTGGTTTGCGAAGGTTTCGGCCAGGTCGGAGAGCAGGTCGTCCTGGCGGGTGGATTTTACCACCACGTCGTCGATGTAGACGTGAATGTTGCGGCTAATTTGGCTCGCTAGGCACTCCTGCATGCATCTCTGGTATGTGGCGCCGGCATTCTTGAGGCCGAACGTCATGGCCGTGTAGCGGAAGGCGCTGAATGGCGTGATGAACGCCGTCTTATCCTCGTCCTCGACCGCCATCTTGATTTGGTTGTAACCAGATTAAGCATCGAGGAAGCACAGTGACTCCGATCCCGCAGTCGAGTTGATGATCTGATCGATGCGCGGTAGGACGAACTCCTCCTTTGGGCAGGAGCTGTTGAGGTTGGTGTAGTCAATACACATTCTCCATGTGTTGTTCTTTTTCAGAAGCAGGACTAGGTTTGCCAACCACTTGGAGTATTTGATTGCCCGAATGAAGCCTGCGGCTAGCAGGCACTGTACTTCTTCGGCGATTGCTCGACGGCGCTCTTCATTGAAGGGCCGTAGCGACTACTTTACTGGTCGCACTTTGGGGTCGGTGTTGAGTTTGTGCTCAGCGAGTTCCCTCGGGACACCTGGCATGTCAGATGGTTTCCATGCGAAGATGTCGCGGTTCTCACGGAGGAACCCGATGAGCGCTCTTTCCTATGCGGGGCTCATGTGCGCCCTAATGGCGACCGTCTGGCTGGAGTCGCCTGGGACGAGCTCGACGGTGCGAGTGTGCGTGGTCGCCTCGAACGTGGAGTTCAAGGCGGTTGATTTCTTCAGGATGGTGGGGTCGTCCTTGTTGATGTTGCCCGCATATTTTGGAAGCTCCTCTGCATGGTCGGTCTCCGCAGCGATGACGGTGTCGACAAGCTCGGCTCCTTTGTCCTCGCAATCCACGGCCATGTCGGGGTCGCCGTGGACGGTGATGATGCCGCTTGGCCCTGGGAGCTTCATCATGTTGTGGGCGTAGTGTGGGGTTGCCATGAATTTTGCAAATGCCTGGTGGCCCAAGACGCAGTGGTAGGGGCTACGGAAGTTCACCAGCTCGAATACGATCCTCTCCGTGCTGTAGTTTGCCGGAGTGCCCAAGGGGACTGGCGGGGTTGCTTCCGCCTGGCGGCGCGTTCTCCTAGTATTCGCGCTCGGCCGCGTGTGCGAGGACGCTTTCGTCGTTGAAGGTCATGACGCGTCCCTGGACGTTCGAGTTCAGGCGGGTCCTGATGCGGCGCTAGTGATAGAGTGATAGCTCCCGCGCCGTTTCCCGCTCGAGGCAGTGTTTTTCGCGCTCAGCGAGTTCGTTGCGTTGCGCCTCCGCGAGCTGTAGGCGGGCTTCCTCCATGTCTGTGGCCGTCGCAGTCGGTAGGATTAGCGTGGAGAACGGATTTGGCAGGGCGGCCGTGCTGCCCGCCATGTAGATTGCATTGAAGCGATTGGATCTTCAGGCGAATCCAAGCCGGAGTCGGAGTCGAAGATCCCGAGGATGGAGGGTTCCTCGAAATCCTCTGGGTTGGAGACTCGCGTGATGGAGTCGTCTCGTGATACGGTAGTGATAGATCCATCGACCGAGGAAGGGGTCGTGGAGTCGGCGTCATCGTTTAGGGCCTCGTCGTTGGTGGCGGTGTTGGTCTCGGCCGCGCTGCTGGCAGCCATGTTGTACTTGGTGACGAGGCTCCAGATGGAGCAGACCTGCTCTTCTGAGAGCATGTCGCGGTGCGGCGGCGATCCGCCGACGATCATCGTTGCAGCTGGGTCGACCGCGCGAGTGAAGCCGACGAAGAGGTTGATGGAGCCGACCGGCATCACCACACCGTGAGTGACCGGGCGTGACGCCGGGATGTAGCTGCTGGGCAGGATCTGTAAGATCCCGCCGATGGCGATCATGCGGCCGGTGGCGAGCGGCCGATCGATCGGCAAGTAGGGTCTCGCTGCAGAACTCAAGCCAGTCCCGCTATGCCCCACAGTGGGCGCCACTGTCATGGAAATGGCCACGGCAGTCGCTGCTAGTGGCAGCGATTGATTGTAACGTGAGGAAGAGCTGGCGGCCATCTGCGGTGCGAGATGGGGGCGGATGCACATGGTTTACCTAGGTTCGGCCCCCCGGAGGGTAAAGACCTACTCCTGCTAGATTGGATTAATGGAGAGCGAGTTACAGGGGTGGCGAGCTCGGCGTCTAAGCAGCGAGTCGCTTGAGGGGGTGTATGATGGAACGTGAGTTCTAAGGATACCCTAGGGAGGTTTATATAGGAGTCACCTCGCTAGGGTTTACAAGTTACAACCGAGCAAGATATGGACTCGAAGGTTTTTGACCTAATCCGACTGGGCTTCAAGTATGCCTCTAGGCCTTCACTCTCCAGTCGCCAAGCTTTTCCTTCAGTCGCACTCCAGTTGCCGTTCTTCAGGCCCACTCACAGGCCCTTCGGCCCAATCGGAATGTCCTGCTGGGCATATCCCCATCAGCTGCCATGTTTGAGCTGAAATGTGATGTACTGGATGTGGAAGCTGCTGCAACTGGGAGTCGCCCTTCTATTCTTGGACATGGTGGTTGCTCAAACCCAATTATCTCCTGGTAAGCAAAGGTCTCTTGGGGTTCGCATGTTTGTGCTGAATTGTAATTTTTGTTTTATTTACTCTGTAGATATTGGGAAGTTATGCAACAGTGTTGTTTCTTTGAAAGGAAGCACCGCAACATTAGAAACATGACTGCCGGGTCAGTCATTTTGCTGCCCGAAGAAATTAAAAACGAGTGGAAAGATGATGCTGGACACGATTCTGGTGCCCAGTGTCCCGGTGATGCAGAGTACGTGAAGCTAAGAAAATTGGCACTGAGGAAGAGGAAGAAGGCAGGAAATGAAGAAGCTAGTGGACATGAAGGCTTGGCACCTAGGTTGTGGAAGAAGTCTGCTAGCAATGAAGATGCATAGTAATGTGTTGAACTTCAACCTATATATGTAATTCTGTTAAATTCTGGAGCTCTGTGTGTGGCACGTTGCTGGGCGAAACAATCTACCCATGTTCTCTGAGTAAAATGTACCGCGACTTAGGGTTTGGAAACGCCCGAGTCAGTAGTTGAATCTGAAATTTTGATTGTGCCACTTCTATCTGAAAACACGCAGCACCGGTTCCATGATTACTAAGGGGCAGGAGGTCTCCAAATACGACGGAATGTAAGTGGCATAGAAATAAATTATTTAAGCTGCCACACTCGATGAAGCAGTAACTTATTTCAGATGCTGCACAATGACGTGGCAACATAAACAACAATGTTCTCACCGATAATGTCTAGATGAGGAGGTAATCGGTACCACTTTCTAGCCTAATCTTGAGCTCGTCTATCTCACCGCCTCTCTGCTCCTGCATCCCCTGCATCTGGCGAAGCTCTCGGATCTCCAGTAAGCGGGTGTACATGCTTCCACTTTATAAATTGTGTTTGTGTCATTTGCATGCGGCACAATCCATGTAGATTACATTTAAACAAACCACCAATGTCAGAATACACTAGTAGAAAAGGTGTCTTTGGTCCACGGTCACGTTCCCAATCCGGGACAGAGATCTAAATCGAGGCAGAAATTGATCTAAATCACAAATTTTTCCACAAATTAATCGAGACAGAGATCTAAATCGAGGCAGAAATTGATCTAGATCACAAATTGTTCCACAAATTAATCGAGACAGAGATCTAAATTGAGGCATTTCATTACTTCAACCACAAATTCTTCTAAACAATGGTGCGATTTCACATCCTACATTAATTCAACTACTAGTCAACAATTTCACTTCCGCTGCCACTGTCCTCCGAGCCGCTGGCTTCCTGATCACTGTCGGACGGAACCTCCACGATTTCTGCATTGTTCGTGACACGGAGCACCTCTTCACAGCGAGCGGCGGTGATGACGGTGTACTTGGTCCGTCCAGGGACAAACCAGAATCTCTCCCACCCTTCTCGGTTGCGGAGATCCCGGTGCACCACGCGCCCGTCAACGATGTCGTTGCCAATCTTGGCCTTCCGCTCCTTGTTGACCAGCGCCGGCCAGTATGGGCTGGCCGCCGTGTACCGGGGCAGCGCCCTCTTCCACGCGGGCATCTGGCGGCGGTGCGCCGCGATTTCGCTCTCCATCTCGGCTCGGCTAGGGAGCGGAGCCACCGGCACCCCCGCAGAGCTGATGCGCCATCCGTGGGGTACCGTCGCGGCTGGCGGCGCGAGGATGTCGAAGTTCGCGAACATCACCGCCTCGTAGAAGTTCAGATCAAGCATCTCCATGGCGGCACAATGGAGATTGGAGAGGGAGCGAGGGGATGGATGACGAAGCGATGGCGCGGTGGAGATTGGAGAGGACGAGGGGATGGACGACGAAGCGACGTGCTGTGGCGCCTCCTATTTGTACACGAGGACGACGAAGTCACGGGCGGAATATCCAAGGGGCATTGGTCAGACAAAAGAAGTAATGCGGGGTCAGACTAACGGGAGATGAATTTTTTTCCTCCCTGGACTCCGGGACCAATAGTTCAGACCGCTAGGTCAACAAGTACAACTATTACAACTTAAAAAGGCACAGAGCTTAAGCTAAATAGAACTAGTTATCACACATCTCCTTGATCTTCCTAATCTTAGCCTGATGCATGTCTTCCTGCGAGAGCAAGGATCGAATCGTCTGCTCCTTCCTTTTAGCATCTTCCTTGCACAGCTTCAATTGTTTCTCTGCATTTTTCCCCATGCACTTGTCAATACTCGTAGTTGTGAACTGCAGGACTTTGGCCTGGTGGAGATCATTCCTTGCTTGAGTCAGTTCTTCCTCTGCTTTAGCCTTCAGGGACAACGTCGCGTCCCTCTCCTTCTTGACTTTGCTAACCTTGTCTTGCACCCACATGATATCTCGCTTATGCTTGGTCGTGTCAACTGGTTCCCATAGCTTCATCTCAACACTGTCAAGAAGTGAGCTGAATACGGATTCTTTCAACTCAACAGTCATTTCCCATAGTTTGTCCAGCGTTTTCTGCATCGATTTGGGCCACTCTAGATCTACCCATTTGACAACACCGCAACTTCCGCCTTGCATCATTGCACGATGTCCTTGACACCGTAGAAACCTCCTGCCTGTGTTTCGTCCTTCGAACGCTACAAATTTAGCGGGCACATATCCATGTTTACATAGCAGAGGACTGTCTTCATCCGCTAAACCGTGATAGTCGGAGTCATACATCGTCTGGTTGGCCTAACACATCATAAGTGCATGAGTAAACAGATTAGATCTAGCTCAAAAAATAGATAACTGGCCACAAATGATAGAAATAGAGATGAGACGACTCACATCGAAATCACCGTCCCTGTCGTCACGACGCGTTTCCTCGCCGTCTCCCTTGAACCCATGGCGAGAGGGGAGGGGGGTGGCTGCCGGAGAGGGGATTGGGATGGAGGCGCCGTCGGCTTGCGGCTATGGCAGGATGGGAGTGAAGTGGGGAAAGTGGCTTCGAGGGGAAGGAAGATAAGTACGGGGAGGAAGAGAAGTAATGGGGACGTGACACTGGGATGTGGCCCACTGAACTCGTGAGACGTGACACTCGCAACAGGGGAGCGCCCGGTGTTGCCAGTTTGCCTAGAGCAAGCGTGGCTAATCATGTCGTACAACAGCCTACTCGCGGATCGCTCTCACGAAGACCATCCCAATCGTCCAAGCGCCCCGATCGAACGGTATGTAACAATCGTCAAGTAGAACAACTATGTTAGGGCGTGCCTTCTAGAAGACTCGGTCTAACGGCCACCCATGCAATGACACTGGTGTAAACATGTGTGGTTTGTGAAAAGAACAGACATGCAATCACACTAGGTGGATCCATATGTGGTTTATGGAAGTAACAGACATGCAATGACTCTAGGTGTGATTCATGAAAAGAATAAACATGCAATAACACTGGTGGATCCATGTGTGGTTCATGAGAAGAACACACATCCAATGACAATGGTGGACTCTAGCTGTGGTTCATAAAAAGAACAGACATGCAATGACACTATTGGATCCATATGTGGTTTGTCTAAAGGAACACACATGCAATGACACTGGGTGTGGTTCATAAAAAGAACAGACATGCAATGATTCTAGCTCTGATTTATGAAAAGAACAGACATGCAATGACACTGGTGGATCCATGTGCGGTTCATGAGAAGAACAAACATCCAATGACACTGGTGGATCCTTATGTGGTTCATGAAAAAACAGACATGCAGTGACATCGGTGGATCCTTATGTGGTTTGTCTAGAGGAACACACATGCAATGACACTGGTTGTGGTTCATGAAAAGAACGGACATGCAATGACACTGGGTGTGCTTCATGAAAAGAACAGACATGTAATGACACTGGTGGATCCATGTGTTGTTTATGAGAAGAACACACATCCAATCACATTGGGTGGATCCTTATGTGGTTTGTCTAGAGGAACACCCATGCAATGACACTGGATGTGGTTCATGAAAAGAACAGACATGCAATGACACTGGTGGATCCTTCTATGGTTTGTGAGAAGAACAGACATCCGATAACACTGGTGGATCCTTATGTGGTTCATGAAAAGATAAGACATGCAATGACACTCGGGGATCCTTATGTGGTTCATGAAAAGAACTGACATGCAATGAAACTAGGTGTGGTTCATGAAAAGAACAGACATGCAATGACACCGGTGGATCCATGTGTGGTTTATGGAAGTAACAGACATGCAATGACTCTAGCTGTGATTAATGAAAATAATAGACATGCAATGACACCGGTGGATCCATGTGTTGTTCATGATAAGAACTCACATCCAATGACACTGGTGGATCCTTATGTGGTTCATGAATAGAACAAACATGCAGTGACACCGGTGGATCCTTATGTGGTTTGTCTAGAGGAACACACATGCAATGACACCGGGTGTGGTTCATGAAAAGAACAGACATACAATGACTTATGAGGTTTGTTTAGAAAAACACACATGCAATGGCACTAGGTGTGGTTCATGAAAAGAACAGACATGCAATGACACTGGTGGATCCTTATGTGGTTTGTTTAGAGGAACATACATGCAATGACACTGGGTGTGGTTCATGAAAAGAACACACATCCAGTGACACTGGTGGATTCCTAAGGTGGTTTGTCTAGAGGAACACACATGCAATGACACTGGGTGTGGTTCATGAAAAGAACAGACATGCAATGACTTATGTGTTTTTTTAGAAGAACACACATGCAATGACACTGGGTTTGGTTCATGAAAAGAACAGACATGCAATGACACAGGTGGATATTTATCTGGTTTGTTTAGAGGAATAGACATGCAATGACACTGGGTGTAGTTCATGAGAAGAACACACATCCAATGACATTGGTGGACTCTAGCTATGGTGCATGAAAAGAACAGACATGCAATGACACTAGTGGGTCCATATGTTGTTTGTCTATAGGAACACACATGCAATGACACTGGGTGTGGTTCATGAAAAGAATAGACATGCAATGACACTAGTGGATCCATGTGTGGTTTGTGAGAAGAACAGACATGCAATGACACTAGTTGTGATTCATGAAAAGAACAGATATGCAATGACACTGGTGGATCCATGTGTGGTTCATGAGAAGAACACACATCCAATGACACTGGTGGATCGTTATGTGGTTCATGAAAAGAACAGACATGAAGTGACACCGGTGGATCCTTATGTGGTTTGTCTAGAGGAACACACATGCAATGATATTTTGTGTGGTTCATGAAAAGAACATACATGCAATGACACTGGGTGTGGTTCTTGAAAAGAACAGACATGCAATGACACTGGTGGATCCATGTGTGGTTCGTGAGAAGAACACACATCCAATCACATTGGGTAGATCCTTATGTGGTTTGTCTAGAGGAACACACATGCAATGACACTAGGTGTGGTTAATGAAAAGAACAGACATGCAATGACACTGGTGGATCCTTATGTGGTTTGTGAGAAGAACAGACATGCAATAACACTGGTGGATCCTTACGTGGTTCATGAAAAGACCAGACATGAAATGACACTGGTGGATCCTTATGTGGTTCATGAAAATGACTGACATGCAATGACACTGGGTGTGGTTCATAAAAAGAACAGACATGCAATGATACCGATGGATCCATGTGTGGTTTATGGAAGTAATAGAGGCGCAATGACTCTAGCTAAGATTCATGAAAAGAACAGACATGCAATGACACCGGTGGATCCATGTGTGATTCGTGAGAAGAACACACATCCAATGACACTGGTGGATCCTTATGTGGTACATGAAAAGAACAGACATGCAGTGACACCGGTGGATCCTTATGTGGTTTGTTCTAGAGGAACACACATGCAATGACACCAGGTGTGGTTCATGAAAAGAACAGACATGCAATGACTTATGTGGGTTGTTTAGAAGAACACACACCAGGCAGGTCCTGATGCGGCGCTGGTGATAGAGTGATAGCTCCCGCGTTGTTTCCCGCTCGAGGTGGTATTTCTCGCGCTCGGCGAGTTCATTGCGTTGCGCCTCCGCGAGCCGCAGGCGGGCTTCCTCCATGCCTGTGGCCATCGCAGTCGGAGGGATCAGCGTGGAGAACGGATCTGGCTGGGCGACCATGCTGCCCACCATGTAGATCGCGTTGAAGCGATTGGATCTGGCGCAGAAGTCTTCAGGCGATTCCGAGCCGGAGTCGGAGTCGAAGATCCCGGGGAGGAGGGGTCCTCAAAATCCTCCGGGTTGGAGACTCGCGTGATGGAGTCCTCTTGTGATGCGGCGGTGATAGATCCGTCGACCGAGGCAGGGGTCACGGAGTCGGCGTCGTCGTTTAGGGCCTCGTCGTTGGTGCGATGTTGGTCTCGGCCGCGCTGCTGACGGCTGAGTGTAACTTGGTGACGAGGCTCCTGACGGAGCGGACCTGCTCGTTTGAGAGCAGGTCGCGGTGCAGCGGCGATCCGCCGGCGATCATCGTTGCAGCTGGGTCGACCGTGCCAATGAAGCCAACGAAGAGGTTGATGGAGCCGTCCGGCATCACCGCGTCGTGAGTGACCGGGCGTGACGCCGGGATGTAGCTGCTGGGCAGGATCTGTAAGATCCCGCCGATGGCGATCATGCGGCCGGTGGCGAGCGGCCAATCAATCGGCGAGTAGGGTCTCGCCGCAGAACTCAGGCCAGTCCCGCTATGCCCCACGGTGGGCGCCACTGTCATGGAAATGGCCATGGCAGTCGCTGCTACTGGCAGCGATTGATTGTAACATGAGGAAGAGCTGGCGGCCATCTATGGTGCAAGGTGGAGGCGGATGCACATGGTTTACCCAGGTTCAGCCCCCCGGAGGGTAAAGACCTACTCCTGCTAGATTGGATTAATGGAGAGCGAGTTACAGGGGTGGCGAGCTCGGCGTCTAAGTAGCGAGTCGCTTGAGGGGGTGTATGATGGAACGTGAATTCTAAGGATACCCTAGGGAGGTTTATATAGGAGTCACCTCGCTAGGGTTTACAAGTTACAACTCGGGACCAATAGTTCAGACCGCTAGGTCAACAAGTACAAATATTACAACTTAAAAAGGCACGAAGCTTAAGATAAATAGAACTAGTTATCATTCATCTCCTTGATCTTCCTAATCTTAGCCTGATGCGTGTCTTCCTGCGAGAGCAAGGATCGAATTGTCTGCTCCTTCCTTTTAGCATCTTCCTTGCACAGCTTCAATTGTTTCTCTGCATTTTTCCTCATGCACTTGTCAATACTCGTAGTTGTGAACTGCAGGACTTTGGCCTGATGGAGATCATTCCTTGCTTGAGTCAGTTCTTGCTCTGCTTTAGCCTTCAGGGCCAACGTTGCGTCCTTCTCCTTCTCGACTTTGCTAACCTTGTCTTGCACCCACCTGAGATCTCGCTTATGCTTGGTAATGTCAACTGGTTCCCATAGCTTCATCTCAACACTGTCATTTCCCATAGTGAGCTGAATACGGATTCTTTCAACTCAACAGTCATTTCCCATAGTTTGTCCAGCGTTTTCTGCATCGTTTTGGGCCACTCTAGATCTACCCATTTGATAACACCGCAACATCCACCTTGCATCATTGCACGATGTCCTTGACACCATAGAAACCTCCTGCCTGCGTTTCGTCCTTCGAACTCTACAAATTTAGCGGGCACATATCCATGTTTACATAGCAGAGGACTGTCTTCATCCGCTAAACCGTGATAGTCGGAGTCATACATCGTCTGGTTGGCCTAACACATCATACGTGCATGATTAAACAGATTATATCTAGCTCAAAAAATAGATAACTGTCCACAGATGATAGAAATAGAGATGAGACGACTCACATCGAAATCACCGTCCCTGTCGTCACGACGCGTTTCCTTGCCGTCTCCCCTTGAACCCATGGAGAGAGGGGAGGGGGTGGCTGCCGGAAAGGGGATTGGGATGGAGGCGCCGTTGGCTTGCGGCTACGGCAGGATGGGAGTGAAGTGGGGAAAGTGGCTTCGAGGGGAAGGAAGAGAAGTACGGGGAGGAATAGAAGTAATGGGGATGTGACACTGGGATGTGGCCCAGTGAACTCGTGAGACGTGACAATCGCAACAGGGGAGCGGTTGCCAGTTTGTCCAGAGCAAGCGTGGCCAATCATGCCGCAGAACAGCCTACTCGCGGATCGCTTTCACGAAGACCATCCCAATCCTCCAAGCGCCCCGATCGAACGGTATGTAACAATCGTCAAGCAGAACAACTGTGTTAGGCTGTGCCTTCTAGAAGACTCGGTCTAACGGCCACCCATGCAATGACACTGGTGTATCCATGTGTGGTTTGTGAAAAGAACAAACATGCAATCACACTAGGTGGATCCATATGTGGTTTATGGAAGTAACAAACATGCAATAACTCTAGCTGTGGTTCATGAAAAGAACAAACATGCAATGACACTGGTGGATCCATGTGTGGTTCATGAGAAGAACACACATCTAATGACACTGGTGGACTCTAGATGTGGTTCATGAAAAGGACATACATGCAATGACACTGGTGGATCCATATGTGCTTTGTCTAGAGGAACACACATGCAATGACACTGGGTGTGGTTCATGAAAAGAACAGACATGCAATGACACTGCTGGATCCATGTGTGGTTTATGGAAGTAACAGACATGCAATGACTCTAGCTGTGATTCATGAAAAGAACAGACATGCAATGACATTGGTGGATCCATGTGCGGTTCAGGAGAAGAACAAACATCTAATGACACTGGTGGATCCTTATGTGGTTCATGAAAAGAACAGACATGAAGTGACACCGGTGGATCCTTATGTGGTTTGTTCTAGAGGAACACACATGCAATGACACTAGGTGTGGTTCATGAAAAGAACAGACATGAGTTGACACTGGTGGATCCTTATATGGTTTGTCTAGAGGAACACACATGCAATGACACTGGGTGTGGTTCATGGAAAGAACGGACATGCAATGACACTGGGTGTGGTTCATGAAAATAATAGACATGCAATGACACTTGTGGATCCATGAGTGGTTCATGAGAAGAACACACATCCAATCACATTGGGTGGATCTTTATGTGGTTTGTCTAGAGGAACACCCATGCAATGACACTGGGTGTGGTTCATGAACAGAATATGCATGCAATGACACTGGTGGATCCTTATGTGGTTTGTGAGAAGAACAGACATGCAATAACATTGGTGGATCCTTATGTGGTTCATGAAAAGAACATGCATGCAATGACACTGGTGGATCTTTATGTGGTTCATGAAAAGAACTGACATGCAATGACACTAGGTGTGGTTCGTGAAAAGAACAGACATACAATGACACCGGTTGATCCATGTGTGGTTTATGGAAGTAACAGACATGCAATGACTCTAGCTGTGATTCATGAAAAGAACTGACATGCAATGACACCGGTGGATCCATGTGTGGTTCATGAGAATAACACACATTCAATGACACTGGTGGATCCTTATGTGGTTCATGAAAAGAACAGACATGCAGTGACACCGGTGGATCCTTATGTGGTTTGTTCTAGAGGAACACACATGCAATGACACCAGGTGTGGTTCATGAAAATAACAGACATGCAATGACTTATGTGGTTTGTTTAGAAGAACACACATGCAATGACACTGGGTGTTGTTCATGAAAAGAACAGACATGCAATGACACTGTTGGATCTTTATGTGGTTTGTTTAGAGGAACAAACATGCAATCACACTGGGTGTGGTTCATGAAAAGAACACACATCCAATGACACCGGTGGATCCTTATGTGGTTTGTCTAGAGGAACACACATGCAATGACACCGGGTGTGGTTCTTGAAAAGAACAGACATGCAATGACACTGGTGGATTCCTAGGTTGGTTTGTATACAGGAACACACATGCAATGACACTGGGTGTGGTTCATGAAAAGAACAGACATGCAATGACTTATGTGGTTTGTTTAGAAGAACACACATGCAATGACACTGGGTGTGGTTCATGAAAACAACATACATGCAATGACACTGGTGGAACCTAATGTGGTTTGTTTAGAGGAACAAACATGCAATGACTCTAGCTGTGGTTCATGAAAAAAATAGACATGCAATGACACTAGTGGATCCATGTGTGGTTCATGAGAACAACACACATACAATGACACTAGTGGATCCTTATGTGGTTTGTTTAGAAGAACACACATGCAATGATAGTAGGTGGATCCTTATGTGGTTTGTGAAAAGAACAGACATGTAATGATACTTGCTGTGATTCATGAAAAGAACAGACATGCAATGACACTGGTGGATCCATATGTGGTTTCTCTAGAGGAACATACATGCAATCACACTTGGTGTGGTTCATGAAAAGAACACACATCCAATGACACTGGTGGATCCTTACGTGGTTCATGAAAAGAACAGACATGCAGTGACTCTAGCTGTGATTCATGAAAAGAAAAGACATGCAGTGACTAGCTGTGGTTCATGAGAAGAACACACATCCAATGACACTGGTGGATCCTTATGTGGTTCATGAAAAGAACAGACAGGCAGTAACACCGGTGGATCCTTATGTTGTTTGTCTAGAGGAACACACATGCAATGACACTGGGTGTGGTTCATGAAAAGAATAGACATGCAATGACACTGGTGGATCCTTATGTGGTTTGTGAGAAGAACAGACATGCAATGACACTGGTGGATCCTTATGTGGTTCATGAAAAGAACTGACATGCAATGCCACTAGGTGTGGTAAATGAAAAGAACAGACATACAATGACACCGGTGGATCCATGTGTGGTTTATGGAAGTAACAGACATGCAATGACTCTAGCTGTGATTCATGAAAAGAACAGACATGCAATGAAACCAGTGGATCCATGTGTGGTTCATGAGAACAACACACATCCAATGACACTGGTGGATCCTTATGTGGTTCATGAAAAGAACAGACATGCAGTGACACCGATGGATCCTTATGTGGTTTATTCTAGAAGAACACACATGCAATTACACCATGTGTGGTTCATGAAAAGAACAGACATGCAATGACTTATGTGGTTTGTTTAGAAGAACACACATGCAATGACACTTGGTGTGGTTCATGAAAAGAACAGACATGCAATGACACTGGTTGATCCTTATGTGGCTTGTTTAGAGGAACACACATGCTATGACACTGGGTGTGGTTCATGAAAAGAACAGACATGCAATGACACTGGTGGATCCTTATGTGGTTTGTCTAGAGGAACAGACATGCAATAACACTGGGTTTGGTTCATGAAAAGAACATACATGCATTGATACTGGCTGATCCTTATGTGGCTTGTGAAAAGAACAGACATGCAATGACACTGGTGGATCCTTATGTGGTTCATGAAAAGAACTGACATGCAATGACACCAGGTGTTGTTCATGAAAAGAACAGACATGCAATGACACTAGTGGATCCTTATGTGGTTCAAGGAAAGAACTAACATACAATGACACTAGGTGTGGTTCATGAAAAGAACAGACATGCAATGACACCGGTGGATCCATGTGTGGTTCATGAGAAGAACACACATCCAATGACATTGGTGGATCCTTGTGTGGTTCATGAAAAGAACAGACATGTAATGACACCGGTGGATCCTTATGTGGTTTGTCTAGAGGAACACACATGCAATGACACCGTGTGTGGTTCATGAAAAGAACAGACATGCAATGACTTATGTGGTTTGTTTAGAAGAACACACATGCAATGACACTAGGTGTGGTTCATGAAAAGAACAGACATGCAATGACACTGGTGGATCCTTATATGGTTTGTCTAGAGGAACACACATGCAATGACACTGGGTGTGGTTCATGGAAAGAACGGACATGTAATGACACTGTGTGTGGTTCATGAAAATAATAGACATGCAATGACACTGGTGGATCCATGAGTGGTTCATGAGAAGAACACACATCCAATCACATTGGGTGGATCCTTATGTGGTTTGTCTAGAGGAATACCCATGCAATGACACTAGGTGTGGTTCATGAACAGAATATGCATGCAATGACACTGGTGGATCCTTATGTGGTTTGTGAGAAGAATAGACATGCAATAACACTGGTGGATCCTTATGTGGTTCATGAAAAGAATAGGCATGCAATGACACTGGTGGATCCTTATGTGGTTCATGAAAAGAATTGACATGCAATGACACTAGGTGAGGTTCATGAAAAGAACAGACATACAATGACACCGGTGGATCCATGTGTGGTTTATGGAAGTAACACACATACAATGCCTCTAGCTGTGATTCATGAAAAGAACAGACGTGCAATGACACCGGTGGATCCATGTGTGGTTCATGAGAAAACACACATCCAATGACACTGGTGGATCCTTATGTGGTTCATGAAAAGAACAGACATGCAGTGACACCGGTGGATCCTTATGTGGTTTGTTCTAGAGGAACACACCTGCAATGACACCAGGTGTGGTTCATGAAAAGAATAGACATGCAATGACTGATGTGGTTTGTTTAGAAGAACACACATACAATGACACTGGGTGTTGTTCATGAAAAGAACAGACATGCAATGACACTGTTGGATCCTTATGTGGTTAATTAGAGGAACAAACATGCAATCACACTGGGTGTGGTTCATGAAAAGAACACACATCCAATGACACCGGTGGATCCTTATGTGGTTTGTCTAGAGGAACACACATGCAATGACACCGGGTGTGGTTCTTGAAAAGAACAGACATGCAATGACACTGTTGGATTCCTAGGTTGGTTTGTCTATAGGAACACACATGCAATGACACTGAGTGTGGTTCATGAAAAGAACAGACATGCAATTACTTATGTGGTTTGTTTAGAAGAACACACATGCAATGACACTGGGTGTGGTTCATGAAAAGAACATACATGCAATGACACTGGTGGATCCTAATGTGGTTTGTTTAGAGGAACAGACATGCAATGACTCTAGCTGTGGTTCATGAAAAAAACAGACATGCAATGACACTAGTGGATCCATGTGGGGTTCATGAGAAGAACACACATCCAATGACACTGGTGTGTCCTTATGTGCTTTGTTTAGAAGAACACACATGCAATGACAGTAGGTGGATCCTTATGTGGTTTGTGAAAAGAACAGACATGTAATGACACTTGCTGTGATTCATGAAAAGAACAGACATGCAATGACACTGGTGGATCCATATGTGGTTTCTCTAGAGGAACATACATGCAATCACACTGGGTGTGGTTCATGAAAAGAACACACATCCAATGACACTGGTGGATCCTTAAGTGGTTCATGAAAAGAACAGACATAAAGTGACTCTAGCTGTGATTCATGAAACGGACAGACATGCAATGACACTAGGCGTGGTTCATGATAAGAACACACATACAGTGACACTGGTGGATCCTTATGTGGTTCATGAAAAGAACAGACAGGCAGTAACACCGGTGGATCCTTATGTTGTTTGTCTAGAGGAACACACATGCAATGAGACTAGGTGTGGTTCATGAAAAGAACAGACATGTAATGGCACTGGTGGATCCTTATGTGGTTTGTGAGAAGAACAGACATGCAATGACACTGGTGGATCCTTATGTGGTTCATGAAAAGAACTGGCATGGAATGACACTTGGTCTAGTTCATGAAAACAACAGACATGCAATGACACCGGTGGATCCATGTGTGGTTTATGGAAGTAACAAATTTGCAATGACTCTAGCTGTGGTTCATGAAAATAACGGACATGCAAAGACACTGGTGGATCCATGTGTGGTTCATGAGAAGAACATACGTCCAATGACACTGGTGGATCCTTATGTGGTTCATGAAAAGAACAGCCATGCAGTGACACTGGTGGATCCTTATGTGGTTTGTATGGATGAATACACATGCAATGACATCGGGTGTGGTTCATGAAAAGAACAGACATGCAATGACTTATGTGGTTTGTTTAGAAGAACACACAAGCAATGACACTAGGTGTGGTTCATGAAAAGAACAGACATGCAATGACACTGGGTGTGGTTCATGAAAAGAACAGACATGCAATGACACTGTTGGATCCTTATGTGGTTTGTTTAGCGGAACAAACATGCAATCGCACTGGGTGTGGTTCATGAAAAGAACACACATCCAATGACACCGGTGGATCCTTATGTGGTTTGTCTAGAGGAACACACATGCAATGACACTGGGTGTGGTTCATGAAAAGAACAGACATGCAATGACTTATGTGGTTTGTTTAGAAGAACACACATGCAATGACACTTGGTGTGGTTCATGAATAGAACAGACATGCAGTTACACCGGTGGATCCTTATGCGGTTTGTCTAGAGGAACAGACATGCTACAACACTGGGTTTGGTTCATGAAAAGAACATACATGCAATGACACTGGTGGATCCTTATGTGGTTTGTGAAAATAACAGACATGCAATGACACTTGTGGATCCTTGTGTGGTTCATGAAAAGAACTGACATGCAATGACACTGGGTGTGGTTCATGAAAAGAATAGACATGCAATGACACTGGTGGATCCTTATGTGGTTTGTGAGAAGAACAGACATGCAATGACACTGGTGGATCCTTATGTGGTTCATGAAAAGAACTGACATGCAATGCCACTAGGTGTGGTAAATGAAAAGAACAGACATACAATGACACCGGTGGATCCATGTGTGGTTTATGGAAGTAACAGACATGCAATGACTCTAGCTGTGATTCATGAAAAGAACAGACATGCAATGAAACCAGTGGATCCATGTGTGGTTCATGAGAACAACACACATCCAATGACACTGGTGGATCCTTATGTGGTTCATGAAAAGAACAGACATGCAGTGACACCGATGGATCCTTATGTGGTTTATTCTAGAAGAACACACATGCAATTACACCAGGTGTGGTTCATGAAAAGAACAGACATGCAATGACTTATGTGGTTTGTTTAGAAGAACACACATGCAATGACACTGGGTGTGGTTCATGAAAAGAACAGACATGCAATGACACTGGTTGATCCTTATGTGGCTTGTTTAGAGGAACACACATGCTATGACACTGGGTGTGGTTCATGAAAAGAACAGACATGCAATGACACTGGTGGATCCTTATGTGGTTTGTCTAGAGGAACAGACATGCAATAACACTGGGTTTGGTTCATGAAAAGAACATACATGCATTGATACTGGCTGATCCTTATGTGGCTTGTGAAAAGAACAGACATGCAATGACACTGGTGGATCCTTATGTGGTTCATGAAAAGAACTGACATGCAATGACACCAGGTGTTGTTCATGAAAAGAACAGACATGCAATGACACTAGTGGATCCTTATGTGGTTCAAGGAAAGAACTAACATACAATGACACTAGGTGTGGTTCATGAAAAGAACAGACATGCAATGACACCGGTGGATCCATGTGTGGTTCATGAGAAGAACACACATCCAATGACATTGGTGGATCCTTGTGTGGTTCATGAAAAGAACAGACATGTAATGACACCGGTGGATCCTTATGTGGTTTGTCTAGAGGAACACACATGCAATGACACCGGGTGTGGTTCATGAAAAGAACAGACATGCAATGACTTATGTGGTTTGTTTAGAAGAACACACATGCAATGACACTAGGTGTGGTTCATGAAAAGAACAGACATGCAATGACACTGGTGGATCCTTATATGGTTTGTCTAGAGGAACACACATGCAATGACACTGGGTGTGGTTCATGGAAAGAACGGACATGTAATGACACTGTGTGTGGTTCATGAAAATAATAGACATGCAATGACACTGGTGGATCCATGAGTGGTTCATGAGAAGAACACACATCCAATCACATTGGGTGGATCCTTATGTGGTTTGTCTAGAGGAATACCCATGCAATGACACTAGGTGTGGTTCATGAACAGAATATGCATGCAATGACACTGGTGGATCCTTATGTGGTTTGTGAGAAGAATAGACATGCAATAACACTGGTGGATCCTTATGTGGTTCATGAAAAGAATAGGCATGCAATGACACTGGTGGATCCTTATGTGGTTCATGAAAAGAATTGACATGCAATGACACTAGGTGAGGTTCATGAAAAGAACAGACATACAATGACACCGGTGGATCCATGTGTGGTTTATGGAAGTAACACACATACAATGCCTCTAGCTGTGATTCATGAAAAGAACAGACGTGCAATGACACCGGTGGATCCATGTGTGGTTCATGAGAAAACACACATCCAATGACACTGGTGGATCCTTATGTGGTTCATGAAAAGAACAGACATGCAGTGACACCGGTGGATCCTTATGTGGTTTGTTCTAGAGGAACACACCTGCAATGACACCAGGTGTGGTTCATGAAAAGAATAGACATGCAATGACTGATGTGGTTTGTTTAGAAGAACACACATACAATGACACTGGGTGTTGTTCATGAAAAGAACAGACATGCAATGACACTGTTGGATCCTTATGTGGTTAATTAGAGGAACAAACATGCAATCACACTGGGTGTGGTTCATGAAAAGAACACACATCCAATGACACCGGTGGATCCTTATGTGGTTTGTCTAGAGGAACACACATGCAATGACACCGGGTGTGGTTCTTGAAAAGAACAGACATGCAATGACACTGTTGGATTCCTAGGTTGGTTTGTCTATAGGAACACACATGCAATGACACTGAGTGTGGTTCATGAAAAGAACAGACATGCAATTACTTATGTGGTTTGTTTAGAAGAACACACATGCAATGACACTGGGTGTGGTTCATGAAAAGAACATACATGCAATGACACTGGTGGATCCTAATGTGGTTTGTTTAGAGGAACAGACATGCAATGACTCTAGCTGTGGTTCATGAAAAAAACAGACATGCAATGACACTAGTGGATCCATGTGGGGTTCATGAGAAGAACACACATCCAATGACACTGGTGTGTCCTTATGTGCTTTGTTTAGAAGAACACACATGCAATGACAGTAGGTGGATCCTTATGTGGTTTGTGAAAAGAACAGACATGTAATGACACTTGCTGTGATTCATGAAAAGAACAGACATGCAATGACACTGGTGGATCCATATGTGGTTTCTCTAGAGGAACATACATGCAATCACACTGGGTGTGGTTCATGAAAAGAACACACATCCAATGACACTGGTGGATCCTTAAGTGGTTCATGAAAAGAACAGACATAAAGTGACTCTAGCTGTGATTCATGAAACGGACAGACATGCAATGACACTAGGCGTGGTTCATGATAAGAACACACATACAGTGACACTGGTGGATCCTTATGTGGTTCATGAAAAGAACAGACAGGCAGTAACACCGGTGGATCCTTATGTTGTTTGTCTAGAGGAACACACATGCAATGAGACTAGGTGTGGTTCATGAAAAGAACAGACATGTAATGGCACTGGTGGATCCTTATGTGGTTTGTGAGAAGAACAGACATGCAATGACACTGGTGGATCCTTATGTGGTTCATGAAAAGAACTGGCATGGAATGACACTTGGTCTAGTTCATGAAAACAACAGACATGCAATGACACCGGTGGATCCATGTGTGGTTTATGGAAGTAACAAATTTGCAATGACTCTAGCTGTGGTTCATGAAAATAACGGACATGCAAAGACACTGGTGGATCCATGTGTGGTTCATGAGAAGAACATACGTCCAATGACACTGGTGGATCCTTATGTGGTTCATGAAAAGAACAGCCATGCAATGACACTGGTGGATCCTTATGTGGTTTGTATGGATGAATACACATGCAATGACATCGGGTGTGGTTCATGAAAAGAACAGACATGCAATGACTTATGTGGTTTGTTTAGAAGAACACACAAGCAATGACACTAGGTGTGGTTCATGAAAAGAACAGACATGCAATGACACTGGGTGTGGTTCATGAAAAGAACAGACATGCAATGACACTGTTGGATCCTTATGTGGTTTGTTTAGCGGAACAAACATGCAATCGCACTGGGTGTGGTTCATGAAAAGAACACACATCCAATGACACCGGTGGATCCTTATGTGGTTTGTCTAGAGGAACACACATGCAATGACACTGGGTGTGGTTCATGAAAAGAACAGACATGCAATGACTTATGTGGTTTGTTTAGAAGAACACACATGCAATGACACTTGGTGTGGTTCATGAATAGAACAGACATGCAGTTACACCGGTGGATCCTTATGCGGTTTGTCTAGAGGAACAGACATGCTACAACACTGGGTTTGGTTCATGAAAAGAACATACATGCAATGACACTGGTGGATCCTTATGTGGTTTGTGAAAATAACAGACATGCAATGACACTTGTGGATCCTTGTGTGGTTCATGAAAAGAACTGACATGCAATGACACTGGGTGTGGTTCATGAAAAGAGCAGACATGCAATGACACTAGTGGATCCTTATGTGGTTCAAGAAAAGAACTGACATGCAATGACACTGGGTGTGGTTCATGAAAAGAACAGATATGCAATGACACCGGTGGATCCATGTGTGGTTTATGGAAGTAACAGAAATGCAATGACTCTAGCTGTGGTTCATGAAAAGAACAGACATGCAATGACACTGGTGGATCCATGTGTGGTTCATGATAAGAAGACACATCCAATGACACTGGTGGATCCTTATGTGGTTCATGAAAAGAACAGACATGTAGTGACACCGGTGGATCCTTATGTGGTTTGTCTAGAGGAACACACATGCAATGACACCGGGTGTGGTTCATGAAAAGAACAGACATGCAATGACTTATATGGTTTGTTTAGACGAACACACATGCAATGACACTTGGTGTGGTTCAAGAAAAGAACATACATGCAATGACACTGGTGGATCCTTATGTGGTTTGTTTAGCGGAACATACATGCAATGACACTGGGTGTGGTTCATGAGAAGAACACACATCCAATGAAACTGGTGGACTCTAGCTATGGTTCATGAAAAGAACAGACATGCAATGACACTGGTGGATCCATGTGTGGTTCATGAGAAGAACACACATCCAATGAAACTGGTGGATCCTTATGTGGTTCATGAAAAGAACAGACATGTAGTGACAGCGGTGGATCCTTATGTGATTTGTCTAGAGGAACACACAGGCAATGATACCGGGTGTGGGTCATGAAAAGAACAGACATGCAATGACTTATGTGGTTTGTTTAGAAGAACACACATGCAATGACACTAGGTGTGGTTCATGAAAATAACAGACATGCAATGACACTGGTGGATCCTTATGTGGTTTGTTTAGAGGAACATACATGTAATGACACTAGGTGTGGTTCATGAGAAGAACACACATCCAATGAAACTGGCGGACTCTAGCTATGGTTCGTGAAAGGAACATACATGCAATGACACTAGTGGGTCCATATGTGGTTTTTCTAGAGGAACACACATACAATAACACTGGGTGTGGTTCATGAAAAGAACAGACATGCAATGACACTGGTGGATCCATGTGTGGTTCATGAGAAGAACACACATCTAATGACATTGGGTGGATCCTTATGTGGTTTGTCTAGAGGAACACACATGCAATGACACTAGGTGTGGTTAATGAAAAGAACAGAAATGCAATGACACTGATGGATCCTTATGTGGTTTGTGAGAAGAACAGATATGCAATAACACTGGTGGATCCTTATGTGGTTCATGAAAAGAACAGACATGCAATGACACTGGTGGATCCTTATGTGGTTCATGAAAAGAACTGACATGCAATGACACTGGATGTGGTTCATGAAAAGAACAAACATGCAATGACACCGGTGGATCCATGTGTGGTTTATGGAAGTA
Organism: Avena sativa; assembly: GCA_916181665.1. NCBI lineage: Eukaryota > Viridiplantae > Streptophyta > Magnoliopsida > Poales > Poaceae > Avena > Avena sativa. Next base: position 421,783,489 of record OV702287.1, on the reverse strand, counting down.
ACAGACATGCAATGACTCTAGCTATGATTCATGAAAAGAACAGACATGCAATGACACCGGTAGATCCATGTGTGGTTCATGAGAAGAACACACATCCAATGACACTAGTGGATCCTTATGTGGTTCATGAAAATAACAGACATGCAGTGACACTGGGGATCCTTATGTGGTTTGTCTAGAGGAACGCACATGCAATGACACCGGGTGTGGTTCATGAAAAGAACAGACATGCAATGACACTGGTGGATCCTTATGTGGTGTGTTTAGAGGAACAAACATGCAATGACACTGGGTGTGGTTCATGAGAAGAACACACATCCAATGACACTGGTGGATCCTTATGTGGTGCATGAAAAGAACATACATGTAGTGACACCGGTGGATCCTTATGTGGTTTGTCTAGAGGAACACACATGCAATGACACTGGGTGTGGTTCATGAAAAGAACAGACATGCAATAACACTGGTGGATCCTTATGTGGTTTGTGAGAAGAACAGACATGCAATGACACTGGTGGACCCTTATGTGGTTCATGAAAAGAACTAACATGCAATGACACTAGGTGTGGTTCATGAAAAGAACAGACATGCAATGACACTGGTGGATCCATGTGTGGTTTATGGAAGTAATAGACATGCAATGACTCTAGCTGTGGTTCATGAAAAGAACAGACATGCAAAGACACTGGTGGATCCATGTGTGGATCATGAGAAGAACATACGTCCAATGACACTGGTGGATCCTTATGTGGTTCATGAAAAGAATAGACATGCAGTGACACTGGTGGATCCTTATGTGGTTTGTCTAGAGGAACACACATGCAATGACACCGGGTGTGGTTCATGAAAATAACAGACATGCAATGACTTATGTGGTTTATTTACAAGAACACACATGCAATGGCACTGGATGTGGTTCATGAAAATAACAGACATGCAATGCCATTAGTGGATCCTTATGTGGTCTGTTTAGAGGAACAAACATGCAATCACACTTGGTGTGGTTCATGAAAAGAACACACATCCGATGACACCGGTGGATCCTTATGTGGTTTGTCTAGAGGAACACACATGCAATGACACCGGGTGTGGTTCATGAAAAGAAGAGACATGCAATGACTTATGTGGTTTGTTTAGAATAACACACATGCAATGACACTGGGTGTGGTTCATGAAAAGAACAGACATGCAGTAACACCGGTGGATCCTTATGCGGTTTTTCTAGAGGAACAAACATGCAATGACACTAGGTTTGATTCATGAAAAGAACATACATGCAATGACAATGGTGGATCCTTATGTGGTTTGTGAAAAGAACAGAGATGCAATGACACTGGTGGATCCTTATGTGGTTCATGAAAAGAACTGACATGCAATGACACAGGGTGTGGTTCATGAAAAGAACAGATATGCAATGACACCGGTGGATCCATGTGTGGTTTATGGAAGTAACAGACATGCAATGACTCTATTTTTGGTTCATGAAAAGAACAGACATGCAATGGCACTGGTGGATCCATGTGTGGTTCATGAGAAGAACACACTGATACGTCCAAAACCTATCTACTTTCCCAAACACTTTTGCTATTATTTCTCCTCTAAACTTGTGTGATTTGAATGCAACTAACAAGGACTGACGCTGTTTTTAGCAGAATTGCCTTGGTGTCTACTTTTTGTGCAGAAAACCAACTATCAGGAAAAATCCCGGAAAATATGCCAAAAATCCTATTTCACCAGAAGACTCCAGGAGCCAGAATATGAGACGGAGAAGAGCTAGGGGGTGGCCACACCACCTGGTGGCGCGGGCCAAGCCAGGCCGTGCCAGGGGGTGGTGTGGGCCCCCTAGGCACGCCCTCGGCCTCTCTCTTCGCCTATAAGGAGCCTTCTGACCTAAAAACTCCGGGGGGTTCGACGTTTTTCCAGAAGGAGTTCCGCTCCGCTGCCACCACCAGATTCCACGAAACAGCACCAGAAACTCCGTTCTGGCATCCTGCCGGGATGAGGAATTGGAGGAGATCATCACCATCGCTTCTCCATCGACCATCCATGTTTCCCCCATCTATGAGTGAGTAATCCTCCACTGTAGGCTATGGGGATGGTAGGGATTGGATGAGATCATTCATGTAATGGCATCAGACTGTTAGGGCATGGTGCCTAGTATCTTTTATTAGTGCTTTATGACTTTGTTGTGACTTGTTGTGCTTAATGCTTGTCACTAGGGCCCGAGTGCCATGATTTCAAATCTGAACATGTTATTGATTCATTATGATAGTATTGTTTTTGGTCTTATCTACAAGTTGTATACACACGTTGTTATCCGGAACCTATGGCCCCGAAGTGACAGAAAACGGGATAACCGGAAGGGAATGGCTTTGATGTGAGGATCACATGTGTTCACGGAGTGTTAATGCTTTGCTCCGGTGCTCTATTAAAAGGGGCACCTTAATTGCCAGTAGTTCCCTAGAGGCCCTGCTGCAAACGGGCTAGCAGGACAAAAGATGTTGTGCAAGTTCTCATTGCAAGCACGTATGACTATATATGGAACACATGCCTAGGATTGTCTAGTACTTGGATGCTTTATCTTATTTATCTGCAATTGCCCTATGTTCTGATTGCTATGTGAATTGTCTTGTCCATGCAACGCCCGTCCATCCATCCCTATGCCTACCGCACTCGAATCCCACTGTTTACTGCTTTTGTTACTACTGTCTTTACTTTACTACTGCTGCTACTTTGCTATTCCTACTACAAAACTGTTGCTACTGATAAACTGCTGTGAGCAAGATTGTTTCCAGGTGCAGCTGAATTGACAACTCAATTGTTAAGTCCTATAAATATTCTTTGGCTCCCCTTGTGTCGAATCAATATATTGGGTTTCACTTCCCTCGAAAATACTGTGATACACCCCCTATACTTGAGGGTCATCAAGACTATTTTCTGGCGCCGTTGCCGGGGAGCATAGCTTTATTTATCAAGTTCACTTGGATTCTCTATTGTTCGCTGTTATCCATCCATCATGGGTAAGTCTCGTGATGGCAAAGTTCCTATTTTACCATCCACTACAAGAAGAGGTACGGTTCTAAACACCTCTGCTGCTCTTGATTCACCGTCTGTTATGAGTAAGTTCCTTACACCACCACATACACATGCTACACACACTGCTACTACTGCTGAATCTGAAACTTCTGATGCTTATGATGCTGCTTCTACTGTGCTTGATAAGAGTGGTTCATTAGGTCCTTTCCTAGATGCTACGATTTCTAGATCTATAGTTGGAAATACCGAAACTCCTAATGAAGACACTACCACACCTATTAGCTCACCTGAGTCTAGTGAGAGTTATGATATTGAATATGGTTATGTTGAGATGACCGATGAGTTTATTAAAGAATGTAAAAACACCCATGATAGGAGCGCTGCTAAGAGTCTCCTTGAGAGGCGTACTATTAGACCCAAATTGTCTCCTGATGCTAAGTTTACTGCTTCTCCCATAAACATTATAGATGAATATTATGATTTCTCTCTCGATCTATCTTACATAGCTATTGTCGAGAAAGAACCTTTTTGTGGGACTAAGAATGAAAGTGCGGTAGCACATATGAATGAACTTTCTACCATGAGTGGCTTGTTTTCTGATGATATTAAGATGTGTACTTACTTTGTTGCTAAGATTTTTCCCTTTTCACTGAAAGGAGAAGCTAAAACTTGGTTTAGTAATTTACCTCCCGGATCTATTGATAGCCCTGAGTGCTTGATTAGTACTTTCCTGCAGAAATATTTTCCTCCCAGTGCTAGACATGCTATTTTGCAGGAACTTTTTGATTTTAAACAGGGAGAAAAAGAGGTATTGCCCGAATCTTGGGCAAGGTTTTGTGCTTTGATTCATGCACAGGCTAGAAGTCCATTACCTAAGAATGAACTTCTTGATATATTTTATAATGGACTAATAGAAGAATCTAGGACATACCTAGATAGTTGTGCTAATTGTGTTTTTAGGAATAGGACTCCTAAGGAAGCTGAGGAATTAATGGCCAAAATAAGTAAGAACTATGAAGATTGGACTCCTCCTAAACAAGCTATACCTGAAGTAATTGTACCTGAACCATCTATTCCGGTGCCTATTCCAACATCAAAGAAGAGGGGAGTTATTGAGTTAAATGATGAAGTGATGAAGGAAGCTAAGAAATGTCTTAAGGAGACGGGAATTAAAGCTGCAGGTGTCAAGAATTTACCTCCTATAGAAGAATTATGTAAGCCTATTCCCTACTCATCCACTATTGAGGTACACTCTCTCCAACACTTTGATGAAGGTGATATCCCTTACTCTAAACCTCCTGATCAATGCTTAGAAGAATTTGATATCTTTATTGTTAAGCAAGATAACTTTAATAAAAGGGTGCAAAATCATCTAATGGAAAACACTAGAGCTATTGTTGAGTTCAAAGATATTGTAGAAAGAACCTCTAATGATGTTAAAATGATTATTAAACACTTTCAAATGGTTCAAACTCAAATAGATCAACTCGTTAAAGTACAAAACGACTTGCTAGTTAATGCTGCTAAAGAAAAACATGCTTATGAAATTAGAACTAGAAGTGGTGCTGCTACCCAGGATCCTCTATATCCTGAGGGGCATCCCAAAAGAATTGAGTAGGATTCTCAACAAGCTGAAAATAGTGGTTTTACTCGTAAGAAAAGGAAAAAGAAACATAAAACTGTTGGGGATATACTTTCCGGGTATCCTCCCAGTTCCTCACTAACCAGGGTGGCCCACTTCGGGTTAGAGCTTTGCTTCATGGGCGGCCCAGTCAGGGAGAAAGACGGAGTACAATCCGGCTACGGGAAGGCCCAGAATACTTACCGACTTAGGCCCATGATGTTACTTGTAGTTCAAGATGTACTCTGTAACCGACTCTTAGACGTAGCCGGATAGATCTCTCTTGTAAACCCTAGGCCGGATATCTATATAAGCCGTCCTAGGGAGAGCCTTTAGGGAACACCTCAATAGTCTACAATCTCAACTCGCACAGGCGAAACCCTTGTAACCCATATTCCGTCTCTGCCGTATTACTGGATTGCTAGCAGGAGTAGGATCCGTCGAAAGCCGGCGGATTCGAACCTGGGTAAACTTGTATGCTCACCGTCCCGGAACACCATACGTCTCACACCCCCTCTCTTCCGCACGCCTCGAGGACCCCCTCATGGCATACTTGTCATCAATCCGACGACAGTTGGCGCCCACCGTGGGGTAAGTGAGCTTCGGATCTGCATTCCGAGCGGAATCTGCAAAAATCGGAATCGCTGAGACTATCACCGTCGGTCGCATCCTCTATGCCAGCGACGTCCCTCTCATCGTTCTCGACGAGACTTGGATTCCGGCAAGGGAGGACGTGACTGCCTACACAATCATGTCTTTTGGTGAGATCGATGTTTACATCGGTTTCGCTGAACCTGCCCAACCCACCCTAGTGGTGATGATAGAGCCAGAAGAATTTTCTGGGTCCCCTTTGTCCACGGAGGCGGCAGAGTTCCAGATCTCAGAAAACCCTAATCCCACCCAGCCCGCACCAGTTGCGGAGATAGTGGAGAAACCCGAACCTGAAGAAGACCTAGCGGTTCACGTTGAATCCGGAGTGGATCTCCCTGGAAGAGCCAAATCCCAGATTGATCTACCCGCGGAAGTCGAAATCCAAGAGGAGCATACCAACGACACTGATTCCGGCTCTGATGATGCCGGGACAGACATGCCTTTCCTAAGGTACACACTAAAACACATGATACTGCAAGGAGAAAGCGCAGATGAAATCCTTGAGATCATCAAAAGTTTCGATATGGCTGATCGCGAAAGCCAAAGGTACCTCAGGAAGCACGCGTCGCACTTTGTCGGGTACATGGGATCCGCATCCGGCTCTGCCGATGCTGCAGAAAACACCGACTCGGTGCGGGAGGCAATTGGAACAAACGCCAATGTACCCGCATCCTCGGATGAGTCGATGACATGAGCAGATTTCCGAAAGTTCTCCGCGGAATATGAAGAGGAGTATAACTCCAAAGCTGCAGAAGATGGAGAAGCCATGGATGAAGGATCCGGGGAACACTCTCCCAAAGCGCAGGATGACATGGACGTCGGAGATAATCCCAAAGTCCAAATGTCCGAAAGTACCGATCAGAGCTTGACTCCGGGAAACAGACCCAAAGCCATCTTTGCTACCGGCGCTGCCAAGAAGGCAAAGAAGAAGAACAAGACCCCGGCAAAAGACCCTCTGACATAGGAGGTGATTGTTGAGGAATACGAGGAAGACTCGGATGGAGCACTTATCCCAGATGAGCTGAAAAAAGAAGCATCGGTGGATGGACACGTGATCACTGAAGGTGCGCGTAAACTCATCGATGTCGCATTAACCACACCTATCCCTACAGCTGCAGAACTTACTGCAGATGAGCTGGACGAAAGGGCGCAAGCCCTAGAAGCGCGTCGTCAACAACTCCTCGATGAAGCCAAAAATATTGAGGTGGAGAAGAAACGCATGTCAAACAAGGAATACATGTCTCGTCTACATCAGAAGATACGTAAGCGTCACATAGATGACAACCAATTCCCACGTGTCCGTGCCGTCCTTTTTGGAGATGAGATGGGGAAGCCACAGAAAGATAGCAACGGAGATTGGGTATACCCAACACCAGTACAAAATACCATGGTAGACCGAGAAATTTTATCGGCTAATCCAGGACCAGAGGAGATTCGTTTGGGTATCAAGCTACTCAACAAGGGACTAGAGCAGCAAAAGGTCGCCCTGTCCGGAAGTCAAAAACTGGTCTTGGATTCTGACCAGTGTCGCACAGATCCGGCATGGGCTGGCGGAAGATCCCATTACGTTCGGGCGCAGTACCATCACCCCGAACACAGGGAAGACAACTATTCAAGAACCGGATCTTCAGGACAGCATCACAAAACTCCACGTAACTGGAGCAATGTCTCCCCAGCGGCCGAGAAAGACGCCATCGCTGCCCTGAATCCGACAAACCCTCCCCGACGAGAATCTAAGGATCAAAGGGGAGAAGATAAAGAGAAACGTTGGGAGGAGGATCGTCAGAGAATGCCACCTCCTAGGCATGAGAACCGTTCGGCTGAGCCTCACCATGGTGGGAATGACGGACGAAGAAATGACGGAAACCATACCGGTACAATCCGGCAGGGGGCTCGTCGTAGTCAAGATGCTCCACCCTCTCCACCACACAGTCATCACAACGACTCCCATGGAGGGCAAGGAGGACGACATGGCGGAGGAGGTGGTGGCAGAAGCCGAAGTCCGGCTCCACGGCACCGCAGCCACAGCCGACATTCGAGACGATCTCTATCCCCGAACGACGCAAGGCACAGGATCAACTCCAACATAGAGGCTCGGCGCTATGAAAACAATGACATATACGTGGGCCCAAAATGCTTCGGGCCACGCTTCAGAGCTACAAGATTCCTAGAAGGATTTGCTATCTCAAGACATATCCATGCCTATGACGGAATTGCTCGGCCAGACACCTGGTTACAGGATTTCTTCCAAGCTTGCTGCATTGCCAAAGGCGGAAACAGCCTGGTCGCAACCCGATATCTCCCACTTATGTTGCGTAAGACGGCACGGTCATGGCTCAATGAACTTCCGGCAAACACCATTCATAACTGGTATGATTTGCAAAGCGCGTTCTTTCGGAATTTCGAAGGCACATACCGGAGGCCCTGTACGGTTGGAGACCTACAGCGTTGCACCCAGAAAGCCGAAGAAACTTGCCGGGATTACCTCGGACGATGGATCGACACCAAGAACTCCTGCGAAGGAGTAAATGATCAAACTGCGATTGAAGCTTTCATCGCAGGTCTCCCTATTGGTTTACTGCGCCATCGCTTGAAGTGTGACAAGGTTACTAATTTGGGAGAAATGATAGAAACAGCGAGCAAGTATGCAGATGCTGACGACGATGCAGAAGGACTACTCAATGCGCTAGCCATGTCTCAGTCAGCAAAACAACCAAAGCAACAAGCTCAAAAGCGCAAAAATACCTCGGAAGAAAAACCCAACGCGGAAACAGCGGTAGTTACTACCGTTTCCGGGTCTGGAGGACGAGGAGGACATGGCGGAGGCCGCGAGCGTGGTCGTGGGACATCAAGGGTCCAATGTAGAGGAGAACAACAACCAGGCAAAACCTACTCTTGGGCCGACATTGCCAATAAGCCATGTGTGCATCACTTAGATGCCAATGGGGGCTCGTCCCACACCAACGTTGAATGTCGTTTTAATGACGACATCAAGAGAGATGATACCGCAGGCTACAAAGCTAAGCGGAAGAAGGGAAAGAAAAATCTCGAAAAAGACAAAGAGACCAAGGAAGATTCCGACATGGAGGAACCTAATGCTTCAAATCCCAAGTCGGAAGGGAAGAAGACTTTTCCCACCAAGAAGGACACTTCTGTCACCTTCCTCGGATCTCAACCAGCAAAGGTCAAGAAAGTAGTTCTACACGAGCTCAATGCAACAGTTCCGGTTGTTCCCCAGTATCTGGACTAGTCGGAAGTGGCAATCACGTGTGACTGTGATGATCATCCGCCTAAGTTACACAGGCGAGGAAAGTACGCCTTAATCATCAACCCACTTATTGACGGTTATGGTTTCTCCAAGACCCTCATGGACGGTGGTAGCAGCTTCAATATTCTCTATGTCGAAACGCTACGCCGGATGAAGATCTCGGAGACCCAGCTGAACCATAGCTCTGTGATTTTCCACGGAGTTGTCCCAGGAAGACAAGCTAATTCCCTAGGAGAGATCACTTTGGATGTTACCTTTGGAACTCCAAAGAACTATCGGACGGAGGCACTTTCCTTCGAAGTGGTCCCGTTCAAGAGCGCATACCATGCTATATTCAGACGTCCGGCTTACTTGGCTTTTATGGCTCGTCCGTGTTACATTTACAATATGATGAAAATTCCAGGTCCCAACAGCGTGATAACCATCAGGGGAGACCCGAAGAAAGCGCGAGAGTGCGAGGATGGAAATGCCGCCTTTGCTGAAGCCGTGTTGCACGCCCAGGAGTACCAGAAGATCAAGAAGAGCATAGATCCGTCCGAGATGCCCGCAACGAAGAAGGAGGTTACCAAGCCAAATCCGAGGTTCAAGGCATCAGAAGAGACAAAGAAAGCACCATTGAAGGATGATGACCCCTCCAAGGTGACCCAGATAGGCGTAGGCCTAGACAGCACATAGGAAAGCGCGCTCGTCAAGTTCCTCCAAGCAAATCAAGATATATTCGCATGGCAGCCATCTGATATGACTGGAGTACCTAGGGAACTTGCCGAGCACTCTCTAAATGTAAACCCGAACGCTAAACCCATCAAACAGTCCTTACGATGGTTTGGCGATGAAAAGCGTAAGGCAATAGCTAAGGAACTAGCATGGCTCGAGTTAGCCGGATTCATAGAAGAGGTCATCCACACTGAGTGGTCGGCCAATCCTGTAATGGTCCCTAAAAAGGACACCACTGATTTAAGGATGTGTGTTGATTATACTGCCTTGAACAAGGCTTGTCCAAAAGATCCGTTTGCCCTGCCTAGAATTGATCAAGTTATCGATTCTACGGCAAGCTCGGAACTCCTCTGTTTTCTCGACGCATATTCCGGTTATCACCAAATCCGGATGAAGGAATCTGACAAAGTCAAAACTTCATTCATAACCCCCTTCGGAACCTTCGGTTTTGTTACGATGCCCTTTGGGCTAAAGAACGCAGGAGCTATGTACCAGCGCACGATGCAGCATTGCCTCCATGACCAACTCGGACGCAATGTACATGCATACGTGGATGATATCGCGGTGATGTCCAAAAAGAAGGAAACACTCATTTCCGACTTGGAGGAAACGTTCGCCAATCTATGAAAATACAACATCATGCTTAACCCGAAGAAATGCTTCTTTGGAATACCAGCCAGAAAATTGTTAGGTTTCATCGTGTCTCAAAGAGGCATAGAGGTGAACCGCGACAAAATCAAGGCCATACTCAATATTTCCAGGCCAACTCGCCTGAAGGACATACAAAGATTAACTAGTTGCATTGATGCGGTCAGTCGATTTGTAAGCCGGCTTGGTGAAAGAGCCGCACCATTATACAAACTCCTAAAGAACACCAAAGATTTTGTCTGGACTGACGAAGCTGAAGCTGCACTACAAGACCTGAAGAAAGTACTCTCATCTGCTCCTATCCTCGCAGCGCCGGAACCTCAGGAACCGATGTTGCTTTATATTGCTGCGACAAATAAGGTCGTTAGTATTGTCATGGTGGTGGAGAGACCAGAGGCAAATCAGGAACACTTGGTGCAGCGTCCGACTTACTTTGTCAGCGAGGTCTTGACATAATCAAAACAGCGATATCCACACTATCAAAAGTTGGCTTACGGTGTTTTCCTAGCATCTCGTAAGTTACAACACTATTTTTAGGAGCATCCAATTACCGTGGTGAGCAAAGCTCCCATGAGAGACATAATCAACAACAGCGACGCCACAGGACGTGTCGCCAAATGGGGCATAGAGCTCTCAGCTTTCGATATTGAGTATAAACCTCGGACAACAATCAAATCCCAGATCCTTGCTGACTTTGTCGCTGATTGGACAGAGACGAAGGAGAACATGGTCCTCCCTGAGTCGGAATACTGGACCCTCTTTTTCGATGGGTCTAAGGCTCGAGGGGGATGGCGTGGTGCTCAAATCACCCCAAGGCGATAAACTATTATACGTGTTGCAGATCCACTTCACAGCGACAAACAATATTGCCGAGTATGAAGCACTGCTGCATGGAATCCGGATTGCCAAGGATATTGGCATCCGACGTTTGATGTGTTATGGAGATTCGGATCTTGTTGCTCAGCAAGTCTCGGATATTTGTAATGAAAATAAGCACATGGCAGCATATAAAGCTGTCGTGGATGATCTACCTAAATCGTTCGAAGGGTTTGAAGTTCAACACATCCCTCGAGCAGAAAATGAGCAAGCAGATGCACTATCTCGAATAGGCTCTGCACGGAAAGAGGTCCCGGATGGTGCATTTTTAGAGCACCTCAAAGTTCCCTTGATAAAGGGAGTAGATGAGGAATATCCGACCAAATCCGACTCACCTTTAATAGCAGTTCTGGCTGTAATTCCCAACTGGACTCAACCCTACCTCGATTATTTGGTAGATGGCAAATTACCCGAAGACGAGGTGCTGATCCAGCAGATTATCCGACGAGTAAAAGCCTATACTATTGTTAAGGGTGAGCTCCATAAACAGAGTGTTTCTGGGGTTTTTCAGCGCTGTATATCTCCGGAAGAAGGAGTGGAAATCTTAAGGGAAATCCACGAAGGCGAGTGTGGTCACCACGCTGCAGCCAAATCTTTAGTGGCAAAAGCTTTTCAACATGGATTTTTCTGGCTTACAGCTCAGGCAGATGCCGAACGATTAGCCAAGACATGCAAAGGCTACCAAAAGTACGCCAAGCAAGCTCATGTTCCGGCTGATCAGCTGCGAACAATACCTATAACATGGCCCTTTGCGGTCTGGGGGCTTGATATGGTAGGACCTTTTAAACGAGCTCCAAGTGGATTTACTCACCTCTTAGTGATGGTGGATAAATTCACCAAGTGGATCGAGGCTAAACCTATCACTAGTTGTGATGGAGCAATAGCCAAAAGATTTGTCGAGGATATTATAATCTGGTATGGTTATCCGCATAGCATTATCACGGACAATGGGAGTAACTTTTCTATGGGAGAACTGGCTGAATTCTGCGATGAGAAAAATATCCGGCTTGACATTGCGTCAGTCGCACATCCACAGGCCAACGGACAAGTCGAAAGAGCAAATGGTTTAATTCTACAAGGCTTGAAACCAAGACTCGAAGCACCACTACGACGTGCTGCGGGGGCTTGGGCAGAGGAATTACCCTCTGTAATTTGGAGTTTATGAACGTCTCTGAACAGGTCAACAGGATACACACCTTTCTCTTGGTCTATGGCACAAAAGCAGTTCTTCCTAGTGATTTAATTCATACTTCTCCTAGAGTGGCCACGTATATCGAAGAGGATGCCGAGATTTCTTGACAAAATGATCTGAACTTAGTAGAAGAAGTTCGCGTCGTTGCTGAAATGAGATCTATAGCCTATCAGCAGAAGTTACGCAAGTATCATAGCCAGAGAGTCCGAAATAGATCTTTCAATAAAGGTGATTTGGTTCTCCGGCTTGTGCAACAAAGAAAGCACAAACTTTCCCCAGTATGGGAAGGGCCCTTTTTAGTTAGTTGAGTATTGCACAATGGATCGTACTACTTAACTGACATGAGGCCAGTCAAAGAAAGACCTTCTACTAAGAAGAGAAAGAGAGCTGGGGGAAGTACAAATCCGGATGAGTTAGACAGACCGTGGAATATTGCTCAGCTACTTACTTTTTATTCTTAGTTTATCCTTTTTCGTAATCATACATATGTACATGTTCTGTGAGAAATAAAAGTGTTGGTTACCTCATGTTTTTTCTGAGAAGTTCTTAAAACCATCTTATTTCCGAATGATCATGTCATAGTAGAAAATCCCAGAATGTTGAAAGTACTTTATGCTCATGTTTGTTCTGGTCTAGATTTCCGATTCTAAAACTGCTACCTTCGGGTATAACTCTAAAATTTCTAGTCTTTACTTTGGTTATTTGTCTGATTGCTGGATGCGGGCATTTTCTGAGTAGTGAATTGTTGGTACTGGAAGCCGGCTTTGTTTCCGAGTTTAAACTGGTTTAGCAATTGAGCTCCGTTGCTCGGCAAAGTTTCCGGCTGAAGGTTTAGCCGGCTCACGGAAGGGACGAGGCGGAAAGCCAGATAAACAATAAGTAGAGACGAAAAAATACAAGTGCTTATGTATACATTTCAGGCACGCAAAAAGTTTAAGGTCAAAAGTGCTGAATAGATCAAAAGATTAGCACTTGCAAAGATAAATAGTACTTAATATTTACAATCGCATCAGGTTTTTTCCAGAATAATACATAAATTTCTGGTCTATGATGCAGGAGGAGATGAAGGATCTGCCGGCTCGCTGGTCACTCCGCCTTGATATCTTTCCGAGATGTCCGCATCCGAGTTGGTGCGTTCATCGTCGGAAACTTCTTCGGCTTCTTCTGCAGGAGGAGGCAGAGTAGCCACGCAGGTGAAGAACAGGATCTCGTAGTTGGTCAGATCAGCTACGTGGCACCCGTATCCGGCGCAGGAGTGCATGATAGGTTGAAGGTCTTGCTCCTGGCTGTCTTCGCCCACCTTGCAGTACCCTCTGGTCACTTGCCATATCTCCATGTTTCCATGGTGGCTCATGACCATGGTGAGAGCGTTCTGCGCAGCAGTCCGCGTGTAGGACATGTTCCAGTCCCGAACAAGCTGCAGCATCCCCTTGGCCCTGTCCCGCACCTCAAAATCCGACATGCTTGGCATGTCCGGAATCCTGAGAGACTCGCCAAATGTCCTCAAGGGACTGGCGGTAGTCATGAAGAAGATCACCGACTTGGGTAAGCCAGTGAGTGCGGGGCTCGGACGAGGAAGAGTCCGTCAACTTCAGAGGACCTATACACAAAAGAAGTCAAGAAAAACCGACATTGATAGAAGTCAAAGAAAAGATAAGTCAGAGAGGTGGAACGTACCAAAAATCTTGGTCTTCTCCTCCCGGAGACTCTGGAGTTCAGCCCGGAGCGCCTAGGATATTTCCTTCTCTCTGCCAAGCTCATTCTTGAGGTCCGAGATTATTTTATCCTGAGCAGCAATCTTGCGATCACGCTCATCAGTGGCCATGGAGGAGGATTCAAGGACATGAGCTATGCTCTTTTCATGATCTGCCTTGAGCTTATCCAGCTCTTGGCGAAGTCCCTTGTTCTCCACCACCAGGGTCTTGAGGTTATCGGCCTCTTCAATCATAGCGATGGATTGTTTCACCAGCACTGTAAGACAAAAAAGAACAACAAGTTCAGAAAAAATCGACATTGGAAAAAGCAAAGACAAGGTTTGAATCTCGAAATATTTACCTTCGGCTTCATCCTTGGCTACTTTGAGCTCAGCATTTTTAAGCCGGAGAGCTTTGATCTCTCTCCGCTTATCACAGACATTGGTCAATAATTCTTGGTTATAGGAACATACTTTCTGTAAGTCAGAATACCCAAAGTCAGAAAGCTACTTAAGACTCGGGCTAATATTTTTGCTAAATATCAGCACAAGCCTTGGGGGCTACACTAGTTCGTTCTTTGGCATCCTAATAAAGCATAAACTCGGATTCTATATCCTACTTCATGCTTGGGGGCTAGAGGATATGATATAACATAATAGAAAAAACAAGAGTTGGAATTCCGACTTACATATTGCTCGCGAGTGAGTTTATCTAAACCCGCGTTCACTTCAGCGGCCACCTTCTCGGCAAGAGTAAGAGGGATCACTGGGGCTGTTGGAAGCTCGCCAGTCCTAATCCTCTCGTCGCGAAGGCGGACTTGAGTGAGAAGGTCAGATAACTTGACGTCCTCTGCTTCTTGCGCTTCCTCCTCGGGGGATAAATGGCTTTTATCCAGGAGTTGCCTGGCTAGCCGCTAGATCTCCTCTGCAGATTTCTAGGTCAGGCCAAACTTGGCAACACCCGGATTGTTGAGGAGGTTTTTGGCAAAGACTTCAGCCGAGGGATCATTACCCGAAGATGGTTCACCCTTATCTTAAGATGATACACTCACGGTGACGTCAGTTTGTGACCCAAGGATCATAGGCTCCGTTTGAAGACCGGATCTTCTGCAGCATCTGACGAGATAACTGGAGTTGCAGAAGGTTGAGAGGCCGGAGTCGGAGGAGCCACGACATGTGAAGCTATGATAAGCTTCGTCTGGCGTAAGGGCTTCGAAGAAATCCCTTTCCCCTTGCCCTTGATGATCGATTTTGCTCTGAGAAGGTAACAAAGTCGGAAACATTACATCTCGGAAAGAAGTTTGAGTAAAGTACAAAGACGGAAAAGTTGTGACTGAAAGGATACCTCTTCACGCTAGGCACCTCCTTTGTGCCAACCGCTACTGTCGGAGCTTTGCGCTTCTTGAGTGCAAGATCCGGCAGTGGAACTACTTCCACCTCCTGAGAGAACTCCGGAGGGTATCCTTCGAGCGGAGCAAGTTCCGACTCGGGGATGTCAGCAAGCTGAAAACAAGAAAACATATCAGTGTTGCAATATAACTCAAAGATAGAAACACATAAAAGATGTGATGATGAAAGCTTACCGGCACCACGGGGTTTTCCATCGTGTGCATGTCCAGAGAAACCTCCAGAATCCGCCTTTCAATCCGCTCCTTAATCAGCCACTTGATTTGGCTTATGTAGCCTTGAGTGGTGTAGGCTTTGGGGCTGATGCGGAGGGAGTCGGTTAGAGAAGATGTGATGGAGTGCATCAGTCTATCCCCGTGGTACTGAATTGGTTGGATCCGACATGAGACCCAGCACTGGACCAAGTCGGATCCCTTCAGACCACTGTGCTTGATCAGATATTCGATCCGCCTCTTAGCGAGGATCAGATCATCAATGAGAGCCGGAGCAGCCTCGTCCCAGGAAGGCTGGGCTATGGCGGCTCCGTCGACAAAAGTCGGCAAAGCAGTAGCTTTGCCGGGAGCCAGAATATCCCTATGGTAGAAAAAAGTGGCTGGCCATTGTTTGCCCGAGTCACTGGCAGAAATTTTGGGATATGCCCGGTCTCGTCTAAGAGAAAAACTAATGGTGCCGGTGATGTAAGGAACACCGGCAGTGATGGAATTCCTCCGGACATGGAAATAAAACCAGAAGAGAAGCAAACTCGGCCTAATGCCGAGAAAGCCCTTGCAAAGCGCAGCATATGCGCTCATTTCTAGATGTGAATTGGCAGGAAGATTGTGGAGTTGAACTCCATAGTGATCTATCACCTCGGAGAAGAACTCCGAGGGAGGAAAAGACAGACCTCGGTCTAGATGGGTGCCGAAGTGGACTCGCTCGGCCTCGTGCGGGTTGGGGACGGTTTCGCCGGAGCCGCTCCGCCAGTCGCCGGCGACGAGAAGCCCCTCCTTCTCCACGTTCTTGAAGCCTGCTTCGTCAAGGGCACAGGGGATCCAGATCCCCATGTAGCTTTCTTTCTCTGCTGCAGCTTCCGCCTTCGCCGCCGCCGCTGCTGCCGCCAAATCGGAGGAAGAAGATGATGAAGCCATTGTCTCCGGTGAGAGGGTGACCTTAAAGGGGCGGCGCTAGGAGTTTGAGTGGGGGAAGGACGAGGAGGCTCTGTGCGCGCAGGAAGATTGGGTAGGAAGGAAACGACAAAGGACTGGTGGAAAGGAGAACAAGAAATCTGAACCCCTTATATCCACCTACCTGCGCCAAGATTGGTGCAAACGCTACAGTGCAACCGCCACGCGTCGTGGAAACAACTGGGAAGGACCCGCATGATGATTGCGTCGCCTCGATCTCCATGCACGCATTGAAACGGTGCCTCGATTTCGCGGACCGTGGAACGGTCGTGCTGGCGAAACGCCTGTCAGATGACGTGACTTGACCATGCTTGTGCCAGGTGGCATTAGAGACCAAGTTCCAGCTTAGTTTAAAAACGAGCTGGAAAATCCGAGTAACCTACTGATAGGTCCGACTTATTTTTTAAACCCGGATCATATCTTTTGTTGTGAAGTTTCAGGAAACCTTCAAGATTCTGCAAGCCGAAGATCAAGCTAGACGATGATAAATCAGACTTTGGATCTTGGAGGCCTCCGGGGCCTGCTGTTGGGGATATACTTTCTGGGTATCCTCACAGTTCCTCACTGACCAGGGTGGCCCACTTCGGGTTAGAGCATTGCTTCACGGGCGGCCTAGTCAGGGAGAAAGACGGAGTCCAATCCGGCTACGGGAAGGCCCAGAAGACTTACCGACTTAGGCCCTTGATGTTACTTGTAGTTCAAGATGTACTCTGTAACCGACTCTTAGACGTAGCCGGATAGATCTCTCTTGTAAACCCTAGGCCGGATATCTATATAAGCCGTCCTAGGGAGAGCCTTTAGGGCACGCCTCAATAGTCTACAATCTCAACTCGCACAGGCGAAACCCTTGTAACCCATATTCCGGCTCTACCGTATTACTGGATTGCTAGCAGGAGTAGGATCCATCCAAAGCCGGAGGATTCGAACCTGGGTAAACTTGTGTGCTCACCGTCCTGGAACACCGTACGTCTCACACCCCTCTCTTCCGCACGCCTCGAGGACCCCCTCATGGCGTACTTGTCATCAATCCGACGACAAAAACTGTTGTAGAACCCTCTGAACCTGCTATAGATCCTAATAGTATATCTATCTCTGATGCTGAAACTGAAAGTGGTAATGAAGAAAATTTTGTTCCTAATGAAGAAAAAGTTGAAGAAGGACCTGAAAACCACACTAAGAATACTAAATACACCAAAGAAGATTTTATTGCTAAGAAACATGGTAGTGAAAGAGAACCTTGGGTCCAAAAACCTATGCTTTTCCCTGATAAGAAACACATGTCAAAGGAAGATGAACACTATAATAAGTTTTGTGAGTGGATGAAACCCTTATTCTTGCAAATTCCTTTGACTGATGCTATTAAATTTCCTCCTTACTCAAAGTATATGAAGGATATTGTCTCGAATAAAAGGAAGATCCCTAATGATGAAATTTCTACTTTGCTTGCTAATTATTCCTTTAATGGTAAGGTTCCTAAGAAACTTGGAGACCCAGGGATTCCAACTATCCCTTGCTCTATTAAGAACAGTTATGTTAGAACTGCTTTGTGTGATTTGGGAGCTGCAGTTAGTATTATGCCTTTCTCTCTCTATAAGAGGCTTCAACTTGAAAAATTAATACCAACTGATATATCTTTGCAAATGGATGATAAATCTACCACTATTCCTGTTGGTATATGTGAGGATGTACCTGTTCAGGTGGCTCACAACTGCTTGATATTAACTGATTTTGTTGTGCTTGAAATGCCCGAAGATGAAAATATGTCTATTATTCTTGGGAGACCTTTTCTTAATACTGCAGGTGCTGTTATTAATTGTAATCAAGGAAAGGTGACCTTCAATGTTAATGACAAGGAACATACTGTTTATTTCCCCAAGAAGATTGAAAGGACTTATGGTTTGAATTCAATTGAACATGTTGAAGAAATTCAAGTTGGAGAAATATATTGTCCCATACCAAGAGAAAAATTTGAAACTATTATTATTGGGACCATTGCTATCAAGGTTGAAGTAACATAATCATTAGTGGAGTACAAAGTTTTGTCTCATATGCAATTGTTTTGGTAGCAAGACTTGATCAACCTTGTTAACAAAAGGATTCCATTGAACAAAACAATGTTTTCATTATGATTATCTATGTTTATTTCTATCCTTTGCATTTTAGTTTTTGCTTTTGTTTAGTTTTCTTTTTGTTGTTAGTTGCTTGCATGTTAGAACTTCTGTAGTTCTAGCCTTGTTTTGTCCTTGCATCATGTTTCGAAAAGAAAAAAATGTGTCTGTCAGAAAAATCATTCTTCTATTTCTGAAAAATGCCTAAAAATAAAGTGTCTCGAAAATTCTAGAAAATTCTTATTAAATTTTTACGTGAAAAAAGGGGTAGAGGAGTACGTGGGAGGTACCAGGGGGGCCCACCAGGCAGGCACACCACATGGTGGCGCGGCCAGCCTTGGGTGGCGCCATGCCCTGGTGTGGTCCACCCCTAGCCCCCACTAACTCTCTCACCTGCCACTTTCTTCTCTCTCCCGAGTAAGCTCCAGTTCATATCTCAAAATCGCGTTCTTGCTGTGCTTGCTCTCAATTTTTCGATCTCCTTGCTCAGCCCATCTTTCTTGCTGAAATTTGGAGCAATTGTTCCCTGGTATGTGACTCCTCCCCTTGTCCAAGTAGATTTGTGTTTAGTGGATTATATGTTGAGTATTTTGCTGCTGTAGGTGACTGGTTATGAGGGCTTGTAAGCTTGTTTGATGCTGAGAGATATAGTTTTGATGCATGTTTAGGCCTCTTGCAAGTCCCTATGAGTAGAATCCTTCATTATATTTACTTTGCAATCACTTGTTTAATAGGTGTTTAAATTTCAGAATAGAAGATGAGTGAACACCACCTAAACCAACATGAGATTTGGGTGCCTGAGGTCATGAAGGTCCACCAGGAGGAGGAAGTTTTTCCCTCCATTTATCCATGCTCTGATTTCATGAGAGCTGTAGGAATTCTACAAGATTTCCACACTTTGGTTTCAAATGCAGGGTTAGAGCACTTTTTGGAAGATGAACCTTGTGAATTTGTGAAGCTAACCATGTCTGTGGTGCATGACTTTCAATTTAGTCACTCTTTGCCTAACCCCATGGTTCATTACAAAATTTACAATATAGCTGTCGACCTTTCTTTTGATGATTTTTGTGCAGCTATTAAGGTACCTCAATGGGGATCATGTAGAAAGATTAAGGAGAGACCTGAACTACTCATGGAATTATACGCAGAAATTTGCCAAGGGAGTAGCTTCTCGAAGGAGAGTGGAAAAATCAGTAACATTCATTTTCCCTCCATTCGCTACTTTGCCTACTGACATGGGTATGCCCAATAGGCACTCGACTACAGCCTACCTGGTGCGGCTCGACGAAAGGCCCACTCGACGAATTGCCAAGGTCCATGACACCTCTGACGGTTCGACTGATATGAAGCCCATATGGACACGGACTCCCAAACGCACAAGACAAGGAAATCTCAATACTAGAGTTTGAATCTAACTTGTAACCAACTCGTATTGGTACCTGAGACCTAGCCTCCCCATATATAAAGGCTAGCAGGGTCCAACGAGGAGGACACGCTACGCTACAATAGATCTAGACATCGCGACTCCCACAATAGATAATAGATCTAGACGCTGCAATCGACAATAGATAGATCTACGATCTCTCATACGCCAGATCCAATCTGCGCGACACCACCATCGACGACCTTGTAATCCTTCGGATCATCATCAATCAAGAGCAGACAAGCAGGAGTAGGGTCCTCTACGAGGCCTGAACCTAGGTAAACCTTGCATCCCTGTGTGCTTGTTTGCTAGCCGTACCGAGATCTCCAGCGCTCCTGTCTTCTCCAAAACCAAAGTCCATGACAATGGCCATTGATGAGTTAAACCCTCGTCAATTGGCGCCGTCTGTGGGAACTGGGAGCGCTGATGTTGCGATCTCGACGGCCCCATCACCCATAATCTACGATTCGCTGATCTCTAGGGAGCAGATCTGTATCAACTACACGCCATGGCCAGCCGAGTTCGACAAAAATTGGAGCCAGCCTGCTTCAGGAGGCCAATCGGATCTACGATCACGGGGTCAATCGGATCTTTGTCAGGTGGAGCACACGAGTTACGGCATGAACTAAAAGCTTGATGGACACGTTCCAATTTCGAGACGGTCTAATTATTTGGATTGAAGAAAAAAGAGCACGTATCAGATCGCCCGTGCAGCCATATCAAATCGTGACTCAGTATCCACTCCTGATACTTCACGTGAAATCCAAGGAATAATTAAATCCAAGAAAGCAGCGTGAAACAGTGTGTGTACTATGTTGAGGCCTAGGTCTATTTCCTTGGTTGATCGTACGAAAGGAACAAAAAAAGAAGAGAAGGAATCAATCAAAGCTGGCCATACGACATGGAGACGACTACACCCACCGCGACGACAACGTCCACCACCCGACCCCGGTCACGGTGTCGACCATGTCCACCACTTCGACTCGGCCATCGAGGCACGGGCTCGACCCCATGGAGAGCCTCTCTCGGGATTCAGATTTCATCAACTTCGACCATTCACCGATGCGCCATTCGCCGCCGCGTCGAGTCCCTCCAAATAAAAATCCGACGAATCTAGCCTACACGTCTACTCTGGCCTCCACGTCGACTCCGACCACTACGTTGAATACATGTCCATTGCGTTGGCTCTACACTCGAGGGCTCCTTCGAGTCCGATGAACCTCTATGGCCTTCGCCTGCGGCGACCCACTAAAATCTTCAGTTGGGGCAACTCGCTACCGCCATCAGCATCGGTGACCCACTGTCGCGTCGACTCCGGTCCACCGCATCGGCTCTCGAACGCCGCCTCGACTACATCGACAACATCAAATCTACACTCGGGGGCTCCGTCGACTCCGTCGCAAGGCCCGTTACCGCCTTCGGCTATGGTGACTCACTACGGTCTCCGACTTCGCCCATCTACTAAGTCTTCGACTCCATCACGCGACTCGCTACAGTCTTCAGCTGCGGTCTTCGGGTGAGGTGACTCAATACGGTCTTCGACTGCTGTGGCCTGTTACAGTCTTCATATACGGCAATTCGTCATCACCACGTGACTCTGATCTGCCGTGTCGACTACGTTCGCCGCATGACTCGCTGCCACGTCAACTCTAGTCTTCGACTCTAGTGATTCGCTACGATATTCGACTCAGGGGCTCAGGGGCTCCCTCCTTCTCCAAAACCCAAGTCCATAACAATGGGCATTGATGAGTTAAACCCTCGTCACCTACTTTATTGCCAAGTGTGTTCTTGCTAGGAAAACTGCCAATAAGTTATCTTCGTTTGATCTAGCATTTATCTCTGCTGCTCTTAAATGAGATAGGTCTTACAACTTAGGTGCTTTGATAGCTTTCCGTCTTGCTGCTAACCATGAGAAAGGTGGAACTTGTGGAGGCCTTATTGCTTCTCGTTTACTAGCATTGCATGGTTTAGTGCCTCATCATCTAGATCTACAGTTTCCCATAGAGAGGCTTGATCTTAATTCCATGATACAGCATAAATTTGTTTCCTCGTGCACTAGTATGAGTGAGTTATCTTATGGAATAACCTTTCTCAAAGCTGGTTGGAGAAAGAGCAAGTCCGAGCGTGTTGTTCTTTTGCCTACACCTGTTTTGTTTAACCTTGATAACAGAGAAGGATGGTCCCTCACTGAGGAGGAGCTTGACACGTACTCTCTCCCAACAGGAGCAGGACACTAGAAGGGAGGTCACGGATGATTCGGTCCAGCCCTCGAATGAGGGAGAGTCTTCATATCAGCAGCCTGCTTATGATTGGGTAGCTTCTTCTTCTTCTCATGGGCCCAGCTACGACCATTCTTACCAAGATCCACCCGCTTGGAACCCCTATTCGTACATGGATTGATACCCACTTAGGCCAAAAGCCTAAGCTTGGGGGGAGGTACGCCGACACCGCACTCATCTTCATGTCATGTTGCGTCGGTACTTTGTATATTCATGTTTTCGTTCTCTTTTTAGTTTTCGTTCTTCTTTGCTTTTGCTTTCTAAAAACACAAAAAGACCAAAAATATTTCTGTTTTTCCTCTTTGGTTTGCTTCTTCTTTTTGCCTTGGTTTGCTTTTCCATTTTTTCTTTGTTTGAACTATTCTAAAAACCCAAAAATATTTTGCTTTGCTTGTTTTTATCTTTTTGTTCTTGTTTAAAAATCGAAAACACCAAAAATATTTGTCGTTCTTCTTTGGTTTTTGCGAGTTTGCTACAGGGTTCGGCAGTCCTCAGTGGATGTTGGTTTCATATTATTATTCAAGCCACACAAGTGAAGAGCAATAATGAGGATCAATGACAACTTGAGGCGTGGTAAGAGGCTGGTAACGAACTCTATTTGTTTTCATTTTTGTACATATACTCATCACTGTGGGCTTGCTTAGTTTGTTCAAGTAGTGTGTATGTTATCTTTGGATGCTTAGTAGTTCTTGCTTTCTTATGATTAGCTCCAGCTCGCTAATAGTTTGTAGCATGTCTTATGAATGTTTGCTTGCATTGCTCTATTCATAAATTGGTATGACACCGTGGTATCCTCCTCTGAATGTTTCATTTGACTTGACTTGGCACATGCTGACGCATGCACAGGACTGTGATAATTAGTTAAGCCTTGATGAATTATTTTGCCTTGAGGATCTTGAATCACTTTCATGCCATGAGTAGTCCTGTTTTGTTGCAAGCATGATAATGACAGCTATTGCTCTCTCGTTTGTCGCTCCCTCACTATTGCTAGCCTTCACTCCCACTGAGTGTTTTACTCATGTTTCCCCCTTAAACCAAATATTTCCAAAGTGTCCACCATACCTACCCATTAGCATCATTTGCTACTTCCGTGCATATTCACTATGCCTTGTTTTCTTCCGAATAAAATGTTTGCTTGTTATGAGAAAGTTAGTTAGTAAAGCTCTCACGAACTTGATGGCACACTTTATTTCCTGCACTTAATAAACCTGAACCATTGTGAACTCTCCATGAAAGTTATATGCTTGCAAATTATAGGTTGGGGATTAGCAGAACCGTGTTGTCATGGGGAACGCTTTCAACAATTGTAAATATATACCTAGTTGATACCTTGCTCTTTTGTTTGCGGATGTCGTCGGTGTGAAATAAAAGGGGAGCTTGTAAGTCCATGGAGTTATGTATGTGTATTAGAGAAATGCCTGGGCCGCTGGTCTAATCCATGCTGACATGGTGGAAACTTGCAGCATAACCAAAATGATATCTATGAAGCATTCTTCTTATAAAAAAAAGAGAGATAGCTATTGAGAAAAAGAAAAAAAGGGAGAGATTTATGAAAAGAGGAAAGAGAGAAAAAACACCATTTTCCCATGGTAAATAAGAAGATTGCTGAGATACTCATTGTCTGCTTGCCTTGTCATTTTGATATGGGGATTCTTCCGTATCATCGGGCAAGGTGGACCGTGTTGGCGGTTCTCAATGATACGCACATACTTACAATGACAAGAACTTACCGGTAACTAAAGTTGAGTAGCATGAGGAGTGGCCCTCGTACTCAAGGGACTTGGGATTTTCAGTCTATAGTCTGTCAAGCATATAACTCAGATTAGACCTTACTTTCACCTTAACCACATTAAAGATGCTTTTGACAGGGTGTTGGGGGGATACCCCCGGGTAGGGTCACTCCGGGGTATAAGGGTCGAGTTAGCCGAGGTTCGGCAAGGTCAAAGCGGATGCTGGCCGGGTCACCTCAAGGCACGCCGGATCACGGAGTAACCTGGACCAGGGGGGTCGCCTAACATTGTCTCATCTGACTTAAGGAGTAAGTCGGAAGTGCTTGTCTGACTTATATGCAGGAATAGGTGTGGTTGGATCTACTATGATCCGGGTCCTCGCTTAGCTTCTGGGAGAAGGAAGGAATCTCTCTGGTCAAAAACAAGGTCCGATACGCACTGCATGAGTGGAGAAAGCAAGGGCAGGACCACCGGGTCGTGGCCGACAAGGGTGACAACGCTCATGTCGGCTGACGCGGGCGCCGCAGAGGCTTACGTCGCTAAAGCATGTATGACGTGGGAGAAAAGCACCCCGGTCGGGTTACCATTTTGGGAGGGGGCATATTCTTAGGAATATGCCTCCACGTATGCCCTAGGCAGGGACCGAACTTCCTCTATATAAGGGGGGCTAGGTCTCTGGTAGAAGGGGTTGGTTGAGCGCTAGTTGGTTTGGTTCTAGGGAAAAATAGTAGGCAAGAGTAAGAGAGCTCCTTCTTCCTCCTCTCGCCAATACAACACAAGGAGCACTTGTAATCTCGAGATATAGCAATACGAACTTCTGTGTGGAGAATCACTCCACTATACCTCCCTGGATTCCCCTAGCGTGTATTAGTCCCCACCTTTAGCCTATCCATGGCATCTGCCGTGACACCACCACGACAGTTGGTGCCCACCGTGGGGCTAGCGTCGCTAGCAGGGGTGAAGATCCGGACGGGAAACCTCATCGGCACCGGCGAACGCGTCGTCTCCGGGCTCGTTTAGCGCTTTGGAGCGCTGGATTTCGTCAGCGACATCGCTGGCTGCTTCGACACGCGCCCACTTCCGCGCAACGGCCTCTTCGTCAAGCTCGGTGCGCACAAGGTCTACGTGGCTATGGACGTATCATGCGTTCAGCCGTGCCGCGTCATCGATGCGGGGGAACCACCCCTCACTGTGGCTCGCGGGGCGCGTATCGCTCGCTCCCCAGACCATGCGGAGGTGATGATGACTGCGCCAGGTGCATGCGCAAGCAAGGACCCAGCACCAGACCCGGAGGTAACACCTAAGGCACCGAGGAAAGGTAGATGACCTCCACTAGAGAGGCCTGAGAACGTACTGAGAGAAGCTATGGATAGCTTGGCTAACCCGGTAGGAGCGGTGGTAGATCAAGATCAGGCGCAGGCCGAACTAGAGGAAACTCGGCAAAAGATACTGGAGGGCGCAAAGAAAATACCCGCGGCTCAGCAGTCGCTTAACATGACGCTGCGTGAGTACGCAAAGGCAAACAAAGTTGATGCGGTAAAAGTAAAAGGGAGAAATCTCATAAGCGAGATGAACAGAGAAGGTGATGATGGAGCAGAAGGGTCAGAAAACTATCTGTCTGTGGGGTTGCCAAAGTATAGTACCCCGGCGAAGAACCTCAGAGCAGCAGATGCGGCCGCGTCCGAGTTAGAGGGTCTGACGGGTGAGGCCCGTCAAAGACAGCAAGATAGGGTTAACGAGCTGGTTCGGATCACGAACACACAGAACGAAGAGCTGCTGAGAGCTAACCCGGAGAGAGCCGGAGCTTCCAAAATCGTCCATTCGGTGATGGGTAACCCAGAGAAGTCCGCTGGAGCCGCATCATCACCTCATGGTGGTCCAAGGAGAGAAGAGGTAGTAACCTCGGCCATACGGAACAAATAGATCGTCCCATACGACCCGACGCGTGCAGGAAAGGAAAAAAGAGATGCGGAAAAATGATGATCGACGGAGTGTGAGCCGAGGTGAAGCTGGCCGAGGTAATCACGACCAAGGAAATGCCGGTCAAGGGAACGCTGCCAACGGCAATGCCGGACAGCGCAACTCCGCAGGAGCAGGACAACCGCAGCAGCGGAATATACCAAGGCAAGAGCAAAGCACCGGCCGAGGTATGCAGCAGAAAGGTGCACAACGAGAGCAAAGCCGATACAACGACGGTGATTCGGAGATGGTGAACGCAGGGTACCCTAGACCAGACTATCATGTGATAGGGTCAAGATAGGGAAGCAGGGATTTAATGCCGGATGACGCGAGGTTAAAACTGGATCGCCTGTATAGGTCGGAACAGATCAAATGTCAAGGTCCGCCGGGTCCAGCGTGCTTTGGACCCCGGATCATGAAGGAACCGCCGGTACCAAACTTCCAGTTACCCAGAGGCATGAAGACGTATGACGGCAGTACCAAGCCAGAGGATTGGCTGATAAACTATGCTACGGCGGTGAAAATTGCAACTGGCAACTTGAGATGGGCTATACGTTACGTACCCTAGATGTTGGAAGGCCCGGACAGAGTATGGCTAAATAATTTACCACCCGGAAGCATCAACTACTGGATAGATTTTGAAGAAATATTTATCAGCAACTTCTCAAGTACATATCAGAGGCCGAATAGACCGCAGACCCTAGCAATGTGCAAGCAAAGACCTAACAAGACGGATCGTGAATTCTTGACCCGGTGGTGTACTGTGACCCTATGAAACTCATGTGAGGGTGTCATAGAGTCGCAGGCCATAGCATGGTTTGCGCAAGGGTGCAGATATGGCAGCGAGCTGTGGATGAAGTTGCAAAGGAAAATGCCAATTACGCTGGCAGAGATGATCCGGATTGCTGATTCATATGCTTTGGGCGATCCGACTCAACCTAGGCTCGCGTCAAATGAGTCAAACGAGGAATACTATCAGAGGGATGGAGCTGGGTCATCCCGGAGGAACGATTACAGAGTAAAAAGGAGAGATGATAGACTAGATCATCGCTACGGTTCGCAACAAGTTGCAGCTGTGAATCAAGATCAACCCGGAGCAGGGAGCAATCAACGCCAGAGAACGGGAGGGCAATGGACTCCAAGAAATGATGGCAAGAAAACATGGACTCCAGAGCAAAAGAAACAGTGGCAAGAAAAGAAAGACCGTCCGAGGTATACCTACGAGTCAATGTTGGACCAGCCGTGTAAGTTTCACACGCCAAATCCGAATATCCCGGCGGGTCACACGACAAGGCAATGTGAGTGGATGCGTAAGATAGAGCAAGGTGGTTCGGGGAATGCTCAGGCACCCCGGAATGAGCAACCTCGGCAGGAGTTACCTCGGCAGCAATTGCTCTCCGGGGCGAACACGCAGCAGCTAATGTTGCCTCCCCCTCCGCCGAGGTATGACAACAATGAGAGAACGGATGCAGTGCATCAGGTGGAAAATCAGCAACAACCGGATCATAGGTACCCCGGAAACGAGGGAAGGAATGAGTACAGGGAACATCACCAGAGTTATTGTGTGTTCACGACTGAGGAAACAGATAGAAAGAGCTTGCAACGCCGACATATGGAGGTCAATGCAGTCATGCCAACAGTGACGAGGTACATGCCTTGGTCGGACCAGGAAATCACCTGGAACATCAAAGATTATCCTAAACTTATGCCGAGTCTAGGTTCGTATGCGCTTGTGCTAGATCCGACATTCATTGGACCGAACATCAATGTGAGGTTCTCCAAGGTTTTGATTCATAATGGCAGTAGCATTAACATCATGTATGCGGATACGATGCGCAAGTTGGGCATCTCGGAGAACATGCTCCAGGCTACGAGAACAACTTTCCATGGCATTGTACAAGGCATTTCTTGTGAGCCCATAGGCAAGGTCCGGGTCAACGTGCTATTCGGCACAAGGGATAACTGCCGAACTGAAAATCTTGAGTTTGAAGTGGTGAACTTGGAAAGTGCATATCATGCGTTGCTCGGAAGACCAGCATTGAACAAATTCATGGCAAGCTGTCACATCAGTTATCTGGAGATGAAGTTGCCCGGGCCAAATGGAGTGATTACCATTGCTGGGGATTTCTGACGGTCCATTGAGTGTGCTTCAGCCAGGTCTAACCTAGCCGAGTCACTCGTGATTGCGCAAGAGAAAAGAAAAATCCAAGAGGTGGTGGCATTAGCTCAGTCCGCGCAGCAATATATGCCGGCGTTAAGTAACCCGCATGGCAGTGTTTCATTTCAAGCCGCAAAGGACACCAAGAAGGTTCCAGTTGATAACATGTTCCCGGAGCGCACCGTAACAATTGGTGCCGGGTTAACTGACAAATAGGAAAGCGAGCTCGTCAACTTCCTCCGTGAGAATCGGGATATTTTTGCTTGGTCTACACAGGACCTGCAAGGTGTTCCGAGGGAGTTGGCCGAGCACTCTTTGAACGTAAGACCTGGAGCAAGGCCGGTGAAGCAACCTCTCCGCCGCTTCGCCGAGGATAGGAGAAAAGTCATTGGAGACGAGATAGCTCGGTTACTAGCAGCAGGATTTATCATGGAGGTACTATATCCGGATTGGCTCTCTAATCCGGTGCTGGTAGAAAAGAAGAAGGACGATCCGAACGTGGCAGTGGTTTGGCGTATGTGTATCGATTACACGAACCTAAACAAGGCGTGTCCAAAAGATCCATTCCCACTGCCGAGGATAGATCAGGTCATAGACTCGACCACGGGATGCGAACTGTTGTCATTCATTGATGCATATTCTGGCTTCCACCAGATACCTCTAAACCCGGATGATCAAATAAAGACTGCGTTTATTACCCCGTACGGGGCTTACTGCTATCACACTATCAAAGTCAATCCAACTAAGATCCGAGCCATCGAACGAATGGAGCTGCCGAAGTGTCTTAACGATGTCTAGAAGTTCACTGGATGCCTGGCATCGTTGAGTCGGTTTGTGTGTCGGTTGGGAGAAAAAGCACTGCCTCTCTACCAACTCATGAAAAAGGCGGATAAATTCGTTTGGACGCCACAGGCCGATGAAGCCTTTGCCCACTTAAAAAAGATGTTGGCCACTGCGCCAGTGTTAGCCCCTCCACTATCAAAGGATCCAATATTGCTCTACATAGCCGCAATCAACCGAGTTGCAAGTGCAGTAATTGTAGTGGAGCGCAATGAAGAGGGTAAGTCGGTGCAGAGGCCAGTATATTACCTGAGCGAGGTATTGTCTGCCTCAAAACAGAACTACCCGCACTTTCAAAAGGTGGCATACGGTGTCTACATGGCGGCAAAGAAGTTAAAGCATTACTTTGAGGAGCACCCCATCAAAGTAATATGTGAAGCTCCCATATCCGAGATAATGGGTAACAAGGGTGCGAGTGGCAGAATTGCAAAATGGGCAATTGAGTTAGCCCCTTATGCGCCCCAATACGACAGAAGAGAAGCGATCAAATCTCAGGCTGTGGCGGACTTTTATGTGGATTGGGCCGAGGTACAATACGAACCACCGCCACCAGATCTGAATTACTGGAGGATGCACTTTGATGGGTCGAAAACCAAAACCGGATTAGGCGCCGGGGTTGTGCTTACCTCGCCAAAGAAGGACCAGCTAAAGTACGTATTGTAGATCCATTTCGCAGCATCGAACAATGTTGCTGAATATGAGGCTCTTGTGCATGGGCTCAAAGTGGCAAAGGAGATTGGCATACGTCGGATAATATGCTTTGGCGACTCGGATCTAGTGGTGCAGCAGGTTTCCGGAGTGTGGGACGCCCTGGATCCAAACATGGCACTATACAGATTTCACGTGCAGAAGATATCTGGTTACTTCGAGGGGTGTGAATTTCACCATGTACCCCGAGTGGAAAACGAGGCTGCTGACATGTTGTCAAAGCTCGGATCGACCAGATAGGCAATTCCACCGGGTGTAGCATTGGAACACCTCAGAAAACCATCTATCAGGCCGTCCCCAGGAACCGACTCAATCTATGTCCCAGAAAATACGGAATCCGGAGCTGAGCCCATGGACATTGACACGGGAGGTAGTACGCGAGACCCGGGGACTGCATCAGCAAACCCGGGGACTGCCTCGGCAAACTCGGGGACTACCTCGCCAGACCCGGGGACTGCTCAGCGTGATCCGGCTGAAGTTATGCCGGTGGATCAGATGGAAATTGATGAGGATATGTTCCCTCCACGAGCGATACCAGCTTGGGCACTGCCTATATTCCAATTCCTGAAAGACGGAACGTTACCCGTTGAGGAGGTGTTAGTCAGGCAAACTCAGAGGAGAGCAAAAGCATACACAATCATCAATTCCGAGTCGTACAAACGGAGTGTAACCAATGTCCTCCAACGATGCGTTGACCCGGAAGAAGGGCTTGACATCCTCCGAGATATACACCAAGGAGAATGCGGGCATCATGCCTCATCCCAAGCCTTGGTGGAAAAGGCGTTCCGGCACGGATTCTACTGGCCAAGTGCCTTGGAACAAGCAGAAGATCTGGTGAGAAAATGCAATGGTTGTCAAAGGTACGCCACCAAGACACATATGCCTATGTCGGAACTCAAGACCATACCAATTACGTGGCCATTTGTTATATGGTGCTTGGATATGGTTGGCCCGTTCAAACCGGCGAGAGGAAACATGACACACATTTTGGTCATGGTGGACAAGTTTACAAAATGGATTGAAGTGAAACCTATAAGAAAATGTGACGGAGCTACAGCCGTGACATTTCTCAAAGACATCATCTTGAGATACGGTTATCCACACAGTATTATAACAGATAATGGAACAAATTTTGCGGAAGGAGCATTTGCGCGCTTTTGCCGAGATAAGAAGATCCGACTCAATGTCGCCTCGGTAGCCCACCCCGCATCGAACGGACAAGTGGAAAGATCCAACGGATTAGTATTATCCGGGATAAAACCCCGGCTCATTGAGCCGCTGCAAAGATCAGCGGGGTGCTGGATACAAGAACTACCAGCGGTACTGTGGAGCTTAAGAACAACTCCGAATCGATCAACAGGCTATACGCCATTTTTTCTGGTATATGGGGCAGAAGTTGTATTACCAGCCGACATAGAGCATGATTCGCCTAGGGTCACCCAATACACGGAAGCCGAAGTGCAAGAAGCCCGGCAAAATGATGTTGATCTGCTGGAAGAAGCGAGAGAACTGGCACTGTCCAGATCCGCCATATATCAGCAAAATCTCCGACGCTATCATAGCTGCAAAGTGTGCCCCCGAGTCTTTCGGGAAGGCGATATGGTGCTCCGGTTGGTACAACATACTACTAGCATGCATAAATTATCCCCCCCATGGGAAGGGCCATTCATTGTGAGCAAAGCATTGCACAATGATTCTTACTATCTCATAGATGCAAAGCCATATGAAAAGAACAAGGCGGACAAGTCCGGAGAGGAATCCAAGCGACCGTGGAATGTAGCACTACTTCGTCCCTTCTACACTTAGCTAAGAAGTGTATGTATCTGAGTCGTCTCATATGTCGGTATGTATGTCGGCAATGAGCTTATCAATGAAATAGCAGCGCCTCGAGCAGTAACTCGGGGACTGCCTTAATAATGTTTGTTGTTATTTCTTATGCGGTAGCTGGAATAAGTCGTTCTACTTAACCCGGATTAGTAATGTGTGAGCACCAAAAACCCAACTCTTCGACTTGCTGCTGTCCAACAAGAATTGGCTTCATGCCAAGCAAGGGAACAGGTTTGGAATTGCGTAGCACATGAAAAACGACTAAGGAAACGAGTCTATTCGAGCTAACGCTTGTTTTTCGGACTAACCCTGTATTTATTTTCAAGTTATTATGCTGAATTATTTTGAGCTAAGTCTAAAAGTTTCTAAGTATTGTTAAAACAATTTTTGAAGCTCGGGTTCGTAAGTCGTAAAACCAAATCAAGGTAGACACGGACCGAGCCGGAGAATTGGACGAACAAGAAAATGAAACTCAGGGACTGCGCCCAAGTTAATCCGGCATAGAAATGTAGTAGCAAAATATCGCATATCCAGCATACAATTGCACCCGGCATACCGGGGATCTGATAAATTTTCAAGTTTTTTGGAACTAAGGAGCAACAGGAGGAGGAAGTTCGACGTCGTCGTCGCTGTCTTCAATATCTGAAGCATCATCTTCTTTGCCTTCATCCGACCCACCTTCAACGTTCTCATTGTGCTCGTCCCTAGCGGATTCCAGGAATCTCGGTCCTTCCACCCAGTCATGAATGGGAGAATATTCGACGAGGCTGTAGGCGCAAGCCTGGCGCCGAGCTACCCACTCCGGATCATCGGTCCATCTGGATCCGGTGCGCCGGCGTGTAAGGAGGCTGAGGTCGATCTTCTCATACCATGTGAGAATATGGTGAAGGATGGTATCAGCTGCGGCACGACCAGCAGACTCTCTCCAGAGGTCAAGCTGGGTCTCAATTTCCATTAACTTCTCGACGAGAATCGCGATGGTCTCCGGGCTACTCTCTCCGGGCCAGAACGTATTGAAAATGCGAACTGCAACGTCGAGGATATCCTTGCCATAATTCTTAATGGTCTCCACGCGAGCTGACAGGCTGACCAATAGGTCCTCCATGTCTAAGGGAATGCTCTCACCGTCAGGAATGACGGGAGTACCCCTCTCTATGCGAAATTTGGCAACAGCAGCGCTTGCAATAGAACTACCCTCTGGAAAATGGTCTGGAAACAAGGCAAAGGAAGAAGGTAAAGAAAAGACATATGAGGTAACCCAGAGAATTATGTCGGACAAGGGCAGGAACTTACGAGAAATATGGCTATGAATCCGGGTTAACTCCTTGATGCAGGCATCGCGCCTTTTGCGAAGTTGCTCAAGCTCAGCGTTTGCCGACCCAAGCTGGAGGTCAGATTCTCTGAGTAGGTCCTGGTCCTTGGAGATCTGGAGAGTAAGGCGCTCACGCTCTTCTGTGAAGTTCTGGCCAACCTTTTGGAGCTCGGTTCGGTGCTGGGCCTTCATATTCTCCATCTCAGCTTTGAGCTTGGCAATCTCGTCGTCCTTAGTCCGGAGGAGAGCAAGCTCATCATCCTTTTTCTTCAGCTCGGCTTGATGCTGCCCTGCTTGTTCGAGAAAATGCAGCATCATATCAGGCACGGGCACACTATCCTCAAGCGATGCTGAAATAGTATGTTGACCCGGCAGAGCCGAGGAGTGATGTTTGCCGAGCCAAGGAGAAGAAGAAATGGAAAACACTACGAGGTCGAACAAAAGAGGACATACCCCGGATTTCCTCCAAGTCCTTCCGCATGATCTTGTTCTCAGCCTCCACCCCAACTGCAGAAACCGAATGAGGAGATTAGTTCGGCGGAAAGTAAAGAAAAACGGAGAGGTGCCGAGGGAGAAAATTTCCCCTCTTTTCATGTTCTGCACCAAGTGCAACATGTTTTGCGCGTAGCATCTTGTGGGTATCAAGCAGGTGTTGGAATTCAGCGCTCCGGCGATTGGTAGTTACCTGAAAAAAGTACAGAAGTGTAAAATTAGCTTGGTGCATATTCGAAGTGTACAAGATCCGGGCCAAGTGGAACTTAACCCGGCTCTAGGTGTGTGCATATTCGAAGTGTACAAGATCCGGGCCAAGTGGAACTTAACCCGGCTCTAGGTGTGTGCATATTCGAAGTCTACAAGATCTAGGCCAAGTGGAACTTAACCCGGCTCTAGGTGTGTGCATATTCGAAGTGTACAAGATCTGGGCCAAGTGGAACTTAACCCGGCTCTAGGTGTGTGCATATTCGAAGTGTACAAGATCCGGGCCAAGTGGAATTTAACCCGGCTCTAGGTGTGTGCATATTCGAAGTGTGCAAGATCCGGGCCAAGTGGAACTTAACCCGGCTCTAGGTGTGTGCATATTCAAAGTGTGCAAGATCCGGGCCAAGTGGAACTTAACCCGGCTCTAGGTGTGTGCATATTCGAAGTGTGCAAGATCCGAGCCAAGTGGAACTTAACCCGGCTCTAAGTGTGTGCATATTTGAAGTTTACATGCAGCTACGTTAGTTTTCTAATGAGCATCCGGCCGAGTAACAAGCTACTCCCCTGGAGGCTCGGGGACTAATGGTTATTATCTACAGCATGTAAAGGAGAAACGACATACCTCCATCATTCGCCCCGCGAGGTTAATTGCCTTAGCGGCGGTATTCATCTAGGCAGAAAATTCTGCGGGGCCGAACTTTTCCGGGAGATCGTCGTTGTGGACGAACTCCACCTTGTTCCAGTTCATGACGAACTCGATAAGGCTCGGAGGGTACCGCTCGCCGGTGGGCATGTGGGGTGCCACCAAGCCCTTCGCATGAGCTTCTTTCCTCTCAACTAGGGCAAGAGCTGGGCTGGTGTGCAGAACCATCTGCTGCGCATCAGTTGGCTTGGCAGGAACATCCGTCGCTGCTGGTGATTTCTTCGGAAGCATCGACGATAGGGTTTGATGCCTAGACTCGACGGATGCAGACTTGGCAGTATCCGGAGCCTTTTTTCCCTTAGCTTGCTGGGAAGAAGTAACCATGGTGGATTTCCCTTTAGAAGCTGCTGGAATAGTTCCTCGCCGAGGCTGAGATGACTCGGACGAGGCAGAAGAACTTGGCACTGGAGCTGTTGTTGGTTTCCTTGGTGTCGGGACAGGTGCTGGCTCGGTCGCTGGTACTGGAGCTGCTGCTGGTGCTGGTGTTGTGATAGACTCGGTGGTTGCTCGTTGCGGCGATGCCGAAGTAGTGGACGCCGTTGCCTCGGCTGGACCGACCCCTCCCGCTCCGATGTCGCGTTCCTCTCGATGAGGCACTGCGGAACCCGGAGTAGCCACAGAACCCTCCGGAATAGGGCTCAGTGGGCGTGACTCGTCGTCATGAGGAGGAGAAGGGCCGGACCGAAGGGGAGAAGAGATGCTCGATCCGCTCTGAGGGACCTCCACCGGAGGCCTGAAAAAGAGAATAATGTCAGAAGAGAAATTACCATGATGCAAGGAAAAGTGAGTTATGCAATGAAAAATGACTTACGCATCCGAGGTTTCGGCCTCCTTGGGTTTCCGGGCCCTCCGTGCCGGGGCTTTGCCTGCCCGCTTCGAGGCAGTCTTGTCTCCGGCCTTCTTTTGCCTTTTTGTGGGTTGAGAAGGTTTAGAGGAAGAACTTGATGCGGCTCCGCGCTTCTTCTTCGACGCCACCGGAACCGGCTCGCCCGTAGCAAGTGGAGGATCCTCGTGGATATGCCCACCAGGGTTAGTTGATGCCGGAAAGGCAAAAGAAAGAGGGACAACCTCAACAGGTTCAATCACGTCGACATCCGAGTCATCCTCATCATCGGGCCAATCTCTAAGAGAAGATAATTTACCGTTGGGTCGTTTGGTAGCGTCGGTCATAGGGAGGAACATCTCCTCGTCCGGCTCCTCCTCATCCGGGATTTCTTGGTCCGGCGCTCACTTAAGGGTCGGGTCCGTACCATCCTCGAGAGTTTGCTGAAGGAACAGCTGAGAAAAAGCACAAAGAGCAGAGTCAAAAATACAACAAAAACCGACACGTACTTGATCCGAAATAAGTTTGCCCCGTGAAGCTTACCGCGGGAGGGAGCCTGTCACGATAGTAGTGCTCAATTCCCCACATCCATTCAGCGAAGAAATCCTTGTGGGTGGTGAAAAGAGCCTTAACCCGGCGAAAGATCTCCGTGTTGCTCAACTCGAAGGAGGAGGTTCGGTTGGGGTCGCGGCCGAAACTCACGTGGCACAACTTGTGGGTGTGCTTCTGGAGGGGAGAGATTCGGTTGCGCACGAGCGTGATCATAGCATCCTCGTTGCGCAATCCGAGTTTCTTCAGCTCCGCGAACCTCTTGTTAACTTGGTTGGCCAGAGCTGTAGGCTTCTTGGGGACCTCCTCCCAGAAATCCGTGTCAGGTAGACCCGAAACGTAGGGCAGCAACCGAATCAAATCTTCAGTACCCTCATTCCAGACGTAGAAGAAGGTCCGGGCCCATCCTTTGCAGGAGTCGAGCCCGGTAACCCGGGAAAAGACCGAAAACCTCCAAGGCGAGATGGAGGCAGCTCCGAATTGGGTGAGCTGCTTATCCTCTGACTCTACATGGATATTGGGGACGACATTGCGACGAAGGCCGAAGAACCGAATCCACAGCTCCTTCGTGGTCCATAGTCCGGTGTAGCCTTCGATCGTAGAAGCAAAGGCGGAAAGAGAGGTGATAGCATTCGCTGGGAGATGGTGCGGCTGCAAGTGGTAGGTCGTAACCCAATCCCGGAAGAAATCGCTCACCGACAGACCAAATCCCCGTTGGAAGTGGGACAGGAATACAACGAACTCACCCGGATTGGGTGAGGGGGCCAGTTCGGCGGAGGGGAGACGAGCGGTGACGCTGGCAGGAATGCGCCTGGTCCGATAGAGCCGGTCAATGTCATCTTGACAGACCCATGATCCGGCCCACACACCACGGTCCGCCGCGCCGGTGTCCTCCTCCATCTCCTGCTCGGCAACGACGAGCTCCTCCTCCGTCATCTCGTATCCACTATCCTCGCTGGAGCTAGCGGTGGCGGGGATCTACGGCCTAGATTGGCGTGGACCCGTGGCAAAGAAGCTGCGCAGTGGTGGCTGCGATGCAGAGGCACGGGGAAGGTGCGGCGGTGGCGCTGCTGCTAGAAGCACCGGCGGCGGCACGGTCGCTAGGAAGACGAAGGAGAAACACAACGGGCAGAGGGGCGCAGAAGTGGAAAAACGCTAAGGGGTGCGCCCCTCCGCTATTTAACCACCCCCAGAGATGGATGAGTGGGATCGCGCTGCGCCGACGAGCCACACGGTGTGGTCGTGTATCACATGCATCAGCCAATCGGAGAAAAGCCACACAGTGGGCCACAGAGTAGAAGCGATCCCATGACGCGACGCGCTGATGCAGTAAACGAGGAGGCAGGCATGACGTGACCCACGCACGGTGATAACTGACAATTACTGCGGCGGTTACTGTGCAGGCCCTTAAAATAAGACGAGGTAATGATTAGCCTCCACGTGGGTTGGTGTATGAGAGAAGGAAACGGGGCCCGGATCAAACCATGATAACCATGGGATCCGAGCCAAAGTGGTGACCCGGCCGGCAAGTGAAAACTTGGAACGTGCAAAGGGAACGTAAATCCATATAGTCCGAGATAAGGAGCTAACCCGGAATTAAACGTCCGAGGCTCGAACATAAATGAACCTGATGTGGCCGGCAAGTGAAGACTGCACCGGCTTCGGGGACTAATGTTGGGGGGACACCCCCGGGTAGGGTCACTCCGGGGTATAAGGTTCGAGTTAGCCGAGGTTCGGCAAGGTCAAAGCGGATGCTGGCCGGGTCACCTCAAGGCAGGCCGGATCACGGAGTAACCCGGACCAGGGGGGGGGTGGCCTAACATTGTCTCATCTGACTTAAGGAGTAAGTCGGAAGTGCTTGTCTGACTTATATGCAGGAACAGGTGTGGCCGGATCTACTATGATCCGGGTCCTCGCTTAGCTTCTGGGAGAAGGAAGGAATCTCTCTGGTCAAAAAGAAGGTCCGGTACGCACTGCATGAGCGGAGAAAGCAAGGGCAGGACCACCGGGTCGTGGCCGACAAGGGTGACGACGCTCATGTCGGCTGACGCGGGCGCCGCAGAGGCTTACGTCGCTAAAGCATGTATGACACGGGGGAAAAGCACCTCGGTCGGGTTACCACTTTGGGAGGGGGCATATTCTTAGGAATATGCCTCCACGTATGCCCTAGGCAGGGACTGAACTTCCTCTATATAAGGGGGGCTAGGTCTCTGGTAGAAGGGGTTGGTTGAGCGCTAGTTGGTTTGGTGATTCCATAGGACTAGTTGATCTAGTGTTCTAGGGAAAAATAGTAGGCAAGAGTAAGAGAGCTCCTTCTTCCTCCTCTCGCCAATACAGCTCAAGGAGCACATGTAATCTCGAGATATAGCAATACGAACTTCTGTGTGGAGAATCACTCCACTATCCCTCACTGGATTCCCCTAGTGTGTATTAGTCCCCACCTTTAGCCTATCCATGGCATCTGCCATGACACCACCACGACACAGGGGCAATGAGAGCTCAAAGCTAATGAGTACCATACTTTCAGCATTCGGAAGCCTTTCAAATTATTCAAAACCTTTTTCTTTACTTGTTGAGTCTCCACATATTCTTTGAGCACCTTCTTGAGAGCATAATTGTCATTCTTTGTGTTTGTTCCATTACTTGATTATTTGTGTTATGACTTTGATGCTTGTATCCTTGATATATTTACTTCTAGTCATCACTTGAACTTCAGAGGTGCCTTGGCATTCATAATCAAAGGAAAGCGAGATACCACTCTATCATACCTTTTTATGAGCATTGTAATGTTGCTTTTGTTTGTGCTTCATGCTACTTATTATTCTTGAGTTGGAATCTCTTCATAGCTTGCAAAGACTATTAAGTAGACTTGGTTGCGTACTCTTTATTATGAATTGTCCAAGTAGTTGATCACATTGCTAAGAATATTTACATCATATGAAGCAAATGTGTTCGTGAAAGTTCTTTTATCGCACTCAGTTTTCAATTGAATTGCTTGACGACAAGCAATAAGCTAAGCTTGGGGGGAGTTGATACGTCCAAAACGTATCTACTTTCCCGAACAGTTTTGCTATTGTTTCTCCTCTAAACTTGTGTGATTTGAATGCAACTAACGCGGACTGACGCTGTTTTCAGCAGAATTGCCTTGGTGTCTACTTTTTGTGCAGAAAACCAACTATCAGGAAAAATCCTGGAAAATATGCCAAAAATACTATTTCACCAGAAGACTTCGAGAGCCAAAATACGAGACAGAGAAGAGCCAGGGGGTGGCCACACCACCTGGTGGTGCGGGCCAGGCCAGGCCGCGCCAGGGGGTGGTGTGGGCCCCCCAGGCACCCCCTCGGCCTCTCTCTTCGCCTATAAGGAGCCTTCTGACCTAAAAACTCCGGGGGGTTCGTCGTTTTTCCAGAAGACGTTCCGCTCCGCCGCCACCACCAGATTCCACGAAACAGCACTAGAAACTCCGTTCTGGCACCCTGCCAGGATGGGGAATTGGAGGAGATCATCGCCATCATCATCACCATCGCTTCTCCATCGACCATCCATGTTTCCCCCATCTATGAGTGAGTAATCCCCCGCTGTAGGCTATGGGGATGGTAGGGATTGGATGAGATCATTTATGTAATGGCATCAGATTGTTAGGGCATGGTGCCTAGTATCTTTTATTACTGCTTTATGACTTTGTTGCGACTTGTTGTGCTTAATGCTTGTCACTAGTGCCATGGTTTCAGATCTGAACATGTTATTGATTCATTATGATGGTATTGTTTTTGGTCTTATCTACAAGTTGTATACACACGTTATTGTCCGGAACCAATAGCCCCAAAGTGACAGAAATCGGGATAACCAGAAGGGAATGGCTTTGATGTGAGGATCACATGTGTTCACGGAGTGTTAATGCTTTGTTCCGATGCTCTATTAAAAGGAGCACCTTAAGTGCCAGTAGTTCCCTAGAGGCCCCGCTGCAAACGGGCTGGCAGGACAAAAGATGTTGTGCAAGTTCTCATTGCGAGCACGTATGACTATATATGGAACACATGCCTAGGATTGTCTAGTACTTGGATGCTTTATCTTATTTATCTGCAATTGCCCTATGTTCTGATTGCTATGTGAATTGTCTTGTCCATGCAACGCCCGTCCATCCATCCCTATGCCTACCGCACTCG
The DNA here is from genome assembly GCA_916181665.1 of Avena sativa. Taxonomy (NCBI): domain Eukaryota; kingdom Viridiplantae; phylum Streptophyta; class Magnoliopsida; order Poales; family Poaceae; genus Avena; species Avena sativa. Next base: position 421,743,936 of record OV702287.1, on the reverse strand, counting down.
AATCCCACTGTTTACTACTTCTGTTACTACTGTCTTTACTTTACTACTGCTGCTACTTTGCTATTCCTACTACAAAACTATTGCTACTGATAAACTACTGTGAGCAAGATTATTTCCAGGTGCAGCTGAATTGACAACTCAGGGGTTAAGGCTTATAAATATTCTTTGCCTCCCCATGTGTCGAATCAATAAATTGGGTTTCACTTCCCTCAAAAATACTGCGATACACCCCCTATACTTGAGGGTCATCACACACATCCAATGACACTGGTGGATCCTTATGTGGTTCATGAAAAGAATAGACATGCAGTGACACCGGTGGATCCTTATTTGGTTTGTCTAGAGGAACACACATGCAATGACACCGGGTGTGGTTCATGAAAAGAACAGACATGCAATGACATATGTTGTTTGCTTAGAAGAACACACATGCAATGACACTAGGTGTGGTTCATGAAAAGAACAGACATGCAATGACACTGGTGGATCCTTATGTGGTTTGTTTAGAGGAACATACATGCAACGACACTGGGTGTGGTTCATGAGAAGAACACACATCTAATGACACTGGTGGACTCTAATGTGGTTCATGAAAAGAACAGACATGCAATGACACTAGTGGGTCCATATGTGGTTTGTCTAGAGGAACACACATGAAATGACACTGGGTGTGGTTCATGAAAAGAACAGACATGCAATGACACTCGTGGATCCATGTGTGGTTTGTGAGAAGAACAGACATGCAATGACACTAGCTGTGATTCATGAAAAGAACAGACATGCAATGACACTGGTGGATCCATGTGTGGTTCATGAGAAGAACACACATCCAATGACACAGGTGGATCCTTATGTTTTTCATGAAAAGAACAGACATGTAGTGACACCGGTGGATCCTTATGTGGTTTGTCTAGAGGAACACACATGCAATGACACTGGGTGTGGTTCATGAAAAGAACATACATGCAATGACACTGGGTGTGGTTCATGAAAAGAACAGACATGCAATGACACTGGTGGATCCATGTGTGGTTCATGAGAAGAACACACATCCTATCACATTGGGTGGATCCTTATGTGGTTTGTCTAGAGGAACACACAAGGAATGACACTAGGTGTGGTTAATGAAAAGAACAGACACGCAATGACACTGGTGGATCCTTATGTGGTTTGTGAGAAGACCAGACATGCAATAACACTGGTGGATCCTTATGTGGTTCATGAAAAGAACAGACATGTAATGACACTGGTGGATCCTTATGTGGTTCATGAAAAGAACTGACATGCAATGACACTGGGTGTGGTTCATGAAAAGAACAGACATGCAATGACATCGGTGGATCCATGTGTGGTTTATGGAAGTAACAGACATGCAATGACTCAAGCTATGATTCATGAAAAGAACAGACATGCAATGACACCGGTGGATCCATGTGTGGTTCATGACAAGAACACACATCCAATGACACTGGTGGATCCTTATGTGGTTCATGAAAACAACATACATGTAGTGACACTGGTGGATCCTTATGTGGTTTGTCTAGAGGAACAAACATGCAATGACACTAGGTGTGGTTCATGAAAAGAACAGACATGCAATAACACTGGTGGATCCTTATGTGCTTTGTGAGAAGAACAGACATGCAATGACACTGGTGGGTCCTTATGTGGTTCATGAAAAGAACTGACATGCAATGACACTGGGTGTGGTTCATGAAAAGAACAAACATGTAATGACACCGGTGGATCCATTTGTGGTTTATGGAAGTAATACACATGCAATGACTCTAGCTGTGGTGCATGAAAAGAACAGACATGCAAAGACACTGGTGGATCCTTATGTGGTTCATGAAAAGCACAGACATGCAGTGACACTGGTGGATCCTTATGTGGTTTGTCTAGAGGAACACACATGCAATGACACCGGGTGTGGCTCATGAAAAGAACAGACATGCAATGACTTATGTGGTTTGTTTAGAAGAACACACATGAAATGACACTGGGTGTGGTTTATGAAAAGAACAGACATGCAGTAACACCGGTGGATCCTTATGCGGGTTTTTTAGAGGAACATACACGCAATGACACTGGGTGTGGTTCTTGAGAAGAACACACATCCAATGAAACTGGTGGACTCTGGCTATGGTTCATGAAAAGAACAGACATGCAGTAACTCTAGTGGATCCTTATGTGGTTCAAGGAAAGAACTAACATGCAATGACACCGGGTGTGGTTCATGAAAAGAACAGACATGCAATGACACTAGTGGATCCTTATGTGGTTCAAGAAAAGAACTGACATGAAATGACACTAGGTGTGGTTCATGAATAGAACAAATATGCAATGACACCGGTGGATCCATGTGTGGTTTATGGAAGTAACAGACATGCAATGACTCTATCTGTCGTTCATGAAAAGAATAGACATGCAATGACACTAGTGGATCCATGTGTGGTTCATGAGAAGAACACACATCCAATGACACTGGTGGATCCTTGTGTGGTTCATGAAAAGAACAGACATGTAATGACACCGGTGGTCCTTATGTGGTTTGTCTAGAGGAACACACATGCAATGACACCGGGTGTGGTTCATGAAAAGAACAGACATGCAATGACTTATGTGGTTTGTTTAGAAGAACACACATGCAATGACACTAGGTGTGGTTCATGAAAAGAACAGACATGCAATGACACTGGTGGATCCTTATGTGGTTTGTTTAGAGGAACATACATGCAATGACACTGGGTGTGGTTCATGAGAAGAACACACATCCAATGACACTGGTGGACTCTAGCTATGTTTCATGCAAAGAACAGACATGCAATGACACTAATGGGTCCGTATGTGGTTTTTCTAGAGGAACACACATACAACGACACTGAGTGCGGTTCATCAAAAGAAAAGATATGCAATGACACTGGTGGATCCATGTGTGGTTTGTGAGAAGAACAGACATGCAATGACACTAGCCGTGATTCATGAAATGAACAGACATGCAATGACACAGGTGGATCCATGTGTGGTTCATGAGAAGAACACACATCCAATGACACTGGTGGATCCTTATGTGGTTCATGAAAAGAATAAACATGCAGTGAGACCGGAGGATCCTTATGTGGTTTGTCTAGAGGAACACAAATGCAATGACACTGGGTGTGGTTTATGAAAATAACAGACATGCAATGACACTGGGTGTGGTTCATGAAAAGAACAGACATGCAATGACACAGGTGGATCCATGTTGTGTTCATGAGAAGAACACACATCCAATGACACTGGTGGATCCTTATGTTGTTTATGAAAAGAACAGACATGCAGTGACACCGGTGAATCCTTATGTGGTTTGTCTAGAGGAACGCACATGCAATGACACTAGTTGTGGTTCATGAAAAGAACAGACATGCAATGACACTGGTGGATCCTTATGTGGTTTGCGACAAGAACAGACATGCAATAACACTGGTGGATCCTTATGTAGTTCATGAAAAGAACAGACATGCAATGACACTGGTGGATCCTTATGTGGTTCATGAAAAGAACTGACATGCAATGACACTAGGTGTGGTTCATGAAAAAAACAGAGATGCAATGACACCGATGGATCCATGTGTGGTTTATGGAAGTAATAGACGTGCAATGACTGTAGCTATGACTCATGAAAAGAACAGACATGCAATGACACCGGTGGATCCATGTGTGGTTCATGAGAAGAACACACATCCAATGAGACTGGTGGATCCTTATGTGGTTCATGAAAAGAATAGACATGTAGTGGCACCACTGGATCCTTATGTGGTTTGTCTAGAGGAACACACATGCAATGACACCAGGTGTGGTTCATGAAAAGAACAGACATGCAATGACACTGGTGGATCCTTATGTGGTTTGCGATAAGAAAAGACATGCAATAACACTGGTGGATCATTATGTGGTTCATGAAAAGAACAGACATGCAATGACACTGGTGGATCCTTATGTGGTTCATGAAAAGAACTGACATGCAATGACACTGGGTGTGGTTCATGAGAAGAACACACATCCAATGACACTGGTGGATCCTTATGTGGTTCATGAAAAGAACATACATGTAGTGACACCGGTGGATCCTTATGTGGTTTGTCTAGAGGAACACACATGCAATGACACTGGGTGTGCTTCATGAAAAGAACAGACATGCAATGACACTGGTGGATCCTTATGTGGTTCATGAAAAGAACTGACTTGCAATGACACTAGGTGTGGTTCATGAAAAGAACAGACATGCAATGACACAGGTGGATCCATGTGTGGTTTATGGAAGTAATAAACATCCAATGACTCTAGCTATGGTTCATGAAAAGAACAGACATGCAAAGACACTGGTGGATCCATGTGTGGATCATGGGAAGAACATACGTCCAATGACACTGGTGGATCCTTATGTGGTTCATGAAAAGAACGGACATGCAGTGACACTGGTGGATCCTTATATGGTTTGTCTAGAGGAACACACATGCAATGACATCGGGTGTGGTTCATGAAAATAACAGACATGCATTGACTTATGTGGTTTGTTTATAAGAACACACATGCAATGACACTGGATGTGGTTCATGAAAAGAACAGACATGCAATGCCATTGGTGGATCCTTATCTGGTTTTTTTAGAGGAACAGACATGCAATCACACTGGGTGTGGTTCATGAAAAGAACACACATCCAATGACACCGGTGGATCCTTATGTGGTTTGTCTAGAGGAACACACATGCAATGACACCGGGTGTGGTTCATGAAAAGAATAGACATGTAATGACTTATGTGCTTTGTTTAGAAGAACACACATGCAATGACACTGGGTGTGGTTCATGAAAAGAATAAACATGCAGTAACACCGGTGGATCCTTATGCGGTTTGTCTAGAGGACCATACATGCAATGACACTGGGTTTGGTTCATGAAAAGAACATACATGCAATGACACTGGTGGATCCTTATGTGGTTTGTGAAAAGAACAGACATGCAGTAACTCTAGTGGATCCTTATGTGGTTCAAGGAAAGAACTAACATGCAATGACACCGGGTGTGGTTCATGAAAAGAACAAACATGCAATGACACTAGTGGATCCTTATGTGGTTCAAGAAAAGAACTGACATGCAATGACACTAGGTGTGGTTCATGAAAAGAACAGATATGCAATGACACCGGTGGATCCATGTGTGGTTTTTGGAAGTAACAGACATGCAATGACTCTATCTGTGGTTCATGAAAAGAACAGAGATGCAATGACACTGGTGGATCCATGTGTGGTTCATGAGAAGAACACACATCCAATGACACTGGTGGATCCATGTGTGGTTCATGAAAAGAACAGACATGTAATGACACCGGTGGATCCTTACGTGGTTTGTCTAGAGGAACACACATGCAATGACACCAGGTGTGGTTCATGAAAAGAACAGACATGCAATGACTTATGTGGTTTGTTTAGAAGAACACACATGCAATGACACTAGGTGTGGTTCATGAAAAGAACATACATACAATGACACTGGTGAATCCTTATGTGGTTTGTTTAGAGGAACATACATGCAATGACACTGGGCGTGGTTCATGAGAAGAACACACATCCAATGACACTGGTGGACTCTAGCTACGTTTCATGAAAAGAATAGACATGCAATGACACTTGTGGGTCCGTATGTGTTTTTTCTAGAGGAACACACATACAATGACACTGGGTGTGGTTCATGAAAAGAACAGATATGCAATTGCACTGGTGGATCCATGTGTGGTTTGTGAGAAGAACAGACATGCAATGACACTAGCTGTGATTCATGAAACAAACAGACATGAAATGACACTGGTGGATCCATGTGTGGTTCATGAGAAGAACACGCATCCAATGACACTGGTGGATCCTTATGTGGTTCATTTAAAGAATAAACATGCAGTGACACCGGTGGATCCATATGTGGTTTGTCTAGAGGAACACAAATGCAATGACACCGGGTGTGGTTCATGAAAATAACAGACATGCAATGACACTGGGTGTGGTTCATGAAAAGAACACACATGCAATGACACTAGTGGATCCATGTTGTGTTCATGAGAAGAACACACATCCAATGACACTGGTGGATCCTTATGTGGTTCATGAAAAGAACAGACATGCAGTGACACCGGTGGATCCTTATGTGGTTTGTCTAGAGGAACACACATGCAATGACACTAGGTGTGGTTCATGAAAAGAACAGACATGCAATGACACTGGTGGATCCTTATGTGGTTTGCGACAAGAACAGACATGCAATAACACTGGTGGATCCTTATGTGGTTCATGAAAAGAATAGAAATGCAATGACATTGGTGGATCCTTATGTGGTTCATGAAAAGAACTGACATGCAATGACACTGGGTGTGGTTCATGAAAAGAACAGAGATCCAATGACACCGGTGGATCCATGTGTGGTTTATGGAAGTTACAGGCGTGCAATGACTCTAGCTATGATTCATGAAAAGAACAGACATGCAATGACAACGGTGGATCCATGTGGGGTTCATGAGAAGAACACACATCCAATGACACTGGTGGATCCTTATGTGGTTCATGAAAAGAACAGACATGCAGTGACACCGGTGGATCCTTATGTGGTTTGTCTAGAGCAACACACATGCAATGACACCAGGTGTGGTTCATGAAAAGAACAGACATGCAATGACACTAGGTGTGGTTCATGAAAATAACAGACATGCAATGACACTGGTGGATCCTTATGTGGTTTGTTTAGAGGAACAAACATGCAATGACATTGGGTGTGGTTCATGAGAAGAACACACATCCAATGACACTGGTGGATCCTTATGTGGTTCATGAAAAGAACATACATGTAGTGACACCGGTGGATCCTTATGTGGTTTGTCTAGAGGAACACACATGCAATGACACTGGGTGTGGTTCATGAAAAGAACAGACATGCAATAACACTGGTGGATCCTTATGCGCTTTGTGAGAATAACATACATGCAATGGCACTGGTGGATCCTTATGTGGTTCATGAAAAGAACTGACATGCAATGACACTGGGTGTGGTTCATGAAAATGATTGGCATGCAATGAAATCGGTGGATCCATGTGTGGTTTATGGAAGAAATATACATACAATGACTCTAGCTGTGGTTCATGAAAAGAATAGACATGCAAACACACTGGTGGATCCATGTGTGGATCATGAGAAGAACATACGTCCCATGACACTGGTGGATCCTTATGTGGTTCATGAAAAGAACAGACATGCAGTGACACTAGTGGATCCTTATGTGGTTTGTCTAGAAGAAAACACATGCAATTACACCGGGTGTGGTTCATGAAAATAACAGACATGCAATGACTTATGTGGTTTGTTTAGAAGAACACACATGCAATGACACTGGGTGTGGTTCATGAAAAGAATATGAATGCAATGCCATTGGTGGATCCTTATGTGGTTTGTTTAGAGGAACAAACATGCAATCACACTAGGTGTTGTTCATGAAAAGAACACACATCCAATGACACCAGTGGATCCTTATGTGGTTTGTCTAGAGGAACACACATGCAATGACACCGGGTGTGGTTCATGAAAAGAACAGACATGCAATGACTTATGTAGTTTTTTTAGAAGAACACACATGCAATGACACTGGGTGTGGTTCATGAAAAGAACAGACATGCCGTAACACCGATGGATCCTTATGCGGTTTGTCTAGAGGAACACACATGCAATGACACAAGGTTTGGTTCATGAAAAGAACATACATGCAATGACACTGGTGGATCCTTATGTGGTTTGTGAAAAGAACATACATGCAATGACACTGGTGGATCCTTATGTGGTTCATGAAAAGAACTGACATGCAATGACACCGGGTGTGGTTCATGAAACGAACAGACATGCAATGACACTAGTGGATCCTTATGTGGTTCAAGAAAAGAATTGACATGCAATGACACTGGGTGTGGTTCATGAAAAGAACAGACATGGAATGACACCGGTGGATCCATGTGTGGTTTATGGAAGTAACAGATATGCAATGACTCTAGTTGTGGTTCATGAAAAGAACAGACATGCAATGGCACTGGTGGATCCATGTGTGGTTCATGAGAAGAACACACTGATACGTCCAAAATGTATCTACTTTCCCAAACACTTTTGCTATTGTTTCTCCTCTAAACTTGTGTGATTTGAATGCAACTAACGCAGACTGGCACTATTTTCAGCAGTATTGCCTTGGTGTCTACTTTTTGTGCAGAAAACCAACTATCAGGAAAAATCCCAGAAAATATGCCAAAAATCCTATTTCACCAGAAGACTCCAGGAGCCAGAATACGAGACGGAGAAGAGCTAGGGGGTGGCCACACCACCTAGTGGCGTGGGCCAAGCCAGGCCGCGCCAGGGGTGGTGTGGGTCCCCCAGGCACCCCCTCGGCCTCTCTCTTCGCCTATAAGGAGCCTTCTGACCTAAAAAATCTGGGGGGTTCGACGTTTTTCCAGAAGGAGTTCCGCTCTGCCGCCACCACCAGATTCCATGAAACAGCACAAGAAACTCCGTTTTGGCACCCTGCCGGGATGAGGAATTGGAGGAGATCATCGCCATCATCATCACCATCGCTTCTCCATCGACCATCCATGTTTCCCCCATCTATGAGTGAGTAATCCTCCGCTGTAGGCTATGGGGATGGTAGGGATTGGATGAGATCGTTCATGTAATGGCATCAGATGGTTAGGGCATGGTGCCTAGTATCTTTTATTAGTGCTTTATGACTTTGTTGCGACTTGTTGTGCTTAATGCTTGTCACTAGGGCCTGAGTGCCATGATTTTAGATCTGAACATGTTATTGATTCATTATGATAGTATTGTTTTTGGTCTTATCTACAAGTTGTATACACACGTTGTTGTCCAGAACCTATGGCCCCGAAGTGACAGAAATCGGGATAACCGGAAGGGAATGGCTTTGATGTGAGGATCACATGTGTTCATGGAGTGTTAATGCTTTGCTCCGGTGCTCTATTAAAAGGAGCACCTTAATTGCCAGTAGTTCCCTAGAGGCCCCGCTGCAAACGGGCTGGCAGGACAAAAGATGTTGTGCAAGTTCTCATTGCGAGCACATATGATTATATATGGAACACATGCCTAGGATTGTCTAGTACTTGGATGCTTTATCTTATTTATCTGCAATTGCCCTATGTTCTGATTGCTATGTGAATTATCTTGTCCATGCAACGCCCATCCATCCATCCCTATGCCTACCGCACTCGAATCCCACTGTTTACTGCTTTTGTTACTACTGTCTTTACTTTACTACTGCTGCTACTTTGCTATTCCTACTACAAAACTGTTGCTACTGATAAACTGTTGTGAGCAAGATTGTTTCCAGGTGCAGCTGAATTGACAACTCAATTGTTAAGGCCTATAAATATTCTTTGTCTCCCCTTGTGTCGAATCAATAAATTTGGTTTCACTTCCCTCGAAAATACTGCGATACACCCCTATACTTGAGGGTCATCAAGACTATTTTCTGGCGCCGTTGCCGGGGAGCATAGCTTTATTTATCAAGTTCACTTGGATTCTCTATTGTTCACTGTTATCCATCCATCATGGGTAAGTCTCGTGATGGCAAAGTTCCTATTTTACCATCCACTACAAGAAGAGGTACGATTCTAAACACCTCTGCTGCTCTTGATTCACCATCTGTTATGAGTAAGTTCCTTACACCACCACATACACATGCTACACACACTGCTACTACTGCTGAATCTGAAACTTCTGATGCTTATGATGCTGCTTCTACTGTGCTTGATAAGAGTTGTTCATTAGGTCCTTTCCTAGATGCTACGATTGCTAGAACTATAGTTGGAAATACCGAAACTCCTAATGAAGACACTACCACACCTATTAGCTCACCTGAGTCTAGTGAGAGTTATGATATTGAATATGGTTATGTTGAGATGACCGATGAGTTTATTAAAGAATGTAAAAACACCCATGATAGGAGCGCTGCTAAGAGTCTCCTTGAGAGGCGTACTATTAGACCCAAATTGTCTCCTGATGTTAAGTTTGCTGCTTCGCCCATCAACATTATAGATGAAGATTATGATTTCTCTCTCGATCTATCTTACATAGCTATTGTCGAGAAAGAACCTTTTTGTGGGACTAAGAATGAAAGTGCGGTAGCACATATGAATGAACTTTCTACCATGAGTGGCTTGTTTTCTGATGATATTAAGATGCGTACTTACTTTGTTGCTAAGATTTTTCCCTTTTCACTGAAAGGAGAAGCTAAAACTTGGTTTAGTAATTTACCTCCCGTATCTATTGATAGCCATGAGTGCTTGATTAGTACTTTCCTGCAGAAATATTTTCCTCCCAGTGCTAGACATGCTATTTTGCAGGAACTTTTTGATTTTAAACAGGGAGAAAAAGAGGTATTGCCCGAATCTTGGGCAAGGTTTTGTGCTTTGATTCATGCACAGGCTGGAAGTCCATTACCTAAGAATGAACTTCTTGATATATTTTATAATGGACTAACAGAAGAATCTAGGACATACCTAGATAGTTGTGCTAATTGTGTTTTCAGGAATAGGACTCCTAAGGAAGCTGAGGAATTAATGGCCAAAATAAGTAAGAACTATGAAGATTGGACTCCTCCTAAACAAGCTATACCTGAAGTAATTGTACCTGAACCATCTATTCCGGTGCCTATTCCAACATCAAAGAAGAGGGGAGTTATTGAGTTAAATGATGAAGTGATGAAGGAAGCTAAGAAATGTCTTAAGGAGACGGGAATTAAAGCTGCAGGTGTCAAGAATTTACCTCCTATAGAAGAATTATGTAAGCCTATTCCCTACTCATCCACTATTGAGGTACACTCTGTCCAACACTTTGATGAAGGTGATATCCCTTACTCTAAACCTCCTGGTCAATGCTTAGAAGAATTTGATATCTTTATTGTTAAGCAAGATAACTTTAATAAAAGGGTGCAAAATCATCTAATGGAAAACACTAGAGCTATTGTTGAGTTCAAAGATATTGTAGAAAGAACCTCTAATGATGTTAAAATGATTGTTAAACACTTTCAAATGGTTCAAAATCAAATAGATCAACTCGTTAAAGTGCAAAACGACTTGCTAGTTAATGCTGCTAAAGAAAAACATGCTTATGAAATTAGAACTAGAAGTGGTGCTGCTACCCAGGATCCTCTATATCCTGAGGGGCATCCCAAAAGAATTGAGCAGGATTCTCAACAAGCTAAAAATAGTGGTTCTACTCGTAAGAAAAGGAAAAAGGCACATAAAACTGTTGGGGATATACTTTCCGGGTATCCTCATAGTTCCTCACTGACCAGGTGGCCCACTTCGGGTTAGAGCTTTGCTTCACGGGCGGCCCAGTCAGGGAGAAAGATGGAGTCCAATCCGGCTACGGGAAGGCCCATAATACTTACCGACTTAGGCCCATGATGTTACTTGTAGTTCAAGATGTACTCTGTAACCGACTCTTAGACGTAGCCGGATAGATCTCTCTTGTAAACCCTAGGCCGGATATCTATATAAGTCGTCCTAGGGAGAGCCTTTAGGGCACACCTCAATAATCTACAATCTCAACTCGCACATGCGAAACCCTTGTAACCCATATTCCGTCTCTGCCGTATTACTGGATTGCTAGCAGGAGTAGGATCCGTCCAAAGCCGATGGATTCGAACCTAGGTAAACTTGTATTCTCACCGTCCCGGAACACTGTACGTCTCACACCCCTCTCTTCCGCACGCCTCGAGGACCCCCTCATGGCGTACTTGTGATCAATCCGACGACAGTTGGCGCCCACCATGGGGCAAGTGAGCTTCGGATCTGCATTCTGAGCGGAATCTGCAAAAATCGGAATCGGCGAGACTATCGCCGTCGGTCGCATCCTCTATGCCAGCGACGTCCCTCTCATCGTTATCAATGAGACTTGGATTCCGGCAAGGGAGGACGTGACTGCCTACACAATCATGTCTTTAGGTGAGATCGATGTTTACATCGGTTTCGCTAAACCTGCCCAACCCACCCCAGAGGTGATGATAGAGGCAGAAGAATTTTCTGGGTCCCCTTTGTCCGAGGAGGCGGCAGAGTTTTGGATCTCAAAAAACCCTAATCCCACCCAGCCCACACCAGTTGCGGAGATAGTGGAGAAACCCGAACCTGAAGAAGACCTAGCGGTCCACGTCGAATCTGGAGTGGATCTCCCTGGAAGAGCCAGATCCCAGATCGATCTACCCATGGAAGTCGAAATCCAGGAGGAGCATATCAACGACACTGATTCCGGCTCTGATGATGCCGGGACAGACATGCCTTTCCTAAGGTACACACTAAAACGCATGATACTGCAAGGTGAAAGCGTAGATGCAATCCTCGTGACCATCAAAAGTATCGATATGGCTGATCGTGAAAGCCACAAGTACCTCAGGAAGCACGCGTTGCACTTTGTCCGATACGTGGGATCCGGATCTGGCTCGGCCGATGCTGGAGAAAACACCGACTCGGTGCTGCAGGCAATTGGAACAGACGCCAACGTACCCGCATCCTCGGATGAGTCGATGACGTCAGCAGATTTCTGAAAGTTCTCCGTGGAATATGAAGAGGAGTATAACTCCAAAGCTGCAGAAGATGGAGAAGCCATGGATGAAGGATCCGGGGAACACTCTCCCAAAGCGCAGGATGACATGGATGTCGGAGATAATCCCGAAGTCCAAATGTCTGAAAGTACCGATCAGAGCTTGACTCCGGGAAACAGACCCAAAGCCGTCTTTGCTACCAGTGCTGCCAAGAAGGCAAAGAAGAAGAACAAGAAAAACAAGAGCCCGGCAAAAGACCCTCTGACATAGGAGGTGATTGCTGAGGAATACGAGGAAGACTCGGATGGAGCACTTATCCCAGACGAGCTAAAAAAAGAAGCATCGGTAGATGGACACGTGATCACTGAAGGTGCACGTAAACTCATAAATGTCGAATTAACCACACCTATCCCTACATCTGCAGAACTTACTGCAGATGAGCTGGACGAAAGGGCGCAAGCCCTAGAAGCGCATCGTCAACAACTCCTCGATGAAGCCAAAAACATCGAGGTGGAGAAGAAACGCATGTCAAACAAGGAATACATGTCTCGTCTACATCAGAAGACACGGAAGCGTCACATAGATGACAACCAATTCCCACGTGTCTGTGCTGTCCTTTTTGGAGATGAGATGGGGAAGCCATGGAAAGATAGCAACGGAGATTGGGTATACCCAACACCAGTAAAAAATACCATGGCAGCCCGAGAAATTCTATCGGCTAATCCAGGACCAGAGGAGATTCGTTTGGGTATCAAGCTACTCAACAAGGGACTGGAGCAGCAAAAGGTCGCCCTGTCCGGAAGTCAAAAACTGGTCTCGGATTCTGACCAGTGTTGCACAAATCTGGCATGGGCTGGCGTAAGATCCCATTACGTTCGGGCGCAGTACCATCACCCCGAACGCAGGAACCGGATCTTCAGGACAGCATCACAAAACTCCGTTTAACTGGAGCAACGTCGCCCCAGCGGCCGAGAAAGACGCCATCGCTGCCCTGAATCCGACGAACCCTCCCCGACGAGAATCTAAGGAACGAAGGGGAGAAGATAAAGAGAAACGTCGGGAGGAGGATCGTCAGAGAATGCCACCTCCTAGGCATGAGAACCGTCCGGCTGAGCCTCACCATGGTGGGAATGACGGATGAAGAAACGACGGAAACCATACCGGTACAAGCCGGCAGGGGGCTCGTCATAGTCAAGATGCTCCACCCTCTCCACCACACAGTCATCACAACAACTCCCATGGAGGGCAAGGAGGACGACATGGCGGAGGAGGTGGTGGCAGAAGCCGAAGTCTGGCTCCACGGCACCGCAGCCACAGCCGACAGTCGAGACGATCTCTATCCCCGAACGACGCAAGGCACAGGATCAACTCCAACATAGAGGCTCGGCGCTATGAAAACGATGACGTATACGTGGGCCCAAAATGCTTCGGGCCACGCATCAGAGCTACAAAATTCCTAGAAGGATTTGCTATCTCAAGACATATCGAAGCCTATGACGGCATTGCTCGTCCAGACACCTAGTTACATGATTTCTTCCAAGCTTGCTGCATTGCCAAAGGCGGAAACAGCCTGGTCGCAACCCGATATCTCCCACTTATGTTGCGGAAGACGGCATGGTCATGGCTCAATGAACTTCCAGCAAACACCATTCATAAATGGTATGATTTGCAAAGCGCGTTCTTTCGGAATTTCGAAGGCACATACCGGAGGCCCTGTACGGTTGGAGACCTACAGCGTTGCACCCAGAAAGCCGAAGAAACTTGCCAGGATTACCTCGAACAATGGATCGACACCAAGAACTCCTGCGAAGGAGTAAATGATCAAACTGCGATTGAAGCTTTCATCGCAGGTCTCCCTATTGGTTTACTGTAACATCGCTTGAAGTGTGACAAGGTTACTGATTTGGGAGAAATGATAGAAACAGCGAGCAAGTATGCAGATGCTGACGACGATGCAGAAGGACTACTCAATGCCCTAGCAGTGTCTCAGTCAGCAAAATAACCAAAGCAACAAGCTCAGAAGCGCAAAAATACCTCGGAAGAAAAACCCAACACGGAAACAGCGGTAGTTACTACTGTTTCTGGGTATGGAGGAAAAGGAGGACGTGGCGGAGGCCGCGGGCATGGCCGTGGGACATCAAGGGTCCAAGGTAGAGGAGAACAACAACCAGGCAAAACCTACTCTTGGGCCGACATTGCCAATAACCCATGTGTGCATCACTTAGACGCTAATGGGGGCTCGTCCCACACCAACGCTGAATGTCGTTTTAATGACGACATCAAGAGAGATGATACCGTAGGCTACAAAGCTAAGCGGAAGAAGGGAAAGAAAAATCTCAAAAAAGACAAAGAGACCAAGGAAGATTCCGACATGGAGGAACCTGATGCTTAAAATCCCAAGTCGGAAGGGAAGAAGACTTTTCCCACCAAGAAGGACACTTCTTTCACCTTCCTCGGATCTCAACCAGCAAAGGTCAAGAAAGTAGTTCTACACGAGCTCAATGCAACAGTTCTGGCTGTTCCCCAGTATCTGGACTGGTCGGAAGTGGCAATCACATGTGACCGCGATGATCATCCGCCTAAGTTACACAGGCGAGGAAAGTACGCCTTAATCGTCAACCCACTTATTGATGGTTATGGTTTCTCCAAGACCCTCGTGGATGGTGGTAGCAGCTTCAATATTCTCTATGTTGAAACGCTATGCCGGATGAAGATCTTGGAGACCCAGCTGAACCATAGCTCTGTGATTTTTCACGGAGTTGTCCCAAGAAGACAAGCTAATTCCCAAGAGATCAAGAAGAGCATAGATCCGTCCAAGATGCCCGCAACGAAGAAGGAGGTTACCAAGCCAAATCTGGAGTTCAAGGCATCAAAAGAGATGAAGAAAGCACCGTTGAAGGATGATGACCCCTCCAAGGTGACCCAGATAGGCGTAGGCCTAGATAGCGCATAGGAAAGCGCGCTCGTCAAGTTCCTCCAAGCAAATCAAGATATATTCGCATGGCAGCCGTCTAACATGACTGGAGTACCTAGGGAACTTGCCGAGCACTCTCTTAATGTAAACCCGAATGGTAAACCCGTCAAACAGTCCTTACGATGGTTTGGCGATGAAAAGCGTAAGGCAATAGCTAAGGAACTAGCACGGCTCGAGTTAGCCGGATTCATAGAAGAGGTCATCCACACTGAGTGGTCGGCCAATCCTGTAATGGTCCCTAAAAAGGACACCACTGATTTAAGGATGTGTGTTGATTATACTGCCTTGAACAAGGCTTGTCCAAAAGATCCGTTTGCTCTGCCTAGAATTGATCAAGTTATCGATTCTATGGCAGGCTCGGAACTCCTCTGTTTCTCGACGCATATTCTGGTTATCACCAAATCTGGATGAAGGAATCTGACAAAGTCTAATCTTCATTCATAACCCCCTTCGGAACCTTCTGTTTTGTTACGATTCCCTTTGGGCTAAAGAATGCAGGAGCTACGTACCAGCGCACGATGTAGCGTTGCCTCCACGACCAACTCGGACGCAATGTACATGCATACGTGGATGATATCGCGGTGATGTCCAAAAAGAAGGAAACACTCATTTCCGACTTGGAGGAAACGTTCGCCAATCTACGAAAATACAACATCATGCTTAACCCAAAGAAATGCTTCTTTGGAATACCAGCCGGAAAATTGTTAGGTTTCATCGTGTCTCAAAGAGGCATAGAGGTGAACCGCGACAAAATCAAGGCTATACTCAATATTTCCAGGCCAACTCGCCTGAAGGACGTACAAAGATTAACTATTTGCATTGCTGCGGTCAGTCGATTTTTTAGCCGGCTTGGTGAAAGAGCCGCACCATTATACAAACTCCTGAAGAACACCAAAGATTTTGTCTGGACTGACGAAGCTGAAGCTGCACTACAAGACCTGAAGAAAGTACTCTCATCTGCTCCTATCCTCGCAGCGCCGGAACCTCAGGAACTGATGTTGCTTTATATTGCTATGACAAATAAGGTTGTTAGTATTTTCATGGTGGTGGAGAGACCAGAGGAAAATCAGGAACACTTGCTGCAGCGTCTGACTTACTTTGTCAGCGAGGTCTTGACAGAATCAAAACAGCGATATCCGCACTATCAAAAGTTGGCTTACGGTGTTTTCCTAGCATCTCGTAAGTTACAACACTATTTTTAGGAGCATCCAATTACCGTGGTGAGCAAAGCTCCCATGAGAGACATAATCAACAACAGCGACGCCACAGGACGTGTCGCCAAATGGGGCATAGAGCTCTCAACTTTCGATATTGAGTATAAACCTCGGACAGCAATCAAATCCCAGATCCTTGCTGACTTTGTCGCTGATTGGACAGAGACAAAGGAGAACATGGTCCTCCCTGAGTCAGAATACTGGACCCTCTTTTTCGATGGGTCTAAGGCTCGAGGGGGCTCGAGGGCTGGAGTGGTGCTCAAATCACCCCAAGGAGATAAACTATTATACGTGTTGCAGATCCACTTCACAGCGACAAACAATATTGCCGAGTATGAAGCACTGCTGCATGGAATCCGGATTGCCAAGGATATTGGCATCCAACGTTTGATGTGTTATGGAGATTCGGATCTTGTTGCTCAGCAAGTCTCGGATATTTGTAATGCAAATAAGCACATGGCAGCATATAAAGCTGTCGTGGATGATCTATCTAAACCGTTCGAAGGGTTTGAAGTTCAACACATCCCTCGAGCAGAAAATGAGGATGCAGATGCACTATCTCGAATAGGCTCTGCGGGGAAAGAGGTCCTGGATGGCGCATTTTTAGAGCACCTCAAAGTTCCCTCGATAAAGGGAGTAGATGAGGAATGTCCGACCAAATCTGACTCACCTTTAATAGCAGTTCTGGCTATAATTCCCAACTGGACTCAACCCTACCTCGATTATTTGGTAGATGGCAAATTACCCGAAGACGAGGTGCTGATCCAGCAGATTATCCGACGAGCAAAAGCCTATACTATTGTTAAGGGTGAGCTCCATAAACGGAGTGTTTCTGGGGGTTTTCAGCGCTGTGTATCTCCGGAAGAAGGAGTGGAAATCTTAAAGGAAATCCACGAAGGAGAGTGTGGTCACCATGCTGCAGCCAAATCTTTAGTGGCAAAAGCTTTTCGACATGGATTTTTCTGGCTTACAGCTCAGGCAGATGCCGAACAATTAGTCAAGACATGCAAAGGCTGCCAAAAGTACGCCAAGCAAGCTCATGTTCCGGCTGATCAACTGCGAACAATACCTATAACATGGCCCTTTGCGGTCTGGGGGCTTGATATGGTAGGACCTTTTAAACGAGCTCCAAGTGGATTTACTCACCTCTTAGTGATGGTGGATAAATTCACCAAGTGGATCGAGGCTAAACCTATCACTACTTGTGATGGAGCAACAGCCAAAAGATTTGTCGAGGATGTTATAATCCGGTATGGTTATCCGCATAGCATTATCACGGACAATGGGAGTAACTTTTCTATGGGAAAACTGGCCGAATTCTGCGATGAGCAAAATATCCGGCTTGACATTGCGTCAGTCGCACATCCACAGGCCAACGGACAAGTCGAAAGAGCAAATGGTTTAATTCTACAAGGCTTGAAACCAAGACTCGAAGCACCACTATGACGTGCTGCAGGGGCTTGGGCAGAGGAATTACTCTCTGTAATTTGGAGTTTACGAACAACTCCGAACAGGTCAACAGGATACACACCTTTCTTCTTGGTCTATGGAACAGAAGCAGTTCTTCCTAGTGATTTAATTCATACTTCTCCAAGAGTGGCCGCGTATATCGAAGAGGATGCCGAGATTTCTCGACAAAATGATCTCGACTTAGTCGAAGAAGTTCACGTCGTTGCTGAAATGAGATCTATAGCCTATCAGCAGAAGTTACGCAAGTATCATAGTCAGAGAGTCCGAAATAGATCTTTCAATAAAGGTGATTTGGTTCTCCGGCTTGTGCAACAAAGAAAGCACAAACTTTCCCCAGTATGGGAAGGGCCCTTTTTAGTTAGTCGAGTATTGCACAATGGATTGTACTACTTAACTGACATGAGGCCAGTCAAAGAAAGACCTTCTACTAAGAAGAGAAAGAGAGCTGGGGGCAGTACAAATCCGGATGAGTTAGACAGACCGTGGAATATTGCTCAGCTACGTCCTTTATATTCTTAGTTTATCCTTCTTTGTAATCATACATATGTACATGTTCTGTGAGAAATAAAAGTGTTGGTTACCTTAAGTTTTTTCTGAGAAGTTCTTAAAACCATCTTATTTCCGAATGATCATGTCATAGTCGAAAATCCCAGAATGCTTGAAAGTACTTTATGCTCATGTTTGTTCTGGTCTAGATTTCCGATTCTAAAACTGCTACCTTCGGGTATAATTCTAAAATTTCTAGTCTTTACTTTGGTTATTTGTCTGATTGCTAGATGCAGGCATTTTCCGAGTAGTGAATTGTTGGTACTGGAAGCCGGCTTTGTTTCCGAGTTTAAACTGGTTTAGGAATTGAGCTCCGTTGCTCGGCAAAGTTTCCAGCTGAAGGTTTAGCCGGCTCACGGAAGGGACGAGGCGGAAAGCCAGATAAACAATAAGTAGAGACGAAAAAATACAAGTGCTTATGTAAACATTTCGGGCACGCAAAAAGTTTAAGGTCAAAACTGCTGAATAGATCAAAAGCTTAGCACTTGCAAAGATAAATAGTACTTAATATTTACAATCGCATCAGGTTTTTTCCGGAATAATACATAAATTTCTGGTCTATGATGCAGGAGGAGATGAAGGATCTGCCGGCTCGCTGGTCACTCCGCCTTGATATCTTTCCGAGATGTCCGCATCCGAGTTGGTGCGTTCATCGTCGGAAACTTCTTCGGCTTCTTCTGCAGGAGGAGGCGGAGTAGCCATGTAGGTGAAGAACGGGATCTCATAGCTGGTCAGATCAGCTACGTGGCACCCGTATCCGGCGCAGGAGTGCATGATAGCTTGAAGGTCTTGCTCCTGGCCGTCTTCGTCCACCTTGTAGTACCATCTGGTCACTTGCCATATCTCCATGTTTCCATGGTGGCTCATGACCATGGTGAGAGCGTTCTGCGCAGCAGTCCGCGCGTAGGACATCCCCTTGGCCCTGTCCCGCACCTCAAAATCCGACATGCTTGGCATGTCCGGAATCCTGAGAGACTCGCCAATGTCCTCAAGGGACTGGCGGTAGTCATGAAGAAGATCACCGACTTGGGTAAGCCGGTCAGTGCGGGGCTCGGACGAGGAAGAGTCCGTCAACTTCAGAGGACCTATACACAAAACAAGTCAAGAAAAACCGACATTGATAGAAGTCGAAGAAAATATAAGTCAGAGAGGTGGAACGTACCAAAAATGACGTCGTCAATCTTGGTCTTCTCCTCCCGGAGACTCTGGAGTTCAGCCCGGAGCGCCTGGGATATGTCCTTCTCTCTGCCAAGCTCATTCTTGAGGTCCGAGATTATTTTATCTTGAGCAGCAATCTTGCGATCACGCTCATCAGTGGCCGTGGAGGAGGATTCAAGGACTTGAGCTATGCTCTTTTCATGATCTGCCTTGAGCTTATCCAGCTCTTGGCGAAGTCCCTTGTTCTCCACCACCAGGGTCTTGAGGTTCTCGGCCTCTTCAATCATAGCGATGGATTGTTTCGCTAGCGC
The DNA here is from genome assembly GCA_916181665.1 of Avena sativa. Taxonomy (NCBI): domain Eukaryota; kingdom Viridiplantae; phylum Streptophyta; class Magnoliopsida; order Poales; family Poaceae; genus Avena; species Avena sativa. Next base: position 421,723,654 of record OV702287.1, on the reverse strand, counting down.
TATAAGACAAAAAAGAACAACAAGTTCAGAAAAAATCGACATTGGAAAAAGCAAAGACAAGGTTTGAATCTCGGAATATTTACCTTCGGCTTCATCCTTGGCTACTTTGAGCTCAGCATTTTTAAGCCGGAGAGCTTTGATCTCTCTCCACTTATCACAGACATTGGCCAATAATTACTGGTTATAGGAACATACTTTCTGTAAGTCAGAATACCCAAAGTCAGAAAGCTACTTAAGACTCAGGCTAATATTTTTGCTAAATATCAGCACGAGCCTTGGGGGCTACACTAGTTTGCTCTTTGGCATCCTAATAAAGCATAAACTCGGATTCTATATCCTACTTCATGCTTGGGGGCTAGATGATATGATATAACATAATAGAAAAAACAAGAGTTGGAATTCCGACTTACATATTGCTTGCGGGTGAGTTTATCTAAACCCGCGTTCACTTCAGCGGCCACCTTCTCGGCAAGAGTAAGAGGGATCACTGGGGCTGTTGGAAGCTTGCCAGTCCTAATCCTCTCGTCGCGAAGGCGGACTTGAGTGAGAAGGTCAGAGAACTTGACATCCTCTGCTTCTTGCGCTTCCTCCTCGGGGGATAAATGGCTTTTATCCAGGATTTGCCTGGCTAGCCGCTGGATCTCCTCTTCAGATTTCCAGGTCAGGCCAAAATTGGCAAGACCCGGATTATTGACGAGATTTTCGGCGAAGACTTCAGCCGAGGGATCATTACTCGAAGAGGGTTCACCATTATCTTGAGCTGATGCACTCACGGTGATGTCAGTTTGCGACCCAAGGATCGCAGGCTCTGTTTGAAGAGCCGGATCTTCTGTAGCATCCGACGAGATAACCGGAGTTGCAGAAGGTTGAGGGGCCGGAGTCGGAGGAGCCACGGCAGGCGAAGCTATGGTAAGCTTCGTCTGGCGTAAGGGCTTCGAAGAAATCCCTTTCCCCTTGCCCTTGATGATCGATTTTGCTCTGAGAAGGTAACAAAGTCGGAAACGTTACATCTCGGAAAGAAGTTTGAGTAAAGTACAAAAACGGAAAAGTTGTGACTGAAAGGATACCTCTTCACGACAGGCACCTCCTTTGTGCCAACCGCTACTGTTGGAGCTTTGCGCTTCTTGAGTGCAAGATCCGGCAGTGGAACTACTTCCACCTCTTGAGAGAACTCCAGAGGGTATCCTTCGAGCGGAGCAAGTTTCGACTCGGGGATGTCAGCAAGCTGAAAACAAGAAAACATATCAGTGTTGAAATATAACTCGAAGATAGAAACACATAAAAGATGTGATGATGAAAGCTTACCGGCACCACGGGGTTTTCCATTGTGTGCATGTCCAGAGAAACCTCCGGAATCCGTCTTTTGATCCGCTCCTTGATCAGCCACTTGATTTGGCCTATGTAGCCTTGAGTGGTGTAGGCTTTGGGGCTGATGCGGAGGGAGTCGGTTAGAGAAGACGTGATGGAGTGCATCAGTCTATCCCCGTGGTACCGAAGTGGTTGGATCCGACGTGAGACCCAGCACTGGACCAAGTCGGATCCCTTCAGACCACTGTGCTTGATCAGATATTCAATCCGCCTCTTAGCGAGGATCAGATCATCAGTGAGAGCCGGAGCAGCCTCGTCCCAGGAAGGCTAGGCCGTGGCGGCTCCGTCGACAAAAGCCGGCAAAGCAGTAGCTTTGCCGGGAGCCAGAATATCCCTATGGTAGAAAAAAGTGGCTGGCCATTGTTTGACCGAGTCACTAGCAGAAATTTTGGGATATGCCCGGTCTCGTCTAAGAGAAAAACTAATGGTGTCGGTGATGTAAGGAACACCGGCAGTGATGGAATTCCTCCGGACATGGAAATAAAACCGGAAGATAAGCAAACTCGGCCTAATGCCGAGAAAGCCCTCGCAAAGCGCAGCATATACGCTCATTTCTAGAAGTGAATTGGGAGGAAGATTGTGGAGTTGAACTCCATAGTGATCTATCACCTCGGAGAAGAACTCCGAGGGAGGAAAAGACAGACCTCGGTCCAGATGGGTGCCCAAGTGGACTCGCTCGCCCTCGTGTGGGTTGGGGACGGTTTTTCCGGAGCCGCTCCGCTAGTCGTCGGTGATGAGAAGCCCCTCCTTCTCCATGTTCTTGAAGCCTGCTTCGTCAAGGGCGCAGGGGATCCAGATTCCCCTGTAGCTTTCTTTCTCTGTTGCAGCTTTCGCCTTCGCCGCTGCCGCTGCTACCGCCAAATCGGAGGAAGAAGATGATGAAGCCATTGTCTCCGGTGAGAGGGTGACTTTAAAGGGGCGGCGCTGGGAGTTTGAGTGGGGGGAGGACGAGGAGGCTCTGTGTGCGCTGGAAGATTGGGAAGGAAGGAAACGACAAAGGAATGGTGGAAAGGAGAACAAGAAATCTGAACTCCTTATATCCACCTACCTGCGCCAAGATTCTTGCAAACGCTACAGTGCAACCACCACGTGTCGTGGAAACAACTGGGAAGGACCCGCGCGATGATTGCGTCGCCTCGATCTCCATGCACGCATTGAAACGGCGCCTCGGTTCTGCGGACCGCGGACCCACCAACGGTCGTGCCGACGGAACGCAGATGACGTGACTTGACCATGCTTGTGTCAGGTGGCGTTAGAGACCAAGTTCCAGCTTAGTTTAAAAACGAGCTGGAAAATCCGAGTAACCTACTGATAAGTCCGTCTTATTTTTAAGACCCGGATCATATCTTTTGTTGTGAAGTTTCAGGAAACCTTCAAGATTCTGCAAGCCGAAGATCAAGCTAGACGATGATAAATCCGACTTTGGATCTTGGAGGCCTCCGGGGGCTGCTATTGGGGATATACTTTCCGGGTATCCTCACAGTTCGTCACTGACCAGGGTGGCCCACTTCGGGTTAGAGCTTTGCTTCATGGGCGGCCCAGTCAGGGAAGGCCCAGAAGACTTACCGACTTAGGCCCATGATATTACTTGTAGTTCAAGATGTACTCTGTAACCGACTCTTAGACGTAGCCGGATAGATCTCTCTTGTAAACCCTAGGCCGGATATCTATATAAGCCGTCCTAGGGAGAGCCTTTAGGGCACACCTCAATAGTCTACAATCTCAACTCGCACAGGCGAAACCCTTGTAACCCATATTCTGGCTCTGCCGTATTACTGGATTGCTAGCAGGAGTAGGATCCGTCCAAAGCCGGCGGATTCGAACCTGGGTAAACTTGTGTGCTCACCGTCCCGAAACACCGTACGTCTCACACCCCTCTCTTCCGCACGCCTCGAGGACCCCCTCATGGTGTACTTGTCATCAATCCGACGACAAAAACTATTGTAGAACCCTCTGAACCTGCTATAGATCCTTATAGTATATCTATCTCTGATGCTGAAACTGAAAGTGGTAATGAAGAAAATGTTGTTCCTAATGAAGAAAAAGTTGAAGAAGAACGTGAAAACCACACTAAGAATACTAAATACACCAAAGAAGATTTTATTGCTAAGAAACATGGTAGTGAAAGAGAACCTTGGGTACAAAAACCTATGCCTTTCCCTGATAAGAAACACAAGTCAAAGGAAGATGAACACTATAATAAGTTTTGTGAGTGGATGAAACTCTTATTCTTGCAAATTCCTTTGACTGATGCTATTAAATTGCCTCCTTACTCAAAGTATATGAAGGATATTGTCTCGAATAAAAGGAAGATCCCCAATGAAGAAATTTCTACTTTGCTTGCTAATTATTCCTTTAATGGTAAGGTTCCTAAGAAACTTGGAGACCCAGGGATTCCAACTATCCCTTGCTCTATTAAGAACAGTTATGTTAGAACTGCTTTGTGTGATTTGGGAGCTACAGTTAGCGTTATGCCTTTCTCTCTCTATAAGAGGCTTCAACTTGAAAAATTAATACCAACTGATATATCTTTGCAAATGGCTGATAAATCTACCACTATTCCCGTTGGTATATGTGAGGATGTACCTGTTCAGGTGGCTCACAACTGCTTGATATTAACTGATTTTGTTGTGCTTGAAATGCCCGAAGATGAAAATATGTCTATTATTCTTGGGAGACCTTTTCTTAATACTACAGGAGCTGTTATTAATTGTAATCAAGGAAAAGTGACCTTCAATGTTAATGACAAGGAACATACTGTCTATTTCCCCAAGAAGATTGAAAGGACTTATGGTTTGAATTCAATTGAACATGTTGAAGAAATTCAAGTTGGAGAAATATATTGTCCCATACCAAGAGAAAAATTTGAAACTATTATGATTGGGACCATTGCTATCAAGGTTGAGGGTAACATAATCATTAGTGGAGTACAAAGTTTTGTCTCATATGCAATTGTTTTGGTAGCAAGACTTGATCAACCTTGTTAACAAAAGGATTCCATTGAACAAAACAATGTTTTCATTATGATTATCTCCGTTTATTTCTATCCTTTGCATTTTAGTTTTTGCTTTCGTTTAGTTTTCTTTTTGTTGCTAGTTGCTTGCATGTTAGAACTTCTGTAGTTCTAGCCTTGTTTTGTCCTTGCATCATGTTTCCAAAAGAAAAAAATCTGTCTATCAGAAAAATCATTCTTCTATTTCTGAAAAATGCCCAAAAATAAAGTGTCTCGAAAAATTCCAGAAAATTCTTATTAAATTTTTACGTGAAAAAGGGGCAGAGGAGTACCTGGGAGGTACCAGGGGGGCCCACCAGGCAGGCACACCACATGGTGGCGCGGCCAGCCTTGGGTGGCGCCATGCCCTGGTGTGGGCCACCCTAGCCCCCCACTAACTCTCTCACCTGCCACTTTCTTCTCTCTCCCGAGTAAGCTCTAGTTCATATCTCAAAATCGCGTTCTTGCTGTGCTTGCTCTCGATTTTTTCGATCTCCTTGCTCAGCCCATCTTTCTTGCTGAAGTTTGGAGCAATTGTTCCCTGGTATGTGACTCCTCCCCTTGTCCAAGTAGATTTGTGTTTAGTGGATTATATGTTGAGTATTTTGCTACTGTAGGTGACTGGTTATGAGGGCTTATAAGCTTGTTTGATGCTTAGAGATGTAGTTTTGATGCATGTTTAGGCCTCTTGCAAGTCCCTATGAGTAGAATCCTTCATTATATTTACTTTGCAATCACTTGTTTAATAGGTGTTTAAATTTCAGAATAGAAGATGAGTGAACACCACCTAAACCAACATGAGATTTGGGTGCCTGAGGTCATGAAGGTCCACCAGGAGGAGGAAGTTTTTCCCTCCATTTATCCATGCTCTGAGTTCATGAGAGCTACAGGAATTCTACAAGATTTCCACACTTTGGTTTCAAATGCAGGGTTAGAGCACTTTTTGGAAGATGAACCTTGTGAATTTGTGAAGCAAACCATGTCTGTGGTGCAGGACTTTCAATTTAGTCACTCTTTACCTAACCCCATGGTTCATTCCAAAATTTACAATATAGCTGTCGACCTTTCTTTTGATGATTTTTGTGCAGCTATTAAGGTACCTCAATGGGGATCATGTAGAAAGATTAAGGAGAGACCTGAACTACTCATGGAATTATATGCAGAAATTTGCCAGGGGAGTAACTTCTCGAAGGAGAGTGGAAAAATCCGTAACATTCATTTTCCCTCCATTCGCTACTTTGCCTACTGACATGGGTATGCCCAATAGGCACTTGACTACAGCCTACCTGGTGCGGCTCGACGGAAGGCCCACTCGACGAATTGCCAAGGTCCATGACACCTCTGACGGTTTGACTGATATGAAGCCCATATGGACACGGACTCCCAAACGCACAAGACAAGGAAATCTCAATACTAGAGTTTGAATCTAACTTGTAACCAACTCGTATTGGTACATGAGACCTAGCCTCCCCATATATAAAGGCTAGCAGGGTCCAACGAGGAGGACACGCTATGCCACCATAGATCTAGACATCGCGACTCCCACAATAGATAATAGATCTAGACGCTGCAATCGACAATAGATAGATCTACGATCTCTCATACGCCAGATCCAATTTGCGCGACACCGCCATCGGCGACCTTGTAATCCTTCGGATCATCATCAATCAAGAGCAGACAAGTAGGAGTAGGGTCCTCTACGAGGCCTGAACCTAGGTAAACCTTGCGTCCCTGTGTGCTTGTTTGCTAGTCGTACCGAGATCTCCAGCACTCTTGTCTTCTCCAAAACCCAAGTCCATAACAATGGGTATTGATGAGTTAAACCCTCGTCAATTGGTGCCGTCTGTGGGAACTGGGAGCGCTGATGTTGCGATCTCGACGGCCCCATCACTCGTAATCTACGATTCGCTGATCTCTAGGGAGCATATCTATATCAACTACACGCCATGGCCAGCCGAGTTCGACAAAAATTGGAGCCAGCCTGCTTCAGGAGGCCAATCGGATCTACGATCACGCGGTCAATCGGATCTTTGTCAGGTGGAGCACACGAGTTACAGCATGAACTAAAAGCTTGATGGACACATTCCAGTTTCGAGACGGTCTAATTATTTGGATTGAAGAAAAAAGAGCACGTATCAGATTGCCCGTGCAGCCAGATCAAATCGTGACTCAGTATCCACTCCTGATACTTCACGTGAAATCCAAGGAATAATTAAATCCAAGCAAGCAGCGTGAAACAGTGTGTGTACTATGTTGAGGCCTAGGTCTATTTCCTTGGTTGATCGTACGAAAGGAACAAAAAAAGAAGAGAAGGAATCAATCAAAGCTGGCCATACGACATGGAGACAACTACACCCACCGCGACAACAACGTCTACCACCCGACCCCGGCCGCGGCATCGACCATGTCCACCACTTCGACTCGGCCATCGAGGCGCGGGCTCAACCCCCACGGAGAGCCTCTCTCGGGATTCAGATTTCATCAACTCCGACCATTCACCGATGCGCCATTCGCCGCCGCGTCGAGTCCCTCCAAATAAAAATCCGACGACTCCAGCCTACACGTCTACTCTGGCCTCCACGTCGACTCCGACCACTACGTTGAATACATGTCCATTGCGTTGGCTCTACACTCGAGGGCTCCTTCGACTCCGATGAACCTCTATGGCCTTCGACTGCGGCGACCCACTAAAATCTTCGGTTGGGGCAACTCGCTACCGCCATCAGCATCGGCGACCCACTGTCGCGTCGACTCTGGTCCGCCGCATCGGCTCTCGAACACCGCCTCGACTACATCGACAACATCGAATCTACACTCAGGGGCTCCGTCGACTCCGTCGCAAGGCCCGTTACCTCCTTCGGCTATGGTGACTCACTACGGTCTCCGACTTCGCCCATCTACTGAGTCTTCGACTCCATCACGCGACTCGCTGCAGTCTTCAGTTGCGGTCTTCGGGTGAGGTGACTCAATACAGTCTTCGACTGTTGTGGCCTGTTACAGTCTTCATATACGACAATTCGTCATCACCACGCGACTCTGATCCGCCGCGTCGACTACGTCCGCCGCATGACTCGCTGCCATGTCAACTCTAGTCTTCGACTCTAGTGATTCGCTACGATATTCGACTCGGGGGCTTGGGGGCTCCCTCCTTCTCCAAAACCCAAGTCCATAACAATGGGCATTGATGATTTAAACCCTCGTCACCTACTTTATTGCCAAGTGTGTTCTTGCTAGGAAAACTGCCAATAAGTTATCTTCGTTTGAACTAGCATTTATCTCTACTGCTGTTAAATGAGATAGGTCTTACAACTTAGGTGCTTTGATAGCTTTCCGTCTTGCTGCTAACCATGAGAAAGGTGGAACTTGTGGAGGCCTTATTGCTTCTCGTTTACTAGCATTGCATGGTTTAGTGCCTCATCATCTAGATCTACAGTTCCCCATAGAGAGGCTTGATCTTAATTCCATGATACAGCATAAATTTGTTTCCTTGTGGGCTAGTATGAGTGAGTTATCTTATGGAATAACCTTTCTCAAAGCTGGTTGGAGAAAGAGCAAGTCCGAGCGTGTTGTTCTTTTGCCTACACCTGTTTTGTTTAACCTTGATAACAGGGAAGGATGGTCCCTCACTGAGGAGGAGCTTGACACGTACTTGGGAGAGCTCTCCCAACTAGAGCAGGACACTAGAAGGGAGGTCACGGATGATTCGGTTCAGCCCTCGAATGAGGGAGAGTCTTCATATCAGCAGCCTACTTATGATTGGGGAGCTTCTTCTTCTTCTCATGGGCACAGCTACGACCATTCTTACCAAGATCCACCCGCTTGGAACCCCTATTCGTACATGGATTGATACCCACTTAGGCCAAAAGCCTAAGCTTGGGGGGAGGTACGCCGACACCGCACTCATCTTCATGTCATGTTGCGTCGGTACTTTGTATATTCATGTTTTCGTTATCTTTTTAGTTTTCGTTCTTCTTTGCTTTTTCTTTCTAAAAACACAAAAAGACCAAAAATATTTCTATTGTTCCTCTTTGGTTTGCTTCTTCTTTTTGCCTTGGTTTGCTTTTCCCTTTTTGCTTTGTTTGAACTATTCGAAAAACCCAAAAATATTTTGCTTTGCTTGTTTTTATCTTTTGGTTCTTGTTTAAAAATCAAAAACACCAAAAATATTTGTCGTTCTTCTTTGGTTTTTGCGAGTTTGCTATAGGGTTTGGCAGTCCTCAATGGATGTTGGTTTCATATTATTATTCAAGCCACACAAGTGAAGAGCACTAATGAGGATCAATGACAACTTGAGGCGTGGTAAGAGACCGGTAACGAACTCTATTTGTTTTCATTTTTGTACATATACTCATCACTGTGGGATTGCTTAGTCTGTTCAAGTAGGGTGTATGTTATCTTTGGATGCTTAGTAGTTCTTCCTTTCTTATGATTAGCTCCAGCTCGCTAATAGTTTGTAGCATGTCTTATGAATGTTTGCTTGCATTGCTCTATTCATAAATTGGTATGACACCGCAGTATCCTCCTCTGAATGTTTCATTTGAATTGACTTGGCACATGCTCACGCATGCACAGGACTGTGATAATCAGTTAAGCCTTGATGAATTATTTTGCCTTGAGGATCTTGAATCACTTTCATGCCATGAGTAGTCCTGTTTTGTTGCAAGCATGATAATGACAGCTATTTCGCTCTCGTTTGTCGCTCCCTCACTATTGCTAGCCTTCACTCCCACTGAGTGTTTTACTCATGTTTCCAACCCCCTTAAACCAAATATTTCCAAAGTGTCCACCATACCTACCCATTAGCATCATTTGCTACTTGCATGCATATTCACTATGCCTTGTTTTCTTACGAATAAAATGTTTGCTTGTTATGAGAAAGTTAGTTAGTAAAGCTCTCACGAACTTGATGGCACACTTTATTTCATGCACTTAATAAACCTGAACCATTGTGAACTCTCCATGAAAGTTATATGCTTGCAAATTATAGGCTAGGGATTAGCTGAACCGTGCTGTCATGGGGAACGCTTTCAACACTTGTAAATATATACCTAGTTGATACCTTGCTCTTTTGTTTGCGGATGTCGTCGGTGTGAAATAAAAGGGGAGTTTGTAAGTCCATGGAGTTATGTATGTGTATTAGAGAAATGCCTGGGCCGCTGGTCTAATCCATGCTGACATGGTGGAAACCTGCAGCGTAACCATAATGATATCTATGAAGCATTCTTCTTATAAAAAAAGAGAGATAGCTATTGAGAAAAAGAAAAAAAGGGAGAGATTTATGAAAAGAGGAAAGAGAGAAAAAAGCACCATTTTCCCATGGTAAATAAGAAGATTGCTGAGATACTCATTGTCTGCTTGCCTTGTCATTTTGATATGGGGATTCTTCCGTATCATCGGGCAAGGTGGACCGCGTTGGCGGTTCTCAATGATACGCACATACTTACGATGACAAGAACTTACCGGTAACTAAAGTTGAGTAGCACGAGGAGCGGCCCTCGTACTCAAGGGACTTGGGATTTTTAGTCTATAGTCTGTCAAGCATATAACTCAGATTGGACCTCACTTTCACCTTAACCACATTAAAGATGCTTTTGACAGGGGCAATGAGAGCTCAAAGCTAATGAGTACCATACTTTCAGCATTTGGAAGCCTTTCAAATTATTCAAAACCTTTTTCTTTACTTGTTGAGTCTCCACATATTCTTTGAGCACCTTCTTGAGAGCATAGTTGTCATTCTTTGTGTTTGTTCCATTACTTGATTATTTGTGTTATGACTTTGATGCTTGTATCCTTGATATATTTACTTCTAGTCATCACTTGAACTTCAGAGGTGCCTTGGCATTCATAATCAAAGGAAAGCGAGATACCACTCTATCATACCTTTTTATGAGCATTGTAATGTTGCTTATGTTTGTGCTTCATGCTACTTATTATTCTTGAGTTGGGATCTCTTCATAGCTTGCAAAGATTATTAAGTAGACTTGGTTGCGTACTCTTTATTATGAATTGTCCAAGTAGTTGATCACATTGCTGAGAATATTTACATCATATGAAGCAAATGTGTTCGTGAAAGTTCTTTTATCGCACTCAGTTTTCAACTGAATTGCTTGAGGACAAGCAATAAGCTAAGCTTGGGGGGAGTTGATACGTCCAAAACATATCTACTTTCCCGAACAGTTTTGCTATTGTTTCTCCTCTAAACTTGTGTGATTTGAATGCAACTAACGCGGACTGACGCTGTTTTCAGCAGAATTGCCTTGGTGTCTACTTTTTGTGCATAAAACCAACTATCAGGAAAAATCCTGGAAAATATGCCAAAAATACTATTTCAGCAGAAGACTCCGGGAGCCAGAATACGAGACAGAGAAGAGCCAGGGGTGGCCACACCACCTGGTGGCGCGGGCCAGGCCAGGCCGCGCCAGGGGGTGGTGTGGGCCCCCCAGGCACCCCCTCGGCCTCTCTCTTCGCCTATAAGGAGCCTTCTGACCGAAAAACTCTGAGGGGTTCGACGTTTTCCCAGAAGACGTTCCGCTCCGCCGCCACCACCAGATTCCACGAAACAGCACCAGAAACTCCGTTCTGGCACCCTGCTAGGATGGGGATTGGAGGAGATCATCGCCATCATCATCACCATCGCTTCTCCATGGACCATCCAAGTTTCCCCCATCTATGAGTGAGTAATCCCCCGCTGTAGGCTATGGGGATGGTAGGGATTGGATGAGATCATTCATGTAATGGCATCAGATTGTTAGGGCATGGTGCCTAGTATCTTTTATTACTGCTTTATGACTTTGTTGCGACTTGTTGTGCTTAATGCTTGTCACTAGGGCCCGAGTGCCATGATTTCAGATCTGAACATGTTATTGATTCATTATGATAGTATTGTTTTTGGTCTTATCTACAAGTTGTATACACATGTTGTTGTCCGGAACCAATGGCCCCGAAGTGACAGAAATCGGGATAACCAGAAGGGAATGGCTTTGATGTGAGGATCACATGTGTTCACGGAGTGTTAATGCTTTGCTCTGGTGCTCTATTAAAAGGAGCACCTTAAGTGCCAGTAGTTCCCTAGAGGCCCCGACGCAAACGGGCTGGCAGGACAAAATATGTTGTGCAAGTTCTCCTTTGGTTACTACTGTCTTTACTTTACTACTGCTGCTACTTTGCTATTCCTACTACAAAACTGTTGCTACTGATAAACTGCTGTGAGCAAGATTGTTTCCAGGTGCAGCTGAATTGACAACTCAGTTGTTAAGGCTTATAAATATTCTTTGCCTCCCCTTGTGTCGAATCAATAAATTGGGTTTCACTTCCCTCGAAAATACTGCGATACACCCCCTATACTTGAGGGTCATCACACACATCCAATGACACTGGTGGATCCTTATGTGGTTCATGAAAAGAATAGACATGTAGTGACACCGGTGGATCCTTATGTGGTTTGTCTAGAGGAACACACATGCAATGACACCGGGTGTGGTTCATGAAAAGAACAGACATGCAATGACATATGTGGTTTGCTTAGAAGAACACACATGCAATGACACTAGGTGTGGTTCCTGAAAAGAACAGACATGCAATGACACTGATGGATCCTTATGTGGTTTGTTTAGAGGAACATACATGCAATGACATTGGGTGTGGTTCATGAGAAGAACACACATCTAATGACACTGGTGGACTCTAGTTGTGGTTCATGAAAAGAACAGACATGCAATGACACTAGTGGGTCCATATGTGGTTTGTCTAGAGGAACACACATAAAATGACACTGGGTGTGGTTCATGAAAATAACATACATGCAATGACACTTGTGGATCCATGTGTGGTTTGTGAGAAGAACAGACATGCAATGACACTAGCTGTGATTCATGAAAAGAACAGACATGCAATGACACTGGTGGATCCATGTGTGGTTCATGAGAAGAACACACATCCAATGACACAGGTGGATCCTTATGTTTTTCATGAAAAGAACAGACATGCAGTGACACCGGTGGATCCTTATGTGGTTTGTCTAGAGGAACACACATGTAATGACACTGGGTGTGGTTCATGAAAAGAACATACATGCAATGACACTGGGTGTGGTTCATGAAAAGAACAGACATGCAATGACACTGGTGGATCCATGTGTGGTTTATGAGAAGAACACACATCCAATCACATTGGGTGGATCCTTATTTGGTTTGTCTAGAGGAACACACATGCAATGACACTAGGTGTGGTTCATTAAAAGAACAGACGTGCAATGACACTGGTGGATCATTATGTGGTTTGTGAGAAGAACATACATGCAATAACACTGGTGGATCCTTATATGGTTCATGAAAATAACAGACATGCAATGACACTGGTGGATCCTTATGTGGTTCATGAAAAGAATAGACATGCAATGACATTGGTGTGGTTCATGAAAAGAACAGACATGCAATGACACCGGTGGATACATGTGTGGTTTATGGAAGTAACAGACATGCAATGACTCTAGTTGTGATTCATGAAAAGAATAGACATGCAATGACACCGGTGGATCCATGTGTGGTTCATGATAAGAACTCACATCCAATGACATTGGTGGATCCTTATGTGGTTCATGAATAGAACAGACATGCAGTGACACCGGTGGATCCTTATGTGGTTTGTCTAGAGGAACACACATGCAATGACACCGGGTGTGGTTCATGAAAAGAACAGACATACAATGACTTATGAGGTTTGTTTAGAAAAACACACATGCAATGACACTGGGTGTGGTTCATGAAAAGAACATACATGCAATGACACTGGTGGATCCTTGTGTGGTTTGTTTAGAGGAACACACATGCAATGACACTGGGTGTGGTTCATGCAGAGAACAGACATGCAATGACACTGGTGGATCCTTATGTGGTTTGTTTAGAGGAACACACATGCAATGACACTGGTGGATTCCTAAGGTGGTTTGTCTAGAGGAACACACATGCAATGACTCTAGCTGTGGTTCATGAAAAGAACAGACATGCAATGACACTGGTGGATCCATGCGTGGTTCATGAGAAGAACACACATCCAATGACACTGGTGGATCCTTATGTGGTTTGTTTAGAAGAACACACATGCAATGACACTAGGTGGATCCTTATGTGGTTTGTGAAAAGAACAAACATGCAATGACAATGGTTGTGATTCATGAAAAGAACAGTCATGCAATGACACTAGTGGATCCATATGTGGTATGTCTGGAGGAACAAACATGCAATCACACTAGGTGTGGTTCATGAAAAGAACACACATCCAATGACACTGGTCGATCCTTATGTGGTCCATGAAAAGAACAGACATGCAGTGACTCTAGCTGTGATTCATGAAAAGAACAGACATGCAATGACACTAGGTGTGGTTCTTGCAAAGAACACACATCCAATGACACTGGTGGATCCTTATGTGGTTCATGAAAAGAACAGACATGCAGTGAAACTGGTGGCCTTATGTGGTTTCTCTAGAGGAACACACATGCAATGACACCGGGTGTGGTTCATGAAAATAACAGACATGCAATGACTAATGTGGTTTGTTTAGAAGAACACACATGCAATGACACTGGGTGTGGTTCACGAAAAGAACAGACATGCAATGCCATTGATGGATCCTTATGTGGTGTGTTTAGAGGAACAGACATGCAATCACATTGGGTGTGGTTCATGAAAAGAACACACATACAATGACACCGGTGGATCCTTATGTGGTTTGTCTAGAGAAACACACATGCAATGACACCGGGTGTGGTTCATGAAAAGAGCAGACATGCAATGACTTATGTGGTTTGTTTAGAAGAACACACATGCAATGACACTAGGTGTGGTTCATGAAAGCAACAGACATGCAGTAACACAGGTGGATCCTTATGTGGTTTGTCTAGAGGAACAGACATGCAATGACACTGGGTTTGGTTCATGAAAAGAACATACATGCAATCAAACTAGTGGATCCTTATGTGGTTTGTGAAAAGAACAGACGTGCAATGACACTGGTGGATCCTTATGTGTTTCATGAAAATAACTGACATGCAATGACACCGGGTGTGGTTCATGAAAAGAACAGACATGCAATGACACTAGTGGATCCATATGTGGTTCAAGAAAAGAACTGACTGTAGGGGTTCGTAGCATGGAAAACAAAAATTTTCTATCGCATACAAACAAACAAGCCAAGATCTATCTACTAGATTGTAGCAACGAGTCGATGGAATAACTCACCCTCGAAGATTCCAAAGTGTTTAACGAGAGCAGATTCTCGTGGGTGATGTAGTCGTACTCTTTCCGATCTCAAGATCGCGTAGACGATCCTTCCGGCGCCACGTTCCAGCAGCGCCCCCGCAGTCGGTCACACGTTCGGTACTCGACGAAGACCTTCCTCTCCCTTGTTCCAGCAGGCAGCGGAGGTTGTAGCACTCTCCTCGCGATTCCGGCAGCACAACGGCGTGGTACCGGAGGTAGAGGGGAGATCCCGCAGGGCTTCGCCTTAAGCCGGTGCGAGTATGGTGGAGCTTATGAGAGAGGCTATTAGTGGTCTAGTAATTAGACACACCAATTAGAGGGCTCTAAACCAATTAGAAGGCTCTAAACCGAAACAGCTCTAAACCGGGGTCTAGGTCTAGTTTCTAGTTTAGAGGATAGGAACTTGTGTGTCTAGGAGGGGAGCCCTGCCCCTCCTTATATAGGTGGGAGGGCTGGCCGGCCAAGGGGAGGAGAGTCCCTCCCCAAGTCGGCTTGGTGGGGCGCCGGCCAAGGGAGGAACCCTCCTCCAATTCGGCCTCCACCAATCCTCCTCTCTTCCCACTTCCCAAAATTGCCGTTTGACTTTCAAACTAGCCGTTTGACTTTTCAATTTAGGATTTAAATAAATCCTTTATTTGGGACAGCGAGAACACTTAGTACATGATGCAATCATTCCATCTTGCAATGACACATTCATGTACCCCTTCCCCCCCCGGAGTGCCGGACATTCCGGGACCTTCTAGAATGTTCCCGATGAAAACACCGGAACCATTCCCCAACTCCGAAATGGGACTTTCCTTATATGAATCTTATTCTCCGGACCATTCCGGATCACCTCGTGATATCCCGGATCCCATCCGAGACTCCGAACAACATTCGGTCTCTTTCTCATAATACCATAACTACTCAAACAACGTCGAATCCTTAAGTGTGTCTCCCTACGGTTCGTGAATTATGCGGACATGATCGAGACACTTCTCCGAACAATAACCAATAGAGGAATCTGGAAATTCATATGGCTCCCACATATTTCTACGATTACTTTGCGATCGAATGAACCACTTACATACGATACCAATTTCCCTTTGTCTCACGATATGTTACTTATCCGAGGTCATGATCGTCGGTATCTCTGCATACCTAGTTCAACCTCGTTACTGATAAGTACTCTTTTCTCGTTCCCGTGATATGTGATCCCTTGTGACCAAGTCACATGCTTGCAAGCTAATTGGATGACATTTCACCGAGAGGGCCCAGAGAATATCTATCCGTCATGTGGATGGACAAATCCCACTCTTGATCCATGTGTTTCAACCAATACTTTCCGAACACCCAATGCCACTTTTATAGCCACCCTGTTACGGTGTGGTGTTTGATGACATCAAAGCATCCATCCAGTAAAGGCAATATGCATGATCTTATGGTCGAAGGAATTAGGTTACTATGTATCAGAAAGCATATAGCAATTGAACTATTGAAATGACTTGATCTTTATGCTACGCTTATCTATAGGAGTATGTCCACCATATCATTCTCCTAACGATATGATCTTGTTGTTAATAACATCTCAATGTTCATGATAGGGAAACCACAATCATCTATTAACCAACAAGCTAGTGAAGTATAGAGGCTATACTAGGGACTTCAAATTAAGTTTACAAATCACACAAGTATTAATGGTTTCCTTGTTAATACTATTATAGCATGAATGTAAACATTTATCATAAACACAAAGATATATAATAATAACTACATTTATTATTACCTCTAGGGCATATCTCCAACAGTCTCCCACTTGCACTAGAGTCATCTAATCTAGATTACATGGTAATATACCGAACACCCATGGCAGTTTGGTGTTGGTCATGTTTTGCCCTCGGGAGAGGTTTAGTCAACGGATCCGCCACATTCAGATCTGTGTGTACTTTGCAAATCTTTATATCCCCATCCTGGATATGTTCTCGAATAGCGTGGAAACGCAGCTTGATATGCTTCAGCTTCTTGTGTGACCTTGGTTCTTGCGCATTGGCTATGGCGCCCATGTTATCACAGTAGATAGACATTGGGTCCAGCGCACTTGGAACCACACCCAGCTCTGTAATGAACTCTTTCATCCATATCGCTTCTTGTGAAGCCTCCGAAGCAGCCATGTATTCCGATTCAGTTGAAGATCTCGCCACAACGCTTTGCTTTGCACTCCTCCAGCTAACTGCTGCACCATTCAAAATAAATACGTATCCAGATTGTGATTTAGAATCATCCGGATCAGTGTTCCAACTAGCATCGGTGTAACCATTAACAACGAGCTGTTCATCACCTCCATAAGAAAGAACCATATCCTTAGTTCTTCTCAAGTACTTAAGGATGTTTTTGACCGCTGTCCAATGATCCACTCCTGGATCACTTTGATATCTGCTAGTTAGACTAACAGCATATGCGATGTCGGGTCTAGTACATAGCATGGCATACATTAGAGATCCTATGGCTGAGGCATAGGGAGTCTTACTCATCCTTTCTCTATCTTCTGCCGATGTCGGACTTTGAGTTTTACTCAAGGTCGTATTGGGCAACATGGGCAAGAACCCTTTCTTGCTATCTTCCATTCCAAACCTCTTTAGAACTTTGTCCAAATATGTACTTTGTGACAATGATATTTGGCGTTTCGATCTATCTCTATAAATCTTTATGCCTAATATGTAAGCTGCTTCGCCAAGATCCTTCATTGAAAAACTATTATTCAAATATTCCTTGACACTATTAAGAAGGTCTACATCATTCCCAATCAACAATATGTCATCCACATACAGTATTAAGAATGCTACAGAGCTCCCACTCACTTTCTTGTAAATACAAGCTTCTCCATAAGTTTGTATAAAACCAAAACTTTTGATTACCTTATCAAAACGTTGATTCCAACTTCGGGATGCTTGCTTCAATCCATAGATGGACCGTTGAAGCTTGCATACCTTGTTAGCATCTTTAGGATCGACAAAACCTTTGGGTTGTATCATATACAACTCTTCATCAATGTCTCCATTGAGGAATGCTGTTTTGACATCCATCTGCCATATCTCATAATCATAATATGCAGCGATTGCTAACATAATCCTCACAGACTTTAGCTTCGCTACCGGTGAGAAAGTCTCATCGTAGTCAACTCCTTGAATTTGTCGAAACCCTTTTGCGACAAGTCGAGCTTTATAGACAGTAACATTACCATCAGCATCTGTTTTCTTCTTGAAAATCCATTTGTTCTCGACAGCCTTCCGGCCATCCGGTAAGTCCACCAAAGTCCATACTTGGTTTTCGTACATGGATCCAATCTCGGATTTCATGGCTTCTTGCCATTTATTGGAATCTGGGCTCATCATCGCTTCCTCATATGTCTCGGGGTCATCGGTGTTGTCCACCAACATGACATTCATAACGGAATCATACCAATCTGGAGTGGTACGAGTTCTCGTTGACCTCCGAGGCTCTGTAGCAACTTCAACCGAAGTTTCATGATCATCATCATTAGCTTCCTCTCTTATTGGTGCAGGCACCACAGGAACTTCTTCCGGTGCTGCGCTACTCGCAATTTCGAGAGAAGGTTCGACAACCTCGTCGAGTTCTACTTTCCTTCCAGTCACTTCTTTCGAGAGAAATTCCTTCTCTAGAAAGGATCCATTCTTGGCAACGAAGATTTTGCCTTCGGATCTATGATAGAAGGTATACCCAATAGTTTCCTTTGGGTATCCTATGAAGACGCATTTTTCCGCTTTGGGTTCAAGCTTGTCCGGCTGTAACTTCTTTACATAGGCTTCGCATCCCCAAACTTTAAGGAACGACAATTTAGGTTTCTTCCCAAACCATAATTCATACGGTGTCGTTTCAACGGATTTAGACGGTGCCCTATTTAAAGTGAATGCGGCTGTTTCTAATGCATAACCCCAAAATGATAGTGGCAAATCTGTAAGTGACATCATAGAACGAACCATATCTAAGAGAGTTCGATTACGACGTTCAGACACACCATTACGCTGTGGTGTTCCCGGCGGTGTCAACTGCGAAAGTATTCCACATTTCTTCAAATGCTCGCCAAACTCGTAACTTAGATATTCACCTCCACGATCAGATCGTAGAAATTTAATCTTCTTGTTACGTTGATTCTCTACCTCACTTTGAAACTCCTTAAACTTCTCGAAAGTTTCGGACTTATGTTTCATAAAATAGATATACCCATATCTACTCAAGTCATCCGTGAAGGTAAGAACATAACGATAACCACTGCGCGATGCTACACTCATTGGACCACACACATCGGTATGTATGATTTCCAATAAGTCTGTAGCTCGCTCCATCATACCAGAAAATGGAGTCTTAGTCATTTTACCCATCAGACATGCTTCGCATCTTTCAAGTGATTCAAAATCAAGTGATTCAAGAAGTCCATCGGAATGGAGTTTCTTCATACGCTTCACTCCAATGTGACCAAGACGACAGTGCCACATATAGGTCAAATTATCGCTTGATTTCAAACGTTTAGCCTCAATGTTATTAATATGTGTATTTCTACTATCGAGATTCAATATGAATAGACCATCTATCAAAGGTGCATGTGCATAAAACATATTACTCATATAAATCGAACAACCATTATTCTCGGATTTAAACAAGTAACCGTCTCGCAATAAACAAGATCCCGATATAATGTTCATGCTCAACGCAGGCACCAAATAACAATTATTTAAGTATAAAACTAATCCCGATGGTAGATGAAGAGGTAGTGTGCCGACCGCGATCACATCAACCTTTGATCCGTTTCCCACGCGCATCGTCACCTCGTTCTTCACTAGCTTCCGTTTATTCTGCAGCTCCTGTTTCGAGTTACAAATATGAGCAACCGAACCAGTATCAAATACCCAGGCACTACTACGAGTACTAGTGAGATACACATCAATAACATGTATATCAGATATACCTTTCTTCTTGATGTTGCCGTTCTTCAAATCCGCCAAGTACCTTGGGCAATTCCGCTTCCAGTGACCTTCTCCCTTGCAGTAAAAGCACTCAGTATCAGGCTTGGGTCCAGCCTTGGTCCTCTTCGTCGGCGTGGTAACTTTCTTACCACCCTTCTTGAAGTGTCCCTTCTGCTTAGACTTGCCTTTCTTGAATTTGGTGGTCTTATTGACCATCAACACTTGGTGCTCTTTCTTGATCTCCACTTCTGCAGATTTTAACATAGCAAATAGTTCTGGCAACTCTTTGTTCATGTTCTGCATGTTGTAGTTCATCACAAAGTTCTTGTAACTTGGTGGTAGTGATTGGAGGATGCGGTAAACTCCCAAAGTATTAGGAATCACTATACCCAAACTTTGAAGTTTATTTGCGTGCCCAGACATTTTAAGCACATGCTCACTGACGGAGCTACCCTCTTCCATCTTGCAGTTAAAGAACTTTTCAGAAGCTTCATAACTTTCAATTGCCGCATGAGTCTCAAAGATTAATTTGAGATCCTCGACAATATCATATGGATCTGACTCTTCAAACCTTTTCTGAAGCTCCGATTCTAAACCATACAAGATAGCACACTGAACTATGGAGTACTGATTCTTCCGAGCGAGGTAAACATTCTTTACTTCATCAGTAGCATCAGCTGCAGGTGGGTCACCTAGCGGTGCATCCAGCACATAGGTCAAATTACCAGCTGTGAGGACAATCCTCAAATTGCGGAACCAATCCGCGAAGTTGCTTCCATTGTTTTTCAACTTTTCTTTCTCTAGGAACGCATTAAAATTGATGGTAGGGGCTGCCATTGATCTACAACATATTTGCAATAGTTTAGACTAAGTTTATGACAAATTGAGTTCAAATTAATTAATGAAATTAAACTAGGTGAACTCCCACTCAAAACAACATCCCTCACATTGTTTTAGTGATCACACGAACCAAATCCACTACATCAACACCGATCATCACGAGAGCTGATATAGTTTTAATGGCGAACAATCATCATGTTCATCATATCTACTATATGATTCATGCTTTGCCTTTCGGCGATCCGTGTTCCTGAGGCCATGTCTGTACATGCTAGGCTCGTCAAGATCAAACCTTAGCTTCCGCATAAGCAAATCTGGCTTGCTTACGTTGTAGTCACCCGCGGAATCAAAGACACCCGATCATCACGTGGTGCTTCGAAGCAGCAAGCTTTGGCAACGGTGCATACTAAGGGTGAACACTTTTAGAACTTGAAATTTATGTGCATGAGGGATCATCTTATAATGCTACCGTCGTCTACTAAGCAATACAAGATGCATAAAGGATTAACATCACATGCAATTCATAATATGTGATATGATATGGCCTTTCTTCTTTGTGCTTCCGATCTCCATCTTCAAGCACGAACATGATCTCCATCATCACCGGCATAGCATCAAGGTCAATGACGCTTCTTCATGGTTGTCGTCCACCAGCTTCAACTATTACAACTATTTTGAATAGACACGCAGGCCTTAACAGAAATTAAAGACAACCATATGGCTCCTGCCGGTTGCCAACTTACAATAAGGATCATTGCATACATCAAATATAATCACAATCATGGCCATATCACATCACTGCACACCCCTGCAAAACAAAGTTAGACGCTTCTACTTTCTTTGCATATTTTACGTGGTTTGGGGCTTTCCATAAGTGTCGTTCTAACTTACGAACAAGAACCACAACATTGATACTAGCATTGTTGATTACCCGTTGTAAATTGGATCTTTACTATGCTAGGAGAAACAGGCACCCGCAAAGCCACTTATGCAATACAAGTTGCATGTTAAGCGTGGAGCAAGTCTCATGAACGATGTCATGTAAGGTTAGCCCGGGCCGCTTCATCCCAACATACCGCAAGATGCAAAGTACACAAAAAGCAATCTACAATAAAAGCATCAACGCCCACAATGACCATTGTGTTCTACTCGTGCAACAGATCTACATATAGACACGGCTCTGATACCACTGTAGGGGTTCGTAGCATGGAAAACAAAAATTTTCTATCGCATACAAACAAACAAGCCAAGATCTATCTACTAGATTGTAGCAACGAGTCGATGGAATAACTCACCCTCGAAGATTCCAAAGTGTTTAACGAGAGCAGATTCTCGTGGGTGATGTAGTCGTACTCTTTCCGATCTCAAGATCGCGTAGACGATCCTTCCGGCGCCACGTTCCAGCAGCGCCCCCGCAGTCGGTCACACGTTCGGTACTCGACGAAGACCTTCCTCTCCCTTGTTCCAGCAGGCAGCGGAGGTTGTAGCACTCTCCTCGCGATTCCGGCAGCACAACGGCGTGGTACCGGAGGTAGAGGGGAGATCCCGCAGGGCTTCGCCTTAAGCCGGTGCGAGTATGGTGGAGCTTATGAGAGAGGCTATTAGTGGTCTAGTAATTAGACACACCAATTAGAGGGCTCTAAACCAATTAGAAGGCTCTAAACCGAAACAGCTCTAAACCGGGGTCTAGGTCTAGTTTCTAGTTTAGAGGATAGGAACTTGTGTGTCTAGGAGGGGAGCCCTGCCCCTCCTTATATAGGTGGGAGGGCTGGCCGGCCAAGGGGAGGAGAGTCCCTCCCCAAGTCGGCTTGGTGGGGCGCCGGCCAAGGGAGGAACCCTCCTCCAATTCGGCCTCCACCAATCCTCCTCTCTTCCCACTTCCCAAAATTGCCGTTTGACTTTCAAACTAGCCGTTTGACTTTTCAATTTAGGATTTAAATAAATCCTTTATTTGGGACAGCGAGAACACTTAGTACATGATGCAATCATTCCATCTTGCAATGACACATTCATGTACCCCTTCCCCCCCCGGAGTGCCGGACATTCCGGGACCTTCTAGAATGTTCCCGATGAAAACACCGGAACCATTCCCCAACTCCGAAATGGGACTTTCCTTATATGAATCTTATTCTCCGGACCATTCCGGATCACCTCGTGATATCCCGGATCCCATCCGAGACTCCGAACAACATTCGGTCTCTTTCTCATAATACCATAACTACTCAAACAACGTCGAATCCTTAAGTGTGTCTCCCTACGGTTCGTGAATTATGCGGACATGATCGAGACACTTCTCCGAACAATAACCAATAGAGGAATCTGGAAATTCATATGGCTCCCACATATTTCTACGATTACTTTGCGATCGAATGAACCACTTACATACGATACCAATTTCCCTTTGTCTCACGATATGTTACTTATCCGAGGTCATGATCGTCGGTATCTCTGCATACCTAGTTCAACCTCGTTACTGATAAGTACTCTTTTCTCGTTCCCGTGATATGTGATCCCTTGTGACCAAGTCACATGCTTGCAAGCTAATTGGATGACATTTCACCGAGAGGGCCCAGAGAATATCTATCCGTCATGTGGATGGACAAATCCCACTCTTGATCCATGTGTTTCAACCAATACTTTCCGAACACCCAATGCCACTTTTATAGCCACCCTGTTACGGTGTGGTGTTTGATGACATCAAAGCATCCATCCAGTAAAGGCAATATGCATGATCTTATGGTCGAAGGAATTAGGTTACTATGTATCAGAAAGCATATAGCAATTGAACTATTGAAATGACTTGATCTTTATGCTACGCTTATCTATAGGAGTATGTCCACCATATCATTCTCCTAACGATATGATCTTGTTGTTAATAACATCTCAATGTTCATGATAGGGAAACCACAATCATCTATTAACCAACAAGCTAGTGAAGTATAGAGGCTATACTAGGGACTTCAAATTAAGTTTACAAATCACACAAGTATTAATGGTTTCCTTGTTAATACTATTATAGCATGAATGTAAACATTTATCATAAACACAAAGATATATAATAATAACTACATTTATTATTACCTCTAGGGCATATCTCCAACACTGACATGCAATGACACTGGGTGTGGTTCATGAAAAGAATAGATATGCAATGACACCGGTGGATCCATGTGTGGTTTATGGAAGTAACAGAAATGCAATGACTCTAGCTGTGGTTCATGAAAAGAACAGACATGCAATGACACTGGTGGATCCATGTTTGGTTCATGAGAAGAACACACATCCAATGAAACTGGTGGATCCTTATGTGGTTCATGAAAAGAACTGACATGTAGTGACAGCGGTGGATGCTTATGTGATTTTTCTAGAGGAAAAAACATGCAATGACACCGGGTGTGGGTCATGAAAAGAACAGACATGCAATGACTTATGTGGTTTGTTTAGAAGAACACACATGCAATGACACTAGGTGTGGTTCATGAAAAGAACAGACATGCAATGACACTGGTGGATCCTTATGTGGTTTGTTTAGAGGAACATACATGTAATGACACTAGGTGTGGTCCATGAGAAGAACACACATCCAATGAAACTGGTGGACTCTAGCTATGGTTCGTGAAAGGAACAGACATGCAATGACACTAGTGGGTCCATATGTGGTTCATGAAAAGAACAGACATGCAATGACTTATGTGGTTTGTTTAGAAGAACACACATGCAATGACACTGGGTGTGGTTCATGAAAAGAACAGACATAGAGTAACACCGGTGCAACCTTATGCGGTTTGTCTAGGGGAACAAACATGCAATGACACTGGTGGATCCTTATGTTGTTTGTGAAAAGAACTGACATGCAATGACACTGGTGGATCCTTATGTGGTTTGTGAAAAGAACAGACATGTAATGACACTGGTGGATCCTTATCTGGTTCATGAAAAGAACTGACATGCAATGACACCGTGTGTGGTTCATGAAAAGAACAGACATGCAATGACACTAGTGGATCCTTATGTGGTTCAAGAAAAGAACGGACATGCAATAACACTGGGTGTGGTTCATGAAAAGAACAGATATGCAATGACACCGGTGGATCCATGTGTGGTTTATGGAAGTAACAGAAATGCAATGACTCTAGCTGTGGTTCATGAAAAGAACAGACATGCAATGACACGGGTGGATCCATGTCTGGTTCATGAGAAGAACACACATCCAATGACACCGGTGGATCCTTATGTGGTTCATGAAAAGAACAGACATGTAGTGACACCGGTGGATCCTTATGTGGTTTGTCTAGAGGAACACACATGCAATGACACCGGGTGTGGTTCATGAAAAGAACAGACATGCAATGACTTATGTGGTTTGTTTAGAAGAACACACATGCAATGACACTAGGTGTGGTTCATGAAAAGAACAGACATGCAATGACACTGGTGGATCCTTATGTGGTTTGTTTAGAGTAACAGACATGCAATGACAGTACGTGGATCCTTATGTGGTTTGTGAAAAGAACAGACATGTAATGAGACTTGCTGTGATTCATGAAAAGAACAGACATGCAATGACACTGGTGGATCCATATGTGGTTTGTCTAGAGGAACATACATGCAATCACACTGGGTGTGGTTCATGAAAAGAACACACATCCAATGACACTGGTGGATCCTTACGTGGTTTATGAAAAGAACAGACATGCAGTGACTCTAGTTGTGATTCATGAAAAGAACAGACATACAATGACACTGGGTGTGGTTCATGAGAAGAACACACATCCAATGACACTAGTGGATCCTTGTGTGGTTCATGAAAAGAACAGACAGGAAGTAACACCGGTGGATCCTTATGTTGTTTGTCTAGAGGAACACACATGCAATGACACTGGGTGTGGTTCATGAAAAGAACAGACATGCAATGACAGTGGTGGATCCTTATGTGGTTTGTGAGAAGAACAGACATGCAATGACACTGGTGGATCTTTATGTGGTTCATGAAAAGAACTGGCATGCAATGACACTGGGTCTGGTTCATGAAAAGAATAGACATGCAATGACACCGGTGGATCCATGTGTGGTTTATGGAAGTAACAGACATGCAATGACTCTAGTTGTGGATCACGAAAAGAACAGACATGCAAAGACACTGGTGGATCCATGTATGGTTCATGAGAAGAACATACGTCCAATGACACTGGTGGATCCTTATGTGGTTCATGAAAAGAACAACCATGAAGTGACACTGGTGGATCCTTATGTGGTTTGTCTAGAGGAATACACATGCAATGACATCGGGTGTGGTTCATGAAAAGAACAGACATGCAATGACTTATGTGGTTTGTTTAGAAGAACACACAAGCAATGACACTGGGTGTGGTTCATGAAAAGAACAGACATGCAATGACACTGTTGGATCCTTATGTGGTTTGTTTAGAGGAACAGACATGCAATCACACTGGGTGTGGTTCATGAAAAGAACACACATCCCATGACACCGGTGGATCCTTATGTGGTTTGTCTACAGGAACACACATGCAATGACACTGGGTGTGGTTCGTGAAAAGAACAGACATGCAATGACTTATGTGGTTTGTTTAGAAGAACACACATGCAATGACTCTAGGTGTGGTTCATGAAAAGAATAGACATGTAGTAACACCGATGGATCCTTATGTGGTTTGTCTAGAGGAACACACATGCAATGACACTGGGTTTGGTTCATGAAAAGAACATACATGCAATCAAACTGGTGGATCCTTATGTGGTTTGTGAAAAGAACAGACATGCAATGACACTGGTGGATCCTTATGTGTTTCATGAAAAGAACTGACATGCAATGACACTTGGTGTTGTTCATGAAAAGAACAGACATGCCATGACACTAGTGGATACTTATGTGATTTATGGAAGTAACAGACATGCAATAACTCTAGCTGTGGTTCATGAAAAGAACAGACATGCAATGACACTGGTGGATCCATGTGTGGTTCATGCGAAGAACACTCATCCAATGACACTAGTGGATCCTTATGTGGTTCATGAAAATAATAGACATGCAGTGACACCGGTGGATCCTTATGTGGTTTGTCTAGAGGAACACAAATGCAATGACACTAGGTGTGGTTCATGAAAAGAACAGACATGCAATGACACTGGGTGTGGTTCATGAAAAGAACAGACATGCAATGACACTAGTGGATCCATGTGTGGTTCATGAGAAGAACACACATCGAATCACATTGGGTGGATCCTTATGTGGTTTGTCTAGAGGAACACACATGCAATGACACTAGGTGTGGTTAATGAAAAGAACAGACACGCAATGACACTGGTGGATCCTTATGTGGTTTGTGAGAAGACCAGACATGCAATAACACTGGTGGATCCTTATGTGGTTCATGAAACGAACAGACATGCAGTGAAACTAGTGGATCCTTATGTGGTTCATGAAAAGAACTGACATGCAATGACACCGGGTGAGGTTCATGAAAAGAACAGACTTGCAATGACATCGGTGGATCCATGTGTGGTTTATGGAAGTAACAGACATGCAATGACTCTAGCTATGATTCATGAAAAGAACATACATGCAATGACACCGGTGGATCCATGTGTGGTTCATGAGAAGAAGACACATCCAATGACACTGGTGGATCCTTATGTGGTACATGAAAAGAACAGACATGCAGTGACACTGGTGGATCCTTATGTGGTTTGTCTAGAGGAACGCACATGCAATGACACCGGGTGTGGTTCATGAAAAGAACAGACATGCAATGACTTATGTGGTTTGTTTAGAAGAACACACATGCAATGACACTGGGTGTGGTTCATGAAAAGAACAGACATGCAATGACACTGGTGGATCCTTATGTGGTTTGTTTAGAGGAACAAACATGCAATGACACTGGGTGTGGTTCTTGAGAAGAACACACATCCAATGACACTGGTGGATCCTTATGTGGTTCATGAAAAGAACATACATGTAGTGACACCGGTGGATCCTTATGTGGATTGTCTAGAGGAACACACATGCAATGACACTGGATATGGTTCATGAAAAGAACAGACATGCAATAACACTGGTGGATCCTTATGTGCTTTGTGAGAAGAACACACATGCAATGACACTGGTGGATCCTTATGTGGTTCATGAAAAGAACTGACATGCAATGACACTGGGTGTGGTTCATGAAAAGAACAGACATGCAATGACACCGGTGGATCCATGTGTGGTTTATGGAAGTAATAGACATGCAATGACTCTGGCTGTGGTTCATGAAAAGAACAGACATGCAAAGACACTGGTGGATCCATCTGTGGAGCATGAGAAGAACATACGTCCAATGACACTAGTGGATCCTTATGTGGTTCATGAAAAGAACAGACATGCAGTGACACTGGTGCATCCTTATGTACTTTGTCTAGAGGAACACACATGCAATGACACCGGGTGTGGTTCATGAAAATAACAGACATGCAATGACTTATGTGGTTTGTTTAGAAGAACACACATGCAATGACACTGGGTGTGGTTCATGAAAAGAACAGACATGCAATGCCATTGGTGGATCCTTATGTGGTGTGTTTAGAGGAACAAACATGCAATCACACTAGGTGTGGTTCATGAAAAGAACACACATCCAATGACACCGGTGGATCGTTATGTGGTTTGGCTAGAGGAACACACATGCAATGACACCGGGTGTGGTTCATGAAAAGAACAAACATGCAATGACACTTGGTGTGGTTCATGAAAAGAACAGACATGCAGTGACACCGGTGGATCCTTATGAGGAACAGACATGCAATGACACTGGGTTTGGTTCATGAAAAGAACATACATGCAATGACACTAGTGGATCCTTATGTGGTTTGTGAAAAGAACAGACATGCAATGACACTGGTGGATCCATGTGTGGTTCATGAGAAGAACACAAATCCAATGACACTGGTGGATCCTTATGTGGTTCATGAAAAGAACAGACATGTAGTGACAACGGTGGATCCTTATGTGATTTCTCTAGAGGAACACACATGCAATGACACCGGGTGTGGTTCATGAAAAGAACAGACATGCAATGACAATGGTGGATCCTTATGTGGTTTGTTTAGAGGAACATACATGCAATGACACTGGGTGTGGTTCATGAGAAGAACACACATCCAATGAAACTGGTGGACTCTAGCTATGGTTCGTGAATGGAACAGACATGCAACGACACTAGTGGGTCCATATGTTGTTTTTCTAGAGGAACACACATACAATGACACTGGGTGTGGTTCATGAAAAGAACAGACATGCAATGACACTGGTGGATCCATGTGTGGTTCATGAGAAGAACACACATCCAATCACATTGGGTGGATCCTTATGTGGTTTGTCTAGAGGAACACACATGCAATGACACTAGGTGTGGTTAATGAAAAGAACAGACATGCAATGACACTGATGGATCCTTGTGTGGTTTGTGAGAAGAACAGACATGCAATAACACTTGTGGATCCTTATGTGGTTCATGAAAAGAACAGACACGCAATGACACTGGTGGATCCTTATGTGGTTCATGAAAAGATTTGACATGCAATGACATTGGGTGTGGTTCATGAAAAGAACAGACATGCAATTACACCGATGGATCCATGTGTGGTTTATGGAAGTAACAGACGTTCAATGACTCTAGCTATGATTCATGAAAAGAACAGACATGCAATGACACCGGTGGATCCATGTGTGGTTCATGAGAAGAACACAAATCCAATGACACCAGTGGATCCTTATGTGGTTTATCTAGAGGATAGCACATGCAATGACACCGGGTGTGGTTCATGAAAAGAACAGACATGCAATGACTTATGTGGTTTGTTTAGAAGAACACATATGTAATGACACTGGGTGTGGTTCATGAAAAGAACAGACATGCAATGACACTGGTGGATCCTTATGTGGTTTGTTTAGAGGAACAAACATGCAATGACACTGGGTGTGGTTCATGATAAGAACACACATCCAATGACACTGGTGGATCCTTATGTGGTTCATGAAAAGAACATACATGTAGTGACACCGGTGGATCCTTATGTGGTTTGTCTAGAGGAACACACATGCAATGACACTGGGTGTGGTTCATGAAAAGAACAGACATGCAATAACACTGGTGGATCCTTATGTGCTTTGTGAGAAGAACAGACATGCAATGACACTGGTGGGTCCTTATGTGGTTCATGAAAAGAACTGACATGCAATGACACCGGTGGATCCATGTGTGGTTTATGGAAGTAATAGACATGCAATAACTCTAGCTGTGGTTCATGAAAAGAACAGACATGCAGGGACACTGGTGGGTCCATGTGTGGATCATGAGAAGAACATACGTCCAATGACACTGGTGGATCCTTATGTGGTTCATGAAAAGAACAGACATGCAGTGACACTGGTGGATCCTTATGTGGTTTGTCTAGAGGAACACACATGCAATGACACCGAGTGTGGTTCCTGAAAATAACAGACATGCAATGACTTATGTGGTTTGTTTAAAAGAACACACATGCAATGACACTGGGTGTGGTTCATGAAAATAATAGACATGTAATGCCATTGGTGGATCCCTATGTGGTTTGTTTAGAGGAACAGACATGCAATCACACTGAGTGTGGTTCATGAAAAGAACACACATCCAATGACACCGGTGGATCCTTATGTCGTTTGTCTAGAGGGACACACATGCAATGACACCGGGTGTGGTTCATGAAAAGAACAGACATGCAATGACTTATGTGGTTTGTTTAGAAGAACACACATGCAATGACACTAGGTGCGGTTTGTTTAGAGGAACATACATGCAATGACACTAAGTGTGGTTCATGAGAAGAACACACATCCAATGAAACTGGTGGACTCTAGCTATGGTTCATGAAAAGAACAGACATGCAGTAACTCTAGTGGATCCTTATGTGGTTCAAGGAAAGAACTAACATGCAATGACACTGGGTGTGGTTCATGAAAAGAACAGATATGCAATGACACCGGTGGATCCATGTGTGGTTTATGGAAGTAACAGACATGCAATGACTCTATCTGTGGTTCATGAAAAGAACAGACATGCAATGACACTGGTGGATCCATTTGTGGTTCATGAGAAGAACACACATCCAATGACACTGGTGGATCCTTGTGTGGTTCATGAAAAGAACAGACATGTAATGACACCGGTGGATCCTTATGTGGTTTGTCTAGAGGAACACACATGCAATGACACCGGGTGTGGTTCATGAAAAGAACAGACATGCAATGACTTATGTGGTTTGTTTATAAGAACACACATGCAATGACACTAGGTGTGGTTCATGAAAAGAACAGACATGCAATGACACTGGTGGATCCTTATGTGCTTTGTTTAGAGGAACATACATGCAATGACACTGGATGTGGTTCATGAGAAGAACACACATCCAATGACACTGGTGGACTGTAGCTATGTTTCATGAAAAGAACAGACATGCAATGACACTAGTGGGTCTGTATGTAGTTTTTCTAGAGGAACACACATACAATGACACTAGGTATGGTTCATGAAAAGAACTAATATGCAATGACACTGGTGGATCCATGTGTGGTTTGTGAGAAGAACAGACATGCAATGACACTAGTTGTGATTCATGAAACGAACAGACATTCAATGACATTGGTGGATCCATGTGTGTTTCATGAGAAGAACACACATCCAATGACACTGGTGGATCCTTATGTGGTTCATGAAAAGAATAAACATGCAGTGACACCGGTGGATCCTTATGTGGTTTGTCTAGAGGAACACAAATACAATGACACTGGGTGTGGTTCATGAAAAGTACAGACATGCAATGACACTAGGTGTGGTTCATGAAAAGAACAGACATGCAATGACACTGGTGGATCCTTATGTGGTTTGCGACAAGAACAAACATGCAATAACACTGGTGGATCCTTATGTGGTTCATGAAAATAACAGATATGCAATGACACTGGTGGATCCTTATGTGGTTCATGAAAAGAACTAACATGCAATGACACTAGGTGTGGTTCATGAAAAGAACAGAGATGCAATGACACCGGTGGATCCATGTGTGGTTTATGGAAGTAACAGACGTGCAATGACTCTAGCTATGATTCATGAAAAGAACAGACATGCAAAGACACTGGTGGATCCATGTATGGTTCATGAGAAGAACATACGTCCAATGACACTGGTGGATCCTTATGTGGTTCATGAAAAGAACAACCATGAAGTGACACTGGTGGATCCTTATGTGGTGTGTCTAGAGGAACACAAATGCAATGAAACCGGGTGTGGTTCATGAAAATAATAGACATGCAATGACTTATGTGGTTGGTTTAGAAGAACACACATGCAATGACACTGGGTGTGGTTCATGAAAATAATAGACATGCAATGCCATTGGTGGATCCTTATGTGGTTTGTTTAGAGGAACAGACATGCAATCACACTGGGTGTGGTTCATGAAAAGAACACACATCCAATGACACTAGTGGATCCTTATGTGGTTTGTCTAGAGGAACACACATGCAATGACACCGGGTGTGGTTCATGAAAAGAACAGACATGCAATGACTTATGTGGTTTGTTTAGAAGAACACACATGCAATGACATTGGGTGTAGTTCATGAAAAGAACAGACATGCCGTAACACCGATGGATCCTTATGCGGTTTGTCTAAAGGAACACACATGCAATGACACTAGGTTTGGTTCATGAAAAGAACATACATGCAATGACACTAGTGGATCCTTATGTGGTTTGTGAAAAGAACAGACATGCAATGACACTGGTGGATCCTTATGTGGTTCATGAAAAGAACTGACATGCAATGACATCGGGTGTGGTTCATGAAAAGAACAGACATGCAATGAAACTAGTGGATCCTTATGTGGTTCAAGAAAAGAACTGACATGCAATGCCACTAGGTGTGGTTCATGAAAAGAACAGACATGCAATGACACCGGTGGATCCATGTGTGGTTTATGGAAGTAACAGACATGCAATGACTCTAGCTGTGGTTCATGAAAAGAACAGACATGCAATGGCACTGGTGGATCCATGTGTGGTTCATGAGAAGAACACACTGATACGTCCAAAACGTATCTACTTTCCCGAACACTTTTGCTATTGTTTCTCCTCTAAACTTGTGTGATTTGAATGCAACTAACGCGGACTGACGCTATTTTCAGCAGAATTGCCTTGGTGTCTACTTTTTGTGCAGAAAACCAACTATCAGGAAAAATCTCAGAAAATATGCCAAAAATCCTATTTCACCAGAAGACTCCAGGAGCCAGAATACGAGACGGAGAAGAGCTAGGGGGTGGCCACAACACCTGGTGGCGCGGGCCAAGCCAGGCCGCACCAGGGGGTGGTGTGGGCCCCCCAGGCACCCCCTCAGCCTCTCTCTTCGCCTATAAAGATCCTTCTGACCTAAAAACTCTGGGGGGTTCGACGTTTTTCCAGAAGGAGTTCCGCTCCGCCGCCACCACCAGATTCCACGAAACAGCACCAGAAACTCCGTTCTGGCACCCTGCCGGGATAAGGAATTGGAGGCGATCATCGCCATCATCATCACCATCGCTTCTCCATCGACCATCCATGTTTCCCCCATCTATGAGTGAGTAATCCTCCGCTGTAGGCTATGGTGATGGTAGGGATTGGATGAGATCGTTCATGTAATGGCATCAGATTGTTATGGCATGGTGCCTAGTATCTTTTATTAGTGCTTCATGACTTTGTTGCGACTTGTTGTGCTTAATGCTTGTCACTAGGGCCCGAGTGCCATGATTTCAGATCTGAACATGTTATTGATTCATTATGATAGTATTGTTTTTGGTCTTATCTACAAGTTGTATACACACGTTGTTGTCCGGAACCTATGGCCCCGAAGTGACAGAAATCGGGATAACCGGAAGGGAATGGCTTTGATGTGAGGATCACATGTGTTCATGGAGTGTTAATGCTTTGCTCCGGTGCTCTATTAAAAGGAGCACCTTAATTGCCAGTAGTTCCCTAGAGGCCCCGCAGCAAACGGGCTAGCAGGACAAAAGATGTTGTGCAAGTTCTCCTTGCGAGCACGTATGATTATATATGGAACACATGCCTAGGATTTTCTAGTACTTGGATGATTTATCTTATTTATCTGCAATTGCCCTATGTTCTGATTGCTTTGTGAATTGTCTTGTCCATGCAACGCCCATCCATCCATCCCTATGCCTACCGCACTCGAATCCCACTGTTTACTACTTTTGTTACTACTGTCTTTAATTTACTACTGCTGCTACTTTGCTATTCCTACTACAAAACTGTTGCTACTGATAAACTGCTGTGAGCAAGATTGTTTCCAGGTGCAGCTGAATTGACAACTCAGTTGTTAAGGCTTATAAATATTCTTTGCCTCCCCTTGTGTCGAATCAATAAATTGGGTTTCACTTCCCTCGAAAATACTGCGATACACCCCCTATACTTGAGGGTCATCACACACATCCAATGACACTGGTGGATCCTTATGTGGTTCATGAAAAGAATAGACATGTAGTGACTCCGGTGGATCCTTATGTGGTTTGTCTAGAGGAACACACATGCAATGACACCGGGTGTGGTTCATGAAAAGAACAGACATGCAATGACATATGTGGTTTGCTTAGAAGAACACACATGCAATGACACTAGGTGTGGTTCATGAAAAGAACAGACATGCAATGACACTGGTGGATCCTTATGTGGTTTGTTTAGAGGAACATACATGCAATGACACTGGGTGTGGTTCATGAGAAGAACACACATCTAATGACACTGGTGGACTCTAGCTGTGGTACATGAAAAGAACAGACATGCAATAACACTAGTGGGTCCATATGTGGTTTGTCTAGAGGAACACACATGAAATGACACTGGGTGTGGTTCATGAAAATAACAGACATGCAATGACACTGGTGGATCCATGTGTGGTTTGTGAGAAGAACATACATGCAATGACACTAGCTGTGATTCATGAAAAGAATAGACATGCAATGACACTGGTGGATCCATGTGTGGTTAATGAGAAGAACACACATTCAATGACACAGGTGGATCCTTATGTTTTTCATGAAAAGAACAGACATGCAGTGACACCGGTGGGTCCTTATGTGGTTTGTCTAGAGGAACACACATGCAATGACACTGGGTGTGGTTCATGAAAAGAACATACATGCAATGACACTGGGTGTGGTTCATGAAAAGAACAGACATGCAATGACACTGGTGGATCCATGTGTGGTTTATGAGAAGAAAACACATCCAATCACATTGGGTGGATCCTTATGTGGTTTGTCTAGAGGAACACACATGCAATGACACTAGGTGTGGTTCATTAAAAGAACAGACGCGCAATGACACTAGTGGATCATTATGTGGTTTGTGAGAAGAACATACATGCAATAACACTGGTGGATCCTT
Source organism: Avena sativa (assembly GCA_916181665.1). NCBI lineage: Eukaryota > Viridiplantae > Streptophyta > Magnoliopsida > Poales > Poaceae > Avena > Avena sativa. The sequence continues at coordinate 421,688,760 of OV702287.1, read as the reverse complement.
ATGCGGTTCATGAAAAGAACAGACATGCAATGACACTGGTGGATCCTTATGTGGTTCATGAAAAGAATAGACAGGCGATGACACTGGGTGTGGTTCATGAAAAGAACAGACATGCAATGACAGCGGTGGATACATGTGTGGTTTATGGAAGTAACAGACGTGCAATGACTCTAACTAAGTTTCATGAAAAGAACATACATGCAATGACACCGGTGGATCCATGTGTGGTTCATGAGAAGAACACACATCCAATGACACTGGTGGATCCTTATGTGGTTCATGAATAGAATTGACATGCAGTGACACCGGTGGATCCTTATGTGGTTTGTCTAGAGGAACACACATGCAATGACACCGGGTGTGGTTCATGAAAAGAACAGACATGCAATGACTTATGTGGTTTGTTTAGAGGAACACACAGGCAATGACACTGGGTGTGGTTCATGCAAAGAACAGACATGCAATGACACTGGTGGATCCTGATCTGGTTTATTTAGAGGAACAAACATGCAATGACACAGGCTGTGGTTCATGAAAAGAACACACATCCAATGACACTAGTGGATTCCTAAGGTGGTTTGTCTAGAGGAACACACATGCAAGGACTCTAGATGTGGTTCATGAAAAGAACAGAAATGCAATGACACTGGTGGATCCATGCGTGGTTCATGAGAAGAACACACATCCATTGACACTGGTGGATCCTTGTGTGGTTTGTTCAGAAGAACACACATGCAATGACACTAGGTGGATCCTTATGTGGTTTGTGAAAAGAACAAACATGCAATGACAATGGTTGTGATTCATGAAAAGAACAGTCATGCAATGACACTGGTGGATCCATATGTGGTCTGTCTAGAGGAACAGACATGCAATCACACTGGTTGTGGTTCATGAAAAGAACACACATCCAATGACACTGGTGGACTCTAGCTGTGGTTCATGAAAAGAACAGACATGCAATAACACTAGTGGGTCCATATGTGGTTTGTCTAGAGGAACACACATGAAATGACACTGGGTGTGGTTCATGAAAATAACAGACATGCAATGACACTAGTGGATCCATGTTTGGTTTGTGAGAAGAACATACATGCAATGACACTAGCTGTGATTCATGAAAAGAATAGACATGCAATGACACTGGTGGATCCATGTGTGGTTAATGAGAAGAACACACATTCAATGACACAGGTGGATCCTTATGTTTTTCATGAAAAGAACAGACATGCAGTGACATCGGTGGGTCCTTATGTGGTTTGTCTAGAGGAACACACATGCAATGACACTGGGTGTGGTTCATGAAAAGAACATACATGCAATGACACTGGGTGTGGTTCATGAAAAGAACAGACATGCAATGACACTGATGGATCCATGTGTGGTTTATGAGAAGAAAACACATCCAATCACGTTGGGTGGATCCTTATGTGGTTTGTCTAGAGGAACACACATGCAATGACACTAGGTGTGGTTCATTAAAAGAACAGACGCGCAATGACACTAGTGGATCATTATGTGGTTTGTGAGAAGAACATACATGCAATAACACTGGTGGATCCTTATGCGGTTCATGAAAAGAACAGACATGCAATGACACTGGTGGATCCTTATGTGGTTCATGAAAAGAATAGACATGCGATGACACTGGGTGTGGTTCATGAAAAGAACAGACATGCAATGACACCGGTGGATACATGTGTGGTTTATGGAAGTAACAGACGTGCAATGACTCTAACTAAGTTTCATGAAAAGAACATACATGCAATGACACCGGTGGATCCATGTGTGGTTCATGAGAAGAACACACATCCAATGACACTGGTGGATCCTTATGTGGTTCATGAATAGAATAGACATGCAGTGACACCGGTGGATCCTTATGTGGTTTGTCTAGAGGAACACACATGCAATGACACCGGGTGTGGTTCATGAAAAGAACAGACATGCAATGACTTATGTGGTTTGTTTAGAGGAACACACAGGCAATGACACTGGGTGTGGTTCATGCAAAGAACAGACATGCAATGACACTGGTGGATCCTTATGTGGTTTGTTTAGAGGAACAAACATGCAATGACACAGGGTGTGGTTCATGAAAAGAACACACATCCAATGACACTAGTGGATTCCTAAGGTGGTTTGTCTAGAGGAACACACATGCAAGGACTCTAGCTGTGGTTCATGAAAAGAACAGAAATGCAATGACACTGGTGGATCCATGCGTGGTTCATGAGAAGAACACACATCCAATGACACTGGTGGATCCTTGTGTGGTTTGTTCAGAAGAACACACATGCAATGACACTAGGTGGATCCTTATGTGGTTTGTGAAAAGAACAAACATGCAATGACAATGGTTGTGATTCATGAAAAGAACAGTCATGCAATGACACTGGTGGATCCATATGTGGTATGTCTAGAGGAACAGACATGCAATCGCACTGGTTGTGGTTCATGAAAAGAACACACATCCAATGACACTTGTGGATCCTTATGTGGTCCATGAAAAGAAAAGACATGCAGTGACTCTAGCTGTGATTCATGAAAAGAACAGACATGCAATGACACTGGGTGTGGTTCTTGCGAAGAACACACATCCAATGACACTGGTGGATCCTTATGTGGTTCATGAAAAGAACATACATGCAGTGACACCGGTGGATCCTTATGTGGTTTGTCTAGAGGAACACACATGCAATAATACTAGGTGTGGTTCATAAAAAGAATAGACATGCAGTAACACCGTTGGATCCTTATGTGGTTTGTCTAGAGGAACACACATGCAATGACACTAGGTTTGCTTCATGAAAAGAACAGAAATGCAATGACACTGGTGGATCCATATGTGGTTTGTGAACAGAACAGACATGCAATGACACTGGTGGATCCTTATGTGGTTCATGAAAAGAACTGACATGCAATGACACTGGGTGTGGTTCATGAAAAGAAGATACATGCAATGACACTAGTGTATCCTTATGTGGTTCATGAAAAGAACTGACATGCAATGACATTGGGTGTGGTTCATGAAAAGAACAGACATGCAATTACACCGGTGGATCCATGTGTGGTTTATGGAAGTAACAGACATGCAATGACTCTAGCTGTGGTTCATGAAAAGAACAGACATGCAATGACATTGGTGGATCCATGTGTTGTTAATGAGAAGAACACACATCCAATGAAACTGGTGGATCCTTATGTGGTTCATGAAAAGAATAGACATGTAGTGACAGCGGTGGATCCTTATGTGATTTGTCTAGAGGAACACACATGCAATGACACTAGTTGTGGTTCATTAAAAGAACAGACGTGCAATGACACTAGTGGATCATTATGTGGTTTGTGAGAAGAACATACATGCAATAACACTGGTGGATCATTATGTGGTTCATGAAAAGAATAGACATGCAATGACTCATGTGGTTTGTTTAGAAGAACAAGCATGCAATGACACTGGGTGTGGTTCATGAAAAGAACAGACATGCAGTAACACCGGTGGATCCTTATGTGGTTTGTCTAGAGGAACACACATGCAATGACACTCGGTTTGCTTCATGAAAAGAACAGACATGCAATGACACTAGTGGATCCTTATGTGGTTTGTGAAAAGAACAGACATGCAATGACACTGGTGGATCCTTATGTGGTTCATGAAAAGAACTGACATGCAATGACACGAGGTGTGGCTCATGAAAAAAATAGACATGCAATAACACTGGTGGATCCTTATGTGGTTCATGAAATGAAGTGACATGCAATGACACTAGGTGTGGTAGATGAAAAGAACAGACATGCAACTACACTGGTGGATCCATGTGTGGTTTATTGAAGTAATAGACTTGCAATGACTCTAGCTGTGGTTCATGAAAAGAACAGACATGCAATGATACTGGTGCATCCATGTGTGGTTCATGAGAAGAACACACATCCAATGACACTGGTGGATCCTTATGTGGTTCATGAAAAGAACAGACATGAAGTGACAACGGTGGATCCTTATGTGGTTTGTCTAGATGAACACACATGCAATGACACTGGGTGTGGTTCATGAAAAGAACAGACATGCAATAACACTAGTGGATCCTTATGTGGTTTGTGAGAAGAACAGACATGCAATGACACTGGTGGATCCTTAGGTGGTTCATGAATAGAACTAACATGCAATGCCACTGGGTGTGGTTCATGAAAAGCCCCGACATGCAATGACACCGGTGGATCCATGTGTGGTTTATGGAAGTAACAAACATGCAATGATTCTAGCCGTGGATCATGAAAAGAACAGACATGCAAAGACACTGGTGGATCCAGGTGTGGTTCATGAGAAGAACATATGTCCAATGACACTGGTGGATCCTTATGTGGTTCATAAAAAGAACAGATATGAAGTGATACCGATGGATCCTTATGTGGTTTGTCTAGAGGAACACACATGCAATGACACCGGGTGTGGTTTATGAAAAGAACAGACATGCAATGACTTATGTGGTTTGTTTAGAAGAACACACATGCAATGACATTGGGTGTGGTTCATGAAAATAATAGACATGCAATGACACTGGTGGATCCTTATGTGGTTTGTTTAGAGGAACAGACATGCAACCACACTTGGTGTGGTTCATGAAAAGAACACACATCCAATGACATTGGTGGATCCTTATGTGGTATGTCTAGAGGAACACACATGCAATGACACCGGGTGTGGTTCATGAAAAGAACAGACATTCAATGACTTATGTGGTTTGTTTAGAAGAACACGCATGCAATGACACTGGGTGTGGTTCATGAAAAGAACAGACATGCAGTAACACCGGTGGATCCTTATGTGGTTTGTCTAGAGGAACACACATGCAATGACACTCGGTTTGCTTCATGAAAAGAACAGACATGCAATGACACTAGTGGATCCTTATGTGGTTTGTGAAAAGAACAGACATGCAATGACACTGGTGGGTCCTTATGTGGTTCATGAAAAGAACTGACATGCAATGACACTAGGTGTGGCTCATGAAAAAAACATACATGCAATAACACTAGTGGATCCTTATGTGGTTCATGAAAAGAAGTGACATGCAATGACAGTAGGTGTGGTTGATGAAAAGAACAGACATGCAACTACACTGGTGGATCCATGTGTGGTTTATTGAAGTAACAAACATGCAATGATTCTAGCCGTGGATCATGAAAAGAACAGACATGCAAAGACACTGGTGGATCCAGGTGTGGTTCATGAGAAGAACATATGTCCAATGACACTGGTGGATCCTTATGTGGTTCATGAAAAGAACAGATATGAAGTGATACCGATGGATCCTTATGTGGTTTGTCTAGAGGAACACACATGCAATGACCCCAGGTGTGGTTCATGAAAAGAACAGACATGCAATGACTTATGTGGTTTGTTTAGAAGAACACACATGCAATGACACTGGGTGTGGTTCATGAAAAGAACAGACATGCAATGACACTGGTGGATCCTTATGTGGTTTGTTTAGAGGAACAGACATGCAACCACACTGGGCGTGGTTCATGAAAAGAACACACATCCAATGATATTGGTGGATCCTTATGTGGTTTGTCTAGAGGAACACACATGCAATGACACCGGGTGTGGTTCATGAAAAGAACAGACATGCAATGACTTATGTGGTTTGTTCAGAAGAACACACATGCAATGACACTGGGTGTGGTTCATGAAAAGAACAGACATGCAATGACACTGGTGGATCCATGTGTGGTTCATGAGAAGAACACACATCCAATGACACAGGTGGATCCTTATGTTTTTCATGAAAAGAACAGACATGCAATGACACTGGTGGATCCTTATGTGGTTGGTCTAGAGGAACACACATGCAATAACACTAGGTGTGGTTCATGAAAAGAATAGACATGTAGTAACACCGTTGGATCCTTATGTGGTTTGTCTAGAGGAACACACATGCAATGACACTAGGTTTGCTTCATGAAAAGAACATAAATGCAATGACACTGGTGGATCCTTATGTGGTTTGTGAAAAGAACAGACATGCAATGACACTGGTGGATCCTTATGTGGTTCATGAAAAGAACTGACATGCAATGACACTGGGTGTGGTTCATGAAAAGAATAGACATTCAATGACACTGGTGGATCCTTATGTGGTTCATGAAAAGAACTGACATGCAATGACACTAGGTGTGGTTCATGAAAAGAACAGACATGCAATTACACCGGTGGATCCATGTGTGGTTTATGGAAGTAACAGACATGCAATGACTCTAGCTGTGGTTCATGAAAAGAATAGACATGCAATGATACTTGTGGATCCATGTGTGTTTCATGAGAAGAACACACATCAAATGACACTGGTGGATCCTTATGTGGTTCATGAGAACAACAAACATGTAGTGACACCGGTGGATCCTTATGTGGTTTGTCTAAAGGAACACACATGCCATGACACCGGGTGTGGTTCATCAAAAGAATAGACATGCAATGACTTATGTAGTTTGTTTAGAAGAACACACATGCAATGACACTGGTTGTGGTTCATGAAAAGAACATACATGCAATGACACTGGTGGACCCTTATGTGGTTTGTTTAGAGGAACAGACATGCAATGACACTGGGTGTGGTTCATGAAAAGAACATACATCCAATGACACGGGTGGATCCTTATGTGGTTTGTCTAGAGGAACACACATGCAATGACACTGGGTGTGGTTCATGAAAAGAACAAAATGCAATGACTTATGTGGTTTGTTTAGAAGAGCACACATGCAATGACACTGGGTGTGGTTCATGAAAATAACAGACATGCAATGACACTGGTGGATCCTTATGTGGTTTGTTTAGGGGAACAGACATGCGATGACACCAGATGTGGTTCATGAAAAGAACACACATCCAATGACAATGAAGTGACATGCAATTACTTATGTTTTTTGTTTAGAAGAACACACATGCAATGACACTGAGTGTGGTTCATGAAAAGAACAGACATGCAGTAACACCGGTCGATCCTTTTGTGGTTTGTCTAGAGGAACACTCATGCAATGACACTAGGTTTGGTTCATGAAAAGAACAGACATGCAATGAATTATGTGGTTTGTTTAGAAGAACACACATGCAATGACACTGGGTGTGGTTCATAAAAAGAACAGACATGCAATGACACTAGTGGATCCTTATGTGGTTTGTTTAGAGGAACACACATGTAATGACACTAGGTGTGGTTCATGAAAAGAACAGACATGCAATGACAATGGTGGATCCTTATGTGGTTTGTTTAGAGGAATAGACATGCAATGACACTAGGTGTGGTTCATGAAAAGAACACACATCCAATGACACTGGTGGATTCCTAAGGTGGTTTGTCTAGAGGAACACACATGCAATGACTCTAGGTGTGGTTCATGAAAAGAACAAACATGCAATGACTTATGTGGTTTGTTTAGAAGAACACACATGCAATGACACTTGGTGTGGTTCATGAAAAGAATAGACATGCAATGACACTGGTGGATCCTTATGTGGTTTGTTTAGAGGAACAGACATGCAATGACTCTAGCTGTGCTTCATGAAAAGAATAGACATGCAATGACACTGGTGGATCCATGTGTGGTTCATGAGAAGAACACACATCTAATGACACTGGTGGATCCTTATGTGGTTTGTTTAGAAGAACACACATGCAATGACACTAGGTGGATCCTTATGTGGTTTGTGAAAAGAACATAAATGCAATGACACTAGGTGTTATTCATGAAAAGAACAGACATGCAATGACACTAGTGGATCCATATGTGGATGTCTAGAGAAACAGACATGCAACCACACTGGGTGTGGTTCATGAAAAGAACACACATCCAATGACACTGGTGGATCCTTATGTGGTTCATGAAAAGAACAGACATGTAGTGACTCTAGCTGTGATTCATGAAAAGAACAGACATGCAATGACACTGGGTGAGGCTCATGAGAAGAACACACATCCAATGACACTGGTAGATCCTTATGTGGGTCATGAAAAGAACAGACATGCAGTGACTCTAGCTGTGATTCATGAAAAGAACAGACATGCAATGACACTGGGTGTGGCTCATGAGAAGAACACACATCCAATGACAGTGGTGGATCCTTATGTGGTTCATGAAAAGAACAGACATGAAGTGACACCGGTGGATCCTTATGTGGTTTGTATAGAGGAACACACATGCAATGACACTGGGTGTGGTTCATGAAAAGAACAGACATGCAATAACACTAGTGGATCCTTATGTGGTTTGTGAGAAGAACAGACATGCAATGACACTGGTGGATCCTTAGGTGGTTCATGAATAGAACTAACATGCAATGGCACTGGGTGTGGTTCATGAAAAGCCCAGACATGCAATGACACCGGTGGATCCATGTGTGGTTTATGGAAGTAACAAACATGCAACGATTCTAGTCGTGGATCATGAAAAGAACAGACATGCAAAGACACTGGTGGATCCAGGTATGGTTCATGAGAAGAACATATGTCCAATGACACTGGTGGATCCTTATGTGGTTCATGAAAAGAACATATATGAAGTGATACCGATGGATCCTTATGTGGTTTGTCTAGAGGAACACACATGCAATGACACCGGGTGTGGTTCATGAAAAGAACAGACATGCAATGACTTATGTGGTTTGTTTAGAAGAACACACATGCAATGACACTGGGTGTGGTTCATGAAAAGAACAGACATGCAATGACACTGGTGGATCCTTATGTGGTTTATTTAGAGGAACAGACATGCAACCACACTGGGTGTGGTTCATAAAAAGAACACACATCCAATGACATTGGTGGATCCTTTTGTGGTTTGTCTAGAGGAACACACATGCAATGACACCGGGTGTGGTTTATGAAAAGAACAGACATGCAATGACTTATGTGGTTTGTTTAGAAGAACACGCATGCAATGACACTGGGTGTGGTTCATGAAAAGAACAGACATGCAGTAACACCGGTGGATCCTTATGTGGTTTGTCTAGAGGAACACACATGCAATGACACTCGGTTTGCTTCATGAAAAGAACAGACATGCAATGACACTAGTGGATCCTTATGTGGTTTGTGAAAAGAACAAACATGCAATGACACTGGTGGATCCTTATGTGGTTCATGAAAAGAACTAACATGCAATGACACCGGGTGTGGCTCATGAAAAAAACAGACATGCAATAACACTGGTGGATCCTTATGTGGTTCATGAAAAGAAGTGACATGCAATGACACTAGGTGTGGTTGATGAAAAGAACAGACATGCAACTACACTGGTGGGTCCATGTGTGGTTTATTGAAGTAATAGACTTGCAATGACTCTAGCTGTGGTTCATGAAAAGAACAGACATGCAATGATACTGGTGCATCCATGTGTGGTTCATGAGAAGAACACACATCCAATGACACTGGTGGATCCTTATGTGGTTCATGAAAAGAACAGACATGAAGTGACACCGGTGGATCCTTATGTGGTTTGTCTAGAGGAACACACATGCAATGACACTGGGTGTGGTTCATGAAAAGAACAGACATGCAATGACTTACGTGGTTTGTTTAGAATAACACACATGCAATGACACTGGGTGTGTTTCATGAAAAGAACAGACATGCAATGACACTGGTGGATCCTTATGTGGTTTGTTTAGAGGAACAGACATGCAACCACACAAGGTGTGGTTCATGAAAAGAACAGACATGCAATGACTTATGTGGTTTGTTTAGAAGAACACACATGCAATGACACTGGGTGTGGTTCATGAAAAGAACAGACATGCAATGACACTGGTTGATCCATGTGTGGTTCATGAGAATAACACACATCCAATGACACAGGTGGATCCTTATGTTTTTCATGAAAAGAACAGACATGCAATGACACTGGTGGATCCTTATGTGGTTTGTCTAGAGGAACACACATGCAATAACACTAGGTGTGGTTCATGAAAAGAATAGACATGTAGTAAAACCGTTGGATCCTTATGTGGTTTGTCTAGAGGAACACACATGCAATGACACTAGGTTTGCTTCATGAAAAGAACAGAAATGCAATGACACTGGTGGATCCTTATGTGGTTTGTGAAAAGAACAGACATGCAATGACACTGGTGGATCCTTATGTGGTTCATGAAAAGAACTGACATGCAATGACACTGGGTGTGGTTCATGAAAAGAACAGACATGCAATGACACTGGTGGATCCTTATGTGGTTCATGAAAAGAACTGACATGCAATGACACTGGGTGTGGTTCATGAAAAGAACAGACATGCAATTACACCCGTGGATCCATGTGTGGTTTATGGAAGTAACAGACATGCAATGACTCTAGCTGTGGTTCATGAAAAGAATAGACATGCAATGATACTTGTGGATCCATGTGTGGTTCATGAGAAGAACACACATCAAATGACACTGGTGGATACTTATGTGGTTCATGAGAACAACAAACATGTAGTGACACCGGTGGATCCTTATGTGGTTTGTCTAGAGGAACACACATGCAATGACACCGGGTGTGGTTCATCAAAAGAATAGACGTGCAATGACTTATGTGGTTTGTTTAGAAGAACACACATGCAATGACACTGGGTGTGGTTCATGAAAAGAACATACATGCAATGACACTGGTGGACCCTTATGTGGTTTGTTTAGAGGAACAGACATGCAATGACACTGGGTGTGGTTCATGAAAAGAACATACATCCAATGACACAGGTGGATCCTTATGTGGTTTGTCTAGAGGAACACACATGCAATGACACTAGGTGTGGTTCATGAAAAGAACAAACATGCAATGACTTATGTGGTTTGTTTAGAAGAGCACACATGCAATGACACTGGGTGTGGTTCATGAAAAGAACAGACATGCAATGACACTGGTGGATCCTTATGTGGTTTGTTTAGGGGAACAAACATGCGATTACACTAGGTGTGGTTCATGAAAAGAACACACATCCAATGACAATGAAGTGACATGCAATGACTTATGTTTTTTGTTTAGAAGAACACACATGCAATGACACTGAGTGTGGTTCATGAAAAGAACAGACATGCAGTAACAAAGGTCGATCCTTTTGTGGTTTGTCTAGAGGAACACTCATGCAATGACCCTGGGTTTTGTTCATGAAAAGAACAGACATGCAATGACACTGGTGGATCCTTATTTGGTTTGTGAAAAGAACAGACATGCAATGACACTGGTGGATCCTTATGTGGTTCATGAAAAGAACAGACATGCAGTGACACCGGTGGATCCTTATGTGGTTTGTCTAGAGGAACACACATGCAATGACACCGGGTGTGGTTCATGAAAAGAACAGACATGCAATGAATTATGTGGTTTGTTTAGAAGAACACACTTGCAATGACACTGGGTGTGGTTCATGAAAAGAACAGACATGTAATGACACTGGTGGATCCTTATGTGGTTTGTTTAGGGGAACAGACATGCGATGCCACCGGGTGTGGTTCATGAAAAGAACACACATCCAATGACAATGAAGTGAGATGCAATGACTTATGTTTTTTGTTTAGAAGAACACACATGCAATGACACCGAGTGTGGTTCATGAAAAGAACAGACATGCAATGACTTATGTGGTTTGTTTAGAAGAACACGCATGCAATGACACTGGGTGTGGTTCATGAAAAGAATAGACATGGAGTAACACCAGTGGATCCTTATGTGGTTTGTCTAGAGGAACACACATGCAATGACACTCGGTTTGCTTCATGAAAAGAACAGACATGCAATGACACTAGTGGATCCTTATGTGGTTTGTGAAAAGAACAGACATGCAATGACACTGGTGGATCCTTATGTGGTTCATGAAAAGAACTGACATGCAATGACACTAGGTGTGGCTCATGAAAAAAACAGACATGCAATAACACTGGTGGATCCTTATGTGGTTCATGAAAAGAAGTGACATGCAATGACACTAGGTGTGGTTGATGAAAAGAACAGACATGCAACTACACTGGTGGATCCATGTGTGGTTTATTGAAGTAATAGACTTTCAATGACTCTAGCTGTGGTTCATGAAAAGAACAGACATGCAATGATACTGGTGCATCCATGTGTGGTTCATGAGAAGAACACACATCCAATGATACTGGTGGTTCCTTATGTGGTTCATGAAAAGAACAGACATGAAGTGACACCGGTGGATCCTTATGTGGTTTGTCTAGAGGAACACACATGCACTGACACTGGGTGTGGTTCATGAAAAGAACAGACATGCAATAACACTAATGGATCCTTATGTGGTTTGTGAGAAGAACAGACATGCAATGACACTGGTGGATCCTTAGGTGGTTCATGAATAGAAGTAACATGCAATGGCACTGGGTGTGGTTCATGAAAAGCCCAGACATGCAATGACACCGGTGGATCCATGTGTGGTTTATGGAAGTAACAAACATGCAATGATTCTAGCCGTGGATCATGAAAAGAACAGACATGCAAAGACCCTGGTGGATCCAGGTGTGTTTCATGAGAAGAACATATGTCCAATGACACTGGTGGATCCTTATGTGGTTCATGAAAAGAACATATATGAAGTGATACCGATGGATCCTTATGTGGTTTGTCTAGAGGAACACACATGCAATGACACCGGGTGTGGTTCATGAAAAGAACAGACATGCAATGACTTATGTGGTTTGTTTAGAAGAACACACATGCAATGACACTGGTGGATCCTTATGTGGTTTGTTTAGAGGAACAGACATGCAACCACACTGGGTGTGGTTCATAAAAAGAACACACATCCAATGACATTCGTGGATCCTTATGTGGTTTATCTAGAGGAACACACATGCAATGACACCGAGTGTGGTTCATGAAAAGAACAGACATGCAATGACTTATGTGGTTTGTTTAGAAGAACACGCATGCAATGACACTGGGTGTGGTTCATGAAAAGAACAGACATGGAGTAACACCAGTGGATCCTTATGTGGTTTGTCTAGAGGAACACACATGCAATGACACTCGGTTTGCTTCATGAAAAGAACAGACATGCAATGACACTAGTGGATCCTTATGTGGTTTGTGAAAAGAACAGACATGCAATGACACTGGTGGATCCTTATGTGGTTCATGAAAAGAACTGACATGCAATGACACTAGGTGTGGCTCATGAAAAAAACAGACATGCAATAACACTCGTGGATCCTTATGTGGTTCATGAAAAGAAGTGACATGCAATGACACTAGGTGTGGTTGATGAAAAGAACAGACATGCAACTACACTGGTGGATCCATGTGTGGTTTATTGAAGTAATAGACTTTCAATGACTCTAGCTGTGGTTCATGAAAAGAACAGACATGCAATGATACTGGTGCATCCATGTGTGGTTCATGAGAAGAACACACATCCAATGATACTGGTGGTTCCTTATGTGGTTAATGAAATTGAACAGACATGAAGTGACACCGGTGGATCCTTATGTGGTTTGTCTAGAGGAACACACATGCAATGACACTGGGTGTGGTTCATGAAAAGAACAGACATGCAATAACACTAGTGGATCCTTATGTGGTTTGTGAGAAGAACAGACATGCAATGACACTGGTGGATCCTTAGGTGGTTCATGAATAGAACTAACATGCAATGGCACTGCGTGTGGTTCATGAAAAGCCCAGACATGCAATGACACCGGTGGATCGATGTGTGGTTTATGGAAGTAACAAACATGCAATGATTCTAGCCGTGGATCATGAAAAGAACAGACATGCAAAGACCCTGGTGGATCCAGGTGTGGTTCATGAGAAGAACATATGTCCAATGACACTGGTGGATCCTTATGTGGTTCATGAAAAGAACAGATATGAAGTGATACCGATGGATCCTTATGTGGTTTGTCTAGAGGAACACACATGCAATGACACCGGGTGTGGTTCATGAAAAGAACAGACATGCAATGACTTATGTGGTTTGTTTAGAAGAACACACATGCAATGACACTGGTGGATCCTTATGTGGTTTGTTTAGAGGAACAGACATGCAACCACACTGGGTGTGGTTCATAAAAAGAACACACATCCAATGACATTCGTGGATCCTTATGTGGTTTGTCTAGAGGAACACACATGCAATGACACCGAGTGTGGTTCATGAAAAGAACAGACATGCAATGACTTATGTGGTTTGTTTAGAAGAACACGCATGCAATGACACTGGGTGTGGTTCATGAAAAGAACAGACATGGAGTAACACCAGTGGATCCTTATGTGGTTTGTCTAGAGGAACACACATGCAATGACACTCGGTTTGCTTCATGAAAAGAACAGACATGCAATGACACTAGTGGATCCTTATGTGGTTTGTGAAAAGAACAGACATGCAATGACACTGGTGGATCCTTATGTGGTTCATGAAAAGAACTGACATGCAATGACACTAGGTGTGGCTCATGAAAAAAACAGACATGCAATAACACTGGTGGATCCTTATGTGGTTCATGAAAAGAAGTGACATGCAATGACACTAGGTGTGGTTGATGAAAAGAACAGACATGCAACTACACTGGTGGATCCATGTGTGGTTTATTGAAGTAATAGACTTTCAATGACTCTAGCTGTGGTTCATGAAAAGAACAGACATGCAATGATACTGGTGCATCCATGTGTGGTTCATGAGCAGAACACACATCCAATGATACTGGTGGTTCCTTATGTGGTTAATGAAATTGAACAGACATGAAGTGACACCGGTGGATCCTTATGTGGTTTGTCTAGAGGAACACACATGCAATGACACTGGGTGTGGTTCATGAAAAGAACAGACATGCAATAACACTAGTGGATCCTTATGTGGTTTGTGAGAAGAACAGACATGCAATGACACTGGTGGATCCTTAGGTGGTTCATGAATAGAACTAACATGCAATGGCACTGCGTGTGGTTCATGAAAAGCCCAGACATGCAATGACACCGGTGGATCCATGTGTGGTTTATGGAAGTAACAAACATGCAATGATTCTAGCCGTGGATCATGAAAAGAACAGACATGCAAAGACCCTGGTGGATCCAGGTGTGGTTCATGAGAAGAACATATGTCCAATGACACTGGTGGATCCTTATGTGGTTCATGAAAAGAACAGATATGAAGTGATACCGATGGATCCTTATGTGGTTTGTCTAGAGGAACACACATGCAATGACACCGGGTGTGGTTCATGAAAAGAACAGACATGCAATGACTTATGTGGTTTGTTTAGAAGAACACACATGCAATGACACTGGTGGATCCTTATGTGGTTTGTTTAGAGGAACAGACATGCAACCACACTGGGTGTGGTTCATAAAAAGAACACACATCCAATGACATTCGTGGATCCTTATGTGGTTTGTCTAGAGGAACACACATGCAATGACACCGAGTGTGGTTCATGAAAAGAACAGACATGCAATGACTTATGTGGTTTGTTTAGAAGAACACGCATGCAATGACACTGGGTGTGGTTCATGAAAAGAACAGACATGGAGTAACACCAGTGGATCCTTATGTGGTTTGTCTAGAGGAACACACATGCAATGACACTCGGTTTGCTTCATGAAAAGAACAGACATGCAATGACACTAGTGGATCCTTATGTGGTTTGTGAAAAGAATAGACATGCAATGACACTGGTGGATCCTTATGTGGTTCATGAAAAGAACTGACATGCAATGACACTAGGTGTGGCTCATGAAAAAAACAGACATGCAATAACACTGGTGGATCCTTATGTGGTTCATGAAAAGAAGTGACATGCAATGACACTAGGTGTGGTTGATGAAAAGAACAGACATGCAACTACACTGGTGGATCCATGTGTGGTTTATTGAAGTAATAGACTTTCAATGACTCTAGCTGTGGTTCATGAAAAGAACAGACATGCAATGATACTGGTGCATCCATGTGTGGTTCATGAGAAGAACACACATCCAATGATACTGGTGGTTCCTTATGTGGTTCATGAAAAGAACAGACATGAAGTGACACCGGTGGATCCTTATGTGGTTTGTCTAGAGGAACACACATGCAATGACACTGGGTGTGGTTCATGAAAAGAACAGACATGCAATAACACTAGTGGATCCTTATGTGGTTTGTGAGAAGAACAGACATGCAATGACACTGGTGGATCCTTAGGTGGTCCATGAATAGAACTAACATGCAATGGCACTGGGTGTGGTTCACGAAAAGCCCAGACATGCAATGACACCGGTGGATCCATGTGTGGTTTATGGAAGTAACAAACATGCAATGATTCTAGCCGTGGATCATGAAAAGAACAGATATGCAAAGACCCTGGTGGATCCAGGTGTGGTTCATGAGAAGAACATATGTCCAATGACACTGGTGGATCCTTATGTGGTTCATGAAAAGAACAGATATGAAGTGATACCGATGGATCCTTATGTGGTTTGTCTAGAGGAACACACATGCAATGACACCGGGTGTGGTTCATGAAAAGAACAGACATGCAATGACTTATGTGGTTTGTTTAGAAGAACACACATGCAATGACACTGGGTGTGGTTCATGAAAAGAACAGACATACAATGACACTGGTGGATCCTTATGTGGTTTATTTAGAGGAACAGACATGCAACCACACTGGGTGTGGTTCATAAAAAGAACACACATCCAATGACATTGGTGGATCCTTTTGTGGTTTGTCTAGAGGAACACACATGCAATGACACCGGGTGTGGTTTATGAAAAGAACAGACATGCAATGACTTATGTGGTTTGTTTAGAAGAACACGCATGCAATGACACTAGGTGTGGTGCATGAAAAGAACAGACATGCAGTAACACCGGTGGATCCTTATGTGGTTTGTCTAGAGGAACACACATGCAATGACACTCGGTTTGCTTCATGAAAAGAACAGACATGCAATGACACTAGTGGATCCTTATGTGGTTTGTGAAAAGAACAAACATGCAATGACACTGGTGGATCCTTATGTGGTTCATGAAAAGAACTAACATGCAATGACACAGGGTGTGGCTCATGAAAAAAACAGACATGCAATAACACTGGTGGATCCTTATGTGGTTCATGAAAAGAAGTGACATGCAATGACACTAGGTGTGGTTGATGAAAAGAACAGACATGCAACTACACTGGTGGATCCATGTGTGGTTTATTGAAGTAATAGACTTGCAATGACTCTAGCTGTGGTTCATGAAAAGAACAGACATGCAATGATACTAGTGCATCCATGTGTGTATCATGAGAAGAACACACATCCAATGACACTGGTGGATCCTTATGTGGTTCATGAAAAGAACAGACATGAAGTGACACCGGTGGATCCTTATGTGGTTTGTCTAGAGGAACATACATGCAATGACACTGGGTGTGGTTCATGAAAAGAGCAGACATGCAATGACTTACGTGGTTTGTTTATAATAACACACATGTAATGACACTGGGTGTGTTTCATGAAAAGAACAGACATGCAATGACACTCGTGGATCCTTATTTGGTTTGTTTAGAGGAACAGACATGCAACCACACTAGGTGTGGTTCATGAAAAGAACACAGATCCAATGACATTGGTGGATCCTTATGTGGTTTGTCTAGAGGAACACAAATGCAATGACACCGGGTGTGGTTCATGAAAAGAACAGACATGCAATGACTTATGTGGTTTGTTTAGAAGAACACACATGCAATGACACTGGGTGTGGTTCATGAAAAGAACAGACATGCAATGACACTGGTGGATCCATGTGTGGTTCATGAGAAGAACACACATCCAATGACACAGGTGGATCCTTATGTTTTTCATGAAAAGAACAGACATGCAATGACACTGGTGGATCCTTATGTGGTTTGTCTAGAGGAACACACATGCAATAACACTAGGTGTGGTTCATGAAAAGAATAGACATGTAGTAACACCGTTGGATCCTTATGTGGTTTGTCTAGAGGAACACACATGCAATGACACTAGGTTTGCTTCATGAAAAGAACAGAAATGCAATGACACTGGTGGATCCTTATGTGGTTTGTGAAAAGAACAGACATGCAATGACACTGGTGGATCCTTATGTGGTTCATGAAAAGAACTGACATGCAATGACACTGGGTGTGGTTCATGAAAAGAACAGACATGCAATGACACTGGTGGATCCTTATGTGGTTCATGAAAAGAACTGACATGCAATGACACTGGGTGTGGTTCATGAAAAGAACAGACATGCAATTACACCGGTGGATCCATGTGTGGTTTATGGAAGTAACAGACATGCAATGATTCTAGCTGTGGTTCATGAAAAGAATAGACATGCAATGATACTTGTGGATCCATGTGTGGTTCATGAGAAGAACACACATCAAATGACACTGGTGGATCCTTATGTGGTTCATGAGAACAACAAACATGTAGTGACACCGGTGGATCCTTATGTGGTTTGTCTAGAGGAACACACATGCAATGACACCGGGTGTGGTTCATCAAAAGAATAGACATGCAATGACTTATGTGGTTTGTTTAGAAGAACACACATGCAATGACACTGGGTGTGGTTCATGAAAAGAACATACATGCAATGACACTGGTGGACCCTTATGTGGTTTGTTTAGAGGAACAGACATGCAATGACACTGGGTGTGGTTCATGAAAAGAACATACATCTAATGACACAGGTGGATCCTTATGTGGTTTGTCTAGAGGAACACACATGCAATGACACTAGGTGTGGTTCATGAAAAGAACAAACATGCAATAACTTATGTGGTTTGTTTAGAATAGCACACATGCAGTGACATTGGGTGTGGTTCATGAAAAGAACAGACATGCAATGACACTGGTGGATCCTTATGTGGTTTGTTTAGGGGAACAGACATGCGATTACACTAGGTGTGGTTCATGAAAAGAACACACATCCAATGACAATGAAGTGACATGCAATGACTTATGTTTTTTGTTTAGAAGAACACACATGCAATGACACTGAGTGTGGTTCATGAAAAGAACAGACATGCAGTAACACCGGTCGATCCTTTTGTGGTTTGTCTAGAGGAACACTCATGCAATGACACTGGGTTTGGTTCATGATAAGAACAGACATGCAATGACACTGGTGGATCCTTATTTGGTTTGTGAAAAGAACAGACATGCAATGACACTGGTGGATCCTTATGTGGTTCATGAAAATAACAGACATGCAGTGATACCGGTGGATCCTTATGTGGTTTGTCTAGAGGAACACACATGCAATGACACCGGGTGTGGTTCATGAAAAGAACAGACATGCAATGAATTATGTGGTTTGTTTAGTAGAACACACTTGCAATGACACTGGGTGTGGTTCATAAAAAGAACAGACATGCAATGACACTAGTGGATCCTTATGTGGTTTGTTTAGAGGAACACACATGTAATGACACTAGGTGTGGTTCATGAAAAGAACAGACATGCAATGACAATGGTGGATCCTTATGTGGTTTGTTTAGAGGAATAGACATGCAATGACACTGGGTGTGGTTCATGAAAAGAACACACATCCAATGACACTAGTGGATTCCTAAGGTGGTTTGTCTAGAGGAACACACATGCAATGACTCTAGGTGTGGTTCATGAAAAGAACAAACATGCAATGACTTATGTGGTTTGTTTAGAAGAACACACATGCAATGACACTTGGTGTGGTTCATGAAAAGAATAGACATGCAATGACACTGGTGGATCCTTATGTGGTTTGTTTAGAGGAACAGACATGCAATGACTCTAGCTGTGCTTCATGAAAAGAATAGACATGCAATGACACTGGTGGATCCATGTGTGGTTCATGAGAAGAACACACATCTAATGACACTGGTGGATCCTTATGTGGTTTGTTTAGAAGAACACACATGCAATGACACTAGGTGGATCCTTATGTGGTTTGTGAAAAGAACATAAATACAATGACACTGGCTGTTATTCATGAAAAGAACATACATGCAATGACACTAGTGGATCCATATGTGGATGTCTAGAGGAACAGACATGCAACCACACTGGGTGTGGTTCATGAAAAGAACACACATCCAATGACACTGGTGGATCCTTATGTGGTTCATGAAAAGAACAGACATGCAGTGACTCTAGCTGTGATTCATGAAAAGAACAGACATGCAATGACACTAGGTGTGGCTCATGAGAAGAACACACATCCAATGACACTGGTAGATCCTTATGTGGGTCATGAAAAGAACAGACATGCAGTGACTCTAGCTGTGATTCATGAAAAGAACAAACATGCAATGACACTGGGTGTGGCTCATGAGAAGAACACACATCCAATGACACTGGTGGATCCTTATGTGGTTCATGAAAAGAACAGACATGAAGTGACACCGGTGGATCCTTATGTGGTTTGTATAGAGGAACACACATGCAATGACACTGGGTGTGGTTCATGAAAAGAACAGACATGCAATAACACTAGTGGATCCTTATGTGGTTTGTGAGAAGAACAGACATGCAATGACACTGGTGGATCCTTAGGTGGTTCATGAATAGAACTAACATGCAATGGCACTGGGTGTGGTTCATGAAAAGCCTAGACATGCAATGACACCGGTGGATCCATGTGTGGTTTATGGAAGTAAAAAACATGCAATGATTCTAGCCGTGGATCATGAAAAGAACAGACATGCAAAGACACTGGTGGATCCAGGTGTGGTTCATGAGAAGAACATATGTCCAATGACACTGGTGGATCCTTATGTGGTTCATGAAAAGAACAGATATGAAGTGATACCGATGGATCCTTATGTGGTTTGTCTAGAGGAACACACATGCAATGACACCGGGTGTGGTTCATGAAAAGAACAGACATGCAATGACTTATGTGGTTTGTTTAGAAGGACACACATGCAATGACACTGGGTGTGGTTCATGAAAAGAACAGACATGCAATGACACTGGTGGATCCTTATGTGGTTTGTTTAGAGGAACAGACATGCAACCACACTGGGTGTGGTTCATAAAAAGAACACACATCCAATGACATTGGTGGATCCTTATGTGGTTTGTCTAGAGGAACACACATGCAATGACACCGGGTGTGGTTCATGAAAAGAACAGACATGCAATGTCTTATGTGGTTTGTTTAGAAGAACACGCATGCAATGACACTAGGTGTGGTTCATGAAAAGAACAGACATGCAGTAACACCGGTGGATCCTTATGTGGTTTGTCTAGAGGAACACACATGCAATGACACTCGGTTTGCTTCATGAAAAGAACAGACATGCAATGACACTAGTGAATCCTTATGTGGTTTGTGAAAAGAACAGACATGCAATGACACTGGTGGATCCTTATGTGGTTCATGAAAAGAACTAACATGCAATGACACCGGGTGTGGCTCATGAAAAAAACAGACATGCAATAACACTGGTGGATCCTTATGTGGTTCATGAAAAGAAGTGACATGCAATGACACTAGGTGTGGTTGGTGAAAAGAACAGACATGCAACTACACTGGTGGATCCATGTGTGGTTTATTGAAGTAATAGACTTGCAATGACTCTAGCTGTGGTTCATGAAAAGAACAGACATGCAATGATACTAGTGCATCCATGTGTGGTTCATGAGAAGAACACACATCCAATGACACTGGTGGATCCTTATGTGGTTCATGAAAAGAACAGACATGAAGTGACACCGGTGGATCCTTATGTGGTTTGTCTAGAGGAACACACATGCAATGACACTGGGTGTGGTTCATGAAAAGAACAGACATACAATGACTTACGTGGTTTGTTTAGAATAACACACATGCAATGACACTGGGTGTGTTTCATGAAAAGAACAGACATGCAATGACACTGGTGGATCCTTATGTGGTTTGTTTAGAGGAACAGACATGCAACTACACTGGGTGTGGTTCATGAAAAGAACACACATCCAATGACATTGGTGGATCCTTATGTGGTTTGTCTAGAGGAACACACATGCAATGACACCGGGTGTGGTTCATGAAAAGAACAGACATGCAATGACTTATGTGGTTTGTTTAGAAGAACACACATGTAATGACACTGGGTGTGATTCATGAAAAGAACAGACATGCAATGACACTGGTGGATCCATGTGTGGTTCATGAGAAGAACACACATCCAATGACACAGGTGGATCCTTATGTTTTTCATGAAAAGAACAGACATGCAATGACACTGGTGGATCCTTATGCGGTTTGTCTAGAGGAACACACATGCAATAACACTAGGTGTGGTTCATGAAAAGAATAGACATGTAGTAACACCGTTGGATCCTTATGTGGTTTGTCTAGAGGAACACAGATGCAATGACACTAGGTTTGCTTCATGAAAAGAACAGAAATGCAATGACACTGGTGGATCCTTATGTGGTTTGTGAAAATAACAGACATGCAATGACACTGGTGGATCTTTATGTGGTTCATGAAAAGAACTGACATGCAATGACACTGGGTGTGGTTCATGAAAAGAACAGACATGCAATGACACTGGTGGATCCTTATGTGGTTCATGAAAAGAACTGACATGCAATGACACTGGGTGTGGTTCATGAAAAGAACAGACATGCAATTACACCGGTGGATCCATGTGTGGTTTATGGAAGTAACAGACATGCAATGACTCTAGCTGTGGTTAATGAAAAGAATAGACATGCAATGATACTTGTGGATCCATGTGTGGTTCATGAGAAGAACACACAACAAAAGACACTGGTGGATCCTTATGTGGTTCATGAGAACAACAAACATGTAGTGACACCGGTGGATCCTTATGTGGTTTGTCTAGAGGAACACACATGCAATGACACCGGGTGTGGTTCATGAAAAGAACAGACATGCAATGACTTATGTGGTTTGTTTAGAAGAACACACATGCAATGACACTAGGTGTGGTTCATGAAAAGAACAGACATGCAATGACACTGGTGGATCCTTATGTGGTTTGTTTAGAGGAACATACATGCAACCACACTTGGTGTGGTTCATAAATAGAACACACATCCAATGACATTGGTGGATCCTTATGTGGTTTGTCTAGCGAACACACATGCAATGACACCGGGTGTGGTTCATGAAAAGAACAGACATGCAATGACTTATGTGGTTTGTTTAGAAGAACACACATGTAATGACACTGGGTGTGGTTCATGAAAAGAACAGACATGCAGTAACACCGGTGGAGCCTTATGTGGTTTGTCTAGAGGAACACACATGCAATGACACTCGGTTTGCTTCATAAAAAGAACAGACATGCAATGACATATGTGGTTTGTTTAGAAGAGCACACATGCAATGACACTGGGTGTGGTTCATGAAAAGAATAGACATGCAATGACACTGGTGGATCCTTATGTGGTTTGTTTAGGGGAACAGACATGCGATGACACCGGGTGTGGTTCATGAAAAGAACACACATCCAATGACAATGAAGTGACATGCAATGACTTATGTTTTTTGTTTAGAAGAACACACATGCAATGACACTGAGTGTGGTTCATGAAAAGAACAGACATGCAGTAACACCGGTCGATCCTTTTGTGGTTTGTCTAGAGGAACACTCATGCAATGACACTGGGTTTGGTTCATGAAAAGAACATACATGCAATGACACTGGTGGATCCTTATTTGGTTTGTGAAAAGAACAGACATGCAATGACACTGGTGGATCCTTATGTGGTTCATGAAAAGAACAAACATGCAGTGACATCGGCGGATCCTTATGTGGTTTGTCTAGAGGAACACACATGCAATGACACCGGGTGTGGTTCATGAAAAGAACAGACATGCAATGAATTATGTGGTTTGTTTAGAAGAACACACATGCAATGACACTGGGTGTGGTTCATAAAAAGAACAGACATGCAATGACACTAGTGGATCCTTATGTGGTTTGTTTAGAGGAACACACATGTAATGACACTAGGTGTGGTTCATGAAAAGAAGAGACATGCAATGACTTATGTGGTTTGTTTAGAAGAACACACATGCAATGACACTTGCTGTGGTTCATGAAAAGAATAGACATGCAATGACACTGGTGGATCCTTATGTGGTTTGTTTAGAGGAACAGACATGCAATGACTCTAGCTGTGATTCATGAAAAGAACAGACATGCAATGACACTGGGTGTGGCTCATGAGAAGAACACACATCCAATGACACTGGTAGATCCTTATGTGGGTCATGAAAAGAACAGACATGCAGTGACTCTAGCTGTGATTCATGAAAAGAACAGACATGCAATGACACTGGGTGTGGCTCATGAGAAGAACACACATCCAATGACACTGGTGGATCCTTATGTGGTTCATGAAAAGAACAGACATGAAGTGACACCGGTGGATCCTTATGTGGTTTGTATAGAGGAACACACATGCAATGACACTGGGTGTGGTTCATGAAAAGAACAGACATGCAATAACACTAGTGGATCCTTATGTGGTTTGTGAGAAGAACAGACATGCAATGACACTGGTGGATCCTTAGGTGGTTCATGAATAGAACTAACATGCAATGGCACTGGGTGTGGTTCATGAAAAGCCCAGACATGCAATGACACCGGTGGATCCATGTGTGGTTTATGGAAGTAACAAACATGCAATGATTCTAGCCGTGGATCATGAAAAGAACAGACATGCAAAGACACTGGTGGATCCAGGTGTGGTTCATGAGAAGAACATATGTCCAATGACACTGGTGGATCCTTATGTGGTTCATGAAAAGAACAGATATGAAGTGATACCGATGGATCCTTATGTGGTTTGTCTAGAGGAACACACATGCAATGACACCGGGTGTGGTTCATGAAAAGAACAGACATGCAATGACTTATGTGGTTTGTTTAGAAGAACACACATGCAATGACACTGGGTGTGGTTCATGAAAAGAACAGACATGCAATGACACTGGTGGATCCTTATGTGGTTTGTTTAGAGGAACAGACATGCAACCACACTGGGTGTGGTTCATAAAAAGAACACACATCCAATGACATTGGTGGATCCTTATGTGGTTTGTCTAGAGGAACACACATGCAATGCCACCGGGTGTGGTTCATGAAAAGAAAAGTCATGCAATGACTGATGTGGTCTGTTTAGAAGAACACGCATGCAATGACACTGGGTGTGGTTCATGAAAAGAACAAACATGCGGTAACACCGGTGGATCCTTATGTGGTTTGTCTAGAGGAACACACATGCAATGTCACTCGGTTTGCTTCATGAAAAGAACAGACATGCAATGACACTAGTGGATCCTTATGTGGTTTGTGAAAAGAACAGACATGCAATGACACTGGTGGATCCTTATGTGGTTCATGAAAAGAACTGACATGCATTGACACTAGGTGTGGCTCATGAAAAAAATAGACATGCAATAACACTGGCGGATCCTTATGTGGTTCATGAAAAGAAGTGACATGCAATGACACTAGGTGTGGTTGATGAAAAGAACAGACTTGCAACTACACTGGTGGATCCATGTGTGGTTTATTGAAGTAATAGACTTGCAATGACTCTAGCTGTGGTTCATGAAAAGAACAGACATGCAATGATACTGGTGCATCCATGTGTGGTTCATGAGAAGAACACACATCCAATGACACTGGTGGATCCTTATGTGGTTCAATAAAAGAACAGACATGAAGTGACACCGGTGGATCCTTATGTGGTTTGTCTAGAGGAACACACATGCAATGACACTGGGTGTGGTTCATGAAAAGAACAGACATGCAATAACACTAGTGGATCCTTATGTGGTTTGTTAGAAGAACAGACATGCAATGACACTGGTGGATCCTTAGGTGGTTCATGAATAGAACTAACATGCAATGGCACTGGGTGTGGTTCATGAAAAGCCCAGACATGCAATGACACCGATGGATCCATGTGTGGTTTATGGAAGTAACAAACATGCAATGATTCTAGCCGTGGATCATGAAAAGAATAGACATGCAAAGACACTGGTGGATCTAGGTGTGGTTCATGAGAAGAACATATGTCCAATGACACTGGTGGATCCTTATGTGGTTCATGGAAAGAACAGATATGAAGTGATACCGATGGATCCTTATGTGGTTTGTCTAGAGGAACACACATGCAATGACACCGGGTGTGGTTCGTGAAAAGAACAGACATGCAATGACTTATGTGGTTTGTTTAGAAGAACACACATGCAATGACACTGGGTGTGGTTCATGAAAAGAACAGACATGCAATGACACTAGTGGATCCTTATGTGGTTTGTTTAGAGGAACAGACATGCAACCACACTGGGTGTGGTTCATAAAAAGAACACACATCCAATGACATTGGTGGATCCTTATGTGGTTTGTCTAGAGGAACACACATGCAATGACACCGGGTGTGGTTCATGAAAAGAACAGACATGCAATGACTTATGTGGTTTGTTTAGAAGAAAAAGTACGCAATGACACTGGGTGTGGTTCATGAAAAGAACAGACATGCAGTAACACCGGTGGATCCTTATGTGGTTTGTCTAGAGGAACACACATGCAATGACACTCGGTTTGCTTCATGAAAAGAACAGACATGAAATGACACCAGTGGATCCTTATGTGGTTTGTGAAAAGAACAGACATGCAATGACACTGGTGGATCCTTATGTGGTTTGTCAAGAGCACACATGCAATGACACTGGGTGTGGTTCATGTAAAGAACAGACATGCAATGACTTACGTGGTTTGATTAGAATAACACACATGCAATGACATTGGGTGTGTTTCATGAAAAGAACAGACATGCAATGACACTGGTGGATCCTTATGTTTTTCATGAAAAGAACAGACATGCAATGACACTGGTGGATCCTTATGTGGTTTGTCTAGAGGAACACACATGCAATAACAGTAGGTGTGGTTCATGAACAGAATAGACATGTAGTAACACCGTTGGATCCTTATGTGGTTTGTCTAGAGGAACACACATGCAATGACACTAGGTTTGCTACATGAAAAGAACAGAAATGCAATGACACTGGTGGATCCTTATGTGGTTTGTGAAAAGAACAGACATGCAATGACACTGGTGGATCCTTATGTGGTTCATGAAAATAACTGACATGCAATGACACTGGGTGTGGTTCATGAAAAGAACAGACATGCAATGACACTGGTGGATCCTTATGTGGTTCATGAAAAGAACTGACATGCAATGACACTGGGGGTGTGGTTCATGAAAAGAATAGACATGCAATTACACCAGTGGATCCATGTGTGGTTTATGGAAGTAACAGACATGCAATGACTCTAGCTGTGGTTCATGAAAAGAATAGACATGCAATGATACTTGTGGATCCATGTGTGGTTCATGAGAAGAACACACATCCAATGACACTGGTGGATCCTTACGTGGTTCATGAAAAGAACAGACATGTAGTGACACCGGTGGATCCTTATGTGGTTTGTCTAGAGGAACACACATGCAATGACACCGGGTGTGGTTCATAAAAAGAACAGACATGCAATGACTTATGTTGTTTCTTTAGAAGAACACGCATGCAATAACACTGGTTGTGGTTCATGAAAAGATCAGACATGCAATGACACTGGTGGATCCTTATGTGGTTTGTTTAGAGGAACAGACATGCAATGACACTGGGTGTGGTTCATGAAAAGAACACACATCCATTGACACTGGTGGATCCTTATGTGGTTTGTCTAGAGGAACACACACATTGGGAGTGGTTCATGAAAAGAACAGACATGCAATGACTTATGTGGTTTGTTAGAACAACACACATACAATGACACTGGGTGTGGTTGATGAAAAGAACAAACATGCAAGGACACCGGTGGATCCTTATGTAGTTTGTTTAGAGGAACAAACATGCAATGACACTGGGTGTGGTTCATGAATAGAACACACATCCAATGACAATGGTGGATCCTTATGTGGCTCATGAAAAGAACAGACATGTAGTGACACCGGTGGATCCTTATGTGGTTTCTCTAGAGGAACACACATGCAATGACACTGGGTGTGGTTCATGAAAAGAACAGACATGCAGTGAGACTGGTGGATCCTTATGTGGTTTGTGAGAAGAACAGACATGCAATGACACTGGTGGATTCTTATGTGGTTTGTCTAGAGGAACACACATGCAATGACACTGGGTGTGGTTCATGAAAAGAACAGACATGCAATGACTTATGTGGTTTGTTTAGAAGAACACACATCCAATGACACTGGGTGTGGTTCATGAAAAGAACAGACATGCAATGATACTGGTGAATCCATGTGTGGTTCATGAGAAGAACACACATCCAATGACACGGGTGGATCCTTATGTGGTTCATTAAAAGAACAGACATGAAGTGACACCGGTGGATCCTTATGTGGTTTGTCTAGAGGAACACACATGCAATGACACTGGGTGTGGTTCATGAAAAGAATAGACATGCAATAACACTAGTGGATCCTTATGTGGTTTGTGAGAAGAACAGACATGCAATGACACTGGTGGATCCTTAGGTGGTTCATGAATAGAACTAACATGCAATGGCACTGGGTGTGGTTCATGAAAAGCCCAGACATGCAATGACACCGGTGGATCCATGTGTGGTTTATGGAAGTAACAAACATGCAATGATTCTAGCCGTGGATCATGAAAAGAATAGACATGAAAAGACACTGTGGATCTAGGGGTGGTTCATGAGAAGAACATATGTCCAATGACACTGGTGGATCCTTATGTGGTTCATGAAAAGAACAGATATGAAGTGATACCGATGGATCCTTATGTGGTTTGTGTAGAGGAACACTCATGCAATGACACCGGGTGTGGTTCATGAAAAGAACAGACATGCAATGACTTATGTGGTTTGTTTAGAAGAACACACATGCAATGACACTGGGTGTGGTTCATGAAAAGAACAGACATGCAATGACACTGGTGGATCCTTATGTGGTTTGTCTAGAGGAACAGACATGCAACCACACTTGGTGTGGTTCATAAAAAGAACACACATCCAATGACATTGGTGGATCCTTATGTGGTTTGTCTAGAGGAACACACATGCAATGACACCGGGTGTGGTTCATGAAAAGAACAGACATGCAATGACTTATGTGGTTTGTCTAGAAGAACACGCATGTAATGACACTGGGTGTGGTTCATGAAAAGAACAGACATGCAGTAACACCGGTGGATCGTTATGTGGTTTGTCTAGAGGAACACACATGCAATGACACTCGGTTTGCTTCATGAAAAGAACAGACATGCAATGACTTATGTGGTTTGTTTAGAAGAACACGCATGTAATGACACTGGGTGTGGTTCATGAAAAGAACAGACATGCAGTAACACCGGTGGATCCTTATGTGGTTTGTCTAGAGGAATACACATGCAACGACACTCGGTTTGCTTCATGAAAAGAACAGACATGCAATGACACTAGTGGATCCTTATGTGGTTTGTGAAAAGAACAGACATGCAATGACACTGGTGGATCCTTATGTGGTTCATGAAAAGAACTAACATGTAATGACACTAGGTGTGGCTCATGAAAAAAACATACATGCAATAACGCTGGTGGATCCTTATGTGGTTCATGAAAAGAAGTGACATGCAATGACACTAGGTGTGGTTGATGAAAAGAACAGACATGCAACTACACTGGTGGATCCATGTGTGGTTTATTGAAGTAACAGACTTGCAATGACTCTAGCCGTGGATCATGAAAAGAATAGACATGAAAAGACACTGGTGGATCTAGGTGTGGTTCATGAGAAGAACATATGTCCAATGACACTGGTGGATCCTTATGTGGTTCATGAAAAGAACAGACATGCAGTGACACCGGTGGATCCTTATGTGGTTTGTCTAGAGCACACAGGCAATGACACTGGGTGTGGTTCATGTAAAGAACAGACATGCAATGACTTACGTGGTTTGTTTTGAATAACACACATGCAATGACACTGGGTGTGTTTCATGAAAAGAACAGACATGCAATGACACTGGTGGATCCTTATGTGGTTTGTTTAGAGGAACAGACATGCAACCACACTGGGTGTGGTTCATGAAAAGAACACACATCCAATGACATTGGTGGATCCTTATGTGGTTTGTCTAGAGGAACACACTGCAATGACACCGGGTGTGGTTCATGAAAAGAACAGACATGCCATGACTTATGTGGTTTGTTTAGAAGAACACACATGCAATGACATTGGGTGTGGTTCATGAAAAGAACAGACATGCAATGACACTGGTGGATCCTTATGTTTTTCATGAAAAGAACAGACATGCAATGACACTGGTGGATCCTTATGTGGTTTTTCTAGAGGAACACACATGCAATAACACTAGGTGTGGTTCATGAAAAGAATAGACATGTAGGAACACCGTTGGATCCTTATGTGGTTTGTCTAGAGGAACACACATGCAATGACACTAGGTTTGCTTCATGAAAAGAACAGAAATGCAATGACACTGGTGGATCCTTATGTGGTTTGTGAAAATAACAGACATGCAATGACACTGATGGATCCTTATGTGGTTCATGAAAAGAACTGACATGCAATGACACTGGGTGTGGTTCATGAAAAGAACAGACATGCAATGACACTGGTGGATCCTTATGTGGTTCATGAAAAGAACTGACATGCAATGACACTGGGTGTGGTTCATGAAAAGAATAGACATGCAATTACACCGGTGGATCCATGTGTGGTTTATGGAAGTAATAGACATGCAATGACTCTAGCTGTGGTTCATGAAAAGAATAGACATGCAATGATACTTGTGGATCCATGTGTGGTTCATGAGAAGAACACACATCCAATGACACTGGTGGATCCTTACGTGGTTCATGAAAAGAACAGACATGTAGTGACACTGGTGGATCCTTATGTGGTTTGTCTAGAGGAACACGCATGCAATGACACCGGGTGTGGTTCATAAAAAGAACAGACATGCAATGACTTATGTTGTTTCTTTAGAAGAACACACATGCAATACTGGGTGTGGTTCATGAAAAGATCAGACATGCAATGACACTGGTGGATCCTTATGTGGTTTGTTTAGAGGAACAGACATGCAATGACACTGGGTGTGGTTCATGAAAAGAACACACATCCATTGACACTGGTGGATCCTTATGTGGTTTGTCTAGAGGAACACACACATTGGGAGTGGTTCATGAAAAGAACAGACATGCAATGACTTATGTGGTTTGTTAGAACAACACACATACCATGACACTGGGTGTGGTTGATGAAAAGAACAGACATGCAATGACACTGATGGATCCTTATGTAGTTTGTTTAGAGGAACAGACATGCAATGACACTGGGTGTGGTTCATGAATAGAACACACATCCAATGACAATGGTGGATCCTTATGTGGTTCATGAAAAGAAGAGACATGTAGTGACACCGGTGGATCCTTATGTGGTTTGTCTAGATGAACACACATGCAATGACACTGGGTGTGGTTCATGAAAAGAACAGACATGCAGTGACACTGGTGGATCCTTATGTGGTTTGTGAGAAGAACAGACATGCAATGACACTGGTGGATTCTTATGTGGTTTGTCTAGAGGAACACACATGCAATGACACCGGGTGTGGTTCATGAAAAGAACAGACATGCAATGACTTATGTGGTTTGTTTAGAAGAACACACATCCAATGAAATTGGGTGTGGTTCATGAAAATAACAGACATGCAATGACACCAGTGGATCCTTATGTGGTTTGTCTAGAGGAACACACATGCAATGACACTCGGTTTGCTTCATGAAAAGAACACACATGCAATGACACTGGCTGTGGTTCATGAAAAGAACATACATGCAATGACACTGGTGGATCCTTATGTGGTTTGTTTAGAGGAACAGACATGCAACCACACTGGGTGTGGTTCATAAAAAGAACACACATCCAATGACATTGGTGGATCCTTATGTGGTTTGTCTAGAGGAACACACATGCAATGACACCGGGTGTGGTTCATGAAAGGAATAGACATGCAATGACTTATGTGGTTTGTTTAGAAGAACACGGATGCAATGACACAGGGTGTGGTTCATGAAAAGAACAAACATGCAGTAACACCGGTGGATCCTTATGTGGTTTGTCTAGAGGAACACACATGCAATGACACTCGGTTTGCTTCATGAAAAGAACAGACATGCAATGACACTAGTGGATCCTTATGTGGTTTGCGAAAAGAACAGACATGCCATGACACTGGTGGATCCTTATGTGGTTCATGAAAAGAACTAACATGCAATGACACTAGGTGTGGCTCATGAAAAAAACATACATGCAATAACACTGGTGGATCCTTATGTGGTTCATGAAAAGAAGTGACATGCAATGACACTAGGTGTGGTTGATGAAAAGAACAGACATGCAACTACACTGGTGGATCCATGTGTGGTTTATTGAAGTAACAGACTTGCAATGACTCTAGCTGTGGTTCATGAAAAGAACAGACATGCAATGATACTGGTGCATCCATGTGTGCTTCATGAGAAGAACACACATCCAATGACACTGGTGGATCCTTATGTGGTTCATGAAAAGAACACACATGCAATGACACTGGGTGTGGTTCATGAAAAGAACAGACATGCAATGACACTGGTGGATCCATGTGTAGTTTATGAGAAGAACACACATCCAATGACACAGGTGGATCCTTATGTTTTTCATGAAAATAACAGACATGCAATGACACTGGTGGATCCTTATGTGGTTTGTCTAGAGGAACACACATGCAATAACAATAGGTGTGGTTCATGAAAAGAATAGACATGTAGTAACACCGTTGGATCCTTATGTGGTTTGTCTAGAGGAACACACATGCAATGACACTAGGTTTGCTTCATGAAAAGAACAGAAATGCAATGACACTGGTGGATCCTTATGTGGTTTGTGAAAAGAACAGACATGCAATGACACTGGTGGATCCTTATGTGGTTCATGAAAAGAACTGACATGCAATGACACTGGGTGTGGTTCATGAAAAGAACAGACATGCAATGACACTGGTGGATCCTTATGTGGTTCATGAAAAGAACTGACATGCAATGACACTGGGTGTGGTTCATGAAAAGAACAGACATGCAATTACACCGGTGGATCCATGTGTGGTTTATGGAAGTAATAGACATGCAATGACTCTAGCTGTGGTTCATGAAAAGAATAGACATGCAATGATACTTGTGGATCCATGTGTGGTTCATGAGAAGAACACACATCAAATGACACTGGTGGATCCTTATGTGGTTCATGAGAAGAACAAACATGTAGTGACACTGGTGGATCCTTATGTGGTTTGTCTAGAGGAACACACATGCAATGACACCGGGTGTGGTTCATCAAAAGAATAGACATGCAATGACTTATGTTGTTTCTTTAGAAGAACACACATGCAATAACACTGGGTGTGGTTCATGAAAAGAACAGACATGCAATGACACTGGTGGATCCTTATGTGGTTCATGAAAAGAACTAACATGTAATGACACTAGGTGTGGCTCATGAAAAAAACATACATGCAATAACACTGGTGGATCCTTATGTGGTTCATGAAAAGAAGTGACATGCAATGACACTAGGTGTGGTTGATGAAAAGAACAGACATGCAACTACACTGGTGGATCCATGTGTGGTTTATTGAAGTAACAGACTTGCAATGACTCTAGCCGTGGATCATGAAAAGAATAGACATGAAAAGACACTGGTGGATCTAGGTGTGGTTCATGAGAAGAACATATGTCCAATGACACTGGTGGATCCTTATGTGGTTCATGAAAAGAACAGACATGCAGTGACACCGGTGGATCCTTATGTGGTTTGTCTAGAGCACACAGGCAATGACACTGGGTGTGGTTCATGTAAAGAACAGACATGCAATGACTTACGTGGTTTGTTTAGAATAACACACATGCAATGACACTGGGTGTGTTTCATGAAAAGAACAGACATGCAATGACACTGGTGGATCCTTATGTGGTTTGTTTAGAGGAACAGACATGCAACCACACTGGGTGTGGTTCATGAAAAGAACACACATCCAATGACATTGGTGGATCCTTATGTGGTTTGTCTAGAGGAACACACTACAATGACACCGGGTGTGGTTCATGAAAAGAACAGACATGCAATGACTTATGTGGTTTGTTTAGAAGAACACACATGCAATGACATTGGGTGTGGTTCATGAAAAGAACAGACATGCAATGACACTGGTGGATCCTTATGTTTTTCATGAAAAGAACAGACATGCAATGACACTGGTGGATCCTTATGTGGTTTTTCTAGAGGAACACACATGCAATAACACTAGGTGTGGTTCATGAAAAGAATAGACATGTAGTAACACCGTTGGATCCTTATGTGGTTTGTCTAGAGGAACACACATGCAATAACACTAGGTTTGCTTCATGAAAAGAACAGAAATGCAATGACACTGGTGGATCCTTATGTGGTTTGTGAAAATAACAGACATGCAATGACACTGATGGATCCTTATGTGGTTCATGAAAAGAACTGACATGCAATGACACTGGGTGTGGTTCATGAAAAGAACAGACATGCAATGACACTGGTGGATCCTTATGTGGTTCATGAAAAGAACTGACATGCAATGACACTGGGTGTGGTTCATGAAAAGAATAGACATGCAATTACACCGGTGGATCCATGTGTGGTTTATGGAAGTAACAGACATGCAATGACTCTAGCTGTGGTTCATGAAAAGAATAGACATGCAATGATACTTGTGGATCCATGTGTGGTTCATGAGAAGAACACACATCCAATGACACTGGTGGATCCTTACGTGGTTCATGAAAAGAACAGACATGTAGTGACACTGGTGGATCCTTATGTGGTTTGTCTAGAGGAACACACATGCAATGACACCGGGTGTGGTTCATAAAAAGAACAGACATGCAATGACTTATGTTGTTTCTTTAGAAGAACACACATGCAATAACACTGGGTGTGGTTCATGAAAAGATCAGACATGCAATGACACTGGTGGATCCTTATGTGATTTGTTTAGAGGAACAGACATGCAATGACACTGGGTGTGGTTCATGAAAAGAACACACATCCATTGACACTGGTGGATCCTTATGTGGTTTGTCTAGAGGAACACACACATTGGGAGTGGTTCATGAAAAGAACAGACATGCAATGACTTATGTGGTTTGTTAGAACAACACACATACCATGACACTGGGTGTGGTTGATGAAAAGAACAGACATGCAATGACACTGGTGGATCCTTATGTAGTTTGTTTAGAGGAACAGACATGCAATGACACTGGGTGTGGTTCATGAATAGAACACACATCCAATGACAATGGTGGATCCTTATGTGGTTCATGAAAAGAAGAGACATGTAGTGACACCGGTGGATCCTTATGTGGTTTGTCTAGATGAACACACATGCAATGACACTGGGTGTGGTTCATGAAAAGAACAGACATGCAGTGACACTGGTGGATCCTTATGTGGTTTGTGAGAAGAACAGACATGCAATGACACTGGTGGATTCTTATGTGGTTTGTCTAGAGGAACACACATGCAATGACACCGGGTGTGGTTCATGAAAAGAACAGACATGCAATGACTTATGTGGTTTGTTTAGAAGAACACACATCACATGAAACTGGGTGTGGTTCATGAAAATAACAGACATGCAATGACACCAGTGGATCCTTATGTGGTTTGTCTAGAGGAACACACATGCAATGACACTCGGTTTGCTTCATGAAAAGAACACACATGCAATGACACTGGGTGTGGTTCATGAAAAGAACATACATGCAATGACACTGGTGGATCCTTATGTGGTTTGTTTAGAGGAACAGACATGCAACCACACTGGGTGTGGTTCATAAAAAGAACACACATCCAATGACATTGGTGGATCCTTATGTGGTTTGTCTAGAGGAACACACATGCAATGACACCGGGTGTGGTTCATGAAAAGAATAGACATGCAATGACTTATGTGGTTTGTTTAGAAGAACACGCATGCAATGACACAGGTTGTGGTTCATGAAAAGAACAGACATGCAGTAACACCGGTGGATCCTTATGTGGTTTGTCTAGAGGAACACACATGCAATGACACTCGGTTTGCTTCATGAAAAGAACAGACATGCAATGACACTAGTGGATCCTTATGTGGTTTGCGAAAAGAACAGACATGCCATGACACTGGTGGATCCTTATGTGGTTCATGAAAAGAACTAACATGCAATGACACTAGGTGTGGCTCATGAAAAAAACATACATGCAATAACACTGGTGGATCCTTATATGGTTCATAAAAAGAAGTGACATGCAATGACACTAGGTGTGGTTGATGAAAAGAACAGACATGCAACTACACTGGTGGATCCATGTGTGGTTTATTGAAGTAACAGACTTGCAATGACTCTAGCTGTGGTTCATGAAAAGAACAGACATGCAATGATACTGGTGCATCCATGTGTTGTTCATGAGAAGAACACACATCCAATGACACTGGTGGATCCTTATGTGGTTCATGAAAAGAACACACATGCAATGACACTGGGTGTGGTTCATGAAAAGAACAGACATGCAATGACACTGGTGGATCCATGTGTGGTTTATGAGAAGAACACACATCCAATGACACAGGTGGATCCTTATGTTTTTCATGAAAATAACAGACATGCAATGACACTGGTGGATCCTTATGTGGTTTGTCTAGAGGAACACACATGCAATAACAATAGGTGTGGTTCATGAAAAGAATAGACATGTAGTAACACCGTTGGATCCTTATGTGGTTTGTCTAGAGGAACACACATGCAATGACACTAGGTTTGCTTCATGAAAAGAACAGAAATGCAATGACACTGGTGGATCCTTATGTGGTTTGTGAAAAGAACAGACATGCAATGACACTGGTGGATCCTTATGTGGTTCATGAAAAGAACTGAGATGCAATGACACTGGGTGTGGTTCATGAAAAGAACAGACATGCAATGACACTCGTGGATCCTTATGTGGTTCATGAAAAGAACTGACATGCAATGACACTGGGTGTGGTTCATGAAAAGAACAGACATGCAATTACACCGGTCGATACATGTGTGGTTTATGGAAGTAATAGACATGCAATGACTCTAGCTGTGGTTCATGAAAAGAATAGACATGCAATGATACTTGTGGATCCATGCGTGGTTCATGAGAAGAACACACATCAAATGACACTGGTGGATCCTTATGTGGTTCATGAGAAGAACAAACATGTAGTGACACTGGTGGATCCTTATGTGGTTTGTCTAGAGGAACACACATGCAATGACACCGGGTGTGGTTCATCAAAAGAATAGACATGCAATGACTTATGTGGTTTGTTTAGAAGAACACACATGCAATGACACTGGGTGTGGTTCATGAAAAGAACAGACATGCAATGACACTGGTGGACCCTTATGTGGTTTGTTTAGAGGAACAGACATGCAATGACACTGGGTGTGGTTCATGAAAAGAACATACATCCAATGACACGGGTGGATCCTTATGTGGTTTGTCTAGAGGAACACACATGCAATGACACTGGGTGTGGTTCATTAAAAGAACAAACATGCAATGACTTATGTGGTTTGTTTAGAAGAGCACACATGCAATGACACTGGGTGTGGTTCATGAAAAGAACAGACAGGCAATGGCACTGGTGGATCCTTATGTGGTTTGTTTAGGGGAACAGACATGCGATGACACCGGGTGTGGTTCATGAAAAGAACACAGATCCAATGACAATGAAGTGACATGCAATGACTTATGTTTTTTGTTTAGAAGAACACACATGCAATGACACTGAGTGTGGTTCATGAAAAGAACAGACATGCAGTAACACCGGTCGATCCTTTTGTGGTTTGTCTAGAGGAACACTCATGCAATGACACTGGGTTTGGTTCATGAAAAGAACAGACATGCAATGACACTGGTGGATCCTTATTTGGTTTGTGAAAAGAACAGACATGCAATGACACTGGTGGATCCTTATGTGGTTCATGA
Organism: Avena sativa; assembly: GCA_916181665.1. Taxonomy (NCBI): domain Eukaryota; kingdom Viridiplantae; phylum Streptophyta; class Magnoliopsida; order Poales; family Poaceae; genus Avena; species Avena sativa. The sequence continues at coordinate 421,650,693 of OV702287.1, read as the reverse complement.
AAAGAACAGACATGCAGTGACACCGGTGGATCCTTATGTGGTTTGTCTAGAGGAACACACATGCAATGACACCGGCCGTGGTTCATGAAAAGAACAGACATGCAATGAATTATGTGGTTTGTTTAGAAGAACACACATGCAATGACACTGGGTGTGGTTCATAAAAAGAACAGACATGCAATGACACTAGTGGATCCTTATGTGGTTTGTTTAGAGGAACACACATGTAATGACACTAGGTGTGGTTCATGAAAAGAACACACATGCAATGACAATGGTGGATCCTTATGTGGTTTGTTTAGAGGAATAGACATGCAATGACACTGGGTGTGGTTCATGAAAAGAACACACATCCAATGACACTGGTGGATCCCTAAGGTGGTTTGTCTAGAGGAACACACATGCAATGACTCTAGGTGTGGTTCATGAAAAGAACAAACATGCAATGACTTATGTGGTTTGTTTAGAAGAACACACATGCAATGACACTGGGTGTGGTTCATGAAAAGAATAGACATGCAATGACACTGGTGGATCCTTATGTGGTTTGTTTAGAGGAACAGACATGCAATGACTCTAGCTGTGGTTCATGAAAAGAATATACATGCAATGACACTGGTGGATCCATGTCTGGTTCATGAGAAGAACACACATCTAATGACACTGGTGGATCCTTATGTGGTTTGTTTAGAAGAACACACATGCAATGACACTGGGTGTGGTTCATGAAAAGAACAGACATGCAATGACACTGGTGGACCCTTATGTGGTTTGTTTAGAGGAACAGACATGCAATGACACTGGGTGTGGTTCATGAAAAGAACATACATCCAATGACACGGGTGGATCCTTATGTGGTTTGTCTAGAGGAACACACATGCAATGACACTGGGTGTGGTTCATGAAAAGAACAAACATGCAATGACTTATGTGGTTTGTTTAGAAGAGTACACATGCAATGACACTGGGTGTGGTTCATGAAAAGAACAGACATGCAATGACACTGGTGGATCCTTATGTGGTTTGTTTAGGGGAACAGACATGCGATGCCACCGGGTGTGGTTCATGAAAAGAACACACATCCAATGACAATGAAGTGACATGCAATGACTTATGTTTTTTGTTTAGAAGAACACACATGCAATGACACTGAGTGTGGTTCATGAAAAGAACAGACATGCAGTAACACCGGTCGATCCTTTTGTGGTTTGTCTAGAGGAACACTCATGCAATGACACTGGGTTTGGTTCATGAAAAGAACAGACATGCAATGACACTGGTGGATCCTTATTTGGTTTGTGAAAAGAACAGACATGCAATGACACTGGTGGATCCTTATGTGGTTCATGAAAAGAACAGACATGAAGTGACACCAGTGGATCCTTATGTGGTTTGTCTAGAGGAACACACATGCAATGACACCGGCTGTGGTTCATGAAAAGAACAGACATGCAATGAATTATGTGGTTCGTTTAGAAGAACACACATGCAATGACACTGGGTGTGGTTCATAAAAAGAACAGACATGCAATGACACTAGTGGATCCTTATGTGGTTTGTTTAGAGGAACACACTGTAGGGGTTCGTAGCATGGAAAACAAAATTTTTCTATCGCATACAAACAACCAAGCCAAGATCTATCTACTAGATTGTAGCAACGAGTCGATGGAATAACTTACCCTCGAAGATTCCAAAGTGGTTAACGAGAGCAGATTCTCGTGGGTGATGTAGTCGTACTCTTTCCGATCTCAAGATCGCGTAGACGATCCTTCCGGCGCCACGTTCCGGCAGCGCTCCCGTAGTCGGTCACACGTTCGGTACTCGACGAAGACCTTCCTCTCCCTTGTTCCAGCAGGCAGCGGAGGTTGTAGCACTCTCCTCGCGATTCCGGCAGCACAACGGCGTGGTACCGGAAGTAGAGGGGAAATCCCGCAGGGCTTCGCCTTAAGCCGGTGCGAGTATGGTGGAGCTTATGAGAGAGGCTATTAGTGGTCTAGTAATTAGACACACCAATTAGAGGGCTCTAAACCAATTAGAAGGCTCTAAACCGCTGGCTAAAGCAATTAGAAGCTCTAAACCAATTAGAAGGCTCTAAACCGCTGGCTAAAGCAATTAGAAGCTCTAAACCAAAACGGCTCTAAACCGGAGGTAGAAGATAGGAACTTGTGTGTGTCTAGGAGGAGCCCTGCCCCTCCTTTTATGGGAGGGGGGTCTTGGCGCGCCAGGGGAGGGAGGGAGTCCCTCCCCAACTCGGCCTAGGGCTGGCCGCCGGCCTGGAGGAGTCCAACTCCTCCTCCAGGTTGGTTCCAACTCCTCTTGCTTGTTTCCCACAGTTTCTTGTTTTGGCAGTTTGACTTTCAAACTGGACATTTGACTTTTCTGTTTTAGGATTCAATTTAATCCTATATTTGGGACAGCAAGAACACTTAGTACATGATGCAATCATTCCAATATGTAATGACACATTCATGTACCCCTTCCCCCCCGGAGTGCCGGACAATCCGGAACCTTCTAGAATATCCCCGATGAAAACACCGGAATCATTCCCGAACTCCGAAACGGGACTTTCCTTATATGAATCTTATTCTCCGGACCATTCCGGATCACCTCGTGATATCCCGGATCCCATCCGAGACTCCGAACAACATTCGGTCTCTTTCTCATAATACCATAACTACTCAAACAACGTCGAATCCTTAAGTGTGTCTCCCTACGGTTCGTGAATTATGCGGACATGATCGAGACACTTCTCCGAACAATAACCAATAGAGGAATCTGGAAATTCATATGGCTCCCACATATTTCTACGATTACTTTGCGATCGAATGAACCACTTACATACGATACCAATTTCCCTTTGTCTCACGATATGTTACTTATCCGAGGTTATGATCGTCGGTATCTCTGCATACCTAGTTCAACCTCGATACTGATAAGTACTCTTTTCTCGTTCCCGTGATATGTGATCCCTTGTGACCAAGTCACATGCTTGCAAGCTAATTGGATGACATTTCACCGAGAGGGCCCAGAGTATATCTATCCGTCATGCGGATGGACAAATCCCACTCTTGATCCATGTGTTTCAACCAATACTTTCCGAACACTCAATGCCACCTTTATAGCCACCCTGTTACGGTGTGGTGTTTGATGACATCAAAGCATCCATCCAGAAAAGGTGATATGCATGATCTCATGGTCGAAGGAATTAGGTTACTATGTATCAGAAAGCATATAGCAATTGAACTATTGAAATGACTTGATCTTTATGCTACGCTTATCTATAGGAGTATGTCCATCACATCATTCTCCTAATGATATGATCCTGTTGTTAATAACATCTCTATGTTCATGATCAGGAAACCATGACCATATATTAACCAACAAGCTAGTTTAACAAGAGGCTTTACTAGGGACTCTTATTTTAGTTTACAAATCACACAAGTATTAATGTTTCCGGTTAATACAATTATAGCATGGTATGTAAACATTTATCATAAGTGTGAAGACATGATAATAACCACTTTATTATTGCCTCTTGGGCATATCTCCAACAGTCTCCCACTTGCACTAGAGTCAATAATCTAGTTTCGAACCTTTGTGTATTCAACACCTATGGCTTTACGGTGTTGTATGTACACGATTGCTAGTGGTCAACTGATCTCCGGATCTGACACTTCCAGGTCCGTGTGTAATTGCATGTCTTTGCGTCTCTACGCATCACTCATTCTCTAATGAGATGGCTTTGCATAAATTTGGTCTTTCGGTGTGACCTTTAGCTCTTTGGGGTTAAAACATGTTGATAATATTGTCGTACAATATATCTTCATAGTATTATCCCACTGTGAACTACACCTAGTTTGATAACAAACTACTTGACACAAATGCCCTCTTTTGCTGCTATAATAGCAGTCATATACTTAGCCTTTTGTTGTAGTATCTGTCACAATGTCTTAACTTTGGAACTCATCCAAATCCATTATGGAACTCACTTTCCATTATATTGTGCCACCCTTAGTTTAGATTGAGATAAACTTAATTTGTACTTTGTGACAAAGCTAGTATCAATGTAGTACTTTTACAATGAACTAACCATCTATTTGTCACTTCTACAAATAATATACTCTTAGTTCTTCCAAAAGATCATAAGAATATCCTTACTATTGTCCAATGATCATCTTACAAATCATTCTGGTATATGCTCACAACATTTAGAGCATAGGATATATCTGGATTTGTACATATCACAGTATGATTGATATAAATACTCTTTGTGATTTCATACATCAAGTATCAATCTATACTTGAATCTTTGTTTCACTTACCAAGTGCCAATACACTTGAATATATCATTAACATTGAACTCTTTCAATCCTTTCTGTGCAACAAGAACCTTTCTTGTAGTTTCTATATTGAATTCATTCAATATCTCATCTATGTACTTCTGGCACAACCATATTAGCGTCTATTGATGTCAAATATTTGGGTTTTGCCTAAGTCTTTCATCGGGATGAAATTCTTAATATGTGTTTAATAAAAGATACATTATTTCCAATCAACAATATGTCTTCCACATAATGTATTAGAAACATGTCTTAGCGCTCCCACTTAATTTCTTGCAAATGCAAGCATCTTCATTGTCTCTGATGAAATTAAACCCTTTTAACAGTTTCATCATAGTGAAGATTCCAACTCCGCTATGCTCACTCTAACCATTGAAGTTTGCATATGCTTTTAGCATCCTTTGAATTAACAAAACCCTATGGACCGTGTTATGCACATGTCCTAGGTAACGATTCTATTAGAAGAACTTGTTTTGTTTATTCAACTTCCATATAACAAATTATATGTAGTGGTTGCTACATTAATCCGTCTAGACTAAATATCACTATGAAAGATCAAATCTTGTCATAGTCAACCTTTGAACATTGTTGTGAACTCTTTCCCAACATGTCGACTATTTCATAGATGTAAAACATCCATGTCTATTTCTTTATAGATCCAGACACAACTGTAAGGTCTTACACCTTTCTCGAGGGTCCTTCAAGTTCAAAACTTGATTTCTCGTGTATGGAACTATCATGGATTTTATGGCTTCAAGCCATTTTACGGAGTCAGGGCCCATCATCGCTTCTCTGCATGTAGTCGGTTCATTATTCTCAAATAATGATTCAACCCTCAAATCTTGGTATTTGATTGTTTACCCGATCTACTTGTTTCAATAGGAACTTAGATCTCCGTGACCACAACCTTTTGAGGTACGTGAACCATGAGCATTGTTGCTGCCTCCGAAACACTTTTCGGCGCTGCGCAACTCTGCACATATAGCTAAGGTTCTTTTAACCTTATCAAAGTTTCTATTGTCCTCCCACTTAACTTTTCACGAAAAATTCCTTCTCAAAGAAACTTGACGTTTTAAGTGACAAACACTTTTGTCTCCGATGTTATGGAGGAGTACTTAACAGTTATTCGAAATAACATACAAAGACAGGTTCATCCGACTTTGGTTGCAAACATCTTTCTTATGCATAGCATACCAATGTTTAAGAAAGGACAACTTGGGTTTTATCCCAAACCATAACCTTATATGGTGTCATTTCAACGGATTATGATGGAGCTCTTTTCAGTGGAAAAACGGTAATCTCTAAAGCTTTTAATCTTTAAAATACAATGGCAGTTTTATGAATTACACCTTTCGATCTTACCATGTCAAACAAGGTTTAATTACATATCTCGAACGCTCCATACTCTTATGGTGTTTCGGGAAATGCAAATCCACGGAACGATTCCTTAAATCTTAGGTATTATGCTAAACTTGTAACTCAAATATCTTCCTTTATGATCTTTATCATAAACTGTTTATATTCTTGTTACAATGATTTTGTACTTCATCTTGAAAGTCTTTGAACTTTTCAAATGTTTCATACTTCATCCTTATTAAGTAAATATTCATATATTCACTCAAATTTTCGGAGAAAGCATATGAAGTTGAAATCCATCGCTCTTGACTACACATAACGGACTTCGTACAACAATATGTACAAGTTCCAATAAGCTAGTCATTCGTTCCCTTTTGGCCTATGAACGAAGTTTTAATTATCTCTAGGAAAGTTTCACAAGCGTCATATGATCAAAAATCAGAAGACTCCAAAATTCCATCAACATGGAGTTTCTTCATGTTTTCTTTCAAATATAATTTAAACGGCGATGTCACTTCCTAAGTGATCTTTAAATCAATTTGTCTTTCGACATTTTTAGCACTAGTTTTATGGATGTGATGTCTCCAACGAGATTTGCGAATCATCCATCTTTTATGGATTACGGCAATTATTTGAACAATCCTTTTGTTCTCATAATACCTGATAAAACAAATCTTTGAAGGCAAGCTTTGATGTTTAACAAGCAACACAATAACCCTTTATTTTGTTCTTGATGAACATCATCACATATTCTTTTGCTAGTTACTTAGGCCTTTGTAGTTCATGAATTGTGTTGTTTCGTATGACGATTCACACCAACAAATTCAGTATCAAATACTTAAGAACCACATTGTTTAACAAGCAAAGAATATAGCCATAACATGTATATCATCTATATACTTAAACTGAACGATTCTAGTCTTTTCTTTTCTGCCATATATTTATGAGATTCTCTTTCAGTATTTCCTTTTCAGTTTGAAAGAATCTATCAACATCAATAGTGGAGTCATACATATGACATATAGTCCAAAGCGTGTATAGTTAAATACCAATGTCTTTGGACTTGCACTTTGAAGTAGATCACCATCATCAAATATTTGGTGTTCTTTCAAATTCCTTTCTTTAGTAATCTCTTGGTGTAGTAAACATTTTACCTACATCAAATATTCACCCTTATCATGGAATCGTCCATGATCAAGCTACTTTTAGCTTATAACGGTGAATCATGAGTATAATGTTGCTCTCCAAATCTTTTTGGACGATTAGGACAACTAGTATCTCCAACCTTTTGCAAATTCTCATCAAATATGAGAACATGACTTTTGCCATATTATACTCTATCATGTTGTAACCAATACTTCGTTTCAGATATCACAATATCTTCCACAAATATGGTTTCTGAAACAACTCTTTCAGATCCTTAGATAACCTTGATATTAGGAGAATCCTTTGAATATCAAGAATCATGGAGACAAACATGATACTTATATACTAACACTTGGAATTGTTACTCTTGATTTAATACTAATTATTAAACTTCATGGAGTAACCGGAACTTACTGAAAGTTTGCAATAGGACTTTTAAACTTTAGATTAACACTTAAAAAAAAACAATACGATACCAGTTCGTAAAGTAACTAACCAGAATTCTATAGTTCTATCATCTCAATTATAACTAAGCGCAAGGTGGTAAACTGATGCCAATGACTACAACAACTATGCAAATTCACTTTGATTTAGTTTATGATAAATTGAGTTCTAATTAATAATTAAATTAATCTAGGTGAACTCCCACTCAAAACAATATCCCTCACATTGTTTTAGTGATCACACGAACCAAATCCACCACATCAAAACCGATCATCACGAGAGTTGATGTAGCTTCAATGGCGAACAATCAACATGTTCATCATATCTACTATATGACTCATGCTTTACCTTTCGGTGATCCGTGTTCCTGAGGCCATGTCTGTACATGCTAGGCTCGTCAAGATCAAACCTTAGCTACCGCATAAGCAAATCTGGCTTGCTTACGTTGTATTCACCCGCGGAATCAAAGACACCCGATCATCACGTGGTGCTTCGAAGCAGCAAGCTTTGGCAACGGTGCATACTAAGGGTGAACACTTAAGAACTTGAAATTGTGTGCTTGAGGGATCATCTTATAATGCTACCGTCGTCTACTAAGCAATACAAGATGCATAAAGGATTAACATCACATGCAATTCATAATATGTGATATGATATGGCCTTTCTTCTTTGTGCTTCCGATCTGCATCTTCTAGCACGAACATGATCTCCATCATCACTGACATTGCATCAAGGTCAATAATGCTTGTCCATGGTTGTTGTCCACCGTCTTCAACTATTACAACTACTTTGAATAGACACGCGGGTCTTAACAGAAATTAAAGACAACCATATGGCTCCTGCCGGTTGCCGACTTACAATAAGGAACATTGCATACATCATATATAATCACAATCATGGCCATATCACATCACTGCACACCCCTGCAAAACAAAGTTAGACGCCTCTACTTTCTTTGCATGTTTTACGTGGTTTGGGGCTGTTAATAAGTGTCGTTCTAACTTACGAACAAGAACCACAACATTGATACTAGTATTGTCAATCACCCGTTGTAAATTGGATCTTAACTATGCTAGGAGAAACAGGCACCCGCAAAGCCACTTATGCAATACAAGTTGCATGTCAAGCGTGGAGCAAGTCTCATGAACGATGTCATGTAAGGTTAGCCCGGGCCGCTTCATCCCAACATACCGCAAGATACAAGGTACACAAAAAGCAATCGACAATAAGAGCATCAACGCCCACAATGACCATTGTGTTCTACTCGTGCAACAGATCTACATATAGACACGGCTCTGATACCACTGTAGGGGTTCGTAGCATGGAAAACAAAATTTTTCTATCGCATACAAACAACCAAGCCAAGATCTATCTACTAGATTGTAGCAACGAGTCGATGGAATAACTTACCCTCGAAGATTCCAAAGTGGTTAACGAGAGCAGATTCTCGTGGGTGATGTAGTCGTACTCTTTCCGATCTCAAGATCGCGTAGACGATCCTTCCGGCGCCACGTTCCGGCAGCGCTCCCGTAGTCGGTCACACGTTCGGTACTCGACGAAGACCTTCCTCTCCCTTGTTCCAGCAGGCAGCGGAGGTTGTAGCACTCTCCTCGCGATTCCGGCAGCACAACGGCGTGGTACCGGAAGTAGAGGGGAAATCCCGCAGGGCTTCGCCTTAAGCCGGTGCGAGTATGGTGGAGCTTATGAGAGAGGCTATTAGTGGTCTAGTAATTAGACACACCAATTAGAGGGCTCTAAACCAATTAGAAGGCTCTAAACCGCTGGCTAAAGCAATTAGAAGCTCTAAACCAATTAGAAGGCTCTAAACCGCTGGCTAAAGCAATTAGAAGCTCTAAACCAAAACGGCTCTAAACCGGAGGTAGAAGATAGGAACTTGTGTGTGTCTAGGAGGAGCCCTGCCCCTCCTTTTATGGGAGGGGGGTCTTGGCGCGCCAGGGGAGGGAGGGAGTCCCTCCCCAACTCGGCCTAGGGCTGGCCGCCGGCCTGGAGGAGTCCAACTCCTCCTCCAGGTTGGTTCCAACTCCTCTTGCTTGTTTCCCACAGTTTCTTGTTTTGGCAGTTTGACTTTCAAACTGGACATTTGACTTTTCTGTTTTAGGATTCAATTTAATCCTATATTTGGGACAGCAAGAACACTTAGTACATGATGCAATCATTCCAATATGTAATGACACATTCATGTACCCCTTCCCCCCCGGAGTGCCGGACAATCCGGAACCTTCTAGAATATCCCCGATGAAAACACCGGAATCATTCCCGAACTCCGAAACGGGACTTTCCTTATATGAATCTTATTCTCCGGACCATTCCGGATCACCTCGTGATATCCCGGATCCCATCCGAGACTCCGAACAACATTCGGTCTCTTTCTCATAATACCATAACTACTCAAACAACGTCGAATCCTTAAGTGTGTCTCCCTACGGTTCGTGAATTATGCGGACATGATCGAGACACTTCTCCGAACAATAACCAATAGAGGAATCTGGAAATTCATATGGCTCCCACATATTTCTACGATTACTTTGCGATCGAATGAACCACTTACATACGATACCAATTTCCCTTTGTCTCACGATATGTTACTTATCCGAGGTTATGATCGTCGGTATCTCTGCATACCTAGTTCAACCTCGATACTGATAAGTACTCTTTTCTCGTTCCCGTGATATGTGATCCCTTGTGACCAAGTCACATGCTTGCAAGCTAATTGGATGACATTTCACCGAGAGGGCCCAGAGTATATCTATCCGTCATGCGGATGGACAAATCCCACTCTTGATCCATGTGTTTCAACCAATACTTTCCGAACACTCAATGCCACCTTTATAGCCACCCTGTTACGGTGTGGTGTTTGATGACATCAAAGCATCCATCCAGAAAAGGTGATATGCATGATCTCATGGTCGAAGGAATTAGGTTACTATGTATCAGAAAGCATATAGCAATTGAACTATTGAAATGACTTGATCTTTATGCTACGCTTATCTATAGGAGTATGTCCATCACATCATTCTCCTAATGATATGATCCTGTTGTTAATAACATCTCTATGTTCATGATCAGGAAACCATGACCATATATTAACCAACAAGCTAGTTTAACAAGAGGCTTTACTAGGGACTCTTATTTTAGTTTACAAATCACACAAGTATTAATGTTTCCGGTTAATACAATTATAGCATGGTATGTAAACATTTATCATAAGTGTGAAGACATGATAATAACCACTTTATTATTGCCTCTTGGGCATATCTCCAACACACACATGTAATGACACTAGGTGTGGTTCATGAAAAGAACACACATGCAATGACAATGGTGGATACTTATGTGGTTTGTTTAGAGGAATAGACATGCAATGACACTGGGTGTGGTTCATGAAAAGAACACACATCCAATGACACTGGTGCATTCCTAAGGTGGTTTGTCTAGAGGAACACACATGCAATGACTCTAGGTGTGGTTCATGAAAAGAACAAACATGCAATGACTTATGTGGTTTGTTTAGAAGAACACACATGCAATGACACTGGGTGTGGTTCATGAAAAGAATAGACATGCAATGACACTGGTGGATCCTTATGTGGTTTGTTTAGAGGAACAGACATGCAATGACTCTAGCTGTGGTTCATGAAAAGAATAGACATGCAATGAAACTGGTGGATCCATGTGTGGTTCATGAGAAGAACACACATCTAATGACACTGGTGGATCCTTATGTGGTTTGTTTAGAAGAACACACATGCAATGACACTAGGTGGATCCTTATGTGGTTTGTGAAAAGAACATAAATGCAATGACACTGGGTGTTATTCATGAAAAGAACAGACATGCAATGACACTAGTGGATCCATATGTGGATGTCTAGAGGAACAGACATGCAACCACACTGGGTCGGGTTCATGAAAAGAACACACATCCAATGACACTGGTGGATCCTTATGTGGTTCATGAAAAGAACAGACATGCAGTGACTCTAGCTGTGATTCATGAAAAGAACAGACATGCAATGACACTGGGTGTGGCTCATGAGAAGAACACACATCCAATGACACTGGTAGATCCTTATGTGGGTCATGAAAAGAACAGACACGCAGTGACTCTAGCTGTGATTCATGAAAAGAACAGACATGCAATGACACTGGGTGTGGCTCATGAGAAGAACACACATCCAATGACACTGGTGGATCCTTATGTGGTTCATGAAAAGAACAGACATGAAGTGACACCGGTGGATCCTTATGTGGTTTGTCTAGAGGAACACACATGCAATGACACTGGGTGTGGTTCATGAAAAGAATAGACATGCAATAACACTAGTGGATCGTTATGTGGTTTGTGAGAAGAACAGACATGCAATGACACTGGTGGATCCTTAGGTGGTTCATGAATAGAACTAACATGCAATGGCACTGGGTGTGGTTCATGAAAAGCCCAGACATGCAATGACACCGGTGGATCCATGTGTGGTTTATGGAAGTAACAAACATGCAATGATTCTAGCCGTGGATGATGAAAAGAACAGACATGCAAAGACAGTGGTGGATCCATGTGTGGTTCATGAGAAGAACATATGTCCAATGACACTGGTGGATCCTTATGTGGTTCATGAAAAGAACAGATATGAAGTGATACCGATGGATCCTTATGTGGTTTGTCTAGAGGAACACACATGCAATCACACCGGGTGTGGTTCATGAAAAGAACAGACATGCAATGACTTATGTGGTTTGTTTAGAAGAAGACACATGCAATGACACTAGGTGTGGTTCATGCAAAGAACAGACATGCAATGACACTGGTGGATCCTTATGTGGTTTGTTTAGAGGAACACACATGCAACCACACTGGGTGTGGTTCATGAAAAGAACACACATCCAGTGACATTGGTGGATCCTTATGTGGTTTGTCTAGAGGAACACACATGCAATGACACCGGGTGTGGTTCATGAAAAGAACAGACATGCAATTACTTATGTGGTTTGTTTAGAAGAACACGCATGCCATGACACTGGGTGTGGTTCATGAAAATAACAGACATGCAGTAACACCGGTGGATCCTTATGTGGTTTGTCTAGAGGAACACACATGCAATGACACTCGGTTTGCTTCATGAAAAGAACAGACATGCAATGACACTAGTGGATCCTTATGTGGTTTGTGAAAAGAACAGACATGCAATGACACTGGTGGATCCTTATGTGGTTCATGAAAAGAACTGACATGCAATGACACTAGGTGTGGCAATGAAAAAAACAGACATGCAATAACACTGGTGGATCCTTATGTGGTTCATGAAAAGAAGTGACATGCAATGACACTAGGTGTGGTTGATGAAAAGAACAGACATGCAACTACACTGGTGGATCCATGTGTGGTTTATTGAAGTAACAGACTTGCAATGACTCTAGCTGTGGTTCATGAAAAGAACAGACATGCAATGATACTGGTGGATGCATGTGTGGTTCATGAGAAGAACACACATCCGTTGACAATGGTGGATCCTTATGTGGTTCATGAAAAGAACAGACATGAAGTGACACCGGTGGATCCTTATGTGGTTTGCCTAGAGGAACACACATGCAATGACACTAGGTGTGGTTCATGAAAAGAATAGACATGCAATGACTTACGGGGTTAATTTAGAATAACACACATTCAATGACACTGGGTGTGGTTCATGAAAAGAACAGACATGAAATGACACTGGTGGATCCTTATGTGGTTTGTTTAGAGGAACAGACATGCAACCACACTGGGTGTGGTTCATGAAAAGAACACACATCCAATGACATTGGTGGATCCTTATGTGGTTTGTCTAGAGAAACACACATGCAATGACACCGGGTGTGGTTCATGAAAAGAACAGACATGCAATGACTTATGTGGTTTGTTTAGAAGAACACACATGCAATGACACTGGGTGTGGTTCATGAAAAGAACAGACATGCAGTAACACCGGTGGATCCTTATGTGGTTTGTCTAGAGGAACACACATGCAATGACACTCGGTTTGCTTCATGAAAAGAAAAGACATGCAATGACACTAGTGGATCCTTATGTGGTTTGTGAACAGAACACACATGCAATGACACTGGTGGATCCTTATGTGGTTCATGAAAAGAACTGACATGCAATGATACTAGGTGTGGCTCATGAAAAAAGCAGACATGCAATAACACTGGTGGATCCTTATGTGGTTCATCAAAAGAAGGGACATGCAATGACACTAGGTGTGGTTGATGAAAAGAACAGACATGCAACTACCCTGGTGGATCCATGTGTGGTTTATTGAAGTAACAGACTTGCAATGACTCTAGCTGTGGTTCATGAAAAGAACAGACATGCAATGATACTGGTGGATCCATGTGTGTTTCATGAGAAGAACACACATCCAATGACGCTGGTGGATCCTTATGTGGTTCATGAAAAGAACAGACATACAGTGACACCGGTGGCTCCTTATGTGGTTTGTCTAGAGGAACACACATGCAATGACACCGGGTGTGGTTCATGAAAAGATCAGATATGCAATGACTTACGTGGTTTGTTTAGAATAACACACATGCAATGACACTGGGTGTGGTTCATGAAAAGAACAGACATGCGATGACACTGGTGGATTCTTATGTGGTTTGTTTAGAGGAACAGACATGCAATGACACTGGGTGTGGTTCATGAAAAGAACACACGTCCAATGACACTGGTGGATCCTTATGTGGGTTGTCTAGAGGAACACACATGCAACGACACTAGGTGTGGTTCATGAAAAGAAAAGACATGCAATGACTTATGTGGTTTGTTTAGAAGAACACACATGCAATGACACTGGGTGTTGTTCATGAAAAGAACAGACATGCAATGACACTGGCGGATCCTTATGTGGTTTGTTTAGAGGAACCGACATGCAATGACACTAGGTGTGGTTCATGAAAAGAACACACATCCAAGGACACTGGTGGATCCTTATGTGGTTCATGAAAATCACAGAAATGTAGTGACACCGGTGGATCCTTATGTGGCTTGTCTAGAGGAACACACATGCAATGACACTGGGTGTTGTTCATGAAAAGCACAGACATGCAATGACACTGGTGGATCCTTATGTGGTTTGTGAGAATAACATACATGCAATGACACTGGTGGGTCCTTATGTGGTTTGTCTAGAGGAACACACATGCAATGACACCGGGTGTGGTTCATGAAAAGAATAGACATGCAATGACTTATGTGGTTTGTTTAGAAGAACACACAACCAATGACACTGGGTGTGGTTCTTGAAAAGAACAAACATGCAATGACACTGGTGTATACTTATGTGGTTTGTTTAGAGGAACAAACATGCAATCACACTGGGTGTGGTTAATGAAAATAACACACATCCAATGACACCGGTGGATCCTTATGTGGTTTATCTAGAGGAACACACATGAAATGACACCGGGTGTGGTTCATGAAAAGAACAGACCTGCAATGACTTATGTGGTTTGTTTAGAAGAACACACATGCAATGACACTGGGTGTGGTTCAAGAAAAGAAAAGACATGCAGTAACACCGGTCGATCCTTTTGTGGTTTGTCTAGAGGAACACACATGCAATGACACTGGGTTTGGTTCATGAAAAGAATAGACATGCAATGACACTGGTGGATCCTTATGTGGTTTGTGAAAAGAACACACATGCAATGACACTAGTTGATCCTTATGTTGTTCATGCAAAGAACTGACATGCAATGACACTGGGTGTGGTTCATGAAAAGAACAGACATGCAATGACACTGGTGGATCCTTATATGGTTCATGAAAAGAACTGACATGCAATGATACTGGGTGTGGTTCATGAAAAGAACATACATGCAATGACACCGGTGGATCCATGTATGGTTTATGGAAGTCACAGACATGCAATGACTATAGTTGTGGTTCATGAAAAGAATAGACATGCAATGACACTAGTGGATCCATGTGTGGTTCATGAGAAGAACACACATCCAATGACACTGGTGGATCCTTACGTGGGTCATGAAAAGAGCAGACATGTAGTGACACCGGTGGATCCTTATGTGGTTTGTCTAGAGGAACACACATGCAATGACACCGGGTGTGGTTCATAAAAAGAACAGACATGCAATGACTTATGTTGTTTCTTTAGAAGAACACACATGCAATAACACTGGGTGTGGTTCATGAAAAGATCAGACATGCAATTACACTGGTGGATCCTTATGTGGTTTGTTTAGAGGAACAGACATGCAATGACACTGGGTGTGGTTCATGAAAAGAACACACATCCATTGACACTGGTGGATCCTTATGTGGTTTGTCTAGAGGAACACACACATTGGGAGTGGTTCATGAAAAGAACAGACATGCAATTACTTATGTGGTTTGTTAGAACAACACACATACAATGACACTGGGTGTGGTTGATGAAAAGAACAGACATGCAATGACACTGGTGGATCCTTATGTAGTTTGTTTAGAGGAACAGACATGCAATGACACTGGGTGTGGTTCATGAATAGAACACACATCCAATGACAATGGTGGATCCTTATGTGGTTCATGAAAAGAACAGACATGCAGTGACACCGGTGGATCCTTATGTGGTCTGTCTAGAGGAACACACATGCAATGACACTGGGTGTGGTTCATGAAAAGAACAGACATGCAGTGACACTGGTGGATCCTTATGTGGTTTGTGAGAAGAACAGACATGCAATGACACTGGTGGATTCTTATGTGGTTTGTCTAGAGGAACACACATGCAATGACACCGGGTGTGGTTCATGAAAAGAACAGACATGCAATGACTTATGTGGTTTGTTTAGAAGAACACACATCCATTGACACTGGGTGTGGTTCATGAAAAGAACAGACATGCAATGACACTGGTGGATCCTTATCTGGTTTGTTTAGAGGAACAGACATGCAATCACACTGGGTGTGGTTCATGAAAAGAAGACACGTCCAATGACACTGGTGGATCCTTATGTGGTTTGTCTAGAGGAACACACATGCAATGACACTAGTTGTGGTTCATGAAAAGAACAGACATGCAATGACTTGTGTGGTTTGTTTAGAAGAACACACATGCAATGACACTGGGTGTGGTTCATGAAAAGAACAGACACGCAATGACACTGGTGGATCCTTATGTGGTTCGTTAAGAGGAACAGACATGCAATGACACTGGGTGTGGTTCATGAAAAGAATACACATCCAATGACACTGGTGGATCCTTATGTGGTTCATGAAAAGAACAGACATGCAGTGACACCGGTGGATCCTTGTGTGGTTTATCTAGAGGAACACACATGCAAGGACACTAGGTGTGGTTCATGAAAAGAACACACATGCAGTGACACTGGTGGATCCTTATGTGGTTTGTGAGAAGAACAGACATGCAATGACACTGGTGGATCCTTATGTGGTTTGTCTAGAGGAACACACATGCAATGACACCGGCTGTGGTTCATGAAAAGAACAGACATGCAATGAATTATGTGGTTTGTGAGAAGAACAGACATGCAGTAACACCGGTCGATCCTTTTGTGGTTTGTCTAGAGGAAAACTCATGCAATGACACTGGGTTTGGTTCATGAAAGAACAGACATGCAATGACACTGGTGGATCCTTATTTGGTTTGTGAAAAGAACAGACATGCAATGACACTGGTGGATCCTTATGTGGTTTGTCTAGAGGAACACACATGCAATGACACTGGGTGTGGTTCATGAAAAGAACAAACATGCAATGACTTATGTGGTTTGTTTAGAAGAGCACACATGCAATGACACTGGGTGTGGTTCATGAAAAGAACAGACATGCAATGACACTGGTGGATCCTTATGTGGTTTGTTTAGGGGAACAGACATGCGATGACACCGGGTGTGGTTCATGAAAAGAACACACATCCAATGACAATGAAGTTACATGCAATGACTTATGTTTTTTGTTTAGAAGAACACACATGCAATGACACTGAGTGTGGTTCATGAAAAGAACAGACATGCAGTAACACTGGTCGATCCTTTTGTGGTTTATCTAGAGGAACACTCATGCAATGACACTGGGTTTGGTTCATGAAAAGAACAAACATGCAATGACACTGGTGGATCCTTATTTGGTTTGTGAAAAGAACAGGCATGCAATGACACTGGTGGATCCTTATGTGGTTCATGAAAAGAACAGACATGCAGTGACACCGGTGGATCCTTATGTGGTTCGTCTAGAGGAACACACATGCAAGGACACCGGCTGTGGTTCATGAAAAGAACAGACATGCAATGAATTATGTGGTTTGTTTAGAAGAACACACATGCAATGACAGTGGGTGTGGTTCATAAAAAGAACAGACATGCAATGACACTAGTGGATCCTTATGTGGTTTGTTTAGAGGAACACACATGTAATGACACTAGGTGTGATTCATGAAAAGAACAGACATGCAATGACAATGGTGGATCCTTATGTGGTTTGTTTAGAGGAATAGACATGCAATGACACTGGGTGTGGTTCATGAAAAGAACACACATCCAATGACACTGGTGGATTCCTAAGGTGGTTTGTCTAGAGGAACACACATGCAATGACTCTAGGTGTGGTTCATGAAAAGAAAAAACATGCAATGACTTATGTGGTTTGTTTAGAAGAACACACATGCAATGACACTGGGTGTGGTTCATGAAAAGAATAGACATGCAATGACACTGGTGGATCCTTATGTGGTTTGTTTAGAGGAACAGACATGCAATGACTCTAGCTGTGGTTCATTAAAGAATAGACATGCAATGACACCGGTGGATCCATGTCTGGTTCATGAAAAGAACACACATCTAATGACACTGGTGGATCCTTATGTGGTTTGTTTAGAAGAACACACATGCAATGACACTGGGTGTGGTTTATGAAAAGAACAGACATGCAATGACACTGGTGGACCCTTATGTGGTTTGTTTAGAGGAACAGACATGCAATGACACTGGGTGTGGTTCATGAAAAGAACATACATCCAATGACACGGGTGGATCCTTATGTGGTTTGTCTAGAGGAACACACATGCAATGACACTGGGTGTGGTTCATGAAAAGAACAAACATGCAATGACTTATGTGGTTTGTTTAGAGGAGCACACATGCAATGACACTGGGTGTGGTTTATGAAAAGAACAAACATGCAATGACACTGGTGGATCCTTATGTGGTTTGTTTAGGGGAACAGACATGCGATGCCACCGGGTGTGGTTCATGAAAAGAACACACATCCAATGACAATGAAGTGACATGCAATGACTTATGTTTTTTGTTTAGAAGAACACACATGCAATGACACTGAGTGTGGTTCATGAAAAGAACAGACATGCAGTAACACCGGTCGATCCTTTTGTGGTTTGTCTAGAGGAACACTCATGCAATGACACTGGGTTTGGTTCATGAAAAGAACGGACATGCAATGACACTGGTGGATCCTTATTTTATTTGTGAAAATAACAGACATGCAATGACACTAATAGATCCTTATGTGGTTCATGAAAAGAACAGACATGCAGTGACACCGGTGGATCCTTATGTGGTTTGTCTAGAGGAACACACATGCAATGACACCGGCTGTGGTT
Source organism: Avena sativa (assembly GCA_916181665.1). Lineage (NCBI taxonomy): Eukaryota > Viridiplantae > Streptophyta > Magnoliopsida > Poales > Poaceae > Avena > Avena sativa. Next base: position 421,631,766 of record OV702287.1, on the reverse strand, counting down.
CATGAAAAGAACAGACATGCAATGAATTATATGGTTTGTTTAAAAGAACACACATGCAATGACACTGGGTGTGGTTCATAAAAAGAACAGACATGCAATGACACTAGTGGATCCTTATGTGGTTTTTTTAGAGGAACACACATGTAATGACACTAGGTGTGGTTCATGAAAAGAACAGACATGCAATGACAATGGTGGATCCTTATGTGGTTTGTTTAGAGGAATAGACATGCAATGACACTGGGTGTGGTTCATGAAAAGAACACACATCCAACGACACTGGTGGATTCCTAAGGTGGTTTGTCTAGAGGAACACACATGCAATGACTCTAGGTGTGGTTCATGAAAAGAACAAACATGCAATGACTTATGTGGTTTGTTTAGAAGAACACACATGCAATGACACTGGGTGTGGTTCATGAAAAGAATAGACATGCAATGACACTGGTGGATCCTTATGTGGTTTGTTTAGAGGAACAGACATGCAATGACTCTAGCTGTGGTTCATGAAAAGAATAGACATGCAATTACACTGGTGGATACATGTGTGGTTCATGAGAAAAACACACATCTAATGACACTGGTGGATCCTTATGTGGTTCATGAAAAGAACAGACATGCAGTGACTCTAGCTGTGATTCATGAAAACAACAGACATGCAATGACACTGGGTGTGGCTCATGAGAAGAACACACATCCAATGACACTGGTAGATCCTTATGTGGGTCATGAAAAGAACAGACATGCAGTGACTCTAGCTGTGATTCATGAAAAGAACAGACATGCAATGACACTAGGTGTGGCTCATGAGAAGAACACGCATCCAATGACACTGGTAGATCCTTATGTGGGTCATGAAAAGAACAGATATGCAGTGACTCTAGCTATGATTCATGAAAAGCCCAGACATGCAATGACACCGGTGGATCCATGTGTGGTTTATGGAAGTAACAAACATGCAATGATTCTAGCCGTGGATCATGAAAGAACAGACATGCAAAGACACTGGTGGATCCAGGTGTGGTTCATGAGAAGAACATATGTCCAATGACACTGGTGGATCCTTATGTGGTTCATGAAAAGAACAGATATGAAGTGATACCGATGGATCCTTATGTGGTTTGTCTAGAGGAACACACATGCAATGACACCAGGTGTGGTTCATGAAAAGAACAGACATGCAATGACTTATGTGGTTTGTTTAGAAGAACACACATGCAATGACACTGGGTGTGGTTCATGAAAAGAACAGACATGCAATGACACTGGTGGATCCTTATGTGGTTTGTTTAGAGGAACAGACATGCAACCACACTGGGTGTGGTTCATGAAAAGAACACACATCCAATGACATTGGTGGATCCTTATGTGGTTTGTCTAGAGGAACACACATGCAATGACACCAGGTGTGGTTCATGAAAAGAACAGACATGCAATGACTTATGTGGTTTGTTTAGAAGAACACGCATGCCATGACACTGGGTGTGGTTCATGAAAATAATAGACATGCAGTAACACTGGTGGATCCTTATGTGGTTTGTCCAGAGGAACACACATGCAATGACACTCGGTTTGCTTCATGCAAAGAACAGACATGCAATGACACTAGTGGATCCTTATGTGGTTTGTGAAAAGAACAGACATGCAATTACACTGGTGGATCCTTATGTGGTTCATGAAAAGAACTGACATGCAATGACACTAGGTGTGGCAATGAAAAAAACAGACATGCAATAACACTGGTGGATCCTTATGTGGTTCATGAAAAGAACTGACATGCAATGACACTAGGTGTGGTTGATGAAAAGAACAGACATGCACCTACACTGGTGGATCCATGTGTGGTTTATTGAAGTAACAGACTTGCAATGACTCTAGCTGTGGTTCATGAAAAGAACAGACATGCAATGATACTGGTGGATCCATGTGTGGTTCATGAGAAGAACACACATCCAATGACACTGGTGGATCCTTATGTGGTTCATGAAAAGAACAGACATGCAGTGACACCGGTGGATCCTTATGTGGTTTGCCTAGAGGAACACACATGCAATGACACTGGGTGTGGTTCATGAAAAGAATAGACATGCAATGACTTACGGGGTTAATTTAGAATAACACACATGCAATGACACTGGGTGTGGTTCATGAAAAGAACAGACATCCAATGACACTGGTGGATCCTTATGTGGTTTGTTTAGAGGAACAGACATGCAACCACACTGGGTGTGGTTCATGAAAAGAACACACATCCAATGACATTGGTGGATCCTTATGTGGTTTGTCTAGAGAAACACACATGCAATGACACCGGGTGTGGTTCATGAAAAGAACAGACATGCAATGACTTATGTGGTTTGTTTAGAAGAACACACATGCAATGACACTAGGTGTGGTTTATGAAAAGAACAGACATGCAGTAACACCGGTGGATCCTTATGTGGTTTGTCTAGAGGAACACACATGCAATGACACTCGGTTTGCTTCATGAAAAGAAAAGACATGCAATGACACTAGTGGATCCTTATGTGGTTTGTGAAAAGAACACACATGCAATGACACTGGTGGATCCTTATGTGGTTCATGAAAAGAACTGACATGCAATGACACTAGGTGTGGCTCATGAAAAAAGCAGACATGCAATAACACTGGTGGATCCTTATGTGGTTCATGAAAAGAAGGGACATGCAATGACACTAGGTGTGGTTGATGAAAAGAACAAACATGCAACTACAGTGGTGGATCCATGTGTGGTTTATTGAAGTAACAGACTTGCAATGACTCTAGCTGTGGTTCATGAAAAGAACAGACATGCAATGATACTGGTGGATCCATGTGTGTTTCATGAGAAGAACACACATCCAATGACACTGGTGGATCCTTATGTGGTTCATGAAAAGAACAGACATGCAGTGACACCGGTGGATCCTTATGTGGTTTGTCTAGAGGAACACACATGCAATGACACCGGGTGTGGTTCATGAAAATATCAGATATGCAATGACTTATGTGGTTTGTTTAGAATAACACACATGCAATGACACTGGGTGTGTTTCATGAAAAGAACAGACATGCGATGACACTGGTGGATCCTTATGTGGTTTGTTTAGAGGAACAGACATGCAACCACACTAGGTGTGGTTCATGAAAAGAACACACATCCAATGACATTGGTGGATCCTTATGTGGTTTGTCTAGAGGAACACACATGCAATGACACCGGGTGTGGTTCATGAAAAGAAAAGACATGCAATGACTTATGTGGTTTGTTTAGAAGAACACACATGCAATGACACTGGGTGTTGTTCATGAAAAGAACAGACATGCAATGACACTGGCGGATCCTTATGTGGTTTGTTTAGAGGAACCGACATGCAATGACACTAGGTGTGGTTCGTGAAAAGAACACACATCCAAGGACACTGGTGGATCCTTATGTGGTTCATGAAAATCACAGAAATGTAGTGACACCGGTGGATCCTTATGTGGCTTGTCTAGAGGAACACACATGCAATGACACTGGGTGTTGTTCATGAAAAGCACAGACATGCAATGACACTGGTGGATCCTTATGTGGTTTGTGAGAAGAACATACATGCAATGACACTGGTGGGTCCTTATTTGGTTTGTCTAGAGGAACACACATGCAATGACACCGGGTGTGGTTCATGAAAAGAATAGACATGCAATGACTTATGTGGTTTGTTTAGAAGAACACACAACCAATGACACTAGGTGTGGTTCTTGAAAAGAACAGACATGCAATGACACTGGTGGATCCTTATGTGGTTTGTTTAGAGGAACAAACATGCAATCACACTGGGTGTGGTTAATGAAAATAACACACATCCAATGACACCGGTGGATCCTTATGTGGTTTATCTAGAGGAACACACATGAAATGACACCGGGTGTGGTTCATGAAAAGAACAGACCTGCAATGACTTATGTGGTTTGTTTAGAAGAACACACATGCAATGACACTGGGTGTGGTTCAAGAAAAGAAAAGACATGCAGTAACACCGGTCGATCCTTTTGTGGTTTGTCTAGATGAACACACATGCAATGACACTTGGTTTGGTTCATGAAAAGAATAGACATGCAATGACACTGGTGGATCCTTATGTGCTTTGTGAAAAGAACACACATGCAATGACACTAGTTGATCCTTATATGGTTCATGCAAAGAACTGACATGCAATGACACCGGGTGTGGTTCATGAAAAAAACATACATGCAATGACACCGGTGGATCCATGTATGGTTTATGGAAGTAACAGACATGCAATGACTATAGTTGTGGTTCATGTAAAGAATAGACATGCAATGACACTAGTGGATCCATGTGTCGTTCATGAGAAGAACACACATCCAATGACACTGGTGGATCCTTGTAAGATCCCTCCTTATTAAAGGAAAAGATCCCTGTGATTGCAATGCTAGTCCCTGGATCAATGCTAGCATCCACAGTTTAAGATGAAGTACACAGATACAAAGGTCGTTTATTACAGTCATTCCAGAGATAAAATATAGTCTTTTACAACTCATGGCCAAAGGCCTAATACAAGAGTTTATGGAATATGTAAATAAACATAAGTCTTCATCTTCATGTGCCACAGGCAAGCATGTTGAGTGTAGACTCATGACTCCTAATCATCATCAGAGTAACCTGCAACATCATAAGTTACAGCCACAGAGGGTCAATACTTTGGAATAGTATTGGCAAGTGATACCTTAGTATATTTTAAGTGGACTATAATTCTATATGCATTTGGCTAGTGGAGCTTAGGCTTGCATTGCTCAAAATAAATTTTTCCTTAACTTTTGAAAATACTAAGTTTTTGGCTTGGCACAAAACACCCAAGGCATCTATCAGTCAAAGACTCCAGATCCACTCAGGGCATCTACCAATCAATGACTGAAGATCCTTTTAACCCTTGTTCACCCACAAGTTTTATTTAGAAATTGGAGTGATGAGATTCTTGAAGTTTCCATGTCTTGATGCTCAAATTGTCCTTTACTAGGGACATGGCTAAGTACTTAGGTTTTACACTCTGCAGAGGTGGTGCACTTTCCCCACAAGCCTTGGTTTCCCAAGACATGATCCTTCAGTAGCCTTTCCTTAGTCAAATGGACGCGCTCCAACCTATCATCCCATCTACCACCCACTATCCAAGAGACTAAGTTCCAGCATCCTAAGATCATGGCAGAGCCCATAATGCCAAGTGGTTGCACTTGAAGCTTCTCAACATTTGACATCTCAAATCTCTTTGTTTCCTGGGTGGCCTTCCACAAGTGAGATACACTAAGGTAAACCATAAACATGGGCCTTGTGAACCACTCAACCAAAAACCACCAAGCAAGTCCCATTCCACCCAGGAGATTCATTAACTTAGTTGTTTTGTTAAATAAAACACAAGTCCTTAGACTTAGAATATTTTCATAGTGTGAATATATAAACCACCCTTGTTTTCTAGTAGCTAGGCTAAGCATGGCATGGCAACTTATCCTTAGGGAATTTTCCTAGCAACTCTAGCATTATATTCTAAATAGGATTTCCCATCATCAATTGACAAAAGTAGCATGCAAGTCCTAACAAAATATATCTAATGCAAGTATAAAATTATTGGTATGGAATATTCATGAAGATATCACTTGCCTTGGTAGTGTGGAGAGTAGCACTCGTCACAATCACAATCACTAGCAAAATCTACACACAAAGTTGTAGCATACAATTACACACAAATATATACAAACAAGAAATAGTATGAATGCATGCATGCATGAATCTACCAAGTGATGATTTTTGAAAAACTCAACCAAGCAAGTGCATGAATACAGAAACTAAACAAGTCACAAAATAGCCAAGATAACTTATTTAGCCCTAAAATAAAATACTAATCTAAACCTATATTCAAAAAGGCCTCAAACAAGTCTCTGCAATTTTAGCACATCTAATGGTTACTATTTGCTAAACAAATTGGATAGGCAAAAAGGTCTTGTTTTTGTGATTCCAACGGTATAAAGTTTGCAAAATTCCAACGTGGAAATCAAAAGATATAGGCATTTGAAATCTGGATCAAAATCTGTTTTTAAATTCTATTTTCAGACCTAACCCTAACCACGCGTCATGTTCTTATTCGCCCATACCGTTTCGCACTGGATCGAGCTCCACAGCTGTAGGATTTAAATGAAATCTGGCGGCTCAGATCGCGTACCGCTTCGGGGTTAAGTGGATCTATCCTAGCGCTATGATACAGATCTAACGGCTGCTATTTCCCTGGCCAAGAACTGGCGGCGGAGCGGTGGCTACCGGCGGCGAAACTGTCGGTCGATGACGTTGCCGATGATGCAGACGGCGAGGGAGAAGGAGGAGTAGATCACCGGGCTCAGGGGGTCACGGCGAAGCTCGTCGTACTTGCGGTTGGTCAAGGGGAGCTCGGGCACGGCTGCGATTGCTCACCGGAGTTCGTGGCGGCGTCGGGTGGTCGTCGTGGACGTCGCTGTGGATCACCCCAAGGCAAAGCGAGGACACGGTTAGATTCACAGAGTCAAGGCGAAGTAGTGAGCATGAACGGGAAGGCGAGGGGCGGTCTGTACCTACTGGGAAAACTCGTCGGAGTTGATGTCGCCGTCGGTGCTCGCGGTGTCAAGTGGAACCGGTGACCTGGGGCAGTACAGGACGGACTAGTGAGGTCAGGAGGTGCGCCAAGACACGCTGAGTCAGATAGTAAGAACGAGAGGCAGAGGGGAGCTCTGGACTCACTGGAATCGATCGCCGGAGAGGCTCTGTCTGCGGCGGTGCAAAGCTGATTGAGGACAGCCTGGTGGCGGAGTGAGCGAGGCGTTTGGGGGAAAAAGATCGTGAGGCAGAGAGGATCTTATAGCCAGGGAATCGACAGGAAACGCTCGCGGTTAAATGCCCATTTACGCCGTGCCATTATCGGCCATCACTGCTGCAGCGACGTGGTCGCAGGCGCGGTCTGAGGAAGACGGGGACGATGTGGACCGGGCCCGCTCGTCAGCGAAGAGTGCGAGGCGGCGGTGGGGTCTGTATGTCAGTGACTTAACGCGTGCGCTCGCGCGTGAGAAAAGAATAAGGAGATCCCCGGGTGGGCTTGCTGGGCTTGATTTGCTGCTGGGCCAGATTCTGGCCGCTCGGTCCTTTTCCTTTCTTTAAGCCTTTTCTTTTTCTAATTCCATTTTCTGAATAGAATTTGATATGAATTCAAATCCTTTTGAATTCAAACTGCTTTGAGGATTTTTGCAGGGTTCTGTGGGTTCAAAAACGAGTCAGATGACCAAGTGGTTACTAGCAAGGGCTTGGTCAAGCTTAGGTTTTGAAATAAACAGAGACTTTGTCTCTTTGTCTCTAGTTTGAAATAGGGTTTAGAAAATATTTCTAAATTTTGAATCTTGGGTAAAAAGCTTCACCTAGTCTTTCCAACCATGGAGGCAAGCAAAGAAGTTCATAGATAATCAAATCTCAAAGGGTGATGGCCAATTGAGATAAATTGCCCACATGAAATCATAGCCAAAGTTTGTGCTTCTAAATGATTTTGAGAAAAACCCTAAATGGATGAATGATGCAAAGATGATATGAATGAGTTTTGAAACATGATTTTTAGGGATGTTACAATCTAACCCCCTTAAGATGAATCTCGCCCTCGAGATTCGGATTGGCTAGCAAATAGGTGTGGGTGGTCTTTCCGAAGATCATCTTCTCTTTCCCATGTTGCTTCTTCTTCGGAATGATGATTCCATTGTACTTTGCAAAACTTGATAGTCTTTGTTCTTGTGACTCTTTCTGTGGTCTCAAGAATCTTGACAGGCTTTTCTTCATAGGTGAGATCACTTTCTAGTTGAACTTCCTCCAAAGGTATGGTATCCTTCAAAGATGTTTCTTCCATTTCTGGGTGCCATTTCTTAAGTTGGCTTACATGAAAAACATTATGGACTGCTGATAGAGATGCTGGCAATTCAATTTCATATGCAACTTCTCCCTTGCGACTTAGAATGTTAAATGGTCCAACATATCTTGGTGCCAACTTTCCTTTGACTCCAAATCTTTTCACTCCACGAAGTGGTGATACTCTAAGATAAGCTTTATCCCCAACTTCGTAGGTGATTTCCCTACGCTTAACATCTGCGTAGCTTTTCTGTCGAGACTGTGCTATCTTCAATCTGTCTCTAACCAACTTGACCTTTTATTCGGCGTCTTTGATAAGATCTGGTCCAAACAAACTTCTTTCTCCCACACCATTCCATAGCAATGGGGTGGTACACTTTCTTCCGTATAGAAACTCGAATGGTGCCATCCCAATGCTAGTTTGGTGACTGTTGTTGTAAGAGAATTCTGCGTAAGGCAGACTTTCATCCCAACTTGCTCCATAGTCTAGGGCACATGCCCTCAACATGTCTTCAAGAATTTGATTAGTCCTTTCTGTTTGTCCATCAGTTTCAGGATGAAAAGCAGTGCTGAATTCCAATCTCGTCCCTAAAGATTCATGAAGTTGTCTCCAAAAGTGAGAAGTGAACTGAGTTCCTCTATCAGACACAATACTCTTAGGTACTCCGTGAAGGCATACAATTCTGCTCATGTAGATTTTGGCTAACTTGGCACTGGTATAAGTTGTCTTTACGGGTATAAAATGAGCCACTTTAGTTAGGCGATCCACTACTACCCATATGGAATCATACCCTGACCTAGTCCTTGGTAATCCGGTAATGAAATCCATACCAATATTTTCCCACTTCCATTCAGGAATAGGCATTGGTTGAAGCAAACCTGCTGGTTTCTGATGTTCCGCTTTCACTCTACTACACACATCACACAAAGCAATGTGTTCGGCGATGTCCCTTTTAAGATTGTTCCACCAAAATCTTTCTTTCATATCCATGTACATTTTGGTGTTTCCCGGGTGAATAGAATACGGAGAGTTATGGGCTTCTTGTAGAATCAGTTTCCGCAATTCCGGATCTTGTGGTACACAAATACGTTTCCCGTGCCATAAAGTACCTTGTTCATCCATATGGAAACTTTTAGCCTTCCCTTGGCTAATCCTTTCCTTAATCTCTTCGATTTCTTTATCCGTCTTTTGGGCTTCTTTAATCTTATCCAACAGAGTGGGTTGAACATCCAAAGACATGAGATGTCCTTCTGGCACAATCTCCAACCAGAGTTCCTTGAATTGCTTACACAAGTCATCTGGCAATTCTCCTTTGGTAAGGCCATTTACAAACGCTTTACGACTTAGAGCATCTGCTACTACATTTGCTTTACCGGGGTGGTATTGCAAACTCAAGTCGTAATCCTTGATAAGTTCTAGCCATCTCCTTTGTCTCATATTGATTTCCTTCTGGGTGAAGATATACTTCAAACTCTTATGATCGGTGAATACTTCACAACGTTTTCCCAAAAGGTAATGTCTCCATGTTTTGAGTGCATGGACAACAGCGGCTAACTCTAAATCATGAGTAGGATAATTTACTTCATGAGTTTTGAGTTGTCTCGAGGCATAAGCCACAACTTTTCCGCCTTGCATAAGTACGGCACCTAATCCTTGATGAGAAGCATCACAATATACCTGGAAATCCTTTTCCAAATCTGGTAGGCACAGTACTGGTGCTGACACAAGTCTTTTCTTTAATTCTTGGAAGCTGAGTTCACATCCTTCAGACCAAGCAAATTTCTTATCTTTCTTTAACAATTCTGTCATTGGTTTAGCAACCTTTGAAAAAATTTCAATGAATCTTCTGTAGTAACCTGCTAAACCAAGGAAACTACGAACCTCTTTTACATTCTTAGGAGATTCCCATTCTGTCACAGCCGAAACTTTAGCAGGATCAACTGTTACACCATTCTTTGTCATAACATGACCAAGAAATCCAACTTCCTCTAGCCAAAACTCACACTTGCTGAACTTGGCATAAAGCTTATGTTCCCTTAGTTTCTCAAGTATCATGCGTAGATGTCTTTCATGTTCTTCCTTGCTCTTGGAGTAGACTAAGATGTCATCGATGAAAACGACAACGAACTTGTCGAGAAATTCCATGAACACTTTGTTCATCATATTCATGAAGTATGCTGGAGCATTGGTTAAACCAAAAGGCATCACCGTGTACTCATACAATCCATACCTTGTGGTGAAGGCTGTTTTAGGTATGTCTTGCTCTCTTATCTTGAGTTGAAAATAGCCTGACCGAAGATCAATCTTCGAGAACACACAAGCTCCTTCTAGCTGATCAAACAAGTCATTGATTCTTGGCAAAGGATATTTGTTCTTGATGGTTACCTCGTTGAGAGAACGGTAATCTATGCATAATCTTTGAGTTCTGTCTCTCTTTTCTACGAACAAAACTAGAACTCCCCAAGATGAAGAACTTGGCTGGATGAATCCTTTCTGCAATTGTTCTCCAAGTTGTTTCTTGAGTTCCTTAAGTTCGTCAACTGACATTTTATAAGGCCTCTTTGCCCTTGGTCCAGAACCTGGTACCAAATCTATTATAAACTCCACATCTCTATCTGGTGGCATTCCTGGTAATTCTTCCGGAAACACATCCGGATACTCGCACACAATTGGCACACTGTCCATGCTAACCCCGTTAAGAGAATTCAACTTACTCCCTTTAGATTTATAATTGGACTTGAATATTATCCTCTTACCTTCAGGGGTTGTGAGTGAAATTGTGCGATTTGCACAATCTAGTATTCCCTCATACTTAGCCATCCAATCCATTCCCAAAATTACATCCAATCCTTGGGAATTCAGGATTATTAGGTTTACTGGAAACTTATGTTTTCCGATCTCTATGACTAGATCCCGGCATCCAAGACTCACTATCATATCCCCTCCCGGAGAGCTAACTTTTATCGGACACCCAATGTTTTCAGATGCAAACCCGTTTCTATCAACAAATTCTTTTGATATGAATGAATGAGATGCTCCAGTATCAAAGAGTACAAATGCTGAGATGGAATTGAGTCTGAACTTACCAGCAACGGCATCAGGCTCTTCAAAGACCTCCTCCACATTGATGTGGTTAACCTATCCTTTTTGAAAAGGATTGGGCTTGTTAGGTCTTTCAACTTTCTTCTCAGGACACTCATTAGCATAATGCCCTAGCTTCTTGCATTTGAAGCATTCAACCTGGCTGATGTCCGTCTTAGGCTGACTTCCACTTCCACTTCCACTGTGGTGGTTCTTATGTCCACTCTTGTGGTTCTTGTACTTATCATTGTCATGACTGCGATGATGCTTGTTGTCATGACGGTTGTGATTGTGGTGTTTGTTAAACTTCTCATGCTTGTGGGATCCTGAGCTGACACTATCATCATGGTGTGATCGTTTATGAGACGATCCCGAGCTGTGCTTGTCGGAGTGTTTCCTCTTCCTACTCTCGACTTGCTTCATTTTATTCTCCACAATAACAGCCTTGTCACACAGCGACTGGTAAGTTGGAACATACGCCACAGACAGCTGCAGATTCAGCTCATCATTCAAGCCTTCCAGAAACTTCTCCTTCCTTTTGGCATCAGTGTCAACCTCATCCGGTGCATAGCGTGCCAGATTGTTGAACTCTTCGATGTATTCAGCCACGCTGTGGTGGCGCTGCTTCAGGTTGTGAAATTCCTTCTTTTTCAGGCTCATCATACCTGGTGAGATATGAGTAGTACGAAAACCATCTTCAAATATAGCCCAAGTCACCTCATCAATAGGTGTGGTAATCTGGAAATTGTCCCACCATGCGGCGGCTGGTCCTTCCAACAGATGTGCCGCGAACCTGACTTTTTCAGCATTTGTGCATCCTACGGTCACTAAGTCTTTGTTCACAGAACGTAGCCAATCATTGGCCACCATGGGATCAGTCGTTCCTGAAAACTTAGCTGGCCTCAGACGCAGAAATCTGGTGAGCATATCAAAACTTGGAGGGTTGTTGTTGTTGTTGTTATTGTTGTTGTTAGGGTTGTTGTTGTTGTTCTGGTTCTGGATGAACGTCCTCATCATTTGCATAAGCTGTGTCTGCGCATTCATCATTTGTTGCATTTCCGGGGTAATGTTGGGGTTAGGGTTGGTGTTTGCGCGACGGGGAGGCATCTGTGGTTTATTCATATAGAGATAAGAATGAGATACCCCTACATGATTTATGCACAATACATCACACAAGCAGACATATAGCATGCAACACAAGGATAAAGCTCAACAATAAGATATCAAAAAGTCTCAAAGCAAATACACACAAATGGCAAGCCATCCACATGTCGGATGGTCCAATCATTAAGTTCACAAATAACAAGTGCGGTGAATAAAGATAACTGAGTAGTCAAATCTACTCGTCGGCATCAATCTCCTCCTCGACAAAGGTAAGACCTGCGTTCTCCATTGCGGTCTTGTTCTCCTCGATGGTAGTGGTCAAAGAGTCGATCTTGGCCTTGAGAGCCCTCTTCTGGGAACGAAGCCTCTCAATCACTGTCTGCTGCTGCTCTAACTCGAAGTCCTTGGACTGCAGTTCCTCGGTCATATCACGAATCCTCTTGTTCCTATCCTGGACACGCTTCTCTTGACTCTTGAACTTACGGTCTTGGGTCTCGAACTTTGCCTCCATCTCCTTGACTATCTCGTCCTGCTGCGCGAAGAGCTTGTCCTTCTCGCGAAGCTGCACCTGGAGCTCGTCATTACTAAGCATGACGTTGGTCCTATCGGTATCCACGTGCCTAATAAGAGTCTCTAAGTCCTGGAGGTACAGGCGTATCGGCTCTGCTGTGACCCTCGAGTCGTCCTCAAAGTCGATGGACTCTCCGTCATCATCACGCCTTCCGAAGGCGTGGAAGTGAGTGCCTCTAACCTGTCGGGAGTGACGTCCTAACAGTCGTCCTATCAGATCCTGCATGACAACCTCCATGCCTCTCTCCCTGTCATCGTGCATAAGCTTGAAGACGATGGCCTCCGTAGTAGGCTCTGTCTGGCGTCCTGGCTGGTTCACCTTGAAGCCCCAAAGGTCCTTCCTCTCAAACTTGGTGAGTGGGTGCACCGTAATGATAGGAAGAGGGAGATCGAGTAAAGTAGTAAGCTCTACGATACGAGGACCAAAACGGGTAGCCTGGAACTCCTCAACAGTGCTGATGGCAATAGGCATCTATTTATAAGATTGAAAAGTTAGAACAACACAAATTTAAATTTAACAAGACAAACATTCAAGCATAACCATGGAACACAAAAATCACACAAGTCATGCATACATGAATCCATTACATCATCCAAGGTTCAAACTTATTTAAGGTATCATTTTGGAAAATAAGGTGATAGGTGGTGGTCCAACTAACGAAGTGCGCTTACAATCCTATCTCATTGGATCTGGTGGCTAACACAATGTTCCTAGTGGCAATCACCCTATCTTGTTCACATGCTTCTATTACTAAGTCTATGATATCTCCTCTTAAGGATTGGTTGGTGACTTCCAACTCTTGGGTATGTTCTTTCTCTTTCTCTAAGTCTTGTTGGAGGTTGAGCATCCTGCACTTGACTCTAGCACTTAGTTCCTTGATAGTCTTCCAAGCTGCTTCTTTTGCTGACTCAAAGAATGTGGTGTGCATAAAAGTGTTGGTGTACATGCAGAAGCCTTTTTCTTTGTGGTTGTCTTCCTTATTCTTGTACAAGTGAAGTTGCACCCACCAATACTCCACTCCTTCCTCCATTACTGGAAAGCCCTTGTACACTGCTGCACCATGTACTCCCATGGTCTCCATGAGGTCCTTGAGAATCTTGGGAAACTCAGTCTCACACTCCAAGGTCATGGTCATGAGTGGTCCTTTCTTCACGGCTTCGTTGATGGAGTTCATCTACAAATAGAGATGAGAATGAGAAGATTAGAAAAGTTTACGAGAAGAATAGACAAGTGTAGAAGAAGTTAAAAATTTCCTTAGTGGTTTCAAATCCTAGGGTCATAATCCTACAGGCAACACAGTGCTCTGATACCATCTGTAAGATCCCTCCTTATTAAAGGAAAAGATCCCTGTGATTGCAATGCTAGTCCCTGGATCAATGCTAGCATCCACAGTTTAAGATGAAGTACACAGATACAAAGGTCGTTTATTACAGTCATTCCAGAGATAAAATATAGTCTTTTACAACTCATGGCCAAAGGCCTAATACAAGAGTTTATGCAATATGTAAATAAACATAAGTCTTCATCTTCATGTGCCACAGGCAAGCATGTTGAGTGTAGACTCATGACACCTAATCATCATCAGAGTAACCTGCAACATCATAAGTTACAGCCACAGAGGGTCAATACTTTGGAATAGTATTGGCAAGTGATACCTTAGTATATTTTAAGTGGACTATAATTCTATATGCATTTGGCTGGTGGAGCTTAGGCTTGCATTGCTCAAAATAGATTTTTCCTTAACTTTTGAAAATACTAAGTTTTTGGCTTGGCACAAAACACCCAAGGCATCTATCAGTCAAAGACTCCAGATCCACTCAGGGCATCTACCAATCAATGACTGAAGATCCTTTTAACCCTTGTTCACCCACAAGTTTTATTTAGAAATTGGAGTGATGAGATTCTTGAAGTTTCCATGTCTTGATGCTCAAATTGTCCTTTACCAGGGACATGGCTAAGTACTTAGGTTTTACACTCTGCAGAGGTGGTGCACTTTCCCCACAAGCCTTGGTTTCCCAAGACATGATCCTTCAGTAGCCTTTCCTTAGTCAAATGGACGCGCTCCAACCTATCATCCCATCTACCACCCACTGTCCAAGAGACTAAGTTCCAGCATCCTAAGATCATGGCAGAGCCCATAATGCCAAGTGGTTGCACTTGAAGCTTCTCAACATTTGACATCTCAAATCTCTTTGTTTCCTGGGTGGCCTTCCACAAGTGAGATACACTAAGGTAAACCATAAACATGGGCCTTGTGAACCACTCAACCAAAAACCACCAAGCAAGTCCCATTCCACCCAGGAGATTCATTAACTTAGTTGTTTTGTTAAATAAAACACAAGTCCTTAGACTTAGAATATTTTCATAGTGTGAATATATAAACCACCCTTGTTTTCTAGTAGCTAGGCTAAGCATGGCATGGCAACTTATCCTTAGGGAATTTTCCTAGCAACTCTAGCATTATATTCTAAATAGGATTTCCCATCATCAATTGACAAAAGTAGCATGCAAGTCCTAACAAAATATATCTAATGCAAGTATAAAATTATAGGTATGGAATATTCATGAAGATATCACTTGCCTTGGTAGTGTGGAGAGTAGCACTCGTCACAATCACAATCACTAGCAAAATCTACACACAAAGTTGTAGCATACAATTACACCCAAATATATACAAACAAGAAATAGTATGAATGCATGCATGCATGAATCTACCAAGTGATGATTTTTGAAAAACTCAACCAAGCAAGTGCATGAATACAGAAACTAAACAAGTCACAAAATAGCCAAGATAACTTATTTAGCCCTAAAATAAAATACTAATCTAAACCTATATTCAAAAAGGCCTCAAACAAGTCTCTGCAATTTTAGCACATCTAATGGTTACTATTTGCTAAACAAATTGGATAGGCAGAAAGGTCTTGTTTTTCTGATTCCAACGGTATAAAGTTTGCAAAATTCCAACGTGGAAATCAAAAGATATAGGCATTTGAAATCTGGATCAAAATCTGTTTTTAAATTCTATTTTCAGACCTAACCCTAACCACGCGTCATGTTCTTATTCGCCCGTACCGTTTCGCACTGGATCGAGCTCCACAGCCGTAGGATTTAAATGAAATCTGGCGGCTCAGATCGTGTACCGCTTCGGGGTTAAGTGGATCTATCCTAGCGCTACGATACAGATCTAACGGCTGCTATTTCCCTGGCCAAGAATTGGCGGCGGAGCGGTGGCTACCGGCGGCGAAACTGTCGGTCGATGACGTTGCCGATGATGCATACGGCGAGGGAGAAGGAGGAGTAGCTCACCGGGCTCAGGGGGTCACGGCGAAGCTCGTCGTACTTGCGGTTGGTCAAGGGGCGCTCGGGCACGGCTGCGATTGCTCACCGGAGTTCGTGGCGGCGTCGGGTGGTCGTCGTGGACGTCGCTGTGGATCACCCCAAGGCAAAGCGAGGACACGGTTAGATTCACAGAGTCAAGGCGAAGTAGTGAGCATGAACGGGAAGGCGAGGGGCGGTCTGTACCTACTGGGAAAACTCGTCGGAGTTGATGTCGCCGTCGGTGCTCGCGGTGTCAAGTGGAACCGGCGACCTGGGGCAGTACAGGATGGACTAGTGAGGTCAGGAGGTGCGCCAAGACACGCTGAGTCAGATAGTAAGAACGAGAGGCAGAGGGGAGCTCTGGACTCACCGGAATCGATCGCCGGAGAGGCTCTGTCTGCGGCGGTGCAAAGCTGATTGAGGACAGCCTGGTGGCGGAGTGAGCGAGGCGTTTGGGGGAAAAAGATCGTGAGGCAGAGAGGATCTTATAGCCAGGGAATCGACAGGAAACGCTCGCGGTTAAATGCCCATTTACGCCGTGCCATTATCGGCCATCACTGCTGCAGCGACGTGGTCGCAGGCGCGGTCTGAGGAAGACGGGGACGATGTGGACCGGGCCCGCTCGTCAGCGAAGAGTGCGAGGCGGCGGTGGGGTCTGTCTGTCAGTGACTTAACGCGTGCGCTCGCGCGTGAGAAAAGAATAAGGAGATCCCCGGGTGGGCTTGCTGGGCTTGATTTGCTGCTGGGCCAGATTCTGGCCGCTCGGTCCTTTTCCTTTCTTTAAGCCTTTTCTTTTTCTAATTCCATTTTCTGAATAGAATTTGATATGAATTCAAATCCTTTTGAATTCAAACTGCTTTGAGGATTTTTGCAGGGTTCTGTGGGTTCAAAAACGAGTCAGATGACCAAGTGGTTACTAGCAAGGGCTTGGTCAAGCTTAGGTTTTGAAATAAACAGAGACTTTGTCTCTTTGTCTCTAGTTTGAAATAGGGTTTAGAAAATATTTCTAAATTTTGAATCTTGGGTAAAAAGCTTCACCTAGTCTTTCCAACCATGGAGGCAAGCAAACAAGTTCATAGACAATCAAATCTCAAAGGGTGATGGCCAATTGAGATAAATTGCCCACATGAAATCATAGCCAAAGTTTGTGCTTCTAAATGATTTTGAGAAAAACCCTAAATGGATGAATGATGCAAAGATGATATGAATGAGTTTTGAAACATGATTTTTAGGGATGTTACAATCCTTACGTGGTTCATGAAAAGAGAAGACATGTAGTGACACCGGTGGATCCTTATGTGGTTTGTCTAGAGGAACACACATGCAATGACACCGGGTGTGGTTCATAAAAAGAACAGACATGCAATGACTTATGTTGTTTATTTAGAAGAACACACATGCAATAACACTAGGTGTGGTTCATGAAAAGATCAGACATGCAATTACACTGGTGGATCCTTATGTGGTTTGTTTAGAGGAACAGACATGCAATGACACTGGGTGTGGTTCATGAAAATAACACACATCCATTGACACTGGTGGATCCTTATGTGGTTTGTCTAGAGGAACACACACATTGGGAGTGGTTCATGAAAAGAACAGACATGCAATGACTTATGTGGTTTGTTAGAACAACACACATACAATGACACTGGGTGTGGTTGATGAAAAGAACAGACATGCTATGACACTGGTGGATCCTTATGTAGTTTGTTTAGAGGAACAGACATGCAATGACACTGGGTGTGGTTCATGAATAGAACACACATCCAATGACAATGGTGGATCCTTATGTGGTTCATGAAAAGAACAGACATGCAGTGACACCGGTGGATCCTTATGTGGTCTGTCTAGAGGAACACACATGCAATGACACTGGTGTGGTTCATGAAAAGAACAGACATGCAGTGACACTGGTGGATCCTTATGTGGTTTGTGAGAAGAACAGAAATGCAATGACACTAGTGGATTCTTATGTGGTTTGTCTAGAGGAACACACATGCAATGACACCGGGTGTGGTTCATGAAAAGAACAGACATGCAATGACTTATGTGGTTTGTTTAGAAGAACACACATCCAATGACACTGGGTGTGGTTCATGAAAAGAACAGACATGCAATGACACTGGTGGATCCTTATCTGGTTTGTTTAGAGGAACAGACATGCAATCACACTAGGTGTGGTTCATGAAAAGAACACACATCCAATGACACTGGTGGACCCTTATGTGGTTTGTCTAGAGGAACACACATGCAATGACACTAGTTGTGGTTCATGAAAAGAACGGACATGCAATGACTTATGTGGTTTGTTTAGAAGAACACACATGCAATGACACTGGGTGTGGTTCATGAAAAGAACAGACACGCAATGACACTTGTGGATCCTTATGTGGTTCGTTAAGAGGAACAGACATGCAATGACACTGGGTGTGGTTCATGAAAAGAACACACATCCAATGACACTGGTGGATCCTTATGTGGTTCATGAAAAGAACAGACATGCAGTGACACCGGTGGATCCTTGTGTGGTTTGTCTAGAGGAACACACATGCAAGGACACTAGGTGTGGTTCATGAAAAGAACAGACATGCAATAACACTGGTGGATCCTTATGTGGTTTGTGAGAAGAACAGACATGCAATGACACTGGTGGATCCTTATGTGGTTTGTCTAGAGGAACACACATGCAATGGCACCGACCGTGGTTAATGAAAAGAACAGACATGCAATGAATTATGTGGTTTGTGAGAAGAACAGACATGCAGTAACACCGGTCGATCCTTTTGTGGTTTGTCTAGAGGAACACTCATGCAATGACACTGGGTTTGGTTCATGAAAAGAACAGACATGCAATGACACTGGTGGATCCTTATTTGGTTTGTGAAAAGAACAGACATGCAATGACACTGGTGGATCCTTATGTGGTTCATGAAAAGAACAGACATGCAGTGACACCGGTGGATCCTTATGTGGTTTGTCTAGAGGAACACACATGCAATGACACCGGCTGTGGTTCATGAAAAGAACAGACATGCAATGAATTATGTGGTTTGTTTAGAAGAACACACATGCAATGACACTGGGTGTGGTTCATAAAAAGAACAGACATGCAATGACACTAGTGGATCCTTATGTGGTTTGTTTAGAGGAACACACATGTAATGACACTAGGTGTGGTTCATGAAAAGAACAGACATGCAATGACAATGGTGGATCCTTATGTGGTTTGTTTAGAGGAATAGACATGCAATGACACTGGGTGTGGTTCATGAAAAGAACACACATCCAATGACACTGGTGGATTCCTAAGGTGGTTTGTCTAGAGGAACACACATGCAATGACTCTAGGTGTGGTTCATGAAAAGAACAAACATGCAATGACTGATGTGGTTTGTTTAGAAGAACACACATGCAATGACACTGGGTGTGGTTCATGAAAAGAATAGACATCCAATGACACTGGTGGATCCTTATGTGGTTTGTTTAGAGGAACAGAGATGCAATGACTCTAGCTGTGGTTCATGAAAAGAATAGACATGCAATGACACTGGTGGATCCATGTCTGGTTGATGAGAAGAACACACATCTAATGACATTGGTGGATCCTTATGTGGTTTGTTTAGAAGAACACACATGCAATGACACTGGGTGTGGTTCATGAAAAGAACAGACATGCAATGACACTGGTGGACCCTTATGTGGTTTGTTTAGAGGAACAGACATGCAATGACACTGGGTGTGGTTCATGAAAAGAACATACATCCAATGACACGGGTGGATCCTTATGTGGTTTGTCTAGAGGAACACACATGCAATGACACTGGGTGTGGTTCATGAAAAGAACAAACATGCAATGACTTATGTGGTTTGTTTACAAGAGCACACATGCAATGACACTGGGTGTGGTTCATGAAAAGAACAGACATGCAATGACACTGGTGGATCCTTATGTGGTTTGTTTAGGGGAACAGACATGCGATGCCACCGGGTGTGGTTCATGAAAAGAACACACATCCAATGACAATGAAGTGACATGCAATGACTTATGTTTTTTGTTTAGAAGAACACACATGCAATGACACTGAGTGTGGTTCATGAAAAGAACAGACATGCAGTAACACCGGTCGATCCTTTTGTGGTTTGTCTAGAGGAACACTCATGCAATGACACTGGGTTTGGTTCATGAAAAGAACAGACATGCAATGACACTGCTGGATCCTTATTTGGTTTGTGAAAAGAACAGACATGCAATGACACTGGTGGATCCTTATGTGGTTCATGAAAAGAACAGGCATGCAGTGACACCGGTGGATCCTTATGTGGTTTGTCTAGAGGAACACACATGCAATGACACCGGCTGTGGTTCATGAAAAGAACAGACATGCAATGAATTATGTGGTTTGTTTAGAAGAACACACATGCAATGACACTGGGTGTGGTTCATAAAAAGAACAGACATGCAATGACACTAGTGGATCCTTATGTGGTTTGTTTAGAGGAACACACATGTAATGACACTAGGTGTGGTTCATGAAAAGAACAGACATGCAATGACAATGGTGGATCCTTATGTGGTTTGTTTAGAGGAATAGACATGCAATGACACTGGGTGTGGTTCATGAAAAGAACACACATCCAATGACACTGGTGGATTCCTAAGGTGGTTTGTCTAGAGGAATACACATGCAATGACTCTAGGTGTGGTTCATGAAAAGAACAAACATGCAATGACTTATGTGGTTTGTTTAGAAGAACACACATGCAATGACACTGGGTGTGGTTCATGAAAAGAATAGACATGCAATGACACTGGTGGATCCTTATGTGGTTTGTTTAGAGGAACAGAGATGCAATGACTCTAGCTGTGGTTCATGAAAAGAATAGACATGCAATGACACTGGTGGATCCATGTCTGGTTGATGAGAAGAACACACATCTAATGACATTGGTGGATCCTTATGTGGTTTGTTTAGAAGAACACACATGCAATGACACTGGGTGTGGTTCATGAAAAGAACAGACATGCAATGACACTGGTGGACCCTTATGTGGTTTGTTTAGACGAACAGACATGCAATGACACTGGGTGTGGTTCATGAAAAGAACATACATCCAATGACACGGGTGGATCCTTATGTGGTTTGTCTAGAGGAACACACATGCAATGACACTGGGTGTGGTTCATGAAAAGAACAAACATGCAATGACTTATGTGGTTTGTTTAGAAGAGCACACATGCAATGACACTGGGTGTGGTTCATGAAAAGAACAGACATGCAATGACACTGGTGGATCCTTATGTGGTTTGTTTAGGGGAACAGACATGCGATGCCACCGGGTGTGGTTCATGAAAAGAACACACATCCAATGACAATGAAGTGACATGCAATGACTTATGTTTTTTGTTTAGAAGAACACACATGCAATGACACTGAGTGTGGTTCATGAAAAGAACAGACATGCAGTAACACCGGTCGATCCTTTTGTGGTTTGTCTAGAGGAACAATCATGCAATGACACTGGGTTTGGTTCATGAAAAGAACAGACATGCAATGACACTGGTGGATCCTTATTTGGTTTGTGAAAAGAACAGACATGCAATGACACTGGTGGATCCTTATGTGGTTCATGAAAAGAACAGACATGCAGTGACACCGGTGGATCCTTATGTGGTTTGTCTAGAGGAACACACATGCAATGACACCGGCTGTGGTTCATGAAAAGAACAGACATGCAATGACTTATGTTGTTTATTTAGAAGAACACACATGCAATAACACTAGGTGTGGTTCATGAAAAGATCAGACATGCAATTACACTGGTGGATCCTTATGTGGTTTGTTTAGACGAACAGACATGCAATGACACTGGGTGTGGTTCATGAAAAGAACACACATCCATTGACACTGGTGGATCCTTATGTGGTTTGTCTAGAGGAACACACACATTGGGAGTGGTTCATGAAAAGAACATACATGCAATGACTTATGTGGTTTGTTAGAACAACACACATACAATGACACTGGGTGTGGTTGATGAAAAGAACAGACATGCAATGACACTGGTGGATCCTTATGTAGTTTGTTTAGAGGAACAGACATGCAATGACACTGGGTGTGGTTCATGAATAGAACACACATCCAATGACAATGGTGGATCCTTATGTGGTTCATGAAAAGAACAGACATGCAGTGACACCGGTGGATCCTTATGTGGTCTGTCTAGAGGAACACACATGCAATGACACTGGTGTGGTTCATGAAAAGAACAGACATGCAGTGACACTGGTGGATCCTTATGTGGTTTGTGAGAAGAACAGAAATGCAATGACACTGGTGGATTCTTATGTGGTTTGTCTAGAGGAACACACATGCAATGACACCGGGTGTGGTTCATGAAAAGAACAGATATGCAATGACTTATGTGGTTTGTTTAGAAGAACACACATCCAATGACACTGGGTGTGGTTCATGAAAAGAACAGACATGCAATGACACTGGTGGATCCTTATCTGGTTTGTTTAGAGGAACAGACATGCAATCACACTAGGAGTGGTTCATGAAAAGAACACACATCCAATGACACTGGTGGACCCTTATGTGGTTTGTCTAGAGGAACACACATGCAATGACACTAGTTATGGTTCATGAAAAGAACGGACATGCAATGACTTATGTGGTTTGTTTAGAAGAACACACATGCAATGACACTGGGTGTGGTTCATGAAAAGAACAGACACGCAATGACAGTTGTGGATCCTTATGTGGTTCGTTAAGAGGAACATACATGCAATGACACTGGGTGTGGTTCATGAAAAGAACACACATCCAATGACACTGGTGGATCCTTATGTGGTTCATGAAAAGAACAGACATGGAGTGACACCGGTGGATCCTTGTGTGGTTTGTCTAGAGGAACACACATGCAAGGACACTAGGTGTGGTTCATGAAAAGAACAGACATGCAATGACACTGGTGGATCCTTATGTGGTTTGTGAGAAGAACAGACATGCAATGACACTGGTGGATCCTTATGTGGTTTGTCTAGAGGAACACACATGCAATGGCACCGACCGTGGTTAATGAAAAGAACAGACATGCATTGAATTATGTGGTTTGTGAGAAGAACAGACATGCAGTAACACCGGTCGATCCTTTTGTGGTTTGTCTAGAGGAACACTCATGCAATGACACTGGGTTTGGTTCATGAAAAGAACAGACATGCAATCACACTGGTGGATCCTTATTTGGTTTGTGAAAAGAACAGACATGCAATGACACTGGTGGATCCTTATGTGGTTCATGAAAAGAACAGACATGCAGTGACACCGGTGGATCCTTATGTGGTTTGTCTAGAGGAACACACATGCAATGACACCGGCTGTGGTTCATGAAAAGAACAGACATGCAATGAATTATGTGGTTTGTTTAGAAGAACACACATGCAATGACACTGGGTGTGGTTCATAAAAAGAACAGACATGCAATGACACTAGTGGATCC
Organism: Avena sativa; assembly: GCA_916181665.1. Classification (NCBI taxonomy): domain Eukaryota; kingdom Viridiplantae; phylum Streptophyta; class Magnoliopsida; order Poales; family Poaceae; genus Avena; species Avena sativa. The sequence goes on along the minus strand of OV702287.1, from coordinate 421,608,276 downwards.
TTATGTGGTTTGTTTAGAGGAACACACATGTAATGACACTAGGTGTGGTTCATGAAAAGAACAGACATGCAATGACAATGGTGGATCCTTATGTGGTTTGTTTAGAGGAATAGACATGCAATGACACTGGGTGTGGTTCATGAAAAGAACACACATCCAATGACACTGGTGGATTCCTAAGGTGGTTTGTCTAGAGGAACACACATGCAATGACTCTAGGTGTGGTTCATGAAAAGAACAAACATGCAATGACTGATGTGGTTTGTTTAGAAGAACACACATGCAATGACACTGGGTGTGGTTCATGAAAAGAATAGACATGCAATGACACTGGTGGATCCTTATGTGGTTTGTTTAGAGGAACAGAGATGCAATGACTCTAGCTATGGTTCATGAAAAGAATAGACATGCAATGACACTGGTGGATCCATGTCTGGTTGATGAGAAGAACACACATCTAATGACATTGGTGGATCCTTATGTGGTTTGTTTAGAAGAACACACATGCAATGACACTGGGTGTGGTTCATGAAAAGAACAGACATGCAATGACACTGGTGGACCCTTATGTGGTTTGTTTAGAGGAACAGACATGCAGTGACACTGGGTGTGGTTCATGAAAAGAACATACATCCAATGACACGGGTGGATCCTTATGTGGTTTGTCTAGAGGAACACACATGCAATGACACTGGGTGTGGTTCATGAAAAGAACAAACATGCAATGACTTATGTGGTTTGTTTAGAAGAGCACACATGCAATGACACTGGGTGTGGTTCATGAAAAGAACAGACATGCAATGACACTGGTGGATCCTTATGTGGTTTGTTTAGGGGAACAGACATGCGATGCCACCGGGTGTGGTTCATGAAAATAACACACATCCAATGACAATGAAGTGACATGCAATGACTTATGTTTTTTGTTTAGAAGAACACACATGCAATGACACTGAGTGTGGTTCATGAAAAGAACAGACATGCAGTAACACCGGTCGATCCTTTTGTGGTTTGTCTAGAGGAACACTCATGCAATGACACTGGGTTTGGTTCATGAAAAGAACAGACATGCAATGACACTGGTGGATTCTTATTTGGTTTGTGAAAAGAACAGACATGCAATGACACTGGTGGATCCTTATGTGGTTCATGAAAAGAACAGACATGCAGTGACACCGGTGGATCCTTATGTGGTTTGTCTAGAGGAACACACATGCATTGACACCGGCTGTGGTTCATGAAAAGAACAGACATGCAATGAATTATGTGGTTTGTTTAGAAGAACACACATGCAATGACACTGGGTGTGGTTCATAAAAAGAACAGACATGCAAAGACACTAGTGGATCCTTATGTGGTTTGTTTAGAGGAACACACATGTAATGACACTAGGTGTGGTTCATGAAAAGAACAGACATGCAATGACAATGGTGGATCCTTATGTGGTTTGTTTAGAGGAATAGACATGCAATGACACTGGGTGTGGTTCATGAAAAGAACACACATCCAATGACACTGGTGGATTCCTAAGGTGGTTTGTCTAGAGGAACACACATGCAATGACTCTAGGTGTGGTTCATGAAAAGAACAAACATGCAATGACTTATGTGGTTTGTTTAGAAGAACACACATGCAATGACACTGGGTGTGGTTCATGGAAAGAATAGACATGCAATGACACTGGTGGATCCTTATGTGGTTTGTTTAGAGGAACAGAGATGCAATGACTCTAGCTGTGGTTCATGAAAAGAATAGACATGCAATGACACTGGTGGATCCATGTCTGGTTGATGAGAAGAACACACATCTAATGACATTGGTGGATCCTTATGTGGTTTGTTTAGAAGAACACACATGCAATGACACTGGGTGTGGTTCATGAAAAGAACAGACATGCAATGACACTGGTGGACCCTTATGTGGTTTGTTTAGAGGAACAGACATGCAATGACACTGGGTGTGGTTCATGAAAAGAACATACATCCAATGACACGGGTGGATCCTTATGTGGTTTGTCTAGAGGAACACACATGCAATGACACTGGGTGTGGTTCATGAAAAGAACAAACATGCAATGACTTATGTGGTTTGTTTAGAAGAGCACACATGCAATGACACTGGGTGTGGTTCATGAAAAGAATAGACATGCAATGACACTGGTGGATCCTTATGTGGTTTGTTTAGGGGAACAGACATGCGATGCCACCGGGTGTGGTTCATGAAAAGAACACACATCCAATGACAATGAAGTGACATGCAATGACTTATGTTTTTTGTTTAGAAGAACACACATGCAATGACACTGAGTGTGGTTCATGAAAAGAACAGACATGCAGGAACACCGGTCGATCCTTTTGTGGTTTGTCTAGAGGAACACTCATGCAATGACACTGGGTTTGGTTCATGAAAAGAACAGACATGCAATGACACTGGTGGATCCTTATTTGGTTTGTGAAAAGAACAGACATGCAATGACACTGGTGGATCCTTATGTGGTTCATGAAAAGAACAGGCATGCAGTGACACCGTGGATCCTTATGTGGTTTGTCTAGAGGAACACACATGCAATGACACCGGCTATGGTTCATGAAAAGAACAGACATGCAATGAATTATGTGGTTTGTTTAGAAGAACACACATGCAATGACACTGGGTATGGTTCATAAAAAGAACAGACATGCAATGACACTAGTGGATCCTTATGTGGTTTGTTTAGAGGAACACACATGTAATGACACTAGGTGTGGTTCATGAAAAGAACAGACATGCATTGACAATGGTGGATCCTTATGTGGTTTGTCTAGAGGAACACACACATTGGGAGTGGTTCATGAAAAGAACAGACATGCAATGACTTATGTGGTTTGTTAGAACAACACACATACAATGACACTGGGTGTGGTTGATGAAAAGAACAGACATGCAATGACACTGGTGGATCCTTATGTAGTTTGTTTAGAGTAACAGACATGCAATGACACTGGGTGTGGTTCATGAATAGAACACACATCCAATGACAATGGTGGATCCTTATGTGGTTCATGAAAAGAACAGACATGCAGTGACACCGGTGGATCCTTATGTGGTCTGTCTAGAGGAACACACATGCAATGACACTGGTGTGGTTCATGAAAAGAACAGACATGCAGTGACACTGGTGGATCCTTATGTGGTTTGTGAGAAGAACAAAAATGCAATGACACTGGTGGATTCTTATGTGGTTTGTCTAGAGGAACACACATGCAATGACACCGGGTGTGGTTCATGAAAAGAACAGACATGCAATGACTTATGTGGTTTGTTTAGAAGAACACACATCCAATGACACTGGGTGTGGTTCATGAAAAGAACAGACATGCAATGACACTGGTGGATCCTTATCTGGTTTGTTTAGAGGAACAGACATGCAATCACACTAGGTGTGGTTCATGAAAAGAACACACATCCAATGACACTGGTGGACCCTTATGTGGGTTGTCTAGAGGAACACACATGCAATGACACTAGTTGTGGTTCATGAAAAGAACGGACATGCAATGACTTATGTGGTTTTTTAGAAGAACACACATGCAATGACACTGGGTATGGTTCATGAAAAGAACAGACACGCAATGACACTTGTGGATCCTTATGTGGTTCGTTAAGAGGAACAGACATGCAATGACACTGGGTGTGGTTCATGAAAAGAACACACATCCAATGACACTGGTGGATCCTTATGTGGTTCATGAAAAGAACAGACATGCAGTGACACCGGTGGATCCTTGTGTGGTTTGTCTAGAGGAACACACATGCAAGGACACTAGGTGTGGTTCATGAAAAGAACAGACATGCAATGACACTGGTGGATCCTTATGTGGTTTGTGAGAAGAACAGACATGCAATGACACTGGTGGATCCTTATGTGGTTTGTCTAGAGGAACACACATGCAATGGCACCGACCGTGGTTAATGAAAAGAACAGACATGCAATGAATTATGTGGTTTGTGAGAAGAACAGACATGCAGTAACACCGGTCGATCCTTTTGTGGTTTGTCTAGAGGAACACTCATGCAATGACACTGGGTTTGGTTCATGAAAAGAACAGACATGCAATGACACTGGTGGATCCTTATTTGGTTTGCGAAAAGAACAGACATGCAATGACACTGGTGGATCCTTATGTGGTTCATGAAAAGAACAGACATGCAGTGACACCGGTGGATCCTTATGTGGTTTGTCTAGAGGAACACACATGCAATGACACCGGCTGTGGTTCATGAAAAGAACAGACATGCAATGAATTATGTGGTTTGTTTAGAAGAACACACATGCAATGACACTGGGTGTGGTTCATAAAAAGAACAGACATGCAATGACACTAGTGGATCCTTATGTGGTTTGTTTAGAGGAACACACATGTAATGACACTAGGTGTGGTTCATGAAAAGAACAGACATGCAATGACAATGGTGGATCCTTATGTGGTTTGTTTAGAGGAATAGACATGCAATGACACTGGGTGTGGTTCATGAAAAGAACACACATCCAATGACACTGGTGGATTCCTAAGGTGGTTTGTCTAGAGGAACACACATGCAATGACTCTAGGTGTGGTTCATGAAAAGAACAAACATGCAATGACTTATGTGGTTTGTTTAGAAGAACACACATGCAATGACACTGGGTGTGGTTCATGAAAAGAATAGACATGCAATGACACTGGTGGATCCTTATGTGGTTTGTTTAGAGGAACAGAGATGCAATGACTCTAGCTATGGTTCATGAAAAGAATAGACATGCAATGACACTGGTGGATCCATGTCTGGTTGATGAGAAGAACACACATCTAATGACATTGGTGGATCCTTATGTGGTTTGTTTAGAAGAACACACATGCAATGACACTGGGTGTGGTTCATGAAAAGAACAGACATGCAATGACACTGGTGGACCCTTATGTGGTTTGTTTAGAGGAACAGACATGCAATGACACTGGGTGTGGTTCATGAAAAGAACATACATCCAATGACACGGGTGGATCCTTATGTGGTTTGTCTAGAGGAACACACATGCAATGACACTGGGTGTGGTTCATGAAAAGAACAAACATGCAATGACTTATGTGGTTTGTTTAGAAGAGCACACATGCAATGACACTGGGTGTGGTTCATGAAAAGAACAGACATGCAATGACACTGGTGGATCCTTATGTGGTTTGTTTAGGGGAACAGACATGCGATGCCACCGGGTGTGGTTCATGAAAAGAACACACATCCAATGACAATGAAGTGACATGCAATGACTTATGTTTTTTGTTTATAAGAACACACATGCAATGACACTGAGTGTGGTTCATGAAAAGAACAGACATGCAGTAACACCGGTCGATCCTTTTGTGGTTTGTCTAGAGGAACACTCATGCAATGACACTGGGTTTGGTTCATGAAAAGAACAGACATGCAATGACACTGGTGGATCCTTATTTGGTTTGTGAAAAGAACAGACATGCAATGACACTGGTGGATCCTTATGTGGTTCATGAAAAGAACAGACATGCAGTGACACCGGTGGATCCTTATGTGGTTTGTCTAGAGGAACACACATGCAATGACACCGGCTGTGGTTCATGAAAAGAACAGACATGCAATGAATTATGTGGTTTGTTTAGAAGAACACACATGCAATGACACTGGGTGTGGTTCATAAAAAGAACAGACATGCAATGACACTAGTGGATCCTTATGTGGTTTGTTTAGAGGAACACACATGTAATGACACTAGGTGTGGTTCATGAAAAGAACAGACATGCAATGACAATGGTGGATCCTTATGTGGTTTGTTTAGAGGAATAGACATGCAATGACACCTGGTGTGGTTCATGAAAAGAACACACATCCAATGACACTGGTGGATTCCTAAGGTGGTTTGTCTAGAGGAACACACATGCAATGACTCTAGGTGTGGTTCATGAAAAGAACAAACATGCAATGACTTATGTGGTTTGTTTAGAAGAACACACATGCAATGACACTGGGTGTGGTTCATGAAAAGAATAGACATGCAATGACACTGGTGGATCCTTATGTGGTTTGTTTAGAGGAACAGAGATGCAATGACTCTAGCTGTGGTTCATGAAAAGAATAGACATGCAATGACACTGGTGGATCCATGTCTGGTTGATGAGAAGAACACACATCTAATGACATTGGTGGATCCTTATGTGGTTTGTTTAGAAGAACACACATGCAATGACACTGGGTGTGGTTCATGAAAAGAACAGACATGCAATGACACTGGTGGACCCTTATGTGGTTTGTTTAGAGGAACAGACATGCAATGACACTGGGTGTGGTTCATGAAAAGAACATACATCCAATGACACGGGTGGATCCTTATGTGGTTTTTCTAGAGGAACACACATGCAATGACACTGGGTGTGGTTCATGAAAAGAACAAACATGCAATGACTTATGTGGTTTGTTTAGAAGAGCACACATGCAATGACACTGGGTGTGGTTCATGAAAAGAACAGACATGCAATGACACTGGTGGATCCTTATGTGGTTTGTTTAGGGGAACAGACATGCGATGCCACCGGGTGTGGTTCATGAAAAGAACACACATCCAATGACAATGAAGTGACATGCAATGACTTATGTTTTTTGTTTAGAAGAACACACATGCAATGACACTGAGTGTGGTTCATGAAAAGAACAGACATGCAGTAACACCGGTCGATCCTTTTGTGGTTTGTCTAGAGGAACACTCATGCAATGACACTGGGTTTGGTTCATGAAAAGAACAGACATGCAATGAAACTGGTGGATCCTTATTTGGTTTGTGAAAATAACAGACATGCAATGACACTGGTGGATCCTTATGTGGTTCATGAAAAGAACAGACATGCAGTGACACCGGTGGATCCTTATGTGGTTTGTCTAGAGGAACACACATGCAATGACACCGGCTGTGGTTCATGAAAAGAACAGACATGCAATGAATTATGTGGTTTGTTTAGAAGAACACACATGCAATGACACTGGGTGTGGTTCATAAAAAGAACAGACATGCAATGACACTAGTGGATCCTTATGTGGTTTGTTTAGAGGAACACACATGTAATGACACTAGGTGTGGTTCATGAAAAGAACAGACATGCAATGACAATGGTGGATCCTTATGTGGTTTGTTTAGAGGAATAGACATGCAATGACACTGGGTGTGGTTCATGAAAAGAACACACATCCAATGACACTGGTGGATTCCTAAGGTGGTTTGTCTAGAGGAACACACATGCAATGACTCTAGGTGTGGTTCATGAAAAGAACAAACATGCAATGACTTATGTGGTTTGTTTAGAAGAACACACATGCAATGACACTGGGTGTGGTTCATGAAAAGAATAGACATGCAATGACACTGGTGGATCCTTATGTGGTTTGTTTAGAGGAACAGAGATGCAATGACTCTAGCTGTGGTTCATGAAAAGAATAGACATGCAATGACACTGGTGGATCCATGTCTGGTTGATGAGAAGAACACACATCTAATGACATTGGTGGATCCTTATGTGGTTTGTTTAGAAGAACACACATGCAATGACACTGGGTGTGGTTCATGAAAAGAACAGACATGCAATGACACTGGTGGACCCTTATGTGGTTTGTTTAGAGGAACAGACATGCAATGACACTGGGTGTGGTTCATGAAAAGAACATACATCCAATGACACGGGTGGATCCTTATGTGGTTTTTCTAGAGGAACACACATGCAATGACACTGGGTGTGGTTCATGAAAAGAACAAACATGCAATGACTTATGTGGTTTGTTTAGAAGAGCACACATGCAATGACACTGGGTGTGGTTCATGAAAAGAACAGACATGCAATGACACTGGTGGATCCTTATGTGGTTTGTTTAGGGGAACAGACATGCGATGCCACCGGGTGTGGTTCATGAAAAGAACACACATCCAATGACAATGAAGTGACATGCAATGACTTATGTTTTTTGTTTAGAAGAACACACATGCAATGACACTGAGTGTGGTTCATGAAAAGAACAGACATGCAGTAACACCGGTCGATCCTTTTGTGGTTTGTCTAGAGGAACACTCATGCAATGACACTGGGTTTGGTTCATGAAAAGAACAGACATGCAATGACACTGGTGGATCCTTATTTGGTTTGTGAAAAGAACAGACATGCAATGACACTGGTGGATCCTTATGTGGTTCATGAAAAGAACAGACATGCAGTGACACCGGTGGATCCTTATGTGGTTTGTCTAGAGGAACACACATGCAATGACACCGGCTGTGGTTCATGAAAAGAACAGACATGCAATGAATTATGTGGTTTGTTTAGAAGAACACACATGCAATGACACTGGGTGTGGTTCATAAAAAGAACAGACATGCAATGACACTAGTGGATCCTTATGTGGTTTGTTTAGAGGAACACACATGTAATGACACTAGGTGTGGTTCATGAAAAGAACAGACATGCAATGACAATGGTGGATCCTTATGTGGTTTGTTTAGAGGAATAGACATGCAATGACACTGGGTGTGGTTCATGAAAAGAACACACATCCAATGACACTGGTGGATTCCTAAGGTGGTTTGTCTAGAGGAACACACATGCAATGACTCTAGGTGTGGTTCATGAAAAGAACAAACATGGAATGACTTATGTGGTTTGTTTAGAAGAACACACATGCAATGACACTGGGTGTGGTTCATGAAAAGAATAGACATCCAATGACACTGGTGGATCCTTATGTGGTTTGTTTAGAGGAACAGAGATGCAATGACTCTAGCTGTGGTTCATGAAAAGAATAGACATGCAATGACACTGGTGGATCCATGTCTGGTTGATGAGAAGAACACACATCTAATGACATTGGTGGATCCTTATGTGGTTTGTTTAGAAGAACACACATGCAATGACACTGGGTGTGGTTCATGAAAAGAACAGACATGCAATGACACTGGTGGACCCTTATGTGGTTTGTTTAGAGGAACAGACATGCAATGACACTGGGTGTGGTTCATGAAAAGAACATACATCCAATGACACGGGTGGATCCTTATGTGGTTTGTCTAGAGGAACACACATGCAATGACACTGGGTGTGGTTCATGAAAAGAACAAACATGCAATGACTTATGTGGTTTGTTTAGAAGAGCACACATGCAATGACACTGGGTGTGGTTCATGAAAAGAACAGACATGCAATGACACTGGTGGATCCTTATGTGGTTTGTTTAGGGGAACAGACATGCGATGCCACCGGGTGTGGTTCATGAAAAGAACACACATCCAATGACAATGAAGTGACATGCAATGACTTATGTTTTTTGTTTAGAAGAACACACATGCAATGACACTGAGTGTGGTTCATGAAAAGAACAGACATGCAGTAACACCGGTCGATCCTTTTGTGGTTTGTCTAGAGGAACACTCATGCAATGACACTGGGTTTGGTTCATGAAAAGAACAGACATGCAATGAAACTGGTGGATCCTTATTTGGTTTGTGAAAATAACAGACATGCAATGACACTGGTGGATCCTTATGTGGTTCATGAAAAGAACAGACATGCAGTGACACCGGTGGATCCTTATGTGGTTTGTCTAGAGGAACACACATGCAATGACACCGGCTGTGGTTCATGAAAAGAACAGACATGCAATGAATTATGTGGTTTGTTTAGAAGAACACACATGCAATGACACTGGGTGTGGTTCATAAAAAGAACAGACATGCAATGACACTAGTGGATCCTTATGTGGTTTGTTTAGAGGAACACACATGTAATGACACTAGGTGTGGTTCATGAAAAGAACAGACATGCAATGACAATGGTGGATCCTTATGTGGTTTGTTTAGAGGAATAGACATGCAATGACACTGGGTGTGGTTCATGAAAAGAACACACATCCAATGACACTGGTGGATTCCTAAGGTGGTTTGTCTAGAGGAACACACATGCAATGACTCTAGGTGTGGTTCATGAAAAGAACAAACATGGAATGACTTATGTGGTTTGTTTAGAAGAACACACATGCAATGACACTGGGTGTGGTTCATGAAAAGAATAGACATCCAATGACACTGGTGGATCCTTATGTGGTTTGTTTAGAGGAACAGAGATGCAATGACTCTAGCTGTGGTTCATGAAAAGAATAGACATGCAATGACACTGGTGGATCCATGTCTGGTTGATGAGAAGAACACACATCTAATGACATTGGTGGATCCTTATGTGGTTTGTTTAGAAGAACACACATGCAATGACACTGGGTGTGGTTCATGAAAAGAACAGACATGCAATGACACTGGTGGACCCTTATGTGGTTTGTTTAGAGGAACAGACATGCAATGACACTGGGTGTGGTTCATGAAAAGAACATACATCCAATGACACGGGTGGATCCTTATGTGGTTTGTCTAGAGGAACACACATGCAATGACACTGGGTGTGGTTCATGAAAAGAACAAACATGCAATGACTTATGTGGTTTGTTTAGAAGAGCACACATGCAATGACACTGGGTGTGGTTCATGAAAAGAACAGACATGCAATGACACTGGTGGATCCTTATGTGGTTTGTTTAGGGGAACAGACATGCGATGCCACCGGGTGTGGTTCATGAAAAGAACACACATCCAATGACAATGAAGTGACATGCAATGACTTATGTTTTTTGTTTAGAAGAACACACATGCAATGACACTGAGTGTGGTTCATGAAAAGAACAGACATGCAGTAACACCGGTCGATCCTTTTGTGGTTTGTCTAGAGGAACACTCATGCAATGACACTGGGTTTGGTTCATGAAAATAACAGACATGCAATGACACTGGTGGATCCTTATTTGGTTTGTGAAAAGAACAGACATGCAATGACACTGGTGGATCCTTATGTGGTTCATGAAAAGAACAGACATGCAGTGACACCGGTGGATCCTTATGTGGTTTGTCTAGAGGAACACACATGCAATGACACCGGCTGTGGTTCATGAAAAGAACAGACATGCAATGAATTATGTGGTTTTTTTAGAAGAACACACATGCAATGACACTGGGTGTGGTTCATAAAAATAACAGACATGCAATGACACTAGTGGATCGTTATGTGGTTTGTTTAGAGGAACACACATGTAATGACACTAGGTGTGGTTCATGAAAAGACTAGACATGCAATGACAATGGTGGATCCTTATGTGGTTTGTTTAGAGGAATATACATGCAATGACACTAGGTGTGGTTCATGAAAAGAACAGACATGAAATGACACTGGTGGATTCCTAAGGTGGTTTGTCTAGAGGAACACACATGCAATGACTCTAGGTGTGGTTCATGAAAAGAACAAACATGCAATGACTTATGTGGTTTGTTTAGAAGAACACACATGCAATGACACTGGGTGTGGTTCATGAAAAGAATAGACATGCTATGACACTGGTGGATCCTTATGTGGTTTGTTTAGAGGAACAGACATGCAATGACTCTAGCTGTGGTTCATGAAAAGAATAGACATGCAATGACACTGGTGGATCCATGTGTGGTTCATGAGAAGAACACACATCTAATGACACTGGTGGATCCTTATGTGGTTTGTTTAGAAGAACACACATGCAATGACACTAGGTGGATCATTATGTGGTTTGTGAAAAGAACATAAATGCAATGACACTGGCTGTTATTCATGAAAAGAACAGACATGCAATGACACTAGTGGATCCATATGTGGATGTCTAGAGGAACAGACATGCAACCACACTGGGTCGGGTTCATGAAAAGAACACACATCCAATGACACTGGTGGATCCTTATGTGGTTCATGAAAAGAACAGACATGCAGTGACTCTAGCTGTGATTCATGAAAAGAACAGACATGCAATGACACTGGGTGTGGCTCATGAGAAGAACACACATCCAATGACACTGGTAGATCCTTATGTTAGTCATGAAAAGAACAGACATGCAGTGACTCTAGCTGTGATTCATGAAAAGAACAGACATGCAATGACACTGGGTGTGGCTCATGAGAAGAACACACATCCAATGACATTGGTGGATCCTTATGTGGTTCATGAAAAGAACAGACATGAAGCGACACTGGTGGATCCTTATGTGGTTTGTCTAGAGGAACACACATGCAATGACACTGGGTGTGGTTCATGAAAAGAACAGACATGCAATAACACTAGTGGATCCTTATGTGGTTTGTGAGAAGAACAGACATGCAATGACACTGGTGGATCCTTAGGTGGTTCATGAATAGAACTAACATGCAATGGCACTGGGTGTGGTTCATGAAAAGCCCAGACATGCAATGACACCGGTGGATCCATGTGTGGTTTATGGAAGTAACAAACATGCAATGATTCTAGCCGTGGATCATGAAAAGAACAGACATGCAAAGACACTGGTGGATCCATGTGTGGTTCATGAGAAGAACATATGTCCAATGACACTGGTGGATCCTTATGTGGTTCATGAAAAGAACAGATATGAAGTGATACCGATGGATCCTTATGTGGTTTGTCTAGAGGAACACACATGCAATGACACCGGGTGTGGTTCATGAAAAGAACAGACATGCAATGACTTATGTGGTTTGTTTAGAAGAACACACATGCAATGACACTGGGTGTGGTTCATGAAAAGAACAGACATGTCATGACACTGGTGGATCCTTATGTGGTTTGTTTAGAGGAACAGACATGCAAGCACATTGGGTGTGCTTCATGAAAAGAACACACATCCAATGACATTGGTGGATCCTTATGTGGTTTGTCTAGAGGAACACACATGCAATGACACCGGGTGTGGTTCATGAAAAGAACAGACATGCAATGACTTATGTGGTTTGTTTAGAAGAACACGCATGCCATGACACTGGGTGTGGTTCATGAAAATAACAGACATGCAGTAACACCGGTGGATCCTTATGTGGTTTGTCTAGAGGAACACACATGCAATGACACTCGGTTTGCTTCATGAAAAGAACAGACATGCAATGACACTAGTGGATCCTTATGTGGTTTGTGAAAAGAACAGACATGCAATGACACTGGTGGATCCTTATGTGGTTCATGAAAAGAACTGACATGCAATGACACTAGGTGTGGCAATGAGAAAAACAGACATGCAATAACACTGGTGGATCCTTATGTGGTTCATGAAAAGAAGTGACATGCAATGACACTAGGTGTGGTTGATTAAAAGAACAGACATGCAACTACACTGGTGGATCCATGTGTGGTTTATTGAAGTAACAAACTTGCAATGACTCTAGCTGTGGTTCATGAAAAGAACAGACATGCAATGATACTGGTGGATCCATGTGTGGTTCATGAGAAGAACACACATCCAATGACACTGGTGGATCCTTATGTGGTTCATGAAAAGAACAGACATGCAGTGACACCGGTGGATCCTTATGTGGTTTGCCTAGAGGAACACACATGCAATGACACTGGGTGTGGTTCATGAAAAGAATAGACATGCAATGACTTACGGGGTTAATTTAGAATAACACACATGCAATGACACTGGGTGTGGTTCATGAAAAGAACAGACATGCAATGACACTGGTGGATCCTTATGTGGTTTGTTTAGAGGAACAGACATACAACCACACTGGGTGTGGTTCATGAAAAGAACACACATCCAATGACATTGGTGGATCCTTATGTGGTTTGTCTGGAGGAACACACATGCAATGACACCGGGTGTTGTTCATGAAAAGAACAGACATGCAATGACTTATGTGGTTTGTTTAGAAGAACACGCATGCCATGACACTGGGTGTGGTTCATGAAAATAACAGACATGCAGTAACACCGGTGGATCCTTATGTGGTTTGTCTAGAGGAACACACATGCAATGACACTCGGTTTGCTTCATGAAAAGAACAGACATGCAATGACACTAGTGGATCCTTATGTGGTTTGTGAAAAGAACAGACATGCAATGACACTGGTGGATCCTTATGTGGTTCATGAAAAGAACAGACATGCAATAACACTAGTGGATCCTTATGTGGTTTGTGAGAAGAACAGACATGCAATGACACTGGTGGATCCTTAGGTGGTTCATGAATAGAACTAACATGCAATGGCACTGAGTGTGGTTCATGAAAAGACCAGACATGCAATGACACCGGTGGATCCATGTGTGGTTTATGGAAGTAACAAACATGCAATGATTCTAGCCGTGGATCATGAAAAGAACAGACATGCAAAGACACTGGTGGATCCAGGTGTGGTTCATGAGAAGAACATATGTCCAATGACACTGGTGGATCCTTATGTGGTTCATGAAAAGAATAGATATGAAGTGATACCGATGGATCCTTATGTGGTTTGTCTAGAGGAACACACATGCAATGACACCGGGTGTGGTTCATGAAAAGAACAGACTTGCAATGACTTATGTGGTTTGTTTAGAAGAACACACATGCAATGACACTGGGTGTGGTTCATGAAAAGAACAGACATGCAGTAACACCGGTGGATCCTTATGTGGTTTGTCTAGAGGAACACACATGCAATGACACTCGGTTTTCTTCATGAAAAGAAAAGACATGCAATGACACTAGTGGATCCTTATGTGGTTTGTGAAAAGAACACACATGCAATGACACTGGTGGATCCTTATGTGGTTCATGAAAAGAACTGACATGCAATGACACTAGGTGTGGCTCATGAATAAAGCAGACATGCAATAACACTGGTGGATCCTTATGTGGTTCATGAAAAGAAGGGACATGCAATGACACTAGGTGTGGTTGATGAAAAGAACAGACATGCAACTACACTGGTGGATCCATGTGTGGTTTATTGAAGTAACAGACTTGCAATGACTCTAGCTGTGGTTCATGAAAAGAACAGACATGCAATGATACTGGTGGATCCATGTGTGTTTCATGAGAAGAACACACATCCAATGACACTGGTGGATCCTTATGTGGTTCATGAAAAGAACAGACATGCAGTGACACCGGTGGATCCTTATGTGGTTTGTCTAGAGGAACACACATGCAATGACACCGGGTGTGGTTCATGAAAAGATCAGATATGCAATGACTTACGTGGTTTGTTTAGAATAACACACATGCAATGACACTGGGTGTGGTTCATGAAAAGAACAGACATGCGATGACACTGGTGGATTCTTATGTGGTTTGTTTAGAGGAACAGACGTGCAATGACACTGGGTGTGGTTCATGAAAAGAACACACATCCAATGACACTGGTGGATCCTTATGTGGGTTGTCTAGAGGAACACACATGCAATGACACTAGGTGTGGTTCATGAAAAGAAAAGACATGTAATGACTTATGTGGTTTGTTTAGAAGAACACACATGCAATGACACTGGGTGTTGTTCATGAAAAGAACAGACATGCAATGACACTGGCGGATCCTTATGTGGTTTGTTTAGAGGAACCGACATGCAATGACACTAGGTGTGGTTCATGAAAAGAACACACATCCAAGGACACTGGTGGATCCTTATGTGGTTCATGAAAATCACAGAAATGTAGTGACACCGGTGGATCCTTATGTGGCTTGTCTAGAGGAACACACATGCAATGACACTGGGTGTTGTTCATGAAAAGCACAGACATGCAATGACACTGGTGGATCCTTATGTGGTTTGTGAGAAGAACATACATGCAATGACACTGGTGGGTCCTTATGTGGTTTGTCAAGAGGAACACACATGCAATGACACCGGGTGTGGTTCATGAAAAGAATAGACATGCAATGACTTATGTGGTTTGTTTAGAAGAACACACAACCAATGACATTGGGTGTGGTTCTTGAAAAGAACAGACATGCAATGACACTGGTGGATCCTTATGTGGTTTGTTTAGAGGAACAAACATGCAATCACACTGGGTGTGGTTAATGAAAATAACACACATCCAATGACACCGGTGGATCCTTATGTGGTTTATCTAGAGGAACACACATGAAATGACACCGGGTGTGGTTCATGAAAAGAACAGACATGCAATGACTTATGTGGTTTGTTTAGAAGAACACACATGCAATGACACTGGTGTGGTTCAAGAAAAGAAAAGACATGCAGTAACACCGGTCGATCCTTTTGTGGTTTGTCTAGAGGAACACACGTGAATGACACTGGGTTTGGTTCATGAAAAGAATAGACATGCAATGACACTGGTGGATCCTTATGTGGTTTGTGAATAGAACACACATGCAATGACACTAGTTGATCCTTATGTGGTTCATGCAAAGAACTGACATGCAATGACACTGGGTGTGGTTCATGAAAAGAACAGACATGCAATGACACTGGTGGATCCTTATATGGTTCGTGAAAAGAACTGACATGCAATGACACTGGGTGTGGTTCATGAAAAGAACATACATGCAATGACACCGGTGGATCCATGTATGGTTTATGGAAGTAACAGACATGCAATGACTATAGTTGTGGTTCATGAAAAGAATAGACATGCAATGACACTAGTGGATCCATGTGTGGTTCATGAGAAGAACACACATCCAATGACACTGGTGGATCCTTGCGTGGTTCATGAAAAGAGCAGACATGCAGTGACACCGGTGGATCCTTATGTGGTTTGTCTAGAGGAACACACATGCAATGACACCGGGTGTGGTTCATAAAAAGAACAGACATGCAATGACTTATGTTATTTCTTTAGAAGAATACACATGCAATAACACTGGGTGTGGTTCAAGAAAAGAAAAGACATGCAGTAACACCGGTCGATCCTTTTGTGGTTTGTCTAGAGGAACACACATGAATGACACTGGGTTTGGTTCATGAAAAGAATAGACATGCAATGACACTGGTGGATCCTTATGTGGTTTGTGAAAAGAACACACATGCAATGACACTAGTTGATCCTTATGTGGTTCATGCAAAGAACTGACATGCAATGACACTGGGTGTGGTTCATGAAAAGAACAGACATGCAATGACACTGGTGGATCCTTATATGGTTCATGAAAAGAACTGACATGCAATGACACTGGGTGTGGTTCATGAAAAGAACATACATGCAATGTCACCGGTGGATCCATGTATGGTTTATGGAAGTAACATACATGCAATGACTATAGTTGTGGTTCATGAAAAGAATAGACATGCAATGACACTAGTGGATCCATGTGTGGTTCATGAGAAGAACACACATCCAATGACACTGGTGGATCCTTACGTGGTTCATGAAAAGAGCAGACATGTAGTGACACCGGTGGATCCTTATGTGGTTTGTGTAGAGGAACACACATGTAATGACACCGGGTGTGGTTCATGAAAAGAACAGACATGCAATGACAATGGTGGATCCTTATGTGGTTTGTTTAGAGGAATAGACATGCAATGACACTGGGTGTGGTTCATGAAAAGAACACACATCCAATGACACTGGTGGATTCCTAAGGTGGTTTGTCTAGAGGAACACACATGCAATGACTCTAGGTGTGGTTCATGAAAAGAACAAACATGCAATGACTGATGTGGTTTGTTTAGAAGAACACACATGCAATGACACTGGGTGTGGTTCATGAAAAGAATAGACATGCAATGACACTGGTGGATCCTTATGTGGTTTGTTTAGAGGAACAGAGATGCAATGACTCTAGCTATGGTTCATGAAAAGAATAGACATGCAATGACACTGGTGGATCCATGTCTGGTTGATGAGAAGAACACACATCTAATGACATTGGTGGATCCTTATGTGGTTTGTTTAGAAGAACACACATGCAATGACACTGGGTGTGGTTCATGAAAAGAACAAACATGCAATGACACTAGTGGACCCTTATGTGGTTTGTTTAGAGGAACAGACATGCAATGACACTGGGTGTGGTTCATGAAAAGAACATACATCCAATGACACGGGTGGATCCTTATGTGGTTTGTCTAGAGGAACACACATGCAATGACACTGGGTGTGGTTCATGAAAAGAACAAACATGCAATGACTTATGTGGTTTGTTTACAAGAGCACACATGCAATGACACTGGGTGTGGTTCATGAAAAGAACAGACATGCAATGACACTGGTGGATCCTTATGTGGTTTGTTTAGGGGAACAGACATGCGATGCCACCGGGTGTGGTTCATGAAAAGAACACACATCCAATGACAATGAAGTGACATGCAATGACTTATGTTTTTTGTTTAGAAGAACACACATGCAATGACACTGAGTGTGGTTCATGAAAAGAACAGACATGCAGTAACACCGGTCGATCCTTTTGTGGTTTGTCTAGAGGAACACTCATGCAATGACACTGGGTTTGGTTCATGAAAAGAACAGACATGCAATGACACTGGTGGATCCTTATTTGGTTTGTGAAAAGAACAGACATGCAATGACACTGGTGGATCCTTATGTGGTTCATGAAAAGAACAGGCATGCAGTGACACCGGTGGATCCTTATGTGGTTTGTCTAGAGGAACACACATGCAATGACACCGGCTGTGGTTCATGAAAAGAACAGACATGCAATGAATTATGTGGTTTGTTTAGAAGAACACACATGCAATGACACTGGGTGTGGTTCATAAAAAGAACAGACATGCAATGACACTAGTGGATCCTTATGTGGTTTGTTTAGAGGAACACACATGTAATGACACTAGGTGTGGTTCATGAAAAGAACAGACATGCAATGACAATGGTGGATCCTTATGTGGTTTGTTTAGAGGAATAGACATGCAATGACACTGGGTGTGGTTCATGAAAAGAACACACATCCAATGACACTGGTGGATTCCTAAGGTGGTTTGTCTAGAGGAACACACATGCAATGACTCTAGGTGTGGTTCATGAAAAGAACAAACATGCAATGACTTATGTGGTTTGTTTAGAAGAACACACATGCAATGACACTGGGTGTGGTTCATGAAAAGAATAGACATGCAATGACACTGGTGGATCCTTATGTGGTTTGTTTAGAGGAACAGAGATGCAATGACTCTAGCTGTGGTTCATGAAAAGAATAGACATGCAATGACACTGGTGGATCCATGTCTGGTTGATGAGAAGAACACACATCTAATGACATTGGTGGATCCTTATGTGGTTTGTTTAGAAGAACACACATGCAATGACACTGGGTGTGGTTCATGAAAAGAACAGACATGCAATGACACTGGTGGACCCTTATGTGGTTTGTTTAGACGAACAGACATGCAATGACACTGGGTGTGGTTCATGAAAAGAACATACATCCAATGACACGGGTGGATCCTTATGTGGTTTGTCTAGAGGAACACACATGAAATGACACTGGGTGTGGTTCATGAAAAGAACAAACATGCAATGACTTATGTGGTTTGTTTAGAAGAGCACACATGCAATGACACTGGGTGTGGTTCATGAAAAGAACAGACATGCAATGACACTGGTGGATCCTTATGTGGTTTGTTTAGGGGAACAGACATGCGATGCCACCGGGTGTGGTTCATGAAAAGAACACACATCCAATGACAATGAAGTGACATGCAATGACTTATGTTTTTTGTTTAGAAGAACACACATGCAATGACACTGAGTGTGGTTCATGAAAAGAACAGACATGCAGTAACACCGGTCGATCCTTTTGTGGTTTGTCTAGAGGAACACTCATGCAATGACACTGGGTTTGGTTCATGAAAAGAACAGACATGCAATGACACTGGTGGATCCTTATTTGGTTTGTGAAAAGAACAGACATGCAATGACACTGGTGGATCCTTATGTGGTTCATGAAAAGAACAGACATGCAGTGACACCGGTGGATCCTTATGTGGTTTGTCTAGAGGAACACACATGCAATGACACCGGCTGTGGTTCATGAAAAGAACAGACATGCAGTGACTTATGTTGTTTATTTAGAAGAACACACATGCAATAACACTAGGTGTGGTTCATGAAAAGATCAGACATGCAATTACACTGGTGGATCCTTATGTGGTTTGTTTAGAGGAACAGACATGCAATGACACTGGGTGTGGTTCATGAAAAGAACACACATCCATTGACACTGGTGGATCCTTATGTGGTTTGTCTAGAGGAACACACACATTGGGAGTGGTTCATGAAAAGAACAGACATGCAATGACTTATGTGGTTTGTTAGAACAACACACATACAATGACACTGGGTGTGGTTGATGAAAAGAACAGACATGCAATGACACTGGTGGATCCTTATGTAGTTTGTTTAGAGGAACAGACATGCAATGACACTGGGTGTGGTTCATGAATAGAACACACATCCAATGACAATGGTGGATCCTTATGTGGTTCATGAAAAGAACAGACATGCAGTGACACCGGTGGATCCTTATGTGGTCTGTCTAGAGGAACACACATGCAATGACACTGGTGTGGTTCATGACAAGAACAGACATGCAGTGACACTGGTGGATCCTTATGTGGTTTGTGAGAAGAACAGAAATGCAATGACACTGGTGGATTCTTATGTGGTTTGTCTAGAGGAACACACATGCAATGACACCGGGTGTGGTTCATGAAAAGAACAGATATGCAATGACTTATGTGGTTTGTTTAGAAGAACACACATCCAATGACACTGGGTGTGGTTCATGAAAAGAACAGACATGCAATGACACTGGTGGATCCTTATCTGGTTTGTTTAGAGGAACAGACATGCAATCACACTAGGAGTGGTTCATGAAAAGAACACACATCCAATGACACTGGTGGACCCTTATGTGGTTTGTCTAGAGGAACACACATGCAATGACACTAGTTATGGTTCATGAAAAGAACGGACATGCAATGACTTATGTGGTTTGTTTAGAAGAACACACATGCAATGACACTGGGTGTGGTTCATGAAAAGAACAGACACGCAATGACAGTTGTGGATCCTTATGTGGTTCGTTAAGAGGAACATACATGCAATGACACTGGGTGTGGTTCATGAAAAGAACACACATCCAATGACACTGGTGGATCCTTATGTGGTTCATGAAAAGAACAGACATGCAGTGACACCGGTGGATCCTTGTGTGGTTTGTCTAGAGGAACACACATGCAAGGACACTAGGTGTGGTTCATGAAAAGAACAGACATGCAATGACACTGGTGGATCCTTATGTGGTTTGTGAGAAGAACAGACATGCAATGACACTGGTGGATCCTTATGTGGTTTGTCTAGAGGAACACACATGCAATGGCACCGACCGTGGTTAATGAAAAGAACAGACATGCATTGAATTATGTGGTTTGTGAGAAGAACAGACATGCAGTAACACCGGTCGATCCTTTTGTGGTTTGTCTAGAGGAACACTCATGCAATGACACTGGGTTTGGTTCATGAAAAGAACAGACATGCAATCACACTGGTGGATCCTTATTTGGTTTGTGAAAAGAACAGACATGCAATGACACTGGTGGATCCTTATGTGGTTCATGAAAAGAACAGACATGCAGTGACACCGGTGGATCCTTATGTGGTTTGTCTAGAGGAACACACATGCAATGACACCGGCTGTGGTTCATGAAAAGAACAGACATGCAATGAATTATGTGGTTTGTTTAGAAGAACACACATGCAATGACACTGGGTGTGGTTCATAAAAAGAACAGACATGCAATGACACTAGTGGATCCTTATGTGGTTTGTTTAGAGGAACACACATGTAATGACACTAGGTGTGGTTCATGAAAAGAACAGACATGCAATGACAATGGTGGATCCTTATGTGGTTTGTTTAGAGGAATAGACATGCAATGACACTGGGTGTGGTTCATGAAAATAACACACATCCAATGACACTGGTGGATTCCTAAGGTGGTTTGTCTAGAGGAACACACATGCAATGACTCTAGGTGTGGTTCATGAAAAGAACAAACATGCAATGACTGATGTGGTTTGTTTAGAAGAACACACATGCAATGACACTGGGTGTGGTTCATGAAAAGAATAGACATGCAATGACACTGGTGGATCCTTATGTGGTTTGTTTAGAGGAACAGAGATGCAATGACTCTAGCTATGGTTCATGAAAAGAATAGACATGCAATGACACTGGTGGATCCATGTCTGGTTGATGAGAAGAACACACATCTAATGACATTGGTGGATCCTTATGTGGTTTGTTTAGAAGAACACACATGCAATGACACTAGGTGTGGTTCATGAAAAGAACAGACATGCAATGACACTGGTGGACCCTTATGTGGTTTGTTTAGAGGAACAGACATGCAGTGACACTGGGTGTGGTTCATGAAAAGAACATACATCCAATGACACGGGTGGATCCTTATGTGGTTTGTCTAGAGGAACACACATGCAATGACACTGGGTGTGGTTCATGAAAAGAACAAACATGCAATGACTTATGTGGTTTGTTTAGAAGAGCACACATGCAATGACACTGGGTGTGGTTCATGAAAAGAACAGACATGCAATGACACTGGTGGACCCTTATGTGGTTTGTTTAGGGGAACAGACATGCGATGCCACCGGGTGTGGTTCATGAAAATAACACACATCCAATGACAATGAAGTGACATGCAATGACTTATGTTTTTTGTTTAGAAGAACACACATGCAATGACACTGAGTGTGGTTCATGAAAAGAACAGACATGCAGTAACACCGGTCGATCCTTTTGTGGTTTGTCTAGAGGAACACTCATGCAATGACACTGGGTTTGGTTCATGAAAAGAACAGACATGCAATGACACTGGTGGATTCTTATTTGGTTTGTGAAAAGAACAGACATGCAATGACACTGGTGGATCCTTATGTGGTTCATGAAAAGAACAGACATGCAGTGACACCGGTGGATCCTTATGTGGTTTGTCTAGAGGAACACACATGCAATGACACCGGCTGTGGTTCATGAAAAGAACAGACATGCAATGAATTATGTGGTTTGTTTAGAAGAACACACATGCAATGACACTGGGTGTGGTTCATAAAAAGAAGAGACATGCAAAGACACTAGTGGATCCTTATGTGGTTTGTTTAGAGGAACACACATGTAATGACACTAGGTGTGGTTCATGAAAAGAACAGACATGCAATGACAATGGTGGATCCTTATGTGGTTTGTTTAGAGGAATAGACATGCAATGACACTGGGTGTGGTTCATGAAAAGAACACACATCCAATGACACTGGTGGATTCCTAAGGTGGTTTGTCTAGAGGAACACACATGCAATGACTCTAGGTGTGGTTCATGAAAAGAACAAACATGCAATGACTTATGTGGTTTGTTTAGAAGAACACACATGCAATGACACTGGGTGTGGTTCATGGAAAGAATAGACATGCAATGACACTGGTGGATCCTTATGTGGTTTGTTTAGAGGAACAGAGATGCAATGACTCTAGCTGTGGTTCATGAAAAGAATAGACATGCAATGACACTGGTGGATCCATGTCTGGTTGATGAGAAGAACACACATCTAATGACATTGGTGGATCCTTATGTGGTTTGTTTAGAAGAACACACATGCAATGACACTGGGTGTGGTTCATGAAAAGAACAGACATGCAATGACACTGGTGGACCCTTATGTGGTTTGTTTAGAGGAACAGACATGCAATGACACTGGGTGTGGTTCATGAAAAGAACATACATCCAATGACACGGGTGGATCCTTATGTGGTTTGTCTAGAGGAACACACATGCAATGACACTGGGTGTGGTTCATGAAAAGAACAAACATGCAATGACTTATGTGGTTTGTTTAGAAGAGCACACATGCAATGACACTGGGTGTGGTTCATGAAAAGAATAGACATGCAATGACACTGGTGGATCCTTATGTGGTTTGTTTAGGGGAACAGACATGCGATGCCACCGGGTGTGGTTCATGAAAAGAACACACATCCAATGACAATGAAGTGACATGCAATGACTTATGTTTTTTGTTTAGAAGAACACACATGCAATGACACTGAGTGTGGTTCATGAAAAGAACAGACATGCAGGAACATCGGTCGATCCTTTTGTGGTTTGTCTAGAGGAACACTCATGCAATGACACTAGGTTTGGTTCATGAAAAGAACAGACATGCAATGACACTGGTGGATCCTTATTTGGTTTGTGAAAAGAACAGACATGCAATGACACTGGTGGATCTTTATGTGGTTCATGAAAAGAACAGGCATGCAGTGACACCGTGGATCCTTATGTGGTTTGTCTAGAGGAACACACATGCAATGACACCGGCTATGGTTCATGAAAAGAACAGACATGCAATGAATTATGTGGTTTGTTTAGAAGAACACACATGCAATGACACTGGGTATGGTTCATAAAAAGAACAGACATGCAATGACACTAGTGGATCCTTATGTGGTTTGTTTAGAGGAACACACATGTAATGACACTAGGTGTGGTTCATGAAAAGAACAGACATGCATTGACAATGGTGGATCCTTATGTGGTTTGTCTAGAGGAACACACACATTGGGAGTGGTTCATGAAAAGAACAGACATGCAATGACTTATGTGGTTTGTTAGAACAACACACATACAATGACACTGGGTGTGGTTGATGAAAAGAACAGACATGCAATGACACTGGTGGATCCTTATGTAGTTTGTTTAGAGGAACAGACATGCAATGACACTGGGTGTGGTTCATGAATAGAACACACATCCAATGACAATGGTGGATCCTTATGTGGTTCATGAAAAGAACAGACATGCAGTGACACCGGTGGATCCTTATGTGGTCTGTCTAGAGGAACACACATGCAATGACACTGGTGTGGTTCATGAAAAGAACAGACATGCAGTGACACTGGTGGATCCTTATGTGGTTTGTGAGAAGAACAAAAATGCAATGACACTGGTGGATTCTTATGTGGTTTGTCTAGAGGAACACACATGCAATGACACCGGGTGTGGTTCATGAAAAGAACAGACATGCAATGACTTATGTGGTTTGTTTAGAAGAACACACATCCAATGACACTGGGTGTGGTTCATGAAAAGAACAGACATGCAATGACACTGGTGGATCCTTATCTGGTTTGTTTAGAGGAACAGACATGCAATCACACTAGGTGTGGTTCATGAAAAGAACACACATCCAATGACACTGGTGGACCCTTATGTGGGTTGTCTAGAGGAACACACATGCAATGACACTAGTTGTGGTTCATGAAAAGAACGGACATGCAATGACTTATGTGGTTTTTTAGAAGAACACACATGCAATGACACTGGGTATGGTTCATGAAAAGAACAGACACGCAATGACACTTGTGGATCCTTATGTGGTTCGTTAAGAGGAACAGACATGCAATGACACTGGGTGTGGTTCATGAAAAGAACACACATCCAATGACACTGGTGGATCCTTATGTGGTTCATGAAAAGAACAGACATGCAGTGACACCGGTGGATCCTTGTGTGGTTTGTCTAGAGGAACACACATGCAAGGACACTAGGTGTGGTTCATGAAAAGAACAGACATGCAATGACACTGGTGGATCCTTATGTGGTTTGTGAGAAGAACAGACATGCAATGACACTGGTGGATCCTTATGTGGTTTGTCTAGAGGAACACACATGCAATGGCACCGACCGTGGTTAATGAAAAGAACAGACATGCAATGAATTATGTGGTTTGTGAGAAGAACAGACATGCAGTAACACCGGTCGATCCTTTTGTGGTTTGTCTAGAGGAACACTCATGCAATGACACTGGGTTTGGTTCATGAAAAGAACAGACATGCAATGACACTGGTGGATCCTTATTTGGTTTGCGAAAAGAACAGACATGCAATGACACTGGTGGATCCTTATGTGGTTCATGAAAAGAACAGACATGCAGTGACACCGGTGGATCCTTATGTGGTTTGTCTAGAGGAACACACATGCAATGACACCGGCTGTGGTTCATGAAAAGAACAGACATGCAATGAATTATGTGGTTTGTTTAGAAGAACACACATGCAATGACACTGGGTGTGGTTCATAAAAAGAACAGACATGCAATGACACTAGTGGATCCTTATGTGGTTTGTTTAGAGGAACACACATGTAATGACACTAGGTGTGGTTCATGAAAAGAACAGACATGCAATGACAATGGTGGATCCTTATGTGGTTTGTTTAGAGGAATAGACATGCAATGACACTGGGTGTGGTTCATGAAAAGAACACACATCCAATGACACTGGTGGATTCCTAAGGTGGTTTGTCTAGAGGAACACACATGCAATGACTCTAGGTGTGGTTCATGAAAAGAACAAACATGCAATGACTTATGTGGTTTGTTTAGAAGAACACACATGCAATGACACTGGGTGTGGTTCATGAAAAGAATAGACATGCAATGACACTGGTGGATCCTTATGTGGTTTGTTTAGAGGAACAGAGATGCAATGACTCTAGCTATGGTTCATGAAAAGAATAGACATGCAATGACACTGGTGGATCCATGTCTGGTTGATGAGAAGAACACACATCTAATGACATTGGTGGATCCTTATGTGGTTTGTTTAGAAGAACACACATGCAATGACACTGGGTGTGGTTCATGAAAAGAACAGACATGCAATGACACTGGTGGACCCTTATGTGGTTTGTTTAGAGGAACAGACATGCAATGACACTGGGTGTGGTTCATGAAAAGAACATACATCCAATGACACGGGTGGATCCTTATGTGGTTTGTCTAGAGGAACACACATGCAATGACACTGGGTGTGGTTCATGAAAAGAACAAACATGCAATGACTTATGTGGTTTGTTTAGAAGAGCACACATGCAATGACACTGGGTGTGGTTCATGAAAAGAACAGACATGCAATGACACTGGTGGATCCTTATGTGGTTTGTTTAGGGGAACAGACATGCGATGCCACCGGGTGTGGTTCATGAAAAGAACACACATCCAATGACAATGAAGTGACATGCAATGACTTATGTTTTTTGTTTATAAGAACACACATGCAATGACACTGAGTGTGGTTCATGAAAAGAACAGACATGCAGTAACACCGGTCGATCCTTTTGTGGTTTGTCTAGAGGAACACTCATGCAATGACACTGGGTTTGGTTCATGAAAAGAACAGACATGCAATGACACTGGTGGATCCTTATTTGGTTTGTGAAAAGAACAGACATGCAATGACACTGGTGGATCCTTATGTGGTTCATGAAAAGAACAGACATGCAGTGACACCGGTGGATCCTTATGTGGTTTGTCTAGAGGAACACACATGCAATGACACCGGCTGTGGTTCATGAAAAGAACAGACATGCAATGAATTATGTGGTTTGTTTAGAAGAACACACATGCAATGACACTGGGTGTGGTTCATAAAAAGAACAGACATGCAATGACACTAGTGGATCCTTATGTGGTTTGTTTAGAGGAACACACATGTAATGACACTAGGTGTGGTTCATGAAAAGAACAGACATGCAATGACAATGGTGGATCCTTATGTGGTTTGTTTAGAGGAATAGACATGCAATGACACTGGGTGTGGTTCATGAAAAGAACACACATCCAATGACACTGGTGGATTCCTAAGGTGGTTTGTCTAGAGGAACACACATGCAATGACTCTAGGTGTGGTTCATGAAAAGAACAAACATGCAATGACTTATGTGGTTTGTTTAGAAGAACACACATGCAATGACACTGGGTGTGGTTCATGAAAAGAATAGACATGCAATGACACTGGTGGATCCTTATGTGGTTTGTTTAGAGGAACAGAGATGCAATGACTCTAGCTGTGGTTCATGAAAAGAATAGACATGCAATGACACTGGTGGATCCATGTCTGGTTGATGAGAAGAACACACATCTAATGACATTGGTGGATCCTTATGTGGTTTGTTTAGAAGAACACACATGCAATGACACTGGGTGTGGTTCATGAAAAGAACAGACATGCAATGACACTGGTGGACCCTTATGTGGTTTGTTTAGAGGAACAGACATGCAATGACACTGGGTGTGGTTCATGAAAAGAACATACATCCAATGACACGGGTGGATCCTTATGTGGTTTTTCTAGAGGAACACACATGCAATGACACTGGGTGTGGTTCATGAAAAGAACAAACATGCAATGACTTATGTGGTTTGTTTAGAAGAGCACACATGCAATGACACTGGGTGTGGTTCATGAAAAGAACAGACATGCAATGACACTGGTGGATCCTTATGTGGTTTGTTTAGGGGAACAGACATGCGATGCCACCGGGTGTGGTTCATGAAAAGAACACACATCCAATGACAATGAAGTGACATGCAATGACTTATGTTTTTTGTTTAGAAGAACACACATGCAATGACACTGAGTGTGGTTCATGAAAAGAACAGACATGCAGTAACACCGGTCGATCCTTTTGTGGTTTGTCTAGAGGAACACTCATGCAATGACACTGGGTTTGGTTCATGAAAAGAACAGACATGCAATGACACTGGTGGATCCTTATTTGGTTTGTGAAAAGAACAGACATGCAATGACACTGGTGGATCCTTATGTGGTTCATGAAAAGAACAGACATGCAGTGACACCGGTGGATCCTTATGTGGTTTGTCTAGAGGAACACACATGCAATGACACCGGCTGTGGTTCATGAAAAGAACAGACATGCAATGAATTATGTGGTTTGTTTAGAAGAACACACATGCAATGACACTGGGTGTGGTTCATAAAAAGAACAGACATGCAATGACACTAGTGGATCCTTATGTGGTTTGTTTAGAGGAACACACATGTAATGACACTAGGTGTGGTTCATGAAAAGAACAGACATGCAATGACAATGGTGGATCCTTATGTGGTTTGTTTAGAGGAATAGACATGCAATGACACTGGGTGTGGTTCATGAAAAGAACACACATCCAATGACACTGGTGGATTCCTAAGGTGGTTTGTCTAGAGGAACACACATGCAATGACTCTAGGTGTGGTTCATGAAAAGAACAAACATGGAATGACTTATGTGGTTTGTTTAGAAGAACACACATGCAATGACACTGGGTGTGGTTCATGAAAAGAATAGACATGCAATGACACTGGTGGATCCTTATGTGGTTTGTTTAGAGGAACAGAGATGCAATGACTCTAGCTGTGGTTCATGAAAAGAATAGACATGCAATGACACTGGTGGATCCATGTCTGGTTGATGAGAAGAACACACATCTAATGACATTGGTGGATCCTTATGTGGTTTGTTTAGAAGAACACACATGCAATGACACTGGGTGTGGTTCATGAAAAGAACAGACATGCAATGACACTGGTGGACCCTTATGTGGTTTGTTTAGAGGAACAGACATGCAATGACACTGGGTGTGGTTCATGAAAAGAACATACATCCAATGACATGGGTGGATCCTTATGTGGTTTGTCTAGAGGAACACACATGCAATGACACTGGGTGTGGTTCATGAAAAGAACAAACATGCAATGACTTATGTGGTTTGTTTAGAAGAGCACACATGCAATGACACTGGGTGTGGTTCATGAAAAGAACAGACATGCAATGACACTGGTGGATCCTTATGTGGTTTGTTTAGGGGAACAGACATGCGATGCCACCGGGTGTGGTTCATGAAAAGAACACACATCCAATGACAATGAAGTGACATGCAATGACTTATGTTTTTTGTTTAGAAGAACACACATGCAATGACACTGAGTGTGGTTCATGAAAAGAACAGACATGCAGTAACACCGGTCGATCCTTTTGTGGTTTGTCTAGAGGAACACTCATGCAATGACACTGGGTTTGGTTCATGAAAAGAACAGACATGCAATGAAACTGGTGGATCCTTATTTGGTTTGTGAAAAGAACAGACATGCAATGACACTGGTGGATCCTTATGTGGTTCATGAAAAGAACAGACATGCAGTGACACCGGTGGATCCTTATGTGGTTTGTCTAGAGGAACACACATGCAATGACACCGGCTGTGGTTCATGAAAAGAACAGACATGCAATGAATTATGTGGTTTGTTTAGAAGAACACACATGCAATGACACTGGGTGTGGTTCATAAAAAGAACAGACATGCAATGACACTAGTGGATCCTTATGTGGTTTGTTTAGAGGAACACACATGTAATGACACTAGGTGTGGTTCATGAAAAGAACAGACATGCAATGACAATGGTGGATCCTTATGTGGTTTGTTTAGAGGAATAGACATGCAATGACACTGGGTGTGGTTCATGAAAAGAACACACATCCAATGACACTGGTGGATTCCTAAGGTGGTTTGTCTAGAGGAACACACATGCAATGACTCTAGGTGTGGTTCATGAAAAGAACAAACATGGAATGACTTATGTGGTTTGTTTAGAAGAACACACATGCAATGACACTGGGTGTGGTTCATGAAAAGAATAGACATGCAATGACACTGGTGGATCCTTATGTGGTTTGTTTAGAGGAACAGAGATGCAATGACTCTAGCTGTGGTTCATGAAAAGAATAGACATGCAATGACACTGGTGGATCCATGTCTGGTTGATGAGAAGAACACACATCTAATGACATTGGTGGATCCTTATGTGGTTTGTTTAGAAGAACACACATGCAATGACACTGGGTGTGGTTCATGAAAAGAACAGACATGCAATGACACTGGTGGACCCTTATGTGGTTTGTTTAGAGGAACAGACATGCAATGACACTGGGTGTGGTTCATGAAAAGAACATACATCCAATGACACGGGTGGATCCTTATGTGGTTTGTCTAGAGGAACACACATGCAATGACACTGGGTGTGGTTCATGAAAAGAACAAACATGCAATGACTTATGTGGTTTGTTTAGAAGAGCACACATGCAATGACACTGGGTGTGGTTCATGAAAAGAACAGACATGCAATGACACTGGTGGATCCTTATGTGGTTTGTTTAGGGGAACAGACATGCGATGCCACCGGGTGTGGTTCATGAAAAGAACACACATCCAATGACAATGAAGTGACATGCAATGACTTATGTTTTTTGTTTAGAAGAACACACATGCAATGACACTGAGTGTGGTTCATGAAAAGAACAGACATGCAGTAACACCGGTCGATCCTTTTGTGGTTTGTCTAGAGGAACACTCATGCAATGACACTGGGTTTGGTTCATGAAAAGAACAGACATGCAATGAAACTGGTGGATCCTTATTTGGTTTGTGAAAAGAACAGACATGCAATGACACTGGTGGATCCTTATGTGGTTCATGAAAAGAACAGACATGCAGTGACACCGGTGGATCCTTATGTGGTTTGTCTAGAGGAACACACATGCAATGACACCGGCTGTGGTTCATGAAAAGAACAGACATGCAATGAATTATGTGGTTTGTTTAGAAGAACACACATGCAATGACACTGGGTGTGGTTCATAAAAAGAACAGACATGCAATGACACTAGTGGATCCTTATGTGGTTTGTTTAGAGGAACACACATGTAATGACACTAGGTGTGGTTCATGAAAAGAACAGACATGCAATGACAATGGTGGATCCTTATGTGGTTTGTTTAGAGGAATAGACATGCAATGACACTGGGTGTGGTTCATGAAAAGAACACACATCCAATGACACTGGTGGATTCCTAAGGTGGTTTGTCTAGAGGAACACACATGCAATGACTCTAGGTGTGGTTCATGAAAAGAACAAACATGGAATGACTTATGTGGTTTGTTTAGAAGAACACACATGCAATGACACTGGGTGTGGTTCATGAAAAGAATAGACATCCAATGACACTGGTGGATCCTTATGTGGTTTGTTTAGAGGAACAGAGATGCAATGACTCTAGCTGTGGTTCATGAAAAGAATAGACATGCAATGACACTGGTGGATCCATGTCTGGTTGATGAGAAGAACACACATCTAATGACATTGGTGGATCCTTATGTGGTTTGTTTAGAAGAACACACATGCAATGACACTGGGTGTGGTTCATGAAAAGAACAGACATGCAATGACACTGGTGGACCCTTATGTGGTTTGTTTAGAGGAACAGACATGCAATGACACTGGGTGTGGTTCATGAAAAGAACATACATCCAATGACACGGGTGGATCCTTATGTGGTTTGTCTAGAGGAACACACATGCAATGACACTGGGTGTGGTTCATGAAAAGAACAAACATGCAATGACTTATGTGGTTTGTTTAGAAGAGCACACATGCAATGACACTGGGTGTGGTTCATGAAAAGAACAGACATGCAATGACACTGGTGGATCCTTATGTGGTTTGTTTAGGGGAACAGACATGCGATGCCACCGGGTGTGGTTCATGAAAAGAACACACATCCAATGACAATGAAGTGACATGCAATGACTTATGTTTTTTGTTTAGAAGAACACACATGCAATGACACTGAGTGTGGTTCATGAAAAGAACAGACATGCAGTAACACCGGTCGATCCTTTTGTGGTTTGTCTAGAGGAACACTCATGCAATGACACTGGGTTTGGTTCATGAAAAGAACAGACATGCAATGACACTGGTGGATCCTTATTTGGTTTGTGAAAAGAACAGACATGCAATGACACTGGTGGATCCTTATGTGGTTCATGAAAAGAACAGACATGCAGTGACACCGGTGGATCCTTATGTGGTTTGTCTAGAGGAACACACATGCAATGACACCGGCTGTGGTTCATGAAAAGAACAGACATGCAATGAATTATGTGGTTTTTTTAGAAGAACACACATGCAATGACACTGGGTGTGGTTCATAAAAATAACAGACATGCAATGACACTAGTGGATCGTTATGTGGTTTGTTTAGAGGAACACACATGTAATGACACTAGGTGTGGTTCATGAAAAGACTAGACATGCAATGACAATGGTGGATCCTTATGTGGTTTGTTTAGAGGAATATACATGCAATGACACTAGGTGTGGTTCATGAAAAGAACAGACATGAAATGACACTGGTGGATTCCTAAGGTGGTTTGTCTAGAGGAACACACATGCAATGACTCTAGGTGTGGTTCATGAAAAGAACAAACATGCAATGACTTATGTGGTTTGTTTAGAAGAACACACATGCAATGACACTGGGTGTGGTTCATGAAAAGAATAGACATGCTATGACACTGGTGGATCCTTATGTGGTTTGTTTAGAGGAACAGACATGCAATGACTCTAGCTGTGGTTCATGAAAAGAATAGACATGCAATGACACTGGTGGATCCATGTGTGGTTCATGAGAAGAACACACATCTAATGACACTGGTGGATCCTTATGTGGTTTGTTTAGAAGAACACACATGCAATGACACTAGGTGGATCATTATGTGGTTTGTGAAAAGAACATAAATGCAATGACACTGGCTGTTATTCATGAAAAGAACAGACATGCAATGACACTAGTGGATCCATATGTGGATGTCTAGAGGAACAGACATGCAACCACACTGGGTCGGGTTCATGAAAAGAACACACATCCAATGACACTGGTGGATCCTTATGTGGTTCATGAAAAGAACAGACATGCAGTGACTCTAGCTGTGATTCATGAAAAGAACAGACATGCAATGACACTGGGTGTGGCTCATGAGAAGAACACACATCCAATGACACTGGTAGATCCTTATGTTAGTCATGAAAAGAACAGACATGCAGTGACTCTAGCTGTGATTCATGAAAAGAACAGACATGCAATGACACTGGGTGTGGCTCATGAGAAGAACACACATCCAATGACATTGGTGGATCCTTATGTGGTTCATGAAAAGAACAGACATGAAGCGACACTGGTGGATCCTTTTGTGGTTTGTCTAGAGGAACACACATGCAATGACACTGGGTGTGGTTCATGAAAAGAACAGACATGCAATAACACTAGTGGATCCTTATGTGGTTTGTGAGAAGAACAGACATGCAATGACACTGGTGGATCCTTAGGTGGTTCATGAATAGAACTAACATGCAATGGCACTGGGTGTGGTTCATGAAAAGCCCAGACATGCAATGACACCGGTGGATCCATGTGTGGTTTATGGAAGTAACAAACATGCAATGATTCTAGCCATGGATCATGAAAAGAACAGACATGCAAAGACACTGGTGGATCCATGTGTGGTTCATGAGAAGAACATATGTCCAATGACACTGGTGGATCCTTATGTGGTTCATGAAAAGAACAGATATGAAGTGATACCGATGGATCCTTATGTGGTTTGTCTAGAGGAACACACATGCAATGACACCGGGTGTGGTTCATGAAAAGAACAGACATGCAATGACTTATGTGGTTTGTTTAGAAGAACACACATGCAATGACACTGGGTGTGGTTCATGAAAAGAACAGACATGTCATGACACTGGTGGATCCTTATGTGGTTTGTTTAGAGGAACAGACATGCAAGCACATTGGGTGTGCTTCATGAAAAGAACACACATCCAATGACATTGGTGGATCCTTATGTGGTTTGTCTAGAGGAACACACATGCAATGACACCGGGTGTGGTTCATGAAAAGAACAGACATGCAATGACTTATGTGGTTTGTTTAGAAGAACACGCATGCCATGACACTGGGTGTGGTTCATGAAAATAACAGACATGCAGTAACACCGGTGGATCCTTATGTGGTTTGTCTAGAGGAACACACATGCAATGACACTCGGTTTGCTTCATGAAAAGAACAGACATGCAATGACACTAGTGGATCCTTATGTGGTTTGTGAAAAGAACAGACATGCAATGACACTGGTGGATCCTTATGTGGTTCATGAAAAGAACTGACATGCAATGACACTAGGTGTGGCAATGAGAAAAACAGACATGCAATAACACTGGTGGATCCTTATGTGGTTCATGAAAAGAAGTGACATGCAATGACACTAGGTGTGGTTGATGAAAAGAACAGACATGCAACTACACTGGTGGATCCATGTGTGGTTTATTGAAGTAACAAACTTGCAATGACTCTAGCTGTGGTTCATGAAAAGAACAGACATGCAATGATACTGGTGGATCCATGTGTGGTTCATGAGAAGAACACACATCCAATGACACTGGTGGATCCTTATGTGGTTCATGAAAAGAACAGACATGCAGTGACACCGGTGGATCCTTATGTGGTTTGCCTAGAGGAACACACATGCAATGACACTGGGTGTGGTTCATGAAAAGAATAGACATGCAATGACTTACGGGGTTAATTTAGAATAACACACATGCAATGACACTGGGTGTGGTTCATGAAAAGAACAGACATGCAATGACACTGGTGGATCTTTATGTGGTTTGTTTAGAGGAACAGACATACAACCACACTGGGTGTGGTTCATGAAAAGAACACACATCCAATGACATTGGTGGATCCTTATGTGGTTTGTCTGGAGGAACACACATGCAATGACACCGGGTGTTGTTCATGAAAAGAACAGACATGCAATGACTTATGTGGTTTGTTTAGAAGAACACGCATGCCATGACACTGGGTGTGGTTCATGAAAATAACAGACATGCAGTAACACCGGTGGATCCTTATGTGGTTTGTCTAGAGGAACACACATGCAATGACACTCGGTTTGCTTCATGAAAAGAACAGACATGCAATGACACTAGTGGATCCTTATGTGGTTTGTGAAAAGAACAGACATGCAATGACACTGGTGGATCCTTATGTGGTTCATGAAAAGAACAGACATGCAATAACACTAGTGGATCCTTATGTGGTTTGTGAGAAGAACAGACATGCAATGACACTGGTGGATCCTTAGGTGGTTCATGAATAGAACTAACATGCAATGGCACTGAGTGTGGTTCATGAAAAGACCAGACATGCAATGACACCGGTGGATCCATGTGTGGTTTATGGAAGTAACAAACATGCAATGATTCTAGCCGTGGATCATGAAAAGAACAGACATGCAAAGACACTGGTGGATCCAGGTGTGGTTCATGAGAAGAACATATGTCCAATGACACTGGTGGATCCTTATGTGGTTCATGAAAAGAATAGATATGAAGTGATACCGATGGATCCTTATGTGGTTTGTCTAGAGGAACACACATGCAATGACACCGGGTGTGGTTCATGAAAAGAACAGACTTGCAATGACTTATGTGGTTTGTTTAGAAGAACACACATGCAATGACACTGGGTGTGGTTCATGAAAAGAACAGACATGTAGTAACACCGGTGGATCCTTATGTGGTTTGTCTAGAGGAACACACATGCAATGACACTCGGTTTGCTTCATGAAAAGAAAAGACATGCAATGACACTAGTGGATCCTTATGTGGTTTGTGAAAAGAACACACATGCAATGACACTGGTGGATCCTTATGTGGTTCATGAAAAGAACTGACATGCAATGACACTAGGTGTGGCTCATGAATAAAGCAGACATGCAATAACACTGGTGGATCCTTATGTGGTTCATGAAAAGAAGGGACATGCAATGACACTAGGTGTGGTTGATGAAAAGAACAGACATGCAACTACACTGGTGGATCCATGTGTGGTTTAATGAAGTAACAAACTTGCAATGACTCTAGCTGTGGTTCATGAAAAGAACAGACATGCAATGATACTGGTGGATCCATGTGTGTTTCATGAGAAGAACACACATCCAATGACACTGGTGGATCCTTATGTGGTTCATGAAAAGAACAGACATGCAGTGACACCGGTGGATCCTTATGTGGTTTGTCTAGAGGAACACACATGCAATGACACCGGGTGTGGTTCATGAAAAGATCAGATATGCAATGACTTACGTGGTTTGTTTAGAATAACACACATGCAATGACACTGGGTGTGGTTCATGAAAAGAACAGACATGCGATGACACTGGTGGATTCTTATGTGGTTTGTTTAGAGGAACAGACGTGCAATGACACTGGGTGTGGTTCATGAAAAGAACACACATCCAATGACACTGGTGGATCCTTATGTGGGTTGTCTAGAGGAACACACATCCAATGACACTAGGTGTGGTTCATGAAAAGAAAATACATGTAATGACTTATGTGGTTTGTTTAGAAGAACACACATGCAATGACACTGGGTGTTGTTCATGAAAAGAACAGACATGCAATGACACTGGCGGATCCTTATGTGGTTTGTTTAGAGGAACCGACATGCAATGACACTAGGTGTGGTTCATGAAAAGAACACACATCCAAGGACACTGGTGGATCCTTATGTGGTTCATGAAAATCACAGAAATGTAGTGACACCGGTGGATCCTTATGTGGCTTGTCTAGAGGAACACACATGCAATGACACTGGGTGTTGTTCATGAAAAGCACAGACATGCAATGACACTGGTGGATCCTTATGTGGTTTGTGAGAAGAACATACATGCAATGACACTGGTGGGTCCTTATGTGGTTTGTCAAGAGGAACACACATGCAATGACACCGGGTGTGGTTCATGAAAAGAATAGACATGCAATGACTTATGTGGTTTGTTTAGAAGAACACACAACCAATGACATTGGGTGTGGTTCTTGAAAAGAACAGACATGCAATGACACTGGTGGATCCTTATGTGGTTTGTTTAGAGGAACAAACATGCAATCACACTGGGTGTGGTTAATGAAAATAACACACATCCAATGACACCGGTGGATCCTTATGTGGTTTATCTAGAGGAACACACATGAAATGACACCGGGTGTGGTTCAT
Source organism: Avena sativa (assembly GCA_916181665.1). Lineage (NCBI taxonomy): Eukaryota > Viridiplantae > Streptophyta > Magnoliopsida > Poales > Poaceae > Avena > Avena sativa. The sequence goes on along the minus strand of OV702287.1, from coordinate 421,570,634 downwards.
GAAAAGAACAGACATGCAATGACTTATGTGGTTTGTTTAGAAGAACACACATGCAATGACACTGGGTGTGGTTCAAGAAAAGAAAAGACATGCAGTAACACCGGTCGATCCTTTTGTGGTTTGTCTAGAGGAACACACGTGAATGACACTGGGTTTGGTTCATGAAAAGAATAGACATGCAATGACACTGGTGGATCCTTATGTGGTTTGTGAATAGAACACACATGCAATGACACTAGTTGATCCTTATGTGGTTCATGCAAAGAACTGACATGCAATGACACTGGGTGTGGTTCATGAAAAGAACAGACATGCAATGACACTGGTGGATCCTTATATGGTTCGTGAAAAGAACTGACATGCAATGACACTGGGTGTGGTTCATGAAAAGAACATACATGCAATGACACCGGTGGATCCATGTATGGTTTATGGAAGTAACAGACATGCAATGACTATAGTTGTGGTTCATGAAAAGAATAGACATGCAATGACACTAGTGGATCCATGTGTGGTTCATGAGAAGAACACACATCCAATGACACTGGTGGATCCTTGCGTGGTTCATGAAAAGAGCAGACATGCAGTGACACCGGTGGATCCTTATGTGGTTTGTCTAGAGGAAGACACATGCAATGACACCGGGTGTGGTTCATAAAAAGAACAGACATGCAATGACTTATGTTATTTCTTTAGAAGAATACACATGCAATAACACTGGGTGTGGTTCAAGAAAAGAAAAGACATGCAGTAACACCGGTCGATCCTTTTGTGGTTTGTCTAGAGGAACACACATGAATGACACTGGGTTTGGTTCATGAAAAGAATAGACATGCAATGACACTGGTGGATCCTTATGTGGTTTGTGAAAAGAACACACATGCAATGACACTAGTTGATCCTTATGTGGTTCATGCAAAGAACTGACATGCAATGACACTGGGTGTGGTTCATGAAAAGAACAGACATGCAATGACACTGGTGGATCCTTATATGGTTCATGAAAAGAACTGACATGCAATGACACTGGGTGTGGTTCATGAAAAGAACATACATGCAATGTCACCGGTGGATCCATGTATGGTTTATGGAAGTAACATACATGCAATGACTATAGTTGTGGTTCATGAAAAGAATAGACATGCAATGACACTAGTGGATCCATGTGTGGTTCATGAGAAGAACACACATCCAATGACACTGGTGGATCCTTACGTGGTTCATGAAAAGAGCAGACATGTAGTGACACCGGTGGATCCTTATGTGGTTTGTCTAGAGGAACACACATGCAATGACACCGGGTGTGGTTCATAAAAAGAACAGACATGCAATGACTTATGTTATTTCTTTAGAAGAACACACATGCAATAACACTGGGTGTGGTTCATGAAAAGATCAGACATGCAATTACACTGGTGGATCCTTATGTGGTTTGTTTAGAGGAACAGACATGCAATGACACTGGGTGTGGTTCATGAAAAGAACACACATCCATTGACACTGGTGGATCCTTATGTGGTTTGTCTAGAGGAACACACACATTGGGAGTGGTTCATGAAAAGAACAGACATGCAATGACTTATGTGGTTTGTTAGAACAACACACATACCATGACACTGGGTGTGGTTGATGAAAAGAACAGACATGCAATGACACTGGTGGATCCTTATGTAGTTTGTTTAGAGGAACAGACATGCAATGACACTGGGTGTGGTTCATGAATAGAACACACATCCAATGACAATGGTGGATCCTTATGTGGTTCATGAAAAGAAGAGACATGTAGTGACACCGGTGGATCCTTATGTGGTTTGTCTAGATGAACACACATGCAATGACACTGGGTGTGGTTCATGAAAAGAACAGACATGCAGTGACACTGGTGGATCCTTATGTGGTTTGTGAGAAGAACAGACATGCAATGACACTGGTGGATTCTTATGTGGTTTGTCTAGAGGAACGCACATGCAATGACACCGGGTGTGGTTCATGAAAAGAACAGACATGCAATGACTTATGTGGTTTGTTTAGAAGAACACACATCCAATGACACTGGGTGTGGTTCATGAAAAGAACATACATGCAATGACACTGGTGGATCCTTATCTGGTTTGTTTAGAGGAACAAACATGCAATCACATTGGGTGTGGTTCATGAAAAGAACACACATCCAATGACACTGGTGGATCCTTATGTGGTTTGTCTAGAGGAACACACATGCAATGACACTAGTTGTGGTTCATGAAAAGAACAGACATGCAATGACTTATGTGGTTTGTTTAGAAGAACACACATGCAATGACACTGGGTGTGGTTCATGAAAAGAATATACACGCAATGACACTGGTGGATCCTTATGTGGTTCGTTAAGAGGAACAGACATGCAATGACACTGGGTGTGGTTCATGAAAAGAACACACATCCAATGACACTGGTGGATCCTTATGTGGTTCATGAAAAGAACAGACATGCATTGACACCGGTGGATCCTTGTGTGGTTTGTCTAGAGGAACACACATGCAAGGACACTAGGTGTGGTTCATGAAAAGAACAGACATGCAATGACACTGGTGGATCCTTATGTGGTTTGTGAGAAGAACAGACATGCAATGACACTGGTGGATCCTTATGTGGTTTGTCTAGAGGAACACACATGCAATGACACCGAGTGTGGTTCATGAAATCATGAAAAGAACAGACATGCAATGACTTATGTGGTTTGTTTAGAAGAACATACATGCAATGACACTAGGTGTGGTTCATGAAAAGAATAGACATGCAATGACACTGGTGGTTTATGAGAAGAACACACATCCAATGAACTGTAGTGGATCTATCTTGGCATAATTTGATGTATTCCATGATGTATTTCATTGTACAAGACACTTTCCATTTTTATACTACTCAGTTTTTCCCTTGGTTTTATGTGGTACTACTTAGTTTTGCCCCCTCTCTCTATCTTTCGTAGAATCCCAAACCTGTGCTCACTCTGTCTGCTACTCCCTGATTGGTTGTCACAGTTGTTACGCGGATCGTGCACACCAACCGTTTATTCTGTGTGATCCAACGATGATCGTTGCACATGTCGTGCCCTTCATGGTATAGCGTGAGATAGCACGGACGTCTCCCTCAGCGAGACTTCTACAGGAAGGAACATGATGCCGTCCATGGAAAAAGTCGTCGAGCGGTCATGTCAAGTTTAATCAAGTCTGAAAAGCCTACTACTGCTACTACAACACATGCACAGGGAAACAGGGTCATCGAGTGCACGGTTGTCGACGGGGTGCTGCAATTTATTGCCAGTTGATTTTAATAAGACATATCCCATTTTTACGTAGCGCTCTCAATCTCACTTCCAACTGGACCCTACCGCTAGTAACTTCCATGAGTCAAGGGCCCCCTCGAGTAGATCTAACGTTGCTATAAATTGGTTATGTGCCACTTGCATGCAGTGGAATCGAGGTCTGCCATGAGCGTGTTTTCAATGCAGCTCTAAAGTGGAGATCGTGGCTGTTTCGAAAAAAGGGAACCCAAAAAAAGGGTGGAGATCGTGGTAGCCCCCCGCCCCCCACCCACCACACGTGTTCACTCGAGGACTACGAACGGTCCGGTGTTTATAAGCCCCCTCGACCTTCTTCTTCCATGAGCTTATGCCCTTTCCCCTAGTCTGTCTAGTCCCAAGACCCCAATCTACACCTGCCACGCGCGCCGAAGCTCCCTCGCTTGCACTACCTCCTTCCCTTGGTGTGCCATGAAGTGTACGCATGGAGACGAGCCAGAGGTGAAGCCAGTTGAAGGAGCAGCAGCAGATGGCTCGGTCGTCGCCAAGCAGGCGGAGGCGTCTTCTTCAGGCACGAACGCTGCTTGTCGCCGTGCCGTCGAGGGTGCAAGCTCATCCGTCCAGCCAGTAGCCGATGCCGCCGAGAAGCAGGTGGTAGCCGTCACTGCCAAGTAGTAGGTGGTAGCCATCGCTGCCGAGCAGCAGGTAGTAGCCGTCACCGCCGAGCAGCAGGTGGCCGACAATGTCGTGGTGCCAACGGCAGATCTGGATGGCGGCAGGCGACAGGCGGAGGCACTCCGGCGATCTACATCAACGACCCCATCACCGTACAAAAAATCTTTGACGCAATCGCGGAGAATGATGAGTTCGAGGAGGAGGTCCCTGATGAGGAGTCCGAGGTACTACATTGCTAGCTTCTCTAGTCGCAGCCGCAATTTTCACTGTTCATACATAGGATTTTCTCAATCGTGTACAAATTCTTTTGCTCTTGAAGTAGGGTAGTATATATATGGTTCAATCGGTTGATTGATGCATCTGCCATCTAGTCACAAAACCCCAATCCGTCTAGTCACAAAACCCCAATCTGCTCATCTGCCATCTAGTTGAGTTTGCTAGCTGAGTGTTGATTTCGATACACAACAGGCCTATAACATTACATTTCTATTCCTTACTGAGCCCAATGATTCAATTTTGCCCCAAAATAGTGCAAGGGCATCTGATGGTGTCGTTTTCTTAGGGATGGTTAGTGCACCCGAGGCAGCAATGCACATAAACAATATAGTTTGTGCTGTTGGTATTTTGGTTCTTCGGCTCCATCGCTGAAAAAAATGAGGCCCTAATTTTTCTCTCATATGGAACCTAAATATATAATCTTTGTATTGTTTCTGATCTATGAATGCGTTGTATGATGCATTTGTATATCCCTGAATATTGTTTTGTACGATTACATTTCAATTTCTCATTGTGGCAAATTATTCAAATTTGCCCCAAAGAGAGGCAGACACATTGGTGTCAGATTTTTTCAGGGATGAGTGAGCAAACCTGGGGCCATGTACAAGATCAATATAAGCTGTGCACTTGTTACTTGGTTCCCTTACACCACCTCTATAGAAACTTATAACACTGCAAACTTTATTCTACATTCATAGAACTACGATATTTGAATTATCTATTCCATGCATTCATAGTGTATAAGAATTACATTTTAGTTTGTCACCGAGGCCGATGATTGAAATTTGCTCCAAAAGAGTTCAAGGGGAGACACGTATGATGGTGTCGTGTTTTAGGGATGGGTTGGTGAACCTGAGGCAGCAATGCACACAAACAATATAGGTTGTGCAGTTGGTACTTTGGTTCTCCAACTCTATCTCTGAAACAAATTATGAGGCCCTTGATTTATTCTCATATGGAACTACATATATAATCCTTGAATTGTTTCTGATCTTTTAATGATTGGTATGATGCATATGTATATGAATGGTTTTCATCATAAGTATTTTTAACATGTACCTGAAGATTAATTGTTTGGTTTTTTATTTATAATTACAATATTTAGGCTTGTTTTTGTACCTGACTACGTATATCCCTGAATATTGTTTTGTACGATTACATTTCAATTTCTTATTATGGCCAATAATTCAAATTTGCCCCAAAGAGAGGCAGACACATTGGTGTCAGATTTTTTCAGGGATGAGTGAGCGAACCTGGGACCATGTACAAGATTAATATAAGCTGTGCAATTGTTACTTGGTTCGCTCATGCCATCCCTGAATAAACTTATGAGGCCGCAATCTTTATTCTACATTCATAGAACTATGATATTCGAATTATCTATTTCATGCATTCATAGTATATAAGAATTACATTTTAGTTTGTCACCGAGGCCGATGATTGAAATTTTCCCCAAAAGAGTTCAAGGGGAGATACGTATGATGGTGTCGTGTTTTAGGGATGGGTTGGTGAACCTGATGCATCAATGCAGACAAACAATATAGGTTATGCTGTTGGTACTTTGGTTCTCCAACTCCATCTTTGAAACAAATTATGAGGCCCTAGATTTATTCTCATATGGAACTACATATATGATCCTTGAATTGTTTCTGATCTTTTAATGATTGGTATGATGCATATGTATATGAATGGTTTTGATCATAAGTATTTTTAACATGTACCTGAAGATTAATTGTTTGGTTTTTTATTTATAATTACAATATTTAGGCTTGTTTTTGTACCTGACTATGTATATCCCTGAATAAAGTTTTGTACGATTACATTTCAATTTCTTATTGTGGCCAATGATTCAAATTTGTCCCAAAAGAGAGGCAGAGACATTGGTGTCAGATTTTTTTAGGGACGAGTTAGTGAACCTGGGGCGATGTATAAGAACAATATAGGTTGTGCAATTGTTACTTGGTTCACTCACGCCGTCCCTGAATAAACTTATGAGGCCTTAATCTTTATTCTACATTCATAGAACTATGATACTCGAATTATCTATTACATGCATTCACTGTATAAGAATTACATTTTAGTTTGTCACCGAGGCCGATGATTGAAATTTGCCCCAAAAGAGCTCAAGGGGAGACACGTATGATGGTGTCGTGTTTTAGGGATGGGTTGGTGAACCTGAGACAGTAATGCACACAAACAATATAGGTTGTGTTGTTGGTACTTTGGTTCGCCAACTCCATCTCTGAAACAAATTATGAGGCCCTAGATTTATTCTCATATGGAACTACATATATGATCCTTGAATTATTTCTGATCTTTTAATGATTGGTATGATGCATATGTATATGAATTGTTTTGATCATAAGTATTTTTAATATGTACCTGAAGATTAATTGTTTGGTTTTTTATTTATAATTACAATATTTAGGCTTGTTTTTATACCTGACTATGTATATCCCTGAATAATATTTTGTACGATTACATTTCAATTTCTTATTATGGCCAATGATTCAAATTTGTCCCAAAAGAGAGGCAGACACATTGGTGTCAGATTTTTTCAGGGATTAATAGTGAACCTGGGGCGATGTACAACAACATTACAGGTTGTGCAATTGTTACTTGGTTCACTGACTCCATCCTTGATGAAACTTATGAGGCCCCTAGATTTATTCTCCATTCACTCTGATGCAATTATTTGTCATTGTGTTGAGATGAAATGATATATGAACCGATCAAACTATTGCTGAGATGCTTTATCTTTGATATCCACGGATATATTGTCTTACATATACATATTGTCAATTCTTGAGTTGTAATACAATTCAATCATATGTATGCGTTCTAAGTTATGTTCTTAAAAATCAATAGGAGGATGATGATGAAGTGGACGATAGCAAGGTATCCAGGGACAACAAGAGTCGCTACGTGCTGAGGCGGTTACAGTGTGGGCTAATCCGTTTCCACCGTAGGGGGAGACTGTTCTGCCCATTCTGTGGCAGAGCAATCAACGTGGACCTCAACAGCATGATCCAGCACACAGAGGGCACTGGCAGAGGCGGAGGCAGAAGCTATAGGCCAATTACCTTGGCGCGGCACGCAGCCTACGGCAAATTCCTCTCGGAGTATGTCACGACTGGCCTGTATCCCATCGACTAGGCTGTCGCTGCCTCCTGCTGATAAACCCCTGCCCTGCTAGGCGTCTCCATGTCCCGGCCTGGTGCTGTAGCCTCTCCTTTTATTTTGTTCTAGTTAATTATTACATGTGTGTGGCATACAATATATCCGTGGTATCTCTGGTGAACCTTCTATATTAATCTACTCCTTTATATGGAGTGCCTTAAAGTTTCTAGTGTTCAATTATATTTACTAATCATGCTCATGCACACTATAAAATATTTCTAGTGCTCGATTATATTATAGTTGTCAAGAAATACATCAACAAGTTAAATTGGTCGAAATTTTGTATTGAAGTAACTAAATGTATCCAACACATAATAAACTAGAAACTAAAATCTAGTTCAAACACATAATGTATCACCACCACTTGTTGTCGTCCTTGACTTGCTTCCCCTTCAACCACTTGATGTCGCCACCGTCCCAAGATCCCTGCTCGTCCTGAAACCGCTTTCTGTCCTCCTCACGGTTCTTCTCCTGGGCTAGCTTGCAACCAGGGCATAACTCTCTCGCGAAAAACTTCGCCTTAACCATCTCATCTTTCATGGTAATGAGCTTACTATACAACTCGGACGCCATGTAGGTGTCTCTAGCTGCATACTCAAGGCGCACCTGGCTCATCGGCTTCCACTCCCAGTAGTCATGATCGAGTCGTTTCAATTTCTTCAGTTTTTCATAGGATTTATCAATGATTTCCGCTGCCAGATCACCCATGCCATCCTTCGCAGTGTATGGTTTGATCTTGTACAGATTTTGGATGTCGATGTGCTGCCCATCTGGGATTTTTATCAATGCATGAGAAAGCATATTTGTGTCATTTGTGATATCCACGCTAGTGAAGGTTATCCCTTTCCTACACAAGAACTCGACCAGAACCGGACAATGCATCTCAGTTGGTTTACTCCTGCACTTAGATGGTTCGAGGGATGTAAGGGAATGAGGGATGCAGAAGTGGTGATCTCAAATTTAAATTTCATATACCTGCAGAAGTGGTAAACGAGGACATCCTCATGTATGGCGATTTGCATGACAGCGATCTCTTGTGGAGGACTTTTTCGCTTATTTGCACGGGTGTACTCCAAGTCTATCCCCACAAACTTGTGCTTCTCTTTCTCAAGCAATTGCTCAAACCTGGCGAGAGTTGTCTCCACAGTCGCTGCATCATTTGTGTACACCACTGTCAAAGTCATGGTGCCATGGGCAGGGACCTTGTGCGTCTCTATTGTGTGTTTCCCATCGTCCATGCCTGCAAGGAAATGGGTGAAAGAAAATGCCTGCAAGGGACTGCCTGTGAGAGGAAGAAGGAGATGAATCGACGGTTCCAGAACAGAGGAAGAAGAAGCGCCCAGGAAAAACTGTAGAGGAATGACTGAGGAAGAGGAATGAGTGCAGAAGAAACGTGGTAACTGCAACTTTCGGTTCGAGAACTCACCGTGGTTACGTGGAGATCGTGGCAGTGCCGCCGGTTCAACAAGTGGGGCCAGTTCCTGCGAGAATATGAAATTAGCTGTGCATTTTTCTATGCGAGAAATTGAGAGAAATTATTTATATTTTGTCTTTCATAATTAAACACAATGAAGTTGGTACAACCCAAGAGATTTGAACAAAAGAGATTTGCTAGTTTAACATACAACAACACAAAAGTTTCTGAGCATGTATTCTTGAAATTTAAATTCTGATGATTTATTTAGAAGTTCTGTGCTATAACCGACATTACAGAGCCAACGCTCTCGTCTTCGTCCTCCTCGTGCTGCTCGTCGTTGTCGTCTTCCGCATCCTCCTGTTTCCTCTGTCGGACCGGTGACCACCTCAATAATTAGCTTGATATAGTGCCTCATCACCTTGACATGGACGACGAGATGGTCATCAAGGCAAATTCTATTTTTAGCACAAAATTCAGCCTAGGGGTCGGTGAAATCAATGCAATCGTTATATACTTCCGATATGCGAAATCGCCCCAAGATTTTTAGGCCTTTGTTACAATTATTCTTCATGCATACACAATAGAACCCTTACATGCCCAACATGGCAGTACTTGATCTACCACAGAGACCTCGGCAGAGGTGGCAGAATTGGTGCGGGTGCAACCACGACGACGACGAGCTCAAATTCTAGAGGAGGAAAATAGAACCGAGCATGGTCGACAAGGTGATAGATCTCACCGGGTACCAATTCTTGTCCCCGCACCATGCCATGGGTGCGTCCATGGTGAGGGCGAGCTCCGACTCGGGATGGGGAGAAGAGAGGGGCCGAGCATCTTCATCACGTCCCAGCTCTGCGCCATGGCCGCGACCACAGATTGCCACTCCGGGGAAGAAGACGCGTAATGGATGCAGGTGCCAACGCTGCAAGCCTACAGGGAGGAGAGCTGGGCCGAGCAGGTTCGTCCACGTCCAGGCTCCGCGCCATGGCTGTGACGCCCACAGATAACCGCTCCTGGGAAGAGGAAAACGCGTAATGGATGCAGGCGCCAACGCTGCAAGCCTAATTGACACCTAAGCGACTTGAGCGATAGGAGCGGCATAACGGCGAGAACTGACACGGGGGGCAAACTAGACGGCCGTTACCCTAATTTTTTGTATTGAAATATAAAGTTGAATTCGTGCCAAAAAAGACCCTCTGAGTATTTGGCACACCAACTGTAGTCATCGCGGCTGATTTTAGGGAACCTGGGTTCCACGTTGCTTGGACACCCCAACTTTCGGGCCGCAAAATGATATTCTCCCTGCTGCAGGGCCGCCATGAGCACATGCATGGAGGCGCGCTTGGTGAGATTAGCGAGGCGACGCTCCTCGTTTTCCAGGTACGAGTGGGTACTGAGGAAGTTCTTGGGCTGAACGTTGAGGATGACGACGGCGTGGCCAAATTCTACATGTAGACCGCGAAGAATCTTAACGACGAGCTGCTGATCGAAGATGGGAGCCGATGTCACTTAGAGTGTCGACTAGCATCTTGAGTTGGTGACAATACTACGAGATGGAGCGATCGTACTGGAGCAGCTTACTGTGCGTAGACAGGGGGTTGGCAGCTGTTGTCGAGGAAGAGATTGTCGTGGCCCAGCAGCCGTACGCCAAGTCCGAGGGGCGGATGATCATGTCACGGATGTCCTTGGATATGGTGTTGTAGAACCAGGAGACGATGGTGTGGTCGATGCGGATCCACTCAATGTCGTTTACGCGATCGCGAGCATCGGTGGTGCCGTCGATGTGGTCTTGGAGGCCGAACTTGCGGAAGTGGACCATGAAGAGGGTGCTCCAGGTGGTGTAGTTGGGATCTTGAGATTGAGGACCTCGTCGACGTGGTTGCGGATGGCAAGCATCTGGAGGGTGGCGGAAGAGACGGCGGCAGCGGCGAGAGGACTCCCGAAGGGGTTCGACGCGGAGGAGCGAGATGAGTCACTCCTAGTGGGAGGAGGAGGTGGCGGTGTCTAAGGACGGTGGCGACGAGATGCGACGGCGACGACTTGAGGCGGTGGCTAGGGTTTAGAGAGGGGGTGCGGAAACAAGGCCTAGGAGGAGGACTTGGTCACTGATACCATGTAAACTAGAAAGAGTTGATTGAGCTTCAAGACGATTTCATTGATCCCAAAGGGTGTACATATATAGTGGTAGAAGCGTGACCGAAACTCTAGAGAAGTCCTATACAAACGCGACTAGAAGAGTTTCGGTATACAACACACACACACACACACATACCGTATACAACACGAACACAATATTTGCTATTCCAACAAATCAAAATAACGAAGCACACATGACGATACACAAATGGCGATGCTCATCAGTCGCATCACGACCAGTGGTATAGACAAACTATATCATCGTCGATAGTACACGTGCAGCACGCGCGGAAGCTTGGTGTGTTGTGCTCAAACGTCGCGGTCGCGCTTGCACTCGGGCGACATGGTGGCGTAGCGTTCGCGGTCGGTGCAGTAGTTGTAGATGGTGTGCTCCTTCCTAACCCAGGCGAGGCGGCCGTACTGCTCGCCGTCGAGGTCTTGGAACTCCTTCTGGTCCCACCAGCGGGCGCCCTGGGTGGCGCAAACCTTGGCCTCGGTGGAGGCCTCGCAGCAGTCGACGTAGAAGCCCCGGAAGGAAACGAGGAAAGGCGCCTTGGACCAGTCCATCTTCTCTTGCCCGCCGCGGGTAGCCCAATCGTCGCCGTTCCACAGGCTTGAGTAGAGCTTCAACGGCTGGTCGAACGGGTAGCGCACCCCCAGGTCCTTGCTGTTCTTGAACACCCGGATCGGTATGTCGTCCACGAAGAACCTTCCCAAATGTCACATCACATCAGGGTTTTGATTTCTCTTTGCATGTTGAGAATGCTAAATAAATCTATGACGTGGCAATATTTCAGATATCCTGTCTGTCGACAACTTTTGCAGTGGTAATGCGCATGCAGGTACATGGACGGTGCAGTGAAGTGCTCCCTTCTGTACTGAACGTGCCACGAGCCTATGGATCTATGGCAGCATTGCCTTGTCTAGAGCAGTGAGTCCGAACCCTGTGAGTAGGACCTAGGAGTAGTATTTCAACTTCTTTGTTCGGGACATGTAGACGCGCCGGTCATCTACTGCACAGGCGTGCGATCTTGGGTGTTCTGCTAGCTTCGAACATTATGCTTTTGGCCAGTACTACGGACTAATACTACTAATAAAAAATGCATTCAATACTAAACCTATTCAGATGAAACCTTTATTTTGCTCTCACATTACTCGGACATGGTTTAATCTTTACGCTAAATCTACTGCTAGTACTAGTTTCGTTCTTCTTGTGTCTCAAATATTCCAACCATACCTTCTCTAAAATGATATTCTAGCCATCATTAAATCACTACTTGTAGTGGCTTAGTGACAAGCTCGATTCTTTACATATATTGAGAAACAAAAACAAGAATTAAATCCCTTTTTCCGATAGCAACCAGTACTACTCAGAGAGTACCAACAGTAGCAGTAAATTGAGGAAGAGGTCATTAGTTACGCAGTCATGTAGAGGTTCCAGAGGATGGAGTAGGAGTGGTAGTCCTTGGTTGGGTCGAACCAGAGGTAGATCCTCTGCTCCCGATCGCCCTTCCCACCGGAGAACACATTCGTCTGTAGTATGTAGGGCTCCCCGGTCCTGTTCCCCAAGAACTCGAAGTCGATCTCGTCGTGCTCCGAATTCTGCGATGACAGCTGCAATCCATCCGCCAGACAAAAGAACCGGTCACTTCCGTTAACGCCAACAAAAGACAGAGCAAGCATACATACTGCACAAGAACGAAAAGGAGATGCGCAATGCAGCTGTGAGAGAATATGATGCGTACGTAAAAGGCTGTGACGGTGCCGGCGGAGTCGCCGCCGACGAGCTTGATTTGCATACTAAAGTGGCCAAAGAGGTAGGAGCCCCGGGTCTGGAAGCCCGTGCCGGTGGTCTTGTCTAGGGACAGCTGCACCTCCTGCCCGCCGTTCAAGTAGTGGATATGGTCATCCGCCCACGTCGGGACGTTGTTCTTCTCGAATGGCACGTCCACTGGCTTGCGGGGCGGCGCCGCCGCCGTGCCGCGCAGCAGCACCGCCACCACCACGGCGAGGAGGCCCCCTGCCTTCATTTCCTCCTGCTCTGTTCCCTCCGCGTTTCACTTCTTGGCTGACTATCAAAGTTTTAAATAGCCGGCTATAGCCTAATTATAGCCCCGCTATAGCCTTTCGAAAGTCCTCCCACTATAGCTATACCGTTCATAGGCTAAATGGAGAATAGCCGCTAATAGCCAGCTACAGCCTGAATTAGCCCTAAATTAGTCTCTAATTTAGCCGCTCAAGGTCATGCTTTTGGTTAAGATGGTAATTGAATCGTGTTGTACTAATCAATTTGCTTTGCCGTGGCACCTGTTGATCGATCAAACAGTGTTAAGCCAGTGATGCATGAGTGAGAGAGTGAGCCAACAGCCAGGGGACGCTGCCGAGCTTACGAGGTGCAGTGCTTGTCTCGCGCGTGTCAGGTTGGCCTAGCCCAGCGAGCGTGAGCAAATCAAGCATGGATGATTGATCGGCGAATCATGACCAAAAGCAACGCTACCGGCGCGGATCTGCTCTTTTCCAATCGAGTCGAGTTACTGATTAGACCGTCCCTGAGAGTAACCTGGAATGGATCGATGATGCACCAAGGCGAAAACACTTTGCTGTCAGTAACTGCAAGTACTCAATTGGTGGTAGATTTAATCAGGCATTACCAAAGAGCGTGGACAAGAGAGTCTCGGTTCATGGGGAATTTTTTTCTCTCCATTATAAAGCTACTAGAGTGTGCGGTCAAGTTTCCACGTCCGTGGATGATGCTCGTGATGGCACGAGAGCTTTTGGTCCCGTCTTGTTTTTGTCTAACTGCCAAAAATGAACACAGAACCGGAGTCTTCAACATGATTAACATATGGAAAACGATGGGATTCCCCCGGACGATGGCAACACACCCATCCTCCGCCTCTTCCGCTTGACGCGTGTCCTCGCGTGTTGCCGTGAAAAGGCAGGATTAATCAAACGAATTGCCTCGGACCCCACCACCATACCGCATGTCCCTATCTCTATCCTCTAGCCTCTATTCTTGTCCGCTCATTTTCCTAATCGACACGAGAAATACTGCTGCTCGTCTCCGTTCCATTGCCCGCAACCATTGACACACCGCTGCCTGCACTCGTCGCCGCGCCGCTGCCCTCACTCGTCGCCGCGCCGCTGCCCTCACTCATTGACGCCTACCAAGTTTCTCTCCGCTCTGCCTTCCATGCCAGATGTGGTTGTATGCACCGTCATAGCTGCAAGTCGCCGGACACTGCTACCCATGGCGCGGCTATGTGCGGTTCGTGGCGCTGCTGCAAATGGTAGGCAGTGCTACTACCCATGGCGTGCGACTCTGCTACCTACGGTTCGCGGCGCTGCTGCAAACGGTAGGCGGTGCTACTACCCATGGTGTGTGCAGCTCTGCTATCTATAGCACGCGGCTCTGCTGCCAGCGGCGGTGGACGCTGTCACCCACGCGCACGGGCGCTGCTACCTACGTGTTGCGAGTAGCTGCTACTTGTCTCCAGCGATGGATATTTGCTACCGACGCCCTGTGTCGCTGCTACTGACGCCTGGCGAAACTGCTACCTATTGCTGGCGGGTTTGCTACAAGAGTATGATGGCCGCCAAGTTGACGCGTGCCATGGCCATGGTGTATCAGCGAGGAGAATTGCGTGTTTTTTCCTATATTAGAAGAACTTATTTGCTACAACCTTCTTGTAGTTTTGCTACAATAGTGTCAACCTTTTGCTAGATGGTCTCCGGTGAGAGTCACCTGTGAGTTTTTTCCGACTATGTTTCCGCCGAAGTCGTTTTGCTACATTAGTACAATTTTTTTGCTGCATGGTCTCCGGCGAGAGTCACCGGCGAGTTTTTTCTGACGATGTTTCCGGCGAAGCCGTTTTGCTACATTAGTACAATTTTTTTGCTGCATGGTCTCCGATAAGGTCTCCGGTGAAGTCTCCGGCGAGCCGTTCTATTTCTGGAACGAACCGTTTTTTTGCTCCATCTCCACCGCCAGCGCCTTGTTGTCCTTCGGGGCGGGCGGCAACAGAACCCGCGCCTGGTTGAGGTGCCAGCCCGTGGGGAGGGATACCTCTCCTATCCCTCCACCTCCGCTCGCACTACGCAATGCGGAATTACCGGCGGTCGCGGGCTTGCTCCGCATCCTCCCGGTGCTCGGCTCGGACACCGACGAAGTCCTACGCCCGGGACGGCGGTGGCAGCACCCCCCAAACGAACGGTGGCGTGTCGCTCTGGCGGCGCCGGCCGCTCGAGCCGAATCCATCGGCTTCGTGGTCATTCTTCGACTTCTTAAACCACCCTGGCCTCTTCATCGTTGGCGGAGCGGTGTTGTCGGCGGTTGCGGTGGCTGCGGCGGCTAGTTTGTCGGGTGGCTCAGGCGATGGCGATGGCGAGTGGAGGGGAGGTGTGAGGCACTGACGGCCGCAGGGGGTAGCTTTAAAGTAGCCCCTGCTAGTGGGAGAGCGCGCAGGTTCTCGTGCCTTCACCATCAATGCCAACGCGGGAACTCAGGCGACGCCCCGTCCCGTCGATATTGATGGCAAAGACTACCGCGGTTGCGTCTGACGCGGTGCCGCCGTTCAGTCTGCCGCCTCTGAATCGCTGCCGCGGCCTTTGCGTCTGAATCAGTGTTGTGGTTGTGTCTGAATCAGTGCCGCTGTTGCATCTGAATCGGTGCTGGAGGGTGGGTCAGTAGCACGCGCTGTTGCATCTGAATTGTTTCTGATCTTTTAATGATTGGTATGATGCATATATATATGAATGGTTTTGATCATAAGTATTTTTAACATGTTTCTGAAGATTAATTGTTTGGTTTTTTATTTATAATTATAATATTTAGGCTTGATTTTGTACCTGACTATGTATATCCCTGAATATTGTTTTGTATGATTACATTTCAATTTCTTATTGTGCCAATGATTTAAATTTGCCCTAAAGAGAGGCAGACACATTGGTGTCAGATTTTTTCAGGGATGAGTGAGCGAACCTGGGACCATGTACAAGATCAATATAAGCTGTGCAATTGTTACTTGGTTCACTCATGCCATCCTTGAATAAACTTATGAGACTGCAATCTTTATTCTACAATAATAGAACTATGATATTTGAATTATCTATTCCATGCATTCATAGTGTATAAGAATTACATTTTAGTTTGTCACCGAGGCCGATGATTGAAATTTGCCCCAAAAGAGATCAAGGGGAGACACGTATGATGGTGACGTGTTTTAGGGATCGGTTGATGAACCTGATGCAGCAATGCACACAAACAATATAGGTTGTGTTGTTGGTACTTTGGTTCTCCAACTCTATCTCTAAAACAAATTATGAGGCCCTAGATTTATTCTCATATGGAACTACATATATGATCCTTAAATTGTTTCTGATCTTTAAATGATTGGTATGATGCATATGTATATGAATGGGTTTGATCATAAGTATTTTTAACATGTACCTGAAGATTAATTGTTTGGTTTTTTATTTATAATTACAATATTTAGGCTTGTTTTTGTACCTGACTATGTATATCCCTGAATAATGTTTTATACGATTACATTTCAATTTATTATTGTGGCCAATGATTCAAATTTGCCCCAAAAGAGAGGCAGACACATTGGTGTCAGACTTTTTCAGGGACGAGTTAGTGAACCTGGAGTGATGTATAAGAACAATATAGGTTGTACAATTGTTACTTGGTTCACTCACGCCGTCCCTGAATAAACTTATGAGGCCTTAATATTTATTCTACATTCATAGAACTATGATACTCGAATTACTATTCCATGCATTCAGTGTATAAGAATTACATTTTAGTTTGTCACCGAGACCGATGATTGAAATTTTCCCCAAAAGAGTTCAACGGGAAACACGTATGATGGTGTCGTGTTTTAGGGATGGGTTGGTGAACCTGAGGCAGCAATGCACACAAACAATATAGGTTGTGCTGTTGGTACTTTGGTTCGCCAACTCCATCTCTGAAACAAATTATGAGGCTCTAGATTTATTCTCATATGGAACTACATATATGATCCTTGAATTGTTTCTTATCTTTTAATGATTGGTATGATGCATATGTATATGAATGGTTTTGATCATAAGTATTTTTAACATGTACCTAAAGATTAATTGTTTGGTTTTTTATTTATAATTACAATATTTAGGCTTGTTTTTGTACCTGACTATTTATATCCCTGAATAATGTTTTATACGATTACATTTCAATTTCTTATTGTGGTCAATGATTCAAATTTGTCCCAAAAGAGAGGCAGGCACATTGGTGTCAGATTTTTTCAGGGATTAGTTAGTGAACCCGGGGCGATGTACAACAACATTACAGGTTGTACAATTGTTACTTGGTTCACTGACTCCATCCCTAAAGAAACTTACGAGGCCCCTAGATTTATTCTACATTCACTCTGATATAATTATTTGTCATTGTGTTGAGATGAAATGATATATGAACCGATCAAACTATTGCTGAGATGCTTTATCTTTGATATCCACGGATATATTGTCTTACATATACGTGTTATCAATTCTTGAGTTGTAATACAATTCAATCATATGTATGAGTTCTATGTTATGTTCTTAAAAATTAACAGGAGGATGATCATGAAGTGGACGATAGCAAGGTATCTAGGGACAACAAGAGCCGCTACGTGCTGAGACGGTTACGATGTGGGCTAATCCGTTTCCACCGTAGGGGGAGACTGTTTTACCCATTATGTGGCAGAGCAAGCAATGTGGACTTCAACAGCATGATCCAGCACGCGGAGGGCGTTGGTAGAGGCGGAGGGAGAAGCTATAGGCCAATTACCTTGGTGCGGCACGCAGCCTACGGCAAATTCCTCCGAGAGTATGTCAGGACTGGCCTGTATCCATTGGCTAGGCTGTCGCTGCCTCCTGCTGATAAACCCCTGCCCTGCTAGGCGTCTCCGTGTCCCGGCCTGCTGCTGCAGCCTCTGCTTTTATTTTGTTCTAGTTAATTATTACATGTGGCTGGCATGTAAGACAATATATCCGTGGTGTCTCTGGTGAACCTTCTATATTAATCTACTTCTTTATATGGAGTGCCTTAAAGTTTTTAGTGTTTTATTATATTTACTGATCATGCTCATGCACACTACAAAATATTTCTAGTCCTCGATTATATTATAATTGTCATGAAATACATCAACAAGTTAAATTGGTCGAAATTTTGTATTGAAGTAACTAAATGTATCAAACACATAATAAACTAGAAACTAAAATCTAGTTCAAACACATAATGTATCACCACCACTTGTTGTCGTCCTTGACTTGCTTCCCCTTCAAACACATAATGTATCGCCACCGTCCCAAGATCCCTGCTCGTCCTGAAACCTCTTTCTGTCCTCCTCGCGCTTCTTCTCCTGGGCTAGCTTGCAACCAGGGCATAGCTCTCTCGCAAAAAACCTCGCCTTAACCACCCCATCTTTCATGGTAATGAGCTTACTGTACAACTCGTACGCCATGTAGGCGTCTCTGGCTGCATACTCGAGGCGCACCTGGCTCATTGGCTTCCACTCCCAGTAGTCGTGATCGAGTCGCTTCAATTTCTTCAGTTTTTCATAGGATTTATCGATGATTTCCGCTGCCAGATCACCCATGCCATCCTTCGCTGGTTATGGTTTGATCTTGTATAGATTTTGGATGTCGATGTGGTGCCCATCTAGGATTTTTATCAACGCATGAGAAAGCATAGTTGTGTCATTTGTGATATCCACGCTAGTGAAAGTTATCCCTTTCCTACACAAGAACTCGATCAGAGCCGGACAATGCATCTCAGTTGGTTTACTCCTGCACTTAGATGGTTCTAGGAATGTAAAGAAACAAGGGATGCAGAAGTGGTGATCTCAAATTTAAATTTCACATACCTGTAGAAGTGGTAAACGAGGACCTCCTCATGTATGGCGATTTGCACAACAACGATCTCTTGTGGAGGATTTTTTTGCTTATTTGCACGGGTGTACTCCAAGTCTAGCCCCACAAACTTGTGTTTCTCTTTCTCAAGCAATTTTACATGGGTGTACTCCAATTCTAGCCCCACAAACTTGTACTTCTCTTTCTCAAGCAATTGCTCAAACCTGGCGAGAGTTGTCTCCACAGTCACTTCATCATTTGTGTACACCACTGTCAAAGTCGTGGTGCCATGGGCAGGGACCAAGTGGGTCTCTGTTGTGTGCTTCCCATCGTCCATGCCTGCAAGGAAATGGGTGAAAGGAAATGACTGCAAGGAACTGCCTGCGAGAGGAAGAAGAAGATGAACCGACGGTTCCAGAACAGAGGAAGAAAAAGCGCCCAGGAAAAACTACAGAGGAATGACTGATGAAGAGGAATGACTACAGAAGAAACATGGTAACTGCAACTTTCGGTTCGAGAACTTACGTGGAGATCGTGGCAGTGCCGCCGGTTCAACAAGTGGGGCCAGTTCCTGCGAGAATATGAAATTAGCTATGCATTTTTCTGTGCGAGAAATTGAGAGAAATCATTTTTATTTTGTCTTTCATAATTAAACACAATGAAGTTGGTACAACCCAATAGATTTGAACAAAAGAGATTTGCTAGTTTAACATACAACAACACAAAAGTTTCTGAGCATGTATTCTTGAAATTTAAATTCTGATGATTTATTCAGAAGTTCTGTGCTACAACCGACATTACAGAGCCAACACTCTCGTCTTCGTCCTCCTCGTGCTGCTCATCGTTGTCGTCTTCTGCATCCTCCTGTTTCCTCTACCGGACCGGTGACCACCTCAATAATTAGCTTGATATAGTGCCTCATCACCTTGACCTGGACAACGAGCAGGTCATCAAGGAAAATTCTATTTTTAGCACAGAATTCAGCCCAGGGGTCGGTGAACTCAATGCAATCGTCATATACTTCCGATATGCGATATCGCCCCAAGATTTTCAGGCCTTTGTTACAATTATTCTTCATGCATACACAATAGAACCCTTACAGGCCCAACATGACAGAACTTGAGCTACCACAGAGACCTCGGCAGAGGTGGCAGAATTGTTGCGGGTGCAACCACGGCGACGGCGAGCTCAGATTCTAGAGGAGGAAAACAGAACCGAGCATGGTCGACAATGTGATAGATCTCACCGGGAACCAATTCTCGTCCCCGCACCGTGCCATGGGTGTGTCCACAATGAGGGCGAGCTCAGACTCGGGATGGGGAGGAGAGCAGGGCCGAGCAGCTTCGTCACGTCCCAGCTCTGCGCCATGGCTGCGACCACGGATTGCCGCTCTGGGGAAGAAGACACGTAATGGATGCAGGTGCCAACGCTGCAAGCCTACAGGGAGGAGAGCTGGGCCGAGCAGGTTTGTCCACGTCCCAGCTCCGCGCCATGGCTGCGACGCCCCATAGATTGTCGCTCCTGGGAAGAGGAAGACGCGTAATGGATGCAAGCGCGAACACTGCAAGCCTAATTGACACCTAAGCGACGGGAGCGACAGGAGCGATAACGGCGAGAACTGACAGGGGGGAGGGGCAACTTGACAGCCGTTAGCCTGATTTTTTGTATTGAAACGTAAAGTTGAATTCGTGCCGAAAAAGACGCTCTGAGTATTTGGCACACCAACTGTAGTCATCGCGGCTGATTTCAGAGAACTTGGGTACCGCGTTGCCTGGACACCCCAACTTTCGGGCCGCAAAATGATATTCTCCCTGCTGCAGGACCACCATGAGAACATGCATGGAGGCGCGCTTGGTGAGATCAGCGAGGCGACGCTCCTCGTTTTCCAGGTACGAGCGGGTACCGAGGAAGTTCTTGGGCTGAACGTTGAGGATGGCGACGGCGTGGCCGAATTCTGCATGTATTCCGCGAAGAATGTTGACGACGAGCTGTTGATCGAAGATGGGGGAGCCGATGTCACGTAGAGTGTCGGCCAACATCTTGAGTTGGCGACAATACTCCGAGATGGAGCGATCGTCCTAGAGCAGCTTACTGCGTGTTGGCAGCTGTTGTCGAGGAAGAGATTGTAGATGGTGGCCCAGCAGCTGTACGCCAAGTCCGAGGGGTGGATGATCATGTCACGGATGTCCTTGGAGATGGTGTTGTAGAACCAAGAGACGATGGTGTGGTCGATGCGCATCCACTCAATGTCGTTTACGCGATCGCGAGCGTCAGTGGTGCCGTCAATGTGTTCTTGGAGGCCAAACTTGCGGAACTGGACCATGAAGAGGGTGCTCCAGGTGGTGTAGTTGGGATCTTGACATCGAGGACCTCGTCGACGTGGTTGCGGATGGCAAGCATATGGAGGGTGACGGAGGAGACGGCGACAGCGGTGAGAGGACTCCCGAAGGGGTTCGACGCGGAGGAGCGAGATGAGTCACTCATGGTGGGAGGAGGAGGTGGCGGCGGCTAAGGACGGCGGCGATGAGATGCGACGGCGACGACTTGAGGCGGTGGCTAGGGTTTAGAGAGGGCGTGCGGAAACAAGGCCTAGGAGGACTCAGTAACTGATACCATGTAAACTAGAAAGAGTTGATTGAGCTTCAAGACGATTTCATTGATCCCATAGGGTGTACATATATAATGGTAGAAGCGTGACCGATACTCTAGAGAAGTCCTATACAAACGCGACTAGAAGAGTTTCGGTATACAACACGCACACGTACCGTATACAGCACGAACACAATATTAGCTATTCCAACAAATCAAAATAACGAAGCACACATGACGATACACAAATGGCGATGCTCATCAGTCGCATCGCGACCAGTGGTACAGACAAACTATATCATCGTCGATAGTACACGTGCAGCACACGCGGAAGCTTGGTGTGCTGTGCTCAAACGTCGCGGTCGCGCTTGCACTCGGGCGACATGGTGGCGTAGCGTTCGCGGTCGGTGCAGTAGTTGTAGATGGTGTGCTCCTTCCTGACCCAGGCAAGGCGGCCGTACTGCTCGCCGTCGAGGTCTTGGAACTCCTTCTGGTCCCACCAGCGGGCGCCCTGGGTGGCGCAAACCTTGGCCTCGGCGGAGGCCTCGCAGCCGTCGATGTAGAAGCCCCGGAAGGAGGCGACGAAAGGCGCCTTGGACCAGTCCGTCTTCTCTTGCCCGTCGCGGGTAGCCCAATCGTCGCCGTTCCACAGGCTTGAGTAGAGCTTCATCGGCTGGTCGAACGGGTAGCACACCCTAGGTCCTTGCTGTTCTTGAACACCCGGATCGGTGTGTCGTCCACGAAGAACCTGCCCAAATGTCACATCACATCAGGGTTTTGATTTCTCTTTGCATGTTGGGAATGCTAAATAAATCTATGACGTGGCAATATTTCAGATATCCTGTCCGTCGATAACTTTTGCAGTGGTAATATGTATGCAGGTACATGGACAGTGCAGTGAAGTGCTCCCCTCTGTATTGCACGTGCCACGAGCCTATGGAGCTATGGCAGCATTGCCTTTTCTAGAGCAGTGAGTCCGGACCCTGTGGGTAGGACCTAGGAGTAGTATTTCAACTTCTTTGTTCGGGACATGTACACGCGCCGGTCATCTACTGCACAGGCGTGCGATCTTGGGTGTTGTGATAGCTTTGGACATTATGCTTTTGGCTAGTACTACGGACTAGTACTACTAATAAAAAATGCATTCAATACTAAACCTATTCAGATGAAGCCTTTATTTTTCTCTCACATTACTCGGACATGGTTTAATCTTGACGGTAAATCTACTGCTGGTACTAGTTTCATTCTTCCTGTGTCTCAAATATTCCAACCATACCTTCTCTAAAATGATATTCTAGCCATCATTAAATCACTACCTGTAGTGCTTAGTGACAAGCTCGATTCTTTACATATATTGAGAAACAAAAACAAGAATTAAATCCCTTTTCCCGGTAGCAACCAGTACTACTCAGAGAGTACCAACAGTAGCAATAAACTGAGGGAGAGGTCATTAGTTACACAATCATGTAGAGGTTCCAGAGGATGGAGTAGGAGTGGTAGTCCTTGGTTGGGTCGAACCAGAGGTAGATCCTCTGCTCCCGATCGCCCTTTCCACTGGAGAACATGTTCGTCTGTAGTATGTAGGGCTCGCCGGTCCTGTTCCCCAAAAACTCGAAGTCGATCTCGTCGTGCTCCGAGTTCTGTGATGACAGCTGCAATCCATCCGCCAGACAAAAAAAACCGGTCAATTCCGTTAGCGCCAACAAAAGACAGAGCAAGCATACATACTGCACAAGAACGAAAAGGAGATGCGCAATGCAGCCGTGAGAGAATATGATGCGTACGTAAAAGGCTGTGACGGTGCCGGCGGAGTCACCGCCGACGAGCTTGATTTGCATACTGAAGTGGCCGAAGAGGTAGGAGCCCCGGGTCTGGAAGCCCGTGCCGGTGGTCTTGTCTAGGGACAGCTGCACCTCCTGCCCGCCGTTCAAGTAGTGGATATGGTCATCCGCCCACGTCGGGACGTTGTTCTTCTCGAATGGCACGTCCACTGGCTTGCGGGGCGGCGCCACCGCCGTGCCGCGCAGCAGCACCGCCACCACCACGGCGAGGAGGCCCCCTGCCTTCATTTCCTCCTGCTTTGTTCCCTCCCCGTTTCACTTCTTGGCTAGTAAAGTTTTAAATAGCCGGCTATAGCCTAATTATAGCCCCGCTATAGGCTTTCGAAAGGCCTCTCGCTATGGCTATGCCGTTCATAGGCTAAATGGAGAATAGCCGCTAATAGCCAGCTATAGCCTGATTTAGCCCTAAATTAGCCTCCAATTTAGCCACTAAAGGTCATACTTTTGGTTAAGATGGTGATTGAATCGTGTTGTACTAATCATTTTTCTTTGCCGTGGCACTTGTTGATCGATCAAACAGTGTTAAGCCAGTGATGCATGAGTGAGAGAGTGAGCCAACAGCCAGGGGACGCTGCCGAGCTTACGAGGTGCAGTGCTTGTCTCGCGCGTGTCAGGTTGGCCCAGCCCCAGCGAGCGCGAGCAAATCAAGCATGGATGATTGATCGGCGAATCATGACCAAAAGCAACGCTACCGGCGCGGATCTGCTCCTTTCCAATCGAGTCGAGTTACTGCAGCTTCAGCAGCTGGATCCAACGGGTAATGCTGCTGATTAGACCGTCCCTGAGAGTAACCTGGAATGGATCGATGATGCACCAAGGCGAAAACACTTTGCTGTCAGTAACTGCAAGTACTCAATTGGTGGTAGATTTAATCAGGCATTACCGAAGAGAGTGGACAAGAGACTCTCGGTTCATGGGGAATTTTTCTCTCCTTGATAATGCTACTAGAGTGTGCAGTCAAGTTTCCACGTCCGTGGATGATGCTCGTGATGGCACGAGAGCTTTTGGTCTCATCTTGTTTTTATCTAACTGCCAAAAAGAGGGCTCCCGTGCGCTAAAAGCTTTCGCTTGCAGTGTAGGTCGGTTGTTTTACACGGCGATGCTCTGTCCCATGATAGAACGGAAATACTATAAAATGTGACGCGGCTAACGAGTGAGTATGTCGGGGCCTAGAAATTACCAACCCAAATCTACTTATGTTTTCAGCTATAGCTGCCGCACCTCGGCGACATCAAACAAGAAGGAACACAGAACCGGAGTCTTCAACATGATTAACATTGTTGGGGGATATCCCCGGATAGGGTCATGCCGGGTATAAAGACCGAGTTAGCCGAGGTATGGCAAGGTCAAAACGAATGCTGGTCGAGTTACCTCAAGGCAGGCCAAATCTCGGGGTAACCCGGACCCGGGGATGTCCACCTAACTGAGTCTCATGCGACTTAAGCCATAGGTCGGATAGATGAATCTCACTTGTATGCAGGAACAGGTGTGACCGAATCAACTACGATCCGGGTCATAGCAAGCTTTTAGGAGAAGGAAGGTATCTCGCTGGTCAAAAATAGTCTCGGTACGCACAGCGTGAGCGAAGCGCACAGGGGCAGGACCACCGAGGCGTGGCCGACAGAGGTGACGACGCCGATGTCGGCTGACGCAGGCGCCGCAGAGGCTCACGTAGCCTCTGCATTGGATGATGCGGGAGAAAAGCAACCCGGTCGGCTTACTATTTTGGGAGAAGGCATATTCCCTGGAATATGCCTCCACATATGCCCTAAGTGGAGACCTAGCCACTCCTATATAAGGGGGGCTAGGGCCTCTGTAAAAGGGGTTGGTCTCAATTGGGTAGAGCTTACTGTATTGATCTCTATAGACTAGTTTTTCCTTGGTTCCTGAGGGCAAGCTAGCGGTGAGAGTAAGAGGGTACCTTCTTCCTCCTCTCTCCAATACAGCTAGAGGAGCACTTGTAATCTGTGGAGTGAATCAAATACAAACCTTCTGTGTGAGGAATCACCTTACTATCCCTCCCTGGATTCCCCTAGTGCTATTAGTCCCCACCTTTAGCCTATCCATGGCATCTACCGTGACACCACCACGACAGTTGGCGTCCACCGTGGGGCAAGCGGCGCTAGCAGGGGTCAAGATCCGGACGGGAAACCTCATCGGCACCAGCGAACGCATCATCTCCGGGCTCGTTCAGCGGTTTGGAGCGCTGGACTTTGTCAGCGACAACGTTGGCTGCTTCGGCACGCGCCCACTTCCGTGCAACGGCCTCTTCGTCAAGCTCGGTGCGCACAAAGTCTACGTTGCTGTCGATGTGTCGTGCGTCCATCCGCGGCACGTCGTCGAGGCAGGAGAGCCACCCCTTAGCGTGGTTCACGGGGCGCGTATCATTCGCTCCCCGGACCGTGCTGAGGTGATGATGACCGCGCGGGCGCAAGCAAGGATCCAGCACCAGATCCGGAGGTAACACCTAAGGCACCGAGGAAAGGTAGAGGTCCTCCACTAGAGAGGCCTGAGAACGTACTAAGAGAAGCTATGGATAGCTTTGCAAACCCGGTAGCAGCAGTGGTAGATCCGGCTCAGGCATAGGCCGAGCTAGAGGAAACTAGGCAAAAAATTCTAGAGGGAGCGAAAAAGATAGCTGCTGCTCAGCAGTCGTTTAACATGACGCTGCGTGAGTATGCAAAGGCAAATAAAGTAGATGCTGTAAAAGTGAAGGGGAAAAATATCATGAGTGAAATGAACAAAGAGGGTGATACTAGGATTGAGGAGTCGGAGAACTATTTGTCCGTGGGGCTGCTGAAGTATAGTACCCCGGCAAAAAACCTCAGAGCAGCGGATGCGGCTGCGTCCGAGTTAGAGGGTCTAACGGGTGAAGCCCGTCAGAGACAGCAAGATAGGGTCAATGAATTGATTCGGATCGCGAACAGGCAAAATGAGGAATTGCTCAGGGCTAACCCGGAGAGAGATGGGGCCTCCAAGATCGTTCATTCGGCGATGGGTAACCCAGAGAAATCCGCTGGAGCCGCATCGTCTCCTCATGGTGGTCCTAGGAGAGAAGAGGTAGTAACCTCGGCCAGAAGAAACAAACAGATCATCCCATATGACCCGACAAGGGCAGGAAAAGCAAAAGAAGCAGAGAGAAACGATGGTCGACGAAGCGTGAGCCGAGGTGAAGCTGGCCGAGGTAACCGCGACCAAGGCAATGCCGGTCAAGGAAACGCTGTAAATGGCAATGCTGGACAGCGCAACTCGACAGGACAACCGCAACAGCGGAATATACCAAGGCAAGAGCAAAGTGCCGGCCGAGGTATGCAACAGAGAGGTGCACCGTGAGAGCAAGACCGTTATAACGATGGAGATTCGGAAATGGTGAATGCAGGATACCCAAGGTTGGACTATCATGTGATATGGTCAAGATTGGGAAGCAGGGATCTGATGCCTGATGAGGCCAGGTTGAAACTAGATCGACTGTATAGGTCAGAGCAGATCGAAAGTCAGGGTCCTCCGGGTCCTGCGTGGTTTGGACCCCGGATCATGAAGGAGCCACCGGTACCTAACTTCCAGTTACCTAGAGGCACAAAGACGTATGACGGAAGTACAAAGCTGGAGGATTGGTTGATAAACTATGCTACAACTGTGAAAATTGCGATAGGCAACTTGAGATGGGCTGTGAGATATGTACCCCAAATGTTGGAGGGGCCAGCAAGGGTATGGTTAAACAATTTGCCGCCTGGAAGTATTAACTACTGGATCGATTTTGAGGAAATGTTTATCAGCAATTTCTCAAGTACGTATCAGAGGCCAAATAGGCCACAGACCCTATCTATGTGTAAGCAGAGACCGAACGAGACAGACCGGGAGTTTCTAACCCGGTGGTGTACCGTGAGAAACTCGTGTGAGGGTGTGATAGAGTCGCAGGCCATAGCATGGTTTGCGTAGGGGTGCAGGTATGCAAGCGAGCTGTGGCAGAAGTTGCAAAGGAAAATGCCAACCACTTTGGCAGAGATGATCCGGATTGCTGATTCGTATGCTTTGGGTGATCCGACTCAACCTAGGCTCGTGTCAAACGAGTCGAATGAGGAGTACTATAAGAGAGATGGATCCGGATCATCCCGGAGGAATGATTACAGAGGTAAAAGAAGAGATGACAGACCGGATCACTGGTACAGTTTGCAACAAGTTGCAGCTGTGAATCAAGATCAGCCCGGAGCAGGGAGTAATCAACGTCAGAAAACTGGAGGGCAACAGTGGACACCAAGGAATGATGGCAAGAAAACTTGGACGCTAGAGCAGAAGAAACAGTGGCAAGAAAAGAAGGATCGTCCGAGGTATACTTATGAGTCGATGTTGGATCAGCCGTGTAAATTTCACACGCCGAATCCGAGCAACCCAGCGGGTCATACAACAAGGCAATGTGAGTGGATGCGTAAGATAGAACAAGGTGGCTCGGGGAATGCTCAGGCACCCCGGAATGATCAACCTCGGCAGGAGATACCCCGGCAGCAATTGCTCTCCGGAGCGAACACGCAACAGCTAATGTTGCCCCCCTCCGCCGAGGTATGATAACCATGAGAGAAGAGATGTAGTGCATCAAGTAGAAAACCAGCATCAGCCGGATCAGAGGTACCCCAGAAATGAGGGGAGGAATGAGTACAGGGAGCATCATCAGAGTTACTGTGTGTTTACCACTGAGGAAACCGATAGAAAGAGCTTGCAGCGCCGACATATGGAGGTCAATGCGGTAACGCCAGCAGTGACGAGGTATATGCCTTGGTCGGACCAGGAAATTACCTGGAACATCAAAGATCATCCCAAGCTTATGCCGAGTCCTGGTTCGTATGCGTTAGTGCTGGATCCGACATTCATTGGGCCTAACATCAATGTGAGGTTCTCTAAGGTACTGATTGACAATGGCAGTAGCATTAACATCATGTATCCGGATACAATGTGCAAGTTGGGTATCTCGGAGAACATGCTCCAAGCTACAAGGACAACTTTCCATGGCATTGTGCCAGGCATCTCTTGTGAGCCAGTAGGCAAGGTCCGGGTTGACATATTGTTCGGCACGAGAGATAACTGTCGAACTAAGAATTTGGAGTTTGAAGTGGTGAACTTGGAAAGTGCGTATCACGCGTTACTCGGAAGACCAGCACTGAACAAGTTCATGACAAGCTGCCACATCAGTTATCTGAAGATGAAGTTGCCCGGGCCAAACGGAGTGATTACCATTGCTGGGGATTTCTGATGTTCCATCGAGTGTGCGTCGGCCAGGTCTAACCTAGCCGAGTCACTCGTGATTGCGCAAGAGAAAAGAAAACTCTAGGAGGTGGTGGCATTGGCTCAATCCGCGCAGCAGTATATACCGGCACTGAGTAACCCGCATGGAAGTGTCTCATTTCAAGCCACGAAAGATACCAAGAAGGTGCCTGTTGATGATATGTTCCCGGAGCGCACCATAACAATTGGTGTCGGGTTAAATGATAAATAGGAAAGCGAGCTCGTCAACTTCCTCCGTGGGATATTTTTTCTTGGTCCACACAGGACTTGCAAGGTGTTCCAAGGGAGTTGGCTGAGCACTCTTTGAACGTGAGACCCGGAGCAAGGCCGGTGAAGCAACCTCTTCGCCGCTTCGCCGAAGATAGGAGAAAAGTCATTGGAGATGAAATAGCTCGGTTACTGGCAGCAGGATTTATCATGGAAGTACTTTACCCGGATTGGCTATCTAATCCGGTGTTGGTAGAGAAGAAGAAAGATGATCCGAATGTGGCAGTGGTTTGGCGCATGTGTATCGATTACACGAACCTGAACAAGGCGTGTCCAAAAGATCCATTTCCACTGCCAAGGACAGATCAAGTCATAGACTCAACTGCTGGATGTGAACTCTTGTCATTCATTGATGCATATTCTGGTTTCCACCAGATACCTCTGAATCCGGATGATCAAATAAAGACTGCATTTATCACCCCGTATGGGGCTTATTGCTATCGCACCATGCCGTTTGGTTTACGTAATGCAGGAGCAACGTACCAAAGATGTATGCAGAAATGTTTGCACGACCAAATAGGTCAAAATGTACAAGTGTATGTGGATTATGTGGTTATCAAGACCAAGGAAAGAAAAATGCTCCTTGACGATATCAGGCAGACATTCGCAAACTTAAGAAGGTTCCGGATGAAGCTTAACCCGGAAAAATGTACCTTCGGTGTCCCGGCTGGAAAATTTCTCGGATTTCTCGTATCCAGCCGAGGTATCGAAGTTAATCCAACTAAGATCCGGGCCATTGAGCAAATGGAACTGCCGAAGTGTCTTAACGATGTCTAGAAGTTTACTGGTTGCTTGGCATCGTTAAGTCGGTTTGTATGTCGGTTGGGAGAAAAGGCGTTGCCTCTCTACCAACTCATGAAAAAGTCGGATAAGTTCGTTTGGACGCCGCAGGCCAATGGAGCCTTTGCCCACTTAAAGAAGATGTTAGACACCGCACCAGTGTTAGCCTCTCCACTATCAAAGGAGCCAATGTTGCTCTACATAGCCACAACCAACCGAGTTGTAAGTGCAGTGATTGTGGTAGAGCGAGACGAAGAGGGTAAGTCGGTGCAAAGGCCAGTGTATTATCTGAGCGAGGTATTATCTGCCTCAAAGCAGAATTACCCACACTATCAAAAGGTGGCCTATGGTGTCTATATGGCAGCTAAGAAGTTGAAGCATTATTTTGAGGACCACCCCATCAAAGTAATATGTGAAGCTCCCATATCCCAGATAATGAGTAACAAGGATGCGAGTAGTAGGATTGCAAAATGGGCAATTGAGTTAGCTCCCTATGCACCACAATATGATAGAAGAGAAGCAATCAAGTCTCAGGCTGTGGCCGACTTTTTTCTGGACTGGGCCGAGGTGCAATATGAACCACCGCTACCAGATCCGAACTACTGGAGGATGCACTTTGACGGGTCAAAAACAAAAACTGGGTTAGGCGCCGGAGTGGTGCTTACCTCGCCAAAGAAGGGCCAGCTGAAATATGTGCTGCAGATCCATTTCGCGGCATCAAACAATGTCGCTGAATATGAGGCACTTGTGCATGGGCTCAAAGTGCCAAAAGAAATTGGGATACGTCGGATCCAATGCTTTGACGACTCGGATTTGGTAGTTCAGCAAGTGTCGGGGCTGTGGGACGCTCTTGATCCAAACATGGCATTATACAGATTCCATGTGCAGAAAATATCTGGTTATTTTGAGGGATGTGAATTTCGTCATGTACCCCGGGTGGAAAATGAGGCTGCCGACATGCTGTCGAAGCTCGGATCAACCCGACAAGCAATTCCACCGGGTGTAGCATTAGAGCACCTCATAAAACCATCTATCAGACCGTCCCCAGAAACCAACTCAATCTACGTCCCGGAGGATACAGAATCCGGAGCTGTGCCCATGGACGTTGACATGGGAGGTGGTGCGCGAAACCCAGGGACTGTCTCAGTAAACATGGGGACTGCCTCGCAGGACCCGGGGACTGCTTAGCGTGATCCGGTTGAAGTTATGCCAGTGGATCAGATGGAAATTGATGAGGGTGTGTTCCCTGTGCGAGCAATACCAGCTTGGGCACTGCCTATATTTCAATTCCTGAAAGATGGAACTTTACCCACTGAGGAGGTGCTATCCAGGCAAACTCAGAGGAGAACAAAGGCATACACAATCATCAATTCCGAGCTATACAAAAGGAGTGTGACCAATGTCCTCCAGCGATGTGTTGATCCGGAAGAAGGGCTCGACATACTCCGAGATATACATCAAGGGGAGTGCGGGCATCATGCCTCGTCCCGAGCTTTGGTGGCAAAGCTTTCCGGCATGGATTCTACTGGCCAAGTGCCTTAGAGCAAGCAGAAGATCTGGTGAGAAAATGCAACGTTTGTCAGAGGTATGCTACCAAGACACATGTGCCTATGTCGGAACTCAAGACCATACCAATCACATGGCCATTTGCCGTATGGTGTTTGGACATGGTTGGCCCATTCAAACCAGCAAGGGGGAATATGACTCACATTTTGGTCATGGTGGACAAATTTACAAAATGGATTGAAGTGAAGCCAATAAGAAAATGTGATGGAGCTACGGCCGTGACATTTCTCAAAGACATCATCTTGAGATACGGTTATCCTCACAGTATCATAACTGCTAATGGCACAAATTTTGCGGAAGGAGCATTTGCGCGTTTTTGCCGAGATAAGAAGATCCGGCTGGACGTTGCCTCGGTAGCCCACCCCGCATCGAATGGACAAGTGGAAAAATCCAACGGATTAGTATTATCCGGGATAAAATGCCGGCTCATTGAGCCGCTGCAAAGATCAGCGGGGTGCTGGATAGAAGAACTACCAGCGGTACTGTGGAGTTTAAGAACAACTCCGAATCGATCAATAGGCTATACACCATTTTTTCTGGTATATGGGGCAGAAGTTGTATTACCAGCCGACATAGAGCATGATTCGCCTAGGGTCACCCAATACAAAGAAGCAGAAGTGCAAGAAGCCCGGCAAAATAATGTTGATCTGCTGGAAGAAGCAAGAGAATTGGCATTGTCCAGATCCGCCATATATCAGCAAAATCTCCGACACTATCATAGCCGGAAAGTAAGCCCCCGAGTCTTCCGGGAAGGCGATCTGGTGCTCCGGTTGGTACAACGTACTGCTGGCATGCATAAATTATCCCTCCCATGGGAAGGGCCATTCATTGTGAGCAAAGCACTACACAATGATTCTTATTATCTTATCGATGCAAAGCCACAGGAAAAGAACAAGGCGGACAGGTCCGGTGAGGAATCTAAGCGTCCATGGAATGTAGCTCTACTTCGTCCTTTCTACACTTAGCAGAGAAGTGTATGTATCCGAGTCTTCTCATATGTCGGTATGTATACCGACAATGAGCTTATCAATGAAATGTTGGCACCTCGAGCAGTAACTCGGGGACTTCCTCAATAATATTTGTTGTCTTGTATTATTTGTGCGTCAGCTGGAGTAAGTTGTTCTACTTAACTCGGATTAGTAGTGTGTGAGCACCAAAAACCCAACTCTTCGACTTGCTGCTGTCCAACAAGATTTGGCTTCATGGCAAGCAAGAGAACAAGTTTGGAATTGCCTAGCACATGAAAAACGACTAAGCAAAAGAACTTAATTGAGCTGATGTTTGTTTTTCAAACTAACCTTGTATTTACTTTCAAATTTTTATGCTAAATTATTTTGAGCTAAGCCTAAAAGTTTCAAAGTATTGTGAAGACAATTTTTGAAGCTCGGATTCGTAAGTCGTAAAACCGAATCAAGGTAGACACGAGCCGAGCCAGAATATTGAACGAACGAGAAAGTGAAACTCGGGGACTACGCCCAAGTTAATCCGGTATAAAAAACTTAGTAGAAAAATATCACATGTGTACTGGATACAATTCCACCCGGCATACCGGGGATCTGATAAATTTTAAAGTTTTTCCCTCAAGGAGCAGCAGGAGGAGGAAGTTCGGCGTCATCTCCGTTGTCTTCGATGTCGGAGGCATCGCCCTCTTCATCCTCATCCGAGCCGTCTTCAACATTCTCAGCATTTTCGTCACCAGCGGCTTCCAGAAAGCTCGGTCCCTCAGTCCATTCATGAATGGGAGCATATTCGACGAGGCTATGGGCGCAAGCCTGGCGCCGAGCTAACCACTCCGGGTCACTAGTCCATTTGGATCCAGTGCGCATGCACGGTAAGAGGTTGAGGTCGATCTTCTCGTACCACGTAAGTACATAATGGATAACGGTCTCAGCTGCGGCACGTCCAGCGGACTCCCTCCAAAGGTCGAGCAGTGTCTCGATTTCCATCAACTTTTCAGCAAGAGCTGCGGTTCCCTCCGGAGTGTCTTCGGCAGGCCAAAACGTGTTGAAGATTCAAACTGCAACGTCAAGGAGATCCTTGCCATAGTTCTTGATGATTTCCAAGTGAGATGACAGGCGGACCAACAGGTCCTCCATGTCATAGGAAATGTCTTCACCGTCAAGAGCAATGGGAGTACCCCTATCTCGGCGGAAATTAGCAACAACGACGCTCGCAATGGCAGTGCCCTCTAGAAATTTGCCTGAAAACGAGATAAGAGAAGCAAGTAAAGAAAAGACATGTGAAGTAACCCGGAGAAATATGACGGATAAGGGAAAGGAACTTACGTAAAATGTGGCTATGGATCCGGGTCAATTCCTTGGTACAGTCATCGCGTCTTTTGTGGAGTTGCACAAGTTTAGTGTTCGCCGACTCAAGCTTGACGTCGGCCTCCTGGAGAAGTTCTCGGTCCTTGGCAATTTGGAGATTGAGGCGCTCGCGCTCTTCAGTATAGTCCTGGCCAGCCTTTTCAAGCTCGGATTGGTGATGCGCTTTCAATTTCTTCATCTCTGCTTTGAGCTTGGCGATCTCATCATCCTTGGTTCGGAGGAGGGCAAGCTCATCGTCTTTCTTTTTGAGCTCGGCCTGATGCTGCCCTGCTTGTTCAAGAAAATGCAGCATCATATCAAGCACGGGCACACTATCTTCTAGCGATACTGAAATAGTTTGTTAACCCGGCAAAGCCGAGGTATGAATGTTTGCCGAGCCAAGGAGAAAAGGAGATAGAAAGCAGAGCAAGGTCGTGCAAAAGTAACTTACCCTTAATCTGATCCAGATTCTTCCTCATAAGCTTGTTCTCAGCCTCCACCCCAGCTACGAAAACCAAATGATGGATTAGTTCGGTAGATGGAGATGAGGGAAAAACAGAAAAGTGTGAAGAAGAAAACTTACCCCTTTTCTCATGCTCAGCGAGATGTGCATTATGCTTTGCGAGCAGCATTTTGTGAGTGTCCAGGAGACGCTGAAACTCAGCGCTCCGGCGGTTGGTGGTCACCTGAAAAGAGTACAAAAATATAACTTAAGCCTTGTGCATATTGAAAGTGTACAAGATCCGGGCCAAGTGGAACTTAACCTGGCTCTAGGTGTGTGCATATTCGAAGTGTACAAGATCCGGGCCAAGTGGAACTTAACCCGGCTCTAGGTGTGTGCATATTTGAAGTGTACAAGATCCGGGCCAAGTGGAACTTAACCCGGCTCTAGGTGTGTGCATATTCGAAGTGTATAAGATCCGGGCCAAGTGGAACTTAACCCAGCTCTAGGTGTGTGCATATTCAAAGTGTACAAGATCCGGGCCAAGTGGAACTTAATCCGGCTCTAGGTGTGTGCATATTTGAAATTGTCAAGGAGCTACGTTAGTTTTCTAAGGAGCATCCAGCCGAGTAACAAGTTACTCCCCCGGAGGCTTGGGGACTAATGGTTATATCACTAATATCTACAACGTGCTAAGGAGAAGGGGAAGTAACGAACCTCCATCATCTGACCCGCGAGGTTAATTGCCTTAGAGGCTGTGTTCATTTGAGCGGAAAACTCGGCGGGACCGAACTTCTCCGGGAGATCGTCGTTGTAGACGAACTCCGCCTTGTTCCAGTTGTTCATGAACTCGATCAAG
The DNA here is from genome assembly GCA_916181665.1 of Avena sativa. Classification (NCBI taxonomy): domain Eukaryota; kingdom Viridiplantae; phylum Streptophyta; class Magnoliopsida; order Poales; family Poaceae; genus Avena; species Avena sativa. The sequence continues at coordinate 421,535,868 of OV702287.1, read as the reverse complement.
GTCGGAGGATATCGTTCACCGCTGAGCATGTGGGGCGCCACCAAGCCCTTGGCATGTGCTTCCCTCCTCTCAACCTGAGCAAGGGCCGGACTGGTGTGCAAAACAAGTTGCTGCACATTAGCTGGCTCGGCAGGGGCGTCCTTCGGTGCTGGAGGCTTCTTGGAAAGCATGGACACGAGAGTGCGCTGTCTAGCCTCGACGGACGCTGCCCTGGTGGCGTCAGGGGCCTTTTTGCCTCTGGGCTGCTGAGAGGAGGAAGTTGTTGCAGCAGATTTACCCTTGGGAGCTGCCTGGGTGCTTTCTCGCCGAGACTGAGAAGACTCGGACGAGGCGGAGGGGCTTGGCGTCGCTGCCATTGCTCTCGGTGCTGTTGCTGCTTTTGCTGCTGGTGCTGGTGCTGGTGCTGTTTTCTTCTTCGGAGGAGGTACTGGAGTAGACTCGGTAGTAGCTGGTTGCGGCGGAGCCGAAGTGGTGGATGCCGCTTCCTCGGTTGGGCCAGTCTCCCCCGCTCCGAGGTTGCCCCCCTCTTGACGAGGTGGGCTAGAACCCGGAGCAGCTGCTGAACCCTCCGGAATAGGGCTCAGTGGGCGTGAATCGTCGCCACGACGGGGAGAAGGGCTAAGTCAGAGCGGCGAAGCGATGCTAGATCCACTCTGGGGGACCTCAACCGCAGCCCTGCCGAATCAAATAGTGTCAGATGAAAAACTATAACAATGCAAGAGCAAGTAAATGGCAGAGGGAAAAAGAGGCTTATGCATCCGAGGTCAGGGGCTCCTTGGGCTTCCGAGCCCTTCGTGCTGGGGCCTTGGTTGCAGGCTTGGAGGCAGTCTTATCCCCGGACATCTTTCGCCTTTTGGCTGGCTGAGAAGGTCCAGAGGATGAAGTGGATGCGGCTTCCCTTTTCTTCTTCGGCGCAACCGGAATAGGATCACCCACGGCAAGGGGAGGGTCCTCATGGATCTGCCCACCGGGGTTAGCTGATGCCGGAAAAGCATAAGAAAGGGGGACACCGTCAAATGCTTCCATCACCTCAACATCCGATTCAGCTTCATCGTCGGGCCAATCTCTAATAGAAGAGAGTTTACCAGTGGGTCGCTTGGTCGCGTCGGCCATTGGGAGGAACATCTCCTGGTCCGGTTCTTCCTCGTCCGAGCTCTCCCGGTCAGGCGCACATTTGAGGGTTGGATCGGTGCCATCCTCGATAGTTTGCTAAAGGAATTGCTAAGGGAGAAAAAAGACAACAGAGTTAAAAATACAACAGCAACCGACATAAGATTTAATTCGGAGAAAGTTTGTGGCGCGAAGCTTACCACGGGAGGAAGCCTATCCCGACAATAATGCTCAATTCCCCACGTCCACTCAGAGGAGAAGTCCTTGTGGGTGGTGAAGAGGGCCTTGACCCGGCGATAGATTTCTGTGTTGCTCAGCTCGAAAGATGAGGTCCGGTTGGGGTCGCGACCCCAACTCATGTGGCACACTTTGTGAGTGCATTTCTGGAGAGGGGAGATCTAGTTGCGGACGAATGTGATCATGGCGTCCTCGTTGCACAACCCGAGCTCCTTCAGCTCTGCGAACCTTTTGTTGACCTGGTTGGCCAATACTGTGGGTTTCTTGGGGACAATGTCCCACAACTCCGGGTTAGGAGGACCCGGAGCATAGAGGCGAAGCCGGATCAGGTCTTCAGTGCCGTCATTCCGAACATAAAAGAAGGTCCGGGCCCATCCCTTGCAGGAGTCCAGCCCGGTAACCCGGGGAAAGACGGAGAGCCTCCGGGGTGAAATGGACGCAGCGCCGAACTGCGTAAGATGCTTGTCCTCCGGGTCAAGGTGGATGTTCGGAATTACGTTACGACAAAGGCCAAAGAACTGGATCCATAGCTCCTTTGTGGGCCATAATCCGGCGCAGCCTTCGATCGTGGAGGCGAAAGCAGAGAGAGATGTGATAGCATTGGCAGGAAGGTGGTGCGGCTGGAGTTCGTAGGTGTTCAACCAATCATGGAAAAAATCGCTAACTGGTAAACCGAACCCCCGCTGGAAATGCGACAGGAACGCCACATACTCACCCGGATTGGGTCAGGGGGCAAGTTCGGCGGAGGCGAGACGTGCGGTGACGCCTGCAGGGATGTGTCTGGTGCGGTAGAGCCAGTCCAGGTCATCCTGGCAGACCCAGGATCCAGCCCACGCACCGTGGTCTGGCGTCGCGACGTCCTCCTCCATCTCCTGCTCGGCAACGACAAGCTCCTCTTCTATCATCTCAAGTTCGCTGCCCTCGCTGGCGCTAGCGGCGGTGGGGGGTAGCGGCCTAGATTGACAGCGACCCGTGGCGGAGGAGGTGCGCAGCAGCGACGGTGACGTAGATGCGTGTGTAAGCAGTGCGGCGGCGGCGCTACTACTCAGACGCGGTGGCGGCAGCGCTGTCGCGGGAGAAAAAGAAGAAGAAGAACTAGAGGCAGAGGGGCGCAGAAGTGGGAAAAAACCCAAGGGGCGCACCCCTCCCCTATTTAACCACTCCATCGAGGAGGAAGTGGGATCGTGTTATGCAGATATGCCACACGGTGTGGCCGTGTATAAACCAGATGGACCAATCAGCGAAGAGCCCCACGGAAGACCATAGGGTGTAGCAGATCCCATGACGCGACGCATTGATGCAGTTAGCGAGGAGGCAGGCTAGACGTGACATGCGCTACAGTGAGAAACTGACAATTACTACAACGGTTACTGTGGCTGGGCCTTAAAATGAGGCAACCTAATGATTAGCCTCCACGTGGGAAAGCGTACGAGAGAAGAAAAGATAACCTGGATGAGATTATGGTAACCCGACCAGCAAGTGAAAACTTGAAATGTGCCAATGGAAAGTAAACCCATGAGATCCGAGATAAGAGGTAACTCAGAGAAGGAGCACACAGCTCGGTAAAATTGAACCTGCTGTGGCCTTAGCGGCTAAGGAAACTAAGACTGCACCAGCTTCGGGGACTAATGTTGGGGGATACCCCCGGGTAGGGTCACACCAGGGTATAAAGGCCGAGTTAGCCGAGGTACGGCAAGGTCAAAACGAATGCTGGCCGAGTTACCTTAAGGCAGGCCGAATCTAGGGGTAACCCAGACCCGGGGATGTCCACCTAACTGAGTCTCATCCGACTTAAGCCATAGGTCGGATAGATGAATCTCACTTGTATGCAGGGTGTGACCGGATCAACTACGATCCGGGTCATAGCAAGCTTCTAGGAGAAGGAAGGTATCTCGCTGGTCAAAAGTAGCCCCGGTACACACAGCATGAGCGAAGCGCACAGGGGCAGGACCACCGAGGCGTGGCCGACAGAGGTGACGACGCTGATGTCGGCTGATGCAGGCGCCACAGAGGCTCACGTAGCCTCTGCATGGATGACGCGGGGGAAAAGCAACCCGGTCGGCTTACTATTTTGGGAGAAGGCATATTCCCTGGAATATGCCTCCACGTATGCCCTAAGTGGAGACCTAGCCACTCCTATATAAGGGGGGCTAGGGCCTCTGTAGAAGGGGTTGGTCTCAATTGGGTAGAGCTTACTATATTGATCTCTATAGACTACTTTTTCCTTGGTTCCTCAGGGCAAGCTAGCGGTGAGAGTAAGAGGGTACCTTCTTCCTCCTCTCTCTAATACAACTCGAGGAGCACTTGTAATCTGTGGAGTGAATCAAATACAAACCTTCTGTGTGAGGAATCACCTCACTATCCCTCCCTGGATTCCCCTAGTGCTACTAGTCCCCACCTTTAGCCTATCCATGGCATCTGCCGTGACACCACCACGACAAACATATATAGCTAGATTGCTAGATCGAGCAGACATCACTGATAGTTTTGTTGTGTGAGAGATATATAAGCGGATAATCTAATTAGAAAAGTTGTGACAGAGAAATCCATATAGTGGACGCCAGATATGCTTAATCTGTAAACTAAACCTAATCTCAGATCGAAACAAGCAACTGTTAACACTTGGAACCAATGATATCAAAGGAAGTAACCCAACAGGTGGAACTAGCCACGACACTCTACTCTCTACTCTCTAGGCTGTAGGGGCGTCGTGCGGCCATGTGCTTGCACCTACGGGGCATCTCCACGGTGTCGACCCAAACGCGTGACAGAAACGGTCAGTTTCTATCCCTTTGGTCGACCCGCGGTCATTTTGGGATAGTGGTCCGGCTTGTCCAGACGACCGCGTCCAGCGGCGTGTCCCATATGTCCGCGCCTGGCCATGGGTCACATTTATTTTTTTGAAATTCAAACTAACACAATTCGCGCGTTAAATAAACTAGCAAAGTTTATACAAAATATATTACATTCAATAACATATAAAAAGGAAAAAAACTTGCCATAGCTCTAGCTACTAACGATCTCCCCGTCCCTGCCGCCATCGCTGCCCCGTCCATCTATGGATCGAGGTCGATGTACTCCGGTGGCCTCTAGAGGTGCGGTGGCGGCAGACCCGGAGTTGGCGCCGGCGTCGGTGCGGGAGGTGTCGGGTGGTCGATGACCTGGCCTGGCCATGCCGGCCGCGCGTCTGTCTCTGACGGCACGGGCGGAGCATACCACCCTGTCGCGTGTGGGGAAGACCACTCCGACACGGGCGGAGCAGCCTACCCCCGCAGCTGCTGCAGTGGGAGGGGTGGCGGTGGTAGCGGCTGCCCGGCATTGACCTGCGCCACTAGGCTGGTGAGTTGGACGGCCTCCTAGTAGCCCGGCCACATGGCGTCCTCCGCCCTCGCGCTGGCCGCGATGGCCTTCTCGAGCATGGCGTCCTCGTCGTAGCCCTGCGCCAGGACCACCTGGTACTCCGGGGGCAGGTGCATGGAGGCGGATGCGGAGGGAGACCCCTCCGCCTCGTCCTCCTCCTTGACGACGATGTCATCGTCGTCCTTGTCATCGTCGAGGTCGACATCAGAGTGGTTGATGACGCTATCGGAGGCGGCCTCGATGGCGGGGAGGTTGCGAGGGCCCAACGGGTCGAACTCGCCGCGGTAGGTGCTGAGGCGACACGCCGTGTGCTCCCAGTCGAGGAACTTCCTCTAGAAGACCAGGTTGTGGCACACCTGGTCATACTGGAAGGCCTACAGGAGCTGGCGGATGCGGCGGGTGATACGTCCATTTTATATCACTATTTTATATCATAATTTACTGTTATTCATTGATATATTTCATATTAAGAGATGATACTTATGTTATTTCATCTGTTTTTGCATGGTTGATGACTTTTGGAGCATGGACCGCTGCAGTCAGGATTCTGATGGAAAATGTGCTGTTTGGAGGCAAAATTCGCGAAGATCAGAAAATCCGGGAAAATACATGAAAAATTCTATTTTTCCAGAAGACGAAGATTGCCAGAAGGGGAAGTGGAGATGGGCCACAGGGGGCCCACACCACCCCCTGGCGCAGGCAACCCTAGGTCGCGCCAGCAGGTGGTGTGGCCACCATGGCCCACTCCAGGCTCTCCCCTCTAGCGTATATTATCCTCCCAAAACCCTAAGACTCGGGGAGCGACCACAGAAAGATTCCGCTGCCTCTGCGGGGCAGAAAACACCGAGAGAGAAAGATCTCTCTGGCAGACAGAATTCTATCAGGGGAATTCCTTCCCGGAGAGGGGAGATTGTCGCCATCAACACCACCATCAAGCTGGACTTCATCAGGATCATCATCATCATCACCACCATCATCTCCACCAGCACCATCATCACCACTCCATACCCGCTGTAACAATTGGGTTGAATCTTGCATAGTTCTTAGGGGAAACTTTCCTAGTGCTGATTACTCCTTATAGTTGATGCTATTGAGTGAACCATTGAATTATCGTTTATGTTCAGATTGTTACATATCATTATATCATCTCTGATCTTGATCCATATGATGTCTTGTGAGTAGTTCATTTTGTTCTTGAGGACATGGGAGAAGTCATGTTGTTAGTAGTAGAATTGTGTTGAGAAAGATTCAATGGTTTGATATTTAAGTTGTGGTGTATTTCTTCTAGTGGTGTCATGTGAACGTCGACTACATGACACTTCACCTTTATGGGCCTAGGGAATGCATTGTGTATTTGGCTACTAATCGTAGGGGTTGCCGGAGTGACAGAAACATGAACCCTCGTTTGGAAACCTTTGCACAAGGGACGTCAGGGTCTTAGAGTTTAAAGTTGTGGTTAGGTTTCTACCTTAATTACTTTTTTGTACTTGCGGATGCTTGCAATGGGTATAATCACAAGTATGTATTAGTCCTAGAAAGGTCGGTACATTAGCACATGTTCACCCACACAACACCTGTCAAACTAAAGAAGATTAATCAACTATATGAAGCGAAAGCACTTGACGATATTCCCGTGTGTCCTCGAGAACGTTTGGTCATCTTAAGTAATACAACTGGCTTGTCCTTTGCTAAAGAAAGGATTGGGCCACTTGCTGCATTTATTATTATTTTCTTTTATTTACTCGTACTTTATTTACCTGCATTATCAAAAACCCCTAAAAATCTGTTTGCTAAGTATTTACAGAGAATTCCTGCTCCAAGCCATTCGCCAACACCTTCTGCTCCTTGTTGGATTCGACACGCTTACTTATCGAAAATACTGCGATACACCCCCTATACTTGTGGGTCATCAAGACTATTTTCTGGCGCTGTTGCTGGGGAGTGAAGCGCTATTGGAGAGTGGAACTGGTAAAGGAAACCTCTACTGTGAGTATTGTTTATTTTTGTTAGTTGCTTTATTTTCAATATGGATAATTCGCTGAGTTTCTTATTTTATAATGCTACTACCACTGCTAAGGTAGTAGATGAACCACCACCTACTGAGAATGATACTTTTAAAATACCTACAAGAATTATTGATCATGTTATGGTATTATGTTGGAGATGGAACTGTCCATCCCAGTGATCATTTGCTCTTTATACACGAATTATGCGGGTTGTTTAAGTGTGGAGGTATTACAACAGATCAAGTCAAGAAGAAGTTATTCTCATTATCACTGAAAGGAAGAGCCGAAGAATGGTATAAGCTGTTGAAGAATGGTCAAGCTCTTGAATGGGAGGAAATAGTACCTCTCTTTTATTCAAAATTTTATCCTCCTAGTGAGATTCATAAAGATCGAAATCAAATATACAACTTTTGGCTTCTTGATGGAGAGAGTACAACTCAAGCTTGGGGGATATTGAGGTTACTAATGCTCAAATGTCCTATTCATGAGCTCCCTCACAATATTATTATCAATAACTTTTATGCAAGGCTTTCTCTTCATGATAAGGATTTATTGGATGCTTCTTGTGCTGGATCATTTACACGCATGGAATAAGAAGCTAAATGGGATCTTCTAGACCATTGATACGTTGCTAACATATCCATAATTTTTGATGTTCCATGCTTGGTTTTTATCTACTTTCTTATGTTTTGTCCATACTTTGGAGTACTTTCTATACACTTTCTTGGACTAACCTATTAACAAGATGCCACAGTGCCAGCTGCTTGTTTTCTGCTGTTTTTGGTTCTAGGAAAGCCAGAAAATGAATATTCTCAAAATTGGACGGGACAAAAGCCAAAGTCAGTTTTTCACCGAGGGGGATATGGAGCCAGAATACGATACGAAGAGGGGCCAGGGGCCGGCCACATCACGTGGCCGCGCGGCCAGGCCTGGCCCCCACCAGAGGGTGGTCTGGCCGCCTAGGGTATCCCCTTGGCCTCCCCTTTCGCCTATAAGATGCCTCCGATACAGAAAACCCTAAGTACCTGATCAAAATTCCACGAAAGAGTCTATAGCCGCCGTCATCTCCATCCCTAGATCGGAAGGGATCTGAAGCTCTTCCCAGCACCCTGCCGGAGGGTAGAATTCACCCTAGAGGCCTTCTTCATCACCATGCAAGCCTCCAGTGTGATGTGTGAGTAGTTCATCCCTGGACTACGGGTCCATGTAGTAGCTAGATGGCTGGTTCTCCTCCTTTGTGCTATGATGTTTAGATCATGTGAGCTCTGTTTATGATCAAGATCATCTATTTATAATCCTATATGTTGTGTTTGCGGGGATTCAATGGATATTGAGATGCTATTTTAGATTAATTATTGATTCTATCATGTCTTTGTTATTTGTGATCTTACATGCTTTCCGTTGTTAGTAGCTATCTTGGCCAAGTAGATGCTAGCAACTCCAAGAGTTAGTATTTATGCTCGATAGTGGGTTCATGCCTCTAGTAATCTGGTGAAGTGATAGAAATCTCTAAGGTACTATATGTGATGTTGCTACTAGGGAGAAAACAGCAATCCTTTGTTCATAGAACAATCGTATTGTTTACTTTACACACAATGCGTAATGCAATTATCTGTTGCTTGCAACTTAATACTGGAGGGGGTTCGGATGATAACCTGAAGGTGGATTATTAGTCATAGATGCAGTTGGATTACGGTCTATGTATAATGTTGTAATGCCCAATCAAATCTCAAAGGAGTCAAGATGATTAGTATATGCATGATTGCTTTTTCGATGCTTGTCAATTGCCCCACTGCAATTTGTTCACCCAACATGTCATCTATCTTAAGGAGAGCCACCACTAGTGAACTATGGACCCGGTCCTTTCTTTTACCATCAATCTACAACTGTTTACTTTCTATTTACTTTCTGCAAACTATACTTTCTTCCACACAATACGTTTAATCCTTTGTTTTCAGCAAAACCCGTGAGATTTACAACCTCACTGTAAGTTGGGGGCAAAGTTCTGTGGTTGTGTTGTGCAGGTTTCCACGTTGCTGCCGCCACCGGTAGTGCGCCCTGCCAAAGTCCAGCTAGCAACACCTTGGAGGTGTTTCCTTGCTCCTACTGGTTCGATAACCTTGGTTTCACAACTAAGGGAAAACTTGCTACTGTGCTCATCATACCTTCCTCTTGGGGTTCCCCAACGAGCTAGATATATTTTGGGCCATCAACCGTATTCAAGACAATGCTGAAGCATGGTAGAATGACAAAGGAAGAAAGTCAGGTATAAATTATGATTATGACTTTCATAATATCAGTAAAGCTTATGGTCCTGATTCTCAAGTTATTGCAAATTGCTTTAAGGCTTTTGCCTCCTATATTGAAATTCCGAAAAATGGATGGAATAGGTATCATGCACCATATAAAGATATTGTTGATTATGTTCCTGATAGGGGAACTGAATTTTGCACTATTGATCACATCTTACCTGAACCTTATATCGAGAAAATACCCTTCCCGAATAAGGTAAAGGAACATCCTATGATAACTAGTGTAATCAATAAAAGTACAAAGAGAATTGTAAAACCTGATGAACAAATAAACATTGAACCTGCTGTAGCAATTGTGAAAGACCTTGTCACTAAAAGTGTAGAAGATGGACACATTGTCTTCTGTGAGGATGCGTCTAAAATTGTCTCACATCCTAATAGAATAAAGGCTAGTGTCCCTGTGCTTTCTGTTAGAATTGGTGATCATTGGTATTATGGTATTTGTGATATTGGTGCAAGTTCAAGTGTTATTCCTTACGAGCTTTACAACAAAATTATGCATGAAATCAGTCCTTGCGAACTAGAAGAGATTGATGTTGTTATTCACCTTGATAATAGGGAGACCGTCTCTCCAATTGGTATTGTAAGAGATGTGGAAGTTCTTTGTGGTAAGATTAAATATCCTGCTGACTTTCTAGTACTTGGTTCAGCCGCTAGTCAAACCTATCCTCTCAATTTTGGTATACCTTTCTTGAGTACTTGTGGAGCCATTATAGATTGCAAAAGGGAGAAAATTTTAACCAAATTTGATGGGGAATCTTACGAGTTTAATTTTTCAAAATTTACTAAAGAACCTTGTGAAAATGAAACCCATAATGAGAATTTTAGAGTTGAGCAACTTGCTTCTATTTCTCTTGATCCTAACAATGCTTTGCAGCAATTTATGGAAGACCACGAAAGTGAAATCTTCATGGAAGAAAGAAATGATATTGACGAGATTCTCCATCATCAACCTAAGATTCTTAAGCATAACTTGCATGTGGAAGATTTGGGTACCACATTGCCACCTAAAAAGGATCCGGTCTTCAATCTAAAACCTTTACCTAACGACCTTAAGTATGCTTACATTGATGATAATAAAATATATCCTGTTATTATTAGTTCTAAACTTTCAGGGAAGGAAGAGGAAAGGTTATTGGAGGTATTGAAGAAACACCGAGGAGCTATGGGCTATACTCTGGATGATTTGAAGGGGATTTCTCCTACTATATGTCAGCATGTTATCAATATATAACCAGATGGAAAGCCAGTGGTAGAGCATCGACATCGTTTAAATCCTAAGATGAAGGAAGTGGTAAGAAACGAGGTATTAAAACTCCTTGATGCTGATATTATTTACCCTATTGCTGATAGTGAATGGGTTAGTCATGTTCATTGTGTCCCTAAAAAAGGGGGAATTACCGTTGTGCCTAATGATAATGATGAGCTTATTCCCCAAAGAATAGTAGTAGGTTATAGGATGTGCATTGATTTCAGAAAAGTTAACAAAGTTACTAAGAAAGATCATTACCCACTTCCTTTTATTGATCAAATGTTAGAAATGTTGTCTAAAAAGACCCATTTTTGTTTTCTTGATCGGTACTCTGGGTTCTCTCAAATTGCTGTTAAACAACAAGATCAAGAAAAAACTACTTTTACATGCCCTTATGGAACCTATGCTTATAGACGTATGCCTTTTGGTTTGTGTAATGCTCCTGCTTCTTTTCAAAGATGCATGTCTACTATCTTTCATGGTTTTTGTGAGGAAATTGTGGAAGTATTCATGGATGATTTTTCCGTCTATGGGACTTCTTTTGATAATTGTCTTCACAACCTTGATAATGTTTTGCAGAGATGTGAAGAAACTAATCTTGTTCTTAATTGGGAGAAATGCCACTTCATGGTTAATGAAGGGATTGTCCTTGGACATAAGATTTCTGAAAGAGGCATAGAAGTTGATAGAGCTAAAGTTGAGCCAATTGAGAAAATGCCCTGTCCAAGAGACATCAAAGGTATTCGTAGTATCCTTGGTCATGCTAGTTTCTATAGAAGGTTTATTAAAGATTTCTCTAAGATATCAAAACCCCTCACTAATCTTCTTCAAAAGGATGTAACCTTTTTTTACCATGATTGTAAGGAAGCTTTCGAAACTCTAAATAAGGCTTTAACTACTGCTCCTATTGTTCAACCACCTAACTGGAGCCTATCCTTTGAAATCACGTGTGACGCTAGTGATTTTGCTGTAGGAGATATTCTTGGGCAACGAATCGATAAAAAGTTAAATGTTATCCATTATGCTAGTAAGACTCTTGACGTTGCTCAAAAGAATTATGCTACTACCAAAAAAGAATTCTGAGCTATTGTCTTTGCTTGTGATAAGTTTAGGCCTTATATTGTTGACTCAAAAGTTACCATTCATACTGATCATGCTGCTATTAAGTACCTTATGACAAAGAAAGATGCTAAGCCTAGACTCATTAGATGGGTGCTACTCTTACAAGAGTTTAACTTACATATTATACATAGGAAAGGTGCTAAAAATCCTGTTGCTGATAATTTATCTCGATTGGAAAACATCTCTTTTGATCCTATACCTGTTAATGATAGTTTTGCAAATGAACAGTTGGCTGCAGTAGGGGTAAGCTCGCAAGGGATCCCTTGGTATGCTGATTATGCTAACTTTATTATTTCCAAGTATTTTCCTCCAACTTTTACAGCTCAGCAAAGAAGGAAGTTCTTTTACGATTTGTGACATTATTTTTGGGATGACCCACATTTATATAAAGGAGTAGATGGTATTATGCGAAGATGTGTTCCAGAATATGAACAAAAGGAGATATTGCGGAAATGTCATGGTAGTGCCTATGGAGGACATCATGCGGGAGATAGAACCGTGCAGAAGGTGCTATAATCAGGTTTTTACTGGCCTACCCTTTTTAAAGATGCAAGAAAATTTGTCTTATCATGTGATGAGTGCCAACATGTTGGGAACATTTCTAGATACAATGAGATGCCTATGAATTACTCTCTCGTTATTGAACCATTTGATTGTCCGGGATTCGACTTTATGGGTCCTTTTCCCCCTTCAAAAGGTTACACCCATATTCTTGTTGCTGTTGACCATGTTATTAAGTGGGTAGAAGCCATACCTACAAAAAGTGCTGATGAGGAAACCTCTTTAAAAATGCTTAAGGATATTATCTTTCCTAGGTTTGGAGTGCCTAGATATCTTATGATTGATGGAGGGTCTCATTTCATTCATGGTGGTTTTAGAAAGACCCTTGCTAAATATGATGTTAATCATAGAATTGCTTCAACTTATCATCCCCAAACTAGTGGGCAAAGTAGAGCTATCAAATAGAGAAATTAAATCCGTCTTGCAAAAGACTGTTAATAGATCTAGAAAAAATTGGGCTAAAAAGTTGAACGACGCTTTATGGGCTTATAGGACTGCCTACAAAAATCCTATGGGAATGTCTCATTACAAAATGGTTTATGGGAAAGCTTGCCACCTGCCTTTAGAATTAGAACACAAATCTTATTGGGAAGTGAAAGAACTTAATAGAGACTGTAAGCTTGCTGGTGAGAAAAGATTATTTGACTTAAGTTTGTTGGATGAATGGAGGAGTGAAGCATATGAGAATGCTAGACTCTTTGAGGAAAAAGTTAAAAGATGGCATGACAGGAGAATTCTTAAGAGGGAGTTCCATGTTGGTGAGAAAGTTCTATTATATAGGTCTCGTCTTAGATTTTTTACAGGGAAAATACTTGCAAAATGGGAAGGAACTTTTGTTATCGAAGAAGTATATCGTTCAGGTGCAATAAAAATTTCCTCTTTAAAAGATAACACTACACAAGTGGTGAATGGTCAGCGACTCAAGCACTATATTGCTGGAGATTCTTACAATGAAGATATCGATGCTATTCAAGTAGTAACTCCAGAAAATTTTATCAAAGACCAAGTTCAGAGACCTGTAGAGTCTGTTTTTGAATAGGTAACTGTTCTTGTAAGAAAAGTTCCGCAAAAATTCTGTCAAATTATATTTTTGGAGTTTTTATACAACAAGGAAAGCAACAAAGCGAAAGAGGGACGGAAGCGGAGCCAGGGTGGATCACACCACCCCCTGGTGCGGCCCCCTGGCCGCGCCAGCAGGTGGTGTGGCCACCCTGGACTCCGTCTCCGACCCGTTTTCTCCTAGTACCTTCCTTTCGTTGTAAAACTTCGTAATATATAATCCCCCGGATCCCCCGAGGTTTGTATATCGTGTTCTCGTCGTGTTTTTGTTTCGATCCGTTTTTGCCAGGAACTATTCTTAAAAGTTTAGAAGCACAATGGTATCCGCCAAGGATAAGGGAATCTCCAAGACCACGGGGAGGAGAAGGAGATCAAGATTGAAGATGAAGGGGAGGCAAAGAAAAGCCAGCATCCGCACACCGGCACTACCATTGCAAGCATTGGAGTATTGGCAAACCCTACCAAGATCAAAAGGACTACACGGATGTCAATTGGAGGGAAGCCTCCACGTCACTGTTTGGCTCCACGTTCACTTCCTCCACTCACCAAGAATCCCTTCCATACCCTTATCCATGAGCATCAACTCCAGAATATGCCCAAGGAGAAACTATCCTCCAATTGGGATATGCCTCGTTCTAACCATGCAGGAAAAGAAGACTTCAAGGAGGAAGAGTGGGGGAAGAATCGCAAGAGCTAGGATTCACAACCCGACATGATCATGAGCCGCATTAAGCAAAACTCGGAGTTGATTCGTACTCTCACCTTCGAGATTGAGGACTTGGGAAAATTGATCAAAAGGCTCATCGAGAGAATATCACCACCACTGAAGGAGTAATTCGTCATCAGGTTTTGGCATCCCCTTGGTTTGTTCCAAGCTTGGGGGAGTGCCGTGGTATCACATCACTATCTTCTATATTTTTACCTTTTTAGTAGAGTCATATCATGAATAGAGAAGTTATCATGTAGGATGGTTTGCATGATGGAAGTGTCCCCCCTCTCATTAGATATCTATATATCCCTTGGTGTGAGTTGCAGTTATGGAATATTAATGAGAAGTTCTATCATTTACTCTTTTGCATATCTTATATTAGTTTTCAATTTTTGTTATATGATTGATCTTGTTGTTAGTATTGGTATCACTTTGGGATCATTGAGTTAATTTAGTTGGTCTTTGGCAAACCTGGCTCGGTCAGTAGCAACACTATTTTGAGAATTGAATGAAAAAGATAAAAGTAATCTAAATAAATATAATTTCATCATCTTTCTTTCTTGATTTGCTCATAAGTCTAGTATTCTCTAGTTAAGATCTTTTGTGCTTCCAAGGAAGATTGCATGTTTGTTTTTATCACTTGTATGTTTGTTTGTTTCCTTCAATTCTTATGCTTGCTACCCAGCCTTGCTAGCCAAAAACCTGTACTGAGAGGGAATGCCTCTCGTGCATCCAATACTAAAACCAAAACCTATGCCATTTGTGTCCACCATACCTACCTATTAGCATTATTGCTATTCCAAGTAAATTCATGTTTTTATCAACCTTCCAAATTAAACTTGGTATGTGAAAATTAGTGCTTAAAGCTCTCACGAACTTGATGGCACACTTTACTTTCTTGCACTTAACAAACTTGAACCATTGTGCCCATCTATGTTGCATATATGCATGTGCTTTGTAAGTTGTAAATTAGCAGAACTATGCTGTCATGGGGAACGCTTTCAACATTGCACTGGTACTTTGTACCTAGTTGATATCATGTTCTTTTGTCTATGGATGTCGTCGATGTGAAATGAAAGGGGAGCTTGTAAGTCCATGGAGTTATGTATATGTGTTAGAGAAACGCCTGAGCCGCCGGTCTAATCCATGCCTAATCATGGTGGAAACCTGCAGCGTAACCATAATGAGCATCTACGAAGCATTCTTCTTATAAAAAAAGAGATAGAGATTGAGAAAAAGAGAAAAAGAAAAAAATGAGAAAAGAGGAAAGAAAGAAAAAGCACCATATTCCCATGGTAAATAAGAAGATTGCTGAGATGTTTGTTGTCTGCTTGCCTTGTCATTTTGATATGGGGATTCTTCCATATCATCGGGAAAGGGGTACCCTGTTGGCGGTTCTCTATGGATTATTAATGAGAAGTTCTATCATTTACTCCTTTGCATAGCTTATATTAGTTTTCAATTCGTGGTTATATGATTGATATTGTTGTTAGTATTGGTATCACTTTGGGATCATTGAGTTAATTTAGTTGGTTTTGGCAAACCTGGCTCGGTTAGTAGCAACACTATTTTTGAGAGTTGAATGAAAAAAGAAAAAATTACTCTAAAGAAAATATAATTTCATCGTCTTTCTTTCTTGATTTGCTCATAAGTCTAGTATTCTCTAGTTAAGATCTTTTGTGCTTCCAAGGAAGATTGCATGTTTGTCTTTATCATTGTATGTTTGTTTGTTTCCTTCAACTCTTGTACTTGCTACCCAGCCTTGCTAGCCAAAAACCTGTACTGAGAGGGAATTCTTCTCGTGCATCCACTCCTTTAAACCAAAACCTTTGCCATTTGTGTCCACCATACCTACCTATTAGCATTATTGCTATTCCAAGTAAATTCTTGTTTTATATACCTCCCAAATTAAACTTGTTATGTGAAAATTAGTGATTAAAGCTCTCACGAACTTAATGGCACACCTTATTTTTCTTGCACTTAATAAACTTGAACCATTGTGCTCACCTATGTTGCGTATATGTTTGCGCTTTGTAAATTGTGAGTTAGCAGAACCATGCTGTCATGGGGAACGCTTTCAACATTGCACTAGTACTTTGTACCTAGTTGATATCATGTTCTTTTGTCTATGGATGTCGTCGGTGTGAAATGAAAAGGGAGCTTGTAAGTCCATGGAGTTGTGCATGTGTGTTAGAGAAACGCCTGGGCCGCTGGTCTAATCCATGCTGACATGGTGGAAACCTATAGCGTAACCATAACGAGCATCTATGAAGCATTCTTCTTCTAAAAAAGAGTCCGATATTGAGAAAAAAGAGAAAATAAAAAAATACTATGAAAAGAGGAAAGAGAGAAAAAAGCACCATATTCCCATGGTAAATAAGAAGATTGCTGAGATGCTTGTTGTCTGCTTGCCTTGTCATTTTGATATGGGGATTCTTCCATATCATCAGGCAAGGGGTACCCCATTGGCGGTTCTCTATGATACACATATGCTTACGATGACAAGAACTTACCGGTAACTAAACTTGAGTAGCATTAGGAGCGGCCTTCGTATTCAAGGGACATGAGATTTTCAACTTGCAACTTGTCAAGCTTATCCTCATATTTGATCACTTTAACCTTAATCACCTAAAGATGCCTATGATAGGGGCAATGAGAGCTGAAAGCTAATAAGTATCATAATTTTTGGAAGCTCTTTATGAAACTTGAAATCCCTGCTTCCATCTGCGAAGGGCCTTTCTTTTACTTTTTAGTTGAGTCAGTAAACCTATTCCCTTCTATCTCAGCAAGTATTTTGAGTTGTTGTGTTTCATTCATTCATATGATGATCTATTCAATCATGTTTCTTATGATCCTTGATTTGCACATTTGCTCTTATCTTAGTGTTTATTACTTTGAAAGCTATTATTAAAAACCCGTTATGTGTGAACTCCTACAAATTGTCAACTATTCTTCGACCAAGAGCTAAGTTTGCCATTACCAACTGTTATTTAATTTATGTATCTTTATTGCGTTTCCTATACCTATTACAAGTTAAGTTATATAATAGTGAGTTGTCTTCTATTATGATTTGGGTATTGATGAATGTGATGCTTCTTGTCTGTATTATTTTATCGACTCTTCACTCCATAAACCTGAGGTCATGTTTATTTGAGCTTAGTTTTCTCTTGGGGACAAGCGAAGTCTAAGCTTGGGGGAGTTGATACGTCCATTTTGCATCACTATTCTATATCATAATTTACTATTATTCATTGATATATTTCATATTAAGAGATGATACTTATGTTATTTCATTTGTTTTTGCATGGTTGATGACTTTTGGAGCATGGACCGCTGCAGTCAGGATTCTGATGGAAAAGGTGATGTTTGGAGGCAAAATTTGCGAAGATAAGAAAATCCAGGAAAATACATGGAAAATTCTATTTTTCCAGAAGAGGAAGATTGCCAGAAGGGGAAGTGGAGATGGGCCACAGGAGGCCCATACCACCCCCTGGCGTGGGCGGCCCTAGGCCGCGCCAGCAGGTGGTGTGGCCACCCCGGCCCACTGCAGGCTATCCCCTCTGGCGTATATTATCCTCCTGAAACCCAAAGACTTTTGGAGCGACCACAGAAAGATTCAGCCGCCTCTACGGGGCGCAAAACACTGAGAGAGAAAGATCTCTCTGGCAGATAGAATTCTGCCGGGGGAATTCCTTCCCGGAGAGGGGAGATCGTCGCCATCAACACCACCATCAAGCTGGAGTTCATTGGGATCATCATTAGCACCACCATCATCTCCACCAACAGCATCATCACCACTCCATACCGCTGTAAAAATTGAGTTGAATCTTGCATAGTTCTTAGGGGAAACTTACCCGGTGTTGATTACAACTTGTAGTTGATGCTATTGAGTGAACCATTGAATTATCGTTTATGTTCAGATTGTTACATATCATTATATCATCTCTGATCTTGATTCATATGATGTCTTGTGAGTAGTTCGTTTTGTTCTTGAGGACATGGGAGAAGTCATGTTGTTAGTAGCGGAATTGTCTTGAGAAAGATTCAATGGTTTGATATTTAAATTGTGATGTATTTCTTCTAGTGGTGCCATGTGAACGTCGACTACATTAAACTTCACCTTTATGGTCCTAGGGGGATGCATTGTGTATTTGGCCACTAATCGTAGGGGTTGCCAGAGTGACAGAAACCTGAACCCCCGTTAGGAAACCGTTGCACAAGGGATGTCAGGGTCTTAGAGTTTAAAGCTATGGTTAGGTTTCTACCTTAATTACTTTCTTGTACTTGCGGATGCTTGCAATGGGTATAATCACAAGTATGTATTAGTCCTAGGAAGGTCGGTACATTACCACAGGTTCACCCACACAACACTTGTCAAACTAAAGAAGATTAATCAACTATATGAAACGAAAGCACTTGACGATATTCCCGTGTGGCCTCGAGAACGTTTGGTCATATTAAGTAATACAACCGGCTTATCCTTTGCTAAAAAAAGTATTGGGCGACTTGCTGCATTTATTATTATTGTCTTTTATTTACTCGTACTTTATTTACCTATATTATCAAAAACCCTAAAAATCTGTTTGCTAAGTATTTACAGAGAATTCCTGCTCTAAGCCATTTGCCAACACCTTCTGCTCCTCGTTGGGTTCGACACTCTTACTTATCGAAAATACTACGATACACCTCCTATACTTGTGGGTCATCAGCGTGCCATCTCCACCACCAGCACCTTGTCGTCCTTCGAGGCGGGCGGCACCGGCACCCGCGCCTGGTTGAGGTGCTAGCCCGTTGGGAGGGAACCTCTCCCATCCCTCCACCTCCGCTCGCACTACACAATGCGGAAGTACCGGCGGTCGTGGGCTTGCTCCGCATCCTCCCGGCGCTCGGCTCAGACGCTGACGAAGTCCTGCGCCCGGGGCGACGTGGCAGCACCCCCCGAACGAACGGTGGCGTGTCGCTCTGGCGGCGTCGGCCGCTCAAGCCGGATCCATCGGCTTCATGGTCATTCTTCCACTTCTTAAACCACCCCGGCTTCTTCATCGTTGGCGGAGCGGTGCTGTCGGCGGTTGCGGTGGCTAGTTCGCCGAGTGGCTCAGGTGATGGCGATGGTGAGAGGAGGGCAGGTGTGCGGCACCGACGACCATAGGCGGTAGCTTTAAAGTAGCCCCTGCCGGTGGGAGAGCACGCAGGTTCTTGCGCCTGCCGGTGGGAGAGAACTCAGGTGATGTCCCGTCCTGTCGGTATTGATGGCGAAGACTACCGCGGTTGCGTCTGATGCGGTGCCGTCGTTCAGTTTGCCGCCTCTGAATCGCTGTCGAGGCCTTTGCGTCTGAATCAGTGTCGCGATTGCGTCTGAATCGGTGCCGCTATTGCGTCTGAATCGGTGCTAGAGGGTGGGCTAGTAGTGCGCGCGGGGGAGGACACGCCTGCAGCGCGTGCTGTCCGGGCCAACCCAGTGCTCACGCAAATTAGGTACACGGATGGGTCGAGCCGGACACGTCGGTACGGATGGGTCGTGCCACTGCGGCGCCGCGCACGTCGCGCGCATCCGCGAGGACAAGTTCGGACACGCCTGGACTGGTTGGGTCTAGCCGGTGGAGATGCCCTCATGGCCACTGGCTAGGGAAGGTCCGGCCGGGCACGAGACAAATCCACGGCTCGGGCAGGTGGATCAGCAGCGAGGAAGTGGGTCTCATGCTATGATTCCCTCTCATGATATATCTACCTCGATCCTCGCGGGCAGGGGTTGCTCTATATTTTGTAGGGCCTAGTGTGAAGTAGACAAGCGTGATCCCAAAGGCTAATTTTTTTTGCAAAATTCTATCAATTTATTAATAATCATCAAGAATGGTACAAAGAGTATAAAGAGTTGTAAAAGTAATAAAAATTATAAATAGGTCGTTGAACCATCTAGTGACAACTACAAACACTAGCACAAGCAGAACGCGTGTCATCGTCCTCACCCTCCATTACCGGAGCCGGGTAAAGCTTGACGTATAATTTGTGTATATGGATATCTAGATGTATAGGCATATATGTCTAACTAGTTGGGATCGTACCGCCACATCCAGGCTGTCGCTCTTAGATGTTCATTGATCTGTAAGAAGGTGCACCATGAAGAGCACATTCGGTGTTGTTACCGGTGTTAGAGATGTAATACTGTACGTATACGATATGGTGTAGTATATCAATAGTGTACGTACCGAACTGTACATGCCATGCCAGGGGATCTTCCTGGCCTATATAAATACGCAGCTCGTACCGGACGAGGGTAGGATTCCCACCCATGAAATCTGTCATGGTATCAGAGTAACCTCTTTCATGACCTAGCACACCCTCGACCTAAAAAAACACTGCCGCCGCCGCTGCTTGCAGCCGCCGCCACGATCCAAAACCGCCGCCACCACTGTAGCTCCACGCTACTACTGCCGCCGCCCTAGACACAACCTACACCTATGATCCTACGACCTGCCATAGCCGCTACTCTTCTAGCTACCGCTGCCGCCTACAAACCTATGACCTAGAACCCTACAAGCTAAGATCGCTGCCGCCGCTACCCCAAGCCGCCGCTGCCATCCCACCCAACACCGAAACCCTAGCCATAATGAGCTCCTCTACGACAAGCGCTACCCTCGTCGATGCCCTTGGTACGCCGCCGGCGCATCCTCTAACAAGGTCCAACTTCCTCCTATGGAAGGCCCTTGTTCTTCCTGCTTTTCGTGGAGCTGATGTGATGGGTCTCCAAGATGGCACCGACAAGGCGCCGTCCAAGAGTGTGGAGTCTGAAGACAAGGAAGGGAAGCAGATCTCGATGCCAAGCCCTCCCTACGCTGCATGGATGGCACGGGACCAGCAGGTTCTTCGGTTCCTGCTGAACTCACTGACACAAGACATCCTCTCTCATGTCCTCTGCATGGACTCCACCGTCGACTAATAGGCGGGCATCAATGCCATGTTCGCCTCTGCGTCAAAGTCTAAGGTACAACACCTTCGGGGGCAACTTCACGACACCAAGAAACTCTCTATGTCTGCAGATGCCTACTTCACTAAGATGAAGGGCTTCGCCTCGGAGCTAGCAGCCCTCGGCAAGACCATTGAAGATGATAAGATCGTCAGCCACATCCTGAACAGCCTCGACAAGAACAATTACAACTCGCTCATCACTTCCGTCAACGGCACCTCCGGCACCTCGCTCGACAATCTATATGATCCGCTTTACGCCTATGACATGCGCAATGACGTGGAGTAGCCATCCGACTCCTTCTCTTCATCAGCAAATGTCGCCAAGAACGACACTCGTCCGCGCAGCTGAACCCCTCCCTCGTGCACATCCTCTCCACCACGTGATGGTGGCTATCATGACTACCGTGATCACCGCGATGATTATCGTGGCAACTGGCACCGTGATGACCGTCGTGATGATGACCACAACAACTGGCGCCATGATGACCGCCGCGATGATGACCGCAACAACTGGTGCCGCGATGAACGCCGTGATGATGACCGCGGAAACTGGTGTCGTGAATGCCGTGACGACCGACGTGATGACAGGCAGCGTGATGATCACCGCGATGGTGGTGACCTCTACCGCCATGATGGTGGTGGCCGCCGCCCCGACCGTGCTCCCATGCCCTACGTCAACACCGACTGCCATATATGCAAGATCCATGGCCATCCTGTGAGTGACTACTAGTGGCGTTATGATGATGATAGGAAGGATGACAGTGATCTTGCTGAAAAAGGTGCTAACGTTGCTGCTTTCTATGGTGTCGACACCAACTGGTACCCTGATACGGGCGCCACATCGCCAGCGAGCTAAACAAGCTCTCCACACATGACAAGTATACTAGGAACGATCGTGTCCGCACTACTGAGGGCACAGGTATGAACATTAGTCATATTGGTCATTCAATATTGCGTACTCCTCATGGTTCCTTTGACCTTAAAAATATTCTTCATGTTCGTAGTGCTACAAAAAAATTCTTTTTGTACTTTATTGAGTTTCATCCTTTCTTCTTTTTAATCAAGAACGTAAAGACCCGAAGAATCCTATTTAGAGGCCCCTGCTATGGTGGTCTCTATCCCTTGGTGCCCATGTCTCATGAGACCGCCAAGCATTCCTTCATCGCCATAAAGCCATCAACCTCCACCTGACATCGCCG
This sequence comes from Avena sativa, assembly GCA_916181665.1. Taxonomy (NCBI): domain Eukaryota; kingdom Viridiplantae; phylum Streptophyta; class Magnoliopsida; order Poales; family Poaceae; genus Avena; species Avena sativa. The sequence goes on along the minus strand of OV702287.1, from coordinate 421,513,975 downwards.
TTTAGGACATCCGTCTTTATTTATCGTTCAACAAGTTCTTAGGAGAAATAAAATAGCTTACACTCTAGAAAATACTCCCTATGTTTGTGACTCTTGTTAGTTGGCCAATAGCCACCAGTTGCCATACCCTGTATCCACCAGTGTCTCTACTGCTCCCTTGGAGTAAGTTTTTTCTGATGTATGGGGTCCCGCTCCTCTATCTGTTGGCAAACATACATACTATGTAAGCTTTATTGATGATTTTAGCAAGTTCACTTGGATCTATTTGCTTAAAAAGAGTTCTGATGTTTATCAAGCCTTTCTTAATTATCAGCAGTATGTTGAACGCAAGTTTGATAGAAAGATTGTTACTAGGCAAACTGATTGGGGATGATGAGGGTTCAACTCATCAATGCCCATTGTTATGGACTTGGGTTTTGGAGAAGGAGGGAGCGTTGGAGGCATCAGTCGGCTAGCAAACAAGCACACAAGGATGCAAGTTTTACCCAGGTTCAGGCCTTCTAGAGGTCCCTACTCCTGCTTGTCTACTCTTGGAATTAATGAAGGAATCAAAGATTACAGGGGCGCGCAGATGCAATCTAGCGAGAGTTGTGGAAACTAGGGTTGTGTGTGTCCTCCTCGCTGCCCTCTCCTAGCCTTTATATAGATAGGCTAGGTCTCGGGTAGGAGGTCGAGTCGGTTACAGTTTAGGGTTTTCCCTTTAAACTTTCTATCTTAAGCTTCTTCTTGTCTCGCAAGCAATCGAGAGTCCATGGGCCACTCGAATTCTCCATTTGGGCCTTGGCAACGCCGTGGGCTTCTGCCGTATCTGGACCGTATATACTGAACTCGAGTACCTGTAGGGTATACCCATGTCAGTAGCTCCCGAGTGTCCAGTGGAATCGTAGATTCGACTGGAGACTTTATGAAGCCTTTCGAGTGCATGACTGAGTACATTTTCGAGTGTTTAATTTGTCTCATAGGGATTGTTGATATACGTGCCTGGTTTATCCGATGCATCGGTATCAGTTAACTGCCTTAGGACAAAACAACACAATCTACTCAAACTAGAGTCCCCAGACTCGAATTCGGAAAAGTGTTGGCGTAATTCGACTCAGGCTACGGAGGTCTTACAGTAGTCGAATTCCAGTGTATAAGTGTGAACACTCGACACGTCCGTCAAGGCATGTTCATCGCACCTGCAGGCATGGATATGTTTCTGGTAGTTCATAGCTGATGCGTTGCCAGGCCTTATTCAGGTCTTATCTTCATGTTGTAAGTGTGGCATCCGAATTTTTGTCATCGCGGAGATGATTCGGTTGGCCTAGGAGATGCAGTCTATTTGTAGGGATAGTATGAGGCGGAGTCACCATAGCATTCGAGTGTGGATGTTATCAACACATAGTATGATGTACAAATAATCATAGGGTGCGCGACCAGCGCTCCCTATGGGAGTAGCCCCCGAGTGCCTGGTTGAGTCAAAGACTCAGGCGGAGACTAAAAACTTTTTGCGACTGCTATCGTCTTTTGTTGTTTGTTTCAGTCAGATTTGCTTCCGGCGCTCCCTATGGGAGAAACACATGATCCTCAATCGAATCGTAGATTCGAGTGGTGGGTATGTCCTGAATGCTCTTATCCCTGCATAAAGATAAATCGTAGGGTAAGAGACCAGTGCTCCCTATGGGAGTATCCCCCGATTGCTTGCGTGAGTCGAAGACTCGAGCAAGGACTAAAGTAGTCGAAATCTTCTACTGCTGAAATCAATGACGTCAGTGCTGACGATGTGATGACCTTGGTTGCCCACGTGAGCGGCTTTGATGGGACGTGACGTGTGGTGGGTCCCACTTTCTAACTTCGATTTGACCGGCCGTGCGTAATCTTCTTTTTTAACTGCGTCTCCTCGATTTCCGCGCGTAATGGGAATAGTGGGGGGACAGTTTGTGCTTCAGCTTCGCCACGTGTCGATAGCAATGTACGCCACACGTGTAGTAGGGTTTCTGTTGACCGTTGGATTGTGTTTGCGATGAGGTTAAGTAGTAGCACAGCTGTGGTAATTTCACCATCTGTCTTCGTTGTTCTTGCCTCCATTGCCATTGCTGCTTCTTCTCTGCTTCCCTACGCACTTTCTCGTTGTGGCACTAGACTAGCTCTGTATCTTTCTGAGCCACTTCCTCCGTTCTCACCGCCATCGAAAGATGGGAAAGAAGAAGGGAGGCGCCGCCGCTAGATCTGCCGTCGCCATTGCCACCGCCAAGAAGAAGGGCGGCCCCGCCACTATGGGCACCAGCGCTGCCGGTGCTGCGAAGAAGAAGGGCGCGGGAACCCACATCACCAACGGTGCTTGAGGTGCGTCCATCATCAAGCCTGCCGAGCTGCATCTTCATCGTCGAGATGGAGTTCTTCCCTCTGTGGAAGACGACTCGCGAGTGCCCGACGGGGAGGTAATTCCTTGCCCTCCTACTGGTTTCTAGGTGATGTTCCTTGCGTTCATCATCCGAGATCTTTCTCTGCCCCTGCATCCTTCTTCAAGGGCCTTCTTTGCTTCTACAGGCTCCAGCTGCATCAGCTGTCCCCAAATTCTATTATCCACATCTCCTGCTTCATTACCCTTTGCGAGTGCTGGCTTGGAGTTGAGCCACGATTTGGCCTCTTTAAGAGGCTTTTTAAGCTAAAGCGCCAGTCGACATCTGGTTCTATTGTCTATGACGTAGGAGACTACGGAATCCATGTTGACTCTTTCTCCACTTATTTCGATATCAAACTCACGGCGTCCGTCCAAGGGTAGAGAGACAAGTGGTTCTACATCCACGACAAGAAGGCCGACGGAGAGCACTACGGACTCGCGCCCTTCGATCCCGCAACACCGTGCAAGAGGAGGCGTTCTTGGAAGAACATAGTGATGCCTGGCGAGTCCGAGGAAACAGAAGTGTTGTACAAGCGCGTCTGTGACCTCGAGCGTCACATAGGTAAAGAAGAGGGAGGTGCTGCCCTCATTCGCACATGGTTGCGCCATTGTGTCCAGCCTCTGCAAGCCAGAGTCCACCCCATGTTCCACTGGGCTGGTGCGAATGATGCCACTCACGTATCTTCCGATGGCATTTCCGCTGGTGAAGTAGATAGGAGGATGTGATTGGTGACGAAGTATACCGCCAAGGAGGATCTTCCAGGCAAACCAGTCGTGGCTCCTTTCGACGCCTCTAACCCTCCTCCTGAGGTAGAATTGTACGACGAAGTAGCTTTCTTTGTCGATTGATGTTAAGTACTTGATGTATAATAAATTATCTTTTGAATGCACGATTGGAAGGTGTCTCCCAATTTGCCCCCTCTTCCTAAAGGCGTTATTCCTCACGAAGTGGATAAAGAGGACGAGTCAGAGTCGTCCGTCCCAATTGAAGAGGAGGAGGGAGCCCCCGAGTCTAGCGACCCGGACACTCGCAAGCGTTCCCACAGCAAGGACTCGGATGCTTCGTCGCTGTCGACACCAAAAGGCCCTTCTGTTGGTGCAGAGGAGCCAATCCCCGCCATTCTTGTGCGGTCCGTGGCTCCTCCTGCCTAGAAGAAGCTACGACTACCAAAGGAGTCGTCGGAGTCGGAGGAGCAGACCTTCGATTTTGACAAATTTGACTGGTAAATTTTTGACTTTTTCTTTTTTGAGTTGCGTTCCCTGAAGTTTCTGCTAGATGCGTTCTATAGTCAAGAGGCGTCGTCGTCTTCTCGCGACGTCCAATTTTTGAAGGAATCCGGAGTCACAGACTCCAAGGCCAAAGAGGTGGCCGAACAATCATTTTCTCCTCCATTGGCGGCCCACTCCAGGCACAATTCTTCGAGTTCCCCACATGCTAGGGAACACCAGATTGTTACCCGGACGAATGCACGGCAGTTATCTTTGGAGTCTCTGGAGGACCATATAAGCATCTCTTTGCTATGTTGGCAGTCAAATTTATACTTGGTGATGTTGTTGAACTTTTGGTTTCTTCTAATGCAGCTCATCGTGAAGGAGGCTACCCGTCTGGCGGAGCAAGTCCTGGAGATGGGTCGACAACATGCACGACTGGACAATCGCCATCACATTGTTGAAGGTTAGTATTGCCTTTGTATTTGTCTTGGTGAAGTGTCTAGATGCGATTGATGATACATCCTCTCTTGCAGTTGAGCATAACGAACTTCTGCGCCATGTCGCTTCACTTGAGAAGGCGCTTGCCGCGGCGGCGAAGAGTCGTGACGAAGGAATCGAGGCCTTGGAGGAATGGCAAAAGCACGAGGAGGACTTGCAGAAGCATGAATAAGACTTGTGTTCCTCCAATGCCGAGAGGGAGAAGTTGCTTGTGGAGAAGCTTGTCTCGATTGCTAAGTCCTTCTCAGGTATTCTTTCAGCTGAATTTTCTTTGTTTCTTGCTTCGACATCGTGGTATCGTACCAACACTTTGCTTTATGTGGATCCCGGCGGCCTGAGCTTTGATGCCCAGGCTCTTCGTCGTGACGATGCATTGGATGGTGTTGTCGACGCAGTCGAAGACCGCAGCGCTTATCTTCAAGGGACGCTGATGAAGGCCAAGAATGTGCTCAGTCACATACGCAGGGATCTAACTCCCAAGGCTGAACTGCTTGACAACCTGGAGGACCTAGCGGAATCCCTTGCTGGGGGTATTCCTATGGACTTCAGGAACTCTCAGCAGTCCGTCAGCGCCACCATGGCACTCGCAATTGTGCAAGCCCATGGCATGGTGGTGGATCCCACCGTGATTTCCAAGGCGATGCCCGACGACATGGATGGCCAACAGGTAGTGTTTGCTCCCTTCGCTACTAGATGTGGTAAATATGAGTCGCAGCTCTTCAGTACAGTCACCAAGTACTCCAAGGAGCTACAGCGAGCAAAGAATGCGGCGAAGGCTGTGGCATCAAGGGCCAGCACTAGAAAGTCTGTGGCGTCGGAGACTGCCATGGATTCGATGAGGCACCCGAAGTCCAAGTCGAAGTCGAAGAAGCTGGCTGCTCCTCAGTAGCTATCTTGTAATAGTTGTAGTTTTAACCTTTGTGTTGGAACAATGCCTTTATGGAAGTCCCAGTCGAGACTTTTGCTGAGCTTGAATGCGTATATGCCTTTTGTCAATGTATTCTTGGTCCCTTATTTTTGCTCTTGCTTGGTTTATGATAGGGCATGTCGAGTGGTCCCTCGAGTGATCCTCGTGATCCACCGCCCACTGACGAGAGCTTGGCGTAGCCACGCTCAAGGGTGGATGAGTTGTCCCTCTTTTGCGACTGCGCGATCGCGTTAAACAACTGGAACGTGAGTTGCCCATCCTCCGTGGTAGCGCGGATGTATGGAAGTCGAGGGCGGAGAAGGCTACCGCCCGTGAGCAGTATCTATTGGAGGAGGTGACGCAGCTGGGCGATCAGTTCAAGTGTTAGCTTTCTTCCCTCTTATCTTTTCTTTTAGTTAGTCGCAACAATGCCTTGTCTTCATACTTTGCCTTTTTTGCTTGGTGTAGTTGTCAGTGCTCGTCATCCGTAGGATGAGAAAGACCGGATTGCCATTCGAATGAATGACCTAAACCAGGAGCAGCTTCAGGCGAGTGGGTATTTTTGGATGGACCATGATCGTGCGATCGCACTTGTGACCCTGCAAGATCGTGCTTCTCGAGTACTCCACTTTTTGAAGAAGGCGTAGTCGTTCCTTAGGCATATCTACCAAACGATGTTTCCTCTAGACTCCGTCCCTTCAAGCCTGTTGGCTCTTCTGGCAAAGTTCCAAGATCCGAGTGCAGTTCGCGAGTGTGTGCGGCAGCAGTTAGTGGCCGGTGCCAAGGCTGCTTTGTCGCTGGTGCGACTGCATAGGCCAGATGTAGATATTGCAGCTATTGACACTGGGCCGTTGACCCCGCCGGAAGGTTCGACCTGGAACATGGTTCCACATTACCAGGCTGTTGATCACCCAGCAGAAGAAATCATCGACTTCTTCGAGGAGCAGATGAACGTTCTTCTATTGCAGCAGTAGCTTTAATTTGTATCCTACGCATAATTGTACAAGTGTTGTAAAGTTCATACGGATATGTTGGATGTAATTAATTTATATTGATATGTAAAGAGCTTGCTAGCTTATATGTTTTGTGAGTGTATTTGTACTCTACAGTTCCTTTTCGTTAGCCTGAATTATTTTATCTCAGCACCTTGCCAAACTGTCAGGTGCGTTACAACTAGGTTGGTGTTTTATCAAGGGTTCGATTGATGTTGTGTCAGCTACTCGGGATACTCCGATTTGTTCGTAGAACAAGGATGTAAAGGGTGGCGTAGCCTCCGAGTGATAAGATTGCCAGAAAAATGAGGGAAAACACAGAGTTTCGGGGCACTTAGCTTTATTTATTTGTAGAATAGTATGAGCTACAGTGTGTGGCTAGGTAGCCTGGCTGAATAGCCTTATGTGTAATGTAAAAAACGACTAGGGGTAGAAACGATGCAGCTGTGCGATGTTCCAGGGGTTGGAGTATGCGACTCCTGTCTTGAAATCTTTAAGGCGATAGGCGCCACCTAGGATTACTTCTGTAATCACGTAGGATCCCTCCCAGGGAGACTCGAGCTTGAGATGCCCTTGTTGCTTGAGTCGCAGGTCCAGGTCTCCTTCGACGAAGGATCTTGGGCGTAGCCTTCTACTGTGGTAGTTGAAGAGGCTCTGCTGGTAGATCGTTGATCTTTCCGCTGCGATTTCGCGTGCCTTGTCAAGAAGGTCGATAGATTCTTCGAGTGCAAGAGTTGACTCTTGCTCGCTGTAAGCGACCACCCGTGGGGCTTTGTAGCGTACTTCTACGGGTAGCACCGCTTCAGCGTCGTGCACCATGAAGAACGGGGTGTATCCCGTGGCGCTGTTTGGAGTTCTGTGCAAGCTCTAGAGTATGGACTGCAGCTCATCTGGCCAGCATCCGGCGGCTTGTTCGAGGGGCCGGAGGAGTCGTTTCTTGATTCCACCGTAGACGAGGTCACTGGCCTTTTCGACTTGACCGTTGGTCTGTGGGTGATCTACCGAGGCGTAGCTTATGTTGATTCTCAGGTTTTCGCAGAATTCCTGGAACTCCTTGGAGGTGAAGTTCGTCCCATTGTCCGTGATGATGCTATGTGGCACACCGAAGCGGTAGACAATGGACTCGAAGAACTTGACGACACTGGCTCCTGATTGGTTTGTCACCGGCATGGCCTCGATCCACTTGGTGAACTTGTCGACTGCGACCAAGAGGTATACGTAACCTCCTCACGAGGATTTTGGGAGATTGTCGACCATGTCGAGTCCCTATTGCGTGAAGGGACAAGCCAATGGTATTGGCCAGAGTTCCACACCAGGTGCATGCGGTTTGTCCATGAATTGTTGGCAAGCGTTGCAGCACTAGACGATGTCCTTGGCATCGTGCATGGTCGTGGGCCAGTAGAATCCAGCTCGTAGAGCTTTGGCGACGAGGGTGCGACTGCCAACATGGTGCCCATAGGTCCCTTCATGGATGTAGAGGAGGACGGCCCTTCCGTCCCCATTGGAGACGCACCGTTGGAGTACCCCTATGATGCTGCATTTGTATAGTTCACCATTGATGACGGCGAATGCTTTTGATCGCAGCGCAATGTGTCGCGCGTCAGTCGGGTCGTCAGGCAGCCTTTTGCTGAGAAGATATGTGATGTAGGGTTGAGTCCAGGATGGCTCGATCATCATGACGCCCATTGGTCCTTCGAGTCTTGTGTCGAGCTCCAGGTCGTCGAGTGCCATTGGCTCATTAGGTGGCGTAGCCCCCGAGTCCATTAATGCACTTGCTTTCTTATTTAGAGCCTTTGGCTTGATGGAGCATTTGCAGATATGCTCGAGAAATACGCTAGGTGGTATGGGGGTTCAGGTGGAGCCAATATTGGCGAGTGTGTCTGCCTCTTCGTTGCTTTTGCGGCCTACATGCCGCAGCTCACAGCCGTCGAAGTCCCCTTCGAGTGTGTCGTAGAGGTCACGATAGGCGATCATGTTGTCGCTCAGTGCGTCGCACTCGTGCATTGTTTGGTTCACCACCAGTTTGGAGTCACCGTAGATGATGAGCCTCTTGGCGCTGCAGGCTTTCGCCATATGCATCCCATGGATTAGGGCCTCATACTCAGCTTCATTGTTGGAGGCCGTGAACTGCATTCGCAGAATCTATTTTAGCTTGTCTCCCTAGGGCGATGTTACTATGACACCTGCTCCGGCCCCATCCTTTCGTTTGGACCCATCGAAGTGCATTGTCCAGAGATAGGACATATCTGGCTTTTCGGGGAGCTGGTTCTCCATTTAGTGTATGAGGAAATCAGGGAGGACTTGCGACTTGATCGCGTCGCGCTTTTCATATGTGATGTCTCGTGGAGACATCTCGATTCCCCAAAGCGCGACTCGTCCGGTGGCATCAGGGTTGTTGAGGATATACCCGATCAGGGCGTCGTTGACCACCACGATTGGGTGCTCCTAGAAGTAGTGGCGTAGTCGCCTGGCTGTCATGAAGACGCCGTACGCCAGCTTCTAGTAGTGCGGGTACTGTTGTTTTGTCAGTGTGAGCACCTCGCTGAGGTAGTAGACTGGGCGCTGGACCCCATGAACCTTGTTTTCCTCGGCTCGTTCCACCACGAGCACCGTGCTGACCACCTGGTTGGTGGCGGAGATGTAGAGCAACAGTGGCTCTTTTTCGCGAGGCATCAGCAGTACTGGCGAGGTGGACAGTAGACGTTTGAGGTCTTTGAATGCTTCTTGCCCCTCGTCTGTCCACTCAAACTTGTCGGTTTTGCGGAGAAGTTGGTAGAAGGACAATGCCTTTTTGCCCATTCGGCTGATGACTCGACTGAGCACCGCAATTCGCCCAGCTAGCTGCTGGACACCTCTTACGTTCTTTGGCTTCTCCATGGCTAGTATGGCTTTTATTTTATTCGGGTTTTCCTTGATCCCTCTCGCAGAGATGAGATATCCGAGTAGTTGCCCGGATGGTATGCTGAAGGCGCATTTGTCTGGATTGAGCTTGATCCGGTAGCGATCTAGGTTTGTGAAGGTTTCATGTAGATCGTCGATTAGCGAGGCTTCCTCTTTTGTGTTGATGACGATATCATCAACGTAGACTTGGATGTTGCGACCAAGTTGGTTCTTGAGGCAGGCCTGCATGCACCGTTGATAGGTGGCTCTTGTGTTTTTTAGCCCGAAGGGCATCGTGTTGTAGCAGAATACGCCGAAGGGCGTCGTAAATGCCGTTTTCTCTTGGTCTTCCTCCTTCATTCAAATTTGATTGTAGCCTGAGTAGGCATCGAGGAAGCAGAGGCGTTCACATCCCACGGTAGAGTCGATGATCTGGTCGATTCGCGGCAACGGGAAGTGATCCTTTGGGCAGTGCTTATTCAGGGATGTAAAGTCCACACACATCCATAGGATATCTGTGTCTTTTTTAGGCACAAGCACCGTGTTGGCAAGCCAAGTGCTTTCCTTGATCTCACGTATGAATTTGGCGTCAAGGAGTCTGTTGATCTCCATTCCGACTGCCTTTGCTCTTGGTTCAGACAGTCGCCGAATTGTCTGCTTGACTGGCCTTGCATCTGGGTTTACATTGAGTGAGTGCTCGGCGAATTCCCTAGGAACTCCTGGCATGTCCGCTGGACACCAGGCGAAGATCTCCTAGTGCTCACGGAGGAATTCGACGAGCGCGAGTTCCTATGCGAAACTCAAGTTGTTGGCGATGAGGGCCGTCTTGATCGGGTCCGTTGGGTGGACCTGGACTTTCTTCATGTGCACCAACGAGTCGAAGGACAGGTCGTGTGAACTTGGCCTGCTCAGGGGAGGCAGACTATTTTCTATCGACTCCTTTAGTCTCGCAAGTTCCTCCTGCATGCCGAAGGACTGGGATATTCTATTGAATTCCCTATCGCAGTTGTCGGACCTTTTGGAGTTACCATTGATTGTGATTACGCTATTTGGACCCGGCATCTTCATCTATAGGTAGGCGTAGTGTGGCACTGCCATGAACCTCGTGAACACGATGTGTCCGAGGATGCAGTGATATTGTGAAGGCCAGTCGACGACCTCAAAGTCAATGCGCTCTCTCCAAAAGTTTTGCGGCGTGCCGAAGATGATGTTGAGGTTGATTTTACCCAGGGGATATATGCCTTTCCCTGGGACGATGCCGTGGAACGTCGTGTCTGAAACTTCTAGACACGCCAGAGGGATCCTCATCGCACACAAGGTACTTGCGAACATGAGGTTAATACCGCTGCCGCCATCCATGAAGACGCGACTCATGTTGAAACCCCCAATCTGCACCTCGAGTACAAGGGGACAGTGGCCTGGACGAGGAACTTGGCACTGGTGGTCACGCCTATCGAAGGTGATGTAGGAGTCGCTACCACTGAGGTACTCAGTGGTGGAAGGTGGAGAGTTTATCGCCAAGTTGACTTGGTGAGTGATGGCCTTCTGCATTCGATTTGAGGGACACCCCTTTTGGATCATCCCCATGTTGCCAACAGCTCGTGGGTATGGTTCTCTACCATGATGCTGGACCGGCGCGGCTGTAGGTGGTGGTGGTACGGGCGGCGGTGGAGGAGCTCCATGTGCCACAACACCTAGGGCAGCTCCGTAGCCCCTGCTGACTGCCTTGTGGTTCATCCGAGCCAGGCCCTCGTGGTGTTTGAGAAACTCGTGGCAGTCCTTGAGAACGTGGCTAGATTTTTTCTTGCCGTCGTGCTTGTCGATGTAGAAGTGCATGTTGCACGACCCAGATAGTTTATCCTCGATGGTTGTTGCGGGTGCCTCTTCGCGAATGCGGTGCTGCCACACCTGTGTGGTTTTCCCGGAGTCGCGGTATCCACCACTGCGATAGCCGCTGTTGCGGTTGTCGGCGTAGCCGGCTGCGACCATGTTGACATTGTCGCGGTCATCATAGATGCGCATTCGCTGCTTGCCTCGACGGTCGCGTCTGCGCCCGAGGTCGTCATCATTGTTGGAGTAGTTGTGCTTTTTCATCGAATCCTCTCCGTCGGCCCAGTGATACGCAATTTCCATCAGGTGGTCGATTGTTTTGGGCTTCGAGCAGCCCAACTCCTCCCCGAGCTCTATGCGGCGAACACCGCCATTGAACGCGTCGATTGCGCGGTCTTCCGATATGTTTTTCGCGGAATTCTTGATGATTTACCACCTTTGGATGTACGAGTGTAGCGATTCGCCCGACCTTTGCTGGCAGCTCCTCAGCTCTTCGATTGATGCGGGCCTTTTGTAGGTGCCCTTGAAATTGTGCACGAAGCTGTAGACCAGCTCTTCCCAGCTGCGAATGGATCCGCGCGGGAGATTGTTGATCCATGCGCGGGCGGCGCCCTACAGCTATAGCTGTAGGCATTGCATGGCCGTGCTTCCACTCCCGCCATGTAGCTTGACGGAGGAGATATGGTCCTCGAACCAGATTTTCGGGTCCTGTAGACCGTCGAATTTTGGGTTCTCTGACGGTAGCTTGAATCCTTTAGGCATTACCTTCTATCTGATGGCCCTGCTGAAGCATCTGGCACCGTAGAGTTCAGTCTCGTCCTCTTTTGAGTTAGTCGAACGAGCACGTCTTGCCCTTGATTTGTCGATTTTGTGTTGCGTGAGGTCATCGCACGCATCGTAGTCGCGATCGTGCCGCCGTGAGCAGCGATGCGGAGACAGATCATGACTATCGTTGCTGGATGAGGGAAAGTAATAGCGTTTTGCCAGAGCCTTACCCTTCTTTGGCTCCGACGTTGGATCTTTGTCGAGGGTGGCCTCGATTAGCCCCAAGCACACGATCATAGATCAGTGCATGGCAGCTCGTGCATCTCCAGCTGGCGGCTGGTTGTTGAGGAGGTACATGGTGGCCACTATCACCGCGGCTTGCGGTGTCTTTGGGACCACGTTGCCCGCGTGTCGACTGTAATAGAGCTGAAGTCGAGGACTTTTGCAGCTTCTATGCGTTCTTGCTTGGTGAGATGGGCCATCCGAGATCGCCTCTTGTTGGCCACGTACTCATTGCCTTTGGAGGATAGCCCAGCTCGTCGAAGACTCGACTCATCCGCCGCCTTTTTACGCGCCTCGAGTTGCATGATTGCATGTAGCTGGCATCTGTATTCCTCCTTTAGTAGCCAATGGTAGCCCATCAACATGTCCTGCAGTGTGTTGGGGGGCAGAGGATTGCCTCGCAGGGCTTCTCGGCAATGGGCCCACTCGTTGTCGTTGAGTTTAATCATGACACACTCTCCTGTGTGTTTGTTGACCATGATTGGCGGTTTGACTCCCGCTCCATTGTTGACGGGCGCGCCATTGCCACCGTTGGTAGGGTCGCCATTGGGTGGATCGCCGTTGGGTGGTCCAGTGCTGTTGGGCGTGCTACCGTTGGGCGGTCCGGTGCTAGTGCCGGTACCAGCGTTTCCGTGATTGGCGGTAGTGTCGCCTGTGTTGATGACTGCACACATGAAGTGGTTAGGGAAGCTGTTGCTCCCGCAACTTTCAGATCCGGAGACGTAGACTCCATCTTCTATGGCCAGATCACCCAGATCAGATCCGCGACTACTGTCGCTGTCCATACTCCCAGCTGTTTCTGAGGTGTTGAGCTCGCTGAGGGTGCCGATTGGCAGCGGGAACCACGATGCTAGAGCAATCACGGGTGCTATTGGTTGGTCAGGCATGCGAAGCGTCCCATCTGGCCAACCTGGAAGAGGAAGCTCCCAATTTCCAGACTGATGCCATCGCCCACGGACTCGAAATCCGGGCGAGCGGCCGGCATGTGGACGGTGAAGTCGAACACGCCAAAGAGCTGGTAAATCTCCACTGTTGCAGAGTTGTAGATCGCGGTTGATAGGGCTAAGGAAGCCACGACATCAGCACTTCCAATTCCCACAGACGGCGCCAATTGACGAGGCTTTAACTCATCAATGCCCATTGTTATGGACTTGGGTTTTGGATAAGGAGGGAGCGCTGGAGGCATTAGTCAGCGAGCAAACAAGCACACAGGGACGCAAGTTTTACCCAGGTTCAGGCCTCTTAGAGGTCCCTACTCCTGCTTGTCTGCTCTTGGAATTAATGAAGGAATCGAAGATTACGGGGGTGCACAGATGCAATATGGCGAGAGTTGTGGAAACTAGGGTTGTGTGTGTCCTCCTCGCTGCCCCCTCCTAGCCTTTATATAGATAGGCTAGGTCTCGGGTAGCAGGTTGAGTCGGTTATAGTTTAGGGTTTTCCCTTTAAACTTTATATCTTAATCTTCTTCTTGTCTTGCAAGCAATCGAGAGTCCGTGGGCCACTCAAATTCTCCATTTGGGCCTTGGCAACGCCATGGGCTTCTGCCGTATTTGGACCGTATATACTGAACTCGAGTACCTGTAGGGTATACCCATGTCAGGGGAGAGTATGAAAAGCTTAATAACTTCTTTCAAAAAGTTGTCATCACACATCGTGTATCTTGTCCTCATGCTCATCAGCAAAATGGGTTAGCTGAAAGAAAACACCATCGTATAGTTGAAGTTGGTCTTGCATTACTTGGCAATGCCTCTATGCCTCTTAAATTTTGGGACGAAGCCTTTCTTATAGCAACTTTTCTCATAAATTTTCTTCCTAGCAAGGTCCTTGATTTTTCCACTCCCACTGACCACCTCCTCAATATTTCACCAAATTATGATGCTCTTAGAACTATTGGTTGCGTTTGTTGGCCAAATCTTCGTCCCTATAACAAAAGAAAATTAGCTTTCCGCTCTACACGGTGTGTTTTTCTTGGATATAGTCCTCTTCATAAGGGTGTTAAATGTCTTGATGTCTCTACGGGGCGTATCTATATTTCTCGTGATGTTGTGTTTGATGAGAATGTTTTTCCTTTCGCATCTCTTCATCCTAATGCCGGTGCCCTTCTTAAACATAAAATTCTACTCTTCCATCCAAAAATTCTTATGAGGGTGCACATATTATTGATGATCATATGCCTACTATTGTTCCTGTTACTGGTGTGTTTCAAGTTGTAGCAGCAGCCGAAGAAAATTTGGTTCCAAATAATGCAGAAAACAGGTCCCAATTGCATGTTGAAAATCCATGAGAAGATGACGAAACTAATGCTGAAAACGAGGCAGAATATCCCTCTGATGCGCCAGGCGCCGATCCCAAGGAGGATCTCGACAGCGCTGCCAATAGCGCATCCCCACACGCCGCGTCATGCGCCCCAAGATCATGTCCCGCACCTGCTCCTGGCTCGCCACGTGCTAGCCTCCCGCTAGGCACCCGTGCGTCCGCCCGCGCGCCCGCGTCGCCTGTCTCCATGCGAGCCCCGCCGGTCTCCCCGTCTCCCAACCCGGCCACCCCTATGACGCCACGTGTCACCATGCCACCTGCGCAGACGTCGCCTGCCTCTCCGCTGTCTGCCGCACAGGAATCGCCTGGCGGATCCCCTATGGCCAGCACTAGTTGGGCTGACTCTGCTACAACGACTGATGCTGATTTTTCTGCTTCTCCGGTGCCTCCTCCCTCTCCTCCTGGTGTTCGTACCAGGCTTCAGAAAGGTATACGACACCCTAAGAAATACACTGATGGTACAGTTCACTATGGCATGCTCTCTTCTACAGGAGAACCGAACAGACTCTCTGAGGCTCTTGGTGATCCTTCTTGGCGACAAGCGATGGAGGAAGTGTACAAGGCTCTGCTTGAGAACAAGACTTGGCACCTTGTTCCTTTGAGCCGAATAAAAATATAATTGATTGAAAATGGGTATACTGTATAAAGAAGAAATCAGATGGCTCCATTCATAGATATAAAGCAAGATTGGTTGCAAAATGTTCCAAACAAAGGTATGGTGTTGATTATGAATATACCTTCAGTCCCGTGGTGAAAATTGCTACTATTAGAACTGATTTGGCTTTGGCTGTCTCTCGGGGATGGAGTCTCCAGCAGCTAGATGTCAAGAATGCGTTCCTTCATGGTATTCTGGAAGAGGAAGTCTATGAAACAGCCACCAGGTTTTAAGGATCCCCATTTTCCGCGCTATGTTTGCAGACTTGTGATACGTTCAAAACATATCTACTTTCCCGAACACTTTTGCTATTGTTTTTCCTCTAAACTTGTGTGATTTGGATACAACTAACACGGACTGACGCTGTTTTCAGCAGAATTACCTTGGTGTCTAGTTTTTGTGCAGAAAATCAACTATCAGGAAAAATCCCAGAAAATATGCCAAAAATCCTATTTCACCAGAAGACTCACGAAGCCAAAAGACGAGACGGAGTAGGTCCACGAGGGGCCCACACCACCTGCCCGCGCGGGCCAGGCCAGACCGCGCCTGGGGGTGGTGTGGCCGCCTCGGCTACCCCCTCGGCCTCCCTCTTCGCCTATAAGTTGCGTCTTGACCTAAAAACCAAGGAGGGTTCGACGTTTTTCCAGAAAGAGTTCCGCTTCGCCGCCACCAACAGATTCCGCGATTCGGACCCAGAAACTCCGTTCTGGCACCCTTCCGGGACGGGGAATTGGAGGAGATCATCGCCATCATCATCACCATCGCTTCTCCATCAACCATCCATGTTTCCCCATCTATGAGTGAGTAATCCCCCGCTGTAGGCTATGGGGATGGTAGGGATTGGATGAGATCGTTCATGTAATGGCATCAGATTGTTAGGGCATGGTGGCTAGTATCTATTATTAGTGCTTTTTAACTTTGTTGCAACTTGTTATGCTTAATGCTTGTCACTAGGGCCCGAGTGCCATGATTTCAGATCTGAACATGTTATTGATTCATTATGAAAGTATTGTTTATGGTCTTACCTGCAAGTTGTATACACATATTGTTGTCTGGAACTAAAGGCCCCGAAGTGACAGCAATCGGGATAACCGGAGGGAATGGCTTTGATGTGAGGATCACATGTGTTCATGGAGTGTTAATGCTTTGCTCTGGTGCTCTATTAAAAGGATCACCTTAACTGCCAGTAGTTCCCTTGAGGCCCCGCTACAAACGGGCTGGCAGGACAAAAGATGTTGTGCAAGTTCTCATTGCGAGCACGTATTACTATATATGGAACACATGCCTAGGATTATTTAGTACTTGGATACTTTACCTTATTTATCTGCAAATGCCCTATGTCTTGATTGCCATATGAATTGTCTTGTCCATGCAATGCCCGTCCATCCATCCCTATGCCTACCGCGCTTTAATCCTACTATTTACTGCAATTGTTACTATTGTCTTTACTTTTACTACTGCCATTACTTTACTATTGCTACTACAAAACTGTTGCTACTGATAAACTGCTGTGAGCAAGATTGTTTCCAGGTGCAGCTGAATTGACAACTCAGTTGTTAAGGCTTATAAATATCCTTTGGCTCCCCTTGTGTTGAATTAATAAATTGGGTTCACTTCCCTCGAAAATACTGTGATACACCCCCTATACTTGTGGGTCATCAAGACTATTTTCTAGTGCCGTTGCCGGGGAGCATAGCTTTATTTATCAAGTTCACTTGGAATCACTATTGTTCGCTTCCATCCATCATGGGTAAGTCTCGTGTTGGCAAGGTCCCTATTTTACCATCGACTACAAGGAGAGGTACGGTTCTGAACACCTCTGTTGCTCTTGATTCACCATGTGTTATGAGTAAGCTCCTTACACCACCACATACACATGCTACACACACTGCTACTACTGCTGAATCTGAAACTTCTGATACTTATAATGTTTCTTCTATTGTGCTTGATAAAAGTGGTTCATTAGGTCCTTTCCTAGATGCTACGATTGCTAGAATTATAGCTGGCAATACTGAAACTCCTAATGAAGACACTACTACACCTGTTAGTTCACCTGAGTCTAGGGAGAGCTATGATATTGAAGACGGTTATATAGAGATGACCGATGAATTTATTAAAGAATGTCAAAACACCCATGATAGGAGTGCTATTAAGAGTCTCCTTGAGAGGCGTACTATAAAACCCAAATTGTCTCCTAATGCTAAGTTTGCTGCATCTCCCATAAACATTAAAGATAAGGATTATGATTTCTCTCTTGATCTATCTTACATAGCTATTGTTGAAGAAGAACGTTTTTGTGGGACTAAGAATGAAAGTGCGGTAGCACATATGACTGAGCTTTCTACCATGAGTGGCCTGTTTTCTGATGATATTAAGATGCGCACCTACTTTGTTGCTAAAATTTTCCCTTTTTCACTGAAAGAAGCTAAAACTTGGTTTATTAATTTACCTCCTAGATCTATTGATAGCCCTGATTGCTTGATTAGTACTTTCCTGCAGAAATATTTTCCTACTAGTGCTAGACATGCTATTTTGCAGGAACTTTTTGATTTTAAACAGGGAGAAAAGGAGGTATTCCCTGAATCATGGGAAAGGTTTTTTGCTTTGATTCATGCACAGGCTGGATGTCCATTACCTAAGAATGAGCTTCTTGATATATTTTATAATGGACTAACTGAAGAATCTAGGACATACCTAG
The DNA here is from genome assembly GCA_916181665.1 of Avena sativa. NCBI lineage: Eukaryota > Viridiplantae > Streptophyta > Magnoliopsida > Poales > Poaceae > Avena > Avena sativa. The sequence goes on along the minus strand of OV702287.1, from coordinate 421,496,557 downwards.
ATAGCTGTGCTGATTGTGTTTTCAGGAATAGGACTCCCAAGGAAGCTGAGAGCTAAAATAAGCAAGAATTATGAAGACTGGACTCCTCCTGAACCAGCTATACCTGAAACAATTATACCTGAACCACCTATACCTGCGCCTATACCAACATCAAATAAGAGGGGAGTTATTGAACTAAATGATGAAGTGATGAAGGAAGCTAAGAAATGTCTTAAGGAGAAGGGAATTAAAGCTGCATATGTGAAGAATTTACCTCCTATAGAAGAATTATGTAAGCGAATCTCCCACTCATCCACTATTGAGTTACACTCTCTCCAACGTTTTGATGAAGGTGATATCCCTTAATCTAAACCTCCTGATCAATGCTTAGAAGAATTTGATGTTTTTATTGTTAAGCAAGATAATTTTGATAAAAGGGTGCAAAACGATTTAATGGAAAACTCTAGAGCTATTTTTGAGTTAAAAGATATTATGGAAAGAACCTATAATGATGTTAAAATGCTTGTTAAACATTTTCAAATGGTTCAAACTCAAATAGATCAGCTTATTAAAGTGCAAAAAGACTTGCCAGTTAATGCTGCCAAAGAAAAACACGCTTATGAAATTAGAACTATAAGTGGTGCTACTACCTAGGATCCTCTATATCTTGAGGGGCATCCTAAAAGAATTGAGCAGGATTCTCAACAAGCTGAAAATAATGATACTACTCCTAAGAAAAGAAAAAAGAAACTATTGTAGAACCCTCTGAACCTGCTAAAGATCCTAATAGTATATCTGTCTCTGATGCTGAAACTGAAAGTGGTAATGAAGAAAATGATGTTCCTGATAAAGAAAAAGTTGAAGAAGAACCTGAAAGGCACACTAAGAATACTAAATACACTAAAGAAGATTTTGTTGCTAAGAAACATGGTAGTGAAAGAGAGCCTTGGGTCCAAAAACCTATGCCTTTCCCTGATAAGAAACACAAGTCAAAGGAAGATGAACACTATAATAAGTTTTGTGAGTGGATGAAACCTTTATTCTTGCAAATACCTTTGAATGATGCTATTAAATTGCCTCATTATTCAAAGTATATGAAGGATATTGTCTCGAATAAAAGGAAGATCCCTAATGAAGAAATTTCTACTTTGCTTGCTAATTATTCCTTTAATGGTAAAGTTCCAAAGAAACTTGGAGACCCAAGGATTCCAACTATACCTTGCTCTATTAAAAATAGTTATGTTAGAACTGCTTTGTGTGATTTGGGAGCAGGATTTAGTGTTATGCATTTTTCTCTCTATAAGAGACTTCAACTAGAAAAACTAATACCAACTGATATATCTTTGCAAATGGCTGATAAATCTACTACTATTCCTGTTGGTATATGTGAGGATGTACATGTTCAAGTGGCTCATAATTTCTTGATATTAACTGATTTTGTTGTGCTTGAAATGCCTGAAGATGATAATATGTCTATTATTCTTGGGAGACCTTTTCTTAATACTGCAGGAGCTGTTATTAATTATAATCAAGGAAAGGTGACTTTTAATGTTAATGACAAGGAGCATACTGTCTATTTCCCCAAGAAGATTGATAGGACTTATGGTTTAAATTCAATTGAACATGTTGAGGGCATTCAAGTTGGAGAAATATATTGTCCCATACCAAGAGAAAAATACGAAACTATTATGATTGGGACCATTGCTATCAAGGTTGAGGTAACATAATTATTAGTGGAATGCAAAGTTTTGTTTCATATAAAATTGTTTTGGTAACAAGACCTGATCAACCTTGTTAACAAAGGGATTTTAATGAAAAAAACAATGTTTTCACCATGATTATCTTTGCTTACATCCATTATATCCATTTTATTTTTTGGTATCGTTTAGTTTACTTTTCTGTTGTTAGTTGCTTGCATGTCAGAGTGTCTTAGAACTTCTGAAGGTTTAGCTTTGTTTTGTCATTGCATCATTCCAAAAACATCTTTCTGTTAGAAAATCATTCATCTATACCTGAAAATTGCTCAAAAATAAAGTGTCTCGAAAAATTCCAGAAAATTCATATTAAAATTTTACGTGAAAAAAGGGGCAGAGAAGTGCCTGGAGAGTACCAGGGGGACCACCAGGCATGCACACCACCTGGTGCCGCAGCCAGCCCAAGGCGCGCCTGGCCATGGTGTGGGCCACCCCTGGGCCTCCACTCACTCTCTCACTTCCCACTTCTTTCTCTCTCCCGAGAAAACATCAGTTCTTTGCTCCAAATCGCGTTCTTGCTACTCATGCCCATAATTTTTCGATCTCCTTGCTTAGCCCATCTTTGCTGCTGAAATTTGGAGCATTTGTTCTCCGGTATGTGACTCCTCCGCTTGTCCAAGTAGATTTGTGTTTAGTGGTTTATATCTTGAGTATTTTGCTGCTGTAGGTGATAGGTTATGAGAGCTTGTAAGCTTGTTCAATGCTTAGAGATATTGTTTTGATGCATGTTTAGGCCTCTTACAAGTCCCCATGAGTAGTGCCCTTCATTATATATTCACTTTGCAATCACTTGTGTAATGGATGTTTAAATTTCAGGATAGAAGAGGAATGAACATCAACTCAACCAACATGCACTGAGGGTGCCTGAGGTTATGAAGGTTCACTGAGAGGAGGAAGTTTTTCCTTCCATCTATCCATGCTTCGAATTCATGAGGGCTGCAGGAATTTTCTAGGACTTCCATACTTTAGTTGCTAATGCAGGATTGGAGCACTTTATGGAAGATGAACCTTGTCAATTTGTGAAACTAACTATGTCTGTAGTGCAGGACTTTCGATTTAGTTACTCTTTGCCTAACCCCATGGTTCACTACAAAGTTTACAATATAGCTATCGACCTTCCTCTTGATGACTTTTGTGCAGCTATTAAGGTACGGAAGTGGGAATCATGTGGAAGGATTAAAGAGCGACCTGCACCACTCATGGACTTGTATGCGGAGATTTTCCAAGGGCGTATCTTCTCGAAGGAGTGCGGGAAAATCCGTAACATTCAACTCCCGTCTATTCGCTACTTTGCTTACTTTATTGCCAAGTGTGTTCTCACTAGGAAAAGTGCTAATAAGTTATCCTCATATGATCTAGCATTTATCTCAGCTGCTTTAAAATGAGATAGGACTTATAACTTGGGTGCCTTGATAGCTTTCCATCTAGCTGCTAACCGCGAGAAAGGTGGAATTTGTGGAGGCCTCATTGCCTCTCGTTTATTAGCTTTGCATGGTTTAGTGCCTCATCATCTAGACCTCCAGTTTCCCATAGAAAGGCTTGACCTTAATTCCATGATACAGCATAAATTTGTTTCTTCTTAGGCTAATTTGAGTGATTTGTCTTATGAAATAACCTTTATCAAGGCTGGTTGGAGAAGAAGTAAGTCCGAGCGATTTGTTCTTTTGCCTGCACCTGTGATACGTTCCTAACGTATCCATAATTTTTGATGTTCCATGCTTAGTTTTATCTACTTTCTTATGTTTTGTTCTAACTTTGGCATACTTTCTATACACTTTCTTGGACTAACCTATTAATAAGAGCTACAGTGCCAGCTGCCTATTTTCTGCTGTTTTTGGTTCCAGGAAAGTCAGAAAATGAATATTCTTGGAATTGGACGGGACAAAAGCCAAAGTCAGTTTTTCACCGAGGGACACACGGAGCCAGAATATGAGACGGAGAGGGGCCAGGGGGCCGCCACACCACCTGGCCGCCGGGCCTAGCTTGGCCCACACCAGGGGGTGGTCTGGCCGCCTCCGGCACCCCCTCGGCCTCCCCTTTCGCCTATAAGATGCCTCCGATACAAAACACTAAGTACCCGACCAAAATTCCACGAAAGAGTCTGTAGCCGCCGTCATCTCCATCCCTAGATCGGAAGGGATCTGAAGCTCTTCCTGATACCCTGCTGGAGGGGAGAATTCACCGTGGAGGCCTTCTTCATCACCATGCAAGCCTCCGGTGTGATGCGTGAGTAGTTCATCCCTGGACTACGGGTCCATGTAGTAGCTATATGGCTGGTTCTCCTCCTTTGTGCTATGATGTTTAGATCATGTGAGCTCCGTTCATGATCAAGATCATCTATAGGTAATCCTACATGTTGTGTTTGCGGGGATCCGATGGATATTGAGATGCTATTTCAGATTGATTATTGATTCTATCATGTCTTTGTTATTTGTGATCTTGCATGCTTTCTGTTGTTAGTAGCTATCTTGGCCAAGTAGATGCTAGCAACTCCAAGAGTTATTATTTATGCTCGATAGTGGGTTCATGCCTCTAGTAATCTGGGGAAGTGATAGAAATCTCTAAGGTACTAGATGTGTTGTTGCTACTAGGGAGAAAACAACAATCCTTTGTTCATAGAACAATCGTGTTGTTCACTTTACACGCAATGCGTAATGCAATTATATGTTGCTTGCAACTTAATACTGGAGGGGGTTTGGATGATAACCTGAAGGTGGATTATTAGTCATAGATGCAGTTGGATTACGGTCTATGTATAATGTTGTAATACCCAATCAAGTCTCAAAGGAGTCAAGATGAGTAGTATATGCATGATTGCTTTCTCAATGTTTTTCAATTGCCCCGCTGTAATTTGTTCACCCAACATGTCATTTATCTTAAGGAGAGCCACCACTAGTGAACTATGGACCTCGGTCCTTTATTTTATCGATAATCTACAATCAACTGTTTACTACTTTCTGTTTACTTTCTGCAAACTACTACTTTCTTCCACACAATAAGTTTAATCCTTTGTTTTTAGCAAAACCGGTGAGATTGACAACCTCACTATAAGTTGGGGACAGAGTTATGTGGTTGTGGTGTGCAGGTCTCCATGTTGCTGTTGACGTTGGTAGTGCGCCCTGCCAAAGTCCAGCTAGCAACACCTTTGGGGTGTTTCCTTGCTCCTACTGGATTGATAACCTTGGTTTCATAACTGAGGGAAAACTTAGTGCTGTGCTCATCATACCTTCCTCTTGGGGTTCCCTAATAAGCTCGATATATTTTTGGCCAACAAGCAACCTGTTTTGTTTAACCTTGATACCAGGGTAGGATGGTCACTCAAGGAGGAGGAGCTTAATACGTACCTAGGAGAGCTCTCCCAACAGGAGCAGGATACTAGAAGGAAGGTTACAGATGATTCGGTCTAGCCCTCAAATGAGGGGGAGTCTTCATATCAGCTTCCTACCTATGATTGGGGAGCTTCTTCTTCCCAAGGGCCTAACCACGATCATTCTTACAATGACCTGCCTGCTTGGAATCCTCACCCTCGTTGGGGTTGATACCCACTTAGGCCAAAAGCCTAAGCTTGGGGGGAGGTATACCGACATCACCCTCATCTCCATATCACGTTTCATCGGTACTTTGTATGCCCATGTTTCGTTCTCTTTTTAGTTTTCGTTCTTTCTTTACTTTTGCTTTCTAAAAACACAAAAAGACCAAAACTATTTCTATCGTTTCTCTTTGTTTGCTTCTTCTTTTTGCCTTGGTTTGCTTCTTCCTTTTGGCTTTGTCTTAATTATTCGAAAAACCCAAAAAGGTTTTGCTTTGCTTCTTCTTCTTCCTTTTGGTTCTTTCTTTTAAAAATCAAAAACACCAAAAATATTTGTTGTTCTGCTTTGGTTTGGTGAAGTTTGTTGCAGGGTTCAGCAGTCCTCAGTGGAATTTGGTTTCATGTTATTATTCAAGCCACACAAGTGAAAGGCAATAATGAGGATTGATGACAACTTGAGGTGTGGTAAGAGGCTGGTAACGAACTCTATTTGTTTTCCTTTTTTACATATACTCATCATTGTGGGCATACTTAGTCTGTTCATGTAGGGTGTATGTTATTTATGGATTCTTAGTAGTTCTTGCTTTCTTATGATTAGCTCCAGCTCGCTAATAGTTTGTAGCTTGTCATATGAATGTTTGCTTACATTGCTCTATTCATAACTTAGTATGACACTATGGTATCCCCCTCTGAATGTTTCATTTGAATTGACTTGGCACATGCTCATGCATGCATATGACTGAAACAATAATCAGTTAAGCCTCAATGAGTTATTTTGCCTCAGGGGTCTTGAATCACTTTCATGCCATGATTAGTCCTGTTTTGTTGCAAGCATGATTATGACAGTTATTGCTCTCTCGTTTTTCGCTCCCTTACTATTGCTATCCTTCACTTGCACTGAGTATAAGATTTACTCGTGTTTCCAACTCCCTAAAACCAATATTGCCAAAAGTGTCCACCATACCAACCTATTAGCATCATTTGCTATTCCGTGCATATTTTGTATGCCTTGTTTTCTTCCGAATAAAATGTTTTCTTGTTATGAGAAAGTTAGTTAGTAAATCTCCCACGAACTTGATGGCACACTTTACTTTCTTGCACTTAATAATCTTGAACCATTGCGTCCATCTTTGTTGCGTATATACTTGTGCTTTATAAGTTAAAGTTAGCAGAACCATGTATCATGGGGACGCTTTCAACATTGCACTGTTACTTTGTACCTCGTTGATATCATGATTCTTTTGTTTATGGATCCCGGCGGTGTGAAATAAAAGGGGAACTTGTAAGATCATGGAGTTTGTATATGTGTTAGAGAAACGCTTGGACCGCTAGCCTAAGCCATGCCTAATCATGGTGGAAACTTGCAACATAACCATAATGATCATTCTATGAAGCATCCTCAATAAAAACCTATGCAAATAGCAAATAAAAAGATCGCTGAGATGCTCATTGTCTGCTTGCCTTGTCATTTTGATTATGGGATAGCTCATGTATCATGTGGAAGGGGTACCCCGTTGGCGGTTCTCTATGATACATATGTACTTACAATGACAAGAGCTTACTTGTGACTGAAGTTGAGTAGCATGAGGTTCGGTACTCGTAAGTAAGGGGCATGAGAATTTAACTTATAACTTGTCAAGCATATCCTCTTAGTTGTGTCACTTTAACCTTAACCATTTAAAGATGCTTATGATAGGGGCAATGAGAGCTCAAAGCTAATGAGTACCATACTTTCAGCATTTGGAAGCCTTTCAAACTTTTCAAAACCTTTTTCATTTCCTTGTTGAGTCACCACCCATTCTATGAGCACTTTCCTAAGAGCATAGTTGTCATTCTTAGTGTAATGTGCTTGTCTCAAAACTAGATTAATTGTGTTATGACTTTGATGCTTGTATCTTTGATATCTTTACTTCTAGTCTTCACTTGAACTTTAGAGGTGCCTTGGCATTTATGTTTTCTCTACAATCAAAGGCAAGCGAGATACCACTCTATCATACATTTTTATGAGCATTGCAATGTTGCTTATGTTTATGTTTCATGCTACTTATTATTTTTGAGTTGGAATCTCCTCATAGCTTGTAATGACTACTAAGTAAACTTAGTTGCTTACTCTTTATTATGAATTGCATGAGTAGTTGACCATATGCTGAGAATATATACATCTTATGAAGCAAATGTGTTCGTGAAAGTTTCTTTTATCGCACTCAGTTTTCAACTGAATTGCTTGAGGACAAGCAATAAGCCAAGCTTGGGGGAAGTTGATACGTCCAAAACGTATCTACTTTCTCGAACACTTTTGCTATTGTTTTTCCTCTAAATTTGTGTGATCTGGATACAACTAACACGGACTGACATTGTTTTCAGCAGAATTACCTTGGTGTCTAGTTTTTGTGCAGAAAATCAACTATCAGGAAAAATCCCGGAAAATATGCCAAAAATCCTATTTCACCAGAAGACTCACGGAGCCAAAAGACGAGACGGAGTAGGGCCACGAGGGGCCCACACCACCTGCCCGTGCGGGCCAGGCCAGACCGCGCCTGGGGGTGGTGTGGCCGCCTCGGCTACCCCCTCGACCTCCCTCTTCGCCTATAAGTTGCCTCTTGATCTAAAAACCAAGGGGGGTCGACGTTTTTCCATAAAAAAGTTCCGCTTCGCCGCCACCACCAGATTCCACGATTCGGACCCAGAAACTCTGTTCTGGCACCCTGTCGGGACGAGGAATTGGTGGACATCATCGCCATCATCATCACCATCGCTTCTCCATCGACCATCCATGTTTCCCCCATCTATGAGTGAGTAATCCCCCGATGTAGGCTATGGGGATGGTAGGGATTGGATGAGATCATTGATGTAATGGCATCAGATTGTTAGGGCATGGTGCCTAGTATCTATTATTAGTGTGTTTTGACTTTGTTGTAACTTGTTATGCTTAATGCTTGTCACTAGGGCCCAAGTGCCATGATTTCAGATCTGAACATGTTATTGATTCATTATGATAGTATTGTTTATGGTCTTACCTGCAAGTTGTATACACATATTGTTGTCCAAAACCAAAGGCCCCGAAGTGACAGCAATCGAGATAACCGGAGGGAATGGCTTTCATGTGAGGATCACATGTATTCACGTAGCGTTAATGCTTTGCTCCCATGCTCTATTAAAAGGAGCACCTTAATTGCTAGTAGTTCCCTTGAGGCCCTGCTGCAAACAGGCTGGCAGGAAAAAAGATGTTGTGCAAGATCTCATTGCAAGCACGTATGACTATATATAGAACACATGCCTAGGATTACTTAATACTTGGATACTTTACCTTATTTATCTGTAAATGCCCTATGTCTTGATTGCCATATGAATTGTCTTCACCATGCAATGCCCGTCCATCCATCCCTATGCCTACCACGCTTTAATCCTACTGATTACTACAATTGTTACTACTGTCTTTAATTTTACTACTGCCACTACTTTACTATTGCTACTACAAAACTGTTGCTATTGATAAACTGTTGTGAGCAAGATTGTTTCCAGGTGCAGCTGAATTGACAACTCAGTTGTTAAGGCTTATAAATATTCTTTGGCTCCCCTTGTATCGAATCAATAAATTGGGTTTCACTTCCCTAGAAAATACTGCGATACATCCCCTATACTTGTGGGTCATGAACTTGACAAGGTTCTTTATGGTTTAAAACAGGCTCCACGTGCATGGTATTCCAGGTTGAGTCTCAAATTGTGTGATCTTGGGTTCTCACCATCCAAGGCTGATAGCTCACTGTTCCTTTTTATAAGACAGGTATCACTATATTTTTTCTGATTTATGTTGATGACATCATAGTTATAAGCTCCTCAGATCATGCTATTTCTGCTGTTCTTCGAGATCTCAATAAGAATTTTGCAATCAAAGATTTAGGTGATCTTCATTATTTTCATGGTATGGAAGTAAAAAAGGTACACAATGGCTTACTCTTGACCCAGGAAAAATATACCACAGATATACTTGACAGAGTTGGTATGCACAACTTCAAGGCTGCGCCAACACCTCTGTCCTCTTCAGAGTTGTTGTCTCTCACAGATGGTACTTCTCTTAGCCCTGGTGATATTACTCAGTATAGGAGCATTGTTGGAGCTTTACAGTACTTAAGTCTCACACGACCAGACTTAGCATTTTCTGTTAACAAGGTCTGTCAGTATCTTCATGCTCCAACTACAGAATATTGGATAGCTGTAAAATGTATACTAAGATATGTGAAGGACACATTGAAACTTGGCATCACATTCACCAAATCTTCATCCACGTTTCTAAGTGATTTTTCAGATGCAGATTGGGCAGGATCCCTTGATGATCGGTGGTCCACATGTGGTTTTACTGTCTTTGTTGGACCAAATTTGGTTTCATGGAGTGCTAGAAAACAAGCTACGGTGTCTCGATTCAGTACTGAGGCTGAATATAAGGCGTTTGCTAATGCCAAGGCTGAACTCATTTGGGTTGAATCTCTTCTCTTGGAACTTGGAGTAAAACTGAAGGACAAACTAAGTCTCTGGTGTGATAATTTAGGTGCTACTTATCTGTCAGTAAATCCTGTGTTTCCTGCTCGTACCAAGTATATTGAGATAGATTTTTATTTTGTTAGAGAAAGAGTTGCTAGTAATAGCTTAGCTATTCGTTTTGTTTCTAGTAAGGATCAAGTTATAGATGGCTTCACAAAGGCTCTACCTGTAAAGTTGTTGATGAGTACTCTCAACCTTTCTATAGAATGAGATTAAGGGAGGCTGTTGGAGATGTAATACTGTATGTATATGATATGTTGTAGTGCACTAATCCTATACGTATCCAACTGTACACGCTATGCCAGGGACTCATCCTGGCATATATAAACACGTAGGTCGTACTGGACGAGGGTACGATTCCTGTCCATGAAATCTGTGAACCGGTAGCCTGGGTTATGGGGTTTGAACTGCTGTTAATTGTTGTTGATGTTGTTCACTAATTAAAAATGTCTTAGTATATACTCAATCACACTGGTGCACTTAGGTTGCCAGGTAAATCTTATAATTTTTTAGTTGCATCGCCTTGGGAAACTGAACTGTAGGCAGGGCTCCTTATTTATCCATTCCCCGAAGTAAATTGATAGCAGTTTATGCAGCTTAGTGTGTGATAGAGTTGAAAACTAAGTGTCAAGTTTAGGAAAATAGCCGCAGAGGAGTACTCTTACCTAAAACATAACGCTCAGCAGGATAAACTATATGATTTGTAGATATAACTGGTGCACTAGCATATTCATAGCTTCTAGTTATCCCGTGCAGGAACTCAGATTTATCAACGAACCGAGTGTATCATTTTAGAAGTAAGGGCATCTCCACCGGGTCTACCCAACCCATCCGAGCGCGTCTGAACTCGTCCGAACGGACGGGTAGATCGCTGCGCGGTGACCCAGCGATCCGACCCATTCGGACAAACACGGACAGACCGACTCATCCGTGCATCTAATTTAGGCAACGCTTGGGTCGTCCTGGATAGCTCGCTCGTCCTCCGGGTGTCCGCCAGTCGGCCGCTCGGGCCCATATATAAGTGAAACATTACTAGATAAACTTGCTTTCATTTAGATTAGGCCCTGCCCATTAAAAAAGGCGCATGTTTGGACAAAATTTAAAAAAAAATGAAAGAAGGGGGTGCTGCTACTACTGCTGGATGAGGCTGTCCCTACGGCTACTCGCTGCCATTGTCGTGGCCGTCGTTGTCGCGGCCACCTCTGCCATTGCCACCGCTGCCGTTGGCCCCATCGATCACCGCCCGAGCCGCCCAGATGGCCTTCTGCTAGACGCGCTCGTGGTAACTCTCGCGCGCTTGGCTACGAGCCACCGTCTTTCCCTTCGCCTTCTTGCGGTCCTCCGTCGCCCGGCCCGCCAGGGTCTTCTCCATCTCGGCTACCCAGTGGACCTTCACCTCCTGGTCGGCCAGCTCCTTCGCTGCCACGACCGCGGGGATCAACTCCACCTCTGCCTCCGGCTGCTCCACCTCCTACACCTCCGTGTCATCCCCCTAATGGGAGCCCACACGGCACTGGCCACGCGCAGCTCCTCCGCCGTGGCGTCGGCTGCGTGCTCGGCATCCTCGACCGCCTTGTGCACCTCAGCGGCATGGCAAAGCTCACGGACGGTGACCTTGGCAGCCTCCTTGGCCACCGCCTCCAATGTGGTCATGGCCGCCTCGTGGCAAATCTCGCGGAGGGCTGGTGATGCGGCCTCCTTGGCCACTGCCTCCTTGGCAGCGACGTGGTGAATCTCGCGCACCGCCCATTGGGCGGCCACCAACGAGGCCGCCTCCACCACCTGCTCTAGCACCGCTTGGGCCACACAGCCCTCCTCCTCGAAGGCCACCGCCTACGCCTCTGCCATGCACTAGGATAGCACCGTGGCCTGGAGGTCAACAGCGTTGATGTCGGCCCACGGGAAGCGGCTATAGCACATCTTCCTGATCTTGGTTCAGTTGTCAATCTTGCGGTGAGGCATGGCTACTGGTGGTTTTTTTTGTGGTGACTCTTGCTTGGGCTAGTTGTCTCCGCCGCGTCGGCGGCCGTATTTTATAGGCCGCGGTGAAGGCGGGAAACGGCTCGGGAGGTGCGGATGGGAAATGAAAAGCTACAATGGCGAGCAACGTCGTCCGCGTGGGAAGCCGACGGCGCTGATAGACGATGTCGTGTCGCCATTAACGTCACATCACCGAGGGTGTCAAGCGGTGACGATGGGGAAGACGGACAAAGGGTCGGGCCGTTGGGCGCGGCTGACTAGACATGCCGGACCGCGACCCAAAAACGATCACGACCTGACCCAAACGGACAAAAATGGCCTGTTTTGGTCACGCGTTTGGGTTGGCCTGGTGGAAATGCCCTAATAGTATAGATGCATCTCCCGTAAGGAAACATGCTGGCACTTGACCTTGAGGTCTTTTGAAACCAAAAACTGGTACATGGTACCATGAATGTTCAAGATCTCTTCCTCATAGCAAGATCGAGAGCTCGCAATGCTTCTCTATAGTTGGGAAAAGGTAGAATAATTTAATCGTGTGTAGACATGTACACTTTAATACCATCACATGGAAATTATGCAGTAGGTTAATTAGTTTTATCCAACGAGCAGAAAACAGAATAGAAGTCAAAACATGGTGACCTAGACACATTCTTTGAACAATGATAGATAAAAAAACTATTTTCAGGGAGAGCGGGGGAAGGTAAATACACATCCACATTTCAATTTCAAGTAATAGGAAATTGTTGGGTATCCTCCTCATATCACTACAAGAAAAGTTGGCTTTTACAACAGACGATTTTCGTGGTTGAAGGCCCGTTTTTTGTGGCTAAAAAGTCTTCGACGGATGGCCGTCATGGTAAAAGCCCCGTCACAAAAGAATCTACCACGGTTTTTTTCCTGACTGTGGCGGATCGCAACCTTCAGCCACGAAAACTTGTTCCATCGTAGATCTGTTCGCCAGCCGCGTTGACTGCTGACGTCATGCAAACTACCACGTGGCAGCCGCCTTTAGCTGCCAGTTACCGCCGTTAATAGCCATAGAAACCGTGGCAGAAGCCAGGCCTAGCCAAGGCCTGCTAAATTTAACCGGGCCAGCCCATTAGGGGAACCCAATAATAAAATGGCACGTTACTGTTTTGTCCTGCACTGTTTGAAGTGGGCCCAAAGTTGCAGCTGCAGTTACCCGCGAACTTTTAGGCCCAATACTGTTTCGGCCTAAAGAAGGCCCATGATGGTCCAACACTCTATGGCCCATTAGCAGCATGCGCCAAGTTGCTCCTGTACATTTAAGGCCCGCGGGCGGCCCATCACTATTTATCGCAGCCTATCGTGGGTGGCCTACTGACGGCCCTTGTCTGAGATGGCCCGTTACTATTCAGACATGTTACTTCCCTGGCCTTTCATTGTTCCGGACTTTACCTGTTCAGGCCCACAAGCGGCCTTTTACTGTTCTAGTCTGGTAAATGTGTTGGCCTGTTACTTCCCTCGCCTGAAAATTTCTCGGGCCATTACTATTCTGGCTTGTCACTATTCTGGCATTTCACTATTGCGGCCCTTTACTGTTGCGACCGGCTACTGTTTTGGTCTGTTACTGTTCTGGGATTTCACGGTTTCTTGCATGTTACTGCGATAGGCTGTTTCTGTTACGGCATGCTACTGTTAAGGCATTTTACTGTTCAGGACTGTTATAGTTATGGCCTATTACAGTTATGACCTGTTACTCTTACGGCATGTTACTGTTACGTCCAGTTACAACTTGTAGGTCGTCCCATTATGTTTACGACCTTTTACAGTTTTAGCTTTTTCTGAAGCCCATGCCAATATCATAAAATGTTTATATAATCTAGCATTTTTTACTGTTCATCATCGGTCGAATACACGACGGGCCAATAACAAAGCACGGTAATGTTCCCTAATCGACCTGCCTGTCGTAGTTACCGTAACGACTACCGCATATGTGGATGGCGTCAACTAAATGCATACATGGCCTACGCGAGTTATCTAGATATTACATCAGCTGCAAACTTCTTAAAATTATTATATATTATCAAATCAAGGGAAAGAAAAATCGGCATTTCAGTTGACAATCAAGTTGATAGCAGAGTCCTCAATTGATCACCTGCATCTTCCTTTGAGTGTGATAGCTACACTGGAGGAGACATGATCTTGCAACCCCCTCTATAGTGGCGATAGAAATAATTGCACCCTTAAACTAAGTAATAACAAGTTAATACATCAAACAAGACAAACTACTCATTTGAATGATATGACAAGAGCTATGATCTGGAGTTTACAACTGGTCAATGGTTCAATTATTGACTAACACGTCAAACAAACAAAACAAGCAAGCATGCATTAAACAAGTGTGCCTACCGTGAAACGAGCAATCAAAAAATGTGTGTGTGGCTTAGAATTTCAGCAAAAATAAACTAGCCAGATCATTTCAACAAATATATATGGAAGCAGTTCTATACCCTAAAATGAAAGAGACATCGGGTGACTTGGAATTTGCGCTGAGACACAAAATGGCATGCAGTTACTGTCATAGCGAAGAATGAACCAGATAGAAATTATAACCGCATCATACGAGAACTTGTAGAGCAGGAATGCAAACCACGAATGAACTATATATTGTAGAGGATAGTTATGGCGTGACTTAGGATGAACCAGACCCAGAACCAGATGCAAGATATAATGGCGTCGCTTGTGAACCTATAGAGCAGGACAAACAAGCATTAGACAAGTGTGCCTAGAATGAAATGAGCAATCAAACAAAGTGTTTTTTAGAATTTCAGCAAATATAAACAAGCGAGGTCATTTCAGCAAATATATATGGAAGCAGTGGCATCTCCTGGAATGCATAGTTGTTGGGTGACTCAGAATTTGCGGTGAGCTACACAAAGGCCTGTAGTTACTGTCATAGATAAGAATCAACCAGATAAAAATTATAATGGCATCATAGGAGAACATCTAGAGTAGGAATGCAAACCACGAGTGAACTACATAGTAGAGGACAGTTATGCCATTGATTAGGATGAACCAGCACCAGATAAGGAAATAATGGTGTCGCTTGTGAACCTGTAGAAGAGGCTATGCAAACCATCATGTTCATTGTCCCATTATGGGATCTATGCAAGAAAAAGAAAATAGTCAGTGTTGCGGCTTTTGATGAACCAGATAGCAACAACAAAATTATAATCGAATTAGTATGAAGAGTCAAAACGGGTACTACCGGACAGCATAACGATGCCAAGGAGGAAACAATAACAGGAACTTATCTCAGGACGAACCAGATAGATTCAGGAACTGTGTAGCACGGAATCCAAACTAATATTTTCCACTGATTTTACATTTTGCAAGAACTACACGATAGCAGGTAATTACTATTGTTCGGAGTAGCTAAGAACATGTGCATGACTTCAAAATTTGTAGAGCAGTGAATGCAAACCAACATGTCTAGTAACCTACTCCGTAGTATCTAGCACGAAGAACAGGCGTGCGCATTGACTGGGTGTATAGAACGATTACAAAAATGCAGTTCACTGCGACAGCCTTGAACCTGTTGTACTGCTGACAAAACAAAAAAATAGTTGGTGATTTGGTTACCATGGTCGGATAGGCTTCTAATCATCATCCGTACCGGCGTGGGTGACATCCTTGTCACCCAGGGTGCTTCGGTTGCGCCGGCTGTTTGCATCGGCGAAGCAGTTCTTGGGCGCTCGATGCCGGCTTGACCGTGGTGGACAGGGTTGAATTGCTGCACTGCACGGTGGTTCAGGTAAGGTACGGGTGGTGAGGATGCCGCCGACGTTGATGCAGATCTTGGGCAGTCGTTGACGGATTCGGTGCCATGGAGGGGAAAGTGGGAAAAGGAAATCAGGTACGGTGGATGACGACGGACTCGGTGACCAAGGTCGGAAGCGGCAATGATTCTTTGGATGAGACCGCATCTGATACAGCTCAGGTATACTGTTGGCTGAGGAGTGCATGGTGTTGATTTCCAGTGGGCAAAGCCAGCCGCGGAGAAGTGCTGCGGGAGGTTCCAGGCGCGAGAAATTTTGCAGTGTTTGAAATGGAGGGGCGTGAGGGAGTAGGGACCACGTGATTTTGGTATCATTTGAAACGGAGGGGCGCTAGAAATTTCGCAGTGTTTGAAATGGAAGGGCGCAAGGGAGTGGGGACCACGTGATTTTGGTATTGTTTGAAACGGAAGGGCACGAGAAATTTCGCAGTGTTTGAAATGGAGGGGCGCGAGGGAATGGGGACCATGTGATTTTGGTATCGCTTGAAACAGAGGGGCGCCAGAAATTTCACAATGTTTGAAATGGAGGGGCACGAGGGAGTGGGGACCACGTGATTTTGGCCGTCTACCAAACTTGTCCGTCCATCCCAAATCAACGGGCCATAGGGGATACCTTACCTTCGAAGGCTCTAGCACGGACATCTATGCAAGCAATCGCTGGGTATACCAGAGTAGACTATAGGGGTAGATGTGTAGGTTACTGTAATAGCAGACCATTAATCGGGTTAGCTGGTGCGATGTCATTTTGGCGCTCCACGAGTTCAAACTTTTACTTACCATGTTCAGGAGTGAATACATGCAGCTCAAAAAAATGCTATTGTATTTACGTGACTAGTAAATTGCACGTGCTTCGCACGACTATTTTATTGTGTGCACTCTAATAACATACCTTATTAAAGCATAATAATATCCTACATAATTTAGAACTTTGGTGCAATACTTGGTCGACTTATTAGAACTTTGGTGCAATACTTGGTCGACTTACCAAGATATCATGTATTTTTTAATGGATGCAGTACTATGAATGGTTTTGTATGACAGTCGACATGCACAATTTTGGTTTTACATTTTTCACATTTGACGTCCAGGCACACAATGTACATATACCTCTCCATGAACAATGATAAGTTTCCTCGTTTTTTCCCTACTTTCTAAATGTTACATTAAACTACCATCATTTCCAATGATGCATGAAACGACCAAAAAAGAGTTGTGACTTTTTTTAGTATCTAAAAATATTTTCATTGTTAATAATTATTTTTTACCAGTTTACAGAGCATTCCATAAAACAAAACAATGTTTTCACCATCAGGAGAAATGTTTCCATTACATGACAAAAAATAATGTCTTTATCACCAAGAATATATAGCACAAGAAATAAATTCCAACACAATAACCATATGCAATGACCTGATATGTATAAGCCTTAGTGATCGTCTAATTTGTAATTAGAAGTGTCAAGGAGGGAGCATGCTAGATTCATTTGTGGTGGCTAGGTGTAAATTTTTAATTCAATAAATGTACTACATTCTTGTGGACACTCACAAAGACAATTAACCTCTTGCCTTAGGACACTTGTGATAAAACTATTACTAGTAGTTCGGAAATAAGTGACTTGGAATTTATCTAGATTCGTATGTATCACTAAGATATGTCTATATACTCGTGAATATGATCTATATACTCGATCTATATACTCGTGAATCTAGACAAATCTAAGTTTCGTATTGAGAGAGTACGACAATATTATAAATTTGCAATGTTGTCATGATAAATAATGATATTCGCTACACTCCATAAATGAAACCACTTATTTTCTTCCGTCACAGTTTTATATTTTTGTACTAAAGTATTTTTACTATAAAATAATGCACGAAATTAGTTACACGTTAGTGATTAAGAACTTCCGCTAATTTGTATTTACATACAAAGGTAATACTGCACACCCAATTAACATCATAAGTAATTTCTCTTTCTCTCTTTCTAGAGGAGTTTTTTAGATTATCAGTTTGAAGAATCATTTTTCCGGTACGTAGAATTGAACACTTTAAATTATACAGCGATGATTAGATGGATGGACGATTAGTTCATAGAGGCAATCGAGCTGGTAAAATGCTCACATTTAATGGTAGATGTGAGCACAATTGATTGAGTGGCAAACCTTTTTTTGTGCAGTCGAGGCCCCCATACGCTGATGACCCTCGCTAATCAATGCAGCTCACACATAAGTGTATTTTTACGTAGTAGTAGTAGAAACATAATCCAGGGAGACAGAGTTCAGCGTCTAGCAATCTTCACCGTCCAATCCGAAATCAACGGGTCAAAACGGATACCTTCCCTGCAAAGGCTCTGGCGGGAATGCCTATGCAAGGAATCGTTGGTTGTCCGTGGCTAGACTATAGGGGTAGCTGTGCTTGAGACCCAAAGTACTCTAGAGTCCAGACAATAGTTGGGTGTCCCCGACGCTAATGGTGCATTTTCTTTTCTAGATACTGGATCTAGATCTCTACACATCTGACAAACTAGAAAGTATGACCAAATTTAAAGATCACTCATTGACGATTTAATTATTTTTGATTTATCAGACATACTCTCCCTCCAGCCTATTTTTTCTAAAAATGCCCTCCAACCTAATTAAAAAGGATGTCACATATTTTACTAAATTTGAATGTAATATGTACACTAAACAGTGACTACTATACGACAAGTATATCATTACAAAAGCTTCACAGAGCACATTCGAACGCTAAAGAGTGCAATATAATTATGCGCAGACGGATGAGAAAAACGATCCATGCACCCAAAAGAAAGAAAAAGGAGGGCCATGTAGGCAAGTCCGCCCCCTTCCTAGTTCCTACTCCAAGATTCGGCGATTGCAACACTGTGGCTGCCCTGTGGAGGTAGGGCCTTGACGATCTCCGCAATGGTCGCGACCTTGATGGCCAACATGAGATGGCTTCTCTCTTCGTACTTAGTGGGGCATGACCTGGACGATCTCCGCAATGGTAGTTGCTGGCTGTGGAGCACCGTGACTTCTTTCTTCAAATTTTCGCACTCACCGCGAAGCGTGGAGGAGTCACGCTCGTAAGATCGTGCGAGCTTCATTTGAAAAGCCAAATCGGCTCGGAGGTGATCACACTCTAGGTTGAGCCGAAGTTTTTCTGAAGAATGTTGATGTTATGGCTTTAGATTTCATCTACTTTGGCCGAGATTCTCGCCCTTACTTCCCGCATGGAAAATGCATCATCAGTAAGAGAGCATGGAGTGCATGCAGAGAAGAACAAAAAATGTCAATACATGTATAGTGACTACAGTACCTCTCTTCTTCGACCGAGAGAGGGCATGAGGGCATCGTATGTATCAGAGATATCCGTCGTGCTATCGACCCGTGGGGTGGAAAATTCAACGCTCGAGCCGCTTGCCCTGGAAGATGTACATAGACGGTTCAATAGTAGGAGCAGACAGCCCAGAAATCAACAGAAGTACAAACCTACCCGGAATCTTGGTCCCCATGATAACCGCTCTTCGGATACATGCACGAAGACGAGCCCTCGCCCCATGGCTGGTCTCCTTTCTCGGTCCGAGCCTGCAGGTCACCCTGCCGGCGGGATTTCTCCACGGCTCTAACCACCGCCATCTTGCTATTCTTCCGACGAGACAGGATATTTTGTGACATCGCTGGATGAAGAAGTAGATAAGAAAGGGAGGAGCAGTGGAAGAAAATGGTTTCTGCGAAGGCGGAGCGAGGTTGTACTAGTAGGAGGAGAGAGGAGAGTGAATAGTGGAAGCAAAACATCAAGTATAGGGTCTCGCTTGTTCAAAAAAAAGTACTAGGTCTCGTCTCCAGCCTTCGAGCAATCTCGTTGGTCCATCAAGCGATCAAGCTTACTAGCTGCAAATATTGTGCAGTGTGCTAAGTCTTGGGCATGAGCTAAGAAAATAATTCAGACATGAGTCTAGCAAAATCAAAACTGCTCCACCGTTTAGGTCTCTTGTGTGGGTCCCATGTAGCAGCTTTTTTCACTTTTTCTCTCCAAACTACTAGTGCTCTGGCCAATGAAAATGCCTCAAAGTATTATGCCAAATATTTTAATCAACTAGCCTCTAGGTCTTGTACTAGACACAAGTCCAAGAATATTTTAATCAAAACTGCTCCACCGTTTGGGTATCTTGCTCGTGGTAGTAGTACCCCTCCCATCCATATTTACTCATCGCTGAATTGGACGTCTCTAGCAATGAATCGTAGGGAGTACTAGTAGTAGTCACATTGAATATACTTAGGTCTTGACGCATAAGCATCACAAACGGTCTCCAAAATATCGAACGACAACTCTTAAATATAACTTTGGCTTCTTTGGATAACAGGATTTTAAAAGACCGGAATTTGACTCGGTCACAGGTACAAAATAATGGATTGCAAAAACTGAGGAAATAGCTTTCTTTAGATCACAGAATTTCAAAACACATGATAACAGGGTCAGAGGTACAAATCTGATGGCTTAAAGCCATTTCAATGAAACACAATAAACAGGGAGGAAAATTGCCTCAATCCTACGTGAATGAGTGTAAAAAAGTGGATGTTGAAATTCCTATGGGATTGGGGTGTAGAAATGCAATCTATATGAATTTTGGAGGTATGATTCCTTTCATCCAAAGGGCTTCCTTATGAAAAAAATACTATGGGTCGAATTCCTCCAAAATTCCTTTGAAAATCCTTCGATCCAAATTGGCACTTAAACCAGATGTGCGTGCTCACGATAGACGAACACCTTCCGGTAGGAGGTGATACGGTCATAGATTTTCATCTTGAACCCGTCTGTGGTGACCTTGAACATAAGGTAGTCACCCTCCTTCAACCCATCTAAAGCAGCAAAGGTAGCCCACTCTTTGTCCAGGACGATCTGGTATTTGTTGCGGTTGGCATGGACAACCCACTCGCATTCCTCGCATGCTTGGACCACCACTAGTTGTTGGTAGGGGTGTCCCTTCAAGTAAGGCTTGAAGTAAGTCGGGATGATAAGCATATACAAGTCATGCTGGACTAACTGGATGTAGAAGCGTCTAGGATGATCCGCCGTGGCATGGTGTCCAACCGACCTAGGGCGTCTTCTCGGTTTGGCAGAACCACTACTAGGAAACAGGCTGTTAGTGGCGCACCCGAAATGCCCATCCGTGGCGCACTAGCAGTGCGCCACGGGCCTTGCGCTACGGCTATCTCTCAGCCGTGGCGCACTGCCTAGTGCGCCACGGTTGTGTAGAGATAGGCGTAGCGCACCTCCGAGTGCGCCACAGAAGTTTGGGATGGTGCGCTACCCCTGGGATCTTCTGTTGCGCACTACCTAGTGCGCCACTAAACTTCCATAGTGCGCTTTAGGTGTAGTGCGCCACAGAAGGTAGACCATGTGCGCCACAGATGTATTTTTTGTTTTTTTTAACTTCCGAGCCAGATTATATGCAATACAGATTATATACAATATTACAGCAGATATACACACATAGATACAAGATATACAATTATATATATAAATACTCAATATGAAAAACAAGATTGAAACAAATACATATAGATAAGTCTCATACATGAATACATAGTCTAAGTTACATTGTTTCGATCATGTTACAAAGTAGTAGTTGGTGACATGCTAATACATGTGTCGATCGAACAAGTTAGAGCTCGGAAGCTCGCCTAGACATCTAAACTAGCTAGCTAGACACAAACGCGGGATAAATAACCAAAGAAGATAAGCATGATCACCGCCGCGATGAAGGTGTAGGTCTTCATCCGGTTCCTTGTCCTAACTCCCGCTAGATAGCGCGTGTATCTAGCTTCCGCCTCCGCCATAGTGTTGTACCCTTTGTAGCTATTGCCGCTGAAACGGTGCACCTGTCTCCGGCAGTCTTCCCAATTATCGTAGACTCCGGGAATCCATCCCTTGTACACGACGTACCACGTCATCTATAAGTTGACAATAATAATTAACCGACTATTGAAAAAAACATATATAATTAAAGTCGCATATGAAGATACACTTATAGAAAGTACTCCTAAATCAAAAAGACCAAACTCAAAAAGCATGCCTCATATATAACTAGGTTGTTCGACACAGGAATATGCTACGATGGAACTGTCCGCCAAGTAGGATGCACAACACCTGGACCTATGCATAGCACAAGGCGGACAATCCCATCACAGCACATTCACATATAGTGTGCCACGACATTTCAATCATCGGTATTATTCTCGAAAAAGACCAAAGTAACTCAGAAAGCATGCCTCATATATAACTAGGTTGTTCGACACAGGAATATGCTACGATGGAACTGTTCGCCAAGTAGGATGCACAACACCTGGACCTGTGCACAGCACAAGGCGAACAATCCCATCGCAGCACATTCACATATAGTGTGCCACGACATTTCAATCATCGGCATTATTCTCGAAAAAGACCAAAGTAACTCAAAAAGCATGCCTCATATATATACATAGGTCGTTGGACACAGGAATATGCTTCGATGGAACCGTACGCCAAGTAGGATGCACAACACCTAGACTTGTGCATAGCACAAGGCGTACAATCCCATCGTAGCACATTCACATATATAGTGTGCCACGACATTTCAATCATCGGCATTATTCTCGAAAAAGACCAAAGTAGCTCGAAAAGAATGCCTCATATATAACTAGCTAGGTCGTTAGACACAGGAATATGCTATGACGGAACGGTTAGCCAAGTAGGATGCACAATTCCTGGACTTGTGCATATCACAAGGCTAACTATCCCGTCATAGCACATTCACATATATATTGTGCCACGACATTTCAATCATCGGCATATTCTCAAAAAATACAAAAATAACTCGAAAAGAATGCCTCATATATATACATAGGTCGTTGGACACAGAAATATGCTACGATGGAACGGTGAGCCAAGTAGGATGCACAAGACCTGGACTTGTGCATATCACAAGGCTCACAGTCCCATCGTGGCACATTCACATATATAGTGTGCCACGACTTTCAATCATCGGCATTATTCTCGAAAAAAGAGTAAGGAAAAAAAGAAGGACCAAATTGAGCAAAGGACCAAAGAGTAAGCAAAAAAACCAAGCATTGATTGATATATAATAATAATAAGCAAAATAAGTTCACTTGTCGTCCACACACACACAAAGGTCATCTATAGTTTGTAACTACAACTAGGCCAACATCAAGCCTTCTGGCTCGGCTTAGGGAACGGGAGGACGTCTTGTCTCGTCATGAACTTCCTATAGTCACCCTGCATCTCTAGGCGATCTTCTATGTCACGGTTATTCGGGATATTTCCTCCGTAGAAGATCCCCCCGAAGTCATGACATCACGAAAGATGATTGCCCCAAACTGCTGCTGGATGCGATACATCTCTTGTCTAATATCCGAATCATTGATCTTGGCCTTTGCTTCGGCCCACTGTTTGAGATGATCTGGCAGCGTAGAATTCTGCTGGTCAAGTAGGAACGCCCTCATGTGATGGAGTGCGTAGTAGGCTTCCTTCTTACTGTTTTCCGGCTGCTTCACGCAGGGGAACTCCATTACGTGGTTGAAGACGTGCCTGCCGAACTTGACCTTCTTACGCACGAAGCTGGTGCCTTCCGCCGAGGCAAAGCCAGTGAGAGCATCATCCAAAACTTCCTTGATCTTGTCGTAGTTTTTCTTCTTTTCTAGACTCCCCGAGTCGAAATACGTGGCGTGGGAATGCTTCAGCGATAAGGAGATGAGCGTGCAGTGTTCATCTCTGCGCAAAAAATTCAAATGGAATTTGTTGGAAAAAGAATGATGATGCTCTAATAAGGCCAATCGACGGTGGCGAGTGAATAACGACTTACTCGAGAAAGTAAGGCACGAGAATGTATTCCTTTGTCTTGTTCGCCACGAGGATTTTTTTAGGTACGAGGCCACGATACGTCGTTCGGCGGGGGAACCCAAGCAGCCGTCACGCATGTAGTAGGGGTCCACTATAGCGATGCCCGGTGTGTTCTCTCTAATGATCTGCATGGCCAGGCTGAGAGAAAACAGACGGACCATGGTATAGTTCAGCGGGTATAGGTGGAACATATTGAAGATGTCGTCGAACCGCAGGAAGAACAGATCCGCAGGGGCATTGTCGACGAAGCCCAAGCCTGGTGGCACCTTAACCACGAATACTGGGTGCGAGGGATCTTTCTCCGATAGAAGGCGTCTCTCTATCATCAGCACGCCGTCATGCACACTCTGCAGTTCCGAACTGGCGAGCTTCCGCAAATTCTTAGGTAGCATGGGCTCACCCGCCACATGAATCCTCCACATAATTCCCTCGGGTCTTGGTGGCCCGTCCCGAAACCTGATCGGATTCGCAGTTGTTGACGCCACCGGCTGGCTCGAGCTGCTAGATTTTCTTTTCCTGCCCTTTTTTCCTTTTGGAGAGCGGGCAGGCACCGCAATCTGAGCACCGGCCGCCCTATGTAGTGTGTCAGGGCTTAGAATAAAGGGCCGGTTGGTTGTATCAGCTGGCTCTGTAAAGGCGCAAGCTGGAGGCGTCTCCTGAGAACCAAACAGACGCTTGGTGATAGTGGCTTTCTCTGTGGGGCCACCAGCTAGGTCTTCTTCGTTGCCAAACTGAGTGCTGAAGAAGTGATCATTCCATTCTTCGTCGTCCTCGGCCGGATCCTGTGCCATGTGCATATCATCCGACCCACCGCGTGGAGGTGACGGCGAGGGCGGTAAGGTCTTGCCACCGCTTGTCGCTGGCACGACAGGCGGTGCTGTTGTCTGTGGCGTGATGGCCCCCGCCGTCCCCAAACGGATCATGCTCTTTGGCCATAGCAAGAATAAGCCGAAGCAAGTTCTGAGGACAGACGACTCTTCTTCATCCGCTCCTGGGGGTTGAATGGGAGGTTCCAGGTCGTCGCAGCCCCTTAGCACCCGACTAATTTTAACCCTATGCACGGTATCTGGCATCGGCTTTGAGTGGAACGTGCGCTGCAAGGGTTGAACGATGGTACCCTTGGCAACATCCCTCAGCTCGTTGTTCACGTAGCATAAGAGAGTGCAAGGAACATCCGTCTGCGGAAAACATGTACGGCGTCGTCAGAGCGAGATGCCATAAGAGTAATAGATGGCATGAAAGGCGGTAATTAAAGCAATTTGTTTACCGTGATGGCGTCGAGATCGGCTAATGTCGACGCACCGCATACGGCGACGGGCGTGCAAGATACGGAAGGGCTGCTTGATGGCGCGGTGCTGGCCGCCGGTGTATTCTCCCTACCGACGGGTGCTTGGAGCTCCGGTGCCGCCGCGACGATGGCAGGGGGGCACCAACATGTACTCCGGCGCCGCGGTGATGGCAGGGGGAGTCACCAACACTTGCGGCGCCGCGGTGCTAACGGGCGGAGTCACGAACACGTAGTTCGCCTGATTCGTCGGCGCCGCGTTGTTCGAGTGGATGCTGACCATGCTTGGAATCGGGCACGGCCCTACTCGACCACCCGCACTCCAGTTCGCTATTGACTCCACCAAGGTAGGCAGGAAGGACGTGAGGGTGATTGCCAGGTTGTCTTGGACGATCTGCGGGATCCGCGCCACTTGTGCCTTAAGTTCTTGAACCTCGCGGTTTTCCTCCTCGCTCCTTCCCGACAGCGCCACATGCGTCCTCGGCGGTGGACCAAAATGATCCACCCAATTCTTACCCCGAGGCCGGCCAGACGGCCAGCCGACGACGGCTTCTTCGTAACCGGCTCTATTTTCTTGGCCCGGTTCATCGCCCTGTTAAAAGGGTTATCCCACCGGGTGGCCGCCGTCGACCCCTGGGATGAGGAACCCTGGGATCCATGACTAGCAACAATTTCCTCCTCCTGCAGAAGAAGTAACAGTGAATCATTTAGATCATCGATTAGATTGCAATTGAGTTGATCCGTGGTAATTAGATTATACTTACCACAATTTCCTCGAATTCCTTCACCGCAGGATCCGCGGTGAGTTGTTTGGTTTTTGGGTCCACATGGTAACGGGCCCTGATGAAGTTTCGAACCTGCCCGGGTTCGAATTTAGCAAAGGGGTTTTCTATCCCCTTGGATATATACTCTTCGTCCTCCTTATTCCATTTGACCTCCGCGGTTCTGTATCCACCAGATCCGAGATGGTGATGACCTATATTCATCGCCTGCAGCACCTTTCCCCGATTACTACTGGCCAGGGCTCTTTCGGATTCACACCTCTCCTTGAACTCCCGCAACTGATCTTCGGTGATCTGCGGGCCAATCTTCTGGATCTCCTCGAGACTTTTGCCTTCTTTATAGATCTTCTTCTTTATTCGGGTTCTCCAGCTGGCCAGGGCGGTGCTCATCTTTGTGAGGGCGGATTTGTTTACTTCGTTCCCATGATAATTTGTGTTCTGATACTGTGCGGGGAACTTGTATCTTGCGTGCAGCTTCTCGAAGAGGAGTGTGCGCAAGTGGCCATTATCTTTATGCCGGAGATTCTCGGTGTTGATCGAGATGGTTGTCCGGGTGATCGCCGCCACTTGCCCACCGTACCCTTTGACGACAAGGGCGGGCTCCAAAGGAACCCCTGATAGGCTCACTTCGGTAATTTCCTCCCTGACCGTGCCGACCGTGTTCTGGCGCCGGTCCTTCGGCTTCTTCTTCTTCTTCTTCTTAGGAGGGTTGCTACCACTCCCTGTGCCCTCTCCGCCATCAGTGGTTTCATCGTCTGCCGTTCCTTCGGCTTCTTCCTCCGCGTCTTCCATCTCATCATCCTCGCTCTCCGAAGGATGGTATTCTTCATCGTCTTCTAGCCGCTGGGCCGCCTCCCAGAATGTCAATTGTTTATTCGGAGGTCTGAGTTCTCCTTCAGCGCTGATGCGCTTAGAACATCCAGCCTCGTCGTTGTCACACATCTTTGCACTAATAAAAAACAAATAATTGGTTAAATGCACGGAAAAATCCGGCATGACCTTTGCTAATTTTCTTAAACTAGGAGTGCCCGATTTCTACCAAAACGGAAGTTAATCAACATTCCGGCAAAAATCGGGACTCGTTTCATACAAGAACCTGCATACACACATAATAAAGTGTTTCATACAAGCACAAGCACAATTTCAAGTGCTAAAATTATATCACCACATATTATATCACCTGCCATTGATGACATCAAGCAAATACATGCAGATTATAGCACCTGTCATTATATGACATCAAGCAAATACAAGTTTATATATATGATAATAAATATGACAGCAAGCAAATACACAACCGCGACAAAGAAGCAAATACAAGTTTATATTCACACATTTGGTTCAGCACATATTCATTTTATATATTCACTGCAACATATTGTTTGCAGTAGTGCCTTTTCAGCACTACTAGACCATCACCAGGATCAGTACTAAAACCATACTATTCATAATTTGCATGATCACTCATGTAAGTAAAATACTCATGATTTTATTGACTGCCCAACTATAGAGGAGTTTCCTCCTGAACAGCCATCTTTGTACTTGGGGCTGGGCTTAATCAGACATCACAGAGTGTATTTATGGTGAAGCATCATGTGGCCCCAGTGTCAATTTTATATATGTCAAATTACTTCTAACTGCATCAGTGCTACTGCATCAGTGCTACTGCTGTACTTCTAACTGCATTACGGTGATGACCCCTATTTCCTAAGTTCCTCTATTTCATGATGACCCAATTATAGTGGTGGCAAACGAGCTAATATCCCAGAAAAACAAGTTTAGTGCACCAATTCACACACCATGCTTCCAAACCATAAACCGGCATCACCTAAAACCTGTCACCACTGCCCAATCAATGCAGCTGAACCAGGCTATTCCAGACCACATACATTGGGCCTAATTATTTTATCAAGCAGATATACAATAGAAGAATACCAAGTAGCCCGTAGCAAATCACTTGAGTGACTTCAAACCATGCGTGAAAAAATAACTTATGCATCAGATTGCAATTGACAAACATGAGGTAGGGTATGATTTAGCATGGCCAAAATTACACTTTCTTGTGCACAAGGAAGCAGCGATAATAGATTCATCATGACAATTAAGACACAAGTACAGCTAATGTAATATAGAAATCTAGGAGACCAGATTTCAAATTCTTAGAAACAGAACTTAGGAACTAGGTGACCAGATGAACATCATCACCATAACTTAAATAGGGGTCATAATTTAAATAGGGGACAGTAGCCTGATAATTACTTCTAACTGCATCAGTGGTACTGCTGCATTGCATGAGAAGAGTCAGAAGTGATGCAGGTAACTGAGGTGAGCACTGGCATAGGTTGTACTTGTACAGCAAGCCGAAACTATCTACACCAGTAGTAACACCATGCAACCATTTCCTAACTAAATTTCCAAATCTGAATTTCCTACTCTAAATTTCCTAATCTGAATTTCCTAACTGATTAACATTTCCTAATCTGAATTTCCTAATCTGAACATTTCCTAACTGAATTTCCTAAGAACATTTCCTACTCTGAGCATTTCCTAACTGAACCCTACTCTGAATCCTAAGAAAATCTGAACATTTCCTACTCTGAATCCTCTGAACCCACTGCACTGCTTGGTTACCTCTAAGATGGAACTCTAACCTAATCCTCTGAACAAGAACTCCTCTGAACCCTAACCTCTAATCCACTGCACTGCTTGGTTGCCACAGACCATCTGAACAAGAACTCCTCTGAACCCTAACCTCTAATCCTCTGAACCCTAACCTAATCCTCTGAACCCTAACCTCGAGCAGCAGCGGCGGTTACCTCTAAGATGGAATGGATGCAGAGAGAGGCGAGAGAGGGAGAGAGGGGAGGGGCGAGGCTCACCTCTAAGATGAGGACGACGGCGGGCTCCTCCACGGCCTCCTCCTCCTCGAGCAGCAGCGGCCTCCTCCTCCTCGAGCGACGGGCGCGCGGGATCCTCCTCCTCGAGCGCAGGGCCTCCTCCTCGAGCGCACGGGCAAGGTGGCCTCCTCCTCCTCCTGGCGTGGCTGGGATGCGGCGGCGGTGGCGTCGTCAGAGATGCGGCGGTGGCGTCGATGCGGATGCGGTGTCAGAGGACGATGGGGATGGGATATGCGGCTAAGGACGATGGAGTTGTTGACTAGTCATACTCACTTAGGCGTAGCGCACCCTGGGAAAGTGCGCTACGATTATCCGTAGCGCACTTGCCCAGGGTGCGCTACGCCTAAGTGGGTACGACTACATAGATAAGATGGCTGCCACCCCCTTTGCTAACACTAGCACTACCTTACCCCACTGGTTCCGCCCACTGGTCTATTCTAAACATGTTAGCACCCAGGTTCGAACCCTGGTGCCCACATTTTTTATTTTTATTTTAAAAATTCTTTTAAATGTTTCAAAAAATGCCCAAAAGTGGTGATATATGCTACAAAAGTTTTGTTCTGTTTTTAAAATACTTTTATATATTCCAAAAATGCCCAAAAGTGATAATATATGTCATAAAAGTGGTACAAATTAAATATGCTTCAAATATGTCATAATAATTTGTCCATAAATATTACAATCTTTTTCGACCACGCGTTTTACAATATTTTTTGAGCTAGCGTTTTACAATCTTTTTTCCCTTCTTTGTCACGGTTGAATAATTTAGCCCCGGCACTTTAATGTTTCTTCTTTCGAACGGGCTACCTTTTTTGGGTAGGGTTGTCCTTTTTCTTCTTGTGATGTATGTTGCTGCATCGTAGTCGTCGTCATCTTCAATCTTTGGATCGCCGTACTGGTCGAAGTCTTGCTTGTTGGCGACTCCATCCATTCCGATGATGTTTCTTTTTCCTCTCCTCACGACAACACGGCTAGGCTTTGTCGGGTCGGTAATGAAAAAACATTGGTCCACTTTGGTAGCCAGTACCCACGGTTCATTTTTCGCGGCCACGTTTGCACCAGTGGCCTTGGATTTGGCTGCTTCAGGTATAACCATGGTTGTGAAATACCGGTCTTCTCTTTCGACGCTCTTTGCCCATCTGACAGGGAACATCGGCACCTTTTCTCCACAGTAGTCGAGCTCCCAGATCTCCTCGATTCTTCCGTAGAATCTTTCCTTCACGTTGTCATCGGTGTAGAATTCCGACGTTATGCCTGAGTTCTGATAATCACACTTGTTGTCCTTTTGCTCCGTGTAGAATGTGTAGCCGTTGATATCATACGCCTGATAGGTCACCAGGTTTTGCATCGGTCCCTGCGACAAGGTGAATATGATCTTTTCCGTGTCAGAAGAATGCGAGCGCGGGGGATTATCAAGGAGCGTTTGCCTAAACCAACGCGTGAAATCTGAGTTGTGCTCTTTGATTATTTCTCCCTGCGTCCTCTGTATGCCCCGGTCACTGTACTTCTTCTCGATTAACCTTTTGTGCTTCTGTACCCAAGGATCGACCAGTTCTAAATGCTATAGCACGACGAGGTTTGCTCGATCAAAGTCTGCGCGTCGAAAATGGAAGTCTGCATGCAGTATGCGACGACCCTCTTGGTGACCAGATCCGTCGAGCTTGCCAAGGTGTCTTTTGACGGGAAGACCGACACGGTTCTCGATGTCTAGATAATTCGTGCAGAAAGAGATGCACTCTTCGGCCAGAAAGCCCTTGGCTATGCTTCCATCTGGACGGGACCTGTTGCGAACGTATCCTTTGATGTGTCCGTTCATCCTTTCGAACGCCATCATGCTGCGGAGGAACATCGGCCCGAGTTGTACGATGTCCTCCACGACATGGACCAGCAGATGCACCATAATGTCGAAGAATGCGGGTGGGAAGTAGACCTCAAGCTCACATAGTATCACCACGATCTCCTCCTGTAGCCTTCCGAGCTGATTCAAGCCAATCGACTTCCTAGAGATGACGTCAAAAAACTTGCATAGGCCAAATAACGTTTCACGGACGTGCTCGTCCATTATCCCTCTTAGTGCGACCGGAAGTACCTGCGTCTTTAGCACGGCACAGTCGTGAGACTTCATGCCACTGAACCTCTGCTTCGCCTCGTCTAGGTATCTGCTTATCTTGCCCGCGTAGCCGTAAGGAAATTTGACTACTAGAAGGCACTTGAAAAACTGTTTGATCTCATCCTGGCTTAGAGTGAAGCAAGAAGGAGGGCATTAATATTCGTTCTTCTTGAACTTTTTACCCTTCCGACGACCTTGTGTCGTCTCCGACTCATGATCATCGTCATCTTCCTGATCATCAGGAGTAGTGTGTCCTCTGTGAAGCTCCTTCCGGATACCCAAGCATATCAGGTCGTGCCTTGCTTTCAGACCATCTTTCGTCCTATCTGGCATGTTGATTATGGTGGCGACCAGACTCTCGCACACGTTTTTCGTGATATGCATGATGTCGAGGCTATGAGGCGTGCGGAGAAACTTCCAGTATGGCAACTCCCAGAAAACAGACCTTGTTTTCCATACCTTCATCAGCGGCATGTCTTGTTGCTGCCTCTTTCGCTTCTTTCCTGGCTTAGGACAATCTTTCCAGTTTTTCAGCAACTCTTCCACTTCTTCGCTGCTCCTATGCTCTGGGATTCCTCGGGTCTCTGATTTGCCATCGAACAGGTCTCCACGTTTTCTCCATGGATCATTCTTGCCGAGCCACCTCCGGTGCGCCATGAACACGGTTTTTGATGACCCTGGATCTTTCTCTAGTTGGAGATAGCTTGTGTTATCCATGCACCTAACGCATGCGCAGAATCCTTGGATAACCTGCCCCGAGATATACCCGCAACCTGGATAGTCTTGCACCGTAGTGACCAACGCGGCTCTCATAGTGAAATAATCTTGTGCGACGGCGTCGTAAGTATTGGCTCCAGATTCCCATAACGTGGCTAGCTCCTCTTTCAACATCCCGAGATACAGATTGATGTCGGTAGCAGGTTGTTTCGGCCCTTGAATTAGCATACTCATTTGTATGTACTTCTTCTTCATGCATAACCATGGAGGTAGGTTGTACATCCATACAAACACGGGCCAAGTGTTGTGCGTGCTGCTCTGGCTACCGAACGGATTGAGTCCATCGGTGCTCGCACCAAGCCTGATGTTCCTCGAATCTCCACCGAATTCTGGGAATTCAAGGTCCAATGCTTTCCACTGGCTAGCATCTGAAGGGTGCGTCAGCAGCTCATCCTTTTCGGGGTCATCATCATCTCCTGGCTTCTTCCTTTCCGCATGCCATCGCATGAGCTTCGCTTCCTTAGGGTCCGCGAAATAGCGCTGCAGACGAGGAGTGATAGGAAAGTACCATACCACTTTTCGAGGTGCTTTCTTCCCTTTCTTGTATCGACTCACGCCGCACACCGGACATGTGGTTTTCTCCATGTCCTCGCCCCGATAAATGATGCAATCGTTGATGCATACGTGATATCTAACGTGCGGTAGATCGAGAGGACAGACGATTTTCTTGGCATCCTCGATACTAGTTGGACATGTGTTCCCCTCCGAGAGACGATCGTGCCAGAATGCCATCATATCGTCGAAGCTTGCGTTGCTCAATTTGTGCTTTGCCTTCATCTCCATAGCCTTGAGTGTTACATTCAACCGGGTATCATCGGGCCTACATCCTTCATACAATGGAGTAACCGCGTCTTTCTCAAGTTGCGCAAGCTTGGCTTTCTCTCTAGCGGCAGCCCTAGCGTTACTCGTCTGCTTGAGAAGCAGCTCTTGTACATAAGGGTCCCGCACCCAGCCTGACGTTGTTCCATCGTCGTCTGCTCCTCCGGCATCTAGATCATCATCATCCCGGTCTGCTTCCGCACCTTCACCATCTCCAGGAGACTCTTCATCATCTCGCCCGTTCTTGCCATGATGATGATCATCGTCATGTTGGCCACCTTCACCGTCTCCATCATCTACGTCATCGCTTATCCAACGAGTGTATCCATCCATGAAACCATGGCGGAGCAGGTGCGCCTGCAGATTCCTGGAATCTGGGTCGATCACCCAGTTGAGTTTGCATCTTCTGCACGGACATCTTATATCCGTCTTGTTATTTCGTATCATGTCGGCCGTCGCACATTTCAAAAATCTAGCCACAATGCCTTCGCTCATTATGCGGACCATTTTTGCCTGCACGGTGTACACGGTACAATTTTGAAGTCTATTAGAACCACATAATGAATGCATGCATGCAATGGTCGATAGAAAATTTCGGCATGACCTATCCTAAAATTAGGACCTTTGCGAAATGCCAAAATCTTGCCAAAATGGAAATGAATCAACATTTTGGCAAAACAAATGGCAACTTGTTCACATACAAACACAAGAGAGAGAGATCGAGACCGATCCATACACACATGAACATATCATTATCCTCTCCATACACACATGCATGAGAATCATCGATACTCTCCATATACACACACACATATGACCATCCTCTCCACATACACACATCATGAGCACATCATCCATATACACATGAACACATCCTTACATGGACAACTTACCGAGATGAGAGACCGATCGCGAGAAAAGATGGAAAGGAGAGGTGCGCGCGTCGACCGGAGAAGGAGATGAGAGACCGGAGACCTCCTCTATTACTTATGTAACATCCAAAGCAAGTTTTACATGCTAAAAATGGTGAATGGGTGGAGAAATTGAGGTGGGAAGGAGAAGACCAGGAAGAAGAAGGGGAAAGTGAAGTGTGGGGTGGTGGATGTGTGGTCACACATGTGCAGATAAAGTGCTGCCCTAAAAAAATCGACACATCCGTGGCGCACACGGCCCTAGTGCGCCACAGGGAGTAGACACAACTGTGGTGCACTAGGCCATGTGCGCCACAGATGTTCCTACTCCCAGTGGCGCACTAGGCCGAGTGCGCCATAGAAGTTTGTGGTCGTTTCACAGCAGAGGGGGGCGTGCGCTTAGGCGTAGCGCACCCCACACATGTGTGCCACAGATGAGAATAACAATCGTGGCGCACATGACCGTGGTGCGCTACAGATGTTTGGCGTGCGGCCAACAGGCCCCTGGCCCACACACATCTGTGGCGCACTATAGTCATGTGCTCCACGGTTGTTCTAGTTACTAGTAGGGCACTGCCCACAGGTGAGCCACGCCTGTTTTAGCCGTGGGGCACTTCAACCATGTGAGCCACGGATGTGCTGATTACCTATAGTCGTTTTCCTAGTAGTGAACTAGGGACCGACCTGGCAGCACTTGCCCTTGCCAAGGCCTCCACTCTCCTGCCCAGTAGCTTCAACTCCCTTGGTATGATGGGGAGAGCATCTTCATAGCCACCTGGAGTTGGAGCAGTCCAGTCAAGAATGTAGTCTAAGTTCGGCATTACAACTGGGTGATCCTACATGAAAATTACCATTGCGTCAGTCCTTTGGAATTACCAAAACAGCACAATGCATTGTATAAATTGACTAAAGATCACACTGAGTCATTGCACCATCCAAATTACCTAAACAACCCAAGGTATCAAGTAAATTAAATTGCCTACACAACACAATGCATCATCAGAATGACCTAACCCGATGGGTCCTCAAAATTATCTGAACAGCTACTAGAAGACATAACATTTAATTAGATTGATTAAATAGCACAATGCATATCCCTCGCAAAAAAACAGCACAATGCATAATCTGAATGGCTAAAACAACACAGTGCATTATCTGGATAGACAAAACAGCATATATGCAGTGCATCATCAAAAATACCAAAACAACAAAAGGTATTATGAAATTAAATTTAATAAACAGTGTCTGCACAATCAAAATTACCTAAACTGATGGGTCATTGAAATAATCTGAACAGATAGAAGGCATATCATTTAATCCTAAATAGCAGAACGCATATCAAAATGGACGAAACAACATAGTGAGGAGACAGGACACAATGCATCACACAAAAATAATACCAAAACAGCACAACGCATCATGGAAAATTCCTAAACAGCACAATGCATCATCTAAGTACCAAAACAGAACCCTGCATCATCGTCATCAAGAATATTCAATAACTAAGCAAAACATCACAAAAGACAAATATAGATACATTCAAATCTAGGCAAAGTCAAGTCAGTTATTTCTGGACGGAGGGTGTATAAAGAACAGCACAAAAGACAATTATCAAGAATATGA
This sequence comes from Avena sativa, assembly GCA_916181665.1. Lineage (NCBI taxonomy): Eukaryota > Viridiplantae > Streptophyta > Magnoliopsida > Poales > Poaceae > Avena > Avena sativa. Next base: position 421,461,869 of record OV702287.1, on the reverse strand, counting down.
CATACAACTAAGCAGTTGAACAAAGGACCTGCAGTACACGTTGCAAAAATCTGACTAGATGCACGTCAGACTTGGGTTAAAGCCCCAATCCTCCAGATCTAACCTCGTTGCAGTTGGGGGGCGCGAACTTGCACAGGGGTCGATGGGTTGCGCAGATGAACAAGGCGCCACTAACGAAGAAGCAGCCACATACACCGAAGAAGCACAGACGATCGCTGATGAAGGGGGTGCCATCGATAGGGGTTTCACCGCATACACTCTGAAATTTGGCACATTGGGAATGAGAGTCCAACCTGCAAACGAAATGGATGCATCCACCGCCGCACGAGTATTCGTTCCCAACACACGCGGTGCCGGAGGCTTGGACGACCGCTCGGCGGGTGACGAGGGTTTCAGCGCGACCGGCCGAAACCCTAAGGGCGACAGACGCCTCACCTTGGGCACGACCCGTACATACGCGAAAGGTGAAGGACGCTTTAGAGAGGGCACTGAGGCCGTCGGAATCGAACAAGCCACCTACAGCTCTGAAGCAGATCTTAATGAGGACCCCAGCTCAACCACAGACAAAGGTTTTGGCATTAGATTCATCGAGGCAACAGCTGGGTTAACAACTGAGAGTCATGAGGTGAGTGCGGGAATGTGATAGAGGGAGAGGGAATGGTGGGGGAGGAGTTATTAGAGAATGGGAGTGGGTAACCCTCTATCAGCTTTAGTAGTACCGTACTACAAAAAAAACTACATTTCACATATCATCACTTTTTGACGAACTAGTTCATTTCTTTGAACCGACTAAAATAGTGGGTACCCTTTAGGTTTCAAACTTCCATCTGGTACCTGTTTTGCTAGTAGTAAGTATGGTACAATACTTTGTATTACCCTCCATCCCAAATATAAGGCGCCTGAGGATTAGTCAAAAGTCAATATTTTTTAAGTTTGACCAAGATTATACACAAAAAATATAAAATTTATAATACTAAATTAATATCAATAAATTCACCATAAAGTATAGTTTCTTAATATGTCCATTCAATATTGTAGATGTAGATATTTTTTTCTAAATATTTGGTCAAAGTTAGCAAGGGTTGACTTTTGATCAATCCTTAGACGCCTTATATTTTGGGACGAAGGAAGTAGCATAAATTTTTTTGAAGATAGAGGAAATTGCACGATCCACCATCTTTTCATCGCACTTTTGCACAAAGCACTTGGTGGACGTCATTTTTGCACATTTTAACAGTTTTTTTAGCGTAATATGCACAAATTTGTCCAGTTAATCCTGTAATAATCGATTTAACCTCATTGGTAGCAAGACTGATAAGTGGTCCCCGAATGCCATTGCTCCCATTCACACACAAAGATTTGAATGATGCTAAAAACCTAGATACTAATGATATTTATCACCCGTAATACTTTTTGAATGCATGTAGATGGTATGTAAGAGACTTATTTCATATGAAACGACAATGTTTACACAAAGGTACCAACATAACAGTTCGTCGCACATTGAATTTGTGAAGGCTTTATTTGGTTATAATAAACTTGTTTTTGAACATAACTTGTTTGTACATAAGATTTGACGTTTCATTCACATATCTAAATGTCCATCAAAGAGTTTCTTTTAAAGTCTAGGACTAACGATATATATTGTTTATTACACCTCACACAAAAAACACCCCGGTTGATCATAAACTTTAAGCAGAGTATTATTTTCCCGAGATTTATTTTCCTGAGAGCAAGCACGATGAATATGCCTCGGAATTCCATAAGCCTAGTTTCCAGACAAAGTTTATACATGTTGCACTTACGACTACGAACTTTTTTGAGTTCTCAAGGTTTCCTAGTGAACTTCACATTATTAAACTAATTTAAGATAATTTATCAATGTTAGGTAAAATTTGAATTATGAGTAAGTAGTAGATTGCTCTTAAAGTTATACAAGTATCTTTTGAAGGTACCCACACCCAGACTATCAATATATCGAAAACCAATGAATTTGTTGGATTCAACTTCTTGCTAAGCATTTGCATGTACAAAATTTGTCTCTTATTTGAAAACAATAAAAAACATTGCATGGTGACCTCTAACTTGTCCTACTTGGTGTGAAAAATTATTATTATCAAGAGAGTTCGCATATAAAAAACAATATAATTGAAAATATGGCCTGCCATGTATGAACATATCCTTAGGCTTCAGGCCGAAAGACAAGCTAAATGGCCTTATATATATGTACAACATACTTTATGGTAATGTTCCCATATTTGGTACATGAGTGCATCTTGGCATGGTGAACAATAATGCTACCAATGGGAGTTTCAGAAATTTAGAAATAAAAAATCATTTTCAAATTTGAACTACAAGTAAACATGATAGAATGCTCTTAAAAAGTTACAAATATCCTTTGAGTATTTATGGTACCGAGGCGGTCAATACTTCAAAAACCAACGAGAGTTCTGTAGGAATATTAAAATTCTTGCTACGAATATGCATGTTGACAATTTTATCCTCACTAGCTATGAACAAAAATAATGAAAACCTAAAAATGAAGCCTTCTTCATGGCATCCCCTTGCATGTACTAATATTTGCACTGAAAAATAATTAATAATCATGAGTCATCATAAATTACAAAAAATAGTTACACAATATATATGCCCACGGTGTATGACCACTCTTGGGTTTCAAGCTGAACGACAAAGGTAACAACCATATGCACATCGTATTGTATTTTAATGTTCCCATATTTGGTAGATGTATGCATCTTGGCAAAGTGAAAAATAGTGGCAACCACAGGTTCCAACTTATAGGAACAATGAAACTAAAAGCGACAAGATTTTTTCTATAAGCTAGTACGAAGAAAAATGGCTCAGAGTACCACAAAAACAACCCTAGTTTTCAGACAAAGCGTGGACCATGATACAGTTACGATTGATTACCAAGTTTTATGAGTTCAAAAGCTTCACAGCCAACTATTTTCCTTGCTTAATTTTAAGGTGCTTCGTGCTAAATGTATGGACATCAATGTAATTTTACCTTTTTTAGGTCCTTGATGTAAAATGTACTTCCACCGTCCGTGTAAAATTCGAACCTAGAAGCAAGTGGTAAAATTTAAACGTATTTAGGATTATTAGTTGTTAATGAGTATGAACATTCTTGGAGTTTCAAGCTGAATGACCAAGGTCATGGCCATATCAACATCACACTTTATGTTGATGATGATCCCATATCCAAGAATTTGCATGCCACAAAATTTGTTCATATATTTTGAAAACAAATGAATAGGATGTAGCGGTATGAAGAGTATGGCTCGATCAGGTGCTCTCTAGAGAATGAGCCGAACCCGACTGCTTTATTTCTTTGCTTAATTTTGGGGTAGTTCATGCTAAGTGTAATGATCTCGATGTAATTTACCCCTTTTAAGGTACTTGATGTAAATTATACTCCCACTGTCCGTGTAAAATTCGAACCTAAAAGCAAGTGGTAAATTTTTAAACATATTTAAGATTATTAGTTGTCGATGAGTATGAACATTCTTGGGTTTTAAGACGAACGACCAAGGTCATGGCCATATCTACATCATACTTTTTGTTGATGATTCATGATCCCATATCCAAGAATTTTCATGCCGCCAAATTTGTCCATATTTTGAAAACAAGCAAAGAGGAAGTAGTATGAAGATTATGTCTTGATCAGCTTCTCTCACGAGAAGGAGCAAAACATGACTGTTTCCCTGCTTAATTTTAGGGTGCTTCGTGCTAAATGGATGGACCTTGTTGTAAATTTACCTTTTTTAAACGTATTTAAGATTATTTTTTGTTGATTGGTATGAACATTATTCTTGGATTTCAAGATGAACGACCAAGGTCATGGCCATATCTACATCATACATTATGCTGATGATGATCACATATCCTAGAATTTCATGCCGCCAAATTTGGCCATATTTTGAAAACAAACCAAGAGGAAGTAGTATGAAGAGTATGGCTCGACTAGTTTCTCTCTCGAGAAGGAGCCAAACATGATTGTTTTCCCTGCTTAGTTTCAGAGTGCTTTATTTGTGCTTAAAGTATGGGCCTCGATGTAATTTTACCCCTTTTTAGGTCCTTGCTATAAAATGTACTCCCATCGTCCATGTAAAATTCGAAGATAAAAGCAAGTTGTAAAATGTAAACGTATTTAGGCTTAGTTGTGTGAATGAGTATGAACAATCATGGATTCGAAGCCGAACGACCAAGGTCATGGCCATATCCATCTACATCATACTTTATATCAATGATTCATGATCCCATATCCAAGAATTTGCATGCCGCCAAATTGGGCCATATTTTGAAAACAAACGAAGAGGAAGTAGTATGAAGAGTATGGCTTGACCAGCTGCTCTCTCTCGAGGAGCCGAACCCGACTATTTTCCCTGCTTAATTTTAAGGTGCTTCATGCTAAAATTATGGACCTCGATGTAATTTTACCTTTTTTAAACGTATTTAAGATTATTAGTTGTCGATGAGTATGAACATTCTTGGATTTCAAGACGAATGACCAAGGTCATGGCCATATCTACTGTCGTGGAAATGGCCATGGCAGTCGCTGCCATAGGCAGCGATTGAGAGTCTCGTGAGGAAGAGTTGGCGGCCATCTGTGGTGCGAGATGGGGGCAGATGCACAAGGATTTACCTAGGTTTGGCCCCCCGGAGGGTAAAGACCTACTCCTGCTAGATTAGATTATGAGAGAGCGAGTTAAAGGGGTGGCGAGCTCGGCGGCTGGGCAGCGAGTCACTTGAGGGGGTGTATGATGGAACATAAGTCTCTACGATACCCTAGGGAGGTTTATATATGAAGCACCTCGCCAGGGTTTACAAGCTGTCCCCGAACAAGATAAGGATCCGGGGGCTTTTGACCTAATCCGACTGGGCTTCTCCTACGCTTCTGGGCTCCCAGTCGCCAGTCAATGGGCCTCTCCTTTCCTCAGAGTCCAGTTGCTGTCCTCCAAGCGTACCCGTGGGCCTTCCGGCCCACTCGAAACCTACTGTTGAGCATACCCCCTTCGGCATATCCCCATCAGTAGTCCCCGAGGCGATCGTTGATACAGGCGCGGGTGTCCTTTGCTGCTTGAAGTAGGCGAGCCCAATTTGGGCGTCCAGTCGAATCGGCGATGGACTCTATTAATGCCTAGGAGAATTTCCCCACAGCCCCACTCGTCACTTTAATGAACATCATTGCTGCCCAGTCGTCATTTTGACGAGAAGAGAGATTGGCGAGTGGCGAGTGTACCATAGGAGTTGGACCGTCAACCTTAGTCTATCCGTTGGAATTTCCAATGGTAACTATGGCGCAATTACAGTGGGTAACGGCTATCTCGATTTTGGCGGGTGACTTTTCCCATAGAAGGGGACTGATGGATTAGCTTCGCGATCCCGCTTTGTGTTCTTCATCCTTCCTCATTTGCTCTTCCTTTCTGCTCCCTCCCGACCTATTCTCCTCAGGTTGCGCGATTCCACTTTTTACTCAATGGCGCCTCCCAAAGGCTCGTGGGGAAAATCCAAGTGCACCACAGCCTAGCTGAAATCCGTCGAGGACGCCAGGGTGCTCCATAAGGGGAATTGGCGAGTTCCCCCCTCTTCCGAGACCGAGCTGAAACCGCGGCCCGGCGAGTTCATCTACTTCACCAGCCATATCGAGAGGGGCTTAGGGTTCCCCACTTCGCTCTTCTTCCATCGCTTCTGCGTGTACTACGCAATCAAGCCCTCAGATCTTGGTACACATAGCATCGAGCAGCTGGCGATCTTCGTCGCCTTCTACGAGTGCTACCTCGGCTGCATGCCATACTTCCCGCTGTGGCTGGAGCTCTTCCACGGCCGCATCGGGCGCGAGGCGTCTGGCGGCTTGATGCTGGCCGCAGGCAGGGTCACCTTCCAGTTGAAGCCAAATGCCAACTTCATCAAGCTCCTTCTGCCGAAGAAGGCCGCCAGCGAGTGGAAGAAAAGCTGGTTCTACGTCAAGGAAGCTACTCCCTCCGGCGAGGTCTCCCTTCCTGAATTCGTCGTCGAGAGGAGCGAGCCCCGCCGACTGGCGCCAAAGAAGCTCCCTGAAGATCAGCGGATGGTCGTCGCGGAAATGATGGATCAGATCCAAAAGCTGAAGGACCAGGGGTTGATTCCAATCAACCTCTACAATTGTTGGCTCGGGCGACGTGTCCACACTAGATTTATGAGTACAGCGGGAAACATGATCCATCTCGCACCAGCACGGAGTCGTGGGAGGCCGAGGATTACAAGGCCGCCCTGAAGAAGTTGACCGACGTGGAGTTCACGGGCGTAGCGGTCGGAGTCGCCCCGTATACTCCCGTGAAGAACGAAGCCCCTACAGTAAGTCTTCTTTCCAATCGCTGCGTTCGTATTCCAATTTCATTCTTTTCGCTTGGCGTGTTTTGACTCACAGTGGTTCTCAGCTTTTTTAGGTATTGGAGGGTTGGCTCCCTCCGCTTGATGAAGAAGTTCCCCAGGAACTAGAGGAAGATTCCAAGGGGGATCCTTCCGATAGCGACGGGGAAGAAGAAGTCGCTCCCCCAGCGCCCGTGGCCTGCAAGACCCGAATGCAGAAACAGCGAGAGGTCGAACCGAGCCACAGCCTGGACGAGTTCGAAGGAGGCGACGAGGTCGCCCAGGAGCAGACGTCGCGGCGCACCGCTACGCCATCGAAGCCCCCACGCCGGCCCAAGTCGCCGGCAAAAAGGCCTGCATCACCGGTAAGGTCGTCAGTGGTGTTCGGGTCGGACGACGACTCCGATGACGAAGGGTCTCCTGAAGTCTCGCACAAGGTCCCGAGGGCCGCAATCCTGACGAAGGGGTTGGAGGGCGAGGACGCGGAGGTGGTGGTAGAGGCTCCCCTGGCTTCGATCGTGCCGTCGACCTCGGGGGTCCCAAGCCAAGAAGCGACCGACGTAGTGCCTCCCAAGTCGCCACTACCATCGAAGGCAGCGGCGTCAGAGACGGAGATCTCGGCGACTGTGGCTTCGTCGTCAAGGAAGCCCTCGGTTTCGTGGGCTTCGGACGTATTCGAGCGGGGGCTTAGTCACAAGCTGGGTCCCGAGTTGGACAAGCCTGCCCATATCAGTACCGGGCTTCACGTTCTTCCAGTCGCCAAGTAAGTTATACTTCCTTGTCCCAATTTTCTTTGCTTCTTTCGTGTCGTGGTTGTGCTGATTAGAAGGGCTCGTGCAGGTCGGGGGCTAAAAAGATTAGTCGCCCTTCGGTAGCCAAGATTCCCCCAGCCACTGTCGTGGGGGAGGGTGATCTGCCCAAGAAGAGGAAGTCCTCTGAGGATGTCGCGTCTGCTGAAGTCATGAAGAAACAGAAGGGGGCGCAGACGACGCCGCGACCGGGGGAAGCGCCGTGGAGCCAGTTGCTGCGCCGCTCGTCGAAGAGGGGGTGGCGACACGATTAGAGCCACCACCAGCTGCGTCCGCGCCAGAGGTGCCAGTCCTGGCGACCGGCGCCCCTGCCAGGCCGTCGGCGACGTTCCCTCGCTTTATGGCGACGGGGGTTCCCGGCGGTGTGGATGCGCAATCTCCGCAGTTCCTAGAGATCGTGGACGCGGAGATTGAGGCCCTCCGCGGGCACACCTCCTTCATGGTCCCGTCGACTGACGCTGCCAAACTTCACAAGATGATCGGCGCTGCTATTCAGGTATGTTCAGTCCCCGAATTCCTAGTCGCTAAATTTCAGCGGCTGGGAATTGTCTTTATTTTCGTGTATTCTCCAGTCCTCGAGTTCCTAGTCGCTGAATTTTAGCGGCTGGGAATTGGTCTTAATTTTCCTATATTCTCCAGTCCCCGAGTTCCTAGTCGCTGAATTTCAGCGGCTGGGAACTGGTCTTTATTTTCCTCCTAATGCTTAGCTGTTCTCGGTGTGTTGCACGGGTTACAGCGGGAGTCGACTGATCGGCAGGCTGCGCGAGAGCGCCTGGAGCGTGATTTGCGCGAGGCGCAAGAGGTGAACCGGCGGCTTCAGGAGAGGATCGGTGATTGTTTGGCGTTGTTCTTCTTTGCTTGTTATGAGCTGGTTTTGTGCAATACTCTAACATCTCCACTTGCAGATGGTTTCCCGGACGAGGTCTCCAAGGCCCGTGAGGGGTATGTCCCACTCGCTGAACTGGACGCGGCGAATGAGCGAGTGGCCTCCCTAGTCAAGGAGTTGGAGGATGCTAAGGCGGCCTCAATTTCTTTGGAAGAACGTGCGAAGGCTGCCGTCGTCGCTGCTGAAGAGGAGCGCAAGGCCACAGACTCCATTATCGTGGGGCTGCATAACGACCAAGCCGCTTTGGAGAAGCACGTCAAGGAGAATTGCCGCAAGCTTCTTGGTGAGTTTTTGTCATTTGCCTTATCCTTTTGTCGGTTCTCCGCTTTTGGGGGTTTCATTGTTTCACTGACATCTGACTTTCCAGCTGAGGTAGGCCAAAGCAACCCGGTGGTGTAGACGTATACCGCTTCGCATTGCGTGACTGCCGTGGTGAATGCTGCCATGGCCTCGACGTTGTGTGTCCAGGCGGCTCTCCGGGGCATGTCTCCCACCGAAGTCATCCCTGGGGGGATCACTGAGGTGTGGCGCTATCTGGAGGAGGTGCCCGCGATTGTGGAGTGGATGACGCGCTCCGTGTTCAGGCATGGGGCCGCCACAACGTTGAGCTTGGGCCTCGCGCACTTCCCGGACGACTTCGATCTGGATGACGTCACGAGTGGCTATCCTTCGGCGACCGGCACGGTGGGGATGTCGGAGGTGCTGAAGCTGACTGCAAAGGCCACTCCTTATGCCAACCGTGTCTTGGCGATGGGGGATCTTCTGCCGTACCAGGAGACGGTGCTGGAACCTGGCGACCCCGAGCTGGAGCACCGCGACATGAAGTCGGAGCAGCCCTTCCGGTCGTCGTTGGTGTAGTCGCTGACCTCGTACCCGGCAAACCCGTGGCGTCCCTTTGTATGCGTCAAGGGTGGTGGCGCTTCTTCTTCGTCAGGGCCTGTGGAGTAAGCAAATGTAATGGTTGTAATAGATGCCAAGTGGCGAACATTGTATGATGTTTTTGTAATCCATGTCGCAGGGACTTGGTCGACTTGTGTTATGATTAAGGGAGTGTTTTGTTCAACAATTTGAGCGAGTCCCCGAGCGCATACGCCCTTTAATGGGGTATAACTCGATTGTATATTTCTATGTGTTTGACTTGTTTTTGCGTTTGTTTTTATCCCTCGCGTCTCCTGAGCGACGAGTCCCCTGACCGTATTGGTCGTGATCCTTTTGCAGGTTGTGAATGCGTTGTTTGTAATGCATCTCCTCCCCTGGCCCGGAGGGCTAGTCGCTTGGCGAGCCCTAGGCATCTCTCTTACTAGGTGTGTTCCCGAGCCATGTGGGGTTCCTGTTTTGCGGAGTCCCCGTGCGTGGTACTTAACCGTTCGAGTCGCTTTGCTCGAGGGTGGGGGGGCAGGTCGCTGTGGGAAGCGTGTATCGTATGTCTTGGCCCGGTGGGCTAGTCGGGCTAGGCAACTCCAATGGCGGCTCCGGGTTGGCGTTTTTCGTGGACGACACAAGGCCCGAATACTTCTGGTGCCCTTGTGCCACACTACTTTGCCGTGCCGGTCGCTCGACCAGAGGTTGACTTCCGTGAATGGCGCATTGCTTGCGTGTACGAGTACGAGTGGCACAAGAATATGGCGAGTGGGCACAATTTGTGCGATCCGAATGAATTTCATTTATATATTCTGACAGAGTACAATGTGTGGTTCTAGGTGTAGAACTTCCGGAGGAGGTTGACATTCCATGGCCTCCCGACCTCCAACTGGCCATCACCCCGTATGTCGATGAGGTAGTAGGCGTCGTTGCCAAGGACTCGGCCTATGGCGAATGGCCCCTCCCATGGAGGGGAGAGCTTGTGCATGCCCTTCTTGTCCTGGGCCAATCGTAGGACCAGGTCGCCTTCCTGGAAGTTGCGAGTTCGCACTCGACGGCTGTGATAACGGCGAAGTCCTTGCTGGTATATGGAGGTGCGGGAGCGAGCCAGGTCGCGTGCTTCGTCAAGTTGATCGACGCTATCTTGGCGGGCAGTTTCATTGGCCGCCTCGACGTAGTTGGCGACTCGAGGGGAGTCATGCTCCAGGTCTGTTGGCATTACGGCCTCGGCGCCATACACCATGATGAAAGGCGTGAACCCGGTTGATCGGTTGACGGAGGTGTGGATCCCCCATATCATAGAGGGGAGCTCGTCGACCCAACATATTGGGGTGCGCTCGAGGGGCACCTGTAGTCGCGGTTTGAGACCGTGGAGGACGCTCTGGTTGGCGCGCTCTGCTTGGCCGTTTGACTCCGGGTGGGCGACTGATGCGAGGTCGAGTCGGATGCCGTGCTCCTCACAGAATTCCGCCATGGCTCCCTTGGCGAAGTTGGTGCCGTTGTCTGTGATGATGCTATGTGGGTAGCCGTACCGGTAAATGAGTTCGTGTAGGAACTTGGTAGCCGTCTTGTCGTCGCACTTCTTGATCGGCTTGGCCTCCACCCATTTGGTGAACTTGTCGACTGCGACCAGGAGGTGAGTGAAGCCAGATGGGGCCTTCTTGAACGGGCCGACCATGTCCATGCCCCATACGGCGAATGGCCACGTGATAGGGATTGTCTTGAGCACCGAACCAGGAAGGTGCGTCTGGTTGGCGTACTTCTGGCATCCGACGCATCTTTGGACGACGTCAGTGGCATCGGCGTGTGCGGTGGGCCAGTAGAAACCATGCCGCATGGCCTTGGTGACTAGCGACTTGGCGCCGGCGTGATGGCCGCAGTCACCGGCGTGCATGTCCTGGAGGATCTTGCGGCCTTCCTCTGGTTGTACGCAGCGCTGGAACACACCGGTCACGCTGCACTTGTGGAGCTCGCCATTGATGATGATGAAGGATTTGCTGCGGCGCACGATCATTCGCGCCTCTGTCTCGTTGCTCGGTAGCAGTTTGTGTTCTAGGAAGGCGACGTATGGCGCTGTCCAGTCGCTAGGTTCCACAACCATGGCGACTAAGGCCGGTTCTGGTTGCAGTGGGATCCCGACGTCGATCTCCTTCGGTGGGCTGACGGAGGGCTTGTGGATGATGTCGAGGAAGACGCCTACTGGTGGCGCCTGTCGAGCCGATCCGATGCGGGAAAGGGCGGCTGCCTCCTCATTTTTACGCCTGTCGATCCACTCGATGGAATAGCCGTCGAAATGTCCTTCCAACTAGTCGACGGCCTGGCGGTATGCTATCATTGTTGAGGAAACAGCGTCGCATGTCCCGGCCACTTTGCCGACGACTAGGTCGGAGTCGTCGTAGCATCGCAGGCGATTGATGTTCATCTCCTTGGCTGCTCTCATACCGTGGAGGAGGGCCTCGTATTCCGCCATGTTGTTGGTGCAGGGTTTGAAGTTGAGGTGGAGCACGTAGCGGAGCTTGTCTCCTTTGGGGGAGGCCAGTATGACCCTAGCCCCTGCGCCGTCGGCGTTCTTGGAGCCGTCGAAGTGGAGCGACCAGTAGTGGAGGTATGGGAGCTTCTCTGGCTGCTGTGCCTCTCCCCAGTCGGCGAGGAAATCAGCCAGGGCTTGCGACTTGATCGCTTTTCGGGGGTCGTATTTGATGTTGTGGACGCCGATCTCGACGGCCCACTTGGCGACTCGCCCAGTCGCATCACGATTGCGTATGATGTCTTGCAGGGGCCTGGAGGATACCACCGTGATTGGGTGCTCCTGGAAGTAGTGCGGGAGTCGCCGCTGTGCTCGGAATACCGCGTACACCAGTTTTTGGTATTGCGGGTAGCGCTGTCGTGAGTCTGTTAAGACTTCGCTGATGTAGTATACTAGGCGCTGTATGGGGCGCTCCTTGCCCTCTTCTGGTCGTTCGACGACCATCATGGCGCTGACGACCCGATTGGAGGCCGCGACGTAGACGAGCATTGTTTCTTTGTCGAGTGGCGCGGCGAGTAGTGGTGCCGCAAGTAGCACTTCTTTGAGTGCTTTCAGTGCGTTGTCGGCCTTTGCATCCCATTGGAACGTTGGGTTCTTGCACATCAGGCGGTATAGGGGCATTGCCTTCTCGCCTAGCCGGGGGATGAAGCGACTGAGAGCCGCGACTCGCCCTGCCAACTTTTGGACGTCGCGCAGGCACTAGGGTTTCCCGAGTCGCGCGATGGTGTCGATCTTGGTGGGGTTGGCCTCAATGCCTCGCTTTGAGACTATGTACCCCATAAGTTGTCCGGTGGGTATGCCGAAGGTGCATTTTCCGGGGTACAGCTTGATGTTGTACCTCCGCAGATTTGTGAAGGTTTCTGCTAGGTCGGCGAGCAGATTGTCTTGGCAGGTCGATTTTACCACCACGTCATCGATGTAGACGTGAATGTTGCAGCCAATTTGGCTCGCTAGACACTCCTGCATGCACCTCTGGTATGTGGCGCCTGCGTTCTTGAGGCCAAATGTCATGGCCGTGTAGCAGAACGTGCCGAATGGCGTGATGAACGACATCTTCTCCTCGTCTTCAACCGCCATCTTGATATGGTTGTAACCAGAGTAAGCGTCGAGAAAACATAGCGACTCCGATCCCGCGGTAGGACGAACTCCTCCTTCAGGCAGGCGCTGTTGAGGTTGGTGTAGTCTATACACATTCTCCAGGTGTTGTTCTTTTTGAGAACCAGGACTGGGTTTGCTAGCCACTTGGTGTACTTAATTGGCCGGATGAAGCCTGCGGCTAGAAGGCGCTGGACTTCCTCGGCGATTGCTCGACGACGCTCTTCATTGAAGGGCCATAGCGACTGTTTTACTGGTCGCACTTTGGGGTCGGCATTCAGTTTGTGCTCAGCGAGTTCCCTCGAGACACCTGGCATGTCAGATGGCCTCCACGCGAAGATGTCGCGGTTCTCACGGAGGAACACGATGAGCGTGTTTTCCTATGCGCGTCTCATGTGCGCCCCGATGGTGACTGTCTGGGACGAGCTCGACGGTGCGGGTGTGTGTGGTCGCCTCGAACGCGGAGTTCGCGGCAATAGGTTTCTTCAAGATGGTGGGGTCGTCCTTGTTGATGTTGCCCGCGTATTTCGCAATCTCCTCCGCGTGGTCAGTCTCCACGGCAATGACGGTGTCGGTGAGTTCGGCGCCCTTTTCCTCGCATTCCACGGCCATATCGGGGTCGCCGTGGACGGTGATGATGCTGCTCGGCCCGGGGAGCTTCATCGTGTTGTAGGCGTAGTGTGGGGTCGCCATGAACTTTAGGAATGCCTAGCGGCCAAGGACGCAGTGGTAGGGGCAGCGGAAGTTTACCAGCTCGAAGACGATTCTCTCCGTGCGGTAGTTCGCCGGGGTGTCGAAGGTGACTGGTAGTGTCACCTTCCCGATCGGGTACGCCTTCCGACAGGGGACGATGCCGTGGAAGATCATCAGTGTTGGCTCGATGGCTGTTTCTGGGAGCTGGAGCCTTTTAAATGTGTCGAGGTACAGGATGTTGATGGAGCTCCCACCGTCCATCAGCGTCTTGGGAAGCCAGTAGTCGGCCACCTTTGGCCTGACCACCAGGGCGACTCGCCCTGGGTATTCAATTCTTGGCACGTGGTCTTGGCGACTCCAGGTGATGCTCTGCTCGGACCAGTTTAGGAAGTGGGGGATGTCGACATGCGTCACCGCATTGACGGCGACCGCGCGGGCGAGTACCTTCTTCTCACGCTTGGTGCCGAGCCTAGTGAAGGTGTGTAGCGACCCGACGGCGGTTCTGAAGCTGCCGCCGTTCCCGTTGTCCCGCGGTTGGTTGTTGTTGGGGTCTTCCCTTGCACGTCTCGCCTTCTCGATCTCTTTGAGAGAGTGGCAATTGGCGGAGGTGTGGGTGGCGGGTTTCCCCTCCCTGCTATGGTAGATGCAGGGCTGATTGAGCAGGGTGGCAGGGTCGAACTTCGGCCTCGTCGCGTTGTTGGCGTGGTAGTTCCTGCTGTCACGGTAGTTTCCTCCGTCGTGGCGGTAGTTCTTGGAGTCGCGTTGGCCGTAGCCGGTGTTGGCGACGAAGTCAACTCGCCCGTCGGTCCAGCGCTTGCCGGTGATGCGGGTGTTGCTGTAGTGCATGTCGCGTAGGCGCCCGCTGTCGTGGATGCTAGTGTGTCGTCTTCTTCCTGACTCGTCATCGGAGTCTTGGTTGGGGTCTTCCTCCGCGTAGCGCTTGGTGATCTCGAGGAGGTCGGGGATGTTATCGAGCGTCCGGTAAACCCTCTTGATCTTGGCGACCAGAGGTTCGTACCGGCACGCGTTCTTGAAGCAGTGTATCGCCGTGTCTGGGTGGATGCCGGAGGCGTTTATCCATAGCTCTTGCCACCTTTGGATCCACCGGTGGGTCGACTCGCATTGTCCTTGGATGCATAGCTCCAGGTCCTCGATGGTGGTGGCGCGGGTGTAGGAGCCCTCGAAGTGCCTGACAAAGGCGTCCCGCATTTCTTCCCAGGAGTCGATGTTGTAAGCGGGTAGCGTGTTGATCCATTGCCGGGTCGCACCCTCCATCATCAGGGGGAGGTAGCGAGCGGCGAGCAGGTCGGTGTGGCCTATGATCCCCATTGCCATGAGATATGTATCTAGCCAAATGGCAGGGTCGTACGTCGGGTCGTATTTCTCGATCTCCTTGGGGGCCTTGAAGTTGGCGGGGTATTTTTCCCCGCGTATCATGGGTCCAAAGCATTGTGGCCCGACTCGGCTGAGCGAGCCTCTTGGCTCCGGGTCGCCGCGGTTGGCGAGGGTGTGTTGCAGGTCATAGGGTTGGCACGACCGCCACACCTGATTGTTGATGATGTGCGTTCGGGCGTCGAGTGGTTGCCCGTTTGCGGCGACGGTGTTGTTCGCAGGTCGCGGCTCGTTGGTCGACAACACGGGGTTGGCGGCCCACGGTTGGTTTTCCAGGGGTTGGAGTGGTGGGCAAACTATTGCGTTGGCCACAGTAGGGTGGCCACTTGATGCCGCCCTGCTTGTTGACGAGCGGGAATACATCTGCCCCCGCGGGTCGACTCCCGCGGCTTGTTGCTCGACGGCCCTGACGAGTAGGGCCTTGGCATACTAGATCTGTAGCGCGCCGTCGCCTTGGACATCGAGGTTGGCGATCACGGCATCGGCCGCGACGACGTTGTCCATCGGGATGGAGTACAGTGGTAGCCCGTTGGCGTCCCGGGCTTGAGGCGAGATGATGATCCGTGGTTGGTCTGGTGGGGGCGCACGGCCCATGGGTGGTGGAGGGGCCCCGTTCTCCGGTGCTCTAGGTGGTGGTCTCGCGGGGTTGCCTCCTCCTAGCGGCACGTTCTCGCCGTGTTCGCGCTCGGCAGTGCGTGTGGGGTCGCCCTCGTTGTTGAAGTTCAGGACGCGGCCCTGAACATCGGGGTTCAAGCGGGTCCTGATGCGGTGCTGGTGATAGAGTGACAGCTCCTTCACCGTCTCTCGTTCGAGGCGGTATTTCTCGCGCTCGGCGAGTTTGTTGCGTTGCGCCTCCTGGATCCACAGGCGGGCTTGTTCCACCTCCGTGGCCGTCGCGGTTGGCGGAATTGGCGTGGAGAACGGATCTGGCGGGGCGGCCGTGCTACCCGCCATGTAGATCGCGTTGAAGCAATTGGATCTGGCGCGAAAATCCTCGGGGGATTCCGAGCCGGAGTCAGAGTCGAAGATCCCCAGAATAGAGGGATCCTCGAAATCCTCGGGGTTGGAGACGGGCGTGATGGAGTCCTCCCGCGACGTGGCGGTGATGGATCCGTTGGCCGATGCAGGGGTCGCGGAGTCAGCGTCGTTGTTTAGGGCGTCGTCATTGGTGGCGACGTTGGTCTCGACCGCGTCGCTAGCGGCCGAGTCGTACTCAGCGACGAGGCCCCTGATGGAGCAGACCTGCTCCTCCGAAAGCAGATCGCGGTATGGAGGCGACCTGCCGACGATCACCGTCAAGGCTGGGTCGATCGCGCCGGTGAAGCCAACGAAGAGGTTGATGGAGCCGACCGGCATCACCACGGCGTGTGTGACCGGGCGCGACGCCGGGATGTAGCTGCTGGGCAGGATCTGCAAGATCCCGCCGAAGGCGATCATGCGGCCGGTGGCGAACGGCCGCTCGATCGGCGAGTAGGGTCTCGCCGCAGAACTCAGGCCAGTCCCGCTATGCCCCACGGTGGGCGCCACTATCGTGGAAATGGCCACGGCAGTCGCTGCCATAGGCAGCGATTGAGAGTTTCGTGAGGAAGAGTTGGCGGCCATCTGCTGTGCGAGATGGGGGCAGATGCACAAGGGTTTACCCAGGTTCGGCCCCCCGGAGGGTAAAGACCTACTCCTGCTAGATTAGATTATGAGAGAGCGAGTTACAGGGGT
Organism: Avena sativa; assembly: GCA_916181665.1. Lineage (NCBI taxonomy): Eukaryota > Viridiplantae > Streptophyta > Magnoliopsida > Poales > Poaceae > Avena > Avena sativa. The sequence continues at coordinate 421,445,521 of OV702287.1, read as the reverse complement.
GGCGAGCTCGGCGGCTGGGCAGCGAGTCGCTTGAGGGTGTGTATGATGGAAAGTAAGTCTCTACGATACCCTAGGGAGGTTTATATATGAAGCACCTCGCCAGGTTTTACAAGTTGTTCCCAAACAAGATAAGGATCCGGGGGATTTTGACCTAATCCGACTGGGCTTCTGCTACGCTTCTGGGCTCCCAGTCACTAGTCGATGGGCCTCTCCTTTCCTCAGAGTCTAGTCGCTGTCCTCCAGGCGTACTCGCGGGCCTTCCGGCCCACTCGAAACCTACTGCTGAGCATACCCCCTTCGGCATATCCCCATCAGTAGTCCCGAGGCCATTGTTGATGCAGGCGCGGGCGTCCTTTGGTGCTTGAAGTAGGCGAGCCCAATTTGTACGTCCAGTCGAATCGGCGATGGAATCTATTAATGCCTAGGAGAATTTCCCCATAGCCCCACTCGTCACTTTAATGAACATCATTGCTGCCCAGTCGTCATTTCAGCGAGTGGCGAGTGTACCACAGGAGTTGGACCGTCAACCTTAGTCAAACTATCCGTTGGAATTTCCAACGGTAACTACGGCGCAATTACCGTGGGTAACGGCTATCCCGATTTTGGCGGGTGACTTTTCCCATATAAGGGGAGTGATGGATCAGCTTCGCGATCCCGCTTCGCGTTCTTCATCCTTCCTCATTTGCTCTTCCTTTCTGCTCCCTCCCGACCTATTCTCCTTGCGTTGCACGATTCCACTTTTTACTCAATGGCGCCTCCCAAAGGCTCGTGGGGAAAATCCAAGTGCACCACAGCCCAGCTGAAATCCTTCGAGGACGTCGGGTTGCTCCGCAAGGGGAATTGGCGAGTTCCCCCTCTTCCGAGACCGAGCTGAAACCGTGGCCCGGTGAGTTCAACTACTTCACCAGCCATCTCGAGAGGGGTTTAGGGTTCCCCACTTCGCTCTTCTTCTGTCGCTTCTGCGCGTACTACGCGATTAAGCCCTCAGATCTTGGTACACATAGCATCGAGCAGCTGGCGATTTTCGTCGCCTTCTACGAGTGCTACCTCGGCTGCAGGCCATACTTCCTGCTGTGGCTGGAGCTCCTCCACGGCCGCATCGGGCGCGAGGCGTCCGGCGGCTTGATGCTGGCCGCAGGCGGGGTCACCTTCCAGTTGAAGCCAAAGTCCAACTTCGTCAAGCTCCTCCTGCCGAAGAAGGCCACCAGCGAGTGGAAGAAAAGCTGGTTCTACGTCAAGGAAGCTACTCCCTCCGGCGAGGTCTCCCTTCCTGAATTCGTCACCGAGAGGAGCGAGCCTCGCCGACTAGCGCAAAAGAAGCTCCCTGAAGATCAGCGGATGGACGTTGCGGAAATGATGGATCAGATCCAAAAGATGAAGGACCAGGGGTTGATTCCGATCAACCTCTACAATTGTTGGCTCGGGCAGCGCATGGTTCCGCTGGCGGCGCGTCCACACTGGATGTACGAGTACAGCAGGAAACATGATCCATCTCGCACCAGCACAGAGTTGTGGGAGGCCGAGGATTACAAGGCTACCCTGAAGAAGATCACCGACGCGGAGTTCACGGGCGCAGCGGTCAGAGTCGCCCCGTATACTCCCGTGAAGAACGAAGCCCCTACAGTAAGTCTTCTTTCCAATCGCTGCGTTCGTATTCCAATTTCATTCTTTTCGCTTAGCGTGTTTTGACTCGCAGTGGTTCTCAGCTTTTTTAGGTATTGGAGGGTTGGATCCCTCCGCTTGATGAAGAAGTTCCCCAGGAACTGGAGGAAGATTTTGAGGGGGATCCTTCCGATAGCGACGGGGAAGAAGAAGAAGTCGCTCCCCCAGCGCCCGTGGCCCGCAAGACCCGAATGCAGAAACAGCGAGAGGTCGAAGCGAGCCGCAGCCTAGACGAGTTCGAAGGAGGCGACGAGGTCGCCTAGGAGCAGACGTCCCGGCGCACCGCTACGCCATCGAAGCCCCCACGCCGGCCCAAGTCACCGGCAAAAAGGCCTGCATCACCGGTCAGGTCGTCAGTGGTGTTCGGGTCGGACGACGACTCCGACGGCAAAGGGTCTCCTGAAGTCTCGCATAATACATTTTAATAATTTCCACGAATAATACAAGAATTGAAAGATTTGCAATTCTAGTGTGGTATCGGCAGTTGAATAGCCGACCAGTCCTTATCGGCTTTTGAATAGCCGACTAGTCCCTGTTTGCTTTTGAAAAGCTGATAAGTCTCTGTCTGCTTTTGAAAAGCCGGTAGGTTATAGGGAAATGGGAAGAATAGGGGGACTAGTTAGCTTTTCAAAAGCAGACAAGGAGTCAGCTTTTCAAAAACAGACAGGGCCTAGTCGGCTATTCAAAAGCCGATAAGGACTGGTCGGCTTTTCAAGTGCCGACACCACGCTAGAATTGTAAATCTTTCAATTCGTGTATTATTCGTGAAAATTATTTTAAAAATGTATTATTTAAAAAAATAGCTAAAATTCAAACGTATTTCAGCTTAGTTGTGAATGAGTATGAACAATCTTGGATTTCAAGCCGAACGACCAAGGTCATGGCCATATCTACATCATACTTTATATCGATAATTCATGATCCTATATCCAAGAATTTGGATGCCACCAAATTGGGCCATATTTGGAAAACAAACGAAGAGAGAGTAGTATGAAGAGTATGGCTCGATTAGATTTTCTCTCAAGAAGGAGCAAAACAGGACTTTTCCCTGTTTAATTTTAGGGTGCTTCATGCTAAATGTATGGACCTCAATGTAATTTTACCTTTTTTAGGTCCTTGATGGAAAATGTACCTCCACCGTTTGTACGTGTAAAACTCGTACGTAAAACCAAGTGGTAAAATTTAAACGTATTTAAGCTTATTAGTTGCCAATGATTATGAACATTCTTGCATTTCAAGCCGAACGACCAGGGTCATGGACATATCTACATCATACTTAATGCTAATGATTCATGATCCCATAGCGAAGAATTTGCATGCCACCAAATTTGGCCATATATTTCGAAAACAAATAAAGAGAAAGTAGTATGAAGAGTATGGCTCGATCAGCTGCTCTCTCGAGAAGGAGCCGCACCCAACTATTTCCATTGCTTAATTTTAGGGGGTTTCGTGCTAAATGTAAGGACCTTTATATAATTGTTTACATTTTTAGGTCCTTGATGTAAATTGTACTCCCACCATCCGTGGTGGTCCCATATTTGGCCGTAAAATGGGTTTGAATCATGGCATGGTAACAATGTTGCCACTCGGAGTTTCCAACCATGAGGAAAGAAAAAAAATCAATTTTCCAAGTGCGAGGAGTGTATTTTCTGTAAAGCAAGTACTCTCTCCGACCCAAATTAATTGACTCAAGTTTATCTAGATTCGGATGTATCTAGTACTAAAATATGTCTAGATACATCCGAATCTAGACAAATCTGAGTCAATTAATTTGGGTCGAAGGGAGGAAGAATATGTATTTCTATAGAAAAGAAACAAAGAGACAGAAGAGAGACTTTGGGCACAGAGGAAGCAGCTCGAGAGAGAAACGAAGAGGAGGAATTGAATTCGGTGCGATATGAGAGCAAAGCTGTGATCGCTTCCTGACACGAGGTACAGGGCACAGTCACCTAGTAGTACTAGTAAACTAGTACTAGTAAATTTCAGGACCTTTACTATATACTACTGTATGCACGCAAAACAAATTGTATTTTCTCTCTCCTTCAGTGCCTCATCACCTTCCCCACACCCCGGCTAGGTGATCTCTCCCTTGTCCAAAATGTCGCGCTACGCACATGTGTTGACCTGCCTTGTCGTCGGCTCCGTGTCAGTATTAGGCGTGCTGCGTAGAAGGAACCATTTTGGGGCATGGCGACAAAAGGGACAGTACTCATACTATTATTAGAGTCAGAGTTCAAACTTTCACAATTTCAAAATTTTCACTTCCTTCCCAAACATCCGAAGGGAAGGTTATTCAAAAGATTCAAAATATAGTGGTGCACAAGGGATTGTTTATAATGTCTGGTGTCTACAGTACGTCCTATCGCATTCGATGGACTTCATTATGATCTGACTAGTTTTACCACTACTCCATAGTACTCCATTGTCATTCCATTTCACACCCTGCAAAGAGGAAGCCACCAAGCACACCCACATCACGCTGGATCGAAAGTACAGTAGCAGTAGTACAAAGGGTATGGCTCGACCGCTGGCTCGAGAAGGACCCGCACCCGACTGTTTTCATTGCTTCATTTTAGCGCTCTTTGTGCTAAATGTATGGACCTCTATGCAATTTTTTATTTTTGTGTTCTCACATTTGTCTAGATTCGGATATATCTAGTCATCTTTTAGTGCTAAATACATCCGAATCTAGACAAATCTGAGAACATTAATTTGGATCGGAGGGAGTAGTATATTAGTACTTTTTTTAAGGAAAGTATATTAGTACTAGTACACTAGTACTATAGTACTAGTAATCATTTCTTTGCTTAGACATATGCTCACCTCTGTCCACGCGCTGTACACGCTGAGAGAATAAAACATAGGCAGGTTAAAAGAGGGAAGCAGCGAAGAGGAGTTGAAGGCGGTTCCATGTTAGAGGAAAGTTATGATGGGTTCCTGACACGAGGTACTCCTGCGACCACAATACTAGTAGTAAATTTAAGGACCTATGCACGCAAAACAAATTGTGTGTTTTCTCTCTCCTTCGCTACCTCTCACCATCCATCCTCCCTCTCTCCTACCCTTTCCCCTCGCGCACCGGACCGGCTGATCTCTCCATGGTCCATAGCGTGGTGCTACGAATGTGTGCCTTGGTATGGTGGCTCTGTGTCTCTGGCATGTTCGGCATCCGTGTTGGCGTGGACTAGGGACGAGGAGTACATAGGAAGGAAACCACTCTGGTCCTTAGCAGCAAAAAATTCAAACTTTTTCGGTTTTCGAAATTTTCACTTGCTTCCCAAACATCGGGAGGGAAGGTTACTCAAAAGACCGGCCATTCGCAGTACTTCTTATCTTATCTTTATCTTTTCTTATCTCTTACAATACCATACCATACCACTATATAGTGTATGGATAACTTCGAACATTGACCATTGTATCAAGACCGGCAAATCCAAACAGTGTCGTCGGTGTGATTTTCCAACTATATCAGGAAAGAACATTCAATTATTCTCAATTTTCCGAGTGGATGATGAGCGAGGTTGTGCTTTTCCATTTAGGTATGTCCGAAGAATATTGGATCTAAATGCCAGAAGAAAAGTTTACTGATGTCTATGCACTTCTATTCTTGTAGACAGTTGTTGGGCCTCCAAGTGTAGAGGTTTGTAGAACAGCAGCAAGTTTTCCCTTAAGTGGATCACCCAAGGTTTATCGAACTCAGGGAGGAAGTGGTCATAGGTATTCCCTCTTAAGCAACCCTGCAATCAAAATACAAGAAGTCTCTTATGTCCCCAACACACCCAATACACTTGTCAGGTGTATAGGTGCACTAGTTCGGCGAAGAGATAGTGAAACACAAGTGGTATAGATAATTATAAGTGGTAACGGTGATAGAAAATGGCTTGATGGCGTGGAAAAGACTAAAGACAAACTGAAATAAAGATGGAAGCAAGCAAACATGTAAACAGATCTAGTAGCAAATGGTGTATCAATGCTTAGAAACAAGGCCTAGGGATCATACTTTCACTAGTGAACACTCTCTCATATAAATATATTCTTCTTCATGATACTACTCTCCGGTTGAACACTCTAATCGATGGTAGGGCTATAACAGCACACCTCAAAGTAAGCCTTTCCCATTTGAAAACCCCACACTATCACCATGAGCACTAGATAGGTCCAACAAACACCACAATTTCATAAAGACATCCAACTCCAAATATAACTCATAACAAGTATTTGTAATCTCTAGCCTAAGTGCCACCATGGTGTGCACGCTGTCACTTTCACACACATGGGGAGAGCAGAGATCTATTAAAGCACTTGAGTAGCAAGGTAGATCTACTTGATTACAAAGCTCATGATCACAATATGATCATGCATAGAGAGAGAGATGAACACATAGCTACCGGTAGAACCCTTAGCCTCGAGAGAGAACTACTCCCTCCTCATCATGGGAATCAACAACGGCGATGGACATGGTGGTGGAAATCGATGGAGAAGGCTCTGGGGAACTTCCCCATCCCGGCAGGGTGCCGGGACAGAGACTTTATGTCCTCCGAATCTCCCCTTTGGTGGCGGCGATGCTGCGGAACTTTTCATGGATTTCTGATTGACTATTTAGGGTTTTGGTATCGGGAGGCTCTTATAGGCGAAAGAGGCAAGGCCGGTGGCCAGCCAGGGGGCCCACACCATGCCCTGGCGCGACCTAGGTGGACCCGCGCCATGGGGTGGTGTGGCCACCCTGTGGCCCCTCTCCGGCTCTCCTTCTGGCTTCGTGAATCTTCCGGGAAATATCGACTTTGGCTTTTGTCCCGTCCAATTCCGAGAATATTCATTTTCTGACTTCCTGGAATCAAAAACAGCAGAAAACAGGCAACTGGCACTATGGCATCTTGTTAATAGGTTAGTCCAAGAAATCATATGAAAAGTACTCCAAAGTTGGAACAAAACACAAGAAAGTAGATAAAACCAAGCATGGAACATCAAAAATTATAGATACATTTGCAATGTATCAACATTCCCAATCTTAACTCCTGCTTGTCCTCGAGTAGGTAAGTTATAAAAAGAAAGAATAATTTTTGAGGTGACATGCACCATCATAAACTTGATCAAAGTATTTGTAAAACATTGATAGCTGTGATCATAGTACTTCAAGCATACCATGAAAGACAAAGTTCTAGCAATAATACATAGCAACTATGTTGCAACATAAAAAGGCACAAACAAAAGATTTATGAATAACAATGCTTTGCAAGATGTTTTTTGTTTCACATAAAGAAAACATAGCATAATAGCATTCAGCTTGTCCCTCATAGAGTAGCAAATATAAATGCATAGGACACCTTCAAAGTTCATAAGAGTGACTAGATATAAATAGTTTAAAACAAGCAATATCAAAGCTATGCATCAATCAACTAGTCTTGGGACAATGCACATAGAACTAAGAATGGCCACTATGCTCTCAAAGTAGGTGCATAAAGATAGAAGGTGGAGACTCAATATAATGGTGGAAGAAAGGCCTTCATAGAAGGAAGTAGGGATTTAAGTCTCATAAAGAGCTTCCAAAAATTATGGTACTTAATAGATTTCAGCTCTCATTGCCCCTACATAAGCATCTTGAAGTGATTAAGGTTAAAGTGAACAAACTATGGTGTATATGCTTGACGAAGTATAAGTTAGGAATCTCATGTCCCTTGTATACGAGGGTCGCTCCTCATCCTACTCAAGTTTAGTCACCGATAAGTTCTTGTCATTGTAAGTACATGTGTATCATAGAGAACCGCCAATGGGGTACCACTTGCCCGATGATACGGAAGAATCCCCATGTCAAAATGACAAGGCAAGCAGACAACGAGCATCTCAGCAATCTTCTTATTTACCATGGGAATATGGTGCTTTTTTCTCTCTTTCCTCTTTTCATAATCTTTTTTTTCTCTTTTCTATTTTTTCTCAATATAGGACTTTTTTTTATAAGAAGAATGCTTCATAGACAACTCATTATGGTTACGCTGCAGGTTTCCACCATGTCAGCATGGATTAGACCAGCGGCCCAGGCGTTTCTCTAACACACGTACATAACTCCATGGACTTACAAGCTCCCCTTTCATTTCACACTGATGACATCCATAGACAAAAGAGCATGATATCAACTAGGTACAAGTACCAAGTGCAATGTTGAAAGCGTTCCCCATGATAGCATGGTTCTGCTAATTCCCAACAAATAAGTGCAAGCATATACAACATAGACGACACAATGGTTCAATTTTATTAAGGGCAAGAAAAGTAAAGTGTGCCATCAAGTTCGTGAGAGCTTTAATCACTAATTTTCTCATAACAAGTTTAATTTGGAAGGTAAACAAAAGCATGAATATACTTGGAATAGAATAAGCTAGTAGGTAGGTAGGTATGGTGGAGTCTTTGGAATAACTTGGTTTAGGGAGTTGGATGCATGAGTGGAACTCATACTTGGTTGTGGAGGCTTGCAAAAGACTGGGAGCGACAAACTAAGAGAGCAGTAATGGCCATAATCATGCAGAGCGACAAAATATCATTGATCAAAGCATAAAGTGATACTACAAGCTGAAAACTAGAGGATCATAAAGGCTTTGGTGACTTGAGATAGTCATAACATGGTGTGAGCATGGGCCAAGTCAACCCAAATAAAGCATCAAAGGAGAATATCACAATACTATGCTTTAATATGCTAAAACAACGCATGATTCATCCAAGACACATTAAGCAATCTCAATTGTTTATAACAAGTCGTGCTACAGCAAAGAATACTAAGCATAAAGCCAAAACAATATCAAGCATGGCATGACAAAGCATAGGCCACAATCAAAAATAAACTCTCTTTAACACTTAAGCATGAACTTTCCTACTCTTTTCCAAACCAAACCAAACTATTTGAAAACCAATGTATGAAAGAGGGGGTCCAACCAATTTATTCAGCAAACTGAGCAAACAAAGCAAATGAAAAAGGAGACGCTCCAAGAACAATACAATTGTGCATGAAACAATAAAAATGAAGCATTTGGAAGAAAACTGGGATTTTTATTGATGAAGATGGGGATGCCTTGGGCATCCCCAAGATTTGACGCTTGTAATTATTGGATATTTCTTGGGGTGACACGCGTGGCATCCCCAAGCTTGAGTTTTAGTCCATCCTTCATCTCATTACTCATTCCTTCCATACACCTGAAATTTTTCCTTCATACAAAACTTCACACAATCTTTATTAGCAACATTAGTGCACTCAAGACAATAGGTCTTAAGGTTCAGTTCTAACACCAATAAACTTCCATTAAAACACAAACTACTGTAGAACTTCCCTCAAAAATCTCAATTCCCCAAAAGAACTCAAAAAAAGAACCAAGAAGAAGCAAATGCAAATAATGGCAGAAATCTGTCAAAACAGACCAGCAGGTAAAGACTAATTTTTTCGAAGACCTTCTGTTGTTCAAATCGAAAAGTATTGAACTAAATAAAGTTAGATAACAACCTGGGGCAGAAGCACAAAAATTCACGTCTCAAAAGGACGTACAGAGATTTTACACGAATTTTTACGTTGAAGCACAGAATTCTATTTCGGGACAGCAACTTTCCCAAGCATTACTTCCCTCTCATTAGAGGTTACTCTTGGCACAAAAAGCAAATAAAAAGGATAAATAGCGGTTATTACTGAAGTAATAACTTCCAAGACTCATCTAAAACTTTTGGGTTATCTCCCAAGAAGTACTTTTCTTTAACGCCTTTAAGTTAGGCATGATAGTTTGAGAAGATGCTCACATAAAAATATGAATTGAAGTAGAAGAGAGCATCAAGAAGCAAATCCAAAGCACATTTAAGTCTAGCCCACTTCCTATGCATAGGAATCTTGTAAAGAAACAAGTCATGAAAGCACAAAGCAACAAGCATAGTAAAGCAAAACATGTGCAACTTCAAAATTTTCAACATAAAGAGGGGAAACTTAATATTATTGAGGTGCATAAAACCATGTTTCCATCTCTCATAATAACTTTCAGTAGCATCATGAATAAATTTAACAATATAACTATCACATAAAACATTCTTATCATGAGCCACATGCATATAATCATTATTACTCTCTACATAAGCACAGTCATTCTTATTAATTGTAGTGGGAGCAAATTCAACAAAATAGCTATCATTATTATTCTCATCACCATAATCATCAAATATAGGAGGCATATTGTAATCATAATTAACTTCCTCCTCAATAGTAGGTGGACTGAAAATATCATACTCATCATTGTAATCATCATATATTGGAGGTTTAGTATCATCATAAGCAATAGAATAGCTATCTTCCAATGCTGGGGAACAAAAAAGATCATTTTCATAAAAACTAGCTTCCCCAAGCTTAGACTTTTCCATAGCATTAGCAATAATGGTGTCCAAAGAATTCATACTAACAACATTGCTATTAGCATGCAAATAAAGTTCCGCAGGTCTTTTAATTTTCTCTTCAAACACTTCATGTCCTAACTCAAGATAAATACTATAAAGCTCTCTAATTTTTTTGTTGTTTTCCATTAAGCCTAACTAGTGAAAACAAGAAACAAAAAGACAAAATTACAGAATCTAAAGGAAATAACTTCGAGCACTCACACCGGAGGATGTGAGTACCTTTTACCTTACCTCCCCGGCAACGGCGCCAGAAAATAGGCGTTTGCCGTGGGAGGTTCTTCTTCTTTAATCCTCCGGTGTGAATACCTTTTACCTTACCTCCCCGGCAACGGCACCAGAAAATAGCTTGATGTCTACGCACTTCTATTCTTGTAGACAGTTGTTGGGCCTCCAAGTGCAGAGGTTTGTAGAACAACAACAAGTTTTCCCTTAAGTGGATCACCCAAGGTTTATCGAACTCAGGAAGGAAGTGGTCAAAGGTATTCCCTCTCAAGCAACCCAGCAATCAAAATACAAGAAGTCTCTTGTGTCCCCAACATACCCAATACACTTGTCAGGTGTATAGGTGCACTAGTTCGGCGAAGAGATAGTGAAATACAAGTGGTATAGATAATTATAAGTGGTAACGGTGATAGAAAATGGCTTGATGGCATGGAAAAGACTAAAGGCAAACTGAAATAAAGATGGAAGCAAGGAAACATGTAAATAGATCTAGTAGCAAACGGTGTATCAATGCTTAGAAACAAGGCCTAGGGATCATACTTTCACTAGTGAACACTCTCTCATATAAATATATTCTTCTTAATGATACTACTCTCTGGTTGAACACTCTAGTCGATGGTAGGGCTATAACAGCACACCTCAAAGTAAGCCTTCCCATCTAGAAAACCCCACACTGTCACCTTGAGCACTAGATAGGTCCAACAAACACCACAATTTCATAAAGACATCCAACTCCAAATATAACTCATAACAAGTATTTGTAATCTCTAGCCTAAGTGCGACCATGGTGTGCACGCTGTCACTTTCACACACATTGGGAGAGCAGAGATCTATTAAAGCACTTGAGTAGCAAGGTAGATCTACTTGATTACAAAGCTCATGATCACAATATGATCATGCATAGAGAGAGATGAACACATAGCTACCGGTAGAACCCTTAGCCTCGAGGAAGAACTACTCCCTTCTCATCATGGGAATCAGCAATGGTGATGGAGATGGTGGTGGAGATCGATGGAGATGGCTCCGGGGGCACTTCCCTGTCCCGACAAGGTGCCGGAACAGAGACTTTCTGTCTCCCGAATCTCCCCTTCGGTGGCGGCGGCACTACGGAACTTTTTGTGGATTTCTGATTGACTATTTAGGGTTTTGGTATCGGGAGGCTCTTATAGGCGAAAGAGGAAAGGTCGGTGGCCATCCAGGGGGCCCACACCATGCCAGGGCACGGCCTAGGTGGACCCGCGCCATGGGGTGGTGTGGCCACCCTGTGGCCCCTCTCCGGCTCTCCTTCTGGCTTCGTGAATCTTCCGGGAAAAAATCGACTTTGGCTTTTGTCCCGTCCAATTCCGAGAATATTCATTTTCTGACTTCCTGGAACCAAAAACAGCAGAAAATAGGCAACTGGCACTTTGGCATCTTGTTAATAGGTTAATCCAAGAAATCATATGAAAAGTACTCCAAAGTTGGAACAAAACACAAGAAAGTAGATAAAACCAAGCATGGAATATCAAAAAATATAGATACATTTGCAATGTATCATTTACCAACATGTTGTACCAACGATTCCCATGTTTTATTTATGAGTTTTCAAACTTCCTAGCTAACTCTACCTATTTGAGCGAATGACTTTATGTCGATTTATCGAAATTAGGTCAAATTTGAAACTACGAGTAAATTGTAGGTTGCTTTGAAAGTTTTACAAAAAATCTTTTGGGGGTACCCATCGAGGAGTCACAATTAATATATCATCAGGAAAATTTGCTACAGGACACCGTTATTTTCTGTCATTTCGTGAAACACACTATTCAATTATGTCCTTGCCAGATACCATTACAATTTTGCGGCACATTTGCCAGAACACATCGCACAGCCAAAACGGGAAAGTTTGGCACATTTTTTTCAAACCTGGCCATAACATGGTCACCCATGCAAAAGTGGTAAAACATCCCATTTTTGGCCACGTGGTGCGTTCTAGCAAATGTGCCACAATATTGTAATGGTACCTAGCAAAGGCATAATCGAATAGTGTGTTTCAGCAAATGACAGAAAATAACGGTGATTTGTACCAAATTTTCCCTATATTATAAAACACTGAGATTTTTGACGATATGTTCAACGTCTTCCTAAGATTTTGGATCTTGACAATTTAATGAAATTAGGTCAAACTTGTGCTACAAGTAAGCATGATAGATTTCTCTTGAATTAAATGTATTTTCTGAGGTAGATGGGTGCATCTCTTTGTAGTAAACAATGTCATCAGTGTGAGTTTCCAACTATCATGAAATAAAATTCTCAGTTTTCCGAGTGATGACGAGATGGTTCTTTTCCGTAAAGAAAGCTCGAAGAATATGGATCTCAATGCCATAAGCCAAGCTTCTAGACATATTAAGTTGACCAACCTGTTTTACTTACGATTTCCATATGTTTTGAGTTTTCAAACTCCCTAGCTAATTATTCTGCCCACTTGAATGATTACATGACGATTTATCGAAATTAAGTCAAACTTGAACTATAACTAAATTGTAGGTTGCTCTGAAACTTTTATGAAAAAGCTTTTGGAGGTATCGTACCGATCGAGGGGAGGTCACAATCAATATATGAGAAACAGCCGAGAGTTTTGACAACAGGTTTGAGTTCTTGCTAAGATTTTGCATCACATGACATTATTTAACAAAATTGGGTCAAACTTGAGCTACAAGTAAGCGTGACAGCTTGCTGTTGAAATATATTACTTTTCAGAGAGATACATGGGTGCATTTTCTTGTAGTAAAAAGTGTCATTGGTGTGATTTTCCAACTATATCAGGAAACAACATTCAATTATTCTCAATTTTCTGAGTACCCACGAGTGAGGTTGTTCTTTTCCGTAAAGAAATGTCCGAAGAATATTGGATCTAAATGGCAGAAGCCAAGTTTACCAACATGTTGTACCAACGATTCCCCTGTTTTATTTATGAGTTTTCAAACTTCCTAGCTAACTCTACCCATTTGACCGAATGACTTTATGTCAATTTATCAAAATTAGGTCAAATTTGAAACTACAAGTAAATTGTAGGTTTATTTTAAAGTTTTATGAAAAATCTTTTGGAGGTACCCATCAAGGGGTCACAATTAATATATCATAAAACACCGAGAGTTTTGACGATAGGTTCAACTTCTTGCTAAGATTTTGCATCTTGACAATTTAACAAAATTAGGTCAAACTTGAGCTGCAAGTTAGCGTGATAGATTGCTCTTGAATTAAATGTATTTTTAGAGGTATATCGGTGCATCTTGTTGTAGAAAACAATACCGTCAGTGTGAGTTTCCAACTATTAGGAAAGAACATTCAATTCTACATTTTCCAAGTGAAGACGAGCGAGGTTAGTTATTCTTTAATTTTCTATAAAGAGAAGTCCAAAGAATACTGGATGTGGACACCACAAGCCAAGTTGACAGACATATATAGTGGATCGACAACATGTTGTACTTGTGATTCCCATGTTTTATGAGTTTTCAAGCTTCCTAGCTAACCTCGCCCATTTGAATGACTTTATGTCGACATCTCAAAATTAGGTCAAATTTGAATCTACAAGTAAATTGTAGGTTTTGCTTTGATAGATTTACGAAAAATGTTTTGGAGGTACCCGTCAGAGGAGTCAAAATTAATATATCAGAAACCAGCGAGAGTTTCGACGACAAGTTCAACTTCTTGCTAAGACTTTGCATCTTGACAATTTAACGAAATTAGGTCAAACTTGAGCTAGCTATAAGTAAACGCCATAGATTGCTCTTGAATTAAATGTTTTTTTATAGGTACATTATCGGTGCATCCTTTTATAGTAAACAGTGTCGTCGGTGTGAGTTTCCAACTATCAAGAAAGAACATTCAATTCTACATTTTCCGAGTGAAGAATACGAGCGAGGTTGTTCTTTTTCCTAAAGAAAAGTATGAGAATATTGGATCTGAATGCCACCAGCCAAATTTACATACATATATATTGGACCAACATATTGTACCAATGAGTCCCTCGTTTTATGAGTTTTCAAACTTCCCAGCCAACTCTGCCCATTAGAATGACTTTATGTCGATTTATCGATATTAGGTCAAATTTGAAACTACAAGTACTAGTAAAGTGTACGTGCCCTGGACGTGAGACTCAGATAATAGACATCTGGCATACCATCACTATATAAAATTATAATAGGTAAAGCAGAAAAAATATAATAGGTAAAATTTGAACTACAACAAGTAAACTGTGTAGGTTGCTTTGAAAGTTTTACGAAAAATCTCTTAGAGGTACAACTCTATTTAATGAAATTAGGTCAAACTTGAGCTACAACTAAGTGCGATATATTGCTCTTGAATTTAATGAAATTAGGTCAAACTTGAACTACAAGTAATAAGTTCTAGGTTGCTTTGAAAGTTTTATGAAAAAAGCTTTTGGAGATACCCATCGAGCGGTTAATTAATATATTAGAAACCACAGAGAGTTTTGATGAGTGGATCGACTTCTAGCTAAGATTTTGCATCATGAAAATTTTGAACACCTATTGAAAACGATCACATGAAACAAGGAGAGGGGAAATGATTTTTCTATTCTCTATGGCAGCCCACAAGCTTGAGATGCACCTTATTAGGCTTAAAGATACAAACTCTATTTTCTCCACAATGTATATGGTGAACCTTAGTGCATGCCACATACTAGGCCTTAAGGTTTGCTTTTGTACACATTGCCGACGCCCTTATTAGGGAAAAAGCAAATAGTACTCCCTCAATCCAAATTAGTATTCTCACATTTATCTAGATTCAGATGTATCTAGTCATGTTTTAGTGCTAGATACATCCGAATCTAGACAAATCTGAGAATATTAATTTGGATCGGAGGGAGTAGTATATTAGTACTTTTTTTAGGAAAGTATATGTCGTCGGTGTGATTTTCCAACTATATCAGGAAAGAACATTCAATCATTTTTAATTTTCTGAGTGAATGACGAGCGAGGTTGTTCTTTTCCGTTTAGGAATGTCCGAAGAATATTGGATCTGAATGCCAGAAGCCAAGTTTACCAACATGTTGTACGAGCGATTCCCATGTTTTATTTATGAGTTTTCAAACTTCCTAGCTAACTCTGCCTATTTGACCGAATGATTTTATGTCGATTTATCGAAATTAGGTCAAATTTGAAACTACAAGTAAATTGTAGCTTGCTTTGAAAGTTTTATGAAAAATCTTTTGAAGGTACCCATCGAGGGGTCACAATTAATATATCATAAAACACTAAGAGTTTTGATGATAGGTTTAACTTCTTGCTAAGATTTTGCATCTTGACAATTTAATGAAATTAGGTCAAACTTGAGCTACAAGTAAGCGAGATAGATTGCTACTGAATTAAATGTACTAGTCCTTAACCCGTGCACCTGCACGGGGTAGGGATATTTTATGTTTTTTAACATTATGGAGCTATCGTAGTGTTAAATGCAGAAGAAAAACTAAAGATTTACAAATAAAGTCACATTTTAGTATATTTCTAACCATTAGCATCATAGAAGTATATGCTTCCACAATCAGAAGACAGAAGTGTTATACTACTATGAATGGTAATTTTCATTAGAAAAAATGACATTTGAGTGCTATAAAGAATTTAAACTGTGACCATTCCTCAAAACCCAACTCTTGGTTTATTCATATAAATTCTTTCTACTTCAAATTTCCGATTCAGAATTGAAAACACATACCATTTTGGTTAAATTTGCATGGACGGGTCATTTAATTAACATGAGTAATAATATGTGTGAGTGTAGAAAAATGAAGTGAAATTTTGATGAAAGTATCTACTGCTAATACGAAACCAACATGCATAAAGTATCTTTATGTTGGCTCACGACATAAATAGTAGGAAATTTCATCTTGTCCACCTTTTCATTTTCACACAATTGTCTCACGACATAAATAGTAGGAAATTAATGTTTCATGTATACGGGATTCTGCTACAAATTCTAATTGGACCCCCCCTTCCAAAGAAATTCTAATATGCACGGGCACTGTATGTCTGAAAAGCATCTAAACTCTAAATTATCTCGATAACACTTACTATATGTAAATACATAAAATTAAAAGTATGTAAATAGGTAAAACATGGTTATACAGTTTTTTTAGATAATTGTTTAAGTTTGATAAATCATTGTTGGTGATCTACTACAAAATGGTAATCAAAGGTCACGATAGAAAAGGAGTATACAACAACAAAATTAGTATATAGTATATAAACTACCTCATGATCAAAGGCTCATGGGAGAACTTGATTATACAATAGAAAAAGAATCACAATGTAGTGCTATATATATTTGGTACAATAGCATTCACTAATAAAAGAGATGGAAAGAAGACTAACCTCTAGGCATGTATATACCTCAATTCTAAAACTAATATCATGATCACTTCATTGTCCTTTCTAACCGAGTAGACATCCAATTAAGCATCGGCATGGTGAGCAACAACAATAAATCGTCAGTCCTTATATGCCACGAAAACAAATATTCAGTAAAAACAGCAAGTAAAATGAGAACTGTTTGGAATTTCAGCTAGAGCACTGCTTATAAGCATCAGCAAAAAACTCACTACTCCAAAATTATCATAGGCAAATCTAGAACATGCATGTCTGTATGCAGGCTATTTGCAAGCAATTTGAGACTGTGATTTCTTCATTACCTGACATTATTGCATCCAAGTTGGCCATTGTTGACTTGATAGAATCCTAGATCTCATGCAAGAAAGATTTTGCATTATTCATAGCTCTGACAAATGAATTGTACCATCAAGAAGACAATTGCCGATATTTTCATGAGTACTTATTATTTCCTTCTTTTCTTTTGTAAAATAAGTTTTTTCCAGTCCTAGGAGAGTAGGCCTGATGTGATGTGATGCTGCCGTACATGCTTGAGGAACTGTTTCTGCCGGGGTCGTCACGTCCGCGCCCACACTTCAAGCTGCGGTCATCGACTATATGATGGGTGCCTTCACGACGCCGCGTCAAGTTGATACCGTGCAAGTAAGATTAAGCAAGACATACCGTCGAACAAATAACTAAATAGCATACTCCCTCCCTTCAAAAATAACTGATTTGAGTTTGTCTAGATTCAAATATATCTAAACATATTTTAGTGCATAGATATATTCGAATCTAGACAAACTCAAGTCAGCTATTTCTTCGTACTGCAGAAATTTTAATTATCTAGAAGCTCTATACGGTTTTGCACGTGGGCATGGAGATATGCATGCAGTTGTGCGCAAGATAAATCATCAACGCACGATGAAGCTAGGCCCCTGCATGCATGCAATTGATCGTCGATTACAGTGCAGTTAATTACCCTAGGTATCTAATTAGAAAGGACTAAGTTTGGCTTTCAGATCTGATCATCCCAGTACATACCTGTCATACGGCACTCACAGGTAAGAGCTCTTGAGAGCGTCGCCACGTTTGACGCTTATGATGCACCCGCATGAGTGAGATGGCTCGGTGAGCTAGCCGCTGCCG
The DNA here is from genome assembly GCA_916181665.1 of Avena sativa. Classification (NCBI taxonomy): domain Eukaryota; kingdom Viridiplantae; phylum Streptophyta; class Magnoliopsida; order Poales; family Poaceae; genus Avena; species Avena sativa. The sequence goes on along the minus strand of OV702287.1, from coordinate 421,427,714 downwards.
GAGGAGAAGCCGACGTGTGGTTGTAGCGAGGAGAGGCATAGATGACATAGCAGGACTATTGCCAGGGGATTCATGCCGTGAGAGGAACAGCCGGACAGCCGCTAGACCAGGGAGACGGGATATTGTTTTACAGGAGGGAGACGGGAATTAGGTGGAGGCTGGATCGCAAAAATTAAATCACACCCGTTGGTAAAATATCCGAAGGTTATTTTCTATGCTTTTGTGAGGATTAACGTGGTGTCTTGCCTCCAATTAGTAAATATATAAGATTTCTAGAGGTAGATGGGTGCATATTCATGTAATAAACAATGTCCTTGGTGTTAGTTTTCAAGTATCACGAAAAAACATTTAATTCTTAATTTTTCGAGTGATGACAAGATTATTTTTTTACGTAAAGAAACATCGAAGAATATGGATCTGAATATCACAAGAGAAGTTTTCAGACATAAATGTATGGACGTCGATGTAATTTTACCCTTTTTAGGTCCTTGATATAAAATATACTCGCACCGTCCATATAAACTTCAAACCTAAAAACAAGTCATAACATTTAAATGTATTTAAGATTATTAGTTGTCGATGAGTATGAACGTTCTTGGATTTCAAGCTGAACGACCAAAATCATGGCCATATCTACATCATACTTTATGCTGATGATGATCCCATGTCCACGAATTTTCATGCCACCAACTATGGCCATATATTTTGAAAACAAACAAAGAGAAACTAGTATGAAGAGTATGGCTCGATGAGCTTCTCTCTCGAGAATGACCCAAACATGACTGTTTTCCCTGCTTAATTTTAGGGTGGTTCGTGATAAATGTATGAACCTCGATGTAATTTTACCCCTTTTTAGGTCCTTGCTATAAAATGTACTCCCACTGTCCCTGTAAAATACGAACACAAAAGAAAGTGGTAAAATTTAAACGTATTTAAGCTTACTAGTTGTCAATGAGTATGAACATTCTTACATTTCAAGCCGAACCATCAGGGTCATGAACAATCTTGGATTTCAAGCCAAACAGACAAGGTCATGGCGATATCTATATTATACTTTACATCGATGATTCACGATCCCATATCCAAGAATTTCATGCCGTCAAATTGGCCATATTTTGAAAACAAACAAAGAGGGAAGTAGTACGAAGAGTATGGCTCGACCAGCTGCTGTCTCGAGAAGGAGCCGAACCCGACTGTTTACCCTGCTTAATTTTAGGGTGCTCTGTGGTAATTAAATGTATAGACCTCGATGTAATTTTACCTTTTTTAGGTCCTTACTGTAAAATGTACTCCCGCCATCCGTGTAAAATTTGAACATAAAAGCTAGTGGTAAAATTTAAACGTAATTAAGCTTATTGGTTGTCAATAAATATGAAAATTATTGCATTTCAAGCCGAAAGACCAGTGTCATACATATTTACATCATACTTTAAATGCTGATGATTCATGATCCCATAGCGGAGAATTTTCATGCCACCAAATTTGGCCATATTTCGAAAACAAACGAACAGGAAGTAGTATGAAGAGTATGCATGGCTCGGTCAGCTTCTCTCTCTATAAGGAGCAAAACGTGACGGTTTTCCCTGCTTAATTTTAGGGTGCTTCGTGTTAAATGTATGGACCTCGATGTAATTTTACCTTGTTTAGTTCCTTGATATAAAATGTACTCCAACTATTCATGTAAAATTCGATCCTAAAAGCAAGTTGTAAAATTTATACATGTTTAAGATTATTATATGTCGATGAGTATGAACATTCTTGGATTTCAAGACAAACGACCAAGGTCATGGCCATATCTACATCATACTTTATGCGATGATTCGTGATCCCATATCCAAGAATTTGCATGCCAACAAATTTGGCCATATTTTGAAAACAAACAAAGAGAAAGTAGTATGAAGAGTATTGCTCGATCAGCTTCTCTCACGAGAAGGAGCAAAACATGACTATTTTCTCTGCTTAATTTTAGGACGCTTCGTGCTAAATGTATGGACCTCGATGTAATTTTACCTTTTTTAGGTCCTTGGTGTAAAATATACTCCCACTGTCCGTACGTGTAAAATTCGAACCTAAAAGCAAGTGCTAAAATTTAAACATATTTAAGATTATCAGTTATCGATGAGTACGAACATTCTTGGATTTTAAGACAAACGACCACGGTCATGGGCATATCTACAGACCACGGTCATGGGCATATCTACAACATACTTTATGTTGATGGTTCATGATCCCATATCCAAGAATTTGCATGCAGCCAAATTTAGCCATATTTTGAAAACAAATAAAGAGCAAGTAGTATGAATAGTATGGCTCGTTCAGCTTTTCTCTCGAGAAGGAGCAAAACAGGACTGTTTTTCCTAATTAATTTTAGGGTGCTTCATGCTAAATATATGGACCTCGATTTAATTTTACCTTTTTTAGGTCCTTGGTGTAAAATATACTTCCACCGTCCGTACGTGTAAAATTCGAACCTAAAAGCAAGTGCTAAAATTTAAACATATTTAAGATTATCAGTTATAGATGAGTACGAACATTCTTGGATTTCAAGACAAACGACCACGGTCATGGGCATATCTACATCATACTTTATGCTGATGGTTCATGATCCCATATCCAAGAATTTGCATGCAGACAAATTTAGCCATATTTTGAAAACAAATGAAGAGGAAGTAGTATGAAATGGCTCGTTCAGCGTTTCTCTCGAGAAGGAGCAAAACATGACTGTTTTTCCTAATTAATTTTAGGGTGCTTCATGCTAAATGTATGGACCTCGATGTAATTTTACCTTTTTTAGATCCTTGATGTAAAATGTACTCCCACCATCCGTACGTGTAAAATTCAAACCTAAAAGCAACTGTAAAAATTTAAGCGTATTTAAGATTATTAGTTGTCGATAAGTATGAATATTCTTGGATTTCAAGAAGAACGACCAAGGTCAAGGGCCTCATGGCCATATCTACAACATACTTTATGTTGATGATTCATGATCCCCTATCCAAGAATTTGCAAGCCGCCAAATTTAGCTATATTTTGAAAACAAACAAAGAGGAAGTAGTATGAAGAGTATATCTCGATCATCTTTTCTCTCGAGAAGGAGAAAACATGATTGTTTTCCCTGCTTAATTTCAGGGTGCTTCGTGCTAAATGTATGGACCTCGATAAAATTTTACCTATTTAGGTCCTTGATTTAAAATGTAATCTCTACGTCCTTACGTGTAAAATTCGAACCTAAAAGCAAGTGGTAAAATTTAAACGTATTTAATTTTATTAGGTGCCGATGAGTATGAACATTCTTGGATTTCAAGCCGAGCGACCAAGGTCATGGTCATATCTATATCATACTTTATGCTAATGATGATCCCATGTCCAGGAATTTTCGTGCCACCAAATTTGGCCATATATTTTGAAAACAAACGAAGAGAAAGTAGTATGAAGAGTATGACTCTGCTCTCTCGAGAAGGAGTCGGACCCGACTATTTCCCTTGCTTATTTTTAGAGTTCTTCGTGCTAAATGTAAGGACCTCTATGTAATTTTATCCATTTTTAGGTCCTTGATGTAAATTGTACTCCCATCATCCGTGATGTTCTCATATTTGGGAGTAAATGGGTGAATCATGTCATGGTAATAATGTTGCCACTCGGAGTTTCCAACCATTAGATAAATCTAGCATGAAAACATGACTATATACATTCTAATCTAGATAAATCTGAGAACATTATATGGATCGGAGAGAGTAGTATATATGCATTCAAAAAAAATTGTGTTTGCTCTCTCCTTCAGTGCGACATCACCATTCCCACACACAAAGCAAATTTGAGGACATTTCGAACTTTTTTTCTTCGACACGGTGTGATTTGATGTCCCTAGCTACCTACCGGAAAAAAAGTAGCACCTCAAACTAGGGGCTAGCGTTGCGGGCTGGAGCGTTTAAGAAATACTACTATATCTAATTTTCTGTTATTATTCCTTATTTCCATAAGCGTCTATGTTAACGTCCCGCATTAGTATTGCCCTAATATACCGGGTCGAAGTAGTCGATCCGACAACCAGAGGAGAACCGCCCCGCGCCCCTCATCGTCTTCCACTGCTGCTCCGGCCGCTTGTGTACCATCGTAGCCCCTCTCCACCCTTGCAGAAAGGTAGAAACCGCCAACGCATCCCGACTAATCTTCCGCAGTACTCTTCCCAGGAATGACATCTAGAGCGATGAAGCGGAAGATATCTGAGTGCTACAACCAGGCAATCGGATTTGGCAACCTCCACTACGGACCGCTGAACAACATCACCGGTCGCGCCGATCTTCTGAGCACCGCTCGTCTGGCTCGCGACATGGTTGGCATGCGTTGAGGGATTGCGGAAGATCCTGGTCTCCGGTTTGGTTTGCCCTGCCTACTTCACTCTGGCCCACAGACATGGCCCCTAGACCGTGACAAGCAGGCAAAAATCAGTTTTACATGATTTTTGTAGGACTCAAATCCTTAGATTCTTTCCTATGGATTGAATTTGGATCAAAGGAATCGTGGTACGCAAATTCTTTTGAACTACAACCCCCCCACCCATGCTTAAATCCTGTAGGAATTGGAACATCTACTTGAGGCTGAACTCTCATCATGCCAATCACGTAGGTAGTTTTCCTACGTTTTACAATCACCTGTTTTTCACCGGCAACCCTGTGAAATTCCTGTGGTCTTAATCCTGCGATCGAAAGAGGCCCAAGACTTTTGCTTCATTGTCCCCCCTCTCCTTCAAACATACTAATCTGAAAACACAAGAACGACCAGGATTGTTGATACCTGTAACGGAAGGTGTATTGGCCAATCAAGGCTGGCGTTATATTTTAAGTTTCATGTGTTTTACAAACACAAGATTTCTATAAAAAGTTGGCTCTTTGGTTTACATGAATACAAAAACATATTACTTTAAAACATGGTAAAATCAAAGTCAAACCTCACGGGAGAGTATATTTATGATGTTATCGTGTCTCTTGGGACCTCATTCTTGTTCTTTGCACGCGTAGGAATTTGAAAATGAGGTCCAAGTTGGATATGAAGAATTGCATATGAGTTGTGGAGGATTCTAACCCGTAGGATTTTGGAAGATATCAAATTCCTATGGAGTCACTTCTTAGTTCCTATGCCCTCCATTCCATAAGAATCTAAACACGAGCTCCAACCTCATTCTATTTCTCCTTTGAGAAGTCCAATGTTCTTACACTATATTCTAGCAAAACTCTTGTGTTTATTTCATATTCACCATCCAAAGACACTTGTTACAAAATTCCTGCGTTTTTAATTCCTAATATGAATTTACTGTACCTACCATGTCAATCCTGTGTTTTTCCTATTCCTACGTTTTTTAAAATCCATTGATAGAAAGAGGCCCCTAATCTTGTTAATCAATCATAGGAAAATTTCCTGCATTGTTTCCTCTGGCCCATTCCTCTGAACTGTGCCAGCATAGGAAACTTAACTATTCCTACACTATTTCTTTAATGCAAACAAGACCTTATTCCTTAGTGTGTTTGTATGCATGCATTCATGATTTATTCAACACGTTTCTGCATCTTTCAGATAGTAGTTTTTCTGCAAAGCTATCTAATACTACCCCCTTAGTCAAACACCTTGCATGCCCCTATATATGAAGAAAATCTATTGCAGGGCATTGACGTGTTGTTGATGCCACTAGACAATCCAATAGTAGAAGCATTTGTACTAGTTGATGATGACATACCCGAAACATGGGATGAGGAAGGATTTGAAAACTAGGGTCGCTGGGTTGGTGTCAACGGAGAATGGATTGCGATTGAAAGCACCCGGGGCGTTGGCACCTCCAAAACGTCTACAATATGGCACGTATCGAGCTACCACATGTGCAGCGTGTTGATATTTATCCATTGGGTAACCAGTGTTTCCCCGGCCCTTCATGCACTTACCTCTACAAGAACGCGTATATCGAGTTGTTGAAGATACAAATAGCAAAGAAACCGTACAGATTTGACAACCAATGGAACTACAGCGCGATGGTGGTGTTTGACAAATTTATTGCTACCATAGATTTTCCTTATGACAGGGACTGGATTATCTTTCGAAACGACTATCTTGCACCAGTAACGTATGTCGATGCCATTGCCAAGTGTCTAATCAGTGGTTCTATTGATCGCATGTACGCGGTGACAGAACCGCAAGGAGATGTTCTTGTCTAGGAACCAAACAAGTGGAGTGAGTCCCATTATTTAAAAGTAAAATTTATAAATTACTTACAACTGCATTGTTCGTGATACTTTTTCTAACTGAAATGCACACACAGGTATACTTGCAGGCCCGCATGTCATACAGGCTCTAGTAATTGAAGAGCCGGCAAACGTCCAAGCCAGTGACGATGCCGAGGCTGAAGATATTGCATTACACAGTTGGTACTTGGTAGAGCTTGGCTGGAATATCCTGTAGATTCACACCAGGGGTGCACGAACCAGGAACCATGGTAATCATGTATCATACATTGGTAGAGAACTGCTCACTTGTCCCTCGCTCCGCTACCATGTTTTCCAGAGGGCCCTTAATTTGGATGACCCTATAGCACCGGACTGGATCAAAAGGGATAATCTTGAAGGGGGGTCAGTGTTTGTGGGAATCAACCATCCATTCATCCTCAACCCCCCCTACAAACTCCGAACCTGGTGTTGCCGATGTTGACGAAGCTCTGCCAGTGTTCGGAGGAGACTGTGTGTTTGCTACACATGTGCGGTGCCAACATCGCCCATAGCCAGTTACAGATTGGAGCCGCATGCACGTCAATGGGGGAGCTACCATAGGTTCATCACTTAACTACACTGGAGCGGAACATAGAGAGCAAATGTTTGAGGCGCCAATGTGGTTTGTGCCAATCCTGCCTCGTTATAACTATGTGAAGTTTGACAAAAATACCGAAAAGCTGATTATGAGCACTCGCAACATAATTTCTGTAGCTAGTACTTGTCACCATGTAATGTACAGTACTATGTACGTATTAATTTCATATTGTATTGTAGTATCAGTACTTGCAATATCATTTCCACTATTTCTTGTACTAGGCACCATGTATGTAATAATATACTTTCATAGTATGTGTTTGATGTTTCCCTATTCAAGCACTCAAGCTGTCGTGGCCAATTTTCTAGGCAATTAATTTTTGCATGACAATTAGTAGTACTGTATTGGTGGCAAGTTTGCTTTGTCTACAACATTCGTGTAACCTTGCCGCATTTATTCCCTCACGAGCCCCCGCCCAAGCCCCAGCCCTCTCTCACACAGCACTCCTTAATTTCCATTGCACTTCCCTCCATTGACGACCACCACCGCCACAACTTACTCATCTTAGGCGGGTCGGCTGCAAGCGGCGGGCCCTGCAACCTCATCATAGAGTCCTTGCATCCCTCAGACATCACAGTGGCAGTGCGGTATGTACATAATCCCCGGAACCCTTCATCTTGATGATGAGTTGCGTTCAAGCTTTTATTAGCGCTTGGTTAACATTGGGTTGGTGTTGAGTATAGTTCTCATCTAGTGCATTTAACATGTCTGTATACTACAGTCCAGTTTTACGTATGCAAGCTAGTTCCGGGGCTAGATCTACGGTGAACTATAATAATAAGTTCAAATTTTGTATTGATTGATCCACAGCTGATGATGATTTGGGAGGCCACTCGGTATGTTTTGTTTTAGATTTGTCTCAGGGGCGGAGGTCCCTTTAATTTGGGCAAGTTAGGGCGGCTGCTTCTCTACCCTGATTTTTGCCAAAATTTCGAGTATATGTATGCATCTCTACCATCGGCAGTAGATAGAGCTCATCATGTTCGTCCGTTCGTCTGTTCCTGGATGTTCGGTATTTATACTGCTCGATAAAGAACTGCACTAATGTGATGCCCAGACCTTGGAAGTAGTACTAATATAACCGGCGTTCATGCTAGCTAGAGTTAAGACTTTAATTTGTGTACTTTGATAAGAAAATTGCTCCACTTTACTTTCTTAGCTGATCTTGTATTGTACTCTATCAACTAATACTGTACTATTTCACAATTATTGATAGCTGGTAGAGACATTATCTGTCTAGGGGATTTTTTTGCAGTGTTCGGGTAAGAAGAGCTTGGATAGACTCATCATTGAAGAAGACAAGAGAGTCATGTGCAGTCTGAATGGAGGGGCTAGCCAGGAACACCCACGTGGAAAACACCTGTGATGAGTTCTGCAAGATACTATTAGTACTAGGAGGTTTAGACGCGTGGAGCATACCCAGCTACTTTTTGCTAACATTTGGCGGTGAGTATCCAGAGGCCATCAAGCTGAAGATATGCAAAGCCTGCAGCTGGGACGTCAAGCTGAAGAAGCAAGATGGCATGGTAATACTTGACGAAGGATGGCTAGATTTTGTCAAAGCACATGACTTGAAGGTAGGATACTTTCTGGTATTCAAGAAGCTTGCCACCACTTCCTTTAAGGTGATAGTATTTGATCATGATAACTGCGAGAAGGTGATCAGATGTGCAAGTTATCACCCGTCATTTGATGGACAATTTACTATATCATAGGTGTATTAGTGTAGTGAATGTTCGCTTCTAATTATGACTATTCTGTAAAGAGGTGCTTGAACACCTTCCGTTATCATGCATCTTGTTGGAACGCTGTGGTACTTAATCGCGCTAGGCTCCAATGTGGAGGTATTTATTGTACTATGTTTGCCGCAAAACTGCAAAACAAACATCTAGTGTACTACTACTAGTATTGTACTACCTCCTGCTCCAAAGAATTAGGGTTGGACATAAAACTCAAAACTCGACGAGTTTAATGAGCACCCGTTTGCTCAGCTCGTTCAAAATCGACTCATTTCCTTAACGATCTTGGCTGAGCTGTAGTTTTTGCTCGATATCCTTAACGAGCTAAACGATCAATTTAACGATGTTCGTGACCTACTCGTTAAGCTCGGTAACAACCAAGGTAAGGCCCACTTATGTTGCTACATGTCTAATCTGGCAGCCCATCTAAGGCAGACATCTAGCCCATTGAGTAAGACTGATCAATCCAGGAGCGAGAGCGACCGACCAAAAACCTTACCCTAGACTCTCCCGATCGATTCAGAATATTTCTCATGAGTCTCGTCAACTCGTCATCTCCTACTTCATACCCCATCTCCATCTTCTCGATCTGGATCTGCTGACCATGACACTGACTGAACCCTGCCGACTGTCGTTTTTAATTATCGGTATGCCTCTGTCTAAGGCTGATACATTTTCATAACGAGCAGCTCGTGAGCGCTCGTTAACAAATAATGAACCAAGCTGAGCTTTACTTTTTGCTCGTTATCCTTAACGAGTTTAATGATCTGAGCCTTAATGAGCATGAGCCTTAACGAGCTGATCCTTAATGGGTAGAGCTGCTTGATAGTCCATCCCTACAGTATAATCCTTTTTAGCAAACTAAAAAAATATCATCTGATCAAACATGACAGCAGTAGTAACTCTAGTCGGCGTACACGGCAGTGTGCCGGCCTAGCTGTAATGGCCCAGGTTGTGACATGGTTAATTTAGGGCATGGCAGCGTGCCGTCCTAGCTATAAAATGCTCCAGGATTTCAGATGGTTAATTTAGTACTGCAGCGTGCAAGCCAAGCTAACCCGCGTCCTGGATGCAGCTCCAGAGGCCTTGCAAAAAAACTCGCTCAAAGAGCCATCCCATCTTCCCCATCTCGGTTGTTTTTATCCCCACTCGCTAACGCCGCCTGGCCCCGCATTTGGGATCGTCTCCAGTGCACGCTTCGCACATTTTCCTCACCATATCTCCCGCTGCATCGGATCTTGCAGGCTGCGCGCCACCCATCTCCAAAAGTCCCCCGATAGTCATACTCTGGTCCAACCTCTTCCCCCCTAATCCATCCCGATGTCGCAATCGACGCACAACCCACTGCACGACGTCTGGAGTAAGGTCGGCGACGATGTTTTCAATGAAATCGCTATGCGTCTGGACACTACCAGCGCCGCCTGGCTGGCCACATGCTCCAAGGAGCTGTACCGCCAAGTCGTGGGTGGAAAAGGTAGCAGATGCCCCAACGACCACTGTGGGACATTCGTCCCCTACAACGATGTCTATGAACACATAATCTGGTGCTTTCACGGCCAACAAGTCTACACGGAGCCTAGATGCGCGTTCATCACCTCATCGGTAGAGCTAACACCTATGGTAGAGCTCATCCGCCACCTCAGAGTTGCCCACTCGAGGACTGCACCCATAATACCCTATAGCCACAAACACTGGGAGCCGTCTAAGCCGGTGCCCACAGGGGGCTCACGGAGAGCATATATCATCAGCATCGGGAAAGAGGGCACCATGTTCGTCGCCCAAATTGATGGCCACACCACGGACATCGTCATATCCCCCAGGTTCGTCAGTTCAGGGGTGTGCGAATCGACGCAGTACAAGGTGAAGCTTTGGTCGCTATCTCTATGGCATGAGCTCCATGCGGTCAAAATGGTGGTGACATCTGAGCTGACGAGCAGGCCATCGTCGGCCGAAGTCGCCCTGGAAGGGCTTAGGTCATACCTGTGGCAGCCACGGTGTTACTTGGAAGCTTCTGAACCGTTCGTCGGAATTCCCTGTGGATTAGGAGTATTGCATCAAAAAGTTTCAAAAGTGAGATAAAACATCTAAATATTCTTTGCGATGATCCCAATTTTAAGATATGTAATGTCGTACTAATTAATTACTACTTTATGTTGGTGACAGATTCAATTTGTATGGGGAGAGGTGGAACATGTTTGCGGCAATGTATACATATTTCCAATGTACGTTGCTGACATAGTGGGCCCACAGGCGACGGTGTGACAAGGAAAGGCTAACAGGCAGGAAAGAAAGTGCTACCCAGCCTGCACTTGACATGCTATTGCGTTATGCCGAGTATTTTGTATGGAGGTCTTAACTTGCTACTGCTAATCTATTTTGTATTATACATATGTAGTGGTACTTGTTCAGATCGACCGATCGAGTGCTGAATATGGACTCTCTTTCCTTATGAGTCATGGCTTTGCTACAACTATTGAATTTCAATGTCTTCATTGTTGAATCTGTCATTTCTTTTGGTCATTATCTATACTGCTAAATCAGTCACTTTGAAATGCTGCTGAATCTGTTAAGTGGTGCTGAATATGAACTGGGAATCTGTAGATATTTTTTCTGTCTTATTCTGTACTGCTCAAGCTTCAAATTCCACTCAATCTGTCAAGTGTTATGTCATTACTATTACTAAGGTATTTTCTAGAACTACTACTGATGTACTGGTACTTGTTTAGATCAAGTGCAGTAGATGGTCTTGCTTTCCTTTTTTAAAGTTGGCTTTGTCACAATCTAGATGAGGCTTGGGAATTTTGGGATGCATATATATGGGGGTCACACTGGTATTAATGTGAAGAGGAGGTATGCACACAAAAGCATACTTGATCGTCGGTTATGCTTGCTCCAATGATCGAGTGTGTTTGGATAAAAGGGCAAACTGATCGTGCGACACGGTTTTTAGAGCTATAACATGAACGGGTTCTCTCTGTACTGCTATTGAGTTTCAGTGTCTGTATAGCTGAAACAGTCACTTTCGAATGCTGCAGAATCAGTCAAGTGCTGCTGAATACGAACTAGGAATCTGTCGATATTTTTTCTGTCTTATTCTGTACTACTAGATGTTTCAAATGCTACTAAATTTGTAAAAAAGTTATGTCGCTGCTGCTGGGCTGCTTACACTAGAGCTTTTACCTCTGTGTCATCGGAACCATTGGATTTGTTTTGGACAGAATGAGAGGGTACCAAGTGAAGTCATTGGATACCTATCCAGTTTTGGCGCACGTGGTCTGTGTCCCATGTTCTTTAGATATTTTTACACGAATATATGTCAAAAGAATTATCGTTTCTTTTTCCCTCCGGTAGTGAGGTCTGTGTTCCGAATCTGGCCAAGCCATGCAAATTTTACTAAAGAGGAGGTAAAATCTAGCCCATTCGACCCCTCTTTAGCCTAGAACAATTTAATTCGGCCATGTAGGGGTCAGGGGACTTGCTGACAACAGCCCATTTAAATAATTATCAAGGATCCCATGGAGAATAGCGCATGGAGTATAGCCCATTGAGTATAGTAGATGATGAATAACCCAAAATGTTTAATTCAGCCTTTTTGGAATTGCCCTTTAAAACAAAAATAAAAAACCCGCCTACCCATGTTTTTAAGAAACTACTCCATTATCTGGCATTTAATAAATTGAGATGCCCACGATTCTTCTAATGTGAGGCTGACATAAGGGACTCACCAGCCTGAATAAACGGCTGATGCAGAGAGCAAAGCTATCAAGTTCGGAACATGAAGGCGCGATAAAGGGTAAAAAATCCATCATACACACCTTTCTTCTAATGACAGGATGACATGTGGGGCCCACCAGCATGATTAAACGGTAGATGCATCGAACATCGCTATCAAGTTCGGAACAGGGTAGCGCGAGCGAATGAAAAAAATCCATCATACACACGTTTCTTCTAATGAGAGGATGACATGTGGGGCTTAGGAGGTTGGTTAAATGGTAGATGTGTCGAGCATCACTATCAACTCGGAACGGGGTAGCGCCAGCGAAGGAAAAAAACCATCATACACACGTTTCTTCTAATGAGAGGATGACATGTGGGGCCCAGCAGCGTGATTAAACGATAGATGCATTGAACAACGCTATGAAGTTCGGAACAGGATAACGCGAGCGAAGGAAAAAAATCAATCATACACACGTTTCTTGTAATGAGAGGATGACATGTGGGGCTCAGGAGGTTGGTTAAACGGTAGATGCGTCGAGCAACGCTATCAAACCAGGAACGGGGTAGCGCCAGCGAAGGAAAAAATCCATCATACACACGTTTCTTCTAATGAGAGGATGACATGTGGGGCCCAGCATCGTGATTAAACGGTAGATGCATTGAACAACACTATCAAGTTCGGAACAGGGTAGCACGAGCCAAGGAAAAAAATCCATCATACACACGTTTCTTCTAATGAGAGGATGACATGTGGGGCTCAGGAGGTTGGTTAAACAGTAGATGCGTCGAGCAGCGCTATCAACTCGGAACAGGGTAGCGCCAGCGAAGGAAAAAATTCCATCATACACATGTTTCTTCTAATGAGAGGATGACATGTGGGTCCCAGGAGGTTGATTAGACGGTAGATGCATCGAGCAGCACTATCAACTTCGGAAGAGGATAGTGCGTGCGAAGGAAAAAAATTCCATCATACACACGATCCTTCTAATAAGAGGCTGACATGTGGGACCTAGCAGCCTGACTAAACGGTAGACTCCTCAAGCTACGTTATCGAGTTCAAATCAGGGAGGCGCGACCAAAAAGTATGCTCCGCTAGAGACACTAATGTGCAGGACCCACACGCCTCAAAAGACTTTGGTGAGTCAATATCGCGTGAGGAAACGAAAATCTTTCTTCTACCACGCGCTGGCCGAGCTTCCTCCATAGTTTTAGCAGATCCGTTGTAGTAGAGGGCCGCGAAACCAGAAAAAAAAGTTTTCCATCGGCCACGGCCAAGCCGAGAATTTCGTCACGGAAGACACGCCATTTCCAACGACCATCGGGCCAATTCATTGCGGAAGGAAAATTTTCTTGTAGTGTGTGGGCTATGAGGAGATGGCCTTATGAAGGGGCTTGTTCGTCTATGGTACCAAAGTTGGCAGGCCAGCGCATGGCGGTACCTAAGTTGCCTGAAATTACCGCGTTTCGAAAAGTTGGGCTGCCAACTACTGAGAGGGGCCATTTCGAGGCAAACTCATCTCACCCCTGCCAAATTCAAACATTCTGTTAAACTGCCCCGTGAAGTAGACGGTCGGGACCCTCATGTCGGTCATCTGTCCGTGACGCGGGCTCCAACGCGGCAACCTCTTAGGCAAATTGAGCAGCTAAGTGGATTGGATGCGTTGACCAATTTCACAAATTCATTCCCAGCTTTCCCCTAGCACCGGCGGCGTCGGAATCCACCCTCCAGGCAGGACGATCCCTTCGGACATTTGACTTCCGGCACCAAGTTGCTACGCCCAGTTGCTGCGCCCAGTCGCTGATCCCGAGCTCCATTGGCGCATGCCGTAGCCGCCGTTCCGAGGCTCTAGCCCGCCTCCGCCACCGACGAGCCGAGCAGCTCGGAGGATGGTAGATCCTACTATCAAGAAAGAAGAAGTTCTGTATACAAGCGGGTGATCTACCCTTATCTTTGCTATTCGCACTAGTTACAACTGCTAGCTGGCTACTAAACCTCAAATTGTTTGTTAGCCCAATGCTGACAAACATATTTTGTCCACAGTTTTCTGTCAAGTGGGATCTGCGCGGACCCTCCTTACCTGGTTACGGTAGTCCTCTATAGGTACGACTCTAAGGGCAAGAGGTATGGACACCATTGTTTCACGATGGAAGAAGCGCCTGCGCAGATCTGCACTATATATGGTATGGTTGCTGCTCTGCGTAATCATGTTGAATTATGGCCAAAGCAGACTGCAAAGTTCAGCTTCATGGATGAACGTGGCATCATGGTTCCTATAACGTGTGATAGTCAGCTAATTGGATTGATGAAAAGGTATGCTTCGGCTGCCATGTTTGAGCTGAAATGTGATGTACTGGATGTGGAAGCTGCTGCAACTGGGAGTCGCCCTTCTATTCTTGGACAGGGTGGTTGCTCGAACCCAATTAGCTCATAGTAAGCAAAGGTCTATTGGGGTTCGCATGTTTGTGCTGAATTGTAATTTTTGTTTTATTTACTCTATAGATATTGGGCAGTTATGCAACATTCTTGTTTGTTTGACAGGAAGCGCCGCAAGGTTAGAAACATGACTGCCGGGTCAGTCATTTTGCTGCCCGAAGAAATTAAAAACGAGTGGAAAGATGTCATTTTGCTACCCGAAGAAATTAAAAACGAGTGGAAAGATGATGCTGGACACGATTCTGGTGCCCATTGTCCCAGCGATGCAGAGTACGTGAAGCTAAGAAAATTGGCACCGAGGAAGAGGAAGAAGGTAGGAAATGAAGAAGCCATTGGACGTGAAGGCTTGGCACCTAGGCTGCGGAAGAAGGTTGCTGGCAATGAAGATGCATAGTAATGTGTTGAACTTGAACCTATATATGTAATTTTGTTAAATTCTGATCGCTCTGTGTGTGGCACGTTGCTAGGCGAAACAATCTACCCACGTTCTCTGAGTAAAATGTACCACGACTCAGAGTTTGGAAACGCCCGAGTCAGTAGTTGAATCCGAAATTGTGATTGTGCCACTGCTATCTGAAAACAAGGATCCACCGGTTCCACGATTGCTGAGGGGCAAGAGGTCTCCAAATACGATGAAATGTAAGTGGCACATAAATAAATTATTTAAGCTGCCACACTCCAGGAAGCAGCAACTTATTTCAGATGCTGCACAACAACGTGGCAACATAAACAGCAATGTTCTCACCGATAATGCCCAGATGAGGAGGAAATGGGTACCACTTTCTGGCCTAATCTTGAGCCCGTCTATCTCACCGCCTCTCTGCTCCTGCATCCCCTGCGTCTGGCGAAGCTCCCGGATCTCCAGTAACCGGGTGTACATGCTTCCACTTTATAAATTGTGGTTGTGCCATTTGCATGCGACACAATCCACGTAGATTACGTTTAAACATTTAAACAAACCACCAGTGTCAGAATACACTAGTAGAAAAGGTGTCTTTGGTCCACGGTTACGTTCCCAATCCGGGACAGAGATCTAAATCGAGGCAGAAATTGATCTAAATGACAAATTCTTCAACAAATTAATGCGGGGTCAAGCAATTTTTTTCCTCCCTGGAATTCGGGACCAATAGTTCAGACCCTAGGTCAACAAGTACAAATATTACAACTTAAAAAGGCACAGAGCTTAAGCTAAATAGAACTAGTTATCACACATCTCTTTGATCTTCCTAATCTTGGCCCGATGTGCATCTTCCTACGAGAACAAGGATCGAATTGTCTGCTCCTTCCTTTTAGCATCTTCCTTGTACAGCTTCACTTGTTTCTCTATATTTTTCCTCATGCACTTGTCAATACTCGTAGTTGTGTACTGCAGGACTTTGGCCTTCTGGAGATCGTTCCTTGCTTGAGTCAATTCTTGCTCTGCTTTAGCCTTCAGGGCCAACGCCGCGTCCCTCTCCTTCTCGACTTTGATAACCTTGTATTGCACCCACCTGAGATCTCGCTTATGCTTGGTCGTGTCAACTGGTTCCCATAGCTTCATCTCAACACTGTCAAGAAGTGAGCTGAATATGGATTCTTTCAACTCGACAGTCATTTCCCATAGTTTGTCCAGCGTTTTCTGCATCGATTTGGGCCACTATGGATCTACCCATTTGACAACACCGCAACTTCCGCCTTGCATCATTGCACGATGTCCTTGACACCATAGAAACCTCCTGCGTGCGTTTCGTCCTTCGAAGGCTACAAATTTAGTAGGCACATATCCATGTTTACATACCAGAGGACTGTCTTCATCCTCTAAACCGTGATAGTCGGAGTCATACATCGTCTGGTTGGCCTAACACATCATACGCGCATGAGTAAACAGATTAGATCTAGCTCAAAAAATAGATAACTGGCCACAGATGATAGAAATAGAGATGATACGACTCACATCGAAATCACCGTCCCTGTCGTCACGACGCATTTCCTCGCCTTCTCCCCTTGAACCCATGGCGAGAGGGGTGGGGGTGGCTGCTGGAGAGGGGATTGGGATGGAGGCGCCGTCGGCTTGCGGCTACGGCAGGATGGGAGTGAAGTGGGGAAAGTGGCTTTGAGGGTAAGGAAGAGAAGTACAGGGAGGAAGAGAAGTAATGGGGACGTGACACTGGGATGTGGCCCACTGAACTCGTGAGACGTGACACTCGCAACAGGGGAGCGCCCGGTGTTGCCAGTTTGTCCAAAGCAAGTGTGGCCAATCATGCCGTAGAACAGCCTACTCCCAGATCGCTTTCACGAAGACCATCCCAATCGTCCAAGCGCCCCAATCGAACGGTATGTAACAATCGTCAAACAGAACAACTGTGTTAGGGCGTGCCTTCTAGAAGATTCGGTCTAACAGTTACCCATGCAATGACACTGGGTGTGGTTCATGAAAAGAACAGACATGCAATGAAATCGGTGGATCCATGCGTGGTTTATGGAAGTAATAGACATGCAATGACTCTAGCTATGGTTAATGAAAAGAACATGCATGCAATGACACTGGGTGTGGTTCATGAAAAGAACATACATGCAATGACACTAGTGGATCCTTATGTGGTTTGTTTAGAGGAACAGACATGCAATGACACCGGTGGATCCACGTGTGGTTCATGAGAAGAACACACATCCAATGACACTGGGTGGATCCTTATGTGGTTCATGAAAAGAACTGACATGCAGTGACACTGGGTGTGGTTCATGAAAAGAACAGGCATGCAATGACATCGGTGGATCCATGTGTGGTTTATGGAAGTAACAAACATGCAAGGACTCTAGCTATGGTTAATGAAAAGAACACGCATGCGATGACACTGTGTGTGGTTCATGAAAAGAACAGACACGCAATGGCACTGGTGGATCCTTATGTGGTATGTTTAGAGGAACATACATGCAATCACACTAGGTGGATCCATATGTGGTTTATGGAAGTAAAAGACATGCAATGACTCTAGCTGTGATTCATGAAAAGAACAGACATGCAATGACACTGGTGGATCCTTATGTGGTTTATGGATGGAAAACCATGCAATCACACTTGGTGGATCCATGTTGTTTATGGAAGTAACACACATGCAATGACACTGGGTGTGGTTCATGAAAAGAACAGACATGCAATGACACTGGTAGATCCTAATGTGGTTCATGAAAAGAACAGACATGCAATGACACTGGTGGATCCTTATGTGGTTTGTTTAGAGGAACAGACATGCAATGACTCTAGCCGTGGTTCATGAAAAGAACAGACATGCAATGACACCGGGTGTGGTTCCTGAAAAGAACAGACATGCAATGACTTATGTGGTATGTTTAGAAGAACACACATGCAATGACACTGGGTGTGGTTCATGAAAAGAACAGATAGGAAATGACATTGGTGGATCCTTATGTGGTTTGTTTAGAAGAACACGCATGTAATGACACTAGGTGTGGTTCATGAAAAGAACAGACACGCAATGACACTGGTGGATCCTTATGTGGTTTGTTTAGAGGAACAGACATGCAATCACACTAGGTGGATCCATATGTGGTTTATGGAAGTAAAAGACATGCAATGACTCTAGCTGTGATTCATGAAAAGAACTGACATGCAATGACACTGGTGCATCCTTATGTGGTTCATAAAAAGAACAGACATGCAATGACACTGGTGGATCCTTATGTGGTTTGTTTAGAAGAACACACATGCAATGACATTGGGTATGGTTCATGAGAAGAACACACATCCAATGACACTGGTGGTTCCTTATGTGGTTTGTTTAGAGGAACAGACATGCAATCACACTAGGTGGATCCATATGTGGTTTATGGAAGTAAAAGACATGCAATGACTCTGGTAGATCCTTATGTGGTTCATGAAAAGAACAGACATGCAGTGAAACTAGGTGTGGTTCATGAAAAGAATAGACATGCACTGACACTGGGTGTGGTTCATGAAAAGAACAGACATGCAATCACACTGGTGGATCCTTATGTCGTTTATGGAAGGAACAAACATGCAATCACACTAGGTGGATCCATCTGTGGTTTATGGAAGTAACTCACATGCAATGACACTGGGTGTGGTTCATGAAAAGAACAGACATGCAATGACACTAGTAGATCCTTATGTGGTTCATGAAAAGAACAGACATGCAATGACACTGGTGGATCCTTATGTGGTTTGTTTAGAGGAACAGACATGCAATGACTCTAGCCGTGGTTCATGAAAAGAACAGACATGCAATGACACCGGGTGTGGTTCATGAAAAGAACAGACATGCAATGACTTATGTGGTTTGTTTAGAAGAACACACATGCAATGACACTGGGTGTGGTTCATGCAAAGAACATATAGGCAATGACACCGGTGGATCCTTATGTGGTTTGTTTAGAAGAACACGCATGCAGTGACACTGGGTGTGGTTCATGAAAAGAACAGACACGCAATGACACTGGTGGATCCTTATGTGGTTTGTTTAGAGGAACAGACATGCAATCACACTAGGTGGATCCATATGTGGTTTATGGAATTAAAAGACATGCAATGACTCTAGCTGTGATTCATGAAAAGAACAGACATGCAATGACACTGGTGGATCCTTATGTGGTTTGTTTAGAAGAACACACATGCAATGACACTGGGTGTGGTTCATGAGAAGAACACACATCCAATGACACTGGTGGATCCTTATGTGGTTTGTTTAGAGGAACAGACTTGCAATCACACTAGGTGGATCCATATGTGGTTTATGGAAGTAAAAGGCATGCAATGACTCTGGTAGTTCCTTATGTGGTTCATGAAAAGAACAGACATGCAGTGAAACTGGGTGTGGTTTATGAAAAGAACAGACATGCACTAACACTGGGTGTGGTTCATGAAAAGAACAGACATGCAATCACACTGGTGGATCCTTATGTCGTTTATGGAAGGAACAAACATGCAATCACACTAGGTGGATCCATCTGTGGTTTATGGAAGTAACACACATGCAATGACAGTGGGTGTGGTTCATGAAAAGAACAGACATGCAATGACACTAGTAGATCCTTATGTGGTTCATGAAAAGAACAGACATGCAATGACACTGGTGGATCCTTATGTGGTTTGTTTAGAGGAACAGACATGCAATGACTCTAACCGTGGTTCATGAAAATAACAGACATGCAATGACATCGGGTGTGGTTCATGAAAAGAACGGACATGCAATGACTTATGTGGTTTGTTTAGAAGAACACACATGCAATGACACTGGGTGTGGTTAATGAAAAAGAACATATAGGCAATGACACTGGTGGATCCTTGTGTGGTTTATGGAAGTAAAAGACATGCAATGACTCTGGTAGATCCTTATGTGGTTCATGAAAAGAACAGACATGTAGTGAAACTGGGTGTGGTTCATGAAAAGAACAGACATGCAATCACACTGGTGGATCCTTATGTGGTTTATGGAAGGAACAAACATGCAATCACACTAGGTGGATCCATATGTGGTTTATGGAAGTAACACACATGCAATGACACTAGGTGTGGTTCATGAAAAGAACAGACATGCAATGACGCTAGTAGATCCTTATGTGGTTCATGAAAAGAACAGACATGCAATGACACTGGTGGATCCTTATGTGGTTTGTTTAGACGAACAGACATGCAATGACTCTAGCCGTGGTTCATGAAAAGAACAAACATGCAATGACACCGGGTGTGGTTCATGAAAAGAAAAGACATGCAATGACTTATGTGGTTTGTTTAGATGAACACACAAGCAATGACACTGGGTGTGGTTCATGAAAAGAACATATAGGCAATGACACTGGTGGATCCTTATGCGGTTTGTTTAGAAGAACAAGCATGCAATGACACTGGGTGTGGTTCATGAGAAGAACACACATCCAATGACAATGGTGGATCCTTATGTGGTTTGTTTAGAGGAACAGACATGCAATCACACTAGGTGGATCCATATGTGGTTTATGGAAGTAAAAGACATGCAATGACTCTAGCTATGATTCATGAAAAGAACAAACATGCAATGACACTGGTGGATCCTTATGTGGTTTGTTTAGAAGAACACACATGCAATGACACTGGGTGTGGTTCATGAGAAGAACACACATCCAATGACACTGGTGGATCCTTATGTGGTTTGTTTAGAGGAACAGACATGCAATCACACTAGGTGGATCCATATGTGGTTTATGGAAGTAAAAGACATGCAATGACTCTAGTAGATCCTTATGTGGTTCATGAAAAGAACAGACATGCATTGAAACTGGGTGTGGTTCATGAAAAGAACAGACATGCACTGACACTGGGTGTGGTTCGTCAAAAGAACAGACATGCAATCACACTGGTGGATCCTTATGTGGTTTATGGAAGGAACAAACATGGAATCACACTAGGTGGATCCATATGTGGTTTATGGAAGTAACACACATGCAATGACACTAGGTGTGGTTCATGAAAAGAACAGACATGCAATGACACTAGTAGATCCTTATGTGGTTAATGAAAAGAACAGACATGCAATGACACTGGTGGATCCTTATGTGGTTTGTTTAGAGGAACATACATGCAATGAATCTAGCCGTGGTTCATGAAAAGAAAATACATGCAATGACACCGGGTGTGGTTCATGAAAAGAACAGAGATGCAATGACTTATGTGGTTTGTTTAGAAGAACACACATGCAACGACACTGGGTGTGGTTCATGAAAAGAACAGATAGGCAATGACACTGGTGGATCCTTATGCGGTTTGTTTAGAAGAACACGCATGCAGTGACACTGGGTGTGGTTCATGAAAAGAACAGACACGCAATGACACTGGTGGATCCTTATGTGGTTTGTTTAGAGGAACAGACATGCAATCACACTAGGTGGATCCTTGTGTGGTTTATGGAAGTAAAAGACATGCAATGACTCTGGTAGATCCTTATGTGGTTCATGAAAAGAACAGACATGTAGTGAAACTGGGTGTGGTTCATGAAAAGAACAGACATGCAATCACACTGGTGGATCCTTATGTGGTTTATGGAAGGAACAAACATGCAATCACACTAGGTGGATCCATATGTGGTTTATGGAAGTAACACACATGCAATGACACTAGGTGTGGTTCATGAAAAGAACAGACATGCAATGACGCTAGTAGATCCTTATGTGGTTCATGAAAAGAACAGACATGCAATGACACTGGTGGATCCTTATGTGGTTTGTTTAGACGAACAGACATGCAATGACTCTAGCCGTGGTTCATGAAAAGAACAAACATGCAATGACACCGGGTGTGGTTCATGAAAAGAACAGACATGCAATGACTTATGTGGTTTGTTTAGATGAACACACAACCAATGACACTGGGTGTGGTTCATGAAAAGAACATATAGGCAATGACACTGGTGGATCCTTATGCGGTTTGTTTAGAAGAACACGCATGCAATGACACTTGGTGTGGTTCATGAGAAGAACACACATCCAATGACAATGGTGGATCCTTATGTGGTTTGTTTAGAGGAACAGACATGCAATCACACTAGGTGGATCCATATGTGGTTTATGGAAGTAAAAGACATGCAATGACTCTAGCTATGATTCATGAAAAGAACAAACATGCAATGACACTGGTGGATCCTTATGTGGTTTGTTTAGAAGAACACACATGCAATGACACTGGGTGTGGTTCATGAGAAGAACACACATCCAATGACACTGGTGGATCCTTATGTGGTTTGTTTAGAGGAACAGACATGCAATCACACTAGGTGGATCCATATGTGGTTTATGGAAGTAAAATACATGCAATGACTCTGGTAGATCCTTATGTGGTTCATGAAAAGAACAGACATGCAGTGAAACTGGGTGTGGTTCATGAAAAGAACAGACATGCACTGACACTGGGTGTGGTTCGTGAAAAGAACAGACATGCAATCACACTGGTGGATCCTTATGTGGTTTATGGAAGGAACAAACATGGAATCACACTAGGTGGATCCATATGTGGTTTATGGAAGTAACACACATGCAATGACACTAGGTGTGGTTCATGAAAAGAACAGACATGCAATGACACTAGTAGATCCTTATGTGGTTAATGAAAAGAACAGACATGCAATGACACTGGTGGATCCTTATGTGGTTTGTTTAGAGGAACAGACATGCAATGACTCTAGCCGTGGTTCATGAAAAGAAAATACATGCAATGACACTGGGTGTGGTTCATGAAGAGAACAGACATGCAATGACTTATGTGGTTTGTTTAGAATAACACACATGCAATGACACTGGGTGTGGTTCATGAAAAGAACAGATAGGCAATGACACTGGTGGATCCTTATGCGGTTTGTTTAGAAGAACACGCATGCAGTGACACTGGGTGTGGTTCATGAAAAGAACATACACACAATGACACTGGTGGATCCTTATGTGGTTTGTTTAGAGGAACAGACATGCAATCACACTAGGTGGATCCATATGTGGTTTATGGAAGTAAAAGACATGCAATGACTCTAGCTATGATTCATGAAAAGAACAGACATGCAATGACACTGGTGGATCCTTATGTGGTTTGTTTAGAAGAACACACATGCAATGACACTGGTTGTGGTTCATGAGAAGAACACACATCCAATGACAATGGTGGATCCTTATGTGGTTTGTTTAGAGGAACAGACATGCAATCACACTAGGTGGATCCTTGTGTGGTTTATGGATGTAAAAGACATGCAATGACTCTGGTAGATCCTTATCTGGTTCATGAAAAGAACAGACATGTAGTGAAACTGGGTGTGGTTCATGAAAAGAACAGACATGCACTGACACTGGGTGTGGTTCATGAAAAGAACAGACATGCAATCACACTAGTGGATCCTTATGTGGTTTATGGAAGGAACAAACATGCAATCACACTAGGTGGATCCATATGTGGTTTATGGAAGTAATACACATGCAATGACACTAGGTGTGGTTCATGAAAAGAACAGACATGCAATGACGCTAGTAGATCCTTATGTGGTTCATGAAAAGAACAGACATGCAATGACACTGGTGGATCCTTATGTGGTTTGTTTAGACGAACATACATGCAATGACTCTAGCCATGGTTCATGAAAAGAACAGACATGCAATGACACCGGGTGTGGTTCATGAAAAGAACAGACATGCAATGACTTACGTGGTTTGTTTAGATGAACACACAATCAATGACACTGGGTGTGGTTCATGAAAAGAACATATAGGCAATGACACTGGTGGATCCTTATGCGGTTTGTTTAGAAGAACACGCATGCAATGACACTTGGTGTGGTTCATGAGAAGAACACACATCCAATGGCAATGGTGGATCCTTATGTGGTTTGTTTAGAGGAACAGACATGCAATCACACTAGGTGGATCCATATGTGGTTTATGGAAGTAAAAGACATGCAATGACTCTGGTAGATCTTTATGTGGTTCATGAAAAGAACAGACATGTAGTGAAACTGGGTGTGGTTCATGAAAAGAACAGACATGCACTGACACTGGGTGTGGTTCATGAAAAGAACAGACATGCAATCACACTGGTGGATACCTATTTTGTTTATGGAAGGAACAAAAATGCAATCACACTAGGTGGATCCATATGTGGTTTATGGAAGTAACACACATGCAATGACACTAGGTTTGGTTCATGAAAAGAACAGACATGCAATGACACTAGTAGATCCTTATGTGGTTCATGAAAAGAACAAACATGCAATGACACTGGTGGATCCTTATGTGGTTTGTTTAGAGGAACAGACATGCAATGACTCTAGCCGTGGTTCATGAAAATAACAGACATGCAATGACACCGGGTGTGGTCATGAAAAGAACAAACATGCAATGACTTATGTGGTTTGTTTAGAGGAACACACATGCAATGACACTGGGTGTGGTTCATGAAAAGAACAGATAGGCATTGACACTGGTGGATCCTTATGTGGTTTGTTTAGAAGAACACGCATGCAATGACACTGGGTGTGGTTCATGAAAAGAACAGACACGCAATGACACTGGTGGATCCTTATGTGGTTTATTTAGAGGAATAGACATGCAATCACACTAGGTTGATCCATATGTGGTTTATGGAAGTAAAAGACATGCAATGACTCTAGCCGTGATTCATGAAAAGAACATACATGCAATGACACTGGTGGATCCTTATGTGGTTTGTTTAGAAGAACACACATGCAATGACACTGGGTGTGGTTCATGAGAAGAACACACATCCAATGACACTGGTGGATCCTTATGTGGTTTGTTTAGAGGAACAGACATGCAATGACACTAGGTGGATCCATATGTGGTTTATGGAAGTAAAAGACATGCAATGACTCTGGTAGATCCTTATGTGGTTCATGAAAAGAACAGACATGTAGTGAAACTGGGTGTGGTTCATGAAAAGAAGAGACATGCACTGACACTAGGTGTGGTTCATGAAAAGAACAGACATGCAATCACACTGGTGGATCCTTATGTGGTTTATGGAAGGAACAAACATGCAATCACACTTGGTGGATCCACATGTGGTTTATGGAAGTAACACACATGCAATGACACTGGGTGTGGTTCATGAAAAGAACAGACATGCAATGACACTAGTAGATCCTTATGTGGTTCATGAAAAGAACAGACATGCAATGACACTAGTGGATCCTTATGTGGTTTGTTTAGAGGAACATGCATGCAATGACTCTAGCCGTGGTTCATGAAAAGAACAGACATGCAATCACACCGGGTGTGGTTCATGAAAAGAACAGACATGCAATGACTTATGTGGTTTGTTTAGATGAACACACATGCAATGACACTCGATGTGGTTCATGAAAAGAACAGATAGGCAATGACACTGGTGGATCCTTATGCGGTTTGTTTAGAAGAACACGCATGCAGTGACACTGGGTGTGGTTCATGAAAAGAACAGACACGCAATGACACTGGTGGATCCTTATGTGGTTTGTTTAGAGTAACAGACATGCAATCACACAAGGTGGATCCATATGTGGTTTATGGAAGTAAAAGACATGCAATGACTCTAGCTGTGATTCATGAAAAGAACAGACATGCAATGACACTGGTGGATCCTTATGTGGTTTGTTTAGAAGAACACACATGCAATGACACTGGGTGTAGTTCATGAGAAGAACACACATCCAATGACAATGGTGGATCCTTATGTGGTTTGTTTAGAGGAACAGACATGCAATCACACTAGGTGGATGCATATGTGGTTTATGGAAGTAAAAGACATGGAATGACTCTGGTAGATTCTTATGTGGTTCATGAAAAGAACAGACATGTAGTGAAACTGGGTGTGGTTCATGAAAAGAACAGACATGCACTGACACTGGGTGTGGTTCATGAAAAGAACACACATGCAATCACACTGGTGGATCCTTATGTGGTTTATGGAAGGAACAAACATGCAATCACACTAGGTGGATCAATATGTGGTTTATGGAACTAAAAGACATGCAATGACTCTAGTAGATCCTTATGTGGTTACTGAAAAGAACAGA
This sequence comes from Avena sativa, assembly GCA_916181665.1. Classification (NCBI taxonomy): domain Eukaryota; kingdom Viridiplantae; phylum Streptophyta; class Magnoliopsida; order Poales; family Poaceae; genus Avena; species Avena sativa. Next base: position 421,401,438 of record OV702287.1, on the reverse strand, counting down.
CATGCAGTGAAACTGGGTGTGGTTCATGAATAGAATAGACATGCACTGATACTGGGTGTGGTTCATGAAAAGAACACACATGCAATCACACTGTTGGGCCCATCCTTATGTGGTTCATGAAAAGAACAGACATGCAATGACACTGGTGGATCCTTATGTGGTTTGTTTAGAAGAACACACATGCAATGACACTGGGTGTGGTTCATGAAAAGAACACACACGCAATGACACTAGTGGATCCTTATGTGGTTTGTTTAGAGGAACAAACATGCAATGACACTGGTGGATCCACATGTGGTTCATGAGAAGAACACACATCCACTGACTCTGGTAGATCCTTATGTGGTTCATGAAAAGAACTGACATGCAGTGTCACTGGGTGTGGTTCATGAAAAGAACAGACATGCACTAACACTAGGAGTGGTTCCTGAAAAGAACAGACAGACAATGACACTGGTGGATCCTTATGTGGTTTATGGAAGGAACAAACATGCAATCACATTAGGTGGATCCATATGTGGTTTATGGAAGTAACACACATGCAATGACACTGGGTGTGGTTAATGAAAAGAACAGACATGCAATGACACTGGTAGATTCTTATCTGGTTCATGAAAAGAACAGACATGCAATAACACTAGTGGATCCTTATGTGGTTTGTTTAGAGGAACAGACATGCAATGACTCTAGCCGTGGTCCATGAAAAGAACAGACATGCAATGACACCGGGTGTGGTTCATGAAAAGAACAGACATGCAATGACTTATGTGGTTTGTTTAGAAGAACACACAAGCAATGACACTGGGTGTGGTTCATGAAAAGAACAGATAGGCATTGACACTGGTGGATCCTTATGTGGTTTGTTTAGAAGAACACGCATGCAATGACACTGGGTGTGGTTCATGAAAAGAACAGACACGCAATGACACTGGTGGATCCTTATGTGGTTTGTTTAGAGGAACAGACATGCAATCACACTAGGTGGATCCATATGTGGTTTATGGAAGTAAAAGACATGCAATGACTCTAGCTGTGATTCATGAAAAGAACAGACATGCAATGACACTGGTGGATCCTTATGTGGTTCATAAAAATAACAGATAGGCAATGACACTGGTGGATCCTTATGTGGTTTGTTTAGAAGAACACACATGCAATGACAATGGGTGTTGTTCATGAGAAGAACACACATCCAATGATACTGGTGGATCCTTATGTGGTTTGTTTAGAGGAACGGACATGCAATCACACTAGGTGGATCCATATGTGATTGATGGAAGTAACAGACATGCAATGACACTGGTAGATCCTTATGTGGTTCATGAAAAGAACAAACATGCAGTGAAACTGGGTGTGGTTCATGAATAGAACAGACATGCACTAACACTAGGTGTGGTTCATGAAAAGAACAGACATGCAATGACACTGGTGGGCCCATCCTTATGTGTGGTTCATGAAAAGAACAGACATGCAATGACACTGGTGGATCCTTATGTGGTTTGTTTGGAAGAACACACATGCAGTGCCACTGGTGGATCCATGTGTGGTTTATGAGAAGAACACACATCCAATGAACTCTAGTGGATCTATCTTGGCATAATTTGATGTATTCCACGATGTATTTCATTGTACAAGACACTTTCCATTTTTATACTACTCAGTTTTGCCCTTGGTTTTATATGGTACTACTTAGTTTTGCCCACCCCCCTCTCTATCTTTCGTATAAGCCCAAAATTGTGCTCACCCTGTCTGCTACTCGCTGATTGGTTGTCATAGTTGTCACGCGGATCGTGCGCACCAACCGTTGATTCTATGCGATCCAACGATGATCGGTGCACACCTCGTGCCCTTCACAGTACAGCGTGAGACAGCACGGACGTCTCCCTCCGTGAGACTTCTACATGAAGGAACAGGATGCCGTCCGTGGAAAAAGGCGTCGACGGTCATGTCAAGTTTAATCAAGTATGAAAAGCCTACTACTGCTACTACAACTCATGCACAGGGAAACAGGGTCATCGAGTGCACGGTTGTCGACGGGACGCTGCAATTTATTGCCACTTGATTTTAATTAGACATATCTCATTTATACACAGCGCTCTCAATCTCACTTCCAACTGGGCCCTACCTCTAGTAAATTCCATGAGTTAAGGGCCCCCCTCGAGTAGATCTAACGTTGCTAGAAATTAGTTCCGTGCCACTTGCATGCAGTGGAATCGAGGTCTGCCATGAGCATGTTTTCAATGCCGTGCGCGCCGAATCTCCCTCGTTTGCACTACCTCCTTCCCTTGGTGCGCCATGAAGCGTACGCGTGGACAAGATCCGGAGGTGAAGCCAGTTGAAGGCGAAGCAGCAGATGGCTCGGTCGTCGCCAAGCAGATGGAGGCGTCTTCTTCGGGCACGAACGCCGCTCGTCGTTGCGCCGTCCAGGGTGCAAACTCATCCGTCCAGCCAGCAGTCGTCGCCGCCGAGCAGTAGGTGGTAGCCGTCACCGCCGAGAAGAGGTTGGTAGCCATCACCGCCGAGCAGCAGGTGGTAGCCATCGCTGCCGAGCAGCCGGTAGTAGCCGTCGCCACCAAGAAGCAGGTGGCCGACAACATCGTGGCTGACAACATCGTGGTGCCAGCGGAGGCAATCCGGTGATCTACATCGATGACCCCATCGTCGTTCAAGAAATCTTCGATGCAATCACGGAGAATGATGAGTTCGAGGAGGAGGTCCCTGATGAGGAGTCCGAGGTACTACATTGCTATCTTCTCTAGTCACTGCCGCAGTTTTCACTGTTCATACATAGGATTTTCTCAATCATGTATAGATTCTTTTGCTCTTGAAGTAGGGTAGTATATATATGATTCGATCGGTTGACTGATGCATCTGCCATCTAGTCACAAAACCCCAATCTGCTCATCTGCCATCTAGTTGAGTTTGCTAGTTGAGTGTTGATTTCGATACACAGCAGGCCTATAACATTACATTTCTATTCCTTATTGAGCCCAATGATTCAATTTTTCCCCAAAATAGTGCAAGGGCATCTGATGGTCTCGTTTTCTTAGGGATGGTTAGTGGCCCTGAGGCAGCAATGCACATAAACAATATAGGTTGTGCTGTTGGTATTTTGGTTCTCCGACTCCATCGCTGAAAAAAATGAGGCCCTAATTTTTTCTCTCATATGGAACCTAAATATATAATATTTGTATTGTTTCTGATCTATTAATGCATTGTATGATGCATTTGTATATCCCTGAATATTGTTTGGTACGATTACATTTCAATTTTTTATTGTGGCCAATGATTCAAATTTGCCCCAAAGAGAGGCAGACACATTGGTGTCAAATTTTTACAGGGATGAGTGAGCGAACCTGAGGTCATGTACAAGATCAATATAAGCTGTGAAATTGTTACTTAGTTCGCTTACGCCATCTCTGTAGAAACTTATGAGGCTGCAATCTTTATTCTACATTCATAGAACTATGATATTTGAATTATCTATTCCGTGCATTCATAGTGTATAAGAATTACATTTTAGTTTGTCACCGAGGCCGATGATTGAAATTTGCCCCAAAAGAGTTCAAGGGGAGACACGTATGATGGTGTCGTGTTTTAGGGATGGGTTGGTGAACCTGAGGCAGCAATGCACACAAACAATATAGGTTATGTTGTTGGTACTTTGGTTCGCCTACTCCATCTCTAAAACAAATTATGAGGCCCTAGATTTATTCTCATATGGAACTACATATATGATCCTTGAATTGTTTCTGATCTTTTAATGATTGATATAATGCATATGTATATGAATGGTTTTGATCATAAGTATTTTTAACATGCACCTGAAGATTAATTGTTTGGTTTTTTATTTATAATTACAATATTTAGGCTTGTTTTTGTACCTGACTATGTATATCCCTGAATAATGTTTTCTACAATTACATTTCAATTTCTTATTGTGGCCAATGATTCAAATTTGCCCCAAATGAGAGGCAGACACATAGGTGTCAGATTTTTTCAGGGACGAGTTAGTGAACCTGGGGCAATGTACAACAACAATATAGGCTGTGCAATTGATACCTGGTTCACTCACGACGTCCCTGAATAAACTTATGAGGCCGCAATCTTTATTCTACATTCATAGAACTATGATATTTGAATTATCTATTCCATGCATTCATAGTGTATAAGAATTACATTTTAGTTTGTCACTGAGGCCGATGATTGAAATTTGCCCCAAAAGAGTTCAAGGGGAGACACGTATGATGGTGTCGTGTTTTAGGGATGGGTTGGTGAACCTGAGGCAGCAATGCACACAAACAATATAGGTTGTGCTGTTGGTACTTTGGTTTGCCTACTCCATCTCTAAAACAAATTATGAGGCCCTAGATTTATTCTCATGTGGAACTACATATATGATCCTTGAATTGTTTTTGATCTTTTAATGATTGGTATGATACATATGTATATGAATGGTTTTGATCATAAGTATTTTTAACATGCACCTAAAGAGTAATTGTTTGGTTTTTTATTTATAATTACAATATTTAGGCTTGTTTTTGTACCTGACAATGTATATCCTTGAATAATATTTTGTACGATTACATTTCAATTTCTTATTGTGGCCAATGATTCAAATTTGTCCCAAAAGAGAGGCAGACACATTGGTGTTAGATTTTTTCAGGGACTAGTTAGTGAACCTGGGCGATGTACAACAACAATACAGGCTGTGCAATTGTTACTTGGTTCACTCACGCCGTCTCTGAATAAACTTATGACGCCACAATCTGATGCAATTATTTGTCATTATGTTGAGATGAAATGATATATGAACCGATCAAACTATTGTTGAGATGCTTTATCTTTGATATCCACAGATATATTGTCTTACATATACATGTTGTCAATTCTTGAGTTGTAATACAATTCAATCATATGTACGAGTTCTAAGTTATGTTCTTAAAAATCAACAGGAGGATGATGATGAAGTGGACGATAGCAAGGAATCCAGGGACAACAAGAGCCGCTACGTGCTGAGGCGGTTACGTTGTGGGCTAATCCGTTTCCACCGTAGGGGGAGACTGTTTTGCCCATTCTGTGGCAGAGTAATCAACGTGGACCTCAACAGCATGATCCAGCACGCGGAGGGCGTTGGCAGAGGCAGAGGCAGAGGCAGAAGCCATAGGCCGATTACCTTGGCGCGGCACACAGCCTATGGCAAATTCCTCCGGAAGTATGTCAGGACTGGCATGTATCTCATCGACTAGGTTGTCGCTGCCTCCTGCTGATAAACCCCTACCCTGCTAGGCGTCTCCGTGTCCCGGCCTCCTGCTGCAGCCCCTACTTTTATTTTGTTCTAGTTAATTATTACCGGTGTGTGGCATGTAATACAATATATCCGTGGTGTCTCTGGTGAACCTTATATATTAATCTACTCCTTTATATAGAGTTCCTTAAAGTTTCTAGTGTTCAATTATATTTACTGATCATGCCCATGCACACTTCAAAATATTTCTAGTGCTCGATTATATTATAATTGTCAAGAAATACATCAACAAGTTAAATTGGTCGATATTTTGTATTGAAGTAACTAAATGTATCACACATATAATAAACTAGAAACTAAAATCTAGTTCAAACAGATAATGTATCACCACCACTTGTTGTTGTCCTTGACTTGCTTCCCCTTCAGCCGCTTGATGTCGCCACCGTCCCAAGATCCCTGCTCGTCCTGAAACCGCTTTCTGTCCTCCTCGCGCTTCTTCTCCTGGGCTAGCTTGCAACCAGGGCATAGCTCTCTCGCGAAAAACCCCGCCTTAACCATCCAACCTTTCATGGTAATGAGCTTACTGTACAACTCATACACCATGTAGGCATCTCTGGTTGCATACTCGAGGCTCACCTGGCTCATCGGCTTCCACTCCCAGTAGTCGTGATCGAGTCGCTTCAATTTCTTCAGTTTTTCATAGGATTTATCGATGATTTCCGCTGTCAGATCACCCATGCCATCCTTCGTTGGGTATGATTTGATCTTGTACAGATTTTGGATGTCGATGTGGTGCCCCTCTGGGATTTTTATCAACGCACGAGAAAGCATAATTGTGTCATTTGTGATATCCACGCTAGTGAAAGTTATCCCTTTCCTACACAAGAACTCGACCTGAGCCGGACAACGCATGTTAGTTGGTTTACTCTTGCACTTAGATGGTTCTAGGGATGTAAGGGAACAAGTGATGCAGAAGTGGTGATCTCAAATTTAAATTTCACATACCTGCAGAAGTGGTAAACGAGGACCTCCTCATGTATGGAGATTTGCACGACAGCGATCTCTTTTGGAGGATTTTTTCGCTTATTTGAACGAGTGTACTCCAAGTCTAGCCCCACAAACTTGTGCTTCTCTTTCTCAAGCAATTGCTCAAACCTGGCGAGAGTTGTCTCCATAGTCGCTTCATCATTTGTGTACACCACTGTCAAAGTCATGGTGCCATGGGCAGGAACCAAGTGGGTCTCTGTTGTGTGTTTCCCATCGTCCATGCCTGCAAGGAAATGGGTGAAAGGAACTGCCTGCAAGGAAATGGGTGAAAGGAACTGCCTGCAAGGAACTGCCTTCGAGAGGAAGAAGAAGATGAACCGACGGTTCCAGAACAGAGGAAGAAGAAGCGCCCAGGAAAAACTGAAGAGGAATGACTGCAGAAGAAACGTGGTAACTGCAACTTTCGGTTCGAGAACTCACCGTGGTTACGTGGAGATCGTGGCAGTGCCGCCGGTTCAACAAGTGGGGCCAGTTCCTGCGAGAATATGAAATTAGCTGCGCATTTTTCTATGCGAGAAATTGAGAGAAGTCATTTATATTTTGTCTTTCATAATTAAACACAATGAAGTTGGTACAGCCCAAGAGATTTGAACAAAAGAGATTTGCTAATTTAACATACAACAACACTTACAGGCCCAACATGGCAGAACTTGGAGAGCCCCAGAACTTAAGCTACCACAGAGACCTTGGGTCCGCAGCATAGAAAACAAAAAAATTCCTACGATGAGAACTACATGCCAAGATCTATCTACTAGGTACAAAGCAACGGGTGGATATACATCCCACGAGAACTTACCCTCGAAGACAACGAGTTTTGTTAACGAGTAGGAACTCGTGGTTGATGTAGTCGTACACTTGCCGATCTCAAGATTGTGAGGAAGTCCGAGCGCCGCAACTCAGCAGCGCATCCATACTCGCACACACGTTCAAGCCACCGGACAACCTCCACCTCCTCGCTCCAGCGATCCAGCGGAAGCAGCAACTCCTTCCAGACGAAATGCCACCGGGAACATGTATCTCGCTAATCCGAGACCATGGGGGAATAATTCTAGAGGGGGAGAGAGATCCTTCACAAGGAGGTGTGAGGATGAAGGAGGGAATGGGTGGCCTTTTATAGGAGGAAGGGGTGCCCCTCCTCTCCATGGCCGGCGCATGGGGGTGACCCCTCACCTCCCCCATTCATGTGGTGGTAACCCCTCCACATTAAAATGCCTCTTCACATTCCCTTTTAAAGTCTCCACTTTAAATGCATTAAAATTCTCCAAATTTAATGCTCTCTCATTTAATAAAACTCTTTTATTAAATTTATTCAGAATTTTTTTAATTACTTTAATTAACAAACATTCACATATAGCCCCTTGCAATATTTCAATATCACATGCATAACCACTTTCTGCAATTTCACCCGAAACAATTTCCGGTTTCTATTGAAACAATTCCAGTGCTTTGCAATTCTTTCGTCTGAAACATATGTGCTCCAAAATGGTGTCTGATAACTCTTAAGTGTGTCACCCTATGGTTCGCGAATAATGCAGACATGATCGAGACCCTTCTCCAATCAATAATCAGGAGCGGGACCTAGAGATCCGTACTGACTCCTACACATTCAACGATGACTTATGTGATCGTGAGAACCTTTAACGCTTGTAACTAAATACCTTTGTCTCGCGATATATTACATGTCCGAGATTCGATCATCGGTATGTCCATACCTAGTTTGATCTCGTTACCGACATGCACTCTTTTCTCGTTCCCGTGATATAACATTCTAGTGATCACATCACTTGCTTGCAAGCTATCTCAATGTGATATCACCGAGAGGGCCCAGAGTATATCTATCCGTCATTGGGATTGACAAATTCCACTCTTGATCCATGAGCCTCAACATAACACCTTCGTAGTACTGAACCCATCTTTATAGTCACCCTGTTATGGTGTGACATTTGATGTTATCAAGATACTCTTCAGGTGTTAGCAATTAACATGATCTCATGGTCTAAGGATAAAGATTACTTCGTATGATGTTATAGCAATATAAAAATAATGACTTGATCGTAATGCTATACTTTGGATGAATGTTCATCACATCATTCCACCAATGGTGTGACCTTGTTATTAACAACATCCAATGTCCATGATCAGGAAACCTTGATCATCTTGTTAATCAACAAGCTAGTCTATAAGAGAGGCATAACTAGGAACCCTTTTTGTTTATTAAACACACATGTATTGATGTTTCCGATCAATAAAATTCTAGCATGCAAAATAAACATCTATCATATATAAGGAATACATAATAACAACTTTATTATTGCCTCTCAGGGCATATTTCCTTCAGACCTCGGCAGAGGTGGCAGAATTGGTGCGGGTGCAACCACGGCGACGACAAGCTTGGATTCTAGAGGAGGAAAGCAGAACCGAGCATGGTCGACAAGGTGATAGATCTCACCGGGAACCAATTCTCGTCCCCGACCGTGCCATGGGTGCGTCCACGGTGAGGGCGAGCTCCGACTCGGGATGGGGAGGAGAGCGGGGCCGAGCAGCTTCGTCACTTCCCAGCTCTGCGCCATGGCCACGATCACAGATTGCCGCTCCAGGGAAGAAGACGAGTAATGGAGGCGCCAACGCTGCAAGCCAACAGGGAGGAGAGCTGGGCCGAGCAGGTTCGTCCATGTCCCAGCTCCGCGCCATGGCTGCGATGCCCCACAGATTGCCGCTACGAGGAAGAAGAAGACGCGTAATGGATGCAGGTGCCAACGCTGCAAGCCTAATTGACACCTAAGCGACATGAGTGACAGGAGCGACATAACAGCGAGAACTGACAGGGGGGCCCAACTTGATGGCCATTAGCCTGATTTTTTGTATTGAAACATAAAGTTGAATTCGTGCCGAAAAAGACCCTCTGAGTATTTGGCACGCCAACTATAGTCATCGCGGATGATATCAGGGAACTCGGGTACCGCGTTGCCTGGACACCCCAACTCGGGATCTTTGATGAGATTGTTCCAATCCCTAGCTCTTGTACCCTAAATCTTGTTATTTGTATCCAAGATCCGTGTGTATCTTGATGTATGAGATCCTCTAATGCTCTTTATAGAATAACAAGTTTTATCTCCATTTTATAATAGTGGAAAAAGGTTTGGGTTGGTTCGGCCCGTGGTTTTTCCTCTCAAGGTTGAGAGGTTTTCCACGTAAAAAGAATTGGTGTCTCTATGTATTGATTTTCTTGTTGTTGCACCTATGTGCCAAGAGCACATAGGAATTGTCATACTTGACTGCAGATTTCAGCTACTTGTGTGATGGGAGCACATAGGACTTGTCCTCAGTTGGGACATATCTATTTCTCCATAAATGTTTTATGCATGTTTCCTTCCATGATTGAGCAACGATCAGTGGATTTAGTACATGAGTGGTACTTAAGCTTACATCTTATTCTGCTACATATTTTCATATCACATTTGAGTGTGCTAATTCCCCAAGAGAGTAGTATCAGAGTGAAGGTTCTTCTCAGAGGTTGCTGCTAGCTTGCAATGGCTTTAGAAGAAGGAGCCACCACAAGTGGAATGTTAAAACTTGATTCTTCCAATTACTCATTATGGAAGCCCATGATGGAAGACATCCTTTACTGTAAGGATTTGTATGAGCCAATTGTGAAAGACAAGATACCGACAACTAGTGTCATGGAAGAAGAATGGAGAGTGTTGAGCCAAAAGGAAGTAGGTATGATTTGATTGTATATCAGCAACAAATATATTCAACCATGTTGCAAATGACACAAATGCGTATGAGATGTGGTAGAAGTTAGAGTCAATGTATGAGTGTAAAACAACTATGAAAAAGCCTCGGTGATCAAAATACTAGCCAAGCTTGTGTACCAGGATGGTACCAGTGTTATTGAACACTTGAATGTATCCTAATGCCATATAAATCAACTCTCCACCATGAAGATCAACTTTGAGGATGAGGTGAAAGCATTGTTGCTACTGAGTTCCATGGCTGATAGTTAGGACACGCTTGTTGTGCCAGTTAGCAATTCAGCTCCGGATAGGAAGTTGATGTTGGAGATGGTGAAAACAGCATGTTGAATGAAGAAGTCAGAATGAAGGAGAAATGTGATGCATCCTCTTTTGATGCCTATGTGGATGAATATCACGATAAGAATGACAACTATGGATGTGGCCAAGGCAAATCTCAACATGGAAAAGACCATGAATCCAGGGGGAGATCAAAGTCATAACAGAGATCAGGGGTTACTTGCTTTTATTGTTACAAGCCGGGTCACAAGAAGCTCTATTACATAAAATACAAAAGAGATCTGCTAGAGGGAAAAGGTAAAAATAAAGTCGAGCAAAAGGGTGCGAATGGTGCCATCATGACTGCAGAATGTGAGCAAGGTGAAGATTACCTAGTCAGTGAGGATGAAGAATGATATAGTATTGTCTGTGATGATGCCATGAGTTGGGTTGTTGATTCAGGTGCATCCTACCACATTACATCACATAAGTGTAATTTCATGTCCTATACTAGCGGTGTCATTGGTCAGGTGAGGATGGGGAATAGTGGTTTGTCGACTACTATTCACAAGGGCACTATATGCATTGAGACAAACATAGGTTGTAGGTTGGCGCTCGATGATGTGAGACATGTTCCCAATATACGGCTAAATTTGTTGTCAGTTGGAAAGCTCGATGAAATTTTCCATAAAGTTATTTTGGTGATGCAAAATGGAAACTCACCAAAGGCTCCTTGATTGTGGCTCAAGGAAGCAATAAATGCTATCTCTATGTGACTAAAACCAAGCTATGCAATGATGTGCTGGACATCGCTAATAATGACACTTCGGTTGAGTTGTGGCACAATAGGCTTGGGCATACGAGTGAGAAGCGCATGCAAGCTCTTGCTCACAAAAACTACCTCCCTAGGTTGAAAGGTATAATCTTGAAACCCTATGAACATTGTTTTGCTAGAAAACAACATAGGGTTGCATTTCATACACACCCGCCCCATCGTGCAGAGAATCTTCTTGACATTGTGCACACAGATGTTTGCTCCATGAGAGAAAAACCCTTGGTGGAGCATTATACTTTGTGACATTCATTGATGGCCATTCTATAAAGATATTTGTGTATGTGTTGAAAAACAAGTGGTAGGTGCTTAGCGTATTCAAGGAATTATATGCGAAGGTTGAGAGAGAAACTGGCAGGGAATTAGAGTGCGTGGGATCGAACAATGGTGGTGAATACCGTGGTCCCTTTGAGAGGTACTGCCTAAATTTTGGCATTAGTCTTGAGAAGACTCCACCAAAGACGCCCTGGCTCAATGTACTTGCTGAGAGAATGAACAGGACTCTTACCAAGAGGGTCGCTCGAAGAACAGAGGCGTGAAGAGGATCTACGTGCCTCCATCGCGTCTAGGGAGAAGTTGTTCGAAGAACAGCTTTTCTCGATTGCCAAGGCCCTCGCAGGTACCTTGCTTGGATATCTTTATCGTTCTCTTGTTCGATTTTTGTCGTTGGCGCTGATGTTTGTGTCCATGTGTGGGTTTATGCACAGATGCTGGCGGTTTGAACTTCGACCCGCGGGCCCTCCGCCGCGACGATGCTTTGGCGGGTGCGCTTTCAGCAGTCGAGGACCGCAGCGCCGCCGTTCAGGATATGCTCTCCAAGGCTAAGGGCATGCTCAGTCTCCTCCGGGAGGAGTTGATGCCCAAGGCTGAGCTAATCGAGAACATGGACGAGCTGGTGGAGTCTCTCGCCGGGGGTGTTCCTTCAAGCTTCAAGAACTCACTCTGTGCGGCTGGCGAGTACATGTCACTTGCCATGGTGCAGGCCCACGGAGTCGAGGTTGATCCTACAGCGGTTTTGAAGGCGATGCCTATTAGCGCGGACGGCCAGCAGGTAGTCTTTGCTCCCTTCACGACTGCCTGTGACAAATATGGGCCGCAGCTGATTAACACGGTTGCGAAGTACTCTGAGGAGCTGCAGCGGGCCAAGAAGGCAGCAAAGGCTATGGCATCAGGGGCTGGCGGAAAGTCAGTGGCATCTGACACTGCCACGGACTCGATGAAGCCCCCGAGGCCATCGAAGTCAAAGAAGCCAATCGCTCCTCGGTAGCTTTGTAATAGTTTATTAGTTTATGCCTTTTGTCTAGAACATGCCTTTGGCGAGTGTATTTGCTGATACTTTTGCCAATCTTGTATGCACCCGAATATTTTGTCTATGTGTTGATTTGATCGTCTTATTTGCTTCTATCTTGGCTTGTGGTAGGGTACATCAAGTGATCCTTTGAGGGAACCTCAGGACTCGCCGCCGCTTGATGATACTTTGGCACCGCCGCGCTCCAGGGTGGATAAGCTGTCGCTGCTTTCGCGACTACGTGACCGCGTGAAGCAGCTGGAACGTGAATTGCCCGTGTTCCGCGGTAACGCGGATGTATGGAAGTCAAAGGCGGAGAAAGCCGTCGCCCGAGATCAGTATCTGTTGGGAGAGATGACGCAGCTTGGCGACCAATTTAAGTGTTAGTTTGCTTACTCTTATCTTTTCCTTGTAGTCACTCGCAGTGATGTGTTGTCCTTATACTTCCGTTGTTGCTTTGGATAGTTGTCAGCGTGCGCCATCCACAGGATGAGAAGGATAGGATTGCCATTCGCATGCATGATCTGACCCAAGAGCAACTTCAGGAGAGTGGATACTTTTGGGTGGATCATGATCGTGCGATTGCGCTGGCGACCCTGCAGGATCGTGCATCGCGAGTGATTCACTTTCTGAAGAAGTCGCAGTCATGCCTAAAGAACATTTATCGGATGATATTTCCGTTGGATGTTGCTCCCTCAAGCCTGCTGGCCCTTCTTGCCAAGTTCCAAGACTTGGTTGCGGTTCGCGAGTGTGTAAGGCAATAGTTGGTGGCTGGTGCCAAGGCCGCTCTATCGCTGGTGCGACTGCATAGGCCTGACGTAGATGTTGCGGCAATTGCGGCTGGGCCACCTGCGCCACCATCAAGTTCTGCTTGGAATATGATGCCGCACTACCAGGCAGTGGATCGCCCAGCAGAGGAGATCGTCGATTTCTTCGAGGAGCAGACCAACGTTCTTTTGTTGCAGCAGTAGCTTAATTTGTGTCCTGCACATAAGTGTACCAATGTTGTAAAGTTTGTATATACGTTGTGTATAACTGACTGTCGATTATGTATAAAGAGCTTGTTAGCGTGTGAGTGTGTTGCACTTATGCGATTCCTTTTCGTTAGCCTAGCCATGCTCTTATCTCAGTCCCTTGTCAACCTGCCAGGTGCGTTGCAGCTGGGTTGATGTTGTGTCAAGGGTTTCGATTGATGTGCCAGCTACTCAGGATATCGCGTTGTAGTTCGTAGAACAGGTGCCTATAGGGTGGCGCAGCCCCCGTGTGGATAAGTTGCGGAAAAGTGAAGGAGAACACAGAGTTTTGGGGCACCTAGCTTTATTTATTCGTGGGACAGTACGAAGTACAATGTGTGGCTAAGTAGCCTTGGCTGAGTGCATTATTTGCGATGTAAAAGTAAAAACGACTAAGGGTAGAAATGTCACAGCTGCGCGACATTCCAGGGGTTGGAGTATGCGACTCCTGTCTCTAAATCTTGAAGGCGATAGGTACCACCTGGGATTACTTCTGTAATCATGTATGGTCCCTCCCAGGGGGATTCGAGCTTGAGATGTCCTTGCTGCTTTAGTCGCAGGACCAGGTCGCCTTCGACGAAGGATCGGGGGCGTAGCCTCCTACTGTGGTAGTTGCGCATGTTCTGCTGGTAGATCGTTGATCTTTCGGCGGCGATTTCTCTTGCCTCGTCGAGGAGGTCGACGGAGTCTTCAAGTGCGAGGGAGGACTCCTGCTTGCTGTAGGCGACCACGCGTGGCGCCTTGTACCGTACCTCGGCAGGTAGCACCGCTTCGGCCCTATGCACCATAAAGAACGGGGTGTAGCCTGTAGCATTGTTTGGAGTTGTACGTAGGATCCAAAGTACTGATTGTAGTTCGTCAGGCCAGCAACCCATGGCTTGTTCGAGTGGTCGGAGGAGTCGCTTCTTGATGCCGCCGCAGACGAGCCCGTTCGCCTTTTTGACTTGACCGTTCGTCTGTGGATGCACCACCGAGGCGTAGCTGATGTTGATTCCCAGGTTCTCACAAAATTCTTGGAACTCCTTGGATGTAAAGTTCGTGCCATTTTCTATGATGATGCTGTGTGGCACCCCGAAGCGGAAGACGATGGACTCAAAGAACTTGACTGCATTGTGCCCTAATTGAATAGTCGCTGGCATGGCCTCTATCCACTTGGTGAATTTGTCGACTGCCACCAGGAGGTAGACGTAACCTCCTCGTGAGGACTTAGGGAGCTTGCCGACCATGTCGAGTCCCTATTTCGCGAAGGACCAGGCCAATGGAATTGGCCGGAGCTTTGCGCCAGGTGTGTGCGGTTTGTCCGCGAATCGTTGCCACGCGTTGCATTTATGGACGATGTCCTTAGTGTCGCGCATGGCCATAGGCCAGTAGAACCCAGCTCGCAGAGCTTTGGCCACGAGGGCGCGACTACCATCATGGTGACCACAGGTTCCCTCATGGATGTCGAGTAGGACAGCTCTTCCATCAGCCGTGGAGACGCATCGCTGGAGCACTCCTGTGATGCTGCGCTTGTATAGTTTGTCGTTGATAATAGCAAATGCCTTGGAACGCCGCGCGATGTGCCGTGCATCAGTCGGGTCGTCCGGTAGCCTTTTGCTGAGGAGGTACGTGATGTACGGCTGACTCCAGGATGATTCAATCATCATGACACTCATTGGTCCTTCGAGTCTTGTGTCCAGCTCCAGGTCGTCGAGTGCCATTGGCTCATTGGGCGGCATAGCCCCCGAGTCCGTTGCTGCGCTGGTTTTCTTCTCTGCTGCCTTTGGCTTGATGGAGCATTCGCAAATGCGCTCGAGAAATACCCCAGGTGGTATGGGGGCGCAGGTAGAGCCTATGTTAGAGAGTGTGTCCGCCTCTTCATTGCTTTCGCGGCCTACGTGTCGCAGTTCGCAGCCGTCGAAGTCCCATTCGAGTGTGTCGTAGAGGTCGCGGTAGGCGATCATGTTGTCGTTCAGTGCGTCGCACTCATGCATTGTTTGGTTGACGACCAACTTGGAGTCGCCGTAAATAATGAGTCTCTTGGCGTGATGGCTCAATGCACGGCACCCAGAAAAGTGTTGATGGCTCGTGGTTGATGTAGAGCTCGTTGGGAACCCCAAGAGGAAGGTATGATGAACACAGCAGCAAGTTTCTCTCAGTTATGAAACCAAGGTTTAATCGAACCAGTAGGAGCAAGGAAACACCCCAAAGGTGTTACTAGCTGAGCTTTGGCAGGGCGCACTACCAGTGCTAGTAGCAACGTGGAGACCTGCACAACACAACCATAGAACTTTGTCCCCAACTTGCGATGAGGTTGTCAATCTCACCGTGTTTTGCGGAAAACAAAGGATTAAACGTATTGAATGGAAAGAAGTAAAAGTTTGCAGAAAGTATACACAAAGTAGTAAAAGATTGTAGATTGAATATAAAAGACAAGGACCGGGATCCATAGTTCACTAGAGGTGGCTCTGATGGGTTCGTAGCATGGAAAACAAAAAAATTCTACCGCAAGAACGAACAAAACCCAGATCTAATCTAGATAAAAGCCAAGATCTAATCTATTAGACATGTGCATCGAGATAGATCTGTACTAACCCTCGTAGATCCAAAAGAGTTACGAGATTGGATCTCGGGGTTGATGTAGTCGATCACTTGCCGATCTCAAGATCGTGTGGACGATCCTTCCGGCGCCGCGTTCCGGCAGCGCTTCCGCAGTCGATCACACGTGCGGAGTCGAAGAAGACCTTCCTCTCCCTGTTCCAGCGAGCAGCAGAGGTAGTAGATCTCTCCACGGAATCCCAGCAGCACGACGGTGTGGTGGTGGTGGTGGAGTAGAGAATTCTGCAGGGCTTCGCCTAAGCCAGAGCAGAGGGAAGGAGGAGGAGAGAGGCAACTTGAGATCTAGAGAATAGAAGGGGCAAGGGGGTTTGTGCCTCCACCCCTCTATTTAAAGGAGGGAGGCGCCATGGAGAGGTGGAGTCCTTGTAGGACTCCCCTCTCCCTTGGCCGGCGGATCAAGGAGGTGGGGGAGAGTCCTACTCCCCCACGAATCCTTGTCTTACCCCACAAGGATTCCTTGATCCTTTCTTGGTTTTCAAGTAAACTCCAAGAAATCTTCTAGAACCTTCCGGAACATTCCGAAACCTTCTAGAATCCCCATACAAATACTCCGGAACATTTCCTAACTTAGAAAATGATCCCCAATATATGAATCTTATTCCCCGGACAATTACGGATCTCCTCGTGATGTCCCAGATCCAATCCGAGACTCCGAACAACATTCGGTCTCCAACGCACATTCCATATCTACTTAAAACAACTTCGAACCTTAAGTGTGTCACCCTACGGTTCGTGAATATGTAGACATGATGGAGACACATCTCTGATCAATAACCATTAGCGGGATCTGGAGATCCATAACGGCTCCCACATACTCAACGATGACTTCGTGATCGATAGAACCATTAAAATATGAAACCAATTCCCTTTGTCACGTGATACTCTACTTATCCGAGGTTTCATCATCGGTATCTCCATACCTAGTTCTACCTCATTACTGATAAGTACTCTTTACTCGTTCCATGATATGTCATCCCTTGTGACCTAGTCACATGCTTGCAAGCTAACTAGATGACATTCCACCGAGAGGGCCCAGAGCATATCTATCTGTCATATGGATGGACAAATCCCAATCTTGGTCCATGCGCTTCAACACATACTTTCAGAATACCCAATGTCACCTTTATAACCACCCAGCTACGAAGCGGCGTTTGATGTCATCAAAGTACCCATCCGGTGATGGTGATTAACATAACCTCATGGTCGAAGGATTAGGTTACTATGCATTTGAAAAGCTTGTAGCAAAATGAACTTTAATGACTTGATCTTATGCTATGCTTACTATGGGTGTGTGTCCATCACATCATTCTCCTAATGATATGATCTTGTTATTAACGACATCCAATGTCCATGATCAGGAAACCATGATCATCCATTAATCAACAAGCTAGTTTAACAAGAGGCTTACTAGGGACTCTTTTATGTTTACAAAACACACAAGTATTAATGTTTCCTGTTAATACAATTATAGCATGGGATGTAAACATTTATCATAAACATAAAGATATAATAATAACCACTTTATTATTGCCTCTTGGGCATATCTCCAACAGTCTCCCACTTGCACTAGAGTCAATAATCTAGTTAAAAACTTGTGCATTCAACACCTATGGCTTTCTGGTGTTGTATAGACACTATTGCTAGTGGTAAACATAATCTTCGGATCTGACACTTCCAGGTCCGTGTGTATTTGCATGTCCTTGCGTCTCTACGCATTACTCATTCTCCAATGAGATGGCATTGTATAAATTTGGTCCTTTGGTGAGACCTTTAGTTCCTTGGGTTTAAATCATGTTGATACAATTGTCGTACAATGTATCTTCATAGTATTATCCCGCTATGAACCACACCTAGTTTGATAACAAACTACTTGACGCAAATGCCCTCATTTACTGCTACAATAGCAGTCATATACTTAGCCTTTTGTTGTAGTATCTGTCACAATGTTTTAACTTTGGTACTCAACCAAATCCGTTATGGAACTTCCTTTCCATTACATTGTGCCACCCATAGTTTAAATTGAGATAAACTTAATTTGTGACAAAACTAGTATCAATGCAACAATTTACAATGAACTATTTGTCACCACTATATAAATAATATATTCTTAGTTCTTCCAAAGATCATAGGAATATCCCTATTATTGTCCAATGATCATATTATGAGTCATTCTGGTATATGCTCATAACATTTAGAGCATAGGACATATCTGGATGTGTACATCTCAAAGAATGATTGATCAAAATATTCTTGTGATTTCACCAAGTGTCAAAACACTTGAATCTCGTGTTAACACACTTGAATCTTGATTCAGTCCTTTCCGTGCGTCAAGAACCTTTCTTGTTGTTTCCATATTGAACTCATTCAACATCTTATCTATGTACATTTGGCAAAACCATATTAGAGCCTCAATCTATCCATATAGACATTGATGCCTAATTCTTGGGTTATGCCTAAGTCTTTCATCGAAATGAAATTCTTAACCTGTGTCAATAAAAGATACATCATTTCTAATCGACAATATGTCTTTCACATAATGTATTAGAAATATGTCTTAGCACTCCCACTTAATTTCCTGCAAAATGCAAACATCTTCATCGTCTCTGATGAAATTAAACCTTTTAACGGTTTCATCACGGTGAAGATTCCAACTGCGTGATGCTCACTTCAACCATTGAAGTTTTGCATACTCTTTTAGCATCCTTTGAATTAACAAAACCCTTTGGATCGTGTCATGTACACGTCCTAGGTAACCATTCTATTAGAAGAACTTGTTTTGTTTGTTCAACTACCATATACCAAATATATGTAGTGATTGCTACATTAATCCGTCCAGACTAAATATCACTATGAAAGATCAAATCTTATCATAGCCAATTCCTTGAACATTGTCGTAAACTCTTTCTGACATGTCGACTATTTCATAGATGTGAAACATCCATGTCTATTTCTTTATAGATCCATATACGACTGTAAGGTCTTGCACCTTTCCAGAGGGTCTTTCAAATTCAAAGCTTGATTTCTCGTGTATGGAATTATCACGGATTTTATGGCTTCAAGCCACTTAACGAAGTCAGGGCCCATCATTTATTATTTGCATGTAGTCGGTTCATCATTATCAAACAACAATGATTTAACTCTCAAATCTTGGCATTTGATTACTTACCCGACCAACTTGGTTCAATAGGAACTTAGATCTTCGTGACCACAACCTTTGAGGCACGTGAGCCATGAGCATTGTTGCTTCCTCCGGAACACTTACCGATGTTGCGCAACTCAGCACATATTAGCGAAGGTTCAACAACCTTGTCAAAGTTCTATTGTCCTCCCACTTAACTTTTCACCAAAAATTCCTTCTCAAGAAACTCGACACTCTAAGCGACAAACAATTTTGTCTTCGGTGTTATGGAGGAATACCCAATGGTTATTCGAAATAACCTACAAAGACATGCTCATCCGACTTTGGTTGTAAACATTTTACTTATGCCTAGCATACCAAAAATTTAAGAAAGGACAACCTGGGTTTTATCCCAAACCATGACTTATATGGTGTCATTTCAACGGATCACGATGGAGATCTTTTCAGTGTAAAAGCGGTAGTCACTAAAGCTTTAATCTTTAAAATATAATGGCAGTTTTATAAATGATACCTTTGATCTTACCATGTCAAACAAGGTTTCATTACATATCTTGAACACTCCATACTCCTATGGTGTTTTGGGAAATGCAAATCCATGGAACGATTCCTCAAATCTTAGGTGTTTTGCTAAACTTGTAACTCAAACATCTTTATGATCCAATCATAAACTTTTTTTATTTTCTTGTTACAATAATTTTCCACTTCATCTTGAAAGTCTTTGAACATTTTCAAATGTTTCATTCTTCTTCCTTATTGAGTAAGTATATACATATACTCACTCAAATCTTTGGAGAAAACATATGAAGTTGAAATCCATCGTCCACGACTACACATAATGGACTATATACATCAATATGTACAAATTCCAATCAGTTAGTCGTTCGTTCCTCTTTTGGCCTACGAACGGAGTTTTAATTATCTCCAGGAAAGTATCACAAGCGTCATTTGATCAAAATCAAAGACTCCAAAAATCCATCAACATGGAGTTTCTTCATGTATCCCTAATATAATTTAAATGGTGATGTCACTTCACAAGTGATCTTTCAAGCATTTGTCTTGCGACATTTTAGCATTAGTTTTATGGTCGTTATTTCTCCAACCAGACTTGTATATCATCCATCTATTATGGAATACGGTAATTATTTGAACAACCTTTTGTCGTCATAATACTTGATCAAAATAACAATTATTGAAACAAATCTTGAAGGTAAGCTTTGATGTTAATGAGCAACACAACAACCCTTTGTTTGTTTTCGATGAACATCATCACATATTCTCTTGCTAGTTACTTAGGCCATTGCAGTTCATGAATTGTGTTGTCCTGTATGACACTTCATACCAACCAATTCGGTATCCAATACCGCAGAACCACATTGTTTAACAACCAAGGAATACAGCCATAACATGTATCTTCTATATACCTAAGTTGGATATCTCCAATCTTTTCTTTTCTGCCAAATATTTTATAGATTCTCTTTCAACAATTCCTTTTCTTTTAAAAGAATCTATCAACATCAATAGTGGTGTCATTCACATGACACATAGTACAAAGTGTGTATAGTCAAATACTAATACCTTTGGACTTGCACTTGGAAGTGGATCACCTTCATCAAATGTTTGGCATTCTTTCAAAATTCCATTCTTTAGTAATATTTTAGTGTAGTAAACATTTTACTTACATCTTCTATTCATCCTTATCATGACAGTTTTGATGATCAAGCTGCTATAGCTTATAAAGGTGAATTGCGAGTATAATGTTTCTTTTCCAAAACCTTTTGGAGGATTAGGACGACTAGCGTCTCCAACCTTCACAAATTCTCATCAAATATGAGGACATATACTCTATCATGTTGTAATCAATACATTGTTTTAGATATCGCAATACCTTTCACATATGATGGTTCTGAAACTTTGCTTTCAGCTCTTAGATAAACTTGATATTAAAAACAATCTTTTGAGTATCAAGAATCATGGAGGCAAATATGATACATTAGATACTAACACTGGAATTGTTACTCTTGATTTAATACTGTTTATTAAACTTCACAGAGTAAACTGAGTTTGCTTAAAGTTTGCAACAGGACTTTTAAACTTTAGATTGACACTCAAAACAATACGATACCAGTTCGTAAAGCAAATATCCAGAATTTCTATAGTTCCACTGTCTCAACTATAACTAAGCGTAAGGTGGTGAACGGATGCCAATGACTATAACAAACTATGCAAATTCACTTTGATTGTGTTTTTGATAAATTGAGTTTGACTAATCCAAATTACAAATGAACTCCCACTCAAAACAACATCCCTCGAGTTGTTTTAGTGATTACACGAACCAAATCCACTACACCAAGTCCGATCATCACGTGAGATGATGTAGCTTTAAAGGCGAACAATCAACATGTTCATCATATCATCCATATGACTCATGCTTTACCTTTCGGTATTCCGTGTTCCGAGACCATGTCTGTACATGCTAGGCTCGTCAAGGTTAACCTTAGTATCCGCATGTGCAAATCTGGCTTGCACCTGTCGTATGCACACGTAGAATCTATCACACCCGATCATCACGAGATGCTTCGAAACGACGAGTCTTAGCAAAGGTGCCTACTAAGGACGAACACTTTATTACTTGATATTTAGTGAGAGGGATCATCTTATAATGCTACCGTCGCGATCTAAGCAATACAAGATGCATAAAGGATTAACATCACAGGCAATTCATAATTAGTGTGATATGATATGGCCCTTTCTTCTTATGCCTTTGATCTCCATCTCCAAAGCACGGACATGATCTCCATCATCACCAGCATTGCGTCAAGGTCAGTGGCGCCGCTTCATGGTTGTCCATCATCACTAGTAACTATTACAACTACTTGGAATAAAGCCATTACAAGATGAATAGACACGCAGGTCTTAACAGAATTAAAGACAACCATTAGGCTCCTGCCGGTTGCCATATTACAACAAGGATCATTGCATACATCAAATATAATCACAATCACATGATGGCCATATCACATCACAAAACCCCTGCAAAAACAAGTTAGACGCCTCTAATTTTCTTTGCATGTTTTACGTGGTTTGGGGCTTTCGAATAAGAATGGATCTTACTACGAAACTGAACCACAACGTTGATACAAGTGCTATCAAGTGCAAAGTGTAGATTGGATCTATACTATGATGGGAGAGACAGACACCCGCAAAGCCACTTGTGCAATACGAGTTGCACGTCAACTGTGGAGCAAGTCTCATGTGCGATGACATGTAAGGTTAGCCCGAGCCGCTTCATCCCACCATACCGCAAGATGCAAAGTACACAAAGCAAAAGACGACACGAGCACCAACGCCCACAAAACCATTGTGTTCTACTCGTGCAACAGATCTACGCATAAACACGGTTCTGATACCACTGATGGGTTCGTAGCATGGAAAACAAAAAATTTCTACCGCAAGAACAAACAAAACCCAGATCTAATCTAGATAAAAGCCAAGATCTAATCTATTAGACATGTGCAACGAGATAGATCTATACTAACCCTCGTAGATCCGAAAGCATTACAAGATTGGATCTCGGGGTTGATGTATTCGATCACTTGCCGATCTCAAGATCGTGTGGACGATCCTTCCGGCGCCGCGTTCCGACAGCGCTTCCGTAGTCGGTCACACGTGCGGAGTCGAAGCAGACCTTCCTCTCCCTATTCCAGCGAGCAGCAGAGGTGGTAGATCTCTCCACGGAATCCCAGCAGCACGATGGTGTGGTGGTGGTGGTGGAGTAGAGAATTCTGCAGGGCTTCGCCTAAGCCAGAGCAGAGGGAAGGAGGAGGAGAGAGGCAATTTGAGATCTAGATAATAGAAGGGGCAAGGGGGTTTGTGCCTCCACCCCTCTATTTAAAGGAGGGAGGCGCCATGGGGAGGTGGAGTCCTTGTAGGACTCCCCTCTCCCTTGGCCAGCGGATCAAGGAGGGGGGGAGAGTCCTACTCCCCCACGAATCCTTGTCTTACCCCACAAGGATTCCTTGATCCTTTCTTGGTTTTCAAGTAAACTCCAAGAAATCTTCTAGAACCTTCCGGAACATTCCGAAACCTTCTAGAATCCCCATACAAATACTCCGGAACATTTCCTAACTTAGAAAATGATCCCCCAATATATGAATCTTATTCCTCAGACAATTACGGATCTCCTCGTGATGTCCCGGATCCAATCCGAGACTCCGAACAACATTCGGTCTCCAACGCACATTCCATATCTACTTAAAACAACTTCGAACCTTAAGTGTGTCACCCTACGGTTCGTGAATATGCAGACATGATGGAGAAACATCTCCGATCAATAACCATTAGCGGGATCTGGAGATCCATAACGTCTCCCACATACTCAACGATGACTTCGTGATTGATAGAACCATTAACATACGAAACCAATTCCCTTTGTCACGTGATACTCTACTTATCCAAGGTTTGATCGTCGGTATCTCCATACCTAGTTCTACCTCGTTATTGATAAGTACTCTTTACTCGTTCCATGATATGTCATCCCTTGTGACCTAGTCACATGCTTGCAAGCTAACTAGATGACATTCCACCGAGAGGGCATAGAGCATATCTATCTGTCATATGGATGGACAAATCCCAATCTTGGCACATGCGCTTCAACACATACTTTCAGAATACCTAATGTCACCATTATAACCACCCAGTTACGAACTGGCGTTTGATGTCATCAAACTACCCATCCGGTGATGGTGATTAACATAACCTCATGGTCGAAGGATTAGGTTACTATGCATTTGAAAAGCTTGTAGCAAAACGAACTTTAATGACTTGATCTTATGCTATGCTTACTATGAGTGTGTGTCCATCACATCATTCTCCTAATGATATGATCTTGTTATTAACGACATCCAATGTCCATGATCAGGAAACCATGATCATCCATTAATCAACAAGCTAGTTTAACAAGAGGCTTACTAGGGACTCTTTTATGTTTACAAAACACACAAGTATTAATGTTTCCTGTTAATACAATTATAGCATGGGATGTAAACATTTATCATAAACATAAAGATATAATAATAACCACTTTATTATTGCCTCTTGGCCATATCTCCAACAGGCTCTCCTTAGATAGACAACATGCTGGGTAAACAAATTACAGCGGGGCAATTGACAAACACCGAGAAAGCAATACATGCATATACTAATCATCTTGACTCCTTTGAGACTTGATTGGGCAATACAACATAATACATAGACCGCCATCCAACTGCATCTATGACTAATAATCCACCTTCAGGTTATCATCCGAACCCCCTCCAGTATTAAGTTGCAAGCAACAGATTATTGCTTTACGAACTGCGTGTAAGGTAAACAATACGATTGTTCTATGAACAAAGGATTGTTGTTTTCTCCCTAGTAGCAAAAGCACATCTAGTACCTTAGAGATTTCTGTCACTTCCCCAGATTACCAGAGGCATGAACCCACTATCGAGCATAAATACTAACTCTTAGAGTTGCTAGCATCTACTTGGCCAAGATAGCTACTAACAACGGAAAGCATGCAAGATCTCAAATAACAAAGACATGATAGAATCAATAATCAATCTGAAATAGCATCTCAATATCCATCGGATCCCCACAAACGCAACATGTATGGATTACAAATAGATGATCTTGATCATGAACGGAGCTCACAAGATCTAAACATGAAAGCACAAAGGAGGAGAAACCAGCCATCTAGCTACTACATGGATCCGTAGTCCAAGGATGAACTACTCGCGCATCACACTGGAGGCTTGCATGGTGATGAAGAAGGCCTCTAGGGTGAATTCCCCTCTCTGGCAGGGTGCCGGGAAGAGCTCCAGATCCCTCCCGATCTAGGGATGGAGATTACAGCGGCTATAGACTCTTTCATGGATTTTTGATCGGGTACTTAGGGTTTTCGTCCCGAGGGTAATATATAGGCGGAAGGAGGGGCCGAGGGGGTGCCGGGAGCCACCACACCACCCCCTGGCGCGGGCCAGGCCTAGCCGCGCGGCCAGGTGGTGTGGCCGGCCCCTGGCCCCTCTCCGTCTCGTATTCTGGCACTTCATCCCTTCCGAAAAAATAGGCACTTTGGCTTTTGTCCCGTCCAATTCCGAGAATATTCATTTTCTTACTTTCCTGGAACCAAAAAACAGCAGAAAACAGGCAGCTGGCACTGTGGCTCTTGTTAATAGGTTAGTCCAAGAAATCATATGAAAAGTACTCCAAAGTTGGAACAAAACACGAGAAAGTGAATAAAACTAAGCATGGAACATAAAAAATTATAGATGCATTTGCAATGTATCAACATCCCCAAGCTTAACTCCTGCTCGTCCTCGAGTAGGTAAGTGATAAAAAGAAATAACTTTTGAGGTGAAATGCACCATCAAAGACTTGATCAAGGTATTTGCAAAACATTCAAAGCTGGGATCATAGTACTTCAATCATAACATGAAAGACAAAGTTCTAGCAATAAGCAAAGAAACTATGATGCAACATGAAAAGGCACAAACAAAAGATTCATGAATAACAATGCTTTGCAAGACGTTTGTTTGTTTCACATAAAGAAAACATAGCATAATAGTATTCAGCTTGTCCCTCAATAGAGTAGAAAATATAAATGCATAGGACGCCTTCAAAGTTCATAAGAGTGACTAGATACAAATAATTTAAAACAAGCAATATCAAGTTATGCATCAATCAACTAGTCTTGGGACAATGCACATAGAACTAAGAATGGCCACTATGCTCTCAAAGTAGGTGCATAAAGATAGAAGGTGGAGACTCAATATAATGGTGGAACAAAGGCCTTTTGTAAAAGGAAGTAGGGATTCAAGTCTCATAAAGAGCTTCCAAAAATTATGGTACTTACAGCTTTCAGCTCTCATGGCCCCTATCATAAGCATCTTGAAGTGATTAAGGTTAAAGTGAACAAACTATGGAGTACATGCTTGATGAAGTATAAGTCAGAAATCTCATGTCCCTTGTATACGAGGGTCGCTCCTCATGCTACTCAAGTCTAGTCACTGGTAAGTTCTTGTCATCATAAGTACATGTGTATCATTGAGAACCGCCAACGGGGTACCCCTTGCCCGATGATACGGAAGAATCCCCATATCAAAATGACAAGGCTAGCAGACAACGAGCATCTCAGCATTCTTCTTATTTACCATGGGAATATGGTGCTTTTTTCTCTCTTTCCTCTTTTCATAGTGACGAGGGTTTAACTCGTCAATGCCCATTGTTATGGACTTGGGTTTTGGAGAAGGAGGGAGCGCTGGAGACATCTATCGGCTAGCAAACAAGCACACAGGGGACAAAGGATTTACCCAGGTTCAAGCCTCGTAGAGGTCCCTACTCCTGCTTGTCTGCTCGTGGAATTATCGAGGGAGTCGAAAGTTACAATGGTGCGCAGATGCAATCTGGCGAGAGTTGTGGAAACTAGGGTTGCGTGTGTCTTCCTCGCCTCCCCCTCCTAGCCTTTATATAGATAGGCTAGGTCTCGGGTAGCAGGTCGAGTCCGTTACAAGTTAGGGTTTTCCCCTTCAAACTTTCTATCTTTAGCTTCTTCTTGTTCTTCAAGCAATCGAGAGTCCGTAGGTCACTCGAGTCATTTCATCCGGGCCTTGGCAACACCGTGGGCCTGTGCGTATTTGGACCGTATATACCAAGCTCGAGTACCTTTAGGGTATACCCATGTCAGTAGCCCCCGAGTGTCTAGTGGAATCGCAGATTCGACTAGGGACTTTTTGAAGTCTTCGAGTGCCTAGATGAGTACATTTCGACTGCTTTTATTTGTGTCATAGGGATTGTCGATATACGTGCCTGATGTAACCGAAGTATCGGTATCAGTTAACTACCTTAGGGTGAGACAACGCAATCTACTCGAACTCGAGTCCCCGGACTCGAATCCGGAAAAGTGCTGGTGTAATTCGACTCAAGCCACGGAGGTCTTACAGGGGTCGAATTCCAGTTATACGGGTGTGAGCACTTGACGCGTCCGTCAAGGCATGTTCATCGTGCCTGTAGGCACGGATATATTTCTGGTAGTGCGCAGCTAAATGCATTGCCAGGCCTTATTCAGGTCTTACCTTCATGCTGTAAGCGTGGCATCCGAATTTTATCATCGCGGAGACGATTCGGGCGACCCAGGAGACATAGTCTCTTTGTAGGGAAAAATTATGAGGCGGTGTCGCCATGAGCTGCGAGTGTGGATGTTATCCACACACAGTTTTCTTGTGCAAATTGTCATAGGGTGCAGGACCAGCGCTCCCTATGGGAGTAGCCCCCGAGTGCCTGGTTGAGTCGAAGACTCAGGCAGGGACTAAATAATGTTTGCGACTGCCGTCGTCTTTTGGTTGCTTGTTTCAGTCAAAATTTTCCAGCGGTCCCTATGGGAGTAACCCATGTCCATAGTCGAATTGTATTTTCAAATGGTTTGGGTTTGTATTTTGATTGTCCTTCTTCCTGCAAAAAGAAAAGAAAAATCGTAGGGTGCGCGGCCAGCGCTCCCTATGGGAGTAGCCCCCGAGTGCTTGATGGAGTTGAAGACTCTAGCAAGGACTAAAACAGTTGAATTTTTCCACTGCATAGCTTTGATGACGTTAGTGCTGACGCTTGTATGACCTCAGTTGCCCGCGTGAGCGAGTTTAACAGGACGTGCCGAGCGGTGGGTCCCACTTCCTGACTATGATTTGACTGGGCGTGTGTAATTTTTATTTTAACTGCGCCTCCTCTATTTCCGCGTGTAATGGGAGTAGTGGAGGGACGGTTCGCTCTTCTCCTTCTCCACGTGTCCACAACACAATGTGTGCCACGTGTTTAGTAGGGTTTTTTTGAGCCGTTGGATTGCATCGTCTAGGGGTTAAGTAGCGATGCTACGACGGTAATTTCCCATCTACGCTCTTTCTTCCTTGCTGCCATCGCCATTGCTTCTGCTCCTATGCTTTCTCTTGCGCCCATCTCGTCCATGATGCTGGACCAGCTTTCTTCGTTCCCGAGCTACTTCCTGCGCTCACATCGCCGCCGTTCAATGGGGAAAAAGAAGGGAGGCGTTGTTGCTGATTCCGCGGGCACCGTCGCCGCGGCAAAGAAGAAGGGTGGCTCCGCTGCTGCGGGCACCAGCGCCACCGCCGGCGGGAAGAAGAAGGTCGCGGGCACCCGCATGACAATTGGTGCATGGCGCCCTTCCATCATCAAGGCATCAGATCTCCGTCTTCTTCGCCAAGACAGAGTTATCTCCGCAGCAGTCGCTGATGCGTGCGTCCCCAGCGGAGAGACCATTCATGTTCCTCCCGCTGGTTTCCGAGTGATGTTTCTTGCATTTGTCATTCGTGGTCTTTCCTTGCCTCTCCACCCCTTTCTTAGGGGTCTTCTTTGTTTCTACGGGCTCCAGCTCCACCAGCTGTCCCCAAATTCGATTCTCCACATCACCTGCTTCATCACTCTTTGCGAGTGCTGGCTCGGAATCGAGCCACACTTTGGTCTTTTTAAGCGCATTTTTATATTGAAGCGTCAGTCCGCATCTGGCTCTTTAGTTTATGATGTAGGTGGTTGCGGAATCCATGTCGACCCATCCGCCACCTACTTCGACATCAAGCTCACCAAGTCTATCCAGGGATGGACGGACAAATGGTTCTATGTCCGTGATCAGAAGTCCAAAGATTAGCACTTTGGACTCGCGCCCTTTGATCCTCTGACTCCCTGCAAGAAGATGCGTTCCTGGAAGAACGTAGTTATGCCTGGCGAAATCGCAGAAACAGTCATGCTGTATCAACGCGTATGCGACCTCGAGAGTCGAATAGGCGCGGAAGAGGGAGGTTACGCCCTTATCATAACTCGGCTGCACCATCGCGTCCAGCCTCTCCAAGCCAAAGTCCATCCCATATTTCAATGGGCTGGCGCTGATGATGCCACTCGTGTGTCTGCCGATGGCATGTCTGCGAGTGAGGTGGATAAGAGGGTTCGACTGGTCACGAAGTACACTAGCAAGGATGTGCTTCCGAATGAGCCTGTCATTTCTCCTTTTGATGCTTCGAACCCTCCTCCTGAGGTACATTTGTGCTACGTAGTAGCTTGTTTTCGTGATTGCTTTTCTGTTGCTTACTTGTTCTTTTTGCTGATCTTCACTGTCTGTGTGCAGGATTGGTCGGTGTCGCCTTGTATGCCCCCTCTCCCTGAGGGGATTATTCCTCGCGAAGCTTTGGAAGAGGACGAGTCTGAGTCGACTGTCCCTTCTGATGTGGAAGAGGATTCCCCCGAGTCCGAGAGTCCGGATACTCGCAAGCGTTCGCGCAGCGAGGATTCTGATGCGTCTTCTCCTTCGACTCTAGAAGGCATGGCTGTTGGCGCAGAATCGCCAATTCCCGATGTTCCTGTGAGGGCTGTAGCACCATCTTCTCGCAAGAAGATGCGACTGCCTAAGGAGTCTTCATTGGAATCGGTGGAGGCCACGTTTGATTTTGACAAGTTTGACTGGTAAGTTTTTGAGTTCATTTCTACTTCTCTGTTTTCTTCTTGTTGGCTTTGCCCTGGAGTTTGCCCTTTCTCAATGTGGATTTTGTCTTGTAGTCAAGAGGCGTCGTCATCTTCTGGCTACGTCGAGTTTTTGAAGGAATCAGGAGTCGCGACCTCAAGGGCCAAGGAAGAGGTCGAGCGCGCTCCTTCCCCTCCGGTGGCGGCCCACTCCAGGCACAATTCTTCGAGCTCTCCTCACGTAGGGGAGCATCGAATGGTTGCTCGGATGACGGTACAACAAACTCCTTCGGAGTCATTGGAGGACCATGTAAGTATATCTTTCCTTCTTTTTAATGTGACAGTCGACGTTATCCGTTGCTTTCACTGATTCCTTGTTTGTGCGACAGCTCCTTGTTAAGGAAGCCGCACAAGTGGCAGAGCAGGTGATGGCGATAGGTCGCCAGCATGCAATGTTGGAGACGCGTCACCGCGTGGTCGAAAGTGAGTGTTCTACACTTATTCTTTTTCGTCGTCTCCTTCTTTGGTGTAGTCGACTGATAGTCAACTTTTGATTGCCGTGTAGCTGAACATAACGCTTTACTGCGCAATGTCGCCACCCTGGAGAAAACGCTTGCCGCGGCTGTGAAGGGTTGCGACGAGGCACTCGCAGCTCATGACGAGGCACAGAAGCGTGAAGAGGATCTGCGTGCGTCCTTTGCGGCCAGGGAAAAGTTGTTCGAAGAACAACTGTTCTCAGTCGCCAAGGCTCTCTCAGGTACCTTTTGCATGTGGATATTGATGTCCTTCTCTACCCTTAGTGTTTTTTGTTGGTAGCGCTGAAGTTTTTGATCCATGCATGGGTTCATGTGCAGATGCTGGCGATCTGAGCTTTGACCCATAGGCCCTTCATTGCGACGATGCTCTTGCAGGCGCGGTGTCTGCAGTCGTGGACCGCAGCGCCGCTATCCAAGATACACTTTCCAAGGCCAAGGTCGCTCTCAATCGCCTCCGGGAGGAGTTTATGCCAAAGGCTGAACTCATCGATAATATGGACAAGCTGGTGGAGTCATTCGCCGGTGGTGTGCCTTCCGCCTACAAGAACTCCCTCCGCGTGGCTGGCGCGTCCATGACACTCGCGATGGTGCAGGTCCATGGAGCTGTTATCGATCCTTCCGCGGTGTCGAAGGCGATGCATGTTGGCGTGGATGGTCAGCAGGTAGTCTTTGCTCCTTTTGTGACTGCCTGTGCTAAATATGGCCATCACTTGATAAATACTGTTGCGAAGTACTCGGAGGAGATCCAACGTGCTAAGAAGGCGGCGAAAGCCTCGGCCTCAGGGGCCGACGGAAAGTCAGTGGCATATGATACTGCCACGGACTTGATGAAGCCCCCGAAGCCGTCGAAGTCGAAGAAGCCAGCTGTTGCAAAGTCTTCGAGTGCCTAGATGAGTACATTTCGATTGCTTTTATTTGTGTCATATGGATTGTCGATATATGTGCCTGATGTAACCGAAGTATCGGTATCAGTTAACTACCTTAGGGTGAGACAACGCAATCTACTCGAACTCGAGTCCCCGGACTCGAATCCGGAAAAGTGCTGGTGTAATTCGACTCAGGCGCTGAGGTCTTACAGGAGTCGAATTCCAGTTATATCGGTGTGAGCACTTGACGTGTCCATCAAGGCATGTTCATCGTGCCTGTAGGCACAGATATATTTCTGGTAGTGCGCAGCTAAATGCGTTGCCAGGCCTTATTCAGGTCTTACCTTCATGCTGTAAGCGTGGCATCCGAATTTTATCATCGCGGAGACGATTCGGGCGACCCAGGAGACATAGTCTCTTTGTAGGAAAAAATTATGAGGCGGTGTCGCCATGAGCTGCGAGTGCGGATGTTATCCACACACAGTTTTCTTGTGCAAATAGTCATAGGGTGCGGGACCAGCGCTCCCTATGGGAGTAGCCCCGAGTGCCTGGTTGAGTCGAAGACTCAGGCAGGGACTAAATAATGTTTGCGACTGCCGTCGTCTTTTGGTTGCTTGTTTCAGTCAAAATTTTCCAGCGCTCCCTATGGGAGTAACCCATGTCCATAGTCGAATTGTATTTTCAAATGGTTTGGGTTTGTCTTTTGATTGTCCTTCTTCCTGCAAAAAGAAAATAAAAATCGTAGGGTGCGCGGCCAGCGCTCCCTATGGGAGTAGCCCCCGAGTGCTTGGTGGAGTCGAAGACTCTAGCAAGGACTAAAACAGTTGAATTTTTCCGCTGCGTAGCTTTGATGACGTTAGTGCTGACGCTTGTATGACCTCAGTTGCCCGCGTGAGCGAGTTTAACAGGACGTGACGAGTGGTGGGTCCCACTTCCTGACTATGATTTGACTAGGCGTGCGTAATCTTTATTTTAACTGCGCCTCCTCGATTTCCGTGCATAATGGGATTAGTGAAGGGACGGTTCGCGCTTCTCCTTCTCCACGTGTCCAACACGATGTGTGCCACGTGTTCAGTAGGGTTTTTCTGAGCCGTTGGATTGCATCATCTAGGGGTTAAGTAGCGATGCTACGGCGGTAATTTCCCATCTACGCTCTTTCTTCCTTGCTGCCATCGCCATTGCTTCTGCTCCTATGCTTTCTCTTGCGCCCATCTCGTCCACGATGTTGGACCAGCTTTGTTCGTTCCCGAGCTACTTCCTGCGCTCACATCGCCGCCGTTCAATGGGGAAAAAGAAGGGAGGCGTTGTTGCTGATTCCGCGGACACCGTCGCCGCGGCAAAGAAGAAGGGTGGCTCCGCTGCTGCGGGCACCAGCGCTGCCGCCAGCGGGAAGAAGAAGGTCGTGGGCACCCGCGTGACAAATGGTGCATGGCGCCCTTCCATCATCAAGACATCAGATCTCTGTCTTCTTCACCAAGACAGAGTTATCTCCGCAGCAGTCGCTGATGCGTGCGTCCCTAGCGGTGAGACCATTCATGTTCCTCCCGCTAGTTTCCAAGTGATGTTTCTTGCATTCGTCATTCTGGTCTTTCCTTGCCTCTCCACCCCTTTCTTAGGGGTCTTCTTTGTTTCTACGGGCTCCAGCTCCACCAGCTGTCCCCAAATTCGATTCTCCACATCACCTGCTTCATCACTCTTTGCGAGTGCTGGCTCGGAATCGAGCCACACTTTGGTCTTTTTAAGCGCATTTTTATATTGAAGCGTCAGTCCGCATCTGGCTCTTTAGTTTATGACGTAGGTGGTTGCGGAATCCATGTCGACCCATCCGCCACCTACTTCGACATCAAGCTCACCAAGTCTGTCCATGGATGGACGGACAAATGGTTCTATGTCCGTGATCAGAAGTCCAAATATGAGCACTTTGGACTCGCGCCCTTTGATCCCGCGACTCCCTGCAAGAAGATGCGTTCCTGGAAGAACGTAGTTATTCCTGGCAAAATCGCAGAAACAGTCGTGCTGTATCAACGCGTATGCGACCTCGAGAGTCGCATAGGCGCGAAAGAGGGAGGTTGCGCCCTTATCATA
This sequence comes from Avena sativa, assembly GCA_916181665.1. Lineage (NCBI taxonomy): Eukaryota > Viridiplantae > Streptophyta > Magnoliopsida > Poales > Poaceae > Avena > Avena sativa. The sequence continues at coordinate 421,368,279 of OV702287.1, read as the reverse complement.
ACTCGGCTGCGCCGTCGCGTCCAGCCTCTCCAAGCCAAAGTCCATCCCATATTTCAATGGGCTGGCGCTGATGATGCCACTCGCGTGTCTGCCGATGGCATGTCCGCGAGTGAGGTGGATAAGAGGGTTCGACTGGTCACGAAGTACACTAGCAAGGATGTGCTTCCGAATGAGCCTGTCGTTTCTCCTTTTGATGCTTCGAACCCTCCTCCTGAGGTACAGTTGTGCTACGTAGTAGCTTGTTTTCGCGATTGCTTTTCTGTTGCTTACTTGTTCTTTTTGCTGATCTTCACTGTCTATGTGGAGGATTGGTCGGTGTCGCCTTGTATGCCCCCTCTCCCTGAGGGGATTATTCCTCGCGAAGCTTTGGAAGAGGACGAGTCTGAGTCGACCGTCCCTTTTGATGTGGAAGAGGATTCCCCCGAGTCCGAGAGTCCGGATACTCGCAAGCGTTCGCGCAGCAAGGATTCTGACGCATTATCTCCTTCGACTCCAGAAGGCATGGTTGTTGGCGCAGAATCGCCAATTCCCGATGTTCCTGTGAGGGCTGTAGCACCATCTTCTCGCAAGAAGATGCGACTGCCTAAGGAGTCTTCGTCGGAATCAGTGGAGGCCACGTTTTATTTTGACAAGTTTGACTTGTAAGTTTTTGAGTTCATTTCTACTTCTCTGTTTTCTTCTTGTTGGCTTTGCCCTGGAGTTTGCCCTTTCTCAATGTGGATTTTGTCTTGTAGTCAAGAGGCGTCGTCATCTTCTGGCTACGTCGAGTTTTTGAAGGAATCAGGAGTCGCGACCTCAAGGGCCAAGGAAGAGGTCGAGCGCGCTCCTTCCCCTCCGGTGGCGGCCCACTCCAGGCACAATTCTTCGAGCTCTCCTCACATAGGGGAGCATCGAATGGTTGCTCGGATGATGGTACAACAAACTCCTTCGGAGTCATTGGAGGACCATGTAAGTATATCTTTCCTTCTTTTTAATGTGACAGTCGACGTTATCTGTTGCTTTCACTGATTCCTTGTTTGTGCGACAGCTCCTTGTTAAGGAAGCCGCACAAGTGGCAGAGCAGGTGATGGCGATAGGTCGCCAGCATGCAATGCTGGAGACGCGTCACCGCGTGGTCGAAAGTGAGTGTTCTACACTTATTCTTTTTCGTCGTCTCCTTCTTTGGTGTAGTCGACTAATAGTCAACTTTTGATTGCCGTGTAGCTGAACATAACGCTTTACTGCGCAATGTCGCCACCCTGGAGAAAACGCTTGCCGCGGCTGTGAAGGGTTGCGACGAGGCACTCGCAGCTCGTGACGAGGCACAGAAGCGTGAAGAGGATCTGCGTGCGTCCTTTGCGGCCAGGGAAAAGTTGTTCGAAGAACAACTGTTCTCAGTCGCCAAGGCTCTCTCAGGTACCTTTTGCATGTGGATATTGATGTCCTTCTCTACCCTTAGTGTTTTTTGTTGGTAGCGCTGAAGTTTTTGATCCATGCATGGGTTCATGTGCAGATGCTGGCGATCTGAGCTTTGACCCATAGGCCCTTCATTGCGACGATGCTCTTGCAGGCGCGGTGTCTGCAGTCGTGGACCACAGCGCCGCTATCCAAGATACACTTTCCAAGGCCAAGGTCGCTCTCAATCGCCTCCGGGAGGAGTTTATGCCAAAGGCGGAACTCATCGATAATATGGACGAGCTGGTGGAGTCATTCGCCGGTGGTGTGCCTTCCGCCTACAAGAACTCCCTCCGCGCGGCTGGCGCGTCCATGACACTCGCGCTGGTGCAAGCCCACGGAGCTGTTATCGATCCTTCCGCGGTGTCGAAGGCGATGCATGTTGGCATGGATGGTCAGCAGGTAGTCTTTGCTCCTTTTGCGACTGCCTGTGCTAAATATGGCCATCACTTGATAAATACTTCTGCGAAGTACTCGGAGGAGATCCAACGTGCTAAGAAGGCGTTGAAAGCCTCGGCCTCAGGGGCCGGCGGAAAGTCAGTGGCATATGATACTGCCACGGACACTATGAAGCCCCCGAAGCCGTCGAAGTCGAAGAAGCCAGTTGCCCTGTAGTTATCATTTGTAATAGTTGATTGATTGTTCTTTTGGTTTGAGTACATGCCTGCTGGCGAGTGTGTCTGTGAATACTTATGCCGATCCTGAATGCGTCTGTTCCCTTCGCTTTTGTGTTAGTTTGGTCGCCTTATTTGCCTCTGTCTTAACTTGTGGTAGGGTACATCAAGTGCTCCCGTGGGGGGAACCCAGGACTCGCCATCTCTTGATGATACAGTGGCACCACCGCGCTCCAGGGTAGAGGAGCTATCCTTGCTTTCGCGACTTCGTGATCGCGTGAAGCAGCTAGAGTGTGAGTTGCCCGTGATCCGCGATAGCGCAGACGTGTGGAAGTCGAAGGCGGAAAAAGCAGCCGCCCGCAAACAATATCTGCTTGGTGAGGTGACGCGGTTGGGCGACCAGTTTAAGTGTTAGTTTGCTTATTCTCACCTTTTCCTTCGTAGTTACTCGCAGCGGTACGTTGTACTCATGCTATTGATGCTGCTTCATGTAGTTGTTAGCGCGCGCCATCCGTAGGAGGAGAAGGATAGAATTGACATTTGCCTTCATGATCTCACCAGGAGCAACTTCAAGAGAGTGGATACTTCTGGGTAGATCATGATCGTGCGACTGTGTTGGCGACCCTGCAGGATCGTGCATCGCGAGTGCTGCTCTTCCTGAAGAAGTCGCAGTCGTGCTTGAAGAATATTTATCGGGCGATGTTCCCGTTGCATGATGCTCCATCAAGCCTGCTGGCTCTCCTTGCCAAATTTCAAGTTCTGTCCGCGGTTCGCGAGTGCGTGAGGCAGCAGTTGGTGGTCGGTGCCAAGGATGCCCTCTCAATGGTGCGATTGCACATGCCTGATGTGGATGTTGCCGTCATCGCCTCTGGTCCCCCAGCACCGCCGGCAGGATCTGCCTGGAATATGGTCCCGCACTATCAGGCGGTGGACCGTCCAGCAGAGGAGATCGTCGACTTCTTCGAGGAACAAACCAACGTTCTCCTGTTGCAAGGGTAGCCAGATTTGTATCATGCACATAAGTGTACTTGTGTTGTAAAGTTCGTATAAATGTTGTAGATAATTTATTGTCGAATGTGTATAAAGAGCTTTATGAGCGTGAGGTGTGTTGCACTATGCGAGTCCTTTTCGTTAGCCTGGCCATCTTTTATCTTGGTCCCTTGTCAACCTGTCAGGTGTGTTGCAGCTGAGTTGAGTTTGTGTTCAGGTGTTCGATTGATGTGCCAGCTACTCAGGATATCGCGTTTTTTCGTTCGAAGAACAGATGTATGCAGGGTGGCGCAGCCCCCGAGTAGAAAATTGACAAAGTGAAGGAGAACACGGAGTTTTGGGGCACTTAGCTTTTATTTATTCGAAGAACAGTGTGAGGTACAATGTGCGGCTAAGTAGCCTTGGCTGAGTAGCCTTATTTGCGATGGAAAAGTAAAAAAATGACTAGGGGTAGAAGCGTCGCAGTTGTGCGACGTTCCAAGGGTTGGAGTATGCGACTCCTGTCTCTAAATCTTGAAGGCGGTAGGAACCACCTGGGATTACTTCTGTAATCACGTGCGGTCCTTCCCAGGGGGACTCGAGCTTGATATGCCCCTGCTGCTTCAGTCGCAGGACCAGGTCGCCTTCGACGAAGGATCTGGGGCGAAGCCTTCTACTGTGGTAGTTGCGCAGGTTCTGCTGGTAGATCGTGGATCTTTCTACGGCGATTTCTCTTGCTTCATCAAGGAGGTCGACGGAGTCTTCGAGTGCAAGGGATGACTCTTGTTTGCTGTAAGCGACCACGTGCGACGTCTTGTACCGTACTTCGGCGGGTAGTACTGCTTCTGCTCCGTGCACCATGAAGAATGGCATGTAGCCCGTGGCGCTATTTGGAGTTGTACGTAGGCTCCAGAGTACGGATTGCAGCTCATCTGGCCAGCAACCCGCAGCTTGTTCGAGTGGTCGGAGTAGTCGCTTCTTGATGCCGCTGCAGACGAGCCCGTTTGCTTTTTCCACCTGACCGTTGGTCTGTGGATGCGCTACTGAGGCGTAGCTGATATTGATCCCCAGGTTCTTGCAGAATTCTTGGAACTCCTTGGATGTGAAGTTCGTCCCGTTGTCGGTGATGATGCTGTGCGGCACGCCGAAGCGGTAGACGATGGACTCGAAGAACTTGACTGCGTTGTGCCCTGATTGGTTGGTTACCGACATGGCTTCGATCCACTTGGTGAATTTGTCGACTGCAACCAAGAGGTAAACATAGCCTCCGCGCGAGGACCTTGGAAGCTTGCCAACCATGTCGAGCCCCCACTATGCGAAGGGCCAGGCCAATGGAATAGGCCGTAGTTCTGTGCCTGGTGCGTGTGGCTTGTCCGCGAATCGCTAGAAAGCATTGCACTTTTGGACTATGTCTTTGGCGTCGCGCATGGCCGTGGGCCAGTAAAATCCGGCTCGTAGAGCTTTAGCAACGAGGGTGTGACTGCCGGCGTGGTGCCCACAGGTCCCTTCATGGATGTCGAGGAGAACTGCTCTTCCATCGGCCATGGAGACGCATCGTTGTAGCACTCCTGTGATGCTGCGTTTGTACAGTTCGCCGTTGATAACGGCGAATGCCTTGGAGCGCCGTGTGATGTGTCGTGCATCTGTCGGGTCGTCAGATAGTCTCTTGCTGAGGAGGTACGTAATGTACGGCTGCGTCCAAGATTGCTCGATCATCATGACGCTCATTGGTCCCTCGAGTTCTGTGTCCAGATCCAAGTCATCGAGTGTCATTGGCTCATTGGGTTGCATAGCCCCCGAGTCCGTGGCTGCGCTTGTTTTCTTCTCTGCGACCTTTGGCTTGATGGAGCGTTCACATATGCGCTCGAGAAATACCCCAGGTGGTATGGGGGCGCAGGTAGAGCCTATGTTGGCGAGTGTGTCCGCCTCCTCGTTGCTTTCACGACCTATTTGTCGCAACTCGCAACCATCAAAGTCTCCCTCGAGTGTATCGTAGAGGTCGCGGTACGCGATCATATTGTCGTTCAGTGTGTCGCACTCGTGCATTGTTTGGTTGACGACCAACTTGGATTCGCCATATATGATGAGCCTTTTGGCGCCACAGGCTTTTTCCATCCTCATCCCGTGCAACAGGGCCTAGTATTCAGCCTCGTTGTTTGAGGCTGTGAACTGCATTCGCAGGATATACTTCAGCTTGTCCCCTTGAGGTGATGTCAGTATGACACCTGCGCCTGCTCCGTCTTTCTGCTTGGACCCATCGAAGTGCATTGTCCAGAGGTAGGACATATCTGGCTTGTCCGGGATCTGGTTCTCCATCCAGTGCACAAGAAAGTCAGGGAGCACTTGCGACTTGATGGCGTCGGTTTTTTCGTATGTGATGTCTCGTGGAGACAGCTCTATTCCCCAAAGCGCGAATCGCCCCGTGGCGTCAGGGTTATTGAGGATATGTCCCAACGGGGCGTCGTGACTACCACGATTGGGTGTTCCTAGAAGTAGTGGTGCAGTCGTCGGGCGGTCATAAAGACATCGTACGCCAGCTTCTAGTAGTGCGGGTACCGCTATTTTGTTGGCGTGAGGACCTCACTGAGGTAGTATACCGGGCGTTGTACGCCATGGACATTGGTTTCCTCAACTCGCTCGACGACGAGCACTGTGCTGACCACTTGGTTGGTGGCGGAGATGTACAGCAACAGTGGTTCCCTTTCTCGTGGAGTCACCAGTACTGGCGAAGTGGATAGCAGGCGCTTGAGATCTTCGAATGCTTCTTGCTCTTCATTGGTCCACTCAAATTTTTCAGCTTTGCGGAGTAGCTGGTAGAAGGGCAGTGCCTTTTCACCCATCCGACTGATAATTCGACTAAGGGCCGCGGTTCGTCCGGCCAGTTGTTGGATGCCTCTTATGTTCTTCGGCTTCTCCATGGCCAGTATGGCTTTTATATTCTTCGGGTTCGCCTCGATTCCCCTCGCGGAGATGAGATATCCAAGTAGCTGCCCAGATGGTACGCCGAAGGCGCATTTGTCTGGATTGAGCTTGATCCGGTAGCGATCAAGGTTGGCAAAGGTTTCACGCAAATCGTCGATTAGAGAGGCTTCCTCCTTGGTATTGATTACTATGTCGTCGACATAGACTTGGATGTTGCGACCTAGTTGTTCCTTGAGGCAGGCCTGCATGCATCGCTGGTAGGTGGCTCCCGTGTTTTTTAGCCCGAAGGGCATTGTGTTGTAGCAGAACACACCAAAGGGCGTTGTAAACGCTGTTTTCTCCTGATCTTCCTCCTTCATTCGAATTTGATTATAGCCTGAGTAGGCATCGAGGAAGTAGAGGCGCTCGCATCCCGCGGTGGATTCGATGATCTGGTCGATCCGTGGCAGCGGAAAGTGATCTTTTCGGCAGTGCTTGTTTAAAGAAGTGAAGTCCACACACATCCGTAGGATATCCGTGTCCTTTTTTGGTACCAGCACCGTATTGGCGAGCCAAGTACTTTCCTTGATCTCGCGTATGAACTTGGCCTCCAGGAGTCTGTTGATCTTCATTCCGACTGCCTGCGCTCGTGGCTCAGACAATCGCCTGATTGTTTGCTTGACTGGCCTTGCGTCGGGGTTGACGTTGAGTGCGTGCTCGGCGAATTCCCTGGGAACTCCTGGTATGTCCGCAGGACACCAGGCAAAAATTTCCCAGTGCTCACGGAGGAATTCGACGAGCGCGAGTTCCTATGTAGGACTCAAGTTGTTGGTGATGAGGGCCGTCTTGGCAGGATCTGATGGGTGGACCTGCACCTTTTTTGTGTGCACAGATGAGTCGAAGGAGAGGTCAGGTGAGCTTGGCCTACTCAGAGGAGGAAGACTGTTCTCTGTCATCTCTTTCAGTCTTGCGAGTTCCTCCTGCATGCCAAAGGACTGGGAGATTCTGTTGAATTCCCTATCGCAACTGTCAGATCGCTCAAAGCTCCCGTTAATCGTTATGACGCCGTTGGGTCCTAGCATTTTCATCTGCAGGTACGCGTAGTGGGGCACTGCCATGAACCTAGCGAATGCGACGCGCCCAAGGATGCAATGGTATTGTGAGGGCCAGTCGACGACCTCAAAATCGATGCGCTCGTGCCGGAAGTTCTTTGGCATGCCGAAGATGACGTCGAGGTTGATTTTTCCTAGGGGGTATACGCCTTTCCCTGGGACGATGCCGTGGAATGTTGTGTCCGATGCCTCTAGGCAGGTTAGCGGGATCCTCATTGCTCGCAAGGTACTCGCGAATATGAGGTTGATGCCGTTTCCACCATCCATGAAGACGCGACTCATGTCGAAACCTCCAATTTGCGCCTCGAGCACGAGGGGGCAATGACCTGGGCGAGGTATCTGAGGCGGGTGGTCACGTTTGTCGAAGGTGATGCACGACTCGCTGCCGCTGAGGTACTCAGTGGTGGATGGTGGCGAGTGCGTAGCCAAGTTGACTTGCCGAGTGATGGCCTTCTGCACACTATTGGAGGGGCGCCCCTTTTGGATCATCATGCTACCCATGGCCAGTGGGTACGGTTCACCCTCGTGGTGCTGGTCCGGTGCGGCTCCGTTGGGGGGTAGCCCAAGTGGTGGTGATGGTGCGCCATGTGCCACGGCGCCTGGAGCGGCTCCGTAGCCTCTTTCGATTGCATTGCGGTTCATCCGAACCAATCCCTCGTGTAGCTTGAGGAACTCACGGCAGTCCTTGAGGAGGTGGCTGGACTTTCTCTTGCCATCATGCTTGTCGATGTAGAAGTGTACCGTGCATGGCCCGGACAGTTTGTCCTCGATGGAGGTCGCGGGTGCCTCATTGCGAGTGCGGTGTTGCCACACTTGCGTGGCTTTCCCGGAGTCGCGGTATCCGCCGCTATGGTATCCGCTGTTGCGTTTATTGTCGCGTCTATCGGCGTAGTCGACCGCGACCATGTTGACGTCGTCAGGGTCATCGTAGATGCACATGCGGCATTTTCCTTGGCGGTCGCGCCTGCGCTCGAGTTCTGCCTCCTCGTCGGAGTGAGCGCGGTTCTTCACCGAATCTTCTCCATCGGCCCACCGATTCGCGATCTCCATCAGATGGCTGATGGTCTGGGGCTTTGAGCAACCTAGCTCCTCCCTGAGTTCCATGCGGCGGACACCACCATTGAATGCATCAATCACGCGGTCTTCCGAGATGTTCTCCGTGGAGTTCTTGATGATGGACCACCTTTGAATGTAAGAGCGCAGCGATTCGCCAGGTCTTTGCTGATAGCATCTCAGCTCTTCGATTGATGTGGGCCGCTTGTACGTGCCCTTAAAGTTGCGCACGAAGCTGTAAACCAGCTCATCCCAGCTGCGAATGGATCTGCGTTGGAGGTTATTGAGCCATGCTCGGGCGGCGCCCTGCAGCTGTAGCTGCAGGCATTACATGGCAGTGCTTCGACTGCCTCCGTGGAGTTTGACGGAGGAGATGTGGTCCTCCAGCCAGATCTTGGGGTCCTGTAGACCGTCAAATTTCGGGTTCTCCGACGGGAGTTTGAACCCCTTAGGCATTCGCTTTTGCCTAATGGATCTGCTGAAGCATCTGGCGCTGCAGAGCTCCACGTCCTCCTCTTCTGAGTCAGTCGACCGAGCATGCCGTGCTCTTGATTTGTCGATCTTGCACTGCGTGATGTCATCACGTGCATCGTAGTCATGGTCGTGTCATCGTGAGCGGCGACGTCGAGACAAGTCATGGCTGTCATAGCTGGATGAGGGCGAGGAATAACGCTTTGCTAGCGCTTTGCTCTTCTTTGGCTCCGGTGTCGGCTCCTTGTCGAGGGTGGCCTCGATTAATCCTAAGCCCGCGATCATAGGTGCATGGCGGCTCGGGGGTCTCCAGTTGGTGGTTGGTTGTTCAAGAGGTACATGGTGGCCGCTGTCACCGCAGCCTGCGGCGTCTTGGGGACCATGTTGCCCCTGGTGTCGACTGTCATAGAGCTGAAGTCGAGGACCTTTGCGGCCTCTATGCGTTCCTGCTCGGTGAGGTGAGTCATCTGAGACTGCCTCTTCTTGGCGAGGTGCTTGTTGCCCTTTGAGGAGGATCCCCGGTAGGAGGAGAGTCCAGCACGAGGAAGGCTCGACTCGTCTGCCGCCTTTTTGCGCGCCTCGAGTTGCGCGATTGTTTGTACCTGGCGCTTGAATTCTTCCTTCAGGAGCCAGTGATAGCCCATCAGCAACTCCTGCGAGGATCTGAAGGGTAGAGGGGTGCCTCGTAGGGCCTCACGGCAGCGAGCCCATTCTTGCTCGTTGAGCTTGATTACGACGTGTTCGCCAGTTTGCTCGTTTACTATGGTTGGAGGTTCGACTGCCCCTCCATTGTCAACAGGGACGCGATTGCCACCGTTTCCGCCGTTGTCGCCATTACCACCGTTACTGCCATTAGGCGGGTCGGTTCCGTTGCCGCGATTGCCGCCGTTGTCGCGGTTGGCAGAGGTGTCGTCTGCGTTGATGACGACGCACATGAAGTGATTGGGGAAGCTGCTGCTTCCACAACTTTCAGACCCGGAATCATAGGTTCCATCTTCAGTGGCCAGATCGCTCAGATCGGAATCGCGACTGCTGTCGCTGATCGTGTTCTCAACTGCCACCGGGGCGTTGAGCTCGTTGAGGGTGCCGATCGATGGAGGGAACCATGATGCCGGGGCAATCGCCGGTGCTGTCGGCTGATCAGGCATGCGAAGCGTGCCCATCTGACCGACTTGGAAGCGGAAACTCCCAATCGCCAGGCCGATTCCGTCTCCCACAGACTCGAAGGCCGGGCGGGTGGCCGGCGTGTGGATGGTGCAGTCAAAGGCGCCGAAGAGCTGGCGAATCTCCGTTGTTGTGGAGTTGTAGATCGCAGTTGATGGGGCCGAAGAAGCCGCAACATCAGCACTCCCAGTTCCCACAGACGGCGCCAATTGACGAGGGTTTAACTCGTCAATGTCCATTGTTATGGACTTGGGTTTTGGAGAAGGAGGGACCGTTGGAGGCATCTATCGGCTAGCAAACAAGCACACAGGGGACAAAGGATTTACCCAGGTTCAGGCCTCGTAGAGGTCCCTACTCCTGCTTGTCTGCTCGTGGAATTATCGAGGGAGTCGAAAGTTACAATGGTGCGTAGATGCAATCTGGCGAGAGTTGTGGAAACTAGGGTTGCGTGTGTCTTCCTCGCTGCCACCTCCTAGCCTTTATATAGATAGGCTAGGTCTCGGGTAGCAGGTCGAGTCGGTTACTAGTTAGGGTTTTCCCCTTCAAACTTTGTATCTTTAGCTTCTTCTTGTTCTTCAAGCAATCGAGAGTCCGTAGGTCACTCGAGTCCTTTCATCCGGGCCTTGGCAACACTGTGGGCATGTGCGTATTTGGACCGTATATACCAAGCTCGAGTACCTATAGGGTATACCCATGTCACATAGTATCTCTTTTTTTGTTTTCTCTTTTTCTCAATGTAGGACTCTTTTTTTTATAAGAAGAATGCTTCATAGACAGCTCATTATGGTTACGCTGCAGGTTTCCACCATGTCAGCATGGATTAGACCAGCGGCCCAGGCGTTTCTCTAACACATATACATAACTCCATGGACTTACAAGCTCCCCTTTCATTTCACACCAACGACATCCATATACAAAAGAGCATGATATCAACTAGGTACAAGTACCAAGTGCAGTGTTGAAAGTGTTCCCCATGAAAGCATGGTTCTGCTAATTCCCAAAAAATAAGTGCAAGCATATACAACATAGACGACACAATGGTTCAAGTTTATTAAGGGCAAGTAAAGTAAAGTGTGCCATCAAGTTTGTGAGAGCTTTAATCACTAGTTTTCTCATGACAAGTGGAAGGTAAACAAAAGCATGAATATACTTGGAATAGCATAAGCTAGTAGGTAGGTATGGTGGACTCTTTGGAATAACTTGGTTTAGGGAGTTGGATGCATGAGTGGAACTCATACTTTGTTGTGGACGCTAGCAAAAGACTGGGAGCGGCAAACTAAGAGAGCAATAATGGCCATAATCATGCAGAGCGACAAAACATCATTGATCGAAGCATAAAGTGATACTACAAGTTGAAAACTAAAGGATCATAAAGTCTATGGTGACTTGAGATAGTCATAACATGGTGTGAGCATGTGCCAAGTCAACCCAAATAAAGCATCAAAGGAGAATACCACTATACTATGCTTTAATATGCTAAAACAATGCATGATTCATCCAAGGCACATTAAGCAATCTCAATTGTTTATAACAAGTCATGCTACCGCAAAGAATGCTAAGCATAAAGCCAAAACAACATCAAGCATGGCATGACAAAGCATAGCCACAGTCCAGAATGAGCTCTTTTTAACACTTAAGCATGAACTTTCCTACTCTTTTCCAAACCAAACCAAACCAAACCAAACTAATTGCAAACCAATGTATGAAAGAGGGGCTCCAACCAATTTATTCAGAAAACTAAGCAAACCAAAGCAAATGAAAACCAAAATGAAAACGAAAAAGAAGACGCTCCAAGAAAAACACAACTGTGCATGAAACAATAAAAATGAAGCGTTTGGAAGAAACCTGAGATTTTTATTGATGAAGAAGGGGAATCCCTTGGGCATACCCAAGCTTTGACGCTTGTACTTCTTGGATATTTCTTGGGGTGACACGCGTGGCATCCCCAAGCTTGAGCTTTAGTCCATCCTTCATCTCATTACTCATTCCTTCCATACACCTAAACATTTTCCTTCATACAAAATTTCACACAGTCTCATTAGCAACATTAGTGCACTTAAGATAAATAAGTCTCAAGGTTCAGTTCTAACACCAAATAAACTTCCATTAGAACACTATCTACTGTATCACTTCCCTCAAAAAGATCAATTCCCCAAGGGAACTCAAGAAGGAACTAACAAGAAGCAAATGCAGAAAATGGCAGAAATCTGTCAAACAGACCAGCAGGTAAAGACGAATTTTTTCTAAGACCTTCTGTTGCTCAAATCAAAAAGTGTTGAACTAACGAAAGTTAGATAACAACCGGGGGAAAAATCACAAAACATTACAGCTCAATCCGACATACGGAGCTCTCTCAGGAATTTTTACGGTGAAGCACAAAAATCTGTTTCGTGACAGCAACTTTCCCAATCATTACTTCACTCTCATTAGAGGTTACTCTTGGCACAAAAAACAAATAAAAAGGATAAGGAGAGGTTATTACAGAGGTAATAACTTCCAAGACTCATTTAAAACTCTTGGGTTATCTCCCAACAAGTACTTTTCTTTAACGCCTTTAAGTTAGGCATAAGAAGCAAAGAAACAATCAAGTCTTCTCAAATGAAGAAGCATTAAGACCAAATTTTGTTTTCATAGGAGAAGCAAAAGAAATCTTTTATATCTTTTTAGGGAAGTGTTCTATACCTTTCTTGAGTGGGAGTTGATATTTAATGGTGCCTTCTTTCATATCAATGATGGCACCAACAGTTCTAAGAAAAGGTCTTCCCAAAGTAATAGAACAAGAAGCATTGTATTCAACATCCAAAACATAGAAATCAACGGGGACATAGGAATAATTAACCATAATAAGAACAAAATTAAGACTTCCCATGAGTTTCTTTTTAGCATTAGCATCAAGTGGGACATTCAAATAACAATCTTCAAGAGGAGGCAAATCAAGCATATCATAAATCCTTCTAGGCATAAACACTACTATCAAGATCACACAAAGCTTTGAAATCAAAGTCATTCACTTTCCTATTAATGATGGGTTCCCAACCATCTTCTTACTTTATAGGAATAGAAGCTTTATGTTTCATCTTTTATTCTTTAATCTTTATGAGAGCATCAGTAATATGTTTTGTAAAAGCCATGTTCATAGAACTAGCATTAGGACTTTTAGCAAGCTTTTGTAGGAACTTAATAACTTCAGAGATGTTGCAACCATCAAGATCAAAATCAACTTTATCATCTAAAGTAGTAGAACTATTAGTAGCCTCAACACTAGTGGTGGTAATAGTAGAAACACTAATATTTCTAGCAATTTCATCTTCTCTTTCCCAATTAGCATGTAATTCAGCTAATAGTCTAACATTTTCATCAATTCTTACTTGTATGGCATTAGTAGCTGCAAAGGAATTCTCATTAGTTTCAGGTTTAGCAGCCATTTTATTTAAAGAAGATTGAGCTTCAGCCAAAGATGCTATGTTTCTTTCAGCATTAGAGAGTTTTTCCTCAATAGTTTTATTGAAAGCAGTTAGTTTACTAATAAACTCTTTAAGCATTACTTCAAGTTCAGAGGGAGCACTCTTATTATTGTTGTAAGGAGTTCCATAAGCATTACCATTGTTGGGAGGATATGGCTTATAATTGTTGTTACCAAAATTGTTCCTATAAGCATTATTACCATAAGCATTGTTGCCAAAGTTGTTATTTCTTATGAAGTTCACATCAACTTGCTCTTCTTGAGCAACCAAAGAGGCTAAAGGAACATTATTTGGATCAATATGGGCTTTCCCATTAACTAGCATAGACATAATCATATCAATCTTATCACTCAAGGAGGAGGTTTCCTCAACAAAATTTACCTTCTTACCTTGTGGAGCTCTCTCAGTATGCCATTTAGAATAATTAACCATCATATTGTCCAGAAGTTTTGTTGCAGCACCCAAAGTGATGGTCATAAAGGTACCTCCAGCAGCTGAATCTAATAGGTTCCTTGAAGAATAGTTTAATCCTGCATAAAAAGTTTGGATGATCATCCAAGCAGTCAGTCCATGAGTGGGACAATTCTTTACCAAAGATTTCATTCTTTCCCAAGCTTGAGCAACATGCTCATTATCAAGTTGTTTAAACTTCATTATTTCACTTCTCATGGATATAATCTTAGCAGGAGGATAGTATTTTCCAATAAAAGCATCTTTGCACTTATCCAGGAATCAATACTATTCCTAGTTAAGGAATTCAACCATTCTTTAGCTTTTCCTCTCAAAGAGAAAGGAAACAATTTCAGCTTAAAAAAATCACCATCTATATCCCTATGCTTTTGCATCTCACAAAGTTCAACAAAGTTATTTAGATGGGAAGCAGCATCTTCATTACCAATACCAGAAAATTGTTCTCTCATAACAAGGTTGAGCAAAGCAGGTTTTATCTCAAAGAAAGTATTTTCAGCCATAGGTGGAGCAATGGGAGTGCTCATAAAATCATTGTTGTTGGTGCTAGTGAAGTCACACAACTTAGTGTTTTCAAGAGTAGTCATTTTTTGGGGTTTTCAAATAAGAAAGAAAACAAGTAAAACTAATTTTTTTGTGTTTTTGAAAGAACAAAACAAGCAAACAAAACAAGCAAAGAGATTGGTTATGTGGTACTCCCCTTGTGAAGATGTCCTTGACTCCCTGGCAACGGCGCCAGAAAATCTTTAATGGCGTGTACTTGACGTGGGAGTTTCTTCTTCTTCGTTCCCCGGCAACGGCACCAGAAAATCACTTGATGGGTCAATGCACGAAGCCCATAAAAGTGTTGATGGCTCGTGGTTGACGTAGAGCTCGTTGGGAACCCCAAGAGGAAGGTATGATGAGCACAGCAGCAAGTTTCCCTCAGTTATGAAACCAAGATTTAATCGAACCAGTAGGAGCAAGGAAACACCCCAAAGGTGTTACTAGTTGAGATTTGGCAGGGCGCACTACCGGTGCTAGTAGAAATGTGGAGACCTGCACAACACAACCACAGAACTTTGTTCCCAACTTGCGATGAGGTTGTCAATCTCACCGTGTTTTGCGGAAAACAAAGGATTAAACGTATCGAATGGAAAGAAGTAAAAGTTTGCAGAAAGTAAACACAAAGCAGTAAAAGATTGTAGATTGAATATAAAAGACAAGGACCGGGATCCATAGTTCACTAGAGGTGGCTCTCCTTAGATAGACAACATGCTGGGTAAACAAATTACAGCGGGGCAATTGACAAACACCAAGAAAGCAATACATGCATATACTAATCATCTTGACTCCTTTGAGACTTGATTGGGCAATACAACATAATACATAGACCGCCATCCAACTGCATCTATGACTAATAATCCACCTTCAGGTTATCATCCGAACCCCCTCCAGTATTAAGTTGCAAGCAACAGATTATTGCTTTACAAACTACGTGTAAGGTAAACAATACGATTATTCTATGAACAAAGGATTGTTGTTTTCTCCCTAGTAGCAACAGCACATCTAGTACCTTAGAGATTTCTGTCACTTCCCCAGATTACCAGAGGCATGAACCCACTATCGAGCATAAATACTAACTCTTGGAGTTGCTAGCATCTAAACATGAAAGCACAAAGGAGGAGAACCAGCCATCTAGCTACTACATGGATCCGTAGTCCAAGGATGAACTACTCACGCATCACACCGGAGGCTTGCATGGTGATGAAGAAGGCCTCCAGGGTGAATTCCCCTCTCCGGCAGGGTGCCGGGAAGAGCTTCAGATCCCTCCCAATCTAGGGATGGAGATGACAGTGGCTACAGACTCTTTTGTGGATTTTTGATCGGGTACTTAGGGTTTTCGTCCTAAGGGCAATATATAGGCAGAAGGAGAGGCCGAGGGGGTGTCGAGAGCCACCACACCACCCCCTGGCGTGGGCCAGGCCTGGCCGCGCGGCCAGGTGGTGTCGCTGGCCCCTGGCCCCTCTCCGTCTCGTATTCTGGCACTTGATCCCTTCCGGAAAAATAGGCACTTTGGCTTTTGTCCCGTCCAATTTCGAGAATATTCATTTTCTGACTTTCCTGGAACCAAAAACAGCAGAAAACAGGCAGCTGGCACTGTGGCTCTTGTTAATAGGTTAGTCCAAGAAATCATATGAAAAGTACTCCAAAGTTGGAACAAAACACAAGAAAGTGAATAAAACTAAGCATGGAACATCAAAAATTATAGATACATTTGCAATGTATCATGGCGCCGCAGGCTTTTGCCATCCTCATCTCGTGTAGCAGGGCCTCGTATTCAGCTTCGTTGTTGGAGGTGGTGAACTACATTCGCAGGATGTACTTCAGCTTGTCCCCTTGAGGTGATGTCAGTATGACACCTGCACCTGCTCCGTCCTTCCGCTTGGACCCATCGAAGTGCGACTAATGAATCGACTGAGGGCCGTGATTCGCCCAGCCAGCTGCTGAACGCCCCTTATGTTTTTCGGTTTCTCCATGGCCAGTATGGCTTTTATTTTCTTCAGGTTTGCCTCGATTCCTCTTGCGGAGATGAGGTACCCGAGTAGTTGCTCGGATGGCACGCCAAAGGCGCATTTGTCCGGATTGAGCTTGATCCGGTAGCGGTCGAGGTTGGCGAAGGTTTTGTGCAAATCGTCGATTAGGGAGGCTTCCTCCTTGGTCTTGATTACTATGTCATCGACATAGACTTGGATGTTGCGACCAAGTTGTTTCTTCAGGCAAGCCTGCATGCACCGCTGGTAGGTGGCACCCGCGTTCTTTAGCCCGAAGGGCATTGTGTTGTAGCAGAACACACCAAAGGGCGTTGTAAACACTGTTTTCTCTTGATCTTCCTCCTTCATTCGAATCTGATTATAGCCTGAGTAGGCGTCGAGGAAGCAGAGGCGCTCGCAGCCCACGGTGGAGTCGATGCGCGGCAACGGGAAGTGATCCTTTGGGCAGTGCTTATTCGGAGAGGTGAAGTCCACGCACATCTGCAGGATATCCGTGTCCTTTTTTGGTACTAGCACCGTGTTGGCGAGCCAAGTGCTTTCCTTGATCTCGCGTATGAATTTGGCGTCGAGGAGTCTGTTGATCTCCATTCCAACTGCCTACGCCCGTGGCTCAGATAATCGCCGGATTGTTTGCTTGACTAGTCTTGCGTCTGGGTTGACGTTGAGTGCGTGCTCGGCGAATTCCCTAGGAACTCCTGGCATGTCCGCAGGACACCTGGCAAAAATTTTCCAGTGCTCACGGAGGAATTCGATGAGCGCAAGTTCCTATGCGGGACTGAGGTTGTTGGCGATGAGGGCCATCTTGGCGGGATCCGATGGGTGGACCTGCACTTTCTTTGTGTGCACCGATGAATCGAAAGATAGATCGGGTGAGCTTGGCCGGCTTAGGGGAGGCAGACTGTTGTCTGTCGACTCCTTCAGTCTCGCGAGTTCTTCCTGCATGCCAAAGGACTAGGAAATTCTGTTGAATTCCCTGTCGCAACTGTTGGATCTCTTGAAGCTCCCGTTGACTGTGATGACGCCATTGGGACCTAGCATTTTCATTTGCAGGTAGGCGTAGTGTGGCACTGCCATGAACCTAGCAAACGTGACACGTCCGAGGATGCAGTGGTACTGTGAGGGCCAGTCGACGACCTCAAAGTCGATGCGCTCGCGTCGAAAGTTTTTCGGCGTGCCGAAGATGACGTCGAGGTTGATTTTTCCTAGGGGATACACGTCCTTGCCTGGGACGATGCCATGGAATGTTGTGTCTAAGGCTTCTAGGCAAGTCAGAGGGATCCTCATGGCTCGCAAGGTGCTCGCGAATATAAGGTTGATGCCGCTTCCACCGTCCATGAAGACGCGGCTCATATCGAAGCCTCCAATTTGTGCCTCGAGTACGAGGGGACAGTGGCCTAGACGAGGTACTTGAGGCGGATGATCGCGTTTGTCGAAGGTGATGCAGGACTCGCTTCCACTAAGGTACTCAGTGGTAGATGTGGCGAGTGTGTGGCCAAGTTAACTTGGCGAGTGATGGCCTTCTGTACCCGATTGGAGGGGCGTCCTTTTTGGATCATCATAGTACCCATGGCCCGTGGGTAGGGTTCACCTCCCCGGTGTTGGTCCGGCGCAGCTGCGTTTGGGGGCATTCCAGGTGGCAGTGGCGGAGCGCCATGTGCCACGGCGCCTGGAGCCGCTCCGTAGCCTCTCTCGACCGCGTTGCGATTCATTCGCACCAATCCCTCATGTAATTTGAGGAACTCGCGGCAGTCCTTGAGGAGGTGGCTGGACTTCTTCTTTCCATCATGTTTGTCGATGTAGAAGTGCACCGTGCATGGCCCAGACAGTTTTTCTTCGATGGATGTCACGGGTGCCTCATCACGGTTGTGGCGTTGCCACACTTGCGTGGTTTTCCCGGAGTCACGGTATCCACCGCTGCGGTATCCACTGTTGCGGTTATCGTCGCGTCTGTCGGCGTAGCCAGCTGCGACCATGTTGACGTTGTCGCGGTCATCGTAGATGCGCATACGGTGTTTGCCTCGGCGGTCGCATCTGCGCTCGAGTTCTACCTCCTCATCAGAGTGGACGCAATTTTTCACCGAATCTTCTCCATCGGCCCACCGATTCGTGATTTCCATCAAGTGGTCAATGGTCTTGGGCTTTGAGCAGCCTAGCTCCTCCGTGAGCTCTATGCGGCGGAAGCCGTTGTTGAATGCGTCAATCGCGCGATCCTCCGAGATGTTTTCTGTGGAGTTCTTGATGATGGACCACCTTTGGATGTAGGAGCGCAGCGATTCGCCAGATCTTTGTTGGTAGCATCTCAGCTCTTCGATTGATGCGGGCCGCTTGTATGTGCCCTTAAAGTTGCGCACGAAGCTGTAAACCAGCTCATCCCAACTGCGAATGGATCCGCGTGGGAGGTTGTTGAGCCATGCTCGGGCGACGCCGTGCAGCTGTAGCTGTAAGCATTGCATGGCCGTGCTTCGACTGCCTCCGTGGAGCCTGACGGAGGAGATGTGATCCTCTAGCTAGATCTTCGGGTCCTGTAGGCCATCAAACTTCGGGTTCTCCGATGGGAGTTTGAACCCCTTGGGCATTCGCTTCTGCCTGATGGACTTGCTGAAGCATCTAGCACCGCAGAGCACCACATCTTCCTCTTCTGAGTCAGTCGACCGAGCACGTCGCGCCCTTGATTTGTTGATCTTACACTGCGTGATGTCATCACGTGCGTCGTAGTCGTGGTCGTGTCGCCGTGAGGGGCGATGTCGAGACAGGTCATGACTGTCATAACTGGATGAGGGTGAGGAGTAGCGCTTTGCCTTTCTTTGGCTCCAGTGTTGGCTCCTTGTCGAGGGCGGCCTTGATTAATCCCAAGCCCGTGACCGTAGATCGGTGCATGGCGGCTCAGGGATCTTCAGTTGGCGGCTGGTTGTTAAGGAGGTACATGGTGGCCGCTGTCACCGCAGCCTGCGGCGTCTTGGGGACCATGTTGCCCCGTGTATCAACTGTCATAGAGCTGAAGTCGAGGACCTTTGCAGCTTCTATGCGTTCTTGCTCGGTGAGATGGGCCATCCGAGATTGCCTCTTTTTGGCGATGTACTCGTTGCCTTTTGAGGAGGATCCTCCGTGGGAGGAGTGCCCAGCACGACGAAGGCTCGACTCGTCTGCTGCTTTTTTGTGCGCCTCAAGTTGCACGATTGTTTGTACTTGGCGCTTGAATTCTTCCTTCAGGAGCCAGCGGTAGCCCATTAGCAGTTCTTGCGGAGATCCGAAGGGTAGAGGAGTACCTCGTAGGGCCTCGCGGCAGCGAGCCCATTCCTGGTCGTTGAGCCTGAGCACGACGTGTTCGCTGGTTTGCTCGTTTATTATGGTTGGAGGTTCGAATGCTCCTCCATTGTCGACGGGGGTGCGATTGCCACCGTTGCCGCTGTTGCCGCCATTGCCACCGTTGCCGCTGTTAGGCAGGTCGGTTTCGTTACCGTGATTGCCCGTGATGTTGCGGCTGGCGGAGGTGTCGCCTATGTTGATGACGGCGCACATGAAGTGATTGGGGAAGTTGCTGCTTCCACAACTCTCAGATCCGGAGCTGTAGGCTCCATCTTCAGTGGCCAGATTGCTCAGATCGGAGTCGCGACTACTGTCATTGACCGTGTTCTCGACTGTTGTCGGGGCGTTGAGCTCACTGAGGGTGCCGATCGATGGAGGGAACCATGATGCTGGGGCAATCGACGGCACCGTCGGCTGGTCAGGCATGCGAAGCGTGCCCATCTGACCAACTTGGAAGCGGAAGCTCCCTATTTCCAGGCTGACTCCATCGCCCACGGACTCGAAAGCCGGGCGAGTGGCAGGCGTGTGGACGGTGAAGTCGAACACGCCGAAGAGCTGGCGAATCTCCGCTGTTGCAGAGTTGTAGATCGTGGTTGATGGGGCCGAAGAAGCCGCAACATCAGCACTCCCAATTCCGACAGACGGCGCCAATTGACGAGGCTTTAACTCATCAATGCCCATTGTTATGGACTTGGGTTTTGGAGAAGGAGGGAGCGCTGGAGACATCTATCGGCTAGGAAGCAAGCACACAGGGGACTCGAAGATTTACCCAGGTTCAGGCCTCGTAGAGGTCCCTACTCCTCCTTGTCTGCTCGTGGAATTATCAAAGGAATCGAAGATTACAATGGTGCGCAGATGTAATCTGGCGAGGGTTGTGGAAACTAGGGTTGCATGTGTCCTTCTCGCCGCCCCCTCCTAGCCTTTATATAGATAGGCTAGGTCTCGGGTAGCAGGTCGAGTCAGTTACAGGTTAGGGTTTTCCCCTTTGAACTTTCTATCTTTAGCTTCGTCTTATTCTTCAAGCAATCTAGAGTCCGCAGGTTACTCGAGTTCTTCATTTGGGCCTTGGCGACACCGTGGGCTTTTATGTATTCAGGCCGTGTATACCAAGCTCGAGTACCTGTAGGGTATACCCATGTCAGTTATGCTATCTCATGCAAAGTTACCTAATTATTTTTGGGCTAAAGCATTGATTCATCCTATGTACATACTAAAACTCTCTCCCTAAGTTCCTCTTGCAGCTGATATTCCTCAAATATTTTGGTCAGGGAAGGAAGTGTCATACAAGAAATTGAAGGTCTTTTGGTGCAAGGCATTTGTGCACGTCCCGAGGGACGAGATATCCAAGGTTGATAGAAACACAAAAGAATGCATTTATCTCAGTAGTCCAAGTGATGAATTTGGATATATATTGTGGGATCCAATCAAGAAGAAGACATGTAGAAGACGAGATGTGGTTTTCATTGAAGATGAAACAATATAAGATATTGGGAAACCAGAGAACCGAAGGCCACCACACCTAAGGGTTACTGGATCTAGTTAACTCTCCTCTTATGCATGACAATCATGGGGGAGATGATGATGTTGAAGACGATGATGATGCAACTGAACAAGGAAGTATAAGTGAGGGTCATGAACAACCATCTGATGAAGATGATGATGATCACGGCGATGATAATCCACCTGATTCCCCATCATCGGTGTAGCGGTTGAGGATAAGTGGAAGGGTTTCAATACCTTCTATAAGGTACCCACCACATCAATATGTGTCGATGACTGGTCAGGTGAGCCCTCATGCTATGAGGAGGCAGTGTCTGATGAGCACAAGAATGAATGTTCGGAAGCCATGCAGGATGAGATGAAATCTCTGTATGAGAATGACACCTTCGAGTTGGTGTATTCACCAAAGGGCAAGAAAGCGATCAAGAACAAGTGGGTGTATATAGTGAAGACTAGAGAGCATAGCTCACATCTAAGGTACAAGGCAATATTGGTGTATAGAGTGAATACTGAAGAGCATAGCTCACATCCAAGGTACAAGGACAATGATCAAGATGTCTTCGATCCGAGTTATGCTAGGCATGGCTGCCGCCATAGACTTGGAAATTGAACAACTTGATGTGAGACAACATTCTTACACAGTGACCTAGAGGAGGCGATATACATGGAGCGGCTATAAGGATTCATGGTTCTAGGCAAGGAACACCAAGTGTGGAGATTTAAGAAGAGATTGTATGGATTGAAACAAGCTCCTCGTTAGTGACACAAGAACTTCGAGTCATTTTTGATTGATCTTGGATACCGTAAAGAACAACTTGATCATTATGTCTTTATGAAGAGGTACGCCGAGGGTGACATCATTATTCTCTTGCTATATGTTAATGACATGATGCGTATTGGAAATATCACAAAGATGATTGCTCTCCTCAAGAAGGCACTGCGTAAATCATTTTCCATGAAGGATTTAGGACCAACTAAGCAAATACTTGGCATGAACATCTCCTGTGATAGATCAAAGAAGCTGCTTTGGCTCTCATAAGAATGATACATTGAGAAGGTACTTGAAAGGTTCAATATGCAAGACGCAAGGTCCATTACCTCTCCACTTGTAGGCCATCAAAAACTAAGTTCAGAACAATGTCCTAGAAGCAAGAAGAAGAAAGAAGAAATGAGTAAAGTGTCTTACCAATCTGTTGTTGTCGGACCAAGGGCACCGGGGGTACTCTGAGTCCGTGGTTGGCCAGGCTACAAGACGGATCAGCTGGGTGCCTCGTGAGGGCACCAGGAGCCCTTACCAATGCATGCATTGGTGGCTTCCCGAGGAACCCTCGGGAAGGGCATAGCCCGAGCCAGATCCCCCATCGGAAGGAGAAAGGGCAAGTGGTGCCTCCTCGGGAGGAACGGTGCACCAACACACATGCTTAAGAGAAGACGAAAACCTTGGGGGCAGCATAGGATACTACCCCGGTGGTGGTCCTAGGGGCCCCGAATAGTCAAAGGTACCTCTGGTAAAGGTCCCTGCGGTGGAAGCGATGTCTCTCCATTTTATGGTAAGAGGCCAGGGGCTGACGCTCCTTCGAGATGGACATAACCCATGACGAAAGAAACAAGGAGGACGCGCATCTCCAAGGTGGCTTAGGCAAAGTCTATGGAAAGTACTCGCATGGACCAAGACACCGGAGGGCGGCATTTTGGAAACCCTTCCCACCCAACATTTGGGGGGAAGAGGTCTGACACCCCTATTTAAGGAGGCCTTCTCCTACATAGTGGGGGGGAAAGCATTATGTAAACCTAGATATTGGTTCACCATTATACCCTTGCAAGACACCACGAGAAATATAACAAAATAGATTAGGGGATTTACCTCCTCGAGAGGGTACCGAACCTGGGTAAAAATAACCATACCAACCTCTCTATCGTTCTTGCGCGCCGCCATATTCACCATCACCGAGAAGCTCGGAACACGATTTTAGCCCCCTAACAAACCCATGGCTCGTCAGACCCCTTGTTCCTTTATAGGACACTTTCTCCGACATTTGGCGTGCCAGGTAGGGGGATGAGGCGTGTTTCTGAGGTCTTCCCCGATGCCGGCAACATGGTGTCAAACACTGACGCGGGGCCCGGGCCTTGGGGGTCCTCCGACTCCTCAACATAGGAGGACACGCTATGCAAGGCGTAGGGGTTGCTTCGCCGTGTCCCTGCCGCTTCCGAGCACGCGGCATGGCATGCCCACCTCGTCGAGCTCCTGGGAGACCCGATCCACGACCTAACACGCCTATCTGATGACATGGCTCAGGGGCCAACCTCAGGTTTCCGCGTCACCTCGCCCTGAGGCGCGCCAGGCACTGTCGCGTGCATCCTAGGTGGCTCCTAGGCCCCCTCCTCAGAAAGGCACTTCAAGAAACTCTCAAGCGAGCTAGCGTCAGCAACGCCCGATGCTACTGCTGCCCGTCTCAGGTTATCGCAGCAGCCGGTCTCCTTCGGCAGTGATGACCACCCCATGTCCACCCGCTTGGTGGGCGCCATACCGATGGTATGCACCCCCACCATCAACGGAGTCGTCGTAGAACAAACCCTCATCGATGGTGGGGCCTGACTAAACGTGCTCTTGGAGGAGGCCTTCCGACAAATGCAGGTCCCCATGACTCACCTATTGCCAAACATAGCCATTCTCAGGGGTGACGGAGGGCGTAGCCGTGCCCCTGGGTCAGACAAGGCTCCCTATCACGTTCGAGACGAGCCACAACTACCACACCAAACTCATTGACTTCAACGTCGCTCGAATAGGCCTGCCATACAATGCCATCAGGGGCTACCCGGCCCTAGAGAAGTTCATGGACGTCACGCACAACGCATACAACATGATCAGGATGCCAAAAAGCATAGGGGTATCCATCAAAATCCGTTGTGATGAGAAGGAGGCATGGCGCTCCCTCGAGTAGGCCTACAAGGGAGCGGTGGCTGCTTGCCCCGAGGAGGGGGCCAAACTAGACGACGCTAAAACTTTCGCTCGCAAAATGCTAGCATAGGCCAGGGACACCGCCGGGGCCATCGGGGTGATCCAATGCCCCCTTAGGGGAGGAGGTCACATGCTCCCCTGACGTGGCCAGAAAAAAGAAGCCACTATTCTCTCAAGAACGCGCTGCAACCAAGAAGGTCCCGCTCAATCCCACCGACCCCGGGGCTACCATCATCATGGGGGCTCACCTCACGCCCGAGAGGAAGGAGGCCCTCATCGCCTTCCTGTGCAAGAATTTGTGCATGTTTGCTTGGACCCTATCGGACAAGACCGGTGTGCCTTGAGAGGTAATCGAGCATCACCTAGCGGTGTGTCCCACATTGCTACCAGTGAAGCGAAAGGAGATACGGTAATCAGCTGAGAAGCAGCAATTCATCATCGCTGAGATGGAGAAGCTGGTCAAGGTGAATCTCGTTCGGAAGGTCCTCCACACGGACTGGTCGTCCAATCCGGTCGTGGTTTTGAAAACCACCATAGGAGGGCGACTCTGTGTGGAATTCATCCACCTCAACAAGGTGTGTACCAAGGACCCGTTCCCGATCCCTCGGATCGATCAAATAATAGACTCGATGGTGTGTTTTGACCTGTTGTGCCTCTTGGACGCCTTCTCCAGTTATCACCAGATCAAGATGGTTAGGGAGGACGAAGAGAAGACAACCTTCATCACAACATGCGGGGTGTACTATTACACCTGCGTGCCATTCATCCTCAAGAATGACAGCGCTACCTTCCAAAGGCTGATGCACATCGCTCTCCAAGCGCATATGGGTAGAAACGCTAAGGCCTACATCAATGATATAGTGGTCAAGACTCGCGGGAAAGACACTCTGATTGCAAACCTGACGGGAACTTTCGACAACTTGCGCAGAGTAAACATCAAGCTTAATCCTACCAAGTGTGTGTTCGAGGTCCCATCAATCAAACTCCTCGGCTTCTTGGTGTTGCACCAAGGCATTGAAGCAAACTAGGACAAGGTCCGGGTCATCAATGAGATACAACCCCCCAAGTGGCTCAAAGATATGCAACGTTTGGCAGGATGCCTGGCAGCCCTCGGGAGATTCATCTCCAAGCTATGCGAGAAGGATTTGCCCCTTTTCAAGATCATGAAGCGAACTGGAAACTTCCAGTGGACCCCTGAGGCTGCCGAGGCCTTGGATGCTCTCAAGAGATACCTCACCAGCCCACCGGTCATGGTAACACCAAGGGAGGGCGGCAACCTCTAGACAGCGAGTGTCGTGCTCGTGGCCGAGCGTGAAGAGGAATTCGTGAGGAGGGCCTGACGCCCCAAGCCTCACGAGGGCTCGGAGGCTAAACCTGGCGTTTGATGGCCATGTTGTGTTTAGTAAGAACTGGCCAGAGCTAGTGTACAAGTATGACCTGGAGCATGACAACATCATGGAGTTCAATATCAAGGCCTTTGTCATCAAGATGACGATCCAGAAGGTGGACTCCTCCAACGCCAGACAGTACACCTTCCCTGGCCACGGTTAGACGCCGACGACCTTCATGTCATAGTTTTAAGTTTGTAAGTAGTAGTAGTTGTTTATGGACAACTCATGATGGTGAACTTGACTGATGGTTCTTTTGAGTAGGGGTTAAACCCCTGATGCTTCAGGGGGCATGTGATGCTCCTGCTGATGGTTCTTTTGATCAGGGGTTAAACCCCAGGTGGTTCAGGGGCATGTGATGCCCCTGTTGATGGTTCTTTTGATCAAGGGTGTAAGTTAGAACCCATGATTGTTGCCTTCCTGGTAGTATATATATGCTTTAGCTCGTAATGTTGTGTGTGCATATGCCTGTTATTGTGATCATGTGTTAAGTGTACTATGGTGGTAAGCTTACCCAATTCGAAATGGGTGATTATAACCCATGTGATCAGGTGCAAAGCACCACACCAAACACTTGTGAAATGCATCAGTGATGTCTACGCACTTCTATTCTTGTAGACAGTTGTTGGGCCTCCAAGTGCAGAGGTTTGTAGAACAGCAGCAAGTTTTCCCTTAAGTGGATCACCCAAGGTTTATCGAACTCAGGGATGAAGTGGTCAAAGGTATCCCCTCTCAAGCAACCCTCCAATCAAGATACAAGAAGTCTCTTGTGTCCCCAACGCACCCAAAACACTTATCAGGTGTATAGGTGCACTAGTTCGGCGAAGAGATAGTGAAACACAAGTGGTATAGATAATTATAAGTGGTAACGGTGATAGAAAATAGCTTGAAGGCGTGGAAAATACTAAAGTAAAACTGAAATAAAGATGGAAACAAGCAAACATGTAATAGATCTAGTAGCAAACGGTGTTTCAATGCTTAGAAACAAGGCTTAGGGATCATAATTTCACTAGTGAACACTCTCGTATAAATAAATTCTCTTTATGATACTACTCTCTGGTTGAACACTCTAATCGATGGTAGGGCTATAATCGCACACCTCAACATTCGCTTTTCCCATCTAGATAACCCCACACTGTCACCTTGAGTACTAGATGGTTCCAACAAACACCACAATTTCATAGAGACAACCAACTCCAAATATAACTAATAACAAGTATTTGTAATCTCTAGCATAAGTGCCACCATGGTGTGCACGCTATCACTTTCACACACATGGGGAGAGCCAGAGATCTATTAAAGCACTTGAGTAGCAAAGTAGATCTACTTGATTACAAAGCTCATGATCACAATAAGATCATGCATAGAGAGATAGAGATGAACACATAGCTACCGGTAGAACCCTTAGCCTCGAGAGAGAACTACTCCCTCCTCATCATGAGAATCAGCAATGGTGATGGAGATGGTGGTGGAGATCGATGGAGATGGCTCCAGGGGCACTTCCCCGTCCCGGCAGGGTGCTGGAATAGAGACTTTCTGTCCCCCGAATCTCCCCTTTGGTGGCGACGGTGCTGTGAAACTTTTCGTGGCTGTAGGCTTGACTATTTAGGGTTTTTGCATCGAGAGGCATCTTATAGGCGAAGAGGCAAGGTCGGTGGGCGGCCAGGGGGCCCACACCACCTGGTGGCGCGGCCAGGGTTAGCCCGCGCCACCACATGATGTGGCCACCCTGTGGCCCCTCTCCGTCTCATCTCCTGGCTCTATGAGTCTTCTGGTAAAATATCGACTTTGGCTTTTGTCCCGTCCAATTCCGAGAATATTCATTTTCTGACTTTCTGGAACCAAAAACAGCAGAAAACAGGCAACTAGCACTGTGGCATCTTGTTAATAGGTTAGTCCAAGAAATTCTATGAAAAGTACTCCAAAGTTGGAACAAAACATAAGAAAGTAGATAAAACCAAGCATGGAACATCAAAAATTATAGATACGTTAGCAACGTATCAATCAGCAGGGAAAAAAGTCTGGAATGTGTGCAACCAAACAACTGGGCCAATTTTCATGAAAACTAAATGTAGGAAGCCAAACAAAATTCCCAAGTTGGCATGAGCCCAATCTCCCCTCATGCAGCACCTAGCGGTCCAATTAGGGAAATGGAAAATTTGGGCCTTTGCAACCAAACATGTCCTTAAGCATCCTAGCTCGGCATGTTGGGCGGTGGAGGGGAGAGGATGCGGGCCGGAGACAGAGATGGAGAAGCGTATGCTAGCGGCGCTCGACATCAGACGAATCATGGACAATGACAAGGTCAGCGACGTTGACTGCGGTGATTCTAGTGGTAGGTGGGTGGGAGGGAGGCAAGCACATGGAGGCGGCTGCGTTGGTGGCAATGTCGATTCGAGTGGTAGGTGGGTGAGAGGAAGACAAGCACGTGGAGGTGGCTACATTGGCAGCGATATCGATTCTATGGCCGGGAGGCGGATGGGGAGAGTAGGAGGGATGAAGAATATGTATGTTTGGATGTTAGTTGGGACCCGCTTCTGAAATCCAATGTGGCGTCGTGTGCCGACGCTCCTAGTCCAGCGCTTGTTCCAGTGGGCCGACGTGGGCCTACCAGCTATTCTATTGGAAATGTGCCACGGATTTTAAGGCGTGCTGCTATAAGCATATTTTATATGGGGGGCCAATAAGGCTTTAGGGGCACTCTGGGCCGCTAGGGGAGATGCTCTAGCAGCCCCATTTTCACCATAGCTATTGCTTCTACTTTTGATGAGCATTGCTCGAGAGAGGAGAGACCGACAAACGACCGAACATAATGAAAATGGCATGTGCCACACACCATCAACGCAAAATACTCTGTCATACCAGTATACTTCATAGTAGTTCATACCATGCATGGGCAATCGGAATAATAGACCACACACGACGATACACAAGTGGCGATGCTCATCAACCGCATCACGACCAGTGGTACAGAGAAACAGTATCATCACTGATAGTACACGCGTGTGCGTGCGCGGAAGGTCTCAGACGTCGCGGTCGCGCTTGCACTCGGGCGACATGGTGGCGTATCGTTCGCGGTTGGTGTAGTAGTTGTAGATGGTGTGCTCCTTCCTGAACTAGGCAAGGCGGCGGTACTGCTCGCCGTCGAGGTCTTGAAACTCCTTCTGGTCCCACCAGCGAGCGCCCTGGGTGGCGCAGAACTTGGCCTCGGCGGAGGCCTCGCAGTCGTCGACGTGGAAGCCCCGATAGGAGGCGACGAAGGGCACCTTGGACCAGTGCATCTTCTCTCGCCCGCCCCGTGTAGCCTAGTCGTCGGCGTTCCACAGGCTCGAGTAGAGCTTCATCGGCTGGTCGGGGTAGCCCCAGGTCCTTGTTGTTCTTGAACACCCAGATCAGCGTGTCATCCACGAAGAACCTGCATCGCCAAATGCCACCTCACATGAGGTTTTGGTTTCTCTTTGCATTTTTGGAAGGCTGTGACGGTGCCGGCGGAGTCGCCGCCGACGAGCTTGATGTGCATACTGAAGTGGCCGAAGAGGTAGGAGCCCGGGGTCTGGAAGCCCGTGCCGGTGGTCTTGTCTAGGGACAGCTGCACCTCCCGCCCGCCGTTCAAGTAGTGGATATGGTCCTCCGCCCAACTCGGGACGTAGTTATTCTCGAATGGCACGTCCACTGGTTTGCGGGGCGGCGCCGCCGCCGTGCTGCGCAGCAGCATGGCCACCACCACGGCGAGGAGGCCCACTGCCTTCATTTCCTCCTGCTCTCTATTCCCTTTGCGTTTCACTTCTTGGCTGGGTAGCAAAGTTTTAAATAGCCGGTTAGAGCCTAACTACATCCCCGCTGTAGTCTTTTGAGAGGCCTCCCGCTATGGCTATGTTGTTCATAGGCTAAATAGAGAATAGCCGCTAATAGCCAGCCATAGCCCGATTTAGCCCTAAATTAGCCTCTAATTTAGCCGCTAAAGTTCATGCTTTATGGATTTTTTTCTTTTTTAAAAAAATTCTGTTCAGTCTAATTCAATAAAAAGTTGTGAGTTGAATGGTTAAATACTTATTTGCGATGAATAGTTGAATGGATTGTAGCTCGAATAATGCGTGTGTCATAGTTTTTCGCTTTTTTGGCAAGATATGACTAAAATTTTCTCTATTTCAAAAAAACGTCTAAAATGGAATAGCACCCTATAACCTTGTATAGCTGCTGAAAATGTTGCCGCTAAATGAAATAGCCGGCTATTTTTAACTTTTGCTGGCTAGTGACAATGGCGAGTGGTGTGCTACAAATGGAGGAGTGTGCCCGTATTTAGGCAAACTCCAACAGGCCCTTGCATTACGGACATCAGTTTCGTCTGAATCGGGTGCATTTGCAGGGGTGGAGGACAGGTCGTCCGGGCTCAGTCCAGTTGCGGTGGCATGTGCCCCCAACCGGCTACCCCAAATGCGGACCCCCATGTCCGGCGGGAGCCATCAAGCTCGAGCTGACGGGAGTATCAACGCTAATGGCGGCCGGTGATTGTCCCGCCAGAACTGCAGTTCCCGCCCGCTGGCTCCGGCCTTTCCCGGCCTTGTGCAAGCGTATTTCTGGACCGAGGCCCAATAAGGCTTTAGGGGCCATATGGGGCCCCTGGCGGAGATGCTCTAGCAGCCCCATTTTCACCATAGCTATTGCTGCTACTTTTTCTTGACTATTGCTTGAGAGAGAGGATAGAGCCACGAACAACCGGATGGAATGTAAATAGAAAAATTAATATGCTGCGTCATTCCAATATGAGCCACACACCATCTACGCAAAATACGTTATCATATTTTATAGTATTTCATACCATGCATGGGCAATCAGAATAACGAATCACACATGACGATACACAAATGGCGATGCTCATCAGCCGCATCGCGACCAGTGGTACAGACAAACAGTATCATCGTCGATAGTACAAGTGCAGCGCGCGTGGAATCTTGGCGTGTTGTGCTCAAACGTCGCGGTCGCGCTTGCACTCGGGCGACATGGTGGTGTATCGTTCGCGGTCGGTGCAATAGTTGTAGATGGTGTGCTCCTTCCTGACCCAGGCGAGGCCGCTAAGGGAGATATTCTAGCAGCCCCATTTTCACCATAGCTATTGCTACTACTTTTGATGAGTATTGCTCGAGAGAGGAGAGACCGACAAATCGACCGGACATTATGAAAATGGCAAAACCACTACGCTGTGCCATTCCAACATGTGCCACACACCATCGATGCAAAATACTCTGTCATACAAATATACTTCATAGTAGTTCATACAATGCATGGGCAATCAGAATAATAGAGCACACATGACGATACACAAGTGGAGATACTGATCAACCGCATCGCGACCAGTGGTACAGAGAAACAGTAACATTATCGATTGTACACGTGCGTGCGCGGGCAAAAGGTCTCAGACGTCGCGGTCGCGCTTGCACTCAGGCGACATGGTGGTGTATCGTTCGCGGTCGGTGCAGTAGTTGTAGATGGTGTGCTCCTTCCTGACCCAGGCGAGGCGACGGTATTGCTCGCCGTCGAGGTCTTGGAACTCCTTCTGGTCCCACCAGCGGGCGCCCTGGGTGGCACAGAACTTGGCCTCGGCGGAGGCCTCGCAGCCGTCAACGTGGAAGCCCCGGTAGGAGGCGACGAAGGGCGCCTTGGACCAGTCCGTCTTCTCTCGCCCGCCGCGTGTAGCCCAGTCGTCGGCGTTCCACAGGCTCGAGTAGAGCTTCATCGGTTGGTCGAATGGGTAGCGCACCCCCAGGTCCTTGCTGTTCTTGAACACCCGGATCGGCGTGTCGTCCACAAAGAACCTGCATGTCCAAATGCCACATCACATCAGGTTTTGGTTTCTCTTTGTATTTTTGGAATGCTGTAAATCTAGATTTTTTACAAATATATCCACCTGTAAATTTGCATCGTCAAAAATACCCGCCGACGGTCACGTTTGTCAAAAATACAGTGACTATGGCGGTGTAAACATCGCACCCATGGGACAGGCAGGAATGCCATCCCGCCTATGGGAGTGGCGGGAGGAGCTGGGGAGCACAGCCACGGTTTCTGCTGACTCAATTAGCATTACTTCCTGTTTAATTATCCCGATTAATTAGCATCTGGTGCTCCTTCCGTAAGAAATATGTTGGGATTTGGTCAATGCATGCTACGTGGCGTGGGACGGATTGGCTCGGCTGTTAACTTGCCAGGCAAATTAATTGTTGGCTGTTTTCTTCTCCCGCATTAATTGTAAATCACAGGAATTTAGCACCCCCACTAATTGTATGAATTATAGAAGTTTAGCGAGCAGTTCCCCCCGCACTAATCGTATGAATTACGGAAATTTATGCCCCAGCTCCTCCCGCCATCCCCACAGACCGGATGAGCTTCCAGCCTGTCACCAAGGCGGAATATTTGTCCCGCCACAGTCCCTAGCGGGAGGTATCAGGTCGCGTCTTTTCGTCGCGTCTTTTCCGCCTCCCGCTAGGGCACTTCTGACAAATGTTGTTGATAGAGGTTATATTTGGCGATACAAATTTGTAGAGGGTTATATTTGTGAAAAAATCGTAAATCTATGGCTGGCAATATGTCAGATATCCTGTCCGTCGACTTTAACTTTGCAGTAATACATAAGCATGCAGGTAAATGGTGTAGTGAAATGCTCCCCTCTGTACTAGTACTACGCACGCCACGAGCCTATGGAGTTATGGCATCATTGCCTTGTCTGGAGCAGTGCCACCCTTGTGGGTAGGAGACCTAGCAGTGCCGAGCAGTAGTATTTTAACTTGTTTAGAGCAAGTATAATAAGAGCAAGTACAATAAGATCCAGTTAATAGACTATAAAACTTAAAATAGTATATTTATGCTTATTTGGATGAGAGAGAAGAGGAGAGAGAAGAGGAGTGAGTGCTTAGTTAAGAGCCAGCTGCAGCACGTGCTCCTAGACACTATGTAAGAGTGAAAAGTTGGTCATACATTAATAAAGTACTATATTTTAATCTCTAACTATTGTACATGTTGGCTATTGGATTGATTCTAGATGACATGGATATGTCTTATAGCCAACAGCTGACTCTACTATTGCCCTTGCTCTAAGTCAACAATTATAGATGACATGGCAAGGACTATAGTCAACAATTAACTCTACTATTGTTCTTGCTCTTATTCGAGACAAGTACACGCGCAGCTCATCTACTGCACAGGCGCGCGATCTTGAGTGTTGCGCTGACTTCGGACATTATGCTTTTGGCCAGTACCAATACAAACTATTAATAAATGCATTCAATACTAAAACCTACTGAAGCCTTTAAAAAATTCTTTCAGACAGCTGAAGCCTTTATTTTGCTCACACATTACTCGGACATGGTTTAATCTTGACGCTAAATCTACTGCTGGTACTAGTAGTGTTGTTCTTCTTGTGTCTCAAATATTCCAACAAAAATATCTTTCCAAAATGATATTTTAGCCATTATTAAATCACTACTAGTGGCTTAGTGACAAGCTCGATTCTTTACTTATCGTGAGAAAAAAATTAACTTCCTTTTTCGATAGCAACTAGAAGTAAACTGAGTATAGCACAGTAATAAAAAAAGGAGAGGTTGTTAGTTACGCAATCATGTAGAGGTTCCAGAGGACGGAGTAGGAGTGGTAGTCCTTGGTTGGGTCGAACCAGAGGTAGATCCTCTGCTCCCGGTCACCTTTCCCGCCGGAGAACACGTTCGTCTGCAGTATGTAGGGCTCGCCGGTCCTGTTTCCCAAGAACTCGAAATCGATCTCGTCGTGCTCCGAGTTCTGTGATGACAGCTGCAATCCATTCACCGGATAAAAGAACGCAAATCATACAAAGGAACTACTACACTACTACACAAGAAGGAAAAGGAGATGCGTAATGCAGCTGTGAGAGAGAGAATATGATCGATGCGCGTACGTAAAAGGCTGTGACGGTGCCGGCAGAGTCGCCGCCGACGAGCTTGATGTGCATACTGAAGTGGCCGAAGAGGTAGGAGCCCCGGGTCTGAAAGCCCGTGCCGGTGGACTTGTCAAGGGACAGCTGCACCTCCCGCCCGCCGTTCAAGTAGTGGATGTGGTCCTCCGCCCACGTCGGGATGTAGTTCTTCTCGAACGGCACGTTCACCGGCTTGCGGGGCGGCGCCGCCGCCGTGCCGCGCAGCAGCACCGCCACCACTACGGCGAGGAGGCCCCCAGCCTTCATTCCGTCCGCGTCTTCCTCCTGCTCTGTTTCCTCTACGCTTCACTTCTTGGCTGGCTAGTAACAATGGCTGAGTGGTGTGCCAAGAGTGGAGGAGTGTGCGTGTATTTATAGCCAGTGTGTGTGTGAGCTTCTCGGTCTGCTTGGAGAAAATAAAATCAATTTTGTGCTTTGCCGTGGCACTTGCTGATCGATAGTATCAAACAGTGTTAAGCCAGTGATGAGTGAGTGAGAGAGTGAGCCGACAGCCAGCTGCATCCACCGCATGGGGACGCTGCCGAGCTTGCGAGGTACAGTCCTTGTCTCGCGCGTGTCAGGTTGGCCCAGCCCAGCGAGCGCGAGCAAATCACGCATGGCTGTTTGATCGGCGAATCATGACCCAAAGCAACGCTACCGACGCGGATCTGCTCCTTTCCAATCGAGTCCAGTTACTGCAGCTTCAGCAGCTGGATCCAACGGGTCATGCTGCTGATTAGGCCGTCCCTGAGAGTAACCTCGAATGGATCGATGATGCACCACAGGCGAAAACACTTTGCTCTTAGTAAGTACTAGCATCAATTGGTGGTACTCTCTCCGTCCCAAAAAAAGATGTCTTTAAGTTTCTCTAAACTTGAATATATCTAAACACTATTTAGTATATAGATACGTCCAAGTTTAAATAAACTTGAGATATTCTTTTTAGGACGGAGTAGATTTAATTAATCAGGCATTACCAAAGAGCGTGGACAAGAGAGCGTCAGTTTATGGTGAATTTTTTCTCTCCTAAAGCTAGTACTACTAGAGTGTGCAGTCGAGTTTCCACGTCCGTGGATGATGCTCGTGATGGCACGAGAGCTTTTTGGTCCCGTCTTGCATCATGTTTCTATCTAACTGCCAAAAGGAGGGCACCCGTGCGCTAAAAGCTTTTGGTTACAGTGTAGGCCGGTTGTTTTACACGGCGATGCTGTGTCTCATGAAAGAATGGAAATACTAGTATAAAAAGTGACGCGGCGAGTGAGGATGTCGGGGCCTAGAAATTAATTGCTTATCTTTTTCTACCAAGGGCCAAACGCCATCTGCACACTCGACGCATGTTCCAGACTTTGGATACGGAGTTCAAAATTGACCAAGACCGGCACATGCCGCCGCTCCGGTCCCATGCTACAACCCAATCTGCCTATGTTTGCAGCTGTAGCTGCAGCGCCTCGACGCCATCAAACCACAAGGATCACAAAACCGGAGTGATTAACATAGCTAGATCGAGAAGCCATCAGTGACAGAGAAATCCATATAGTGGACGCCAGATATGCTTAATCTGTAAATTAAACTTAATCTCAGGTCGAAACAAGCAACTGTTAACAGTTGGAAACACTGATATCAAAGGAATTAACTAAACAGGTAGAACTAGCCACGACTCTCTACTCTCTAGCAGAGCAGGGCGGCGTGCGGCCATGTGCTTGCACGTACTGCATCATGGCCACTGGCTAGGCAAGGTCCGGCCAGGCACGAGACAAATCCACAGCTCGGGCAGGTGGATCAGCAGCGAGGAAGTGGGTCTCATGTTATGATTCCCTCCTATGATATATCTGCGTCCATCTCGCGGGTAGGGGTGGGTCTGTATTTTGCGGGGCCTAGTGCAAAGTAGACAGCGTGATTCTACAGGAGCATCTTCACCGGGCCGACTCAACCCGGTGGCGTGCGCGGTCTCTTAGCGGCCCGATCCATTTGGATGGACGTGTCCGGCTCGACTCATCGACGCACCTAATTTACGTGATCGTTGTGTCGGCCCGGACACAGACGAGTCGCGTGCCTGTCCTCTACCACGCGTACTATTGGCCCACCCATCAGCGTCCGTAGAGTCAGAGGCAACGCGTACCTATTCAGACGTAACCGCGACACCGATTCAGAGGCTCAGACGGCAGACTGAACGGCAGCACCGAGTCAGACGCAACCACGGCAGCCTTCGCCATCAATGACGACAGGACGAGGCGTCGCCTGAGTTCCCGTGCCGACATTGATGCCGAAGGCGCGAGAACCTGCATGCGCTCCCACCGGTAGGGGCTACTTAAGCTAGCCCCTGCGACCGTTGGTGCCGCACACCTCCCCTCTTCACGCCATCGCCATCGCCATCGCCGGAGCCAATCAGCATCTAGCCGCCACAGCCACCGCCGCCCCGCCATCGATGAAGAGGCCGGGGTGGTTCAAGAAGTCCAAGAACGACCACGAAGCCGGTGGATCTGGCTCGAGCGGCCAGCACCATCAGGGGAGCGACGTGCCGGCCTTCCTTCGGGAGGTCGTGCCACCGCCACCCCGGGCGCAGGACTTCGTTGGCACCCCCGCCGTGCGCCAGGAAGAGGAGCGGCTAGCCCGCGACCGCTGCTACTTCCGCGTGGCGGAGTGCGAGCGGCGGTGGAGGGAGGGGAGAGGCATCGCCCACCATGATGTCTGCCTCCCCACAGGCTGGCACCTCAACTAGGAGCGGGTGCCGGTGCCACCCGCGCCTAAGGAGGGTAGGCCGCTGGAGGAGGAGATCGCCCGTCGCATCCGCCAGCTCCCGCCGGCCTTTTGCTACGACCGCGCCAACCAGAACAAGATGTTCTGGAAAAAGTTCTAGGAGTGGGAGCACACAGTGCGCCGCTTCAGCACCTACCACGACGAGTTCGACCCGTGGGGCTCCCGCGACTTCCCCGCAGGCGAACCCGCCTCTGACGGCGCCGTCAACCACTCTGATGCCGACCTCGGCGAAGACGATGTCGACATCATCGTCAAAGAGGAGGAGGGGGAGGAGGAGGGGTTGTCCTCCGCATCCGCCACCGCGCACCTGCCCCCAGAGTACCAGGAGGTCCTAGCGCGGGGCTACGACGAGGACGCCTTCCTCGAGCAGGCCATCATGGCTAGCGCGAGGGAGGAGGACCAGATGTGGGATGGCTACCAGGAGGCCATCTAGCTCACCGGCCTGGTGGTGCAGGTGAACGCAGGGCAGCCACCGCCACCGCCCCCACCATAGCTACGGGGTTGGGCTGCTCCGCCCGCGTCAGAGTGCTCTGCTCCACCCGCGCCAGGGTGGTACACTCTGTCCCCACCGGCAAAAATGGATGCGTGGCCAGCGTGGCCAGGCCAGGTGATCGACCAGCCAGCACCTCCCGCGCCCGCACCGGCGCCAGCTCCGGGACTGCTGCCGGCCCACCTCTAGATGCCACTGGAGTACATAAACCTTGATCCATAGATGGACGAGGCGGCTCCGATGGCTGGGAGATCGTCAGTAGTTAGGGCTAGGGCTAGGGCCAGTTTTTTTCTTTTTTATATTTGAATGTAATATTTTCTATAATTACGTACGAAATTTGATAGTTTATGCGCGAAATGGCTCGGTTTGAAATTCGAAGAAAAAGACGTGGCCAGGGGCGGACAAATGGGTCGCGCCGTTGGCGCGGCTGTCCGGACATGCCGGACCGCGACTCCAAAGCGACCACGGCCCGATCCAAACGGGCAGAAACGGACCGTTTTCGGTGTGTATGCATATATAGATATATAGATATAGGATAATTTTTTTAAAATAATATATTTTTTCTATTTTGAAAAATAAGATGCAATTTTGGGAATTTTCACATGTAGCACATAGTCTGCGTGGGCTAAATCGAGTGGGCCAAACCGAGTGGGCCAATAGGTTTGGGCCAAGCTGACCGATAGCGTTGTTAGTGTGACCTTCCATTTGGTTTGGCCCAAACCGGCTGGACCATTAGGTTTGGGCCACGCGGACTGACCCCTTTCAGTCAAATGATTGCAAATGACTACATGATCGCGGTTTCATGCGCTAAAACATTCACCCGCCCCTTTTCCCTTTATTCTCCACCAAATTTATCCCGTGCTAATTTCTCCTGTCAAAATGTTCCTGTCAGTTTCTCCTGCCGATTAGTTCCTGCCAAAATCTTCTCGCCATTTTTTCTTCTCACTGTATAAACCCTCTCCTCACTGAGTTGTGTAAGAAGACAAGTGATTTCTCTCAAAGATGTCTGGTTTTCCTTCCGATTGTAGCTTTCCAAAATGGGTGTCATGTCCCCTTTTAGATTTTGCCAGAGCGTTTAGGATAGATGATATTCCAGTTACATGGGAGGCACTCATCAGTAGTGACATCCTCCTCAATGACTTGGTGAGTAATTATATAGGTCAGAGTGTCCCCGGAAGAACCCTGAGGAAATACAGTAAGAACTTCTCAGGATCAATGCAAGCTAGAAAATGTTAAAGCTTGAGACCAAAAAGGCGATGTGGCATTGGGTAGAAAAACATTGGTTGTGGATAGAAGAGAGCGGGGACGAAGATGATATCTTCATGCGCCGAGCAGCCAGAGCAAGAGAGCTGACTGGGAGATGGCAAGAGCAAAGAGTGCTTCATCATTGACGGACAAGGAAAAGGGCGAGGCATCAACGTAGTTATGTTATCTGATTTTAATTCATTTTGTGTTTGTATCTTAATTCTCTGTCGTAGTTGTTTGTTAATGAAATATTAGATGAATAACAATGCTAAATAATAGTAATGTGTCTCTATTGCAGTACATGTCTTATACGTAGATAGATTCATGTCTCATAAGTAGATAAATATATATGTCATACATAGATACATGACTTGTACATAGCTCATGGAGAGAGGTATCAGTCTCAACGTCTGGCACGGCTTTTGAGGTTCCGGATCAGTCGGTGTAGTCCAGCACAACATTACGAGCACGAATCTATGATCCATCATCATGGTACTGTGTATCTTGTGTGGGGTATGGTGGAGGATTTGAACCATACTTGTCTACTGGTCCTATAGATCATATGTCTGCTGCACATCTTCCTGCTCACTCGCCCATGTGGATCTGTACATGGAGTGTTAATATCCATAGGGTCCTACATGTAGAAGAACAATAAGTAATGAGGGATTGTGAAGTGTGATGATAGATAGGGACATACATAGCATGTTGCTGGGATTGTGGACGAAGATTGACGTTCCACATGGGAGGTTGCTGTTGGTGCTGCCAGGACAAACCTCCATCCTGAAAAGGACTCTGTTGTTCCTGCCAACCGTCGAAAGAAGCCTGCATGATGAACCTCCAGCCTGATCAGGATGGGGAGGTCTAGGCGTCGCTTCATGTGTAAGGTGTGGACATGGCTGCTTTCATTGAGGCAGGGTACCTGTGTACACGACGGATGTTGTTGCATGGAGGGACGCGGGAGCGTTGTGATGCACGGTGGTGAACAATGCCCGAAGCATTGGTGCATGTGATAATTGTGTACATACCGCGTAGCTTTTCCTCATTGCGCCGGGAAAAAATACAGATGTGGCGGCTGTTGCTGGTGTCCAAGAAGAGGTCGGATGAAAGTGAACATCCATATTGAGCCTCTTCAGCTCAGATGTTAATTGCATCTGCAATGGATAAAGAGGCCGTATTAAATATGTGTGCCAAATTATATAAGAAGTAGATGTATTATATAAAGAGTTAGTATTTACCATATACTCTCTTGATGCCAAAGTAGACTGGCTCGGTACCTCTCCTCGTCGTGATAGTGATTGATGTTGCAGAGTCATGTCGTGGTCATGTACCTCTGCAAATATGCAATTAAATAGGGCTTGGTCAAATGGGGAATCCCCTTGCCATACATATGTAGTCACAGTATCTCACTCCGTGATAAAAGTGTGAACCCGCTGTAACCATGTCATCGCCAACTTGGTACTTCCCTTCCTTGCAAACCTGTAGTTGGAGTGTGTTAGGCAGACAACCACAAAAATACAAGT
Organism: Avena sativa; assembly: GCA_916181665.1. Classification (NCBI taxonomy): domain Eukaryota; kingdom Viridiplantae; phylum Streptophyta; class Magnoliopsida; order Poales; family Poaceae; genus Avena; species Avena sativa. The sequence continues at coordinate 421,328,991 of OV702287.1, read as the reverse complement.
AAGACAACTGAAAATTGCATATGTAAACCTACACGTGGAAGGCAACTAGAATGGGGTTCTCCGCAGAAGGAGGATTGACCAACTGGCATAGACCGAACTGCCTCATAACCCTCTGTTGGGACACCTACTCCACAGAGACATCGAAGATGATCCTCGACTTCGTCACCTAGTACGCCGCATCTCTAGTGCACATAGCAGAAATTCTCTCGGAATATCTGGCAAACCCGGTTACAGCCATGTACGGCTCCCAGATGAAAGCATCCGCGCGCAGCACTTCAAACTGCTCGCTGAATGACATGTATCAGTTTCTAACTTGATAGTGAGTGAAGCATCTCTGTGTAAAAGCAATAGTTAATCATCAATGATGTTCTAGAAATTGTGTGTTAAATTAAATCATTATGCTTACCTTACGATGGGTCTAGTATGTATCGAAAGTAGGTTTGTCTATCATGTCAACATCAAACAACCCATCAGAAACATAGGTAAATTGTCCAACGACATTAGGAAATACATCCGCATATCCGATAGGGAACCTATCCCACGACCATAGTTGCAACAACAATGGGCATCACAACAAGGCTAGCCTATGAGAGGTTAGTTGACAACTATTACACATACCTCGGTACGTAGCCGCTAAGACAGCTGAATCCCAACACCTCGGTGTGATGTACTGCACACACGTCACATTCACATTCTCCACAGCAATGTCGATGTAGCGTGCGTTGATCGTGGAAACATGGTTCTCGATGAACATCATGTTCCCGAGTAGCCACATTATATATGCCTCAAGGCTTCACATGATTTGTGGCTCATCCAACTCGGTTACTGGATACCCAAACTCTTGGATCTACATTAATCAAAGAAAAATGTGTAGGTATAACATTATAATGATAGGATGCATGGTATTATAGAAAAAACATAGAAGATATAAACTAACCTGAAAATCAAGCAACCAATCATACTTTGGGTCGTGATCATCAGAACTAAAGGGCTTAGCTCCATCGCGAATGCCCTGAAAATGTTGGGCCATGCCTTGGGCCCAATTCTCTGGTGCGTGCAACGAGCCTATGGCCTAACCAGCCAACGGGAGTCCCAGCAAGTAAGACACATCCTTAGAGTAGGTGTCATTGATGGCCCAAAATATATCGAGCTCGTTGGGGAACCCCAAGAGGAAGGTATGATGAGCACAGCAGCAAGTTTTCCCTCAGTTATGAAACCAAGGTTATCAATCCAGTAGGAGCAAGGAAACACCTCCAAGGTGTTGCTAGCTGAACTTTGGCAGGGCGCACTATCGGTGCCAGCAGCAACGTGGAAACTTGCACAACACAACCACAGAACTCTGCCCCCCAACTTACGGTGAGGTTGTCAATCTCACCGGTTTTGCTGAAAACAAAGGATTAAACATATTGTGTGGAAGAAAGTAATAGTTTGCAGAAAGTAAACAGAAAGCAGTAAACAGTTGATTGAAGATTGATGATAAAAGAAAGGACCGGGGTCCATAGTTCACTAGTGGTGGCTCTCCTTAAGATAGATGACATGTTGGGTGAACAAATTACAGCGGGGCAATTGATAAACATCGAGAAAGCAATCATGCATATACTACTCATCTTGACTCATTTGAGACTTGATTGGGCATTACAACATTATATATAGACCGTAATCCAACTGCATCTATGACTAATAATCCACCTTCAGGTTATCATTCGAACCCCCTCCAGTATTAAGTTGCAAGCAACAGATAATTGCATTACGCATTGCGTGTAAAGTAAACAATATGATTGTTCTATGAACAAAGGATTGTTGTTTTCTCCCTAGTAGCAACATCACATCTAGTACCTTAGAGATTTCTGTCACTTCCCCAGATTACTAGAGGCATGAACCCACTATCGAGCATAAATACTAACTCTTGGAGTTGCTAGCATCTACTTAGCCAAGATAGCTACTAACAACGAAATGCATGCAAGATCACAAATAACAAAGACATGATAGAATCAATAATCAATCTGAAATAGCATCTCAATATCCATCGGATCCCCGCAAACACAACATGTATGAATTACAAATAGATGATCTTGATCATGAACGGAGCTCACAAGATCTAAACATGATAGCACAAAGGAGGAGAACCAGCCATCTAGCAACGACATGGACTCGTAGTCCAGAGATGAACTAATCACGCATCACACCGGAGGCTTGCATGATGATGAAGAAGGCCTCCAGGGTGAATTCCCCTCTCCGACAGGGTGCCGGGAAGAGCTTCAGATCCCTCCCGATCTAGGGATGGAGATGACGGCGACTACAGACTCTTTCATGGAATTTTGATCGGATACTTAGGGTTTCTGTATCGGAGGCATCTTATAGGCGAAAGGGGAGGCCGAGGGGGTGCAGGAGGCGGCCAGACCACCCCCTGGCGCGGGCCAGGCTGGGCCACGTGGCTAGGTGGTGTAGCGACCCCCTGGCCCCTCTCTGTCTCGTACTCTGGATCCTTGTGTCCCTTGGTAAAAAACTTCCTTTGGCTTTTGTCCCGTCTAATTCCGAGAATATTCATTTTCTGACTTTCGTGGAACCAAAAACAGCAGACAGACAACTGTCACTGTGGCTCTTGTTAATAGGTTAATCCAAGAAAGTGTATAAAAAGTACTCCAAAGTTGGAACAAAACATAAGAAAGTAGATAAAACCAATCATGGAACATCAAAAATTATGGATACGTTAGCAACGTATCAACATCCCCAAGCTTAACTCCTGCTCGTCCTCGAGTAGGTAAGTGATAAAAAGAAAGAATAATTTTTGAGGTGACATGCACCATCATAAACTTGATCAATGTATTTGTAAACATTGATACCTGGGATCATAGTACTTCAATCATAACATGAAAGATAAACTTCTAACAATAAGACAAAGCAACTATGTTGCAACATGAAAAGGCACAAACAAAAGATTCATGTATAACAATGCTTTGCAAGACGTTTGTTTGTTTCACATAAAGTAAACATAGCATAGTAGCATTCCGCTTGTCCCTCATAGAATACCAAACATAAATGCATAGGACACCTTCAAAGTTCATAAGAGTGACTAGATACAAAGAGTTTAAACAAGCAATATCAAAGCTATGCATCAATCAACAAGTCTTGGGACAATGCACATAGAACTAAGAATGGACACTATGCTCTCAAAATAGGCGTATAAAGATAGAAGGTGGAGACTCAACATAAAAGTAAAATAAAGGCCTTCATAGAAGGAAGTAGAGACTCAAGTTTCATAAAGAGCTTCCAAAAATTATGGTACTTATTAGCTTTCAGCTCTCATTGCCCCTATCATAAGCATCTTGAAGTGATTAAGGTTAAAGTGAACAAACTAAGGTGTATATGCTTGACAAAGTATAAGTTGGAAATCTCATGTCCCTTGCGAGGGCCGCTCCTCATGCTACTCAAGTTTAGTTACCGATAAGTTCTTGTCATAGTAAGTACATGTGTATCATAGAGAACCGCCAACGGGGTACCTCTTGCCCGATGATACGGAAGAATCCCCATATCAAAATGACAAGGCAAGCAGACAACAAGCATCTCAGCAATCTTCTTATTTACCATGGGAAAATGGTGCTTTTTTCTCTCTTTCCTCTTTTCTCATATCTCTTTTTTTCTCTTTTTCTCTTTTTTTATAAATATGTGACTCTTTTTTTTATCAGAAGAATGCTTCATAGACAACTCATTATGGTTACGCTGCAGGTTTCCACCATGACAGCATGGATTAGACAAGCGGCCCAGGCGTTTCTCTAACACACATACATAACTCCATGGACTTACAAGCTCCCCTTTCATTTCACACCGACGACATCCATAGACAAAAGAGCATGATATCAACTAGGTACAAAGTACAAGTGCAATGTTGAAAGCGTTCCCCATGGAAGCATGGTTCTGCTAATTCTGAACAAATAAGTGCAAGCATATACAACATAGAAGACACAATGATTCAAGTTTATTAAGGGCAAGAAAAGTAAAGTGTGACATCAAGTTCGTGAGAGCTTTAATCACTAGTTTTCTCATAACAAGTTTAATTCGGAAGGTAGATAAAAACATGAATATACTTGGAATAGCATATGCTAATAGGTAGGTATGGTGGACTCTTTGGAATAACATGGTTTTAGGAGTTGGATGCATGAGTGGAACTCATACTTGGTTATGGAGGCTAGCAAAAGACTGGGAGCGACCAACTAAGAGAGCAATAATGGCCATAATCATGCAGAGCGACAAAACATCATTAATCAAAGCATAAAATGATACTACAAGTTGAAAACTAAAGGATCATAAAGACTTATGGTGACTTGGGATAGTCATAACATGGTGTGAGAATGTGCCAAGTCAACCCAAATAAAGCATCAAAGGAGAATACCACAATACTATGCTTTAATATGCTAAAAACAACGCATGATTCTTCCAAGGCACATTAAGCAATCTCAATTGTTTATAACAAGTCATGCTACAGAAAAGAATACTAAGCATAAAGCCAAAACAATATCAAGCATGGCATGACAAAGCATAGGCCACAGTCAAAAACAAGCTCGCTTTACCACTTAAGCATGAACTTTCCTACTCTCTTCCAATCCAAACCAAACTATTTGAAAACCAATGTATGAAAGAGGGGGTCCAACCAATTTATTTAGAAAACTAAGACAATCAAGAAAATGAAAAACCAAAACGAAAATGAAAAAGAAGACGCTCCAAGAACAACACAATTGTGCATGAAACAAAAAAATGAAGTGTTTGGAAGAAACCTGAAATTTTTATTGATGAAGAAGGGGATGCCTTGCGCATACCCAAGCTTTGACGCTTGTACCTCTTGGATATTTCTTGGGGTGACACGCGTGGCATCCCCAAGCTTGAGATTTAGTCTATCCTTCATCTCATTACTCATTCCTTCCATACACCTGAAATTTTTTCCTTCATACCAAACTTCACACAATCTTTATTAGCAACATTAGTGCACTCAATATAATAAGTCTTTAGGTTCAGTTCCAACACAAATAAAACTTCCACTAAAACACAAGCTACTGTAGCACTTCCCTAAAAAAGCTCAATTCCCCAAAATAACTCAAAAAGGAACCAACAAGAAGCAAATGCAAATAATGGCAGAAATCTGTCAAAACAGACCAGCAGGTAAATACGATTTGTTTCGAAGACCTTCTGTTGCTCAAATCGAAAAGTGTTGAACTAACAAAAGTTAGATAACAACCTGGGGCAGAAGCACAAAAATTCACGCCTCAAAACAAAGTACAGAGATTTTACACGAATTTTGACGGTGAAGCACAGAAATCTATTTCGGGACATCAATTTTCCCAATCATTACTTCTCTCTCATTACAGGTTACTCTTGGCACAAAAAGCAAATAAAAAGGATAAGGAACGGTTATTATAACTTCCAAGACTCACCTAAAACTTTTGGGTTATCTCCCAATAAGTACTTTTCTTTAACGCCTTTAATTTGGGCATGATAGTTTGAGAAGATGCTCACATAAAATATATGAATTGAAGTAAAAGAGAGCATCAAGAAGCAAATTAAAACACATTTAAGTCTAACCGACTTCCTATGCATAGGAATATTGTATGCAAATAAATTCGCAAAGAACAAAGTGATAGGCATAGGAAGATAAAACAAGAGTAACTTCAAAACTTTCAGCACATAGAGAGGTGTTTCAATACCATGAAAACTTCTACAACCATATTTTTCTCTCTCATAATAATTTTCAGTAGCCTCATGAATAAACTCAACAATATAACTATCACATAAAGCATGCTTTTCATGATCTACAAACACATAATTTTTATTAAGCTCAAAAATAGTGGGATTAAAACCTTCCAACCTACTTTTAACAATTTTATAACAAGATGACTGATCAATCTCATTTTAAATAGTAGTACAATTAATATTATCAACCAATATAGGACCATAATCTAGAGCTTTATTATAAACATTTTCAAAAGAATCCACAGGAACATGACATTCGTCCTCCTTTGGTAAGCATGGGGGACAATCAAATAATGTAAGGGGTAAAGAGTTACTCTCATTAGAAGGTAGGGATGGGTAGATCCATTCTTCCTCCTCTTTACCATCACTCTCCTCCTCTTTTTTATCCAATGAGCTTCCAGTTTTAGCAATTTTTTCTTCCATAGGCTCCTGCAAGGCATTAGTCTCTTCCATTGGTGGAGAGCATCTATTAAGATATTCAAGAATATAGCCATTTTCTACCTTGTAATTATCAAAGCAAAATTTAAGTATATCATAAACCTCATATTATAAGGTGAATCATCAGTATTTTCAAGCAAACTAGCAAGTTCAAATGCACCCTTCCAAGCAATAAATTCTTCAATTTGTTCCACATCATAAAAGTCATAATTTCCCTTAACATAAGAAGATATGGTAACATCATCATTCTACTCACATTGCAAAGGGAGGTGTTTATATCTCCTACAGCAACAAGATTTATCAAAGCAACAAGTAACATTATAAGTAGAGCACACGTTTATAGCAATGGTATACAATTTATCAATTTGTTCCCATAAGTGTTTCCCTTTTTGTGACAAGCGGTGTTCCTTATAATAATATTTTTGTTCTTCCGTGAACCCACCTTGCCAATAAGATTCAGTTTCAAAGAAACCAACCATTGATAGAAAGCATGATAAAGCAAGACAATAACAGACCAATGAAAATAACAACTATAGTAGGAACTAATTTTTTTGTGTTTTTGATAAATAAACAAGCAAACAAAGCAGAAATAAACTAAGCAAAACAAAAATAACAAAGTAAAGAGATTGGTTATGAGGGACTCCACTTGTGAAGATGTCCTTCACTCCCCGGCAACGGCGCCAGAAAAAGTGCTTGATGGCCCAAAATATATCTAGCTCGTTGGGGAACCCCAAGAGGAAGGTATGATGAGCACAACAGCAAGTTTTTCCTCAGTTATGAAACCAAGGTTATCAATCCAGTAGGAGCAAGGAAACACCTCCAAGGTGTTGCTAGCTGAACTAGTGGTGGCTCTCCTTAAGATAGATGACATGTTGGGTGAACAAATTACAACGGGGCAATTGACAAACACCCAGAAAGCAATCATGCATATACTACTCATCTTGAATCCTTTGAGACTTGATTGGGCATTACAACATTATACATAGACCGTAATCCAACTACATCTATGACTAATAATCCACCTTTAGGTTATCATCCGACCCCCCTCCAGTATTAAGTTGCAAGCAACAGATAATTGCATTATGCATTGTGTGTAAAGTAAACAGTACGATTGTTCTATGAACAAAGGATTGTTTTTTCTCCCTAGTAGAAACAACACATCTAGTACCTTAGAGATTTCTGTCACTTCCCTAGATAACTAGAGGCATGAACCCACTATCGAGCATAAATACTAACTCTTGGAGTTGCTAGCATCTTCTTGGCCAAGATAGCTACTAACGACAGAAAGCATGCAAGATCACAAATAACAAAGATATGATAGAATCAATAATCAATCTGAAATAGCATCTCAATATCCATTGGATCCCCGCAAACACAACATGTATGAATTACAAATAGATGATCTTGATCATGAACGGAGCTCACAAGATCTAAACATGATAACACAAAGGAGGAGAACCAGCCATCTAGCTACTATATGGACCCGTAGTCCAGAGATGAACTACTCACGCATCACGCCGGAGGCTTGCATGATGATGAAGAAGGCCTCCAGGGTGAATTCCGCTCTCCGGCAGGGTGCCGGGAAGAGCTTCAGATCCCTCCCGATCTAGGGATAGAGATGACGGCGGCTACAGAATCTTTCGTGGAATTTTGATCGGGTACTTAGGGTTTCTGTATCGGAGGCATATTATAGGCAAAAGGGGAGGCTGAGGGGGTACCGGAGGCGGCCAGACCACCCCCTGGCACACGCGAGGCTGGGCCGTACGGCCCGGTGGTGTGGCGGCCCCCTGGCCCCTCTCCGCCTGGTACTCTGGCTCCTTGTGTCCCTTGGTGAAAAACTGACTGTGGCTTTTGTCTCGTCCAATTCCGAGAATATTCATTTTCTGACTTTCCTGGAACCAAAAATAGCAGAAAACAGGCAGCTGGCACTGTGGCTCTTGTTAATAGGTTAGTCCAAGAAAGTGTATAGAAAGTACTCCAAAGTTGGAACAAAACATAAGAAAGTAGATAAAACCAAGCATGGAACATCAAAAATTATGGATACGTTAGCAACGTATCAGTCATCTCTCCCCATCGGAAGTGAAACGTGTGCGTCTTGGGACTCCATCGGTCCACCAAGCATGTGAGTAATGACTGGTCATGGTTTAGCCGAGTAGTGGTGAAGCCATGTTGACCTTGAATTTTTCCACAATGCATGCATACCAACGGTGTATGTATCAGGAAGTCCTAAACATGTTGCTAACTAGTCATTCAACTAACTAATGATCCATGTTAGAGGGGTCATCAATTCCAACTCTATATCCTGAAACTCACTCAAATCAACTCCCTTATGATTTTTTTCAGACTTGACCCTAACTGTAGTAAAAACAAACTTCACTATATCTAACATATCTGTCAACGTAAAAAATACTAATACTCATCAAAAACTAAATAGCATGACATAATACAGTCTACAAAAGACTCCACGACTAGCTACATAGATAATAATCTAATGCCATTACTGATCTATCCGAACCAATATTCGTACAACTAACTAACGTTATCCACTAGCTAACTAATAATAAATTATAATTAGCAAGAGATTAGGGTTTACCATTGAAGCTTGCGAAGCCCTCGGTCTTCTATCACCGGGTCAGCACCAACTCGTAGCTTTGACTACTTCTGTGACACCCCACTTTTAGTAACATTGGTTATGTGTCCAAAGTGCAAAAAATAGGGGGAACAAAAACGTTTTCCTGCATAGTGTACAGTAGTTGTGTGTTGATTTCTCTACCTTTGTTTGTGCTTGTGTTGTGATCAAGATAATTATCTATCCTCTCAAAGGTTTACGAAAGCTATTTAACAAAACATATGTCTTGGCTTACCTTATATATTCTCAAATATTCCGACTTTTCAAACAAGATCAAAGATGAATTTGTAAAACTAAAATGTTTTGTTATCTTATATTGACAAAATTATGGAGACCTATATAATGTCCTCTCCTTATATTTTCAAGACAGGACTTCCATGACCTTACCTATAGCCTTTACAAAACCCTTTAAAAAACTTTTGAGTTCCACTCTTGGTAGAAGTTCCAAGGGACTCTTACCTTCTTCAAAACTCCAACCCTTCAAATGACCTATCTATACCTCAAGCTAGGATTGATCTTGTAGTCTTGAGCTAGTTAAGATGAATTTCCTCAATCTACTTATTAAGATGAATTTCCTTGATCTGCTATTTGACTTGCTTGATTAGGAACTAGTATGAGCCACCCTAGAATCTCACCCTATAAGTAAACCTCCTTAATCAACCATTCATCCTATCCATCTCAAGAGGATGACTAGAAAGATCCTCAACCCCTTCCCTACACTCCCTCGTCTTAAACAACTCTTATCAAGAAAAATAATGATAATAGTCACCTAATCACATCTCATTCTACTCTCTGGACAACTACAACATCCAAACCCTAGTAGGGAGGGCTACCTTCCTTCTTGTGTTACCACACCTTTGCAAATTCTAAGTTAACACCACTCTGTAAAATCCTTAGGCAAGGAGCCTACTTTATCCTATCCTTGTGATGTCCCTTACAACCACCACCACTTAATCTTGATCTAGGAACCCATTCACCTAGGTTCCCAAGATTATCCTGATCTCTAATCACTACTTTGATATTCTGTTGGCTATATTAGATTTAATCTTGGGTCACATTATTTTAATAGTTCCAAAGAAGTGGAGACCACTTAAAGCCATGGATCTCTTCTACATAAACTACTCTTAAATATCATCCAATTGATGATGAGTTGGGAACCATGCATCCCATCAAAACCCCTCCATCTTGTACCGTAGTCAAAAAACCAAGACCATTCAAATTTTGACTAAGTATGAAACTGTTATCAACATCCCATCTTTGAGTCCCTACCTATATTAATCCTTGTGAATTTTTGGAAATGCATTCAAACCATATTGTAAACCATCATGAGTACTTGCAACTCCCATTCTTGCCATTGGCCAGATCATCCTTGGACCCACTTGTCCTTGATGGTTTTGTAGTCAAGAAAATAATATGTTTCTACCAACCTTACCAACATGCCTGCTTTGGCAGAAGCTCCCAACTCCATGACACCTTATTTTTAACAACTCTTGACATGTTTGTGATCTACTTAACCTTGACTACCAACACATAATTTACTTGCTACCATTGGAGCCTTGTACTTCTTAAACCCTCATGGTTTTGAAGGAAAGATGATATTCTGTTTTGATTTCCTTATTTTCAATAAAGTTTGACATCATTTCTACGAACACTCAATCATGATCAATATCCAATCTATGTACCATGATGATCTACATCACTTGGTCTATCTACCCATGTGCCCCTTGAATCCAATTAAAGCCTCGGGTCACTTAATCTAGCATGATTAAGTGGGTATCATGATAATAAAACACTAGATCACATTCCTCCCTAAAACTTCAAAACTCCCAATTTAAATTCCTTTCAAATCTAATATGGTGATCCTGACTAAACTCCCACTCACCCTGATCATGCCCCATATCATCCACTATCACTCAACACTTGATCATATAAGTTTTGAGATGATTTTAAATGAACAGAAAAGCATCTATCCTTATGGCACTTTGCTAAAACCATCAAACCTTCCCTAATAAGATAAATCCAATTGCCATGTGTTGATAATCTAAAAGCTACTAAAGGGTGTTGTTTTCTTGCTCATTTGATTGTTGTATAGTACTGGTGCTTTATTTCCTTTTGTTGATTGGCGTGTCTTGCTTGTTTGCATGTGTGCTATGCGATCACGATAGTTGCGACTGTGACCACGTCAATAAAGAGGAGGAATAATTTTTATTACTAGATTTCTAAGAAGAAGCCCAGGGACATATTGCTGGTGACAGGAAAGCCCCCTACTTGCTCATAAGCCTTGCCCTATTATTTAATTTTTGCATGTTTTCTCTTACTTATTTATTCAAATGCATTGTTTTCACTACTTCTATATTATATATTGTATTGGTTTGGCTTCTCGAAACTTGTACAAATGGTACTATTAGGTACTACCCTTGGACACACCTATCTTTTCCCTCGTAGTATAGATGGTGGTTCACACCACATCCCCTTGGAAACCCTTTTTAGCCATCGCAAAACTATAGGTTGGGAAATAGGATTTTTTTTACAAAAAGGTTTTATGGTAAAACCTTGATAAGGATTGCTTACCAAAAGAGTTTGAGGAAAGAAAATGAGTCTTGTTTTGAAAAAGGGGTACTACCTGAAAGAGGAGAAAAATGTTTGTGAAAATACACCTGGTTCTATGTAGTTTGGCCGAACAACTAAATTGTGCAACCACATGACCCCTATATGGGAAGGGGCTTGACTCGAAGTTTGTTTACTCTAGTATAAGTTGTCTCACAACTACTACACGGGATTCCGGTCCTTGGCGGCCAGGTCTTCCCCGGCAAATGGTCCCTTGCTGAGGCATGGATCAGGGGAAGAAATGAATAGTCTACGGGCAGCCAGGTGTTACTATGAGACTCTCATTGAAAGCGCACACTTTGTGCGATTGTAAAACACGCTCTGATTGGTCCTCGGTACCCGAAATCCCAATCTTGAGGGGAACAACTCATAGGGTAGGCGCTTATACTAGAGTGGGCATTTCGAAGGTCTTGTTTGATTATTTGAACCCCGCATACTAATGTATGACGATCTGTGGTTGCTCACGGCGGATGTACCAAATCTTGTGGGTAAAAAGTGTACAACCTCTATAGAGTGTAAATCTATTCGAATAGCCATGTCTGCGGTCATGGACGGTTGGAAAAGTTGATGCATAGCGATGTTGGTTTTGATTTCAAAAAGGGATTTCGGAAAAGCAAAAAGGCTTTGGAAATGATTTGACCATGGAATGGTCGGAAAGGAAGTAAATAGGTTTGGTCGTGGAAATGAACGGAAGGAAGGAGAAATGGGTGACCCCATCCTAGTAGTTTTCAAAACAAATGGTTTCCAAATGATCTCGAAATATTTTACAGAAGTTTCTAACAAGGATATGGAGATGCCATATCTACAAGAGAAACTAATTTAGAAAAACCCTATTTGGAGCCATCCTAATACCACAACCATACTGCATATCTTTTTATTATTACTCTCTTAGGGTGGTTTGCAAGTACATTCAAACGTACTCACTGTCATTGTCTCTGGCTATTTACTTGGTCAGACTTTGAGAAGGATGAAACAGAAGAAGGAAAGAAGTTGATGATTATCCGAGCTAGGACGTTCTCCCAGTTAGTTGCTTGTAGGTTAAGGCATGACTTGGTCTCTACACTTTATGAACTTACACTTATGATGATTGAAGTAACCCGGATGAGCTCATGTAAGGTATAGCCATAATGGCATTATTTTAAGTGTTGCTCGTTATGTTTTGAATGTTGTAATGATACTTGTTGGCTATGTTCCATGAAAGACTGATAGGGGATCATGGCTATATGCATAAGAGGGATTATAGGATGGTTAATCCGGGGGGCACATACTTGGTATCAGAGCCATCCCGACTATAGGAAACCTTAGTTAGCATGGTCGTTAGATAGGGAAACAAATATTTTGGAAACACCGGCTTTCAAAAACTATTTTCTCAAAGATTTTCAGAAGATCCTACATATTATCTCCTCATACTTTATTTTATTTGAAAATGGTTTATTCTATATCTCTTCCATGTTTAAACCTACGGATTTACAACAAGTTCGACTAAGAAACCTATAAGGATGATGATCCTGAGATGAAGATAAATAGGTGCAAGCAAACCAAAGAACTACCAAGAGCAAACGGCACTACAAGATCGCCCTACCAACGGAATCCTCATGGCCAGAAGTACCGAGTGCCGCGAAGCAGAGAAGTCTCCAAATGCTACAACAAGGTCTTCCAAATGCAAGACATAAGTCAAGACTAATCATAACATCGGTACTTAGGTTCAATATCCCCAAGATAGGATCCCCACATATGGCGTGTAGTTCACTCCATGGTACCTATGGTACGTCGTGTTTGCTTGCCTATGTGCACATTGTGCTACTTGATGTGTGTTGTTTGTATTTATCTATTTGGGGAGAATATTGTGATCACTTCTCTCTATTCACTTTGTACGTGTGTTTCGGCCCTATAGGCCATAGTCAAAAATGTTGTTGTGGGATCGATACACCATCTATGAAATCTCTCTCTGATTCTATTACCTCCCCTCTATTATGGCACCCCTGTCAGTTGTCGCTAGCAAGACCCCAAGGTTCGACATCATCAAGTTAGAATAGCTTGAAGACTTCACCTTAGCAGGATGGAAAGATAAGTGTACATCGTCAAACTCGCTTATCAAGACTCGTCCTCCACTTCAATCCAATTTCACCTACTGACAGCAGCAAAGGTCTAGGTGCAAACTTTAAGTCCACGACCGGAGGATCAATACCATCAACAAGAAACAAAGACGCGAAGTGAGGACCTGACACCACTAAAATTTTGTATGTGAAGAGTTTCTGACAGTCCCAAGGGACTAACTACTTTATGCGTCCACCCTGACCAAACCAAAGGGAAGTTTCCCCAAAGAAAGCCAAAATCTCCATATCCTGGAGACAAGAAGATCTAAAGACAACGAGGCTATTTTTCAGCTGCCCCTATGCAATGCCATGGGATCAGGAGAATACGGTTCCTCTGAAGCTGGATGTCTCTAACTCGACTTCAAGCTATCAATAAGTGTAGTTAAACCTTTAATATGCTTAGAGCTAACTTCTTGAAGCTTCGTTAGAAAATCCCTCCAACAAGATGTTGGCGAATAGATGTGTCCAAAGACCTCGACTCAAGATGGAAGATCTGCAACATTCTTTAGCATCACGCCATCACTACAAGGTGGAACATTTACACCCTCAATGAACTTTAGTAAATCTCTAAGGTGGGAATATTGCATCTTCCCACTCAATTCAAGTTCTCCAATAGACTTTTGAGCCATCATTTGCCAAACTAACATAAGTTGGCAATGTCATCAAGAATGTACATCTACTCAACTCTGCATGTAACAAAGAAGGTTAGAAGAATGAATACCTGAAATAGACAAGACTTCCCTCCAATGTGTATAAAGCAACCTACATAGTCAATATTTCAGAATACTTCACAACACCATTCATTTAACCCTTCAACTAAAGTCCGACCAGGAGAACTATCGATTCGCTAACCAGCTCAAATTTAAACCATAGGAACCTCCATTAGTCAACTATTCCGATAGACTACCCATGAATAGAAGTAGTATATGATCTTCATAAGACGTAGCTTGCATGACGACATTTGAAGATTACAACTCCAAACGGAAAGCTGGCAATATTCTTCCAACCTCATCCTACGACTCCAAGGAGGAAGAGCCGTGTCATCTCAAGTTCCCTTAGTATAACCCTAAGGTGCAAATACTGCGTCTTTCCCACTAAAATATAGAAAACCTCCACCAAAAGTGACCTCAGATAATTTAACCCCTAGTTTCCTGTTAGGATGTGATAACCCTCTAAGGAAGAATCGTGGAACCTCTAGGAAACAACAACAAGGGGTAACTCTCTTCACAACAAAATGTCTTCGTCCAACATCAACTCTCAAGATATCTTGTTTTGAACGATAAAGAAGATCAACCTTTGCATCAATGTCTAGAGCTTACTCAACTGTACAAGCACCCATGAAGTTGGAACTTCAACTCTAATAGCACAACAATCACTCTCAAACAAATGAGGCTCAACTTAAGCCAGTCCCCTAGACCACCTAGCACTACCCTTTGGAATCTCAGCGCGAGATTCTTTTAAAGGGGGAAGGTCTGTAACACCCCACTTTTAGTAACCTTGGTTATGTGTCCAAAGTGCAAAAATTAGGGGGAACAAAACCTTTTTCTTGCTTAGTGTACAATAGTTGTGTGTTGATTGCTCTGCCTTTGTTTGTGCTTGTGTTGTGATCAAGATACTTTTCTATCCTCTCAAAGGTTTACAAAAGCTATTTAACAAAACATATGTTTTGGCTTACCTTATACATTCTCAAATGTTCTGACTTCTGAAACAAGAGCCAAGATGAATTTTTAAAAATAATTTTTTTCTTATCTTCTATTGACAAAATTATGGAGACCTATATAATATCCTCTCCTTATATTTTCAAGACAGAACTTCCAAATGACCTTACCTCTAGCCTTTACAAAACCCTTCATAAAACTTTTGACTTCCACTCTTGGTAGAAGTACCAAGGGACTCTTACCTTATTCAAAACTCCAACCCTTCAAATTACCTATTTATACCTCAAGCTAGGATTGATGGTGTCGTCTTGAGCTAGTTAAGATGAATTGCCTTGATCTGCTTATTAAGATGAATTTCCTTGATCTGCTATTTGACTTGCTTGATTAGGAACTAGTATGAGCTACCCTAGAAGCTAACCCTATAATTAAACCCCCTTAATCAACCATTCACCCTCTCCATCTCAAGAGGATGACTAGAAATGAATCCTTTCTCAAACCTTGAGTTAGAAAGATCCTCAACCCCTTCCCTACACTCTCTCATCTTAAATAACTCTTGTCAAGAAAAATAATGATAATAGTCACCTAATAATATCACATTATACTATCTGGAGTACCACAACATCCAAACCCTAGTAGGGAGGGCTACCTTCCTTTTTGTTTTATCACACCTTTGCAAATTCTAAGTTAACACCATTCCGTCAAATACTTAGGCAATGAGCTTACCTTATCCTATCCTTGTGACGTGCCTTACCATCACCACCACTTGATCTTGATCTAGGAACCCATTTACCTAGGTTCCAAGCTTATCCTAATCTCTAGTCACTACTTTGATCTTTTGTTGGCTATATCAGATTCAATATTGGGTCACATTCTTTTTATAGTCCCAAAGTAGTGGAGACCAGTTCAAGCCTTGGATCTCTTCTAAATAACCTACTCTTTAACAACATCCAATTTATGATGTGTTTGAAACCTTGCATCCCATCAAAACCCATCCTTCTTGTACCCTAATGAAAAACCCTAAACCAATCAAATTTTGACTAAGTCTGAAACTGTTATCAACATCCCATCTTTGAGTCCCTACATGTATTAATCCTTGTGCATTTTTGGAAATGCACTTGAACCATATTATAAACCATCATTAGTAATTAAAAATCCCACTCTTTCCATTGACCATATCATCCTTGGACCAACTTGTCCTTTATGGTTTTGTAGTCAAGAAAATAATCCGTTTCTGCCAACCTTACCAACATGCCTACTTTGGTAGAAGCTCCCAACTCCATGACAGCTTATTTTGAACAACTCTTGGCATGTTTGTGATATACTTAACCTTGACTACCAAAACATAATTCCCTTTCTACCATTGGAGCCTTGTACTTCTTAAACCCTCATGGTTTTGAAGGAAAGATGATATTCTATTTTGACATCCTTATTTTCAACAAAGTTTGGCATCATTTCTAGTAACACTCATTCATGATCAATATCCACTCTGTGTACCATGATAATCTACATCACTTGTTCTATTTACCCATGTGCCCCTTGAATCCAATTGAAGAGTCACTTAATCTAGCATGATTAAGTGGATATCATGATAATAAAACACTAGATCACATTCCTCCCTAAAACATCAGAACTACCAATTTGAATTCCTTTCAAATCTAATATGGTGATCCTCACTAAACTCCCACTCACCCTGATCATGACCCATATCATCCACTATCCCTCAACACTTGATCATATAAGTTCTGAGATGATTTTAAATCAATAAAAAAACATCAATCCTTATGGCACTTTGCTAAAACCATCAAACATTCCCCAATTAAATTTTAAAGACCACCACAACACCCCCTTACCTAGTTGGTCATGTGCACTATAAACACCTCTTCTCCTTGTCCTCTAGTGCCTGGACATGGGAAAGTGCCATTAGTGCATATCTTGTCATATGAATCTTTTTTTACCACAACAGCTGCAACACCGTCCTCTCGCTCTCTGGTCGAGATCTAGGATCCACACCCCCTATCTACCACCCTAGCCCCTGGCCTAGCTTTCCCTATCCCCCTCTCACTTCCCCTTTCTTTATTTCACGTGAGGTGAAAGAGGAGAGCACCTAGGGCTCTTGAGGAGGAGACACTACCCCTCCTTAGTACCCTGACCATACACCACTCTCTACACCGCCCCATTGACTAACCGTGGCCTTAGCCTAGCCCTAGCTCCTCTATGAGATTGGTTCACCATGAACCTCTCCCCCATCGTATAAAAGGGGATAAGGCCACCCCAGCGCCTCCCTCGACTCTCATTTCCCTCAACACCCTCACCTATCTTTGCTCGTCTGAGACCAGGAGCTCTCCCTCTCTAGACATCACGAGAGAAGAAGAACTCCTCTGTGTTGCGAGAAAGAAGGGCACAACCCGGTCGATTGTCTTCCTGTCCCACCTTCCCTTCTGATGCGTAGTGACCCTAGCCTTCTTACCTACCTAACCCTACCTTCCCCTTATCTCAATAAATACCACATGCGATGCCTTCGACGAGCTCTAAAAGCCACTGCTAGCGAGGATGCTCGCGTCACTAACCATACATCAAATCAGTCGCTGTTGCCCCTCTCCGTGGTCGCTGGCGTGCAGCACATCACCTAGCGGCCTACCCGACGCTTCCCGTTGCCCCGAGGTGAGCCATCGCCCTCCCCTAACCCTACTAGGATTCCTTCTCCCTCCGCTCGGTCGCGAGGCGGAAGACGAGCCCCAACCGTCGATTCTCAATTGATATGACGGCTGGTGACGTCTTGTAACCCTTTGGCGTCCCACCTCAGCTGACGGATGAGCCCCGCCCAGGCTGTTCGAATCCGCGTCCTCCTACGCACGGCAGCACCAGGGTGGGTCGGTTCTCCACAGCACGGCCCATCGCTGTTTAGATCCGTCTCTGTCTCTTTATTCTTTTCTTCTATGCCTTTTTCTAGATCTTTTAATACAACTATAGGGGTTAATTTAAAAATAATGGAAAATACCCTAAACCTTCCGGATCTGAATTTTACCATGTTCTGTAGTGTTTTCTCCAACATGCAGAAAAGTCACATGCCCAAATATTATCTGGAGCTTTTATAGTAATTAAAATGGTTAAATAGATCATTTTCACTAAACAAGTAACTCAAGTAGTTTGGTAAGTCCAATTGGGATGAAACACTTGGTACTGTAAGGTATCTGTGATTCCTTGCATGTCACGTAGGTCTCACTCCCAAAAGCTCTTTGGTTTACTATAGTAGAAATAACAAAAGTCTTTCAAATATTTCTTTGGGAAATTACTCAGGTCAAACTATAAAATATTTTGACTTGATTCGAACTCCCAGTACACATGCACCACCAGATCTACCAAATCCAGGGAGCTCTTAATTTATTGAGCCACTGGTGAATTATAGTGAATTAAACTCTTATGAATAGGGTTGTTTCACTAGATAAATCATTTCAGGAGTTCTGTACCTCTAACATTTATGAATCAAAATCCTACTATAAGGTATTTGAAATGCCTACCTTTTATCCTTGGTTTCATACCAAAAGAATCTGTAGATTTAATTTGGTGCAAGAGACAAATTCCTTGCCGAACTGACATTGGGATTTTTCAAGGGCATTCTGATAATTATTTTGAAGTGAAAACAACTCCCAGTGAATCAGTACTAAAATACCATCCTAACCCTAAAAGGAAATATTTATTTGATTTATGAATATTTTCTGGATAATTAATCACCAAAATAGGAGTTTATTCCACTAGAAAAATTATAACTAAATGAATAAAAATTATAACATGATGAAACACTTCTGGTGGTTTTGTTATGTCAATACCTACCTACTAATACCACATTTACATACTGGTAACATACATAACTTGGTCGTGGTATAAAACCCCTTGTTTGATTGGTGTTTAGCATTTAAATCATAAAAGAAGTTCTAAGAAGGCTAATAAGATAAATCCAATTGCCATGTGGTGATAATCTCAAAACCTACTAAAGGGTACTATTGTCTTGCTCATCTGATTTCTGTATAGTAATGGTGCTTGCTTTACTTGTGTTGATTGTCATATCTTGCTTGTTTGCATGTGTGCTCTGCGATGACGATAGTTGCGATTGTGACCACGTCAAGAAAGAGGAGGCATCATTTTTATTACTGGATTTCTAAGAAGAATTCTAGGGACATATTGCTGGTCACAGGCAAGCTCATAAGCCTTACCCGACTATTTACTTTATGCATGTTTTATCATACTTATTTATTCAAATGCATTGTTTTCACTACTTCTATTATTATATCTTGTATTGGTTTGGCTCCTCCAAACTCATACAAATGTACTATTAGGTACTACCCTTGGATACACCTATCTTTTCCCTTGTATTATAGATGGTGGTTCACACCACATCCCCTTGGAAACCCTTTTTAGCCATCACAAAACTCTAGGTTGGGAACCCGTATTTTTTTACAAAAAGGTTTTATGGTAAAACCTTGGTAAGGATTGCTTACCAAGAGAGTTTGAGGAAATAAAAATGAGTCTTGTTTTGAAAAGGTGGTACTACCTAAAAGAGGAGTGAAATGTTTGCAAAAACACACCTGGTTCTATGTAGTTTGCCCGAACAACTAAACCGTGTAACCACATTACCCCTATATGGGAAGGGGCTTGACTCGAAGTTTGTTTACTCTAGTATAAGTTGTCTCGCAACTACTATAGGGTATTCCGATCCTTGGAGGCTAGGTCTTCCCTAGAAAATGGTCCCTTGATGAGGTATGGATCAGGGGAAGAAACAAAATGTCTATAGGTAGCCAAGCGGTACTATGAGCCTCTCATTGAAAACGCACACTTTGTGTGAGTGTAAAACATGTTCTAGTTGGTCCTCGGTACCCGACGTCCCGGTATTGAGGAGACCAACTTATATGGTAGGATATTGTACTAGAGTGGGAATTCTGAAGGTCTTGTTTGATTATCCAAACCCCGCATACTGATGTGTGATGATCCATGGTTGCTCACGGAGGATTTATCAAATTTTGTGGGTAAAGTGTACAACCTCTATAGAGTGTAAATCTACTCGAATAGTTGTGTCCGCAGTCATGGACAGTTGGAATAGTTGTTGCATAGCGGTGTTGGTTTTGATTTCAAAAAGGGATTTCGGTAAAGCAAAAGGGCTTTGAATATGATTTGACCATGGAATAGTCGGAAAGGAAGGAAAGAGGTTTGGTCGTGGAATGACCGGAAGGAAGGAGAAATGGGTGACCCCATCCTAGTGGTTTCCAAAACAAATGCTTCTCAAATGATGAGAAAATATTTTATAGAAGTGTTTAACAAGGATATGGAGATGCCATATCAACAAGAGAAACTGATTTAGAAAAGAACCTGTTCGGAGCCATCCTAATACCACAACCATACTGCATATCTTGTTACTATTACTCTCTTAGGATGGTTTGCGAGTACATTCAAACATACTCACTGGCATTGTCTGTGGATATTTACTTGGTTAGACTTCGAGAAGGATGAAGCAGAAGAAGGAAAGACGTTGACGACTATGCGAGATAGGACATTTTCCCAGTCAGCTGCTTGTAGGTTAAGGTTTGACTTGGCTCTACGCTTGATGAAGTTACGCTGATGATGATTGAAGTAACCCGAATGGGCTCATGTAAGGTATAGCCATAATAAAATTATTGTAAGTCTTACTCTTTTCGGATGTTGTAATGATACTTATCAGTTATGTGTTATGACAGACTGATCATAGGTTCATGGCTATATGCATAACAGGGATTCTCGGATGGTTAATCCATGGGCCCCACAGACTGCAGCACCAGCCTCCACCATTGACATTGGTCCATAGGACAACCACCACTACCATGCGATTCCTCCAAATAAACACCACCAAATCGCCTCCCAAGCTATCCCATCAATACAATAGATCGGAGGTTACACTACATCAGTACTAAATACTGTGTGAAGATCTGAACCAAAACTAGGCTAAAGGGAGTAAAAATGGAGGCTGACCATTGGGTGAGAAGAATAAAAACGAGAGAGAGAGAGCAAAGTGCAGGAGTGGGGGCATCGGGTGTTGGCCGATATTTACCTGCCTCCTATCGTTGTCGCCCACGCAAAGTGGGCCACTCGGTGACAGCCACGCAAAGTGGCTATCTAAGACCGTGCACTATGTGTGCTTAAAGCGATTTAAAGGAGTCTATGGACCGGTTCACTACATAGTAGAGCATCGATGCTTGTTGTCAGACAAAAAAAAGCGACTCATGAAATTGGTTTGGCTCAAATCCTATCTAACCTGACACATGGAAGTAGAGGACCAACTGCAGGAGGAAACGGATAGAAAAAAGAGAGTATAGCAGGCCTCACGTTCCTGCCAAAAGGGATTCATCACATAGCAGAGAGTACTAGACGATTCCTAATTCTGATAACTTTTTCTTTGAAACGAACACATGTAGTACATGGTCTAACAACCAACCATTGCAGCCTGTCTGCCGGTGGGGTCTACCATCAATGGTTAGTCGGCGTGGCCCATGGGGAGTGGTCCAGTCGGTTTGGCCCATGCATACTATATGCTATATGTGAAAATTTTCAAAATTGCGCATTATTTTTTAAAATAAAAAATGTATTATTTCATAAAAATAGCTATAGACATATATGTCTAATTTTATTTGCAAAATATTAAAGTTCACATCAAACAATACATTCTTAGTCTGAGATGGTTGTATAATTTCTACCTCCGCTTGATGTGTTGTACTATTATCAGTCTGTAGTCTCGTATGGTGCCAACACGTGTCAAACTTTGGCTAGAGCCTATTTTACATGCTTTCTAGTATTGTTATTCTTGTCAAAGAAATAAATTATAAAATAAGTCTTGCTTAAGTACAACCCCTCTCCAAACTCAGTTTGGGCTTAGGGTAATTAGCCAATTAATTAATTAATTATGAGTCCTCCTAAGCCATGTCCAAAAAACCGGTATACCTAAGAATATTATAACGTATACCACGCATATAGAGTTGTAACGTCCTCTCTTACTGCACATGTTCTCGAACACCAGGAACCTCTCCCGCTGCAAACGCTTGTGGTCGTCGACCAGATGATCCCGCACCGAGGTTGACCGCTCCTTCTGTCTCCCCGTCACAGGCGGTGATCGCCCAAGCGCCGGACCGCGCCGCCACCCTATGCAGTTCTCATCATGACCATGGTGAAGCATATCTTCCACCACGTGCCTAAAATATTTAGACACCTTTAGCCCAATCTATGGTTCCATGATAAATCGCTAGCTCCAATCGATGAATGTTGTACAAGGTATATGAAAGAGAGGATTAAGTACAAGAAGATCAACGAGGTCATAAAATTTAGTCATCACCTTTGCGAAAAATGGGACGTACTAAGTGCCCTAAGTTGACGAAATGGAAGTTAATCAATATTACGTTGGCAACTCGTTATAATTCTCTACAAAAGAAATGCACATATACATGCGTGATATGGTTTGCGAGCAAACCACCGGCCGTATGTACCACCAATACATATATCGAGATCTTGATCATATGCGTGCATAGATATATTTCAGCTCGATCTACCACAACAAAAAATTAAGATGGTTCACATACCTAAGATTACGAGAATTAAATTGACACGTGCGGGTAGAGAGATACTTAATGCATCAATAATTATATTAGAAGCTAACTAAGCTAGCTATATGCATATGTGGAGGAGTGGAAAGCTAGCTTTTGGAGAGAATGGGAGGCTAATTAAATGGAAGAAGCTAGTACAAATATGAGAGAAGGAAAGTGAGGAGGAAGAAGAGAGGTAGATGGGGAGTAGAGATGAAAATAGTGGTTTATGACTAATTAGTGGCATGCAAATAACACGAAACTCCACTAACTAGTGGTGTGTGGTTTATTCGGCACGCCACTAGCAAGAAGGACCACGAAGGCATTGGGATCGTCTGTAGTGGTGGCGTGCATGTTTTTTTGACGCACCACTAACTAGTGATGTGTACTTTATTTGGTACATCACTAGTATTTTCTAACGGCTCGACTGGTGGGTTCCACTTACTGGTGGCGTGTCTTTTCTTGTCACGCTACTAATTAGTGGCATGTAGAGCGCTACCACGCCACTGATAAAACTAGTGGTGTGTTTTTTCCTCAGCACACCACCAGTAAAGTGTCACCTATGAGAAAATCTCTACTAGTGTACCTCCGTTTAGATCTATTCTAGTCGGGACTGTGGAAGCGCTGCCGGATCTTTATCGACACGTTCCCGTTTCGATCGTGTGTCAGATCACACTTCGACACGGTGTCGTTAACCTGTATATGTGTGGATAGTGGTGAAGGTGCTACACTTGGAGCACTTGATCGTGGGAGTTATCGGTGGGATAATACATATCCTCGTGACTTGATAAGTCTTTTTGCGGGGATCGATGCTCGTCTTTATTAACCCGGTCATCGAAAAACGTCCGCTAGTTCGATCTTCGAGGGTATGATCCGTTGCCTCTCTCCTTGAATTGGATCATGGTTATGTGCTAGAATTTTTTGTTTTGCGTTGCGTATTTCCCAATAAATTGTTCAACGGACTTTCTTCCACTGCAACATCGGTGAGATTACATCTAGATCAAATCTTTTATTTGGATCTCCACAAATAATCCTTCGAATATACGTGTAGGTTGAATTTTTTGTCTACTGTAATTCAAACATCATTTGTTTAAAAATTTAGAGTGAGCGTTTCCTGATGAAATTTCCAGATGATATTTTTAGTAAGCTCAGATTTGCCATGGGTAAAGTTGGTATGGCAAACATACTTTGAGCAAATTTTGCCCTCGGCTAGGTCCTTAGACTCCTCCTTTTGGTGGATAGATTGCATCAAGCTTTTGCCAAAATAGAAACCTTTGTTCACATGTCATTTGCATAGTGGCACATCGAGAAAATCTTTGGAAGGATAGTTGGCATGGTCATGGTCTGCAAATCCCTCTAACCCCATTTGGGATCATTAGACATGTCCTACAATTTACCTAGAGAGAAACAATCTTTACTTGATCTATTTCATATTCCCATATTAGAGGTTGCTTACGTGCAGTTGATAAGTTTTTCTCAATTACTAGCCTGTTGATAATGACAGTGATTTGTGGACGTACCCATGGGGCAATGATTTTCAATATCAAAAGCATATGCATTTTTCATGAACATTCAACATCCAAGTTCACTGCCTCCTACATTTGGTTGGCTATGAAAGTTGTCACTAGTAGAAAAGGGGCCTTTGGTCCAGCCCCCACAGCCATTCATCCCGGTTCGAATAACAAATCGGGACCAATGCTAGGCATCGGTCCCGGTTCATGCCGCTAGGACATCGGTCCAGGTTCATCTCGGGGTATTGGTACCGGTTCATGGTATGAACCGAGACCAATGGTCCGCGGAGCATTGGTCCCGGTTCATGCCACGAACCGGGACCAAAGGGTCCCTCTTTAGTCCCGGTTCGGGATATAAACCGGGATAATTTTTTTTCAGATGGTCGCCATTTGTGCATACGATGTCGAAAAAATTGTATAATATATCAAAATTATCGGCAAAAAATTACGATACCAATGACAACCGCCTTCAACCGTTTGCAAATTTTTTAGATTTTTGAAATTCCAAAAGAGTCAAAATTCAGATTTTTAATTTTATTAAATAAATTCAAAAAAAATAAAAAATGACATATTTGGATTCCTCACATTTTTCTGATAATAATGGACATACTATTTGTGGAATTTCGATTTATGGATTTAAAGATATGAATTATGCCATATTAAATGAATTAATGCAAAAATAATAATAAAACATATTTTATTTCTATATTTATTCAATATTAGTATTACTTAGTCATTTTTGTACATTAAAATCATGTTTGTAACTCAAATTATAAGAATGTGTGACTCACAAGATGAATGGATTAATATCATTAATAGCATAGTATAGACATAAGGTTACAAGTGGTACATAGGAAGGGGGATGAGAAGGAACCAAGATGTTAAGTGTGCTAGGGGTGGAGTAGTGTGAGGATGAGTGACCGATCGGAAAGTTTAACCAAAGATTGGAATTAGACCAAAAACTAAGTGTGATTGAGAGGCTTCGGGTGAGAGATTAACCAGTCCAAATATTCATAGATTCAAAAATTATTGGAAAAAATATTGAAAAAGTAAATTGCTTTTTGAAAAATAAATAGAAAAGACCTTCGGTCCTGGTTCATGCCACGAACCCGAACCAAAGGTCCTACTGCAAGCGCACGCGACGGCGGGCCACGTGGAGACCCATTGGTCTCAGCTCGTGCTAGAACCGGGACCCGCATTGGTCCCGAGTGATTGGTCCCGGTTCAAAAACCGGGATCAATGGCCCTTATGAACCGGGACCAAAGGGGGGCTTTTCTACTAGTGTGTGCTACCAACAAAAACACATAGTTCTTTCTTGTTCATTATCCAATATATAATACAAGGAATTTTTACAGAGGAAACAAGTTTTTCTTGAGGATTAAACTTATACTCCTTGAAAATACAATAATACCCGAGATAAGGGCACATTTGTTCTTTCTATGTCCTTTTGCACAAGCATGCTGAAAGTATATATGACCTTCTTCCATCGGTATCAATCATAGCGACACTCATGCATTCCATCTTTGGTCAGCAATGAAAGATACATGGCAGCTCCCCACTGTGACTGATTTGTGCTCTATTTCTGGTATGTGTATGAAAACAGTGATTCTTCATGCACAACTAACCATGATCGATGCCATACTCCTTACGGCATGGCGTGCTTGGTTTGCAGAGTCGTGTTTGGTTCACACATAATTGTGATTACTCGTCATAAAACCTCTATTGCTGATGGAGGGATCCAAGAGATTTCTCATTGGATACATGAAAACAATTAGGAACATCAAGGAGTTGTCTACTAAGGAAATGGTGAAAGGAAAACAGCTATTGTTGAATGTTCATGGGATCCAAAAACTAATCATGTGGAAGGACTACCTGATAAGAGGTGGTTAAACCATCAATGGGCTGGGTTAAGCTAAATTGCGACAGATCTTATCAAGTGGAAAATGGATCTACTTGTTATGGTATGATCTAGGGTTGAAAAAGGTAAGGAAACTTTCATCCGTTTCCGAAGAAAAAGGAAACGGAGAGCTAAAAGGGAAAAACGACATTTTGCGGAAAAAACAGAAACGGAATATTCTAAATGGAAATGGAAAAGGAAATGAGGGAGATATTTCCGGCGGAAACAAAAATGGTAAGGAAATTCTGGATATATAAATATGAAAACTTTCCAGAAATATAACTAGCATTTGCATCAGTGATTTCTCTTGCACTTGTCGGACCATAGAATATATGCAAGGTCTACATAATACATGCAACCGTCCCAAGCTACATACTAATCAAGTAGTGTCTTAAAGTTTACGTGGAACTATATATGTGAACTTATGTGCATGTCGAAGTGTTGAATTATGTGTGTTACTTTATGTTCAATTGTCGTTTGTCAAAGTTGTGAAATATTCTTTGACTATTATATGTTCTTTTTTTATACAGACCATGATATTATGCCACTATTATATTCCAATAAATGTCCATTTTCGTATCGTATCCGTCTCGTATCCTTTCTATATCTGTCTCCGATAATTTCTGATTCCGTGTTCGTTTCTGGAGTTTTTCGTTCTATTTCCGATTCCGGTGACACAAGAGGAAATGAAAATGATAACACATATTTCCGTCCTTTTTCATTCCGTTTTCAATCTTAGTATGATCATCACATATGAGGAAGGACACGTTCGATTAGAGTGTAAACATCTCTTTGAGTGTGCTGATGCTCTTGAAGCTAAAACTTTTTTTTTGATCTGTTGAAGCTAAAACTTCAGCATGCCTTGAGGGTTTATCGTTGCCGATTCAGTGTTGTGTGAGCCCAATCACAGTGGAGATGGACTAGTCATGCCTATTGGATGCTATTTAGGAAAAAGTCCCGAATAGCTCTCGTTGCTCACACACAGCATCTTCGAGATTAAATATTTAGTTAAAGTCGACATAACTTTTTCTTTTACAAAGGTGGTACGAATATAAAATATGTCTAGTCACTGGCTCACGAATTCCGCAAGGACAGAAGGTAGAACTGCAACTGGGATGGGGTCGGGACCTGAATGTCTGATTCAGGATCTCGCCCATGATCTATTTGTAATCACTATATTGACTAATGAAGTCCATATTTACCCCAAAAAGATCATAGTCACACACATATAGATTGTATTTCCAATATTTAGTAGAGACTCAACAATCACTTTTTCATGGAGCTTGTTATCCTGGGCGCTGGGGCTATAAAACTATTTGTGTATAACACTAGAACCATGCTACTCGGCAATCGTTCTACAGATGGAAAAATCTGGGGGACGTTTCGACCCACCCTGTTCTGACAACCACGCGAGAGTCCAACCGCGCATGCATGCGAGCGATTCATTTGGTGCAGACGAGCCATACATGTGTGATAATGCATGCACGTGGTGGCCCATGGACACTGGCGGAGCTATGTGAAGGCAAGACTGGGCCATGACCCGCCCAAACAAAGACAGGAAAAAACACTACTCCTATGCAACTACGTGGAAGGCCCACTCACGCACTAACCCAGCCCAGGCCAAACGACACGTACACGGGAGTTCTGATCCTGATTGAAGCTTCTAGTTCCTGTTCTGCTGCTCCTTGTCGTTGCTATGGACCATGGCGATTAGGGATTGTTACGGATGCTGCTGCGCCTCCACCGGCGATAGCAGGCGGACCACCGGAGCGAGTCGATCTGGCAGCGATTTCAGCAGGGCGCTCAGGAGACCGTCCCCAAAACCACCAACCAGTCTCCGGCGGCAGCGGACATATATTCTTGTCCGTCTTCACTGACTTTCCTGCCGCAAGCCTTTGTCTGTCTGTTTTCTGTACCGGACAGGTAATTTTGTTTTTCCAATCCAGTTCACTTCAACTCTTTGTCTGTACTCTGACATAATTTTCTCTCAGTACCAATTTCTCTGCTGTCTACGGAAACTAAAACTATCTGTTACGAAAATTAAATCCATTTCTGTTTACACTTTACAAATTGCAATTTAGGTACCATGGGCAAGGCCAATCAGAAAAGAATTGATTTGGTTTTCAAAAGAAAAAGAGATGATGCAGATGAAGTTGAAGAGGACCAATCAGTACCAACAGATCATCCGTTACCCTTGCTCGAATTAGAACAGCAGCCACCACAAAATTGAGATGAAGATCATTCAAATGAAGCTATTACATTTGTTTCAGCTACATGTCCTCCTATGAAGATGTCATTTATGATTTTAGTAGAAAAAAAATCGGAAGGCTGATTTGTAGTATGTAACTCTATGTCTCCATATTCTTTTGGTCAAACTGAATCTTGGTATGTATGCTTCATTTTGTTTTGGAGTGATTCGTCATATATGATGATCCACTAGACCAAATCTATCAAGTAATGCCAACGGCTCATTGAGTACTGAAGTATATTGCGCGGAATTACATTTGTTTGTGCTCTTGTATAACTTGGCCCGCCTAAGATTTTTTTTTAGCTCCGCCACTGCCCATGGACCAATTAAAGCATGTTTAGTTTTATAAACCCAAAATGATAAAATAGTTGATGTCTAGAATTAAATTCGAAAATATGAAATTTCAAAATATTTTGTAAGTAAAACCGTTTATCAGATTATGGTCTGTTTTCAACGTTGGTTTAGTCGCGACGAGATCTTCAAATATAGATCTCATGGTTATATGTTTCTGATTAAAAAATTCCGACAGAAAAGTTATCTATCGATAACAATGTTAGTTATCCGGGTTGTAATATGTAAGTTACTCACTCTATGAACGGGTGTGTGTGTGGAGACTCTTCGGCATGCATGCAGAAAAGAAAAAATGTTGATGTTACCGCATTAAATACAAACTCTAAAATTTAATTTTTTGTAGCCGACAATTTATCCTATGTTGGATTTATTTTCACTGTCGTTGTATTGGGAACGACAGTACCTAAGAAGGTTAGATAGAGGTGTGGGGACTAACAGGGAAGCTATCGACGGCGTCCGCATGCGGGATTGGATACAAGCAAGAGTAGCTGGACGCAGGAAGTATCCAGGTTCGGAGCCCTCGTTACGAGGTAAAACTCCTACTCCTGCCGATCTGACTATGAGGGATATACAAACTACAAGCGTCCCTCGAGCTGTATTCTCTAGCTAGTGTCTTAAATGCACTGAGACCAACCCTTTCTACTGAGGCCTTGCCTCTTCTTATATAGGCAGAGAGGCAACGGTCTCACTGGCCAGTCCGATTGACGGGCCCCACAGGCGGGTCCCAGCCGACTGGTCATCTATAGTATCCGGTACGACATGTCCCATCGGAGTACGAGCGGTATGGCTGTCGTAGGCATAGTGGACGCCGTGCGAGCCTGTCGTCACCATCGGGCCACTGTTCCCGCGTCATCTCCGCGGTATGGCCGAGTAGTTGCCAGTCTTGTCGTCGTACAGGGCGTACCGCGCACTGATCTGCACGTCGTCCTGTCTCCTTGATTGGTTCCGGCTATGTTGCCATAGCCGGCTGCTTCTTGCCGATCCGGCTACCATGCGATAGCTGGCCTGGCTTGCTTTGTCCGGCTGCATCTGGCCAGCCGGACGTGATCCGACTGCCCTGTTTTTTGTCCTGTTGGGGTATCTGGAGATCATCCCCCCGACACTAGCCCCCGAGCGCGTGTGGATTCCGCCCATAGGCAAAATGTGCGCGCGCTCCCTCTTGGTTTTGAATTTGTGACCGGCTATGCCTGACGGTTGCGCTATCCGTGACGTTAGTGCTAACGCCGGCCACGAGCTCACACGCCATCATTGCTCTGCGGCGGGCAGCGTAGCGTCCCATCGCACGTCGCCTCGGGAAACTGCTGCCTGGCGCTTCGATTCCCGCTCCAGGATCTTCTGCGCACCCCGCATCGGCACACGGGATCTGGGC
Organism: Avena sativa; assembly: GCA_916181665.1. Classification (NCBI taxonomy): domain Eukaryota; kingdom Viridiplantae; phylum Streptophyta; class Magnoliopsida; order Poales; family Poaceae; genus Avena; species Avena sativa. Next base: position 421,298,847 of record OV702287.1, on the reverse strand, counting down.
GGCGGTTGGGGTGAGGGTTGCCTGGATGGATGCCACGTGGCGCCGCAGACGGTTGCTCTTCCGGCCCTTTAAAGGGACGCCACGCGGGGAGGGGGGGGGGAGTTCCTTTCCTCCGCTCCCCTGCTTCCAGTTGCTCTCTCCCCTTCTGCACTCCTGCCCTCTGTGCCCTGCCTTCGCCGCTGATGTAGCCCGCTGCGTCGCCCCTTTGTCGTCGTTGGCGGCACGGGTCACCGCCAGTCGTCCACCGCCGCGCGCTCCCCTGAACCAGACATGGCTGCTGAACGCGGAGCCTGGTGCGGCTCCTCCGTCACGGAGGACCACATTCAGAAGTACCGCGACCCGCATCCTCCTGTCGGAGGAGGAAGTAGAGGTGCGGCTGGCGCCGGCGGGAAAGGTGTCACTGCACCCGACGGAGGGAGAGCGGGTAATCTTCCTCTCGCACCTGGCGCGCGGGTTCGCGCTGCCGGTGCACCCGTTGTTCCTCACGTTCCTTGCTTTCTTCGATCTCCGCCTCCACCATCTCGGCGCCAACGCAATTGGCACGTTGGCGCACTTCATGGCTTTCTGCGAGAGCTACCTCGGGATCCAGCCGGATCTCGGTCTCTTCTGCCGGCTCTTCCGAGTTCGGCCGCAGGTGCAGTTTACGAAGGGACCGTTAGTAATCTGTGGCGGTGCCTCCATCTACTCTCGCGCGCAGACCGGCTACCCGAAGTTCCGGTTGCATGACACGGTACGACTGTGGCAGCAGTCGTACTTCTACGTCAAGAATCGCACCAACGTGGACCGGATCAACCTCCGGCGTTCCGGGATGTCGAGTCCAGCCGGCAGCACTGGGAATTGAAGATTTATGGCGACAAGGCGGAGTCGGACGTGATGCTGCAGCGCATGCGCTCCCTCATCACCTGCTGGCTGACCGACCTGGTCATCACCCTCAGCTGGATGTCCCGGCTGATGATGCCGTTGCAGCAACGAGCACACAAGATGTGCTTCTACTCCGGCCGGCTGGACCTGACCCGGCTATCGTGCCGCGATCCTCGCTACCACAACTTGAAGGAGTGGGTGTGGACGATCACTAAGGAGCGGTTGCCAAAAGGCTGGACCTTCAGCCTGGCGCCCTACAACCGAGACAACCGCGCGCCCCGGGTAGGTCCTTTTAGCCGGAGTTTTCTTTCGTATCTCTTGCCCTTCTTTTTGTTTTATCTGACTAATCTCTTGTATTCGGCAGATCTTCCCTTGCATCCTTCGTGAGGAGGGTGAGGCCCCTCTCGAGACATTCACGCCTGACTTGCCCGCGCCGCGTGCTCGGCGGTCTGGCAAGGAGTCAGACGGGGATGGGGATGCCTTCCCCAGCCGGAACGACGAACCGGCCGCCGACCTCCACGTGGGGATTGACGAGGAGGAGGAGGCCGCACCGGCCTTCGATCCGACGCAGCACCCTGCGACGGACGGCGACTCCAGCCAGTCTGGCGCTGGCGGGAGCGGCTCCAGCCGTTCCAGCGCCAGCCGGCCTGCCGCGGATGAGCCGGCCCCTAAGAGGAGCCGGACCAGCGCTCTTCCGCCGAGTCGCCTTGGCCGGAAGAAGGGGCCGCCTTCGGTGGTGCAGGGGTGCGTCCTTCTTCCTTTTTCTTTTACCGTCTTCTGTTTCTTTCATTTTTTTCCTTTTTGCCTTTGGCTTATTTGCTTCTTTTTTCCTTCTTCTCTTCTTCTGTCTTCTTAGCACGCTGGTCTCCTTTGGAGCTGCGAGCCCGGCGTGAGCACCGACCGGGTCACCACCACGTAGGCCAACCACGTCTGCCAGCGCCCCTCCCTCCTCCGAGACACCGCCTCCACCGCTGCCTCGCACTGAACCGGCTGCCTCAGCCGAAGCGGAGGGTCCTCAGCCGGACATGGTGGCCCAGCCGGAAGCGGAGGGTCCTTAGCCGGGCGGCTCCTCTGCGGGCACGCGGGAGGCAGCAACCGGCAAGGAGCTCATGGTTGTCGGCAACGACAACTCCGAGGACGAGCCGGGAGAGGAGTGGAGGACAACGGTGGTTGCCGCGAAGGAGTCCTTGGCCGTCAACGCCATGGACGACGACGCCTCCTCCGCTGCCTTGCTGACAGATCTCGCCGCCACCCTCGAGTTGGCAGTGAAGGAGATCCGGCTGTTGGAGGCCGCAGCCAGCGAGAACCGGTCCTTGGAGCAGAAGCTTGCTGCCGCCAACGGAACCTCCCAGAGTAAGTTTTCCTCAGCCGGAATCGTCTTTTTTTGCTGATAGCCGGCTTTGTCGCAGCTATCCTCGTGTGCGCTCAGCACGAGATCGATCACTTGAAGAAAGCGAACGACCGGTTGAGAAAGTCTAACTCCACTCTGCGGCTGCAGAACAAGGATTGGCACGCGAAGGTAGACGGTCTGGAGGCCACCGTCAAGGAGCGTGACGCCTCGCTCGCCGGCCGGATCGAAGCGTTCAACCTTCTCGAGGCCCTGAACAAGGACCAAGAGAAGGAGATCAAGCGGTTGGTGATGAAGGAGAAGGCTCTGGTGGAAGAACTGATGCAAGTTGGCCACACGGCTAAGGGTAAGTTACCTTTTTCCGTCTCCCTTTCTTTTCGGATCCGGTAGCCGGATCTGACTATCTTTTTTCTGAGAGCGTTTTATCCCGGCATAGACCTGCTGGCGTACAACAGGCTGCAGGAGAACTGGCCAGGAGCGTAGCCGATAGCCCAGGAGCTCGTCGTCCTCCTTGGCGAGGAAGCTGCCAAGCTTCGTCAAGCGGCGCAGGACATCTTCTCGTTCCTATGGCCGGATGCTCCGGTTTTGGAGACGATGGCGCATCTAGCTGCGAAGGTGGGGGAGGTGCCGGCTGCGGGACTTGGCAACGCGAGCCGGAGCGGAGATGGCTCTGGCCCTCATGCTTTCCTAGTACAAGGACGCCCGCATCGAGAAGATCGACGGAGGCTTCCATGCCGGCGCTGACCTTGCCGCCATCTGCCAGGCTCATCTGGAGCTCCGGGGCTCCGCCATCAAGATCGCCGACTATGACTTTATCCGACTGACTTCGCCCGGCTATACGCCTTTAGCCAGGGGAACTGCACCTCTAGTGGGGGCATGCTAGCGCACCCACTGGGTGTAGCCCCCGAGATTCATAGTAGCTGGCGTAGCCAGGTGCTTCGAATCTTCCTTCTTTTCCCAAATCTTCTAACTTTATCCAACTAGACTCGTCTTAGTCGGTTGCTTTCGCTGGCTGAACACCTTTAGCCGGGGGAACTAACATTCCAGTGGGGCACGCGAGCACACCCACTGGGTGTAGCCCCCAAGATTCGGAGTAGCTGGCGTAGCCAGGTGCTTTAAATCTTCCTTGTCTTCTCTTGCTCCTACCCGTGACCTCACCTGGGCTCCGAACGCTCGGCTAAACGCCTTTAGCCGGTCGGGAACTACAAGATTCCACTGGGGGCGCGCGAGCGCACCCAGTGGGTGTAGCCCCCGAGATTCGGAGCGCTTGATGAAGGCAAGGACTTCGAATCTTCTTCTCTTTTCTTCCTGGATTCCGACTCAAGGTAGTCATACAAGAATATACATACACATACATTCTCACATGTTAATAGGTTAGTCTGCCAAATTGTAGCCAGAAGGCGTATTTGTTTTTTTTTGAAAACTAGCTTGCGCCTTTTTGGACACTTGGTCGTTTTCCCATGTGCTCTGCTGTTTTCGCTGTGTCCTTGCCGGGAAGCCGGGTTGCGGTCTGCAGCCAGGATCGAAGCGAGCTGATAGTACATCGCGCATGGTACTAACGGCTTAGTAACCGGATTGTCTTAAGCTAGTTGCAAGGCCAGGATGCTCGATCTGTCGCGTCTCCTCCCCATTTTTCATGTGGGATGCCTCGGTCTTTTTCTCTTGCTAGCCGAACAGCCGGGTTGCAGTCTGTAGCTGAGATGAAGAGTGGGCCTCTGACATCATCGCACACTACTCAGTCGGTTTGTTGACTTAGCAGGTCGGGCCAGCCACCAAGCCCCCGGGTAAGGGTTCCGGAGCCGGAAAATCGTAACCGAAAAATAGGTACCAACACATTTCTAGCAAGGAGCCCCCGAGCATCTCACAGGGGTCCGCATTTTCATTCATAGGGTTTGCGGGATACATACACTGTCTGGTGACTAGGTGTAAAATGGGCGTAGCAAGACCGCGTTCCAGGGACGCTCGGTCTCCTCGTCTGATTTGTCCATCTTGTTCTTGCGCGGCTTCTGTGTATCGATGAGGTAGTAGGAGTCATTGGGCAGGGCCCTGCTGATGATGAAGGTTCCCTCCCAAGGTGGCGATAGCTTGTGCATGCCCTTTGTGTCTTGTACCAGCCGGAGGACCAGGTCGCCCTCGCGAAACGTGACTGGGCGGATCCAGCCTGAATGGTAGCGGCATAGTCGTTGCTGGTACAGGGCCGACCTGGACAATGCCAACTCGCAGGCCTCCTCCAGGAAGTCCACACCGTCCTCCCGCGCCTCTTGGTTGGCCTTTTTGTCGTAAAGGAGCTTGCGCGGGGAGTCGAACTCGATATCCGTGGAGAGGACGGCTTCCGATCCGTAGACCAGGAAGAACGGGGTGTAGCTGGTTGATCTATTCGGCGTGGTGCGGAGGCTCCATAGCACAGCCGGAAGCTCCTCGATCCAGCATCCGGGTGACCTCTCCAATGGCTCGATGAGGCGCGGCTTGATGCCGGCTAGCACCAAGCCGTTTGCCCTTTCGACCTGCCCATTGGACTGCGGGTGTGCAACGGAGGCCAGGTCCAGCCGGATGCCCTTGTTGCTTGAGAATCGGGCGAAGGCCCCCTTGGTGAAGTTTGTGCCATTGCCGGTGATGATGCTATTGGGGTAGCCGAACCGGTTGATGATGTCGGTGAAGAAGGTAACGACTGTCGCCCTGTCCAGCTTCTGGATGGGCTTGGCCTTGATCCACTTTGTAAATTTGTCCACCGCCACCGGCAGATGGGTCATGCCCGCGCGTGCTCGCTTGAAAGGACCGACCATGTCGAGGCCCCAAACTGCGAAGGGCCATGTAATCGGTATGGTCTTGAGTACCTAAGTCGGCATGTGCCTGAGCTGCCCGAAGCGCTGGCACCCATTGCACGCATGGACCAGCTGTTCAACATCCTCAAGGGCGGTGGGACAATAGAAGTCATGGCGAAACGCCTTGGCAACTATCGCCCTTGACAAAGCGTGATGCCCGCACTCGCCCTGGTGAGTAGCCGGTAGCCCGTGTCCACATCGACACACCTTTCGAAGATGCCGGATACGCTGCGCTTGTACAGTTCATTGTTGATGATGGTGTACGTGTGCACGCGGCGCCGGACTTGCCTGGCCTCCACTTCGTCCTCTGGGAGCTCCCCGTTGGCGATGTAGTTCATGAAGGGTTGTGCCCAGGATGGCACTTCCCGGATGACGAGGATGCTCCCGCTCTCTGGTTGATGGTCATCAGGGTGTCGTCCGGATGAGGTACCCGGGACGGTAGCCCCCGAGCCGCTTGACAGGTCGGCAACCCTCGGGTCTTGCAAGCCGGAGGGTACTGATTTGCCGAAGTTGGTGCAAGCCTTCTTCTTTGGAGGTTCTGCCGGCCCCGCCTCCGTCACCCATCAACCGGAGTGCTCCCCGCCCATATGATGGAATCTGACTCAGGTGATGGGTTGATGGAGGGCTTGCGCAGGTGCTCTAAGGAGACCCCGGGTGGGATCGCCTGCCTGGTGGATCCGATTCGGGCGAGCGAATCGGCTACCTCGTTGTTGACGCGGGGGACATGATGGAACTCACATCCGTCGAAGAAGGCGGTGAGCTTCTGTATGTGGAACCGGTAGAGGGCCATGTTTGCATCTCACGTGTCCCATTCTCCGGATACTTGCTGCACCACCAGATCCGAATCGCCGAAGCAGAGGATCCGGTTGACACCAATCTCCTTGGCTAGCCGGAGTCCGTGCGCTAGTGCCTCGTATTTGGATACGTTGTTGGAGGCCTTGAAGTGGGTTTGCAGTACATACTCCAGCCGATCTCCCTTGGGTGAGGTGAGCACGATGCTAGCTCCCAAGCCCCCGAGCATCTTCGACCCGTGGAAGTGCATCTTCCAGTGGTCCGAATCCGGAACCGGTGGGAGATACTGGGTCTCGGCCCAGTCGACGAGGAAGTCCGCTAGCGCCTGCGACTTGATCATGAGCCAGGACTCGTACTGGATGGAGTAGGCTGCGATCTCGGTGGCCCACTTGGCGACTCGGCCAGTGGCGTCTGGGCGGCTGCATTCTCTCGATGGCCTCCAAGCAGGCTCCTGGGCGGCTGCATGCTCTTGATGGCCGCGATCTTCCCTTGATTTGCCTCGTTGCCTCGTTGTGATACGAGGAAAGCGAGTAGCTGACCGGATGGCACTCCAAAGATGCACTTCTCCGAGTTCAGCTTCATCTGGTACCGGTGGAGGTTGCCAAATGTCTCTCCTAGGTCTTCGAGGAGGGTGCGCTTCTCCTTGGTCTTGATGACCACATCGTCCACATAGGCATGCACATTTCGGCCTATCTACGAGTGCAAGCACTTCTGCATGCAGCACTGATAGGTAGCGCCTACATTCTTTAGACCGAAAGGCATGGTTACATAGCAGAAAGCCCCATAGGGGGTGATAAATGATGTCTTAATTTGATCAGCCGGGTTTAACCAGATCTGATTGTAACCGGAATAGCAATCTAAAACATACAACAAATCACAGCCGGCCATGGAATCGATGACTTGATCGATACGGGGCAAGGCGAAGGGGTCTTTCAGGCACACCTTGTTCAGGCTGGTGTAGTCGATACACATGCGCTAGGTCTTGTTCTTCTTTAGCACCAGGACTGGGTTCGCCAACCAGTCTGGGTGGTACACTTCCATGATGAACCCGGCTGCAAGGAGCCGGGTGATCTTGTCACCGATAATCTTTCTCTTCTCCTCCATGAACCGGTGCAAAGGTGGCTTAACCGGTTTGGCATCCGGCCGCACATGAACTGAGTGCTCAGCGAACTCCCTCGGTACACCTGACATGTCCCTGGGTGACCATGCAAAGATGTCCTGATTCTCACGGAGGAAGTCAATGAGCGCGCCTTCCTATTTGCTGTCCAAGTTGGCACCAATGGTGACAAACTTGGTCAGGTCGGAGGGGTCGAGCAGGATCCTCTTCGTCTCCTTTGCCGGTTGGAAGGCTCCTTCTCCAGCCGGTTTGCTGCTAGCCGGTATGTCCTGCTGGGCCATGGCCACATTACGCATGATTACACGCTTTTCCTGGGCTATGATGAGGGCCTCTACCAGTTTGGAACCGGTTGAGGCGCACTCCATCGACTGCCTGAAGTAGCCGGCGACGGTGATCACGCCGTTGGGTCCCGGCATCTTCGTCTTGAGGTATGCATAGTGGGGGATGGCCATGAACTTGGCGAGGGCGGGACGCCCGAGGAGAGCATGATAGGAGCTCGTCAGGTTTACCACCTCGAACCAGATCGGTTCGCGGCGGAAGTTCTCCTTGGTCCCGAAGATGACATCCAGCTAGATTTTACCCAGCGGGGCGCAATTTGGCCCTGGCAGCACGCCGTGGAATGTTGTGGTAGTCGGGTGCAGGTCGCATTCGCGAATGCCCAACTTTTCCAGCGAGGACCGGTAGAGGAGGTTGAGGTTGCTGCCTCCGTCGATGAGGACGCGCGAGAAACGGCAGGTACGCGCGTTGGAGACAATGAGAGGGTCGAGCACCATGGTGTAGCCCCCGAGAGTCGGCAGCTGCTACGGCTGGTCTTCACGGCTCTAGGTGATGGGGGTTTCTGACTAGTTCAGGTACTGGGGGACCTGAGAGACGATGGCATTGACCTCCTTGGAGCATCGCCTGCGGCTGTGCTTATCGTCCAGCTCCGTCTCAAAAATGTGGTAGGCGGCGTGCGGCTGGGGGTAGCCGTTGTTGTTGTTGTTGCCGCCGTTGCCGTCATTACCATCATTGCCGGCTCCCCTAGCCGGTGGTGGTGGTCCACTAGGAGGGGCGGGGGGAGACGTGGCTGGCCACCCTGGTCTTTTAGCTAGCGAGTCCAGCTGCAATTCCGGGTGGTATGCGTAGCCGGTTTGAAGGGACCGCTGTGCCACTTGCACGGGCCGTCAAACATCTGGTCGAAGGTGAGCCGTGGCTTCTGCTTTCTTGCATCGTTAGCCGGCGCGTCGGGCGCACCCTCCACAGCATTGACCTGCCGCGCGTGGTAGCGGGGCTTCTATTGTCCGGCTTGGCGGTCCCCATGGAACCGGTTGTCGTTGCCATGGCGTCTGGAGGATCCGGCTTCCCCAGCCGGATTGCTCGGACGGTCGCGAGCCGGCTCCGTAGGAGTCGGACGCCCGTCAGCATTTACTCGGAGGGGCTTCTTCATGGCGGCATCAGCCGTGGTGTACTGGTCCACAACCATCATGAGCTCCGCCATGGTTTTCGGCTCGTCACACAGTAGCCGGTGGCGAAGCATGGTGCCTTCTCGGCAACCCTCGATGAAGAAGCTGATGGCCTGGCTCTCCAGGATGCCCTCGCAAGTGTTGCACAACTCCGTACACTTGGCGGGGTACTCGCGGTCGGTCTCGCGGTCACCCTGGACGCACAAGTCCAGGTCGCATGGGCGTCCCAGACGCTTGTACGTGCCATTGAAGTTGCGGACGAACACCTTCTCGAAGTCCGGCCAGGCGTTGATGCTGTTGGGCGCAAGGCTGTTGAGCCACGTCCTTGCCGACCCGGTTAGCATAAGAGGGACGTAGCACGGCTGTGCGCTTGTTCCCATGGGCGATGCCGACTGCCGCAGCATAGTCGGTCAGCCAGTCTTCCGGCTTCATACTGCTGTCATACTTGGGGGTGTCCCTGGGCAGGGTGAACTTATCCGGAAACGGCTCGTTCTGGATGCGGGGTCCGAAACAAACCGGTCTGGTGGAGTCTTCTTCCTCCGTGACGCGCGCTTGAGTGAGGAGCTCGATGCGGTCAGGGGCATCCGGACGATCCGGGTTGGGCGCTCCCACCCGGCCCGAGAGACGGGAACCGGCGGATCTAGGTGCTCCGGTTGGTGGAGGGGGAGGCGATGGATTGCTATTCACCGTTTGCTCCTGGCGCGGCTGGCCCTTGTTGCCAGAGCTGCGCCGCCTGCTGCGGGCCTTAGCCGACTGAGGGGAGGATGCATGTTGGGTGTCGCGGGGCGCGCCCTTGCTGTTGACAGGCAGCTTGCTCCACCTGGAGTAGCTGGGGTCCTCCTGCATGTGCCGGTTGGCATCAGCCTGCTCATCCGCGATGCGGAGGAGATTCTGCACGCGAGCGTGCTGGCAGGCTTGCTCCTCGCCCTCCAGATTGGGCAGTTCTTTTGCCGCGGCTCGCGCCGCGCGCAGGTTCTTGATGGGCGTGTTGTAGGTGGGCCGGATGAGGGCGGGTGCAGGATCCGGCTCCCCATCCTTTTCCATCCTTCCGCCTAGCTCGCCGCCCCGGAGCCGCACCTGGCCGCGCTGGCTCAGCTCCACGGTAGCTGGAGTGAAGCCGTGCGCGCGGTCGTACTCGCGCCGGGTGATCTCGAGTTGCTTGTGGGTCACCGCCAGCTCCATGGCCTCCCGGAGGAGGATCTGTCTCTCCATGGCGAAGTTGGCTTCCGCTTCCTTCGAATTATCCCCGAGGTTAACCGGCGTTAGGAGCCGATCAATGGCCTCCTCCACCGGATTCCGAGGCTGCGGATGCACGGAAGTTCCACCCTCGTCTGTGCCTCGCTCCCGCGGTTGGCGGGGGTGAGAGATGGAGCCGGCCATCATGACCTCCACGCCGCAGGAAGCGACGGAGGCGCTACCGCCCGGATGCGGTAGCTCCGCGACAGAGACGATCTCCCTAGGGAAACGCTCCGGAACGGTGGCGACGTAGACGGGGAGGTCGCCGAAGAGCAGGATGGAGCCATTCGCCGAGAAGGAGGTTCCGGCGAAGCAGGAAGCATTGTCGATGACGCAGTCGAACTTGCCGAGCGTGAGCACCAGGCCGGAGGCCACGCGCTCACCGGCTGAGGTACGGGATCCCGTGCGGAACGTGACTCCGGTCGAAGCCATACGCTCCACGGTAGGCGCCAACTATCGTTGTATTGGGAACGACAGTACCTAAGAAGGTTAGATAGAGGTGTGGGGACTAGCAGGGAAGATATCGACGGCATCCGCAGGCGGGATTGGATACACGCAAGCGTAGATGGACGCAGGAAGTACCCAGGTTCAGAGCCCTCGTGACGAGGTAAAACTCCTACTCCTGCTGATCTGACTATGAGGGATATACGAACTACAAGCGCTCCTCGAGCTGTATTCTCTAGCTAGTGTCTTAAATGCACTGAGACCAACCCTTTCTACCGAGGCCTTGCCTCTCCTTATATAGGCAGAGAGGCAACGGTCTCACTGGCCAGTCCGACTGGCGAGCCCCATAGGCGCGTCCTAGCCGACTGGTCATCTACAGTATCCGGTACGACATGTCCCATCGGAGTACGAGCGGTATGGCTATCGTAGGCACAGTGGACGCTGTGCGAGCCTGTCGTTAGCATCGGGCCACTGTTCCCGCGTCATCCCAGCAAAGTCTTCAGTATGGCCGAGTAATTGCCAGTCTTGCCGTCGTACAGGGCATACCGCGCACTGATTCGCATGTCGTCCTGTCTCCTTGATTGGTTCTGGCTACGTTGCCGTAGCCGGCTGCTTCTTGCCGATCCGGCTACCATGCGATAGCCGGCCTAGCTTGCTTTGTCCGGCTGCATCTGGCCAGCCGGACGCGATCCGACTGCCATGTTTCTTGTCCGGTTGGGGTATCTGGGGATCATCCCCCGACATTCACCATTGGAATATTCACGATGAGATCTTTAAAATTAGATCACATGCTGATCTGTAACACCTGGTTATCCGGACTTAAGTATGTAAGTTACATACTATATGAACGATTAATTTACGCTTAAAACTATACCATACTTTTGGTAGTTATTTTCGCTTTATCCGGGTTTAGAAGTTAAACTGGTTTAATAAGTGAGTTATCACCTTAGGATTGCGATTTTATTGTGGACAAGGGATATCTATACACTAAAAACATGGCACAACTTTATAATTACTAGGGTGATAAGCATATCAATTTCATGGCGACAAACAGACCACAAAACAAATGCGTAACTCCATAGGTATTAGGTTGTAACTATAAACAAAAGGGCAGGGTAATTATGTTGACTTTCCTTATGATAACTATACTCTGGACAGCTGGATAACTCTACAAGTAATGGATGGATAACTATTGAAAGAGGGCGTGGTAACTACATCAATTTGGTGATGATAGCTCTATCATAAACTAATTGGTAACTTCATAAGTAATGTCTAGATATCATGGTAACTAAATCTGAAGCGATCTAACTCGTTATTGATTGGATCCTGTGTTTATTGTGCTAGTCCCTTGGATCGATTAGCTAGCACACACAGTTTCGATGAATAAAAGAGTATAAATGCGTCACATTATTATAACAATTGACCCAAGAATATAAATATTACAAAGTTGTATAGCTCACAGCTAGCTCAAATAATGTAGTTAAACAAATAAACAATAGATAAAAACTTCATCACATCACAGGTAACACGCTAAGTGGAGATTCGTAACCTAAACTAAAACCTTAAAACCTTACTCGTCGTCGAGTAACCTACAACATGAAAAGTTGCAGCCACGAATGATCAATATAATTGAATTGTATTGGCGAGATGTCACTGTTATGTGGACACAATTGGCAACCTAACATATATATGCACACTTTGGCTAGTGGAGTTCAGGCTATTTGCATAAAGCAGCATTTTCTCTTACCTTTCCAAATAGAGTTTTAGTTCATCAAAATAACTAAGAACATCTCGAGTCACTCGAGAGACAGTAATATAAACTATGGACACATTGAGTCACTCAAGTGCTCCTATAACCCATTACACCCATCAAGTTTGATTAGAGAAATTAGAATGAATGAGACTTTTCAATTGTGTCAAGAGAAGTTACTCATAATTGTTCATTACCGGGGACATGGCTAAGTACTTATTTCTTAAACCATGACGAGACCTTTGGGAAACAGAATCATGAGCCTAGCCCTGGACCGTACCATCCTACACACCTACATATGCTAGTCACGGTAGGACATGATCCCATAACTTACATAGTCAAGTCAGAGCCCATATGACATGTGGCTGTCCATGGAAGTAACTAATCATGACCGTCTATTATCTCTTTGAAGCCTAGGTGGCAATCCCCACCATAAATCTACACTCGATGACCGAATCAATGCCATTCCACCATGGTGATTCATTCATTAATTAGTTTTCATTTCAGCAAAACAAAACCTTCTCATACGCATATGTATCATGGAAAGCAATCTACAATAGGATGGCCATCAAGGAATCAATTGGGGGACATATGACAATTATATTGGATACTCACACCATAACATAGTATATAAAATAAAAAAATTCCAATACATGCAAAGCTACTGAAATCTAAATGCATAATAAAACAATAGGAGATTTATGATAGTGACACTTGCCTTTAGTCGATGTTGTCATTCACACACTAGTTGCAATCACAATAATCGCACTCCAGGAAATCTATCGCAGAAAAGAATAATTGCAATCAACATACAACAGCACAACACAACAATACAAGTATGCATGCATGCTAGAAAAGAGAAACAAGTTAAAGATCTTCATAAACATTTTCTATTATACAAATAGGATTTTAATAGGTATTATTGGAAACTGAATGCATTCAGTATTAAATAGTTTCAAAAAATATGAGAACCTTGCCACTTTATAGACAAAGTTCATAGCTTTCATTTGCCACTAGTTTCACCTTAAAATGATTTATAGAATAAAAGTTATAGCCAAAATACTCAAATAGAAGATTTAATCATATATGATTATTTCATACTATAACAAAATCAACTAATAGTGCAGTGGCATAGATTACAATTTTATGAATCCATAGACACCAAATTTTCCAAATTTGGAGTTGTAGATATTTTCCTATGAATTAATTACCCATAAATGGATTTACATAAACTAGAAAATAATCATTTGGCAAAGTGACAATTTTATTCCAGAAACAAATTTTACACATTATTATGAACCCATGGATATCTTATTTGTATATTTTGAGCTATGTTCAATTTTATATGAATTTTACAGGTTTAATAGAATATTTGCCTATTTTCTTATTTTGTGGAAAATGAGGAGAATATTCCCTGACGTATTCTGCTAACGCTGCAGCTGACTCGACGCCACATGGCGTGTTGTGACTGGCTAGTACCGCTTCGAGCATGAATTCTAATCTGGGCCATCCAGATCTCATCGGATGACTAAGAACCGTAGGATCCAGGTGCTCACGTCGATGATAGGAGGTGGCGATGGCTCGGGGACGGTGGTAGGCGGCGCCTTGGCGGTCGCCGGCACTAGGGAATGGAAGGACGTGAAGCAGACCATGGTGACGAGAGGTCTGGTGCCTTCGGCTTCAAACTGGTCTTCCTGTAACGATGACAGGGCAAGGATGGAGGCGGCAGGTGACGGTGCGGCTCTAGGCGCCGTGGTGCTCCTGGGAAGGAGAGGAAGAGGTCAGGGCAAGGCGGCGAAGCACAGAGAAGATAAATGGAAGAAAATAAAGGGCACGGAATGTCGGGGTCATCGAGTTTGAGCTAATACTAGAAGCTCTCGAGGCAGCGGCGTGAGCTCTAGCGAGGTCACAGGAAGGCAGCTAGGGTTTCCAAAATGCGAAAAAAAATCACGAGGAGATGCAGCGGTTCTTATGGGGGTGGATACCTGTGGAGGAGAGGAGGGGGTCGAACGGATTTTGTGGATTCGGTGGGGATCATGATCGGATCAAATATACTGTTGTTAATTCCGTCTCTGGAGCGAGGTGGAGGATACAGGGTGGGACCCTATGTCAGTGAAAGCGGCGGGCACGCGGGCTGGGGACTCCGGCTGGCTGGGTCGGCCATGGGCCGTTAGCGGGTCGCAAGATGCTGCTGCTATGCTGCGCTAAGCGCGAGCGAAGGAGAGGATGGAAGGGGCCAGGTGGGTGGTAGGTAGATGACGAGCCGGCTGGGCTGGTTCGGTTGGCTGGCTCGGCCGACTGTTTCTGCCTTCAATTTTATTTTAAATTCATAGGATCAACTTAGGATCCTTGTTGCAACATTTTCACTAGTTTTAAAACAATGGTTTTATAAATTATTTTATATTCCTCTTAGAAATATTTTGGCAATTTCCATATAGCACTTTGAACTAGGGTTTTGAATTAGATTTTTTTTGAAAACTCTGCAAAGGATGCAATGCAATGCACAGATGCATTCCATATGTCAATCACTGAAACACAAATCATTTTATACCTTTTTGCCAAATAGGGATACTTAGGCATTATTAAAAGGATATACGGTTTATGCAATTGGCCTTGTATGGCTACTATGCAATATTTATAAATATCTTAGGATTTTATTTTTTTGACAATCAATTCACTCAATCCCAGCACAAATTTCCAGAACATATCACATACCTAAAATGTTTAATTATAGAACATGGATACTGCATATTAATATTCAATTCCAAATTAAGAAGTCATATTATCTTCTCTCTTATGAAACTAGCGTTGAAAATCATTTGAAAGATTCCACAAATCCAAGAAATTAATTTAAAGTCAAAAGGAACATATTGAAATAGCAATCCACCATAATTTTTGGAAAGTCATTTTATTCCCTCTATTTAATCATTTAAGCATGGTTGGGTATCTAAAGAATCCAATGATTGAAAAGAAATGCATTCAAGTTGGATAGTCATGTTAATCCTCTCATACAAAATGGTTTTAAACCATGGTTGAGATAAATTCAACAAGTTCTAAAAGTTTCTTTTCACTCATAAATTTCAACAAAGTCAAACAAATTCGACCAACCTATTTTATTTATTTCACATTCCAAAATTGGGAAATTTTTGGGATGCGATAGACTACCACCCTTATTTTTTTTACTATATTACAACTTGAGGATTCAGTTGTTTCATATTAATTCTCCCTTAGACATTTATTGGCATAATGTACCATGCATATTCTAAACTTCGGGATTTGCAGATTCTGGGAAAACAATACTTGAATTAGCAAAGCACTCATGGTGGTCAACTAGGAAATGTTTACTTCACAATACCCATTCAACGAGCTTCAGGGTTCATCCTTGCCGTACATTCCTACGGTTAGCAACGAATGCTTTTGTAAAGGTGCAAGAAAGATCATACAATTCTAAGATCTAGGGTTAACACCGACTCTCTACTAAGGTTAAAAAGGCAATGAAGATTCACAAAGCCAACAATACAAGAGCCAATAATAAGAGTATTCACTACGAGAGTCAATCCATCCCGCACTCAAACTATTACTTTTCATGAGGATAGGAATCACGTTTTTCTATCACTCGGGCATCCTCACATTTCTTGCAAATAGTTTCCATGGGCACAAACCAAGGCTCAGTGCATACACCCATGTATTCAATCAACAAGGCTAGTACAAAAGGTAAATTATCGATACTTCAACACCTTCGGGTTGTGTAATCTACTACATTACATCACTTGCAACACTTCAAACTTCCATATCCTTTTGTTGCATTAGACGAACTATTCACATTCTTTGGGGCATCATCTTCCAAATATTTTCACTAACTCATTCTCCATATATTCAACACACCGTTTTAGCTCCAAAGGTTTAATATAGATTAGAATAGATTCTAGAGAAAAGAAACTACCAAGAAAATAATCCTACCCATGAAAACAAGCTCATGCAGCAACAATCATACAAACATTCAACCATAAGCGATGAACACACAAGCAAACACTTGCATAACATTGTTACAGGGGTTTAAACTTAATGATATAAATCCATAAAATACTTTAAAAACGTTGGAAACAGTACTAAGGTAAAACAGAGCAACATAGAAGAAATAAACAAAAACTGTTCAAAATTGTACAACAGGCTTCACAATTTTTTCTGATAGACTCAAACTCGTCAAGAATTTTATCCAAATTTTTTTCAGGTAGTACACATAATTACGCTCCATATACTAAACTATGAGCTCAATCAGAGTTACTAGTAATAAATGAAAAATCATGCGGTGAAACGTGTTAGGCAGAAAACTACAACTAAACAACTCGCGGATTTAAACTTTCCATCATTCATGCACTGCAAAACTTCTCGAAAATCCTAGAACCTTAAAGTTTCGAAAACAACAGATACAAAATAAGGTCTCACAAAATATAGTTCAATACAAATAAGCACACAACTAATATTTTCATACAACATAAGTTGGTAAGACCAATATGCTAAAACGATAGCGATGATGTCCTAAAAAGATAAATATGGTGGTCTAGATCTAACTAAACGGGATGAGATATTGATTTGTGTTTCCTTATTTATTCTTTTACTTGTAGGACAAATCTCATATAGGGATTTTCTTTAGAGCAAACTTCTAATAATATATTACAATTCTTATAGTCTTCAGGATAGATCATCTCTTCAACTAGTCAAATGGATGGACATCTATAGGTTTTGAACAAGAAGAGGTCTTGGAAAAGATAGACAAGGATTACAAGAACTCTAATAAGTGGAAAATATAATAGTTCTCCTAATAGAGGTCTTTTATTACTAATCCATTTCCAAGGTCATGAACTTATAGTCAACGCAAAGCTTTGATACCATCTGAAGCGATCCAACCCGTTATAGATTGCGTTTACCGTGCTAGTCCCTTTTATCGATTAGCTAGCACGCACAGTTTTGATGAATAAAATAGTATCAATGCGTCGTATTATTACAATGATTGATCCAAGAATATAAATATTACAAAGTTGCATAGCTGACAGCTAGATCAGATAACATAGTTCAACAAATAAACAATAGATAAAAGCACCATCGCACGACAAGCAACACGCTGAGTGGAGATTCGCAACATAAACGAAGACCTTACTCGTCGTCGAGTAACATGAAACTTGAAAAGTTGCACCACGAATGGTCAATACAATTGAATTGTATTGGCAAGATGTCACTGTTATGTGGACACAATTGGCAACATAACATATATATGCACATTTTGGCTAGTGGAGTTCAGGCTATTTCATAAAGCAACATTTTCTCCTACCTTTCCAAATAGAGTTTTAGTTCATCAAGATAACTAAGAGCATCTCGAGGAACTCGAGAGCTCCTAATATAAACTATGGACACATTGAGTCACTCAAGTTCTCCTATAACCCATTAAGTTCACCCATCAAGCTTTATTAGTGAAATTGGAATGAATGAGACTTTTCAACTGCGTCAAGATAAGTTAATCATAATTGTCCATCATCGGGGACACATCTAAGTACTTAGTTCTTAAATCATCTACAGAGGTTAGTATACTTTACCCACAAGACCTAATCAACCCCTTTTGAGAGAAGACCAGGACGAGACCTTTGGGAAACAGAATCATGCGCCTAGCCCTGGACCGTACCATCCTACACACCTACATCTTCCAGTCACGGTAGGACATGATCCCATAACTTACATAGTTAAGTCAGAGCCCATATGACATGTGGCTGTACATGGAAGTTACTAATCATGACCGTCTATTATCTCTTTGAAGCCTGGGTGGCAATCCCCACCATCAATCCACACTCGATGATCCAATCAATGCCATTCTACCCAGGTGATTCAGTGATTAAGTGTTTTCATTTCAGCAAAACATAACCTTCTCATACACATATGTATCATGGAAACTACCCATTCATCTAATACTATTGCTAAGCAATATACAATACGATGCCTATCAAGGAATAAACTGGGGGACCTATGACAATTCTATTGGATATTCACACTAAAGTATATCATATAAAATAAAACATTTCCAATACATGCACTACAAGGAATCTGGCTATATATGACCCTCTATTTTCATCACATAATTTTCACAATAGTCCGTTTATTACGATTCTATGATGATTTTGAGATCGTCGGAAGCTGAGTGTCGCAAATGAACTATCACGACAATTTTTGCGAAATCATCATAACCGTCTATGACGATATTGGATCGTCATAACCGTTATGACGATCCAATATCATCATGGGCCATCTAGCCAAGCCAGGTCAGATCCTACATGGCTGATCTAACATGGCAAAATTGTGACGAAATGAGATCGTCGTAATGTGAATTCATCCCAATCCATTGCAGTGTTCTATATGGGCTGAGCCCAACAAATGAGCCTTTTATTAAATGACCCTTGGCCTTTTTTGTGCCCTTTTTATTTTATGCCTAGGCAATTGTATAATCCATTGCAATATTGGGCTTTGGCCTTTTTCCGTTTATTTAATTTTTAGGCTTCATCCTTTCCACTGATCAAATGTCTTTTTTGGGCTGTTCTGGCCTATTTAAGAGCCCATGTACAATACATTTCAATGGTACAACAGTACAGCAGGCAAGAAGGCGGAATAATGTAAAGCAACAAAGCATTTCGCTGGTGCATCTAAACATTTAACCATGATACATTGCAAATGTATCTATTATTTTTGATGTTCCATGCTTGGTTTTATCTACTTTCTTGTGTTTTGTCCACACTTTGGAGTACTTTTCATATGATTTCTTGGACTAACCTATTAACAAAGAGCCACAGTGCCAGCTGCCTGTTTTCTACTATTTTTGGTTCCAGGAAAGTCAGAAAATGAATATTCTTGAAATTCGATGGGACAAAAGCCAAAGTTGTTATTTTACCGGAAGGCATCTGGAGCCAGAATACGAGACGGAGAGGAGCCAGGGGGCCGCCACACCACTTGGCCGCGCGGGCCAGGCCTAGCCGCGCCAGGGGGTGGTGTGGCCAGCCTAGGCACCCCCTCGGCCTCTCCTTCCGCCTATAAGATGCCCTCGGGACCAAAACCCTAAGTACCCGATCAAAAATCCACGAAAGAGTCTGTAGCCGCCATCATCTCCATCCCTAGATCGGGAGGGATCTGAAGCTTTTCCCGGCACCCTACCGGAGAGGGGAATTCACCCTAGAGGCCTTCTTCATCATCATGCAAGCCTCCGGTGTGATGCGTGAGTAGTTCATCTCTGGACTACCTGTCCATGTAGTAGCTAGATGGATGGTTCTCCTCCTTTGTGCTTTCATGTCTAGATCTTGTGAGCTCTGTTCATGATCAAGATCATCTATTTGTAATTCTGCATGTTGTGTTTGCGGGGATCCGATGGATATTGAGATGCTATTTCAGATTGATTATTGATTCTATCATGTCTTTGTTATTTGTGATCTTGCATGCTTTCCGTTGTTAGTAGCTATCTTGGCCAAGTAGATGCTAGCAACTCCAAGAGTTAGTATTTATGCTCGATAGTGGGTTCATGCCTTTGGTAATCTGGGGAAGTGATAGAAATCTCTAAGGTACTAGATGTGGTGTTGCTACTAGGGAGAAAACAACAATCCTTTGTTCATAGAACAATCGTATTGTTTACTTTACACGCAATTCGTAAAGCAATAATCTGTTGCTTGCATATTAATACTGGAGGGGGTTCGGATGATAACCCGAAGGTGGATTATTAGTCATAGATGCAGTTGGATGGCGGTCTATGTATAATGTTGTAATGCCCAATCAAGTCTCAAAGGAGTCAAGATGATTAGTATATGCTTGTAAGCTTTCTCGATGTTTGTCAATTGCCCCGCTATAATTTGTTCACCCAGCATGTTATCTATCTTAAGGAGAGCCACCTCTAGTGAACTATGGATCCTAGTCCTTTCTTTTACTATCAATCTACAAACTGTTTACTACTTTATGGTTACTTTCTGCAAACTATTACTTCCTTCCATTCGATACGTTTAATTAGTTGTTTTCAGCAAAACCGCTGAGATTGACAACCTCATCGTAAGTTGGGGTCAAAGTTCTGTGGTTGTGTTGTGCAGGTCTCCACGTTGCTACTAGCACCGGTAGTGCGCCCTGCCAAGGCTCAGCTAGCAACACCTTTGGGGTGTTTCCTTGCTCCTACTGGTTTGATAACCTTGGTTTCATAACTGAGGGAAACTTACTTCTGTGCTCATCATACCTTCTTCTTGGGGTTCCCCAACGAGCTCATCAATCACGAGCCATCAAACCAAACATACGTCTCATCTATTGATAATCAACATAGTTAATAAGGATTTGAAAGACCAATCACACACATCAGACATAGAAAGCAGAATAGACAAGGTTACCTGGCCATGCTGTCAGCCCCCCGATACCAGGGGTGTTGTTACTGCTCCTCCATGCTACGAACCACCACTGTCGGCCGTTGCTGCTCCTCCATGCTGCCAGCCACCGATGTCGGGCGCTGCTCCTTTTATATGTTCGGTTCTAGCACAAAAAGACATGACAATTAATAAAATTGGTAAAACAGATTCTTAATAAGCATAAAAATAGATACTAGTTACTTTACAAGTATTGATTTGTAAAAGAACAAGCACTACTCAATATCTGATTTTATTGTGCGTAATAGAATGATGGAATGGAACTACCACAATCCCTATTCATGCAAAAAGAGTACAATAAATTCTCAGATGATATGAGTAAGGTACATTCACACAGCAACACAAGCTCAAAATTAACAAAGATGATCATCATGGGTACAAGCAAAGCAATTTACCATCAGATATGAATAACTGATGCACTCGTACTTGCACAAATCCTTGCACAAATCGAGTCATTAACAAAAGCATACATTTCAGATCCTTGCACAAATCGAGTCATTAACAATAGCAATAAGCATACATTTCAGATCCTTTCACAACACAGTTAACATATTGCTCTATATATGACCAGGAGCATACTAACCTGTAGAGACCTCAAACCACTAAATGAAGAGAACACAACTTCACATGTCTTCCCAGTCCATGCCGACCAACCACAGGTACAACTCCGTGGCTTGGAGTGCATGCAGCAGAACCTGAGAAACCAAATTTGATCTTAGATATGGAAGGACCTGGGATACCAAATTGATCTCAAAAATAAAGGCATGAGAATGCTTCTATTTGATAGTAGTAGTTTCTATTTAAGCTATGTACATTTTTGCCTAGGAGAGTACTTTCTATTAGATAGCAATAGTTTCTATTTAAAACAAATATTTGTGTCATAAGGCATAAGCTAGAGTACTTTATCTGGTTGAACCTACTGACCTAGTTAAGATCAGTACAAGCTATGATTCATAGTGAGGAAAATATGGAACCAACAAATTGCAGATCGGTTTGGTTCTCCATGTGATACGTTTATTCCTGAAAACCAGTTGCTACTCTAGTCTTCGACGGAGTAAAGAAACATGGAATAAACAAAACGCAACTTACCTAACAAAGATAATTATCTCTTGAAAATCCATCCTATGTCCATCTACCGGCCAGTAGCTATGGCGCTGCTGTGGAGAAGAACAAAAATATCAAGGATAAACAACTAGTTGTAGTAAAACTAGTTGCACAAGTAATACACAATGAATTTAGAACATTAGTAGATTTAGTAAACTAGCTTACCACATAATTTCACAAGATTTAATTGCCATAGAACTATAAAATGCAGCACGACTTATGAAATTTAGAAACCAAGCTTGATAAACTGCAGTGTATAGATACAGTTAAGCAAGTACATACACACACTTCAGTTACTTTGAGCACCCACTAACATCTGAAGCAAGAAGACACAAATAATTTCCAGAACTATCAATTTGATCGCCCAAATACTAACACCCTAATTGACTTCTAGAACTATCAAACCCTAAGCCTAATCAAGAACAAAACTATCTCTTCCAACAAAACAAATAAAAAACACTCTATGCCATCTAATTAACTAGCCCCCAATATGTACATGTTCAACAAATTCATGACTTGACATTTAATTAGTAGATGAGTACATGCATAATAAGTCCCTAGTATAGCTACCTACAACTTCCACAATAACCTAACAAGGTTTCTTCTATGTACAATGGGGACAAAGAGATGGCCCTACGAACATAAACACCAACCATGCTTCAGGATCGATGGTGAGCAAGATGAAGGAGTACAGAGCAGTAGTGGTAGTACATGATTAGGTCTGAGGAGAGGAGGGTGGTGGTGATGGAGCACATCCTGAGAGCATTGAGGAACACGATGCCATCATGCCTGCGGTACTGCTTGTAGGTTTGGTAGAGGCGCTTGATGTCCTGGTCGTGCTCGCCGGTGACCATGCAATGGAAGGCCTTGTAGTGCTTGAGGAAGTAGTGGAGGACCTCCGCCTCGTTGCTCTGTAGGTCAGCAGGCGGCCCCAGGAAGCAGGAGAGGTAGGCGATGGTGTCAACTCATAGGCCCTGCTCCATGAGCCACGATAGGCATATTGTGCTCATGAATGAGCCCATCTCATTGAGCAGCCTACAGTGCAGGTGCAGTGCATGGAGTCAGTGTAGAATCCGATGGTGTGGATTGCAAGAATGGTAGGAAGCTAAGGGCATGCGTACATACCCTCGAAAGGTTTCGCTGATGCCGTTGAGCAAGAGGTAGGAGACGAGTCGCCGGTGATGGAAACGCCACACGCACCCGTAGTCCATGGGGCCAATGATCTCGCCACGCCTACCCACAAGTCGCATGGCAATGGTGCCGGTGCTGCTCGCGACGTCATCCTCCATGGACATGGGAGGAGGAGATGTCCACTGACGCCCGTTCGGTGCTCTGTATCTTACTTCACCGTTGGTGGGGTGGGGTGGGATGGTGTGGAGAACAAAGTGGGGTGGCGTTGGATCTTGGGGCGATATCGGACTACAACAGAGGTGTGGATCTGTATCGGGAGGATCAGGGTGGATGCGGCGGCGGGGCAGAGAGCTAGGGAGGGTGATGACCCACAAGTATAAGGGGTGTATCACAGTATTTTCGATAAGTAAGAGTGTCGAACCCAATGAGGAGCAGAAGGTGCTGGCTAGTGGCTTGGAGCAGGAATTCTCTGTAAATACTTAGCAAACAGATTTTTAGGGGTTTTTGATAATGCAAGTAAATAAAGTACGAGTAAGTAAAAGACAATAAGAATAAATGCAGCAAGTGTCCCAATCCTTTCTTTAGCAAATGACAAGCCGGTTGTATTACTTAAGATGACCAAACATTCTCGAGGACACATGGGAATACCGTCAAGTGCTTTCGCTTCATATAGTTGATTAATCTCATTTAGTTTGCTAACTGTTGTGTGGGTGAACCTGTGCTAATGTACCGACCTTCCTAGGACTAATACATACTTGTGATTATACCCCTTGCAAGCATCCGCAAGTACAAGAAAGTAATTAAGGTAGAAACCTAACCACAGCTTCAAACTCTAAGACCCTGACGTCCCTTGTGCAATGGTTTCCTAAAGGGGGTTCAGGTTTCTGTCACTCCGGCAACCCCTACAATTAGTAGCCAAATACACAATGCATTCCCCTAGTCCCATATAGGTGAAGTGTCATGTAGTCGACGTTCACATGACACCACTAGAAGAAGTACACCACAACTTAAATATCAAACTATTGAATCTTTCTCAACACAATTCCACTACTAACAACATGACTTCTCCCATGTCCTCAAGAACAAAACGAACTACTCACAAGACATCATAAGGATCATGATCAGAGATGGAATAATAATGTGTAACAATCTGAACATAAACGATAATTCAACGGTTCACTCAATAGCATCAACTACAAAGAGTAATCAACACCGAGAAAGTTTCCCCTAAGAACTATGCAAGATTCAACCCAATTGTTATAGCGGTATGGAGATGGTGAAGATGGTGCTGGTGGAGATGATGGTGGTGATGACGATGATGATCCCGATGAAGTCGGTGGTGTTGATGGCGATGATCTTCCCTCTCCGGGAAGGAATTCCACCGACAAAATTCTGTCTGCCGGAGAGATCTTTCTCTCTCAGTGTTTTCCGCCCCACAGAGGCGGCGGAATCTTTTTGTGGTTTCTCTCCGAGTCTTAGGGTTTCGGAAGGATAGTATACGCCAGAGGGGAGAGCTAGGGGTGGACCAGGGCGTCCACACCACCTGGTGGCGCGGCCTAGGCTGGCCCGCGCCAGGGGTGGTGTGGCCCCCCTGTGGCCCATCTCAGAATCCCTTCTGGCTTCCTTCGTCTTCTAGAAAAATACGATTTTCCATGTATTTTCCCGGATTTTCTGATCTTCGCGAATTTTGCCTCCAATCAGCGCCTTTTCCATCAGAATCCTGACTGTAGCGGTCCATGCTCCAAAAGTCATCAACCATGCAAAAACAGATGAAATAACATAAGTATCATCTCTTAATATGAAATATATCAATGAATAACAGTAAATTATGATATAGAATAGTGATGCAAAATGGACGTATCAACTCCCCCAAGCTTAGACTTTGTTTATCCCCAAGCGAAACTGAGCTCAATTAACACGACCTCAGGTTTATGGAGTGAAGAGTCGATAAAAGAGTACGGACAAGAAGCATCACATTCATCAATACATAAGTCATAGTAGAAGACAACTCACTATTATATAACTTAACTTGCAATAAGTAAAGGAAACACAATAAAGATGCATAAAGTAAATCATAATTGGTAATGGCAAACTTAGCTCTTGGTCGAAGAATTTGCTGGAGTTCACAAATAACTGATTTTCAATGATAGCTTTTAAAGTAGTAGACACTAAGATAAGAGCAAAGTGTAAAACAAGGAACATAAGAAACATGATTGAATAAATCATCATATGAATGAATGAAACACAACAACTCAAAATACTTGCTGAGGTAGAAGGGAATAGGTTTACTGACTCAAATAAAAAGTAAAAGATAGGCCCTTCGCAGAGGGAAGCAGGGATTTCAAGTTTCATAAAGACCTTCCAAAAATTATGGTACTTATTAGCTTTCAGCTCTCATTGCCCCTATCATAGGCATCTTTAGGTGATTAAGGTTAAAGTGACACAACTAAGAGGATATGCTTGACAAGTTATAAGTTGAAATATCATGCCCCTCACTTACGAGTACCGAACCTCATGCTACTCAACTTCAGTCACAAGTAAGCTCTTGTCATTGTAAATACATATGTATCATAGAGAACCGCCAACGGGGTACCCCTTGCACATGACATGAGCTATCCCATAATCCAAATGACAAGGCAAGCAGACAATGAGCATCTCAACGATCCTTTTATTTGCTATTTGCATAGGTTTTTATTGAGGATGCTTCATAGAGTGCTCATTATGGCTATGCTGCAAGTTTCCACCATGATTAGGCATGGCTTAGGCTAGCGGCCCAGGCGTTTCTCTAACACACATATAAATTCCATGATCTTACAGGTTCCCCTTTTATTTCACACCACCGAGATCCATAAGCAAAAGAATCATGATATCAATGAGGTACAAAGTAGCAGTGCAATGTTGAAAGCGTTCCCCATGATACATGGTTCTACTAACTTCAACTTATAAAGTGCAAGCATATACGCAACAAAGATGGACACAATGGT
The DNA here is from genome assembly GCA_916181665.1 of Avena sativa. NCBI lineage: Eukaryota > Viridiplantae > Streptophyta > Magnoliopsida > Poales > Poaceae > Avena > Avena sativa. The sequence goes on along the minus strand of OV702287.1, from coordinate 421,273,387 downwards.
TCAAGTTTATTAATTGCAAGAAAGTAAAGTGTGCCATCAAGTTCGTGAGAGCTTTAATTACTAATTTTCTCATAACAAGTTTAATTTGGAAGGTAGATAAAAACAAGAATTTACTTGGAATAGCAATAGTGCTGATAGGTAGGTATGGTGGACACAAATGGCATAGGTTTTGGTTTAAGGATTGGATGCACGAGAAGCATTCCCTCTCAGTACAGGTTTTTGGCTAGCAAGGCTGGGTAGCAAGCATAAGAGTTGAAGGAAACAAACAAACATACCCGAATAAGAAAACAGAAACCGAGGAAACCACAAGAGTGAAGACTAGTAGAGTCTCGTCTTTTGTCATTCTTTGCTCAAGTGATAAAAACAAACATGCAATCTTCCTTGGAAGCACAAAAGATCTTAACTAGAGAATACTAAACTTATGAGCAAATCAAGAAAGAAAGATGATGAAATTATATTTCTTAGAGTACTTTTTTTCTTTTCATTCAACTCTCAAAAATAGTGTTGCTACTGACCGAGCCAGGTTTGCGAAAACCAACTAAATTAACTCAATGATCCCAAAGTGATACCAATACTAACAACAAGATCAATCATATAACCACAAATTGAAAACTAATATAAGATATGCAAAAGAGTAAATGATAGAACTTCTCATTAATATTCCATAACGGCAACTCACACCAAGGGATACATATCTAACGAGAGAGGGGACACTTCCATAATGCAAACCATCCTACATGATAACTTCTCTATTCATGATATGACTCGACTAAAAAGGTAAAAAGATAGAAGATAGTGATGTGATACCACGACACTCCCCCAAGCTTGGAACAAACCAAGGGGATGCCAAACCTGATGACGAATTACTCCTCCGGTGGTGGTGGTATTCTCTCGGTTGGCGTGAGGAAATCTTCTAGCATCTTGCGAAGCCTGTTATTCTCCTCTTGAAGCATATCCACCTTCCTCCTCAAGACTCGGCACTTGTCGCAGAACTCATCAGTGACTCGTAGAGCTTCCACTGCTGCAGGGCAAGAACTGAGATCTAGAATTGGAGGTATCATCCCCTTCATGCCTGCTGTCATGTCCTTTACTTCCTCCCTGCCGTTTTGATCCATGTCTTCGTGCCTAGTTGCGATCCTTTCTTCTTCCACCCATCCTATGAAGGTCTTCTGCTCAAGATTGCGATGGAGCTCGCAATGGTGTCGCAACTCATAATCCTTTGAAGATGAACCCCTGGAAAACATCTGAACAAAACAGACCAAAATAAAAACACGATGAGAACAAGATATATGAACCTCGGTGGATCCGGGGATTATATATTACGAAGTTTCACAACAAAAGGAAGGTACTGGGAGAAAACGGGTCGGAGACGGAGTTCGAGGTGGCCACACCAACTGGTGGCGCGGCTAGGGGCGGTCCTGCGCCACAGGGTGGTGTGAGCCACCCTGGCTCTGTTTCCATCCCTCTTTCGCTTTGTAGCTTTCCTTGTTGGATAAAAACTGCAAAAATATAATAGGACAGATCTTTCACGAAACTTTTCTTACCAGAACTGTTACCTATTTGAAAACGGACTCTGCAGGTCTCTGAATTTGTTATTTAGTGGATTCTTCTGGAGTCACCACTTGAATAACATCAATATCTTCATCTTCATACACTTATTGCTTGAGTCATGAAACCTTTCACTTCCTTATTACACCATTATCTCCACTAACCTGGAAATTTCTTTCACACAAAACTTCACACAGTTCTCATTAGCAACATTAGTATAAGTGAAGTGATAAAACCTTTTGAGTACAATTTCAACTGAAAAACATCAAAACATAAGCTACTGCAGCAACTCCTTCCGAAAACCCAAAAAGAATTCAAAAAGAAAATCGATTATAGAAGCAAATGCAAGAGTGGCAAAATCTGTCAAAACAGACCAACAAGTAAAGATCAATTTTTTCGAAAATCTTCTGTTGATCAAATCAAAAAGTGCATAGCTAACGAAAGTTTAATAACACCCTGGGGCAGAAGCACAAAAAATTACAGATCAATTCAACATACAGAGATCTCTCACGAATATTTATGGTGAATCACAAAAATCTGTTTCGGGACAGCAACTTCCCCAAATCTTACTTTTCTCTCATTAGAGGTTGATCTTGACACAAAAACCAAAAAAAAGGATAGTGAGAGGTTATTACCGAGGTAATAATTTCCAAGACTCAAATAAATAAAAACAAACTAAAAGCAAAAATAAACTGGGTTGTCTCCCAAAAAGCTCTTTCTTTATAGCCATTAAGATGGGCATGATAATTTTGATGATGCTCACATAAGAATATGAATTGAAGTGAAAGAGAGCATTAAGAAGCAAAAATATACATGTTTAAGTCTAACCCACTTCCTATGCAAGGGAATTTTGTAAACAAACAAGTTCTTGAAACCAGAGGCTACTAGCATAGGAAGGCAAAAGAAGTGCAACATAAAAACTTTCAGCATAAAACGAGGAAAACTTGATATTATTGAGATGCATAAGAACAGTCTTCCCTCTTTCATAATAACTTTTAGTATCATATATAAACTTAACAATGTAACTATCACAAGAAACATTGTAGCAATGATCACTTATCCTAACAGAAAACATAGGGACACTAGCTCTCATAACACTACTTTGTGAAACAATATTAGGGATATCCTTACAGAGGATAGTGTGTCCATCTTCTTCATATTTAGTGACAAAATCTTTCACATTTGCTATTATAGGTTCATCATCAATTTGTTTATCAGGTTCAACAGCTTTACTTGTACTTTCATTAACCATACTAGCTACCATAGAATGTTTCTTTATCTTAACTGGGAAAGGCATTTTCTCAATGTAAGGTTTAGGTAAAACATGATTAGCAGTATAGACTTCAGTATTTCTTGCAGGAACACACTTAGCAACATGTTTATATGGTTCATGATAGTTATTACACTTCTTTTTAGGAACTTCAATATAGGAAGCAAAAGCTTTAAAATAAGTTGCAATAGCTTGAGAGTCTAGACCATAAGCATTTTTAATATTTTGAAAGTCATCAGTTCCCATAAAAGATTCAATGCATTCATAATAATAATTTATACCTGACTTTCTTCCTTTGTCATTCTCCCATGCTTCAGCATTATCTTGAATACGGTCCAGAAGATCCCATTTAGCTTCTTCTTCCATGCGAGTGAATGATCCAGCACATGAAGCATCCAATAAATCCTTATCATGAAGAGAAAGCCTTGCATAAAAGTTATTGATAATAATATTGTTGGGGAGCTATTGAATTGGACATTTGAGCATTAGTAACTTCAATCTCCCCCAAGCTTGAGCGGTACTCTCTCCATCAAGTGGCCACAAGTTGTATATTTGATTATGATCTTTATGAATCTCACTAGGAGGATAAAATTTTAAATAAAAGAGAGGTACTATTTCCTCCCATTCAAGAGCTTGACCATTCTTCAACAGCTTATACCATTCTTCAGCTCTTCCTTTTAGTGATAATGAGAATAACTTTTTCTTGACTTGGTCTGTAGTAATACCTACACACTTGAACAACCCGCATAATTCGTGTATAAAGAGCAAATGATCATAGGGATGGACAGTTCCATCTCCAACATAATAGTTATCCATAACACGATCAATAATTCTTGTAGGTATTTTAAAAGTATCATTCTCAGCAGGTGGTGGTTCATCTACTACCTTAGCAGTGGTAGTAGCATTACGGAATAAGAAACTCAGCGAATTATGCATAATGAAAATAAAGCAACTAACAGAAGTAAACAATACTCACAGTAGAGGTTTCCTTTACCAGTTCCACTCTCCAATAGCGCTTCACTCCCCGGCAACGGCGCCAGAAAATAGTCTTGATGACCCACAAGTATAGGGGGTGTATCGCAGTATTTTCAATAAGTAAGAGTGTCGAACCTAATGAGGAGCAGAAGGTGCTGGCTAGTGGCTTGGAGTAGGAATTCTCTGTAAATACTTAACAAACAGATTTTTAGGGGTTTTTGATAATGCAAGTAAATAAAGTACGAGTAAATAAAAGACAATAAGAATAAATGCAACAAGTGGCCCAATCCTTTCTTTAGCACAGGAAAAGCCGGTTGTATTACTTAAGATGACCAAACGTTCTCGAGGACACATGGGAATACCGTCAAGTGCTTTCGCTTCATATAGTTGATTAATCTTATTTAGTTTGCTAAGTGTTATGTGGGTGAACCTGTGCTAATGTACCGACCTTCCTAGGACTAATACATACTTGTGATTATACCCCTTGCAAGCATGCGCAAGTACAAGAAAGTAATTAAGGTAGAAACCTAACCACATCTTGAAACTCTAAGACCCTGACGTCCCTTGTGCAATGGTTTCCTAACGGGGGTTCAGGTTTCTGTCACTCCGGCAACCCCTACAATTAGTAGCCAAATACACAATACATTCCCCTAGGCCCATATAGGTGAAGTGTAATGTAGTCCACGTTCACATGACACCACTAGAAGAAGTACACCACAACTTAAATATCAAACTATTGAATCTTTTTCAACACAATTCCACTACTAACAACATGACTTCTCCCATGTCCTCAAGAACAAAACGAACTACTCACAAGAGATCATAAGGATCATGATCAGAGATGGAATAATGATGTGTAACAATCTGAACATAAACGATAATTCAACGGTTCACTCAATAGCATCAACTACAAAGAGTAATCAACACCGAGAAAGTTTCCCCTAAGAACTATGGAAGATTCAACCCAATTGTTACAGAGGTATGGCGATGGTGATGATGGTGCTGGTGGAGATGATGGTGGTGGTGATGATGATGATCCCGATGAAGTCCAGCTTGATGGTGGTGTTGATGGCGATGATCTCCCCTATCCGGGAAGGAATTCCCCCGACAGAATTCTGTCTGCCGGAGAGATCTTTCTCTCTCGGTATTTTCTTCCCCGTAGAAGCGGCGGAATCTTTCTGTGGTCGCTTGCCGAGTCTTAGGGTTCTAGGATGATAATATACGCTAGAGGGGAGAGCCAGGGTGGACCAGGGCAGCCACACCACCTGGTGGCGCGGCCTAGGCTGGCCCGCGCTAGGGGGTGGTGTGGGCCCCCTGTGGCCCATCTCAGCCTACCCTTCTGGCTTCCTTTGTCTTCTGGAAAAATAGGGTTTTCCATATATTTTCCCGTATTTTCTAATATTCGAAAATTTTGCCTCCAAACAACACCTTTTCCATCAGAATCCTGACTACAACTGTCCATGCTCCAAAAGTCATCAACCATGCAAAAACAGATGAAATAACATAAGTATCATCTCTTAATAAGAAATATATCAATGAATAACAGTAAATTATGATATAGAATAGTGATGCAAAATGGACGTATCAGAGGGTCGGTCGGCGGCGGGGAGGGTGGATGCAGGAGAAGTGCGGGTGGCGGCGCAAGGATGGAGAGGATGCACTACAAGAAAAGTTTCCTTCTGCAATGACTTGGCCTGACGGTCGTCGTAGAAGGCGCGTCTTCCGTGACAAAATTCTCGGCTCGGACGTGGCCGATGGAATTTTTTCCCGGTTTTGTGGCCCTCTACTATGACGGATCCGCTAAAAACATGGAGGAAGCTTGGCCAGCGCATAGCAGAAGCAAGATTTTTGTTTCCTCGCGCGATGTTGACTCGCCGAAGTCTTTTGAGGCGTGTGGGTCCCGGACGTCAGTGTCTTCAGCGGACCATACTTTTCGGTTGTGCCTCCCTGATTTGAACTCAATAACGTTGCTCGATGCGTCTACCGTTTAGTTAGGCTGCTAGGTCCCACATGTCATCCTCTCCTTAGAAGGATCGTCTGTATGATGGAATTTTTTCCTTCACTCGCGTTATCCTGTTGCAAAGTTGATAGCGCTGCTCGATGCATCTATTGTTTAATCAACCTCCTGGGACCCACATGTCATCCTCTCATTAGAAGAAACGTCTGTATAATAGAATTTTTCCCCTTGGCTATTGCCTCCCTGATTTCAACTTGATAACGTTGCTCGATCTATCTGCCGTCTAGTCCCGCTGCTGGGTCCTCCATGTCAGTCTCACATTATAAGAATCATGTGTATGATGGAATTTTGTTCTTCGCTCACGCTACCCTGTTCCAAAATTGATAGCGCTGCTCGATGCATCTACCGTTTAATCAAACTCCTGGACCCCACATGTCATCCTCTCATGAGAAGAAATTTGTGTATAATAGAATTTTTTCCCTCGGTCGCGCCTCCGTGTTTCGAACTTGATAGCATTGCTTGTTGCATCTACCGTTTAATCATGATGTAGGGCCCCACATGTTGTCCACTCATTAGAAGAAACGCGTGTATGATGGATTTTTTTCTCTCGGTCGCGCCTCCGTGTTTTGAACTTGATAGCGTTGTTCGATGCATTAGTCGTTTTTCTAGGCTGCTGGGTCCCCCATGTGAGCCTCTCATTAGAAGAAAGATGTGCATGCTGGACTTTTTCCTCGCTCGCGCCTCCCTATTTCGAACTTGGCAACGTCGCTCGAGGTAGAACCTATATAAGGTTGTGCTACTAGGTCGCACATGCCGGTCTCTCTGTAAATCAAACCTGTGTATGATGGATTTTTTTTCGGCCGTGTCCGCTGTTTTGACCTTGGCAATGTTGCTCGATGTGGCAGCCATGTATGGTCTTGCAGCTGAGGCCCCCATGTCAGCCTCTCTGGTATGTTCTGGCTTGTGGGTCCTAGTTGCAGCCTCGTATGTTCTAGTAGGTGGGTCCCTGATGCTAGCCTCTCTATACAAGTATTTAACTTTTTTTTCAAACCCGACCATTAAACTCGAGGGATGCTGCATGCTGGTAGGTCCGCAATGTCGGCCTCTCCATAAAGCAATATTGCTATAATAAAAAATTTAAACCCAAGATAATTTTATGTCAAGCACAGAGAATCGAACTCAAGACTTAAAAACACATATAAACCATGTGCGTTCCACTACGACAAACAAATAAGATGAACATTCTCATTAAAAAGCTTTATAGTACATATAACTTATATATTAGCCTTCTTAAAAAGATTTTATGTGTCTATGGTATCCCTCTTATTAAAATAAAAGGTAAGTGATCGTGGCATCTCAATTTATTAAATGCCAGATAGTGGAGTAGTTTCATAAAAACATGGGTAGGCGGGTTTTTTGTTTTTGTTTTAAAGGGCAATTCCAAAAACGTTGAATTAAACATTTTGGGCTATTCTACATCAAATATACTCAATGGGCTATACTCCATGCACTATTCTCCATGGGCTCCTTGATAAATATTTAAATGGGCTGTCGTCACCAAGTCCCTTGACCCCTACAAGGCCGAATTAAATTGTTCTAGGCTAAAGAGGGGCTGAATGGGCTAGATTTTACCTCCTCTTTAGTAAAATTTGCATTATGTTGTGGCTTGGCCAGATTCGGAATACAGACCTCACTACCGGAGGTAAAAAAGCGATAATTCTTTTGACATATATTCGTGTAAAAATATCTAAAGAACAAGGGACACAGACTGCGTGCGCCAAAACTGGACTGGTATCCAATGACTTCACTTGGTACCCTCTCATTTCTGTCCAAAACACATCCAACGATTCCGACGACACATAGGCAAAAGCTCTAGTGCAAGCAACCCAGCAGCAGCGACATAACTTTTTTACAAATTCAGTAGCATTTGAAAGATCCAGTAGTACAGAATAAGACAGAAAAAATATCGACAGATTCCTAGTTCATATTCAGCAGCACTTGACCGATTATGCAACATTCCAAAGAGACTGTTTCAGCTATACAGACACTAAAACTCAATAGCAGTACAAAGAGAACTCGTTCATGTTTTAGCTCTAAAAACCTTGTCGCACGATCAGTTTGCCCTTTTCTCCAAACACACTCGATCATTGGAGCAAGCATAACTGATGATCAAGTATGCTTTTGTGTGCATAACTCCTCTTCACATCAATACCAGTGTGACCCCAATATATGCATCCCAAAATGCCCAAGGCTCATCTAGGTTGTTACAATGCCAAGTTTAAAAAGGAAAGCAAGACCATCTACTCCACTTGATCTAAACAAGAACTAGTACATCAGTATTAGTTCTAGAAAATACCTTAGTAATAGTAACGACATAACACTTGACAAATTGAGTACCATTTGAAGATTGAGTAGTACATAATAAGACAGAAAAAATATCTATAGATTCCTAGTTCATATTCAACACCGCTTGACAGATTCAACAACATTTCAAAGTGACCGATTCAGTAGTACATACAATGGCGAAAAGAAATGACAGATTCAGCAATGCAAACATTGGAATTCAATAGTTGTAGCAAGGCCATGACTCAAAAGGAAAGAGAGTCCATATTCAGCACTCGATCGGTCGATCTGAACAAGTACCAATACATATGTATTACTACAAAATAGATTAGCAGTAGCAAGTTAAGACCTCCATACAAAATACTCGGCATAACGCAACAGCGTGTCAAGTGCTGGCCGAGTAGCGCTTTCTTTCCTGCCAGTTATGCTTTCCTTGTCACATCGTCTCCTGTGGGCCCACTATGTCAGCAGCGTACATTGGAAACAGGTCCAAGACATGACTATAGATTACAACTCGACTCTTTACAAAAGATCCAGATAACTCTCTAGGTTAAAGAGGAAGAATGAAACTTCTTACAAAGAAGAACCAGAAATAATAACTCAGGACTATCTGGCTAACAAAACTAGCATCTAAACTATAGGGGTTGCAATCGCTGCTAATGTAATGCTCTACAGAAGTAGGTTTCATGGCTAGAGAATCTATTTCTAGCTAATCAAGATCTTCGCCTTTGCTTCGGTTGATGTATATGTTGACTTCATTGACTTTATTGAAGAATTTGAGTAGCCGATGATGGTTTCTTGAGCAGAAATTGATGCTGACGTCGTCTTCAATGGCTTAGAACCTAGCAAGGGTTAAGAAGGTACAGTTGAGTACGAGCGTACTTAGAAAGTTCACTAAAAAGGAGTGTATGATGCACTATCTCTACAGCCACAGACCATAGGTCATAGGCAATGCAGGTTTTCGTAAATATTTCTTTAAAGGTTGCTTTTATTCTGAAAACTATGTGCGACAACCTTCATAGGTTGACTAGAACCTTCATGGGGTTCCTCTCCTGCCACGTTCGTAGATCCTTCCCGGAATAGGGAGTAAAATGTCACAGTCCTTACACTCTGTAGAGGTGCATTACTTTTCCCATGAGAGACCAAATCCTTGTTGCACAACCGGGCAGCTTATTCCCGCCCACAATTCCTTGATGTGGGGCCTAGTTGATGATCCAAGCCAATAACTGCCCCTCTCCGCGACCCCGCATGAAGACACAATCCTCCAGGACATGCCCCACCTCTGTCAAGCCCCTTATAGGACCGGCTATAACTCTGGTAGGCACCTGAAGACTCTATGAGACGATAATGCCCTGACAAGCTCCCTTAAAGGACCATCTAAACCACTGACAACCTCTCAAGATAATCTAGACTACGGGGTTCCACCCATGTGCTAGGTTTCTCCATGAGAAATCCTCAGCCTCATGATCAGGTCATCTGTCCATGCGAAAGGAAGAAGATCTAGCTGACTTATCTATCCCATTCCAGATCTCATGGTTAACGTGTAATATACGGCGCTAGAATCACTGGCGACATTGGTTGTTAAGTCCTAGATGATACATTCATGTACAATGGCATTTCCATTGCCAGTTATAATAGATTAGCTGATCATCTTGAATCAGTAACTGATACTTCCAGTTAATTATGAAAATAGTGTTTTCGACCTTTTGGAAATGTGGGTGATAAAAAGAATTGAGTTACAAGCATAGAAAATAATCAAAGGACATGAGAAAGTGTGAACTTGCCTTTTGTGATTGCAAGATTATGCACTCATGGTTTTTGAGATACTAGAAGATCCAAAATCTGGAAATAACATCATTGGTCTTGTAAGGACTAATGTTTAAAGAAGCAAGATGCAAGTATGCATAAGTAATGTAATGCAATAGGATAAACACGAATCCTTAGAATAATTGTATCTGATCGAGGGTTCGGAAACTAGGGATGGTTTCTTTAGAATGTGTTTCACTTTTATACTAGCTTCACACTTGTGCTTCTTATTAAGGCTCGTGAGGGTGTGTAAAATAATATGTAAATACAACAAGTAGCATACAATACTAAAACATGCAATTGGGGTATGGTAAGTAAAAGATTTCTTAAGCAAGATTATTAATCAATTAATTCCTTTATACAAAAGCTTAAGGATTACTTTTAATGTTTCTTAAAATAATAACTTTTGAGGAAAAGATTACTTTACAAAGTAAAAGCATTTAAACTGAAAGCTAACACTTAAGTTTTTTCTTACTAGTTATGAGTATTAACAAAGAAATCAATTAGCATTTTGATTAGTTTTCCACTAGCAAGTGGAGACTTAAATATTTTGAATAGGGCATCATATTACTGGTGGTTCACTTCTTAATATCCATGAATGTGGTGTATAAGTGTTGTTGATTTTATGGGGTGGTGTTTTTTCAACTTTATAAGTGAATAGAAACCTTGTGATAAACAATACACTATTTTAGTTGATTTTATAATTGATAAAATCTTTTTAGGAAATAAAGATACACTTAATTTCAGATGATAGTTTTAGTAAATACATCTTAAAATAGTTAGATCTATTTTAACTCCACTTAAATATTAATGGAACTTGTTATTCACTTTTAGACTTGAACAATTAATGTTAAAGGTAAGGTAAAGATCTTTTTATTTTTAATCCATTAAGATTTTAGAAAAATAGTTTTAATCAAGGCTTATTAAACTTTTACCTTTATTTAACTTCAAATGTGCAAGAGGATATTTTTAATGTGTAGACTTTATTATTTTGATCATTTTGGTATATTATATGTATTTTGTGATTTTTAAATAATAAAATATGATTTTTATAAGTTTTATCATTTTATAAGAACTTAATAAATAATAATATTTGATTAAGTGTCACAAAAATATATATAATAAGTTTATAAATATATATTTTGTGTTTCTAAGAATTTTAATATCTTATAATTATTTTTTAAGAATTTTTAATATTAGAAAATACCTTTTAAAAGATTTATCCTTAATAGGTTTTTTATTAATAATAATAATTTTCTTATTTAAGTTGGAAAATAAAATATGACAATAGGTTTATATTATAGATTTTATTTTTTTGAACATTTTGATATATTAAATATATTTTTCTGAATTATAAAACAAAAGATATTGATTTAACAAGATTTAGTTATTTTCTATATTTAAAACTAAATTATCTAAATGATTATTGCATCACTGTTGACGTCAGCTCCACTCTAATTATTTTTACACCGCACTAGCACCTAACCTACAACAATTGACGAGTGGGGCCTATGCCATGTTGGATGCCACCTAAGCGCGGACTAGTCAAACTCACGATGTGGCAGGGGTGTGATGTGGGTCTGACGTCGTGGTGATGTCACCCTACCGGTGATGTTCGGACGATGAACAACGGCGATGATTAGGAGGGTTTTGGCAGGCTCGATTGGGGTGGTTCGAAAGAGGAGAGCAAGGTGCACCTACTAGTGGTGGCGCCGCTATGAAATGGTCACTGCAGCAGCGTCGACGATGAGCAACTACGGTGGCGACGGTCAGAACACGATGGCACACGGCTACGGGATGCACGCTGAAAAACAGAGACCACAGGGAGACTCGCAAGCTTACCCTGGTGACGTTGGGGATGATGAGGAGACCGGAAGAGGTTGGAGACGACGACACGGATGACGGCGGACCTCATCGGAGATGATGAAGACGACCATGCTGAGCTCGATTCTGGGAAACCTGGCTTGATTCCTCCGGCTGGTCGATGAAGGAGACCATGGCGGTGCTTGTGGCATGCTTGAATGGCCACAGGGAAGGCGAGAACGACCACAATCGACAGTGAGTTAGGGCTTGGATTTCGGCCCTCTTGCGTCACAGAGAGGAAGAGAGCAGATGTGAGGGAGGGAGTGAAGGGATGAGGATGGGTAGAGGGACTCCTTGGCGTTCTTATCCTCCTCCCTAGAAATGGTGAGCATCGCGGAGGCTGATCCTTGCTGACGCCGGTGATTGGCATCGGGCGGCGGCACGATCTCTAGCAAGCATCTTGTGACATCGAAGAATACGATGTGAATCGATATCTAGGCCGGGATGCTGTTGGGCTGTGGCAAAGCGAGCGGGAGATTGTGCGACACGCTCGCGGGTGACGGGTAGCGAGGCGGAAATGGGCCGTGGGCCGGGTCCGCTGGAAGTTCGTTTTCTTTTTTCTTTTTCTTTATTCTATTTCTATTTTCTATTTTTTCAAAACCATATCGAATTTGGTTTTCTCAATTTTAAAGTCTCCAAAATTTTATGGAACAAATAAAATACTGCAAGGATCTTTTGAGACTAAGTGTTTCTTATACTTTTCATGATCTTTCATAAATTTTAACTATTAGGAAAATATTTTATTCCTGGCATTATTTATTCCTTAGGGTTTAATATTTTGTTCATTATCCAAAAGCCTTATAAACATGATTATTTTGCACTTGATAATTTTTAATGGTAATGATTTAATGTTGTACATAGAATCTTATTCACACTTATCGTCATAAGGGAATTATGTAAATATATTACAAGGTATTAAACCCTGGTGTTCATAGTATAGTGATTTAAATTTTAAGGTTCTTTTAGAGTTTGGAACTTCCTTTATTCCAATTCCATTACAATTCTTCATAACCATTCTACTCTTTTTCAAAGTAGGCATGGATCACTTCTTGAGCTGGTTGGTCACCACTTTCTTAAGTGTGGTTAATGTTTTGATAGAAGTTTATTATATAATGGTGAACAACTATTATCATTCATGTGACACCAGTGATTTCAATGCCCAGCAACATCTACTTAGGTTTTATAACACCACACTTACTATGGACCCTAGAGGATACACTACCCTCACGTTTCTTAGTGAATGTTGCTAGGGATCAAGGTTTAAGGATTGCTCCTGACTTTATAATCCTGAATGATATCTCCACTTAGAGTGAGCTATAAAGATTACTTCTTAATGTGGTCTTGATGGCTCATGAGACTTGGTTTCTATTAGGGTTGAAGATATTCAGGTAGACCATACTTCCATCAGTACACTCTCAACTGGTATCTCTAATTATCTCTTGGAAGCTTCATTTGTCCATGAGGTATTATTCAATGGTTATATGGGAATAGGAAATGGTTCCACTATCAATTTGATTTTAGGGTTTTGAACAAAGAGGTAGACTTGGGTCTTATCATGGCTTGATATACTATTGGTTAAAGGTTCCTCGAGCACTCCTACCTCAATACCTCAATAACTTATCTTTATATAAGGAATTCCTTTCCTAAATATACTCTATAAATCTCTCTTATCTTATTCACAAAGATGACCTCTTCTTGAATAACTCAATCATCTGACTCCACCATATCCATCATCATATGATGGCATGGTCATGCCACTTCAAGAATATTCCTCCTTCATTCTTCTCTTAGTATATATATATAACTTCCATTTGCTAAACTACCCTGGAGGAAGTCATTTATCTAGCTAGTTCTAACTTCATTATTCCATTCTCCGAGCATTCTTCCTTTACTGCCTAACTTGCACTTCTTAACTACCCTGGAGTTGCGGCAGTGGTGGTCGTCAATGGAGGGAAGCGCAATGGTGATTAAGGAGTGCTATGTGAGAGAGGGCTGGGGCTAGGGCTAGTGAGGGAATAAATGCGGCGAGGTTAGACGAATGTTGTGGACAAAGCAAACCTTGCCACCAATACAGTACTAGTAATTGTCATGCAAAAATTAATAGCCTAACAAATTGGGCACGGCAGCTTGAGTGCTTGAATAGGGAAACATCAAACACATACTATGTAAGTATATTATTACGTACATGGTGCCTAGTACAAGCAATAGTGGAAATGATGTTGCAAGTACTGATACTACAATACAATATGAAAGTACTACGTACATAGTACTGTATATTACATGGTGACAAGTACTAGCTATAGAAATAATGTTGCGAGTGCTCATAATCAGCTTTTCGGTATTTTTGTCAAACTTCACATAGTTCTAACGACGTAGGGTTGGCACGAACCACATTGGAGCCTCGAACATTTCCTCCCTATGTTCCGCCCCAGTGTAGTTAATTGATGAACCTATGGTAGCCCCCCCATTGACGTGCATGCAGCTCCAATCTGGAATAGGCTGTGGGCGATGTTGGAATCGTACATGTGTAGCAAACACATAGTCTCCTCTAAACACTGGCAGATCTTTGTTAACATCGGCATCACCAGACGTTTGTAGGGGGATCGAGGATGAATGGATGGTTGATTCCCGCAAACACTAACCTCCCTTCAAGAGTATCCCTTCTGATCCAGTCCGGTGCTACAGGGTCATCCAAATTAAGGGCCCTCTGGAAAACATGGTAGTGGGGCGAGGGATAGGAGAGCAGTTCTCTACCCATGTATGATATAGTATTACCATGGCTGCTGGTTCATGCACCCTTGGTGTGAGTTCATAGGATATCCTAGCCAAGCTCTACCAAGTACCAGTTGTGTAATGCAATATCTTCAGCCTCGGCATCATCACCGGCTTGGACGTTTGCCGGCTCTTCAATTACTAGAACCTGTATGACACACAGGCCTGCAAGTATACCTGTGTGTGCATTTCAGTTAGCAAAAGTATCACGAACAATGCAGTTGTAAGTAATTTATAAATTTTACTTTTAAATAACGGGACTCACTCCACTTGTTTGGTTCCCAGACAAGAACATCTCCTCCTGGTTCTATCACCGCGTATATGCGATCAATAGAACCACTGATTAGACACGTGGCAATGGCATCAACATACGTTGCTGGTGCAAGATAGTCGTTTTGAAGGATAATCTAGTCCCTGTCACAAGGAAAATCTATGGTAGCAATGAATTTGTCAAACACCTCCATCACATTGTAGTGCCATTGGTTGTCAAATTTTATGGTTTCTTTGCTATAAGTATCTTTGGCAGCTCGATATTCGTGTGCTTGTAGAGGTAAGTGCATGGGGGGCTGGGGAAACACTGGTTACCCAATGGATAAATATCAACACTCTGCACACGTGGCAGCTCGATACGTGCCATACTGTAGACGTTTTGGAGGTACCAGCGCCCCGGGTGCTTTGCAATCACAATCCATTCTTTGTTGGCACCAACCCAGCGACCCTTGTTTTCAAATCCTTCATCATCCCATGTTCCGGGTATATCATCATCAACTGGTACAAATGCTTCTACTGTTGGATTGTCTAGTGGCATCAACAATGCGTCAATGCCCTACAACAGATTTTCTTGATATCTAAGGGCATGGAAGGTGTTTGACAAAGGGGGAGTGCTAGCTAGCTTTGCGGAAAAACTACTATCTGAAGAAGCAGAAATGTGATGAATAAATCATGAATGCATGCACACAAACACACCAAGGAATAAGGTGTTGTTTGCATTAAAGAAAAAGTGTAGGAATAGTTAAGTTTCCTATGCTGGCACTGTTCAGAGGAATGGACTCGAGGAAAAAACTCAGGCAATTTTCCTATGATTGATTAGCAAGATTAGGGGCCTCTTTTGATCAATGGTTTTTAAAAAACGTAGGAATAGGAAAAACACAGGATTGATATGGTAGGTATAGTAAATTCATATTAGGAATTTAAAATGCAGGAATTTTGTAACAGTTGTCTTTGGATGGTGAATAGGAAACAAACACAGGAGTTTGGCAGGAATATAGTGTGAGCGCATTGGACTTATCTAAGGAGAAATAGAATGAGGTTGGAGCTCATGTTTAGATTCTTATGGAATGGAGGTCATAGGGACTAAGAAGTGACTCCATAGGAATTTGATATCTTCCAAAATCCTATGGGTCAAAATCCTCCAAAACTCATATGCAATTCTTCATATCCAACTTGGACCTCATTTTCAAATTCCGACGCATGCAAAGAACAAGAATGAGGTCCCAAGAGACACGATAACATCATAAATATACTCTCCCGTGAGGTTTAACTTTGATTTTACCATGTTTTAAAGTAATCCTATGTTTTTGTATTCATGTAAACCAAATAGCCAACTTTTTACCGAAATCTTGTGTTTGTAAAACACATGAAACTTAAAATATAACGCCAACCTTAATTGGACAATACACCTTCCGTTACAGGTATCAACAATCCTGGTCGTTCTTGTGTTTTCAGATTAGTATGTTTGGAGGAGAGGTGGACACTGAAGCAAAATTCTTGGGACTCTTTTGATCATAGGATTGAGAACACAGGAATTTCACAGGTTTACCGGTGAAAAACATGCAATTATAAAACATAGGAAAACTACCTATAGGAATGGCACGATGAGAGTTGAGCCTCAATTAGATGTTCCAATTCCTACATGATTTAAGCATGGGTGGGGGGTTGCAGTTCAAAAGAATTTGCATACCACGATTCCTTTGATCCAAATGCAATCCATAGGAAAGAATCTAAGGATTCGAGTCCTACAAAATCATGCAAAACTGATTTTTACCTGCTCGTCATGGTCTAGTGGTCAGGTCTGTGGGTCAGAGTGAAGTAGGCAGGGCAAACCAAATGGGAGACCAAGATCTTCCGCAATCCCTCGATGCATGCCAACCATGCCGTGATCCAAGCGAGTGGTGCTTAGAAGATCAGCGTGACCGATGATGTTGCTCAGCAGTCCGTAGTGGAGGTTGCCAAATCCGATTGCCTGGCTATAGCGCTCAGATATCTTACACTTCATCGCTCTAGATATCGTTCTGGGGAAGAGTACTGTGGAAGATTAGTCGGGATTGGTTGGCGATTTCTACCTTTCTGCAAGGGTGGAGAGGGGCTACGATGGTGCACAAGCGGCCGGAGCGGCAGAGGAAGACAATGAGGGGCATGGGGCGTTCTCCTCTGGTTGTCAGATCGACTACTCCGACCCGGTATATTAGGGCAAAACTAACACGGGACGTTAACATAGACGCTTATGCAAAAAGGAATAATAACAAACAATTAGATATATTTCTTAAACGCTCCAGCCCGCAATGCTGGCCCCTAGTTTGAGGAGCTACTATTTTTTCCGGTAGGTAGCTAGGGATAGCAAATCACACTGTGCCGAAGAAAAAAGTTCGAAATGTCCTCAAGTTTGAGGCGCTATTGTTTTTTGAATGCATATATACTACTCCCTCCGATCCATATAATGTCCTCAGATTTATATAATCATGTTTTCGTGCTAGATTTATCTAATGGTTGGAAACTCCGAGTGGCAACATTGTTACCATGACATGATTCACCCATTTACTCCCCAATATGGGAACATCATGGACGGTGGGAGTACAATTTACATCAAGGACCTAAAAATGGAGAAAATTACATAGAGGTCCTTACATTTAGCATGAAGCATCCTAAAATTAAGCAAGGGAAATAGTCGGGTCCCCCTCCTTCTCGAGAGAGTAGAGCCATACTCTTCATACTACTTTCTCTTTGTTTGTTTTCAAAATATATGGCCAAATTTGGCGGCATGAAAATTCCTGGACATGGGATCATCATCAACATAAAGTATGATGTAGATATGGCCATGACCTTGGTCGTTCAGCTTGAAATCCAAGAATGTTCATACTCATTGAGAACTAATAAAATTAAATACATTTAAATTTTACCACTTGCTTTTAGGTTCGAACTTTACATGTAAGGACGGAGGGATTACATTTTAAATCAAGGACCTAAAAAGGTAAAATTTTATCGAGGTCCATACATTTAGAACGAAGCACCCTAAAATTAAGCAGGGAAAATAGACATGTTTTGCTCCTTCACGAGGGAAAAGTTGATCGAGCCATACTCTTCATACTACTTCCTCTTTGTTTGTTTTCAAAATATGGCCAAATTTGCCGGCTTACAAATTCTTGGATATGGGATCATGAATCATCAGTATAAAGTATGATGGAGATATGGCCATGACCTTGTCGTTCGTCTTGAAATCCAAGAATGTTCATACTTATCAACAACTAATAATCTTAAATACGTCTAAATTTTTATAGTTGCTTTTAGGTTTGAATTTTACACGTATGGATGGTGGGAGTACATTTTACATCAAGGACCTAAAAAAGGTAAAATTACATCGAGGTCTATACATTTAGCATGAAGTGATGGCTCAGTGTTGGTGCCAGAAAAATGTTGGTGCGGTGTAGATGTAGAGCTCGTTGGGAACCCCAAGAGGAAGGTATGATGAGCACAGCAGCAAGTTTCCCTCAGTTATGAAACCAAGGTTTAATCGAACCAGTAGGAGCAAGGAAACACCCCAAAGGTGTTGCTAGCTGAGCCTTGGCATGGCGCAGTACCGGTGCTAGTAGCAACGTGGAGACCTGCACAACACAACCACAGAACTTTGTCCCCAACTTGCGATGAGGTTGTCAATCTCACCGTGTTTTGCGGAAAATAAAGGATTAAACGTATCAAATGGAAAGAAGTAAAAGTTTGCAGAAAGTAAACACAACGCAGTAAACAGTTTGTAGATTGTATGTAAAAGAAAAAGGACCGGGATCCATACTTCACTAGAGGTGGCTCTCCTTAAGATAGATAACATGCTGGGTGAACAAATTACAGCGAGGCAATTGACAAACATCGAGAAAGCAATACATGCATATACTAATCATCTTGACTCCTTTGAGATTCGATTGGGCATTACAACATTATACATAGACCGACATCCAACTGCATCTATGACTAATAATCCACCTTCAGGTTATCATCCGAACCCCCTCCATTATTAAGTTGCAAGCAACAGATTATTGCTTTACGAATTGCGTGTAAAGTAAACGATATGATTGTTCTATGAACAAAGGATTGCTGTTTTCTTCCTAGTAGGAACAACACATCTAGTACCTTAGAGATTTTTGTCACTTCCCTAGATTACCAGAGGCATGAACCCACTATCGAGCATAAATACTAACTCTTGGAGTTACTAGCATCTACTTGGCCAAGATAGCTACTAACAACGGAAAGCATGCAAGATCACAAATAACAAAGACATGATAGAATCAATAATCAATCCGAAATAACATCTCAATATCCATCGGATCCCCGCAAACACAACATGCTGAATTACAAATAGATGATCTTGATCATGAACGGAGCTCACAAGATCTAAACATGAAAGCACAAAGGAGGAGAACCAGCCATCTAGCTACTACATGGAGCCGTAGTCCAAGGATGAACTACTCACGCATCACACTAGAGGCTTGCATGATGATGAAGAAGGCCTCCAGGGTGAATTCCCCTCTCTGGCAGGGTGCCGGGAAGAGCTTCAGATCCCTCCTGATCTAGGGATGGAGATGACGACGGCTACAGACTATTTCATGGATTTTTTGATCGGGCCCTTAGGGTTTTCGTCCCGAGGGCATCTTATAGGCGGAAGGAGAGGCCGAGGGGGTGCTGGGGTCGGCCAGACCACCCCCTGGCGCGGGCCAGGCCTGGCCGCGCGGCCAGGTGGTGTGGCCGGCCCCCAGCCCTTCTCCGTCTCGTATTCTGGCATCTGATGACTTCCGAAAAATAGGCACTTTGGCTTTTGTCCTGTCCAATTCCAAGAATATTAATTTTCTGACTTTCCTGGAACCAAAAACAGCAGAAAACAGGCAGCTAGCACTGTGGCTCTTGTTAATAGGTTAGTCCAAGAAATCATATGAAAAGTACTCCAAAGTGTGGACAAAACACAAGAAAGTGGATAAAACCAAGCATGGAACATCAAAAATTATAGATACATTTGCAATGTATCAACATCCCCAAGCTTAACTCCTGCTCGTCCTCGAGTAGGTAAGTGATAAAAAGAAAGAATAATTTTTGAGGTGACTTGCACCATCAAAGACTTGATCAAAGTATTTGTAAAACATTCAAAGCTGGGATCATAGTACTTCAATCATAACATGAAAGACAAAGTTCTAGCAATAAGACAAAGAAACTATGATGCAACATGATAAGGCACAAACAAAAGATTCATGAATAACAATGCTTTGCAAGACGTTTGTTTGTTTCACATAAAGAAAACATAGCATAATAGTATTCAGCTTGTCCCTCATAGAGTAGCAAATATAAATGCATAGGATACCTTCAAAGTTCATAAGAGTGACTAGATACAAATAATTTAAAACAAGCAATATGAAGTTATGCATCAATCAACTAGTCTTGGGACAATGCACATAGAACTAAGAATGGCCACTATGCTCTCAAAGTAGGTGCATAAAGATAGAAGGTGGAGACTCAATATAATGGCGGAAGAAAGGCCTTGGTAGAAGGAAGTAGGGATTCAATTCTCATAAAGAGCTTCCAAAAATTATGGTACTTATAGCTTTCAGCTCTCATTGCCCCTATCATAAGCATCTTGAAGTGATTAAGGTTAAAGTGAACAAACTATGGTGTACATGCTTGACGAAGTATAAGTTAGAAATCTCATGTCCCTTGTATACGAGGGCCGCTCCTCATGCTAATCAAGTTTAGTCACCGGTAAGTTCTTGTCATTGTAAGTACATGTGTATCATAGAGAACCACCAACGGGGTACCCCTTGCCCGATGATACGGAAGAATCCCCATATCAAAATGACAAGGCAAGCAGACAATAAGCATCTCAGCAATCTTCTTATTTACCATGGTAATATGGTGCTTTTTTCTCTCTTTCCTCTTTTCATAATCTCATTTTTTTTCTCTTTTCTCTTTTTTCTCAATATAGGACTCTTTTTTATAAGAAGAATGCTTCATAGACAACTTATTATGGTTATGGTTACGCTGCAGGTTTCCACCATGTCAGCATAGATTAGACCAGCGGCCTAGGCGTTTCTCTAACACATATACATAACTCCATGGACTTACAAGCTCCCCTTTCATTTCACACCGACGACATCCATATACAAAAGAGCATGATATCAACTAGGTACAAGTACCAAGTGCAATGTTGAAAGCGTTCCCCATGAAAGCATGGTTCTGCTAATCCCCAAAAAATAAGTGCAAGCATATACAACATATACGACACAATGGTTCAAGTTTATTAAGGGCAAGAAAAGTAAAGTGTGCCATCAAGTTCATGAGAGCTTTAATCACTAGTTTTCTCATAACAAGTTTAATTTGGAAGGTAAACAAAAGAATGAATATACTTGGAATAGCTTAAGCTAGTAGGGAGGTATGGTGGACTCTTTGGAATAACTTGGTTTAGGGAGTTGGATGCATGAGTGGAACTCATACTTGGTTGTGGAGGCTAGCAAAAGACTGGGAGCGACAAACTAAGAGAGCAATAATGGACATCATCATGCAGAGCGACAAAACATCATTGATCTAAGCATAAAGTGATACTACAAGTTGAAAACTAAAGGATCATAGAGTCTATGGTGACTTGAGATAGTCATAAAATGGTGTCAGCATGCGCCAAGTCAACCCAAATAAAGCATCAAAGGAGAATACCACTATACTATGCTTTAATATGCTAAAACAACGCATGATTCATCCAAGGCACATTAAGAAATCTCAATTGTTTATAACAAGTCATGCTACAACAAAGAATACTAAGCATAAAGCCAAAACAATATCAAGCATGGCATGACAAAGCATAGGCCACAGTCAAAAACGAGCTCTTTTTACCACATAAGCATGAACTTTCCTACTCTTTTCCAAACCAAACCAAACTAATTGCAAACCAATGTATGAAAGAGGGGGTCCAACCAATTTATTCAGAAAAATAAGCAAAACAAAGCAAAAGAAAAACCAAAACGAAAACAAAGAAGAAGACGCTCCAAGAACAACACAACTGTGCATGAAACAATAAAAATGAAGCGTTTGGAAGAAACCTGGGATTTTTATTGATGAAGAAGGGGATGCCTTGGGCATCCCCAAGCTTTGACGCTTGTACTTCTTGGATATTTCTTGGGGTGACACGCGTGGCATCCCCAATCTTGAGCTTTAGTCCATCCTTCACCTCATTACTCATTCCTTCCATACACCTGAAATTTTTCCTTCATACAAAACTTCACACAATCTTTATTAGCAACATTAGTGCACTCAAGATAAATAACTATTAAGATTCAGTTCTAACACCAAATAAACTTCCATTAGAACACTAGATACTGTAGCACTTCCCTCAACAAGCTCAATTCCCCAAAAGAACTCAAAAAGGAACCAACAAGAAGCAAATGCAGAAAATGGCAGAAATCTGTCAAAACAGACCAGCAGGTAAAGACGAATTTTTTCGAAGACCTTCTGTTGCTCAAATCAAAAAGTGTTGAACTAACGAAAGTTAGATAACAACATGGGTCAGAAGCTCACAAATTCACGCTTCAAAAAGACATTCAGAGATTTTACACGAATTTTTACGGTGAAGCATAAAAATCTGTTTCGGGACAACAACTTTCCGAATCATTACTTGTCTCTCATTACAGGTTACTCTTGGCACAAAAAACAAATAAAAAGGATAAGTAGCGTTTATTACAGAGGTAATAACTTTCAAGACTCATCTAAAACTTTTGGGTTATCTCCCAATAAGTACTTTTCTTTAACACCTTTAAGTTAGGCATAAGAAGCAAGAAAGAATCAAGTGTTCTCAAATGAAGAAGCATTAAGACCAAATTTTGTTTTCATAGGAGAAGCAAAATAAATCTTCTCTCTCTTCTTAGGGAAGTGTTCAATACCTTTCTTGAGTGGTAGTTGATATTTAATGGTGCCTTCTTTCATATCAATAATGGCACGAACAGTTCTACGAAAAGGTCTTCCCAAAGTAATAGGACAAGAAGCATTGCATTCAACATCCAAAACATAGAAATCAATAGGGACATAGGAATTGTTAACCATAATAAGAACATCATTAAGACTCCCCATGAGTTTCTTTTTAGCATTATCATCAACTGGGACATTCAAATAATAATCTTCAAGAGGAGGCAAATCAAGCATATCATAAATCCTTCTAGGCATAATAGAAACACTACTATCAAGATTACATAAAGCTTTGAAATCAAAGTCATTCAATTTCATATTAATGATGGGTTCCCAACCATATTATTGTTTTATAGGAATAGAAGCTTTATGTTTCATCTTTTCTTCTTTAATCCTTATGAGAGCATCAGTAATGTGTTTTGTAAAGGCCATGTTCATAGCACTAGCATTAGGACTTTTAGCAAGCTTTTGTATGAACTTAATAACTTCAGAGATGTTGCAACCATCAAGATCAAAATCATAATTATCATCTAAATTATTAGAGCTATTACTAGCCTCAACACTAGTGGTAGTGATAGTAGAAACACTAATGTTTCTAGCAATTTCATCTTCTCTTTCCCACTTAGCATGTAATTCAGCTAATAGTCTAACATTTTCATCAATTCTTACTTGTATAGCATTAGTGGCTGCAAAGGGATTATCATTAGTTTCAGGTTTAGTAGCCATTTTATTCAAAGAAGATTGAGCTTCAGCCAAAGATGCTATATTTCTTTCAGCATTAGAGAGTTTTTCCTCAATAGTTTTATTCAAAGCAGTTTGTTTACTAATAAACTCTTTAAGCATAACTTCAAGTTCAGAGGGAGCATTCCTATTATTGTTGTAAGAATTTCCATAAGCATTAGCATTGTTGAGAGGATATGGCTTATAATTGTTGTTACCAAAATTACTCCTATAAGCATTATTGCCAAAGTTGTTATTTCTTATGAAGTTCACATCAACTTGCTCTTCTTGAGCAACCAAAGAGGCTAAAGGAACATTATTTGGATCAATATGGGTTTTCCCATTAACAAGCAAAGACATAATAATATCAATCTTATCACTTAAGGAGGAGGTTTCCTCAACAGAATTTACCTTCCTACCTTGTGGAGCTCTCTCAGTATGCCATTCAGAATAATTAACCATCATATTGTCTAGAAGTTTTGTTGCAGCACCCAAAGTAATGGTCATAAAAGTACCTCCGGCAGCAGAGTCCAATAGGTTCCTTGAAGAATAGTTCAATCCTGCATAAAAAGTTTGGATGATCATCCAAGCAGTCAGTCCATGAGTGGGACAATTCTTAACCAAAGATTTCATTCTTTCCCAAGCTTGAGCAACATGCTCATTATTAGATTGTTTAAAATTCATTATTTCACTTCTCATAGATATAATCTTAGCAGGAGGATAGTATTTTCCAATGAAAGCATCTTTGCACTTAGCCAAGAATCAATACTATTCTTAGTTAAGGAATTCAACTATTCTTTAGCTTTTCCTCTCAAAGAGAAAGGAAACAATTTCAGCTTAATAATATCACCATCTACATCCCTATGCTTTTGCATCTCACAAAGTTCAACAAAGTTATTTAGATGGGAAATAGCATCTTCATTACCAATACCAGAAAATTGTTCTCTCATAACAAGATTGAGTAAAGCAGGTTTTATCTCAAACAAAGTAGCTTCAGGCACAAGTGGAGCAATAGGTGTGCTCATAAAATCATTGTTGTTGGTGCTAGTGGAGTCACACAACTTAGTGTTTTCAAGAGTAGTCATTTTTTTGGGTTTTCAAATAAGGAAGCAAACTAGTAAAACTAATTTTTTGTGTGTTTGTGATAACAAAACAAGCAATCAAAGCAAAAAGGAATTAAGCAAAACAAAAATAACAAAGTAAAGAGATTGGTTATGAGGGACTCACCTTGTGAAGATGTCCTTGACTCCCCGGAAACGGCGCGAGAAAAATGCTTGATGGCTCAGTGTCGGCGCGAGAAAAATGCTTGTGCGGTGTTGATGTAGAGCTCGTTGGGAACCCCAAGAGGAAGGTATGATGAACACAGCAGCAAGTTTCCCTCAGTTATGAAACAAAGG
This sequence comes from Avena sativa, assembly GCA_916181665.1. Taxonomy (NCBI): domain Eukaryota; kingdom Viridiplantae; phylum Streptophyta; class Magnoliopsida; order Poales; family Poaceae; genus Avena; species Avena sativa. The sequence continues at coordinate 421,248,534 of OV702287.1, read as the reverse complement.
TTTAATCGAACCAGTAGGAGCAAGGAAACACCCCAAAGGTGTTGCTAGCTCAGCCTTGGCAGGGCGCACTACCGGTGCTAGTAGCAACGTGGAGACCTGCACAACACAACCACAGAACTTTGTCCCCAACTTGCGATGAGGTTGTCAATCTCACTGTGTTTTGTGGAAAACAAAAGATTAAATGTATCGAATGGAAAGAAGTAAAAGTTTGCAGAAAGTAAACACAAAGCAGTAAACAGTTTGTAGATTGTATGTAAAAGAAAAAGGACCGGGATCCATAGTTCACTAGTGGTGGCTCTCCTTGAGATAAATGACATGTTGGGTGAACAAATTACAGCGGGGCAATTGACAAACATCGAGAAAGAAATATGCATATACTACTCATCTTGACTCCTTTGAGATTCGATTGGGAATTACAACATTATACATATACCGTAATCCAACTGCATCTATGACTAATAATCCACCTTCAGGTTATCATCCGAACCCCTCCAGTATTAAGTTGCAAGCAATAGATAATTGCATTACGCATTGCGTGTAAAGTAAACAATACGATTGTTCTATGAACAAAGGATTGTTTTTTTCTCCCTAGTAGCAACATCACATCTAGTACCTTAGAGATTTCTGTCACTTCCCCAGATTACTAGAGGCATGAACCCACTATCGAGCATAAATACTAACTCTTGGAGTTGCTAGCATCTACTTGGCCAAGATAGCTACTAACAACGGAAAGCATGCAAGATCACAAATAACAAAGACATGATAGAATCAACAATCAATCTGAAATAGCATCTCAATATCCATCGGATCCCCGCAAACACAACATGTAGGAATTACAAATAGATGATCTTGATCATGAACGGAGCTCACAAGATCTAAACATGATAGCACAAAGGAGAAGAACCAGCCATCTAGCTACTACATGGACCCGTAGTCCAGAGATGAACTACTCACGCATCACACCGGAGGCTTGCATGGTGATGAAGAAGGCCTTCAGGGTGAGTTCTCCCCTCCGGCAGGGTGCCGGGAAGTGCTTCAGATCCCTCTCGATCTAGGATGGAGATGACGGTGGGTACAGACTCGTTCGTGGAATTTTGATCGGGTACTTAGGGTTTCTGTATCGGAGGTATCTTATAGGCGAAAGGGGAGGCCGAGGGGGTGCCGGAGGCGGCCAGACCACCCCCTGGTGCGGGCCAGGATGGGCCATGCGGCCAGGTGGTGTGGTGCCCCCCTGGCCCCTCTCCGTCTCGTACTCTGGCTCCTTGTGTCCCTCAGTGAAAAACTGACTTTGGCTTTTGTCCCATCCAATTCCGAGAATATTCATTTTCTGAGTTTCCTGGAACCAAAAACAGCAGAAAACAGGTAGCTGGCACTGTGGCTCTTGTTAATAGGTTAGTCCAAGAAATTGTATAGAAAGTACTCAAAATTTGGAACAAAACATAAGAAAGTAGATAAAAACCAAGCATGGAACATCAAAAATAATGGATACGTTAACAACGTATCAACATCCCCAAGCTTAACTCCTTCTCGTCCTCGAGTAGTAAGTGATAAAAAGAAAGAATAATTTTTGAGGTGACATGCACCATCATAAACTTGATCAAAGTATTTGTAAAACAATGATAGCTGGGATCATAGTACTTCAATCATAACATGAAAGACAAAGTTCTAACAATAAGACAAAGCAACTATTGTTGCAACATGAAAAGGCATAAACAAAAGATTCATGAATAACAAAGCTTTGCAAGACGTTTGTTTGTTTCACATAAAGAAAACATAGCATAGTAGCATTCAACTTGTCCCTCATAGATTAGCAAAAAAAATGCATAGGACACCTTCAAAGTTCATAAGAGTGACTAGATACCACAATATCAAAGCTATGCATCAATCAACAAGTCTTGGGACAATGCACATAGAACTAAGAACGGCCACTATGCTCTCAAAGTAGGTGCATAAAGATAGAAGGTGGAGACTCAACATAAAAGTAAAAGAAAGGCCTTCATAGAAGGAATTAGGGATTCAAGTTTCATAAAGAGCTTCCAAAAATTATGGTACTTGTTCGCTTCCAGCTCTCATTGCCCCTATCATAAGCATCTTGAAGTGATTAAGGTTAAATTGAACAAACTATGGTGTATATGCTTGATGAAGTATAAGTTGGAAATCTCATGTCCCTTGAATACGAGGGCCGCTCCTCATGATACTCAAGTTTAGTTACCGGTAAGTTCTTGTCATAGTAACTACATGTGTATCATAAAGAACCGCCAACGGGGTACCCCTTGCCTGATGATACGAAAGAATCCCCATATCAAAATGACAAGGCAAGCAGGCAACGAGCAGCTCAGTAATCTTCTTATTTACCATGGAAAAATGGTGCTTTTTTCTCTCTTTCTCTCTTTCCTCTTTTCTCATATCTCTTTTTTTCTTTTTTTTTCCTTTTTTTTTCAATATCTGGCTCTTTTTTTATAAGAAGAATTCTTCATAGACAACTCATTATGGTTACACTGCAGGTTTCCACCATGATTAGGCATGGATTAGACCGGCGGCCTAGGCATTTCTCTAACACACATACATAACTCCATGGACTTACAAGCTCCCCTTTCATTTCACATCGATGACATCTATAGACAAAAGAGCATGATATCAACTAGGTACAAAGTACAAGTGCAATGTTGAAAGCGTTCCCCATGACAGCATGGTTCTGCTAATCCCCAACATATAAGTGCAAGAATATACAACATACATGACACAATGGTTCAAGTTTATTAAGTGCAAGAAAAGTAAACTGTGCCATCAAGTTCGTGAGAGCTTTAACCACTAGTTTTCTAATAACAAGTTTAATTCGTAAGGTAGATAAAAACATGAATATACTTGGAATAGCATATGCGAATAGGTAGGTATGGTGGACTCTTTCGAATAACTTGGTTTTAGGAGTTGGATGCATGAGTGGAACTAATACTTGGTTACAGAGGCTAGCAAAACACTGGGAGCAACCAACTAAGAGAGCAATAATGGCCATAATCATGCAGAGTGACAAAACATCATTAATCAAAGCATAAAGTGAAACTACAATTTGAAAACTAAAGGATCATAAAGGCTATGGTGACTTGGGATAGTCATAACATGGTGTGAGCATGCACCAAGTCAACCCAAATAAAGCATCAAAGTAGAATACCACAATACTATGCTTTAATATGCTAAAACAACGCATGATTCTTCAAAGGCACATTAAACAATCTCAATTGTTTATAACATGTCATGCTACAACAAAGATCACTAAGCATAAAGGCAAAACAATATCAAGCATGGCATGGCAAAGCATAGGCCACAATCAAAAACAAACTCCTTTACCACTTAAGCATGAACTTTTCCTACTCTTTTCCAATCCAAACCAAACTACTTGAAAACCAACGTATGAAAAAGGGGGTCCAACCAATTTATTCAAGCAAACTAAGAAAACCAAGCAAACAAAAAACCAAAACGAAAATGAAAAAGAAGACGCTCCAAGAACAACACAACTGTGCATGAAACAATAAAAATGAAGTGTTTGGAAGAAACTTGGAATTTTTATTGATGAAGAAGGGGATGCCTTGAGAATCCCCAAGCTTTGACGCTTGCACTTCTTGGATATTTCTTGGGGTGACACGCATGGAATCTCCAAGCTTGAGCTCTAGTCCATCCTTCATCTCATTACTCATTCCTTCCATACACCTAAATTTTTCCTTCATACAAAACTTCACAAAATCTTTATTAGCAACATTAGTGCACTCAAGATAGTAAGTCTTTAGGTTCAGTTTCAACACAAAAATAAAAGTTCCATTAAAACACAAGCTACTGTAGCACTTCCCTCAAAATCTCAATTCCCCAAAAGAAGTCAAAAAGGAACCAACAAAAAGCAAATGCAAATAACGGCAGAAATCTGTCAAAACAGACCAGCAGGTAAAAATCATTTTTTTCGAAGACCTTCTGTTGCTCAAATCGAAAAGTGTTGAACTAACGAATGTTAGATAACAACCTGGGTCAGAAGCACAAAAATTCACGCCTAAAAATGACATACAAATATTTTACACGAATTTATACGGTGAAGAACAAAAATCTATTTCGGGACAGCAACTTTCGCAATCATTATTTCTCTCTCATTAGAGGTTACTCTTGGCACAAAAAGCAAATAAAAAGGATAAGGAGAGGCTATTACTGAAGAAATAACTTGCAAGACTCATCTAAAAATTTTGGGTTATCTCCCAATAAGTACTTTTCTTTAACGCCTTTAAGTTAGGCATAAGAAGGAAGAAAAAGAATCAAGTGTTCTCAAATGAAGAAGCATTAAGAGCAAATTTTGTTTTCATAGGAGAGGCAAAAGAAATCTTCTCTCTCTTCTTAAGGAAGTGTTCTATACCTTTCTTGAGTGGGAATTGATATTTAATGGTGCCTTCTTTCATATCAATAATGGCACCAACATTTCTAAGGAAAGGTGTTTCCAAAGTAATAGGACAAGAAGCATTGCATTCAACATCCAAAACATAGAAATCAACGGGGACATAAGCATTGTTAACCATAATAAGAACATCATTAATACTCCCCATGAGTTTCTTTTTAGCATTATCATCAAGTGGGACATTCAAATAACAATCTTCCAATGGTGGCAAATCAAGCATATCATAAATCCTTCTAGGCATAATAGAAACACTACTATCAAGATCACATAAAGCTTTGAAATCAAAATCATTCACTTTCATATTAATGATGGGTTCCCAACCATCTTCTTGTTTTATAGGAATAGAAGCTTTGTGTTTCATCTTTTCTTCTTTAATATTTATGAGAGCATCAGTAATGTGTTTTGTAAAGGCCATATTCATAGCACTAGCATTAGGACTTTTAGCAAGCTTTTGTAGGAACTTAATAACTTCAGAGATGTTGCAACCATCAAGATAAAAATCATAATTATCATCTAAAGTGGTAAAACTATTAATAGACTCAACACTAGTGGTGGTAATAGTAGAAACACAAATGTTTCTAGCAATTTCATCTTCTCTCTGCCACTTAGCATGTAATTCAGCTAAAGTCTAACATTTTCATCAATTCTTACTTGTATGGCATTAGTAGCTGCAAAGGGATTATCATTAGTTTCAGGTTTAGCAGCCATTTTATTCAAAGAAGATTGAGCTTTAGCTAATGATGCTATATTTCTTTCAGCATTAGAGAGTTTTTCCTCAATAGTTTTATTGAAAGCAGTTTGTTTACTAATAAAATCTTTAAGCATAACTTCAAGTTCAGAGGGTGCACTCCTATTATTATTGTAGGAATTTCTATAAGCATTACCATTGTTGGGAGGATATGGCATATAATTGTTGCTACCTAAAGCATTGTTACCAAAATTATTATTTCTTATAAAGTTCACATCAACTTGCTCTTATTGAGCAACCAAAGAGACTAAAGGCACATGGTTTGGATCAATATGAGACTTCCCATTAACAAGCATAGACATAATAACATCAATTTTATCACTCAAGGAAGAGGTCTCTTCAACAGAATTTACCTTCTTACCTTGTGGAGCTCTTTCAGTGTGCCATTCAGAATAGTTAACCATCATATTATCCAGAAACTTTGTTGCAGCACCCAAAGTAATGGTCATAAAGGTACCTCTAGCAGCAGAATCCAATAGATTTCTTGAAGAACAGTTCAATCCTGCATAAAAAGTTTCGATAATCATCCAAGCAGTCAGTCCATGAGTGGGAAAATTCTTTACCAAAGATTTCATTCTTTCCCTAGCTTGAGCAACATGTTCATTATTAGATTGTTTAAACTTCATTATTTCACTTCTCATAGATATAATCTTAGCAGGAGGACAGTATTTCCAATGAAAGCATCTTTGCATTTAGTCCAATAATCAATACTATTCCTAGTTAAGGAATTCAACCATTCTTTAGCTTTTCCTCTCAAAGAGAAAGGAAACAATTTAAGCTTAACAATATCTCCATCTATATCCCTATGATTTTGCATCTCACATAGTTCAACAAAGTTATTTAGATGAGCAGCAGCATCTTCATTATCAATACCAGAAAATTGTTCTCTCATAACAAGATTGAGTAAAGCAGGTTTTATTTCAAAGAAAGTAGCTTCAGGAACAGGTGGAGTAATAGGTGTGCTCATGAAATCATTGTTGTTGGTGCTAGTGAAGTCACACAACTTAGTGTTTTCCAGAGTAGTCATTTTTTGTGTTTTTAATAAAGAAAGCAAAGTAGTAAAACTATTTTTTTTTGTGTTTTTGAAAAAGAAAGAAGCAAACAAAGCAAAAATAAACTAAGAAAAACAAAAACAACAAAGTAAAGAGATTGGTTATGAGGGACTCCCCTTGTGAAGATGTCCTTGACTCCCCGGCAACGGCGCCATAAAAATAGCTTGATGGCCCAAAATATATCGAGCTCATTGGGGAACCCCAAGAGGAAGGTATGATGAGCACAGCAGCAAGTTTTCCCTCAGTTATGAAACCAAGGTTATCAATCCAATAGGAGTAAGGAAACAGCTCGAAGGTGTTGCTAGCTACACTTTGGCAGGGCGCACTACCGGTGCCAGCAGCAACGTGGAAACCTGCACAACACAGCCACAGAACTTTTCCCCCAACTTACAGTGAGGTTGTCAATCTCACCGGTTTTGCTGAAAACAAAGGATTAAACGTATTGTGTGGAAGAAAGTAATAGTTTGCAGAAAGTAAACAGAAAGCAGTAAACAGTTGATTGTAGATTGATGATAAAAGAAAGGACTAGGGTCCATAGTTCACTAGTGGTGGCTCTCCTTAAGATAGATGACATATTGGGTGAACAAATTACAGCAGGGCAATTGACAAACATCAAGAAAGCAATATGCATATACTACTCATCTTGACTCCTTTGAGATTTGATTGGGCATTACAACATTATACATAGATCGTAATCCAGTTGCATCTATGACTAATAATCCACCTTCAGGTTATCATCCGAACCCCCTCCAGTATTAAGTTGCAAGCAACAGATAATTACATTACGCATTGCGTGTAAAGTAAACAATACGATTGTTCTATGAACAAAGGATTGTTGTTTTCTCCCTAGTAGCAACATCACATCTAGTACCTTAGAAATTTCTGTCACTTCCCCAGATTACTAGAGGCATGAACCCACTATCGAGCATAAATACTAACTCTTGGAGTTGCTAGCATCTACTTGGCCAAGATAGCTACTAACAACGGAAAGCATGCAAGATCACAAATAACAAAGACATGATAGAATCAACAATCAATCTGAAATAGCATCTCAATATCCATCAGATCCTCGTAAACACAACATGTAGGAATTACAAATAGATGAGCTTGATCATGAACGGAGCTCACAAGATCTAAACATTATAGCACAAAGGAGAAGAACCAGCCATCTAGCTACTACATGGACCCGTAGTCCAGAGATGAACTACTCACGCATCACACCGGAGGCTTGCATGGTGATGAAGAAGGCCTCCAGGGTGAGTTCTCCCCTCCGGCAGGGTGCCGAGAAGAGCTTCAGATCCCTCCCGATCTAGGGATGGAGATGACTGTGGCTACAAACTCTTTCGTGGAATTTTGATCGGGTACTTAGGGTTTCTGGATCGGAGGCATCTTATAGGCAAAAGGGGAGGCTGAGGGGCTGCCGAAGGCGGCCAGGCCACCCCCTGGCATGGGCCAGGATGGGCCACGCGGCCAGGTGGTGTGGCGCCGCCTGGCCCCTCTCCGTCTCGTACTCTGGCTCCTTGTGTCCCTCGGTGAAAAACTGACTTTGGCTTTTGCCCCGTCCAATTCCAAGAATATTCATTTTCTGACTTTCCTGAAACCAAAAACAGCAGAAAACAGGCAGCTGGCACTGTGGCTCTTGTTAATAGGTTAGTCCAAGAAAGTGTATATAAAGTACTCAAAAGTTGGAACAAAACATAAGAAAGTAGATAAAAACCAAGCATGGAACATCAAAAATTATGGATACGTTAGCAATGTATCAGGCTCCTCCCACATGGAAGAAGCTGCAAATACTGAAGGAGTTGTCGGATGACTCCTTTGACCTCGACAAATTTAACTGGTGAGTTTTTATATTCGTGAGTTCGTCTTATTTTCTTTGAAGTTTCTTTTCTGAAGTGGCACCGGGCCTGCTTTGCAGTCAAACGGCATCGTCATCTTCCGACGACGTTCAATTTGTGAAAGAATACAGAGTCGCGGACTCCAAGAATAAGGAGGTGGCCATAAAGTCGCCTTCTCCTCCGGTGGCGGCCCACTCCGGCGCCAATTCTTCGAGTTCCCCTCATGCTGGGGGCACCAGATGGTTGCACGGATGCCTACCCGACAGGCATCTTCAGAGTCCCTGGAGGAACACATAAGTGTCTTTTTTTTTGCTGTTGGCAGTCGAATTATTGAGTTTGTGCTTTTTGTTGACGCTGAAGCTTTGTTTTCTTTGTATGTAGCCTATTGTGAAGGATTCCGCTCGCCTTGCAGAGCAGGTCCTTGCTTTGGGTCAACAACATGCCATGCTGGACAACCGCCATCACGCAGTCGAAGGTTTGCTCTAATCGTTATCTATTCACTCTCCTTTTTATTGAAATTTGTAGACTCATGTACTTTCTGTGCTCTGCCCTTTGTAGGTGAGCATAACGAAATTCTCCGTTGCTTTACTTCCCTCGAGAGGGGCTTGCTGTGGAGGAGAAGAAGCGCGATGAGGCAATCATAGCCGTAGAGGAGTCGCAGAAGCGTGAGGAAGACCTACGTGCTTCTGCTGCTGAGAGGGAGAAGTTGTTCGTGGAACAGCTTTTCTCGACTGCAAAGGCACTCTCAGGTACTTGCACTGCTTCACTTGTATTTTCCCTATCTTGGTTTTCTTGTCCTTATGCTGACACCTTGTATTCTTTAGATGTCGCTGGTCTAAGCTTCGACGCCTAGGCCTCGCGTCGCAAGGATGATCTTGCTAGCGTCATGGCCGCACTCGAGGATCATGGTGTCTCCCTCCAAGAGACGCTGGGGAAGAAAAAAGGTGTGCTGAGCCACCTTCGGGAGGACCTGGCCCCCAAGGCCGGCCTAATCAACAATCTTGACGACCTAGTGGAATCTTTCGCCGACGGTATTCCCATGTACTTCAGAAACTCCCAACGATATGTTGGTGCCGCTATGGCACTCGCGATGGTGCAAGCCCATGGCATGGAGTTGGACCCCAGCGTGATCTCCAAGGCGATGCCTGTCGACGCGGATGGCCAACAGGTAGTGTTTGCTCCCTTCGCTACTGGTTGTGGTAAGTATGGGCCTCAGCTCATCGATACAGTCGCGGATATTCTGCGGAGCTGCAGCGAGCGAAGGCGGCGAAGACTACAGCTTCTGGGGATACCACTAGAAAGTCTGTGGCGTTGGAGGCTACCACGGATTTGATGAGGCCCCCGAAGTCAAAGTCCAAGTCGAAGAAGCAGATTGCTCCTTAGTTTCCATCTATAATAGTTGTAGCTTCCATTTGACTAGGCTATACTTTTGTGGGAGTGTCCCTGTGAATACTTTGCTGCGTCTGAGTGCATTCGCACTTTTATCAATGTATTCTTGTTCCCTTATTTTCTTACTTCTTGATTGTAATAGGGTCCTTCGAGTGATCCTTTTGACTCTTCTCCCACCGATGAAAATGCAGCGCAACTGCGTTCGAAGGTGGAGGAGCTGTCGCTTCTCTCGCGACTGCTTGACCATATTAAGCAGATGGAGCGGGAGTTGCCCATTGTCCGCGGTAACATGGATGTGTGGAAGTCGAAGGCAGAGAAGGTCATCGCCCGCGAGAAGTATCTTCTAGATGAAGTTGCTTAGTTGAATGAGCCCCTTAAATGTTAGCTCTATATCTTCTTATCATTTCCTTAGCCATTCACGGTGATGCCTTGGTTTATGCTGTTGGTCTTGCTTCTTTAGTTGTTAGCGCTCGCCATCCACAGGATGAGAAGGACTGGGTGGCCATTCGGATGAATAACCTAACCCAGGAGCAGCTACAAGCTAGTGGGTACTTCTAGGTGGATCATGATCGTGAAGTCGCGTTGGCAACTTTGCAGGATCCCGCTTCGTGGGTGCTTCAATGATTGAATAAGGCGCAATCTTGCCTGAAGTATATTTACTAGATGATGTTTCCGCTGGACGTTGTACCTTCAAGCATGTTGGCTCTTCTGGCGAAATTTCAAGATATAACTGTGGTTTGCGAGTGCGTGCGGCAGCAGCTGGTCGCAGGTGTGAAGGCTGCCCTGTCGCTGGTGCGACTGCATCGGCTAGATGTGGACATAGCATCTGTTTCTACTGGACCACCGCCGCCACCAGAAGGGATGACTTGGAACATGGTACTGATACATTGCAAATGTATCTATAATTTTTTATGTTCCATGCTTGGTTTTATCCACTTTCTTGTGTTTTGTCCACACTTTGGAGTACTTTTCATATGATTTCTTGGACTAACCTATTAACAAGAGCCACCGTGCCAGCTGCCTGTTTTCTGCTGTTTTTGGTTCTAGGAAAGTCAGAAAATGAATATTCTCAGAATTGGACGGGACAAAAGCCAAAGTGCCTATTTTTCCGGAAGTCATCAGATACCAGAATACGAGACGGAGAGGGGCCAGGGGGCCACCACACCACCTGGCCGCGCGGCCTAGCCTGGCCCGCGCCAGGGGGTGGTGTGGACGCCTCCGGCACCCCCTCGGCCTCCCCTTTCGCCTATAAGATGCCCTCGGGACGAAAACCCTAAGTACCCGATCAAAAAATTCCACGAAAGAGTCTGTAGACGCCGTCATCTCCATCCCTAGATCGGGAGGGATCTGAAGCTCTTCCCGGCACCCTATCGGAGAGGGGAATTAACCCTAGAGGCCTTCTTGATCACCATGCAAGCCTCCGGTGTGATGCGTGAGTAGTTCATCCTTGGACTACAGATCCATGTAGTCGCTAGATGGCTGGTTCTCCTCCTTTGTGCTTTCATGTCTAGATCTTGTGAGCTCCGTTCATGATCAAGGTCATCTATTTGTAATTCTACATGTTGTGTTTCCGGGGATTCGATGGATATTGAGATGCTATTTCAGATTGATTATTGATTCTATCATGTCTTTGTTATTTGTGATCTTGCATGCTTTCCGTTGTTAGTAGCTATCTTGGCCAAGTAGGTGCTAGCAACTCCAAGAGTTTGTATTTATGCTCGATAGTGGGTTCATGCCTCTGGTACTCGGGAGAAAACAATAATCCTTTGTTCATAGAACAATCGTATTGTTTACTTTACACGCAATTCGTAAAGCAATATTCTATTGCTTGCAACTTAATACTAGAGGGGGTTCGGATGATAACCTGAAGGTGGATTATTAGTCATAGATGCAGTTGGATGGCGGTCTATGTATAATGTTGTAATGCCCAATCAAGTCCCAAAGGAGTCATGATAATTAGTATATGCATGTATTTCTTTCTTGATGTTTGTCAATTGCCCCGCTGTAATTTGTTCACCCAGCATGTTATCTATCTTAAGGAGAGCCACCTCTAGTGAACTATGGATCCCGGTCCTTTTCTTTACATACGATCTACAATCTGTTACTGCTTTGTGTTTACTTTCTGCAAACTTTTACTTCCTTCCATTCGATACATTTAATCCTTTGTTTTCAGCAAAACACGGTGAGATTGACAACCTCATCGCAAGTTAGGGACAAAGTTCTGTGGTTGTGTTGTGTAGGTATCCATGTTGCTACTAGCACCGGTAGTGCGCCCTGCCAAGGCTCAGCTAGCAACACCTTTGGGGTGTTTCCTTGCTTCTACTGGTTCGATTAAACCTTGGTTTTATAACTGAGGGAAACTTGCTGCTGTGCTCATCATACCTTCCTCTTGGGGTTCCCAACAAGCTCTACATCAACACTGAGCCATCAAGCATTTTTCTGGCGCCGTTGCCGGGGAGTCAAGGACATCTTCACAAGGGGAGTCCCTCATAACCAATCTCTTTACTTTGTTATTTTTTTTGCTTAGTTCCTTTTTGCTTTGTTTGCTTGTTTTGTTATCAAAAACAAAAAAAATAGTTTTACTAGTTTGCTTTCTTATTTGAAAACCCAAAAAAATGACTACTCTTGAAAACACTAAGTTGTGTGACTTCACTAGCACGAACAACAATGATTTTACGAGCACACCTATTGCTCCACCTATGCCTAAAGATACTTTCTTTGAGATAAAACCTGCTTTGCTCAATCTTGTTATGAGAGAACAATTTTTTGGTATTGTTAATGAAGATGCTGCTTCCATCTAAATAACTTTGTTGAACTTTGTGAGATGCAAAAGCATAGGGATGTAGATGGTGATATTATTAAGCTAAAATTGTTTCCTTTCTCTTTGAGAGGAAAAGCTAAATAATGGTTGAATTCCTTAACTAGGAATAGTATTGATTCTTGGACTAAATGCAAAGATGCTTTCATTGGAAAATACTATCCTCCTGCTAAGATTATATCTATGAGAAGTGAAATAATGAAGTTTAAACAATCTGATAACGAGCATGTTGCTCAAGCTTGGGAAAGAATGAAATCTTTGGTTAAGAATTGTCCCACACATGGACTGACTGCTTGGATGATCATCCAAACTTTTTATGCAGGACTGAACTATTCTTCAAGGAACCTATTGGACTCTGCTACTGGAGGTACCTTTATGACCATTACTTTGGGTGCTGCAACAAAACTTCTGGACAATATGATGGTTAATTATTCTGAATGGCATATTGAGAGAGCTCCACAAGGTAGGAAGGTAAATTCTGTTGAGGAAACTTCCTCCTTGAGTGATAAGTTGATATTATTATGTCTATGCTTGTTAATGGGAAATCCCATATTGATCCAAATAATGTGCCTTTAGCCTCTTTGGTCGCTCAAGAAGAGCAAGTTGATGTGAACTTTATAAGAAATAATAATTTTGGCAATAATGCTTATAGGAGTAATTTTGGTAAGAACAATTATAAGCCATATCCTCCCAACAATGGTAATGCTTATGGAAATTCTTACAACAATAATAGGAGTGCTCCCTCTGAACTTGAAGTTATGCTTAAAGAGTTTATTAGTAAACAAACTGCTTTTAATAAAACTATTGAGGAAAAACTCTCTAATGCTAAAAGAAATATAGCATCTTTGGCTGAAGCTCAATCTTCTTTGAATAAAATGGCTGCTAAACCTGAAACTAATGATAATCCCTTTGCAGCTACTAATGCCATACAAGTAAGAATTGATGAAAATGTTAGACTATTAGCTGAATTACATGCTAAGTGGCAGAGAGAAGATGAAATTGCTAGAAACATTTGTGTTTCTACTATTACCACCACTAGTGTTGAGTCTATTTATAGTTTTACCACTTTAGATGATAATTATGATTTTGATCTTGATGGTTGCAACATCTCTGAAGTTATTAAGTTCCTACAAAAGCTTGCTAAAAGTCCTAATGCTAGTGCTATGAACATGGCCTTTACAAAACACATTACTGATGCTCTCATAAAGATTAAAGAAGAAAAGATGAAACATAAAGCTTCTATTCCTATAAAACAAGAAGATGGTTGGGAACCCATCATTAATATGAAAGTAAATGACTTTGATTTCAAAGATTTATGTGATCTTGATAGTAGTGTTTCTATTATGCCTAGAAGGATTTATGATATGCTTGATTTGCCTCCATTTGAAGATTGTTATTTGAATGTCCCACTTGATGATAAAACTAAAAAGAAACTCATGGGGAGTCTTAATGATGTTCTTATTATGGTTAAAAATGCCTATGTCCCCATTGATTTCTATGTTTTGGATGTTGAATGCAATGCTTCTTGTCCTATTACTTTGGGAAGACCTTTTCTTACAACTGTTGGTGCCATTATTGATATGAAAGAAGGCACCATTAAATATCAACTCCCACTCAAGAAAGGTATAGAACACTTCCCTAAGAAGAGATATAAGATTTATTTTGCTTCTCCTATGAAAACAAAATTTGGTCTTAATGCTTCTTTATTTGAGAACACTTGATTCTTTTTCTTGCTTCTTATGCCTAACTTAAAGGCGTTAAAGAAAAGTACTTATTGGGAGATAACCCAAAAGTTTTAGATCAGTCTTGGAAGTTATTACTTCAGTAATAACCGCTCCTTATCCTTTTTATTTGCTTTTTGTGCCAAGAGTAACCTGTAATGAGAGAGAAGTAATGATTGGGAAAGTTGCTGTCCTGAAACAGATTTCTATGCTTCCCCATAAAAATTCGTGTAAAATCTCTGTACGTCCTTTTGAGGCGTGAATTTTTGTGCTTATGACCCAGGTTGTTCTATAACTTCCGTTAGTTCAACACTTTTTGATTTGAGAACATAAGGTCTTCTAAAAAATCCGTCTTTACCTTCTGGTCTGTTTTGACAGATTTCTGTCATTTTCTGCATTTGCTTCTTGTTGGTTCCTTTTTGAGTTCTTTTAGGGAACTGAGCTTTTTAAGGGAAGTGCTACAGTAGCTAGTGTTCCAATGGAAGTTTATTTGGTGTTATAACTGAACCTTAAGACTTATTTATCTTGAGTGCACTAATGTTACTAATAAAGATTGTGTAAAGTTTTGTATGAAGGAAAAATTTCAGGTGTATGGAAGGAATGAGTAATGAGATGAAGGATGGACTAAAGCTCAAGCTTGGGGATGCCACGCGTGTCACCCCAAGAAATATGCAAGAAGTACAAGCGTCAAAGCTTGGGGATGCCCAAGGCATCCCCTTCTTCATCAATAAAAATCCCAGGTTTCTTCCAAACGCTTCATTTTTATTGTTTCATGCACAGTTGTGTTGTTCTTGGAGCGTCTTCTTTTTCGTTTTTGTTTTGGTTTTTCATTTTTTTTGTTTGCTTAGTTTGATGAATAAATTGGTTGGACCCTCTCTTTCATACATTGTTTTGCAAATAGTTTGGTTTGGTTTGGAAAAGAGTACGAAAGTTCATACTTATGTGGTAAAAAGAGCTCGTTTTTTACTGTGGCCTATGCTCTCTCATGCCATGCTTGATATTGTTTTGGCATTATGCTTAGTATTCTTTGCTTTAGCATGACTTGTTATAAACAATTGAGATTGCTTAATGTCACTTGGATGAATCATGCGTTGTTTTAGCATATTAAAGCATAGTATAGTGGTATTCTCCTTTGATGTTTTATTTGGGTTGACTTGGCGCATGCTCACACCATGTTATGACTATCCAAAGTCACTATAGCCTTTATGATCCTTTAGTTTTCAACTTTTAGTTTCACTTTATGCTTTGATCAATGATGTTTTGTCGCTCTGCATGCTTATGGCCATTATTGCTCTCTTAGTTTGTCGCTCCCAGTCTTTTGCTAGCCTCCACAACCAAGTGTGAGTTCCACTCATGCATCCAACTCCCTAAACCAAGTTATTCCAAAGAGTCCACCATACCTACCTACTAGCTTATGCTATTCCAAGTATATTCATGCTTTTGTTTACCTTCCAAATTAAACTTGTTATGAGAAAACTAGTGATTAAAGCTCTCACGAACTTGATGGCACACTTTACTTTTTTGCATCTAATAAATTTGAACCATCGGGTCCTTCTTTGTTGCGTATATGCTTGTGCTTTATAAGTTGAAATTAGCAGAACCATATATCATGGGGAACGGTTTCAACATTACACTTGTACTTTGTACCCCGTTGATATCATGTTCTTTTTCTTACGGATCCCGACAGTGTGAAATAAAAGTGGAGCTTGTAAGATCATGGAGTTTGTATGTGTGTTTGAGAAACGCCTAGGCCGCTAGCCTAAGCCATGCCTAATCATGGTGGAAACTTGCAGCATCACCATAATGAGCACTCTATGAAGCATCCTCAATAAAAACCTATGCAAATAGCAAATAAAAAGATCGCTGAGATGCTCATTGTCTGCTTGCCTTGTTATTTTGATTATGGGATAGCTCCTATATCATGTGCAAGGGGTACCCCGTTGGCGGTTCTTTATGATACACATGTACTTACAATGACAAGAGCTTACTCGTGACTAAAGTTGAGTAGCATGAGGTTCGGTCTTCGTAAGTAAGGGGCATGAGATTTCGGTTTATAACTTGTCAAGCATATCCTCTTAGTTGTGTCACTTTAACCTTAATCACCTTCAAGATGATTATGATAGGGGCAATGAGAGCTGAAAGCTATAAGTACCATAATTTTTGGAAGCTCTTTATGAGACTTGAATCCCTACTTCCTTCTATGAAGGCCTTTCTTCCACCATTATATTGAGTCTCCACCTTCTACCTTTATGCACCTACTTTGAGAGAATAGTGGCCATTCTTAGTTCTATGTGCATTGTCCCAAGACTAGTTGATTGATGCATAACTTTTTTTGAGGTGAAACAGTAGGGAATAATCCCCACTGCAATTTTTATTATAATATGAGTATGTTACAATGAGAAATGATCTAAGGTAGATCATTGTAGTTACATCTAACTCGTTCTATACTGAGAAAAATTCTGAGACAATTATATTCTATCCCTGATCTAAATGCTGACTGAGCCAGGCTTTGAATTTCTCCTTGTATTTTCCTTTGATTCTAAATTGTATCCATCTCATTTCTTGGTAGAAAATTGTTTTCCATCTATCAAATGTGGGTCTTTTGTCATTAAAAATCTTCTCATTTCTGCATATCCAGATACCCTAGGAAGTCATGATAATGATCTCCATTGCAAATGGTAGATGTAACTTTTCTTTGATGTTTGAAATAGCTTCCAATCCTTTTAGATTTGCACTTTTTTTCTAGAAATATGGTCCTAGCATTTTTTTGCAAATGGACAATCCTAGAATAGACGATTTGCTGATTCTTCTGAGAAACAGTTGGATGTAACACAATTGTAATCAGGAAGGTTAAAATTCTTTCTCTTCAGGAGATTTCTTGTATTCAATCTGTCTAGTAGCAGAAGCTAGAAAAAGAACTTGTGTTTATTTTGACAGG
Source organism: Avena sativa (assembly GCA_916181665.1). Taxonomy (NCBI): domain Eukaryota; kingdom Viridiplantae; phylum Streptophyta; class Magnoliopsida; order Poales; family Poaceae; genus Avena; species Avena sativa. The sequence continues at coordinate 421,231,601 of OV702287.1, read as the reverse complement.
AGGTTGCCCAAACCCAAGAAAAGTGTGGTGGTGATGGTGAGTATCCAATCATGGCTGAGTAGGCCTTTTTAACTTCAAATTTATCTGATCCCCAAATATAATTCCAATTATCATGGGTGTCCTCCTGAGTGGCATGCCTGAAATCCTGGCATCTTTCTTCCATGATTAAAAACTCAGAGAAAGCTTGTTGAGAGAGAGGTAGGTGGAAGTTATCTTCTAGGAATTCAGCATGAAGGAAGTCATGTACACTGATGTTTGTGGGCTTAGCATAGGACAGAAGGTGAGGGAATTTATTCATCAAGCACTCATCTTGCCAGAGGTCAGACCAGAAATAAGCAGACCTGCCTGAATTCAGATTGCATTTAACCATGCCTTTAAAGTTATCAATTAATTTGATATGTGACTTCCACCAGAAAGATCCCTCCATGCTTCTTCTAGGTAGTTTTCCATTTTTGTAGTAGGTTTCCCATATGAGATGAGCCCAAGGGATGTCCTGGTGGTTGTAGAATTTGTCCAAGTTTTTAAGAAGGAGGGCATTATTTTGAATCTGTAGGTTTAGAACCCCTAAACCCCCCTGATTTTTAGGACGGCAGATTTTGTCCCATGACACAAGAGCTTGTCCTTTTGCTTGCACATCTTCAGTCCTCTTTGTCCATAGACAGTATCTCATATATTTAATAATTTGATCCTTGATGGCAATTGGTACCTCCAAACAGCTCATAAAAAATAGAGGAAGTGAGGAGAGAACAGATTTGACCAGCTGCAGTTTTCCTCCATAATTCAAGAAATCAGCAATTCCACATAATCTTCTTTCCACTCTCTGAACAATGTGAAGAAAGTTCTCCATAGATGGTTTTGTAATGCTTAATGGTAGCCCAAGGTAAGGGAAAGGGAGGCATCCAGTTTGACAGTTGATTGTCATAGCAAAATGCATAAGCCTATCATTACATGTGTTTATTGGCATCATGCTAGATTTCAAGTAGTTGACTTTGAGTCCAGTGGAATTTGCAAATGTTTAAAGAAGTGCTTTCAAGCATAATAATTGAGAAGCATCAGCCTTAAGTACCAGCAATGTATCATCAGCATATTGAATAACAGGGAAGTCACTGTTGGGTGGTCCCACTATAGGTGGAGTTAGAAGGTTCATATGGATGGCCTTGTTTAGGACAGACTGCAGGAGGTCAGCAGTAAGGACAAATAGTAATGGTGAAAGTGGGTCTCCTTGTCTTACACCTCTCGTGTAGTAGAACTTTTTACCAGGCACACCATTAAGAAGAATTTCAGAAGTTCCAGATTCAAAGATCATTTCAATCCACCTAATCCATTTTCTCCCAAATCCTCTAGCTTTAAGGATATTTATGATGGCAGAGTGGTCTACTATATCAAATGCCTTCTCAAAATCAAGCTTAAGAATTAAAATTTCCTCCTTTGACTTGTGGCATTGGAATAAGTATTCAAAAGCCCAACCAATGCAATCTTGAATAGATCTGTTGTTGAGAAATCCATATTGGTTCTTATGTACCAATTTCAGAATAAAAGATTGCAGTCTATTTGCAAGAAGTTTGGTAATTATTTTGAATATACAGTTCAATAAGGAGATTGGTCTGAAATCAGCCGAGGTAGATGGGCAAGTGACTTTAGGTATGAGTGTAATGTAACAAGAGTTGATGCTCTCAAGGGAAACTTTCTCATTGAAGAAATCATGAATCAATAATTTGATATCATATCCAATGATAGACCAGCAGCTTTTGATAAATTCATTATTAAAACCATCAGGTCCAGGTGACTTGTCATTTGGTAGTTCAAAAATAACCTCCTCAATTTACTTGTCAAGAAAAGGTTTTTCAAGTGAATTCTTCATCTTATCAGTCATTCCATTTCCATAGAAATCTGCAAGGTTATAGTGCATCTCAGTTTTGACTGATGTACCCATTCTTGCCCTGAAGTCATTCCAAAGGATATCAGCCTTGTCATAGTGATTTGTAAATTCCTGTCCATATTCATTCTTGATCATTGATATATAATTGTGTCTATAACTGATGGTTGCTTTGTAATGAAAAAACTTGGCGTTTTCATCCCGAAGTTTTACCCATTTATTTTTCCCTCTTTGTTTCCAATAGGTGTTTTGGTTCTAAAGAAGAGAGATAATATGGGATTTCAGGATATCTCTGAGGTGCCACTCATTGATGGTTAATGTTCTAGATTCTTCAAGTAGATCCATAAGATCAATGGTGTCATTCACCTTAGCAATTTGGTCCTTTAAGCATGGTAACTGTTTGGCCCAAATCTTGATTCCTCTCCTCACATTTTTCAACTTGACACATATTCTTTTTGCCAAGTCCTGATAATTCACAGGTATATTCCAAGCATTTTGCACAATCATCTTAAAATCAGAATGATGAAGCCAGTAATTTTCAAATCTAAAGATTTGAGCGTTGGGGATGTTAATTCCAATGGAAATGACACAGGGAAGATGATCAGAAGTAGGTTTGGATAGTGGAGTAACCATAGTGTAAGGGTATTTGGTTGTCCAAGAACTAGAAGTAAAAAACCAATCTAATCTTTCCAGAAGTGGATCTTTTTGCATGTTACTCCAAGTGAATTTTCTACCCTTTAGTGGCAGCTCAATAAGTCCCAGGTTGCTGATAGCATCATTGAAGAGCATAGTTTCATTAACATCCCCCCACTTTTAGTGCTAACCATTTTTTCTCAGAGTTAATTCCCCTGAGGTTCCAGTTCAGAATCTTCCAATTTCTGTTGTTACTCATTTATAAACCAATTGGGTGAGCATTGGGGTGACACAAAATTTGTAGTCAAACAAATAAGACTGAACATATCATAGGATACTGAATTCATAAACATGCATAACAGCAAATAGGTCTGCAACAACTTAGAATAGACATCAAAGATAACTGATCCAGTCACAAAAGGATAGAATTTTGTAGACATTAACCACATTATTTAGGTGCTTTCTTCTTACACTGCAGTCCACAAGACTCAGCAGCACCTCCCTTCTTCTTGCTTGGAAGGTATGGTTCTGAACCAGTCTTCTTTGATCCAGGCTTTCCAGGTGGCTTGATGATCAAATCATTGATCCTGCCCTTCTTCAGCAGCCTTTTCTCAAGTTCCCCCTCCTTAACCTTGCAAAATGAATCAGCAAGATTCTTAACAACTTCATTACTGAGACAAGGTGGTGCAGCATTGCATGAGAGGCAATTATGATCAGAACAATTCACATGGCTTTTAAATCCCCCATTAAGTTCCACAATTTTGGGGCTCCTTCTCACCTCAGAGTCTACCAATGGTTCTTTACCCCTCCTCCTCTTTGCAGGGGCATTTGGCACCATCATGCTTGATGGGGATTCATTCAGGCAGTGAGGAGGAATCTGTCCAACACATTCATAAGGTATAATGAAGGTGAAAGTAGTTTCTTCAGCAATTGGCTCCTTAATAATATCCTAAAGGGGAGATGTAAGAAAATGTCTAGCCCAACTGAATTTCTCAGGAGTGATGAGCATTAGAGTGATAAAATTAAACCAACTTATAGGGATGTCACATTGCAGTTTGCCTTTGTCAGGTGAGGGATTCATGTGTGGAGCAAAGAATCTGTCCCATAGTTCAAGACCTTGCTTAGAGAAGGAATTCCTAGCAGAAAGCATCTCAGAGGCATTGACAAAAGGAATAATGGCCATTCCAACATGAAGGTGTGCCTCATTTGGAGAGAGAAGGTTAGTGTCCTCCATCATCCAGTCATCTTGCATGTTACCCTCATCAGCATGGATGGTGTCCTATTCCTCATCTTGGTAATTCTGCAGAATGTTAAGCAGTCCTTCTCCCATGCCCACATCTTGATTAGCATTAGCAATAATTTTCTCCACTTCAATATCCTCAGCTCCATGGACAGAAGCTTTGTCACTGTCAGATGAAATATTTGCAACAGGAATTGATCCAGTAACAGCACTGTCAGCCTCCTGAGGTGGCAAATTCTGGTTGTCAATGGGCATGTTAACTCCTTCAGCAAATACGGGTCCTTGGATAGCATTCCAATTTCCCCAGCCAGCATTATTATTCTGAGGGGAAGGTTCAACCCATTGGTCCCATCCACCAATGTCACCTTCAGGTTGTGGGGGAGGTGGTGGAGAAGGGGGGGTCCAAAAATGGGTCCCACCACAGGTAGAGGATGAGGGTCAGCACCATCATCAGGTAGTGGGTCCTCAACAGGTGCCCCTCCTAGGAGATTGCTGTTTAAAATTTCAATAGAAAAGGTCCATGATTCAGTGTCCACCATGTCCCCAATGGTGAATCTAACACTTTTAGGAACATCTAAGAGGTCAGTAACTTTGAGCTTTGCAATGATCCTGCCCTTGTGCTCAGGGTCCCTCTCCAAGAGCAGAACTTTACCAATATCAGAGAAAACAGCATTCAGGTCTTCAGTATGCCAGTGATCAAGTGGAGGACCCAGGAGCATAACCCAACATTCATTGTTAAACTGAGTCCTACACCAGTTAATTCCTTCATTATGCCTATCAAAAGAAATAGCAACATCTTGGAAGGGAATATGAGCCGCAGCAATTAACCGGTCATGGTCACTAACATTGGCAAATTGAACATATGTAGAACCAAATGGACAATCTTGAATATCACAAAATTCAACATGAGCATCATTGATAAAGAAATCTTGCAACACATCCCTGATATTACCAAAAGGGACTGGACCAGGGGGAAGGGGGTGGATGTGCGCAATGGCATACTGTTCATGTGCCCTTGGTCGGCGAGGAACCACCACCCTTTTGACCTGATTCCTGCCAGCCACCTGCATAATCTCAAATCCATGGGGAAGAAATGGTTGAGGGTCAAGTGGAATGTTGGCCATTGCGTCAGCGGTTGTCGCCGGCGACGAACAGAGCAAGGCAGTTGGGGTTTCTCCAGGCGAGGGAGTTGAGGAGACAGGGGGTTCGACTGAATTAATTTTTTGGGCAAGAACAAAATCCTTAAGACAAGCGTACACCCTGGGACACGAAACTTGCGGCGTGACATGGGCCTTGAACCAATGCAGGTAGGATTTGCCGGGCCAGGGACAAGAAGGGAAAGTAGGGAATTTCAAAAATGGTAAAAGACCAGGCAAATTAATTGTAGAAGATTTGTTGACTACAGGTGATTTCGCCTCCTTAATATCTTTACCATTAATCACAATTTCCACAAATAATGCACCCGGTACTACTCGATCAATGTCACCTTTAATTTGACCGTTATTGCATGGGACTGGTCACGTCGATGAACCAATACGATAAAAAACAGAGGATTTATTTTTTCTTTTGTATGAAACAAATGTCCAATCCTTGTCCAATTCTTTGTAATATTCTTTCTCTTCGAATTTCCAATTTGGGCCTCCATCACCCCAAAGTTTGATCTTCAATATAAATGATTCATCAGAGAAAGAACCAGAATTATATATTTCAAAACCCACAGCTCTTGATGCAACAACGAACCTAAAGGTTCTATCTTGGAGGATCTTGACTTGAAATTTAGATGCATGACCCCCAAAACATGCTTGGAGAACAATGCCAATAGTATGAATATCAATCTTAAAATTTGCACGACCAAATGAGCCAACAAGGAAGAAAGATCTTCTGCAAAATCCACCTGAGAAATTAATGTGGTGACCAAATTTCTTGAACATATTAGCCTCAAAATTCAACCCTTTAGAGAAATCTACTAAAATGCAATTGTTGTGTTTGGTTGATGAAGTAAGGGGCACATCAAAAATTTGAGCACCCACCACCACCCTTTTGATGACAAGATCCAAGATAACACAAGAGGAAACTTTCACATTTTGAAGAAGGAATCTAGCATCAATAACCACCTTGTCATGATTTAGTAACACAACCCGCTTAGCAAGAGTATACAGGACCAAAAAACCAGGAGCTTTGTCCAAAACATCAGAAGGCAAAGATGAGCTAGTAACGTGCCACATAAGTTTCAAATCTTCACTCTTGCACTCATGAACATGAGAAGTCCCAAGAAAATCAGAAGTTGGTGGCAAAATATCATTGATCCTTGCAAGATGAGAGGGGAACCTCACCACAGAACCAATCATGAGAACCTCCCCATTTTCCAAACTTCTACCCTCCAGTGGTGAACCGCTGGCATTGAGAATGACCAGCCATCGATTATCCGAGAGAACAAGAGATCCAACAAGGAACTTACCATCGGTGGAGCTCCCTGAATAGGTGATTTTCCAACCACCACCAGATGAATCCAGTGAAAGAGAGCCCATGAGTCATTTTTGAAGGTGTCCTATGCATTTATATTTGCTACTCTATTGAGGGACAAGATGAATACTATTATGCTATGTTTTCTTTATGTGAAACAAACAAACGTCTTGCAAAGCATTGTTATTCATGAATCTTTTGTTTGTGCCTTTTCATGTTGCATCATAGTTTATTTGTATTATTGCTAGAACTTTGTCTTTCATGTTATGATTGAAGTACTATGATCCTAGCTTTGAATGTTTACAAATACTTTGATCAAGTCTTTGATGGTGCATGTCTCCTCAAAAATTATTCTTTCTTTTTATCACTTACCTACTCGAGGACGAGCAAGAGTTAAGCTTGGGGATGTTGATACATTGCAAATGTATTTATAATTTTTGATGTTCCATGCTTGGTTTTATCCACTTTCTTGTGTTTTGTCCACACTTCGGAGTACTTTTCATATGATTTCTTGGACTAACCTATTAACAAGAGCCACAGTGCCAGCTGTCTGTTTTCTGCTGTTTTTGGTTCCAGGAATGTCAGAAAATGAATATTCTCGGAATTGGATGGGACAAAAGCCAAAGTGCCTATTTTTCCGGAAGTCATCAGATGCCAGAATACGAGACAGAGAGGGGCCAGGGGGCCACCACACCACCTGGCCCACGCCAGGGGGTGGTGTGGCCGCCTCCGGCACCCCCTCAGCCTCCCCTTCCGCCTATAAGATGTCCTCGGGACGAAAACCCTAAGTACCCGAACAAAAATCCATGAAAGATTCTATAGCCACCGTCATATCCATCCCTAGATCGGGAGGGATCTGAAGCTCTTCCTGGCACCCTACCAGAGAGGGGAATTCACCCTGGAGGCCTTCTTCATCACCATGCAAGCCTCCGGTGTGATGCGTGAGTAGTTCATCCTTGGAATACGGATCCATGTAGTAGCTAGATGGCTGGTTCTCCTCCTTTGTGCTTTCATGTCTAGATCTTGTGAGTTTCGTTCATGATCAAGATCATCTATTTGTTATTCTGATGATAACCTAAAGGTGGATTATTAGTCATAGATGCAGTTTGATGGCGGTCTATGTATAATGTTGTAATGCCCAATCAAGTCTCAAAGGAGTCAAGATGATTAGTATATGCATGTATTGCTTTCTCGATGTTTGTCAATTGCCCCGCTGTAATTTGTTCACCCAGCATGTTATCTATCTTAAGGAGAGCCACCTCTAGTGAAGTATGGATCCCGGTCCTTTTCTTTACATATAATCTACAATATGTTACTGCTTTTGTTTACTTTCTACAAACTTTTGTAAAGGGTGGCGTAGCCCCCAAGTGAATAATTTTAAAAAATAGAAAAGACACAGAGTTCTGGGGCACTTAGCTTTATTTATTCGCAGGATAGTACAAGGTACAATGTGTGGCTAAGTAGCCTGGCTGAATAGCCTTATTGTAAAGTAAAAAACGACTAGGGGTAGAAACAGCACAGCGGCGCGATGTTCCAGGGGTTGGAGTATGTGACTCCGCTCTTGAAATCTTTAAGGCGATAGGCGCCACCTGGGATTACTTCGGTAATCACATACGGTCCTTCCCAAGGGGACTCGAACATGAGATTTCCTTGCTGCTTCAGTCGTAGGACCAGGTCTCCTTCGATGAAGGATCTAGGCGTAGCCTTCTGCTATGGTAGTTGCGGAGGCTCTGCTGGTAGATCGTGGATCTCTCTGCTGCAATCTCGCGTGCCTCGTCAAGAAGGTCGACGGAGTCTTCGACTGCAAGAGTTGACTCCTTTTTGCTGTAAGCAACCACCCACGGGGCTTTGTAGCGCACTTATGCGGGTAGCACCGCTTCAGCACCGTGCACCATGAAGAACAGAGTGTAGCCTATGGTGCTGTTTGGAGTTATGCGTAAGCTCCAAAGTACAAATTGTAGCTCGTCTGTCCAGCATCCGGCAGCTTGTTCGAGTGACCGAAGGAGTCGTTTCTTGATTCATCCGCAGACGAGGCCGTTGGCCTTTTCGACTTGACCGTTGGTCTGAGGGTGAGCCACCGAGGCATAGCTAATGTTTATCCCTAGGTTTGCGTAGAATTCCTGGAACTCCTTGGAGGTGAAGTTTGTCCCGTTGTCCGTGATGATGCTATGTGGCACCCCAAAATGGTAGATGATGGACTCGAAGAATTTGATGGCGATGGCTTCTGACTGATTCGTCATCGGCACGACCTCGATCCACTTTGTGAATTTGTCGACCATGACTAGGAGGTAGACGTAGCCTCCTTGCGAAGACCTTGGGAGCTTGCCGACCATGTCGAGTCCCCACTGTGCAAATGGCCAAGCCACTAGTATTGGCCTAAGCTCCACGCCGGGTGCATGCGGTTTGTCCGCAAATCGCTGGCAAGCGTTGCAGCGTTGGACGATGTCCTTGGCATCACACATGGCTGTTGGCCAGTAGAATCCAGCTCTTAGAGCTTTAGCAACGAGAGCGCGACTGCCAGCATCATGTCTACAAGTGCCTTCATGTATGTCGAGGAGGATGGCTCTTCCGTCCCCATTGGAGACACACCTCTGAAGAACTCATGTGATGCTGCGCTTGTACAATTCACCGTTGATGAGGGTGAATACCTTAGATCGTCACGCTATGTGCCGCACATCAGTCGGGTTGTCTGGTAGCCTTTTGCTGAGCAGGTATGTAATATATGGATGTGTCCAAGATGGTTCAATCATCATGACTTCCATTGGGCCTTCGAGTCCTATGCCAGGATCTGTGTCATCGAGTGCCATTGGCTCGTTGGGTGGCGTAGCCCCCGAGTCTGTTGACGTGCTTGCTTTCTTCTCTGGAGCCTTGGGCTTGATGGAGCGTTCATAGATGCGCTCGAGGAATACCCCAGGTGGTATTGGGGCACAGGTGGAGCCGATGTTGCGAGTATATCCGCCTCTTTGGTTCTTTCGTGGCCATCGTGTTGCAGCTTGCAGCCGTCGAAGTCTCCCTCGAGTGTGTCGTATAGGTCGCGATAGGCGATCATGTTGTCGCTCAGGGCATCACACTCATGCATTGTTTGGTTGACCACCAGTTGGGAGTCGACCTAGATGACGAGTCTCTTCGTGCCGCAGGCTTTCACCATCCGCATTCCATGGATAAAGGCTTCGTACTCAGCTTCGTTGTTGGAGGATGTGAACTGCATTCGCAGAACATACTTCATCTTATCTCCTTGGGGCGATGTCAGTATGACACCTGTGCCAGCTCCTTCTTTTCGCTTGGACCCGTCAAAGTGCATTGTCCAACGGTAGGAAATATCTGGCTTGTCGGGGAGTTGGTTCTCTATCCAGTGTACGAGGAAATCCGGAGAACTTGCGATTTTATCGCGTCACGCTTCTCGTATGTGATGTCTCGTGGAGACAGTTTGATTCCCCAAAGCATGACTCATCCGACTGCGTCGGGATTATTGAGTATGTGCCCGAGCGGGGCGTCGTTTACCACCACGATTGGGTGCTCCTGGAAGTAGTGGCGCAGTCGCCTGGCTATCATGAAGACACCATACGCTAGCTTCTGGTAGTGCGGGTACTGCTGCTTTGTTAGCGTGAGTACCTCGCTGAGGTAGTATACTAGGCGCTGAACCCCGTGGACTTTATTTTCTTCGGCTTGCTCTACTATGAGCATAGTGCTGACCACCTGGTTGGTGGTGTTCCTTTTCACGAGGCGTCACCAGTACTGGCGAGGTGGACAGTAGACGCTTGAGGTCTTCGAATGCTTCTTGTGCTTCATCTTTCCGCTCGAACTTGTCAGCCCTGCGGAGAAGTTGGTAGAAGGACGGTGCCTTTTCACTCATCCGACTGATGAATCGACTGAGTGCTACGATTCGCCCAGCCAGTTGCTGGACGCCTTTTACATTCTTTGGCTTCTCCATGGCCAGTATGGCCTTTATTTTCTTCGGGTTTGCTTCGATCCCTCTCGCAGAGATGAGATACCCGAGCAGTTGCCTAGATGGTACGCCGAAGGCGCATTTGTCTGGATTGAGCTTGATCTGGTAGCGGTCGAGGTTATCGAAGGTCTCGCAGAGATCGTCGATTAATGTGGCTTCCTCTTTGGTTTTGATGACGATGTCGTCGACGTAGACTTAGATATTGCGACCAAGTTGGTTCTTGAGGAAAGCCTGCATGCACCGCTAATAGGTGGCTCCTGCGTTTTTTAGCCCGAAGGGCATCGTGTTGTAGCAGAACACACCGAAGGGTGTCGTGAACGCCGTTTTTTCTTGGTCTTCCTCCTTCACTCGAATTTGATTGTAGCCTGAGTAGGCGTCGAGGAAGCAGAGGCGCTCGCATCCTGCAGTGGAGTCGATTATTTGATCGATCCGTGGCAACAGGAAGTGATCCTTTGGGAAGTGCTTGTTCAAGGAGGTGAAGTCCACGCACACCCGCATGATATATGTGTCCTTTTTAGGCACAAGCACTGTATTTGCGAGCCAGGTTCTTTCCTTGATCTCGCGTATGAAATTTCCGCCGAGGAGTCTGTTGATCTCCATACCGACCGCTTTTTCTCTTGGTTCAGACAGTCGCCGTATTGTCTGCTTGACTGGCCTTACATCTGGATTCACGTTGAGTGCGTGCTCGGTGAATTCCCTGGGAACTCCTGGCATGTCCGCTGGACACCAGGCGAAGATTTCCTAGTGCTCACGGAGGAACTCGACGAGCGCGAGTTCCTATGCGGAACTCAAGTTGTTGGCGATGAGGGTCGTCTTAGATGGGTCCGTTGGGTGGACCTAGACTTTCTTGGTATGAATCGACGAGTCAAAGGATAGGTCGGGCGAGCTTGGCCTGCTCACGGGGGGCATACTGTTGTATGTCGACTCCTTCAATCTTGCGAGTTCCTCTTGCATGCCGAAGGACTAGGAAATTCTGTTGAATTCCCTGTCGCAGCTGTCGGACCTCTAGAAGCTACCGTTGATTGTGATGATGTTGTTTGGACCTAGCATTTTCATCTGCAGGTAGGCGTAATGTGGCACTTCCATGAACCTCGCGAACGCGACACGTCCGAGGATGCAGTGGTACTGTGAGGACCAGTCGACGACTTCAAAGTCATTGCACTCTCGCCAAAAAGTTTTGCAGCGTGCCGAAGATGACGTCGAGGTTGATTTTTCCCAGGTGGTATACATCCTTCCCTGGGACGATGCCGTGGAACGTCATCTCTGACACTTCCAGACATGTCAGTGGGATCCACATTTCTCGCAAGGTACTCGCAAACATGAGATTAATGTCGCTTCCGTCGTCCATGAAAACACGACTCATCTCGAACCCGCGGACCTGTGCCTCGAGTACCAGGGGATAGTGGCCTGGGTGAGGTACTTGGCGCGGGTGGTCGTTTTGTCGAAGGTGATGCAGGACTTGCTGCTAGTGAGGTACTCAGTGGTGGATGGCGGAGAGTTCGTCGCCAGATTGACTTGGCGAGTGATTGTCTTCTGTGTTTGATTTGAGGGGCGACCCTTTTGGATCATCCCCATGTTTCCTAGTGGTCGAGGGTATGCCTCGCCTCCATGGTTATGGGCTGGTGCAGCCGCATGTGGTGGTGGTCCAGGCGGTGGTGGAGGAGCTCCATGTGCCACAGTGTCCGGGGCAGCTCCATAGCCCTGGTTGATCGCGTCGCGACTCATTTGGGCCAAGCCTTTGTGGAGCTTGAGGAACTCGCGGAAGTCCTTTAGGAGGTGACTGGACTTTTTCTTACTGTCGTGCTTGTCGATGTAGAAGTGCACGTTGCATTGTCCGGACAGTTTGTCCTAGATGGATGTTGCAGGTGCCTCTTCGCGAATGCGGCCTTGCCACACCTGCGTGGTTTTCCCACTATCACGGTATCCATCGCTGCGATATCCGCTGTTGCGGTTGTCATCGCGTTTGTCGATGTAGCCGGCTGCGACCATGTCGACCTCATAGCGGTCCTCGTATCCATGCATTGGACGTTTTCCTCGGCGGTCGCGTCTGCACCTGAGGTCGTCGTTGTCGTTGGAGTATACATGGTTTTTTACCGAGTTCTCTTGGGCCCACCCACCGATTCACGATTTCCATCAGGTGGTCGATTGTTTTCGACTTCGAGCGGCCCAGCTCCTCCTTGAGCTCTCTGCGGCGTATACTACCATTGAACGCGTCAATTGTGCGATCCTCGCAGAAATATTTTCTAGTGTGCATGAGCATGATCAGTAATATAATTGAACACTAGAAATTTTAAGGCACTCCATATAAAGGAGTAGATTAATATAGAAGGTTCACTAGAGACACCACGGATATAACGCCTTACATGCCACACACAGGTAATAATTAACTAAAATAAAATAAAAGCAGGGGCGGCAGCAGGAGGCCGGGACACGGAGACGCCTAGAAGGGCAGGTGCATTAGCAGGAGGCAGGGAAAGCCTAGTCGATGGGATACATGCCAGTCCTGACATAATCCCGGGGGAATTTGCCGAAGGCTGCGTGCCGCGCCAAGGTAATCGGCCTATGGCTTCTGCCTCCACCTCTAGCAATGCCCACCGCATGCTGGATCATGCTGTCGAGGTCCATGTTGATTGCTCTGCCATAGAATGGGCAAAATAGTCTCCCCCTACGGTAGAAATGGATTAGCTCACGTCGTAACCGCCTCAGCACGTAGCGGCTCTTGTTGTCCCTAGATTTCTTGCTAGCGTCCACTTCATCATCATCCTCCTGTTGATTTTTAAGAACATAACTTAGAACTCATACATATGATTGAATTGTATTACAACTCAAGAATTAACAACATTTACATGTAAGACAATATATACATGGATATCAAAGAGAAAGCATCTCAGCAATAGTTTGATCGGTTCATATATCATTTCGTCTCAACACAATGACAAATAATTGCATCCGAGTGTATGTAGAATAAAGATTGCGGCCTCATAAGTTTCTTCAGGGACGGCATGAGTGAACCAAGTAATAATTGCACAACCTATATTGTTCTTGTACATCGCCCCAGGTTCACTAACTCATCCCTGAAAAAATCATACACCAATGTGTCTGCCTCTCTTTTGGGACAAATTTGAATCATTGGCCACAATATGAAATTGAAATGTAATCGTACAAAACAATATTCAGGGATATAAATAGTCAGGTACAAAAATAAGCCTAAATATTGTAATTATAAATAAAAAACCAAACAATTAATCTTCAGGTACATGTTAAAAATACTAATGATCAAAACCATTCCTATACATATGCATCATACCAATCATTAAAAGATCAGAAACAAATCAAGGATCATATATGTAGTTCCATATGAGAAAAAAATTAGGGCCTCATTTTTTCAGCGATGGAGTCGGAGAACCAAAGTACCAACAACACAACCTATATTGTTTATGTGCATTGCTGCCTCAAGTTCACCAATGTCTCTGCATCTCTTTTGGGGCAAATTTGAATCATTGGCCACAATAAGAAATTGAAATGTAATCGTACAAAACATTATTCAGGGATATACATAGTCAGGTACAAAAACAAGCCTAAATATTGTAATTATAAATAAAAAACCAAACAATTAATCTTCAGGTACATGTTAAGAATATTGATGATCAAAACCATTCATATACATATGCATCATACCAATCATTAAAAGATCAGAAACAATTCAAGGATCATATATGTAGTTCCATATGAGAATAAATCTAGGGCCTCATAATTTGTTTCAGAGATGGAGTTGGTGAACCAAAGTACCAACATCACAACCTATATTGTTTGTGTGCATTGCTGCCTCAAGTTCACCAACCCATTCCTAAAACACGACACCATCATATGTGTCTCCCTTGAACTCTTTTGGGGCAAATTTCAATCATCGTCCTCAGTGAAAAACTAAAATGTAATTCTTATACACTATGAATGCATGGAATAGATAATTCAAATATCATAGTTCTATGAATGTAGAATAAAGATTGCGGCCTCATAAGTTTCAACAGGGATGGCGTAAGTGAACCAAGTAACAATTGTATAGCTTATATTGATCTTATACATGGCCCCAGGTTCGCTAACTCATCCCTAAAAAAATCTGACACCAATGTGTCTGCCTCTCTTTGGGGCAAATTTGAACCATTGGCCACAATAAGAAATTGAAATGTAATCGTACAAAACAATATTCAGGGATATACATAGTCAGGTAGAAAAACAAGCCTAAATATTTTAATTATAAATAAAAAACCAAATGGTTAATCTTCAGGTACATGTTAAAAATACTTATGATCAAAACCATTCATATACATATGCATCATACCAATCATTAAAAGATCATAAACAAATCAAGGATCATATATGTAGTTCCATATGAGAAAAAAATTAGGGCCTCATTTTTTCAGCGATGGAGTCGGAGAACCAAAGTACCAACAGCACAACCTATATTGTTAATGTGCATTGCTACCTCAGGTTCACTAACCATCCCTAAGAAAACGACACCATCAGATGCCCTTGCACTATTTTGGGGCAAAATTGAATCATTGGGCTCAGTAATGAATAGAAATATAATGTTATAGGCATGTTGTGTATCGAAATTAACACTCAACTAGCAAACTCAACTAGATGGCAGATGAGCAGATTGGGGTTTTGTGACTAGACGGATTGGGGTTTTGTGACTAGATGGCAAATGCATCAATCGACCGATCGAACCATATATATACTACCCTACTTCAAGAGCAAAAGAATTTGTACACGATTGAGCAAATCCTATGTATGAACAGTGAAATCTGCGGCTGCGACTAGAGAAGCTAGCAATGTAGTACCTCGGACTCCTCATCAGGGACACCCTCCTCGAACTCGTCATTCTCCATGATTGCGTCGAAGATTTCTTGTACAGCGATGGAGTCATTGATGTAGAGCACCGGATTGCCTCCGCCTGCCGCCTGCCCCCCATCTAGATCTTCCGCTGGCACCACGACGTTGTCGGCCACCTGCTGCTCGGCGGCGACGGCTAATGGCTGGACGGATGAGCTCGCACCCTCTACGGCACGGCGACAAGCGGCGTTCGTGCCCGGAGAAGACGCCTCCGCCTGCTTTGCAACGACCGAGCCATCTGCTGTTGCGCCTTCAACTGGCTTCACCTCTGGCTCGTCTCCACGCGTACGCTTCATGGCACACCTAGGGAAGGAGGTAGTGCAAGCGAGGGAGCTTCGGCGCGCGTGGTAGGTGCATATTGGGGTCTTGGGACTAGACAGACTGGGGGAAAATGACACGAGCACATGGAAGAAGAAGGTCGAGCGGGTTTATAAAAACCGGACCATTCGTAGTCCTCGAGTGGACACGTGTGGTGGGCGGGGGGCGGGGGCTACCATGATCTCCACCTTTTTTTTGGGGTTCCCTTTACACGATCTCCACTTTAGAGCTGCATTGAAAACACACTCATGGCAGAACTCAATTCCACTGCATGCAAGTCGCGTGGAACCAATTTCTAGCAACGTTAGATCTACTCGAGGGAGGCCCTTGACTCATGGAAGTTCCTTGCTGTAGGGCCCAGTTGGAAGTGAGATTGAGAGCGCTGCGTAAAAATGGGATATGTCTTATTAAAATTAAGTGGCAATAAATTGCAGCGTCCCGTCGACAACCGTGCACTCGATGACCCCATTGCCCTATGCATGTGTTGTAGTAGCAATAGTAGCCTTTGCAGACTAGATTAAACGTGACATGACCACTCGATGACTTTTTCCATGGACGGCATCGCGTTCCTTCTTGTAGAGGGAGACGTTTGTGTTGTCTCACGTTGTACTGTGAAGGGCACGACGTGTGCAACGATCATCGTTGGATCACACATGATCAACGGTTGGTGCGCATGATCCGCGTGACAACTGTGACAACCAACTAGGGCAAAGTAGACAGAGTGAGCACAAGTTTGGGCTTCTATGAAAGAGAGAGGGGGAACCAAGGGCAAAACTGAGTAGTATCAAAAACCAAGGGCAAAACTGAGTAGTATCAAAAAACCAAGGGCAAAACTGAGTAGTATAAAAATCAAAAGTGAGTGTCTTGTACAATGAAATACATCATGGCATACATCAAATTATGCCAAGATAGATCCACTAGAGTTTATTGCATGTGTGTTCTTCTCATAAACCACATATGGATCACCTAGAGTCATTGCATGTCTATTCTTCTCACAAACCACACATGGATCCACCAGTGTCATTGCATGTGTTTTATTTTCATGAACCACACCCAGTGTCATTGCATGTGTGTTCTTCTCACAGACCACACATGGATCCACCAGTGTCATTGCATGTGTGTTCTTCACATGAACCACAGCTAGAGTCATTGCATGTCTGTTCTTCTCACAAACCACATAAGGATCCGCTAGTGTCATTGCATGTGTGTTCTTCTCATGAACCATAGCTAGAGTCATTGCATGTCTGTTATTCTCACAAACCACATAAGGATACACCAGTGTCAATGCATGTGTGTTCTTTTCATGAACCACACCCAGTGTCATTGTATGTGTGTTCCTCTCATAAACCACACATGGATCCACCAGTGTCATTGCAAGTCTGCTCTTTTCATTAACCACAGTTACAGTCATTGCATGTGTGTTCTTTTCACAAACCACATATGGATCCACCAGTTTCATTGCATGTGTGTTCTTCACATGAACCACATCTAGAGTCATTGCATGTCTGTTCTTCTCACAAACCACATAAGGATCCGCCAGTGTCATTGGATGTGTATTCTTTTCATGAACCACACCCAGTGTCATTGCATCTGTGTTCTTCTCACAAACCACACTTGGATCCACCTGTATCATTGCATGTTTGTTCTTTTCATGAACCACTGCCAGTGTTATTGCATGTGTGTTCGTCTCACAAACCACACATGGATCCACCAGTGTCATTGCATGTTTTTTTCTCATGAACCACACTTAGAGTCATTGGATGTATGTTCTTCTCATGAACCACATCTAGAGTCATCGCATGTCTATTCTTCTCACAAACCACTTAAGGATACACCAGTGTCATTGCATGTGTGTTCTTCTCATGAACCACACCCAGTGTCATTGGATGTGTGTTCCTCTCATAAACCACACATGGATCCACTAGTGTCATTCCATGTCTGGTCTTTTCATTAACCACAGTTAGAGTCATTGCATGTGTGTTCTTTTCACAAACCACATATCACCAGTGTCATTGCATGTGTGTTCTTCTCACAAACCACATAAGGCTCCACCAGTGTCATTGGATGTGTGTTCTTTTCATGAACCACACCCAGTGTCATTGCATGTCTGTTCCACTCACAAACCACACATGAATCCACCAATGTAATTGCATGTGTGTTCTTCTCATGAACCACAGCTAGAGTCATTGGATGTGTGTTCTTTTCATGAACCACATCTAGAGTCATTGCATGTGTGTTCTTCTCACAAACCACATAAGGATCCACCAGTGTGATTGGATGTGTATTCTTTTCATGAACCACACCCAGTGTCATTGCATCTGTGTTCTTCTCACAAACCACACATGGATCCACCTGTATCATTGCATGTTTGTTCTTTTCATGAACCACCGCCAGTGTTATTGCGTGTGTGTTCGTCTCACAAACCACACATGGATCCACCAGTGTCATTGCATGTTTTTTTCTCATGAACCACACCTAGAGTCATTGGATGTGTGTTCTTCTCATGAACCACATCTAGAGTCATTGCATGTCTATTCTTCTCACAAACCACATAAGGATACACCAGTGTCATTGCATGTGTGTTCTTTTCATGAACCACACCCAGTGTCATTGGATGTGTGTTACTCTCATAAACCACACATGGATCCACTAGTGTCATTGCATGTCTGGTCTTTTCATTAACCACAGTTAGAGTCACTGCATGTGTGTTCTTTTCACAAACCACATATCACCAGTGTCATTGCACGTGTGTTCTTCTCACAAACCACATAAGGCTCCACCAGTGTCATTGGATGTGTGTTCTTTTCATGAACCACACCCAGTGTCATTGCATGTCTGTTCCACTCACAAACCACACATGAATCCACCAATGTCATTTCATGTGTGTTCTTCTCATGAACCACAGCTAGAGTCATTGGATGTGTGTTCTTTTCATGAACCACATCTAGAGTCATTGCATGTGTGTTCTTCTCACAAACCACATAAGGATCCACCAGTGTGATTGGATGTGTACTCTTTTCATGAACCACACCCAGTGTCATTGCATGTGTGTTCTTCTCACAAACCACACATGGATCCACCGGTATCATTGCATGTTTGCTCTTTTCATTAACCACAGTTAGAGTCATTGCATGTGTGTTCTTCTCACAAACCACAGCTAGAGTCATTCCATGTGTGTCCTTCTCACAAACCACATAAGGCTACACGAGTGTCATTGCATGTGTGTTCTTCTCATGAACCACAGCTAGAGTCATTGCATGTCTGTTATTCTCACAAACCACATAAGGATACACCAGTGTCATTGCATGTGTGTTCTTTTCATGAACCACACCCAGTGTCATTGTATGTGTGTTCCTCTCATAAACCACACATGGATCCACCAGTGTCATTGCATGTCTGCTTTTTTCATTAACCACAGTTACAGTCATTACATGTCTGTTCTTTTCACAAACCACATATCACCAGTGTCATTGCATGTGTGTTCTTATGACAAACCACATAAGGATCCACCAGTGTCATTGGATGTGTGTTCTTCTCATGAACCACATCTAGAGTGATTGCATGTCTGTTCTTCTCACAAACCACATATGGATCCACCAGTGTCATTGAATGTTTTTTCTCATGAACCACACCTAGAGTCATTGGATGTGTGTTCTTCTCATGAACCACATCTAGAGTCATTGCATGTCTATTCTTCTCACAAACCACATAAGATACACCAGTGTCACTGCATGTGTGTTCTTTTCATGAACCACACCCAGTGTCATTGGATGTGTGTTCCTCTGATAAACCACACATGGATCCACCAGTGTAATTGCATGTCTGCTCTTTTCATTAACCACAGTTAGAGTCATTGCATGTGTTTTCCTTTCACAAACCACATATCACTAGTGTCATTGCAAGTGTGTTCTTCTCACAAACCACATAAGGCTCACCAGTGTCATTGGATGTGTGTTCTTTTAATGAACCACACCCTGTGTCATTGCATGTTTGTTCCTCTCACAAACCAAACATGGATCCACCAGTGTCATTGCATGTGTGTTCTTCTCATGAACCACAGCTAGAATCATTGGATGTGTGTTGTTTCCATGAACCTTAGCGAGAGTCATTGCATGTGTGTTCTTCTCACAAACCACAGAAGGATACACCAGTGTCATTGGATGTGTGTTCTTTTCATGAACCACACCCAGTGGCATTGGATGTGTGTTCTTCTCACAAACCACACATGGATCCACCAGTGTCATTGCATGTGTGTTCTTCTCATGAACCACACATGGATCCACCAAGTGTGATTGCATGTCTGTTCTTTTCACAAACCACATATGGATCCACCAATGTCATTGCATGTGTGTTCTTTTCATGAACCACACCCAGTGTCATTGCATGTTTGTTCCTCTCATAAACCACACATGGATCCACCAGCGTCATTGCATGTGTGTTCTTCTCATGAACCAAAGCTAGAGTCAATGCATGTCTATTATTCTCACAAACCACATAAGGATACACCAGTGTCATTGCATGTTTGTTGTTTCCATGAACCACACCCAGTGTCATTGGATGTGTGTTCCTCTCATAATCCACACATGGATCCACCAGTGTCATTGCATGTCTGCTCTTTTCATTAACCACAGTTAGAGTCATTGCATGTGTGTTCTTTTCACAAACCACAGCCAGAGTCATTGCATGTGTGTTCTTTTCACAAACCACAGCTAGAGTCATTGCATGTGTGTTCTTCTCACAAACCACATAAGGATACACCAGTGTCATTGGATGTGTGTTCTACTCATGAACCACAGCTAGAGTCATTGCATGTCTGTTCTTCTCACAAACCACAGAAGGATACACTATTGTCATTGCATGTGTGTGTTGGGTCCGCAGCATAGAAAACAAAAAAATTCCTACGATGAGAACTATACGCCAAGGTCTATCTACTAGGTACAGAGCAACGGGTGGACATACATCCATCGAGAACTTACCCTCGAAGACAACGAGTTTTGTTAACGAGTAGGAACTCGTGGTTTGATGTAGTCGTACACTTGCCGATCTCAAGATCGTGATGAAGTCCAGAAGGTCCGGCTCCACCACGTCCATCAGATCCAGCTCCAGCACCACCAAGTCCAGCACCGCAAAGCAGCGGTGCATCCGTGATCGCACACACGTCCGGTACCCCATCAACCTCCGTCCCTCGCTCCAGCAAAGTAGCGGAAGCAGAAACTCCTTTCCAGATAAAGCCACCGGGAACATGTATCTCGCTAATCCGAGACCATGGGGAAATAATACTAGAGGGGGAGAGACATTCTTCACAAGGAGGTGTAAGTGAGAAGTAAGGAGAGGGTGGCCTTCTATAGGAGGAGAGGGGGTGCCCCTCCCCATGGTCGGCGCCTCAAGGGGGTGCCCCTTCACCTCCTCCATTCATGTGGTGGTAACCCCTCCACATTAAAATGCCTCTTCACATTCCCTTTTAAAGTCCCCACTTTAAATGCATTAAATTTCTCCAAATTTAATGCTCTCTCATTTAATAAAACTCTTTTATTATCTTTATTCAGAATTTTGTTAATTACTTTAATTAACAAACATTCACATAAAACCCCCTACAACATTTCAATATTATTACATGCAGAACCAATTTCAGCAATTTCACCCGAAACATTTTCGATGTCTATTGAAATAATTCCAGCGCTTTCTTAAATCTTTATCTGAAACATATTTGCTCCAAATGGTGTCGGTATCCCTTAATTGTGTCACCCTATGGTTCGCGAATAATGCATACATGATCGAGACCCCTCTCAGATCAATAACCAGAAGCGGGGCCTAGAGATCCATACTGACTCCTACACATTCAACAATGACTTCTGTGATCATGAGAACCTTTAACGCTAGTAACTAAATCCCTTTGTCTCGTGATATATTACATGTACGAGATTCGATCATCGGTATCTTCATACCTAGTTTGATCTCGTTGCCGACATGCACTCTTTTCTCGTTCCCGTGATATAACATTCTAGTGATCACATCACTTGCTTGCAAGCTATCTTAATGTGATATCACCGAGAGGGCCCAGAGTATATCTATCTGTCATCGGCATTGACAAATTACACTCTTGATCCATGAGCCTCAACATAACACCTTTTGTAGCACTGAACCCACCTTTATAGTCACCCTGTTATGGTGTGATGTTTGGTGTTATCAAGATACTCTTCTGGTGTTAGCAATTAACATGATCTCATGGTCTAAGGACTAAGATTACTTCGTATGATGTTATAGCAATATAAACATAATGACTTTGATCGTAGTGCTATACTTCGGATGAATGTTCATCACATCATTCCACCAATGTTGTGACCTCGTTATTAACAACATCTAATGTCCATGATCAGGCCCCCTTGATCATCTTGGTAATCAACAAGCTAGTCTATAAGAGAGGCATAACTAGGAACCTTTTATTTGTTTATTAAGCACACATGTATTGATGTTTCCAATCAATACAATTATAGCACGCAAAATAAACATTTATCATAAACATGGAATAAGATAATAACCACTTTATTATTGCCTCTCGGGCATATTCCCTTCAGTGTGTTCTTTTCATGATCCACACCCAGTGTCATTGCATGTGTGTTCTTCTCACAAACCACATAAGGATACACCGGTGTCATTGCATGTGTGTTCTTCTCATGAACCACATCTAGAGTCATTGCATGTCTGTTATTCTCACAAACCACATAAGGATCCACCAGAGTCATTGCATGTGTGTTCTTATCAAAACGACATAAGGATACACCAGTGTCATTGGATTTGTGTTCTTTTCATGAACCACACCCACTATCATTGCATGTGTGTTCTTCTCACAAACCACACATGGATCCACCAGTGTCATTGCATGTGTGTTCTTCTCATTAACCATAGCTAGAGTCATTGGATGTGTGTTATTTTCATGAACCACACCTAGAGTCATTGCATGTGTGTTCTTCTCACAAACCACATAAGGATACACCAGTGTCATTGCATGTGTGTTCTTCTCATGAACCACATCTAGAGTCATTGCATGTCTGTTCTTCTCACAAACCACATAAGGATCCACCAGTGTCATTGGATGTGTGTTCTTTTCATGAACCACACCCAGTGTCATTGGATGTGTGTTCTTCTCACAAACCACACGTAGATCCACCAGTGTCATTTCATGTGTGTTCTGCTCATGAACCACACATTGATCCACCAAGTGTGATTTCATGTCTGTTCTTTTCACAAACCACATATGGATCCAGCAGTGTCATTGCATGTGTGTTCTTTTCATGAACCACACCCAGTGTCATTGCATGTATTTTCCTCTCATAAACCACACATGGATCCACCAGTGTCATTGCATGTGTGTTCTTCTCATGAACCACAGCTAGAGTCATTGCATGTCTGTTATTCTCACAAACCACATATGGATACACAAGTATCATTGCATGTGTGTTATTCTCATGAACCACAGCTAGAGTCATTGCATGTCTGTTATTCTCACAAACCACATAAGGATACACCAGTGTCATTGCATGTGTGTTCTTTTCATGAACCACACCCAGTGTCATTGTATGTGTGTTACTCTCATAAACCACACATGGATCCACCAGTGTCATTGCATGTCTGCTCTTTTCATTAACCACAGTTACAGTCATTACATGTGTGTTTTTTTCACAAACCACATATCACCAGTGTCATTGCATGTGTGTTCTTCTGACAAACCACATAAGGATCCACCAGTGTCATTGGATGTGTGTTCTTCTCATGAACCACATCTAGAGTCATTTCATGTCTGTTCTTCTCACAAACCACACATAGATCCACCACTGTCATTGCATGTTTTTTCTCATGAACCACACCTAGAGTCATTGGATGTGTGTTGTTCTCATGAACCACATCTAGAGTCATTGCATGTCTATTCTTCTCACAAACCACATAAGGATGCACCAGTGTCATTGCATGTGTGTTCTTTTCATGAACCACACCTAGTGTCATTGGATGTGTGTTCCTCTCATAAACCACACATGGATCCACCAGTGTCATTGCATGTCTGCTCTTTTCATTAACCACGGCTAGAGTCATTGCATGTGTGTTCTTTTCACAAACCACATATCACCAGTGTCATTGCAAGTGTGTTCTTCTCACAAACCACATAAGGCTCCACCAGTGTTATTGGATGTGTGTTCTTTTAATGAACCACACCCAGTGTCATTGCATGTCTGTTCCTCTCACAAACCACACATGGATCCACCAGTGTCATTTCATGTGTGTTCTTCTCATGAACCACAGCTAGAGTCATTGGATGTGTGTTCTTTTCATGAACCATAGGTAGAGTCATTGCATGTGTGTTCTTCTCACAAACCATAGAAGGATACACCAGTGTCATTGCATGTGTGACCTTCTCATGAACTACATCTAGAGTCATTGCATGTATGTTCTTCTTTCAAACCACATAAGGATCCACTAGTGTCATTGGATGTGTGTTCTTTTCATGAACCACACCCAGTGTCATTGGATGTGTGATCTTCTCACAAACCACACATGGATGCACCAGTGTCATTGCATGTGTGTTCTTATCATGAACCACACATGGATCCACCAAGTCTGATTGCATGTCTGTTCTTTTCACAAACCACATATGGATCCACCAATGTCATTGCATGTGTGTTCTTTTCATGAACCACACCCAGTGTCATTGCATGTTTGTTCCTCTCATAAACCACACATGGATCCACCAGCGTCATTGCATGTGTGTTCTTCTCATGAACCAAAGCTAGAGTCATTGCATGTCTATTATTCTCACAAACCACATAAGGATACACCAGTGTCATTGCATGTTTGTTCTTTTCATGAACCACACCCAGTGTCATTGGATGTGTGTTCCTCTCATAAACCACACATGGATCCACCAGTGTCATTGCATGTCTGCTCTTTTCATTAACCACAGTTAGAGTCATTGCATGTGTGTTCTTTTCACAAACCACAGCTAGAGTCATTGCATGTGTGTTCTTTTCACAAACCACAGTTAGATTCATTGCATGTGTGTTCTTCTCACAAACCACATAAGGATACACCAGTGTCATTGGATGTGTGTTCTAACCATGAACCATAGCTAGAGTCATTGCATGTCTGTTCTTCTCACAAACCACATAAGGATACACTAGTCTCACAAACACAAAGCAGTAAAAGATTGTAGATTGTATGTAAAGTAAAAGAACCTTGATCCATAGTTCACTAGAGGTGGCTCTCCTTAGATAGATAACATGCTGGGTGAACAAATTACAATGGGGCAATTGACAAACACCGAGAAAGAAATACATGCATATACTAATCATCTTGACTCCTTTGAGACTTGATTGGGTATTACAACATAATACATAGACCGCCATCCAACTATATCTATGACTAATAATCCACCTTCAGGTTATCATCCGAACCCCCTCTAGTATTAAGTTGCAAGCAACAGATTATTGCTTTACGAACTGCGTGTAAAGTAAACAATAGGATTGTTCTATGAACAAAGGATTGTTGTTTTCTCCCTAGTAGCAACAGCACATCTAGTACCTTAGCAATTTCTGTCACATTCCCAGATTTCCAAAGGCATGAACCCACTATCGAGCATAAATACTAACTCTTGGAGTTGCTAGCATCTACTTGGCCAAGATAGCTACTAACAACGGAAAGCATGCAAGATCTCAAATAACAAAGACATGATAGAATCAATAATCAATCTGAAATAGCATCTCAATATCCATCGGATCCCCGCAAACACAACATGTATGAATTACAAATAGATGATCTTGATCATGAACGGAGCTCACAAGATCTAAACATGAAAGCACAAAGGAGGAGAAACCAGCCATCTAGCTACTACATGGATCCGTAGTCCAAGGATGAACTACTCACGCATCACACCAGAGGCTTGCATGGTGATGAAGAAGGCCTCCAGGGTGAATTCCCCTCTCCAGAAGGGTGCCGGGAAGAGCTTCAGATCCCTCCCGATCTAGGTATGGAGATGACGGCGGCTACAGACTCTTTCGTGGATTTTTGATCGGTACCTAGGGTTTTCGTCCCGAGGGCAACTTATAGGCGGCAGGAGAGGCCGAGGGGGTGCTGGGGGCGGCCAGACCACCCCCTGGCGTGGGCCAGGCCTGGCTGCGCAGCAAGGTGGTGTGGCCGGCCCCCATCCCATCTCCGTCTTGTATTCTGGCACTTGATCCCTTCCGGAAAAATAGGCACTTTGGCTTTTGTCCTGTCCAATTCCGAGAATATTCATTTTCTGACTTTTCTAGAACCAAAAACAACAGCTGGCACTGTGGCTCTTGTTAATAGGTTAGTCCAAGAAATCATAATAAAAGTACTCCAAAGTTGGAACAAAACACAAGAAAGTGGATAAAACCAAGCATGGAACATCAAAAATTATATATACATTTGCAATGTATCACATGTCTATTCTTTTCACAAACCACATATGGATCCACCAATGTCATTGCATGTGTGTTCTTTTCATGAACCACACCCAGTGACATCGCATGTTTGTTCCTCTCATAAACCACACATGTATCCACCAGTGTCATTGCATGTGTGTTCTTCTCAAGAACCAAAGCTAGAGTCATTCATGTCTATTATTCTCACAAACTACATAAGGATACACCAGTGTCATTGCATGTTTGTTCTTTTCATGAACCACACCCAGTGACATTGGATGTGTTTTCCTCTCTTAAACCACACATGGATCCACTAGTGTCATTGCATGTCTGCTCTTTTCATTAACCACAGTTAGAGTCATTGCATGTGTTTTCTTTTCACAAACCACAGCTAGAGTCATTGCATGTGTGTTCTTTTCACAAACCACAGCTAGAGTCATTGCATGTGTGTTCTTCTCACAAACCACATAAGGATACACCAGTGTCATTGGATGTGTGTTCTACTCATGAACCATAGCTAGAGTCATTGCATGTCTGTTCTTCTCACAAACCACATAAGGATACACTAGTGTCATTGCATGTGTGTGTTGGGTCCGCAGCATAGAAAACAAAAAAAAATTCTATGATGAGAACTATACGCCAAGATCTATCTACTAGGTACAGAGCAACGGGTGGACATACATCCATCGAGAACTTACCCTCGAAGACAACGAGTTTTGTTAACGAGTAGGAACTCGTGGTTGATATAGTCGTACACTTGCCGATCTCAAGATCGTGATGAAGTCCAGAAGGTCCGGCTCCACCACGTCCATCAGATCCAGCTCCAGCACCACAAGGTCCAACACCGCAAAGCAGCGGTGCATCCGTGATCGCACACACGTCCGGTACCCCGACAACCTCCGTCCCTCGCTCCAGCAAAGCAGCGGGAGCAACAACTCCTTTCCAGATAAAGCCACCAGGACATGTATCTCGCTAATCCGAGACCATGGGGAAATAATACTAGAGGGGGAGAGAGATCCTTCATAAGGAGGTGTAAGTGAGAAGTGAGGAGAGGGTGGCCTTTTATAGGAGGAGGGGGTGCCCCTCCCCATGGCCGGTGCCTCAAGGGGGGTTCCCCTTCACCTCCTCCATTCATGTGGTGGTAACCCCTCCACATTAAAATGCCTCTTCACATTCCCGTTTAAAATCCCCACTTTAAATGCATTAAATTTCTCCAAATTTAGTGCTCTCTCATTTAATAAAACTCTTTTATCATTTTTATTCAGAATTTTGTTAATTACTTTAATTAACAAACATTCACATAAAACCCCTGCAACATTTGAATATTACATGCAGAACCAATTTCAGCAATTTCACCCGAAACATTTTCGGTGTCTATTGAAATAATTCCAGTGCTTTCTTAAATCTTTATCTGAAACATATTTTCTCCAAATGGTGTCGGTATCCCTTAAGTGTGTCACCCTACGGTTCGCGAATAATGCAGACATGATCGAGACCCCTCTCAGATCAATAATCAGAAGCGGGACCTAGAGATCCATACTGACTGCTACACATTCAACGATGACTTCTGTGATCGTGAGAACCTTTAACGCTAGTAACTAAATCCCTTTGTATCGCGATATATTACATGTCTGAGATTTGATCATCGGTATCTCCATACCTAGTTTGATCTCGTTGCCGACATGTACTCTTTTCTTGTTCCCGTGATATAACATTCTAGTGATCACATCACTTGCTTGCAAGCTATCTTAATGTGATATCACCGAGAGGGCCTAGAGTATATCTATCTGTCATCGGAATTGACAAATTCCACTCTTGATCCATGAGCCTCAACATAACACCTTTGTAGCACTGAACCCACCTTTATAGTCACCCTGTTACGGTGTGACGTTTGGTGTTATCAAGATACTCTTCTAGTGTTAGCAATTAACATGATCTCATGGTCTAAGGACTAAGATTACTTCGTATGACGTTATAGCAATATAAACATAATGACTTTGATCATAATGCTATACTTCGGATGAATGTTCATCACATCATTCCACCAATGTTGTGACCTTGTTATTAACAACATCCAATGTCCATGATCAGGAAACCTTGATCATCTTGTTAATCAACGAGCTAGTCTATAAGAGAGGCATAACTAGGAACCTTTTATTTGTTTATTAAGCACACATGTATTGACGTTTCCAATCAATACAATTATAGCATGCAAAATAAACATTTATCATAAACATGGAATAAGATAATAACCATTTTATTATTGCCTCTCAGGTATATTCCCTTCAGTCTCCCACTTGCACTAGAGTCAATAATCTAGTTAAAAACTTTGCGTATTGAACACCTATGGCTTTCTGGTGTTGCATATACGCGATTGCTAGTGGTTAACATAATCTCTGGATCTGATAGTTTCAGGTCCGTGTGTATTTGCATGTCTTTGCGTCTCTACGCATCACTCATTCTCACATGAGATGGAATTGTATAAATTTGGTCCTTTGGTGAGACCTTTAGTTCGTTCGGGTTAAAATATGTTGATATTATTGTCATACAATATATGTTCATAGTATTAGCCCACTTTGAACCACACCTAGTTTGATAACAAACTACTTAACACAAATGCCCTCCTATGCTGCTACTATAGCAGTCATATACTTAGCCTTTTTTTGTAGTATCCGTCACAATGTCTCAACTTTGGAACTCATCCAAATCCATCATGGAACATCCTTTCCATTACATTGTGCTACCCACAGTCTAAATTGAGATAAATTTAATTTGTATCTTGTGACAAAACTAGTATCAATGTAACACTTTACAATGAACTACCTTTAACTATTTGTCACTTATACATGATATATTCTTAGTTCTTCCAAAGCTCATAAGAATATCTTTACTATTGTCCAATGATCATCTTATGAATCATTCTGGTATGTGCTCATAACATTTAGAGCACAGGACATTCTAGATATATACATATCATGGTATAATCGATCAAAATCTTCATGTGGTTTTACTCACCAAGTGTTGAAACACTTGAATCTTGATACCATCCTTTCCATGCAGCAAGAACCTTTCTTGTTGTTCCCATATTGAACCCTTTCAATATCTCATATGTACGTCTGGCATAACCATATTAGCGCCTCAATCTATCCATATAGACATTGATGCCAAATATTCCGGTTTTTGCCCAAGTCTTTCATCAAAATCTTATTTCAATGAAATTCTTAACTTGTGTCAATACAAGATACATAATTTCCAATCAACAATATGTCCTCTACATAATGTATTAGAAATATGTCTCAGCGCTCCCACTTAATTTCTTGCAAATGCAAGCATCTTCATCATCTCTGATGAATTTAAACTCTTTTAACAGTTTCATCATGGTGAAGATTCCAACTCCGCTATGCTTACTTCAACTATTGAAGTTTGCATGCCCTTTTAGCACCCTTTGAATTAAGAATACCCTTCGGACCGTGTCTTGTACACGTCCTAGGTAACCATTCTATTAGAAGAACATTGTTTTGTTTATTCAACTACCATATACCAAATTATATGTAGTGGTTGCTACATTAATCCGTCAAGACTAAATATCGCTATGAAAGATCAAACCTTGTCATAGTCAACTACTTGAACATTGTTGTAAACTTCTTTCCAACATGTCGACTATTTCATAGATGTTAAACATCCATGTCTTATTTCTTTACAGATCCAAACACGACCGATAGGCTTCACGCCTTTCTGGAGTATCTTCCAAGTTCAGAAACTTGATTTCTCGTGGATGGATACTATCACGGATTCTATGACTTCTAGTCATTTTATGGAGTCAGGGCCCATCATCGCTTCTTTGCATGTAGTCGGTTCATCATTGTCAAAACAATAACGACTTGCTTATCAAATCACACTATTTGATTCTTACTGACCCACACGATTCAATAGGAACTCTAATCTCCGAGATCACACCCTTTGTAATCACGGGAGCCATGAGCATTGTGGCCGCCACCGAGACACTTTCCAGCGTTGCGCTACTTAGCACATATAGCTAAGGTTCAACAACCTTATTAAAGTTCTATTGTCCTCCCACTTAACTTTTCACAAAAAAATCCTTCTCAAGAAACTTGACGTTCCAAGTAACAAACTCTTTTGTCCTCGGTGTTATGGAGAAATTCCCAACAAATTCTTTGGGATAACCTACAAAGACGTTCTTATTCGACTTTGGTTGTAAACATTTTACTTATGCTTAGCATACCAAAATTTGAGAAAAGACAATTCGGGTTTTATCCCAAACCATAACTTATATGGTGTCACTTCAACGGATCACGATGGTGCTCTTTTTAGTGTAAAAGTGGTAGTATCTAAAGCTTCAATCCTTAAAACATAATGGCAGTTTTATAAATGACACCTTTGATCTTACCATGTCAAACATGGTTTGATTTCATCTCTCGAATATGCCATACTCCTATGGTTTATTGGGAAACACAAATCATGGAACGATTCCTCAAATCCTAAGTGTTTTGCTAAACATGTAACTCAAATATCTTCCTTTATGATCGAATCATAAACTCTTTATTTTCTTGTTACAATGATTTTCACTTCACCTTGAAAGTATGATGGCTCAATACACGGCGCCCAGAAAAGTGCTTGGTGCGTGGTGTTGATGTAGAGCTCGTTGGGAACCCCAAGAGGAAGGTATGATGAGCACAGCAGCAAGTTTCCCTCAGTTATGAAACCAAGGATTAATCGAACCAGTAGGAGCAAGGAAACACCTCAAAGGTGTTACTAGCTGAGCTTTGGCAGGGCGCACTACCGGTGCTAGTAGCAACGTGGAGACCTGCACAACACAACCAGAGAACTTTGTCCCCAACTTGCGATGAAGTTGTCGATCTCACCGTGTTTTATGGAAAACAAAGGATTAAACGTATCGAATGGAAAGAAGTAAAAGTTTGCAGAAAGTAAACACAAAGCAGTAAAAGATTGTAGATTGTATGTAAAGAAAAGGACCGGAATCCATAGTTCACTAGAGGTGGCTCTCCTTAGATAGATAACATGCTGGGTAAACAAATTACAGCAGGGCAATTGACAAACACTGAGAAAGCAACACATTCATATACTAATCATCTTGACTCCTTTGGGACTTGATTGGGCATCACAACATAATACATAGACCGCCATCCAACTGCATCTATGACTAATAATCCACCTTCAGGTTATCATCCGAACCCCCTCCAGTATTAAGTTGCAAGCAATAGATTATTGCTTTACGAACTGCGTGTAAAGTAAACAATACAATTGTTCTATGAAAAAAAGATTGTTGTTTTCTCCCTAATAGCAACAGCACATCTAGTACCTTAGAGATTTCTGTCACTTCCCCAGATTACCAGAGGCATGAACCCACTATCGAGCATAAATACTAACTCTTGGAGTTGCTAGCATCTACTAGGACAAGATAGCTACTAACAACGGAAAGCATGCAAGATCTCAAATAACAAAGACATGATAGAATCAATAATCAATCTAAAATAGCATCTCAATATCCATCGGATCCCCGCAAACACAACATGTATGAATTACAAATAGATGATCTTGATCATGAACGGAGCTCACAAGATCTAAACATGAAAGCACAAAGGAGGAGAAACCAGCCATCTAGCTACTACATGGATCCGTAGTCCAAGGATGAACTACTCACTCATCACACCGGAGGCTTGCATGGTGATGAAGAAGGCCTCCAGGGTGAATTCCCCTCTCCGGCAGGGTGCCGGGAAGAGCTTCAGATTCCTCCCGATCTAGGGATGGAGATGACGGTGGCTACAGACTCTTTCGTGGATTTTTGATCGGGTACCTAGGGTTTTCGTCCCGAGGGCAACTTATAGGCGGAAGGAGAGGCTGAGGGGGTGCTGGGGGCGGCCAGACCACCCCCTGGCACGGGCCCGGCCTGGCGGCGTGGCCAGGTGGTGTGGCCGGCCCCTAGCCCTTCTCCGTCTCGTATTCTGGCACTTGATCCCTTCTGGAAAAATAGGCACTTTGGCTTTTGTCCCGTCCAATTCGGAGAATATTCATTTTCTGACTCTTCTGGAAGCAAAAACAACAGAAAACAGGCAGCTGGCATTGTGGCTCTTGTTAATAGGTTAGTCCAAGAAATCATAATAAAAGTACTCCAAAGTTGGAACAAAACACAAGAAAGTGGATAAAACTAAGCATGGAACATCAAAAATTATAGATACATTTGCAATGTATCAACATCCCCAAGTTTAACTCTTGCTCGTCCTCGAGTAGGTAAGTGATAAAAAGAAAGAATTTTGAGGTGACATGCACCATCAAAGACTTGATCAAAGTATTTGCAAAACATTCGAGGCTAGGATCATAGTACTTCAATCATAACAGGAATGACAAAGTTATAGCAATAAGCAAAGAAACTATGATGCAACATGAAAAGGCACAAACAAAAGATTCATGAATAACAATGCTTTGCAAGACGTTTGTTTGTTTCACATAAAGAAAACATAGCATAATAGTATTCAGCTTGTCTAGAGTAGCAAATATAAATGCATGGGACACCTTCAAAGTTCATAAGAGTGACTAGATACGATAGTTTCAAACAAGCAATAACAAGTTATGCATCAATCAACTAGTCTTGGGACAATGCACATAGAACTAAGAATGGCCACTATGCTCTCAAAGTAGGTGCATAAAGTTAGAAGGTGGAGACTCAATATAAGTGGAAGAAAGGCCTTTTGTAAAAAGGAAGTAGGGATTCAAGTCTCATAAAGAGCTTCCAAAAATTATGATACTCATAGCTTTCAGCTCTCATTGTCCCTATCATAAGCATCTTAAAGTGATTAAGGTTAAAGTAAACAAACTATGGTGTATATGCTTGACGAAGTATAAGTCAGAAATCTCATGTCCCTTGTATACGAGGGCCGCTCCTCATGCTACTCAAGTTTAGTCACCGGTAAGTTCTTGTCATTGTAAGTACATGTGTATCATTGAGAACCGCCAACGGGGTACCCCTTGCCTGATGATACGGAAGAATCCCCATATCAAAATGACAAGGCAAGCAGACAACGAGCATCTCAGCATTCTTCTTATTTACCATGGGAATATGGTGCTTTTTTCTCTCTTTCCTCTTTTCATAGTATCTCTTTTTTTCTTTTCTCTTTTTTTTCTCAATATAGGACTCTTTTTTTTAAGAAGAATGCTTCATAGACAGCTCATTATGGTTACGCTGGAGGTTTCCACCATGTCAGCATGGATTAGACCAGCGGCCCAGGCATTTCTCTAACACATATACATAACTCCATGGACTTACAAGCTCCCCTTTCATTTCACACCGACGACATCCATATACAAAAGAGCATGATATCAACTAGGTACAAGTACCAAGTGCAATGTTGAAAGCGTTCCCCATGAAAGCTTGGTTCTGCTAATTCCCAACAAATAAGTGCAAGCATATACAACATAGATGACACAATGATTCAAGTTTATTAGACGCAATAAAGTAAAGTGTGCCATCAAGTTTGTGAGAGCTTTAATCACTAGTTTTCTCATAACAAGTGGAAGGTAAACAAAAGCATGAATATACTTGGAATATCATAAGCTAGTAGGTAGGTATGGTAGACTCTTTGGAAAAACTTGGTTTAGGGAGTTGGATGCATGAGTGGAACTCATACTTTGTTGTGGAGGCTAGCAAAAGACTGGGAGCGACAAACTAAGAGAGCAATAATGGCTATAATCATGCAGAGCGACAAAACATCATTGATTAAAGCATAAAGTGATACTACAAGTTGAAAACTAAAGGATCATAAAGGATTATGGTGACTTGTGATAGTCATAACATGGTGCGAGCATGCGCCAAGTCAACCCAAATAAAGTATCAAATGAGAATACCACTATACTATGCTTTAATATGCTAAAACAACGCATGATTCATCCAAGGCACATTAAGCAATCTCAATTGTTTATAACAAGTCATGCTACAGCAAAGAATACTAAGCATAAAGCCAAAACAATATCAAGAACGGCATGACATAGCATAGCCACAGTCAAAAACGAGCTCTTTTTACCACATAAGCATGAACTTTCCTACTATTTTCCAAACCAAACCAAACTATTTGCAAACCAAAGTATGAAAGAGGGGGTCCAACCAACTTATTCAGAAAACTAAGCAAACCAAGCAAACTAAAAACCAAAACAAAAATGAAAAAGAAGACGCTCCAAGAGAAACACAACTGTGCACGAAACAATAAAAATGAAGCGTTTGGAAGAAACCTGGAATTTTTATTGATGAAGAAGGGGATGCCTTGGGCATCCCCAAGCTTTGACGCTTGTACTTCTTGGATATTTCTTGGGGTGACACGCGTGGCATCCCCAAGCTTGAGCTTTAGTCCATCCTTCATCTCATTACTCATTCCTTCCATACACCTGAAAATTTTCCTTCATACAAAACTTCACACAATCTCATTAGCAACATTAGTGCACTTAAGATAAATAAGTCTTAAGGTTCAGTTCTAACACCAAATAAACTTCCATTAGAACACTAGATACTGTAGCACTTTCCTCAAAAAGCTCAATTCCCCAAAGTAACTCAAGAAGGAACTAACAAGAAGCAAATGCAGAAAATTGCAGAAATCTGTCAAAACAGATCAGCAGGTAAAGACGAATTTTTTCGAAGACCTTATGTTGCTCAAATCAAAAAGTGTTGAACTAACGAAAGTTAGATAACAACCTGGGGCAGAAGCACAAAAAATTACAGATCAATCCAACATACAGAGCTCTCTCAGGAATTTTTACGGTGAAGCACAGAAATCTATTTCGGGACAGCAACTTTCCCAATCATTACTTCACTCTCATTAGAGGTTACTCTTGGCACAAAAAGAAAATAAAAAGGAGAAGGAGAGGTTATTACAGAGGTAATAACTTCCAAGACTCATCTAAAACTCTTGGGTTATCTCCCAACAAGTACTTTTCTTTAACGCCTTTAAGTTAGGCATAAGAACCAAAGAAAGAATCAAGTGTTCTCAAATGAAGAAGCATTAAGATCAATACCAGAAATATTTTCAAC
The DNA here is from genome assembly GCA_916181665.1 of Avena sativa. Taxonomy (NCBI): domain Eukaryota; kingdom Viridiplantae; phylum Streptophyta; class Magnoliopsida; order Poales; family Poaceae; genus Avena; species Avena sativa. The sequence continues at coordinate 421,196,744 of OV702287.1, read as the reverse complement.
AAGGCATGGTATATCATCCAAATAAGTTATAGAGGATCCTCTATCAATGCTCTTGGGTTCACTATTCTCATCAAAAGGGTTTGCAGGAACAATCCAATCAAGATTCTTTTCTATGGCATCATGTATTGCTACTAGTTTAAAGGGTATTGGTATCTTAGGTTCCTCCCCATTACGTTCGGTTTTGTTCATCTTTTCTCGCATACCAACAACATCTACACATGATCCTAGCATATTGAAACGTTCAAAGACTTTCCTAGCTTCCTTGGCAACATCATAGAACTCCTTAAATAAAGTTTCTAGAATAAAATCCCTCTTTTCAGGATCCTCAATTTCTTTAAGCTTAAGAAACATAACTTGCATTAAGGGGTTGAGGTTAACAAACCTAGCTTCTAACATGTGAATTAAAGAAGCTGCAGCAATCTCATAATTTAGAGCAAGTTCTACAAGGGATCTATCCTCAGTATCTTCATGTTTGCTAACATGATTAAATAATTCTTCAATATTGTCTTTCCCAATTATAGAACCACTGCCAATTGGAAGGTCTTTCAGGGTGAATGTAGGGATCAACATGGTGAGCTAAGGGAGAGGTGACAACTAAGAGAGACTTAATTTTTTTGTGTTTTCAAATAAGAAAGCAAACAAGTAAAACTAATTTTTTGGATTTTTGAAGAACAAAACAAGCAAACAAAGCAAAAAGGAAACTAAGCAAAACAAAAACAACAAAGTAAAGAGATTGGTTATGAAGGACCCCCCTTGTGAAGATGTACTTGACTCCCCGGCAACGGCGCTAGAAAATCGCTTGATGGCTCAATACACGGTGCCCATAAAAGTGCTTGGTGCGTGGTGTTGATGTAGAGCTTGTTGGGAACCCCAAGAGGAAGGTATGATGAGCACAGCAGCAAGTTTCCCTCATTTATGAAACCAAGGTTTAATCGAACCAGTAGGAGCAAGGAAACACCTCAAAGGTGTTACTAGCTGAGCTTTGGCAGGGCGCACTACCGGTGCTAGTACCAACGTGGAGACCTGCACAACACAACCACAGAACTTTGTCCCCAACTTGTGATGAGGTTGTCAATCTCACCGTGTTTTGCGGAAAACAAAGGATTAAACGTATCGAATGGAAAAAAGTAAAAGTTTGCAGAAAGTAAACACAAAGCAGTAAAAGATTGTAGATTGTATGTAAAGAAACGGACCGGGATCCATAGTTCACTAGAGGTGGCTCTCCTTAGATAGATAACATGCTGGGTAAACAAATTACAGCGGGGCAATTGACAAACACCGAGAAAGCAATACATGCATATACTAATCATCTTGACTCCTTTGAGACTTGATTGGGCATTACAACATAATACATAGACCTCCATCCAACTGCATCTATGACTAATAATCCACCTTCAGGTTATCATCTGAACCCCCTCCAGTATTAAGTTGCAACCAACAGATTATTGCTTTACGAACTGCGTGTAAAGTAAACAATACAATTGTTCTATGAACAAAAGATCGTTGTTTTCTCCCTAATAGCAACAGCACATCTAGTACTTTAGAGATTTCTGTCACTTCCCCAGATTACCAGAGGCATGAACCCACTATCGAGCATAAATACTAACTCTTGGAGTTGCTTGCATCTACTTGGCCAAGATAGCTACTAACAATGGAAAGCATGCAAGATCTCAAATAACAAAGACATGATAGAATCAATAATCAATCTGAAATAGCATCTCAATATCCATCGGATCCCCGCAAACACAACATGTATGAATTACAAATAGATGATCTTGATCATGAACAGAGCTCACAAGATCTAAACATGAAAGCACAAAGGAGGAGAAACCAGCCATCTAGCTACTACATGGATCCGTAGTCCAAGGATGAACTACTCACGCATCACACCAGAGGCTTGCATGGTGATGAAGAAGGCCTCCAGGGTGAATTCCCCTCTCCGGCAGGGTGCCGGGAAGAGCTTCAGATCCCTCCCGATCTAGGTATGGAGATGACGGCGGCTACAGACTCTTTCGTGGATTTTTGATCGGTACCTAGGGTTTTCGTCCCGAGGGCAACTTATAGGCGGCAGGAGAGGCCGAGGGGGTGCTGGGGGCGGCCAGACCACCCCCTGGCGCGGGCCAGGCCTGGCTGCGCGGCCAGGTGGTGTGGGCGGCCCCCAGCCCTTCTCCGTCTCGTATTCTGGCACTTGATCCCTTCCGGAAAAATAGGCACTTTGGCTTTTGTCCCGTCCAATTCCGAGAATATTCATTTTCTGACTTTTCTAGAACCAAAAACAACAGAAAATAGGCAGCTGGCACTGTGGCTCTTGGTAATAGGTTAGTCCAAGAAATCATAATAAAAGTAGTCCAAAGTTGGAACAAAACACAAGAAAGTGGATAAAACTAAGCATGGAACATCAAAAATTATAGATACATTTGCAATGTATCAAAGTCTTTGAACAATTTTCAAATGTTTCATACTTCTTCCTTATTAAGTAAATATATAGATATATTCACCAAAATTTTTGGAGAAAGCATATGAAGCAAAAAGATCCATCGCATATGGCTACACATAATGGACTATGCACATCAGCATGCACAATTTCCAATAAGCTAGTCATCCGTTCCTCTGTGGCCTATGGACGGAGTTTCAATTATCTCGAGGAAAGTCTCACATGCGTCAATTGATCAAAATCAAAGACTCCAAAAATCCATCAACATGGAGTTTCTTCATGTTTTCTTTCCAATATAATTTAAAACAGCAATGTCACTTCATAAGTGATATTTTAATCATTTGTCTTGCGGCATTTTAGCAATAATGTTTATGGATGTGATTTCTCCCACTAGACTTGTAAAAGTTCATCCATCCTTTATGGAATACGGTAATTATTTGAACAACCATTGTTCTCATAATACCGGAACAAAATAACAATTATTTAAACAAATCTTGTAGGCTAGGTTTGATGACAATGAAAAAACACAAATAACACTTTATTTGTTTTCGATGAACATCATCACTTATTTTCTTGCTAGTTACTTAGGTCATTGTAGTTCATGAATTGCGTTGTCCTATATGACACTTCATACCAACCAATTCGGTATCCAATACCGCTATCCAATTCCTTAGAACCACATTGTTTAACAAGCAAGGAATACAGCCATAACATGTATATCTTGTATATACCTAAGTTGGACATATCCAACCTTTTATTTTCTGCCAAATATTTTATAGATTCTCTTTCAGAAATTCCTTTCCTTTTAAAAGAATCTATCAACATCAATTGTGGTGTCATTCACATGACACATAGTACAAAGCGTATATAGTCAAATACTAATACCTTTGGACTTGCACTTTGAAGTGAATCACCATCATCAAATGTTTGGTGTTCTTTAAAAAATCCCTTCTTTAGTGATCTTTTAGTGTAGTAAACATTTTACTTACATCTTCTATTCATCCTTATCATGACAACTTTCATGATCAAGCTACTATAGCTTATAAGGAAGAATGACGAGTATAATTTTAGTTCCCGAAACATTTTGGGAGATTCGGATGCCTAGCAGCTCCATCCTTCACAAATTCTCATACTATATGAGAACATGTATTTTGCTAAATTACACTCTATCATAATGCAACCAAAAACTTTGTATCCGATATCACAATATCTTTCACACATGATGGTTTCTGAAATAATTCTTTCAGCTCCAATATAATCTTGATATTAAAACAACTTTTGAATATCAATAATCATGGAGGCAAACAAGATACTTTAGATACTAACATTGGAATTCTTACTCTTGATTTAATACTACTTATTAAACTTCATGGAGTAAATCGAGTTTGCTAAAAGTTTGCAATAGGACTTATAAACTTTAAATTGACATTCAAAACAATACGATACCAGTTCGTAAAGTAAATATCTAGAATTCTATAGTTCTATTATCTCAATTAAAACTAAGCATAAGGTAGTGAACAGACGCCAATGACTACAACAAATTATGCAAATTCACTTTGATTTAGTTTATGACAAATTGAGTTCGACTAATCCAAATTACTAATGAACTCCCACTCAAAAACGACATCCCTCGTGTCTTTTTGGTGATTACATGAACCAAATCCACTACACCAAGTCCGATCATCACGTGAGTCGGTGTAGCTTCAAAGGTGAGCATCTATATGGGCATCATATCAACTATATGACTCATGCTTAACCTTTTGGTCCGTGTTTCGAGGCCATGTCTGTACATGCTAGGCTCGCCAAGTAAGAACCTTAGTACTCGCGTGTGTAAAACTGTCTTACACCCGTTGTATGAAAGCGTAGAGTCGAGTACACCTGATCATCATGTGATGTCTCGAAACACGATCCATAGAACGGTGCATACTTAAGGAAGAACACATTTTTATCTTGATATCTAAATGAGGGATCATCTTATAATGCTACAGAAAGCGCCAAACTAGCAGTATAAGATGCTAACATCTAATGTGTAAAGTGAGATGATATGGTCCATGCATTTGATCTCTATCATTTGCATTGTGGTATGATCTCTATCATTCCTCTGTGTGTAAGGCCAAGATCTATGGAACTTACACGTTGAGTGTGTTGTAAGAGTATCTATCATACATCTACTTACAACAATACCATATCAAGACACTAGCCCAGCAATGATCTAAACTAGACGCCTCTAATTTATCAATTGCAAGTTTTACGTGGCTTAGGGCTTTCAGAGATAGAACCGTTCTTACCTACGGACATGAACCACAACGAGGATAACCAAGTTATTAGAAACTCGTTGTAAATCAGATATTGACTATAGTAGGAGAGACAGACACCCGCCAGCCACTTATGCAAAACAAGTTACACGTCAGTCGTGGAACCGGTCTCATGTACGATGACATGTAAGGTTGGTCCAGGCCGCTTCATCCCACTATGCCACCAATATCCAAAGTACATAGAAGATGCAATAACATGATCATCATCGCCCACATATAAACATATGTGTACTCCCCCATGCAAAGCACCTATGCATAGATCAGGCTCTGATACCACTGTTGGGTCCGCAGCATAGAAAACAAAAAATTTCCTACGATGAGAACTATACGCCAAGATCTATCTACTAGGTACAGAGCAACGGGTGGACATACATCCATCGAGAACTTACCCTCGAAGACAACAAGTTTTGTTAACGAGTAGGAACTCGTGGTTGATGTAGTCGTACACTTGCCGATATCAAGATCGTGATGAAGTCCAGCAGGTCCGGCTCCAGCACGCCCATCAGATCTAGCTCCAGCACCACCAAGTCCAGCACCGCAAAGCAGCGGTGCATCCGTGATCGCACACACGTCCGGTACCCCATCAACCTCCGTCCCTCGCTCCAGCAAAGTAGCGGAAGCAGAAACTCCTTTCCAGATAAAGCCACCGGGAACATGTATCTCGCTAATCCGAGACCATGGGGAAATAATACTAGAGGGGGAGAGACATTCTTCACAAGGAGGTGTAAGTGAGAAGTAAGGAGAGGGTGGCCTTCTATAGGAGGAGAGGGGGTGCCCCTCCCCATGGTCGGCGCCTCAAGGGGGTGCCCCTTCACCTCCTCCATTCATGTGGTGGTAACCCCTCCACATTAAAATGCCTCTTCACATTCCCTTTTAAAGTCCCCACTTTAAATGCATTAAATTTCTCCAAATTTAATGCTCTCTCATTTAATAAAACTCTTTTATTATTTTTATTCAGAATTTTGTTAATTACTTTAATTAACAAACATTCACATAAAAGCCCCTACAACATTTCAATATTATTACATGCAGAACCAATTTCAGCAATTTCACCCGAAACATTTTCGATGTCTATTGAAATAATTCCAGCGCTTTCTTAAATCTTTATCTGAAACATATTTGCTCCAAATGGTGTCGGTATCCCTTAAGTGTGTCACCCTACGGTTCGCGAATAATGCAGACATGATCCATACTGACTCCTACAGACATGATCAATAATCAGAAGCGGGACCTAGAGATCCATACTGACTCCTACACATTCAACGATGACTTCTGTGATCATGAGAACCTTTAACGCTAGTAACTAAATCCCTTTGTCTCGCGATATATTACATGTCCAAGATTCGATCATCGGTATCTCCATACCTAGTTTGATCTCGTTGCCGACATGCACTCTTTTCTCGTTCCCGTGATATAACATTCTAGTGATCACATCACTTGCTTGCAAGCTATCTTAATGTGATATCACCGAGAGGGCCCAGAGTATATCTATCCATCATCGGGATTGAAAAATTCCACTCTTGATCCATGAGCCTCAACATAACACCTTTGTAGCACTGAACCCACCTTTATAGTCACCCTGTTACGGTGTGACGTTTGGTGTTATCAAGATACTCTTCTGGTGTTAGCAATTAACATGATCTCATGGTCTAAGGACTAAGAATACTTCGTATGATGTTATAGCAATATAAGCATAATGACTTTGATCGTAATGCTATACTTCGGATGAATGTTCATCACATCATTCCACCAATGTTGTGACCTCGTTATTAACAACATCCAATGTCCATGATCAGGAAACCTTGATCATATTGTTAATCAACGAGCTAGTCTATAAGAGAGGCATAAATAGGAACCTTTTATTTGTTTATTAAGCACACATGTATTGACGTTTCCAATCAATACAATTATAGCATGCAAAATAAACATTTATCATAAACATGGAATAAGATAATAACCACTTTATTATTGCCTCTCGGGCATATTCCCTTTAGTGTGTTCTTTTCATGATCCACACCCAATGTCATTGCATGTGTGTTCTTCTCACAAACCACATAAGGATACACCAGTGTCATTGCATGTGTGTTCTTCTCATGAACCACATCTAGAGTCATTGCATGTCTATTATTCTCACAAACCACATAAGGATCCACCAGAGTCATTGCATGTGTGTTCTTATCAAAACGACATAAGGATACACCGGTGTCATTGCATGTGTGTTCTTCTCATGAAACACATCTAGAGTCATTGCATGTCTGTTATTCTCACAAACCACATAAGGATCCACCAGAGTCATTGCATGTGTGTTCTTATCAAAACGACATAAGGATACACCAGTGTCATTGGATTTGTGTTCTTTTCATGAACCACACCCACTGTCATTGCACGTGTGTTCTTCTCACAAACAACACATGGATCCACCGGTGTTATTGCATGTTTGCTCTTTTCATTAACCACAGTTAGAGTCATTGGATGTGTGTTCTTTTCATGAACCACAGCTAGAGTCATTGCATGTGTGTTCTTCTCACAAACCACATAAGGATACACCAGTGTCATTGCATGTGTGTTCTTCTCATGAACCACATGTAGAGTCATTGCATGTCTGTTCTTCTCACAAACCACATAAGGATCCACCAGTGTCATTGGATGTGTGTTCTTTTCATGAACCACACCTAGTGTCATTGGATGTGTGTTCTTCTCACAAACCACACATGGATCCACGAGTGTCATTTCATGTGTGTTCTGCTCATGAACCACACATTGATCCACCAAGTGTGATTGCATGTCTGTTCTTTTCACAAACCACATATGGATCCAGCAGTGTCATTGCATGTGTGTTCTTTTCATGAACCACACCCAGTGTCATTGCATGTATTTTCCTCTCATAAACCACACATGGATCCACTAGTGTCATTGCATGTGTGTTCTTCTCATGAACCACGGCTAGAGTCATTGCATGAATGTTATTCTCACAAACCACATAAGGATACACCAGTGTCATTGCATGTGTGTTCTTCTCATGAACCACACCTAGTGTCATTGCATGTGTGTTCCTCTCACAGACCACACATGGATCCACCAGTGTCATTGGATGTGTGTTCTTCTCATGAACCATAGCTAGAGTCATTGCATGTGTGTTCTTATCACAAACCACATAAGGATACACCAGTGTCATTGCATGTGTGTTCTTCTCATGAACCACAGCTAGAGTCATTGTATGTCTGTTCTTCTCACAAACCACATAAGGACCCACTAGTGTCATTGCATGTGTGTTCTTTTCATGAAGCACACCCAGTGTCATTGTAGGTCTATTCCTCTCATAAACCACACATGGATCCACCAGTGTCATTGCATGTCTGTTCTTTTCATGAACCACAGCTAGAGTCATTGCATGTATGTTCTTCTCACAAACCACACAAGGATCCACCAGTGTTATTGCATGTCTATTCTTTTGATGAACCACAACAAGTGTCATTGCATGTGTGTTCTTCTCACAAACCACACATGGATCCACCAGTGTCATTGTATGTCTTCTCTTTTCATTAACCATAGTTAGAGTCATTGCATGCGTGTTCTTTTCACAGACCACATATCGCTAGTGTCATTGCATGTGTGTTCCTCTCATAAACCATATATGGATCCACCCAGTGTGATTGCATGTGTGTTCTTCTCACAAACCACATAAGGATCCACCAGTGTCATTGGATGTGTGTTCTTTTCATAAACCACATATGGATCCTAACCTTAGGAGAGCCCTAACCTTAGCCCCCCAATGGGTGGCCGTTAGACCGAGTCTTCTAGAAGGCATGCCCTAACACAGTTGTTCTGGTTGATGATTGTTACATACCGTTTGATCGGGGAGCTTGGATGATTGGGATGGTCTTCGTGAGAGCGATCCGCGAGTAGGCTGTTCTGCGACATGATTGGCCACGCTTGCTCTGGAAAAACTGGCAACACCAGGCGCTCCCCTATTGCGAGTGTCACGACTCACGAGTTCAGTGGGCCATATCCCAGTGTCACGTCCCCATTACTTCTCTTCCTCCCTGTACTTCTCTTCCTTCCCCTCGAAGCCACTTTCCCCACTTCACTCCCATCCTACCATAGCCGCAAGACGACGGCGCCTCCATCCCAACCCCCTCTCCAGCAGCCACCCCCTTCCTCCCCTCTCGCCATGGGTTCAAGGGGAGATGGCGAGGAAACGCGTCGTGATGACAGGGACGGTGATTTCGATGTGAGTCGTCTCATCTCTATCTCTATCATATGTGGCCAGTTATCTATTTTTTGAGCTAGATCTACTCTGTTTACTCATGCGCGTATGATGTGTTTGGCCAACCAGACGATGTATGACTCCGACTATCACGATTTAGCGGATGAAGACAGTCCTTTGCTATGTAAACATGGATATGTGCCCACTAAATTTGTAGCGTTCGAAGGACGAAACGCAGGCAGGAGGTTTCTATAGTGTCAAGGACATCGTGCAATGATGCAAGGCGGAAGTTATAGTGTTGTCAAATGGGTAGATCCAGAGTGGCCCAAATCAATGCAGAAAACGTTGGACAAACTATGGGAAATGACTGTTGAGTTGAAAGAATCCGTATTCAGCTCACTTCTTGACAATGTTGAGATGAAGCTATGGGAACCAGTTGACACGACCAAGCATAAGCGAGATCTCAGGTGGGTGCAAGACAAGGTTAGCAAAGTCTAGAAGGAGAGGGACGCGGCGTTGGCCCTGAAGGCTAAAGCAGAGCAAGAACTGAATCAAGCAAGGAATGATCTTCACCAGGCCAAAGTCCTGCAGTTCACAACTACGAGTATTGACAAGTGCACGAGGAAAAATGCGAGAAACAATTGAAGTTGTGCAAGGAAGATGCTAAAAGGAAGGAGCAGACAATTCGATCCTTGCTCTCACAGGAAGATGCGCATCGGGCTAAGATTAGGAAGATCAAGGAGATGTGTGATAACTAGTTCTATTTAGCTTGAGCTCCGTGCCTTTTTAAGTTGTAATAGTTGTACTTGTTGACCTAGCGGTCTGAACTATTGGCCCCGGAGTCCTGGGAGGAAAAAAATTGGTCGCCCGTTAATCTGTCTTAACCCTGCATTACTTCCTTTGTCTGATCATGGTGGTATTCTAACATTGGTGGTTTGTTTAAACATAATCTACGTGGATTGTGTCGCATGCAAATGGAACAACCACAATTTATAAAGTGGAAGGACGTACACCCGGTTACTAGAGATCCAGGAGCTTCGCTAGATGTAGGGGATGCAGGAGCAGAGAGGCGGTGAGATAGACTGGCTCAAGATTAGGCCAGAAAGTGGTACCGGTTTCCTCCTCATCTGGGCATTATCAGTTGCCATTGCTGTTTATGTTGCCATGTTGTTGTGTGCAGCTGCTGAAATAAGTTGTTGCTTCGTGGAGTGTAGTAGCTTAAATAATTTATTTCTGTGCCACTTACATTCCGTCGTATTTGGAGACCTCCTGCCCCTCAGCAATCGTGGAACCGGTGTTGTGTGTTTTCAGATAGTAGTGGCACAATCACAATTTCGGATTCAACTACTGACTCGGGCGTTTCCAAACCCTAAGTCGCGGTACATTTTACTCAGAGAACGTGGGTAGATTGTTTCGCTCAGCAAAGTTCCACACACAGAGCTCCAGAATTTAACCGAATTACATATATAGGTTCAAGTTCAACACATTACTATGCATCTTCATTGCCAGCAGCCTTGTTCTGCAGCCTAGGTGCCAAGCCTTCACCTCCACTGGATTCTTCATTTCCTGCCTTCTTCCTCTTCCTCGGTGCCAATTTTCTTAGCTTCACATACTCTGCATCGCCGGGACAATGGGCACCAGAATCGTGTCCAGCATCATCTTTCCACTCGTTTTTAATTTCTTCGGGGAGCAAAATGACTGACCTGGCAGTCATGTTTCTAACCTTGCGGCGCTTCCTGTCAAAGAAACAAGACTGTTGCATAACTGTCCAATATCTATAGAGTAAATAAAACAAAAATTACAATTCAGCACAAACATGCGAACCCCAAAAGACTTTTGCTTACCAGGAGCTAATTGGGTTCGAGCAACCACCCTATCCAAAAATAGAAGGGCGACTCCCAGTTGCAGCAGCTTCCACATCCAGTACATCACAATTCAGCTCAAACATGCAAGCTGAAGCATACCTTTTCATCAACCCAATTAGCTGACTGTCACACATTAGAGGAACCATGATGCCACATCCATCCATGAAGCTGAACTTTGTAGTCTGCTTCGGCCATAATTCATCATGATTACGCAGAGCAGCAACCATACCAGATATAGTGCAGATCTACGCAGGCGCTTCTTCTATCGTGATACAATGGTGTCCATACCACTTGCCCTTAGAGTCGTACCTGAAGAGGACTACCGTAATCAGGTAAGGGTGGTCCACGGAGATCCCACTTGACAGAAAACTATGGACAAAATATGTTTGTCAGCGTTGGGCTAACAAACAATTTTAGGTTCAGCAGCCATCTAGCACTTATAATTAGTGCGAATAGCAAAGAGAAGGGTAGCTCACCCGCTTGTAGCCAGAACTTCTTCTTCCTTGGTAGTAGGATCTACCATCCTCTGAGCTGCTCGTCTCATCGGCGACGGAGGCGGGCTAGAGCCTCGCAACGGCGGCTACGGCATGCTCCATTGGAGCTTGGGATCAGCGACTGGGCACAGCAACTGGGCGCAGCAATTTAGCACCGGAAGTCAAATGTCCGAAGGGATCGTCCTGCCTGGAGGGTGGATTACGACGTCGCCGGTGCTAGGGGAAAGGTGGGAATGGATTTGTGAAATTGGTCAACACATCCAATCCACTTAGTTACTCGATTTTCCTAAGAGTTTGCCGTGTTGGCTCTCACGTCATGGACAGATGACCGACATGAGGGTCCCGATCGTCTACTTCACGGGGCAGTTTCACAGAATATTTGAATTTGGCAGGGGTGAGATGAGTTTGCATCGAAATGGCCACTCTCGGTAGTTAACGGCCCAACATTTCGAAACGCGGCAATTTCAGGCAACTTAGGTATCGCCATGCGCTGGCCCGAGAACTTTGGTACCGCAGACGAACAGGCCCCTCACTTGGATGTAGCTCTAATGATTATTAACAATCCAACATATCATATTCTTATAGTTGATAAGAATGGATAAATGATGTGATTTGTCTAAGAACATATTCAACCAGTTGTTGTGGTTGATGTAGCTCTGGTTGTTGATGTGAGCTTGTCAAGCTCCTTGTTATGGCAGCTTGTCCTTCCTCCTTGATCTTCTCCCCTCCTATCTCCTTGCTTCCCCTTGCTCTACAAAAATACTTCCCCCTCCTTTAGGTAACCATCTTGGTTGGTTAACTGGTAGTTTTATGTGGTGTTATATTCATTGATTTTGTGAGTAACAGTGTTGAAACTATAAGGTGTTCTTACTGTTCTTTGTGTAGTGTGGATGTGTACCAGAGGAATCTCTGCCGAATATGGCTGTGTGGTTTTATTCACTACCTCCTTGCTCCCTGGTGTCGACAACACCCTGCTTAATACTTTTAAATATTTTATTTGCTTTGTGATGAAATGCAATAGTGCATTTCACTATTAAAGATCGGAGGGAAAAGTACTAACCATTTAGCCCTTTTCCTTTAGTGTTGTTTTCTCTTTGTTTAATTGCAGGTACAAATTCTTACAAAGAAGATTCTGGAGCTTGAAAGCTTAGTTAGGAATTAGTATAGGTTTTTTCCTTTTATGATATTATAATTTTCTTATATTCTTTTTGTAAAGAATAATGTAATATTTATATGGTTCAATAAAGTATTACTTTCTTCTTACTTGTAATTCTTTCTTTGTGTAATAAATTCTTACTTATTTGTATTCTGCTTATCTTGTAAATATACCATAAGAAAAGAATAAGAACTTCTATTTATTTATTTTCATTTATTTGCATTATTTTTAATGTCTTGTATTCTTTTTATTATAGTACTATTATAGGAAGTAATATCACTTAATATCAAAGCACTCAAATATTCTCTTTTAAAACAATTAACTTCTAAATGCATTTTTGTTTCAAATAATTCAAAAGTAGATTCAAATTTAAGATTTAATTTAAACTATCATCCAAAATAACTCAAAATACCTAGAGGCCAAGATGAGATAATTCCTATCCCATCCTACTGAAAGATACTCTGGACCCTCTAGGGTTTTAGTTTGTGCACATTTTACCCAATTTTGCAAATGAATGCATGCAAATGCACATATTCCTATATCTACCCTTCGTTAGTTCATAAACGCCAGGATGTTACAACAATGTTTTTCTTTTTCCATAGAATGAAACCATGCGTGACTTCTCACAATGTCATCTCCCTTTCACCTACAGCGATGTCAAGCTCCAGTGACTCAAATCCCTTCAGAACTTCATCCACCCTAAACGAGCATAGCCAGCTGGAATCTGACTGCCATGGATGCATGCTCTAGGTTCACAAGGTAAAGCAAAGCCGAGCGCCACCTTCATGGATATGCTCTTCAGTGACTGATGTAGCTCACCCCCATGGGAGCCACGCTGCTTTTCTGCTAAGATGGGCCGGTACTTGAAGGATCTTGTTGCTGCTCTAGTCCTCTAATTTCATTGAGTTGCTCATACTGCCTCTTTAACATGGCATCCAATTCTTCGTTCTTAATTTCTACCTTCTGCAACTGGTCTGCCTCCTGCTTTTTTTTTCTCGATCGTCTTCTATAACTGTCATATGCTCTGCTTTTGTTCTTTCTCTCTCGGGATGGAACTTTCCCTCTCAAACCTTGGTTATTGCTTTAAAAATTTGTCTCAAGGGTTTAGCAATTTCTCTCTTTCTAATAATTTCCCCTATTTGTGGGTCCAACGATCCCACATTCCCAAGAAACCAATTTTTTGACCTCTCGGGCTAATCCGATATAGCTGGAGTGATCCCTTTATCAATCAGGGTAGCCTCACCTTTTTCCCACTAAGGCACGGCACTCTTGTAGCCACTTGTCCCCATAACATGGTGATATTTCTTTTTCGCAGCATTTTCCTTATTTTGTGCCAAACTTTGCTTAGCTTCTTCTAATGTCTTGTACTCCACAAATGCATCCCACTGATCTTGTATCTTCTCTAGCGGTCCACTCAATGTTGGAGTTTTTTCCTTGATATATTTACTATATAATCTTTTCTTGAGAATATGGGATTATGTGGCCATCTTCTTAAGAGCCTCCTCCTTGACTTTCAACTTCATGCACTTTGTGAGCTCGTTAGTCGCCAAGTCTAGTAGCTCGAAATGTAACATGAGCTTATCCCAAAGCAAATCTTTGGATCTCTGGTTGACAAAACTAACTCCATCTTCCTTTGCTGGCTTATTCCATTCTCGAGTGGTGATCGGGATGTTGTTCCTAACAATAAATCTGCATTGATTTATAAATGCAATTGATGGCCTACAAGTGCACAGGTTCATCAGAGCATGTTTTCGTGAAAGTATTAATTCCAGGTTTTACATCAATACCAATAAGGATCCTAGGTAAGTGTTTTTATGCGGCGTTTCGATCGCACTCAAGGTGTCACCAGTCTTGAGTGAATTGACTACAATTGTTGAATGTGGAAGGTGGTGAGTGAATAATAGAGGAAACTTGTGTCAGGAAAAAGCAAGAATTAAATAACATAAAAGTAAAGATGAGAAATGTATCTGAGCTTCCTACATATGAGAAATTCGGTGCAGAGAGAAACGATTCATGGTGATAGTGAAAGTGCTAGATGAATAAAGTGGAATAAGTGATAGCGATATTTCTTATTTGTAAGTGAGTAGGCAAGCAACCCATATACCGACTAGAAGTCGTCTTGGACAATTCTTCCCAGCCCCAATGATCTGTCTGCGTGTTACCACGGCAATAGTTAGCACATTAATTAAGGTCTTCCGACCGGATCAAGGTTCTAATCTTGATGGTTTTTTGTTGTCTTCGGGTAGTACTAGCTCCTCATTGATATCAGCCGTGTCACTCGGGGGTCACCGATTCGCTAGCGTACAAGCTCATACCTATGAGATCTTTAGATCATGTTACCTGGGCCCTTAAATTAGATAACAAGCCTTAGGCGAACATAGATAATAATTCTCACTATTTAATAAGCACTACAACAATCACAAATGAATGGAATTAAAGAAGGCACAACACATCTCACCAATCCCCAACATCTCCCACGCCTATGGGGATTTACTCAGACATGGGAGGAAGATTAATCAAAGGCATAATTATATTGCAAATGGAAATCATCTCAAAGTTATCATAGCAAGCCAAAATATAAGTTGAAGATCGAATCAAATACAAACCGAGGTAGATCAAAATATCAACCCCTAATCTTACAAGTGCCAATCTCTCTCTCTCTCTAAGTATCAGTGGGGATGATGGTGGAATGAATGGTTCAGAGGTTAGAGATCCTTGAAGAATGAGACGGGGTTCTTATCCTTCTCCAGATCTGATCTCCCCCCTCTAGATGAGTTTGCGATAGCTGTGTTCTCTTTTCCATCGTCTCCCTTTCACGAAAGCTGCTTGTATTGATATAATGGAGCTGGCAGCAGACCGTACCAGTGATTGTTATGCACTCTAGACGCCTCCAATGAAAGGGGCTCTAATTGGGGATTTGCTTCTTTAGGTGTAATTAGCCCATAAATGTTATTAGATGTTCCATAAAGGTTCATTGCCTGAAAACCATCACAAGAAACCAAAGATTCGCTAATTGCGATGCTAAAGTTAGTAGAAAGGCGTAATCTTTAGTGAAATCTGGCAATAAACAAGAGGAAAATCAATGATAAAAAACGATGAAATTTGGATCTATCAACTTCCCCAAGCTTAGTTGTTACTCGCCGTCGAGTGACAAAGCTATAATGAGTAATAGCAAGAAATTGAATCAAGATGAAATACTTACAAGTTCTAGGTTGTATCATATTCCATATTCTCAAATACTGCAACCTTGAACATGATCATAATATATCTGAACAATTGCACTTAAGTTCAATTCCTAAACGCTAGTAACTCGCTAGCTAATAGCTCTTACAACTCAAATGATATTGTCAAAAAAATTGCTAGGCTTGCAGATCACTTCTTTTCAGTGCCTCTCTTTTTATGAGAGTGAAAATATTTTCAAGTGAGGAAGCTTAAGTAAAAATTAAGGGTGCACAAGTAGATGTCAAAAGAAGGATAAACTTGGAGATTTTTCATTAACACTCACTTTGATAATCGCGGCTATTAAACACCTCTTATTTTCCTTTTCTTTCAAGAACTCTAATTTATTCATTTTAGGTGGTGAGGTGATACCAAAGTTATCAAAAGTATTGAATGTTTTCATCTCATAACTGGATGGTAGTTCTTCTTTCTCTTTTTTTGTTCCTCTTTCAAGGATCATTGATTGTTTCTTTTTACAAATGCTTACAGAAACTTTGAGAATACCAATAATTTTGCCCATATAGTGACATGTATGCCATTCATGTCATCAACTCATAGCCGAAATCTGGGGTTATACCATAGATCGTTCAAAAGCTAGCGGAGTTGTTGGCATCCCAAATGTTTCTTTGAGAAACACAGAACTCTTTCTCTCTTCTTCTCTCCCCTTTTTTAGATGGTCAAAACAGGTTTTAGCATCTCCCTCTCCCACCATAAAAAGTGCGTTCTATCAAACAATTCATTCTCAGAAGGTATGATCAAGTCAACGATCAGTATGTGGGGTTGAGTATTACTAAGATTAAGCCCTTAAGACAAAAACATGGCACTAAAGTTGTCAATAGACACTTTCTCTTATTCTTAAAATAATGGATTTTAATCCAAGGAGTTTTTTTTCAAACTGATATTAATTTTCATAAGTCTCAACCAAAGTAGTGATAAAAACCTTTCAGGTCAAGTCCTAAAAGATAGTGAGTTAAGAGCAGAGTATAACTCAAGTGTAACTGGACAGACATAAAATGTTAATGGATAAACTTAGAGGAAGAGGTAAAATTAGAATGTGGTACCTCCTCTTCCTTGGTCATCTCCTGCTTGAGTCAACTCTTTGCGTTCATCTCCATAGCTAAATCACTAGAAGTTAATAACCTGCGAAAAAATCAACAAGAGACGAGAGAAATTTGCACAAATCAAGATAAAATCTAGTCTAATAATTTTGGATTTTCTTTTTTATCAATGCAAAACTGAACGTAAAGATGCACTGGAATGAAAATAAATCAAAAGAAGAACGAAAAATATGGATGCAAAAGGTGGGAGGACTTTAACCTCCCCAAGATTAGGCACCTGGCCTATCTGAAATCAAAAGTTGCCACCTGCATTAGGCGGCGGCTACTGGTATGGGAAGTTCGGGAAGCGGTTTGGAAAGTCGGTCGTGAAGGATGTGAAGTCTTTGGTGAGGTTGACTATATTGGCGTTCGCATGATGCAACGTATTTTCTATGTTTTCGATGTGATGCACCACCTCGTTAAAATCACCTCTCGGGACATAATTGAATCCCGACTGTGGTGGAGGCATACCTTGTTGCTGGTGATGAGGGAAAGGTTACTGGTGATTGTGCTGCTGACCATAGTCATCCTAGCCTGCTGCGTCCCAGTCCTCTCCACCTTGCTCCTACTGATGTTGGCCAGCTGCTGTGTCTTCCCACTTGGGGTGCCCTTCCAGCTATGCAACCCTCCCCGAGAGGATCAATGCTTGCTGAAACTCCTCCTTAGTGAGGACCCAACTCTATTTACTTGGCAAACCAAAATCTTGGAAAAAAGGAAGCAAAACTTGGTGGAGGTCACCATTAGGGTCAAAATAAAACTAATAAGCACGAAGGGAGCATTGGGGTCTATAGATCCCCATGAATTTTGTGCTAGCCATATGGATATTAGCTAGAATCTTGCTACCAGACACAAATCTTTCCTAAGGTAGGACAAATTCTCTTACGTAGGCGATCTGTGTGATCAAGCCACCACAGCGGATGTCCCCAACGGAAGATGACCTTTGGCGGCGAAATTGCTAGATGAGCAAAGCACCTAAGTTTACCTTATGCTCCATCTCAGGATGCAAATCCATGTGATTACGCTCATCTCGAGGCCTGCCATTGCCCCGACATCTCCTTTCCTAAAAATAGAATTCATCAAGAAGGTGTGAAAATAATGGATAGTGGGATTCTAGATATTGGCGCTCTTCTTGCGCAAATAATCTGTGTTCCTGTGGACAAAAAGATGCTCCCAAGAATGTGTTGCCTCTACGTGGACATTGTCATTAATATCGAGTTCCCCCTCATGGGAGAATCTGAAACAATAACAAAATTCATAAAAAGAAAGGTTGTGGGGTTGCCCATTGAGTACAAAACTTACAATGCAATTATGCTCCTGGACTTCAAGATCATCGTGGAACGATGACATGAACTCGTACATGGCGAGCTGGTAGGTGTCAATGGAGAGGTAGGATAAAGGGACCATGTCAGCTTGCACAATCATCTGCTCGAAGTCCTCCAAGATACCTTGATGACCCACAAGTATAGGGGTGTATCGTAGTATTTTCGATAAGTAAGAGTGTCGAACCCAACGAGGAGCAGAAGGTGCTGGCTAGTGGTATGATTTAGGAATTCTCTGCAAATACTTAACAAACGGATTTTTAGGGGTTTTCGATAAAGCAAGTAAACAAAGTAAGAGTAAATAAAAGACAGTAGGAATAAATGCAGCAAGTGGCCCAATCCTTTATGTAGCAAAGGACAAGCCGGTTGTATTTCTATAGATGACCAAACATTCTCTAGGACACATGGGAAGACTGTCAAGTGCTTTCGCTTCATATAGTCGATTAATCTTCTTTACCTTGCTAAGTGTTGTGTGGGTGAACCTGTGCTAATGTACCACCCCATCCAAGACTAAATACATACTTGTGATTAAACCCCCTTGCAAACATCTGTAAGTACAAGAAAGTAATTAAGGTAGAAACCTAACCACAGCTTTAAACTCTAAGACCCTTACGTCCCTTGTGAAATGGTTTCCTAACAGGGGTTCAGGTTTCTGTCACTCCGGCAACGCCTACGATTAGTAGCCAAATACACAATGCATTCCCCTAGGCCCATATAGGTGAAGTGTCATGTAGTCGACGTTCACATGACACCACTAGAAGAAGTACACTACAACTTAAATAACAATCTATTGAATCTTTCTCAACACAACTCCACTACTAACAACAAGACTTCTCCCATGTCCTCAAGAACAAAGCGGACTACTCACAGGACACCATATGGATCATGATCAGAGATGGAATAATGATGTATAACAATCTGAACATAAACAATATATCAATGGTTCACTCAATAGCATCAACACCGAGAAAGTTTCCCCTATGAACTAATGCAAGATTCAACTCAATTGTTACAGCAATATGGAGATGGTGATGAGGGTGCTGATGGTGATGATGGTGGTGAATATGATGATGATCCCGATGAATTCCAGCTTGATGGTGGTGTTGATGGCGACGATCTCCCCTCTCCGGGAAGGAATTCCCCCGGCAGAAATCTGTCTGCCGGAGAGATCTTTCTCTCTCTCGGTGTTTTCCGCCCCACAGAGGCGGCGGAATCTTTCTATGGTCGCTCCTCGAGTCTTAGGGTTTCGTGGGGATGATATACGCCAGAGGGGAGAGGCTGGAGTGGGCCAGGGCGGCCACACCACTCCCTGGCGCAGCCTAGGCCTGCCCACGCCATGGGGTGGTGTGGGCCCCCTGTGGCCCACCTCCACTCCATATTCTGGCATCCTGAGTGTTCTGTAAAAATAAAATTTTCCATATATTTTCCCAGATTTTCTGATCTTCGCGAATTTTGCCTCCAAACAACACCTTTTCCATCAGAATTCTGACTGCAGCGGTCCATGCTCCAAAAATCAGCAACCATGCAAAAATAGATGAAATAACATAAGTATCACCTCTCAATACAAAATATATCAATGAATAATAGTGAATTAAGACATAGAATAGTGATGCAAAATGGACGTATCAACTCCCCCCAAGCTTAGACTTCGCTTGTCCCCAAGCGAGACTGAGCTCAATAAACATGACCTCAAGTTTATGGAGTGAAGAGTCGATAAAAGAATACGGACAAGAAGCATCACATTCATCAAATACATAGATCATAATAGAAGACAACTCACTATTATATAACTCAACTTGCAATGAGTAAAGGAAACACAATAAAGATACATAAAGTGAATCATAATTGGTAATGGCAAACTTAGCTCTTGGTCGATGTAAGGTCCCTCCTTATTAAAGGAAAAGATCCCTGTGATTGCAATGCTAGTCCCTAGATCAATGCTAGCATCCACAGTTTAAGATGAAGTACACAGATACAAAGGTCGTTTATTACAGTTATTCCAGAGATAAAACATAGTCTTTTACAACTCAGGGCCAAAGGCCTAATACAAGAGATTATGGAATAAGTAAATAAACATAAGTCTTCATCTTCATGTGCCACAGGCAAGCATGTTGAGTGTAGACTCATGACTCCTAATCATCATCGGAGTAACCTGCAACATTACAAGTTACAGCCACAGAGGGTCAATACTTTGGAATAGTATTGGCAAGTGATACCTTAGTATATTTTAAGTGGACTATAATACTATATGCATTTGGCTGGTGGAGCTTAGGCTTGCATTGCTCAAAATAGATTTTTCCTTAACTTTTGAAAATACTAAATTTTTGCTTGGCACAAAACACCCTAAGGCATCTACCAATCAAAGACTGAAGATCCACTCAGGGCATCTACCATTCTAGGACTGAAGATCCTTTTAACCCTTGTTCACCCACAAGTTTTATTTTGAAATTGGAGTGGTGAGATTCTTGAAGTTTCCATGTCTTGATGCTCAAATTGTCCTTTACCAGGGACATGGCTAAGTACTTAGGTTTTACACTCTGCAGAGGTGGTAGCACTTTCCCCACAAGACTTGGTTTCCCAAGACAAGATCCTTCAGAAGCCTTTCCTTAGTCAAATGGACGCGTTCCAACCTATCATTCCCTCTACCACCAACTGTCCAAGAGACTAAGTTCTAGCAACCTAAGATCATGGCAGAGCCCATAATGCCAAGTGGTTGCACTTGAAGCTTCTCAACATTTGACATCTCAAATCTCTTTGTTTCCTGGGTGGCCATCCACAAGTGAGATACACTAAGGTAAACCATAAACATGGGCCTTGTGAACCACTCAACCAAAAACCACCAAGCAAGTCCCATTCCACCCAGGAGATTCATTAACTTAGTTGTTTTGTTAAATAAAACTCAAGTCCTCAGACTTAGAATAATTTTTCCATAGTGTATATATAAACCACCCTTGTTTTCTAGTAGCTAGGATAAGCATGGCATGGCAACTTATCCTTAGGGAATTTTCCTAGCAACTCTAGCATTCCATTCTAAATAGGATTTCCCATCATCAATTGACCAAAAGTAGCATGCAAGTCCTAACAAAATATATCTAATGCATGTATAAAATATAGGAATGGAATATTCATGGAGATATCACTTGCCTTGGTAGTGTGGAGAGTAGCACTCGTCACAATCACAATCACTAGCAAAATCTACACACAAAGTTATAGCACACAATTACACACAAATATATACAAACAAAAATATTATGAATGCATGCATGCATGAATCTACTAAGTGGTGATTTTTGAAAATTCTACCAAGCATGTGCAAGATTACAGAAACTAAACAAGTCACAAAGTAGCCAAGACAAACTTAATTAACCCAAAAACAAAATACTAAACTAAATCTATACTCAAAAAGGCCCCAACAAGTTTCTGCAATTTAAGCCAAACTAATGGTTACTATTTGCTAAACAAAAAGGATAGGCAGAAAGGTCTTGTTTTTCTGAATCCAACGGTATAAAATTTGTAAAATTCCAACGTGGCATTCAAAAGTTATAGGCATTTGAAATCTGGATCAAAATCTGGTTTAAATTCTGTATTTAGTTCTAACCCTAGCTACGCGTCACTTCGGGATTGGTCGGTACCGGTGGACAGCCGTTGGATTTAAGTTTCATCGTACGGGTCAGATTGCATACCTCTTCGCATATAAGTGATTCTATCTAAGCCTCAGGATCGAGATCCAACGGTCCTAATCTAATGACCTAGAACTGGTGGCGGAGCGGTGGCTACCGGCGGCGGAACGGTCGGTCGACGACAGAGGCGGCGCTACAGGGGGTGAGTGAGAACGAGGAGTAGCTCACCGGGCTCAGGGGATCACGGTGATGCTCAAGGTACTCGCGGTTCGATGAGGGGTGCTCTGGTTCAACCGCGATTCCTTGCCGGAGTGGAGGACGCGTCGGTGCGTCGGGTGGTCGTCGTGGACGTCGCTGTGAATCTCCCCAAGGCAAGGCGAAGACATGGTTAGATTCACAGAGTCAAGACAGAGTCGTGTGCGTGAACTAGAAGGCGCGGGGTGGTCTGGACTTACCACTAGAGCTCGCCGGAGTCCGTGCAGAAGACGGTGGCGGCCAGTCGACGATGTTGCCGGAGCTATGGTCCATGCGAGAGCAAACGAAGGGTGTTAAAAGAAGCGCAGAGGCTCACTGAACCAGATAGCAAGAACGAGAGGCAGAGGGGAGCTCAGAACTCACCGGAATTTGCCGGCGCAGTCGTCGGAGACGGCGGGGCTACAGAGGGTAATGCTCGCAGCCTGGTGGCGCTCTGGGTTCGGGGTTTGAGGGAGAAGAGACAGGGGGCAGAGGGGGTTCTTATAGCCTGGTCACGAGCGAGAATCACTCAGCCATTGAATCGAATTAACGCCGCGAATTAAACACAGAAAACGCCCGCGTTGATTTGGGGATGAACTGGTCGTGCGGTGGAGACGATGCTGACGTGGAGAAGGCCCGCTTGTCAGCGAAAGGCGCAAGGTGTAGGTGGGGTCTGGCTGTCAGCGTCTGTTTGCGTGTGCTCGGGCGTGAGAGAAGGAAAAGGAGATCCCCGGGTGGGCTAGATGGGCTTGATCTACTAATGGGCCAGATTCCTGGCGCTCGGCCTTTTTCCCTTGATAAGTCCTTTTCTTTTTCTAAATTCATTTTCTGGTATGAATTTGATATGAATTCAAATCTTTTGAATTCAAACTGCTTTGGGAATTTTTGCAGGGTTCTGTGGGTTCAAAAACAATAAAATAACCAAGTGGTTACCTTGCAAAGGCTTGGTCAAACTTAGGTTTTGAAATAAACAGAGACTTTGTCTCTAGTTTGAAAATGTTTGAAATAGGGTTTTGAAATTATTTCTAAATTGGAAACTTGGGTATAAATGCTTCACCTAATCTTTCCAACTATGGAGGCAAGCAAACAAGTTCATAGACAATCAAATCTCAAAGGGTGATGGCCAATTGAGATAAATTGCCCACATGAAATCATAGCCAAAGTTTATGTTTCTAAATGATTTTGAGAAAAACCCTACATGAATGAATGATGCAAGAATGATATGAATGAGTTTTGAAATATGATTTTTGGGATGTTACAAATCTAACCCCCTTAAAATGAATCTCGCCCTCGAGATTTGGATTGGCTAGCAAATAGGTGAGGGTGGTCTTTCCGAAGATCATCTTCTCTTTCCCATGTTGCTTCCTCTTCGGAATGATGATTCCATTGTACTTTGCAAAACTTGATAGTCTTTGTCCTTGTGACTCTTTCTGTGGTCTCGAGAATTTTGACAGGCTTTTCTTCATAGGTGAGATCACTTTCTAGTTGAACTTCCTCCAAAGGTATGGTATCCTTCAAAGATGATTCTTCCATTTCTGGGTGACATTTCTTAAGCTGACTTACATGAAAAACATTATGGACTGCTGACAAAGATGCTGGTAATTCTATTTCATACGCCACTTCTCCCTTGCGACTTAGAATGTTAAAAGGTCCAACATATCTTGGTGCTAACTTTCCTTTGACTCCAAATCTCTTCACTCCACGAAGTGGTGATACTCTAAGATAAGCTCTATCTCCAACTTCGTAGGTGACTTCTCTACGCTTAGCATCTGCGTAGCTTTTCTGTCGAGACTGGGCTATCTTCAACCTGTCCCTAACCAATTTGACTTTTTCTTCGGCGTCTTTGATAAGATCTGGTCCAAACAAACTTCTTTCTCCCACACCATTCCATAGCAATGGGGTGGCACACTTTCTTCCGTAGAGAAACTCAAATGGTGCCATCCCAATGCTAGATTGGTGACTGTTGTTGTAAGAGAACTCTGCGTAAGGCAGACTTTCATCCCAACTTGCTCCATAGTCTAGGGCACATGCCCTCAACATGTCTTCAAGAATTTGATTAGTCCTTTCTGTTTGTCCATCGGTTTCAGGATGAAAAGCATTGCTGAATTCCAATCTCGTTCCTAAAGATTCATGAAGCTGTCTCCAAAAGTGAGAGGTGAATTGAGTTCCTCTATCAGACACAATACTCGTAGGTACACCGTGAAGGCATACAATTCTGCTCGTGTAGATTTTGGCTAACTTGGCACTGGTATAAGTTGTCTTTACGGGTATAAAATGAGCCACTTTAGTTAGGCGATCCACTACTACCCATATGGAATCATACCCTGACCTGGTCCTTGGTAATCCGGTAATGAAATCCATACCAATATTTTCCCACTTCCATTCAGGAATAGGCATTGGTTGAAGCAAACCTGCTGGTTTCTGATGCTCCGCTTTCACTCTACTACACACATCACACAAAGCAATGTGTTCGGCGATGTCTCTTTTGATATTGTTCCACCAAAATCCTTCTTTCATATCCATGTACATTTTGGTGTTTCCCGGGTGAATAGAATATGGAGAGTTATGGGCCTCTTGTAAAATCAGTTTCCGCAATTCCGGATCTTGTGGAACACAAATACGTTTCCCGTGCCATAAAGTACCCTGTTCGTCCATATGGAAACTTTTAGCCTTCCCTTGGCTAATCCTTTCCTTAATCTCTTTGATTTCTTTATCCGTCTTTTGGACTTCTTTAATCTTATCCAACAGAGTGGGTTGAACATCCAAAGACATGAGATGTCCTTCTGGCACAATCTCCAACATGAGTTCCTTGAATTGCTTACACAAGTCATCTGGCAATTCACCTTTGGTAAGGCCATTTACAAACGCCTTACGACTTAGAGCATCTGCTACTACATTTGATTTACCGGGGTGGTATTGCAAACTCAAGTCGTAATCCTTGATAAGTTCTAGCCATCTCCTTTGTCTCATATTGATTTCTTTTTGGGTGAAGATATATTTCAAACTCTTATGATCGGTGAATACTTCACAACGTTTTCCCAAAAGGTATTGTCTCCATGTTTTGAGTGCATGGACAACAGCGGCTAACTCTAAATCATGGGTAGGATAATTTACTTCATGAGTTTTGAGTTGTCTCGAGGCATAAGCCACAACTTTTCCGCCTTGCATAAGTACGACACCTAATCCTTGATGCGAAGCATCACAATACACTTGGAAATCCTTTTCTAAATCTGGTAGGCACAGAACTGGTGCTGACACAAGTCTCTTCTTTAATTCTTGAAAGTTGAGTTCACAACCTTCAGACCAAGCAAATTTCTTATCTTTCTTTAACAATTCTGTCATTGGTTTAGCAACCTTTGAAAATTTTTCCATGAACCTTCTGTAGTAACCTGCTAAACCAAGGAAACTACGAACCTCTTTTACGTTCTTAGGAGATTCCCATTCTGTCACAGCTGAAACTTTAGCAGGATCAACTGCCACTCCATCCTTTGTCATAACATGACCAAGAAATCCAACTTCCTCTAACCAAAACTCACACTTGCTGAATTTGGCATAAAGCTTATGTTCCCTCAGTTTCTCAAGTATCAAGCGTAAATGGCTTTCATGCTCTTCCTTGCTCTTGGAGTAGACTAAGATGTCATCGATGAAAACGACAACGAACTTGTCGAGAAAATCCATGAACACTTTGTTCATCATATTCATGAAGTATGCTGGAGCGTTGGTTAAACCGAAAGGCATCACAGTGTACTCATACAATCCATACCTTGTGGTGAATGCTGTTTTAGGTATGTCTTGCTCTCTTATCTTGAGTTGAAAATAGCCTGACCGAAGGTCAATCTTCGAGAACACACAAGCTTCTTCTAGCTGATCAAACAAATCATTGATTCTTGGCAAAGGATATTTGTTCTTGATGGTTACCTCGTTGAGAGAACGGTAATCTATGCATAATCTTTGAGTTCTATCTCTCTTTTCTACGAACAAAACTGGAGCTCCCCAAGATGAAGAACTTGGCTGGATGAATCCTTTCTGCAATTGTTCTCCAAGTTGTTTCTTGAGTTCCTTAAGTTCGTCAACTGACATTTTATAAGGCCTCTTTGCTCTTGGTCCAGAACCTGGTACCAAATCTATTATAAACTCCACATCTCTATCTGGTGGCATTCCTGGTAACTCTTCCGGAAACACATCCGGATACTCACACACAATTGGCACACTGTCCATACTAACCCCCTTAAGAGAATTCAGCTTACTCCCTTTAGATTTAAAATTGGTCTTAAATTTTATCCTCTTACCTTCAGGGGTTGTGAGTGAAACTGTACGATTGGCACAATCTAGTACTCCCTCATACTTAGCCATCCAATCCATTCCCAAAATCACATCCAATCCTTGGGAATTCAGGATTATTAAGTTCACTAGAAACTTATGTTTTCCAAACTCTATGACTAAATCATGACATCCTGAGTTTACTATCATTTCTCCACCAGGAGAACTTACTCTTATAGGACATCCAATGGTTTCTACTGGTAGTTCATTTCTTTCGACGAATGCTTTTGATATGAATGAATGAGATGCACCAGTATCAAAGAGTACAAATGTTGAGATGGAATTGAGTCTGAACTTACCAGCAACGGCATCAGGCTCTTCATAGACCTCCTCCACATTGATGTGGTTAACCTGTCCTTTCTGAAAAGGATTGGGCTTGTTAGGTCCTTCAACGTTCTTCTCAGGGCACTCATTAGCATAATGCCCCAGCTTCTTGCATTTGAAGCATTCAACCTGACTGATGTCCCTCTTAGACTGACTTCCACTTCCACTGTGGTGGTTCTTATGTCCACTCTTGTGATTCTTATACTTATCATTGTCATGACTGCGATGATGCTTGTTGTCATGACGGTTGTGGTTGTGGTGCTTGTTAAACTTCCCATGCTTGTGGGAACCTGAGCTGACACTATCATCATAGTGAGATCGTTTATGAGACGATCCCGAGCTATGCTTGTCGGAGTGTTTCCTCTTCCTACTCTCGACTTGCTTCATTTTATTCTCCACAATAATAGCCTTGTCACACAGCGACTGGTAAGTTGGAACATATGCCACAGACAACTGCAAATTCAGCTCATCATTTAAGCCTTCCAGAAACTTTTCCTTCCTTTTGGCATCAGTGTCAACCTCATCCGGTGCATAGCGCGCCAGATTGTTGAATTCTTCAATATATTCAGCCACACTGTGGTGGCGCTGCTTCAGGTTGTGAAACTCCTTCTTTTTCAGGCTCATCATACCTGGTGAGATATGAGTAGTACGAAATCCATCTTCAAAGATAGCCCAAGTCACCTCATCAATAGGCGTGGTAATCTGGAAGTTGTCCCACCATGCGGCGGCTGGTCCTTCCAACAGATGTGCTGCGAACCTGACCTTTTCAGCATCTATGCATCCCACGGTCACTAAGTCTTTGTTCACAGAACGTAGCCAATCATTGGCCACCATGGGATCAGTCGTTCCCGAAAACTTAGCTGGCCTCAGACGCAGAAATCTGGTGAGCATATCAAAACCTGGAGGGTTGTTGTTGTTGTTGTTATTGTTGTTATTGTTGTTGTTGTTGGGGTTGTTGTTGTTGTTCTGGTTCTGGATGAACGTCGTCATCATTTGCATAAGCTGTGTCTGCGCATTCATCATTTGTTGCATTTCCGGGGTAATGTTGGGGTTGGGTTTTGTGCGACGGGAAGGCATCTGTGGTTTATTCATATAGAGATAAGAATGAGATACCCTTACATGATTTATGCACAATACATTACTCAAACAAACACATAGCAAGCAACACCAGGATAAAACTCAACAACAAAACAAAAGTCTCAAGTAAAAACACACAAGTGGCAAGCCATCCACATGTCGGATGGTCAAATAATAAGTTCACAAATAACAAGTGCGATAAATAAAATAACTGAGTAGTCAAATCTACTCGTCAGCCTCAATCTCCTCCTCGACAAAGGTAAGACCTGCGTTCTCCATTGCGGTCTTGTTCTCCTCGATGGTAGTGGTCAAAGAGTCAATCTTGGCCTTGAGAGCCCTCTTCTGGGAACGAAGCCTCTCAATCATTGTTTGCTGCTGCTCTAACTCGAAGTCCTTGGACTGCAGTTCCTCGGTCATATCACGAATCCTCTTGTTCCTATCCTGGACACGCTTCTCTTGACTCTTGAACTTACGGTCTTGGGCATCGAACTTTGCCTCCATCTCCTTGACTATCTCGTCCTGCTGCGCGAAGAGCTTGTCCTTCTCGCGAAGCTGCACCTGGAGCTCGTCATTACTAAGCATGACGTTGGTCCTATCGGTATCCACGTGCCTAATAAGAGTCTCTAAGTCCTGGAGGTACAGGTGTATCGGCTCTGCTGTGACCCTCGAGTCGTCCTCAAAGTCGATGGACTCTCCGTCATCATCTCGCCTTCCGAAGGCGTGGAAGTGAGTGCCTCTAACCTGTCGGGAGTGACGGCCTAATAGTCGTCCTATCAGATCCTGCATGACAACCTCCATGCCTCTCTCCCTGTCATCGTGCATAAGCTTGACGATGGCCTCCGTAGTAGGCTCAGTCTGGCGTCCTGGCTGGTTCACCTTGAAGCCCCAAAGGTCCTTCCTCTCAAACTTGGTGAGTGGGTGCACCGTAATGATAGGAAGAGGGAGATCGAGTAAAGTAGTAAGCTCTACGATACGAGGACCAAAACGGGTAGCCTGGAACTCCTCAACAGTGCTGATGGCAATAGGCATCTATTTATAAGATTGAAAAAGTTAGAACAACACAATTTAAGATAATCAAGTCAACATTCAACACATTCTTGGAACACACAAATCACTCAAGTCATGCATACAAAAATTCATTACATCAACCAAGGTTCAAACTTATTTAAGGTATCATTTTGGAAAATAAGGTGATAGGTGGTGGTCCAACTAACGAAATGCGCTTACAATCCTATCTCACTGGATCTGGTGGCTAACACAATGTTCCTAGAGGCAATCACCCTATCTTGTTCACATGCTTCTATCACTAAGTCTATAATATCTCCTCTTAAGGATTGGTTGGTGACTTCCAACTCTTGAGTATGTCCCTTCTCTTTCTCTAAGTCTTTTTGGAGGTTGAGCATCCTGCACTTGACTCTAGCACTTAGTTCCTTGATAGTCTTCCAAGCTGCTTCTTTTGCTGACTCAAAGAATGTGGTGTGCATAAAAGTGTTGGTGTACATGCAGAAGCCTTTTTCTTTGTGGTTGTCTTCCTTGTTTTTGTACAAGTGAAGTTGCACCCACCAATACTCCACTTCATCCTCCATCACTGGATATCCCTTGTACACAGCTGCACCATGTGCTCCCATTGTCTCCATGAGGTCCTTGAGAATCTTGGGAAACTCAGTCTCACACTCCAAGGTCATGGTCATGAGTGGTCCTCTCTTCACGGCTTCGTTGATGGAGTTCATCTACAAATAGAGATGAGAATGAAAATATTAGAAAAGCTTACGAGAAGAATAGACAAGTGTAGAAGAAGTAAAAAAATTTCCTTAGTGGTTTCCAATCCTAGGGTCATAATCCTACAGGCAACACAGTGCTCTGATACCATCTGTAAGATCCCTCCTTATTAAAGGAAAAGATCCCTGTGATTGCAATGCTAGTCCCTAGATCAATGCTAGCATCCATAGTTTAAGATGAAGTACACAGATACAAAGGTCGTTTATTACAGTTATTCCAGAGATAAAACATAGTCTTTTACAACTCAGGGCCAAAGGCCTAATACAAGAGATTATGGAATAAGTAAATAAACATAAGTCTTCATCTTCATGTGCCACAGGCAAGCATGTTGAGTGTAGACTCATGACTCCTAATCATCATCGGAGTAACCTACAACATTACAAGTTACAGCCACAGAGGGTCAATACTTTGGAATAGTATTGGCAAGTGATACCTTAGTATATTTTAAGTGGACTATAATACTATATGCATTTAGCTGGTGGAGCTTAGGCTTGCATTGCTCAAAATAGATTTTTCCTTAACTTTTGAAAATACTAAGTTTTTGCTTGGCACAAAACACCCTAAGGCATCTACCAATCAAAGACTGAAGATCCACTCAGGGCATCTACCAATCTAGGACTGAAGATCCTTTTAACCCTTGTTCACCCACAAGTTTTATTTTGAAATTGGAGTGGTGAGATTCTTGAAGTTTCCATGTCTTGATGATCAAATTGTCCTTTACCAGGGACATGGCTAAGTACTTAGGTTTTACACTCTGCAGAGGTGGTGCACTTTCCCCACAAGACTTGGTTTCCCAAGACAAGATCCTTCAGAAGCCTTTCCTTAGTCAAATGGATGCGTTCCAACCTATCATTCCCTCTACCACCAACTGTCCAAGAGACTAAGTTCTAGCAACCTAAGATCATGGCAGAGCCCATAATGCCAAGTGGTTGCACTTGAATCTTCTCAACATTTGACATCTCAAATCTCTTTGTTTCCTGGGTGGCCATCCACAAGTGAGATACACTAAGGTAAACCATAAACATGGGCCTTGTGAACCACTCAACCAAAAACCACCAAGCAAGTCCCATTCCACCCAGGAGATTCATTAACTTAGTTGTTTTGTTAAATAAAACTCAAGTCCTCAGACTTAGAATAATTTTTCCATAGTGTATATATAAACCACCCTTGTTTTCTAGTAGCGAGGCTAAGCATGGCATGGCAACTTATCCTTAGGGAATTTTCCTAGCAACTCTAGCATTCCATTCTAAATAGGATTTCCCATCATCAATTGACCAAAAGTAGCATGCAAGTCCTAACAAAATATATCTAATGCATGTATAAAATATAGGAATGGAATATTCATGGAGATATCACTTGCCTTGGTAGTGTGGAGAGTAGCACTCGTCACAATCACAATCACTAGCAAAATCTACACACAAAGTTATAGCACACAATTACACACAAATATATACAAACAAAAATATTATGAATGCATGCATGCATGAATCTACTAAGTGGTGATTTTTGAAAATTCTACCAAGCATGTGCAAGATTACAGAAACTAAACAAGTCACAAAGTAGCCAAGACAAACTTAATTAATCCAAAAACAAAATACTAAACTAAATCTATACTCAAAAAGGCCCCAACAAGTTTCTGCAATTTAAGCCAAACTAATGGTTACTATTTGCTAAACAAAAAGGATAGGCAGAAAGGTCTTGTTTTTCTGAATCCAACGGTATAAAATTTGTAAAATTCCAACGTGGCATTCAAAAGTTATAGGCATTTGAAATCTGGATCAAAATCTGGTTTAAATTCTGTTTTTAGTTCTAACCCTAGCTACGCGTCACTTCGGGATTGGTCGGTACCGGTTCGGTGTGGATCACCAACGACAGCCGTTGGATTTAAGTTTCATCGTACGGGTCAGATTGCATACCTCTTCGCATATAAGTGATTCTATCTAAGCCTCAGGATCGAGATCCAACGGTCCTAATCTAATGACCTAGAACTGGTGGCGGAGCGGTGGCTACCGGCGGCGGAACGGTCGGTCGACGACGGAGGCGGCGCTACAGGGGGTGAGTGAGAACGAGGAGTAGCTCACCGGGATCAGGGGATCACGGTGATGCTCAAGGTACTCGCGGTTCGATGAGGGGTGCTCTGGTTCAACCGCGATTCCTTGCCGGAGTGGAGGACGCGTCGGTGCGTCGGGTGGTCGTCGTGGACGTCGCTGTGAATCTCCCCAAGGCAAGGCGAAGACATGGTTAGATTCACAGAGTCAAGACAGAGTCGTGTGCGTGAACTAGAAGGCGCGGGGTGGTCTGGACTTACCACTAGAGCTCGCCGGAGTCCGTGCAGAAGACGGTGGCGGCCAGTCGACGATGTTGCCGGAGCTATGGTCCATGCGAGAGCAAACGAAGGGTGTTAAAAGAAGCGCAGAGGCTCACTGAACCAGATAGCAAGAACGAGAGGCAGAGGGGAGCTCAGAACTCACCGGAATTTGCCGGCGCAGTCGTCGGAGACGGCGGGGCTACAGAGGGTAATGCTCGCAGCCTGGTGGCGCTCTGGGTTCGGGGTTTGAGGGAGAAGAGAGAGGGGGCAGGGGGGTTCTTATAGCCTGGTCACGAGCGAGAATCACTCAGCCATTGAATCGAATTAACGCCGCGAATTAAACACAGAAAACACCCGCGTTGATTTGGGGATGAACTGGTCGTGCGGTGGAGACGATGCTGACGTGGAGAAGGCCCGCTTGTCAGCGAAACGCGCAAGGTGTAGGTGGGGTCTGGCTGTCAGCGTCTGTTTGCGTGTGCTCGCGCGTGAGAGAAGGAAAAGGAGATCCCCGGGTGGGCTAGATGGGCTTGATCTACTAATGGGCCAGATTCCTGGCGCTCGGCCTTTTTCCCTTGATAAGTCCTTTTCTTTTTCTAAATTCATTTTCTGGTATGAATTTGATATGAATTCAAATCCTTTTGAATTCAAACTGCTTTGGGAATTTTTGCAGGGTTCTGTGGGTTCAAAAACAATAAAATAACCAAGTGGTTACCTTGCAAAGGCTTGGTCAAGCTTAGGTTTTGAAATAAACAGAGACTTTGTCTCTAGTTTGAAAATGTTTGAAATAGGGTTTTGAAATTATTTCTAAATTGGAAACTTGGGTAAAAATGCTTCACCTAATCTTTCCAACCATGGAGGCAAGCAAACAAGTTCATAGACAATCAAATCTCAAAGGATGATGGCCAATTGAGATAAATTGCCCACATGAAATCATAGCCAAAGTTTATGTTTCTAAATGATTTTGAGAAAAACCCTACATGAATGAATGATGCAAGAATGATATGAATGAGTTTTGAAATATGATTTTTGGGATGTTACAGTCGAAGAATAGTTGATAATTTGCTGGAGTTCACAAATAGCTGGGTTTTTCAAAGAAAGCTTTCAAAGTAGTAAACATCAAGATAAGAGCAAAGTGAAAAACAAGGAACATGAGAAACATAAGTGAATAAATCACCATATAAATGAATGAAACACATCAACTCAAAATACTTGCTGAGATAGAAGGGTAATAGGTTTACTGACTCAACTACAAAGTAAAAGAAAGGCCCTCCACAGAGGGAAGCAGGGATTGCAAGTCTCATAAAGATCTCCCAAAAATTATGATACTTACTAGCTTTCAGCTCTCATTGCCCCTATCATAGGCATCTTTAGGTGGTTAAGGTTAAAGTGACACAACTAAGAGGATATGCTTGACAAGTTATAAGTTGAAATCTCATGCCCCTTACTTATGAGTACCGATCCTCATGCTACTCAACTTCAGTCACGAGTAAGCTCTTGTCATTGTAAATACATGTGTATCATTGAGAACTGCCAACGGGGTACCCCTTGCACATGACACAAGAGCTATCCCATAATCAAAATGACAAGGCAAGCAGACAGTGAGCATCTCAGCGATCTTTTTATTTGCTATTTGCATAGGTTTTTATTGAGGATGCTTCATAGAATGCTCACTATAGTTATGTTGCAAGTTTCCATCATGATTAGGCATGGCTTAGGCTAGCGGCCCAGGTGTTTCTCTAACACACATATAAACTCCATGATCTTACAAGTTCCACTTTTATTTCACACCGCCAGGATCCATAAGAAAAAGAACATGATATCAACTAGGTACAAGTACCAATGAACTGTTGAAAGCGGTCCCCATGATACATGGTTCGGCTAACTTCAACTCATAAAGCACAAGCATATACGCAACAAAGAAGGACCCAATGGTTCAAGTTTATTAAATGCAAGAAAGTAAAGCATGCCATCAAGTTCGTGAGAGCTTTAATCACTAATTTTCACATAACAAGTTTAATTTGGGAGGTAGACAAAATAGGAATTTACTTGGAATAGCAATAATGCTACTAGGTATGTATGGTGGACACAAATGGCAAAGGTTTTGGTTTAAAGGAGGTGGATGCACGAGAAGAATTCCCTCTTAGTACAGGTTTTTGGCTAGCAAGGCTGGGTAGCAAGTATAAGAGTTGAAGGAAACAACCAAACATAAAAATGATAAAGATAAACATGCAATCTTCCTTGGAAGCACAAAAGATCTTAACTAGAGAATACTAAACTTATGAGCAAATCAAGAAAGAAGGATGATGAAATTATTTTTCCTTAGAGTACTTCTATCTTTTTCTTTTCAACTCTCAAAAAGGTGTTGCTACTGACCGATCCAGGTTTGCCAAAACCAACTAAATTAACTCAATGATCCCAAAGTGAAACCAATACTAACAACAAGATCAATCATATAACCATGAATTGAAAACTAACATAAGCTATGCAAAAGAGTGAATGATAGAACTTCTCATTAATATTCCATAACAGCAACTCACACCAAAGGATACATATCTAACGAGAGAGGGGACACTTCCAAAATGCAAACCATACTACATAATAACTCCTCTATTCAAGATATGACTCTACTAAAAAGGTAAAAAGATAGAAGATAGTGATGTGATACCACGGCACTCCCCCAAGCTTGGAACAAACCAAGGGGATGCCAAACCTGATGACGAATTACTCCTTTGGTGGTGGTGGTAGTATTTTCTTAGTTGACGTGAGGTAATCTTCCAGCATCTTGCGAAGCCTAGTATTCTCCCATTGAAGCATGTCCACCTTCCTCTGCAAGTCTCGGTACTTATCGCAGAACTCCTTAGTGACTTGTAGGGCTTTCGTTGATGCAGGGCAAGTAACAAAAGGTACCAGCCCCTGCTTCGGGTCTTGGAGGTCTTCCTCCATGGGCTCCTTCCCTTTATCCTTGGTAGACAACATTGTGCTTCTAAACTTCCAAAGAGTATGTCCAGGAAGAAACGGATCGAAACAAAAACATGACGAAAACACGATATATGGACCTCGTGGGATCCGGGGGGTTATATATTACGAAGTTTCATGTCAAAAGGAAGGTACTGGGAGAAAACGAGTCGGAGGCGGAGTCCTGGGTGGCCTCACCACCTGGTGGCGCGGCCAGGGGTGGGCCCGCACCATGGGGTGGTGTGGGCCACCCTGGCTCCGTTTCCATCCCTTTTTCGCTTCGTAGCTTTCCTTATTGACTGAAAATTGCAAAAATATAGTTGGATTGTATTTTCACGGAACTTTTCTTACCAGAACTGTTACCTAGTTGGAAACGGACTCTGCAGGTCTCTGAATTTGGTATTGAGTGGATCCTTCCGGAGTCACCACTTGAATCATCAATATCTTCATCTTCATATACTTATTACTTGAGTCATAAAACCCTTCTTTTCCTTATTACACACTATCTCCACTTTCCTGGAAATTTCTTTCACACAATTCTTATTAGCAACATTAGTATAAGTGAAGTGATAGAACCTTTTGAGTCCAACTTCAACTGAAAACCATCAAAACATAAGCTACTGTAGCAACTCCTTCCGAAAACCCAAAAAGAATTCAAAAAGGGAATCGAATAAAGAAGCAAATGCAAAAGTGGCTAAATCTGTCAAAACAGACCAGCAGGTAAAGATCAATTTTTTCGAAAATTTTCTGTTGCTCAAATCAAAAAGTGCAAAACTAACGAAAGTTAAATAACAACCTGTGGCAGAAGCACAAAAAATTACAGCTCAATCCGACATATAGAGATCTCTCACAAATTTTTACGGTGAAGCACAAAAATCTGTTTCGGGACAGCAACTTCCCCAAATATTAATTCTCTCTCATTAGTGGTTGATCTTGACACAAAAACCAAACAAAACGGATAAGGAGCGGTTATTACTAAAGTAATAAATTCCAAGACTCAAAGAAACAAAAACAAACTGAAAGCAAAAACAAATTGGGTTGTCTCCCATAAAGCTCTTTCTTTATAGCCATTAAGATGGGCATGATAATTTTGAAGAAGCTCTCATAGGGATATGAATTGAAGTGAAAGAGAGCATTAAGAAGAAAAAACACACACACATTTAAGTCTAACCCACTTCCTATGCAAGTGGATTTTGTAAACAAACAAGTTGTTGAAACTATAGGAAACTTGCATAAGAAGGCAAAAGAAGTGCAGCATAAAAACTTTCAGCATAAAACGAGGAAACTTGATATTATTAAGATGCATAAGAACACTTTTCCCTCTCTCAGAGTAGCTTTCAGTATCATGCATAAACTTAACAATATAGCTATCACAAGGACTATCATAGCAATGATCACTTATTCTAACATAAAACACAGGAATACTAGCTCTCATAACACTACTTTGTGAAACAATATTAGAGGTATCCTTACAAAGGATAGGGTGTCCCTCTTTTTCATATTTAGTGACAAAGTCTTTCACATTTGCTATTATAGGTTCATCAACCATTTTTTTATCAGGTTCAACAGCTTTATTCATACTTTCATCTACCATACTAGCCATCATAGAATGTTCCTTTACCTTAACTGGGAAAGGCATTTTCTCAATATAAGGTTCAGGTAAAACATGATAAGCAGTATAAACTTCAGTATTTCTTGCAGGAACACTCTTAGCAACATATTTATAAGGTTCATGATACTTATTCCACTTCTTTTTAGGCACTTCAACATAAGAAGCAAAAGCCTTAAAATAAGAAGCAATAGCTTCAGGGTCTAGACCATAAGCATTTTTAATATTTTGAAAGTCATCAGTTCCCATAAAAGATTCAATGCATTCATAATCATAATTTATACCTGACTTTCTACCTTTGTCATTCTCCCAAGCTTCAGCATTGTCTTGAATACGGTCTAGAAGGTCCCATTTAGCTTCTTCTTCCATACGAGTGAATGATCCAGCACAAGAAGCATCCAATAAATCTTTATCATGTAGAGGGAGCCTTGCATAAAAGTTATTGATAATAATATTGTTGGGGAGCTCATGAATGGGACATTTGAGCATTAGTAACTTCAATCTCCCCCAAGCTTGAGCTGTACTCTCTCCATCAAGAGGCCAACAGTTGTATATTTGATTCCGATCTTTATGAATCTCACTAGGAGGATAAAACTTTGAATAAAAGAGAGGCACTATTTCCTCCCATTCCAGAGCTTGACCATTCTTCAGCAGCTTATACCAATCCTCAGCTCTTCCTTTCAGCGATAATAAGAATAACTTCTTCTTAACTTGATCTGTAGTAATACTTGCACACTTGAACAACCCGCATAATTCGTGTATAAAGAGTAAATGATCACCGGGATGGACAGTTCCATCCCCAACATAGTAGTTAACCATAACACGATCAATAATTCTTGTAGGTATTTTGAAAACATCTTTCTTAGCAGGTGGTAGCTTATCTACTACCTTAGAAGTGGTAGTAGCATTACCAAATAAGAAACTCAGCGAATTATCCATAACGAAAATAAAGCAACTAACATAAGTAAACAATACTCACAGTAGAAGTTTCCTTTACCAGTTCCACTCTCCAATAGCGCTTCACTCCCCGGCAACGGCGCCAGAAAATAGTCTTGATGACCCACAAGTATAGGGGGTGTATCGCAGTATTTTCGATAAGTAAGAGTGTCGAACCCAACGAGGAGCAGAAGGTGCTGGCTAGTGGTATGATTCAGGAATTCTCTGCAAATACTTAGCAAACGGATTTTTAGGGGTTTTCAATAAAGCAAGTAAACAAAGTACGAGTAAATAAAAGACAGTAGGAATAAATGCAGCAAGTGTCCCAATCCTTTATGCAGCAAAGGACAAGCCGGTTGTATTTCTATAGATGACCAAACGTTCTCGAGGACACATGGGAAGACTGTCAACTGCTTTCGCTTCATATAGTCGATTAATCTTCTTTAGCTTGCTAAGTGTTGTGTGGGTGAACCTGTGCTAATGTACCTCCCCATCCAAGACTAAATACATACTTGTGATTAAATCCCCTTGCAAACATCCGTAAGTACGAGAAAGTAATTAAGGTAGAAACCTAACCACAGCTTTAAACTCTAAGACCCTTACGTCCCTTGTGCAATGGTTTCCTAACGGGGGTTCAGGTTTCTGTCACTCCGGCAACCCCTACGATTAGTATCCAAATACACAATGCATTCTCCTAGGCCCATATAGGTGAAGTGTCATGTAGTCGACGTTCACATGACACCACTAGAAGAAGTACACCACAACTTAAATAACAATCTATTGAATCTTTCTCAACACAACTCCACTACTAACAACAAGACTTCTCCCATGTCCTCAAGAACAAAGCGAACTACTCAGAAGACATCATATGGATCATGATCAGAGATGGAATAATGATGTATAACAATCTGAACATAAACAATAATTCAATGGTTCACTCAATAGCATCAACTACAAAGAGTAATCAACACCGGGAAAGTTTCCCCTATGAACTAATGCAAGATTCAACTCAATTGTTACAGCAATATGGAGATGGTGATGAGGGTGCTGATGGTGATGATGGTGGTGATGATGATGATGATGATCCCGATGAAGTCCAGCTTGATGGTGGTGTTGATGGCGACGATCTCCCCTCTCCGGGAAGGAATTCCCCTGGCAGAAATCTATCTGCCGGAGAGATCTTTCTCTCTCGGTGTTTTCCGCCCCGCAGAGGCGGCGGAATCTTTCTGTGGTCGCCCCCCGAGTCTTAGGGTTTCGTGGGGATGATATACGCCAGAGGGGAGAGGCTGGAGTGGGCCAGGGCGGCCACACCACTCCCTGGCGTGGCCTAGGCCTGCCCGCGCCATGGGGTGGTGTGGGCCCCCTGTGGCCCACCTCCACTCCATATTCTGGCATCCTGAGTCTTCTGGAAAAATAGAATTTTCCGTATATATTCCTAGATTTTCTGATCTTCGCGAATTTTGCCTCCAAACAGCACCTTTTCCATCAGAATTCTGTCTGTAGCGGTCCATGCTCCAAAAATCATCAACCATGCAAAAATAGATGAAATAACATAAGTATCACCTCTCAATACGAAATATATTAATGAATAATAGTGAATTAAGACATAGAAGAGTGATGCAAAATGGATGTATCATACCTATGCAGGATAGGAACTCACGGTCTACCCACTTAGTGGGTAAAACCCTGCGCTTGCTCACCCTCTCATAGTCTTGGCTCATGTCGGCTCTCAATCTATCCGCCTCCGAAAATCTCTTCTTCGAACTCGGCGACCTAGTGGAGCCCGAGGCCCCTGCCGTTCCCGAGCTCTTGCTCGAGCGGAAAATCCTTCCAATGTTATGCATTGTGCTACAAAATTTTGAAAGAAAAATATAGGCATCAAGTTTCTATCACATAAACAAACGATTACAAGAAGCATTTACAAATCCTAATGCGAGGAATCAAAAATAATCTCAAATATGATGAACTCATCTAAATAGCCAATGTGAGGAATTCAACCATGGATTTCAGAAAATAGACCATGGATCGGATGAGAAACTTACCGATGTGAAGATTCCCCCACTCAAAAACACGAAATCAATGAAGAATCGAAGCTTCTAGGAGATTAGGGTCTAAGGTGGAGAGAGAAAGAGAAAGAAAGAATGAGGAAGAATAAGAAAGGAGGTGGTTGTGAGCCAGCCACCGTTGGCCTTTACCTGGCGATGTAGTCGGTATGGGCGGGTGGTACGGGCCCATCCCGCCCGTACTAGTGGTTGTCACCGTTGGATCAAGGTTAGGGTTCGGGATCCAACCTGGATGGTATGGTACGGGCAGACGGTATGGGCATGTCCTGGCCATACCATTGCTTGTTACCAATACTATTAGGGTCTAGCGAATCCATCGAAGTTCAGTACGGGAGGGAGGTATGGGTGCCTCCGGCCATACCGATGCTCATTATCGATACGGTGAACTTTTGTTGAATTAGTCGACATTCAGTACGGGCAGGCAGTACAAGAGCCACCGGCCATACCAGTGCTCGTTATGCATTCTGAACCCTGTTTACTTCTTCCCTTCACTTTTGTCTTGCTTCTTTAAACTTCGAACAAATTTATTAATACACACACAAAGTAAAAGAAAATAAAACAAATTTAAAGTTAACTTATTAAGAATGGGTTGACTCCCATTAAGCAATTTATTCTAGAGTTTAGCTTGTCAGCCAATCTCCATGTCATTAGCGTTTTCCTCGAGCTACTCTTCATCTATGGTTTTTACTGCTTGGATACGCTTAGGTGGTGGAACATATTTTCCATTATGCTCCTGTTTAATTGGAAAATAGCGAACAATATGATCATTATATATATTGAAGAAAATCTTACCGCTAAAAAAATCTACGTTAGCTCCAACTTTGCTAAGAAAAGGTCTTCCAAGGATGATAGAAAGTTTGTCATCTTTAGGAACATAAAGTATAATAAAATCAGTAGGTATAACATGTTGCTCTATTCTAAGTAGAACATCTTCGATCATACAAACATGTTGTTTAGTTGTCTTATCAGCCATTTGCAAAGTGATTGAAGTGGAAGAATACTCTCCAAGGTTTAATCTTTTAAACAAGGAATAAGGCATGACACTAACACCTCCTAAATCACAAAGAGTGTTAACTATATTTGGTTTTCCAATTGCACAAGAGATAGTTGGTATACCTAGGTCCCCAAGCTTAGCAGGCAGCTTATCACCAAAGCTTATCATTACTACTACAGTTTTGGTTACCTTCTTTTTTCTATTAAGAATATCTCGCATAAACTTTTTATAAGTAGGACCTTGAATAAGATCAGTTAAACGAAGTTATAAACAAAGGCTTCCTAGTGCCTTGGCAAAAGAATCATAAATAGCTTTATTTGATTCATACTATTTCTTTTTAGTGGGTATTACCTTCTCTTTAACCTTTGCCACTATTTCAGCATATTTTTTGTTTTCTTTGTTGCTGATTTTGCTTATTGGAGTGCTCTTCATGTGGGGCAATAACTTGATTTTATTGCTCCTTTCTGAGATTGGCCTCTTCCCTTGAATCGACTGTCTCAGCATCTAAGTCATATGGTTTATGATTATCTCCTGCTTCTTCTTATTCTCTGGCTTTGGAAGCCTCAAGTTCTCTTTTCTAAGCTTCATAATCAATATCATCTTGAGGATCAACTAGGTCCTCTTCTTCTTGACTCATCTCTTGTGAGATCCAGGCACATAGCTTAATAGGATTGATAGGATACTCATATCAACAAGTTGCCACTTGTTTTTCGGAAGCTCATTCAAAAAGAACTCTAAGGTTAAGTGTCATTGGCCTAGAGAAATTCTAGTATGTGTGACTGACTAGGAAGTGAGTACCGGGTGCGCACGAGTGAGGAGAAAGTGCACAGAAAAGACTAGTATTGGTCTGTGGGGCTAGTCTAGATATCCTATTAAGCTGCCAGGAGTGACACCCCCGGGGCCTAGTGGACGGGGTGTTACAAGTGGTATCAGAGCCGATCCTTGCGGTTAAACGGGTGGGTGCAAGTTAGTGGCGGGACATGTGGAGCATGGCACGTGTGGCCTAGAGTGGACACGGCATGGAACATGTGCTGGCAGTGGACGTAGACACGTGCCAAGAGGAGACGTTCCTGGAGTGTGCTTGATCAATGAGGGCATTGATCTTCTAAAGGGTGTGTGTATGTGAGATCCAGGCACATGGCTTAACATGATTGATAGGATACTCATATCAACAAGTTGCATCTTCTCCCCCGCAAAAAAAACAAGTTGCATCTTCTTTTCTGGAAGCTCATTCGAAAACAACTCTAAGGTTAAGTGTGCTTGGCCTAGATAAATTCTAGGATGGGTAACTGACCGGGAAGTGGATACCGGGTGCGCCTGAGTGAGCACAAAGTGCACAGAAAAGACTAGTGTTGGTCTTTGGGGATAGTCCAGATATCCTATTAAGCTGCCAGGAGTGACACCCCCGGGGCCCAGTGGACGAGGTGTTACATCTCTTTAGTCTCTCTTTCCTTGCGAGCTTGTTCTTCTTGATACCAAGGTGGCCCTTGTGGTTCCTACATCTCTGTGCCACGTCTAGTGACAATGTTAGTAGAAACAATATTGAAATTTCCTTGGTTCAAAATCAAAGTTTGGGTTTCGATTATTTGATCACATTGTCTTTTAACCATACTTAAATATCTATCTAAATGCTTTGTAGCATGCCCCAAGTCATCAAAGACTTCGGTTAGGTCTCTTGTATTCTTTTCTTGAGTCATAAGACATTTATAATTTTTCTCACGAATCCATTTTTGTTGATATCTAAACTTTTGCATGAGAAGATTTATATCATCTTCCATTACATAAGCTTGAAGAATGTTAATTTTATTTTCTTTAATAAGTTCCGAGGCTATTCCTTTTTCTTCCATGGACTTTTTGACTTCAGCTATAAGATCTGGGGGTATGTGAATCATACCTTTTCGTGGTTCAACATCCTCAACTGGATTGTATTGTTCATCATTAAAGGACCTTACCTCGAAAAGCTTTACATATTTTGGCAAGTTTAAGTTGCAAATAGCTCAACCTGCAGATAGATTAATCATTGCTTTTGTTTCATCATTAAGCCCATTGTAAAAATATTGGATAATTAAATGCTCATGGAAACCATGATTCGGGACTTTCATAATCATTGCATAAAATGTATGTCATGCTTGATAAAAGTTTTCTCCAACTGTTTGGAGAAAGGTTGTTATGCTAGGTTTAATCTACATGATTTTAGTGAACAAACAATATTTATGCATAAACTCTCGGATGCAATCTCCCTAGCTTTTCACAGTGTGATTAGCTAATGGTTGTAACCAAGTAAAAGCGTTATCTTTTAGAGACCAGCAAAAAAGTTGAAGGAGTACAAACTCTATTGGTAGACTTGCTGGTTTAAGAGTAGCGCAAAGGTCATAGACCCTTGTCAAGTGATCACTAGGATTTTTCTCTTCTTTTCCTGCGAAAGCAATCTCTTTCATCATATAAATTAGCTCAGGATATATTTCAAATTCATGACCTTCAAGTTCAGGACAA
Organism: Avena sativa; assembly: GCA_916181665.1. Taxonomy (NCBI): domain Eukaryota; kingdom Viridiplantae; phylum Streptophyta; class Magnoliopsida; order Poales; family Poaceae; genus Avena; species Avena sativa. The sequence goes on along the minus strand of OV702287.1, from coordinate 421,153,926 downwards.
AGAATAGGCATTTTTCTTAAGTGACTAGATGAAATCCCATATTCTCCCAATGGTAGCTCAGGTTCTTCAGCCCCCTGGGTGATGGTCAAGTCTGCCATCAAAGGAATCAAACTGTTTACACCTATAGTATGTGAGTTAGAAAATCTTTCAATAAATTCTACGCGTCTCTTAGTTGGAATGCGATCAATCTACAGAGGTAAATAAGTTTTTCCTGATTGAGTGGTACCTCTGTCTTTAATGAAGATCATGGATGGTGTCAACAATTACTTTTGTCAAGAAATAACACTTAGTTCTTAGCTCCCCCGGCAATGGTGCCAGAAAATAGCTTGATGGACTCCAAGTGCACAGGTTTATCAGAGTATGTTTTTGCGGAAGTATTAATTCTAGTTTTTCTATCGATCCCAATAAGGAGCCTATGTAAGTGTTTTATGCAGTGTTTCTGTCGCACTCAAGGTGTCATCGGTCTTGAGTGAATTGACTGCAATTATTGAATGTGGAAGGTGGTAAGTGAATAATAGAGGAAACTTGCGTGAGGAAAAAGCGAGAATTAAATAACATAAAAGTAAAGACAAGAAATGTATTCGAGTTTCCTGCATATGAGAAATTAGGCGCGGAGAGAAACGGTTCATGGTGATAGTGAAAGTGCTAGATGAATAAATTGGAATAAGTGATAGTAACATTTGTTATTTGTATGTGAGTAGGCAAGCAACCCGTATACCGACTAGAAGTCCTCTTGGCCAATTCTTCCCAGCCCCAATGATCTATCTGCGTGTTACCATGGCAATGTTAGCACATTAATTAAGGTCTTCTGACCGGATCAAGGTTTTAATCTTGATGGTTTCTTGTTGTCTTCGGGTAGTACTAGCTCCTCATTGATATCAGCCGTGTCACTAGGGGGTCACCGATTCGCTAGCGTACAAGATCATACCTATGAGATCTTTAGATCATGTTACCTAGGCCCTTAAATTAGATAACAAGCCTTAGGCGAACATAGATAATCGTTCTCACTATTTAATAAGCACTACAACAATCACAAATGAATGGAATTAAAGAAGGCACAACACATCTCACCAATCCCCTACATCTCCCACGCCTATGGGGATTTACTCAGACATTGGAGGAAGATTAATCAAAGGCATAATTGTATTGCAAATGGAAGTCATCTCAAATTTATCGTAGCAAGCCACAATACTAGTTGAAGATCGAATCAAATACAAATCAAGGTAGATCCAAGTATCAAACCCTAATCTTACAAGTGCCAATCTCTCTCGCTCTCTCTCTCACTCTATCAATGGGGATGATGGTAGAATGAATGGCTCAGAGGTTAGAGATCGCCGAAGAATGAGATAGGGTTCTTCTCCTTCTCCAGATCTGATCTTCCCCTCTCTGGATGAGTTTGTGGCAGTTGTTTCTCTTTTTCGTCGTCTCCCCTTCATGAAAGTTGCTTGTATTGATATAACGGAGCTAGCGGCATGTAGTATGGACGGATGGTACGGGATCACCCTGACCATACCAGTGGTCTCTATGCACTTTGGACGCCTCCAATGAAAGTGGCTCCAGTTGGGGTTTTGCTTCTTTAGGTGTAATTTGCCCCTAAATGCTATCAGATCTTCCATAAATGTTCATTGCGTGAAAACCATAACAAGAAACCAAGGATTCGCTAATTGTGACGTTAACGTTAGTAGAAAGGGGTAATATTCAGTGAAATCCAGCAATAAACAAGAGGAAAATCAATGTAAAAATGATGAAATTTGGAGCTATCAGCAGTTATGTTTGCTTTGGGAGTCAACGGTTCGCCATCTTTAGCGACCTCGTCAATTGTGAATACCGCACAATCGGCCAACTTTTTGGTCGGGCCTCATTTCCTTCTACTAGAAGATTGGCTCGCCGTACTTTATTAAAACCAATTATTGCATCTAGTGATCACTAGAGGATTAATATACCTCGTGGGACTTTGTTAAGGGTCCAACATTTTCTTCGTCATCATTTCTTGCTTGCTCTTCGTCTGTTATTGGTTCTAGCTCCATTTCATCACCAGACTCATCCATAAATTGTGAGCCGTCCTGATCTCCATCATTTATAAACTTGAACAATATCTCTTCATCATATCTGCTATCCATAGCTTAACTAATTTAGGAGAAAGATAAAACACCAGAAAAGAAAGGGAAAGAGTCAACACATGGCATCAAGCAAGAATGATGATATGACAAGTTAAATGGTACTGAAATGAAACCCTAAGGCATGCTTGTCCTTTTTAAATTAATAAGATCCGAGGGTTGGAAACCCTAACACAGGAGCGCCGTAAAGGAAACTACAACAATTAACACAGGCATCGATGCGATGCGCACAATGAATGGAATGCGATTGTTAAGGGTATGGAACGAACACTAAATACAAGGTCATCAATTCAAATGGAGTTGGGATGCATGCTCTAAGTATAGCATTCCCCGAAACCACATATGCATATGAGAGGGTTGCTTAGTGCTCTACTAACGAGATCATTATAATTGTTGCAATGATGCATGATTTTGATGCTATAATGCAAATCTCATTTTTCTGACCATTTTGGGATATATTATTAAAATAATTACACATTATCACACATTAATAAATTTTCAAGGATTCCATAGACATAAAATTCATAATTTTTGAGCTTACAAAACTTAAGTTATGAATTTTACAAGATTCTGCCCAATTAAACTCGATGAGGTGATGTCGATGGTAACAGCGGCAGTGCCACTAGCTTCCTCAAGCGGCGCCAAGGCGCGAACAAAGCAACGATGGTTGGTGGCATCATGGTGGAGGTCTCCTGCACCATGGAGAGAAGCAAGAGGGGGTTAGTGGGTGCGCCACAAAGGAGGGAAGGGAGGGAGCCAAAAGGGGGCAGCGGGGTGCATCAGTGTCACCAGAAAAATCCGGTATAAACTTTGCTAATATTGGACCTAGGAGACAAACCTGCAGGACAAAAACCTGCAACACACAAAATTTCCATATGCAAGACAATTTCCTGGATAATGTTCCATATGCATACTAAATTTGATCAGGAGTTATCAATTTGACACTACATCATAATTAATAGCAGCAAGTTCCTGGACATTTCTATGACACTACATCATAATTAATAGCAACAAGTAGTTATCAATTTGATCAGGAGCCTAAATAGGAACCCTAATTTCTGCTTATGATCAGTAGGAACTGTAATTAGGAGCCTAAACAATTTGATTAGGAGCCTAAACAAATCAAACATGGGCCTAAACAATTTATTAGGAGCAATTTATTCTGTATACTTAATCAGTAACAAGAGGAGGGAGGGAGAGATCGAGGGAGAGGAGGAGGAAGAAAGGGAGAGGAGGCACCTGGACACGGCGACGAAGGCAGCAATTGGTGGTGGTGGAATTCAGGGCACGCAGACGACACTGGCTATGGGGGAGGTGGCTGGGGCGTGTGGGAGGCATTGGCAGTGGGGAAGACGATGGCGGCGGATGGTGCAGGCTTCTGGCGCATGTACTCCTTTCCTCCCCTGCAGGTGCATGTGCTCCTCTCCACTCAATCGCTGGCGCTGCTCTCTCGGGGAAGAAGAATAGTGAAGAGGCACACAGTGGGGAACATGCGGGTGCGGCTGAAAATTAGTTTATGTAGTGGCAACCCTTTAGTCCTGGGCAATACCACGAACCGGGACTAAAGGTCCTTAAGTCCTGGTTGGTATTACAACCGAGACTAAAGGTCCGCCTTTAGTCCCGGGTTTTTGGGCAGCCTGCTAGAATTCGAGCGCGAGGCCCACCTTAAGTCCCGGTTGCTATTGTCTACCGGGACTAAATGTTATTTTGTAACAGGTTCTTTTTTAGAAAATAAGTAAATCAAATAAAATCAATATATGTTATTCTATAATTTAGAAAATTACGTATTATATCAAAATATTCAGAAAAGGGAGATCTATAATTTAAACCTATTATCATACTCTGTTATACAACTTAAATGAAATACTTTATTGTTTAACAAATATTCTATTAAGTATAAATCTTGGAAAAAAATATATTTTATTATTTAAAAATTGGAAAAATACATATAATATACCAAAATGATCACAAAAATATAATCTACACACTAAAAATAAGATATTTCACATTTTAAGTAAAATAAAATGTGGAGATTTGATAAAACTTATTTAAAACTTTTTCCTTTATTTTAATCCATAAAAGGTTATCTAAAACTATGTATGTCTTTTCTATTAATTATTTAAGATAGAGTAGTAGTAATAATCTCAATTGATTCTTAGATGAGATAAAAATGATCCCAATTAGCTTAAATACATTTTCTAAGAATATTTTATATAATCCAAAAAATGCTTTTAATTGTTTTAAATGATTTAAAACAAATTAAATATGGAGAAATTCATAACTAATTCATTTTAAGTCAGAAAATATGTTTAATATATCAAATGTTCAAAAAATGAGATATAAATTTTGGTGTCGAACTCATGCATTTTTAAGCAACTTTAATTACAAGTTTATTTAGAAGAACAAAATGACCCCTCATAGGTGATTCCGGGGTTTTCCTAGAATTAGGGTTTATACCCCTCGAACCCTATTTAATATTTCAAGCCAATGTTATGGCTAGAATTAGGGTTTATAGTAGACCACCTTGTATGGACAATGTCCCAACCGGGGTATCTTAAACCTTTCCATCCACCCCTCGTGAAAAAGACATTTTTTGCCGAATCGGTAGGAAGTGGGTCAGATTTGAACTACAGGTACATGATCTGATACTCATGATTTTTCACAAAAATAATTTTTAGGTTCACAATATACTATTTCATCAGAGATCCACTATAATTTTAGCGAGGCTCGGCCCCGAGCTATGAATCTTCATGCCAGTTGTTTTGACCATAGTTTGATATAGGCATAAGAAATTCAAATATGATCCAAATAATGTAAATTCATCGTGTCGTGTCATATTATGTGACATAGTTGCAAGGAAAATATCAAATTGGTATATTGATTGCATCTCAAAAAACCTTCTCAGAAATGAGCTATCATGTTCGAGGTTTCATCGCTTTTAGGACAAACAATCAATGTTATGGCCAGAATCATGGCATAGTTTGTGATAATGTTCCCATACTGTGCACACATGTGCATCATGGGATGGCGAATAATGTTGCAGGAGGAAGATTTTCTTTTTGTTGCACAAAAAAGCAATTTTCCATTTTGTAAGTGCTTAAAACGGGTTGTTTTGTGAAGAAATCACCAAATGAAAGTTTCAAAATGGTACCAACCCATTTTTCAAAAATACTAGATCACCTTGAATGGACAATGTCCTAACCGGGATATCTTAAACCTTTCTGTCGATCCTCGTGAACAAGACAAATTCCTACCGAATTGGTAGGAAGTGAGTCAGATTTGAACTACATGTACATGATCTGATGCTCATGATTTTTCACAAAAATCATTTCTAGGTTCACAATATGCTATTTCATCAGAGATCCACTACAAGTTTAGCGAGGCTCAGCCCCGAGATAAGAATCTTCATGCCCGTCATTTTGACCATAGTTTGAAACGGGCATAAGAAATTCAAAAATGATCCAAACAATGTAAAACCTTCGTGTGGTGTCATATTATGTGACACAGTTCAAGGGAAATATCGAACTTGGTATATTGATTGCATATAAAAAACCTTCTCAGAAATAAGCTATCATGTTCGAGATTTCACGGCTTTCAGGCCAAACGATCAATGTTACGGCTAGAATCGCGGCATAGTTTGCAATAATGTGCCCATATTGTGAATGCATGTGCATCATGGGATGGCGGTTGCAGTAGGAAGTTTTCCTTTTCGTCGCACCAAAAAGTCATTTTGCATTTTCCGAGAGCCCAAAACAGGGTGTTTGGTGAAGCAACCAACAAATGAAAGTTTCAAAATGGTACCACCCCATTTTTTAAAAATACTAGAACATCTTGCATGGAAAATGTCCTAACCGAGGTATCTTAAACCTTTCCATCCATCCCTCGTAAAAAAGACAAATTCCTGTCAAATCGGTAGGAAGTGGGTCAGATTTGAACTACAGGTACATGATCTGATGCTCATGATTTTTCACAAAAATCATTTTTAGGTTCACAATATGCTATTTCATTAGAGATCCACTGCAAATTTAGCGAGGCTTATCCTCGAGCTAAGAATCTTCATGCCTGTTGATTTGACCATAGTTTGAAACGGGCATAAGAAATTCAAAATGGTCCAAACAATGTAAAACCTTCACATGGTGTCATATTATGTGACACAGTTACATAAAAAGTTACAGTTACATAAAAGGTTTAATACATTCTTAAACATCACCAACATCCCCATCTAGTGTTGGGGTAAAAAACTTTTTTCGCATATGTCCCTTGCTTATGATTGCGCCGTATCCATGGAGCATCTTCATCATTTAACAAGATGCTTGGGCCAGTGTTCACTTTGAAGGGCGTAATTTCATCAAACTTATTATAATCTTCTGATATGTCTATCTTGTCCTCCACTCCCACAATGTTTCTTTTCACTAAAAGAACTATGTGGCACTTTGGATCACTATATGATGTATTTGTTTGCTTATCTATTGTTTTTTTAGGTTTGGTAGACATGTCCTTCATATAGAAAACATGAGCCACATCATTGGCTAGGATGAATGGTTCGTCTCTGTACCCAAGATTGTTGAGATCCATGGTTATCATTCCGTACTTCTGGTCAACCTTTACTCTGCCTCCTGTCAGCTTGACCCATTGGCACCAAAACAAAGGGGCCTTAAAAGAAGGTCCATAGTCAAGTTCCCATATCTCCTCTATGTAACTATAATATGTGTCTTTTTGCCCATTGTTGTTTCTTGCATCAAAGTGGACACCACTATTTTGGTTGGTGCTCTTTTTATCTTGGGCTATCGTGTAAAATATATTCCCATTTATTTCATACCCTTGGAAAGTCAATATAGTCGAAGATGGTGACCTGGACAACAAGTACATCTGATCTCCAACTGTGGTGTTATTCATGAGATGTGTTTGCAACAAACTGCCGAAAGTCGCCATGTGTGGATGTTTAATACAGGAGTCAGACTCCCGTGGGTTTCTAGAGCACACAATATTCATGTGTTCCTCAATATACGGAGCCACCAAGGTGGAATTTTGTAGAATTGTGTATGGTGCATGAGTGAAAGAATGCTTGTCCATACTTATTATTGCTTTCTTTTCTAGTGTGCCTTTTCCACTCAGTATCCCCTCATGCCGCGATTGAGGAACACCAATCGACTTAATGTTAGGAATAAAGTCAACACAAAACTCAATGACCTCCTTTGTTCCATAGTCCTTGAAGATGCTTCCTTCTGGCCTAGCACGGTTAGTCGGTTATGAACATATTTCTTTAAGACTCCCATGAACCTATAAAGGGGAACATATTGTGTAGAAATACAGGACCAATAATGGTAATTTTTTCGACTAGGTGAACTAGGAGGTGCGTCATAATATTGAAGAAGGATGGTGGGAACACCAACTCTAAATGGACAAGACACTAGACCACATCATTATGTAACCTTTGTAGACTTTCTGGATCGATTACCTTCTGAGAAATTGCATTGAGGAATGCACATAGTGTCACAATGGGTACTCGAACATTTTCCGGTAGAAGCCCCCTCAATGCAACTGGAAGCAATTGTGCTAGAAGCACGTGGAAGTCATGAGACTTTAGGTTTTGGACATTTTTCTCTACCATATTTATTATTCCCTTTATATCCGACAAGAAGCCAGATGGGACATTGATACTTCTCATGCATTCAAAAAAGATTTCCTTCTGTCCTTTGGTAAGAGCGTAGCTGGCAGGACCTTGATACTGCTCAGGATGCAGGCTATCTTGTTGTTTCATATGTTGCTGGTCATGCCGTGTTTTTGGTGTATCTTTTGTATTCTCATGCATGCCCAAGAAGCCTAGTAGGTTCACACAAAGATATTTCGTTAGGTGCATCATGTCAATTGCAGAGAGGGCCTCTAGGACTTTCTGTGGGGCCCCCGGATTAATCCTCCGAGAATCCCTGTTATGCATACACCACGATCCCATGATCAGTTAGTTATGGCACATAACCGACAAGTATCAAAGTAAACATCCATTACTTAAGAGGATACAAGTCATACCTCAACTTACATTATGTCTACAATCATCATCAGTGGAACTTTATCGAAGCATAGAGCCCGAGCCATGCCTTAACCTACAAGCAACTGACTGGAAGAACGTCCTAGCTCGCATAGTCGTCAACTTCACATTCTTCTCGATATTTGGCCAAGTTAATAGCCAGGGACAATGCAAGTGAGTACTTTGAATGTACTCGTAAACCACCTTAAGATAAACAATAAGAGGATATGTATTATGGTTGTGGTAGTAGGAGGGCTCCAAAAGAGGTTCTTTTATAAAATAGTTTCTCTTGTAGATATAGCATCTACCTTTATTTGTTGAAAACCTTTGTAAAACATTTTGGAAACCTTTTTTAAAAGTTTTGGAAACACTAGGACTGGGTCACCCATTTGTTTCTTCCTTCCGGTCATCTCATGACCAAACTCCTTTCCTTCCTTTCCGACCATCTCATGGTCAAAACATTTCCAAAGCCTCTGCTTTTCTGAAGTCCTTTTTGAAATCAAAACCAGCACCACTCTACAGCAACCTTCCCAACCGTCCATGATCAAGGACTCAGCTATTCGAATAGATTTACACTCTATAGAGGTTGTACACTTTACCCACACCATACGGATACCCTGCCTTGATCTACACCGATTGTGGGTTGAGTAACCAGTCAAGACCTTCGGGATGCCTACTCCAGTATAAGTGTCTACCCTATGAGAGTTGTTCCCCTCAACACCGGGACGTCGGGTACGATGGACCAACCAGAGTGCCTTACTACGCTTTCAATGAGGAGCTCATAGTAATGCATGGAGGCCCATAGACCCTTTGTTCCTTCTCTTGGGTGTGAGGTACATTACAGGGACCCAGAGAAGGCCCACCCTCCAGGGATTTTGAAATCCCCTATAGTCGTTGTGAGACAACTCATACCAGAGCTGACAAACTTCCAGCCCATCCCCTTCCCATATATGAGTAATGTGGTTGCACGGATTAATTGTTCTAGCAAACAGCAAAGAAACGGGTGCATTTTCGAAAACATTTTCCTCCGCTTTCTTTTGTAAAACAAAACCCTTTTCCTTTTCTGAAACTTCTCTTGGTAGGTCAAACCTCATCAAGGTTTTGCCATAAAACATTTTGTACAACTTTTTCGGGGGTCTTCCTATCCTCTAGTTTTGCTTCGGCTAAAACAGGGTCTTCGAAGGGGTATGATGATATACACCACCTACCATACTAGGTCAAATAGGTATCGTCAACGGGGTTGTACTGAGTAGTACAAAAGTGTAATGGTTTGGAGGAGCCAAGCCACTGCCGGATATAGATCATCATATAATAAAATAATGCATTTTTTATAAACATTAGGTGAAACATGCATAAGTAAAACAGTAGGACTAGGCTTATGAGTAAGAAGGTGGCTTGCCTGTAATCAGCAATATGGCAATATGTCCCTGGACTTCTTCTTAAAAAATCATCATAATAATAATAACCATCTTCTTCGGGTCTTCGATATAATCGCATCTATCGTCGCCATAGATCATACATGCAAGCAAATAAGGCCACAATCAACACAAGTCATACAAGCATCAAGCAACATACATACTACAACTTCAGTAGGTTTTGGTAGATTGAGTTCATAACACTTGGAATTACTATAATTGCCTTTGTGGAATTTCCTTTATGACTTAACTAGCAGGAGTGCCCGCGCATTTGCGCGACTAGATTTGTGATTCATATCTTTGCCATCATATTTATTGTAATTTAGATTAGATAATATTGAAATTATATGTTATATGATATCTCATTAAACTGGGTCTTAAATCTAATGATGAATTGGATTTCACACTTCCAGCTATGAAATCCCTTGTGTCCAATTCAAGCAAGTAAATGGTCTGTCAGATATGCATACCAATCTATAAGAGCAAAGTTGTGAGGAGTGGTTCATTACTAACAAAAGCTTCTCCATACACCAATGCGTAAAAACAAAGATATTATATAAAGTGTGCATTATTTTCCTTGCGCTAGCTCTTTTTCCCATTGATCAGCATCAGATGATTCCTCCTTCCGCTTCTCGACGTGTCGGCAGCCTCTTACTTCGCCTTGCAATAATTCTTAGTAGTGCGCTGGTGCGAGGAGGCCAAACAGATCAATGGGAGAAATTAGTGATGTAGTTTCAGGTATATCTGTATTTGTGTTCCTCTTTGGCATAGTATGGGCTACTTATCCAATGACACCTGAAAATTTAATATATAATGACTTGAAGTTAATCATTTGGAATCCAAAGATAAAATATCAACATACGATAGAAAAAGTGAAAGATTAACCACCTGGAAGTTAGCAATAAGACTATCAACATTATCGAATATTGTTGGTGTTTTTATTTCAGATCCTGTAGTGTACAATCTTGTAGCAAACTAAAAGTAGCAACCTGAAAAATTAGCCGATGGTCCCTTAATCTCCTTAAGTTCTTGTACGCCATATAATTATTGGCCTCAAAACAATTTTACAAATACTTCTTTTTATTCATATAGGTAGATACAAAATTTGGTACTTTAATTAGAATAGTAATATTGCATAGTTTTTAGTTGATAATACACCTATGAATAATTAGATATAAGTGATCTACTAATTAGTAATTCACATGAAAGCAGGTTGTCGTAACTCGTAAAAAACTGCTTGTCAAGAGGGGAGATCTAAGCAAACATGAATATTATATTTGTCTGCAGCTACCACGTACCTAAATTTGATGGTGTGTCCTATCATACTCTTGAAGGAAATCATCTACGTTGGCACCTCTGCTATCCTGAAACTTATGGCAAACACCAAATAAAGAAAATAAGCTTTTGCATGTCCACCCATGCAAGTGTCCAGAAAATCCATGCAAAATCGTACACTCAAAGAAGCAACAACATCAGGAAATTTAATAAGGTTTATTTTCATGTCTCGCCTTTTTAACAACACCCAGGGATATAATATAGTCCGTATCTCAAATTTCTCAGCATACCTTTTTTAATTAGAAGGGAAGACAATTTCTGCTGCCTATGCTAGCAAGCATTGTCGACGTGCCTTCTATTTGTCACACTGAGATTGTATTTGCGACCAAATTGCAGCTATTTAATGAGGGGAAAATCTAAACAATTGAGGATTACAACTTCACCTGAAGATTGCATGCCATGGATTTCCTATGCAAGTGCGTCGTTGTCGACGTGCCTTTGATGTGTTGTGCATAGATTGAATCTGACCTGAAGATTGGTGCTATTTGATGGCGTGCCTTTGATCCGTTGGTATCCTGTCGTGTGGTCGATTTGCAGATGCAAACGCGGGCGTTGTCGATGTTCCTTTGATCTATGATGCGATTTGGAGTCCCGTCGTGCCTTTGATTAATGGATGCAACGGAGTGTCCTTGACATATAGGGCAATGCTGTCGTGCCGGCGTCTCTATCTCTCGTATTTGATCTCGATGTACAATTCAAACGTACACGGGAATCCATCAGAGATCCTAGTGTCGTGCTTTCAGTCCGCCGACTACCGGGCGTCTGAGGGTCGTCCCTTCAATCCATGCTTCAAATCCACCAAGCGTGAGCCATGGTGCGTGTTGGTCTGCATCGTGATTTTAATCCACCGGCCAGACGCCCTGATTTCAATCCATCGACCGCCGGGTGGTCTGCATCGTGATTTTATCCACCAGCCGGACGTCCTAGATGCCTATAGGTATATGTGATTTTCGATCGGAAATTCGTTTTGGTTCCCAGGTCCAGGTGCTCCCGAGTCATGGACCAACCAGTTGGCTCCACATGGTATCCCGCCTACTTATTTTATATCGTACTAGATCATGTACCGTCTAGTATGATAATAGATAGTTTAGAGTTGATGGGAATGTATTTGAGTTACAACATGTTTAGAAGGGTTTAACCACAATTAAAGACATTACCAGCCTGAATAATATAGCAGCAACATGTGCGGCCTGGCCTAAATAAAGTCATACAACAACTTGTTTATAGGTCACACAACAATATTTGCATAAAATCTAGAGTCCAAGTCGCTGGCTAATTAAGCAACTCTAAAAGAACAAAAAAAAATTACACCCATGAGGCTTACACCATTTATCTTCTAGCTCGTGTAATTGACATATTGCAATTTTAATCTAAGTAAAATTAGTTTTTTTAGTCAGCTTTCTATTTTTCAGTCCTTAGAAGCTCTTCATCCTGGATTCTTGTGCAACAAACCGGCACATAGTAGTATATTCAACATATTTAGTAAGCATATAAGCAACAACGAAGGATACTTACCACCTGTATCAGCAAGGAGTTGTTGCACATGACCTCACCAAAAGTAAGTTCTCGAGAACCTATGAAGTCGACATCAACCGTGTAGCGCCTCCGTCACCGCCTAGGATTTCAAGGGATCGAGGGGATCGAGTGGGGTTGCCATTCCTTGCATGCTGCGTTCAGACTGCTACTCCCTGGTGCTCTCCGCCCAGAGCCTCCATCTTCTCATAGATCACCGGCTCTACCATGTTAAAGCCTGGTTGTGTTGAATGATTTGCGTTAGCGGTCTAGGTTTGAGATCAAGATAGGGAGGGAAGGACGGAGGGGAGGGGATGGGGTTGAGTACCATGGCATCAGGTCGGCGAGGGAGGACAATAGGTTCACGACTTTGTTGGCATCGGTGGCAAAGATGTTGTCAAAGTGGAATAATGAGATGACGAGGACCGGATCCACATGGTGGTGGCCGCCGGAGCAGACGAAGAGAGGAATAAGACGGTTGGCCGCTAGGTCGGGAGTTGGACGAGACAGGCGATTTTGGTGATGCACCGGCGGCTCTATCTAGACCGTTTATCCGAGATCGAACGCCAGGACTCCGATTTTACGTACAGAGAAGCGTCCCTTAGGGATAATTAGCCCATGTAGCGGCCCAATCAGGAGAAGAAGCGCATCAAACAGCTAGAAATGACCTGAAACACACAATCCGACAGCAGAAAACATTCATGGCGTGAGAGTGTTGTTCCGGTTATAATATCCCTAATTGACCTCTATCTCCTGAATATTGAATAGTGTGCACTGGCCCACTATCAAACCCATTGAATAAGATCAGCTGTTTCCGTCTTGCCGGGACAGATGGAGGCCCAACAACATGGACAAACGGTCAAACGTCCTGGACTGCTTCACGCGAGGCCCAACGGCGCACAGTCGCGTACCACGCGTCGACTAATGTCAGTCGTCCCATGATCCACCTCCACCACCACGCGGAGCAGCATTGCCCGCCATGTCCGGCAGTTCGACTCCACTCCGGCGAGTTTTTACAAACCTATCTGCACCTCTATTTTTTCAGACTAGTACACATGAAACTCCTAGATTCAAATAGAGTCATGCTAGCTGCAAGCATCACATGCAAGTATGATTCTTGTGTTACTCAACAACAAATCGAAAATCAGAAACAGATTTGTTCGGGAAAAACACTGCCAGTTATACCTGAACCTAGTGTACATAACAACCTACAGCTAGCTCGTGAGATTCAAGCAAGCACAACTCATGCATCACCGTTCTCTGTAAAACCAAGATGTTTCCAACACGTGCATTTCCGATGTCCTAGGCTGCTTGGGGATATCCCCTCGTTTAGGACATGTCGTTCGTCTTGTGTCCAAGCCTATTGCGTCTTGTGTCCGGGCCTCTTGCATATGCTGCAAAATCTTGATCTTCTGCCAGTCTCTTTGCACGGTGCTTTGTCCCGTCTGGCACTCAGTCTACTGGCCTTCAGTTCTTGCAAGGTGCAAAAGACCAATCAATGCGTTGCCATTTCCTATCAGTAACTCAGAGTTGTCTCTGAAGCAATCGACAGGGATTTCACTTCGCTTCCTATTTGCGCTCTCTAGTCCATCTCTTCCTATCTTGGTGACCCCAACACGATTTCTTTCATTCATTTTGTCTTCTTGGCATTGAGGCGGTTGTTCCCATATCTTAATCCAAAACCATGTTCCAAGGAGTACAGGTTGTAGAAGTCATACGCTTCACCCAACGAATCAAATTTAGTATCGAGACATAGATCGATAACCTCATCCCCCAGCATTTTTGCATAACCACATCGATTTCGCAAGTGCACTCGGTCTCGAAGGGCATGTTATCCTATCAGGAGGTGCTCGGTCCTTCTGAACCCTGCATCAATCAGCACCATTTTCACCAATTAAGGCATGCCAACGGATCGAGTCTTAAGAGTTTCAAAAGAGAGGTTGCCGTAATTTCAGTTCATATGTGCTCCTTTTATCACACACTGAATTTTTTTCACTAAAAAAACACTGACTGAATTTTTTGTTCACTCAAATCACCAGGAACTACACAAAATCATTTTGAGTGGTTTATGTTTCGAGTCTGGACGCCATACATCGATGCACTAACTGAAGCTTTAGTCAGAAAACTACTCTTCTGAAGCCACAAAAATCAGTTCAGCCATGTCTAAATGACCAAACTTCGCCTCAAATTTTTGACATGATAATTAACCATGGTCAGAACTACTACTACCAAATCTCAGTTCTTAATCTTGGTCACATTGACTGAATGCATAATAATTTTGTAATGCAAAATCAAGCAGAATAATTTACCTGTTGGTCCATTCCGAAGCTGTTGGATCCTTATCGACAGTATGCTGGGTGGAATCCGCTTGCCCGTCACATTCTTCGTCCGCCATGCCTGCTACACCTTCCATGATCCTGCTCCACCGACCCCACATGGCTACACCCGTCCTCCACCGCTGCCCCGCCGTTCCCGCCCACATCCGGCGCTCCCTCGTAGATTGCCAAGCCGCCATGAATAGCAAACTCACCCGGATTTAATCTTCCAACACAACAAATATAGCCGCCCAGAATTTTAGGGGAAAAGTTGAAGCAACTGACCTGCACACTGGGACCATGGGGAAGAAAATTGCCGACGTCGACGGAGATCAGGCCTTTTGCGCTCACTATAAGGAGGGCACCGCGTCGGCCTCGTTGCCCTAGCCGCCCGCCGACTCGATGGACTAGAGTAATGCTAATAGAGGTCTATGGAATTGGCCTGGCCTGCAATGATGGGCAAAATCGATCCCCCTACCTTCAGATCACCAAGTCACGCGCCATTGAACACCAAACAAGGTTTCCTGTAGCACGGTCCAGGTACTCCCCTCCGTCGTCTTCCGCTGGTCCAGATCTTTGCATGCCACATCTCGGTCCGACACTCGCTTCACGCTGTTAGGCACTTCATTACTGCGTCGTGGGCCACAGCTACGCACGTACACGCTCCAGTCA
The DNA here is from genome assembly GCA_916181665.1 of Avena sativa. Lineage (NCBI taxonomy): Eukaryota > Viridiplantae > Streptophyta > Magnoliopsida > Poales > Poaceae > Avena > Avena sativa. The sequence continues at coordinate 421,138,535 of OV702287.1, read as the reverse complement.
ATGTATTCACAGGTTTCCTATTAGGCCTTTTACGATGGGTGTTTTTAGCGGTGTATCCTAGACACTTTGCCTATGTGGCACTATAGTTAACGAAAGAGAGTGGGGTTGTATCTTAGCTAAGAAACACCTCTTGCACGAAACCATAGGTAAAAATCATGGTTAGATCAATCAAATACATACATATCATCTAAATCATTAAATATAGAGACACCACTTAAAAAACAATGCATTGGAAAAGTTATCTGTTAACCATTTATTTTTCGTAGAATGACGTGCTAAGATACACCCCATTGTAAAAGGCCTAGTCCGTATCAGCCATTATTCCTACATAGCCGGCCATCAGTAGCATTCTGGTTGGTCCAGGAGGAGGCAAGATCATCTACACCCAGAAGCCAAAACTCCACTCCCATTTTCGATCGATTACAATGAGTCCATGAGTACCACAGAGTACAAACCGGCAAAGGATCGTAACGTGGTATACCAGCCAAGCTTTTTGTACTACTACGTGAGATTCATGAGTACCACGAACAGCAAGCGTGTTGACGTGGTATACCAGGCTAGCTCTTAGGAGATGCACGCGTATTACGTGTCCTAGGAGAAGTCTAGGATTTGCGTCGCATATAGACGTGACCGATTTATGGGTGGTGTCCTTCATGTGCTTTTTTCTTTTTAAGTAAACGATAATATATTAAGCTAGTAAGCCATCTCATTAAAAACCTCCAGTCCCCGTAGGTATTGTGGTAAGAAAAAGAGTACATCTGAAACTTGCTGCTTCGATCATAGAATAGTTACATCGTTTACAATCCTATTAAGGATAAAACTAGGAGGGTCACCAGCCTAACTACAAGAGACTCTATTAGTATAACTATACTTTGCTAATTCATGAGCCACTTCATTTGCTTCCCTCGTAATGTGGCTGAAAGAAACGCTTCCAATCAAAGCAACAAGATCTATGCAGTCTACATATATAGCTGAAAGTTCGTTCCACCATATACTTCCCCCTTTGCAAGCTTCTATAACATATGTCGAGTCCAATTCTGCTATGATCTTATTGCATCCCACGTCTCTTGCTAAAGCCAATTCCTCCTTCATAGCATAAGCTTCCGCCATAGTGACAGATGCAACATTTGTAAAATATTTGACCAAAGCCGCCACAAAGTTTCCCATATAGTCCTAAAGAATAGCACCAACTGAGCCTATTTTGGAATCGTTGTGAAAAGATGCATCAACATTTAGTTTCAGTTGCCTCGCTTCTGGCCTGGTCCATCTTATATCAGTTCTCTGGATTTTTTTACCATATGCCTTTCCCGCGTTTGCTACCATAGCTAGAATAGAGAACTTGTGTTTGGACACTGTAGGGATACTTTTTTCATGAGTAATTCGTCGGCGAGTCCACCACAAATACCAGCATATAGTTAGCACTAGTTCCTTTTGATTGATAACTTGGAATCCTGGCATTGTACTATCCTCACGTCTGATAATGTTTTCAAGTATAACTGAACCCGAACTGTCCAATTGGAAAGCCTCATTGATAAAATCATTAAGTCCCATCACCTGCCATATTTCTTTTGCTGCTTGGCATTCAAATAGAAGATGACGTACGTCCTCTGCTCCTTGATTACAAATAGGGCAAGACCCGTTTGTTCCAATATGTCGGTTGGCCAGAATACACTTCAGAGAAAGAATACCATGTAAAGCTCTCCAGATAAAAATCTTCAGTTTACTTATAGTTTTAAGCGCCATAGAATTTTCCATGCCGGGTTAATAGCCGAAGTACCAGGTAATGCGAGTTGATTTGCTCTAGCTCCAAATTGATGTTTCCATTAAATATAATACCCTGGACGTACCGTGTATCTTCCATGGCTGGTCATGCTCCAAGCGATAAAATCATCAAAGCCCTGGTTATTAACTGGGATTTGAAGGATCCGCCCCTTATCTACACTGTTGAATAAATCCTCAAGCAGTTGCTCGTCCCAGTTCCCTGTCAATGGACTTATCAAATCATTTACTTTAGTGTAGATCGTAGCTCCCCTTTGCGAAGTAACTTTCCTATCCGGGATTGAAGGGATCTAAGGATCTGTCCAGATATTAATTTTCTCTCCATTGCCTACTCTCCAAATATAGCCCCTCTTAAAAGTATTTAGGCCAGCTAGAATACTCCGCCACGTGTAAGAGCATCCCGATTTCGGTCGAGCCTTCAAAATATCACCATCCGGGTAGTATTTAGCTCTAAGAACATGAGCACATAGAGATTCGGGATCTGTGATAAGTCTCCACGCCTGTTTAGCGAGCATAGCAAGATTGAAAGAATTGAGATCACGAAATCCCATAACTCCCTCCTTTTTGGGGTAGCAGAGTTTGCACCAAGCGAGCCAGTGCATATGTTTACTGTTATCATCCTCACCCCACCAAAACTGAGCAATAGCATCCATCATGCGTTTGCATACTCCTTTTGGTATAAGAAACACCGACATTGCATACACTGAAATAGCTTGAACCACTGCTTTCAATAAGATTTCTTTACCACCAATAGATAATAGTTTCTCCATCCAGCCATTGATGCTCTGAATAATCCTTTCAACAAAGTGTAGAAAACATTCACTTCTATCTTCCCCCACTAACGCCGGTAGACCCAAGTATTTATCCGAAAGAGCTTCGGTATCAATATGTAGAGCTTCACATATCTCCTCTCTCATTAGAACATTGGTGTTAGGGGAGAAGAAAATACTTGATTTCAATAAACTCACCATATGTCCAGAGTTTGCACAATAGGTCTAGAACTTGTTGTAGGAAAGTTGCATTGTTCATATCAGCTTTCATCAGGATAAGGGAATCATCAACAAAGAGTAAATATGAAACTGATGTTGCATTTCTGCACACCCTAACCCCATCGATGCCACCAACTTCTTCATGCAATAATAAACTAGAAAGACCTTTTGCACATAACAGGAACAATTAGGGAGATAACGGATCACCCTGTCTGAGACCTCTTGTAGGAACAAACATGTCAGTTTCTTCAGAATTGAATCGCACTTGATATCTAACCGAGCTTACACAAGCCATCATGAGACCAATCCATCTCTCCGCAAAACCCATCTTCCGCATCATATTTTCCAAAAAAATCCACTCCACGCGATCATAAGCTTTATGCATATCAAGCTTAACCGCACAGAGGTCATTAGTTCCTGAACTCTTACTTTTAATAGTATGAACACACTCATAAGCCACTAGAACATTATCTGTGATCAGTCTTCCAGGAACGAAAGCACTTTGCATTGGAGAAATAACGTCTGGAAGAATTGCTTTTAGCCTATGAGCCAACATCTTCGAGATAATTTTGTAGATGACATTACATAAGCTAATAGGCTGGAACTGTGTAATACATTCTGGATCTTCAACCTTTGGAATAAGAACAACCGTGTTATCGTTCCACCCCTCCGGAATAATTCCAGAATTCAGCGCTTGTAAGATCTCCGGCGTAATTTGATTACCACATACATCCCAGAATTTTTTGTAGAAGATGGCATGCAGTCCATCCAGGCCAGGGGCCTTTAGATCGCCAATACTAAAAGCTGCCTTTTTGACATCGTCAGCATCAAACGGCTCCAGTAATTTTTCGTTCATCACCTCAACCGCCCTAGGCTGAATCTTCTCTAAAATAGCCGGGTCTGTATCCTGAACCTCGGAGGTAAAAAGGTTAGTAAAATAACTTTGAATAAGGGGTTTTAGGGACTCGTTACCTTCAACTCATAGTTCATTTTCGTCTTTCAGTTTTTTGATACAATACTTCTTACGACGTGTCGACGCAATATTATGAAAAAAAAGGGTATTCCGATCTCCATGCTGAAGCCAATTTGCCCTAGACCTTTGAGCCCAATAAATTTCATCCTGTTCTAACAGTAATTCAATAAGATTCGCTATTTCTTTGGCATTTGCTTCACTTTCATCAGTTATTGGCCCATTCATGACTTTTTCTAATTCACGTTGTGCCTTGCGAGACGACGCTTCGGCTTTCTCAGCACCTGATTATCCCATGCATGTAATGCCGTATGCATGTGACTTAACCGACCCAGCACTCCACCTTCTGCTCCAGCCACTGCCTCCCAAGCACGTTGGACTTCTTGATGAAATTCAGACTCCTTCAACCACTTCGCTTCGAAACGTTTAGGTCCATTACCACCTGATAACACCCCAAGTTGATATTCCGTGTCAAGCAATATCGGGCGATGGTCCGATCTGATATACCCCAAGTGTATAAGTTTGGCACCCGGATACATCGCTAGCCATGAACCAGAAACAGCCGCATGATCAAGTCGCTCACGAATTCTCCTCCTTTTCCACATGAACACTTCACCCGAATATCCCAAATCTTCAAGCTCACAATCCACTAGTGCCTCGCGAAATGCTTGCATATAACCTTGCAGTCGAGGGTTGCCGCCCTCTTTTTCTTGTGGATACAGAATTTTATTAAAGTCCCCCATGACCACCCAAGGAAGATTATAATTGTTTTTTAGCTCTCTCATTTTGTCCCAAGTTTTGTATCTATCTTCCCAGCGTGGTTCACCATACAAGCCAGTAAACCGCCAAATTTTGTTAGATCCTTTCGTGATCTTGACATCAATATATTTTGGGGCTGAAAATAACTATTCAACCTTCAATTCCTTTTTCCAAAGTAATAGAACTCCACCACTTCTCCCATCACTTGGGTTTACAATTTTAAAATCCATTTGTAATCGCCTCCTCAAGCACTTAGCCGGATAAGTATCCAGGTGTGTCTCCGACAAAAACATCACCTCTGGGCAACACCGCTTACGGAGATCCACAAGCGCTCTAACTATCGGATCATTGCCAAGACCCTGACAGTTGAGGCTTAATATTTTCATTGCGGCCGGACAGGCTCCTCAAAAGAGCCTGCCAATCCTATTGAAGGGGAGATAGCTTCATCCTTCTTTGAGCGCTTGTTCCGTTCCTTGTCCAAATCCTCATTTGTTTGTGCCACTTGTTCTTTTCCATCAGTGATCATTGGTACCCTTCCGCTCTCATTTTCAGTCTCTGTAGAAGGAGACTCTTCTAGAGTAAGTCTCCTCTTTGCGCCTGCATCAGTATTATCCTGATCCAGCATAAGAGAATCAGATCGCTTCACCAGGCTAGTCTCGGTGTCCTCAAGTTCTTCTCCAACCTGATTTTCTCCATTAACAGGCTTGGCATTGTGCCTCCAATCATTATGCTCATCTTCGTTCCTATCCTGGCCATACCCATGTCCAGCATTATCCCGAGCTCGCCCACCACGGCCATCACGACCACCTCGGCCAGACGGTCCACCAGCTCGATTCCCAAAGCCTCGTCCATGCCAAGTATTCCAATCAGCCTTTAGCCACTCACCCTACTTCAGTTTATCTTCATCGAATTCCCCCGTGCCACACTCAAGGTGAGAGTGACCAATATTTCCACAAGCCCCACAGAATCTAGGCATCTTCTCATATTTGATCTGATAAATCTCCCTCTGTCCACCTCGGACCATAGAAACAAAGCGTGCCAGTGGTTTTCGGACATCTATCTTAATCCTAGCCCTAACAAAGTTACCAGCTCCTTGGACACCAGTCTGAACCTCAACCACCTTGCCAACTTTTTTCTCCAACAAATTAGTAATGAGGGGTTTCTGTCTATAACCAACTAGCAATTTATGGAGTTGGATCCATGTAGTAAAAAAGTTTAAATCAATAGACTCTGTTGGCGCATATCCATCATACTTCTCAATGCAAACCACAGATTGACGGAACAGCCACAGACCACCACTTTTGACCTTTAGCCAATCTCCGAGACAAAAACAGTACACAGCAAACAAATTACCTTCAAGGTGCTGAAATTTTACTTCCCGGGCCGGACTCCATGCTACCCGCATGTGTTGTTCAATGGTCAGTGGGCTAAAAAAGTTAGAGGTGTGAACCTGCGCAAGCATCATCCACTTCAGCCCCTCCTTCGGCACTTCCTCCTCATCCTCGAAAACAAGATCATCAAACTCGTCATCCTCAATCCCCAGTCTATGCAGCATGTCATCTATAGCTTCCTCTTTCTTTTTCCCTTCCGATCCATCAAGTTTACTCGATGAATTTGACGTTGGCATCGCCATCTCTTTGTGGCCGAAAACCCTAGAACGCAGAAGCTAAAAACTTGCTCCCCAAACCCAGGAGCCCCACCCAAGGACACGACCACCCGGAGGTAACAGCGATCCAGAGGCAGGGAAGGACAAGCACCCAGCCGGCAAAGATATCGGCAGCTAGGGAAGAAACCCTAGTCACCCTGAGAGTCACCTCCCAGGACCCTAGGTCGAAACGGACGAGACTTGATGATGATGTGCCGGTGGATTTGAGCGAGCGACACCACGTTTGTCCTTCATGGGCTTTTTCTAGTAGCGTTCGGTCATGGACTTTCCTGATGTCTCCCGTTTCTAACCTTAACTCTAAATGTTATGTTTAAATCTAAGCCGTTGTTTTCTTTTGCTAGATGCTTGATTAATCTGAGCCGTTCAATGTTTGTTATTTTAATAATAATATAATAGATTGTCAAATACCATCTAATGAAGGGGTTTTAAACTAAGGCTTGTGTCTGTATGATATCATTATATAAAAGTGATACCATCAGATAGGTAATGATAATATGAAGCCAACAAAAGTGGTTTCACCATTTTATCAATCTCCTTTGATTTACTATGCATTTTCTAGTGATAAAAGCTCTAGTTTTAGGAAATAATTCACAGAAAAATATCTGTGGTTCCAAAAATTATTACCTTGGACGGTTAAGTAGAGGTTGATGGAATGATTCACTGAGAGTTGGAATCGTTCCAAAATATTTACCAGAATGCCCTCAGAAAATTCCCAAAGCTAGTTCTAGAAGGTATTTGTCTTTTTCACCAGATTTAATCTACATGGGCTTTTGATATGATCCCAAGGACACATGTTAGATACTTTCTGTATAAATTGGAATCACCATATTTGGAGTTACGGAACTACTAAGGTGATTTTATTAGTGAATCAACCATGCATAGAATAGTTTAATTCACAATAAATCAAACTAGGATTGATAAATCTTGTGCTGCTAGGGTTTGAAGTTTATTAGGATTTGTGAGTTCTCAGAGTTGGAATTAGGTTAATACCTCTTTTGGTTTGACCTACAGAAATTCCTAAAGGCGGAAAAAGGTTGTTTTTGTTATTTTTACCCATAGCAATCTAGGAATCAAAATAGGGTAGGGCCAATGTGGCATGCTAGGTATACCATACACCTTTCAGTACAAAAATGATTCACATCATTTAGAGTTGTAAAACTCCCAGAAAGAAATTATTAGTGAAAAGGGTACCTTTAGGTAGTTGATTTATTGAAATTACATGGGTCAACCCTAGATACTGCATGTAAGGGAAAACAACTCTAAACTCTAGGAATTTTAGATCTGGGCACTTGGAGCTGTTTTGTATTTTCAAAATGATTTAAACTAAAAGGAAAACTTCTGGATGTTAATGAACTACTAAAAAGAAAAAGAAATGGGCAGCACTAGGCTGGAAATCAACTGCGCACCCACGCGAGAGGGTGAGGGTTCAAACCACTAGGATGGGCCTGCCGGTCAGTGGTTGCTGCCAGCGAAGGAGTACAGGGCGATTTCTGCCGTTAGATTAAAACAAGATCGATAGTTTTGTAGCATCTTCTTCCTCCGGTGGTGGAAATCAGGGCCAGAACCCTAGCTAGGGGGGCGCCTAGAGAGCTCACCTGGGGGCTTGTGGGTGATAGGTGAGGAGGTAGGGGGATGTGGTGGTCGACGACGGTCTCGAAGATGGGCTAGAAGGGCAGGTTCAGCGTCAGAGAGGTCCTCGCGCATCTGCACCAATGGGGAGTTTAGGAGCTCGCCGGAGCAGAACCAGGGAGGCATGCATGTCGCTGGTGAGGCGTCGGAGAGGTCCAAGAGGAGATACAAGGCCAGGAGGATGCCCTTAGAGTGGCAGAAGGTTCTCGGAGGCATCGAACTTATGCGGAGGAGCTTCTCTCAGACATGCGCTTGTGGTGGTGCCTTCGACGTCCCTGAGACCAAAACAGAGACATGCGCAGGTAGATCGGGATTAGGGGAGTCCAATGCAGAGAAAAGGGACAAGGGATGGTCAGGACCAACCGTAGCTTCAACTTTCGAAGAATGGCCGAGGTGAGGTTTTCTTCCTTTCCATGGGTAAGGAAGGCAAGGGGAGTGAGCAGGGCTCGTGGGGTGGATGGAGGGGAGGTGTGGGAGCAACTGATAGTCGAAGAAGAGGTAGGGAGGTCTCTACCCTATTTAACTAGAGGTGGTCGGTGTATGGTGCACCAAGTGCACTCATGGCTTGAGCTTGGTCCATGGCCCTGCCATTGGTTGCCCTGGGCGATGGGGGGTGAGAGAGAGGTCTCTGGACATGGCAGGGGAGTAGAGATGGAGTGGGGGTGCTGCTGTACTTTAATACTAGGCTTTTGTTAAATGGACATGTTCCTATCCTTCCAAACATGTGAGGACAAGGGGGCTAGGGTTTTGCTACAGTGGGAAGCTACAGTGTAGCTTGACCAGGACAGATGGGTGGGTGCAGTGCATAAGTGCTTTGCAAGTTTGGATGGATTTTGAAGGGGTTTAGTTCATGGTGTTGATCCCATACAAGTTTTGGCCATAGTATAGATTATGCGGAAGGTTCTCCAAATGGATCTTGGAAAGGTGACTCAAGGGTACTGGTAGATATACATGGTCAAGGTTCCCTAGTGGTAATTTTTTGGGATTTTTCAGATCATCTTTGATCCTTTTTATATCACTTATTCGAAAAGGGCTGAAACAGTTTCCAGGATATGGTTTGAGATTTTTGAACTGGACATGATGATTTTTTTTGTTTGATATGGTCCCAAATATTAGTTCACACTTTGGTGAATTTTCCTAGGATTTATTGAAGTGGAAAAGTATTTAAAACAATTATTTTTCCATTTCTACCATTTAAGAAAGGGCAAAAGAAATTATCAAAACTCTTCAAGAACACTTATTTTCGAAGTGGTAAGATAGGGTATGATATATAGGCCTCAAATGTGCTAAGAGTTGGACAAGTGTTTTGGAGAAAAACCAAGTTTCTTTTATAGAGGGAGTTTTTAGGTTTTAGTGAAAGAAAGGAATTTAATTCTTTTTGGGTCAAAGAATTATGGGTAATATTTGATAGATTTTTATATCCAATGTAGATGATGTCCACAAGGTGTATCTAGCATTTGAGACCTTGGGTGTTGAGAATCCAACTTGATTTTGGTAGGAAACAAGGAAAAAAGGATCTAGGGTGATGTTATTTTCATACAACCAAAACCTTGTTGGATCTTGGAGCTCGGAGCTCCACTTGGGGCATGGGATAGGTGGATGGATAGACCAAGTGATGTATATCACCATGGTACAGAAGGTTTAGGTTTATAAGGATTGAGCCTTCTTAGGATTGATACAAACATTGAATAAATTAAGGGTGCCATAGGAGATTATCAAGTAGCCTTCAAAACCATGTGGGTTTTAGAAGCACAAGGATCCAATTGGAACAAGTGAAGTATGGATTGATAGACCTACATGATTAGATCATAACCATACCAAGGGTTGGTCAAGAGGAGATAGTATGAAGGTGTGAGCTTCTGCTAACGTATGTATGTTGATAAGTTTTGCAGAAATTATTCTTTTCTTGCCTCCAAAACCATCAAGAACAAGTGGGTTAAAAGATGATCTAGCCAAGGGCAAGAATGGTCCTTCGTAGTACTTAGGATGGTTTAAAAGATGGTTCAAGTGCATTTCCAAAAATTCAGAAGGATTGGGAATGAGGGAGACTCAAAGATGTCATTTTTGGGCAGAGTGGGAGATTTTGACTAGAATATAAGAGGGGAGGATTTTGACAGGATGCAAGGTTCCTAATCATCATCAAATGGATGGTTTTGAATTGTAGATTGAGTAGGGTGGATCCAGGCTTGCCATTGGTTTTCATTGACTTGGAAGTTTCTAGAATGAATAACTGTAGAGGTGAGCTGGTTAAGGGTTTTAGATGATCCCTGGTGGATGCAGATCAGATCCAGCTGGGTTAAGTTGCTTAGGGTTGATACTCTGTGATTAGCTAGCTGCTAGCTGATGATCTCCTAGGGTAACTCATACTACTCCTAAGCAAACAATTCAAGCATGAGATCAAGGCAATTCATCTTAGCAGATCAAGGCAACTCATCTTACAAGGAAAAAAATCTACTATAGTGGATACCTCCAAGCCTATATTGAGGTAAAGATGGGTATTTTGAATAGGTTGGAGTTTGAACAAGGTAAGGTCCTTGGTACATCTACCAAGAGTAGAGTTCAAAAGTTTTATAAAAAGGTTTTAGTGAAACCTAGATGTAAGAGTATTTTGAAGGTTCTGTATTGAAAACATAAGGAAATTATATCTTATAGATCTCCATAATTTTGGCAATAGAAGCTACTAGTATAGTTAGGGTTGCAAAGGCATCTTGGCTCAGGTTTTGAAATGCCAAAAAATTTGAGAAAACATAAAATGAGCCAAGATAGTTTTGTTAATAGCTTTTGTCAACTATTGTTGAGGTAAGGAGTATATCATATGGAATACATTCATATGAACAAGCACAAGCAAACAACAAGCAAACACTGCATTATTAAACAAGAATTTTTTTTGTTCCCCTGATTTTTGCATTCTGGACAACAAATCAGGGTTGGTGAAATTGGGATGTTACACTTTCCAATAGGGTAGCTCCCAAAATATAGATTTATTCTTTCATATGGGTGCGTGTCCATTATCATCATTTGGAACAGATTGTCTGGTAGGACCCGTTCCAATGATTACTAAATCTTAACCATACCAAATATATCATCACCAGTAGGGTGGATAGGCTTCCTCCAGTGATCTGCCTCACCTTTGAAATGCTTGCCTTCCTTTCGTAAGGGATGCCTGAGCGAAAGAAATCGATGATTCTTCAGGTACACATTCTTCTTACATTTATCCAAATATATACATTTAGTCTCACCTAAACAGTGCATGCATTGTGTCCCTTGTTTGTATGTCCTGAAATGTTACTAAGAGCAGGCCAATCATTGATGGTTACGAACATCAACGCTTGTAGGTTAAATTTCTCCTGTTTATGCTCATCCTACACACATACACCTTGTTCGTGCCACAACTATAAAAGTTCATCAACTAATGACCTTAGGTACACATAAATGTCGGTGTCAGGTTGCTTCGGGCCTTGGATGAGCACTAGCATCATAATAAACTTCCACTTCATGCACAACCAAGGAGGAAGGTTATAGATACATAGAGTCACATGACATGTGCTATGACTGCAGCTCTGCTTCCCAAAAGGATTCATGCCATCTGTACTGAGACCAAATCTTAAGTTCCTTGTGTCATCTACAAAGTCCAGGAACTCTCTCTCGAGTTTTTTCCACTTCGACCCATCAGCGGGTGTCTCGACATCGCCTTTCTTACGGTCTTCTTTGTGCCATCACAACAACTTGGCATGCTTTTTGTTTCTGAACAAATATTTCAATTATAGGAGCGTACCACATCAACTTGGCAGAAACCCTCTTCTTGGGGAGCTCGCCCTCAACATCACCAGGGTCATCTCGGCTGATCTTATATAGCAATGCACCACATACCGGGCATGCACTCAAATTCTCGTACCCCTCACCGCGGTAGAGGATGTAGTCATTAGGGCATGCATGTGTCTTCTGCACCTCTAATCCTAGAGGGAAGACAACCTTCTTTGCGACGTACGTACTGACGGGAATTTCGTTATCCTTTGGAAGCATCTTCTTTATAATTTTCAGCAACTTTTCGAATCCCTTGTCAGATAGACCAGTCTCTGCCTTCAATTGCAGCAATTCCAATATGCTATCTAGCTTTTTCTGGATATCTTCACAATTTGGGTACAACAATTTGTTATGATCCTCTAACATGTGCCCGAACTTCGACCTCTCCTTTTTACTTTTGCAGTCTCTTTGTGCATCAGCAATGGCCCGACCAAGATCAGGAGCGGGCTCATGATCTGATGCCTCTTCTTCACCTTCCCCCATTGCTGTATCACCATATTCAGCAAACCTAGGATAGTTTTCATCATCCTCTTTTTCTTCGTCGTCTTCCATTATAACCCCTCTTTCTCCATGCTTGGTCCAACAGTTACAGCCGGACATGAAATCAGACCAAAACAGGTGGCTGTGAAGGGTTTTTTACGAAGAGTAATCCTTCTTATTCTTGCATACACCACATAGACAACACATAAAACCATTCCGCTTGTTTTTCTTGGCCACACCGACGAAATAATGCAGGCCTTTAATGAACTTGTCAGAGCGTCGGTCATCGTACATCCATTGCCGGCTCATCTACATTATATAAGTATATCAAAAACCATTACACAACATCATGAATAGAGAAGTGACCAAATTAATACAGGTTCATCACATTAAAACCAAAGTAGAGTAGTGATCAAATGTTATTACTGCATAAATAAAAAACTATGCACTGATTTAAAAACTTTCTATTCCATCTTTAGTTCTGGTTGGAGACACCAACCAGGACTAAACGTTTAGATTTTAGAGAGGTGCAGATAATTATAGACTTAGTTTAGATTTATTTAATCATGGGTGGCGATACTATTCGGTGGGTGGCGGCACTATGTCATGGGTGAGTGGCGGCACTATGCCGTGAGTGGCTACACTATTTGGTGGGTGGAGACACTATATCGTGGGTGGCGACACTATTTCACCGTTAGTGGTAGCACTATGCTTTCAGGATGGCATCGCAAATGTTGTGGTGCTTAATCTATAAATAGGCAAGATGCACTAATTATAAACTACAACATAGTACGAGAGGGACACCACTAGGCGAGCTTCTCAAAGATGTCTATAGGATCCTGTCCTCAAACATCTTCGAGGAGCTCGCCATAGAAGCACTCTCATATATGTGAAATTATAAACTGCAAGATGGTGCGAGAGGGACACCACTATGGCGAGCTTCTCAAAGATGTCTGTAGGATCCCGTCCTCAGACATCTTCGAGCAGCTCGCCATAGAGGCACTCCCATATATGTGAAATTTGTTAGATTCCGGAAGTATTGATCCAATGAGAAAGGTTATGTTTTTTTGCTAGTGTGTCTACTTATGAAGCTTTTTTGAATTAATCATATTATTTTACAATTTTATGATTATTATTGTTTATTATGGTACATATATATGTCTATGCATAATGATGATGTTATTTGTTTATATCCATCCGGAATTTGAAGATGTAGTGGATACAAATCCCTCTACTTCTAGAGCATGAAATGAGATAAACTAGAGGATGGAGCGCCGCCAAATCTTGATAAATGGTGTGAAAAATTGGGGATGAACTTGAGCTCAGGAAGGAGTGGAGAAATCTGCATTATATAAGTATATCAAAAACCATTACACAACATCATGAATAGAGAAGTGACCAAATTAATACAAGTTCATCACACTAAAACCGAAGTAGAGTAGTGACCAAATGTTATTATTGTAAAAATTACTTCCAAACTAAAACCCACAAATCAGTCTACTTCTAGAATATAAAATGAGCTAAACTAGGAATGGAAGATGAAATGATGAAGTTGCTAACCTTTTAGAACCCTCAGATAGATGAGACGCCGTCAAATCTTGATAAATCGTGTGAAAAATGGGGTTGAACTCGAGCTCAGGGAGGAAACAGGGAGAGGAGAAAGCGGCAACTTGAAAAATGGTGTATAGCTCGAGGCAGAAAAGATGATATAAGAAGAACTTTAGTCCCGGTTGATTTCTCTAACCGGGACTAAACATCCATCTTTAGTCTTGGTTGGAGACACCAAACGGAACTAAACAGGCTGGTGCTGGCCCCAGTCTACCGCAAACCCTTTAGTCTCGATTGGGTCCGTTTGAACCGGGACTAGAGCTGGTCGTACCCCTACGGCGGTACTAGTCGTTGGAACTGGGACTAATGCCAAAACGCGACCACGCGGAGTTGGTCGTGGTGGCTGGAGAGAGGCCGGTCCAGACGACATGCTCTGGATTTTCCCGCGCCAGCGAGCACCGGTGCGCCGTTTTCCGACGTGGGATAGGGTCGCCATGCGCGGTGGAGCAAGGAACCAGGCGGCGGCGCCAGGAGATCTCCTGGGCAGCACATACGTTGAGGTTGGGAGCGACTAAAGTGGGGCGATGGAGACGGGCACTCGCGACGCGTTCTGCGGATCGCACGACCCTGATCCGACCGTCCAAGAAAGCCCGCTGGCTAAGACAAAGTTCAGACCAGTCTGATAATAGAATTCCCCTAACACTATGGGAAATGATCAGGATCACCCGGACGATCATCGTCCGGGTTGCGATTAAGCGTGGGCGCGTGTGGACGTGAGCACCCCCAGAGTTGCCGTGTGGGCCCCCCTTTTTCCCTGCTTCCTTATCTTCCCAACGCGTCTTCCTCGTCCACGCATCGCTGCTCCATCGTGCTGCCCTGGCTGTGTCGCCGCGGACCTCTCTCCCCTTGCCCCGGCGACCTCTGTCCTCCTCCCTAGCGACCTCCACCGCGGACCTCCGTCTCCGGCGACCTCTGCCCCGGCGACCTCCGCCTCCGTCTCCAGTGACTTCTGCCCTCCTCCGTCCCTCGCCGGCCACTCGCCTTCCTCTCCCTCCTTCGTCGCGGACCTCGCTCCCCTTGCCAGTCGCCGCCGCCGCCATGTCCTCATCGCCCCCTGCTCGACCCTCCTCGACTAAGACGGACGATGCTACAAAGGCTGGCCTCCGATTTTGCTACATCGATATTTTTTTTTGCTATCTTCGTTTCTTGGTTTTGCTACAATATTGTAAAATTTTTGCTACAAGTTCTCCGGCGAGGTTTCCTAGCGAAAGTCTCCGGCGATGTCTCCGGCGAAGTTAGTTTTTGCTACCATAATTTTTTTGCTACTTTTGTTCGGTGGTTTTGCTACAACATCACAAAGTTTTTGCTACAAGGTCTCCGGCGAGGTCCCCCAGCGAAAGTCTCCGGCAATGTCTCCGGCGAAGTTAGTTTTTGCTACATTAGAAGAACTTCTTTGCTACAACCGTCTTGTGCTTTTGCTACAACGGTGTCAACTTTTTGCTACAAGGTCTCCGGCGAGAGTCACAAGCGAATTTTTTCCGACGATGTTTCCGGCGAAGTCGGTTTTGCTACATTAGTATATTTTTTTGCTGCATGGCCTCCGACGAGGTCTCCGGCGAGGTCTCCGGCGGCCCGTTCTATTTTCTGAAACGAACCATTTTTTGCTTCTGAAGCAAAAGCGGGTTTTTTTTAAGCAAAAATGAGTGCTTTGCAGCAAATCCGGGATTTAGACCCTTTTCTTAGACACGTGGCAGCACGGGAAGGAGGACGATGGGGGCTTCCCATCGTCCGGGGGACGCCTAGCAGGCTCCTAACACTATTGTACTCTTGTAACATAAACCGGGAAAGTCAAGTTCTACTGTTTTCGTCCAAAAAAAAAAGTGTAGCAAGCCGGTGATTGCAATTTGTTGACTTGGGCGGAGCAGTCGACAGTCGTCCTGCCACACCTCCGTGAACGAGCCAACAAAGAGGTCGGACTGATACACGTTGTAAACAAGTCCGAAACCGTTTATGATCGGGTAATTCAGGTGAATATGATCCCCAGAGGACTTCTGTTACAGGTTCACCGACCAACTGTGGCACCGTCTCTCTCCGAGTCCGACTGCCAATCTGCGATGGTACGAACCCTATGCAAATACGTACTGGTATATCTGCATATAGTTGGCAACTGGCTCCATGGATTATTAGCCAAATCATAGCTTACTAGGCATATCGTGTAAGCACCAACATGGCTCAGCTCGCTGCTGGCAATGGCAGTCACGTCATAGACATCGACGTCGATGACAGAGCCGAACGTACGGATCGGCCTACTGATCAGCTTGCCGATGAGGCCAATCACTGGCACGTCGTCGACGTCAACACCGCACGTCCGGAGCCTCACGAGTGTGCCGTGTGCATGGAGCGTCTTAGGTGGGTGGCGATCGGTCCGTGCGGCCACCGCGAGGTCTGCTCCAAGTGCGCGGCCCGCATCGGCTCTGTCGACGGCAACCGTCGGTGCTGCATCTGCAGAACTCCCTGCCCCACCGTGGTCGTCACCAGGTGGTCCGGGGCCGGCGACGGGAAGCACGAGTACAGCAAGACGTCGTCGTTGGGCGCCGACGAGGGGCGGGTGGGCAGGTACTGGTACCACAAGGCCTCGGCGGCCTACTTCGACGACGAGCGGCAGTACAACGCGTCGAAGAGGGCGTGCTCCGAGCTCGAACGAGCTGAGGTGGGCGATGGAGACGAGAACGACGAAGTCCACGAGACCTCAGGATCGACGGTGCTGGTTTTCCTAGTTTATGTGGTCATTCATTTTGTGGGCGGCACGTTGATGTGCAGCGGTTACGCGTCGGAGGACCACCATTGGAGTCTTAAATTTGCAGTGTTACTAGGGAGCGGCTTTGGTTTTGCAGCGATCGCAATCACAATGTGGTTTTTGTTGGACCGGCTTCATCGACAAAGAGGTCGGCACTAGAAGGTCTTTGCATGTTACTAGGGTGTGACTACTGCATATTCTGGATTCAGCAAATCAATTGTGGGTAATGTTAATTCCACGAGAGGCGTGGTGCTAAGTCAAGGTCAGCATTTAGAAAGGAGAGATCGAGCAAGAAGAGGGGTGCTATAGGAAATGCATCTGCTTGATGGATGCCCTTTGTCCTTGCATGTATTTGTCGGTGCGGTGTACGAGTGGCGTTTGGTGTGTTCGTTAGTGTGGTTATGTGGGTCTTTTCACTAGTAGAAAACACACCTCTAGTCTCGGTCCGGATTCCAATCCGAGACTGAGGGGACTAAAGGTTAGTTCTATTACGAACCGGGAGTAGAGGTCCACCACGTGGTCACGCGCCGTGCGCTGAGCTGGAGGAAATTTACTCCCGGTTCGTAACACGAACCGGGACTAAAGGTTTCTTGCTGCGGCAGCGTTTTGGACCATTTGATTGCCGGACAGAAGAACGGGTTTAGAGTTTCGTGTTTTTCTTTTCATTTTGTGTTTTGTGTTAATTTATTTTTCGTACATACATACATGAATCTACTACATAGTAGTTGTACACATTGATGCATATATAATATAATTTCTCTTATACGAGCATATACATACATCTATATATACAATTTGGTATACGAGTCCCAACCGGGTCTAGAGCCCGTCTATTTGATTACATGGAGATGCATTACATGTATGCTTTAGGGTCTATCTATACCGTATTATCCGCATGAGTCTAAGACCTCGTCAAGCAAAAATCCTGCCAATTCCTCTTGAATTGTTAGTAGGTGGTCATGTGGTAGTAGCTTTTCTCGCAAAGCTTCCATCTAAAAAGAAGGAAATCAATATGAATATATTAAAAATATGAATGTAACTCAACACAAATCATGATAATAAAAATAAATTGTGAATATATTGTTTACGTACTTGAACAAATTTCCCCTTCTACTCAGTAGCGCAACTGCGAATGAACTCGCAAACAAAGTATCCACATAGATTAGTCCCCTTTGGCTGCCTCGGGCACTTTACAAGAATAGAATTCAATCAAACAATAATCAAGCATGCATGATAATTGTATATTAAAACTAGAATTAAAGAGATGCGCAGACCTAGCTCGGACTACTTACCAGCAGCGGTTTATAAATCAGATCCTCACACCATTGACCGCGGTTCGCACCCTTGAACTGTCTTCAAACACTGCCCGACAAAGAAAATGAATGAATATATTAATAATTACTTCATATCCTAGAAATTGAATGAAAGAGACCGATATAGTGCAATAATGATTGAAATTACTTATTGAGCATTTCGATCATGCTGCGGTACTCTTCCATGTCCACTTTGGATGAGTCCATTACATGAACTCTTCCCAAGTCAACGGAAATGCTTAGAAGAATCCATTGGAAGCTGCACAAGGTTTATATATATACGTCAGTAACCCATCATTTACACTTAACATCGAGCAATCAAAAGTTAATGTGTACAAGACAGAAACACTCTCATCCGAAGTGGTAAGGAAATAGTATTTTCTTACAGAAATGCTGCTTCTGGAAAAACTGGAGCAAGTTACGCTCTGTCTCCACGGGCTTCACCTTTAGCATAGCTTCATTAACTCGATTTGGGTCAATGAACCCAAATCCATGGATTCCATTTTTTGCATTCAAGAATCTTCATTCTACATCATAGCGTACACGAATATAGTGAGGACAATTACCGGCAATAAATTGAACGAGCTGAGCTAGTTACTTATTAATTACATAAATAAATTGATCACTTACAAACAATAGAAACCAAGAATAGATTTGTCGAGGTCCCTTTGATTGAATAACTAAAAGAGTTCTAAAAGTTTAACATGGACCTCGTCTTTAATGAAGTAATGCTCCTCTCTAACTTTCGCTATGATCCATCCTTGCCCTTTTTTTGCAGCTTTCATATACCTTGTATGCAATAGTCACATTTTTGTTGGAAGATCCTGGAGCATCTTAGAACTGACCAAAGGCTGGCCGTGGACATATTGTCGTGCTATAGGAGTCGTGGGGGGACCAGCACTGCTAAGTATATCATCAAGCGACATATTACATTGCTCGGCCAATGCCATAGTTGTTTCCATATGCATAGGTTCTCCCCCATATAGTTGTTGTTCGGGTAACACCTGGAGCGGGGGAATCGATTGTTTTGCTTGTTCTCCGAGCTGGGGAATGTCTTTTTTAGCGGTTCCTCTGCCACTTGTTCTCTTCTGTTTCACTGTCTTTACAAGACAACGCGTAAGTCATCTGGCGCATTTATTTGAGCTTGGGATGGATGCTTCAGAAATTTCCTAAAGTGCTCCTTGACTGACGGATCTACTGGGACCTCTGGCTCGGGTTGTTTCTTTTAAATAAGACATCCACTTCGGCCTGTACGACTGCCTGGGTATCCTCATCAGTCAGGTTGTAAACCCTGTTGGGAGGAACCGTTGGTACTCTTGGGAGGGCGAAAACTTTCGCTTTTGGTTATGCCTCGATGAAGCGGTGGTTATCTTTTGCTTTTGGCCCTTAGTGGGTGGAGACGGCTGAGGTGTCGTAGATCGAGATGGACTAGCACTGCGGTCCTTCTCGAGGAGGGGTGGACTTGGAGGTGGTGGACTTCTACTGTGAGGAGACTGTGGACTCGGAGGAGACGGTGGCCTTGGAGGTGATGGATTGCTTCTCGGTAGAGATGGTGGCCTTGGCGGTGTGCCTGGAAACTTGATGTATTCCTTTTTCCAAAGAATGAATCCACTCGTGACTTCTCCAAGTGTCGTCTCCCCTTCACCTCTAGGGATGTCAAGTTGCATTGACCGAAATGTCGGTACAACTTCATCCACACCGATATGAGCATAGCCAGCTGGAATTGGATTGCAATGGTAGGTCGATCCCTGTGCAGAAGGTAAAGCAAAGCCGACTGCCACCTTCATAGATAGGTTCTTCAGTTCAACATGCAACTCACAACTAGTCTTCTCCTTGATTGCATCCACGGGGTACACATCTGTAGCATCCCAATTGTCTAACAATTGCAATGCTACTAGCCTAGTCTATTTAGATGCTACTTCATATATGTAAATGTTGCATCATAAATATATCATGCTCATGTCATCATGCCACCTTGCATTTGAGCATCATATAAAACCCTTTTGTGTTTTGGTTCTTCTCCCATATGCAATGTTATTGTATTTGCCTCTTGATATTGTATTTGGTTCTTGATATATTGTTTAATGCCCAAGTTGAGTTGGGGGCATATCTCTTATTAACTCCACCACCTTTCTTTCACCACCTTATATTCCACCATCTAACTAAATATGGGCTTTGCACTTTATTTGGGTTTTACCTCTAGCTCATGTGGGTTGGGATGGATCCAATTCTTTTCCACATGCTCTCATCTTAGCATCATGTTGTTTTCACATTATTGATATATGAGAGCCACATGGCCACCTTTGCATGCCTTGTGAATGGAACCCTTTTTCCTAGCTTCCACATGGATTTCCATGGAATTGTGCTCATGTTGGAATACTTTTGGGACTATTAATTATCTAGTGGAACATACACACTAGCATGTCCCATTTTATTTCAAACATGGCCATCTCCAACTACTCCACATGGGGCATCCTTTCATTTCTTTGGCTTGGCTTTACTCCACTTTTGGAAATGCAAAGGGACAATGCCATGTTAATATAACTGTTTTCACAAAATAATCATGGTATTAAATACTTTGCATGGGCCATGCAAGTACCACCTTTTTGCTTGTCATTTGGATTTTTTATTTTATTTTAAAATGGATCATCTCTATATCTCTCTCTCTCCTTATCCTTGGGCTTGATCTATGCTTGATCTTGCTCACACCCTATCATCACATCCCTATCCCTTCTTTGCTTGATCTTGTTGGAGCTTGTTTTGAGCCTTGCTTGATCTTGTCAAAAGGACCTCTCCATCTCTTCTAATCTACCCATGCCCCATCTAAGCTAAACCCTAACCCTAGCATGCCACGCCTCCCTCTCTCGGCCTCTCTCTCTCTCTCACCTAGCTCGGCCCCACATAGCTACCCCTCTCCCTGGCCCCACACCCTATCTACTCACTCTCTCTCTCTCTACCTCCTCCTAACCAAGCATAGCCCGAGCCCCAACCAAACCCTACCCGATCACCTCCCCTTCCCTTTTGCAAAAGTGCACCACCACCCCATGTGCCTCCCTCCTCTCTCCTTATCTACCCAACCACCCCCCACCTCAGATCCATCCAGAAGGCGCCCAGGTCCCTCTCTCCCTCCCTTTCTTCCTCTCCTTGCAGCCTCCCTTGGCCATGGCCACCTCCATGTCACCTCAAACCCTAGCCTCGGCCACCTCTCCCTCTAGAAGTTCCCGAGCACGCCAAGGCTATCCAGGAGCACCCAGGGCGTCCCCTGCTTCCTCTTCGACGACTAGGACCGCTGGAACCCGCTGGAACCTCGCCGGAGCGCCGCCGTCGCCACCATGCCGAGAGAGAGCCAAGGAAACCGTCCACGAGCCGCGCCGCCGATCCGGTCCACCTCGAGCACGTATGTCTACAACCGTACGGTCGCTGGTGAGCCCCTCTCCCTCCCGGACATCCCCTTCTCCTCTCTAGCTCGCCGCAACATCGTCGCGCTCCGTCGAACACCCTGCGCGCTGCCGCCGCCGCCGCCCGCTGTATCTGTGCGCGCTGGAGCCTCTGTTCTTCGCGTTTTCCCCGGTGCTGGAGGCCTCCTTCGCGAAATCCCCAAACACCAAAAGCGTAGCCCTAGTTTCCATCGTCAAAACGCCTACCCATACGCCCGAAACCGTCCACCGTAGCCCTCACCATCGTCGTCGAAAGTCCGCCAGATCCGCCGCCGTCAGTGTCGCGTCCGTCAGCGACAGCAGCAGCCCGCTGGCCGTTTTGCACAGAGCCCCCTGGCCTTTTTCCCGCCTAAACCCGCCGTCCCTAGTGCCCCACCTGTCAGCCGCGGAGTGCTTTTGCAAATAAACCCGCGGAAGACCCAGTCCACCACATATCAGTCCCTCCCCGCGCCTGGGATCGCCCACGTGTCACGCCCCGGCTGGGCGACGCGTGCGCGTGGCCCCGCTGCACCCGGCCCCACTTGTCATCGGTGCGTCTAGGTAGGACCCGAGTGAGAATAGCCCTGCAACCCGCTGCGCCCCACCTGCTGCCCAGTCAGCACTGCGGCCCACCTGTCATTCTCTACGGTAGAAAGCCAGCGAGTAACAAAAGCTTTTCTGTAATCTGTTTAAATTCAAATCTTTTCAAATAAATTCAAATTCAAAATTAATTCTGTTTTTAAATAACTTTCAAAATACAAATCCAAATAATACAAATAATATATGTTTTCAAATCAGAAAAATGTGAGGTAATCAAATATGCCATTCAAAATATATTTTGGACATTTAAAATTCCAAGTTTATTTAAATTACAATAAAATGCCCTTTTGTCTTAATAAATTAATAACTTTTGATTTATAACTCCAAATTTAACAAATAATATGTCTAAAATGATTAGCTCGACGAGACCTTTCTGTTTATGCATTCCATGGTTTGTTTTGAATCATGCATCATATAATTATATTGTGAACAGCAACTAAAATGAGGATAAAATGGGGCCAAAACTCAATAAAATGATTTAATCTTGTATCTCACACCTCACCTATGCCATGCTACCTTATTGCCATGCAAATTGTGCATCATTCATCATGGCATGATTGTTTGCTTGATGCATTTATTCATATGCTTGTGCACTTTATTTATGTTGGCCCTTGTTTGTTTGGTTCTTCTTCGAATAGACGCTGAGCAGGGGATATATCAAGAGAACCAGGAGCACTACCCAGATCCATCCCTTGCTTCAACTGAGCTGCCAGGCAAGCACTACCACATGCTTGCATACATATAGTACCTATTGCCTCTATCTTATTCTTGCATCATTGAGTCGCGATTGCATTAAATTGAATCCCAAGTATTGCATAGCCTTTACTTTTAAACCCCACCGAAGCTTGTTCCTCCATCCCATGAGCCATTACTACAGGAGTTGTTCGAGCCATGCGAGTCGTAGAACAACATGTGTAGGGTATGTGAGTGTCTGATGGATAACGAGGTACCTATACAACTTAACCTGAGTAGTAATGGGATAACTAATGAAAGTGGCATCGGTGAGCCATATTCGCTATTTGGTTTTTTAGGCTCACTTGTGTCCCGTAAGACCCTGAGTACTTGATTCCTGTTCCAAGAATATTCGCGCTATCCACATCCGGGAGGCCTTATGGACCCCCCTGAGCCAGAGCTTGATTCATTCTTATTTCTTGGGGCCACAAACTAGTTTGAGGTTTTATTTACTATCCTGTACTTATGCCATGCTTTACTGCTTTATTTAAATTGTGCGAGGTAATGCACACTGTACTGTTTAGGTCCGTGACCCGTTTTCGCTGTATCGACAAGCCCAGTCACACTTTCGGGTTCCCAGTCGTTTACAGCCAGCTCCACAAACCTTGAGGCCGTCTCGGAGTCAGCTAACTTCGTTGCGGGTAGCTCAATGGGGTGGCCCCCTGAAATATTTCTGAATCCTGTGATTGCTTTGTCGTGACTGCCTCGTTGGGTTTTGATTTGGTTTTTCCGAGGCATATCGAGTGTGTGTTGCTATTTGTGCACCCCTGCAGGGTAAACTTTCTGAAAGCCGTGTCCGCGGTTATGGACGACTTGGAGCACAGTTTCTCGATCATAGACAAGCATAACTAAAGTACCGCTTTTAATTTGACTAGACTAGGTACCTGACTAGTAAATAGTGCAACACTCATGGAATGGATAATAAAACTGCCAACGGATGGGTGGTTGTTCGTCCGCTTCCTCGTCGGTAAGCGAGGAGGGGGATGGATCTGTTAAGATTACCGTGATAACTGTCATAACTGTTGTTATTAGTTCACGGACATCCGTCTATCTATGGTTAGGCGGATGGTTAGCGAGTATCTATAGAATTGTTAGGGTTTATCTTTTGCTGCAATTGCGTCACCCCAGGTTGTGTCCCCTTTAGAGGCATAAAGACTTGCTGAGTACCCCTAGGGTCTCACACGATAAATTATTGGTTCAGATGAACAGGTACACTCGCAAGATGGATACTGGGTGGAAGAGACGGACGATGTGGGCAACGATCATTCGGTGTAGAGATTCCGGGAACGGGGATCCGTGAGATCTGTGGGCGGGATCTGCTTATTTATGGGGCATCTTATGCCAATTTGCTTCTTATCCGTACTCAGATTTTGTCTTCCGCTTCCGCCTGATACTCTGTTGATTGATGTATGAGGAGATATCCTAAACTATTATATCTATCTAGGATATTTGGATCTTGCCGTATGGCGTTGCTATATTTCCTTTCTTTTTAGATGGAATGGCTCTGATGTACTGTTGTATGGTGGCTTGCATACATACTCATTTGTGTATGTAGTTGATCCCTTCGCCTGCCGATTACGCCGCCCGTTCTTGTCCCGATGTTTGGAAATGGTTGGGACGGCCGAAAGGTCTACCTGTGAGTGGCATTTGGGCCCCACCGTACTATTTCAACCATTTCTGAACATCCAGGCTTGTACTAGGAGCGTAATTCACCGAGGTAGTTACAATTGGTATCAGAGCCATCCCGCCCTTCAGGGTCTCAGCCAAATGGTCGTTGTCTGTCTAGCAAATATTTTGGTAGTTATGTATACTAGGGAAAAACAAACCGCGAGAGTAGGACTGCTTTCACTTTTCTTCTTACCCACCCACCCACCTCTTCTGGTAAGGAAGTGTAATGTTTTCAATCCTCTTCTCAAAATTCAAACTAGGATTCACGTGTTCTGGGTTTCCGTAGTACCATAGAAAGTGTGTGTGTGTGTGTAATTCCTTGTCTATCTGTTGCATCCAGTTGTTATCACAATCTGCCTTTGGTTATCAACTGTTGGTACATTCCATACGGACAGGCTTTTGAAAACCGGCGCGATCTATCTGACTCCTTGTTAACCGGTGCCATCTTCTTAAGGGTGTTCTTCCTTCTAGCAACTCCTCTTTCTGTGTAACCATCTGTTGCTAATCTCTATCTGCTAAGAGATTTTGCGCATCTATTGGTATTTTAATGCCAAAAATGCGGAAAAATTTTCTTTGATACAACTGTGTTTCCACACTCCTTTCCAGTCGTGTGTGAAACATTATCTATCTCCCTTTTATCAGCATGTCCATGCTAACTCATTCTTTTGTCACCGGCGCTTTATCCTGGAGTTTCATTTCATCTCTTTTTCTCTTGGGCTAATTACATAACATGTGTCGATCCGATGTTGGTGATTGTAATTTGGTTCTCAGCATAGCTATATGACACTTATAATGAGTGGAATATGGACAATGCTATCAACGCATGTACATCGTGATCATATCTATGCATATTCACGCATCTTTGGCAATCCGGAGTTTCTCAAAACACTACGGCGGTCTACCATCTGTTTATCATGCTGCACATCTTCTTCAACCCCATATCTGCACAATTCTCCTAGATACGAGGGAATTGCATCTTTCGCTTCTGATAGTTTTGCTTAAGGTATGAGCTATCATCGGTTCTTATCCAAGTTCTCCTTATCTTTGTAACCGGCGATCCGATCGACAATGTGAACCAGGTGTCATCTCTTTTTATTCCGAAGGACCAGATAATCTATTCTTCCAGTGCATCTTCTTCAACACGAACCCGTGCTCTTAATATTGATCTTTCTAAGGGCGTTGAGCTCAGAAAGTGTTTCGAGCATTTGTTTGTTTCTCCCGCCTCTTGAACTTGATATTCTGGGAATATCTTGTTAATCCATGGTGGTATATGTTGATAATATGCTTGCCTATTCGATATCAATGGAAGGACATGGAAGATCATCTGTGTCTCTTTCTCTCAAGCTTCGTGAGCACTGCCTGTGTGCAAAGTTCTCAAAGTGAGAATTCGGACTTTTTGAAGTCACCTATCTCGGCCACGTCCTTCTGCTAAATACATCGCTTCAATTCTGGAATTAGCAAGTCCATTGTTAATTCCATCCTCCATCTTCAACCAATCTGGAGTTGTTCCTTGTTGGCAAGTTATCATCGTCGTTCCGCTAAAGTTTATCCTCAAGACTGCTATATCTCTCTCAATCTTTTCAAGAAGAACATGGAGTCCTTTTCACCTCTATCTCGTTAAGCAATCTCTTGAAACTCTCTCGCTCTATCGTCTATCCTCAATCCACCGGAGGCCATGAAGACCTTTCAGATCTTGTATTCCTTCTGTTTAAGTTGGTGCTATCTTTTCTGTAGCTGTTGAATCTTGCAGTTGTCTCCGTGACCTTCCTTCATATCTTTCCGGTGGCTTGGTACTTCCGACATGACGACAACATCATCACCCTTATCTATCTTGGATCCGGTGAATCGTTTGCATCAATCCCTATTTTCTAACGGAGTTCTATGAGTTTTTGTCAATACCTCAGTCTGTTTCGGTAGTTGGGTTGCATGGTTTTCTTATTCATGTGCGGAGTAATGCTTTGAGTGCGGGATGGAGTAGCTACCATACCACTACTCTTATCATTCGCTCTTGTACATTGAATTGATGAACTAATGTGATTTCACTCATTCCACGGAAGTTAGAAGTGGCCTTTATCCTTTGATACTTTTACTTCCGTCCTTGTTTATCCGGAGTGCTCTCTCGAAGAAAGTAATCAATAACCTCTTGTTGGTGATCTGTCTAATCTAGATGAAGCAAAATCTTCAATTATCTGGTGGAAACAAACGCAAACTCTTTTCTGTCCTCGTCATTCTACCGATGCTCTACATCCACAAACAAGATGAAAAGAAAGCTATCTCTCTCTTGGTTTCATCAGTTCTTTTTCGGTGGTAAAGCCAGTTATGGTTGAGGCCATCAGCCGCAAATCTATTGCGTTAGCCTCAAGGCTAAAGAAAGCAATAAGTATCTCTTCAATAAACTCCAGATCTTCTATATTCTTTGCTTCTCGGGATTCCACCATGATCTAGCTTCACATCCGTCTCTGGAAGTTATATCCGTGCACCTCAATTGCGTGTTCCTTTGGGTCTTACCGGCGCACGAAGAATCTACTCCGACGATGTCTAGCTAAATCATTCTGTCGATATCAAGGGACTCTATTGTTTGAAGGCAATATTGTTTCCATATTTCATTTCTCAAATCTGAGAGAGGATACGATGCTATTGTCATAGTGGCTCAAACCTCTCCAATCCAGCTCTTTTTCTTCCGGCGAGACAAAGATTCATCATCTCTAGTACCGGCAAATCTTTAATCTTAATGATGTGTCCTTCTTTATCCATGATGCATCATCTTGTCCTTTCTTTCACCAGTGGTTCTATTCCTTTATCACGTTTCTTGAGAAAACCGGAGCCATGTCCATCCTATCCTTCTTGTCTCACGATAATCCTTCAACTCTTCTAACCGTTGTTTCTCAAGAAAAACGCAAGACTCGCAACAAGTCTAGCAAGTTTTGCAAGGTGCAGTGTTCGCACCATTCCGTTCTTCATCATCTTGGGAACGTGAGGGTCACCTTCGTTCGAACACCCGCCTCTCCTGGTGTTGTTTTCTTTTTCCTAGGAATCTCAGAGCGAGATTCCTGTTTAGTGGGGGAGAGTTGTAGCATCCCAATTGTCTAACAATTGAAATGCTACTAGCCTAGTCTATTTAGATGCTACTTCATATATGTAAATGTTGCATCATAAATATATCATGCTCATGTCATCATGCCACCTTGCATTTGAGCATCATATAAAACCCTTTTGTGTTTTGGTTCTTCTCTCATATGCAATGTTATTGTATTTGCCTCTTGATATTGTATTTGGTTCTTGATATATTGTTTAATGCCCAAGTTGAGTTGGGGGCATATCTCTTATTAACTCCACCACCTTTCTTTCACCACCTTATATTCCACCATCTAACTAAATATGGGCTTTGCACTTTATTTGGGTTTTACCTCTAGCTCATGTGGGTTGGGATGGATCCAATTCTTTTCCACATGCTCTCATCTTAGCATCATGTTGTTTTCACATTATTGATATATGAGAGCCACATGGCCACCTTTGCATGCCTTGTGAATGGAACCCTTTTTCCTAGCTTCCACATGGATTTCCATGGAATTGTGCTCATGTTGGAATACTTTTGGGACTATTAATTATCTAGTGGAACATACACACTAGCATGTCCCATTTTATTTCAAACATGGCCATCTCCAACTACTCCACATGGGGCATCCTTTCATTTCTTTGGCTTGGCTTTACTCCACTTTTGGAAATGCAAAGGGACAATGCCATGTTAATATAACTGTTTTCACAAAATAATCATGGTATTAAATACTTTGCATGGGCCATGCAAGTACCACCTTTTTGCTTGTCATTTGGATTTTTTATTTTATTTTAAAATGGATCATCTCTATATCTCTCTCTCTCCTTATCCTTGGGCTTGATCTATGCTTGATCTTGCTCACACCCTATCATCACATCCCTATCCCTTCTTTGCTTGATCTTGTTGGAGCTTGTTTTGAGCCTTGCTTGATCTTGTCAAAAGGACCTCTCCATCTCTTCTAATCTACCCATGCCCCATCTAAGCTAAACCCTAACCCTAGCATGCCACGCCTCCCTCTCTCGGCCTCTCTCTCTCTCACCTAGCTCGGCCCCACATAGCTACCCCTCTCCCTGGCCCCACACCCTATCTACTCACTCTCTCTCTCTACCTCCTCCTAACCAAGCATAGCCCGAGCCCCAACCAAACCCTACCCGATCACCTCCCCTTCCCTTTTGCAAAAGTGCACCACCACCCCATGTGCCTCCCTCCTCTCTCCTTATCTACCCAACCACCCCCCACCTCAGATCCATCCAGAAGGCGCCCAGGTCCCTCTCTCCCTCCCTTTCTTCCTCTCCTTGCAGCCTCCCTTGGCCATGGCCACCTCCATGTCACCTCAAACCCTAGCCTCGGCCACCTCTCCCTCTAGAAGTTCCCGAGCACGCCAAGGCTATCCAGGAGCACCCAGGGTGTCCCCTGCTTCCTCTTCGACGACTAGGACCGCTGGAACCCGCTGGAACCTCGCCGGAGCGCCGCCGTCGCCACCATGCCGAGAGAGAGCCAAGGAAACCGTCCACGAGCCGCGCCGCCGATCCGGTCCACCTCGAGCACGTATGTCTACAACCGTACGGTCGCTGGTGAGCCCCTCTCCCTCCCGGACATCCCCTTCTCCTCTCTAGCTCGCCGCAACATCGTCGCGCTCCGTCGAACACCCTGCGCGCTGCCGCCGCCGCCGCCCGCTGGAGCCTCTGTTCTTCGCGTTTTCCCCGGCGCTGGAGGCCTCCTTCGCGAAATGCGCAAACACCAAAAGCGTAGCCCTAGTTTCCATCGTCAAAACGCCTACCCATACGCCCGAAACCGTCCACCGTAGCCCTTGCCATCGTCGTCGAAAGTCTGCCAGATCCGCCGCCGTCAGGGTCGCGTCCGTCAGCGACAGCAGTAGCCCGCGGGCCGTTTTGCACAGAGCCCCCTGGCCTTTTTCCCGCCTAAACCCGCCGTCCCCAGTGCCCCACCTGTCAGCCGCGGAGTGCTTTTGCAAATAAACCCGCGGAAGACCTAGTCCACCACAGATCAGTCCCTCCCCGCACCTAGGATCGCCCACGTGTCACGCCCCGGCTGGGCGACGCGTGCGCGTGGCCCCGCTGCACCCGACCCCACTTGTCATCGGTGCGGCTAGGTAGGACCCGAGTGAGAATAGCCCTGCAACCCGCTGCGCCCCACCTGCTGCCCAGTCAGCACTGCGGCCCACCTGTCATTCTCTACGGGTAGAAAGCCAGCGAGTAACAAAAGCTTTTCTGTAATCTGTTTAAATTCAAATCTTTTCAAATAAATTCAAATTCAAAATTAATTCTGTTTTTAAATAACTTTTAAAATACAAATCCAAATAATACAAATAATATATGTTTTCAAATCAGAAAAATGTGAGGTAATCAAATATGCCATTCAAAATATATTTTGGACATTTAAAATTCCAAGTTTATTTAAATTACAATAAAATGCCCTTTTGTCTTAATAAATTAATAACTTTTGATTTATAACTCCAAATTTAACAAATAATATGTCTAAAATGATTAGCTCGACGAGAACTTTCTGTTTATGCATTCCATGGTTTGTTTTGAAGCATGCATCATATAATTATATTGTGAACAGCAACTAAAATGAGGATAAAATGGGGCCAAAACTCAATAAAATGATTTAATCTTGTATCTCACACCTCACCTATGCCATGCTACCTTATTGCCATGCAAATTGTGCATCATTCATCATGGCATGATTGTTTGCTTGATGCATTTATTCATATGCTTGTGCACTTTATTTATGTTGGCCCTTGTTTGTTTGGTTCTTCTTCGAATAGACGCTGAGCAGGGGATATATCAAGAGAACCAGGAGCACTACCCAGATCCATCCCTTGCTTCAACTGAGCTGCCAGGCAAGCACTACCACATGCTTGCATACATATAGTACCTATTGCCTCTATCTTATTCTTGCATCATTGAGTCGCGATTGCATTAAATTGAATCCCAAGTATTGCATAGCCTTTACTTTTAAACCCCACCGAAGCTTGTTCCTCCATCCCATGAGCCATTACTACAGGAGTTGTTCGAGCCATGCGAGTCGTAGAACAGCATGTGTAGGGTATGTGAGTGTCTGATGGATAACGAGGTACCTATACAACTTAACCTGAGTAGTAATGGGATAACTAATGAAAGTGGCATCGGTGAGCCATATTCGCTATTTGGTTTTTTAGGCTCACTTGTGTCCCGTAAGACCCCGAGTACTTGATTCCTGTTCCAAGAATATTCGCGCTATCCACATCCGGGAGGCCTTATGGACCCCCCTGAGCCAGAGCTTGATTCATTCTTATTTCTTGGGGCCACAAACTAGTTTGAGGTTTTATTTACTATCCTGTACTTATGCCATGCTTTACTGCTTTATTTAAATTGTGCGAGGTAATGCACACTGTACTGTTTAGGTCCGTGACCCGTTTTCGCTGTATCGATAAGCCCAGTCACACTTTTGGGTTCCCAGTCGTTTACAGCCAGCTCCACAAACCTTGAGGCCGTCTCGGAGTCAGCTAACTTCGTTGCGGGTAGCTCAATGGGGTGGCCCCCTGAAATATTTCTGAATCCTGTGATTGCTTTGTCGTGACTGCCTCGTTGGGTTTTGATTTGGTTTTTCCGAGGCATATCGAGTGTGTGTTGCTATTTGTGCACCCCTGCAGGGTAAAACTTTATGAAAGCCGTGTCCGCGGTTATGGACGACTTGGAGCACAGTTTCTCGATCATAGACAAGCATAACTAAAGTACCGCTTTTAATTTGACTAGACTAGGTACCTGACTAGTAAATAGTGCAACACTCATGGAATGGATAATAAAACTGCCAACGGATGGGTGGTTGTTCGTCCGCTTCCTCGTCGGTAAGCGAGGAGGAGGATGGATCTGTTAAGATTACCGTGATAACTGTCATAACTGTTGTTATTAGTTCACGGACATCCGTATATCTATGGTTAGGCGGATGGTTAGCGAGTATCTATAGAATTGTTAGTGTTTATCTTTTGCTGCAATTGCGTCACCCCAGGTTGTGTCCCCTTTAGAGGCATAAAGACTTGCTGAGTACCCCTAGGGTCTCACACGATAAATTATTGGTTCAGATGAACAGGTACACTCGCAAGATGGATACTGGGTGGAAGAGACGGACGATGTGGGCAACGATCATTCGGTGTAGAGATTCCGGGAACGGGGATCCGTGAGATCTGTGGGCGGGATCTGCTTATTTATGGGGCATCTTATGCCAATTTGCTTCTTATCCGTACTCGGATTTTGTCTTCCGCTTCCGCCTGATACTCTGTTGATTGATGTATGAGGAGATATCCTAAACTATTATATCTATCTAGGATATTTGGATCTTGCCGTATGGCGTTGCTATATTTCCTTTCTTTTTAGATGGAATGGCTCTGATGTACTGTTGTATGGTGGCTTGCATACATACTCATTTGTGTATGTAGTTGATCCCTTCGCCTGCCGATTACGCCGCCCGTTCTTGTCCCGATGTTTGGAAATGGTTGGGACGGCCGAAAGGTCTACCTGTGAGTGGCATTTGGGCCCCACCGTACTATTTCAACCATTTCTGAACATCCAGGCTTGTACTAGGAGCGTAATTCACCGAGGTAGTTACAACATCCATCGTTGCATCATTAGCCTGGACCTCCATGGAAGCCACGCTGCTTTTCCGTTGAGATGGGCTGGTCGTACTCTCGAGTGCAGGATCTTGTTGCCGGAGTCCTCTAAGTTCATTAAGCTTCTCCTAATGCTGCTACAACATGGCTTCAACCCTCGCCAACCGGTTTGCCTCCTCCGCTTGCCACCGCTTTGTTTTTCTTGATCGGCTTCTATAAGTGTCAATGTCATCTCGAAATCCAATAGCCCATGGATAAGAAAGTCCAAAGCCTCGTGTTCATCCGGTTTTCCAGGATTCCCGCGGGCATTTGTTAGCTCATTGTTCTCTCTATCGGGCACGAACTTTCCCTCTTCAACCTCTTTCCTCACTTCAATAAGTGCATCTTTTGGTGCAACAATTTCTTTGTTTGCAACAATCTCCCCTGTTTTTGGATCATACGATCCCCCATGCCCAAGTATCCAATTTCGAGACCTCAAGGGCCAACCAGTGTAACTGGATCGACCCCTTTAGCTATCAGGTCGGCCTCAGTTTTATCCCACCTGGGCACGACACTCATGTAGCCACCTGTTCCCATATGATGGTGATATTTCTTTTTGGAAGAATTTAGCTTATTCTTTTCTAACCTTTCCTTAGCTGGTTCTGATTGCTTGTATTCCAGAAATGCTGCCCAGTTATCTCGCTGCTTCTCTAGTGGGCTAGTGAATTTAGGAGCTTTTTTCTCCTTTAGATAGTTTTGGTATAATCTTTTCTTCCAGTCCTTGAATTGTGTGCCCATCTTCTAAAGAGCCCACTCCTTGACTTTCAACCTCATTTTTTGTGTGAGCTCATCTGTCAACAAAACTGGTAGGGTTAAATGTGTCATCAGAGAATTCCAAAGACAATCTTTAGCTCTGTCATCGACAAAACTAGCTCCATCTTGATCCTTTTTCTTTCCTGGCTTATTCCAATTCTGAATGGTGATCGGGATGGTATCCCTAACAATCACTCCCCACTGATTTACAAAGGCATTGGCCCTCTCTATGGGATCCAACGGTTAACCCCGCTCAGAGACAAGGTCAATTGTGAAACGGACATCAGTGGCCAACTTTTTGGCTGGGCCTCGTTTAGTTGCAGAAGTGGAGCCTGATGTTGAGGTCTAAGAGAAGAAACATTCGTCAGTATATTTATATATATGAAGCAATTTGTCGTGGTTTGGAACATGGCAGTGCCATCGAGGATGGCTTGAAGGGGACAATCAGGTTGCTATCGGTGGCTACTCGCAACGGGTTGGGCATAGATACTGCAAACACAACAATGTACCCATGTTCGGAGCCCTCTTGGCGAGGTAAAACTCCTACTCCTGCAAGGATCTACTATCAAAGGGGGCAAACGCCCAATACAAATGCTCCTTGAGCTGTTTCCTTAGCTACTTCTTGCTTGGAATTCTCTAAGTCCTTCTTCTGTCCTCAGCTTACCTAGAACCCTAGCGCTACCCCCTTTATATACAAGTCGAGGAGGTAGCTTTACAAGATGGGTTCTAGGGTTTACTATTTGGATTTGGGCCTTACAAATTGGGCCAGCTGGACAGGGCCAAACGGTAGGCCCGTGTCCAGTCAAGCCTCTAGTAGAGGGGAGGACCATGCTTTAGTGCTCAGCGCTCCTGCTTTACTTGTCATCTGGCTCTTTATCCGTCAGCCGGTTCTTTATGCGTAAGTCGGGGCTTTGCTCGTTAGCCCTTGCTTTGCTTGTCAGCCTCTAGCTTTGGCGCAGTTGTCCAGTAGCGCCGGCCAGGCCAGCCAGCCTGTCTGGTCAAAGGTGCGCTCAGCAATAAGCGTCATGCCCACCGTACAATGTCCAGCGGATCCGAGGCGCCCGGCTAGGAGCGGCCTCCCAGTCGGTTCTTCGGGCTACCCGGCTAGACAGGCCAGTCGGGGAAACTTTAGTGCAGAACGGGTGGGGATTCTGCTTAGCTATGGTTCCTTCATCTGGGTCTAGACGGCCCGTGCTCCCTGGAGCTGGCCGGTTGGTCCCGTCTTGTCCTACGCGGGGGTCATCCCCCGACACTAGTCCCCGAGCGCGTTAGGACTTGTCCTCGTGGAGAAGTTCTTGCGTGCTCATTTGAAATGATTGATAATGCATATGCCTTGTCGTTTTCGTTTGTCTTGTAGCCTTTGTTTTGTAGTCTTTGTCCTGTACCGGCTTGAGATTCTGCGTTGTTTTCTCGGCTGGGGTTCACCGGCTACGGAGCCGATGGACCCACCCACAGGGTGTGATGGGGGATCTTCTTGACCGGCTGCCGCACCCGGTCGAGAGATGGATCGCCAGTCTGCTGTCGTCGGTGCTTGTGTAAGCCATGCCTGCCGTTTCTGGTGCGTGTCGCGTCAGTTTGACTTCTGGGTCTGCTGCTGCATTTTTTGATAACCGTGCACACGCCTTCATCATTGTGTCTCCTTGGAGATCGTGGGAGCGTTTTGCCTCCCGCAGTAACTTCTGCGGGATCCTTTGTGTGCGCGATGCTGGCGCACGCGATCTGCCTCGAACTGTCACGGGGTAGTGGGGTGGTTGCTTTGACACGTGGCATGGAGGCAGGGGAACCGGCGCGGTTATCCTGCGCCGATAAATACATGCGCAAGGAGCAGTGGTTCCTCACTTCGCCTCCCTACGCCTACTGTCCTTATTCTTCCTCGCGCTCTAGCCTCTCTCTGCTCTTTTGTGCCACCGTTTCATGGTTGCCGGCGCCGCACCTCTTCTTCGACTACGGGACCTCGCGCCTCCATCACGGCTACGTTTCCAGGCAATATGCTGCCCGAGGTCGCTGGCGGCTGGTGCGGCTCTTATGTCATAGAGGAGCTGGTGAAGAAGTACTAGCGGGGGAAGTTCCTGCCGTCGGAATGGGTGGTGAAGCATTGCCTCGCACCGGAGGGCAAGCGGGTGCCCCACCCCCAGCCTGGCGAGTCTGTCGTCTTCCTCGCCCACTTTTCTCACGGCCTCGGGATACCACTGAGCCGCTTTGTCTTGGAGCTGCTGGTCACCTTTGATCTACAACTTCACCACCTCGGAGCCAACGCCGTGTCGATGTTGTCGCATCACGCAGCTTGCTACGAGGCGTTCCTCGGTGTCTGCCTCGACACCGCAAATTTCTTGAAGTTCTTCCACTTCAAGGTGTAGGTAGTGGGGAAGGGCGGCCCGTTGACGGAGACGGGCTGCTGCGCCATCTATCCGCGCCCGTCAGCACCCGTACCCCGCCTGGAGCTCCCTGACACCGTCAAGCTCTTGCAGCGCTCGTATTTTTATGTGCACAAAAACACGGAGCTGGACTTCATCAAGGTCCCCGTCTTTGCCAACGTCCCCTCCAGCCAGAAGGCCTGGACCGTCCAGTACTTGGGCGCCCAGGGCGACATCGACCGGATGGGCGCCCGGCTGGCCGTCCTCGTGGAGAAGGGGCGGCTCACCGCCCAGGACATTCTGTTGTCCTGGATGGCGACCCGCGTGCTCCCGCTGTAGCACCGGTCGCACAAGATGTGTCACCTCTCTAGCCATCTGGATCCCACCCGGGTATCCCGGCTGGACGTGTCGTACGCCGCCCTCCGCGAATGGCTCGCCACCATCTCGAAGGAGGCGCTGGAGGAGGAGTGGGAGTTCTCCTTCCGGTCGTACCACCGCGCCTGGCTGCCGCCGAAGGTATGTTTTTCTTGCTCTTCTCCGGGTGGATTTTCTTGAGGGACTCCTGTTTCGTGCCTCTTATCTTCCCTTGTTGAGTAGCTTTTCACTGTGCAGCTAGCGGAGGACGGTATAGGGGACACCGAGCTCCCCAACTTTGCCACGGACTTCAAGCCGGCGAAGGCTCCACCCGTGGAGGCGGAGCGGTTCCCCATGCGAGCTGACAAGGGCTGCGAGTTCCCACCCGGTGAGAATTTGTTCCCTGCCTTTGTTATGGTTTCACTTGCTATGCTTGTAGTTGTAATCTTGACTTTTCGCTTGTCCTTGGAATAGCTGCTCACAGCGAGGATGTGGACCTGGCCAAGCTCGCCGCGCCTAGGGGCAGGGGGAAACGGGCCGCCCCTACCAGCGCCGCCCCTGCTGCAGGTGGCGCCAAGAAGACGCGCCGCCTCCACCCTGCGGCCACCATGCCGAGCGTTGCCGGGTAGGTGCCCTTGTACTTTTGGTACGGGTATTGCCTTACTTGTATTTGTGTTGCTCACTTCTTATGTTTTTGCAGTGAGGCTATGTCCTTGCCCGGCTCCGCGATCGTCGCCACCGCGTCCGCCCCTCCACCTGCTGCCGAGGTGAGTGCGCCTGCTTCGGCATCCGAGGCCACGCCGGCTCCGGCGTATGAAGCTGCACCGGCTCCGGTGTCCGAGGTTCCACCGGATCCGGCCCC
This sequence comes from Avena sativa, assembly GCA_916181665.1. Classification (NCBI taxonomy): domain Eukaryota; kingdom Viridiplantae; phylum Streptophyta; class Magnoliopsida; order Poales; family Poaceae; genus Avena; species Avena sativa. Next base: position 421,102,356 of record OV702287.1, on the reverse strand, counting down.
CGAGGTTGCGCCGAATCCGGGCCCCGAGGCAGCAGCCACGGATGTGGTGCCGCCGGCTGAGCCCACGACGCTTCACCAGGCCGGGGCCGTATCCCGGCTTGCGGGGGGTTTGCTGTTCAGGCTTGTCGGTGCGGCCGTCCCTCCCTCCGGCTCGACGGTGGGTGCTGACTCCAGCACCTACCGGGTGGAGGAGCCAGTGGAGGTGCCACCGCCGGCTACCCCTGTCCAGCCAGAGGTTAGTCCTTCCACGGTTCCGGTGAGCGACGACGACCTCCAGGTCACCGGCTGGACGCCGGCGCGTTCCGCGCTACTGCTAGATGCCCTCCTGGCACAGTTGTCGGAGGCGGCGCCTCTAGCCGTTGGCCAGGCCCGCCAGCTGGTGGGGGCGCTAGAGCAGGGGCTCGGCCAGGCCAGGGCGCTGGGAGCTTCCGTCGAGGTATGTGCTCTGTCGCCAATCTTGTTGTTTTGTCACCGTCTTGCGACATAGCTGTTTCTTTTGGTTCTCATCTCTCTTTTCTTGCACAGAGGGATCTTGCTGATGCCGCCAAGACTTCGCGGGACCTGGGCCATAAGATTGCCCGCTCTGCCATATCTTCCCAATTGCGTGATTTCTCGCACTTCTTGTTGAGTATTGGTTACCCTCCTGCAGCTCTGCTGGCGGACCGGGACCGCGAGGTGGCCCGGCTGAAGGAGGAGGTCGCCCGGCTGGAGGAGTCCAACAAGACCCGCTAGGACCAGATCGCCAAACTGACTGCACAGCAGCAGCAGATGAAGATCAAGGCTGCTAGGGCCAAGAAGGTTGCGGACACCCGGGCCGAGGCGCTAAAGAACCTAGAGGGGCTCTACGCTACCCAGGCGGATGCCCTCAAGGCTTCCAAGGCCAAGGAGGCGGCGGCACTGTCGGAGCTTTGCCAGATCGCCGAGATTGTTGTCAGTAAGTGCTCTTAACTTGAGCCCCTTTCACGGATTTGTCCTTTGTGATTAATACTGATCGCTGCCTTCTTTTTCGGCTACAACTCAGTACCCTGAGGCAACAGATTAGGCGTTGGGCCGGATTCCCGAGACGGATCCGGACCGGGATCTCCACCTGGGGGAGCTGGTGACGATCGTCAGCGAGGAGGCGAACCGGCTCCGCGCTGCCGCTCTCGAGGTCTTTGACTATGTCTGGCCCGACGTCGTCCCGCCTGCCACCATGGATGTCATGGCTGAGCATCTCTGGGGCGCTCCGGAGCTCATGAATGTGGCCCGGGAGTGGGCAGATCGAGGTGGCGTGGAGATGGTGCTGGCGCTGCTGAAGTCCTGGTACCCGGATGTGGATCTACGGAGCCTTTCCTGTGGATTCCGCTAAGGGACCAGCTATGACCAGCTTCGCGCCGAGGCCCCCGACATCCACTCCTGTGGCGTGACGATCAGGAGCTACGTTGCGCTGGATAGGTACTTCAGTGACCCAGCCGGCATGGAGCGGTACTTCCACAACCCGAATGTGGCACGCACTGACGATCGGGCTGCACCGTAGACCGCCTCGACAGACGTCGCCTCCTACAGGGCTCCAGCTGATGCCTCCGGTCCTTCTGCCCCTCAATGAACTTGATCCCCAGTATGCCGGGTGTATTTGTGACTTGAAACATTTGTCTTTTCTTTTGCGTCGTGTGAACAATTGTCCATCTTTGACGTATTGAACTTCTGCGGGAGCATCGCATCCCTCCGTCTATTTGCTCGTGCTCTTGTGTTTGCACTTTCTGTTTTGCATATTTTGCATGCCTGTTTCTTTGTGGGGGCGCGCAAGCGCACCCACAGGGTGTAGTCCCCGAGGTTCGGGCCGTCTGGAGAATACAGCCGGGTCGAAGCTCCTTTGTGTTCTTTGTTTTGCAGGTTTCTGTGTGGAGGCGCGCAAACGCACCCACAGGGTGTAGGCCCCGAGGTTCGGGCCGGCTGGAGAATACAGCCGGGTCGAAGCTCCTTGACCTGCTCTGCTGCCGCCTGGAAGCTGTCTGCCTCCGCCTTGGTAGTGTTCGCCGTTAAACTTTGGCTCATGCAAACATAGAAACAAACAAGTTGTTTGCCTGGTTAAGCATATGCATGTTCGAACTGTAATCTTAGATGAACTAGTTTTCAGACTTTTGCTGTTTCGCGCAAATTCAATGTCTTTGCCCTTTTCTCAGTAAGCATTGGCCAATTTCAATGTTGTTCCCTTGCTGGATTTTAGCCAGAGTGAAAGGGGTAGCTTAGTAGGCGTACTGCACGATACTTCGGGTTTGGGTCATTGCCTTTGAGCGAGCGAGCGCATCCAGGTCGTCAAGACATTTTTTCCCGTGGCATTTTTGTGTAGGGTCCTTTGAGCGCTCTGCTCTTGCCGGATATGTCAGCCGGCTTGCGGTCTACAGCCGGAACCAAAGAGGAAGCCTTAGGAACCGCGTACAGTACTTTACCGCGTAGATCGTGCAGCCGTCTGGGCCAATCGGCGAGTCCCCGAGGCGGATCGCCAGCTCCGGGGTTAGAGTAATGCATCTGAAAAAGCCAATTTGTGCAGCATGACTTGCTTATTTATTGCGGAGTCCCCAAGACTATGTCGAGGCTCCTATGCTTGTTCATTACAAGAAAGTAAGGTACATACACTTCTTGTTCAAGTGTAAAAGGGGCGGAGCAGGCTCGTGTTCCATGGGCGTTTAGTTTCTTCGCCTGAGCGGTCCATCTTGTTCTTTTCTAGCTTGCGGGTATCGATGAGTTAGTATGAGTTGTTCTGCAGTGCCCGGCTGATTATGAATGGGCCCTCCCAAGCTAGAGACAGCTTGTGCATCCCCTTGGTGTCTTGGACCAGCCTTAGCACCAGATCGTCCTCGCGGAATGAGACAATATGTATCTGGCTGGCGTGATAGTGGCACAGGTTCAGTTGGTAGATGGTGGACCTGGACAAGGCCAGTTCGCGTGCTTCCTCCAGGAGATCGACACTGTCTTCCCGTGCTTCTTTGGACTGTTGTTCTATGTAGAGCAGTTTGTGGGGTGTGTCGAACTCGATGTCAGTGGACAAAACCGCCTCCGCCCCATAAACAAGGAAGAATGGAGTGTAGCCAGTGGACCGGTTTGGTGTGGTGCGCAGGCTCTAGAGTACAGCTGACAACTCCTTAATCCAGCAGTCGGGGGATCGCATCAGTGGTTCGATCAGTCGAGGCTTGGTTCCGGCTAGGACCAGGCCATTTGCTCGCTCGCACTGCCTGTTGGACTGGGGGTGTGCCACAGACGCGAGGTCCAGGCAGATGCCCTTATCTCCGTAGAATCACACGAAAGCTCCCTTGGCAAAATTTGTTCCGTTGTCGATTATGATGTTGTTGGGGTAGCCAAAGCGTGTGATTATGTTTGTGAAGAACTTGACCACCGTTGGCCCATCCAGCTTCTTTATTGGCTTTGCCTCTATCCACTTGGTGAACTTATCCACCGCCACCAGCAAGTGGGTCATGCCGGATCTGGCCATTTTGAAGGGGCCAACCATGTCTAGCCCCCAGACGGAGAACAACCAGGTGATGGGAATCGTCTTGAGTGCTGCATACGAAGTGTGCTTCTGCTGGCTGAACCGCTGATACCCGTTGCACGCCTTGACAATCTGCTCAGCGTCTTCTAATGTTGTGGGCCAGTAGAACCCGTGGCGGAATGCCTTTGCCACTATGGCTCGTGACGATGCGTGGTGTCCGCATTCGCCTTGGTGGATGTCGACCAGTAGCCGGATTCCTTCCTCTTGGCTCACACATCATTGATAGATGCCGCCAACGCTGCGCTTGTAGAGCTCATTGTTGATGATGGTGTACGCGTTGGCTCTGTGCTTAGCCTGTCTTGCCTGTACCTACTCTTCGGGCAGCTCTCCGTTGGCTAGGAAATCCATGAACGGCTTGGCCCATGTTGGGGTTTCCCGGATGGCACATACCCCTTGCATTAGGAGATTCACTTCTGCTTGGATGGCCAGGTCAGGCTCGTCCGGAGGCCAACCGGGTGGGGCGGCGGAGCCGTTAGCTTCTAGGCTAGAGGCAGCAGACCCTAGGTGCATAGGAGCAGTCCCCGGGTGCGATGCAGTCGCCGCGGAGGTCTTGGAGCCGGCAATCCCCGGGTGCGGTGCACCCGTCGCAGAGGTCTTGGAGCCGGCAGTCCCCGGGTGCGGTGCACCCGTCGCAGAGGTCTTGGAGCCGGCAGTCCCCGGGTGTGGTGCAGCCGTCGCGGAGGTCTTGGAGCCGGCAATCCCTGGGTGCGGTGCAGCCGTGGAATAGGTCTTGGAGCCGGTAGTCCCTGGGTCCGCATCCAATATGATGGAGTCGGATTCGGGAGACGGTGTGATTGATGGCTTGCGCAGGTGCTCAAGGGAAACACCAGGCGGAATTGGTTGTCTTGTCGACCCAATGCGGGCGAGCGTGTCCGTGGCCTCGTTGTTTACCCTGGGAACATGATGAAACTCACACCCTTCGAAACAGGCGCATAGCTTCTATACAAAGAAATGGTATAGAGCCATGTTTGCATCTCTGGCGTCCCAATCGCGTGACACTTGCTGCACCACCAGATCAGAATCGCCAAAACATAGGATGCGCCGGATGCCTATTTCCTTTGCCATCTTCAGGCCATGGACGGGCGCCTCATACTCAGCGACGTTATTGGACGCGTGGAAGTGGATCTGTAGCACGTATTCCAGCCGGTCTCCTTTTGGAGAGGTGATGACCACTCCGGCTCCGAGACCTCCATACATCTTGGAGCCGTCAAAATGCAGCTTCCAATGCATGGAGTCAGGGCAAGGTGGCAGGTACTGTGTTTCTACCCAGACGACGAGGAAATCCGCCAAGGCCTGAGACTTTATCGCTGTTCCTGGCTCGTACTGTATGTTTTGGGCAACGAGCTCTATGGCCCATTTCGCCACCCGGCCTGTGGCGTCTCTGTTGCCGATGATCTCCGCAAGTGGCGCTAGCGCCACCAGCCGGATGGAATGTTCTTGGAAGTAGTGCTTCAGTTTCTTGGCGGCCATGTACACGCCGTACACCAGCTTCTGGTAATAAGGGTAGTTCTGCGTCGAGAGCGAGAGTACCTTACTCGAGTAATACACCGGTCGTTGCACCGGCTGCGCCTTTCCTTCTTCCGGCCTTTCCACTACCAACACCACACTGACAACCCTGTTTGTTGCTGCGATGTACATCAACATGGGTTCCTTTGTTGCTGGTGCTACAAGAATAGGTGGCGAGGTGAGTATGCGCTTGAGGTCACGGAAAGCTTCATCCTCCTGCAATGTCCAGACAAATTTGTCCGTCTTCTTCATGAGCTGGTATAGTGGGAGTGCTTTCTCACCCAGCCGGCTGATGAACCGGCTGAGGGAGGCCAGGCAGCCGATGAACTTCTAGATATCTCTCAAGTTCTTGGGCGGCTGCATGCGCTCGATTGCGTCGATCTTCTCCGGATTCGCCTCGATTCCTCGCTCAGATACGAGAAAACCGAGTAGCTGGCCGGCTGGGACGCCGAATACACACTTCTCCAGGTTCAGCTTCATCTAGAACCGGTGGAGGTTGGTGAATGTTTCCTCAAGATCCTCAAGGAGTGTCTGGTGCTCCTTGGTCTTGACTACCACATCATCGACATAGGCGTGTACGTTTCTGCCAATCTGAGACTGCAAGCACTTATGCATGCAGCGCTGGTATGTTGCTCCAGCATTCTTCAATCTGAATGGCATTGTGGTGTAGCAGTAGGCTCCGTAAGGAGTGATGAATGATGTCTTTATTTGATCAGCAGGGTTCAGCCGGATCTGGTGGTAGCCGGAATATGCGTCCAGAAATGACAACAACTCGCAGCCGACTATGGAATCGATATCTTGGCCTATCCTCGGCAAGGCAAATGGATCCTTGGGGCATGCTCTGTTCAGACTGTTGTAGTCAACACACATGCGCCAAGTCTTGTTCTTCTTCAACACGAGTACTAGGTTTGTCAGCCATTCCCGGGTGGAAAACTTCCATGATGAATCCGATTGCGAGCAGCCGGGTGATCTCCTCCCCAATTGTTCTTCATTTTTCTTCCGCGAAGCGGCGTAGTGACTGTTCGACCGGTTTTGCATCTGGCCTGACATGTAAAGAGTGCTCGGCGAGCTCCCTCGGAACACCTGGTGTGTCTTTGGGGGACTAGGCGAAGATATCCCGATTCTCACGGAGGAAGTCGACGAGCGCGCTTTCTTATTTGCTATCAAGGATGTCTCCGACCAGGACGAACTTGTCCGGCTCAGCCTCGTTCAGCAGGATCTTCCTCGTGCCCTTGGATGGCTTGAATTGTGCCTCTCCGGCTGGCTTGGGCTCGCCAGCCGGAATGTCCTTCTATAGGGCCACGACGTTCTGCATGATTAGGCATTTTTCTTCCGCGATGATCATGGCTTCAGCTATTTTGGATCCGTCTATGGCACATTCCACAGACCGTTTGTAGCAGCCGGCCATGGTGATGACGCCTTTGGGCCCTGGTAGCTTCATCTTGAGGTAGGCGTAATGTGGTACCGCCATGAACTTGGTGAGCGCTGGGCGCCCCAGGATTGCGTGGTACGTGCTGCAGAGGTTGACCACCTCCAACCAGATGGGCTCATGGCAGAAGTTGTCCTCCATGCCGAAGATGACGTCTAGCCGGATTTTTTTGATGGGGGAGTGCGAAGGTCCGGGGACGGCTCCGTGGAAGGAGGTGCTTGACGGCTCCAGTTGCGGCACACTGATAGCGAGCTGGTCGAGCGAGCTGTGGTACAGGAGGCTGATGCTGCTCCCTCCATCTACGAGGACGCGAGAGAATCTGCAGGAATGTTTCTAGGAGACAATGATAGGATCCAGAACCATCGTGTAGGTGCCCGGGTGAGGCAGCTCAGCCGGCTGGTCCTTCCGGCTCCATGCCACTTCTTGATCTGACCAGTTGAGGTACCGGGGAACTAGAGGAACGATTGTGTTCACTTCCGCCTCGCGGCGCCTTTTGTTGTGCTTGGTATCCGGCTCCGTGGTGAATATGTGGTAATTTCCCACCTGACAAGGGTAGTTTTTATCATCATCCTCCTTTCGATGCTGGTTGTTGCGATCGCCTGGCGGCCCGCCGGCTGGAGGAGGTGGCACCTGTCCAGCTAGTGCGCCAACAATTTCCGCCATCTTCTTTGTCCAGGTGCACTGGCGTGTGGTGTGCATAGCTGGCTTGTTGCCCTTGCTATGGAACTTGCATGGCCCATCAAGCATCGACTCAATGGTGTACTTGGGCCTTGGAGGCCGGTCATTAGGCTTTTGTCTCCGGCTTCCGCCTGCAGCCAGATCCTCCTGCACTGCCGCCACCTGCCTGGATCCATATTGGTGATCCGGCCGGTCGTCCTTTCTCTTGCCGTGGCGGTTGTCGTGCCGCCTGGAGTTGTGTACATTCCCTTCCGGCTGGCGCCGATCTACGGTGACATTGACGATTATTTAGCCTTGGTCGTCCACCCGAACGAATCTTTTCATTGCTACGTCGGCTATGGCGTACTTGTCCGCGATGGCCATGGTCTGTGCCATGGTTATGGGCTCCACCCGGCGAAGCTTATGCTTGAGCATAGTGCCGTCTCTGCAGCCGTTGATGAAGAAATCAACTGTCTGATGTTCGCGTACCCCGTCACAGGAGTTGTGCATGCTCATCCATCGGGTGATGTAGGAGCGATCAGATTCATCCGGGCCCTACACACAGAGAGCAAGCTCGCTAGGCCGGCCTGGGCGCTTGTAGCTGCCGGTGAAGTTGCGAACGAACGCCTGCTCGAAATTGATCCAAGCATTGATGCTGTTATCAGGGAGACTGTTTAGCCACGTTCTGGCTGAGTCGAGGAGCATGAGAGGGGCGTAGCGCACTGCTACCCGGGGGTTGCCGTTGGCAATGCCCACGGCGGTGGTATAATCCACCAGCCAGTCCTCTGGCTTGACCGAGCCGTTGTACTTTGGTGTATCTCTTGGGAGCGAAAATCCCTTTGGAAACGATTCGTCCCGGATGCACGGTCCGAAACATCTTGGTCCGGCTAGACTTTCTTCCTCCAGTGCGCGTGATTGGACTAGCAGGTCGATTCATGCACGCGCATCTTGTTGTTCGTCCGGCTCGAGCGGTCCGAGCCGGCCAGATAGGCGGGACTTAGGGAGCGCTTGGCCTTTTCCGGCTTCATCGGCCGGCTCGCGGTTTTTGCTGGTAACAGCTACCGCGTCATGGGCGTTGTGCCCATGGCCTGCATATCCACCGCGTGGGCGGTTTCTCTGTCTTGATCCATTTGGGGAAGACGCCTTGCTGCCGCCCGCAGGCGGGTCTGCCATCCGGCGAGCCGGTTGGGTTCTGCTATTGCCATCCATGCTGAGTCCTGCCTCGGCCTGCTTCTTGTTCGCCATGACCACGAGGAGCTAGACATGCGGTTGCTGACAGAGCAGTTCCTCACCCTCCTGGTGGCTAAGTTCTGGACTGCTGCCTCCGCGACCCTCATGTTTTTGGCGGGGGTGCTGTAGACCGGCTGCACCACGTGTGTGCGTGGATCAGCGGCACAATCCATCTCCGAACCAAGGTTCCGGCCTTGTGTCTGAGCCAGGCGGCTGTTGCCGGGTAAGCACGAGAAGCCATGCACGATGTTGTACTCCCGCATGGTGGCATTCATCCACCGTTGGGCGGCTGCCACCTTGCCAACTTCATCCAGAAGGTTCTGGCGGGTGGTCTCCAGGGCTGCCGCAGCTGCATCTGGATTTTCCTCAATGGGGGTGATGGGGTTGTGGAGGTGCTCGATGGATGCGTTGATCAAGTCCGGGTTCGGGAGGCGTGAGTTAGTGGCATGGTCGTCCATTGTGCGCTCTAGAGGAGGGCGATGGTTCTCCACTAAGCCTGCCATCATGACCTCGACGCTGCCGCTGGCGATGCGCAAGGTGGAGAAGCCAGGGGTGCGCCGAAGATGGTGATGACCTCACGAGGGAAGGCCTCAGGGACGGTGACGACGTAGACGCGGTGCTCGCCGAAGCGCATGATGGAGCCCCCGCTTGGGAAAGTCCGCCCAGCGAAGCAGGACGTGTTGTCGAGGACGCAGCCGTAGGAGCCGAAAGTGAGGACGAGGCTAGAGGCTACTCGCTTACCAGCGACGAGTGGAAGTCCCATGCGAAAGATGATCCCAGACGAAGCGTTGTGCCCCACGGTGGGCGCCAACTGTCGTGGTGTGGAACACGGCAGTGCCATCGAGGATGGCTTGAATGGGACAATCAGGTTGCTATCGATGGCTACTCGCAACGGGTTGGGCACAGATACTGCAAACACAGCGATGTACCCAGGTTTGGAGCCCTCTTGGTGAGGTAAAACTCCTACTCTTGCAAGAATCTACTATCAAAGGGGGCAAACGCCCAATACAAGTGCTCCTTGAGCTATTTCCTTAGCTACTTCTTGCTTGGAATTCTCTAAGTCCTTCTTCTGGTGTCTATTTTTCCTCCTCCTCCTCAGCTTACCTAGAACCCTAGCGCTGCCCCCTTTATATACAAGTCGAGGAGGTAGATTTACAAGATGGGTTCTACGGTTTACTGTTTGGATTTGGGCCTTACAAAGTGGGCCAGCTGGATAGGGCCAAACGGTAGGCCCGGGTCCAGTCAAGCCTCCAGTACAGGGGAGGACCATGCTTTAGTGCTCAGTGCCCCTGTGCCGAAGGTAAAGCAAAGCCGACTGCCACCTTCATAGATCGGTTCTTCAGTTCAACGTGCAGCTCACAACTAGTCTTCTCCTTGATTGCATCGACGAGGTACACATCCATCGTTGCATCATTAGCCTGGACCTCCGTGGAATCCACACTGCTTTTCCGTTGAGATGGGCCGCTCGTACTCTCGAGTGCAGGATCTTGTTGTCGGAGTCCTCTAAGTTCATTAAGCTGCTCCTAATGCTGCTACAACATGGCTTCAACCCTCGCCAACCGGTATGCGTCCTCCACCTGCCACCGCTTTGTTTTGCTCGATCGGCTTCTATAAGTGTCAATGTCATCTTGAAATCCAATATCCCATGGATAAGAAACTCCAAAGCCTCGTGTTCGTCCGGCTTTTTTAGGATTCCCTAGGGCCTTTGTTAGCTCATCGTTCTCTCTATCGGGAATTAACTTTCCCTCTTCAACCTCTTTCCTCACTTCAATAAGTGCATCTTTTGGTGCAACAATTTCTTTGTTTGCAACAATCTCCCCTATTTCTGGGTCATACGATCCCACATGCCCAAGTATCCAATTTCAAGACCTCAAGGGCCAACCAGTGTAACTAGAGTGATCCCTTTAGTTATCAGGTCGGCGTCAGTTTTATCCCACTTGGGCACGGCACTCCTGTAGCCACCTGTGCCCATATGATGGTGATATTTCTTTTTGGAAGCATTTAGCTTATTCTTTTCTGACCTTACCTTAGCTGGTTCCGATTGCTTGTATTCCAGAAATGCTGCCCAGTTATCTCGCTGCTTCTCTAGTGGGCCAGTGAATTTAGGAGCTTTTTTCTCCTTTATATAGTTTTGGTATAATCTTTTCTTCCAGTCCTTGAATTGTGTGCCCATCTTTTGAAGAGCCCACTCCTTGACTTTCAACCTAATTTTTTGTGTGAGCTCGTCTGTCAACAATACTGGTAGGGTGAAATGTGTCATCAGAGAATTCCAAAGACAATCTTTGGCTCTGTCATCGATAAAACTAGCTCCAGCTTGATCCTTTTTCTTTCCTGGCTTATTCCAATTCTGAATGGTGATCGGGATGGTATCCCTAACAATCACTCCCCACTAATTTACAAAGGCATTGGCACTCTCTATGGGCTCCAACGGTTGACCCTAATTAGAGACAAGGTCAATTGTGAAACGGACATCAGCGGCCAACTTTTTGGCCGGGCCTCGTTTAGCTGCAGAAGTGGAGCCTGATGCGGAGTTCTAATAGAAGAAACATTCGTCAGCATATATATATACAAAGCAATTTGGTGTGGAACACGACAGTGCCATCGAGGATGGCTTGAAGGGGACAATCAGGTTGCTATCGGTGGCTACTCGCAACGGGTTGGGCACAGATACTGCAAACACGGCGATGTACCCAGGTTTGGAGCCCTCGTGGCGAGGTAAAACTCCTACTCCTGCAAGGATCTACTATCAAAGGGGGCAAACGCCCAATACAAGTGCTCCTTGAGCTATTTCCTTAGCTACTTCTTGCTTGGAATTCTCTAAGTCCTTCTTCTGGTGTCTATTTTCCTCCTTCTCCTCGGCTTACCTAGAACCCTAGCGCTACCCCCCTTTATATACACGTCGAGGAGGTAGATTTACAAGATGGGTTCTACGGTTTACTGTTTGGTTTTGGGCCTTACAAAGTGGGCCGGCTGGACAGGGCCAAACGGTAGGCCCGGGTCCAGTCAAGCCTCCAATACAAGGGAGGACCATGCTTTTGTGCTCAGCACCCCTGTGCTGAAGGTAAAGCAAAGCCGACTGCCACCTTCATAGATAGGTTCTTCAGTTCAACATGCAGCCCACAACTAGTCTTCTCCTTGATTGCATCGATGGGGTACACATCCATCGTTGCATCATTAGCCTGAACCTCCATGGAATCCATGCTGCTTTTCCATTGAGATGGGTCGCTCGTACTCTCGAGTGCAGGATCTTGTTGTCGGAGTCCTCTAAGTTCATTAAGCTGCTCCTAATGCTGCTACAACATGGCTTCAACCCTCGCCAACCGATATGCCTCCTCCACTTGCCGCCGCTTTGTTTTTCTCGATCGGCTTTTGTAAGTGTCAATGTCATCTCGAAATCCAATAGCCCATGGATAAGAAACTCCAAAGCCTCGTGTTCGTCCGGCTTTTTCAGGATTCCCTAGGGCCTTTGTTAGCTCATTGTTCTCTCTATCGGGAATGAACTTTCCCTCTTCAACCTCTTTCCTCACTTCAATAAGTGCATCTTTTGGTGCAACAATTTCTTTGTTTGCAACAATCTCCCCTGTTTCTGGGTCATACGATCCCCCATGCCCAAGTATCCAATTTCAAGACCTCAAAGTCCAACCAGTGTAACTGGAGTGATCCCTTTAGTTGTCAGGTCGGCCTCAGTTTTATCCCACTTGGGCACGGCACTCCTGTAGCCACATGTGCCCATATGATGGTGATATTTCTTTTTGGAAGCATTTAGCTTATTCTTTTCTGACCTTACCTTACCTGGTTCCGATTGCTTGTATTCCAGAAATGCTTCCCAATTATCTCGCTGCTTCTCTAGTGGGCCAGTGAATTTAGGAGCTTTTTTCTCCTTTAGATAGTTTTGGTATAATCTTTTCTTCCAGTCCTTGAATTGTGTGCCCATCTTTTGAAGAGCCCACTCCTTGACTTTCAACCTAATTTTTTGTGTGAGCTCATCTGTCAACAATACTGGTAGGGTGAAATGTGTCATCAGAGAATTCCAAAGACAATCTTTGGCTCTGTCATCGACAAAACTAGCTCCAGCTTGATCCTTTTTCTTTCCTGGCTTATTCCAATTCTGAATGGTGATCGGGATGGTATCCCTAACAATCACTCCCCACTGATTTACAAAGGCAATGGCGCTCTCTACAGGCTCCAACGGTTGACCCCGCTCGGAGACAAGGTCAATTGTGAAACGGACATCAACGGCCAACTTTTTAGCTGGGCCTCGTTTAGTTGCAGAAGTGGAGCCTGATGCGGAGGTCTAATAGAAGAAACATTCGTCAGCATATATATATACGAAGCAATTTGGTGTGGAACATGGAAGTGCCATCGAGGATGGCTTGAAGGGGACAATAAGGTTGCTATCGTGGCTACTCGCAACGGGTTGGGCACAAATACTGCAAACACAGCGATGTACCCAGGTTCGGAGCCCTCTTGGCGAGGTAAAACTCCTACTCCAGCAAGGATCTACTATCAAAGGGGGCAAATGCCCAATACAAGTGCTCCTTGAGCTGTTTCCATATCTACTTCTTGCTTGGAATTCTCTAAGTCCTTCTTCTGGTGTCTATTTTTCCTCCTCAGCTTACCTAGAACCCCAGTGCTACTCCCTTTATATACAAGTCGAGGAGGTAGCTTTACAAGATGGGTTCTAGGGTTTAATGTTTGGATTTGGGCCTTACAAAGTGGGCCAGTTGGACAGGGCCAAACGGTAGGCCCGGGTCCAGTCAAGCCTCCAGTACATGGGAGGACCATGCTTTAGTGCTCATCGCCCCTGCTTTACTCATCATCCGGGTCTTTATCCGTCAGCCGTTTCTTTATGCGTAAGCCGGGGCTTTCCTCGTCAGCCCTTGCTTTGCTCATTAGCCTCTAGCTTGGGCGTAGTTGTCCAGTAGCGCTGATCAGGCCAGCCAGCCTGTCTGGTCAAAGGTGCCCTCACCAAGGAGCATCATCCCAACCGTACAATGTTGATCGGATCCGAGGCGGCCGGCTAGGAGCGGCCTCCCAGCCGGTTCTTTTGGCTACCCGGCTAGACGGGCCAGCCGGGGAAACTTTAATGCGGACCGGGTGGGGATTCCACCCGTCCGTGGTTCCTTTATATGGGTCCAGACGGCCCGTGCTCCCTCGAGCTGGCCAGTTGGTCCTGTCTTGACCAGATGATTCAACAATAACATAAGATAGAGTACATCTCACTCATATCAAACTAGACATCGACTACCGGGTCCTGAGCCACGAGAGGTGTACACCCAGAGATAAGGAACCATCACAGGAGAATAGCTCGGGTGAGGTCTGTGAAGAACCTGCCACAAATTGGAGAACCTGATCTCCAAAATAGTCATATACGGGCGTACGTGCTTGTCCTCCTCCCTGACATGACGGTGTACCACCTCCTCAGGGGTTGGGTCCCTCTACACCGCTCCTAGACCACGCGACCTCCACCAAAGAAGCTCCGGGTCGATGATGATACCCGGATTCCTCACCAAGCTACGAGTCCCGGCAGGTAGCACCTCCCAGTGCCAGCCTGGCGGAGCCTGGGCTTGGATATCCCCGGACTCGGCGGAGTCCAGTACTCCGTCGTTGTCGCCGAGTGGACGACGAGGACGCGACATAACTAAATAATAACATAAAAAATCATGTAACATAAAAACAAAAATAAACCCCATTAACTTATACCCCGACCCTAAACTAAATCCCTAAAAAACTCACTAAACTAAAACCGATCCCGGGTTGCAATATGTTGACTTTGGCCTAATCGCTAACTAAACTAAACCTAAACACTAAACTAAATCCTAAACACTAACTTAAACTAAACTAAACCTGAACACTAAACTAAATCCCCTAAACACTAAACTAAACTAAACCTAAACCTAAACACTAAACTAAATCCCATAAACCTAGCTTAAACTAAACTAAACACTAATATGAAGTAAACTAAAACTAAACCTAAACCTAATCCCTAAACTAAACTAAACTAAACACTAAACAAAACCTAATTAAACACTAAACAAAAATTAAAGACTAACAAAACAAAGGGGATCAAATCGGAGCTCACCTCGGAGGGGTGGCACGGGGCGGCATGAAGGCGCGGGGCGGGGCAGCACAGAGACGATGCGGCGAGACGGCGCGGGGCGGCATGGCTCGACACGGCATGGGGCGGCGCGGTAGGGCGGGGTGGTGCAGCGATGGACGATGCGACGTACGGCGGACGGCGCGGGATCCTCCACGGGCGGCGGCGGTTCAGCGCGAAGAAGAAGAGGAAGTGGGGGTTCTCCGGGTCATGCCTAGACCCGGGGTGGACGGGAGGTATTTATACCCCCCCCCCACTTTAGCCCCGGTTTGTAATACAAACAGGGCATTTTTGGCCGCTGCTTTTCACGCGCGGGTTGTACCCCTTTAGCCCCGGTTTGTAACACAAACTGGGGCTAAAGGTGCCCTTTAGTCCCGGCTTGTATTACAAACCGGGGCTAAAGGACTTTTTGCACCAAAATGAAAGTGGTGTATAATTTTGGCACCACATTCTGAGAGCCGTCAAGCCATGCTTTCCCGCCATTTTCCCCCGCTTCCCGCCATTTCCCCTGCCATTTCCCTCTATATCTAGGCCGGTCGCCATTGCCTTCTACACATCCACACCTTCCTCTCTCACAACAATGGACACCGCCTACTGGGCCTTTCTGACCTTCGAGGAGACCGAGGCGCTGTGTGCCTCTAGATACCCATGCCCTCTAGGGTACTGGTTACCCGTCGGCTGGATGCTTAGCACTGGAGGGGTTCTTGTCCCTCCTGTGCCCCAAGGTTCCGCCCGCCAGGTGGCCATCACGAACCACTTCTACCTCGAGCTCACGCCGGAGCAGCAGATGGATCCCCATTGGGATATCGACAACCTTGGCACCTGGAATGCCTTCTTTGCAAACCGGTAGGAAAGGGAGCTTGCTAGGTACGAGGGTGACGACCCACCCCCAGTGAACCACAACGAAGCCGGTCGCCGCCTGTGGTGGGAGAACCAGACTATCGCTAGCGTGATGCGCTACATCACCATGGGAGATCATCCTCGCCTGAGGCACCCGCACTTTCACGAGCCGCAGAGCCACAAGAATGGTGGCGGTGGTGAAGGCCGAGGGCATAATGGCGTCATCATCCGGGAGCCTCGCCCGCCCCCCTCGCGTCGTGAATCCGAGCCCGGAGTGGCAGGTGCCCCCTCTCCCATTCCCTCGTGCACAAGCCAGGGAAGGGCTGAGGATCTAGCCATGTGCTACCTTGTTTATGCTCATCCCACACGCGTTCGTCAAATTCCTCCTGTTTATGCTCATCCCACACACGTACACCTTGTCCGTGTAACAACTGTAGGAGTTCTTCAACTAATGGCCTTGGGTACACATCAATGTCGTTGCCGGGTTGCTTTAGGCCTTGGATGAGCACTGGCATCATAATGAACTTCCGCTTCATGCACAACCAAAGAGGAAGATTATAGATACATAGAGTCACAGGCCAGGCGCTATGATTGCAGATCTGCTCCTCAAAAGGATTCATTCGATCTTTACTTAGACCAAACCATAAGTTCCTCGCATCACTTGCAAAGTCCGGGAACCCTCTCTCAATTTTTCTCCACTACGACCCATCAACGGGGTATCTCAACATCTCGTCTTTCTTATGGTCTTCCATGTGCCATCACAACAACTTGGCATGTTCTTTGTTTCTGAACAGATGTTTCAACCATGATATTATAGTAGGATACCACATCACCTTGGCAGCAATCCTCTTCCTGGGGCTCTCACCCTCAACATCACCAGGGTCATCTCGTGTGATCTTATACCGCAATGAAGTGCATATGGGGCATGCATCCAAATTCTCGTACTCCTCACTGCGATAGAGGATGCAGTCATTAATGCATGCATGTATCTTCTGCACCTCTAATCCTAGAGGGTAGACAACCTTCTTTGCTTCGTATGTACTGGAGGGCCATTCGTTATCCTTTAGAAGTAGCTTCTTCATTATTTTCAGCAACTTTTAAAATCCCTTGTCAGTCACACCGGTCTCTTCCTTCCATTGTAGCAATTCAAGTGAGCTACCCAGCTTTTTGTGGCCATCTTCGCAATTTGGGAAAAATAATTTGTTGTGGTCCTCTAACATCTGCCCGAACTTCAACCTCTCCCTTTCACTTTCACATTCTCCCTTTGCATCAGCAATGGCCTGACCAAGATCATCATCGGGCTCATATGATGCCCGTTCTTCAGCTTCTTCATCATTTTCTTCCATTGTAGTACCATCATATTCAGCGAACATAGATCGGTAGCTGTCATCATCGTTCTCTTCATCATCGCCGTCTTCCATCATAACCCTCCTTTCTCCATGATTGGTCCAACAATTATAGCCTATCATGAAACTAGACTGAAACAGGTGTCCATGAAGGACTCTTGAGGAAAAGTATTCCTTATGATTCCGACAGACACCACATGGACAAGACATAAAACCATTCCACTTGTTTTCCTGGCCACAAGGATAAAACAATGCACGCCTTTAATGAACTCGCTAGAGAGTCGATCAGCATACATCCATTGTCGGCTCATCTGCACTGTATAATTAAGTACATCAAATGGAATCATGATTCTAAAATTAGTACTGGTCTAAATGTTGGGTTCGCAACATAGAAAACAAAAAAATTCCTACGGTGTGAACTACACGCCAAGATCTATCTACTAGGTACAAAGCAACGGGTGGACATACATCCAATGAGAACTTACTCTCATAGACAGCGAGCTTTGTTAACGAGTAGGAACTCGTGGTTGATGTAGTCGTACACTTGCCGATCTCAAGATCGTGAGAAAGTCCGAGCGCCGCAACTCAGCAACGCATCCGCACTCGCACACACGTTCAAGCCACCGGACAACCTCCACCTCCTCGCTCCAGTGATCTAGCGGAAGCAGCAAGTCCTTCCAGACGAAATGCCACCGGGAACATGTATCTCGCTAATCCGAGACCATGGGGGAATAATTCTAGAGGGGGAGAGAGATCCTTCACAAGGAGGTGTGAGGATGAAGGAGGGAATGGGTGGCCTTTTATAGGAGGAGGGGGTGCCCCCTCTCTCCATGGCCGGCGCATGGGGGGGTGACCCCTCACCTCCCCCATTCATGTGGTGGTAACCCCTCCACATTAAAATGCCTCTTCACATTCCCTTTTAAAGTCTCCACTTTAAATGCATTAAATTTCTCCAAATTTAATGCTCTCACATTTAATAAAACTCTTTTTATTAAATTTATTCAGAATTTTTTTAATTACTTTAATTAACAAACATTCACATATAGCCCCTTGCAATATTTCAATATCACATGCAGAACCACCTTCTGCAATTTCACCCGAAACAATTTCCGGTTTCTATTGAAATAATTCCTGCGCTTTGCAATTCTTTCGTCTGAAACATATGTGCTCCAAAATGGTGTCTGGTAACTCTTAAGTGTGCCACCCTACGGTTAGCGAATAATGCAGACATGATCGAGACCCTTCTCCGATCAATAATCAGCAGCGGGACCTGGAGATCCGTACTGACTCCTACACATTCAACGATGACTCCTGTGATCGTGAGAACCTTTAACGCTTGTAACTAAATCCCTTTGTCTCTCGATATATTACATGTCCGAGATTCGATCATCGGTATCTCCATACCTAGTTTGATCTCGTTACCGACATGCACTCTTTTCTCGTTCCCGTGATATAACATTCTAGTGATCACATCACTTGCTTGCAAGCTATCCTAATGTGATATCACCGAGAGGGCCCAGAGTATATCTATCCGTCATCTGGATTGACAAATTCCACTCTTGATCCATGAGCCTCAACATAACACCTTCATAGTACTGAACCCATCTTTATAGTCACCCTGTTACGGTGTGACGTTTGATGTTATCAAGATACTCTTCCGGTGTTAGCAATTAACATGATCTCATGGTCTAAGGATAAAGATTACTTCGTATGATGTTACAGAAATATAAACATAATGACTTGATCGTAATGCTATACTTCGGATGAATGTTCATCACATCATTCCACCAATGGTGTGACCTTGTTATTAACAACATCCAATGTCCATGATCAGGAAACCTTGATCATCCTGTTAATCAACAAGCTAGTCTATAAGAGAGGCATGACTAGGAACCCTTTTTGTTTATTAAACACACATGTATTGATGTTTCCGAATCAATACATTTCTAGCATGTAAAATAAACATCTATCATGTATAAGGAATATATAATAGCAACTTTATTATTGCCTCTCAGGGCATATTTCCTTCACTAAAACACAAAATTAAAGCACACAACAGGGAATAAAGGTATGATGAACCTTTAGTCCTGGTTGGAGGCACCAACCGGGACTAAACGTGGATGTGGAGACAACACTACATCATGAGCGAGTGTCGACACTATGTCGTGTATGGGCAGCACTAAGCCAATGAGTGTCGACACTATTTGGGTGGGTGGCGGCACTATAACAGGGGCGAGTGTCAACATTATGTCTTGAGTGTCGACACTATGTTGTACCGCTTAATCTATAAATAGGTATGCATTTTTGTGAATAACTACAAGATGGTGTGCGAGAGAAGGGACACCACTATGGCGGAGCTTCTCGAAGATGTCTTAGGATCCCGTCCTCAGACATCTTCGAGGAGCTCGCCATAGAGGCACTCCCTAATATGTGAAATTTGTTAGCTACCCGGCGTATTAATCTATAGCTAGAGAAGTTATTAACTCCAAGATGGTGCGAGAGGGACACCACTACAGCGGAGCTTCTCGAAGATGTCTTAGGATCCTGTCCTCAGACATCTTCAAGTAGCTCGCCATAGAGGAGCTTCTCGAAGATGTATTGTGATGTCCTCTTATCGAACTTTTGTGAATTAACCCTATTTTTTTTACAATTTTTTAGTTTGCTGAAGGCAGCTAGAAGACGAAGAAGAGCATTTTGCCCAGATAGCTAGGATGATGAACTCATGCATGTATCTTTGTGTGCTTTTGTTAATGAAATGAATTTCGAGACTATGTGCCAAAACAAGATATAGATACAATCCCACATATTGAAAATGATATTCACCTTGGAGTTCATTACATTAATACAAGATAGATTGAATCCAAACATCAATCTCATGTTATTATTACAAAAATTACTGCCAAACTAAATCCACAAATCCATCTACTTGTATAACATGAAATGAGCTAATATAACAATGAGAGTTGAAAGGGTGAAGTTGCTCACCTTTTAGAACCTTTGGATAGATGGGGCTTCGCAAAATCTTGAGAAAAAGTTGGGCATGAACTCAAGCTTGAAGGAAGAAAGAGAGAGGAGCCACCAGCTTGAAATGGTGGCTCGGGCAGGGGAAGACGATATAGCCGGGCTATTAGTCCCGGTTTGTGTCGAGAACCGGGACTAAAGGGTCCATCTTTAGTCCTGGTTTGTGTACCAAACCGGGACTAAATGGTCTTGTGTCGTCCCCAGCCTGCCTGAAACCCTTTAGTCCTGGTTTGTTACACGAACCGGGACTAAAGGGTCCATTCGAACCGGGACTAATGTTTGCCGCCCCCTGCGACCAGTTATAGCCGTTGGGACCGGGGAATTAGTCCCGGTTTGTAGCAAAACCGGGACTAATTCCCCTGGACCAAAGGTCCATTTTCTACTAGTGTTTCTTATGTTTGGATGTCGGTTTGTGGGCGTTGTCCTAGTGTTGTTGGTGTTTGGGTGAGCTTGGCCCTTGTTGTTGTAGGTTTTATTCCGGTTTTCTGCTAAAAACTGGTCACTTTCTACTTAATTGATGGATGAGGCAAAGCTTTTGACTCTGTTTCAAAAACTACTGATTCGTGATTTTTTTAGCTAAATTTGGCAAATCTTACCTCTGCACTTCTCACACTTTGTTTACACTAAGGGAATTCAACTTGTCATTCTTCTTGGGTGTAACAATTAACAATGTGGTTTATTTGTCCGTTGTTATTCTAACAGAAAGGGTGAGTTTTATTGCGAGGGTCCCAAAAGACACACATATCCCCTCTCTAGTCGATACTTGTCGGTCTTTCAGGCACATCATCTAGGACCGAGCCCTTAACCTCATCGGTGATGTTGTGAGGGTGAAGTGTGAGATCGCCTTCCTTTGACCTCCACCCCACCATCATACCATTACCGTGTCCATTCTTAAGAATTCCATCTCCATCGTTGTTGAGGATTGAAGGACTGGTCATGTGGATACCGGAGGATGGATCATACCTTTGATCCTCTCACGAGAAGGAGTTGGGAGGGATACGCATGGATACGTCATTCGCTAGGATCAAAGTGTTCAACAAATTTTCACCTGTTACAACGTCGATGAGATTACATCTAGATCAAATCTTTTATTTCCATCTCCATAAATAGATCTTGACTATATGTGTAGGTTGGAAATTTTCCCTACTGTGACCCAAGAATCATTGATTTGGAAATTCAGGATGAAATGGTTCCTAATGAAATTTCTAAATAATAATTTTAATAAGACAGATTTTCCTTGGGTAAAGTTTGTATGGGAAACATACTATGAGCATGCTCTGCCCCTAGCTAGTTCCTCGGACTCCTCCTCTTGGTGGAGAGATTACTTAAAGCTTTTGCCAAAATAAAAATCTTTGGCCACCTACCATTTGCATAGTGGTACATAAAAAATCTTTGGAAGGATACTTGGCAAGGTCAGGTTGTGTAATTGAAGGCGTTCCACGGTAGAAAACAAAAAATCCCAATGATGGAACAACATAGCCAAGATCTATCTGTGCATATGTAAGGTAACGAGAGATATTCGGTGTTCATACCCTTGAACACCAAAAGCAGTTAACATTTCACAAGAAACATGGATTATGTAGTTGTACGATGTATCCGACCTCAAGGTCACGTAGATGTCCAAACTCCAAGCGACTAGCACCACAATTGGTGGTGCCTCGTGGCTTTTCACGTATCCGGTGTAGAGACGTCTCGCGGGTTCTGGTCTAGCAAAGCAGCGGAAGAATATTGATTTGTACTGACAGTCTAGCAGCACGACAGCGTGTGTATGGTGGAGAAACCCCTATCCTCGTATGCATGTTCCTTCATGGGAACCACACATGAGGGAGAGGGAGAGATAATAGGCAAAAGCCAATGGGATGAAGTGGGATTGAGGAGAGGGGCTCCCCTTTTTATATAGGTGGAGGAGGGGTGCCACCACATGCGAGGAGGTGGGGTGGGACTATTCCCACCACCGACCAGCCCCCACATGGGCCCCATGAGGGGTGTGGCCCAATTGTGGCCACCGGCCTCAATTGGCCCTCCTTGGGGCGCACAGCCCACTATTGGAACTCTCTAGAGGCCCATTTAGGTGGGCTGCCCCATTAAATCAATTAAAAAATATATTTTTAAAATTAATTCATTTAATTATTATTAAATACATATTATTTGATACCTATCATTCCGAAACACCTTTCGGGCCTCTCTGATCATCATTGGATATCTCCGGAACCTTCCGGTATCACCTCGGAACAATTTCGGAGTTTCTCTTCTTTCTCCTACAATCTCATATCAATCCCTAAGCGTCATCTACCCTCAAGCGTGACACACTACGGTTCGGTAATACACAAACATGATCGAGACACTCTCTGATCAATGACCAACAGCTATGTCTAAAAACTCATGATGCCCCGCATGCATTCCACGAATAACTTGATCGCTTGAACCTTGAATGTCGAGTCTCATTCCCTTTGCTCTACGATACCTGGTTTGTCCAAGATCTGATATCCGGTCTTGATATACCTAGTTTGATCATGTTATCGACAAACACATTTACTCGTTCCACGAAATTACATCCCCGCGACCTTGGAACTGTTTGCAAACTTGTAGATGTAATATCACTGAGTGGGCTCAGGGTATCTATCCATCACTTGGATGTGCAAATCATGATATTGATACATGCGCCTATACATATTCCTCTGGAATACCCAACATACACCTTTATGATCACCTTGTTATGGCATGATGGTTGATGCAGTCTAAGCAGCCACGGGCATAGTGATTAAACTTTGATATCACAGTCAAAGGATTGAGTCGCTATGTTTTTATAGATATTGAATGCTAAACTTTGTGACCAGATCACATTTTAGGGTTGGGTGTGTGTCCATCACATCATTCATCCAATGAAGTGACCCTGTTGTCAATTGGCATAAATGCTCCATGATCGGGAAACCTCAATCATTGATTGTCCAACGAGCTAGTCTTCTAGAGGATACTAGGGACTTGGTTTGTTTATATATCACACATGTACCAATGTTTCCAATTGATACATTTATAGAATGGGATAAAACTATTACAAAATAATGAGATATGACAATAAAAACCTCTATATTATTTGTGTCTAGGGCATATCTCCTTTAGTAGTCCCTCTATCCCCATTTGGAATCATTTTCCATATCCTTATACATGACCTATAACTTGGATATAGAGAAAGAATATTTACTAGATATATTTCATCTTCCCCTATTAGAGGTTACTGAGGAGTTCATAAGTTTTTCTGAATTACTCGCATCCAACCTTGTTGAGAATGACAGTGGTTCAAGGACTTACCCATAGGTAATGATTTTCAGTATCAAAGTCATATGCATTTATCATGAATATTCAACATCCGAGTTCAGTGCCAAAAATGCATATGATTTTTAGTATCAAAGGCATATGCATTTAGTTGGCTATGAAAGTCATGCTGCCAAAAATGTTCGAGATATGCCCTAGAGGGAAATAATAAAGATGTTTTTATTGCTATATCTCAAAAATGTTCATAACAAGTTTTATGTCATGCTATACTGTATTTAGCAGAAACATTATTACACATGTGGTATGTAAACAAACCAAGTCCCTAGTAACCTCTAGGCAAATAGCTCAATGGTTAATTGATAATCGAGGTTTCCTGATCATGGACATTTATGTCAATTGACAATGCAGTCACATTATTAAGTGAATGATGTGATGGACACACACCCAATTTAATTATTTCAATGAGATCTAGTCACAATGTTCAATGATGCGATAACTAGGAAAATGTAGTAACACAATCCTTTGACTGTGAGATCACATCTAATCACTATCACTGGAGGCTGCCTTGATTGTATCAACCATCACACCGTAACATGGTGATCATAAAGGTGTATCTCAGTTATTCCAAAGGGATAGGTTGAGGCATATGCATCAAGATCGGGATTTTCCCATCCGCGTGATGGATAGATACTCTAGGCCCACTCGGTGAGATTATATCTATGAAGCTTACAAGCATGTGACTAGGCCACGGGAATGTTATATCACAAGAACGATTAAATGTGTTTGTCAGTAACAAGATTGAACTACGTTTAGGGATACCTAAGATCAGATCTTGGACAAACCAGGTATCATGTAGCAAAGGGAATGATACTCGACATTTAAGGTTCAAGCGATCAACTTAATTCGTGGAATGCTTGGGGGCATCATGGGTTTCTAGATTCCGTTGTTAGTCATTTATTTGAGAAGTGTCTCGATCATGTTTGCACATTCCTAAACTGTAGGGTGGCATGCTTAAGGTTATACAACACTTAGGGTTTAATTTGGGGCCGTTGGATAAAAGAGAGACAACTCCGGAATTATTCTAGAGAGAGATCAGAAAGGTTCCAAAGTCAATCAAATGTTTGGAGACAAAATAATTTTTTAGAATTTAATTAAATGAAATAAATATTAAAATATTAATTAAATAT
Source organism: Avena sativa (assembly GCA_916181665.1). Classification (NCBI taxonomy): domain Eukaryota; kingdom Viridiplantae; phylum Streptophyta; class Magnoliopsida; order Poales; family Poaceae; genus Avena; species Avena sativa. The sequence continues at coordinate 421,078,244 of OV702287.1, read as the reverse complement.
ATGGCCTACCCCTAATGGGTCACCATGTGGCGTCCCACTAGGGGGCGCCCACACCCCCTAGGCGGCCGGTGGCCCAAGAGGGGGAGGCGTGTGACATGGAGAGGGGCGATGGATGCCCTAGGGTGGGTCCCCACCCCAGGTGGTGGCTACCCAAGGTGGAGCCTCCCCCTCCCCCTTTGTCCTATATAAGGACGGGAGCCCCCTCTCCTCATTCATCCCATTGGAATTTGCCTCTCTCCCTCTCTCTCTCCCTCAAGTGTAGTTTCGTAATATTGGAACGAGCATACGGGGTTTGAATTCTCCATCAAGCACACGTCGTCGTTCTGCTCGTTCATTGGTCTAGATCAATCTTCTTCTGTTACTTTGCTGGACTGGTACCCAGGGGACATCATCTACATCAGACGCGTGTAGAACTACGGAGGTGTTCTCAATTGTGGCACTCGTCGCTTGTTCGTCTGCATGACCTTGAGGTTGGCATTATTGTATGACTACATCGTCAACATTCATTAGAACGTCAACACTTTTTGGTCTTCAAGGGTATGAACAGCGAATCCCTCCATTACCTTACATCTTCATATAATAGATCTTGGATATATCATTCTCGTTGTTAGGAAAGTTTTTTATTTTTTCTATGGAACCCTAAAGTGGTATCAGAGATGATCGATTCATAGATGTGTTGGTATGATTAGAACACATAGTAATATGTGGGCATTGATTTTCTAGTTCTTACCCTCCCACGCATACTTGTTCATATCGTGGTATTGTTCAATGAAGTGATCTGGACTGACCTAATCTTACATGAGACTGGATCCACGTCTAATATATGGCTTGTACCATATATGTGGTTGTCAGGTGTCTATCTCTTGCATTGGTTGATATGACATTTACAAAGGACGGTCCTGAAGAAGGGATTTAAAGTGATAACTAGTCAATCAATGTTGTGGTTAAAAGTTCGTAGGTAACAAATGGTTCTCTTGTGAAAGCCCTAACAGCAACGTAAAATTTGGAAAAGATAAAGTAGAGACGTCTAAATTTATTTTGCATGGGCTTTTGGTATTGAAATGGTCATGGTAAGTATTTATGAAATGTTCCGCCAATGGCATGGAGGAGCCGTGAACCTAGTGTCATGCTGGAGTGCTCGATGGAGATCAAGGCATAAGGACCATATCATGTCACATATTTATTTACATTTGATGTTATATTATTTATGCATCTTATTTAGCTTGTATTAGACTTACGACGGTAGCATTACAAGATGATACCTCAATTCAAATCCAATAAACATGTTCTCCCTTAGTGTGCACCACTAAGAAAGTTCTCTGTTAGGAATCACGTCATTACGATCGGGTGTTAGACATATCAGTGATCGCATACGGTGGGTGTAATCCATGTTGCACAGCAAAATAGTAAGGTTAACATTAGCGAGCCTAGCATGTAAAGACATGGCCGTAGGAGACAAGTGACTGAAATGTTTAGCATGAGTCACATAATTGATGTGATTGACATTTTGATGTCTACCTTTGAAACTATACCATTGGCCATGATGATCGGGGGTGTTGTAGTGAATTAGGATCATGTAATCACTAAACAACGATGAGGGATGTTTGTTTAAGTGGGAGTTCTTATAATTTAGTTTAATTAAACACGAACTCATATTATGAACGTAGTTTCTATATATTTTGAAATACCATTGTAGATGTCTCACCCCACCTTCAACCTAGGCCCATTCCTTAAAAAAGAGAAACTTAAAATTGATGGGTCCAACTTCATGGCATGGTACCGCACCCAGAGGATTCTCCTAGTTCCCCAAAAGTTGTCCTATGTACTTGAGGCTACGCTGGGTAACAAGCTGTTGAAACTGCCTCCCGGGATGATAAGAATGTATATTCTATTGGGAAACACACATAGTTAGGCCAAAAACAATAACTTTTCTGCTCCGGCAAGATTTCTGGCAAGCCACCCCAATATCCGGCCAAAGTCAAAGGCAATATTGTACCCCTCGAAATGCAGGTGCGTAAGCTGAGGAAGATCGTCGCGGTGGTGCTAGACGTTCCCCTCGTCTCGTCCGACTCCGGCGAACTTCTTGATCCTAGGACCACCTCGTCGCCGGATCTGTGCTCCTCCTCACCTCCGACTACACCACCGCCTAACGTCGCCGACAAGCACCGCATGTGTGGTGCCTCTGCTGTCACACACACATACAAGGTGGAACAGCAGCAAGAGAGATGCTAGTCTCGGTCTTACTGCCGTAGGACAGGAAGGTGGTTGCCAAGTCTAGTAAAACCCTAGGAAGCAGCACTAGATTGTGATTTGTTCGCCGCCACCCACCTTCCTTTATATAGGCGAGTAGGTGAGGGCACACAACACATGTGTCCCTTGGTCCTAAACCCTAACCCTAGTAAAAGTGGGTCCAACCCATTGACACGTGTCCCTGTCGGAACAAGTCCAACTTACCGGCTTGTGATAGTCGAATCAACATTCGCCTAGTTCCACTCTCTTAAGTGTGTGATCTCGCAGGTTTACGGTAAGCCACACACAACTCAGTAATCATTCAGTTAGAGTCGTAGCTCAGTGACTTTCCGACAAGAGATGATAGTCGGTAGCAGCCTTTAGCAAGACTTGTCGACTCCCAGTTTCCGCAAGTGCCCTCAATGTGACAATCTGTCTGACTCCCTTTGCCTCACGATATTGGTGATAAAACGCAGGGGAGATTCCATCATCCCAGTGCCGATTTACTCTCTTCTTGTTCCAGTGATAATTTATTCCCTCCGGCTTCCCTAAGTCGGACTACCTCGATCAACACTTGATCGAGTAGCGCATGGCCATGCTTCTGAATCATATCACATGAGAGGGCCCAAAGAATATCTCTCCAAGATGGAGGGGTAAATCCCTTCTTGGATGATCCATGTCACGTAGCTTACTTCAAAGTCGTCCCAAGACCACCTCTATTGCTCCTAGTTATGGTGAGCTTTAGGTGGAGTCAAAGCCAACTTTTACACAACTCGGATCATGCCAACCCCTCAGGTCTAAGGATTCCATTGTGTTAGTCGGAGCGTATGACGGTGTGCTCACGTCCTACTAAACTTTTGGATCAGTCTAGATATCATACCTCTTCTGACTAGCCAATGCAAGGTGGATAGCATCTCCATGCTCATGACATGTGAAACATTATCATCTTCTGACATACAAATTAGTCTCGGCAGTGGGTTTACCTCCCAACCTCAAATGACTAAGGACAAACTGGTTAGAGCTTGATATGAGTATGTGGTTCCACACCTGCAACAATTGCAGTGACACATACAACTAGCTTGAAGTCGAATTCTGGGATACAAATACAAGGCAGAATGTGAGCCTCTAGGGCATCATTCCTAATAGTCTCCCACTTCCACTAGATTCAAACACTCCGGCATCTCTAGGCCTTAGGCATATCATACCCATCGCTCTTACGTGTGCCTCAAACTTAGATTGTGGAAGCGTCTTGGTCAACGGGTCTGCAACATTTGCATCTATGTGTACCTTGCATAGCTTAATTTCTCCGTGATCGACGAACTGTCAAATCAGGTGAAATTTCCTGAGTATGTGCTTATTCTTCTGGTGTGCCCATGGATCCTTAGCTTGTGCAATAGCACCAGTATTGTCACATTACACGTCTAACAGACTGGACAATCCCAGAACAACACTGAGTTCAATCAGAAAATTTCTGATCCAAACCCCTTCTTTGGCCGCCTTTGAGACAGCAATATACTCAGCTTCTGTAGTAGAATCGGCCACTGATTCTTTCTTGGAACTCTTCTAGTTCACTGCATCTCCATTTACTATGAACACATGGCCGCATTGCAAGTGTGAGTCATCCAGGTTGGCCTGAAAGCTAGCATCCATGTAACCCTTTACACTTAGCTCTTCCTCACCACCATAGACTAGGAACTCATCTTGAGTACGTCTCAAGTACTTGAAGATATTCTTTACTGCTGTCCAGTGGCCTTCGCCAGGATCCAACTGATATCTGCTTGTTACACTTAGAGCATAGGAAATATCTGGCCTAGTACATATCATTGCATACATGATCGATCCTACTGCCGAAGCATAAGGGAACCTCTCCATCTGACTTTGCTTATCAGCCGATGTTGGGCATTGAGTCCTACTAAGTCGGATTCCATGCACCATCAGCAAGAACCCCTTCTTAGCCGAATCCATATTGAACTTCTTAAATATCTTATCCAGATGTGTAATCTGACTCAAACCTACGAGTCTCCGAGATCTATCGCTATAGATCTTAATTCCTAGGATAAATGCCGCCTCACTCAAGTCCTTCATTTGGAAACACCTTTCCAAAGAATCCTTGGTTTCTTGCAACATTGGAACGTTTTTTCCGACTATCAATATGTCATATACATATAGTAGCATAAAAATAATTGAGCTTTCACTAAAGTTCCTGTATACACAAGAATCTTGTTCGCTTTTGATGAAGCCAAACGATTTAACCACTTCATCAAAACGAATGTTCCAACTTCGACTTGCTTGCTTCAATCTATAGATGGATTTCCAAAGCTTGCAAACTTTATTAGGACTAGTCAGATCGACAAAACCCATGGGTTGTATCATATACACGTCCTTAGTTAAATTTCTGTTAAGGAAATCCATTTTGACATCCATCTGTCATATCTCCCAATCGAAATATGCAGCTAGTGCCAACATGATCCTTACCGACTTAAGCATCGCTACTAGCGAGAAAGTATCGTCATAGTTAACTCCTTGAACTTGTCAAAACCCTTTTGCGACAAGTCATGCTTTATAGACATAAATGTTTCTGTCTTGTTCAGTTTTCTTCTTAAAGACCCATTTGCTCTTGATGGATCTTGCACCATCTGGCAAATCAACTAAGTTCCAACCTTGATTGTCATCCATGAACTTTAACTCGGATCTCATGGCTCCAAGCCATGACACAGAATCAGTACTTACCATCACATCCTGATAGGTATCGGCTCATCGCCATCAAGCATAAGTATGTCTCCATGTAGTCTTGCTGATCTTCGTGGCTTTGGTGCATTTTCCGGCTTAGGCACAACGTACAGATCAACCTCCAACGTTGTCAACTTGTCCTGAGTCGGTGAATCCTGAATTTCTTCAAGGTGCACCCTATTCCTACAATATTTTTGGCTTAGAAACTCTTTCTCCAGAAAGACCCTGTTTTGAGCGAAAAACACTTTTCCCTCTTCTCGGTTGTAGAAATAGTAACCCAAAGTTTCCTTAGGGTAGCCTACGAAAACTACCTTATCCAACTTGGGGTTGCGCTTGTCGAATTGTAACCTCTTGACAAAATCTTCACATCCCCAAATCTTAAGAAAAGAAGGGCCAGCTTCTTGCCCGTCCACATCTCATGCGGTGTCTTTTCTACCAATTTTGATGGTACTTTGTTTAGTGTTATCGCTGCTGTCTCTAGACAAAACCCCCAGAATGATAAAGGTAGATTCGTCTTACTCATCATTGACCTCACCATGTATAACAAGGTTCGGTTCTGCCTTTCTGACACACCATTCCTCTGAGGTGTTCCTGGCGAAGAGAGCTATGGAACTATTCCACAACTCTTGAGATGGTTATCAAACTCATGGATCAGATATTCGCCTCGACAATCTGATAGCAGAAACTTAATATTCTTGCCGAGTTGGTTTTGCACTTCACTCTGATACTCTTTGAACTTTTCGAAGGTCTCTGACTTGGATTTCATCAGGTAGACATAACCATACCTACTGAGATCATCCGTGAACATGACAAAATACGCATAACCGCCTCTGGTTGTTGTGCTCATTGGACCGCATACATCACTATGTATCAGCTCCAGCAAGTCGGACACCCTCTTGCAACTATTTACGAAAGGTGTCTTGGTCATATTTCCTAGCAAACAGGATTCACATGTTTTGAATGGCTCCAAGCTGGACGAATCCAGGAGTCCATTAGCATGGAGCTTCTACATGCGTTTCAAGCTAATATGACCAAGACGACAATGCCATAGATAAGTAGAACTAAGATCATTCGGCTTCAACCTTTTAGCTTTCAAGTTATAGACTGATTTACATTCAATATCAAGAACAAAAGGTCCGGATTGGACAGATGCATAGCCATGAAACACATTATTCAAATAAAAGGAACAACCATTATTCTTAATACTTGATTCATAACCCTGCTCAATTAAACATGAGGCGGAAATGATGTTTCGGCTTAGTACAGGAACATAATAACATTTATTTAGTTCTAGTACAAATCCTGAAGGTAACTAGAGTTGCATCATCCCTACTGCTAACGCAGCAACTCTTTCTTTGTTTTTGACTCTGATGTCAATCTCCCCTCTTGCCACGCTCCTATGCCTTACCAGTCCCTGCATCGAGTTGCACACATGAACAACCGATCCGGTATCCTATACCCAGGTACTGTTAGGAGTGTCGGTAAGATAAATGTAACATTCACAACAAGTGTACCTGAGTCAGAAGTCATACTTCCACTCCTGGCTTTATCTACCTTGTACTTGTCGCCGTTCCTCTTCCAGTGACCCTCCGCCTTACAGTAAAAGCATACTGTACCTGGAGGTTTTTCCGGCTTGCCAGTCACTAATAAGCTAGCGCTAGGACTTGGATCCAACGTGCCATCTCCCTTTGGCTTGGATTTCTTAGACCAAGATTTCTTCATGATCTTGGAAGCGTTCTGCACCATCAACACTTGACTGGTGCTGCCTCTCTTGATCTCGGCCTCTGCTGTCTTAAACATCCCTTGAAGTTCTGCCAGTTTCTTATCCATACCATGCATATGGTAGTTCAAATTGAACGGGCATAAGCACTAGGAAGAGAATTTAGGAGAATGTCAGTACCGAACTCTTCGCTCAAGGGAAAACCCAGATGATCCAAGGATTGCACATATCCGACCATCTTGATCATGTGCGGTCCTAGTGGATCTCTGTCTTTCAGCTTGCACCCGAGCAAGGCTCTAGAGACATTGATCCTCTCTGTCCTAGCATGTGTCTCAAACATGATCTTGCAGGCAACGATCATATCGTACGCCTCAACATTCTCGAATTGCTGCTACAATTCTAGATCCATGTGAGTGAGCATTAGGCAGCTGACTTCCGTTGACTCATCCTGAGCCCGGAGAAAGGTGGTTCTTACAACGTTAGGCTCATCAGTGACCGGCTCGACTAGAATCGGATTATCCAGGACATGTTCCTTCTTTTCTTGCTTGAGAATGATTCTCAAGTTATGATACCAGTTGGTAAAGTTTGTTCCATTCAGCTTGTCCTTCTCAAGGATCATACGCAATGCAAACTGGAAATCTAAACGGTGCTAGTTGGTGCCATCTACAAACGTAAGATGAAAAACACTTAAGACAATGTATCTATAAGAGGAGAAGGGGAATTAAACTCTTTAATTGTGCAAACTTCCACTGAGACTGATATCCCTCCAACAGTCGTCAGTGATTCAGGATCCCCGTCAGTTATCCGACTAGTGAGCCAATGCATCACTGCTATTCGGAGAACCTTCCGAGTAGGTAACACCTTGCCAATCAGATCTCTATGTGATTCATATTGGATTGTCAGACAACCCTTCTTACCCCGAAGCCCACAACTATTGTGATAGCTCTGTCACACTACCAAGTGCCCTGCTTGAGAGAATCTGAATCTCTCACACTTTATCAGAGAGAATTGGTAGTCCCCCATGATACCTTCAATCCGGATTATGGATGTAGTATAGCTTCTTTTCCCCTAGTAGACCTAGGTTATCGCATCCTCGAGAAGCAGATGCGTAGTGAAGTTACTTTAATGGACCTTCAGGTGTTTTAGAATTCCTTTAGTGTTTTTATCGAACCAAGAGTTTGCGTCTTTTTTGTTGTTGTCGATGATGGAGAGAGAGGGCCTAGGGCGTTCGGTTTCACCGGTAGCTGTGCAAAACATCTGATGGGAATAAAAGATAAAGATAAAGTATGCATGTAATTGTTAGAGCAAGATAAATTATATGTGGGAAGTGCATCCATAATTGCTATTGCCTCCGCAACCGCTTATAGCAATAACCTACTAGTCTCATCCATAGAAGAAAGAGAACTAATGATATGCATAGTGATATCACCGTTAATCCAAAGTAAATCCCTCACATACAGTCGTACTACCCCTTCTGTCACTGGGGTTCCCAACCTGCAGATCAGTCATTACTCATACTCCCTATACCTAGCTCAACCCTCAGGGTCTTGGGTACCTGACAAGTCCTTGGATTGAGGAAAGAGAGGATACTGTAATCATCATGTCATACAAACTAATACATGATCCCATCTATGATAAATAACATGCACAAACTCTACATGGCTAGGACGAAGCCCTTAGCCCAAGGAGAATTACTCACACATAGAGATGAGATCAACAATCACAAACATTGTAATGGAAATCATGAGATTGATAACAAATAGTCTTAAATGTCACTAATCGAAGAAGAGATCTACTATTACAAGTGGTGGAGTATGGCTATGGAGATGGAGAAGGGTTTTGAGATCTGGAGGCGGCTGATGATTTCGGGCAGAGACTTCAAGGCGAGGCAGGATTTTTTTCTCGTTGCCCGAGGCTTATTTTTATAGGGGTCCCTTCACGAAAGTTGTTTTGTTTTACCTAGCGGTGGTGGCGCCAACTATACGACCGGAACTATACGACCATAATTTTATTCCAGTCGTATAGTTGGTCGTTAAAGCGTCTGCCTCCGCTTCACGAAACCTGGTTTCTTCTAGTTGTTGGAAATCTCGTATCTTTGAATTTAATGTAGTGATTCCCATCTTCAAATGACATTATCTGCGCGAGAAAAAATAGAAACAAAGGATTGCATACCCCTTTGAATATTAGGCATTAGTAGCAGGGTTTAGAGATATATTTCATAAAAAATATGAATAATATGTAGTTTAAATGTGGACGTAAATGGCTATATTTCAGAGCCATCAACCTCCCCAAGCTTAAACTTGATCGTCCCCGAGCAAGAAAACCAAAATCAAAAAGGAACTTAGCATTTAAATAGAAATAACAAGATGGTGATCTTACTCATGATTGGTAGTCTCATGTTTTCCTCCACTTCATAAATCTGAAAAACTTCAGCATAGATAGAGTAATGGCAAGTATATCATATGGGTTTTATGCATCCTTATAGCGCACCAAAATTATTGTTAACATGGATGATTCAGATGTGTAAACATTATTCCATGTCATGTAATCAACTCATAGGCTTGCCTTTGAACAATAAAGTATAATATTGTAAATTGAGAGTGTGAGAGTTGTCATGAAAAGCATATACACTAGAGTATCTCAATTCTCCCACATCAATAAATCAAGACTTTTCAAGCACTACTTTTCTATTCATTGTCCTTCAAGAATTCTAGTTCTTGAGTAATTTGGAGCATGCCAAAGATTTTTATTAGTTTATCGGGCTGTGATGAACGCTCGTGGCATCACTAAGGTTTTTTTTCCTTTTGCATAATGATTACTCATAATAGCCAGAGGAGTGATTCCATCATGATTACAGCTACACGGGAGTGCCAAGAATCTTACCCACTATAGCATTGCTCCTACATGTGTTTAAAAATCTAGGAGTTTCCTCCATGAAGACCATTCGTAGGCTAGCGGAGTTGTTGGCATCCCACAAAGTTTCACACGCATAAAGCTATATCATTCTTATGATTAACAAGTCAAACTTTGGAATGCTCACAAAAACTGCTAAACATTAATTCAATCGAACAAATCCTTTTAAAGAGAGCTATCAAGTCAATCAACATTTTCAGTGGCATTGAGTGTCTCTAGAAATAAGCCTTCAAGACTAAGAACTACAACACCCAAGCCTTTAATTGTGAGACTTTTTCTTATAACAATTGTTTAGCAATTTTTAGGCAAGACTCGGTTAACTATGAGAGATAGAACAAAACGTACCCAACTAAATATCCATGCAAACGAAAATCTTAATACAATACAAAGACTCACTCCACCAATATAATATCTCAACAATTACTACTAACTAGCATGGGTTTCTCAAACTTCAGAAGTGGGGAGTCATAATGCATACCTCTCATGTTTGGTTCCACTTCTCTCTTCCTTTTTTTATTTGCTTCTTGGAAACTCGAAGTCGATCACTCTCCTGCAAATACATGAAAACCTCGAGGCGGAAAGAAAAGAAAGAGGGAAAATAAGGAAAATGGAGAAATCTTTTTGTGGTTTTTAAGAGAGGGAGTTTAAAGAATAGAAAATTGGCAGCAAAGCTCGGCTAGAAATCTCGAAAGCAAATAGAAAGAACTAAAAATAAGGTGTTGGGCATACCCACACGAGTGTTTATAAACTCAAATTAAAAACACAACCTCGAAATAAATAAAAGCAAATGAACGCCGAATAAAGATACATGAGGAAACTTCCCCAAGCTTAGGCTTTTGCAAGCCCTTCAAATCATTGCGGTGGCAGGAAAAAGTCGTTACTCCAATTTACAAATAGAGTTGAGAGGTTACTAGTTGTTCCTCAGAGGTTCAAAGAGAGGTTATGCATCCTCTCCATAGTCCCTCCAAGTTCTTGGAAGTATTGGTATGTGGCGAACCGGGTTTGTGGCTGCTCCTCTTGATAAGGAACTTCTTGCTCCTCCTCTTGGTCCTCATCCTCCTCCGGAACCTCCTCCTCGGGTTGGTGTTTCTCAACCTGCAAGTCATATAGAAAACGTCCTTCCTCGATGGAGAAAAGACCATTAGGCATAGGAGCAGGGTAGAGACGCCTAGATCCAGCAATATGCAGGTAATAAACACCACCTCTCCTAGTGAGCATTCCACAAGGTTTTAAAGTAGAGAAACCAACACGTCGCTCACCTAGCACAGGTTGCAATTCACCTAGGTCGATGCCTGGGGCAGTGGCAAGCACGGTGATGACGCCTCCACCTGTGATTGGTCCTTGATTTGGGAGGATTGGTGCTCTAGGTAGCACACAAGGATGGCATCCAAGTTGAGAGACAAGACGATGTTGATGTAAGCAGCCTTTGTGAGGACTACCATGTCCTCCTCATTAAGTCTCGTGAACTCATTACGTGCTTGCAAGGTGTTAGCAATAACATAGAACAAATAGCGAATTGCGGGATGTTGAATATTCTTCCCCTTGCTTACTCTAGTAGTGAAAGTCATTCCATTATAATATTGTTCAGGGGAAGGGTCTAAGCCAGTAAAGGATGTGTGTAAGGCATTATCATCATTGTTTAGCAAATTAAAACATACGCACCATTCATCTAGTGTTAAAGTGTAGTTGTTGTTCATAAGTCAGAAAGAAATCGTGTCCTCTCCTTGCCATAGTTTAACGGTGCTTTGCAACGAACTTAGGAATTCAATAGTTAAGCGGCAATAAGTAGGCACATCATTGTACACAAAGTTTTGCAGGCCAACTCTATTGCAAAGTAAATTGAAGTCATCATAAATACCGAGTTGGTTCAATATAATGGGGCAAGCCCACTTGGTGGCCTTCACTTTGCAGTTCTTGATCCTGTCAAAGCGATCATGTTGGAGCTCATTCCTAAACCGTATCCCCATACGTTCTTGAGCGACAGCCCGAGAAGCGCTAGTGGTGGAACGAGTATGAGTTTTGCTCCTTGTGTTTATCATCTAAAACCTTGAAGAAAGACAAAAAAAACTTTTTGATCCAACAACAGTAAGTATAACATATTCCTCATCATAGCACACTAAAGAATCTCCTCAAAATAATAATCTAGGAAAGAGAATCATGGCAATTGGTTCATAGTAGGTCTCACCCCAGATTGATAATGACAATAGATCAAAGATGAATTTACAAAAAGTAATAGGAGGATCGGAGGAGAAACATGTTTTAGATTACTTGTGTGCGAGGAAATCAAATAAAATTGAGTAGAGATGGAGATATCTTGATGTTTTGAGAAGGTTTGGAGGTAGAAGAGAGAAAAAGAATTGAAGTTTGGGGGTTGGAGGTACCCTCCCGTGCGATTTTATGGTCGGACGCAACTATATGGGTGCAACTATACGGCCGGAACAATGCGTTCCCGCCGTAATAGTTGGCCTTCTATCAAAATTTTAGGGTTTCCACCTGGCGGCTCAGCTATACGGCCGGAACTATATGTTCCTGCCGTATAGTTGGTCGTCAAACCATCTGTACCTGGGAAAAGAAATTATACAAAGGCATTGATATCTATACGACCGGAACTGTACGGCCGGAATTTTTATTCCCAGCGTATAGTTGGTCGTTAAACTGTGAGTACATTGGAAAAGAATTTGTACGGAAGCACCGATATCTATACGACCGGAACTATACGGCTGGAATTTTTATACCTGCCGTATAGTTGGTCGTTAAACTGTCAATACATATGAAAGAAAAATTGCCGATGGCAAAGATATCTATACGACTAGAACTATATGGCCGGAATTTTTATTCCCGTTGTATAGTTGGTCATTAAACTCTCTGTATGCATCAAAAAAAATATTTCTTCGAAAATTATTTCCTATCCTGTAACTTAGTGATATACCTTGTTTTTGACAGAAAATTGACAGTAAATATTGTCGACCAACAACAGCATTTATAAAGTAGGATTTTTAGTACTACTGAACTCCTTCTCCTCAATTTGATTTTACTAGCACTCTTTATTAAACATAAACTTAAACTAAAACTTAAAAAATTTACTCAAATCTTTATTTCACAGGGGTTGCCGTCCATGAAGCGCTCTTTTATGGTCAATAGCTTGCCCTCAATGTTGCTCACTTATGCCAGATGAGTGGAACACCCACTCCAAAGTAGTTAGCCTTCAAAGTGATGGTCTCCTTTTCATCATGCTTGGCTTTCTTCTTCCTGGGGAAATGAATAACAAAAGGATCCCACGAAGGAAGTTGGAGCTTCACGTTCCCTTCATGTAGATTAATAAAATCCTTAATAGTTCTTAAAAAAGGACGACCTAATATAATAGAAGCAGTAGCATCTTCAGTCATGTCAACAATAACAAATTAAATAAGAGTGGGGTAGCCTTTAATATATACTAAAGTATTCTCCTTAATTCCTACAGCTTGTTTGTAGGTAGAATCTGCTAGATGCAATTTTAACTCGGTGATCTCAAAAGAGCCAAGATTTAACTTGTTAAAGGACTCTTTGGAATTGTTGAGATGCTTCCACCTAGATAACAAAGTGCAGCTATCTCATTGGTCCCAATTTTAATCTTAATAGTAGGATCAAATATGTCATCAAGCTTCACAAATAATTTTTTAGCAATTTGCTTATATTCTTCCTCAAGCTCACGTACCTTTATTGCTACCTGATTAACAAAGTGTTGGTACATAGCTTCCTCACTACCTTCACTTACCGGAATCTTAACGTTGATCCTTTCATGAGATCTTCAATGGTATAACTTGGTGAAGGACATTACTATAATCAAGTTCTTCATGTTACTCCCTTTGGATTCTCATCATCTTGAGGTCTTCAACTGGATTGGGCTCAGCTTTACCTACAAATTTGCGTAGAATGAGAGTTTGACTCTCGGTTATCTTACCTAGTTGTGCCTCAATGATCCTCGTTCTTTCTTGGAGGGCCTGCAAATCATTTCTCAAACTAACAGCTTGGTTAGATAATTTACCAAGCATAGCATCATGGTTCTCTGTTATTTTAACAAGAATATTGTTTTGTTCATTTTGTGAGTCTGTAAAAGACTTTAGTGTTTCTTGGAGACTACCATTACTAGTTCCCATATTATTATTAGAGTTACCTGCAGGACTAGAATAATGTTTCTGAAAATTAGGATTATAATTCTTCTTCCAAGCAGGGTTATAATCATTACCAGCTATGAAGTCTATTTCTTCAATATTTGTTTCAAGGATAGCTCTTACCTGTGTTTCCTTACCTTTTACGGCTAGTATGAGCTCATCCAACTTAGCATTGAGTTTTTCATTTTCTTATGGTGAGATGGAGTTCACCTTCTTTGTGTTTGATCTATCCACATGCCATTGGGCATGGTTATCTTGCATATTGTCTAGCAGCTGCTTTGCTTCGGTAATATGTTTACCCATAAATGTTCCTCCAGCTGCAGTATCAAGCATAGACTTAGACACAGGGTTAAGAGCATTATAAAATAGATGGAGAATTAACCAGTCTTCCATCCCACGACTAGGAAAGTTTCTCATGCATTCTTTCATCCTCTCCCATGCAAGCGCTAGTGGCTCACACTCTTCTTGTCTAAAACCAATAATATTAGATCTGAGTTGTATAGTCTTTGCATGTGGGAAAATTTAGTCATAAATAAAGAAGTGCATTCCACACATGATGTAATAGTATTTTTAGGCAAAGATAGCAACCATTCTTTTTCTCTTGCTCTAAGAGAGAAAGGAAATAGACGCAATTTAACTGTATCAGGGTCAACGTCTTTTATATGCATCATATCACATATTTTAGTGAAAGTATTCAAGTGCATACTACGTCTTCAACAGCAGAGCCTCCAAATTAATTATGTTGAACCAAACTTAAATAATGGGGCTTAATTTCATAGTCATTAGCAGCAATTTCTGGCTGAGTAATAGGAGTACGCAAATAATCATTGTTGCGAGTAGCAAACACCCCAAGCTTCTTTTCAGCCATATTTCTTATGTTTTTGGGTTTTCTTAAACAGAAACTTATAAAAGTAAAAGCAAGAATTTAAAAGGCTAACTAATTTTTTTGGTTTATCAAATAGAGACTGAAAGCAAACTAATAAAATTAAAAACAAGAATTAAAACTGGCAAGGTTCCTACTAACCTCACCAGGGTAGCTATTGCTTCCTAGGCAACGGCACCAAAAAAAGGGTTGATACCTTCGATCCGAATTATGGATGTAGTATAGCTTCTTTTTCCCTAGTAGACCTAGGTTATCAAATCCTTGGGAAGCAGATGCATAGTGAAGTTACTTTGACGGACCTTCGGGAGTTTTAGAATTTGTTTTGTGTTTTTACTGGACCAAGAGTTTGCGTCTTTTTTGTTGTTGTCAATGATGGAGAGAGAGGGCCTAGGGTGTTCGGTTTCACCTGTAGCTGTGCAAAACAGCTGATGGGAATAAAAGATAAAGATAAAATATGCATGTAATTATTAGAGGAAGATAAATTATATGTGGGCAGTGCATCCATAATTTCTATTGCCTCCACAACTGCTTATAACAATAACCTACTAGTCTCGTCCGTAGAAGAAAGAGAACTAATGATATGCATAGTGATGTCACCGTTAATCCCAAGTAAATCCCTCACATACAGCCGTACTACCCCTTATGTCACTAGGGTTCCTGAAAGTTGAAGATGGTTTACCTAGAGGGGTGAATAGGTTTCTACAAAATTCTTTCTATTCTTTTGAGGGTTTAGGCTTTGCAGAATATAAGTGTGCCTAAATGCAAACTAGGTGAGGCAACCTAGATGATGATACAAGATACTTCAAGCACGAAGGCTATCACAAAGTAAACAACACAAGTAAGAGAGTGATTAAGGAATAACCAAAGCACGCGGAGATGAAGATGTATTCCCGTGTTCACCACCTTTGGAAAGGGGGCTACGTCACGTTGGAGAGGTGTGAGGTTCCACGAAGGATTTCCCAACACCACGAAGGCTCACCTTATTCTCCGAGCCTATCCCACGAAGGAATATCTCACTTACTCGTGGTAGACTTTAAGGTAGTCTCTGAACCCTCATAAACTTTGCACGGAGCAAATCACAAGCCGAATGCCTCCGTGCGACCCTAGCCACCTAGGGTTTCCCACAAACCTAACAGTAATAAGATAACTCGATGAACTTAAGGGGAATGAACTTTGGCTTGGTGGAAATGTAGATCGGGACCTCCTCTTGCTTTCTACCAAAGGGATTTGGAATTGGTTGGGTAGAATGAGAGATCCTCAAGGAATTGTATTTCAACAATGGGGAGAGAGATAGAGAGCTTCAAGATTGAAATATGAACTGAATGCCTAACCTCCTCAAGGTGGAAGAAGAGGTATTTATACCAAAGGGAGAAATCTAGCCGTTTAGAGCATTTTCTGCAAAGTCCGATTTTAAGTTCGGTTGGACCGGCCCACACACCGGACCGCCCGGTATGCAGCCCGGTACACCGGAATCCCAATCGGGAAAGTCACTGTGAGCGACTTCGGATAGACTCGGTATAATAAACCAAGCATCCCGGTTTGGGTTCGGTTTTCCGGTGCTGGTACCAGACCACTCGGTATGGGAGCCGGTTCAACTGGCATGTACACTGAACTTGGGAGAGATGCTATGAAAAGTAGATTTCTCTCCTCTCTCTTTGGTGATGGAACAAGTGGGTGTATGGGATGTGTATAAGTCTTAGGAATTCATCCCCAATAAGCTCATTGAGACAACCCCTCTTAATAGTGCGGAGTTCCTAAAGACTCAAGTTACATATAAAAGGCAAAACTCCGGTACACCTCTTCGTTATCAAAATGGGGGGGTCTCCGACGATCTTCCAACACACCAGCGGACTAAAACCTATTTAAGACACTAGTAGGTAGCATTAGTCTGCTCTAACTACGGTGTCATTGTCAACCAAAAATAGTAGAGGGTAAACTACCCTTTCAATCTCCCCCTTTTTGGTTGGCAATGAGAAACCGAGCTAGAGTTCACAAGGATATAATAGAGAGCTATAAATTGAGGAATTCCATAATGACATGTGTGAGCTCCCCCATAAAGTATGCACTCGGTTGAATTTGTGTTTGAATGCAAGGTGCACCTAAATAGAGTATGGAGAGCTTCCCACATGTCTTCATGAAGGCAAGCATAATATGACAAGATATAAGGCATGGATATCTACACAAAGCTAGACGAAATAAAGGAAGTACACATAGTCATAGCATAATAAACTTATCCATGGTTCACACACATAGCACAAACTTGTCCAACACAAGGAAGTAGAGCAAGTAGTTCCAACATGAAAGCAAATGGAAAGCACAATGCCATAAGAAGCAAAGAGAAAGCAAAAGGGCATTGTGCAAATGGTGAACCCTAGAAAACCCTAGCAAGGAACCCGTAGACCTAAATGAACTCTACTCTTCTCCCCCATTGGCATCGAAACACCAAAAAGGAAGAGAAGTAGAGTGATGCTAATGGAACCCAACTAGAAGAATGTAGGAGGCGAAGGAGGGTGAACGGGGCATCTTCGTCTTCATGGATCTCCTCTTCATCATCAGCCTCATCATCATCAGAACTAGGAGGAGTAGTAGAGGAACCACTGGGGCCAACAGGAGGAAACTGACAAGGGAAGTAGCCAAAGAGCATAGCATCATCAATTGGCGGCATCTCATAGTTTACATAAGGGATTGAAGTCATCTCGGGACCATCCGGTGGAGGAGTGACATTCTGGGTCACGAGAAACTCATTGTGCCTGTGTCGAGTCTCTTGGTTCATCTCAAGCGCCTTGTGGCTCGCATCATAGGACGAGCGGCACATCTGGAACAGCCTCCTAAAGAACGTGGCAGCACCACCCTTATGCCTTGGACGAGAGGAGGACTCTCCAACAGGACAACGAGAACCAGCCCTAGTAGAAAAGGTAGGCTGAGGATCATGAACAGCCTTGGTGCACTGCTCGGGAGGCCTCATCACAGGAACATCGGGAGACAGACCACGAAGAGAAAGGGTAAGCAGCTCCTGTTCCACATGCTCGCCAGCCATCACACCGGAAGGCACAACCTTGTTGACCATCTTTTGCACATACACACAGAAAGTGGGAGTCATCCTGTCCAAAGCAGCCCGTCGCAGCTTGCAGTACATAAAGTCACAGCCATCAATCTTCCTCAACCTATCAGGGCGACAATAGTACAAGATATTGGCAAAGAAACCACGACAGTTTGTAGTATCTCCAACTCGGGGAACAAGCGACTGACGGAATATGTTGGCCAAAGTGTGATAGTAGAAGTACATGCCAATGATGCATGGAGGAGGCCACTCAGAATCCTTGGGATAGCAGAAAGCAAGAGTTTCTCCAGGATTGATCTTCTCGCTATGAATGCAAAAACCACCTGGCTTGCCAGAATAGCCCATAACTTCAACCAGATCTGCATAGGTGGAACAAAACCACCGCGTGCCAGTCATCCAAGTCATAGTGCGATCATCATCATCATGAAAATAGACTGTGAAGAAAAACTTACGGATATACTCAGGATAGTAGTCCTCCTTGAGACACACAAGGTCAAACAGATCCATCTTCTTCAATGCATCATCAAAAAAAAGATAATCTGAGGAAGCATACATGTTGAACCAGTCCACATTGAAAGCAAGAATGTTACCGCAGGAGGTGACCTTGAACTGAGTGTAAATGTGATCCCGCATCAAGGCTTGAGTCTCAGTCCAAAACTTCTTGTCAATGCCAGGATAAGTGCGAGACTTGAAGCGATAGGGATTCTGCTTGCGAAGGGCCCGGTACATAGCAATCTCCATATTCTTCAGGTTTTGAGTAGGCACATCTTCCTCGTCATCATGCACGGTAGGTTTCTTGCCCCTGATGGCCTTGCTCTTGATGCGACCAGAGCGGGCGCTACCCTCTTCCTCACGCTGCACAGACTGACTGGCTCGATGAGCCCTCTTCCCCCTCCCAGTTTCCTCAGGCACATACTCATCTCTCACATAGTCATCATCATCTGCACCTATTAAAAAAGAGAGATAAGTTGGAGAGCACAAGGATAAGTACACATGCCAAACGGGAAAAATGGAGGAAGAACTTGGATTTGGGAAAGTGCATGGTAGAAGATGAGACATTGCAGAGAAGTTCGGTGCCAGGTCCGATTGGACCGGCTCCAGTACTGGGTGGTTCAGTGTCCGCACCGGAAACCGGACTCAAACCGGACGAATCGGTATTAGGGCCGGTTCAACCGAGCCAGAAACCGAACCAGTCGAGGTGGACCCAAAATGGAGCTTTGCAATGTAAGATTTTTACCCATTACTCAAAACTTGCACAAATACAAACTTCTCAAGAGGTGTAGGCCATGGTTTGACGTGGTTGGCATACAAAGACAAAGGTGGAAACCCTAACTTGGAAAATCCATCAAAATGTGTAGCAAAACATGGGGATTTTACAAGTAAAAGGGAGAGGAGCAAGGGATTACCCGAGGACATGGATTCCAATGGAGGAAAGCACCAAAAGCCCTTGAGGAAGAAGATCACAAAATGCTCCCAAACCATGACAAGATGGAGAGATTCCTTCGGTGGAGAGCCTCCAAAGGTCCTTCTCCGCGATTTGGTGGCCTGATCTATGAATCCTAGGGGTGGAAACATCCTAGGAGAGGGGGGAAGGTGGGAGGGGCGGCAATGGAGAGAGAGAGGGTTGGGGAAGTGAAAAGGTAACTTGTGGAGGGGTGGGGGCAGCCAGGGCAGAAGAAGGGGAAAAAATTCAGATCCTAGTGTGGGGGCCGGTTCAACCGAGATGCAGACTGGACCGATGGGTATATAGGCGGGTCAACCGAACTTAAAACCGAATCTACAATTTGGGGTCATGAGGAAGATTCGGTTAGCAGTCCGATCAACCAGCTCCACAACCGGAGTACTCGGTTGGAAATTGAACTTTCAACAAAACTTCGTTCAGTAAACTTATGTGTGCAGGTTCGGATAGACTCGGTTGAAACCAGGATGGAAACTGGATGGTCCGGTCCTGGGGCCGGTTGGACCGGGCCAAAACCAAAAATCCAAAAAACTTTGGAAAAATTTGTGGAAAAGAGAAAAAAATCGAGAATGGCATGTGCATGTGGAAGAAGATAGTAGACTCCAAAAGGGTAGAGGAGGCAGGTGATCTAGGCATGCCTATCAGAGAAGAACAAAATCAACACACTCAAAAGCAACAATAGGCATGATTCAAAAATAGCAAGAGCCACAAGAGACCAAAGATTGGCGGGGGATTTCTCCCCCTATGTTTAAGCACACATGTCATGGCGCCTCAAAGATAGATGCTTGGACCCATATCATGACACAAGATCAATTAATATCGCACACATAGGTATGCATCAAACCAAGACATGGTAAGATGACTATCCCTATATGTGCTGCGCGACTAGGCTACATAGCAAGTTAAGAGCAGGAATATAATGCAAGAAGTGAATCAATCCGAGTTTTTAGGAGAATACCGAGTTCTCTCCTCAACATGACAAAACGGGCTTCATCCAAAGGCTTCGTGAAAATATCCGCCAATTGGAACATGATTCCCACATGAGTGAGATTGATGTCACCATTTGCGACATGGTCAAGTAGGAAGTGGTGGCGGATGTCAATATGTTAGGTGCGAAAATGTTGGACGGGGTTATTGGAAATCTTTATTGCGCTTTCATTGTCACATAGAAGAGACACCGTACCAAGAGACACACCATAGTTTTTCAAGGTTTGCCTCATCCATAACAATTGAGTGCAACAAGATGTCGCGAAAATGTATTCAGCTTCGGCGGTGGATAGGACGGTGGAGTTTTGTTTCTTGGATGACCAACTGACCAACAACCGGCCAAGGAATTGGCAAGCCTCGGAGGTCGACTTCCATTCAACCTTATCACCATCCCAATCGGAATCCGAATAGCCAACAAGCTCAAAGGTTGACCCCTTTGGATACCAAAGCCCGAGAGTAGGAGTGAGAACAAGGTACCTGAAAATCCGTTTGACCGCCATCAAGTGGCACTCCTTGGGAGCGGATTGAAAACGACCACACATTCCAACACTTAACCTGATATCCGTCCTAGAAGCACAAAGGTAGAGCAAGGATACAATCATGGAGCAATATACCTTTTGGTCCACATCCTTCTCACCTTCTCCAAGGCCAAGTTACCCATTGAGTGGCATGGGAGTCTTCATGGGGTTGGCATTGGTCATCTCAAATTTTGTAAGCATGTCCTTCACGTACTTCTCTTGGGAGATGAAGGTGCCTTGAGCAAGTTGCTTCACAATGAAGCCTAAGAAATACTTCAACTCCCCCATCATGGAGATCCTAAATTTCTGGGTCATCAACTCGGCAAAAGCTTTGTTATGAGATTCGTTAGCTCCACCAAAGATAATATCATCAACATAAATTTGAACAATAAATAAGCCACCCCCTTTAACCCGTTTGGTGAAAAGGGTGGAATCGACTTTACCCACGCTAAAACCGTCCATGAGTAAGAAATCCCTAAGGTGCTGATACCAAGCACGAGGAGCTTGCTTTAGTCCGTAGAGCGCCTTATGGAGTAGATACACATGGTTAGGAAAGTGTGTGTTTTCGAAACCCAGGGGTTGAGCTACATATGCAACTTCTTTCAAGGGACCATTAAGAAATGAACTTTTCACATCCATTTGAAAAAGCTTAAAGTTATGAAAAGATGCATATGCAAGCAAGAGACGAATAGCTTCAAGGCGAGCAACAGGCGCAAAGGTGTCCTCATAGTCAATACCCTCTATTTGGGCATACCCTTGCGCCACTAACCTTGCTTTGTTCCTTGTGATGGTTCCATTCTCATCTTGCTTGTTCTTGAATACCCACTTGGTCCCAATGACATTGATGCGATGATCTTTAGGTCTCTCCACAAGAGACCAAACTTCATTGCAGGTGAAACACTCGAGTTCTTCTTGCGTGGCAATGAACCAATCTGGATCCTCTAGAGCTTCATGGACCTTGAGTCGCTCGAAGTTGGACACAAATGCATGATAGCCACAAAAGGTAGTGAGCTGCTTCTTCTTGTTGCAAGTCTCGATTCCTCTTGATATGCTTCCAAGTATATTATTAACTTCGAGTCCACTTGCAATAGAGGCGGACTTGATCTTCTGGATAGTCCCTTCATGATCAATGAATTCATCCTCATTGGACCTTGATCATTGACCACATCTTGAGCTTGACCTTTATTTTGGGGAACTAGTACATCTTGTTTGTCTTGCGCAACGGGTTGAGGGCTTGGTTCTTGTTCTTAGGTTTGCGAGAGTTGTTCGTCATGAGGTGCACTTGATGGTTCAACTTGAGTAGAGATAGGCTCTTCTTGAGTTGTGCTTGATCCTCCCCCATCAACATCTTGACCATGAGTATGATGTTCGGTGGGCAAGATATGCCCAATTCCCATCAACTTGATGACTTGAGAGGAATCTCCATCACCTACAACATGTGGAACAACTTGCCCCCCTTGGGGGCCATTATCTTCCAAAAACTCCACGTCACAAGATACTTCAACACAACCATTGGCTTTGTTGTAGTATCTATAGGCGTGAGAGTTTTCCGCATAACCAACAAAAATACCCTCGATAGTTCTAGATTCGAATTTACCGAGTTTTTCTTTCTTGTTCTTGACGAGGCACTTGCACCCAAATACTCGGAAGTAGTTGACATTGGGCTTGTTCTTTGTGAGAATCTCGTACGGAGTCATGTCAAAGGGACCACGGAGGAAGAGCTGGTTCGAGTAGTGAACCGCGGTGGCGATGGCTTCTCCCCAAAAGTTGTGGGGTGACTTGAATTCACTCAACATTGTTCTTGCCATCTCAATGATAGTCTGGTTCTTCCTTTCAACAACACCATTTTGTTGAGGAGTATATGGAGCCGAGAATTCATGCTTTATCCCCTCATCTTGAACAAACTCTTGCATGGTGTAATTCTTGAATTTGGTGCCATTGTCGGTCCTAATGGTCTTGATCTCCACTTCATGAGTGTGTTGAGCTTGCTTGACGAAGATCATGAAGTACTATAGGTCTCATCCTTTGACTTGAGAAGGAATACCCAAGTGTATCTTGAGTAATCATCAATGATGACAAGACCATACTTTCTTCCACCAAGAGTATCATATGTTGATGGCCCAAAGAGATCCAAATGGAGAAGCTCCAATGGTCTTGACGTGGACACCTTGGATATTGATGGATGACTCCTTCCATGTTGCTTTCCTGAAATGAAAGCACTACACACACGATCTTTCTCAAAGGACACACCAGTTAGTCCAACAATATGCTCACCCTTTAGGAGTTGTTTAAGATTTCTCATGTTGACGTGGCCAAGGCAGCGATGCCAAAGCCATCCCTCGTCAACCTTGGCCATTAGACATGTAGGAAGAGATTAACTCTCTTGCGAGAGGTCGACCACATAAAGGTCGTCTTCTACATATCCAATAAGGACCAACTTGAGATTATCACTCCTAAAGAATTTCACACAAGTTCTAGAAAAATAGGAATCATAACCGGCATCCGCAAGATGTTTTATTGAAAGCAAGTTGTAGCCAAGGTTCTCAACAAGCATAACGGTCTCTAGGGACAAAGCCTTGGAGACCACCAACTTGCCATAACCTAGTACCTTTTCTTTGGAGTTGTCTCCAAAAGTGATGCTTGACGTTGATTTAACATCATGAATAAATTGGTCAAGCGCACTTCTACCTCCGGACATATGATTGGTGCATCCACTATCAAACACCCATTTTGATCCACCGGAGGCATACCCCTACAAAATCAATTCTTTGATTTAGGAACCCATTGATTAATCGGTCCCCCAGCATTAGCACCAAGATCCTTTGGAACCCAAATTGAGTACCACCTATAAGCATAACCATTGCGAGGGCCAACATATTTGGCATACACATCTCTTTGGGTGCCCTTACATAGCACAGAGGATGGATTAGATTTTCCCACAAACTTGTGGTTGGGGTTGCCCCTTGTGGCTCCCCCATTCACAACATTCTGCTTTACTTAGTCAAGCACCTTGTGCCCTTCACGCACAAAGTTGATCTTCTTAGGTGGGTTGGTGCCATTCTTTTCATTCTTGGGGTCAAACCACATACCTTGCCTTGGAGCTCTCACCGTTTGGCGAGCCAGAATCTCGTCAAGAATCTTGCCCTTGGTGGTAGGTTTGAGACGCTCCATCTCAAGTTGTTCCTTCAAATTCTTATTCTCCTTAAGGAGACTAGCTTGATCCAAGGAAGGGTTAGAAGCACAAGTAATATTCTCAACAATAATAGGATCCTTCAATGTACCAAGAGCCTTTTCATAGGACACTCGAAGTTGATCATGATTCTCCCCAAGTTTTATGAGCTCACGCTTGACAAGCAAATTAGTTTTATCAAGGTTATCAAGGTCATTGGTGAGAGAAGCATGAGAAACCTCAAGTTCTTTCTTTGAAGTATCAAGCTCTTGGGACAAGGTGATAGCTCTATCTATGGTATTCATATCTTTTGCTGTATCTAGTTCATAGATTTCAATTCGTTCTTTAAGAAGGGAAGTAATGTCCTTTTCCTTGCTTAGCTCTTGCTCAAGAAGATTGAATCTTAGTTTCTCATCATCAATATGAGACTCTTAACTATCAATGGTCTCGTCACGTGAATTGACAAGGCTCATTAATTGTTTGAATCTAGCGCGAGCATTGCTAGGAAGGGACTTCATGATTTTATACATTTCTTGTACATAGTTTTCATCGAATTCATCATCGTCACTATCATTGGCACTAACATGATCATCCAAGATGCTAGAGAGAGATGGAGGGGAAGAGATTACCTTGGTACTCCTTGCCATGAGGCAAGTACCGGCGACCTTGGGAGTCATGGAGTCATCGGCATAGTCTTTGGTGTAGTCATATGTGAAGAGTGACCTGGGTTCGGCAAATGCCAAACCGGCCACTCCAACACCCTTCTCCTCATTTTCACTCTCCGCATCGGATAGGTACTCTTGGCCAAGAAAGCCTTTGCCATCACGCTTCTTGTTCCTCTTGTATCTCTCGTTGATGGGGTTTGGCTTTAATCTTGGCTTGGCGCCCTCTTCATACTTGGGCTTGTCAAGTCTCTTCTCATATGGGCATTTGTTGACAAAGTGGTCCGACTCATCACAATTCTAGCAAATCCTCTTCTTCTCACTTGGCCCGGTTGAGCTTCTTATTCTTCGGAACTTCAAGTTCTTGGTGAAGAGAGCAACTTGAGCTAGCATGTCATCAATGCCCTCACTATCACTCTCTTCATCATTTGCACCACTCTGTTGCACATACTTGGCTTTCAATGCTAGGGATTTAGAAGGCCCAATGACACGGTTGATCTCCTTGATCTTTTGTCCTTCATCCACCATATTATCCGTGGCAACAAGATAAGACACTAGATCATCAGGCGAGAAGTGGCAAGCTGAATCTAGAAGTTGCAAGTTCAAGGCAAGCTTCTTGTCGGAGGCGGCGATCATGGAGAGAACCTTGGACTTGATGAGATCACCATTCAAGTTGAACCCATCATCATACTTGTCACAGCCAAGACCATCAATCTTTACATGAAGGGCAACAAGTCGCTTGTATGCTTCTGTGATGGACTCACCATCGTTGTTCATGAACATGCTCATATCCTACTTGGCAGCTTCATACTTAGACTTTTGGATAAGGGATGTTCCCTCTTGGAGAATTACAATCCTCTCCCAAAGCTCCTTTGCGGTGGGGATGTTGCTAACTTGATCATAGAGACTGCGGTGAATGGCACTCCTTATCTTGTCACAAGCCGTTGCATTTAGTTGACGGTCATAGAATTCTCCCGGAGTGAGATTGTTGGGATCTTGTGGCTAGAAGCCCTTGACCACAATCTCCCAAAGCTCCACACTGCAGCTGTGAAGATGAGATTCCATAGAAACTTTCCGATGAGAGAAGTGAGTTCCATCATAGTGAGGTGCAGGACCTGAACCATTAATATGAGGCATGATGTTCTTTTGTTTAGGATATATATATATATGGAAATTGATTAGGAGGCATAGAGGCTTTCGTCGGGTCACTCTCACTAGAGGCCTCGTTCATGGCCTCATTACCGGTGTCCATCGGCCTCCCTTGAGGTACTACCGAAGGTCCAGTAAGCATGACCCCCTCGCCCATCCCTGTAAAACGTCCCTCAAGAAAACTTATTCGAGCAACGAGATCGGAATCCACCTTAGCCTTTTCAAGGGACTCTCTAGCAAAGAGTTCACGGATCTCCTTGACCGAATAAGTCTTTCCCTCCTCATCATCAGAGAAAACCATATTTTCTCTTAGGCGGTAAAGCCCTTAGAAGAGCACTAGGCTCTGATACCAATTGAAAGTGTAAGATGGTTTACCTAGAGGGGGGTGAATAGGTTTCCACAAAATTCTTTCTATTCTTTTGCAAGTTTTAGGCTTTGCGGAATATAAGTGTGCCTAAATGCAAACTAGGTGAGGCAACCTAGATGATGATACAAGATACTTCAAGCACGAAGGCTATCACAAAGTAAACAACACAAGTAAGAGAGTGGTTAAGGAATAACTGAAGCACACAGAGACGAAGATGTATTCCTGTGTTCACCACCTTTGGGAAGGGGGCTACGTCAGGTTGGAGAGGTGTGAGGTTCCATGAAGGATTCCCCAACGCCACGAAGGCTCACCTTCTTCTCCGAGCCTATCCCACGGAGGAATAGCTCACTTACTCGTGCTAGACTTTAAGGTAGTCTCCAAACCCTCACAAACTTTCCATGGAGCAAATCACAAACCGAATGCCTCCGGGCGACCCTAGCCACCTAGGGTTTCCCACAAACCCACACACTGGACCGCCAGATATGCAGCCCAATAGACCAGAATCCCAACCAGGAAAGTCACTGTGCGCGACTTCGAATGGACTCGGTATAATAAACTGAGCATCACAGTTTGGGTTCGGTTTTCCGGCGCTAGTACCGGGCCACTCGATATGGGAGCCGGTTCAATCGGCCTATACACTGAACTTGGCAGAGATGCTATGGAAAGTAGATTTCTCTCTCCTTTCTCTTTGGTGATGGAACAAGTGGGTGTATGGGATGTGTATAAGGCTTAGGAATTAATCCCCAATAAGCGCATCGAGACAACCCCTCTTAATAGTGTGGAGTTCCTAAAGACTCAAGTTACATATAAAAGGCAAAACTCTGGCACACCTCTTCATTATCGAAATGGGGGGTCTCTGACGATCTTCCATCACACCAGCGGACTAAAACCTGTTTAAGACACTAGTAGGAAGCATTATTCTGCTCTAACTACGGTGTCATTGTCAACCAAAAACAACAGAGGGTAAACTACCCTTTCAATTCCCAACATGTAGATCAGTCATCACTCATACTCCCTATACCTGGCTCAACCCTCTAGGTCTTGGGTACCTGACAAGTCCTTTGATTGAGGCAAGATAGGATACAATAATCATCATGCCATACAAACTAATACATGATCCCATCTATGATAAATAACATGCACAAACGCCACATGGCTAGGCCGAAGCCCTTATCCCAAGTAGAATTACTCACACATAGAGATGAGATCAACAATCACAAACATTGTAATGGAAATCATGAGATTGATAGCAAATAGTCTTACAATGTCGTCAATCAAAGAAGAGATCTACTATTACAAGTGGTGGAATATGGCTATGGAGATGGAGAAGGGTTTTGAGATCTGGAGGCAGCTTGTGATATGGTGCAGAGACTTTAGGGCGAGGCAGGCTTTTTTTCTCATCGCCCGAGGCTTCTTTTTATAGGGGTCCCTTCACGAAAGTTATTCTGTTTGACCTATCGGTGGTGGTGCCAACTATACGACTAGAACTATACGGCCGGAATTTTATTCTGGTCGCATAGTTGGTCGTTAAAGCGTCTGCCTCCACTTCACGGCTCCTAGTTTCTTCTAGTTGTTGGAAATCTCATATCTTTGAATTTAATGTAGTGATTCCCATCTTCAAACGACATTATCTGCGCAGGCAAAATAGAAAGAAAGGATTGCATACCACTTTGAATATTAGGCATTAGTGGCAGGGTTTAGAGAGATATTTCATCAAAAATATGAATAATATCCAGTTTAAATGTGGATGTAGATGGCTATATTTCAGAGCCATCACCCCAACAATATGAGCCCACTAACCAAAATTGTTCGACTTGTAGTGTTGCAGCAAATGGCGGGGTAAGCCGACTAGACCTTCTTTGAGGGAAAATAAGCAAATAAAACTTGCAAGTCAGAACCTTTTTGACTCACACCAGCTAACTCTTAGCTATAAATTTTGACATGGTACAGCTGTCCTATTCTTGTCCGACAAGAAAAGCAACTTTAGTGGTTGATCTTGGATGTCAGCCACGTGACCTCCCACTCAGATCTAGACCAATCTTGACCAACTTCTTGGCCAAGATAAACCAGATCTGGCCACTGCCCTAGATCAAAACAAATCAAAAACGCAAAAAAGCGCGAGAAAGATCCAATCTTTCCTAATAGTGCATCCCATGCGCAAGAACTAGGCCAAAAACCTAGAGTCGATGCTTTGATACCACTATTGGGCAACACGCAGAGCCAGGCCAAAAACAAAAACTTTTCTGCTCCGGTGAGGTCTCTGGTAAGCCACCCTATGATCCGGCCAAAGTCAAAGGCAATAGTTTGTACCTCTTGGCGTGCAGGTGTGGAAGCTGAGGAAGCGTGTCGTGGTGGTGCCGTATGTTCCCCTCGTCTCGTGCGGCTCCGGCGAACTTCTCGATCCTGGGATCACCTCGTCGCCGGCTCCGTGCTCCTCCTCGCCTTCGACTACGCCACCGCCTAACGTAATCATTCAGTCGGAGCTGTAGCTTAGTGACTTTCCGACTAGAGCTGATAGTCGGTAGTGGCCTTTAGAAAGACTTGTCGACTCCCAGTTTCCGCAAGTGCCCTCAATGTGACAATCTGTCCGAGTCCCTTTGCCTCATGATATTGGTGATAAACCACAGGGGAGATTCCGTCATCCCAGTGTCGGTTTACTCTCTTCTTGTTCGAGTGATAACTGATTCCCTCTGGCTTCCCTAAGTCGGACTACCTCGAACAA
The DNA here is from genome assembly GCA_916181665.1 of Avena sativa. NCBI lineage: Eukaryota > Viridiplantae > Streptophyta > Magnoliopsida > Poales > Poaceae > Avena > Avena sativa. The sequence continues at coordinate 421,049,524 of OV702287.1, read as the reverse complement.
CACTAGATCGAGTAGCGCATGGCCATGCTTCTAAATCATATCACACGAGAGGGCCCAGAGAATATCTCTCCGATATGGAGGGGTAAATTCCGTCTTGGCTAATCCACATCACGTAGTTTGCTTCAAAGTCAGCCGAAGATCACCTTTATTGCTCCTAGTTACGATGAGCGTTATGTGGAGTAAAAGCCGGCTTTTCCACAACTCGGATCGTGCGATCCCCTCAGGTCTAAGGATTCCATTGTGTTAGTCGGAGCATATGACGGTGTGCTCACGTCCTACTAACCTTTGGATAGGTCCGTCTATCGTACCTCTTCCGACTAGCCAATGCAAGGCAGATAGCATCTCCATGATCATGACATGTGAAACATTGTCATCTTGTGACTTACAAATTAGTCTCGGCAGTGGGTTTCCCTCCCAACCTCAAACGACTAAGGACAAACTAGCTAGATCTAGATATGAGTATGTAGTTCTACACCTGCAACAATTGTGGTGACACATACAACTAGCTCAAAGCCAGATTCTAGGATAAAAATACAAGATGGAATGTGAGCCTCTAGGGCATCATTCCTAACATATTCATCCAAGGCGGATGATTCCGCATGTGTCCAGAGTGGCATGCTCTATGCCACGGGGGCTAATCTACAAAAGTGCTTTGAGAAGATGAGTGCTTATGAGATAATCACTGATCTCAAGGATGTTTTTTACCTGAAGCGAGGGATGAGAGGTATGAATCCTCAGAATTGTTCTACTCAGCTAAGATGGAAGAGAACAATAGTGTGAGTGAGCACGTGGTCAAGATTTCTAGCTATGTTCAGTGCTTGAACACTCTAGAATGCAATATTATGGATGAGCTGGTGATTGATAGTGACATAGGTATGCCCTACAGGCACCTACTATTGGCCTACCTAGTGCGGCTCAACGGAAGGCGCACTCGATGACGTGCCAAGGTTCACGAAGCCGAAGATAGTTCGGATGGTGCGAAGCCCAGATGGACACGGACTCCAAGTGTGCAAGACAAGGAAAGATCAATACTAGAGTTCGAATCTAACTTGTAACCTACTCGTATTGGTACCTGAGACCTAGCCTCCCTATATATAAAGGCTAGGAGGGTCCAACGAGAAGGGCATCACGACTCCCCCAATAGATAGATCTACGATCTCCCAGATCGCCACAATAGACAATAGATCTAGACATCAATCTCTTGCATACACATACGCCAGATCTAATCTGCGCATATATCGTCATCAGCGACATTGTAATCCTTCGGATCATCATCAATCAAGAGCAGAAAAGCAGGAGTAGGGTCCTCTACGAGGCCAGAACCTAGGTAAACCTTGTATCCCTGTGTGCTTGTTTTCTAGCCGGTCGAGACTTTCAGCGCTCCTTGCTTCTCCAAAACCCAAGTCCATAACAATGGGCATTGATGAGTTAAACCCTCGTCAATTGGCGCTGTCTGTGGGAACTGGGAGAGCTGATGTTGCGGTCTCGATGGCTCCATCACCAGCAATCTACGACTCGCCGATCTCCAGGGAACAATTATGCAACTTCTTCACTGCTAAAAACAGCACCTGGAATCAAGATCCAGGCGGGATCCCTCACCGCCACCGGTCATATCGCATTTGGCTCAGAATCTCTTCAGCATCCATCAAGCCAATATTGTGATGAGCGCACCCTCGTTTTGATGCGGTTTCTAATATGTATCGGAGCGTGGTCTCTAGACTGCTCATAGCGCGAATTCAGATATTGCATTGACTCGGAAGAACATCCATGGATTGGCAATTTCCCATCAATCCTCCGATTTGGAAGTAGCAGTAATTTCTCCATTTGTAGTACGGCCCAATCAGGAGCAATCTTATGCATAACCAGCGACATGACTTGCACGTACGGAAAACCATCATGGATCAAGTCCCGATGACGAGACAGGTTATATGGGATAGCTACGATCCAAATTCTATCGATCGATCCAACTCAAGGATGAAGTGAAGAAGAGAATATGATAGGAAAGCTAGGTCCTGATCTACATGCATGGGCATTGAATCTTACAGCAGGGTGTATTAGTTTGTGAACAGATCAACTTGGCCACTCGGTTTGCATCGCAAAGTACCAGATCAATCGGTCGGTCTGTCTAAAGTCTCTAAGGAAAAAGTCAAATCATCCCTACAACGTCACGTGAGACCAACTGAATCCTGGAACTGAAAGTACTACATATTGGCATACATACACGGACCAGACCAATTCGGGTCAGCTCGTGGGGATTCAGCTTGCAAAATTTACTAGAGGCTTCACGCAAGAATCAAGCACACTACAAATTATGATAATCGACTGCTGCAGACTGATTTGGCTCGGACACGGGCTATTTCGACTACACCGCAGACTATTTCGATTCTATCATGGACTACATCTTCTTCGACTCCATCTGCCAGACGACTCTTTTTGACTCCCGCAACCCGCTTTAGCCTTCGGATCTGACGACCTAGGGGATGACTCGACGCGTCCTCTATATCGACTTCGTCTGACCAACCGGTTGCATTGGCTTCCGCGACCATAACCCGGCGGTTGAATCGGCTCCCACGACCACAACTCGTCGGTTGCAACGGGTCCGCGTCGACTTCATCCAACGCGCGACTCCGTCGACCTCGAATCTACACGCGGGGGCTTCTTTGGCTCTGACGATCCGTAACAGTCTTCGAGTGCTGATAACCGCTACAATCTTCGGTTGCGGCAACTCGCTGCCGCCATCGCCTTCGGCGACCCGCCGCCCCGTCGACTCCGGTTCGCCGCATCGGCTCTCAAACGTTGCCTCACCTACATCGACCACATCTACTCTACACTCGGGGGCTCCTTCGGGTCCAGCGACCCGCTGCGTTCTCTGGATCTGGCGACTCGGGGGGCTCCCTTGGCTCTAGCGACCTGCATTGGTCTTCGACTCGCTACGGTTTTCGACTCCGGCGACCTATTGAGTCTTCGAATCGGGTGACCCACTGCAGCGTCCAATCTCTCTGCCACGCGGCCTGATAAAGTCTTCGAGTGCGACGATCCACCAAGTCTTTGACTCCATTTGTCACACCACTACAGTCCACCGCGTCGACTCTATCCGCCGCATGACATGATGCCGTGTCAACTATGTCCGCTTTGCAACTCCACGTCTACCATGTGGACTTTATCCATCACGCGACTCCGTCGACCTCGACCACGACCCGTCGGAGGCATCGGTTTCCCCGACCCGACTGCTCCGTCGACTTTGCCCGTCGTGACTACCAATAAAGCTAAGTTATCCTCTACTTAGAGTTGATTTCCTTTTTAACTATTTACTTTAATCGCACTCGAAACACTCGGGGGCTGCGCCCTCTTTGAGTAACCTAATGTGCCATCGATAACATGCACTCGAGCACCTCATACGCGACAACCCAAGTAGCTGATTCTGCCTGATCGCCGAATCCTTGAACTCCGAGTGCGTCGGCAAGGTACTGAGACTAAGGGTAATCAGGCTAATGAAAAGGCCTAGCATGCAGTGCAAAAGTGTCAACTCAATTGGCACCAGAATTTTACTTTGCAAACCGACATGCAAATATCCTTTGCAAGATAGAAGTACTTCACAATTCTTATGTTTTCTACAGCTTACAAGGGTGTCGACTGTGTCGAGCTATTCTATCGGGTCCTCCAATAGGAGTCGACAAAACAACTAGTTATGCCATACACTCAAGACCCGAGTCGAGTCCCTCCTCGGATGGTTGCATCGCTTGATGCTACACACATGCGGCGTTGGCTGCGCATCCGACAGAAGTGATTGTGTCAACTCCATCTGCATCATCGACTCACCTGGCTAATCGTCGCATGACTCCGCTATATCGATCCCGACTGCATCGTCGACTCTTGGATCCTTATGCAGGAGACGTTGACTCGATGCACTTCCGGGTCAGTGTTTTCTCCTCGCATGATTTTCGACTACCACTAAAAGATACAAAACTCGAGTCCCTGTCTGAGTCTACGACTCTGCCAGACACTCGGGGGCTACTCCAAACTAGAGCGTTGGACGTGCATACACAACATCTTCAAGTGGCGCGCTCCGAATCCTCACTCGAATCCACGATTCGACTAAGGACTCGGGGCCTACTCCCATAGGGCACGCTGGTCGCGCATTTGAAAAAGTGTCGGCGTCGATGGCATCCGCAAGATCAACTGAAGTACTTCTGGATCATTCTGTCTATGCAACCGATGACTATAAGTCTCTGCTCGAGTCTACGACTCAAACAGACACTCAGGGGCTACTCCCATAGGGAGCGCTGGCCACGCACCCTATGATTTTCTCTTATACATAACTATGTGTTGACTGCGTCCACACTCGAAAGCTTTGGCGACTCCGCCTCATATTTTCCCTGCAAAAGAGACTACGTCTCCTGGGCCACCCGAATCATCTCTGCGATGACAAAATTTGGATGCCACGCTTGCAGCGTGAAGATAAGACCTGAAGAAGGCCTAGCAACGCACCTGCTGCGCTCTACCAGAAATAATCCGTGCCTGCAGGTATGATGAAATAAGCCTTGACAGACGTGTCGAGTGCTCACACTTATACACTGGGATTCGACTCTATAAGACCTCTGTGGCCTGAGTCGAATTATGCTAGCACTTTTCCGAATTCGAGTCCGGGGACTCGAGTTTGAGTAGGTAGCGTTTTTTTTTCCTAGAGCAATTAACTGGTCCCGATCCGTTGAGCGCACCAGGCACATTTACCATCATCCCTATGAACGGCTACAAATCCGGCTGACCCGATGAACTTCCGGGTGAGTGCTTCGCACTCGACACAATTGTCGACTCCGACATCCTAGTGCAAGATTCAAGATCAACTAAGTCTCCACCCGAATCTATGATTCGAATGGACACTCGGGGGCTACTGACATAGGTATGCCCTACAGGCACCTACTATTGGCCTACCTGGTGCGGCTCAACGGAAGGCGCACTCGATGACGTGCCAAGGTTCACGAAGCTGAAGATAGTTTGGATGGTGCGAAGCCCAGATGGATACGGACTCCAAGTGTGCAAGACAAGGAAAGCTCAATACTAGAGTTCGAATCTAACTTGTAACCTACTCGTATTGGTACCTGAGACCTAGCCTCCCCATATATAAAGGCTAGGAGGGTCCAACGAGAAGGGCATCGCGACTCCCCCAATAGATAGATCTATGATCTCCCACATCGCCACAATAGACAATAGATCTAGACATCAATCTCTCGCATACACATACGCCAGATCTAATCTACGCATACATCGCCATCGGCAACATTGTAATCCTTCGGATCATCATCAATCAAGAGAAGACAAGCAGGAGTAGGGTCCTCTACGAGGCCTGAACCTGGGTAAACCTTGTGTCCCTGTGTACTTGTTTGCTAGCCGATCGAGACTTCCAGCGCTCCTTCCTTCTCCAAAACCCAAGTTCATAACAATGGGCATTGATGAGTTAAACCCTCGTTAGATAGGGTATTGCAGTCGCTGTCCCCTAGATACAAACGATTCATTATGAACTACAACATGCAAGGGATGACCAAGTACCAAATTAAGTTCTTCATGATGCTCAAGACTACTGAGGTGGAAATCAAGAAGGAGCACATTGTGTTGATCGTCAATGAGACCATCAATTTCAAGAAACCTAGCAAAAAGGGTAAGGGTAAACCAAAGAAGAACGGCAAGCATAATGCCACTCATTCCAAGGCGCCCAAACCCGGACCCAAGCCTAGTGTCACATGCTACTATTGCAAGGGGGGGCGATCACTGGAAACGCAACTACCCCAAAGTACCTCGAAGATAAGAAGGTCAAAAAGATTGTTAGGAAAGACAAATATGTGGTATACATGTTATTGATGTTTTCCTCACAAGTGTTCGGAGCAACACCTGGGTATTTGATACTAGTTCCATTGCTCACATATGTAACTATCAGCAGGAGTTGCAGAATAATCAGTGATTTGTGAAGGATGAGGTGACAATGTGTGTTGGCAATGGCTGCAAAGTTGATGTGGTGGCTGTCAGCACTCTCCCTGTTTGTCTACCTTCAGGATTAATTTTAGTTTTGAGTAAATGTTACTATGTACCCATGTTGAGTATGAATGTTGTAAGTGGGTCTTGCTTCTTGCGAGACCATTATTCATTTAAGTCAGAGACAAGTAGTTATTCTATTTATATGAATAATGTCTTTTATGCTCATGCACCAGAAAGTAATGGTTTGTTCTTATTAAATCTCAATAGTAGTGATTCTCACATCCATAGCATTAATGCCAAAAGATGTAAATTAGTGATGATAATACCATGTATATGTGGCATTGTCATATGGGTCATATCAGCGTTAAGCGCATGAAGAAGCTCCATTCTGATGGACTTTTGGAGTCACTTGATTTTGAATCTCTTGATAGATGTGAACCGTGCCTTATGGGCAAGGTGACCAAGACTCCATTTTCCAGTATGATGGAACAGGCGACGGGCTTATTGGGAATCATACATACTGATGTATGTGAACCGATGAGTGTCTTAATGCATAATGGATATCATTACTTCGTAACATTCACTAACGATTTAACTAGATATGGGTATATTTACTTAATGAAACACAAGTCTAAAACATTTGAAAAGTTCAAAGAATTTTAGAATGAAGTTGAAAATCAACTTAATAAGAAAACCAAGCACCTTCGATCTGTTTGAGGAGGCGGGTATTTGAGTTATGAGTTTTGCGTGCATCTCAAGACTTGTGGCATTGTAGCACAACCTACATCAGCTGGAGGACCACAGTGTAATGGTGTGTCGGAATGATGTAATTGCACTCTATTCGATAGTGTGCGGTCTATGACGTCTCTTACCAACTTATCGATATCATTTTGGGGGTTTGTGTTAGAAATAGATGTATTCATTATAAGGTGTTATCCAAATCCGTGGAGACAACACCATATGAGATATGGCATGGCAAAAAATCAAAGTTGTCTTTCCTAAAAGCTTGAGGTTGTGAGGGTTATGTTAAGAGACTACAACCTGATAAATTCAAACCGAAAGTGGAGAAATGTATCTTTGTACGGTATCTAAAGGAAACTATTGGGTACACCTTCTACAACAAAACTAAGGGCAAAACTTTTGTTTTCAAGAATGATACCTTTCTTGAGAAAGAGTTTCTTGCCAAAGGTGTTAGTGGGAGGAAAGTAGAGCTTGATGAGATTGTTGACCCTTCTCTCCAAATACCGAGTGTTGCAATGGAAGATATTCTGGAACCGTCCTCAACAGTTGGAGAGGAAGCAAATGATGATGATTAACACTCACATTGAGTCATCTACTCAAACACACAGGTCTACAAGAATCCGCATCGCTCTTGACTGGTATGGTAATCTTGTTGATATAGTCATGTTAGCTAAACAAGACGAACCTGCAAACTACAAGGAAGCAATGGAAGGCCTCGAGTCCGAGAAATGGCTTGAATCCATGAATTTCGAGATAGGATTCATGTATGATAACCAAGTATGAACTTTGGTGGATATTCCTGATGCCCACAAGGCTATTGAGAATAAATGGATATTTAATAAAAAATACAGGCAGTTATGGTAATGTGACTGTCTATAAAACTCGACTTGTTGTAAAGGGTTTTCGAGAAATTCAAGTAGTTGACTACGATGAGACATTCTCACTCGTAGCTAAGCTTAAGTCTATCAGGATTTTACTAGAAATTGTTGCTTATTTCTATTATGAGATATGGTAGATGGATATCAAAATTGTGTTCCTAAATAAAAACATTGAGGAAGAGCATGGTACAACTAGAAGGTTTTGTCGATCCTAAGGATGCTGGAAAGGTATGCGAGCTTCAGCATTCCATTTATGGACTAAAGCAAGCACCTCAGAGCTAGAATATTTGCTTTGTGAAGTGATCAAAGGTTTTGGATTTGTCCACAATGTAGAAGACCTGAATTTACAAGAAAGTGAGTGGGATCACAGTAAAATTTCTAGTGTTATATGTGGATGACATGTTATTAATTGGGAATGATGTGAATCTTCTTAGGAGTGTCAAGGATTATTTAAATAGTAAATTTGCTATGAAGGAATTGGGTGAAGTTGCTTACATATTAGGCATTAAAATATATAGAGATAGATCAAAACACATATTAGTTTTAAGTCATAGTACTTATCTAGATAAGGTTCTGAAGAGGTTCAGAATGGATCGGGCGAAGAAATGGTTCTTGCCTATGGTGAAAGGTAAACCATTGAGTTTAGCTCAGTGTCCAACAATGGCTAATGATAAGTAAATGATGCCTAACATCCCCTATGCTTCAACCATAGGTTCTATCATGTATGCCATGCTGAGCACTCAACCTGATGTGACCTTAGCTCTTAGTTTAACAAGTCAGTTCCAAAGTACTGGAATGGTTCATTGGACTGTAATTAAGAATATCCTGAAGTATCTTAAAATAACCAAGGATATGTTTCTACTCTATGGAGGATGTGAAGAGTAACTTGCCGTAAAAAGTTACGTTGATGCAAGATTTGACACTAATCAGGATGACTTGAAATCTCATATAGGGTACGTGTTTTTAGTGAATGGGAGCATGGTGAGATGGAGGAGCGGAAAGCAAGCTCAGTAGCTCAATCTATAACGGAATTGGAATATATAGCTGCTTCAGAATAGGTGAATGAAGCTATCTGGCTACAGAATTTCTTCATCGAACTAGCAGTGTTTCCAAGCATGCAAGACCCTATGAGCATCTACGGCGACAACACAGAGACCATTATGAATGCGAAGGACCATAGGTTCCACTCTACATCCAAGTATATACTTTGGTGTTATCATGTGATAAGGTAGTATGTCAGTGATGGTGACATTAGGATTTGCAAAATACATGCGGATCTGAATGTTGCAGACCTGTTGATGAATCCTCTTCCATAAGCAAAGCATGATCAGCACCTGGAGGCTATAGGTTCTAGATTCTTACCAAATGTAAACTAGTTTATTTATACCCTAGTGCAAGTGGGAGACTGTTGGAGATATGCCCTAGAGGAAAATAATGAAGATGTTTTTATTGTCATAACTCAAAAATATTTATAATAAGTTTTATGCCATGTTATAACTGTATTAAGCGGGAACATTAGTACACGTATGGTATGTAAACAAACCAAATCCCTCATAACCTCTAGTGAACTAGCTCATTGGTCAACTGAAGATCGAGGTTTCCTAATCATGGACATTTATGTCAATTGACAATAGGGTAACATCATTAAGTTAATGATGTTATGGACACACATCCAACTTAAATATTGCAATGAGATCTAGTCAAAAATTTCAATGTTGCGATAACTAGGAAAACGTAGTAACCCAATCATTTGATAGTGAGATCATATCTAATCACTATCACCAGAGGCTGCCTTGACTGCATCAACCGTCACAATGTAACATGATGATCATAAAGGTGTCTCTCAGGTATTCCGAAGGGATAGGGTGAGACATACGCATCAAGATCGAGATTTGCGCATCTGCATGATAGATAGATACTCTGGGCCCACTTGGTGAGATTACATCTACGAAGCTAGCAAGCATCTGACTAGGTCAGGGGAATGTAATATCACAGGAATGAGTAAATGTGTTTGTCGGTAACAAGATTGAACTAGGTATAGGGATACCAAAGATCAGATCTTGGACAAACCAGGTATCGTGTAGCAAAGGGAATGATACTCAACGTTTAAGGTTTAAGCGATCAAGTTAATTCTTGGAATGCATGGGGGCCATCATGGGTTTCCAGATCCTGCTATTGGTCATTGATCGGAGAGGTGTCTCGATCATGTCTGCGCATTCCCGAACCGTAGGGTGGTATGCTTAAGGGTATACAACTCTTAGGATTTGATTCGGGGCTATTGGAGAAAAGAGAGAGAACTCCAGAATTGTTCTGGAGAGAGATCGAAAAGGTTCCATAGTTAATGAAATGTTCAGAGACTAAATAATATGTTTTAGTATAATTAGATAAATTAATACTAATTAAATATATGGCCTACCCCTAATGGGCCACCATGTGGCAGTCCACTAGGGGAGATTTTCATTTTGTGGCCTAAAAGTTGAGACACCAAGGCATAGCAGGGCCCGAGTTGCTTGTAATCGGATTGCGTTACCCATAGTTGGCGTTCCAAATACTTAGAGGGTCTTTTTTGACACAAATTCAATATAATGTTTGAATACAAGTTGGGAACCTCCTATCAGTTTTGACAGTTATGTCGATGTCGTCGTGTCTGCCATGTAGACTTGTAGCGTTGGCGCCTGCATCCATTCCTCATTATGTCACCTTCTTCTTCCCTAGAGCGGCGGTCTGTTGTCATGGCCATGGCATGGAGCTAGGACGCAATTTATTTTGGTGGTGAAGTACGGAACATGGCCGAACATGCTCGGCCATGCTCTCCTCCTCATCCTGAATCAGAGTTCGCCCTCACGATGGCCGCACCCATGGCACGGCACGGGGGTGAGAATTCATTCCCGGGGGAGATCTGTCACCGTGCCAAACCTTCTCGATCATGTTGTACTCCTCCTGAATCTGAGCTCGTCATCACCATGGTCGCACCCGCATTAGCCACCGTGCCTTCCTCTCCGAACCCCAAGGCCACATCCACTGTTTTCAACACAACCCAACAAGGTGAAATTCCATCTAGTTTTCGTCTTGTGATTGTGGTAGAAGAACATGTACAAATATGTTGTTTACTAGATTTTACTTCGAAACCCAGAGCTCCGTGATGAAGAAACAGAGAGAACCTAAATGGAATGACGATGAATACCATGGTCTGTACTTTGCATTACAGCACCAAGGGCTCGTTGACGAAGCATGTTACCAAGAGAGTGGAGTTCATCAGCCATTGCCAAAAATATGGGAACAAATACATGAGCGATTCAATGCAAATACGCGAAGAGAAGCTAGATCCATGTCATCAATCATGAATAGGTGACACATTCTAGTGATGTGTTCAAATGCATACACCATGTATCATTCATAACAATAACACTACCGGCAATGTTGCTAGTTGTTTGTATGAGCTATTCATTTTATATGCTGATGACACCTTACTTTCCTGGATAGTAATCTTGAAACTGCAATTAACTTGAAGTGGTCGTTATCCTGAGAAAAATGTCTGGTATGCACATTACCTTTGTGTGTTCTATGCTGCAATTATGTTGCTATGGGAAGGAAAAGAAAAGTTGGGCACATTAGTGACGAACACAAATATAGGCTTCACTAAATATTACATAGTTAGGCCAAACTTAGTCTTACACACATAGTCTTAACTTGTTCTTATACAAATAACCAAATCTTAGTCTTACACAAATAAGCATAACTGGGTCTTGACCAAAGAATCATTTACTTCATAGAACTAGGGGGGAAACTAAAGATAAAGATAAAGATATATGGTTCATCGGATCTTCCAGTTGAGCACTAGGTCCCTGGAATTGGTGGTATTTGTCGGAATGAACCAGAATGTTGTGTTTGGTCGTGGATCATTCTCTATCAAATTTTACAATCCCACTAATGAGCTAATGGCAGACCCCCTTGACGTGCATTCAGCTCTAGGTCGGATATAGAGGGTCAACATGATAGGTGTGTGAGTGTGCAGCCAACACACAGTCTTCTATCAATACTAGAAGTGCTGGCACCTCAGCAACAACACAAGCATGTTCTTCCTAGACTCTGGTAGCATCCTCTGGTTGTTCGCCGTCGGGACCAATAGCAGCATCAGCAAGTATTTCGTCAGCTTCACCAGCAGCAGCAGCTAGTACTTCGTCAGCTCCACCACCACCACCAGCGGGAGCCGGGGCTGCGTGAGAAATTACAGATTCAATAGCTCCAAGGGCCCCGAGGAAGAAAGGGTAGTTGATCCCAAGAAACATAGATTGTCCCTTCAGATTATAGACTCTACTCCAGACTTGCTCTACTGGGTCTTTGGATGGACATCCGGACCTCGAGAAAACATGACACCTCAGAAATGGGTATGAAGAAAGTAGTGTCCCCATATGCTCTTTTGTATCACCAACGTTGTTTAGTGCTCCCCTGATGTGAATCCACATGAGTTTAGGATCTTGTTTCATGCCGCCTTTGAGAGGTGCCAGGAACCAGCACCGTGATTCGAGATCAGCATCTACTACTTCATATTTGATCACCGGAGCTTGAATGACACGCGGGGTTACGTGTGTACCTGCATGTTACTTAGAATCAGTAAGCAGAATTTTAAATGGGATTTTATATGCTATATGACAACATGACTCACCCCAGGTGAACAGATCCAAAACACGCGCGGCACCGCTAGGTTCAATGACCACGCGAATGTGTTGCGGTTTGTTGGAATAGGAGACGCAGGTGAAGCTGCATTGACATACTTCTCCAGTCACAGGCAGTCGTCATGCAAGATTATCCATTCCTTGTCATTAGGGCATCTAATGAATGTGATTACCTTTTCGAACACTGCTATGACGTCCTAATGTCATCCCCCGTACACTAGTCGGGGCCTCTGTGGGAGTTGTACCTTCAGGAGCTCAAGTTCTACCATGTTGAACTTGTAAGCAAATTCGGAGCTGGGTGGAGGCCACCCGTAGTTGAATGCAGTAATGTCGACACCCTCCAAATATGGAACAGTTAATCTCATCGATCTATAGACATTTTTGAGAGTCCAAGTTCTTCGGTCCTTGGATAAAAGGAATAGCCACTCGCCGTTGCCACCCACCGAGTGCTGGTCATCCCCCATTTTCGTCTCATCTTCCTTATTGATATTCACCACTACTATATATTCTGCAAAGTTTGTTGCCAGTTGGTAGAATCACCTAAGCATGGATTCCATTGCAAATACAAATTGGCTCCTACGTGCTGGCATTATTGTTTGACCTCTATGGCATGTTTTTATTCGAATTAGCCCTTTTGCTGCTACTATTAATTGGGTGTGTTCTCCTTCTTGCTAGCATTATTTCCGGACCTCTATGGCATGTTCCTCTTTAAACTAGCATTTTTCTGCTACTACTGGGTGTGGTATCCTTCGTGCTATCCATCTTAGATTTTTTTTCTACTACTCATGGGTGTGTCCACCACCGTGCTCGCCCTCTTAGTATTTTTGCTACTACTGTTTGGTGTGGTGCCATTTTTCGTGCAACTCTTGGGTGTCCTCTTCTCTAGCGTGGTCTGCTTGATGATGTTCTTCTTCGAGGTGCACTTTTTGCGGATGCTCTTCCTGCTCTTTTTATGATGCTCATCTATAAGACTCTCCTCTGTTCGAAGCTACCCTCAGTCGCACAACCATTAGTGATTCCATGGAGCAGGTCAACTATGTTTTGTACAAGCCCATCATCTTTATGGTCAAACTCCAATTCCTCTCCAACCATTTGCACTATCGCGAACAGGTACACTTCATGTGTACTATTTATCCTACTAAACGGTATGGTTAAATCACTGGTAACTTTCACTTGTGTAGCCTTTTTGGTATTGTAACAAAATATACAAAATGTGCTACCTGGGAGGACCCCTAGGCCACCTTCTCATGTAACGCTGCTAGCAGGTCAGATAACTATACCATTTCAGGATCGTATCTGTCAATGATTACAGCAGTGTCGTCGACGAAATTTTCGGTGCCATCATCAAATTTTGTAGTGAACTTCTCGACACCGATATAGACGTGTACTTTCCCATCATCAGGTTTTGCAAGACCAAAACCACTGAGAGGTTCAAGAGGTGGAGCAGCACCATCATACCCAGCTACAACGCCATCGGCGCCATCACCAGTGTCATCGGTAGCTAGCGGTGAAAGTATCAACAGGAGGAGCAAGACGAGGGCCCTTAGCAGCAGGAGCTACAATACCTGGTGGACAGGCAGGGCCATAGCTAACACCAGCTACAATAGAAGCAACTACTGCCACGCCACATCGACGACCATGAGCAGTTTCCACTACATTAGTGCTTCGAGTGCTAGCAGAGTCCAGACCATGAGCTTGCTCCACAACAATAGGGCTTCGAGTAGCCGCAACAGTAGCCCGCTGAACTTGACCACGGGTTTGAAGAGTAGCAGCACCCAATACAATAGTTTTGGCAACAATAGCGGGGCAGCCTCCAGAAGCCTTAGTTTGCTCAAGAGTGCCAGGGATTGGGTCAGCATCAGCCAGAGCAACAACACCACGGGGACGACCAGTACCAGAAGATTCCACAACAGGGGTTTGCACAATAGCAATACGGGGACTCCTACGAGGAGGTTGCCCAACATAAGCATGGCGTAAACGACAAACCACATTTTCCTTACCAGCAGCAGGGGTTCGAGTTAGACCACCCTGTCCAAGAATAGCAGGGCGGCCCTAGTAGCAGCAGCTTCCACATCCAGTATTTTACAATGCATGAAAAACATGTGAGCCCCAAGAGACTTTTTCATCAACCCACTTATCTGACTGTCACATGTTACAGGAACCATGATGCCTTGTTCATCCTTGAAGCTGAACTGTGCAGTCTACTGCAACCTTATTTCAGCATGTTTAAGCAGAGCAGCAGCCATACCAGGGATAGTGCAGATCTGCGTTGTTGCTTCTTCCATCATGAAATAATGAAGTGGATTCCACTTGCCCTTCCCATTTGATAATTTAGAATGGTAGCTGCCGAGCATTATCGAAACCAGGTAAGGGGTCTCCGTGGAGATCCTACTTGACAGAAATTTGGGGACAAATATAAGAATTGTTTGTCAGTGTTGGGCTAGCAAACAATTCTAGGTTCGATCTATCTCTATAATGTCAATACCTAGATAGTAGTTATAGTTAGTGCGAATATCAAAGAGAAGAGTAACTCACCCGCATGTAGCCGGAACTTCTTCTTCCTTGGTAGTAGGATCTGCCATCCTATGCGCTTCTCAGCTTGTCCGATGGCGGAGGCGGGCTAGAGCCTCACAACAGCGGGTATGTCATGCGGCATTAGAGCTCAAGATCAGCGAGTGGACGCAGCAACTTGGCGTCAGAAGGCAAATGTCCCAAGGGATCATTCTGGTTGGAGGGTGGATTTTGCCACTGCTAGTGCTAGGGTTCATGCAAAGGTGGAAGTCAATTTGTGAACTTTGTCAACACACTAAGGCGTTTAGTTCCTTGTTTTTCCTATGTGGTTTTTGCATTAGCGCTCGTGTCACGGACAAAGTACTAACATGGGGGTCCCGACTGTCTACTTCATGGGCAGTTGACGGAATGTTTGAATTTGGTAGGCGTGGGATGAGTTTTCCTTGAATTGGACCCTCTCAGTAGTTGGCAGCCCAACTTTGCAAAACCCGACAATTACAAGTAATTCAGACATAGCGATGCACTCGCACACCAACACTTGGGGGTGCCCACACACCCCAGGTGGACAGCGGCCCAAGAGGGGGAAGGCGTGCGTCATAGGGAGGGGCGGCGGTGGTTGCCCTAGGGGGAGCCTCCCCCTCCCCCTTGGCCTATATAAGGAGGGGAGCCCCCTGCCCTCATTTATCCCATTGGCATTTTCCTCTCTCCCTCTCTTCCCCTCACGTGTGGTTCCGTAACATTGGAACGAGTATATGGGGTATGAGTTCTCCACCATACGCATGTTGTCGTGTTATTGGTTCATCGGTCCGGATCAATCTTCTTTCGTTGCTTTGCTGGACCGGAGCCCGGGGGACTTCGTCTACACCCGACGTGTGTAAAACTGCGGAGGTGCTACCAATTTTGGCACTCCTCCCTTGTACGTCTGTACGAACTTGCGATCGGCATCACAGTATGACTACATCATCAATGTTTGTTGGAAGGTCAACGCTTTTCAGCCTTCAAGGATATGAACACTGAATCACTCTATTAACTTACACTACATAGAATAGATCTTAGTTATGTTGTTCTCGTTGTTAGGAATTTTTTTGTTTTCAGCTATGGAACCCTATAGAAAAACACATAATTCTTTCTGGTTGATGATCCAGTATGCACTTAATACAAGTAATTTGTTACAGAGGAAACAAGTTTTTCTTGAGGATTAAACTTATATTGTTTGCAATACAATAATACCGTAGATAAGGACACATTTATTAATTCTCTATCCTTTTTCACCAGAATGCTGGAAATATATATGCCCTTCTTTCATAGAATTACAGTGTGTCTCCTGGGTGCTACACACCCCCATACTTGGAAAAATAAAAAAAAATAAAAAAAATTCAAACTTTTCTAAATCAAAGATGATCACGTATTGTACTCGTAAAAAAATATTTCCCTAGGGAATTACTTTCATTGTATCCTGGGTAAAAACAAACTCGAAACGCCCCATGACCAGGTACTATTCACCTTTGATTTGCCATATTTTCCCCCCTAAAGACCATGTGAATCATTTCTGTTCTAAACATTTTTTACGAGTTTCAAGTATCAATCATAGCGACATTCGTGCATTCCATCTTTGGCAAAAGATACATGGCAACTATCCACTTTGACGGATCTATGCTCTAATTCTGGTACGTGGATGAAAACGGTAATTTTCCACGCACAACCAACCCAGGGCCAGCCCTAGGGGAGTCTGGAGGGGCGGTCGCCCTGGGCCCAAAAAAATTAGTGGCCTTCTGTTGGAAATATGCTAAATGGGTATCATCATAGCATGTCTCTAATCCGGATAACCCGGGTGGACTACTGTTGGTATCAAGGCCTATGGCATGCTGGGCGACCCAGTTAGACGGATCCAGAAGGGAGGCCCATGTCGGATGAAGGCAGAGTATGTAGGAGTCATCGACATACTCGGAGCCTTGCAGTACAAGATACGAATACTAGTTAGTATTAGTCTAGGACTTTGTAACCTGTCCGGCAAGGTCCTTTCCCTGTAACCCTAGGTTCTGGTGCCTTTATAAACCGGACCTCTGGGAGCCTTAGGGCAACAAGTACAACGTACAATGTACAACACCTCGCACAACGAACCGATCTCTGTAATTCAGCGTATTGGCGTTATAGTGATTTATAGCAGGAGTAGAGTTCCACCACCGTTGTGGGACTTGAACCTAGGTAAGCTGTGTTACCTCGTACCCACCAACTCTCCATCTTACCCCACGTCTCTAAACTCGCTCTATGAGGACCCCTCCATGGCATACTCGTCGGTAATACCACGACAGTTGGCGCCCACCATGGGGCCAGGCGCTTCGATCTCTACACCGGGCGAGGTCCAAGCTCTTCGGAGGAATCAGCGACACCATAGCCATCGGACGCGTTCTCTTCTCCGGCAACGTCCCGATCATCCCTCCAGATGAGTTCTGGGTGCCGGCAAAGACGAACCATACACGTTGCTCCGTCATCCCTGTCGGAGACATCCACATCTTCATCGGCGAAACTGACTCGGGTCCTAGCTCCCAGGAAGTCGGAAACTCGTCAAGACCCGCATGGACCGCCTACGGGCAGGATACGTTCGCAGAAGAATCTGGGTCGTACATCTCTCTAGAGTATGGCGGCTCAGATCTAGAAAAATCAAGGCCCACCGAAACCGCCTCTGTGCAAGATATAACGGTGGAAGGAACCCGCAAATCCTCTTGGCTTCCCCGAGCGTTAGAGATGCGAATGTCACACTTTGTCGGTGTTGTCACCATCTTCGATCTGGCCAGATGCGTTCAGAGGGAGGGGGAATACCCCTATGAATACCTTGCCATGTGGATGAGAGTAAGAGAAATCCTGGAAGGTGACCGTGCTGACGAACTTGTCTACCACTTCGTGGAAGGGCTCATGCTTGGAACACTCCAGCATAACCTCCGAAGATGGCAGGCCGCAAGCCCTCTCACCCTTGGTGAGATGGTCACAATCATCAATGAATACGCGGCCGCCGAGGAGAACACCCAAGCCATGCATGGGCCCGAAACCGGAGGAAGCAGCAACAACGGCCCGCCTCCATCACCCTCCACATCTGCCGTTAACAACACCGAAGCCAACTCCGACTCCTTCCTTGATGCGCTATACACTGACATCAACATGGATAGCGGCAGCTCGGACGCTAACTCGGAGGATTATGATGCTGTTATGAGGGAGATCGAGCAGGAGATCGAGAAGGAGGAGCGTACCGAGAAAACCAACATGTCCCACTAGGTGCTAGTCGCCATCGGGAGCGTGATGGAAGAAGACGGACAGGAACCGGAACGTGAGAGAGCTCTGCCCACACCTGTGGTCATCAGAGCAGTAGTGGCAAAGAAAGCCGCCAAGCCTCCGGTTCCGGCCAAGTCCATGCCTCCTCCGGCTATCCGCTCGCAGCAGGAGCAGGAACTCACCACAGGCCCTGGTACTGCCAAGCAAACAAATCCGCCGCCACCGCCACTATCAACATTTGCAGTTGGCAACCCATTGGTTACTCCCGCCGACAAGGTGATATACGGTGCACTCCTCGTTGAACCCATTACCATCGCCCATATTCGGAGAATCACGGAGCTTGATGAGAAGCGTGCAAAAATCCTAGCGGAGGCCAAGTGCATCGCAGAGCAAGGCGCTCAGCTGGACAAAGACATGGCCAAGGTGCAGTAATCTATCAAGGCAGCAAGAGCTGTGGAGGCTGAGTACAAGTAGTTGCTACTAAAGCACAAGGCAAAGAAGGCACCAGCTCACGTCGTAGAAGACCTCGGTGTTCGGCGTAGGTTGGGAAATGATGGAACCAAACTGGCAAAGGCCACCCCGTACATTGATTTAGAGGGGAGGCAAGTAATTCCAACTCCCGCCATCAACATTGCCGTCGCCAAGACCCTCCTAGAGCAGGACAGGTCGCCAGAAGCAGTTGCTCAGGTGTACGACCTCGTCGCTAAGGCATGCAAGCAACAGGAAAGGGCTACCTTGCAGAGGCTTGAGTCCAACCCAGAGCTTTGCTAGTCAACCCTGAATAGCCACAGAAGGCCAAGATCTCCCCGTGACGAAGGATCCCACACAGGCTCCACCAAGCGAAAACGGAGGGATGCGCGCAACAGGACTAACGCCATAGCCATATCTTCTGACCATGGAGAAAAGGCTCGTCCTCAACGATCGCCGCCACCCCCGCCATCCCAACGTCATGAGGAACCACAACCACGCCACTACACAAGCATGCCACCTCCTAGGCGTCCTAGGTCGGTATCATTATACGTGGCCAGGGCGAGCAGCCCCGGTATGCTAGAGAGCGCAGCAGCATTGAAGGACACAAGAGAAGATCCTACAAGGAGGCACCACGTCCAACAAGCAATCGCGACAGGAGTGAAGAGTCGCATGGAGGGAGCAGCAAGAAGGCTAACCTACCGCCTCCACCGCCACCGTCGCCACCCAGCAGCCATCATGGTGGAGGAAATGGCGGATCCAAAATATCACACCACAACCCCTCCCCCCTCCCGACAGAAAAGGGAAGCAACCAGAGCCGTATGATGCACGTTCAAGGCTGGACAAGATCCAAGAAGCACGGGAGCTCCCATACCTTGGGTCACGTTGTTTTGGACCGGTAATACGGGCCACAACTTACCCCATGGGTCTCCGGATTGATAAGACAATCAAACCTTACGACGGCACTGCCAGGCTAGTTACATGGTTGTAGGACTACAGCGAAGAGATTCACATCGTAGGGGGAAACCCTAATGTCGCCGTCAAGTACCTCCCACTCTTGCTCACTGGCACTGCTCGGCAATGGATTGATGACTTGCCGAAGAAATCAATATGCAATTGGCTAGACATGCATGAAGCGTTCACCAAGAACTTTGAGGGCTCGTACAAGCGTCCCTGCACTGTCGGAGACCTATAGCGGTGCATACCAGAGAAGGACGAATCCTCTCTTGCTTACCTTTCTCGCTGGCTGGATATGAAAAATTCATGCGCTGGGGTGCACGAACAAACTGCTATGGCCGCCTTCATCAATGGTTTGGAGAAGGGGACTTTGCTCCGACATACGTTGAAGCACAAGCAAGACAACAATAAGCTCAACCTCAACGCAATGATCGCCATGGCTAGCGAGTTCGCCGCTGCTGATGACATGTGCGCGGATCGTTGCCAGCAATAGCAATTCCTACCCAGGCTAGAAAGAACAATAACAACAAGCGGAAGACTCCGACTGAAGAGAAGCAAACAGCCGACATTGTCACCACAATGTTCACTAGCAGAGTTGGAGGCGGACAGCGTGGTCGTGGACGGGAGGCTAGCCATGGACAATAGAGGAGTGACTCTACACCCTCAGCACCCCGTGTTCCCCAAACGTACGAAGAGTACCATGATGTCATGTTTCGTCCACCTCGACGCAAACGGCAAAGCCACCCACACCAATCACCAATGCAAGTTTGTCAATGACCTCAAGGAGGACCCTGAGTCCGGCTACAAACAAAATCGGAAGAACAGACCCCGCAGAAAGGACAAAGGGAAGAAGATGGAGGAGGAGTCCAAGGATTCAAGTGATATGGATGGAGACGTGGAACCCAAGTCTGCCGACAAGGACGGGGTCAAAGGGGAAAATCCCTTCGAGAAGAAGGCCCTAGTCTACCACACTTTCCTTGGCACCCCCACCGTCCGGGCCCAAAAACCTCCCTAAGGATACTGATGGTTACCCTTCCTCCGGTTCCCCGGTACGTTAGGTGGTTAGAGATTCCAATCACTTGGGATAGGAAGGATCACCCAGATCTTATCCCAACAGAGAACCAGTATGCCATGGTCATCAACCCCTTGATTGATGGCACAGAGTTCACCAAGTGCCTCGTGGACAATGGAAGCAGCATCAACATCATGTACCTGGATACACTGCACAAGAAGAACTTGACAGAGACCCAGCTAAGGAAGAGCAATACCGTGTTCCATGGCGTTGTCCCTGGTCGACAAGCAAATTCCTTGGGTTGCATCACTCTTCTAGTTGCTTTTTGTGATCTTACCAATTACCGCCAAGAATACATGACCTTCGAAGTGGTGCCCTTCAAGAGCATGTACCACGTCATATTTGGAAGTGACATATTCCACTCCTTCCTTGCAAGTCCATGCTTTGTTTACAACAAGCTCAAGATACCCGGACCGAAGGCATCATCACCGTTGACGGAAGCTTCACCAAGGCACAGGAGTGCGAGATCAGTGAGGCTGCCTTCACCAAAGCGGTCCTCTATGGTGAGGAGTTCAAGGAGATACAGAGCCATGTCGATGCCTCGGAGATGTCGGCTTCGAAGAAGCAAATCACTGTTGCCGGACCCGCATTAAAGGCCGCCATCAAGACCAAGCAGGGGGAGCCTATTGAAGGAGATTCCTTAGAGACCACCGCCATTGGCATGGACCTGGATCCCAAATAGGAAAGCGCGCTCATCGAGTTCCTCCGTGAGAATAAGGACATCTTCGCCTGGCAATCTGCCGACATGAAAGATGTACCTAGGGAACTTTTTTTTGACTGAACTACCGTAGGGGAAGCCCCTACGGTTATATTTTATTTTTATTTATATTCACACACAAAATACAAAACTGTACAGAAGGCACAAAGGCCAAGGAAGATAGGTTACATCTTATCTAAAGGGAAATAGAAGAAAGCCAATCCAAGAGAGGCTGCACAAAACTGGGCTTAACCCTAAATTGATGTAGGAGAATGTCCTTCTGAAATTTTTGCTTCCAACGATTGAAAGACGCCTCAATCCCTTGAAATATGAGCTCGCTACGTATTTTCCAGATGTTCCAAACCACTGAAATGGCAATCTCAATGAAACAGGGACCATTAAAATTATCTTTAGCCTCTTGAAATCTTTGTCTAATCGCACCTTGTCCCCACTGAATGTTAACATGATTCCAACATTGTTGTGCAAAGTTGTAACTAAGAAAGAGATGATCCCTACATTGCAAGGTGCCATTAGAGCATAAGACACAATCACTTCCTGAATCAAGGTGCCACTTCCGACGCAACATCATGTCCCTAGTGTTGAGACTATCCATAAAAATAGCCATGCAAACACCTTTAACTAAGGCAAACATTTTGAATTCCAAATACCGAACAAGACCTTATCATCCGACAAACCCCCAAATATATATTGATAATATTTGACCGAGGTAAACTCCGAGGATCCCCAGAAAAATGTTCTATTGTCAGGTTCTTGCAAATCAGCGAGAGGGGTCAATGCAGCACATATATCATTTACTTCTTGTAGTTCATCAAAAGCTTGCGCAGAGAGAGGCAACACAAATAAGTAAGATGGTTGGATGGAAGAGACAAAATATTTCAAGCTAATATCTTGGTTCAAAGCAAAAGAATATAGTCTGTCATATTTATCAGCAAGTAAATTTTCTTCCTTCCAAAAGAGAATCGAAGACCCACTGCCAGGCTGAGATATAGTAATGCTGCGATAAGTGTCAACTAGGGACATAATGTCACGCCACCAAAAAGAACCTAACTATCTATGCGTATGTGGAACAACATCAACACCATAGTAGGACCAGACCAAACCAACCCACGGTATGTTGGTCTTGGAGAAGAATTTGTGTAGTTGTTTTAGAAGAAGTCCCTCGTTCTAAATTTGCAAATTAATCAACCCAAGACCACCCTTTTATTTCGGTTTGCAGACTAACCCCCACGTAGCCAGAGATTGATGAGGAGTACCATCCTCCTTGTCCCCCCAAAGACAATGTCTACGAGCTTTGTCAACTATTTTTATCACAGATTTATGTAGCTTCAGAGAACACATAAAATAAGTTGCCATTGATGACAGAACAGAATTCGTATATAGCACTCTCCCAGCCGAAGTTAAGAATCTAGCACTTGCATTTAGCCTCCTTTCCACCATGTCAACCAAAGGGGAGCAATCTTCCACCGATGGTCTAGTTGTGCCTATTGGCGGGCCGAGATAAGTAAAAGGTAACTTCCCAACTTGGCAACCAAAAGCTTCGGCCAGAGAAACAATTCTATCATCTGAAACATTAATTGGCATAATGCAAGATTTATTATAATTCACCCTCAACCCTGTTAACTTTGCAAAATCCTCGAATAGATGTTTCAAAGCCATAAGTTGATGTTCACATGCTTGCATAATTAATAGCGTGTCATCTGCGTACTGAACGATCGGAAAGTCATTACTAGGGATAGGGAGAGGTGCAGCTAAGAATCCTTGATGAAACAGATCATTGACCATGGTTTGTAACAAATCTGCAGCACTGACAAAGAGAAAGGGGGACAACGGATCTGCTTGCCTAACACCTCGTTTGCAATCAATTTTTTTACCAGGCACACCGTTCAAAAGTACTGAGGAAGTACCAGAAGACAAGATAGCCCTTATCCAAGAAATCCACTTCTCATCAAAACCCTTGGCTGCCTTGATCTGCAAGATTGCCTCGTGCTCGACTGTATCAAAAGCTTTAGCAAAGTCAAGCTTTAAAATAATAGTTTCAGATCTTGTTTGCTTGCACTGATGAATATATTCATATGCCCAAGCAATACAATCTTGGATTGTCCTAGATTTCAAAAATCCACATTGATTCATATGTACCAACTCTAGTATTTTCTTTTGAAGCCTATTGGCCAGTAACTTTATCAACAACTTTAGACAAGAATTTAGAATAGAAATAGGCCTATAATCGTTTGGACCCTCGAGGAATTAATCTTTGGAATAAGAGTGATCAAAGAATCAATAATGCTTTGTAAGTTAACTGCACCAGCCTCAAAATCATGACATAATTGATAGAAGTCGTATTTGATAATTGGCCAGCAAGTTTTCATAAACAACCCTGTGAATCCATCTGGTCCAGGAGATTTACTTACAGGCATTGAAGCAACAACAGAATCAATCTCTTCATGCGTAAAGGCCACCGACAAAGTATCGAGATCTTGAACAGAGATTAAAATTGCATCAAGTTGAACCGATTCATCAATTGGAACTGAAACACCTAGTCTATGTTTATAGGTTGACCAAAGCAGAGATGCCTTTTCCTCGTGATCCGAAGCTACAGACCCATCAGCAGTAAGGAGCAAGGTAATTGAATTTTTCTGTAACGTATGGTTGCCATGGAGTGAAAAAAAGAGGTACTTTCATCCCCAAGCTTAACCCAACGAGTCATACATTGTTTCTTCCAATAATCTTGCTTACATGATAGCAAATGATGAAGCTGCTCTTTAACTATTACCCTAAAATTCCATTCAGAAACATGCAGACATCTAGCTTCCTCAATCTAATCAAGCATTAGAATAACAGAGTTGCAGTTGGAGATTAAACCATTAAGGACAGAAACACTCATTGACCATTTTTTCAAAGCTTTCCGAAGCAATTTAAATTTCCCAGCAATCCTTTTAGCACTATTACCATGACAGTTTAAATTCCATATATTGTCCACCACATCAATGAAACCTGGCAGAGTAACCCAGAAGTTCTCAAACCGAAACACGGGAGATTTAGGAATCGATGAGCCAATAGAAACCACACATGACACGTAATTCAAAGTTGGACGAGGAAGAGGGGTTACAACTGTATTAGGATACTTAATCGTCCAACCGGGAGAGGTAAAGAACCAGTCAAGCTGTACTAAAAGCGGATCAAGCTGCATGTTGCTCCAGGTGAACGACTTACCCTTAATTGGTAATTCGATTAGGCCGAGGTAGCTAATAACTTCATTAAAGGTTTTCATATCTGCCAAGTTAGCACCTGGCCTATTTCTGTCCGCCACTAATCTATAAAAATTGAAGTCACCGAGAAGGATCAAATGATCATCAATTTGTATATTGAAGTGGCATAACCAAGCCACAAAATCATCCCTCGGCTGTCCTTCACAAGGGTCGTAAACGTTTACCAGAGTAAATTTTTCCAATGATAGCACTGAGGTGAATTCCATTACCATACCAAAACTTTCAGAAGTGATCATATTTCCCATGAAAGTGTTACTGCACCAAAGAATTAATAAGCCTCCAGACGCACCCAAAGAAGGGACAAAGGCAAACTGATCAAACCGGTGAGGGACAATCTTTTTTAAGAAAGCCATATTAAAATGACCACGCTTAGTCTCCTAGAAGCAAATAATTGAGGCCCCACTCTCCTCAATCTTATTACGAATAGATAACCATTTTTCTTGATTATTAATACCATGAATGTTCCAACATAAAATCTTCCATAGACGATTTGTAGGATTCATTTGAACGGAAAAAGATTCAGTCAACAGTAGCAAACCAAGCAGGAACTAATCCTTGCGCTTCTGAAGGAACTTCTCTTCAGTAAGCTTATAAGGCTCAATGTGACAGAGCTCCATTCCCATCTATTGCATAGCATCAATTCTAAGCACTGTAGGAGTCTTCGCTTTTTGAACAAATGAATTCTTGGCATGTTGCTTCTTCTCTAGAATTTGCACATATATATAACCATATCTGTTGTTCTTGGGCGAGCGCCTAACCAACATGTCCACCATCGGTGTATCCTGGCTTCTTAACCTGCGCCGACTACGGCTAGGAATACCACTAGACAATGTGTCATGGGAGAGGACCATGTCTTCAACAGAAGCGGATTCCAAAGAGCTAAGCGAGTCGGTGTCAGAAGAGATAACAGGAGCAGCACGCAAGCGAGGAGCATCGGCAGAGATAGAGTAGTGCGATAATTTCATAGCATTTGAAAATTGAGCGAGCAAAGGAAAAGCCAAATCCCAGTCCATCTTCTGAAAGGTGATCACCCAATACTTATTGGACCAAGGAAAAGGTCCAGCAGAAGTAGAAATAGACAAAGAAGAAAGGCCAGCCACTTTGAGATGAAGACCAAACTTAAACTGAGCTTCAGCATAGGTTTTAACACAATTGTTCAATTCAGACACGTCTACACCTCCAGCATCACATAAGAGGCCAGGCCTTGGAGGAATAACACGAAGTAAAGCATCCAAATTCAGTACTAAAGGCGCTTTAACTGAACAAGTAGCACTGCTAGCTTTTACAAGTTGATACACTGTAGGTTGGACTTGAGGAACAGAAACTGCATCAGCTACCAGCTCCACTTCATGAATATGGCCATTCTAAGTCTCAAGATGGCCATCCTAACTTTCTTGTTCAGCCTGGAAAGGTTTTCCCTCCTGAATATTTTTATTTCATGCACAAGAAGTCAGTTTAGTCACCCATATTTGCCGGACAGAGCAATTCTTAAAAGAATGACCCAAAAGGCCGCATCGTCTACATTTCATCTTGTACCTAGGGAACTTGCCGAGCACAACTTGAATATTGATCCTAATGCTAAACCGGTGAAACAACCTCTATGACGCTTTGGTGATGAAAGATGAAGGGATATAGGAAAAGAGATAGCTAGGTTACTTAAGGCTAGCTTTATCCGAGAAGTTATTCACACCCAATGGGTGGAAAATCCTACTTGTCCCCAAAAAGGAAACCAATGAATTAAGAATGTGCGTTGATTACACTGGCTTGAACAAAGCATGTCCGAATGCTTTGCCTCGCATTGACCAAGTCATTGACTCGATGGCTGGCTCGGAACTTCTGTGTTTTCTTGATGCCTACTTAGGTTACCACCAAATCCGGATGCGAAAGTCGGACCAACTAGCCACTTCGTTTACCACACCTTATGGCACATACTTTTACATTCCGATGCCCTTTGGGCTGAAAAACATTGGTGCTACGTACCAGCGGATGATGCAGCGCTGCCTACATGACCAAATAGGTCGCAACGAACATGCTTATGTGGATGGCATCGTGGTAATGTCAAAGAAATCAAATGACCTTATCACCGACTTGTAACACCCTCGAATCGGCCCTATGCAAGTTTTAGCGCTTCCTGCCAAACCCGCATAGAAACGATCCAAGGACGCCCACCAGGCACTTGCGTGCGGGTGGAGAACGAAGTAATACCATTACACATTAGTCCATGATGGAACCCACAGAACATATATATATATACAACAACGACTCCATGAGTCAAGAATACAGATATACTATACAAAGATCCAAATCACCTTGAAAACGATAGAGCATTCGACTACGGACAAGATGCAAATGGGGCTAAGAGCGCTGAAGAATAACCAATGGCGTCCATAACCCTGCCCAGGCCAAGCCGAAAGGGTAACCCTGCTAACGACGTCGATCTCAAACCTGCTAAAACGGTGCCGACAAAGGGCAAAGGAAAAAAGAGGAGCGTCAGTACTGAGGCCAGTACACGGCGAGGCTAGAATTCGGCGGCTCTCGCCTACATAGGTATGTGGACTGAAGCGGCAGCGAAGCATGCACTAAACAACCTATAGAGACTCGATACATCTGTCGGCTATTAGAGAGGGGTAAGAAAGACCTATTCGAACCCAACCTGATACTAACACCAATCATACCCATCCTGGTATTCCCCCTCGAGTCCAAACGAGGAAGTCAAACCGAGGAACTCACACAGTTGGTAATTTTATTCATTCCATTATAGTTCAAGCACTTACTAGTCAGATATAGATAGCATGAGTAGTCTTGATAGCATAAGTAGTGGGCAGTTTTAGTTAACCATTTAGTTGTAGTTGCAGTACTTACTAGTCAGATACAATTAACATGTGACATCCCAAACCCAGTAGTTGTTGGCACTTTTATTTCATTCCACTGGAGTTGCGATACTTACTAGAAAGGTATAACATGACAAGATACAGCCCAGCTCCACCAGTTGTTGGCACTTTTATTATCCATTCCATTGTAGTAAATCTGATTACTAGTCACATATTAAGTCAAATTTATAGCACTACTTTAGTTATGCTTGTCTATGATCGAGATACTGTGCTCCAAGTCGTCCATAACTACGGACACGGATTTCAGAAAGATTTACCCTGTAGGAGTGCACAAATAGCAACACACACATGATCAACCTCGGAAAAACCAAATCAAAACCCAACAAGGCGTTCACGACAAAGCAATCACAGGATTCATAAAATATTTCAGGGCGCCACCCCACTAAGCTACCCGCAACGAAGTTGGCCGGCTCCAGAACGGACCCAGGGTTTGTGACGACGGCTGTAAACGACTGGGAACCCAAAAGTGTGACTGGGTTTATCGATACCGCAAAAACATGGCACGATCCAAAACAGTACAGGTGCTCCACGCACAATCTTAAATAAAGCAGTAAAGCATGGCATAAGTACAGGATAGTAATAAAGCCCCAAACTAGTTTGTGGCTCCAAGAAATAAGAAATGAATCGAGCTCTGGCTAAGGGGGATCCATAGGGTCTCCCGGATGTGGATAGTGCGAATAATCAAGGAACAGGTATCAAGTACTCGGGGCCTACGGGACACAAGTGGACATGAAAAACCAAATAGCATATATTGCCCACCGGTGCCTCTTTCATTAGTTATCCCAGCAATTTAATAGTTGTATTTAAAGTCATGATCCTCTCCACTGTAAAGCATATGACAACATTCCAACAACTGGGTGGTACTTCACGACACGGGATCGCACCTGAGCAAGCGACTACGACTCGCAAGACCATCTATCTACCAAACAATAGGTAATAGGAGGTGTCCAAGGCAATATAAAGGCTGCCTCCCAAAAATAATATAAGTTTTAGTTAATTATTTAAAAGGCTTTTGTAATTCGTTTTTAGATAAATAAAATATTCGGCAGAGACCGGGGTTTTGGATTTGAATAAGGACAAGAGATATTTAGAAAACAAAGATAGACTTTGGGAAAATAGTTTTAGGCAACATATGAATTATGATGACGATGCTCAAATGCAATGTGGCATGATGACATGAGCATGCGGTCATGATGATGCAATGCACAAAAACACAACGATTTTCTAGTAGTGGTTTTAGCGGGATACCACAATTCGACACCACTAACAAGGGATCTTGCCCTCGAGATCCGCCTCGTGGTACCGGGAAGAAGGTTGGCGATCTGAATCTTCTCGCTTCGTGTAGATGCTCGCGACACCACTAACAAGAGGTCGTTGCTCATGTTCCTCGAGAGAACACACCGGAGAAACAAAGCCGAAGGTCGAGGTCTCAAAAGGTAACGCCACCTCGAACTTCCGTGGAGGAGTAAAATCGCATTGATCCACCATTCAATATACAAAAGCAAATGATAAGAGTAGTGGTATGGTAGCTACTCCACCCGCACTCAAAGCATTACTCTGTACATGAACAAAAAAATCGTGCAACCAACTCTCGGAATTTAGACTGAAGATCTTTACGAGCGATGTTCGGAAACAAAGGATTGATGCAGGATCTTCATCAGATCTGGCGTAGATGATGTCGTCACGTCAGAAAACACCGAAAGGCACAAACAAGGAACAAAGAATGGTACCACAGATAAAGGATCACTCAGATAGCATGAAGTCCGGAGGTAGAAACACCGTTGCCAAAGGAGGAAGCAAAACCCTGAAGGTACGACGGAACCCAACCACGAGAAATCCTGGACTTGAAGAAAGGTAAGAGAGCAGATTTAAAACACGCAGAGGTAAGAGGAGAATAGCAGAGGGGTAAGGAGTAAAAGCAGACCTCATCAGATCTATCCAACCGATTTTGCAAAAATAGTTTTGACACTCTACATCGGCCGTTAGCTAGGTTATCCTATAGGCTGGACCAGTGGGGTATCGTAACTGTTGAGCTCTGCTACCACTCTGTCACACCCTCGAATCAGCCCTATGCAAGTTTTAGCGCTTCCCACCAAACCCGCATAGAAACGATTCAAGGACGCCCACCAGGCACTTGCGTGCGGGTGGAGAACAAAGTAATACCATTACACATTAGTCCACGATGGAACCCACAGAACATATATATATACAACAACGACTCCATGAGTCAAGAATATAGATATACTGTACAAAGATCCAAATCACCTTGAAAACGGTAGAGCGTTCGACTACGGACAAGATGCATATGGGGCTAAGAGCCCTGAAGGATAACCAATGGCGTCCATAACCCTGCCTAGGCCAAGCCGGAAGGGTAACCCTACTAACGACGTCGATCTCAAACCTGCTAAAACAAAAGGGGTGCTGACAAAGCGCAAAGGAAAAAGAGGAGCGTCAGTACTGAGGCCAGTACACGGCGAGGCTAGAATTCGGCGGCTCTCGCCTACATAGGTATGGTGGACTGAAGCGGCAGCGAAGCATGCACTAAACAACCTATAGAGACTCGATACATCTGTCGGCTATTAGAGAGGGGTAAGAAAGACCTATTCGAACCCAACCTGATACTAACACCAATCATACCCATCCTGGTATTCCCCCTCGAGTCCAAACGAAGAAGTCAAACCGAGGAACTCACACAGTTGGTAATTTTATTCATTCCATTATAGTTGAAGCACTTACTAGTCAGATATAGATAGCATGACTAGTCTTGATAGCATAAGTAGTGGGCAGTTTTAGTTAACCATTTAGTTGTAGTTGCAGTACTTACTAGTCAGATACAATTAGCATGTGACATCCCAAACCTAGCAGTTGTTGGCACTTTTATATCATTCCATTGGAGTTGCGATACTTACTAGCCAGGTATAACATGACATGATACAGCCCAGCTCCACTAGTTGTTGGCACTTCTATTATCCATTCCGTTGTAGTAAAGTTGATTACTAGTCACATATTAAGTCAAATTTATAGCACTACTTTAGTTATGCTTGTCTATGATCGAGATACTGTGCTCCAACTCGTCCATAATCGCAGACACGGCTTTCAGAAAGATTTCCCCTGTAGGGGTGCACAAATAGCAACACACACACGATCAACCTCGGAAAAACCAAATCAAAACCCAACGAGGCGTTCACGACAAAGCAATCACAGGATTCATAAAATATTTCATGGGGCCACCCCACTAAGCTACCCGCAACGAAGTTGGCCGGCTCCGGAACGGACCCAGGGTTTGTGACGACGGTTGTAAACGACTGGGAAGCCGAAAGTGTGACTGGGCTTGTCGATACCGCAAAAACGTGGCACGATCCAAAATAGTACAGGTGCTCCACGCACAATCTTAAATAAAGCAGTAAAGCATGGCATAAGTACAGGATAGTAATAAAGCCCCAAACTAGTTTGCGGCCCCAAGAAATAAGAAATCAATCGAGCTCTGGCTAAGGGGGATCCATAGGGTCTCCCGGATGTGGATAGTGCGAATAATCAAGGAACAGGTATCAAGTACTCGGGGCCTACGGGACACAAGTGGACATGAAAAACCAAATAGCATATATTTCCCACCGGTGCCTCTTTCATTAGTTATCCCAGCAATTTAATAGTTGTATTTAAAGTCATGATCCTCTCCACTGTAAAGCATATGACAACATTCCAACAACTGGGTGGTACTTCACGACACGGGATCTCACCTGAGCAAGCGACTACGACTCGCAAGACCATCTATCTACCAAACAATAGGTAATAGGAGGTGTCTAAGGCAATATAAAGGTTGCCTCCCAAAAATAATATAATTTTAGTTAATTATTTAAAAGGCTTTTGTAATTCGTTTTTAGATAAATAAAATATCCGGCAGAGACTGGGGTTTTGGATTTGAATAAGGATAAGAGATATTTAGAAAACAAAGATAGACTTTGGGAAAATAGTTTTAGGCAACAGATGCATTATGATGACGATGCTCAAATGCAATGTGGCATGATGACATGAGCATGCGGTCATGATGATGCAATGCACAAAAACACAGCAATTTTCTAGTAGTGGTTTTAGCGGGATGCCACACGACTTGCAGGAAACCTTCGACGATCTTCGGAAATACAACATGATGCTTAACCCCAAGAAGTGCATATTCGGGGTGCCATTAGGCAAATTGTTGGGCTTCATCATTTCGCACTGTGGAATTGAGGTCAACCCGGAGAAAATCAAGGCGATCCTCGATATCAAACACCCAACATGCTTGAAGGACATAAAGAGGCTCACAGGCTGCATAGCAGCAGTAAGTCGGTTCATCATCCGACTTGGAGAGAAGGATATGCCACTCTACAAGTTGCTCAAGAAGGTGGACAAATTCATATGGACGGACGAGGCTGACGCAGCACTCCAGGAGTTGAAGAGAATACTCTCCTCCGCACCAATACTTGTAGCACCGATATCAAGGGATCCTATGTTAGTCTACATGGCGACAACCAACCGTGTAATCAGCATCGTCATCGTGGTGGAGTGCAAGGAACCGACGCACGGATACAGAGTTCAGCGACCAGTTTACTACATGAGCGAGGTCTTGACAGAATCCAAGCAGCATTACCCGCACTACCAGAAGATATCTTATGGAGTTTTCCTTGCTTCACGGAAGCTAAGGCATTACTTCTAGGAGCACCCTATCATAGTAGTGAGCAAAGCTCAATTGTCCGACATCATCAACAACAGCAATGCTACAGGAAGAGTGGCAAAGTAGGGCATTGAACTTGTCGCCTTTGAAATCACCTACAAGAGACGTGACACTATCAAATCTCAAGCATTGGCGGACTTTATTGCGGATTGGACAGATTGCCAGAAGATACCCCTGTACCAGAGCCAGAATATTGGGCCATGCACTTTGATGGATCAAAGCTACTCAATGGCTCAGGGGCTAGTGTATTACTGTAATCACTGATAGGGGAGAAGTTGCAATACGTCCTGCAGATCCACTTCAACACTACCAACAACATGGCGGAGTATGAGGCCCTCATTCACGGACTTCGAGTAGCCAAGGATATTGGCATCAATCACATAGTTTGTTGTGAAGATTCTGACTTGGTTGCCCAGCAAGTGGCTAGCACCTGGAATGCGCGAAACCCTATTATGGCGGCATATCGAGACGAGTAGACGCGATTTCCAAGTTCTTCGACAGCTATGAAGTCAAGTACATCAAAAGGGAGGAAAATGAGGCGGCAGATCTGCTATCAAAGCTTGGATCAGCTCGCCGACCAATTCCACCAGGTGTTTTCTTGGAGCATTTACGAACCCCATCCATGAAGGGAACGGACCCCGACAACCCGGATAGAGTAGACTCATTTGTTAACACAGTAATAGTGACATCTCCATCTTGGACAAAACCATTCATGGACTATCTACAAGACAGAACTTTGCCCGCCGATGAAGTCGAAAGCTGGCAAATAGTAAGAAGATCAAAAACCTACGTCATCATTGACGGCCAGCTATACAAAAGAAGTACCACAAGAATTTTCCCTCGATGCGTCTCCTAGCAGCAAGGTATTGATATCCTTAGAGAAATACATCTCGGAGATTGCAGGCATCATGCCGCTCCCCGATTGTTGGTGGTTAAGGCCTTCCGACAAGGATTCTACTGGTTAACTGCCAAGGCGGACGCCGACAAGCTGGTACAAACATGTCTTGGATGTCATTTTTATGCAAGACAACCAAATGCTCCAGCTGAAGAATTGCGAACCATACCAATAACTTGGCCATTTGCAGTCTAGGGGCTGGACATGGTGGGACCTTTGCAAACAGCACCTTGTCGATTTACACACTTGCTAGTAGCAGTGGATAAGTTCACAAAATGGATTGAAGCTAAACCCATTAGAAATCTCGATGGGGGAAAAGCCTTGAAATTTGTCCGAGATCTAGTGGTGAGATTTGGTATCCCACACAACATCATCACCGACTATGGCAGAAATTTTTCTCTCAGAGAAGTTGAGGAGTACTATCATGAAAAAGGCATCCGCCTTGACCTAGCATCTATGGCACATCCACGGTCTAATGGACAGGTTGAATGGGCCAATGGACTAATTCTGTACGGAATCAAGCCACGCTTAGAGGCACCGCTACATAGAGCAGCTGGAGCCTGGGCGGAGGAATTACCATCTGTATTATGGAGTTTAAGAACAACACCCAACAGATCCACCGGCTTGACTCCCTTCTTCATTGTTTATGGAGCAGAAGCCGTCCTACCATCCGACATCCTACACGATGCACCAAGATTCTCCGCCTATGAGGAGGATGACGCTGAAGAATCTAGACGACTATCTATGGACCTACTCGAGGAAGAGCATGTGCTGACATGCCAGAGATCCTCCATCTACCAGCAGAAGCTACGTGGATACCATAGTCTCTGTGTTAGGCATCGCTCGTTTAAAGAGGGAGATATGGTTCTTAGACTCAAGCAGGAGAAATCACACAAACTATCCCCGCCTTGGGAAGGACCGTTCGTCATAAGAAAAGCATTGCTCAATAATTCCTATTACCTCGTCGATATTCACGAGTTGAAAGATAGGCCTAAAAATCGCAAGCGCAAGCAACGTGACTCCGATGATGACTACCTGGAGACAGATCGGCCATGCCACATAGCACAGCTACGTCCCTTTTACACTTAGCATATTTTATATTATGTAATAAGTTTCTTATATGATCAATGAAATAAAGCATTTGGTTCACTCATGATTCATGAGTCTTTTACCTCCTTTAGTTATTCATTTTTGGATCATATAAACCCTTTATGTGCAAGTTTGCATTTGCACTTGTGAAAATTCCACCTACGGGCGTTATCTTAAGTTTTCTGGTCTACACGTTTTCTGAAGTTTTTATGTGGATTCTAGAGTAGTGACTTCTCGGCACTCAAAGCTGGTGATTTTTCTCTTAGGTTTTTGACGATGTTATTAAGCATCATCACTTGAGAGCATAGTTCTGTGTTATGAGTCTTCCGTCTCACAAAAGGTGAAGCATACAAACCAGAATAATAGATAAGCCAGCACTTGCTTAAAAATATATACATACTGGAAAAACATAAGTAGCAGGAAACTTGAGTACAAGTTTTTTCGCCTTACAAATTCATCAGTTTTTTTCCACCATACACATTGCCGAGACACATTTAACAACAAACATTGTTTTATGGCTCTGCTGAAGGGGACTTGGTGGCTGCATCATCAACAGGAGAGCCAGGCCTAAAGAGTTCATCAAATTTGGAAGGGCCAGGACTAGATTCAAAAGATATCAGATCCTCATCCATCTCCTCGGAAGGCACGAAGATGTCCGCATTGACCATCTTGGCAACCTTGGTGTCGTAGCCGGCAAGGGAGTTCCAAATAGCATCGCTATCGATCTCCTTTCCTTCTTCGTCAAAATTTGGCATGCCGAAGGTTACCAAATCAATGTCGGTGTTGTCATAATGCGCCTTAACCAGGGACAAGGTCATCCTTGCACCAGCCCGGACGCAAGAGGCTTTCTAGTCCTTGACATTCTCGGGGGCTCGGCACAGGATTTTCGAGTACTTGGCCGCTGATTCTGCCGCCTTGATGTTGATGCCAAGGGACTGTGCTATATCCTTGGCCTGGGCTATGGCGGTGTTGATGAAGTTTTTGGCAAGAATCATGCATTCTTTTGGATTCGGAGCACCTTCACCCATGTTGGATAAACCAATGGGGTTGTGTTTTTGTTAGAGACAAAAGATTGTGAGTACAATAATACAAATATCTATCTTATAGAATTTGACAAAGTCATAGGAAGGTGTAACACCCCAGCATTAGAGCTTAGAAATAAGCTGAACACAGGTGTGTGCATTGCATTCATGCATAGAAAATCCGGATAATTTTTACGCTTTTAAATAAAACTTGTCAAAGTGATTGAAGCTTCTTTTAACTTGGTGGAACTGAAGTAGATCATCAAGTTGACTGCGAGAAGTTTCAATATGACCTTTGTTAAAAACCTTAATTTGAGTAATATAATTTGATATAAGGGTAGATCAAATGTAATAAAACTAAGTCACAACACACTACTTAATAAGGAGTACTTGATCTCCTAGAGATCATTACATGGTATTCCAAGCAACAACTCAAGGATGAATACTTAATGTTCTAAAGATGGTATCAAGGTATTATCTACCACAAATCTTGAATAGCAAGTTAAGTACATAACTTAAGTAAAGAAACTTTATAACTAAATCTTGATACACTTGATTGCCATAGTGATACCTACCATGGGTATCATGGTAGTTCTTAAACATCAATTCTTACCACAAAGGAAGTATAATGGAAGACAAGCCAAGACCATGCATCTCATACCCTTAGTGTCATGTTAATAGATGACAATCCTATTTGACCAAGTCCTAGTGTCTACTGATCATCAATATTGGGTGATCAATTCCCGATCTGGAACTTATTGACTCATAGCCTTTGGCTTATTGTGTTGACCTTCCAAATACTTTAAGTAAGTTAATCTGAAGGAAGAACTAGATATGGTTTAGTGTAACATCATCAATGGAATGTGATCCTTAGTGGAGATCAAACCATTTGATGTTGGAGGAGTTAACTCACTCCTGAGTTAACTAGAAGATGTATTTAAACCAGGAAGTAACCAGTGATCATGGAGCTATGATAAAGCTAGTAGTATTAGTACATTATATAACAATCTTGTTAGGACAGGTGGATATAAACTTAGAATAAGCTTGATTAACAAGATAAGTCTATAGAGAGACTAATACAAGTTGACTACTTTGTTGAGTATAGATCTTGATCAGACAATTAAAAAGGCCTAAGCTTTGTATGATCAAAGGATGGTGGTAATTATTCTCAAGTCACTTGAGAATAGATGATTAGGTGTTGAAGAAGAGTTATGAATATACCAAGTTAGGCAAGTCCTAGTAAGCTGGATCATCTAGCTTGATCATTAGAAATCAAGCTAGAGTATGATGAAGTATTCGATGAGTTGTATGGAGTAGTTGGAGGCATAGTATCTTAACCAAGTTAATATAAGGACAACTGGTATTATGGGAGTAATACTATACCTATTTCAAAGGATTGATATCATTTGTATGTATAGTAAGGATTGTAGTCTTGCAAACCTTGGAAGTAGTTGCAAGATGAAGTTAAGGAAGTTAATAGATGGAGTTAGCAGTAGCTACATTGATAGGTGCATCAATGGTAGTTAATTAAGAGAAGTTATATACTAGGAGTAAGGATGGAGTAATGTTGAAGTGGCATGACCATGTCATCATATGATGATGGATATGGTGGAGTCAGATGATTGTCTTATTCAGGAAGATGTGATCTTTGTGAATAAGATAAGAGAGATTTATAGAGTATATTTAGGAAAGGAATTCCTTATCTCAAGATATCCTTAGTGAGGTATTAAGGTAAGGATTCTTTAGAAGCCTTAACCAAGAATATATCAAGCCATGACAAGACCCATGTCTACTGTATTATCCAAGACCCTAGAATCAAATGGATAGTGAAACCATTTCCTATCCCTAGGTAACTATTGAACAATACCTCTTTGACAACTAAAGTTTCCAAGATGTAATTAGAGAACCAAGTGAGTGTTTGAGAAGCCTTGTCTAGTTGATTGTCTTAAACTCTAATAGGAATCTAGAATGATAGAATTATCATGATCACATTAACTCACTCATAGATTTAGAAGTAGTATCCCTAAACCTTGATCCTTGTCCCTATCTATAATTGAATATGGGTTATTAAATCCTCTCAAAACCTATGTACCTATATTTGAATAAACCTTAGCATTTCTCTACCACTGATTAATATTGGTTCATTACTACCTAACAAAAGTGTTCTGTGGTAATTCTAAATTTTATAAACCAAGTAGAATTGGATTTGGAAAATCCCCAAATATGGAGAACCATGAAACTTATATCATCACATTAAAAAACACAAAGATTAATTCACTATAATGTATTTAGATAAATCCTTTATGAAGATAAGTGGGAACAAGATTCTATATACATGGATACACATTTCAAACCAGTGCCATTAATATTGTCAAGTGAAATCAGAATCATCTTTGTGAAATCTTACTAAAAGAAACAAACCATAAAACCCTAAATTATATTTACTTTACTTAATCCTTCATATAGTTATGAATATTTCTTGTACAATAAGAAATGGTGAGAAGAAGATCATACTTGATTTATACAATAATGTTCATGACCTACAAGTCTCTGCATATTTAAAACCCTGAAGAAATTCAAATTTAACAAAGGAATTTATAAATAAAAAGGAAAACAGAAAACAGAAAATAGGAAAGGCTTAAGAAAAAGGGAAAGCAGCACATCAGCTCGGCCCACAGCCCGTAATTTTCTTGTGCTAACCATCGCCCGCGAGCGCCAGCCTCCACCCTTCACTCGCTTCATCACATCCCAGTACCGGCCCGACCCAACATACCCCTTTGTCGTTCTTTTCTTTTCTTCCTCCTCTCGCTAGAAGGACAACGCCGAGAAGCTGCTCGCTGGTGAGCTCTCCGCCATTCGCCCTCGCTAAGATGACCGTCGCGCGACGATTCGTGCTACCGACGCCACAATCATCTATAAGAACTCCGTCCATGCAGAGAGCGAACCCCATTTTCCCTTCTTCCTCCTCCTTCCTTATCCGCTAAAACCCTATCTCGCCGGAGCTCTGAGTTGTCGTTGTTCCCGAGCTAACCTTGGAGTTCTGAGCGCACTGTTTGAACTCGCCTCGATGTCCTCATTCTCCTTAGCTAGGCCACGAACACCAGAGAGCCCCCAGTCAAGCCAATTGATAACTCACCACCGTCGTCAATCACCGTCGTTCTCCATCGATTCCAGCTTCCCCTCACTTCATCGACCGCACCACCGCGTTCCTGGTGAGTCACTGAATCCTCTGGTACCTTCCACGCCATTTATTGTGCCCTAGCTCGCCCGGACGTCGTGAACCTCCAAGCCCAGCCGCGGTTGCTCGCCTTGGAGATGGTTCCGGTGACCAAAAGTGGGCGGCGCTGCCACCACTGGGTTCGCCGTGAACTCCTCTCTCCGATGCCCCTAACACCACAAGCGCGTGCGCCTCCTACCGCGAGCCCGAGCACCACCTGCGGTGAGCTCCATCGATGATGTCAATGTGACATCACGCTGATGTCACCGGCTCGGGGTCAAGCATAGTCAACCTTGCCACATGGGCATGCGACGTGGCCGCTGACCCACCAGTCAGTGGCTGTGTCTAAGTGTGTGCCCGGTGTAAAAAGGATTTTCTGTTAGTAAATAGATAAAATAGTATAAATATAAATATAAATGCATTTGAGGAATTTAGGAAAATGATTAAATCTTAGAAATTCTATATATTTTGTTTTATAATTCATAAAAATGCATATAATATAACAAAAAATCTATAATTTAACCTTATTATCAAATATTATTGTGCTAATTATTTAAATAATTATTATTTAATAAAGATTTTATAAGTTATAAAACTTTTAAAATTAAAATCTTAATATTGGTAAATAAGAAAAATATAAATAATATACTAACATTCTTGGAAAAATAAGATCTAAAAATTAAAAATGTAAACTTCAAATAATATGTCATTTAACTAATATTTATTATTTATAAAGTAATAAAACGTGTAAAAATTATATCTTATTATTTAAAATTCACAAAAATACTTATAATATACCAAAATGATCACAAAAATAAAATCTACACACTAAAAAGATCAATTCATACTTTTGAAGTAAAATAATTGGTAAAGGTCTAATAAATCTTATTTAAGCCCTTTTTATTTTATTTTAATTCATTAAAAATATATAAACCTTTACTATTGCCTTCAGTATTATTTTCTTAAAGTTTAAAAGTGTAATAAAAAGTTCAATTAATGTTTAATGAACTAAAGTTAAGTGCATTCTAATTTTGTCCATTATAAAAATCATCAAAGTAGTATATTGCTTATTAAAAGAATATTATGCATCTATAAAATCATCAAGAATTTAACTACCAATTCTTTTACAAGTTGGGAAAACTATTCAATGGTTTAAACCAAGTTTGTGAGTAGTTTAAGTAATGCCTTATCTATTCTTATAGAAGATAAGCATTAATAATAAAGTATGTTTATTCACTTATAACTTTAATAAAATACCACCT
Source organism: Avena sativa (assembly GCA_916181665.1). Lineage (NCBI taxonomy): Eukaryota > Viridiplantae > Streptophyta > Magnoliopsida > Poales > Poaceae > Avena > Avena sativa. The sequence goes on along the minus strand of OV702287.1, from coordinate 421,009,913 downwards.
CATTCAAGTAATAACATTTAAAATCTAACTTTGTGGAATGTTAAGAAGTAAACCATCTACAATGTGATGCCTTACTCAATGCATGCAAATTTCCACCACTTATGCTAAGATTGTTTAATGTAGTAATGTTTTCCTCTTTAATAATCTTAGCTAATAAGAAAACCTTAAAGTGTTAGTTTTAAGTTTGAATACTTTTTACTTTGTAAAAGTAATCTCTCCTCAAAAGTTATTCTTTTAAGCAACATTAAAAGTAAACCTTGAACACTTCTTTAAAAGCTCTAATTGATTATTAATCTTGTTTAACCAATATTTCAGATACCATACCCATTTGAGTGTTTTAATATTGCATATTACTTGTTGTATTTACTTATTGATTCACACACACTCTCACAAGCTTCAATAAGATGCACAAGTGTGAATTTGTTATTAAAGTGCAACACATTCTAAAGAACTCATTCCCAGTTTCCAAACCCTAGATTAGATACGACTATTTCGAGGATTTGCGTTTATCAAATTGCATTACATTACTTATGCATCATTGCATCTTGATTCTTTAAACATTAGTCCTTACCGGACCAATGATGCTATTTACAGCATTTGGATCTTCTATTGTCTTGAAGACCGTGAGTGCATAATCTTGCAATCACAAAAGGCAAGTTCACAACTTGCTCATGTCCTTTGATTATTTTCTATCAAATGATTGTAACTCAAATGTTGTCATCACCTGCATTTCAAAAAGGTCAGAAAACACTATTTTCACAATAATATGATTATGGATTATTTACCAAAGGGTAATAATCTATTGATACAGTTCCAGTGGTAAAGGAACATAATATCTAGGACTTAACAACCAATGTCGTCAGTGATTCTAGCGCCGTATATTACGCGTCAACCATAAGACTTGGAATGGGACGGGAAAGTTAGTTGTATCTTCTCCTTTTCATATGGATGGATGACCTTATCGTGAGGCTGTTGATTTCTCGTGGAGTTCCAGAGAATCCAACACATGGGTGGGACCCCTTAGTTCCCTGCGAGCTAGATTATCTGTGCATCTCTAACTGGGTCTGAGTTCACCATAGCTCATGGTGACCGCCAGACAGAGCTGCGTACGGAGTCTCCGAGAGGCTACTCAAAGAGTAACCATGGTAGTTGTCTTGGGAGATGGTTCTGGTGACCAAAAGTGGGCGGCGCTGCCACCACTGGGTTCGCCGTGAACTCCTCTCTTTGATGCCCCTAACACCGCAAGCGCGTGTGCCTCCTACCGCAAGCCCGAGCACCACCTGGGGTGAGCTCCATCGCTGATGTCAGCATGACATCACGCTGATGTCATCGGCTCAGGGTCAAGCATAGTCAAACCTGCCACATGGGCATGCGACGTGGCCGCTGACCCACCAGTCAGTGGTTGTGTCTAAGTGTGTGCCCGGTGTAAAAAGGATTTTCTGTTAGTAAATAGATAAAATAGTATAAATATAAATATAAATGCATTTGAGGAATTTAGGAAAATGATTAAATCTTAGAAATTCTATATATTTTGTTTTATAATTCATAAAAATGCATATAATATATCAAAAAATCTATAATTTAACCTTATTATCAAATATTATTGTGCTAATTATTTAAATAATTATTATTTCATAAAGATTTTATCAGTTATAAAACTTTTAAAATTCATATTTTAATATTGGTAAATAAGAAAAATATAAATAATATACTAAAATTCTTGGAAAAATAAGATCTAACAATTAAAAATGTAAACTTCAAATAATATATCATTTAACTAATATTTATTATTTATAAAGTAATAAAACTTGTAAAAATCATATCTTATTATTTAAAATTCACAAAAATACTAATAATATACCAAAATGATCACAAAAATAAAATCTACACACTAAAAAGATCAATTCATACTTTTGAAGTAAAATAAAAGGTAAAGGTCTAATAAATCTTATTTAAACCCTTTTTCTTTTATTTTAATTCATTAAAAATATATAAACCTTTACTATTGCCTTTAGTATTATTTGTTTAAAGTTTAAAAGTGTAATAAAAAGTTCAATTAATGTTTAATGAACTAAAGTTAAGTGCATTCTAATTTTGTCCATTATAAAAAGCATCAAAGTAGTATATTGCTTATCAAAAGAATATTATGCATCTATAAAATCATCAAGAATTTAACTACCAATTCTTTTACAAGTTGGGAAAACTATTCAATGGTTTAAACCAAGTTTGTGAGTAGTTTAAGTAATGCCTTATCTATTCTTATAGAAGATAAGCATTAATAATAAAGTAAGTTTATTCACTTATAACTTTAATAAAATACCACCTCATTCAAGTAATAACATTTAAAATCTAACTTTGTGGAATGTTAAGAAGTAAACCATCTACAATGTGATGCCTTATTCAATGCATGCAAATTTCCACCACTTATGCTAAGATTGTTTAATGTAGTAATGTTTTCCTCTTTAATAATCTTAGCTAATAAGAAAACCTTAAAGTGTTAGTTTTAAGTTTGAATACTTTTTACTTTGTAAAAGTAATCTCTCCTCAAAAGTTATTCTTTTAAGCAACATTAAAAGTAAACCTTGAACACTTCTTTAAAAGATCTAATTGATTCTTAATCTTGTTTAAGCAATATTTGAGATACCATACCCATTTGAGTGTTTTAATATTGCATATTCCTTGTTGTATTTACTTATTGATTCACACACACTCTCACAAGACTTAATAAGACGCACAAGTGTGAATTTGTTATTAAAGTGCAACACATTCTAAAGTACTCATTCCCAGTTTCCAAACCCTAGATTAGATACGACTATTCCGGGGATTCGCGTTTATCGAATTGCATTACATTACTTATGCATCATTGCATCTTGATTCTTTAAACATTAGTCCTTACCGGACCAATGATGCTATTTACAGAATTTGGATCTTATATTGTCTTGAAGACCGTGAGTCCATAATCTTGCAATCACAAAAGGTAAGTTCACAACTTGCTCATGTCCTTTGATTATTTTCTATCAAATGATTATAACTCAAATGTTGTCATGACCTACATTTCAAAAAGGTCAGAAAACACTATTTTTACAATAATATGATTATGGATTATTTACCAAAGGGTAATAATCTATTGATACAGTTCCAGTGGTAAAGGAACATAATATCTAGGACTTAACAACCAATGTCGCCAGTGATTCTAGCACCGTATATTACTCGTCAACCATAAGACTTGGAATGGGACGGGAAAGTCAGCTGTATCTTCTCCTTTTCGTATGGACGGATGACCTTATTGTGAGGCTGTTGATTTCTCGTGGAGTTCTAGAGAATCCAGCACATGGGTGGGACCCCTTAGTTCCCCGCAAGCTAGGTGTCTAGATTATCTGTGCATCTCTGACTGGGTCTGAGTTCACCATAGCTGATGGTGACCGCCAGACAGAGCTGCGTACGCAGTCTCCGAGAGGCTACCCAAAGAGTAACCGTGGTAGTTGTTGATACATTGCAAATGTATCTATAATTTTTTATGTTCCATGCTTCGTTTTATCTACTTTCTTGTGTTTTGTTCCAACTTTGGAGTACTTTTCATAGACTCTCTTGGACTAACCTATTAACAAGATGCCACAGTGTCAGTTGCCTGTTTTCTGCCATTTTTGGTTCTAGAAAGTTATAAAATGAATATTCTCGGAATTGGACTAGACAAAAGCCAAAGTTACTATTTTCCCAGAAGACTCACGGAGCCACAAGGAGAGTCGGAGAGGGGCCACAGGGTGGCCACACCACCCCTTGGCGCGGGCCAGCCCAGGCCACGCCAGCGCATGGTGTGGGCCCCCTGGCCGGCCCCCGACCTTGCCTCCTTCGCCTATAAGAGCCTCCCGATACCAAAACCCTAGATAGTCAATCTGAAATCCATGAAAAGTTCTGTTGCACCGCTGCCACCGAACGGGAGATTCGAGGGACAGAAAGTCTCTGTTCTGGCACCCTGCCGGGACGGGGAAGTGCCCCCGGAGCCATCTCCATCGATCTCCACCACCATATCCATCACCATTGCTGATTCCCATGATGAGGAGGGAGTAGTTCTCTCTTGAGGCTAAGGGTTCTACCGGTATCTATGTGTTCATCTCTCTCTATGCATGATCTTATTGAGATCATGAGCTTGTAATCTATAGATCTACCTTGCTACTCAAGTGCTTTAATAGATCTCTGCTCTCCCCATGTGTGTGAAAGTGACAGCGTGCACACCATGGTGGCACGTAGGCTAGAGATTACAAATACTTGTTATTAGTTATATTTGGAGTTGGATGTCTTTATGAAATTGTGGTGTTTGTTGGAACCATCTAGTGCTCAAGGTGACAGTGTGGGGTTTTCTAGATGGGATAGGCTTACTTTGAGGTGTGTTGTTATAGCCCTACCATGGATTAGAGTGTCCAACCGGAGAGTAGTTAAGAGTAGTATCATGAAGATAATATATTTATATGAGAGTGTTCACTAGTGAAAGTATGATCCCTAGTCCTTGTTTCTAAGCATTGAAACACCATTTGCTACTAGATCTGTTACATGTTTGCTTGCTTCCTTCTTTATTTTAGTTTGCCTTTAGTCTTTCACACGCCGTCAAGTTATTTTCTATCACCATTACCACTTATAATTATCCATACCACTTGTATTTCACTATCTCTTCGCCGAACTAGTGCACCTATACACCTGACAAGTGTATTGGGTGTGTTGGGGACACAAGAGACTTCTTGTATCTTGATTGCAGGGTTGCTTGAGAGGGGATACCTTTGACCACTTCCTCCCTGAGTTCGATAAACCTTGGGTAATCCACTTAAGGGAAAACTTGTTGCTGTTCTACAAACCTCTGCACTTGGAGGCCCAACAACTGTCTACAAGAATAGAAGTGCGTAGACATCAAGCTATTTTCTGGCGCTGTTGCCGGGGAGGTAAGGTAAAAGGTATTCACACTGGAGGATTAACGAAGAAGAACCTCCCACGGTAAACGCCTATTTTCTGGCGCCGTTGCCGGGGAGGTAAGGTAAAAGGTACTCACATCCTCCGGTGTGAGTGCTTGAAGTTATTTCCTTTAGATTCTGCAATTTTGACTTTTTGTTTCTTGTTTTCACTAGTTAGGCTTAATGCAAAACAACAACAAAATTAGAGAGATTTATAGTATTTATCTTGAGTTAGGACATGAAGTGTTTGAAGAGAAAATTAAAAAACCTATGGAACTTTATTTGCATGCTAATAGCATGTTGTTAGTATGAATTCTTTGGACATCATTATTGCTAATGCTATGGAAAAGTCTAAGCTTGGGGAAGGTAGTTTTAATGAGAATGATGTTTTTAGTCCCCCAAGCATGGAGGAGAAAATTTACTTTGATGATACTATACTTCCGATATATGATGATTACAATGATGAGTATGATATTTTCAGTCCACCTACTATTGAGGAGGAAATTAATTATGACTACAATATGCCTCCTATATTTGATGATTATGGTGATGAGAATAATAATGATAGATATTTTGTTGAATTTTCTCCCACTACAATTAATAAGAATGACTATGTTTATGTGGAGAGTATTAATTCTTTTATGCATGTGGCTCATGATAAGAATATTTCATGTGATAGTTATATTGTTAAGTTTATTCATGATGCTACTGAAAGTTATTATGAGAGAGGGAAACAAGGTTTTATGCATCTCAATAATATTAAGTTTCCCCTCTTTATGTTGAAAGTCTTGAAATTGCACTTGTTTTGCTTTCCTATGCTTGTTGCTTTGTGCTTTCATGACTTGTTTCTTTACAAGATTCCTATGCATAGGAAGTGGGTTAGACTTAAATGTGTTTTGAACTTTCTTCTTGATGCTCTCTTTTAGTTCAATTCATATTTCTTATGTGAGCATCTTCTCAAACTATCAAGCCTAACTTAAAGGCTTTAAAGAAAAGTACTTATTGGGAGATAACCCAAAAGTTTTAGATGAGTCTTGGAAGTTATTACTTCAGTAATAACCGCTTCTTATCCTTTTTATTTGCTTTTTGTGCCAAGAGTAACCTCTAATGAGAGAGAAGTAATGATTGGGAAAGTTGCTGTCCCAAAACAGATTTTTGTACTTCACCGTAAAAATTCGTGTAAAATCTATGAACGTCTTTTTGCGGCATGAATTTTTCTGCTTCTGCCCCAGGTTGTTATCTAACTTTCATTAGTTCAACACTTTTTGATTTGAGCAACAGAAGGTCTTCTAAAAAATTCGTCTTTACCTGCTGGTCTGTTTTGACAGATTTCTGCCATTTTCTGCAATTGCTTCTTATTGGTTCCTTTTTGAGTTCTTTTGGGAAATGAGCTTTTTGAGAGAAGTGCTACAGTAGCTAGTGTTTTAATGGAAGTTTATTGGTGTTAGAACTGAACCTAAATACTTATTATCTTGAGTGCACTAATGCTGCTAATAAAGATTGTGTGAAGTTTTGTATGAAGGAAAATTTTCAGGTGTATGGAAGGAATGAGTAATGATATGAAGAATGAACTAAAGCCCAAGCTTGGGGATGCCACGCGTGTCACCCCAAGAAATATCCAAGAAGTACAATCATCAAAGCTTGGGGATGCCCAAGGCATCCCCCTCTTCATCAATAAAAATCCCAGGTTTCTTCCAAACATTTCATTTTTATTGTTTCATACATAGTTGTGTTGTTCTTGGAGCGTCTTCTTTTTCATTTTCGTTTTGGTTTTTCGTTTTTTTTGTTTTCTTAGTTTGGTGAATAAATTGGTTGGACCCTCTCTTTCATACATTGGTTTTCAAATAATTTGGTTTGGTTTGGAAAAGAGTAGGAAAGTTAATGCTTAAGTGTTAAAGAGAGCTTGTTTTTGACTGTGGCCTATGCTTTGTCATGCCATGCTTAATATTGTTTTGGCTTTATGCTTAGTATCCTTCGTTGTAACATGACTTGTTATAAACAATTGAGATTGCTTAATGTGCCTTGGATGAATCATGCGTTGTTTTAGCATATTAAAGCATAGTATTGTGGTATTCTCCTTGATGCTTTATTTGGGTTGACTTGGCACATGCTCACACCATGTTATGACTGTCCCAAGTCACCATAGCCTTTATGATCCTTTAGTTTTCAACTTGTAGTATCACTTTATGCTTTGATCAATGATGTTTTGTCGCTCTGCATGATTATGGCCATTATTGCTCTCTTAGTTTGTCGCTCCCAGTCTTTTGCTAGCCTCCACAACCAAGTATGAGTTCCACTCATGCATCCAACTCCTTAAACCAAGTTATTCCAAAGAGTCCACCATACCTACCTAATAGCTTATGCTATTCCAAGTATATTCATGTTTTTGTTCACCTTCTGAATTAAACTTATTATGAGAAAACTAGTGATTAAAGCTCTCACGAACTTGATGACACACTTTACTTTTCTTGCCCTTAATAAACTTGAACCATTGTGTCGTCTATGTTGTATATGCTTGCACTTATTTGTTGGGGATTAGCAGAACCATGCTGTCATGGGGAACGCTTTCAACATTGCACATGGTACTTGTACCTAGTTGATATCATGCTCTTTTGTATATGGATGTCGTCGGTGTGAAATGAAAGGGGAGCTTGTAAGTCCATGGAGTTATGTATATGTGTTAGTGAAACGCCTGGGCCGCTGGTCTAATCCATGCTGACATGGTGGAAACCTGCAGCGTAACCATAATGAGCTGTCTATGAAGCATTCTTCTTATAAAAAAAGAGTCCTATATTGAGAGAAAAAAAAGAGAAAAAGAAAAAAAAGATTATGAAAAGAGGAAAGATAGAAAAAAGCACCATATTCCCATGGTAAATAAGAAGATTTCTAAGATGCTCGTTGTCTGCTTGCCTTGTCATTTTGATATGGGGATTCTTCCGTATCATCGGGCAAGGGGTACCCCGGTGGCGGTTCTCTATGATACACATGTACTTACGATGACAAGAACTTACCGGTGACTAAACTTGAGTAGCATGAGGAGAGGCCCTCGTATTCAAGGGACATGAGATTTCTAACTTATACTTCGTCAAGCATGTACACCATAGTTTGTTCACTTTAACCTTAATCACTCCAAGATGCTTATGATAGGGGCAATGAGAGCTGAAAGCTATAAGTACCATAATTTTTGGAAGCTCTTTATGAGACTTGAATCTCTACTTCCTTCTATGAGGCCTTTCTTCCACTTATATATTGAGTCTCCACCTTCTATCTTTATGCACCTACTTTGAGAGCATAGTGGCCATTCTTAGTTCTATGTGCATTGTACCAAGACTAGTTGATTGATGCATAACTTGTTATTGCTTGTTTTGAACTATTTGTATCTAGTCACTCTTATGAACTTTGAAGGTGTCCTATGCATTTATATTTTATACTCTATGAGGGACAAGCTGAATACTATTATGCTATGTTTTCTTTATGTGAAACAAACAAACGTCTTGCAAAGCATTGTTATTCATGAATCTTTTGTTTGTGCCTTTTCATGTTGCAACATAGTTGCTTTGTCTTATTGTTAGAACTTTATCTTTCATGTTATGATTGAAGTACTATGATCCCAGCTTTGAATGTCTTACAAATACTTTGATCAAGTTTATGATGGTGCATGTCACCTCAAAAATTATTCTTTCTTTTTATCACTTGCCTACTCGAGGACGAGCAGGAGTTATGCTTGGGGATGTTGATACATTGCAAATGTATCTATAATTTTTGATATTCCATGCTTGGTTTTATCTACTTTCTTGTGTTTTGTTCCAACTTTGGAGTACTTTTCATAAACTTTCTTGGACTAACCTATTAACAAGATGCTGCAGTGCCAATTGCCTGTTTTCTGCCGTTTTTGGTTCCAGGAAGTCAAAAAATGAATATTCTCGGAATTGGACGGGACAAAAGCCAAAGTTACTATTTTCCCAGAAGACTCACGGAGCCAGAAGGAGAGTCAGAGAGGGGCCACAGGGTGGCCACACCACCCCTTGGCGCGGGCTAGCCCAGGCCGCGCCAGGGCATGGTGTGGGCCCCCTGGTCGGACACCAACCTTGCCTCCTTCGCCTATAAGAGCCTCTCGATACCAAAACCCTAGATAGTCAATCAGAAATCCATGAAAAGTTCCGCTGCGCGCCGCCACCGAAGGGGAGATTCGGGGGACAGAAAGTCTCTATTCTGGCACCCTGTCGGGACGGGGAAGTGCCCCCGGAGCCATCTCCATTGATCTCCACCACCATCTCCATCACCATTGCTGATTCCCATGATGAGGAGGGAGTAGTTCTCTCTCGAGGCTAAGGGTTCTACCGGTAGCTATGTGTTCATCTCTCTCTCTATGCATGATCTTATTGAGATCATGAGCTTGTAATCTATAGATCTACCTTGCTACTCAAGTTCTTAAATAGATCTCTGCTCTCCCCATGTGTGTGAAAGTGACAGTGTGCACACCATGGTGGCACTTAGGCTAGAGATTACAAATATTTGTTATGAGTTATATTTGGAGTTGGATGTCTTTATGAAATTGTGGTGTTTGTTGGAACCATCTAGTGCTCAAGGTGACAGTGTGGGGTTTTCTAGATGGGAAAGGCTTACTTTGAGGTGTGCTATTATAGCCCTACCATGGATTAGAGTGTCCAACCGGAGAGTAGTTAAGAGTAGTATCATGAAGAGAATATATTTATATCAGAGTGTTCACTAGTGAAAGTATGATCCCTAGGCCTTGTTTCTAAGCATTGAAACACCATTTGCTACTAGATCTGTTACATGTTTGCTTGCTTCCTTCTTTATTTCAGTTTGCCTTTAGTCTTTCACACGCCGTCAAGTTAATTTCTATCACCATTACCACTTATAATTATCCATACCACTTGTATTTCACTATTTCTTCACCGAACTAGTGCACCTATACACCTTACATGTGTATTGGGTGTGTTGGGGACACAAGAGACTTCTTGTATCTTGATTGCAGGGTTGCTTGAGAGGGGATACCTTTGACCACTTCCTCCCTGAGTTCGATAAACCTTGGGTAATCCACTTAAGGGAAAACTTTCTGCTGTTCTACAAACCTCTCCACTTGGAGGCCCAACAGCTGCCTACAAGAATAGAAGTGCGTAGACATCAGTTGTCTCGGGGGATCGTGTCTCATACGGGGTCACGGAGAGGGCAGTACTGGCTTGGATCTTAGACTAGGCCCCACATCACGGAATTGTGGACAGGAAAGATCGCCCGGTTGTGCAACAAGGCTAAGGTCTCTTATGGGAAAAGTGACGCACCTCTGTAGAGTGTAAGAATTGTGACATGTTACTCCCTGTTCCGGGAAGGAGCTACGAACACGGCAGGAAAGGAACTCCATGAAGTTCTGGTCAACCTATGAAGGTTGTTGGACATAGTTTTCAGAATAAAAGCAATCTTTGAAGAAATGTTTACGAAAACATGCATTCCCTATGACCTATGGTCTGTAGCTGTAGAGATAGTGCATCATACACTCCTTTTTAGTGAACTTGTTGAGTACGCTCGTACTCAACTGTACCTTCTTAATCCTTGCTAGGTTCTAAGCCATTGAAGACAACGTCAACATCAATTTCTGCTCAAGAAACCATCATCGGCAACTCAAGTTCTTCAATAAAGTCAATGAAGTCAACATATACATCAGCTGAAGTGAAGATAAAGTGTCGGTTTAGATAGGAGTAGATTCTCTAGCCATAAAACCTATTTCTGTAGAGCATTGCAATAGCAGCAATGGCAAGCCAAATAGTTTAGATACTAGTCTTAGTTACTAGATATTTCTGAGTTATTATTTCTGGTTCTTCTTTGTAAGAAGTTCTTTCTCTCTCTTTAACCTAGAGTGTTCTCTGGATCTTTTGTAAAGAGTCGAGTTGTAATCTATAGTCATGTCTTGGACCTGCTGTGTTTCTGTTGTACCACTCTGAGGGATATAATACTATTGAACGGTGTTTCATGGTGTTATGTCAACGACTATAGTGTACTACATCATGCAATGGTATGCTGGGTCACTGCAGAAGGTTACCAAAGATGCTCGTCTCCGCTTGATTGCAGATCTCCGCCAAGGTGTCACACTCCTTCTGAACTTTCTTGAACACCTCAAGGTTTCGTTCATTCTGCTCTTTGGCAGCTTAATTGTGTTCCTTGAGTTGTGCAATCTCGTTCTTCAGGCACTGCATCTCGGTGTCAACAAACTCTTGCAACACCTTCATTGCCTGCTCATGGCCCTTGACAGCTTCAGCCAGGTCCTTCTTCAAAATCTTGTTTTCATCGTCACGCTCCTGGATATGCTTGGATTGCTCGACGATGCTCTTGGCTTTGGCAATGGCCTCTGTAAGACGTAAAATGGAGAGCATTATGAGAAGTTGGAGAAAATTGAGCCATGAGAAAAAGTAAAAGAGCTATTAAAAAGAAACAGACTCTCGCTATTTTTGATTTGTTGCTTCAGGAAGGCTGTTTTACCCTGTTCAAGGTCCAGTTCCTTCCGCCAGTTAGCAAACCTCTCATTGGTGGCAACTCTCCGGGCATTTTCATTCTGCAAAGAAGATAACATGCTTAGCTTCTCTAGAGCATCTAGTCGGAACTATCTAGTTACAACTATACGCTCAGGGGCTACAGTATAAGATTTTAGTCAACTAGTGTTCTCTCTTAGAGTGTCTATTCAGAATTATCATTCTAAACTAGAAACTTGAGGGCTACACTAACAAGTTCTACACTTAGTTCTTTGGAGCACTCAGGCCAAAAGACTATGGTTTCCGCCTAAGAGCTCGGGGCTATAGTGGGATACATTACAAAGTAAAAGAAGTGAAGTTCAGAAACTTACAATGGCAATCATCTTCGAATTGTTGGCCAAGTGGGCATACGAATTGTGGAAGGTCCAGGCATTGTTATATATAGCATATGCCTATTTGATAAGATCGTCCAAGCACAAAGTCGGTGGAGTCAGGGATAGAGGAGATGTCGAAGCCGGATGCATGGATGACGCCCTGGCTGCCTACTGCGTGATCATGACAGTTGATGGCTCAGAGGCTCCCGCCTTGTCCGTGGATGCAGCTGCTTCCGCCTCCGCTTACTCCACTACTTGCTTCCCTTTCTCGATGGCATCCTTAGCCGAAGCTTCAACCATTTTAGAGGAGGTACTCTCCTATGTCGTCTGGCTGCTAGGCAGAACATCCATGTCGACAGAACCTGAGACATCCGTCGTCGTATCGATGTCAATCTCCACGACGGAGGTTTCAGGAACAACAGGGGATGAAGGCCTAGTGGGTCCTGTAACAGGCTTGGCGGCAGGAGTAGGGGGAGCAGTAGCGGGAGAAGACTTGGTTGCCATGTCCTTGGTTAGCATATCGCGAATGTTTTTGGACCCTCCAACATCTTTGGAGGATCGCTTCAAACCAACACCAGATTTCTTCCTGAAACATACTCAGTATAAGTACAGGAATTGAACGGGTGCAATGAAACTTAAAGACAGAGAATGAGTGCACTTACACCACAGCAGGCACCTTAGTCAAGGGGATGCTGGTGGATTTCTTCTTCTTCTCTGCCTCTAAGGCAGCAGTGGATTTCTTGGAGACTCTACTGTCCGATTTCTTCTTCTTCTTGCCCTCGGCAGCAGTGTCAGAGGTGGAGCTTTTTCGCTTTCGCGCTGCCGAAGCCGGAGGATCCTTGGAGGCATCATCGTGGGACACCACCTGGATATCCTTCAGCTTGGGATCATAGACCTGGGAGGCCATCTGATCCGCCGCCAAGGTCGCCAACTGTAAGGCAAAGGAGTGTTAGCTTGGTGGCTTCAAATCAGAAAAACCTTAGAGTATATGTAACGAGGAATAAAGGAAACAGAAGCTACCTCTGGGCACTTGCCACATTCGAACGTGTCATAGATGATCTTGAAGCCATGCTTCCTGTCCTTCATCTTCACCATGTCCTTAAGGCGGAGCTTGATGGTTTCGTTGGAGAAGTTGTCCCGCGAAATTCGCATGGGATCCTTTCTATCCTTGGAGTACATGCACATCAGCTCGGCGCGGTGCTACAGAGGCTGGCCGCCTATTAATCCAGCACATGGCTAGGTCCAAGCCTATCAAACCTCCGTCTACGAGCCATTCGATTCGCCTTACGGCGTGATTGGCTTCTTCGTCGGACGGGAGAGAGGTTGGGGACCTCTAGGTGGGTGCTTTGGCGGCAGCTCCATCGACAAAGTCGGGATACTTCTCAAGACGGTTGGGTAGAGGAATATCTAGGCCATAGAAATATGTGCGCTGCCAATTCTTGCAATACTCGTGGCCCACAATGTCGGGGAAGCGCCGGCTTGGCCGGATCTTAAAGCTAATAGTTCCGCATATCCGTAGCTTATCCTTGGATTCTGTGGACTCTCTCTTGACAGTAAAGAAGTAAACAAACAGATCTAACCTAGGTTTGATTCCTAGGTATCCTTCACACAAGGCTATCAAGTTGCTAAGTACGAGGATGCTATTGGGAGAAAGGTTGTGGGGAAGTACCCGGAAGTAATGAAGGACATCCAGGAAGAAGTCAGAGACTGGCAGGCTTATGCCACGTACCAGCTAAGCTTTTAGGTACACCTTCTCTCCGTCTTGGGGAGAAGGAGTAACCTCATTGGCCAGCGCTGGCCACCAGACCAAACCCTCTGTCACGGGGAGGTACCCCTCGGCGATGAGTTCTTGTAGATCTTCGGCGGAGAGGTCAGAGCCGCTCCACACTCCCTTGTGGGAATCGCCCTCTTCTTATGCAGCATCTGGAGCCGCCCGTCCTTGGTCATCGCCGGTGGTTTCCACCACGGCGGAGGTAGGGATGACGAGCCCCTCTGGCGGGATAGTCACTCCCTGGGATGGATCCATGGAAGCCTCAGGAGTCGCCGCTGTTGAAGGAGCAGTGTTGTTGAAGGCCATTGCACAGGTGGGGGAAGGTAGAGAAAGGGGAAAAGCTCTGGCTATGGTTTTCCGTCGAGGAGCTCGAACAGTCGTGCGGCTAGAGGAAGACGAAGACGTAGGTGAGAATGCGGGTAAAGGAAAATAACCTGGCCACAGTTAAAATATATAGGCCTGGTGTTAAGATTCATTTATGCATAGGGATCTAACAGACAAAGTGTTGCCGACGTGGAGATGAGCGTGCGCGGTAATTTCGCCACGTCCTCCATCTTTGCCGCTTTAACGTTTCGGATTTTGCACGCATAAAAATAGCTAATGATTAATTCACTGCCTTCTATGAGTTTCGAGGTAGCATAGGCTACAGCCTATGTCATCTTCTGACCGTTGTTGTGGAGAAGTCACATCTGAAGATTCCATCAAAGAGGGAATATATCTGGCTCTAGAAATGAAGACTCAAAAAATCTCCGGCTACATTATGAAGACGGAGAGGATTACAGGGTTCTTTGGGAGACCTTCGAGATATTGCTTGACGAATTGTTGATATCATCTGGACGGAGCATTCAAGACCATAGGGCAAGACGGCGCAAGGTCTCAAAGTCCTCCGGGAGCTACTGTTGGGGATATGCTAAATGGGTATCATCATAGCATGTCTCTAATCCGGCTAACCGGGGTGGCCCACAGTTGGTAGCAAGGCCTATGGCCTGCTGGGCGGCCCAGTTAGACGGATCCAGAAGGGAGGCCCATGTCGGATGAAGGGAGGCTACGTAGGATTCACGGACATACTCGGAGTCTTGGAGTATAAGACACGAAGATTAGTTAGTATTAGTCTAGGACTCCATAACCTGTCCGGCAAGGTCCTTTTCCTGTAACCTTAGGTTCTTGTGCCTTTATAAACCGTACCTCTGGGAGCCTTAGGGCAACAACTAGAACGTACAACGTACAACGTACAACACCTCGCACAGCGAACCGATCTCTATAATTCGGCGTATTGCCATTATAATAATTTATAACAGGAGTAGAGTTCCCACCGTTGTGGGACTTGAACCTAGGTAAGCTATGTTACCCTGTACCTACCTCACGTCTCTAAACACGCTCTATGAGAACCCCTTCATGGCGTACTCGTCGGCAATACCATGACACCCTCCCACATATGTGCTCTATTTATGGCCCATTACACTTTACAGGAAAAAATACGATAGGCAGTACCGCGTTTCCGAGAAAAAATACGATAGGCAGTACCGCGTTTCCGATTGGGCTAGATTTTCTTGTTTCTCTAGACGCGTAGGTACGTGCGACGTTAGCGACTAATCATTTTTCTCTCACATTCGTCGGCCCTTCTGCAACAACTCCTCGTATCTCTCGATCAAAAACAGGAAACCGCGCTAGAGCTTGCCTTCTCGCCCATCGCCTCTGAGGCTCTGACCTCTCGCATGGATCCCAAGCAGGCCCCGGTCCCAAGTCGCTAGGCTAGTAGGCTGCTCCTTCGTCCTCTGATCGTTTCCAAAGGACGAACGCTTGTGCAACCCTGTGTGGAAGGTAAGAACGTATATCCCAATTCTTGGATTTGGGTGTTAATTTATGATGCGCTAATTAAAAATTATAGTTTTGATTAGTATTTTTTATTTTCGGTGTGGTTAGCTGGTAATTGCGCCTGAATCGAGTGCTCGGAATAGGAAAAGGAGGATACAAGAAAAAAGTTGATAGAATCACAGAGAGGATCTCTTAATGAGTTTTTGAAGAGTAACACAAGTACTTCTTGTTGTAAACAAAATAACGGAGAGGACAATGTTGACATCAACGCGGATGATAACAACGTGAGTGATCATGAGCACATATTTAATTCATCTTCTAAATAGAATCTGCTGGTGTTGATGTTAAATCGCTTATCGGGTCATATTTACTATATACCCGTATTTGTTGCATTGGCTGAAAGACGATTTTTTAGTGGAAATTATTGATGAATTATTTTAGATCTGTAATATCTCAAGAGCGGTTAAATGGTTTGGCAACTCCGTGCATCGACAAGAAGTAACTAGGTGAGATTAATATTGATACCATCATCAGCGACTTTGCTTCTAGAAATTTACAACGAAAATTTCAAGGTAAAATGTAAACACTGTTATTTTTGTACACTTGAAGTCTTTATTTTTTATCATTTCATGCATGTATATTAAAAATTCAAAATTATAAGAGAGGCCCCAAATTTTAGTTTTGCCCGGGACCCCCAAAATATCAAGACCGGCCCCAAACCAACCATGATCGATGCCATACTCCTTACGGCATGGCGTGGTTCTTTCGCAGAGGCGTGCTTGGTTCACACATAAACGTGATTACTCATGATAAACATCTGCTGTCGATGGAGGGATATAAGAGATTTCTCATTGGATACATGAAAACCATTAGGAACATCAAGGAACTGTCTACTGAGGAAATGGTGAAAGGAAAATAGATGTTGTTGAAACTTAATGCAGATCCGAGAACTAATCTAGTGGAAATACTATCTGACGGTTATGGTATGATCATCAGAGATGAGGACGGACACATTTGATCAGAGTGTAAACAACTCTCTGAGTGTGCTTATGCTCTTGAAGCTAAAACTTTAGCATGCCTTGACGATTTATCGTTGGTGATTCAGTGTTGTGCAAACCCAATAATAGTGGAGATGGACAACTCGTGCCTATTAGATGCTAGTCAGGGGGAAAGACTTTAAAGCCATCTCCACGATTAAAGATTTAGTTAAAGCTGATAGCATTATTTCTTTATAAAGGTGGATCAAATATAAAATAGGGTTGGTCACTGTCTCACAAGTTTCGCGAGGAGAGAAGGTAGAACTGAAACTTGGATGGGGGGGTCGGGACCTGAATATGTGTGGTTGAGGGCCAATTTTGACTAGGAAGCAGTCAGGTGCCGCGCTGCAGCCCTAAGTACAGTGTAGAGTTCTACTGTCTTCGTCAAAAAAAATCCATCTAGCGAGTGAATTCAGTTTGTTGACTTGGGTGTCGTACGTACGGTGACCTGCCACACCTCCTTGCACGAGCCAACACACAGATCAAACATAGACACGGTCTAAGGGCATGTACAATGGTTGATAAGACAGTCTTATCTTCATCATGACACGTAATCTTGATATAACGATAAAATATTATATACAATAGATTATTTTTTAGTTTTATCTTCAGCGATAGATATCCCTAAATACGTGGTGAGACATATCGTGCTAAGAGATCATCTCTGGGCTAAGATAAGACAGGCTCTTTTTTTTCTCCTCTCTCCTCCAACTCAGCCATCATTCTACGTGTTATTGCTAAGATAAGACCATTATACATGCCCTAAGTCTAAGCAAGTCCGAAACCGTTTATGATCGGGTAATTCAGCTGAATATGATTCACAGGGACTTCTGTTACAGGTGCACGTGCACCAACCAATTGTGATGATACCGCTGTAGCACGGCCTCTCTCCGAGTCCGACTACCAGTCTGCCGCGATGGTACGACCCCTATGCAATATATAGTTGGCAACCGCTGGCTCCATGGATTATTATCCAAATCATTATTACTAGTCCGTACTAGGCAACTAGGCATACCTTGTAAGCACCAGCATGGCTCAGCTCGCTGCTGGCAATGACAGTCACGTCATAGACATCGACGTCGACGACAGAGCCGACCATACAGAACAGCTTCCTGATCAGCTTGCCGCTGAGGCCAATCACTGCCACGTCATCGACGTCACCTACGAACGTCCGGAGCCTCACGAGTGCGCGGTGTGCATGGAGCGTCTCACGTGGGTGGCTGTCGGGCCGTGCGGCCACCTCGAGGTCTGCCGCAAATGCGCGGTCCGCATCCGCTCCGTCGACGGCAACCGCCAGTGCTGCATCTGCAGAACCCCTTGCCCCGCCGTGGTGGTCACCAGGCGGTCCGGGGCCGGCGACGGGAAGGACGTGTACACCAAGGTGTCGTCGTTGGCCGCCGACGAGGGGCGGGTGAGCTGCTACTGGTACCACAAGGCCTCGGCGGCCTACTTCGACGACGAGCGGACGTACAACGCGGCAAAGAGGGCGTGCTCCGAGCTCGAACGCGCTGAGGTGGTGGGCGATGGAGACGAGAACGACGACTACGTCGACGCATCATCGGTGGTGATTTTCATAGTTTTCGTACTCGTCATTTTGGTGGGCGGGGTGATGATGTACATCGGTTACGCAGCCGATGAGCGCCACTGGAGCCATCGACTCGCAGTCGCACTAGGGAGAGCCTTTGCCTTAGCAGCGGTGGCAAGCACAATGGTGTTTTTGTTAGACTGGCTTCCTGAACAAAGAGGTCGGCACTAGATGGTCTTTGCATCTCTGTTTGTACGGTACTATCAGCTGCAAATGTAGGGATTCTAGTAGTAGCTACGGCCTTGTTGTAATTTGCGATCTTAGATATTCTTAGGGATCAGCTCGCCTTTGCCAGTAGGCCACGATTTTAAGATTCTACAGTAATAGCTACGGTCCTAAAGCAACTCTAACCGGTCCTCTTTAACGGCTTAGAAGACTTTATTTCGGCAGCTAACGGCCGAAGCTGCACCTAACCAAAACCCTAAAATCCGTTAGAGGACTATAAATAAAATTCGGCGGACTAAAATCTCACTCTCCCCTTCCAAATATATCGGCCGCCGAGCCGAGGACTACGCAGTGCTAGGAAAGGTCGTGGCGGCAGCCTCCCGCTGCCTCCGTCGCCGCATCCCCGCTACCACGGCGTCCGACAGCGGGAGTGGGGGACGTGGGTGGCTGAGATCATCGACCGGAACACCGGTCGACGCATCTGGCTCAGGACCTTCCAGAGCGCGGCGCAGGCGGCGTGCAGGCACGACATCAAGAATGTCGGCCTCCATAGTCCCAAAACTTCAATTCAAGATTATTAAGATACAAATCATCAAAATTAGGGTTAACAAAAACTTTTTCAATTAAAATTATTAAAGCATTCATATGTGTGTGCATTTAAATAGGAGTTGTTTTGAATTGCCATGATTAAGTGATCCATTGCTTGTAAAATGATTTTTAGGTGAAATAAACATCATCTAGATTATTCCCAAACAAATCCCAAAGAAAAACAAATCAAAATGAATAAAAGAAAGAAATGATCATTTGTGCAATTTTAATCAACATGCCTACTTTGGCTATTCCTAGAACTCAATTCTTAACAGAGATAAATGTGGATCTTTGCACCCCTTTCTAGTACATGTAATGATGTACCAAGACTCACTTTGTGATCTGCCAAAAACTTTCAAACACTAATTTTAAATGACATTTGAAAATTGAATCTAGTTTATATGGGAAGATCCCACTTATTCAAAAACCACTCAAATGAGCTTTATTTTCAAAACCCAAGCAACCACAGATGATCAAGCTTATGACTAACACACCCACCAAAAATATTTTCAAAATTCAAAACTAAATTTCTTTCGGCCATTTTCACAAACACTTAGCAGACATGAATCACACTCTAATCCTAGCTCACTGTTTCTACAGGGTTTTGTCACCCAATTAACCTCAGTTTACTCCCTTTGTCTCCATTTGATCTAACCAAGCCATAAGCACCCCATCCCCTAGCCCCTAGCAGCAGTGCCGAGCCACCCCGAGGACATGCTCGCCGGCCAAACTTGCCAACACAGCAGCAGTGGACCACCCGCAGAGCTCCGCGCCCAGAGCGTCTGCACCATGCCGAGCACGCGCCAGAGCGGCGCGCCCGACAAGCGTGCACACGCCGCGCCTCGACCGCAGCCTGCGCTCACCGCTCAGCCACGAACCCAGGAACCGCCCGGACATGCCCGTTCGCTGCCGTTTGACCCGTAGCCACTGCACGCCGTGTCGAACGCCGCCTCTGCCGCTCAGAGCGTGAGCACCGCCCGACCGTTTGCCACCGCCCCTAGCAGCGCCATTACCCCGTAGAGCACCACCAAGAGACCGCGCATCGATCGCCGCTCGCAGCCATGCCGCTAGCAGCCCGTAGCCATGTCGCCACCATCGCCTGGCCACGCCGCGTTGTCCCATCATCGAGCCTATATAAGGAGGCCACCCCCATCCTTATTCTGCACACCACTCACCTTCCCTCTCGCCACTGATCAGTCCCCCATTCTCCTCGGAGCCGCTCGAGCTCGTAGTCACCGGAATTCCGTCAGAGCTGGCCGCTTCTGGAGGAGAAGGGCCCTGCTGATTGCGACCACTCCAGGAGGTGCCGCGACCACCCCTGAGTTCGCTGTCGTCCACCAGTTCGTTTGCCCGCCTCGTTGTTGTCGCTGGAGCCCTGGTATGCCCCCTGAGCACCCCCACCGAGCCGCTAGGGTTAAACCTCGTCGGTGACTTGTCTGTTGTCGACGACGAGCCACAGCCGTAGATCCTAGTTCTAATCTAACGGCCCACATCGCCCCGTACCGCTTCGTGTGTAAAGAGACGCTGACCAGTGGACCCCCCTGTCAGCTGTGCCCCGCGCCACGGAGTGCCACTGGGCCGGCCCGTTAGCTTTTCCGCGTGACCCATTTAATTCAAACTTAGGTTTTCTATTTAGGTTTAAACTTAGTTATGTCCCCTAGTTTGAAAATCAATTCAGAGAGATTTACAAATCCAAATGGAGTGATTCCAATTTTGTTAGAAAGATACTGAAAATATCTATCCAAGCCCGTTGGATTTAATTTATGTAGAGTTAGAGATCTCTCCTAGTAAAAATAACAAGACAAAAGCTTTTGCACATTCAAACATTTTTATAAAATCAACCATGATAGCTTTTGAGTTGATTCCAACTCTCAAAAATCACATTTAACTATACCTATCTGAATATGTAATAATATTAGGGTTTACATGCAGTGACTTTGGACTAGTACCAAAATAATGCTATATAGGCATTCCTAGTCACTTTAAATCATTAAATAATGAACTTAAACCAAAGTAATTGTGATCCAACCCTTAAATCACATTCCCACATGTTAGAATATGTGGTGATGACATGTGTCCACATGATCCCATATTTTAAGTGGTGAATATTAAATCTTAGTTATTTTTCAATGAGGAGAAATTACTTTTCTTAAATAAAAAGAATGAAACTAGTTCATAAAACCTTGTGATGATAATAGATCATCAAATGTGTGCCTTAAAGTGTTAAGTAGACTAGTTAAGTATTGTTTGGTGATTATATACTCCGTATGTATTTATAGACGATAGTACCGACCAAGCTTTCGAGGAGGAGGAGTTCTATCAAGAGGAGGAATAAAACTTCAACCACTGCACTGCACAACGCAAGCCATCATTAACAATGCAAGCTAACCCTTGCAAGTAGAATGCTTAATAAGCTAGACTTAAACTAGATGATTTGAGCAAAGATGCTTTAGGCATGCTTTGGTGATACCACTCTGACTATTATTTACCCCAAGTATTATTTTCAAGCTTTACTTCCTTTACTGTACCATAGATGTAATCCAAAGTATGAAAAACCATAAAGTCTCAACACAATGGTAAATGCATAACAATAATCATTTCACACCACAATATCCACCATAGGAATTACATAGATGGATCCATAATCATGCAGCACATCATATGGACTTCAACCATGATCATACATAGAGAGATTGGATCAAGTTACCACCACAAACCCACGGTTCAGGGGGTGGATTACTCCCGCCTCATGGTGGAGATGATGATGGAGACATTGGTGAAGGAGGAGAGGCGGACAAAGGCGATCCTATTAGCGGTTGCCCCTCCAATCTTCCTCCGATAGTGGCATGCAGACGCTGTTTTTGGTGTTTTCTATCTCCAACTTGCAGCGTTGCGATATTGCAACCAGGACCTCTTTTATGGAAGGTTTTAGGTCAAGACGAAGGCGGTGGCACAAAAATCGAGGCAAACCGAGTTTCGACGGGCTAGATTGCCTAGGTGGCGCGGCCAACATAGGTAGCCGCACCAATGGGTCCCATTTGCATCTCCTTTGTTTCCTGTTGGCCCACTTTACCTCATTTTGTTCGTCTCGAAATTTCCTAAGCGTCTCCCTGACCTTGCCCTTTTTAGAGTCCCGTAGCTCCTGGAAAGTCAAAAATACTAACGGAAGGTATTTTCTGCCAAACAGAGTTAAAACTAAAAGAGAGGGAATTGTTAGAAAATCCCTGAAATCATTAAGAACATTGGTAATAACTACTAATATTATGCAAATATGTTGGAATATCTGAAAATAAACTATAAAGTTTATGTACGCATTTTACATGCATCAATTCCTAAACAAAAGACTTGATTATGTAGGGGTATTCCTCAGATGGTCCAAAATGGGTGTTTGATAGTGGATACACCAATCATATGACTAGAGGAAGGGTGTGCTTGACCAATTCATTTAAGACATCAACAGAACGTCAAGCATCGCTTTTGGAGATAATTCTAAAGGAAAGGTACTTGGGTATGTCAAGGTGGTTGTCTCAAAGGACTTGTTCCTAGAGACTATCATGCTTGTTGAATCCCTTGGTTACAACTTTCTTTCAATTTATCGTCTTGCTGCTGCTGGTTATGATTCGTATTTTTTGAGATATTATGTGAAAGTCTTTAGGAGTGATAATCTCAGCGTGGTCCTTGTTGGGCATGTGGAAGACAACCTTTACGTGGTTGATCTCTCGAAAGAGAACCCTTCTCTTCCTACATGCCTAATGGACAAGGCTGGCATGGGGTGGCTTTGGCATCGCTGGCTAGGCCATGTCAACATGATAAATCTCAAACAACTCCTAAAGGATGAGCATATTGTTGGACTAACAAATGTTTATTTTGAGAAAGACAGTGTGTGTAGTGCATGCATAGCCAGAATGCAAGTTGGAAAAAGGCATCCCTCTAAGAGCATCATCACCACTTCAAGGCCTTTAGAGCTCCTTCACTTGTATATCTTTAGGCCATCTCATTATGATACTCTTGGTGGAAGGAGGTTCGGGCTCGTCATTGTCGAAGATGTTGGGAATATGCCCTAGAGGAAATCATGTATGATATATTTCCCAATGTGTTCATAAAGTTACTGAGTTATCCTTATATGAACTTATGATATGTATCATTGAATTTATGATCCGATTGTGCAACTATGTATTCATGTTGTTCATACTAAATTGTCCTTGGTCGTCGAAGTTGTGTTGGACACACAACTCAGACTAATGTGAATGTCAGCCGATGATTAGGTTCCACTTGTCATGGGAATGGTGATGCTATTCCGACTTACACGGACTCGGCTAAAGTGTTTAGCGAGTCGTAGTTGAAGGGAATATGCCCGAGAGGCAATAATAAACTGGTTATTATCTTATTCCATGTTTTTGATAAATGTTTATTTTGTATGCTATAATTGTATTAATTGGAAATGTTAATACATGTGTGTTTAATAAACAAAATACAAAGTTCCTAGTAATTCCTCTCATATAAACTAGCTCGTTGATTGTTATCAAGGTTTCTTGATCATGGACATTGGATGTTGTTAATAACAAGGTCACAACATTGGTGAAATGATGTGATAAACATTCATTCGAAGTATAGCATTACAATCAAAGTCATTATGTTTATATTTCTATAACATCATATAAAGTAATCCTAGTCCTTAGATCATGAGATCATGCTAATCACTAACACCAGAAGAGTACCTTGATAACATCAAACGTTACACCGTAAAAGGGTGACTATAAAGGTAGGTTCAGTGTTATGAAGGTGTTATGTAGAGGCTCATGGATCAAGAGTGGGATTTGTCCATCCCGATGACGGATAGATATACTCAGGGCCCTCTCGGTGATATCACATTGAAATAGCTTGCAAGCAAGTGATGAGATCACTAGAATGTTATATCACGAGAACGAGAAAAGAGTGCATGTCGGTAACAAGATCAAACTAGGTATTGAGATACCGATGATCGAATCTCGGACATGTAATATATCGCGATACAAAAGGATTTAGTTACGATGTTAAAGGTTCACACGATCACAAGAGTCATCGTTGAATGTGTGGGAGTCAGTACGGATATCCAAGTCCCGCTGCTGATTATTGATCGGAGAGGGGTCTCGATCATGTCTGCATTATCCGTAACCCGTAGGGTGACACACTTAAGGGATACCGACACCATTTGGAGAAAATATGTTTCAGATAAAGATTTAAGAAAGCGTTGGAATTATTTCGATGGAAACCGAAATTGTTTCGGGTGAAATTGCAGAAACTGGTGATGCATGTGATATTGAAATGTTGTAGGGTTTTATGTGAATGTTTGTTAATTAAAGTAATTATCAAAATTCTGAATAAAATAAATAAAATATTTTTATTTAATGAGAGCTTGCATTAAATTTGGTAGAAATTTAATGCATGTGAGTGAACATGAGTGGAGGTGTGTGTTTATGTGAGTATGAGATCCACCCACATGAATGAGGGAGAGGTGGGGCACCCACCATGGCCGGCGCCATGCCCCCTTGGGCTGCCTCCTCCCCTATATAAGGAGCACCTCCTCCTCCTCCACTCTCACACCTCCTCGTGAGGATCTCTCTCTCAGTCTAGAAATTATTCTCCATGGTCTCATATTAGCGAGATACATGTTCCTGGTGGCTTTATCTGGAAAGGAGTGGCTACTTCTGCTGCTTTGCTGGAGCGAGGCACGGAGGTTGTCAGGGTGCCGGACATGTGTGCGATCACGAATACACTGCTGCTTTGCGGTGCTGGACTTGGTGGTGCTGGACTTGCTGGAGCTGGATCTGATGAATGTGCCGGAGCTGGACCTGCTGGACTTGCTAGACTTCATCACGATTTTGAGATCGGCAAGTGTACGACTACATCATCCATGAGTTCCTTATCATTAACAAAGCTTTGTTGTCTTCGAGGGTATATTCTCTATGGATGTATATCCATATGCTGCTTGTATCTAATAGATAGATCTTGGGGTATATACTAGTTCCCATCGTAGGAAAAATTTTGTTTTCTATGTTGTGAAACCAACAATAGTGACCCACGTTAAAATATAACGAACAAGTCGTCATTTGTATGTATCAATCAATGTAATCCTTAGACCTGAGGTTATCCCCATAATCTGAGTTATGGAACAACCGGCTTAGGCCCTGTCAAATGCTATTCTTCAACAAGGTAGTTATAAAGGTAGGGTTCGGGCCGGATAATAAGCAAGTTGCGTAACATGGATAATCAAGATGGGATTTTTTCGCTCCGACTAGAGAGATATTCTCTAGGCCCTCTCGGTGGTATGATTCGGAAAGCATGGTCATGCGCAACTCAGTTAAGTATTAACCGAGGCAATCGACTATGATATAGTCAGGTGAACCACATATCATGGATCGAGAAGAGTGTTGAGATATTTAAAGGATGAACTAATCTTATTGGGCTCTTCTCGTGGGCCGGACCACTTAACAATTAGCAGGCCTTGAATGGGCCAGACTTCTACCACGGTTTTTATGACCGTTAACGGCGGTAACTGGTGTTAACGGTGTTTGCCACGTGGCGGTTTGCATGACGTTAACAGTCAACGTGGCTGGAGAACAGATCTACGACGGAACAAGTTTTCTTGGCTGAAGGGTGTGAGCGGCCACGGTCAGAAAAAAACCGTGGTAGATTCTTTTGTGACAGGATTTTTACCACAAAGTGCATCCGTCGTAGAATAATTTTTAACCACGAAAAACGGGCCTTCAACCACAAAAATTGTCTATTGTAAAAGCCAAATTTTCTTGTAGTGATGTATGTCAGCTCAAGTGTATCCCGACCTGACATCTATGGCAGCTCAAATGTATCTTAGCTTGATAAGTATGTCAATGTGTCATGTTCGACATATGACAATGCGCAAGACGGCTATATGTCAACCAAGCCCATACTGGCTAGAGATAACTTCGGTAATGTCAAAGAAGGCAATAAACTGACATAAGAATTTGACATAGCCCAAGCCGACATAGAAGTCGAGATGACCCCAAGCTAGGAAAAGGCATGATTCGATATAGAAGTCGAGATGACCCAAAGCTGGGTGAAGATATAATTCGACATAGAAGTCGGGATGACCAAAAGCTGGGTAACGGTATAATTCGACATAGAAGTTGAGATGACCCAAAGGTGGGTAAAGATATAATTCGACATAGAAGTCGAGATGACCCCGGGCTAGGAAAAGACATGATTTGACATAGAAGTCGAGATGACCCAAACCTGGGTGAAGATATAATTCGACATAGAAGTCGAGATGACCCAAAGCTGGGTAAAGATATGATTCGACATAGAAGTCGAGATGACCCCAAGCTGGGTAAAGATATGATTCGACATAGAAGTCAAGATGACTCAAAATGTGGATCGCATATAAAATCTAGTCACTGCCTCACTACATCACGATGGGGTCGGGACCTGAATGTCTGATTCACGAGCTCGCCCATAAAAAATCATAGTGACACACATATGGATTGGTATTAACAATCCGAAGTAGAGACTCAACAATTTTTTGAAAAAACTACAACTAGCCTCTAGTCAATTTTGACTAGGAAGCGGTGAGGATCTGGTGTCGCTCTGCAGTCCTAAGTACAATAGAGTTCTAGGGTCTGTTTGGCACCTGCTGTTTTTTCTCAGTATTGGAAATATACCATAGTATCTAAAAATACGATAGTTTCCAATACTTTGAGCCGTTTGGCCACAGTACAATACCAAAGTTTCAAGGTATTGCAAAAACTGAGTTTTTTTGCACAATTCAAAAAAGAGGTCTGGATCTTTTTTACAAATATTGTGGTTTTGTGCAAACTGTAGTATTCACTAGTGGAGAACGGGCCTATAGTCCTGGTTTCCCAATCAGGACTATGAAATCGGGACTAAAGGTCCCCTTTTAGTCCCGGTTCTGCCACAAACCGAGACTAAAGGCCCTCATGAGGCTGCGTCGAGCGCGCGGGACCTTTAGTCCCAATTCGTCTCAGTTCGTAATACGAACCGGGAGTAAAGAATTCTTTTAAAAAAATCCAAAAAAAATTGATTTTTTTCAAATATTTCTTGAACTTTTGAATTATCTAACTCGTTAATCTCTCACATCTCTTATTTTTAACACTAACTATACTTAATCTTGGGCCACATTATACTTATGATCAAACTTCCTGATCGATCACTCATCCTACCACTACTCCACCCCCAACATACTTAACTTTCCCATTCTATCTCTCCCACCTCATGTGAAGGACCCTTATACCTTGTTGTTAAGACTAGTATATCAATCCTATTAACTCATATAATATATCAACCGTCTTTATTTTTTGAAAATACGAACAACTATTTAAGTAAACAACAATAAATAAGTAATAATAATATTTTATTCCAGTGGAAATAAAAACTAAATAAATTAATATTTTATTCATTTTTTGCCATTTATTCATTTAATATGATATAAATAATATCTTCAAATCTGTAAATCAAAATTCGATAAATAATATATCCATTATTATCAGAAAAATGTGAGGAATTCAAATATGACATTAAAAATTACTTAAAAATAACTTTTTTCTTTTCAAATTTTAAGAATCTAAAAGAATCCAAAACTGACGTTGAAATCAAATAGGAAATATTTTTCTGCATGTTTTGATAGGCTATACGTTTTTTTCTGATATCGCATGCAAAAGTTATGGTCATTTTAATTTTTCATGACATTTTTTTGCAAATTATGTTGAAATTCATATTTGTTAACTTTCGTAACAACTAAATCACTTAATATAACTACACTTCGAAGGATTTTGTTTTGGGGATTTTTTATATTTTTGGCATGATTTTGAAACTAGAAAAGACAATCTCCTGCCTCGCCAGTGTGGAGAGCCATTCTCCTGCCGCGGCAGGATTTATGCCCGTTTTCCTGCTGTGGCAGAAATTGAGAAATTCTTTTTGCCCGTTTTCTTTAGTCCCGAATGGTAATACGAATCGGGACTAAAGATCACACATATAGTCCCGGTTGGTGATACGAACCGGAATTAAGGGGTTGGCACCGGCCCTAGCCTGTCGCAAAATCTTTAGTCCCGGTTGGTACCTCCAACAGGGACTAAAGCTCCCATTTGACCCAGGACTAAAGTTTGTTGGTGTTTTAGCCGTTGGAACTGGAACTAATGTGAGCATTTTTTTTGAGGCAATCACCGGGGGAGAGAGTCCCTACCTGAATTTTACTCAAGTGTATAGAGTTACATATTACAGAGGGAGAGATGGTCGCGCCAAGAGCTGGCCGCCATTTTTAGTTCCGTAGTTCTAAATCGGTGAGTCCACAAGGTGAGGTCGGAGATGATGTTCCTAATCATTTCATTGCAGGGCTGGTCGTAATGTCGAAAGATTTGCGTGTTTCGCGCGTCCCATATTTTCCATAGGATGATCATGAGTATAGACGCCCATGCATACGCGGGGAGGTGGGGTGGCATAGGCGTCTTCCACACTTCCGCGAAGGGGGGTGTGTGGGGATGATGTCGATCTTGCGCCAGACATCAGCGGCGGCTGGGCAAAGGAAGAACAGGTGTCCCCTGTCCTCGGGAAGTAGGCCGCAGCGGGGGCAGGTGTCGTAGTCGATGATGGTCTTCCGTAGTAGATTTGCCCTTGTGTTGAGCATGTTTAGGTGTAGCAGCCAGGTGAAGGTCTTGACCTTGTTGGGCACCGGTGTGGCCCAAATAACCGCAGCCCCTGGGTCCTGCAGCTGCTCTTGGAGCAGCAGGTATGCACCTCTCGAGGAGAAGCACGTCCCCCCAAGAAGGAGGCGGGTGTCCGGCTCCATGGACAACGTGATATCCTACAACAAGGAAGACGAAGACAAAGAAGCAAGCTCGTCCGTGGCAGCGACAGTTAGCCGGTTACGCAGGCCCTCCTGGATACCATTATGCAGAATATCAATAACAAATGCAGTAGGTTTGGTGTGGTGGGAGTAAAGTGTTGGGAAGGCGATCTGCAAGGGCTCAGAGAGTAGCCAACGGTCATGCCAGAACATGACCGAGGAGCCACTATGTACTACACACTGTGTGATTTGTGAGAGGAGGGGGAGGTGGGTAGTAATAATTTTTCCAAGGTAGGTTTTTTTGGTTTGGTGGAGGGGGTGGAAGGGGGAGTGCTGGAGGAGCCAGTCTCTCCAGGGGATGAGGTTGTCGTGTAAAAACTTGTAACAAAATTTCAGCAAGAGACATACATTCTGTGAGTTAATATTTTTCACACCTAGACCTCCTAGAATCTTCGGGGAACACACTTTGTCCCACGCAACCAGGCACTGTGCGCCAGTGCATGTGTCCTCGGCCGCCCAGAAAAAGGCACGTCTACGCTTGTCAATTAGTTGGATAGTTGATTTGGAAAGTAGGAAGGAGGACATGAAGTATGTGGGCAGGGAGTCGAGCACAGAGGATAGTAGGATGAACCTTCCTCCTTTGGAGAGGAGGGTAGCTCGCCACCCTGCCAGGTATTTGTCACATTTGTTGATTATAGGTTGGAAGGCTGATGCTGGTAGCTTGATTGGGGAGAGGGGTAGTCCGAGATAGGTCTGAGGGAAGGATTGGATGGGCGTTTGTAGAATGTTTGCGATGGAGTGGGAGAGGTCTTCGAGGATGTTCATAGGGACAAAAGTTGTTTTATGGAAGTTGATTTGGAGACCGGTTGCGTTTGCGAAATGGTCGAGTATTTCTTTGAGGCGGGCAGCAGCGTTGGTGGATGCCTGGGCAAGAAGTAGTGTGTCATCGGCGTACTGGTGAACCGGGCATGGTAGTTGATTATCAATTGGATGCGTGAGCACCCCGCTTGCTAGTTCCCTTCGGATTAGTTGCTGGAGGATGTCTGCCACAATGATGAAGAGGTAGGGGAGAGCGGGTCACCCTGCCGTAGGCCGGTTTTGCAGTTTATCCAGTGTCCTGGGACCCCATTTAGGAGGACAGAGGTTTTCCCGGTGAGCAGGATTTGGGAGATCCACGTGCAGAATCGCTGGGGGAAGCCACGACAGCGAAGGATTTTTAGCAAGGACGCCCAACAGACAGAGTCAAATGCTTTTCTAAAGTCCAGCTTAATTACCATAGTGGGGGCTTTTCGTTTGTGGCAGCAGTTTAGAAGGTCTGCTGCGTAGACGAAGTTGTCCGAGATACTCCTGCCAGATATGAATCCAGTTTGGTCATATGTTACGAGCAGCGGGATTAGGAGTTTAATTCTATTTGTTAGAAGCTTTGCGATTGTTTTCATGGGGCAGTTCTGTAGGGATATAGGTCTGAAGGCATCTGGTGCCCTTGCTCCTCCGTGCTTGGGGAGGAGTACCATGTAGGCCCTGTTTAGGGTGTCTAGGTTCGCGTTGTGGTGGAAGAAGTGTCTGAAAAGACGGATAATCCTAGGTTTGACGATTCCCTAGAAAAGCCTGTAGGGCCCAAAGCCATTGGGTCCTGAGCTCGCCGTTTTAGGCATGTGTAGGAAAGCATCGGAGATCTCCTGATCCGAGAATGTGTTGTCTAGGTACCATAGTTGTGGGATAGGTGCAGGATAGAGGGTTTGAAGGTCAAAGTGCCAGGCGGGGGTGAACGTTGTTCCTAGCAGGTTCCTGTAGAAAGAGGTTAGGATCTCCATTTTCTGGGAGTGGTTGGTGAGCTCGGCCCCAAGGTGATATAGGGCACCGATTTTATTACGGCGCATACATGAAGATGCTGAGACGTGGAAGAATCTTGTGTTCTCGTTGCCGTCGATAGCATATTTGATTTTGGATCTTTGTTTCCAGTGTTCCATGCGGTGTCTAATTGCCCGTTTTAGAGAGGTAATGAAGACACGCCACAGCACAATCTCGTGGGGGATAGTTTCCTGGACTCTTCTAGCATGTCTAGGAAATTAATCACTAGTTTAGAGTTTGATTCTGCTAAGTGAGGGGGCAGCCTGGATCGGCGCCGGGATTTTAGCGCGAAGCGGCATTTCTTTAGTGCGGCAACAAGGCCCGTAGCACCGTTTGACTCCGTCGAGGGCCTAGCCCAAGCTTTGACGATTGTGGGCCGACAGGAAGGGAAGGTGGCCCAGCTATTTTCAAATCGAAAAAACGCGGGCCGCGGTACCGACGTTGAAATGGCAGCGACGATCGGGACATGGTCAGAGATGAAGCGGGTTATAGAGGAGATTGATGAGTTTGGGAAGTTTTCTTCCCAGGCTAGGTTGATGAAGGCACGGTCGATTTTTTCAAACGTTGGGTTTGCTTTGTTGTTAGACCAGGTGAATGCCTGATCCATAAGCGGGAGCTCAATTAAGGAGAGAGAGTTAATTGTGTCATTGAAGGCGTCTGCGTCAGATTGTCTGAAGTTAGAGTTGTTCTTTTCGGAGGCGAAGCGCATGAGGTTAAAGTCGCCCATTATGAGCCAGGGGGAGTTATCTGAGGGGACGATTTGGGCTATTTCTTCGAGTAAGATTTGTTTGAGGGAGTGGTCTGTGGGAGCGTAGACATTAGTGATAGTAAATTCTTTAGGGGACGAGAAGGAGGATAGACGAGTAGATAGTGCGAAACGGTGAGATGTAGAGGACACAAGGGTGAATAGATTAGAGGAGAGTGCAGAGAGGATTCCGCCAGCTGAGCCTATGGCTGGGTTAATGGCAGAGGTGTCTAGTGATCTAGGTAGGAACGTTCTAAGTTTAGTTGCCGTAATTTCACTAAGTTTGATTTCCTGGAGTAGAACGATAGATAGTTTGAGAGAGATTAGCTCGGCCAACACTTCGGCACATTTGTCTACGTCGCCCAGGCCCCTATCGTTCCACGAAAGAATAGAGAAGGTGATATTTAACATAGGCAAGGGCAGTGCACCCAGAACAGGCGGTGTGCGGGACGGACAGCTCGCAAGTAGTATAGTAGCCCCAGCATTTTAGTAAAGGACAAACCGCTTACATAGTGATGGTACTTAGGGTGCGACTGACTACTTGCGTTAACTACGGGGAGTTGACTGAAGCTAGGCATGATCTGTAACTGACACCAAGGGGAGGCTAAGCCACTAGACGCCGCTGGAGCGTAGCGTTGGGGGCGCTGGTCCTGGTAAACATCGTGGCGTGGATCCAGGACGCGTCGCGAGGAGTGCATGTCACTCATGGGGAGCTAGGCAGCACCACAGCTCCGCGGATGGCCCCGAGATCACCCTCGTCGGCACCGCATGCACGAGCGACACTCGCCAGAGCAGCATGGTCGCAGCAGGGCACCTCCGGGTTGGACGTGAGCCCGGTGCCGCGCAGGGCGTCAGCCGGACCGTTAGTCGCGGCAGAGAGGTCGAAGCTGGCAGCCTTGGCGCAGATGGACTTGTCGACGATGGAGAGGAAGGATGCCTCCTCCTTGGCAGCAAGGCGGTGGCTACGGTGCAGCTTGGCAGCAGAGTCGTGGGCGCGCTTGGTGCGGACGCGTCGCTTGCGAGCCTCGTTGACGTGGTCGACAGGCAGCAGCGGCCCACCAGATGCGCAGAACACGAATGCAGCATCGGGGTTGAGGGCGCGCATGGAGTCCATCAGCTCCTGGGCGTCGACGACGACAGCTTTGGCCACAGCCGCGGCCTTGCCGTGGGCAACATCGGACAACAGGTTTAGCTCCTGGAGGCGTGAGGCGCGGCCGGCGGTACCACCGTTCGAGGCGGAGCCAATGTCCGGCACCACCTGTGGGGCCTCATCGTTGATGTCGTCCAAGCTAGACAGCATGCCCTGGCCGATGCTGCCGAAGCCATGGCGGGGCCCCGAAGCGCCGCCACGTGGGGAAGAAGGCGGGGCTCCACCGGAGAAGTCACTGGGGTGCCCCGGAGCGACGCACCAACCAGCGATGTTGCGGAGCCGGACGCAGATGATGCCCCCGTCAGGGAGCCGGAGCACGAGGGTGGGAGTGACTAGGACCGCTGCCTCGATCTGCACGAAGGCGCGCATGCTAGAGTAGTCGTGGCCGCGGAAGCAAGCAGGGTCAACCCAGCATAGCCGACCGACGTGGCCGAAGATGAAAGTGGCCCCCGGCACACTCCAAAGCTCCAGAGGGAAGTTTGAGGCCTCAATCTCGACGAGGAGGTCGTAGTCGGTGGAGGAGCGGTCGTCGGTGTCCTCTGGGCGGACGAATGCGATATCGATTCCGGCGAAGTGGATCGGGGAAGCGTGGATGGCCTCTTCGCGTTGCGCATGGGAGTCGAACACCATGAGCACCGACCCATGGGAGGAAGCGGCAAAGGTGAAGGCGACGTCAGGAATGCGCATCTCGACAGCCATGCGGATGTGGCCAAACGGGTGGAGCAGGGGCGTCTTAAGGAAGGCGAAAGCGAAGCGGCCCGTGTCTTGTACCAGGTCTTCCAGGACGAAGACGTCGACGGCGGCCCACCTAGCGTTGCACCGCCATGCAGCGGGAAGGCAACAGGCACCCCATGCAGGACACCGTTTTCAGTGTCATGTGCGTCGTTGTCCGCAGCTGCCGCGGGCTGGAACTGGACGAAGTCTGCCTCGGAGATGTCGATGCTGGTGAGGAAGAGCTCGTTGTTTGAGGCCGAGGCACGAAGGGAGCGCGGCGCAGAGTCGTCGTCGGAGGAGATGATGATGGTCTCGTCTGTGGCCGCCGGCGCGGAGGAGCCCGCATGGCTAGCGGCAGCGGATCACAGGATCGGCGCGGTGATGCGTACCATGTGCGAGCCGAACCAGATCTCCGACGGTGGCAAGGACGGAGCAACCGCCACGTGAGCAGCCGAGGGCGCAGCGTTTGGGGAGGGGGGCGCCATTGCGGGAGGTTGGTTGAAAGGTGGTAAGAGGAAGGCTAGGGGGGTGGTCGCCCTGCAGTCGAAGCTGCGGTGGCCGGACACGCCGCAGCGCGCGCAGCGCGCACAGCGCACAGGGTCGCGGTAGTCGTCTACGAGGTGGTCGGTTGAAAGGCACCGGAAGCAGCAAGGCTTGCGAGATGGTGAGATGGCTGGGTACGTCGGGCGTGACTTTAAAGGGCGGGGAGCGGTAGCTGGCGAGGCCGCGTGCAGCCCTTGGTTGCCCTTTGGGGGCGATAGGAGGGCGTCACGGTAGGGGCAAGGCGTGCTTTGGTCAGCCCCCATGAATGGGATTAGACCTGGTTCAGGCGGCGATGGCAGCGGGGATGTCGACGATGGGAGAGGCGGGTACTCGAGTGCATCGGGTAGGCAGTGGGTTGCTTCGAATTGCGGTTCATGGGCTTGTTCCACATGCAGCAGAGGGGTGGAGCGAGCGGGGCATGTCACAGGTGCATGGACGGAGTCCACAAGCTGCTCCTGGGACGGCTCAGCATTTATGTCATCCTCCACGGTCCAGCTTTGATTGCCGACGTGGCGGTCGGGGTGAGGATTTGGCAGAGTGTTTTGCAGCATGGTGACCGTAGATGCGTGCTCCGGTGGCGATGCGATTATTTCTTTTCCGCCAACGCGTTGGGCACGGTCCGCGAGGGCAGTGGTGGAGGCCATAGAGCCGCGCAACTCAGCGGGCGAGGCAATTTTTTGCACCCAAGGGGCCGTAGGGGGTATCTAGGTCGGTGTAGAGCTGGGGCTGGTTTCCACTAGGTTTGGTTGGGAAGAAGGACGATCTGCGGCCCAGGATTGATCCACGCGGCCCCGCGAGAGGAGCGGGCTGGGCTTGGAGCGGGGGAAGGATGAGGCCCTGTTCAAAATTCAAAAGTAGGCACCGTTGCGCTGCTTCACCCGAGGCGAACACGTGAAGGTTCGCCCCAGGTAGCAGGACAGGGGATCGAAGGAGGAGCTTGGCCAGGATGAATTTGGACGCCACGGAGGAGGAGAACAGTGATCCGGAGTCATGCAGGACGGAGAAATTGCTTCCCGAGGAAAACAAGGAATCTAGAGTGTTTTTTACTAAGCTCACAGATGATTTGACTTTTGCTGAAACTAGTATAAGCCAGAAGGTAGTGCGGTGTGTTTTGGTGTTTTTTTGGCAAGAGGGGTGAACGACATCTGAGTGATAGTTCTGCATAATGAAATCTTTGAAGAGGAGACCAGAGCGGAACCGACGTACCTTGCAATGCGGGCGAGCCTGCTCCTCCGCTCCAGAGCAGCAGGATGGCGCAGCCGCAGGCCGCGACTCCCGGACCTCCCGAGACAGGGTTTCATGCAGCGTGGCGATGAGCGTGCCTCCAGCCGGGGACGTGGCTTTTTGTGGCGCGCCAGCGGCGCGGCCGGCAGAGCTTGAGGCATCGCAGCGGATGCCGCCTAGGGGCGTTGCCGCGCCCGGCGCGGCCATGATGTGGTCGAAGACGAGTGTGAGCCGCCTGGCCCGAATGGATCTCTGGTCTAGGAGGAGCTCCATGGATCGGATGGATGAGACGAAGAACTAGAAGCAGTATGAGTTGATCTTGCTTACGCGGAACATATTGGCGGAGCCTCCGATGCAGGACTGAAGGAGGACGGCCATCAGGAGCTCATCGAACTGGATGGACGAGTTGTGGATGGACGCAGTCATTGGGACAGCGGGGAATGATTCGCAGATAGGGGAGATAAGGACCCCGGTTTTCCATGCCGCCTGGGCAAAGTCGAGCCCCATGGCGTTGCCGCAACCAATGAAGGAGCGGATAGCGTCTTGGGCAGGAGCATCGTCCTCGATGGAGTAGGAGGTTAGTGGCGGAAGAGGCTGGGGCTTAGGATGGGGTGGCGGGTTGGATGAGTGGAAGGGCGCGGGGGGTGAGTCACCGGCCATGGCAGCCGGCGCGGGCGGGGTGGAGAGGCATCCAAGAAGGGGAGTTTTTTTCTAATGTGAGCATTAGTCTCGAGTCCAATCACAACCGGGATTACGCTGTGTTTGGATGTATGAATTTAGGCTTGGAATTGAATTGTTTTGGAAATTCCAAATCCAAGATGGAAAGGAAATGGTTTCTAATTTCAATTCTACCGTTTGGGTGTGATTATAATTTGTTATTGGAATTAGAGGGTGATATCCAATTCCAATTCTTGTTTGGACGTACAAACAATGGAATTGGATGTTTTGTTGAGTTTGGACAATATAAACTTGTGTTAATGTATGAAAAATAGTGTGTATATTATATTGTTTATATGTTATTTTTTACACATAATATCCTTAAAATAATATAACAAGATCACAAGATTTGGAATCAATGATTGTCCTAATTCAGTGACAACTAAAGGAGGGTTTGGTACTAAGTTAATTATGCAGTACTAAACACACTAATCGAAGCCAATTTCCATGCTATCAAGATCCACCATCACTGGCCAACTATAGAAGAGGAGTTTCTAGGGACATGCAGTAAAAAACAGATAAAAATAGAGTTTTTATACCTCCAATCGGCCTCATAAACAGATAAAAAAAAATAGCCAAGAGCACGTTTGTACGGCTCCTGCAATGGGTTCAGTAGAGAAGAAGATGGCCAAGAATACCCAGTCTGCCTCCGCCGCCACCATTCACCCTCCCGCCACCGCAGTTCACCCTCCCTCCGCCGTCTTCCACCCTCCCGTTGTCATCTGGCCATGCCCACGATTTAGGGTTAGGACCGGGCTGGAAGGGGGCGGACAGGGGGAATAAGGGCGGGGATGATAGGATGGTGGAGGAGGGAGGCCATGGAGAGGGTAGGCCAAGGAAGAGAGGCGGGGAGGGAGGCCTAATCGGGACGTCGCCGCCGCTGGTGTCTCTGGTCGCTCACGTTGGGGATGAAGGGTGTCTGCGTCGGGCGGCAGGGCCTCGCTCTGTTTCTCGAGCGAACCGGTACACGCGGGTTGCGTTTCCACGCAATTCTGAGCGGGTGGCCTCCGAATCATGGGCAGGCTTTTTGCACGCGAGGGAGCGGGGGCTTGGAATTTCTTTCCGTTTCCAGGCAGTAATTCAGAGCGCAGCCCAAACAGCAGAAACCGACTCCCAATTCCAGATTCCATGATTCCAAGCCCAAATTCATACATCCAAACACACCGTTAATGCTCCGAACTAGGGTGGAGGAAAGCTCTTTTTTACTAGTGATCAATTGCCCCGTCGTTGATATGCTATGGTTTTAGAAAACTTTGGTTTAACAAAAGTCAAGCAGCCAAACGGAGCCCTACTGTTTTCGTCAGAAAAAAAAATCCAGCTTGCGAGTGATTTCAGTTTGTTGACTTGGGTGGCGCACGTACGGCGGCCTGCCACACCTCCGTGAACGA
This sequence comes from Avena sativa, assembly GCA_916181665.1. Lineage (NCBI taxonomy): Eukaryota > Viridiplantae > Streptophyta > Magnoliopsida > Poales > Poaceae > Avena > Avena sativa. Next base: position 420,973,007 of record OV702287.1, on the reverse strand, counting down.
GCCAACACATAGATCGGACTTATATACGGTCTGAACAAGTCCGAAACCGTTTATGATCGGGTAATTCATGTGAATATGGTCCAGTTGCACCAACCAATTGTGATGACACCGCTGTAGCACGGCCTCTCTCTCCGAGTCCGACTACCAATCTGCCGCGATGGTTCGAACCCTATGCCTCCCTATGCAATATATAGTTGGCAACTGGCTCCATGGATTCTTACCCAAATCATCTCCGTACTAGGCAAATCGTGTAAGCACCAGGATGGCTCAGCTCGCTGCTGGCAATGACAGTCACGTCATAGACATCGACGTCGACGACAGAGCCGAACATACAGAACAGCTTCCTGATCAGCTTGCCGCTGAGGCCAATCACTGCCACGTCATCGACGTCAACGCCGCTCGTCCGGAGCCTCACGAGTGCGCGGTGTGCATGGAGCGTCTCAGGTGGGTGGCTATCGGGCCGTGCGGCCACCTCGAGGTCTGCCGCAAATGCGCGGTCCGCATCCGCTCCGTCGACGGCAACCGCCAGTGCTGCATCTGCAGAACCCCTTGCCCCTCCGTGGTGGTCACCAGGCGGTCCAGGGCCGGCGACGGGAAGGACGTGTACACCAAGGTGTCGGCTTTGGCCGCCGACGAGGGGCGGGTGGGCAGCTACTGGTACCACAAGGCCTCGGCGGCCTACTTCGACGACGAGCGGCCGTACAACGCGGCGAAGAGGGCGTGCTCCGAGCTCGAACGCGCTGAGGTGGTGGGCGATGGAGACGAGAACGACGACGACGTCGACGCATCATCGGTGGTGATTTTCATAGTTTTCGTAGTCGTCATTTTGGTGGGCGGGGTGATGATGTGCATCGGTTACGCAGCCGATGAGCGCCACAGGAGCCATCAACTCGCAGTCTCACTTGGGAAAGGCTTTGCCTTAGCAGCGGTGGCAAGCACATTGGTGTTTTTGTTAGACTGGCTTCGTGAACAAAGAGGTCGGCACTAGATGGTCTTTGCATCTCTGTTTGGACGGTACTATCAGCTGCAAATGTAGGGATTTTAGTACTAGTAGCTACGGTCTTGTTGTAATTTGCGATCTTAGATATTATTCATATTTATTAGGGATCAGCTCGCCTTTACCAGTAGGCCACGATTTTAAGATTCTACAGTAAGAGCTATGGTCTTATAACTTGTCCTTATTCCTAGGACCAAAGCGAGCTCGCGCCTCTCCCTTCCTTCGATGATTCAAAAAGATTGAGGCCATTAAAAATTGAGAATCAAACGATATAACCTAGGGCTGTGAGGCAAGAGTGCACGACGATGGGTGCCGAACGTAGAACTATAGAGAGGGAGAGAGATTGGCGGAATATGATGGATGTATTATTGAACCTTATGGACGAGTATATATAGGCATACAGGGATCATCTTGGAGTGCAAGACAAGACACGAGATCTATCTCTATCCTAGATTACCTAACCGTACACGTATACTCTAACATCCCCCCGAAGTCGTAGCGGTAGCATCGTGAACAACTGGAACATCGCGGACGGTCAGACCGGAGATAAAACGAAGTAGCATTCAGTAGGCTGACATCCTCCCGCAGTCCGAGCAGGAACGTCGTGGACAGTGTCGCAGCGCGGTAGCTTGGACTGTAGAAGAAGCTGATGATGCTCAAGCGAGGTGGTAGCCCTTGTGCCGATGTCGTGGTCGGAGATGTCGGTGTCGAGGTAGCCGCACGTGAAACCGCATGCGCATAGCGCGCGAGGAGGATGACGGAGACGCGTCGAGGCAGTCATTGAGGGTGCCGATGCCGAAGTCGATGCAGTCTGAGCCGTCGAGGACGAGGTGCGGCCATAGTTTTTGTCGTGGTGGTGTCATGGCAGATGCCATGGATAGGCTAAAGGTAGGGACTAATACACGCTAGCGGAATCCAGGGAGGGATAGTGAAGTGATTCTCCACACAGGAGTTTATATTTGCTTTGTCTCCAAGGTTACAAGTGTTCCTAGAGCTGTATTGGCGAGAGGAGAAAGAAGGAGCTCTCTTACTCTCACTCACAGATCATCCTTAAAACTCTAGCCAAACTAGCCAAATCGGAACCCCCTCTACAGAAGCCCTAGCCCTCCTTATATAGGGGGGCAAGGTCTCCATCTAGGGCATACGTGGAGGTATATTTCTAAGAATATGTCATCTCCCAAAGTAGTAAGCCGACCGGGTTACTTTTCCCTCGCGTCACACATGCAGAGGCTACATGAGCCTCTGCGACGCCCGCGTCAGCCGACATGGGTATCGTCACCCTTGTCGCCCACGCCTCGGTGGTCCTGCCCTTGTCTGCTTCGCTCAGGCAGTGCGTACCGGGGCTTCTTTTGACCAGCAAGATTCCTTCCTTCTCCTAGAAGCTAGATGTGCACTGGATCATAGTTGATCCGGCCACACCTGTTCCTGCATACAAGTTAAACATGCATTTCCGACTTACTGCTTAAGTCGGTTGAGACTTAGTTAGGCGAACGCCCCCTGGTCCGGGTTACCCCGTGATTCGGCCTGCCTTGAGGTGATCCGGCCAGCATCCGCTTTGGCCTTGCCGAACCATGGCTAACTCGGCCTTTATACCCCGGCGTGACCCTACCCGGGGGTATCCCCCCAACATTAGTCCCCGAAGCTGGTGCGGTCTTAGCTGCCTCGGCTGCTAAGGCCACATCAGGTTCAATTATGTTTGACCTTTGGACGTTATTTCCGAGTTACCTCCTTGTCTCGAGTTATATGGATTTACGTTTCCCTTGCACGTTCCAAGTTTTCACTTGCCGGCCGGGTTACCACTTCAACTCGGACCTCATGGCTTTACTTTCCCTCTGCACATTCCAAGTTTTCACTTGCTGGCCGGGTTACCACGGTCATATCCGGGTCTTGCTTCCTTCTTTTGTACGTCAACCCACGTGGAGGCTAATCATTATGTTGTCTCATTTTAAGGGCCAGCACAGTAACCGCCGCAGTAATTGTCAGTCATCACTGTGCGCGGGTCACGTCACGCCTGCCTCCTCGTTTACCGCATCAACGTGTCACGTCACGGGACCAACTCCACTCTGTGGCCTTCGGTGTGGCTCCTTGTTGATTGGTTGATGTGGGTGGTACACGGTCATTGCGTGTGGCTTGCCCGCAGGACGCGATCCCACTTTCTCCTCGTGGGAGAGGTTAAATAGGGGAGGGGCGCATCACTTAGGATTTTTCCCCTCACCGCGCCCCTCTGCCCTTTGCTCTTCTTCTTCGTCTTCCTCACGACCGCGCCGCCGCCGCATTTTCCCCCCAGATTTCTACGTCGTCGCCGCCGCTACGCGCCTCCTCCACCACGGGTCGCTGTCAATCTAGGCCTTTGCCCCCCGCCGCCGCTAGCGCCAGCGAGGGCAGCGATTATCAGATGACGGAGGAGGAGCTCGTCGTTGCTGAGCAAGAAATGGAGGAGTACTTCGCCGCCGCGGACCGTGGTGCGTGGGCCGGGTCATGGGTCTGCCAAGATGACTTGGACTGGCTCTACCGGACCAGACGCATCCCCGCCGGCGTCATCGTGCGCCTTGCCTCCGCCAAACTCGCCCCCTCACCCAATCCGGGTGAGTACGTTGTGTTCTTGTCGCACTTCCAACGGGGGTTCGGTTTGCTGGTCAGCGATTTCTTCTATGACTGGTTAAGCACGTACGAACTCCAGCCACACCACCTTCCTGCCAACGCAATCACCTCTCTTTCTGCTTTTGCCTCTACGATCGAGGGCTACGCCGGATTGTGGCCCACGAAGGAGCTATGGATCCGATTTTTCCGCCTTCATCGTAATGTCATTCCGAATATTAAACTTGATCCGGAGGACAAGCAGCTCACTCAATTCGGAGCTGCATCCATCTCACCCCGGAGGCTATCCGTTTTCCCTCGAGTCACCGGGCTGGAGTCCTGCAAAGGATGGGCCTGGACTTTCTTTTATGTCCGGAATGAGGGCACTGAAGACTTGATCCGGCTGCTTCCCTATGCTTCGGGTCCACCTAACCCGGAAACGTGGGACGTTGTCCCCAAGAAGCCCACAGCCTTGGCCAACCAGGACAACAAGAGGTTTGCGGAGCTGAAGAAGCTCGGGTTGCGCAACGAGGATTCTATGATCACGTTCGTGCGCAACCGAATCTCCCCCCTCCAGAGGCGCACCCACAAGGTGTTCCATATGAGCTTCGGCCGCGACCCCAACCGGACCTCGTCCTTCGAGTTGAGCAACTCGGATATCTATCGCCGGGTCAAGGCTCTCTTCACCACCCACAAGGACTTCTCCACTGAATGGACGTGGGGAATTGAGCATTTCTGTCGGGATACGTTCCCTCCCTCGGTAAGCTTCGTGGCGCAAATTTACTCCGGGTTAATTATATGTCGGTCATTGTTCCATTTTTGACTCCGTTGTTCATTCTTTTCCTCAGCTATTCCTTCAGCAGACCCTTGAGGATGGCACCGATCCGACCCTTAAATGGGCGCCTGACCGGGAGACCCCAGACAAGGAAGAGCCGGACCAGGAGATGTTCCTCCCGATGACCGACGCTACGAAGCGACCCAGCGGTAAACCCTCTTCTATTAGAGATTGGCCCGATGATGAAGATGACTCGGATGTCGAGGTCATTGAACCTGTTGATGATGTCCCCCTTTCTTATGCTTTTCCGGCATTAGCTAACCCCGGTGGGCAGATCCACGAGGACCCTCCCCTTGCCACGGGGGAACCTGTTCCGGCAGCGCCGAAGAAGAAGGGTGGAGCTGCATCAAGTTCCTCCTCCAGACCTTCTCAGACCTCCAAAAGGCGAAAGAAGTCCGGAGACAAAACTGCTTCCAAGCCTGCAGGCAAGGCCCCGGCACGAAGGGCTCGGAAACCCAAGGAGCCCCAAACCTCGGACGCGTAAGTCTCTTTTTCTCCTGCAACTTGTTATTTCTTGCATTGTTGTAATTTCTCTTCTGACATTATTTGATTTGACAGGGCTGCGGTGGAGGTCCCTCAGAGTGGATCTAGCATCTCTTCGCCGCTCCATCCTAGCTCCTCTCCCCCTCGTGACGACGAGTCACGCCCGCTGAGCCCTATTCCAGAGGGTTCTGCGGCTGCTCCGGGTTCCAGCCTGCCTCGTCAAGAGGGGGGACCCTAGAGCGGGGGAGACGGATCCAGCCGAGGCAGCGGCATCCACCACTTCGGCTCCACCGCAACCAGCAACTACTGAAACTACCTCCGTACCAGCACCGACACCAGCACCAGCACCAATTCCGGCACTAGCAATAAGGGCACCAGCGCCAAGCTCCTCCGCCTCGTCCGAGTCTTCTCAGTCTCGGCGAGGAAGTACCCACGCAGCTCCTAAGGGGAAATCAGCCGCAACCACTTCCTCCTCTCAGCAAGCCAAAGGCAAGAAAGCCCCTGACGTCACCAGGGCAGCGTCCACCGGGTCTGGACAGCGCACCCTCGAGTCCATGCTTGCCCAGAAGGCTCCAGCAACGAAGGACGCCCCTGCCGAGCCAACTAGTGCGCAGCAACTTGTTCTGCACACCAGTCCAGCCCTTGCTCAAGTTGAGAGGAGAGAGGCACATGCGAGGGGCTTGGTGGCGCCCCACATGCTCAGCGGGGAGCGATATCCTCCGACCTTGATCGAGTTTATGAATAACTGGAACAAGGCATAATTCGTCTATAACGACGATCTCCCGGAGAAGTTCGGTCCCGCCGAATTCGCTGCCCAGATGAATACAGCCTCTAAGGCGATTAACCTTGCAGGTCGGATGATGGAGGTACGTTACTTCACCTTTTCCTTATCATGCACTAGCAATATAACCATTAGACCCCGAGCCTCCGGGGGAGTAACTTGTTACTCGGCCGGATGCTCCTTAGAGAACTAACGTAGCTCCTTCATAATTTTAAATATGCACACACCTAGAGCCGGGTTAAGTTCCACTTGGCCCGGATCTTGTACACTTCGAATATGCACACACCTAGAGCCGGGTTAAGTTCCACTTGGCCTGAATCTTGTACACTTCGAATATGCACACACCTAGAGCCGGGTTAAGTTCCACTTGGCCCGGATCTTGTACACTTCGAATATGCACACACCTAGAGCTGGGTTAAGTTCCACTTGGCCCGGATCTTGTACACTTCGAATATGCACACACCTAGAGCCAGGTTAAGTTCCACTTGGCCGGGATCTTGTACACTTCGAATATGCACACACCTAGAGCTGGGTTAAGTTCCACTTGGCTCGGATCTTGTACACTTCCAATATGCGCAAGGCTAGAGCTGGGTTAAGTTCCACTTGGCCCGGATCTTGTACACTTTGAATATGCACACACCTAGAGCCGGGTTAAGTTCCACTTGGCCCGGATCTTATACACTTCGAATATACACACACCTAGAGCTGGGTTAAGTTCCACTTGGCCTGGATCTTGTACACTTCGAATATGCACACACCTAGAGCCGGGTTAAGTTCCACTTGGCCCGGATCTTGTACACTTCGAATATGCACACACCTAGAGCTGGGTTAAGTTCCACTTGGCCCGGATCTTGTACACTTCGAATATGTGCAAGGCTTAAGCTAAATTTTCGTATTCTTTTCAGGTGACCACCAACCGCCGGAGTGCTGAGTTCCAGCGTCTTCTGGATACTCACAAGATGCTTCTCGCAAAGCACAATGCACATCTCGCTGAGCATGAGAAAAGGGGTAAGTTTCTCCCTTGGCGCTTCTCCGTTTTCCTTCATCTTCCTCTGAAGAACTAATCTTATTATTTGGTTTCCGCAGCTGGGGTGGAGGCTGAGAACAAGATTATGCGAAAGAACCTGGAGCAGATCAAGGGTAAGTCCTTATTGTCCGACCCTGCTTTGCTTTCCATCTTCTTTTCTTCTTGGCTCGGCAAACATTCATACCTCGGCTCTGCCGGGTCAACACGCTATTTTAGCATCTCTTGAAGATAGTGTGCCCGTGCCTGACATGATGCTGCATTTTCTCGAACAAGCAGGGCAGCATCAGGCCGAGCTCGAAAAGAAAGACGATGAGCTTGCCCTCCTCCGAACCAAGAACGAGGAGATTGCCAAGCTAAAGGCAGAAATGAAGAAGATGAAGGCGCAGCACCAAACCGAGCTTGAAAAGGCTGGCCAGGACTTCACCGAAGAACGTGAGCGCCTCAACCTCCAAATTGCCAAGGACCGCGAACTTCTCCAGGAGGCCGACGTCAAATTTGAGTCGGCGAACGCTGGACTGGTTTAGCTCCGTCAAAGACGTGATAATTGCATCAATGAATTGATCCGGATCCACAGCGACATTTCATGTAAGTTCCTTTCCCTTATCCGACATACTTCTCCGGGTTACTTCATATGTCTTTTCTTCAGCTTCTTCCTTTGCCTTGTTTTCAGGCCACTTTCCAGAGGGTACTCCTATTGCGAGTGCTGTTGTTGCCAACTTCCGCCGAGAGAGGGGTACTCCCGTCGCTTCTGATGGTGAGAGCATTCCCCTTGACATGGAGGACCTATTGGTTAGCCTGTCATCTCGCGTGGAAATCATCAAGAATTACGGCAAGGATCTCCTCGACGTTTCAGTCCGAGTCTTCAACACGTTCTGGCCCGGCGAGAGCGCTCCGAAGAGAATCGCACTTCTTGCTGAAAAACTGACGGAGATCGAGACCCAGCTCGACCTCTGGAGGGAGTCCGCTGGACGTGCTGCAGCTGAGACCGTTCTTCACCACATACTCACGTGGTATGAGAAGATCGATCTCAGCCTCCTGACGCGTGTGCGCACCGGATCCAAGTGGACCAATGACCCAGAATGGGTAGCTCGGCGCCAGGCTTGCGCCCATAGCCTTATTGAATATTCTCCCATTCACGAATGGACTGAGGGTCCGAGCTTCCTGGAAGCCGCTGGCGACGAAGAGGTCGAGAATGTCGAAGATAGTTCAGACGATGATGGAGAGGACGATGCCTCGGATATCGAAGAAGGCGAAGATGACGCCAAACTTCCTCCTCCTGCTGCTCCTTAATTAAAAACACTTGAAAACTTATCAGATCCCCGGTATGTCGGGTGGAAATGTATCCCGTACTTATGTAATATTTTGCTACTAAGTTTGTATGCCGGATTAACTTGGGCGTAGTCCCCGAGTTTCGTTTTCTTGTTCGTCCAATCTTCTAGCTCGGTTCGTGTCTACCTTGATTCGGTTTTACGACTTACGAATCCGAGCTTCAAAAATTGTTTTAACAATACTCAGAAACTTTTAGGCTTAGCTCAAAATAATTTAGCATAATAGTTTGAAAGTAAATACAAGGTTAGTCCGAAAAACAAACGTCGGCTCGATTAAGTTCTTTTTCCTTAGTCGTTTTTCATGTGCTACGCAATTTCAAACTTGTTCTCTTGTTTGCCATGAAGCCAATTCTTGTTGGATAGCAGCAAGTCAAAGAGTTGGGTTTTTGGTGCTTACACATTACTGATCCGAGTTAAGTAGAACAACTTACTCCAGCTGACGTAAAAATAATAAAAATCAATAAATATTATTAAGGCAGTCCCCGAGTTACTGCTTGAGGTGCCAATATTTCATTCATAAGCTCATTGTCGGCATACATACCGACATATGAGAAGACTCGGATACATACACTTCTCTGCTAAGTGTAGAAAGGACGAAGTAGAGCTACATTCCATGGGCGCTTAGATTCTTCGCCGGATCTGTCCGCCTTGTTCTTTTCCTGTGGCTTTGCATCTATAAGATAATAAGAGTCATTGTGCAATGTTTTGCTCACGATGAACGGCCCTTCCCATGGGGGGGATAATTTATGCATGTCGGCAGTACGTTGTACCAACCGGAGCACCAGATCGCTTTCCCGAAAGACTCGGGGGCTTACTTTCCGGCTATGATAGCGTCGGAGATTTTGCTGATATATGGCGGATCTGGACAATGCCAGTTCTCTCGCTTCTTCCAGCAGATCAACATCATTTTGCCGGGCTTCTTGCACTTCGGCTTCTGTGTATTGGGTGACCCTAGGAGAATCATACTCTATGTCGGCTGGTAATACAGCTTCTGCCCCATATACCAGAAAAAACGGCGTATAGCCTGTTGATCGATTCGGAGTTGTTCATAAACTCCACAGTACCGCTGGTAGTTCTTCTATCCAGCACCCCGCTGATCTTTGCAGCGGCTCGATGAGCCGGGGTTTTATCCCTGATAGTACTAATCTGTTGGATCTTTCTACTTGTCCGTTCGATGCGGGGTGGGCTACCGAGGCTACGTCGAGTCGGATCTTCTTGTCCCGGCAGAAACGTGCAAATGCTCCTTCCGCAAAATTTGTTCCATTATCAGTTATGATACTGTGTGGGTAACCCTACCTCAAGATTATATCTTTGAGAAACGTTATGGTCGTAGCCCCATCACATTTCCTTATAGGCTTTACTTCGATCCACTTCGTAAACTTATCCACCATGACCAAAATGTGAGTCATGTTTCCCCTTGCTGGTTTAAACGGACCAACCATATCCAAGCACCATACAGCAAATGGCCATGTAATTGGTATGGTCTTGAGTTCCGACATTGGCATATGTGTCTTGGTAGCGTACCTCCAACAACCATTGCATTTTCTCACCAGATCTTCTGCTTGTTCTAAGGCACTTGGCCAGTAGAATCCATGCCGGAATGCTTTTGCCACCAAGGCTCGGGATGAGGCATGATGCCCGCATTCTCCTTGGTGTATATCTCGGAGGATGTCAAGCCCTTCTTCCGGGTCAACGCATCGCTGGTGGACATTGGTTACACTCTGTTTGTACAGCTCGGAATTGATAATCGTGTATGCTTTTGCTCTCCTCTGAGTTTGCCTGGCTAACACCTCCTCAGTGGGTAACGTTCCATCTTTTAGGAATTGAAATATAGGCAATGCCCAAGCTGGTATTGCTCGTGCAGGGAACACATCCTCATCAATTTCCATCTGATCCACGGCATAACTTCAACCGGATCATGCTGAGCAGTCCCCGGGTCCTGCGAGGTAGTCCTCGAGTTCGCTGAGGCAGTCCTCGGGTTTGCTGATGCAGTCCCCGGGTTTCGCGCACTACCTCCCATGTCAATGTCCATGGGCTCAGCTCCAGATTCTGTATCTTCTGGGACATAGATCGAGTTGGTTCCTGGGGACGGCCTGATAGATGGTTTTCTGAGGTGTTCCAATGCTACACCTGGTGTAATTGCTTGTCGGGTTGATCCGAGCTTCGATAGCATGTCGGCAGCCTCATTTTCCACCCGGGGTACATGGTGAAATTCACACCCCTCAAAGTAACCAGATATCTTCTGTACATGAAATATGTACAGCGCCATGTTTGGATCAAGGGCGTCCCACAGTCCTGATACTTGCTGTACCACCAAATCCGAGTCGCCAAAGCATATGATCCGACGTATCCCAATCTCTTTTGCTACCTTGAGCCCATGCACAAGTGCTTCATACTCTGCGACATTATTCGAAGCCGCGAAATGGATTTGGAGCACATATTTCAGCTGGTCCTTCTTTGGCGAGCTAAGCACAACTCCGGCACCTAGCCCAGTTTTTGTTTTTGACCCGTCAAAGTGCATCCTCCAGTAGTTCGGATCTGGTGGCGGTGGTTCGTATTGTACCTCGGCCCAATCTACAAAAAAGTCTGCCACAGCCTGAGACTTGATTGCTTCTCTTCTATCATATTGTGGCGCATAAGGAGCTAGTTCAATTGCCCATTTTGCGATTCGACCACTTGCATCCTTGTTACCCATTATCTCGGATATGGGAGCCTCACATATTACTTTGATGGGGTGCTCCTCAAAGTAATGCTTTAACTTCTTTGCCGCCATACAGACACCATATGCCACCTTTTGAAAGTGCGGGTAGTTCTGCTTTGAGGCAGATAATACCTCGCTCAAGTAATACACTGGCCTCTGCACCGACTTACCCTCTTCATCGCGCTCTACTACAATCACTGCACTTACAACTCGGTTGGTTGCGGCTATGTAGAGCAACATTGGCTCCTTTGATAGTGGAGAGGCTAACACTGGTGCAGTGGCTAACATCTTCTTTAAGTGGGCAAAGGCTTCATCGGCCTGTGGCGTCCAAACGAACTTATCCGACTTTTTCATGAGTTGGTAGAGAGGCAATGCCTTTTCTCCCAATCGACATACAAACCGACTCAACGATGCTAGGCACCTAGTGAACTTCTGGACATCGTTAAGACACTTCGGCAGCTCCATTCGTTCAATGGCCTGGATCTTAGTTGGATTAACTTTGATACCTCGGCTGGAGACGAGAAATCCGAGTAATTTTCCAGCCGGGACACCGAAGGTACATTTTTCTGGGTTAAGCTTCATTCGGAACCTTCTTAAGTTTGTGAATGTCTGCCTGATGTCGTCAAGGAGCGTTTTGCTTTCCTTGGTCTTGATAACCACATCATCCACATATACTTGTACATTTTGACCTATTTGGTCGTGCAAACATTTTTGCATACAACTTTGGTACGTTGCACCTGCATTACGTAAACCAAACGGCATGGTGCGATAGCAATAAGTCCCGTACAGGGTGATAAATGCGGTCTTTATTTGATCATCCGGATTCAGAGGTATCTGCTGGAAACCAGAATATGCATCAATGAATGACAACAGTTCACATCCCGTGGTTGAGTCTATGACCTGATCTATCCTCGGCAGTGGAAATGGATCTTTTGGACACGCCTTGTTCAGGTTCGTGTAATCGATACACATACGCCAAACTACTGCCACGTTCGGATCATCCTTATTCTTTTCCACCAGCACCAGATTAGAGAACCAATCCGGATACAGTACTTCCATGATAAATCCTGCTGCTAGCAACCGAGCTATCTCGTCTCCAATGACTTTTCTCCTATCCTCGGCGAAGCGGCGGAGAGGTTGCTTCACCGGCCTTGCTCCGGGTCTCACGTTCAAAGAGTGCTCGGCCAACTCCCTCGGAACACCTTGCAAGTCCTGTGTAGACCAAGCAAAAATATCCCGATTCTCACGGAGGAAGTTGACGAGCTCGTCTTCCTATTTATCATTCAACCTGGCACCAATTGTTATGGTGCGCTCTGGGAACATATCATCAACAGGCACTTTCTTAGTATCCTTTGCGGCTTGGAACGAAACGCTACCATGCGGGTTACTCAGCGCCGGCATATACTGCTACGCGGACTGAGCTAATGCCGCCACCTCTTGGATTTTTCTTTTCTCTTGCGCAATCACGAGTGACTCGGCTAGGTTAGACCCAGCTGAGGCACACTCAATGGAACGTCAGAAATCTCCAGCAATGGTAATCACTCCATTTGGCCCGGGCAACTTCATCTTCAGATAACTGATGTGGCAGCTTGCCTTGAAGTTGTTCAATGCTGGTCTTCCGAGTAACGCGTGATATGCACTTTCCAAGTTCACCACCTCAAACTCTAGATTCTCAGTTCGGCAATTATCTCTCGTGTCGAATAGCACGTCAATCTGGACTTTGTCTATAGGCTCACAAGAAATGTCGGGCACAATGCCATGGAAAGTTGTCCTTGTGGCCTGCAACATGTTTTCCGAGATACCCAACTTGTGCATTGTGTCCGCATACATGATGTTAATGCTACTGCCATTGTCAATCAGTACCTTTGAGAACCTCACATTGATGTTAGGCCCAATGAATGTCGGGTCCATCACTAACGCATACGAACCAGGACTCGGCATAAACTTGGGATGATCTTTGATGTTCCAGGTGATTTCCTGGTCCGACCAAGGCATGTACCTCGTCACCGCTCGCATTACCGCATTGACCTCCATATGTCGGCACTGCAAGCTTTTCCTATCTGTTTCCTCAGTTGTGAACACACAATAGCTCTGGTGATGCTCTCTGTACTCATTTCTTCCCTCATTTCCGGGGTACCTCTGATCCGGCTGGTGCTGATTTTCCACCTGATGCACTGCATCCCTTCTCTCATTGTTGTCATACCTCGGCGGAGGGGGAGGCAACATTAGTTGTTGCGTGTTCGCTCTAGAGAGCAATTGCTGCCGGGGTAACTCCTGCCGAGGTTGATCATTCCGGGGTGCTTGAGCATTCCCCGCACCGCCTTGTTCAATCTTGCGCATCCACTCACATTGCCTCGTTGTATGACCCGCTGGGTTACTCGGATTTGGCGTGTGAAACTTACACGGCTGATCCAACATCGACTCATAGGTGTACCTCGGACGGTCCTTCCTTCCTTGCCACTATTTCTTTTGTTCTAGCGTCCAAGTTTTCTTGCCATCGTTTCTCGGAGTCCACTGCCCTCCAGTTTTCTGGCGTTGACCGCCCCCTGCTCCGGGCTGATCTTGATTCACAGCTGCAACTTGTTGCGAACCGTATCGATGATCTGGTCTATCATCTCTTCTTTTTCCTCTATAGTCATTCCTTCGGGATGATCCGGCTCCATCTCTCTGGTAATACTCATCGTTCGACTCGTTTGACACAAGCCTAGGTTGAGTCGGATCTCCCAGAGCATAGGAATCAGCAATCCGGATCATCTCTGCCAACGTGGTGGGCATCTTCCTTTGTAACTTTTGCCACAGTTCGCTTGCATATCTGCATCCCTGTGCAAACCACGCTATGGCCTGTGATTCTATCACGCCCTCACATGAGTTTCTCACGGTACACCACCTAGTTAAAAACTCCCGGTCCGTCTCATTCGGTCTTTGCTTGCACATAGCTAGGGTCTGTGGCCTATTCGGCCTCTGATACGTACTCGAGAAATTGCTGATGAACATCTCTTCAAAGTCTATCCAACAATTAATGCTTCCGGGCGGCAAATTGTTTAGCCATACCCTTGTCGGGCCCTCCAACATCTAGGGTACGTATCGTACAGCCCACCTCAAGTTGCCTGTAGCAATTTTCACAGCTGTAGCATAATTTATCAACCAATCCTTCGTCTTAGTGCTGCCGTCATACGTCTTCGTGCCTCTAGGTAACTGGAAGTTAGGTACTGGTGGCTCTTTCATGATCCGGGGTCCAAAACACGCAGGACCCGGAGAACCTTGACTTTCAATCTGCTCCAACCTATACAGTCGATCCAGTTTCAACCTGGCATCATCCGGCATCAAATCCCTGCTTCCCAATCTCGACTCTATCACATGATAGTCCGGCCTTGGGTATCCTGCATTTACCATTTCTGAATCTCCATCGTTGTACCGGTCTCGCTCTCGTGGCGCATCTCTCTGTTGCATACCTCGGTCGGCACTTTGCTCTTGCCTTGGCATATTCTGCTGCTGCGGTTGTCCTGTAAAGTTGCGATGTCCGGCATTGCCGTTAACAGCGTTTCCTTGACCAGCATTGCCTTGGTCACGATTACCTCGACCAGCTTCACCTCGGCTTACACTCCATCGATCGTCGTTTCTTTGTACCTCTTTTGCCTTTCCTGCCCTTGTCGGGTCATACGGAACAATCTTCTTGTTTCTCCTGGCCGATGTTACTACCTCCTCTCTCCTTTGACCACCATGAGGGGACGATGCGGCTCCAGCGGATTTCTCCGGGTTACCCACCACCGAATGAACGATCTTAGAGGCCCCAGCTCTCTCCGGGTTTTCCCTGAGCAGTTCCTCATTTTGCCTGTTCGCTATCCGAACCAACTCATTGACCCGATCTTGCTGTCTCTGATGGGCTTCACCTTTCAGACCCTCTAGCTCGGATGCGGCTGCATCTGCTGCTCTGAGGTTTTTCGCCGGGGTACTGTACTTCGGCAGTCTCACGGACAAACAGTTTTCTGATTCTTCAATCTGAGTATCACCTTCTTTGTTCATTTCACTCATGAGATTTCTCCCCTTCACTTTTACAGTATCTACTTTATTTTCCTTTGCATACTCACGCAGCGTCATATTCAACGACTGCTGAGCCGCAGCGATCTTTTTCGCTCCCTCTAGAATTTTCTGCATACTTTCCTCTAGCTCGGCCTGTGCCCGCGTCGGATCTACTACCGCTGCTGCCGGGTTTGCCAAGCTATCCATAGCTTCTCTCAGTACATTCTCAGGCCTCTCTAGTGGAGGACCTCTACCTTTCCTCGGTGCCTTAGGTGTTACCTCCGGATCTGGTGCCGGATCCTTGCTTGCACCTGCCCCTGGCGTAGTCATCATCACTTCAGCACGGTCCAGGGAGCGAGCGATACGCGCCCCGTGAACCATGATAAGGGGTGGTTCCCCTGCTTCAACGACGTGCCGCGGATGAACGCATGATACGTCCACAGCAACGTAGACCTTGTGCGCACCCAACTTGACGAAGAGGCCGTTGCGCGGAAGTGGGCGCGTGCCGAAGCAGCCAGCGTTGTCTCTGACGAAGTCCAGCGCTCCAAAGTGCTGAACGAGCCCGGAGACGATGCGTTCGCCGGTGCCGATGAGGTTTCCCGTCCGGATCTTCACCCCTGCTAGCGCCGCTAGCCCCACGGTGGGCGCCAACTGTCATGGTGGTGTCACGGTAGATGCCATGGATAGGCTAAAGGTGGGGACTAATACACGCTAGAGGAATCCAGGGAGGGATAGTGAAGTGATTCTCCACACAGGAGTTTATATTTGCTTTGTCTCCAAGGTTACAAGTGGTCCTAGAGCTGTATTGGCGAGAGGAGGAAGAAGGAGCTCTCTTACTCTCACTCACAGATCACCCTTAAAACCCTAGCCAAACTAGCCAAATCGGAACCCCCTCTACAGAAGCCCTATCCCTCCTTATATAGGGGGGGCTAGGTCTCCATCTAGGGCATACGTGGAGGTATATTCCTAAGAATATGCCATCTCCCAAAGTAGTAAGCCGACCGGGTTACTTTCCCTCGCGTCACACATGCAGAGGCTACGTGAGCCTCTGCGACGCCCGCGTCACCCGACATTGGTATCGTCACCCTTGTCGACCACGCCTCGGTGGTCCTGCCCTTGTCTGCTTCGCTCAGGCAGTGCGTACCGAGGCTTCTTTTGACCAGCGAGATTCCTTCCTTCCTCCTAGAAGCTAGATGTGCCCCGGATCATAGTTGATCCGGCCACACCTGTTCCTGCATACAAGTTAAACATGCATTTCTGACTTACTGCTTAAGTCGGTTGAGACTTAGTTAGGCAAACGCCCCTGGTCCGGGTTACCCCGTGATTCAGCTTGCCTTGAGGTGACCCGGCCAGCATCCGCTTTGGCCTTGCCGAACCACGGCTAACTCGGCCTTTATACCCCGGCGTGACCCTACCCGGGGGTATCCCCCCAACAGTTTTGCCAGAACTAGGCGCACGTCGGGGACGAACGCACACTCCGGTTTTGTCAGAACCGAGTATGCAAAAAAGAACTCGTCGGTGACACGGTCGAGGCAGCCGTAGAGGGGTCGATGCCGAAGAAGACATTGTCGAAGCCGATGAAGACGAGGCGCCGATCCGAGTTTGCTAGACTTGGGAACGCGTCAGGGACGAAGGCACTCCCGGTGTTACCGGTACCAGGCGTGCGGGGGCAGGGACCATCATGAACTTGTCGCCATGTCAGAAAGACTAGCAGAGGAAGCCTCCAGAGCGGTTGCGACACGCAGAGCGGCAAAGGGAGAGATGTCGGCGCTGTCCGCGGTTGTCAAAGTAGAGTAGCAGGTGGTGTAGTCGGGGATGAGGCGATGACGCTGGTGGCGAAGTTGTAGTGGACGAAGACGTAGAAGGCGGCGAAAACAACGGCGATCTAGGGTAGTCAAGCTGGATGCCTGGAGTGGCGATGGGGTAGTCGGCGGGACCTGCGACAGCGAGAGGGCGCCCTGTAGGTTATCTTGTGAAGCGCGGCGGCGGTGCTCGAAGTAGGCGAGGAAGACCCGGTGACGTGACGAAGACCATGTGCAGACGGCGGCGATCCGCGCCATAGGAGATGGCACGGTGAAAGCTGAGGCCGTCGATACACGAGGACGGCGAAGTAGACTGCGTGCAGCCATACTACGACCCGAGGGGGCGGCATAGCTGCAGGACGCAAGTCGGTGAAGCGGCTAGGAGACCACCAGCGACGTACACGCCAAGGAAGGCACGTTGGAAGCCGGTAGTGTGGACCAAAGGCAGCGGCGCTGCGGCCCGACGGGGCGACACAACGGCAGCCCGTAGCTCGATCGGTGGTAGGCGCGTGCTCGGGGACGTGCTTGGCGTAGACAGGCGCGGGATCGGTTGATCAGACCGACGATGCACCGTATGCGCCATGGCGTGGATAACGCGTAGATCGGATTTGATGGCGGCGTTGTCGGTGAAGTCCCGGACGATGACGACGAAGAAGATCCGAGGAAGGGCGGCCGCGACAGCCTTCCAAGGAAGGCGTAGCAGCCATCCGCGGTGCGCGGCAGCCTGTCCTGAGGCCACGACAGCCTGCCGAGGCAGGCGCAATAGCGGAGGAGGCAGGCGCACGGGCGCGGTGTAGATCCTCGATGCCGATGGTCGGAGTAGAGGCGTGGCGATGACGACGGCGGTGGGCGACTCAATCCGATCTAAGATCGATAAACCAAAAAACAAAACCGATCAAGAGATCGGAAAAAAGGGACTTACAAGACAGCCGATCACAGATCGGCGAACGAACCCTGTGTACGGGTTGCGCGGCCCTCGGCGGAGATCATGGAGATCAACCTCCCCGGGTGCGGCGCGGCGCGGAAGTGTGTGCGGCGGCTAGCGCGGTGCCATGGGGACGACGGCGCTAGGGTTTGGGGGCGGGGGAACGGGCGGCGCCTGGCAGGAGGGGGCGGTTAGGGTAGGAGAATCGTGGTTAGGCTGATACCATGTAGAACGATAGAGAGGAAAAGATATTAGTGGAATATGATGGATGTATTATTGAGCCTCATGGACGAGTATATATAGGCGTACAGGAATCATCTTGGAGTGCAAGACAAGACACGAGATCTATCTCTATCTTAGATTATCTAACCGTACACGTATACTCTAACATCGAAGATGTCCACCTTCTCCTTGCTCCCACCATTCCCCCTCTCTTTCACTCTCACTCTCATTGTTTTTTCTGTGTACGTAGTCTCATTCTTTTACACATGATGACATAAAAGAGCACAAAAGAAACTCAATATGAAAAGCCCAAAAATCTCAGTAATGAAAGTCAACGCTTGTGTAATTGTAAGGCTCAGCTAGCGATCAACGGGGAAAGAAGCAATTTAAGAAGAACAAGTGGATCTAGATCTCTAAAGGGAGAAGGGAATTGGTTTAGTTTGGCAGACGATCATCCTAACCACCCACATGTATACCCATTACAACTATCTGTGAATTGTGATACTCCTACAAGAAAGAATAAGCTAGTCCTTCGTTGTTCCAAGACATCGATCTCGTTCGCCTCGACTCTTATATCGTTCTCTCCTAGCGGTTCCATTCATCGCCAGCCAAGTAAGGTGGCAGACTTGTGTTCCTCTTGGGTCGCAACGATGCATTGATGTCATTTCCATTCATGGGCCTTGGGCCTTGGCTGCTACATTCCCCCTCCCTTCAGAGCCAGCTTGCCCCCAAGATGGGGGAACAGAAAGCTTTGGCGCAGTGACTTCAAATCCACGCATGTTGCATCTTCTTTAACCCGTCCACTCCACTTGATCAGAACTTGACAAGGAGACGTAGAAGCACCGATTCAGGGAACTACAGGAAGGATCGACAGGAGGCAAGGAATGTTGTACTGGATGGGAAGGTTTGAGAAAATTTCTGAGAAGCGACACATGTACCACCAGATGGATCTTCGATGACGAGCGAAAATCTAATCGATATCCCCCCCTCCCCCTTGAACGATAACTTGTGATTTGCTCTGTTCACAACGGAAGCGTAGACATACGGCTGAAGCTTCATAAAAACCATGTCTCCGACAGCAAACTGATGATCAATTATGTTGCGATCAGCCTGAGTTTTCATGTCAAGCTTTGCTTTTCCAAGGTGTTGCTTCATTGAAGCCAAATCAATGAACGGTCGTGTAATCACTAATTGATGTTATCTCTAGCAATGGCATTGTGTGGCTGCAACCCAAAATATCGAGGATTGCGCCCATATAGAATTTCAAAGGAGATTTTTCATGTTGTTGAGTGCCAGCTAGTGTTGTACCACAATTCACAAAGTGGTAACCAACCTGCTCGTGTTGAGGGTGAGCACTAATAAATAGTTTGATTAGCTCGTTATGTCTGCCCATCAAACTGCGGATCGTAAGAGGAGATCATATATAACTGGGTGCCAATTCTGGCAAAAATTCCTTGCCAAAAAAACTAGTGTAGACAGGATCTCTGTCACAAACCACTTCAGTTGGTAAACCGTGCAAACGGCACACATTGTCCACAAAAAACCCCTGCATGTCCGGATCGGATAGAACCCGGACATCCGTGCCCATATCAACCTACGCGGCTTTATGAGGGCGTGGCGCGAAGCTCCGCGGTTTGTTGACACAATGGGACATGTCGGTATCTCGATTTCCATGGTGTAGACAGCAGTGGTCGTGGTGGCTAAGATTCGAGGTCCAGTAATGGTGGACGGGCCTTGGAGGCGATGGAGGCTTTGCTTCACAGGCTGGTGCTCGGATTTGGCTTGCAGGATTTTTCCGTCCGCTCTGGACACGATACTTGTGAGTCTGGTGTTTGATAACTTCCAGGAGCAGCAGCGGCAAGTGGGGATGGCAGCACTAAAGGATTTCATTTTTGGTAGTGCTCCTCGAGTGCCAAGTCCTGACTTTCAGGGTGAAAACCTAAGGTCATGCCTTCAATTGGGCGACGACGACGCTTGTGCATTGTTCTCTTCTTGAAGGCGGCGCTTTTTGAGAATTTTTTTGTATTCCGGGTGATGTCTTTGGTTGTGGTTTGCGTGGTGCTGAGAGGAGTTGATCGCTATGGCGGGGCCTTTGTTTTCCTTTCTTTTTTGGTTTTTTTTAGGTTGTGTGCATTATGGATGTCTTTTATGAGATTTTATTGGTGCAGAGAGTGGTTTTAATTGGTATCTTCGTGATATTAGTATATTTCCTTTGTCGAGAAAAAATCCTTGGAACATGAATTTGAAGCTAAAAAAGACCACGTGAACTAATCAAGGTGCTATCTTCATCATCTCTAACTGTTGAACTCTTCACAGGTGCTACAGGTTCACAGACTGCTAATAATAATATCTCTGAGATCTTATCTGCGACAAATGCAGGTAGATGAGCTGCATCCCAGCTTAAGGGGGCAGAGAACTTGGAAGATCAAGGAGTATGCGAGGCAAGATAGCACCTTGATTACGGGGAGCGTGGAAAACAATCATATGTTTGGTGAGCTTCGATTAAGATTGATGAAACTTCATTCTGATATAGGCTCGAAAGAGTTTGAGCAAAGTGTTATTTGGACTTTAGTTCTCAACTGATGTAAAAATACGAGTTTACATCTATCTACTCTCTCCGGTCCATATTATTGTTCTCAACTTTGTATAGATTCGGATGTCCGGATACATCTAGTCTAAATATTTAACTAAATATATATGAATCTAGATAAAGTTGAGAACAATAATATGGACCAGAGAGAGTACATTTGAATGTCCAGTAAGAAGTATGTGGCTGTGGTAAGTTGATGCTCTGGCATGCTGCTTTAAACCGCATTGGCATGAAGCCACGTCTCCCGAATCGATCCGATGACATGGGCTAGTGACTTGTTGAATCGTTGCTGTCAGCCCCACGGCAAGAGTTTTTTACTCAGTTGCACACACGCACACCAGCGCCCTAGATGCAGAAAACAAGAGGAATGAAAACAACACGCAAGACGATTTTGTTCTACTCAACAGTCTGGTCATCGCTATACCCAGCCTTGCACCAAACTCCTTGGCTAAACTCACATTGCATAGACTTCTGCCGCTCATCTCAAGGATGGAGGAATTGGCAGAACACAGATCGGTGACCCTTACCACATCAATGAAAATGACAATTCTCCCCACAGCTCAAGCTCTGGCAGATTTACCACAGAACAAAAACATGCATAATCAAGGCAGTAAGTTATAGTACAATGATGTCCATGCACACACTTGGCTATAGTAGCACCTCAAAGGGGCTACATTCCGCCACCCAAAATCGAGATCCCCAGCACACACCACAAGAAATTAACTTCAAAACGGTTTCAAAACAGTGGGGGCACAGCCTGCCTTCCATACAAGTTTTGGCCATCCCCCAGAATCATGCATATTCTTACTAGGAAACCCTGTACAACACTGGGTTACACCTTACAGTCCAAAATCTCGGAGCCTTCCCTGTGAGTTTCGCCTTCCGCGGCCTTCAGTTAATATGCATATAGGCTCAGGAGAAACTGGGAGCACCCTCTGTCAATCCCCTTCCTTCTCCTCACCGACAAAACTTGCAGCCTCTAGGGAGCCTCCGGCAACCCACGACGTTGAAGTAAATAGTTACATAGTCTGAACATACCAAACAAAGCAGAAAAAAAAAGGTGGAAAATGATGGTAGTGCGCTGGGGCTGCAACTGTCAAAAAGTTGGATGCTGTGGTTAGTGCTTCAGCTTTCAAGCCGTGGTTGGATCAGCCTCCTTCGGGTAGCCTGAAGAGTGGCTGCCTCCGTTAGGAGGAGTCCAACTGTTGGCAGAGGTTGACAGAATGTCCCGCTGGCTTTCTTCACAGCTCAATATCCTGGATCTCCCAGGCCTAGAACGAATGTGAGTTCCCACTGGAAACGGTTCCTGCGAAAAAGGTAACAAGAAAAACACACAACCATCTCAGACTCGTGAAGCAGGTAACAGATTCCAGGCTGAAAACAAACTCCAAGGTGCCACTTGTGTAATGGGTGATGGGAGGTAAGAATGGAAATAGTGGTCCCGATGAGCTCGATCCAATGGAGATTTTGGCATGAGATGCAGAACCTCATATGCCACTGTTTTCAAATCCAATCGAAATGGTGGGTTTTTGCAGGAGAAGTTGGTAAATTTATTTTACAAAAATACAGACATATTCAGTGAAAATTGCCTCATTATCAAGGGGGGTGTTTCTTGTCATGTATGCAACACTACATTCTCTATCCTGAATTCATAGTCCAACCAAATGTCAAACATGGGAATGATAATAAGGTTTTATTTCGTCCACCCTAACCCCATAACTAATATCCAAACGCCACCATATGTGAAGAGAATGATGAGCCCATACTGTCACTACAAAAATAAATAGCAACACCAAGAAACAAGAATGACAAGCCTATGCATGAATTCTGAAGGGCCTCGTCGATTCAAGGAATTTAGGAGGAATGTAGGATTGTGTTTGTGCTCCTTGATTAGTAAGATTTTAATTCACGAGAACTTTTCCTAGGTATTTCTTTGTACTACCATTCTGAGAGAATTGAGACACTATCTAGGATAGGTGATTCTGATATGGTACAAGACTGCAACAAGGCTAGAGTTCCTTGAATTATTACAAAATGCCAGATAATTACCATATTAAATTTAGCCACGAGTGACTTGAACCAGGTCCTACTGGTGACAACACGGTTCTTGAATATCGCTATGTGGGCCCTATTAACGCTAGTAGTCTCCTTGAATGGAAATGCTCATAAAAGTTCAGTGGTCCATTAGCTCTATGTACCCGAACAACAGACAAAAATATTAAAGGATGCCATTGCTACTAGACTGCGAGTTATGGATTATGAGGGAACTGCAACTCCACCCAGGGAACAGAACTGTAACTCAAAGGCTCTTACAACAGAAAAGGGCATGCAATTGCTAGTGGACTTAGATTCAAGGAATATGAGATGTTTGCACTCGAAATGGCATGGATTCAAGGAATACGAGAGGTTTGCATTTGAAATAGTGGATTCAAGGAATATGAGAAGGATGCATTCCAATGCAAGTCCCTTTGGTCAGGACCAGCAGTTTTCGAGATTGGTGCTGACCAAAGGCCACTTTCACCAGTCGCCACATGGTTTCAGAGGTAGAATTTATGAACCAGGGAGGATCATTCATGCTATAACAAATTATGGGCATGTTTTACCTTACTGGCATGTATAACAAATTCTGGGCATGTTTTACCTTACTCTTGCATTTGCACGCAATTTATCATGGACAGATTTTCTCAATCTTATTAGATAGAAATCATATGAGTAAAAGTGAGCTCAAGTATTCACCAGCTGGTTTAATCACCAATTTTTGGCTAAATGTTTCTAGTGTTTCATGCTACTATAAACTTTTATCATAGTGTGACCATGTATTCCATGATCATTGTGATGCCCATAGCAAGATAGACAGGTACAGGCCATTTAGTTAGCAATGCCCAGTCAAGTGCCCTTTACAGAACAGTGATACAGCAAACAAGAGATATGGGCAATCAGAGAACATACTTGATCTCCTGCGTTTGGACCTTCTGAGTGGAAGAGTATAGGGCGGCAACGTTTATCCTCATTCATCAAACTTGAGTTCTGGAAGTGAGCAATTAGAGACGATTTTCCTTGGATTCTAGCATACGCAAGTGATGCCACCTTCTCACTGTTGAATTTTTCCCACCTTTTCCCATGAAATATCTGAAAAGAGAAAGGGTTGTTGTTCATATACCAGTTGGCAATAGGGTCACAGAAAAAGCTTAGTGATGTGAAACCAGAACTGGTAAAGTTAAGACTTGACTACCTAACATGAAATATCCAAAATGCATGCAAGTGTGGCACGATACAGTAATATAGGTATAAAAGGAAAGAGAAATGAGGAAGGAAAAGGAGGGTGTGAAAAGGAAGGATTGCAAATAAAACTGTCGAAATTAAGCTTTGTCTAATACACTGCACAGCCATTTTATAGGTTGTAACATCTCACCTTATAAAATGGGACAATATGCTCAGGACTGATCATATTGATGAATGCATAACCCACATTGCATTTATTCTGAAAATGCACATTAGGAACCATTAGGCCATTGTATGCAAGTAATATCGAAGCAAGTACAAACAAGACAACAGCCGTTTACAAAGAGAAGCTCGACTCACCTTGAAGTCAATTGGCAGATAGATGAAATCATAAGTTCCCCTGTGATTTTCATCAATGGCAGTCAAAAGCATCTTAGAAGTATACCTGGAATACCATTGAGGCAACAGGAACTTCAAAACATGGCATGACTTCAAACAGGGACACTTGCACATAAATAAACTATAATAAGATCAGTAAGTCCAAGAGATATACTTGTTTGGGATATTCTTTATCATTAATGTAGTCCTGGAATCTTCACCGCAGACTATACGCTCAATGTCAAGCTCATACTGCCTCTTGTTATCCGATTGATTAGAACACGACTCGTTTCTTCGGCTCCTTGTACGTTCACCCACTGACTCAAATGAGGGCGGAAGGGGACCTGTGTGACTCCTTCCATGAAACATATGCCCCCTCTGCTGAGGGGATCGAGCACTAACATGCGCAGGGGAGATGGCTGGGTTCCCTCCATTCTGGGGAAACATACTAGCGAGCTCCAACTGATGCAGACATGGACTACCAGAGAAACCCATGCTTCCAACACTCCCAGGGTGGAAACTTGGTGCTTCCATCAGCTCCCCTGCATATCCATTTCTCCTATCCCAAATTGATGCATTGACAACTGGTGCGGACCCAACATGATGATTGACTGAAAGGGAATTTTCAGGCATGCGAGATGCTCTTGAAATTCCATGCACTTGCGTTGGAGGACGAGATGGTACATTATTGATAAATGGCCCTGAGTTCGGCCATCGCATGGGAGAAGAAGTATGATGCTGGGAGTTACTTGAATTATTCCATGCAGCTTGGTGGCCATGGAGGGGGCAGCTTCCAGTTCTTGAAAACCCGAGCGCTACAATAACACAAGGCATGCCAAGTAAGCATGATTAAATAGCATGCATTGTCTAACCAGGCTAGTTGCAAGATTCGAAGTAGTATAAGTTAGGTTAGTCCAATTACCATGCAGCCATAAAAGCTTTCTTATTAGTATTTTTTTTTAGATGAGCTTTCTTATTAGTTTCGGTATCAAAGAACGTGTGCTTCTAAAGTGATATTTTTACACCTACCAAAGTTCCAGAAATGGCAAATGAACCTAATGGAAATAGTGTCTTCCAGAAATAATATGCATGCATCCGCAAATAAGAGCACCCAAAGTTAGTACCTTCAGTATGACCAGAAGAATGACCACACAGTTTAGCACAACCAACATTGTAAAGAGCCCTGCTATCCATCCCTTCAGTAGTTCTAGAGTTGCTCCTAACTCCAATAGGTGGTATGGTTCTTAAATTGTAAGGAACACTGCTGTTGTGGAAGTCAGGAAGGGAATGTGGATTGAAAGCCCCAATCCCTTGAAATCCATAATGCCCATTCATCTTTCCAAGTGAATGGCCATGCTCACCAAGAGCAGACTGGTTATTATGTGTCCCTGTATTTGCAATTCTAACAGGAGAGGATGTGCTTTGAGTAGTACTTGGCGGAATATCCAGGAAAGTTCCCTCCCTGAATTGGTTCACTGATGGCTGTACTCTGGAACGAAGAACCCGAGTGATCCCATGTTCAGGGCCAGTGGATGTCATGGATGCCATGTTGACAGAGCCTTGCATTATGCCATGCACAAGTTAGTAAATACAACTAGCAGCAGAAACATGATTCATGATTTGAAATCAAACTGCATACCGTAGTAAGTAGATGGCAGACTATTTGCATTCCCTAGTCTGCATGCACCAAACTCTTCCTGCTCCAACTCATGAGGCCTTTGCTGCATCAAACTGTCGTGCAAAATCCAGCATTACTAAGGGCGTAAAGAAAATCAAATATTCTTTGCCTTCACTCAAAAAATTAAGGTCCAACATTTATAGTAATCCGTCGGGGACATTCTGCATCAAGTTAAAGAAAAACAAATTCCCACACCCTATGGAAAGAGTTTTTACACCTACCCGGTTTGCTCTAAAATCAAAAGCACACTTTTTTGAGACAAATTGTTTGGCATCATTCCATCCATGTGCAAGGTAGAGCACATCAAACCAGTGTATACATCTAGTGAGCATGCCTACCAACTCCACAGTATATGACAAATGATAAATATAGATGGACTGCAAATTTCATAAATTCCAAGAAACCCACGTATCTTCATGCGGAGTAGATCTGTGGAGGTAGGTTGCCGCTACATACTCGACCACCATATGCTGATGTTTCATGAGGCTTCAGGCCTCTTGCTTTTTTTTTGCTTGAAATAGCAGTCTTTATACTAGTTTTGGTTAGCTTTTGTCAGCCTATTGTGTTTTTCATTTGCTGCTACTTTGGTTTTCTGTTGCTTCTTATAATACGAAATGACATGCATTTGTATGTGTGTTTGGGAACTTATTGCAGAGTTCCGGAAACAAAGTGTGTATTAAGGCTCTTCCAAAAGCAAAGGTAGCTAGAAACACCAAAACTTGTGAAGTAAGCAAAATTATGGTCACCAGTGTACCGTTTATTGTCGCCCAAGCAGCAGGGCTCCAATTTGATTTTCTTTCCAGCGATATCTCTCATGTTTAATGCATAAAGTGCAGCTTCAGCTGCTCTAACATCATAAAACTCGATGGATTTGTGATGACCCTTTTGTGAAGTCTCATGAATCTGATAAAAAAGGTAGTTAGTATTGGTAGTGTTCCAGCAGAGATAATAGCTAGTTAGTGTACAACAATACCTCCTTGATTTCACCATAGCCACCAAAAATATGGCAAAGATCATCATTAGTTACAGACGGGTCAAGGTTAATCACTGCAAGTGTGCCCTGGTTAGTATCTTTCTCCAAAGGATTCTCCTGTTGGAACAAGTCACCGTTAGAATATTAAACTGTGAACATTCTTGCAGATATGTCCATATTTCCAGTGCCAACCGACAATAAGTGTGGACTGGTACAACAAATAATGGGAAACAAACATCATAATAATATCACACTAAGCAATCTCAATGCATCACATCATCCTCAAGTCATAACAGCATTATCTTAAGGGGATACCTTTGGAGTGGAGTAACATATGTCAAGTTTCCAGTGCCTAAATGGCTTGCCTTGGAGCACCTTCATGGCATGTTCTGCCGACCTTATATCATAGTAAGATATCATCACAAATCCATGATGTTTGTATGCAGTGTAAAGTCTTCGGATGTCTCCATATTGCTAAAAAGAAAGCACATATCAGTAAGATATATTGCTTGGGACAAGTCTAGCTGGAAGATCAAGACTTACCTCAAATATGAGTTTCAGTTCAGAGTCCTCAACATTGGTATTCATGTTTCTAACAAAAAGGGTTCTGGAGGGGCGTTCCCCATATGGGTTTTCACCATAGAGTAGGCTATTTAACCCTGTCTGACCGTTATTGGCTCTACCGTTAAGTTTTAACAGTTTGCTATTTTCATCAGCTTCCAGTTCCATTCCACCTCCAGTAGAGAATATATCATCATCAATGTCATCCCTGCTATTTGCACGGGCAGGGTACCCCACATTATCAAGAACACCTGATAATAAGTCATCATCATCAGGGAGCAGATTGCCAATTACTTGTTCTTCAATTTCCTGAGTTAACTCAAAAGGCTCATCATCCACATGGTTGGGTTCCTTTCCGGCTGGCTGGCCAACAAGGCCATTCTTGGGTGTTAGTCTCACTGCACATTAGCAAATGAGAAGTAGTTCAATATTAAGCACTGATATTATTCCAGATTGTTCATTTCTCACTTGGATATAGCATGAAACGTACAGGATATATAGTCTCATTTCTTACAGGGATGTAGCATGAAAAGCCGAAGGCCAAATTGTCTCATTTCTCACTTGAGTGAAAAGCTCAGGCTTCAATGAAGTGAAGCAGTCGATAAAGCAATCAAGTTTCTCATGTGCTACACATCTTTATATTCATTTCTACGCATCTTTACCTTCTTGTCCTTATCCTTTCTGTTGATCTACGTACTAGTATTATTTATGTACTGACGATATTTGTACCATCTTTCATGGAAGCAGTTCACTATCCAGTTTCATGAAGTAATCTAACTGAAGTAAAAAAGCAAAAGATAAAGAACAAAGAACAAGGACTTACATTTCTTATCAAAAATGTCTGGAAGGGAACTTGAGAAAAGTCCATTCTCATATTGGGGCATACTTAAATGTCCCTTTCTAACATTAGGAAATAAAGCCAATGGCTTTGAATCATGTTGTTGTACAGTATCTTGATCAGCTCGCCACGAGGTTGGCGGCGCGTTAACATGCCTTTGTTGACCCAGCAACTTGTGCTCGCCAAAGGGAGTTTTCTGGTCCATCAACTTGTATGGTTCCATCAGCTCTAACTGATCCAAAACCTTAGCGCCAATAGGCTCGAGATTTTCAGCTGGAGAAGATGCAACAGGCTTGCTTCCCGAAATCAATGAAAACCTTTCTGTTTAACAGAAGAAACAAATCAGCCATAATCCCAACAAACACAAACACCAAGCGCAAAGAAAGGTGATAAGCAACATCAGCATTCTTCACTGTTAGAACTGTGCAGGCAACATTCACGGTTCAACTGACACTACAGCCTGTGAGGGCGTGTGCCTACCAAATCATCTGCCTCGCCTATATATAGCAAGACAGCTACCTGGAAACAGCCAGACACGTCCTCAAATCTTGTTCGATCAATTGCCCCAGATGCGGAACCCCAAATGCCCCCACAAATCCCAACTAACATGTGCAACAGTTTTGTGCTAGGCGACATTTTTATTTAGACGGGAATAACTACCCTAAGAAAAAAGTACTACTAACAAGCAACTACAAATTACACATACACTCGGGTACTCACCAACAATACCATGACAAGGCTCCTGCCTGAAAAGTCCAACTGGCCTCTACAAAATAATTCGATATGATGAACGGAATTAGCCTAAATCTAGTTGTCAATGATAGAAACAGAGTCACCCAAACACTAAAAAATTAGTATCCCTGGCCCAAAGCAAAAATGCGGACCATCATTAGACATCATGTAAGGATAGGGAGCAATAATTTGGCTGTTGCGGCTGGCTTACCTCATGGGAGAATGACGATTCGGACTCGGCGGGGAGGTGGAATGGGGGCATGTGGTGCCTCTGCTCCATGGCTCTAGTTGGCATCCTGCTGGCACCTTGAAAGACAGACAGATACCAAGTTTCAGCAACTCCGGTAGCTGGACTGACGCGGATCAAATAAGAAACCCGGGGAATTGCTGAAGAAAAGCGGTCCCAAGGACTAAATCTGATCGACCGTAAACGAAAATCCGAATTCCCAAGAAAACTGGGCTACGGAAGACGGGAGAAACTCTGCAAAATTTTGGACCGGAACAGCTCGAATTGGCCGATTAAAAAAGATTCTACAGAAAATCCGTGCAGAATTCTGAGCTCCCAAAATAATTTCTGGCCACAAGCAAGCCAAAAAGAAGACGGGAAGTTTAATGCACCTCGTCCTCGGTGAGCTCGAAGAGCACAAGAAACTTGTGATCGAAATAAAAAGGCGGAGCAGACCAAAATACTGCCCAACCGCATCAAGGCGTCCCCCGGAGCCGAGCACAGATCACACAAATCCACCGAGATACGCACAAAATTTCCACAAACACAAAAACCTCCAGGAATTCAAACATCATATCTCTGCTAAAAAAAACGGACCCTAATTTTGCATTAAAAAAAAAGCAGAAGATCGTAGATACGGAAGAAACTGTAGGCTCACCAGATCGGCAGCTGAGATCCCCTTCCGGTCTTCAGAGCCTGGAGAACACGCAACCCTCCACCGCGCCCGGAGGAGATGGCTCCAGGGCGCAAGCCAAAACGGCTCCCGTCGCCGGAGCTCACAGGCGGGCGGATCACGCGGCGGGCACCGAACGCGCAGCTAATGCCCTCACGGGGGGGAACCAGGCCAAGCTCGGAGAGCAAGCTCCACCCTCACGCGCGCACTCACCGAACCCTAGCGAGCGAGCGCGGCACCGGGCAACCCTCCGCTCCTCCCCATTCCCTGCTCTCCTCCCCCCGCGGCGATGCACCGCCGTCGAACTCCTCCGGCCAAGGGATTCCGGCGAGCCGGTCGTGGTGGCGGTGGACTGGCGGTGGTGAGACGAGACGAGACGAAGCGGAGACGAAGGGCAAAAATATCTATATTTAAAAAGCGGCGAAATGCGAAAATTATTATAATATTTATTGAACTAAATGGAAACGCGAAACAGGAGGGGCGGGGGGCGTATATATACCGCGCCTGGTGTGGTCCCAACGGAGGTAGGCTCACCGCGGCGGAGGATAACTCCTCCACCAATTCCGTTCACGTCACCGGCACATGTACCTGGGCCACGGATCCCACGCGTCAGCGAGGTTCAGGGCGCGGTGTCGGGGATCGGGACCCACGTGGCGGCGGGCAGCGCGAGAGAGGAAGCGGCGTTTGGACGGGAACGGAGTTATTATTTCGTGGCCAGGGGTGGGGGTTGGAGCGGTGAGGCGACGCGGTGGTGACGTGCTCCAGTTGTCTGGTGCGGGACAGGATAACGCTCGCCAGTACGAGATGTGTGTGCGTGGGTCGATCGAGGCTGGACCGCGCTCCAGTTGCTGCCGCCGAACCACCCGGGATTTCGACGGCTTTTGGCACGTTTGCACCGCACCGGCTGCCGTTCACAACGTGTGTTTCAACCATGCTTCCAACAGTATCAATATCCATGTAAAAAAAAAGTAGTATCGATATTTCAATTTTGATAGCGATGAGCGGGTGAGGTTCGTCTCATGAAATTAAGTCAATGCAGGGTAGGGTTAAGTTGTGCGTGTGTGCCGTCATATGAGTGAGTGTAAATAGATAAAACATATTAGTGAGCGTCTGTATCTACTCAAAAGAAAGTAATACTCCTAGGCGCTAAGTTATCATGTATTACGGCCATATGGAACCATACAGAATAGGGTCCTTTCGGAGGAGAATTGTTTGCACTATAGATTTATTTGAAAAACACTCGTAATTAATATTCTGAGTATAAACACGATGTTTTATATATTTACGTCTTTCATATATACTTAATGCATGTTGATTTGGACTGTGGCACAATTTCAAGGTAAACTTTGACTATTAGTCTCGGCGATTGAAAATTGTTGCTTCAGCTCCCAAATAATCCAAGGGTAGAGAAATGTATTTTTTTTATCTCTAAAGAAATGTTTGGTCATAACTCTTTCACAGAAGTATTTTGCAGAAGTATATTCAACTATTAACAAAGGATGATTCTAGTAAGATTGAAAAACATAGGTCATGCCAAAAATGTTTTTGCATAACAATGCTTCTAAATTGCATCACTTCTCTATAATGTGCCTTGTAGAATTTTCTAGGATAAGCAGCGGGAAAAAATATGCTCATGCCTGATATTTACTAATGGTCTATGAGATCCCTATAAAAACTTTACGTGTGTTACTGGTATTCTCACACACACCAACTTGTGATGGGTATATATCCCCACATCAAGATTAAACAAACTTAGTAATGGTTACATTACTATATACTTTATGTGACAGTCAATTGATGTCATACGATTTGTAATTAAATATATTTACTTATGATTATGATATTGTAACACCATGACTACATGTAATATGGTAATGGTCAATCACCTTTTTCCCTATGCCAAAAAATAGGTCATATATATTTGGATGGAAAGAGTAGTATTTATGAAATGGTGGATCCATTTTATCGATATTTGGACGGAAAAAGTTATAATACATTTAACCTTTTACAAAATAAAATAATATTAATGACAACTTGCCATCCTAAATAATTGTTTATGTATTATTAGTCATAGTTGGAATAGGTTGACCACGGATTTTTTTTATAGCCATTCACTTATAAAACAAGGTAACGCATTTAACAAAACAAAAGATGAATATGAAAATCCATACGAATATCCAAACTTATAAAAAATATAGTTTTAGAAAGCCTAAATAAACATGTAATATACAAAGAGTTGTGTCATTAAGCTAAGTATTTATTACTTTTATGATAAATATATGTTCATTGGTGGATATTCAAAATAATAGAATATTTTGTAAAAATATTGTGGATGTATGAAAAAATAATTTCAAGGATTAATAATCCTAAAAATAAATATGATATGTCAATCAAATGTTTATTGTTTATCATCAAACTGTAGTACTCCCTCTAAAGAGATAGAGGTGTTGCCTAGAGGGGGTTGAATAGACAATTTTAAAACTATTATAGTTTTGTTTTGATGGAATGCAGAATTAAACTAAAGTTTATTTTACAAGCACAAAAGCTAAATACACTAGGCTCAACTAAGTACACAAACAAGTTAAACTAAGCAAGATAGCACAAAATATATACCACAAGTGTTAATCAAGATATAAGTACTTCATGTTTGATGGCTATCACAAGGAAAGTAAGCTCAGGTATAGAGATAATCAAGGCACGTGGAGATGAAGATGTATTCCCGTGTTCCCTTATGAGTAAGGTATGTCACGTTTGAGAGGTGTGGGATTACACGAAGGGTTTCCCAACGCCCGGAGGCTCACCTTCTTCTCCGAGTCTATCCCACGAAGGAATAGGTCCTTTCCTTATGGCTAGCTTTTCCTCCACTCTAGAGATGGCAAGATCCACAACCACTTCACAGGATCCATGTGGTGACAACACCTTGCTTATAGAGACAAGCATCCATTGTATCCCTAATGTACCTAAACAACATTGAAGTATATCTTGGTCCTCAAACTTATTTGGTCCAAAGTGGTTAAACTAACCATAATATATAGAATAGACTCCATATAAATATGTGTATATTTAAAAGATGAAATTTGAATTTCATATACATCTTAGACATTTAAGGATTTGATGGATTATACCCTATATATTGGATCAAAGAAAACAAGAGATGATATAAGATATATATTTAATAAACAAGCGTGCACGAGGCTTCAAGATCCAGGGAAGATATAATTTGGACAAAACACCAAAAAATTCAAGAAGGCATACAAGATGTGGCAAAACACATTTATTATCCACAGTATATCAAAGAATCAAATCAACACAAGATTCGTTAAACAAAGTTCAACAGATGAACTAAGCAAAAAACTATTGGGCATAGAAGATGAATTAAAAACACATATGCTCGAAGATTTATATCATTCAAGCAAATAAATTGTAGAAGAAAGAATGAGATAACAAACTCCCAAAAGAGCAAGGTTTCAACAAATAAACCAAACCCTTAACATTTTTCACAATGGCACAAAGTATCGAGAAGAAAAGGTTTGTCTTCCACTAAAACACATTTGATAATAATCAAAAACATAATAAAAGAGATCTTCGAACGGCAAGAAAGACAATGGGAGCCGCAACAAATTTCTTAGAAATAAATAAGGCGATAAGAAGCGAAATCCAAGGTGAAGACAATTTACAAATGCCACCACGAACATGTATATCATTTATCAAAGACAATGAATGAATTGGAATTGATTTCCGATGGTATGTTGCAAGGATATTTAAACATCAACTTCACAATAAAAGGCATATGATAAAAATAAAGAATATAAAGATTAAGCACTATGCAAAGATAGAGATTCTTGATAGCTTCAACTAGTCACACAATCATGCAAGTCGGTGATTAGAATAACTTGAAGCAAATGGTATACAAAATAAGAAATAGAGATGTGTAATTGAGAAAGATCGCACCAAGAATTTCTTACTTAAACAAAGACCAAAAGGATGAGCATTAAGAGTTTTGGATGAAATAGGATCAACTAACATGCCACCTAGGAATAAGATAATTAACAATATCAACTCTAAGTGGCACTACCTCATGTGTTCACATTTTCTAGGATTGTGATATGCAAAAAGCACATTACTCCCCCATAATGTGATATCCATTTCTTCTCAACAAGAGGCAAATAAATCTCAACTAGAGGTGATTAATGGACATTTAGAATTTGAATTTCTCATGAGTATGACACACCATGTAATGACTAGATAATCTTGCAATGTCTCATGAGTATGATACTAAGTGCTAGTACTCATGGACACATTTTAAGTTTTGAGATGCGCTGATGCCTTCGATCCGGATTACGGATGTAGTATAGCTCTTTTTCCCTAGTAGACCTAGGTTTATCGAATCCTAGGGAAGCAGGAAGCATAGTGAAGTTACTTTAACGGACCTTCGGGAGTTTTAAAATTCTTTTGTTGTTTTACCGGACCAAGAGTCTTTTGTCTTTTGTTGTTGTCGATGATGGAGAGAGAGGGCCTAGGGCGTTCAGTTTCACCTATAACTGTCCAAAACATCTGATGGGAATAAAAGATAATAATAAAGTATGCATGTAATTGTTAAAGCAAGATAAATTATATGTGGGCAGTGCATCCATAATTGTTACTGCCTCCGCAACCGCTTAAGTAATAACCTACTAGTCTCATCCATAGAAGAAAGAGAACTAATGATATGCATAGTGACGTCACCGTTAATCCCAAGTAAATCTCTCACATACAGTCGTACTACCCCTTCTGTCACTAGGGTTCCCAACCTGCAGATTAGTCATTACTCATACTCCCTATAGCTGGCTCAATCCTCATGGTCTTGGGTATCTGACAAGTCTTTGGATTGAGGCAAGAGAGGATACAATAATCATCATGTCATACAAACTACTACAATATCCCATCTATAATAAATAACATGCACAAAAGCTACATGGATTGGCAGAAGCCCTTAACCCAAAGAGAATTACTCACACATAGAGATGAGATCAACGATCATAAACATTGCAATGGAAATCATGAGATTGATAGCAAATAGTCTTACAATGTCGCCAATCGAAGATGAGATCTACTATTACAAGTGGTGGAATATGGCTATGATGATGGAGAAGGGTTTAGAGATTAGATCTAAGTCTATTCCTCCGGCGGCTCTTCAGTGTTATGGATGGAGTTCTGGAGGTGGCTGGTGATCTGAAAGAGCTCTTGTTGGCGTGGGCCGAGGCTATTTCTCGTCGTCCGAGGCCTCTTTATATAGGGGTCCCTTCATGAAAGTTGTTCTGTTTGACCTAGCGGTGTCGATGACAACTATACGACCGGAACTATACGGCCAAATTTTTATTCCCGCCGTATAGTTGGTCGTTAAAGCGTATGTCTCCACTTCACGACTCCTGGTTTCTTCGGGTTGTTGGAAATCTCGTATCTTTGACTTTAATGTTGTGATTCCCATCATCAAATGTTATTATCTGCGCAGGGAAAAATAGAAAGAAAGGATTGCATACACCTTTTGAAGGAAATATGCCCTGAGAGGCAATAATAAAGTTGTTATTATGTATTCCTTATATATGATAGATGTTTATTTTGCATGCTATGATTGTATTGATAGGAAACGTCAATACATGTGTGTTTAATAAACAAAAAGGGTTCCTAGTTATGCCTCTCTTATAGACTAGCTTGTTGATTAACAAGATGATCAAGGTTTCCTGATCATGGATATTGGATGTTGTTAATAACAAGGTCACGACATTTGTGAAATGATGTGATGAACATTCATCTGAAGTATAGCATTACGATCAAGTCATTATGTTTATATTGCTATAACATCATACGAAGTAGTCTTAGTCCTTAGACCATGAGATCATGTTAATTGCTAACACCGGAAGAGTATCTTGATAACATCAAACGTCACACCGTAACAGGGTGACTATAAAGGTGGGTTCAGTGCTATGAAGGTGTTATGTTGAGGCTCATGGATCAAGAGTGGAATTTGTCAATCCCGATGACGGATAGATATACTCTGGGCCCTCTCGGTGATATCACATTAAGATAGCTTGCAAGCAAGTGATGTGATCACTAGAATATTATATCACAGGAACGAGAAAAGAGTGCATGTCGGTAACGAGATCAAACTAGGTATTTGGATACCGATGATCAAATCTCAGACATGTATTATATCATGAGACAAAGGGATTAAGTTACTAGCGTTAAAGGTTCTCACGATCACAGAAGTCATCGTTGGATCTGTGGCCACCATTGTCGCCGCCAAGAAGAAAGGAGGTGCCGCCACCACGGGCACCAGTGCTGCCGCTACGGCAGGGAAGAAGAAGGGCGCACGCACCCGCATCACCAATGGGTCATGGCGCCCATCCATCATCAAATCTTCGGAGTTGTTCACGCTGTGCCAAGATGGAGCGCCTCCTCCTGCGGAAGACGACTCTCGCGTGCCCGATGAAGAGGTGATCCCCGGTCCTCCTGCGGGTTTCCGAGTGATGTTCCTTGCGTTCATCATTCGCGGTCTCTCTCCCCTGCATCCTTTTGTTAGGGGTCTCCTCTGCTTCTATGGGCTCTAGCTGCACCAGCTATCCCCAAATTCTATTCTCCATATCACTTGTTTCATCACCCTTTGCGAGTGATGGCTCAGAATCGAGCCACACTTCGGTCTCTTCAAGAAGCTTTTTAAGCTCAAGCGTCAGTTGGGTCTGGTTCGGTAGTCTACAACATAGGAGGTTGCGAGATCCATGTTGACTCCTTTGTCACTTATTTCGACATCAGACTCATCGTGTCTGTCCAAGGGTGGAGAGATAAGTGGTTCTACATCCGCAACCAGAAGGCCGACGGAGAGCACTACGGACTCGTGCCCTTCGATCCCGTGGCTACCTGCAAGAGGAGGCGATCCTGGAAGAACGTCGTGATGCCCGGCGAGTGAGAGGAGACGGAGATGCTGTATCAGCATGTCCACAACCTCAAAAATAGTATAGGCAAAGAGGAAGGTGGCGCTGAATTCATTCACACGTGGTTGCGCCGCCGTGTTCAGTCTCTTCAGGCCAGAGCCCATCCGATGTACCGCTGGATTGGTGTTGGCGATGTCACTCGCATATCTACATAGGGCATTTCTTCAGGTGAGGTAGATAGGAGGTTGCGGCTAGTGACCAAGTACACCGCCAAGGAGGATCTCCCATGTGAGTCAGTCGTGCCTCCTTTTGACACCAACAATCCTCCACCTGAGGTAAAGTTTTCCTATGAAGTGTGCTAGATTTTTGATTGCTTGTCGAGTGCTTGATATATACTGATGCTTCTTCTGATTGTAGGACTCGAAAGTGGCTGCTAGCTTGCCTCCTCAGCCTGAAGGAATTATCGCGCGTGAAGCGGAGGAAGAGGACGAGTCGGGCTCCACGGTTCCGATTGAGGAAGATGAGGAAGCCCCCAAGTCCAGCGATCGTGGGAGTCGCAAGCGCTCCCGTAGCATGGATTCGGATGCCTCCTCGCCAGCGACGCTGGAAGGTCCTTCTGCTGCTGCGGAGGAGCCAATCCCCGTCATGCCTGTACACGCCATGGCTCCTCTCCCTCGAAAGAAGATGAGGTTGCCGAAGGAGTCATCGGGGGACTCCTTTGATCTCGAGAATTTTGACGGGTAAGTTTTAAATATTTGCGAGTTTGTCTTGTTTTTCCTTGAAGTTTCTCTTTTGAAGTGGTATTGGTCATGTTTGTAGTCAAACGGTGTCGTCATCTTCCGACGACTGCCAATTTATGAAAAAATCTGGAGTCGTAGACTCCAAAAACAAGGAGGTTGCCGTGCGGTCGCCTTCTCCTCTGGTGGCGGCCCACTCTGGCGCCATCTCTTCGAGTTCCCCTCATAACAGGGGCACTAGATGGTTGCATGGACATCCATTCGACATGAATCTTCGGAGTCCCTGGAGGAACACATAAGTATCTTTTTGCCGCTGGCAGTCGAATTGTGAATTTGTGCCTTTTGTTAATGTTGAATCATCGTTTCTGTTGGTGTGGCCTATCGTGAAGGATTCCACTCGCCTTGTGAAGCAAATCCTTGCTTTGGGTCGACAACATGCCCTGCTGGACAATCGCCACCGTGCAGTCTAAGGTTTGTACTAATCTTATTTCTTCGCTCTCTTATGTAGAAATTTGTAGACTCAGTTGTTGTCGTGCTCTGTCCTTTGTAGGTGAGCATAATTAGCTTCTCCGTCGCGTCACTTCCCTCGAGAAGGGACTTGCCGCAGCGGAGAAAAAGCGCGATGAGGCAGTCGTGGCTCTGGAAGAGTCGCAGAAGTGTGAGGAAGACTTGCGTGCTTCCACTGTCGAAAGGGAGAAGTTGTTCGAAGAACAACTTTTCTCGATTTCAAAAGATCTTTCAGGTATTATTCAGCTTCACTTTTACTTTTCTCTATTTGATTTCATGTCGTTGTGCTGATACTCTGTGTATGCAGATGCCGCCGGTGTAAGCTTCGACGCCCATGCCTTGTGTCAACACCCGGATTTTTAATCCCAGATGCCCATTATGCCATACCTCGCAATCCCAGGATTACCATTTTTGCGAGACATAACGGATTGGATATCATAGTACATAATCCATTACAAACCATACATAAGGTTTTACACAAATAAGGATCTCATGATCTAGTCTTTAATACAACAAGCAGCAGAAATAAACGATAGCGTAGCGGTGGGGTCCATCTTCAGGGGCACAGGCAATGCTGACGAAGGCAGATAGTCCTAGTTATCATAGCCGTCCTGTTGACCATCATCTTGATAATCTCCTTCATAGTCTGGCCATGATAATAGCCAGGGACAAAAGCCATGAGTACTCTTTAAGTACTCGCAAACTACTACTAGCAAGGTTTTATAATTCTAAGTTAAAGTACTGAATTGACAGAATAACTATCAAGTTAAGTTTGAAACCTAAGCTGAGTTCCGAAACAA
This sequence comes from Avena sativa, assembly GCA_916181665.1. NCBI lineage: Eukaryota > Viridiplantae > Streptophyta > Magnoliopsida > Poales > Poaceae > Avena > Avena sativa. The sequence goes on along the minus strand of OV702287.1, from coordinate 420,934,486 downwards.
GAAAAGATAAAGTAAAGTTCTAGAATCACTTAAGTTGGGAAGCTATTTTCATTAACACAACCCTGTTGTGGTCAAGTCAAGGTTCATCATTCATTTCAAGTTATTTAGAAAACATCTGACAACGAAACAGTATGGCCATTTCAACTGTCCATAACCGCGGACGCGGCTATTCGAATAGTTTGACACTCTGCAGAGGTGGTACACTTTCACCACAAGATTCGATACATCTGTCAGGGATAACCCTGAATCATCATACTTGGTATGCAGATAATCAGACATAACCTTCCCTTTACACACCCTAGTACAAGCACCTCTCCTATGAGCATGGCCTCCCAACCATGACCATCAGTCATCTTGGGCACTGCATAGGTGGACATCATTGAGAGGTAGCCTCAGCTCAAACCTCTCCTGTGAGGGAACTAATACTAATGCATATAAATTTCCAGCTAAGCCTTACCCAATTCAGGTAATGTGGTTGTACGGTAAATTTGGAATGGTATCGCATCCGAATCCAACCATCAGTTTTATAAAAAGGGTTAAGGCTCATGCCTCATCATTTTCATCATCATAAACCAATTGTGTTTCTCAACACCTATCAAAACATCTCAATAGAATGACTCATCATTCCAAGGTTTTCATAACTCATTTTCACCAGGTGTTCCCATCTAAAATGACTCAAGTTTGATCTATTCTAAAACACTAGGTTAAGAGTGTTCACTAAGGTGGAAAGGTGGGATCAATCTCATGCCATAGAATGACATCTAAGGGTTTCTAATTAGGTCAAGTTTTATACTCTTTATGCTACCTTCAAAATTAATTAAAGAACTTTGTGTAAACTAAGGGGGTGTGATCAAAGTATGCTTAAGGCATCTTTACTAAACTATCTAGTTTTATTCTAGCTTGCTACAATAGCTTACTAAAGCATGTTTGCAAGGGTTAGCTTGCCACTAATAGCTTGCCTTGGTTGGTGCAGTGGTTGAAGTTTTCTTCTTCTTCTTCCTGGTAGAACTCCTCCTCCTCGAAGGCTTGGTCGGTACTATCGTCTAGAAATACATAGGGAGGGCACAATCACCAAACAATACTTAAATTAGGCTAAGTAGTATTCTAAACAACACAATTGATGATCTATTATCATCCAAAACATCACAAGTTTAATTCAATAGTTTCCACCTTTTTATTTTGGAAAAGTAATTTCTACTCATTGAAAAATTAACTACAATTTAATATTCAGCACCAAAATATGGGATCATGTGGACACATGTCCTCACCACATATTCTAACATGTGGGAATGAGATTTAATGGTTGGATTACTATTACTTTGGTTTAAGTTTATTATTTAATGATTTAAAGTGACTAGAAATGCCTATATAGCATTATTTTGGTACTAGTCCAAAGTCACTGTCTGTAAACCTTAATATTATTACATATTTGGATAGATATGGTGAAATGTGATTTTTGAGAGTTGGAATCAACTCAAAAGCTAACTTGGTTGATTTTACAAAAATGTTTCAAGTTGCAAAAGCTTATGTCTTCTTATTTTTATTAGGAGAAATCTATAACTCTGAATGAATTAAATCCAATGGGCTTGGATAGAGCATTTCAATACCTTTCAGACAAAAGTAGTTTCATGCAATTTGGATTTGTCAAACTCACAGAATTGAATTTTGAAACACTGGACAGAAACTATGTTCTAACTAAAAGGAAAATTCCTAATTTGAATTTGAAACGTGCGCGGGAACGAAATGGGCCGGCCCACTGTGCTCCGCGCAGCGTCGCGGGCTGGCTTAAGTGAGGGCCCCACCCGTCAATGGAACAGGGGGGTACCGAAGGGGTATGGATGAAAGGTGGTCGTGCGATTAGAGGGCAGATCGACGGCTGAGGGTCGTCGTCGACGACGGACGTGTCGCCGGCGAGCTCGAACCCTAGCGCGGTAGGTGAGGGTGTAGTAGGGGCATACCGGGGCTCCAGCGGGGTTGGCGAGGCGGGCGAACAAAGTGGAAGACGACAGCGGTTCTCCTGGTACAAGCGGCGCTTCCTGGGATGGCCTGGATCAACGGCGCCCTTCTCCTCCCGAGGCGGCGGCTCCGCCTGCAATTCCGGCGTCCTGGTGCTCGAGAGGCTCCGGCTGGCTGTGGGGAGTGAGAGTGAGAGGTGGGGATGAGAATGGTGTGAAGAGAGCTTGCTAGGGAGGCCTCCTTATATAAGAGAGCGAAGGGTGCAGAACGACATGGGCAGAGCTCGACGTGGGCGACGACACAGCGAGCGAAGGGCATGGGCGAGGTAGGCGGACGGTGGCCGGTATCCTGGCGATCCTCTATGGCTTGATGGCGCGGCAAGGGGCTATCTCTATTGGTCGGGAGCGGGCGGTGCACTAGGCGCGGGCGGCGGTGTTCGACGCGGTTCCTCGGGGTTGCTGGTCGCGAGGCTGCGAACAAGGATGTCTGGGCGGTTGTTGGGCCTGCTGCGGATGCTGCCACGCAAGACTAGGGCTTGGCGAGGTCGGTGCTACTCTGGCGGGCGCGGCGCTCCGGGGTGATCGGCATGGCGGACAGAGACATGGGCGCGAGCAACTGGGGGTAGTCCTCCGCTCGATTTTGGTCGGGGGCTGGTCGAGGCGGTGCGGTGTGATGGGGCCTGTCTGCCAGCGGGCGAAGGAGAGCACGGGGAGGCTTTGTGCGAGCTGTCCATGGTCGACCTGGCGCATGGCGTCGGGCGGCTTGGCACTGGAGCAGCTAGGGGAGAGGAAGAGAGAGCTAGGGCCGCGGTTTGAGCTGGGGGGACAAGGGGACCGAGTTAGGCCCAAATGGTGACAAGAAGCATGCACACTATAGTGTTTTGACAAATGTTTGATCTGTGTCTGCCACCTGTTCGATGAAATGGCCGCAAGAGACCAAAGTTTGAATTTTGAGTTCAAAATTTTTGGGTGATCTCCACTAGTGCTATGTAGTCTCTGGTTGCAAGGGTTTTGAAAATGGAGCTCAAATACATGGTTTTTGAAATAGGGGTGATCTATGCATATGCATTAGATTCAAATTTGAACTGTCATTTAAAATACTTTCCAGAATGTTTTTAGAAGATCAAAAGGTGGGCCTTGGTACCTCATTATGTGTACTAGCAAGGGGTGTAAAGATCCAGAATTGTTTCTGTTAAGAATTGAGTACTAGGAATACCCAAAGTAGGCATGAGACTTAAATTTGTCAAAATGACCATTCCTTTATTTTAATTCTTTTTTATTTGATTTTTTTTAGGAAAAGTTTAGGAATGATGTAGATGATGTTTAAATCACCTAAGGAATATTTTAGAAGCCAAGGATCATCCCATCATGGCAATTCAAAACAACTCCTATTTTAAATGCACACATATATGAATGCTTTCATTTTAAATATGGAAAAGTTTTTGTTAATCCTAAATTTGGATGATTTGATCTTTGATACTCTTGGATTGAAGTTTTGGGATGTTACACCTTATGCCGTGTGGATGCCGTGGCCGCGGTCGAGGACCGCAGTGTCTCCCTCCAAGATACACTCGGGAAGGCCAAAAACATGCTGAGCCGCCTCCGCTAGGATATGTTTCCTAAGGCCAGCTTAATCAAGACTCTTGATGGCTTGGTGGAGTCCTTCACAGAAGGCATCCAGACGGACTTCAAGAATGCTCAGCAGTCTCTCGGCGCTACCATGGCACTCTTGATGGTGCAAGCAAATGGTGCAGAGCTGGACCCAAGTGCGATCTCTGAGGTGATGCCTGTCGACGCGGGAGGCCAGCAGGTAGTGTTCGCTCCCTTCACCACTAAATGCAGTAAATACGGGCCTCGTCTCATCGAGACAGTCGCCAAGTATTCTGAAGAGTTGCAGCGAGTGAAGGCGGCGAAGGCTGTGGCGACTGGGGCTACCACCGAAAAGTCTGTGGCGTCTGAGACTGCCACGGATTCGAGGAAGCCCCCGAAGTCGAAGTCCAAGTCAAAGAAGCAGATTGCTCCATAGCTGCCCTTTGTAATAGTTGTAGCTTCCTTTTGCTGGTCCGCATTTTGTGGGGAGTGCCCCCTTGATACTTTTATCGAATTTGAATGCAGTCATCCTTTTTATCAACGTATGATTGGTCTCATTTGGCTTTTGCTTGGTTGTAAATAGGGTCCTTTGAGTGATCCTCATGACTCTTCTCCCACCGATGAAACCGTGGTGCAACCACGTTCAAAGGTGGAGGAGCTGTCGTTGCTCTCGCGACTGCGCTGCCGTATAAAGCAGCTGGAGCATGAGTTGCCCATTATCTGCGGTAATGCGAATGTGTGGAAGTCGAAAGCTTAGAAGGCCACCTCCCACGAGAAGTATCTCTTGGATGAAGTTTCGCAATTGAACGAGCAATTTAAATGTTAGCTCTCTGTCTTCTCATCTTTTCTTTTAGCCGGTCGTGGTGATGCCTTGTCTTTATACTTTGCTCTTGCTTTTGTAGTTGTTTGCACTCGTCATCCGCAGGATGAGAAGGACCAGGTAGCCATTCGAATGAATGACTTAACCTAGGAGAAACGGTAGGCTAGTGGGTACTTTTGGATGGACCACGACCGTGTAGTCGCGTTGGCGATGCTGCAGGATCATTCTTCGTGAGTGCTTCAATGCTTGAAGAAGGCGCAATCGTGCCTTAGGCATATCTTCCAAGTGATGTTTCCTCTTCATGTGGTGGCCTCAAGCCTGTTGGCTCTCATGGCAAAGTTTCAAGATATCAGCGCGATTCGCGAGTGCATGCAACAGCAGCTGGTCGCGAGTGCCAAGGCTACATTGTCGCTGGCACGACTGCATCGACCGGATGTGGACATCGCATCTGTTGTCGCTGGACCACCGCCACCGCCTGAAGGGATGACTTGGAATATGGTGCCGCACTATCAGGCGGTTGACCAGCCAGCTGAGGATATTGTAGATTTCTTTGAGGAGCAAACAGATGTTCTCCTTTTGCGGCAGTAGTGTTTCCTGCACATAGATGTACAAGTGTTGTAAAATTCATATGATTACGGTAGGTGTATTTGATACCCATTAATATGTAAAGAGCTTACTAGCTTGTATATTTTTCGAGTGTATTGTAAGGTACAGGTCCTTTCCGTTAGCCTGACGTGTATCCATCTCAGCACCTTGCCAACCTGTCAGGTGCGTTGTAGCTGGGTTGGTGTTATCAAGGATTCGATTGGTAGTGCGTGAACTACTTAGGATGTTGTATTGTTCGTGGAACAAGATGCAAAGGGCGGCACATCCCTCGAGTAAAATAATAGCGAGAAAAGCATAAAACATAGCGTTTGGGGCACTTAGCTTTATTTATTCGTAGAATATCACGAGGTACAATGTGTGGCTAAGTAGCCTGGCTAAATAGCCTTATTTGTAAAGTAAAAAACATCTAAGGGTAGAAACGGCGTAGTTGCATGACGTTCCAGGGGTTGGAGTATGCGACTCAGCTCTTGAAATCTTTAAGGCGATAGGCGCCACCTGAGATTACTTCGGTAATCACGTAAGGTCCTTTCCAAGGGGACTCAAACTTGAGGTGCCCTTGTTGCTTCAGTCGTAGGACCAGGTCTCCTTCGACGAAGGATCTGGGGCATAGCCTTCTACTGTGGTAGTTGCAGAGTCTCTGCTGGTAGATTGTGGATCTCTCCGCTACAATCTAGCGTGCCTCGTCGAGGAGGTCAACGGAGTCTTCGAGTGCGAGAGTTGATTCCTTCTCGCTGTATGCAACCACCCGCGAGGCTTTGTGGCGCACTTCTGCGGGTAGCACCGCTTCAGCACCGTGCACCATGAAGAACGGAGTGTAACCCGTGGCGCTGTTTGGAGTTGTGCGTCGACTCCAAAGTATAGATTACAGCTTGTTTGGCCAGCACCCGGTGGCTTGTTCGAGTGGCCGGAGGAGCCTTTTCTTGATTCCTCCACAGACGAGGTCGTTGGCCTTTTCGACTTGACCGTTGATCTGAGGGTGAGCCACCGAGGCGTAGCTAATGTTTACTCCCAGGTTTTTGCAGAATTCCTGGAACTCCTTGGAGGTGAAGTTCGTCCCATTATCCGTGATGATGCTATGTGGCACCCCGAAATGGTAGACGATGGAATCAAAGAACTTGACGGTGCTGGCTCCTGATTGATTCGTCACCGGCATGGCCTCGATCCACTTGGTAAATTTGTCGACCGTGACTAGGAGGTAGACGTATCCTCCTCGCGAAGACCTCGGGAGCTTGCCAACCATGCCGAGTCCCCATTGTGCGAAAGGCTAAGCCATCGATATTGGTCTAAGCTCCACGCCAGGTGCGTGCGGTTTGTCCGCGAATCGTTGGCAAGCCTTGCAGCGCTGGACGATATCCTTGGCATCACGCATGGTTGTTGGCTAGTAGAATCTAGCTCGTAGAGCTTTGGCGACGAGAGCGTGACTGCCAGCATGGTGTCCGCAAGTGCCTTCGTGAATGTCGAGGAGTATGGCTCTTCCGTCCCCGTTGGAGATGCACCTCTGAAGAACTCCTGTGATGCTGCGCTTGTACAGTTTGCCGTTGATGAGGGCGAATGCCTTGGATCGTCGCGCTATGTGCCGTGCATCAGTCGGGTCATCTGGCAGCCTTTTGCTGAGTAGGTATGTGATATATGGTTGTGTCCAAGATGGCTCGATCATCATGACCTTCATTGGGCCTTCGAGTCCTGTATCAGGCTCCATGTCATCGAGTTCCATTGGCTCGTTGGGTGACGTAGCCCCCGAGTCTGTTGACATGCTTGCCTTCTTCTCTGGAGCCTTGGGCTTGACGGAGCGTTCGCAGATGCGCTCCAGAAATACTCCAGGTGGTATTGGGGCACAGGTGGAGCCGATGTTGGCGAGTATATCCGCCTCCTCATTGCTTTCGCGGCCAACATGTCGCAGCTCGCAGCCGTCGAAGTCTCCCTCGAGTGTGTCATAGAGGTTGCGGTAGGCGATCATGTTGTCGCTCAGGGCGTCACACTCGTGCATTGTTTGGTTGACCACTTGTTTGGAGCCGCCGTAGACGACGAGTCTCTTGGCACCGCAGGCTTTCACCATCACATTCCATGGATCAAGGCTTCGTATTCAGCTTCATTGTTGGAGGCTGTGAACTTTTTCTGCATTCGTAGAACATACTTCATCTTGTCTCCTTGGGGCGATGTCAGTATGACACCTGCGCCGGCTTCGTCCTTTCGCTTGGACCCGTCGAAGTGCATTGTCCAAAGATAGGACATATCTGGTTTGTCAGGTAGTTGGTTCTCCATCCAGTGCAGGAGGAAGTCCGGGAGAACTTGCGATTTGATCGCGTCGTGCTTCTCATATGTGATGTCTCGTGGAGACAGTTCGATTCCCCAAAGCGCGACTCATCCAGTGGCGTCAGGATTATTGAGTATGTGCCCGAGCGGGGTGTCATTTACCACCATGATTGGGTGCTCCTGGAAGTAGTGGCGCAGTCGCCTGGCTGTCATAAAGACGCCATAGACTAGCTTCTGGTAGTACGGGTACTGCTGCTTTGTTTGGGTGAGCGCCTCGCTGAGGTAGTATACTGGGTGCTGAACCCCGTGGATTTTATTTTCTTCGGCTCGCTCCACCACGAGCACAGTGCTTACCACCTGGTTGGTGGTGGAGATGTATAGCAACAGCGGCTCCTTTTAACGAGGCGTGACCAATACTGATGAGGTGGACAGTAGACGCTTGAGGTCCTCGAACGCTTCTTGCGCTTTGTCTGTCCACTCGAACTTGTCAGCTTTACGGAGAAGTTGGTAGAAGGGCAGTGCCTTTTCGCCCATTCGACTGATGAATCGACCGAGCGCCGTGATTCGCCCAGCTAGCTGCTGGATGCCTTTTACGTTCTTCGGCTTCTCCATGGCCAGTATGGCTTTTATCTTCTTCGGGTTTCCTTCAATCCCTCTCGCCGAGATGAGGTATCCGAGCAGTTGCCTAGAAGGTACGCCGAAGGCGCATTTGTCAGGATTGAGCTTGATCCGGTAGTGATCAAGGTTATCGAAGGTCTCATGGAGATCGTCGAGTAACGCAGCTTCCTCTTTGGTTTTGACGACAATGTCGTCGATGTAGACTTGGATATTGCGACCAAGTTGGTTCTTGAGGTAGGCCTACATACACCACTGATAGGTGGCTCCTGCGTTTTTTAGCCCGAAGGGCATCGTGTTGTAGTAGAACAAACCAAAGGGTGTTGTGAACGCCGTTTTCTCTTGATCTTCCTCCTTCATTCGAATTTGATTATAGCCTGAGTAGGCGTCGAGGAAGCAAAGGCGCTTGCATCCCGCAGTGGAGTCGATTATTTGATCGATCCATGGCAACGGGAAGTGGTCCTTTGGACGGTGCTTGTCCAGGGAGGTGAAGTCCACGCACATCCGTAGGATATCCGTGTCCTTTTTAGGCACAAGCACTGGATTTGCGAGCCAGGTGCTTTCCTTGATCTTGCATATGAAATTTGTGTCGAGGAGTCTGTTGATCTCCATACCGACCACTTTTGCTCATGGTTCAGACAGTCGCCGTATTGTCTTCTTGATTGGCCTTGCGTCTGGATTCACATTGAGTGAGTGCTCGACGAATTCCCTGGGAACTCCTAGCATGTCCGCTGGACACCAGGCGAACATTTCCCAGCGCTCACGGAGGAATTCGACGAGCGTGAGTTCCTATGCGGGACTCAAGTTATTCGCAATGAGGGCCGTCTTGGTCGGGTCCGTTGGGTGGACCTGGACTTTCTTGGTATGCACTGATGAGTCGAAGGATAGTTCGGGCGAACTTGGCTTGCTCAGGGGAGGCATACTGTTGTCTGTCGACTCCTTCAACCTTGTGAGCTCCTCTTGCATGCCGAAGGACTAGGAGATTCTATTGAATTCCCTGTCGTAGCTGCCGGACCTCTCGAAGCTTCCTTTGACTGTGATGACGCCATTTGGGCCTGGCATTTTCATCTTTAGGTAGGCATAGTGTGGCACTGCCATGAGCCTCGCGAACGCGACATGTCCGAGGATGCCGTGGTATTGTGAGGGCCAATAGACAACTTCAAAGTCGATGCGCTCTCGCTAAAAGTTTTGTGGCGTGCCGAAGATGATGTCGAGGCTGATCTTTCCCAAGGGGTGTATGCCCTTCCCTGGGACGATGCCGTGGAACATCGTGTCTGAAACTTCCAGACATGTCAGAGGGATCCTCATTGCACACAAGGTACTTGCAAATATGAGATTGATGCCGCTTCCGCCGTCCATGAAGATGCGACTCATGTCGAAGCCCCCAATCTATGCCTCGAGTACAAGGGGAGAATGGCCTGGGCCAGGTACTTGGCGCAGATGGTCGCGCTTGTCGAAGGTGATACATGACTCACTTCCACTGAGGTACTCAGTGGTGGAGGGTGGATTGTTTATCCAGGTTGACTTGGCGAGTGATTGCTGAGGGGCGCCCTTTTTGGATCATTCCCATGTTGCCCATAGCTCGCGGGTATGGCTCACCTCCATGATTCTGGACTAGCACAACCGCGGGTGGTGGTGGCCCAGGTGGTAGTGGTGGTGCTCCATGAGCCACGGCGCCCAGGCAGCCCCGTAGCCTTGGTTGATCGCGTCGCGATTCATCTGGGCCATGCCTTCGTGGAGCTTGAGGAACTCGCGTCAGTCTTTGAGAAGGTGGCTGGACTTCTTCTTGCCATCGTGCTTGTCGATGTAGAAGTGTACGTTGCATGGTATGGACAATTTGTCCTTGATGGATAGTCCAGGTGCTTTGTCGCGAGTGCGGTGTTGCCACACTTGCGTGGTTTTCCCACTGTCGCGGTATCCACCACTGCGGTATCCGCTGTTGCGGTTGTCGTCGCGTTTGTTAGCGTAGCCGGCTGCCACCATGTCGACCTCTTCATGGTCCTCGTAGACACGCATTCGACGTTTCCCTCGGCGATCATGTTTGTGCCCGAGGTCGTCATCATCATCGGAGTAGGCATGGTTTTTCACCGAGTCCTCCCCATCGGCCCATCGATTCATGATCTCCATTAGGTGGTCGATTGTTTTGGGCTTCGAGCGGCCCAGCTCCTCCCTGAGCTCTCTATGACGAACGTCGCCATTGAACACGTCGATTGCGCGATCCTCAGAGATGTCTTTTGCAGAGTTCTTGATGATGGACCATCTCTAGATGTACGAGCGCAACGACTCGCCAGATCTCTGATGGCAGCCTCTTAGCTCTTTGATTGATGCGGGCCTTTTGTAAGTGCCCTTGAAGTTGCGCATGAAGCTGTAGACCAGCTCTTCCCAGCTGCGAACTGATCCGCGTGGGAGATTGTTGAGCCATGCGCGGGCGGCGCCTTGCAGCTGTAGGTATAGGCATTGCATGGCCGTGCTCTGGCTTCCGTCATGCAGCCTAACGGAGGAGATGTGATCTTCCAGCCAAATCTTTGGGTCCTGTAGGCCGTCAAATTTCGGGTTCTCCGATGGGAGTTTGAACCCTTTAGGAATTCGCTTCTGCCTGATGGCTCTACTGAAGCATCTAGCACCGCAGAGTTCCACCTCGTCGTCTTCTGAGTCAGTCGAACGAGCACGCCTCGCGTGCATCTTGTCGAGCTTGCGTTGTGTGATGTCATCACGTGCATCATAGTCGCGGTCATGCTGCCGTGAGCAACGTCGTCGAGACAAGTCATGGCTATCGTCGCTGGACGAGGGCGAGGAGTAGCGATTGGCTAGAGCTTTGCTCTTTTTCGGCTCTGGCATTGGATCCTTGATGAGGGTGGCCTCGACTAATCCCAAGTCTGCGATCGTAGATCGGTGCATGGCGACTCGCGGATCCCCAGCCGGGGGCTGGTTGTTGAGGTGGTACATGGTGGCTGTAGTCACTGCTGCTTGCAGCGTCTTCGGGAGCACGTTGCCCCGTGTGTCCACCATCATGGACGAGAAGTCGAGGACTCGCGCAGCCTCTTCTCGCTCCTTGTCGGTGAGATGGGCCAGTCGAGAGCGCCTTTTGTTGGCCACATAGTCGTTGCCCTTGGAGGAGGATCCTCCCATGGAGAATTGAGCCCGACGAAGACTCAACTCATCAGCTGCCTTTCTTCGCATGTCGAGTTGCGTGATTACTTGTTGATGGCACTTGTACACCTCTTTGAGCAGCCAATGGTAACCCATCATCATGTCTTGTGACGAGTTTGGGGGTAGAGGATCGCCCCGCAGAGCCTCTCGACAGCGGACCCACTCGTTATCGTTGAGCTTGATCAGCACACGCTCTTTGGTGCGCTCATTCGCCGTGAGGTTTGGGTTTCCCTCTGTGCCGTTGTTGGTGGGCGCGTTGGTAGGGCCACCGTTTTCGCCGTTGGTTGGCCTGGTACCGGTGTTGTCGCGAGTGACCAGTGTCACATGCGTTGTTGACGGTGCACATGAAGTGATTGGGGAAGCTATTGCTCCCACAACTTTCAGATCCCGAGCTGCTCCATCTTTTGTGGCCAGGTCACCTAGATCGGATCCGCCACTGTTGTCGCTGTCCGTGCTCCCAACTGTTGTCGGGGCATTGATCTCACTGAGGGTGCCAATTGGTGATGGAAACCAATCGCGGGAGTTGTCGACTGGTCAGGGAGACGAAGTGTGCCCAGCTGACCAACCTAGAAGCGTAAGCTCCCGATCGCCAGACTGATCCCATCACCCACGGACTCGAAAGCCGGGCGAGTGGCCGGTGTATGGACGGTGAAGTCGATGCGCCGAAGAGCTAGCGAATCTCCGCTGTTGCAGAGTTGTAGATCGTAGTTGACGGGGCCAAAGAAGCCGCGACATGAACACTCCCGGTTCCCATAGACGGCGCCAATTGACGATGGTTTAACTCATCAATGCCCATTGTTATGGACTTGGGTTTTGGAGAAGGAGGGAGCACTGGAAGCATCAATCGACTAGCAAACAAGCACACAGGGACACAAAGTTTACCCAGGTTCTGGCCTCGTAGATGTCCCTACTCCTGCTTGTCTGCTCTTGGAATTATCGAAGGAGTCAAAAGTTACAGGGGCGTGCAGATGCAATCTGGCGAGGTTGTGGAAACTAGGGTTGTGATTGTCCTCCTCGCCACCCCCTCCCAGCCTTTATATAGATAGGCTAGGTCTCGGGTAGAAGGTCGAGTCAGTTACAGATTAGGGTTTGTCCCTTTAAACTTTCTATCTTAAGCTTCATCTTGTGCTGTAAGCAATCGGAGTCTCCGTGAGTCACTTGAATCCTGTATTGGTCCCTGGTAACACCGTGGGCTCCTGTCATATCTGAGCCGTAAATACCAAACTCGAGTACCTCTTGGGTATGCCCACGTCAGGTATTTTTATACATTTTCTAGAACTAACCTATTAACAAGATGCCATAGTGCCAGTTGCCTGTTTTCTGCCTTTTTTGGTTTCAGAATAGCTATTAAGGAAATATTATCGGAATTGGATGGGACAAAAGCCAAAGTCAATATTTTACCCGAAGCAACACGGAGTCCGGAGGGGAGACAAAGTGGCGCACCAGGGCGGCCACACTTGGTGGCGGCACGGCCTGGGGGGCACACCACCAGGGGGTGGGCCCCCTGGTGCTCCACCGACCTTGCCCCTTCGCCTATAAAAGCTTCCCAGGACGAAAACCCTAAGTACCCGATCAAAGACCCAATCAAAAATCCACGAAAGAGTCTGTAGCCGTCGCCATCTCCATCCCTAAATCAGGGGGATCCAAAGCTCTTCTCGGCACCCTGCCGGAGGGGAGAGATCACCCTGGAGGCCTTCTTCATCGCCATGCCTGCCTCCGGTGTGATGCGTGAGTAGTTAAATCCTTGGACTATGGGTCCATGTAGTAGCTAGATGGTTGGTTCTTCTCCTTTGTGCTATCATGTTTAGATCTTGTGAGATCCGTTCATGATCAAGATCATCTATTTGTAATCTTACATGTTGTGTTTGCGGGGATCCGATGGATATTGAGATGCTATTTCAGATTGATTATTGATTCTATCATGTCTATGTTATTTGTGATCTAGCATGCTTTCCGTTGTTAGTAACTATCCTGGCCAAGTAGATGCTTGGAACTCCAAGAGGGAGTATTTATGCTCGATAGTGGGTTCATGCCTCTAGTAATCTGGGGAAGTGATAGGAATATCTAAGGTTGTAGATGTGTTATTGCTACTAGGAAGAAAACAACAATCCTTTGTCCATGGGACAATCGTATTGTTTACTTTACACACTTCGCTTAATGCAATTATCTGTTGCTTGCAACTTAATGCTGGAGGGGGTTCGGATGATAAGCTGAAGGTGGATTATTAGTCATAGATGCAATTGGATTATGGTCTATGTATAATGTTGTATTGCCCAATCAAATCTCATAGGAGTCAAGATATCTAGTATATGCGCTGTATGCTTTATCAAATCTGTCAATTGCCCCGCTGTAATTTGTTCACCCAACATGCTATTTATCTTAAGGAGAATCACCTCTAGTGAACTATGGAAACTGTTCCATTGTTTTACCATTGATATACCATCTATTATTTCCATTTACTATTTACTTTCTGCAAGCAATTACTATCTTCCACACTATACGTTTAATCCTTTGTTTTCAGCAAAACCGGTGAGATTGACAACCTCACTGTAAGTTGGGTCAAAGTTCGGTGGTTGTGTTGTGCAGGATTCCAAGTTGGTAGCAACACCTTGAAGTTGTTTCCTTTCTCCTACTGGTTCGATAACCTTGGTTTCATAACTAAGGGAAACTTGTTGCTGTGCTCATCATACCTTACTCTTGGGGTTCCCAACGAGGTCAAGATATCTTGATCCATCATGCACCAACAAGTTAAGCTTAGCAATATAGCGCAAGATATGCACCACAAGTGATAAGCAAGATATAAGTACTTCAAGATAGATGGCTATCACAAGAAGAGGACACCATGGCACCAACCGCCAAGCCAATTAGGAGGTCACCCTTCAGGAGTAACAAGATCATAGTCTCCCACTCGAACAAATCATAATGAAGAGCTCAACACTTATGCAAGATTGCAAAGAAAGAACACCAAGGATGCTCAAATCCTCACTCTCAAATCCCACCAAAGCAACAAGAGTTAGGAAGGAATTAGAGAGGAAGAACAATAGAAACAAATAATGACCCCAAGATCTATATCCAATGGGTTCCCCTCACTTGGAGGAGGAATTAATTGGTGGGGATTATAGATCTAGATCTCCTCTTCCAAAGCCCTCAAAAAGATGCAAGAATCATAGGAGGGAAGGGAGAGGAAGCAAGCTCAAGGGGGTCAATAATGGAGGTCAATTTCGTACTCAAGAACCCTAGAAAACCTTGGGAAATAAGCCCCTTTTAACAGGGAAAGGCAAATCTGCCTGTTAGGGCTAAAAACGTCCAGTCTAGGCAAATCTGGCAGCCAGTTCGGCGATGCCAAGCCCTTCACCAACTAAGTTGGCGTCATGCAAACTTGGCTTTCTGTATAGTAGTTCGGTGTATGCCAATCTCAGTCGGTGTCGTGCCAACTGAGTCGGCGCCACGTTCGTCGGTGCCGGTTTGCCCGCTGGTTTTCGAGACAGAAAACATCGAAGACTAAAACGGTGATAACTTTTGCGTCTCGACTCCGTTTTTAGCAAATTTAGGATTTTTGAAAAGCTAAGAAAAATATACATCTATTAGGGACTATAAAACACAATAAATATCAAGAGGTAAATTACTAAATAAGGAGAGGTATGAAACCTCCCTAAGAGACGAACAGATAAAACCTCCAAACCGAAAACGCTATAGAAGATGCTTACAAAATCCCTTTTTGATGAATTTGGGCTTGTTGAATAGATAGCAACAAGATGAAGAGCCCCACACAAATAAACACCAATAAGCAACAAATTATGGAGATGCAAATTATGCAAAGTATTGAGCTCCCTAAGACGATATGATCAAGTTACTCGATCGAAAGCCCCTCTTGATAGTGCGGCTATCTATCCTATAACCCGGTCTCCCCACAACCACCTTGAGACCGGTAAAGAAAAACCTAGTAAGGCCATACCTTTGCCTTATGCACCCCGCTTTATCTTGATGATAACACTTCAAGCTTCATTCGAGCCGGAATGCCTCACTTGATCATTATTGCTTCGTGAAGAATCACAATTTGCTCTCCCATACACCACTATGGGTAGCTTCATTACATCACATCTTCACATATCCATTAGCACCAATATGGACAGCAAGCTTCAAACATATGATCTTCTTGAGATGCTTATATTGAACTTGCACTTCTCAACCTTGACGACGATCACCACTCGATGTCATCCTCTCACGGGCTATATGAAATCTTCACTTTTGATGCAAGCCCATGGAAAGGTATCTAGCCCATATAGAAACCAAAAGGAAAATATATAATGAGTTAGTTCATGAAGCATAATTGACTATGCTTACCATACCACAAGATCCATGTGGTACATTCTTTATGCTTCATGTGTCGACCAACTTGAATTCACTCTTCACTCTCTGTATTGGTCAACCAAGTATCTTCTCATACTATATCTCAATATCTTGAGGTACATAAAGAACTTTGTATTTGATTGCATGTTCTAAATCTTTAGTCAATCATAACTCAACTCATGAGGCTATCATGACACCGACTTAGAGCCATAACTTGAATTCTTCTATTAAGATAAAACTCTCAAGATCTTGAACATATCATATTTTTCTCTTTAACTCGATGATCTTGATGCCAATACTCAATGTATATATTTATCTTCATGGCATCCATACTCAAATCCAACACATGGACTATAAGCACGACCTATGAAATATTTCTTCATATAAACTCAATAAAAACATTAGTCCACATGGATTATCATTAGTTACCAAAACCACACATAAAGACAATTACGCTTACACCCTCATTCTCAGTTTATTAGGCTTGCAAAAAAATAGAAAAATCTCAAGATTTGGCTCATATCTAGCACTAACTAATACCCACTCTGACATGCAACCAATAGTTGGCCTCCTAAAATGCTCCCACCGATCATAGAGATTCACATGCAGTCAATCCCTAATCATATAAAATACAACGATATTTACATTAAGTCTAATAAACTGAGAAGGAGAGAGTAGTAGAGCACTCGGTCATATGAGTTACTAATAAGTTCACTAAATAGTACCATTAAATTCTCACAATTAAGAAAGTAAATGTTTTATTCTTCTTCTCTTTAGCATACATGCACCCTGATCACTATCTTGTTAGGCACATCACACAAGTAGATTAGCTTTTCTTGTTACTACGGCATATATTTATAATGTGCCCACTTATCAAAAACGTGATGTCGCTTGAAACTATGTTCTTAGTTTTTCCTTGGTATATTTGGAAAATGGATGAGAATATTTTATTTACTATTTGAATAATCAATCAACCATCTATGACCCTAGATAACTTCTATATTCGGCAAGTGGGATTCGCCTCTATAAGGGTCTAGGACCAACGCCATGGACATAAGGAATATTTCAACAATCCGGAAATAAATTATATTTTAAAACTTTAGTCCAACCATTTATGGACTGAAGCAAGCATCTCGGAGTTGGAACCTTCGTTTTGATCAAGTGATCAAGAGCTTTGGATTTGTTCCAAATTGCTACGAAGCTTGCATCTACAAGAAAGTGAGTGGGAGCTCGGTGACGTTTCTGGTACTATATGTGGATGACATATTGATTATTGGAAATGACATCAACATGCTTAACGATGTGAAGAGTTATTTGAACAAGTGTTTTTCAATGAAAGACCTAGGTGAAGCTGCTTATATATTGGGCATAAAAATCTATAGAGATAGACAAAGACGCTTGATAGCTTTAAGCCAGAGTACATACCTAGACAAAGTTCTGAAAAGGTTCAGAATGGATAAGGCATTGAAAGGTTCAGTGCCTATGTTGTCAGGTAAGATATTGAGCAAGGCTCAGTGTCCAGCTACGGTAAATGATAGGGAAGCTATGAGCAAAGTGCCTTATGCCTCGGCCATAGGTTCCATCATGTATGCCATGCTGTGTACTAGACCGGATGTGTCCAATGCTCTTAGTTTGACGAGCAGATATCAAAGTGATCCAGGAGTGGAACACTGGACAGCCGTGAAGAACATCCTAAGGTACCTAAATAGGACTAAAGAAATGTTCTTAGTCTATGGGGGTGATGAACAGCTCGTCGTAAAAGGTTACGTCAATGCTAGTTTCGACACCGACAAGGATGATGCTAAATCTCAGACAGGATACGTGTATATTTTGAATGGAGGAGCTGTGAGCTGGAGAAGCTGCAAGCAAAGCGTGGTCGCGGGATCTACAGTAGAAGCGGAATACATGGCTGCTGCAGAAGCGTCAAGTGAAGGAGTTTGGATCAGAAACTTCATCACTGAGCTTGGCGTGGTTCCAAGTGCATTGGACCCACTGGAGATATTGTGTGACAACACTGGCGCCATAGCACTCGCTAAGGAACCAAGATATCATCCAAAGACCAAGCATATCAACCGCAAGTTTCATATAATCCGAGATTATATAGCAGATGGAGATCTGAAGATTAGAAAAGTACATACAGATCTGAATGTCGCAGATCCATTGACTAAACCTCTTCCACGTGTAAAACATGATCAGCACCTCAGTGCCATGGGTGTGAGATTGTTGCCAAATGTAAACTAGATTATTGACTCTAGTGCAAGTGGGAGACTGTTGGAATTATGCTCTAGAGGCAATAATAAAGATGTTATTATTATAATTCTTGTTCATGATAAAGTTTATATTCCATGCTAGAATTGTATTAAGCGGAAACATTAATACTTGTGTGGTTTGTGAACATCACCGTGTCCCTAGTACGCCTCTATGGACTAGCTCATTGATCAATGATGGTTAAGGTTTCCTAACCATAGACATGAGTTGTCAATTGATAATGAGATCATATCATTGGGAGAATGATATGGTGGACAGACCCAAACTAAGCGAAGCAATTAGATCGTGTCATTGTGTTCATCTTTGCAAAGCTTTTCTTATGTCAAATATTGTATTCCTTAGACCATGAGATAATACAACTCCCTGGTATCGGAAGAAAGCTTTGAGGTCATCAAACGTCATCCTATGAGAGGGTGATCATAAAGGTGTCTCTCAGGTGAACGGAAAGTATCTGTTGGGTTGTATGTATCGAGATGGGATTTGTCCCTCCCAAGTCGGAGAGATATACTTCGGGCCCACTCGGTAATCGATATCAACACCGCTTGCAAGCATGTGGTTAAGGAGTTAATCACAAAGTGATATCGGATTACGGAATGAGTAAAGTACTTGCTGTGAACGAGATTGAACTAGGTATGACGGTACCGACGATCGAATCTCGGGCAAGTAAAATATCGCGAGACGAAGGGAATATATATATGGGATTGATTGAATCCTGGCATCGTGGTTCATCCGATATGATCATCGATGAATGTGTGGGAGTCAATATGGGTGCCCAGACCCCGCTGTTGATTATCGATAGAAGATCATGTCTGCATATTCTCGAACCCGCAGGGTCACAAACTTAACGTGTCTCGACGCTAGGATAGATTGGATAATTGGTTTATGAGTTTTTGTTCGGAGTCTCGGATGGGATCCGGGACATCACAAGAGGTTCTGGAGTGGTCCGGAGAATAAGATTCATATAAGGCAGTGCGGTTTTTGGAGTTCGGAATTGTTCCGGGTTAATCGGTATTGTACCGGAAGCTTCTAGAACCTTCCGGAAGGGGGCCAACGTGGTCCCACCTTCCGGGAGGGGGCATGGGCCTATGAGGGAGTGTCCTGGCCGCATTGGGCCAGGGGCACAAGGCCCCATAGGGCCCAGCCGATCCTAGATAAGTTTAAACTCGTTTAAACTAGAGATAGGATTTCTAGATAAGGGAGAGTTTAAATTGTTTAAACTAGAGATAGGCTTGGAGGATGGGCAAGGGCTGGCCGCACCCCCCCTCTATATATAGAGGGCTGGTGCGCCCCCTCCCCTCCAACCACACACCTTCCTCCAAACCCTAGTTGCCCTGCTGCCCTCCTCTCTCCCTCCCGACTGTTTGTAGGCGAAGCCCTGCTGCAGAAATTCTCCACCATATACACCACGCCGTCGTGTTGTAGATCCAATCTATCTCTCCACCCTACTTGCTGGTCCGAGGAAGGAGGAGACGTCGAGGTGCTGCACGTGTGCATCTCACGGAGGCACCGCCACTTGTGGTGCTAGATCGGATCGGATCGCGAGGAGGAGAAGCGAGTACGACTACATCACCCACGTTCCGACGAACGTTCCGCTGTGCGAATCTTCAAGGGTATGAAGATCTAATCCAATCTCTCTCGTTGTTTGCATCTCCTAGATTAGATCTTGGCTTTCCCTCTGTTCGCTTCCGTAGAAAATTTTGATTTACTATGCTGCGAAACCTTTCAGTGGTATCAGAGCTAGATCTATGCGTAGATGTGTTTCACGAGTAGAACGCAACATGGTTGTTGCGGGCGTTGATGTTTTCTGTTGCAAGCCTCTTGTTTGTGTTCTTCTTATGATGCGGGATAGTGAGATTGAAGCGGTCCAGGCCAACCTTACGCGACGTCGTTCGCGAGACCGGCTCCGCACTTGACGTGTGGCTTGTACCACACATGCGGTTGGTGGATGTCAGTTTCTCTCACTATAGTTGTCATGGGATTAACACCGGAGTTTGGCAACCATAATATCACCGTTGTGGCTTTCCGTAGGTAAGAATCGTTCTTAGCATCTACTCCCATAAGCCACGTAAAACATGCAACAACAAAGTAGAGGCGTCTAACTTGTTTTTGCAGGGAGTGTTTTCTGTGATATGGTATGGCCCAAGATGTGATGTGTATATTGTATGCGATGATCATGTTTTGTAATGTTTCACGACTTGCATGTCGATGAGTACACAACCGGAAGGAGCCATATGGTTGTCTTTATAATTGTGTATGACCTGCGAGTCAACTTCTTATACGCCATGTAATAGCTTTACTTTATCGCTAAGTAGTTAGCAATAGTTGTAGTTGCTATTCGTGGTGGAGGCAATCATGGTGGAGTGATGGAGATCATGCCGGAACGCACAAGATGGAGATCATTGCGCGAAGATTGGCTATACCATGTCACATAAAGTTATATGCATGTGATGTTTATCCTTTTATGTATCTTATCATGCTTATATCGCGACGGTAGCATTATAAGATGATTCCTCACTTAAAGATCAAGATAAAAACTGTGTTCTCCCCAAGTATGCACCGTTGCGAAAGTTCGTCGTGTCCAAGCATCACGTGATGATCGGGTGCTATAGACTCTACGCTCACATACAATGGGTGCAAGCCAGTTTTGCACACGCGGAAATACTTGGGTCTAACTTGACGAGCCTAGCATGTACAGACATGGCCTCGGAACACAAGAACCGAAAGGTTAAGCATGAGTCATATGAATGATATGATCGACACTTCGTTGTCCACCATTGAAACCACATCTCTTCTCGTGATGATCGGATTAGGTGTGGTGAATTTGGATCGTGTTCACTAAACAACTTGAGGGATGTTGAATTTAGTGGGAGTTCATCTAGTAATTTGATTAAGTTGAACTATTTATCATGAACATAGTCTAAATTGTACTTGCAAATACTGTAGATCACATGGCCAAGTCCAACTTCAACTTCAACGTTTTTGCTGAGAAAGAAAAGCTTAGAAACAATGGGTCTAACTTCACCAACTGGTTCCGCAATCTAAGAATCATTCTGTCTGGCGGACAAAAGGACTATGTCCTTGAGAAAGCGTTAGGTAACCCCCCTGCTGCAACTGCGCCGGCTGATGAGAAAGTTGTCTATCAGTCGCGCAAAGATGATTATGGTGTGATTAAGAGCACCATGTTGTTTGCTATGGAACCGGAACTTCAAAATCGTTTTGAAAACTATCCCGGGCCCTTTGAGATTCTCGAGGAGCTGAAAACCATGTTTCAGACTCAGGCCCGTTCTGAGAGATATGAGATCTCTGAGAAGTTCTTTAACTACAAGATGGAGGAAGGGAGTTCCGTTAGTGAGCACGCCATTAAGATGTCAGGCTACACTCAACGCCTTGAGCAACTGGACTGCAAGATTCCAGAGGAGCTCAAGATTGACAGGGTTCTGCAATCACTCCCTCCCAGCTACAAAAGTTTTGTAGTGACTCATAATCAGATTGGTTCCACTGATACGATCACCGAGCTCTTCGCAAAGCTGAAGGCTGCGGAGGTGGACATCAAGAAGGATAATCATGTGTTGATGGTCAACAAGCCCTCCTTCAAGAAAGGTAAAGGTGCAAAGAAGCCCTTCAAGAAAGGCGGCGGTAAGCGCGTTGCCCCTGCTGAGAAGAAGCTCAAGTCTGGTCCCAAGCCGGACACTGAGTGCTTCTATTGCAAGGACAAGGGTCACTGGAAGCGCAACTGTCCGAAGTACTTAGCGGACAAGAAGGCTGGCACCATCAAAGGTATATTTGATATACATGTTATTGATGTTTTCCTTACTAGCCCTCGTTGTAGTGCCTGGGTATTTGATACCGGTTCAGTTGCTAATATTTGTAACTCGAAACAGGAGCTGCGGAATAGACGGCGGCTTGCGAGGGATGAGGTGACGATGCGCGTTGGCAACGGATCAAGAGTTGATGTGATGGCCGTCGGCACGCTCTCCTTAGTTTTACCTTCGGGATTAGTTTTAAACCTTAATAAATGTTATTATGTGCCTGCGTTGAGCATGAACATTATTTCTGGATCGTGTTTATTGCAAGACGGTTATTCATTTAAATCGGAGAATAATGGTTGTTCTATTTATATGAGTAACATCTTTTATGGTCATGCACCTCTTGTGAGTGGTTTATTTCTTCTAAATCTCGAAAGGGATGAAACACACATCCATAACATTGAGGCTAAGAGATGCAAAGTAGATAGTGATAATACTACTTATTTGTGGCACTGTCGTCTAGGTCATATTGGTGTAAAGCGTATGAAGAAACTCCATTCTGATGGACTTTTGGAGTCTCTTGATTTTGAATCATTTGACACATGCGAACCATGCCTCATGGGCAAGATGATCAAAACCCCGTTCTCCGGTATGATGGAGCGAGCAACAGACTTGTTGGAAATCATACATACCGATGTATGCGGACCGATGAGTGTTTCGACACGCGGTGGATATCGCTATTTTCTCACTTTTACCGATGACATAAGTAGATATGGGTATATCTATTTAATGAAACATAAATCTGAAACATTTGAAAAGTTCAAAGAATTTCAGAATGAAGTGGAGAACCATCGTAACAGAAAGATTAAGTTTCTACGATCCGATCGTGGGGGCGAATATTTGAGTTATGATTTTCTCACGCATCTCAAAGCAATTGGAATCGTTTCACAACTCACGCCACCCGGAACACCACAGCGCAATGGTGTGTCTGAACGCCGGAATCGAACCCTATTAGATATGGTCCGATCGATGATGTCTCTTACTGATTTTCCGTTATCATTTTGGGGTTATGCATTAGAAACCGCTGCATTCACTTTAAATAGGGCTCCATCTAAATCCGTTGAGACGACACCGTATGAACTGTGGTTTGGTGCTAAACCTAAGTTGTCGTTTCTTAAAGTTTGGGGATGCGAAGCTTACGTCAAGAAGTTGATGCCGGACAAGCTCGAACCCAAAGCGGAGAAATGCGTCTTCATAGGATACCCTAAGGAAACTATTGGGTATACCTTCTATCACAGAACCGAAGGCAAAGTGTTTGTCGCAAAGAACGGTTCCTTTCTTGAGAAGGAGTTTCTCTCGAAAGAAGTGAGTGGGAGGAAAGTAGAGCTAGACGAGGTTATTGAACCTTCTCTTGAATTGGAGAGTAGCGCAGCACCTGAAATTGTTCCAGTGCCGCCTGCACCAACAATAGAGGAAGCTAATTACAAGGATCATGAAGCTTCGGACGATGCTGCTACTGAACGTCGCAGGTCGACAAGGTCGCGTGCCCCTCCTGAGTGGTACGGCAACCCTGTCTTGACTGTCTTGTTAGTAGAAGACAGTGAACCTACGAACTATGAGGAAGCGATGATGAGCCCAGACTCTGAGAAATGGCTAGAAGCCATGAAATCCGAATTGGGATCCATGAGCGAAAACCAAGTATGATCTTTGGTGGACCCTCCTAGCGACCGAAAGGCCGTTGAGTGCAAACGGATCTTCAAGAAGAAAACGGACGCAGATGGTAATGTTACCGTCTATAAAGCACGGCTTGTTGCGAAAGGTTTCCGACAAGTTCAAGGTGTTGACTACGATGAGACTTTCTCTCCCGTAGCGATGTTTAAGTCCATTCGGATTTTATTAGCAATTGCTGCGTTTCATGATTATGAAATATGGCAAATGGATGTCAAGACTGCTTTCCTCAATGGCAACATTGATGAAGAGTTGTATATGATGCAACCCGAAGGTTTTGTCGATCCTAAGGATGCTGATAAAGTATGCAAACTTCAGCGTTCCATTTATGGACTGAAGCAAGCATCTCGGAGTTGGAACCTTCGTTTTGATCAAGTGATCAAGAGCTTTGGATTTGTTCCAAATTGCTACGAAGCTTGCATCTACAAGAAAGTGAGTGGGAGCTCGGTGACGTTTCTGGTACTATATGTGGATGACATATTGATTATTGGAAATGACATCAACATGCTTAACGATGTGAAGAGTTATTTGAACAAGTGTTTTTCAATGAAAGACCTAGGTGAAGCTGCTTATATATTGGGCATAAAAATCTATAGAGATAGACAAAGACGCTTGATAGCTTTAAGCCAGAGTACATACCTAGACAAAGTTCTGAAAAGGTTCAGAATGGATAAGGCATTGAAAGGTTCAGTGCCTATGTTGTCAGGTAAGATATTGAGCAAGGCTCAGTGTCCAGCTACGGTAAATGATAGGGAAGCTATGAGCAAAGTGCCTTATGCCTCGGCCATAGGTTCCATCATGTATGCCATGTTGTGTACTAGACCGGATGTGTCCAATGCTCTTAGTTTGACGAGCAGATATCAAAGTGATCCAGGAGTGGAACACTGGACAGCCGTGAAGAACATCCTAAGGTACCTAAATAGGACTAAAGAAATGTTCTTAGTCTATGGGGGTGATGAACAGCTCGTCGTAAAAGGTTACGTCGATGCTAGTTTCGACACCGACAAGGATGATGCTAAATCTCAGACAGGATACGTGTATATTTTGAATGGAGGAGCTGTGAGCTGGAGAAGCTGCAAGCAAAGCGTGGTCGCGGGATCTACAGTAGAAGCGGAATACATGGCTGCTGCAGAAGCGTCAAGTGAAGGAGTTTGGATCAGAAACTTCATCACTGAGCTTGGCGTGGTTCCAAGTGCATTGGACCCACTGGAGATATTGTGTGACAACACTGGCGCCATAGCACTCGCTAAGGAACCAAGATATCATCCAAAGACCAAGCATATCAACCGCAAGTTTCATATAATCCGAGATTATATAGCAGATGGAGATCTGAAGATTAGTAAAGTACATACAGATCTGAATGTCGCAGATCCATTGACTAAACCTCTTCCACGTGTAAAACATGATCAGCACCTCAGTGCCATGGGTGTGAGATTGTTGCCAAATGTAAACTAGATTATTGACTCTAGTGCAAGTGGGAGACTGTTGGAATTATGCCCTAGAGGCAATAATAAAGATGTTATTATTATAATTCTTGTTCATGATAAAGTTTATATTCCATGCTAGAATTGTATTAAGCGGAAACATTAATACTTGTGTGGTTTGTGAACATCACCGTGTCCCTAGTACGCCTCTATGGACTAGCTCATTGATCAATGATGGTTAAGGTTTCCTAACCATAGACATGAGTTGTCAATTGATAATGAGATCATATCATTGGGAGAATGATATGGTGGACATACCCAAACTAAGCGAAGCAATTAGATCGTGTCATTGTGTTCATCTTTGCGAAGCTTTTCTTATGTCAAATATTGTATTCCTTAGACCATGAGATAATACAACTCCCTGGTATCGGAAGAAAGCTTTGAGGTCATCAAACGTCATCCTATGAGAGGGTGATCATAAAGGTGTCTCTCAGGTGATCGGAAAGTATCTGTTGGGTTGTATGTATCGAGATGGGATTTGTCCCTCCCAAGTCGGAGAGATATACTTCGGGCCCACTCGGTAATCGATATCAACACCGCTTGCAAGCATGTGGTTAAGGAGTTAATCACAAAGTGATATCGGATTACGGAACGAGTAAAGTACTTGCTGTGAACGAGATTGAACTAGGTATGACGGTACCGACGATCGAATCTCGGGCAAGTAAAATATCGCGAGACGAAGGGAATATATATATGGGATTGATTGAATCCTGGCATCGTGGTTCATCCGATATGATCATCGATGAATGTGTGGGAGTCAATATGGGTGCCCATACCCCGCTGTTGATTATTGATAGAAGATCATGTCTGCATATTCTCGAACCCGCAGGGTCACACACTTAACGTGTCTCGACGCTAGGATAGATTGGATAATTGGTTTATGAGTTTTTGTTCGGAGTCTCGGATGGGATCCGGGACATCACGAGAGGTTCTGGAGTGGTCCGGAGAATAAGATTCATATAAGGCAGTGTAGTTTTTGGAGTTCGGAATTGTTCCGGGTTAATCGGTATTGTACCGGAAGCTTCTAGAACCTTCCGGAAGGGGGCCAACGTGGTCCCACCTTCCGGGAGGGGGCATGGGCCTATGAGGGAGTGTCCTGGCCGCATTGGGCCAGGGGCACAAGGCCCCATAGGGCCCAGCTGATCCTAGATAAGTTTAAACTCGTTTAAACTAGAGATAGGATTTCTAGATAAGGGAGAGTTTAAATTGTTTAAACTAGAGATAGGCTTGGAGGATGGGCAAGGGCTGGCCGCACCCCCCCTCTATATATAGAGGGCTGGTGCGCCCCCTCCCCTCCAACCACACACCTTCCTCCAAACCCTAGTTGCCCTGCTGCCCTCCTCTCTCCCTCCCGACTGTTTGTAGGCGAAGCCCTGCTGCAGAAATTCTCCACCATATACACCACGCCGTCGTGTTGTAGATCCAATCTATCTCTCCACCCTACTTGCTGGTCCGAGGAAGGAGGAGACGTCGATGTGCTGCACGTGTGCATCTCACGGAGGCACCGCCACTTGTGGTGCTAGATCGGATCGGATCGCGAGGAGAAGCGAGTACGACTACATCACCCACGTTCCGACGAACGTTCCGCTGTGCGAATTTTCAAGGGTATGAAGATCTAATCCAATCTCTCTCGTTGTTTGCATCTCCTAGATTAGATCTTGGCTTTCCCTCTGTTCGCTTCCGTAGAAAATTTTGATTTACTATGCTGCGAAACCTTTCACAATCGATGTTCATGTCTAGGTAGTGAGCATTTGATCAACTCTAGACAAGTAAAAAATAACATTACCACCACGCAAGGCTTATAGAGGTGGGGTGCAAAGTTTAAAACCATATGATTTTAACTTGGTAATGAACTTTACTATACCTGATGACCAAGCGACTATAGTCTAACAATTAGGTTTGATTTTTTTGTCAAAACATATCAACTTGATATCTAATTTCGTAGATTTCATCACGATAAATCTGAAATTTGACCTAGGATTTGAGGGATAAAATAGTCTTTTACTTAAAATCTAATGGGGATCTACTAGGTTGCATGTGAGCATGGCTCAAGTACCATATTTTTAGGGAAAGCTAATCTAGGATAAATGCTCTTCTTAGCTTGATCCTTCATTTTTTTGGAAGAGGGCTAGGTCCATTCTTATTTTGCAAAGCTTATAGAACTCACTACAAATAATATTTATATCTAAACTTGATGAGTTGCCTACTTAGTTAAGCTTTTTGAGAAATGGTTTCTATATGTACAAAAAATACAAAAAAACACAAGTAAGAGTAATAGCAAACCATCTTTGTCAATCTCAATACTTAATTTACTTGCTTAGTTGATATGCATGTCTTCTCATGATATAATCTTTCGAGAGTTTGTTCAATAATACACAATTGGTTCATACCGAAGTGGAGCAGCTCTCGGTCCATAACAATTTTGTATGGAAAATTAATCTTGTCTCGAAGTTAATCTTTCGAATCTACATACACATTAAATTTCGGCATATGAGAGAAATGAAAAAATCCAACAAATTTTCCAATAACTATCATTGAATCATGTTTTAACTTATTGATCAAGTCGAGCAGCATGTCAAATCGATTTACAAATAAATTCCATGCTTTACTTGTCCAATTGCCTTTATGCAACTTCATTAATTTCACAAATAAAAAACATTCATGAAAATTTCATATGACTTACAATCCCAGCTGGGTATCAGTGTTTCAAGCATATCAATTTTAGTATTGGAAATCCCCGTTTAGCTTGGATAGTTATTAGCCAAAGTCAATCTTCTGAAAACACACACACGTTCTATTTGGGGTAGAAGAGAAAAACGAAACTTGCCACCAAAATCGATGGAATTTTGAAAAAAAAGACGATGCTTAGTGACACCGCAATTGCACCTTTTTTTTAGAAACCACGGTTATTGCACCTATTAATACTTTCAAGAGTGTTGAATGACCAATCGATTTCACTAATAAATAACTTGATTTACTTGTCG
The DNA here is from genome assembly GCA_916181665.1 of Avena sativa. NCBI lineage: Eukaryota > Viridiplantae > Streptophyta > Magnoliopsida > Poales > Poaceae > Avena > Avena sativa. The sequence goes on along the minus strand of OV702287.1, from coordinate 420,906,937 downwards.
AATTACCTGGAGTATGTGCAATCTGAGTCACATTTATTTGATCCTTCTCAACAAACCCAATGGTTAATCCTTTTTTTTTTTGACTATTAACCCAATGGTTAATCTTGACGTTTTACCATGCCTTAGAATTCTCAATTTTGCACTGCGTTCCTGTTAATTTGTCGCCTCCCATACGATTTTGCCGATAAAAGAGACCATGTGCGATTTACGGGGAAAAAACGGAGTAGCGAATTCTCAACCAAAAAAAACGGAATAGTGCGCAGTCGCTGTCACAGAGGATCCCAATCTGCAGTCTCATTTTCCCGTGCGGAGCGAAACAACCGCCGAGTCCTCCCGCGCCCAAGCGTTCGAATAACCGGAGGGCAACCGCGTCCTTTCGCCACTCCCCGTGGGTCGTAAAGCAGTCGCTCTCGTGGGCCCCGCGGCTTCGCTGATGATAAGTCTCTCGGCACCGTCGCGTAGTCGCGTTCAGCGGGGCCCCCGTCCTCGCCGCGGCCGTGTCGCCGCGCTACTGGCCACCCTCTCGGGTCGGCCCCGCCTACCAGTGACTGCGGTACCAGGAGGTAGAGGAGCGGGCAAGGCAGACGTAAGTAGAGCAAGACATGCGTAATGCGGTTGCTGGGTTAGGTCACGGGTTTATTTTCGAAGATCCGGAAGAATCGCAGGAGCAGGTGCCGCAGCGCTCGCTGTTCTTTTCTGTTTCTGTGTCGCGAGCCGACGCGACGAGTGGGTTCTCTACTTAAAAAAAATGACACGCCCATACCGGAACGGCTTCTCTCGCAAGCAAGAAACCGAGCGAGCACGGAATTATTACGTGTGTGACGATACTGAGCGGCCTGAGAGTGAGTGAAGCAGGCTTTGCGGAGTTGTGGAGGTCAAGTCGTTGTTTGGAGAGTAAAAAACGGGAGCAGAATGGGCGGTGCACGCAACCGGTCTGCCTGCCCGGTCCAGTACAGCACTAGCACAACAGGCAGGTAGCGTGCGCGAGTCCCCGCAGAAACGAACGGAGCATCCCATCGCTGTGACCCGTGAGGCAGGACCACCGTTTTTGCGTGTTCCGCCCCGCGCGTGCGTGCGCCACATGGTGACATGGTTATACCCTACGGGTACGTAACTTTAGCATACCTAGTCCAATTCAAGGAAGACCCACAGCAGACATACGCTGGCCCATGAAGATTTTCGGGTGGCCAAGGCCTATGACGCCTTCGATCCTTGGAGAGCAAGACTAGCGGAGATAGGAAATTCAAAGGGGTAAAATCCTAGAACTTATAACCGACTAGGACTATGTCCGACACCTGCCTAAGTCTATATAAAGGCCAGGAGGGCACGTCCTAGGGCAACTCGACTCATACTTTCGCACACGTATCCACGCCAGATCGAATCTGCGCACTCTGTAACCTTCGATTCCGCCGTAATCAAAGAGCAGACAAGCAGGAGTAGGGTTTTCCCTCCGGGGGCCTGAACCTGGGTAAATCTCGTGTCCCCTGGTTGCTTGTCTGTTAACCGTGCCACGATCTCCAGCATCCCCATCTTCTCCAAAACCCAAGTCCATAACAATGGGCATTGACGAGATTAAACCTCGTCAATTGGCGCCTTCTGTGGGAATTGGAGCTGCTGATTGTGCGGTCGTGACGGTTTCGACCCGATCGATCTACAACTCCGCGACGACGGAGAATCACCTCCTCTTAGGCGCTTTCGACTTCACCGCCCACTCGCCGGATACCATGAAGGATTTCGAGCCCGTAGGCGACGGACTCGAAATTCTGTTCGGGAGCTTCTGCTTTCAGGTGGGACAAACTGGCACCCTCCGCCTCTCTGAGCGGGTGCCCGTGCCATCAATCAGGCCCGCTTCGTGGGCTCCACACCCCGTGCTACGCACGTCACCATCAACAGATGAGTTCTACAGCAGCAGCAGCTGCAACTCCGATCTGTGCGATCCACCTTCGGATGAAGGGACCTACGGTTCCGGATCCGAAAGCTGCGGCAACAGCCAAGCAATCTGCAGGTGCTATCTGTGCGCCGCAGTCATCCAAACCGACGAGGAAACGCCTAACCCACCGCCCAACCCCAACCCGCAGGACGGAAACGGCGAAAACGGTGGAAACGGCGAAAACGGGGAAAACAGGGGCCACCTCATCCAACTTAGCAAAGAAGGATGGGTCGAAGCACGCCGCGCCGTCGCAGGCGAAATAGTCCTACCTCTGGACTCCTCACGTGACCTACTGATGGCATACCACTACCTCCTCATCGAGGAGCACAAGAAGCAAGTTAAGATGCAGGAGACGCTCGACAAACGCAAGCAAGCAGCCTCTGAGTCCAGCGCGCGACGAGCTGCGCTCTCCGCCATGGCACCCGACTCTAGCACAAACGGAAACCAGGGAAACAAGCACCGCTCTCGGGTGGAAAACATGGACCCGAAGGAGCGGCGTGACGCGACCCGAACTCTCCACACATCGTTCATGGATATGGACGCTGACGGCAACATCATCCCGAAGACGCCACAAGCTGCGATCATGGCAGCCACTGCGTATCTCGCGGCTCACCCACCTCCGGAGGGGGACCCGAAAAGGGCCATGCATAGGTCCGCACTCACCGGACTAGGACTAATCGGAGCTGCGCTCCACGAAGACGCTCCTACGGAGCCGAAGAAGAAAGCTCCGGCCAGGCGCGACCGGAGCCCCACTCCCTCATCCGAAGATGAAGAGGAACACGATCTTCCTCGAAGGAAGAAGAGCTCGCACCGCCATAAACGCGACTACGACGCCAGAGACAAGCTTACACAGCGCAAGATCGACAAAGCACACGCCAAACGCGCATGCTCGTCTGAATCTAAGATGGATGAAGACGAAGGAGAACTCTGCGGGGCTCGATGCTTCAGCAGACCCGTCCGGCGAACACAGATGCCACGCAACTTCAAGCTTCCTTCGGATACTCCGAAGTTCAACGGCACGCAAGATCCAAAGTCCTGGCTCAGTGACCATCTATCATCTGTTAAACTTCACGGAGGCAGCAAACAAACCGCCATGCAATGCCTTCAGCTGCAGCTGACAGGCGCGGCACGGGTCTGGCTCAGCAGCCTATCATCAGGATCCATCCGAAGCTGGGAGGAGCTCGCTTATAGCTTCATCCGAAACTTCAAAGGCACCAGCAAAAGGCCCGCCTCAATCGAAGAGTTGCGAGCCTGCACTCAGAGAACGGGTGAATCTATTCGCTCGTACATACTACGCTGGTCCACGACCAAGAACTCCGCAGCACACATCTCCGAAGAACGGGCCATCGACGCCTTCAGGGACAGCGTCAAACGCCCAGACTTCAAGGAGAAACTTGGACGCGTAAAGCCCAAGACACTCGACCAGCTCATGGAAATCGCCAACAGTTGGGCAGACGGCGAAGATTGCATCCAGCGGGCGCAATCAGATGAAGAGGACGACTACGGCCGAAGACGCGAACGCCGCAGCAAGAGGAGATCGCGCGTCTACGAGGACCGCGACGGACCCGACATGGTCGCAGCCGGCTACGCCGACCGCCGTAATGACAACAGCCGCAGCAGCGGAGGATACCGCATCGGAAACTTCCGCGACAACGGACGACCAATGCAGTCGTGGCAACGCCGCGACCGCGACAACGGACCCTCAGCATTCGACAAACTTTCGGGTCCATGCACCATCCACTTCTACATCGACAAACAAGATGGCAAAAAGAAAGCTAGCCACATGCTCAAGGACTGCCGCGAGTTCCAGAAACTCAGCGAAGGCATGATGCAGATGAGGCAACAAGCTCCAATTCCTGTGTTCGGAAACGCACCTGCGCCAGGTGAAATAGCACACGGAGCTCCTCCACCGCCGCCTATTGGAGGCCCAAATCAACCAGTCGCACCAACGCAAAACAACGCCGGGGTCGCATATCCCCCACCAAAGGGAGCGCTAAATATGATCCAGAAGGGACGCCCCACCAACAGGGTGCAGAAGAAAATCACCCGACAAATCAACTTGGCCGTGGCAACTCCGCCTGCAATCCCTGAGTACCTCAGCGGATCGGAGTCCTGCATCACATTCACTCGCGCGGATCACCCTTGCCAGATCCCTCGCCCAGGTCATGCTGCCCTGGTGCTGGAGGCGCAGATCGGAGGCTTCGAGATGAGTTGCGTCTTCATGGACGGCGGCAGCGGCATCAACCTAATGTTCGCAAGCACTCTAGCAGCTATGCGGATCCCGCAATGCAGCCTGGAACAATCAGACACAACGTTCCACGGCATTGTCCCAGGGAAGGGCATCTTCCCCCTGGGCAAAATAGGGCTCGACGTCATCTTCGGGAAGCCGGACAACTTTCGGCAGGAGCGCCTAGAATTCGAAGTGGTGGACTGGCCGTCGCAATACCATGCCATCCTGGGACGTGTAGCATTCGCAAGGTTCCTGGCCGTCCCACACTACGCATACCTACTACTCAAGATGCCAGGACCGAGGGGCGTCATCACAGTCCACGGGAGCTTCACCCGATCGGACCAATGCGACAGGGATTTCAACAAAATCTCCCAGTCTTTCGGCATGCAAGACGAGCTTGTAAGGCTCCGCGAGGTGACGGACAATGGGCTACCCCCAGTCACAAAGCAGAACGCACCTGACATGTCTTTCGACTCCACCATCAACACCAAGAAAGTGCAGGTGCATCCAACGGATGCCTCCAAGACGGCGTTGATCGCCAACAACCTCAGCACTGCATAGGAAGGCGCGCTCGTCGAATTCCTCCGTGAGCGCTGGGAAATCTTCGCCTGGTGTCCTGCGGACATGCCAGGAGTTCCCAGGGAATTCGCCGAGCACGCACTCAATGTCTTCCCAGACACCAAGCCAGTCAAGCAGTCCATCCGAAGACTGTCGGAGCCATGAGCCGAAGCTATCGGCAAGAAGATCAACAGATTACTCGCAGCAGACTTCATCCGAGAAATCAAGGAAAGCGAGTGGCTGGCAAACATGGTGATGGTCCCGAAGAAGGACACGGACATCCTGCGGATGTGCGTGGACTTCACGTCACTAAATAAACACTGCCCTAAGGACCACTTCCCTCTTCCTCGGATCGACCAGATCATCGATTCGACTGCAGGTTGTGAGAAACTCTCCTTCCTCGACGCCTACTCAGGCTATAACCAGATTCGACTCAAGGTCGAAGATCAAGAGAAAACGGCGTTCATCACACCGTTCGGAGTATACTGCTACAACACAATGCCCTTCGGGCTAAAGAACGCGGGTGCCAGGTACCAGTGATGCATGCAGGCCTGCCTCAAGGACCAGATCGGTCGCAACGTCCAAGTCTATGTCGACGACATAGTCATAAAAACCAAGGAGGCAAGAACACTTATCGACGATCTCCGCGAGACGTTCGACAACCTTGATCGCTACAGGATCAAGCTCAATCTAGAAAAGTGCGCCTTCGGCGTCCCCTCGGGTCAACTGCTCGGGTACTTCATCTTTCAACGAGGGATCGAAGCGAACCCGAAGAAAATCAAAGCCATCATGACAATGGAGAAGCCGAAAAACCTCAAGGGCATTCAGCAGCTCGCAGGGCGAGTAGCGGCACTAAGCAGGTTCATCAGCCGCATGGGCGAGAAGGCCCTACCATTTTACCAGCTGCTGCGCAAGGCAGACAAGTTCGAGTAGACACCAGAAGCCAATGACGCATTCGAAAGCCTCAAGCGGCTCCTCTCCACCTCGCCAGTTTTGGTCACGCCAAAAGAGCGCGAGCCCCTGTTGTTGTACATAGCAGCCACACACCAGGTGGTCAGCACAGTACTCGTGGTCGAACGACCCGAAGAAGGCAAGACCCACGGGGTACAATGCCCAATTTACTACCTCAGCGAGGTTCTCACTCTGACATGGTTATACCCGACGGGTACATAACTTCAGCATACCTGGTCTAGCCCAAGGAAGGCCCACAGCAGACATACGCTGGCCCATGAAGATTTTCGGGTGGCCAAGGCCCATGACGCCTTCGGATCCTTGGAGAGCAAGACTAGAGTTCGAATACAACTTGTAACCTACTCGTATCGGTACCTGAGACCTAGCCTCCTCATATATAAAGGCTAGGAGGGGCCAACGAGCAGGACAGATCCATACTTTTCGTACACGCCTCCACGCCAGATCGAATCTGCGCATCCTGTAACTTTCGGTTCCGCCGTAATCAAAGAGCAGACAAGCAGGAGTAGGGTTTTCCCTCCGGGGGCCTGAACCTGGGTAAATCTCGTGTCCCCTGGTTGCTTGTCTGTTAACCGTGCCACGATCTCCAGCATCCCCATCTTCTCCAAAACCCAAGTCCATAACAATGGGCATTGACGAGATTAAACCTCGTCAATTGGCGCCGTCTGTGGGAATTGGGGCTGCTGATTGTGCGGTCGTGACGGTTCCGACCCGATCGATCTACAACTCCTCAGCGACGGAGAATCACCTCCTCTTCGGCACTTTCGACTTCACCGCCCACTCGCCGGCCACCATGAAGGATTTCGAGCCCGTAGGCGACGGACTCGAAATTCTGTTCGGGAGCTTCTGCTTCCAGGTGGGACAAGCTGGTACCCTCCGCCTCCCTGAGCGGGTGCCCGTACCATCAATCAGGCCCGCTTCGTGGGCTCCACACCCTGTGCTACGCACGTCACCATCAACAGATGAGTTTTTCGACAGCAGCAGCTGCAACTCCGATCTGTGCGATCCACCTTCGGATGAAGGGACCTACGGTTCCGAATCCGAAAGCTGTGGCAGGAGCCAACCAATCTGCAGGCGCTATCTGTGCGCCGCAATCATCCAAACCGACGAAGACACGCCTAACCCACCGCCCAACCCCAACCCGCAGGGCCAAAACGGCGAAAACGGAGAAAACAGGGGTCACCTCATCCAACTTAGCAAAGAAGGATGGGCCGAAGCACGCCGCGCCGTCGCAGGCGAAATAGTCCTACCTCTGGACTCCCCACGTGACCTGCTGATGGCATACCACTACCTCCTCATCGAGGAGCACAAGAAGCAAGTCAAGATGCAGGAGACGCTCGATAAACGCAAGAAAGCAGCCTCTGAGTCCAGTGCGCGACGAGCTGCGCTCTCCGCCATGGGAGCCGCTCCAGCACAAACGGAAATCAGGGAAACAGGCACCACTCTCGGGTGGAAAACATGGACCCGAAGGAGCGGCGTGACGTGACCCGAACCCTCCACTTCATGGATATGGACGCCGACGGCAACATCACCCCGAAGATGCCACAAGCCGCGATCATGGCAGCCACTGCGTATCTTGCGGCTCACCCACCTCCGGAGGGGGACCCAAAAAGGGCCATGCATAGGTCCGCACTCACCGGACTAGGACTAATCGGAGCTGCGCTCCACGAAGACGCTCCTACGGAGCCGAAGAAGAAAGCTCCGGCCAGGCGCGACCGGAGCCCCACTCCCTCATCCGAAGATGAAGAAGAACACGATCTTCCTCGAAGAAAGAAGAGCTCGCACCGCCATAAGCACGACTACGACGCCAGGGACAAGCTTACACAGCGCAAAATCGACAAAGCACGTGCCAAACGCGCATGCTCATCCGAATCTGAGATGGATGAAGACGAAGGAGAACTCTGCGGGGCTCGATGCTTCAGCAGACCCGTCCGGCGAACACAGATGCCACGCAACTTCAAGCTTCCTTCGGATACTCCGAAGTTCAACGGCACGCAAGATCCAAAGTCCTGGCTCAGTGACCATCTATCATCTGTTAAACTTCACGGAGGCAGCAAAGAAACCGCCATGCAATGCCTTCAGCTGCAGCTGACAGGCGCGGCACGGGTCTGGCTCAGCAGCCTATCATCAGGATCCATCCGAAGCTGGGAGGAGCTCGCTTATAGCTTCATCCGAAACTTCAAAGGCACCAGCAAAAGGCCCGCCTCAATCGAAGAGTTGCGAGCCTGCACTCAGAGAACGGGTGAATCTATTCGCTCGTACATACTACGCTGGTCCACGACCAAGAACTCCGCAGCACACATCTCCGAAGAACGGGCCATCGACGCCTTCAGGGACAGCGTCAAACGCCCAGACTTCAAGGAGAAACTTGGACGCGTAAAGCCCAAGACACTCGACCAGCTCATGGAAATCGCCAACAGTTGGGCAGATGGCGAAGATTGCATCCAGCGGGCGCTATCAGATGAAGAAGACGACTACGGCCGAAGACGCGAACGCCGCAGCAAGAGGAGACCGCGCGTATACAAGGACCGCGACGGACCCGACATGGTCGCAGCCGGCTACGCCGACCGCCGTAACGACAACAGCCGCAACAGCGGAGGATATCGCAGCGGAAACTTCCGCGACAACGGACGACCAACGCACTCGTGGCAACGCCGCGACCGCGACAACGGACCTTCAGCATTCGACAAACTTTCGGGTCCATGCACCATCCACTTCTACATCGACAAATAAGACGGCAAAAAGAAAGCTAGCCACATGCTCAAGGACTGCTGCGAGTTCCAGAAACTCAGCGAAAGCATGGTACAGATGAGGCAACAAGCTCCAATTCCTGCGTTCGGAAACGCACTTGCGCCAGGCGAAATAGCACACGGAGCTCCTCCACCGCCGCCTATCGGAGGCCCACATCAACCAGCCGCACCAGCGCAAAACAACGCCGGAGTCGCATACCCCCCCACCAAAAGGAGCACTCAATATGATACAGAAAGGACGCCCAACCAACAGGGTACAAAAGAAGATCACCCGCGAAATCAATATGGCCGTGACAACTCCACCTGCCATCCCTGAGTACCTCAGCGGATCGGAGTCCTGCATCACATTCACTCGCGCGGATCACCCTATTCAGATCCCTCGCCCAAGTCATGCTGCCCTGGTGCTGGAGGCGCAGATCGGAGGCTTCGAGATGAGTCGCGTCTTCATGGACGGCAGCAGTGGCATCAACCTAATATTTTCAAGCACTCTAGCAGCTATGCGGATCCCGCAATACAACCTGGAACAATCAGACACAACATTCCACGGCATTGTCCCAGGGAAGGGCATCTTCCCCCTGGGCAAAATAGGGCTCGACGTCATCTTTGGGACACCGGACAACTTTCGACAGGAGCGCCTAGAATTCGAAGTGGTGGACTGGCCGTCGCAATACCACGCCATCCTGGGACGCGTAGCATTCGCAAGGTTCCTGGCCGTCCCACACTATGCATACCTACTACTCAAAATGACAGGACCAAGGGGCGTCATCACAGTCCACGGGAGTTTCACCCGATCGGACCAATGCGACAGGGATTTCAACAAAATCTCCCAGTCTTTCGGCATGCAATACGAGCTCGTAAGGCTCCGCGAAGTGACAGACAATGGGCTACCCCCAGTCACCAAGCAGAACGCACCTGATATGTCTTTCGACTCCACCATCAACACCAAAAAAGTACAGGTCCATCCAACGGATGCCTCCAAGACGGCGCTAATCGCCAACGACCTCAACACCGCATAGGAAAGCGCGCTTGTCGAATTCCTCCGTGAGCACTGGGAAATCTTCGCCTGGTGTCCTGCGGACATGCCAGGAGTTCCCATTGAATTCGCCGAGCACGCACTCAATGTCTTCCCAGACACCAAACCAGTCAAGCAGTCCATCCGAAGACTGTCGGAGCCACGAGCCGAAGCTATCAGCAAAGAGATCAACAGATTACTCGCAGCAGACTTCATCCGGGAAATCAAGGAAAGCGAGTGGCTGGCAAACACAGTGATGGTCCCGAAGAAGGACACGGACATCCTGCGGATGTGCGTGGACTTCACGTCACTGAACAAACACTGCCCTAAGGACCACTTCCCTCTCCCTCGGATCGACCAGATCATCGATTCGACTGCAGGTTGTGAGAAACTCTCCTTCCTCGACGCCTACTCAGGCTATAATCAGATTCGACTCAAGGTCGAAGATCAAGAGAAAACGGCGTTCATCACACTGTTCGGAGTATACTGCTACAACACAATGCCCTTCGGGCTAAAGAACGCGGGTGCCACGTACCAGCGATGCATGCAGGCCTGCCTCAAGGACCAGATCGGTCGCAACATCCAAGTCTATGTCGACGACATAGTCATCAAAACCAAGGAGGCAAGAACACTTATCGACGATCTCCGCGAGACGTTCGACAACCTTGATCGCTACAGGATCAAGCTCAATCCAGAAAAATGCGCCTTCGGCGTCCCCTCAGGTCAGCTGCTCGGATACTTCATCTCTCAACGAGGGATCGAAGCAAACCCGAAGAAAATCAAAGCTATCATGACAATGGAGAAGCCGAAAAACCTCAAGGGCGTTCAGCAGCTTGCAGGGCGAGTAGCGGCACTAAGCAGGTTCATCAGCCGCATGGGCGAGAAGGCCCTACTATTTTACCAACTGCTGCGCAAAGCAGACAAGTTCGAGTGGACACCAGAAGCCAACGACGCATTCGAAAACCTCAAGCGGCTCCTCTCCACCTCGCCCGTTTTGGTCATGCCAAAAGAGCGCGAGCCCCTGTTGCTGTACATAGCAGCCACGCACCAGGTGGTCAGCACAGTACTTGTGGTCGAACGACCCGAAGAAGGCAAGACCCATGGGGTACAACGCCCAATTTACTACCTCAGCGAGGTTCTCACTCCAACAAAACAGCGGTACCCGCACTACCAGAAGCTGGCCTACAGCGTGTTCATGACGGCTCGACGACTGAGCCACTACTTCCAGGAGCATCAGGTGATGGTCGTCAACGAGGCACCCCTAAACAGCATCCTGAACAATCCAGAGGCCACAGGACGCGTGGCCCTGTGGGGCATCGAACTATCACCACTGGACATCACCTACGAGAAGCGACACGCAATCAAATCTCAAGTCCTTCCGGACTTTCTGGTGCACTGGATGGAGCTACAGCTGCCTGACACCCCAGACATGTCGCAGTCCTGGACAATGCATTTTGACGGCTCCAAACGCGAAGCCGGAGCAGGGGCAGGAGTCATACTGACCTCCTCGCAAGGTGACAAGATGAAGTACGTCCTTCAGATGAAATTCAGAGCCTCCAACAACGAGGCCGAATACGAAGCCCTCATCCATGGCATGAAGATGGCAAAAATATGTGGCGCAACGCGCCTGGTCATCTACGGTGACTCCAACCTTGTCGTACAGCAGACGATGAATGAGTGCGACGCACACGCCGAAAACATGATCGCGTACCGCGCGCTATACAACGCACTCGAAGGAGAATTCGACGGCTGCGAACTTCGGCACGTTGGAAGAGAGAGCAACGAGGAGGCCGACAGACTCGCCAACATCGGCTCGACTTGTGCAAAAATACCACCAGGTGTGTTCCTCGAATAGATCTGCGTGCCATCCATCAAGCGGAAATTCCCCAAGGGATCACCGGAAGAAGCAGAACACTCGGGGGCTACGCTACCCGAAGGATAGGAAGGACCCGAAAAGTTGGATACCGAAGTCGCCATGGTCAACCTGACGCAGGTCATGGCAGTCGAAGAAACTTGGACACGCCATACCTCCAGTACCTGATAAACGGAGAATTGCCAAACAGCCCGACAGATGCCCGACGCATATCCCGTCGGTCAAAAGCCTTCACCATCATCAACGGCGAGCTGTACAAACGCAGCATTACAGGCGTCCTACAACGGTGCGTCACCATCGACGACGGCAAGGCCATACTCCAAGATATCCACGAGGGCATCTGCGGCCACCATGCAGGCAGCCGCTCCCTTGTCGCCAAAGCTCTACGAGCAGGATTCTATTGGCCAACGGCAATGAACGACGCAAAGGACATCGTCCGAAGATGCAACGGGTGCCAACGGTTCGCCGACAAACCACACGCACCTGGGTCCGAACTTCGACCCATACCCATAGCTTGGCCTTTCGCTCAATGGGGCCTTGACATGATCGGCAAACTGCCAAAATCCTCGAAGGGAGGACACGTCTTCCTCTTGGTCGCAGTCGACAAATTCACCAAGTGGATCGAGGCCATGCCAGTCACCAACCAGAAGGGCAAAACCGCCGTCAAGTTCTTCGAATCCATAATCTACAGATTCGGCGTACCGCACAGCATCATCACCGATAACGGATCAAACTTCATCTCCGAAGAATTCCAGGACTTCTGCGAAGGCCTCGGGATCAATATCACGTACGCCTCAGTGGCGCACCCGCAAACAAACGGGCAAGTGGAAAAGGCCAACGGCCTAATCGACGCTGGCATCAAGAAACGCCTCACGAGCTCACTCGAGCACAAAGCTGGCAACTGGACGAAAGAGCTACCGTCTGTCCTATGGAGCTTACGAACTACGCCAAACAGCTCCACCGGTTACACACCGTTCTTCATGGTACACGGAGCTGAGGCGGTGCTACCAGCCGAAGTACGTCACCAGGCTCCACGAGTCGTCGCTTACAGCGAAGCTGAATCCACGGCCGCACTCGAAGATGCCGTCGACACACTCGACGAAGCATGGGATATAGCAGCAGCTAGATCCGCGGTGTACCAGCAAAGTCTCCGCAACTATCACAGCCGCCGGCTGCGCCCAAGGTCCTTCGTCGAAGGAGACCTCGTCTTGCGACTCAAGCAAAAGCGACCGAACAAACTCGAGTCGCCATGAGAAGGACCCTACGCCATCACCGAGGTCATCCCAGGTGGCGCCTATCGCCTCAAGAACGTGGAGTCTGGAGTCGCATACTCCAACCCATGGAACATCTCGCACCTGCGACGATTCTACCCATAGCAATGGGCAATGTACCCCTTTTACTTTCAATAAGGCTTACAGCCAAGGCTACTCAGCCGAACCATGCACCTTCTCCATTACGCTACAAATAAAGCTAAGTGTCTCGCTCCCAACCTTCGAGTGACTATTTCTCTGCAACTTTGATTACATGCTACTAACGCACTCGGGGGCTCCCCCCACCTCACGATTTCATCGACTGAGGACAAAACGTGTATACCTGAGTAGCTGACCACGCCAGGCAAACGAAAAGGGCATGTACTAAATCAAAAGCACTGCGTGCTCGGGGGCTCCCCCCACCTCACGATTTCATCAATTGAGGACAAAACATGTATACCTGAGTAGCTGACCACGTCAGGCAAACGAAAAGGACACGTACTAACTCAAAGCACTGCGTGCTCGCTAACAAGCTAACCTTTACAACAAAGGGCACATACACGCCCAGCCGTAATATACAAATTTTACATCTATCTGTTTATTTTCAGGTTCTACCTATTCTGAAGAATAGCCTGAGCACGCTGCTCAAACAAATCTACAATCTGTTCGGCATACTGCCTTACAGCCGCATAATGCGGACGCATATTCCACTCGCCACCATCTGGCCGAGGAGGTGGCCCAGTCGCCACAGCAGCCAAATCTACATCAGGGCGATGCACCCTCATAAGAGATAAGGCAGCCTTCACCCCTGCGACAAGCTGCTGCCGCACCAGCTCCTTGACATTGCTGGTACTCCGAAACTTCACCAGAAGACCTGCAAGGGTCGTCGGCACGCCATCCAACGGAAACATGACGTGCAACACCGAGGACAGTGATGTCTGCACCTGGCGGAGCACCCACAAAACCTGGAAGACGCGATCCTGCACCGTCGCCAGAACCATGGCACGATCGCGATCCATCCAAAAGAAGCCACCGACTTCCATGTCCTGTTGAGTCAAGCAATTGACTCGAACAGCAATGCGCTCCTTTTCTTCCTTCGGAGCAAGATTCGCATCTGCGACAACAGCACAGAACAAGAGTAAGGCCAGCAGGCTCACTCGAAGAACTAAGCTACGACCCGAAAGAAGGACCAACTTACACTGCAGCTGCTCGGACAGCCGACCCAGCTCCGCCATCAAGTATTCCTCTCTGGCTGCACTACGGTCTGCCTTGGACTTCCAAACGTCAGCACGACCGCGTAGCCCAAGCAAATCCCTCTCCAAGCTGCGTACACGATCCCGAAGAAAAGCGAGCTGTGAGGTATCATCCAACGATGCTCGCAAGGGCCTTTCGGATGAAGTACCAACTGGGTCAACACCTGAAGGAACCTAAAGCAGAAGAAAAAGAAGGCACACCGATACTCAGCCAAAGATAAAAGCCCAACTCGGAGGAATTCATTAAATAAGGCCACTGCGTGGCTCAAGAATGGTGCTACAAAAGATATTTACAGCAAAAATAAACTACATACTACCCTACATCTCCTATGCCTAAGGCGTAGGACACCGAGTCGCCTCAGAGCCAGACTGCCTAGCTTTGGCCTCGCCCTGCTGCCGCAGCGCGTACTCAGACAACAAGTCAATGAGCTTGGGCCCATATCGTCTGCAGCGAGCGGAGTAAGCAGCGAAGGCTACCTCTGATCCATCCGCAGCCGTCGGCATCCGAGAAGTGATCTGGGGCAAGTCCAGCTCTGCCCCAGCCGCCATGGCCATCGCCAGCCCGACGGACGCGCCGATGCCCTTCTGCTTGCGCTTGTACGCTGCAGGCGCTTCGGCCGACAGAGCCTCTGCCAGAGCACCCACATCTTCAAGGGTTGCGCCCTTCGGGAAGAACTCCTGGTAGAAGCGACCAAGGACCTCCTTCGCCTTGGCAAGGGAGTTGACGACGGTACTGCAGCGGTCTTCGACCGCCACAGTGGCATCATCCAGAGCACTCCCGTGCTCCAGAGCACTGCGGTCGAACTCGATGCCTGCGGCATCTGAGACAAAACAGAAGAAAACATGAAGAAAAGCAACATAGAAGAAGACCCGAAGAAAAAGGAGCAAGTGCAAAAGCTAGCACTCAACCGAAATTGCCTTGGCAGCAGCCATGAGCTTCTCCGCCGCCCCCCTTTCATGACCTGCGGCTTCCCGCTGCAGACGCTCTTTCGCTTCGGCTGTTTTCGTCAGCTCCAGCTCAAGGCGCTCTTTCGCCTCAGCGGCAGCTTTGGCCTTCTGCTCCAATTGGCCAAGGCTCTTCTTCAGAGCATCAACCTCACGAAGAGAGTCATTATGCTCCTCTACATTTACAACAGGCAAGTATCAAAGCACAGCACCAGGATAAGCAAGAAATGTAATACAAGGCATACGAATACCTTGAAGCTGCCGAAGTTTCGCCTCCAGCGTCAGGCGCTCCTCCACCAGCCGCTTGGCCTCTTGGACAAAAGGCTGCAGGAAAAGGCAATAGCAGTAAGAGCAGGACTTGGGGGCTACGCCCAAAACACAGAAGCAAACACAACATCAGCACACGAAGACGCTCGGGGGCTCCCCCCGCGACATGAAGCAGACAAACTTACGTGCTCCGAAGACGAACCCGCAGGCCCGCCTGCGACATTCTGAGGCGCAACAACCAGCCTCTCTTGCACAAGAGGAACTGGCACAGCACCACCCGAAGTCGCCACCGCCTGCGGAGGGGGCGACGCAATGTTCGACTCCCCCATCATCTCGCGCGCTCCATCACTCGAGCCGTCGGAGGATTGCCTGAATACGAAGCCAATCAACACAGGCGAAAAAATAACAAGTGAACAACAGACAACAGTGGCAACAAGAACACTTACGAGCCCAACGCGCTTAGGTCGAAGATAGGAGAAGCCCTCCGGGCCCTCTTCTCCTCCTTCTTCTCCTCCTTCTTCTCTTCCTTCTTCCGCTTTGCTGGCGGGTGCGGAGCAACAACTCGCACAGGAACGGCAGGAATGGGAGAAGACGAACCCCCCTGAACATCATCATGACGCTCAAGAGCCCGAGGATTTCTGGGAGTCGGAGGAGTCGAGGCATCCGAAGACTCGCTCGAGCTCCGTGATCGCTTACTCGAATGATCTTCACTCGATTCGTCGGCATCCTCCGCCGGAGATCGCGCCGAAGGAAGCTCGGACACGGAATCCACCACTTCATTATCCGGGGCATTCGGATACCTTTCGGGCAATGGTGGCGCCATGCCTGGCACTTTGAAGCTCTACAAGATGAGAAGAAACTTTGTTAGCAAACAAAGGGCACAAGTACACAACTGACAAAACATAAGGGAAGCACTACGTGCGCAAATCTACACCTTTGGCATGGCCAACGTCGACGAAAAGGGCGGAGTCAACGACTTCCCCGGGATTTCCTCGTCGGCCTTGAACTTCAACAGCACGCGAAGAGCCCTGTCAAGTTCCACCTCGGAGATTTTCTCACTCGAAACCCTCGTCGGATCACGGCGCCCAGAGTAAAGGAACATCGGATGCGCCCTCGCCTGGAGCGGCTGCACCCGACGCTCAAGAAACACCCGGATAATGTCGACACCGTTCACCTCCTTCTCAGGAATCAATTGGAGCTCCTCCACCCGACGGTACAAGGCCTCTATCTCCGCCACCTCACCGTCTAAGATCTGATTTTTCCAGGACCTCTTCTTCACAATCAACTGGGAGGGGTCAAAAGGAACGAGACCAAAATCTTGCCCAGGCAGCACGGAGTCACGGATGTAAAACCATTTCCTCCGCCAGTACTGGACAGATTCGGACATGGAGAAGGAAAAGAATTGGACATCGGGACTAAGAGAGATGATGAAACCCCCAATAGGATACACACCATCCGAACCAGACTGCCTCCTCATGGAATACAGCTTCCGGAAGAGGCCAAAGTGCGGCTCAATGCCAAGCCAACACTCGCAAAGAGTGATAAAACACGCAATGTGGAGAAGGGAATTGGGAGACAGATGATGGAGTTGAACCCCATAGAAGAAGAGCAGTCCACGAAGGAAGTCATGGACTGGATACGAAAACCCACACAAAACAAAGGCGACGAACATAACCCGGTACCCAGATGGGGGACGGGGGATTACCTCATTGCCGGGGAGTTTCACGGCCGTCGCGTCCTGCGGGATTAGGCTCCGCTCGCGCAGCTTGCGAAGATCGCTTTCCCGCGTCTCTGATCGCTGCCAGCCACCATCGGTGACACGAGCAGCGGCGGCGCCCTTCTTGCCTCCGGCAGCGCTGGTCCCAACTGCAGATGAGGATTTCTTCTTCCCCATGGCGCTACGGCGGTGGTGGCGTTGCCAACGACAAAGACAAAGGAAATGCGAAAGGAAATCTCAGCACGCAGCAAGAATCGCTCGAGCGCAAGGAAGCAATGGACAGATGAACTGCTGCGGTAAAAGACATACCACGATTTCACCACGGATTATAACAGCAAAGACGACGCACGCTGGCCGTCCATCGAGAAGACCTAACGCCAACGGTAGATCTGGCCGTACACGTGTCAGCACCGAAACGAACCGTCGTTCCCACGACATCCACTACGCGCGGAGATCGAGGAAACGCCATAATCATCCCCACGCCACGCGTGACCGGTCAATTCAAAGTCAGGAAGTGGGACCCACACTTCGTCAAGTCAAGTCATCTCTGGCGCAGCAGACGCTTGAGGTCATTGATCGTCAGCACTGACGTCATCAAAAGCTATACTAGCACCAAACTTCGGCTACACAGCTAAGAGTACTCACTCGAATCTACGATTCGACTAAATACTCGGGGCTACTCCTATCAGGAGCGCTAGTCGCGCACCCGATGTACTTACGGACAGCGGTACGCCCACGTGATTTTTCCACTACCGTTGCATGATACAAGACTCGAGTCTCTGCCCGAGTCTACGACTCCGCCAGACACTCGGGGGCTACTCCAAACTGGAGCGATGGCCGTTCACACACAAGAGCTTCGAGTCCTACGTCGAGTCCACGACTCCACTACGGACTCGGGGGCTGCTCCCATAGGGAGGAAGGATTTCAGCATCCGAAAATTTTCGAGTCCTACGGACTAAACAACTGAGCAATGCTTGCACTAAAAGTCTCCGCTCGAGTCTACGACTCGAACAGACACTCGGGGGCTACTCCCGTAGGGAGCGCTGGTCGCGCACCCTATGAAATCTTCGACTGCGATCTTCCGGATCCGCATGCAAAAACTTTTCGGCAACTCTGCCCCAATTAATGCTAAGTGAGTAACATCCTCCTTGGCCACCCGAAACACCTCCGCGGTGATAAACATTCGGATGCTGCGTCTGCGATGCAAAGATAAAACCTACAAATACCATCTGATGGCCTGGCAACGCACCTGACTACGCTCTGCTAGTATAAATCCATGCCAACAGGCGTGATGAAAAATCCCGACGGACGCGTTGGGTACATCATTTAAAAGCACTGGAATTCCACTCCTGTAAGTCCTCCGCGGCCTGAGTCGAATTACGCCAGCATATGTTCCGGGTTCGAGTCGAGGGACTCGCACCTGAAGAAGATCGTGTTGTTTTGTCCTAAGACGATTAACTGACCCTAATCCGTCGGGTGAGTCAGGCACATGCATCAACAATCCCTACACATTCTCTTGAAAGACAGAGTTACACCCGAAGGATTGAAGAGTCCTCAGCCGAATCTACGATTCGACTGAACACTCGGGGGCTACTGACATGGTTATACCCGACGGGTACATAACTTCAGCATACCTGGTCCAGCCCAAGGAAGGCCCACAGCAGACATACGCTGGCCCATGAAGATTTTCTGGTGGCCAAGGCCCATGACGCCTTCGGATCCTTGGAGAGCAAGACTAGAGTTCGAATACAACTTGTAACCTACTCGTATCGGTACCTGAGACCTAGCCTCCTCATATATAAAGGCTAGGAGGGGCCAACGAGCAGGACAGATCCATACTTTTCGTACACGCCTCCACGCCAGATCGAATCTGCGCATCCTGTAACTTTCGGTTCCGCCGTAATCACAGAGCAGACAAGCAGGAGTAGGGTTTTCCCTCCGGGGGCCTGAACCTGGGTAAATCTCGTGTCCCCTGGTTGCTTGTCTGTTAACCGTGCCACGATCTCCAGCATCCCCATCTTCTCCAAAACCCAAGTCCATAACAATGGGCATTGACGAGATTAAACCTCGTCACACTCCAACAAAACAGCGGTACCCGCACTACCAGAAGCTGGCCTACGGCGTGTTCATGACAGCTCGACGACTGAGCCACTACTTCCAGGAGCATCAGGTGATGGTCGTCAACGAGGCACCCCTAAACAACATCCTGAATAACCCAGAGGCCACAGGGCGCGTGGCCCTGTGGGGCATTGAACTATCACCCCTGGACATCATCTACGAGAAGCGACACGCAATCAAATCTCAAGTCCTTCCGGACTTCCTGGTGCACTGGATGGAGCTGCAGCTGCCTGACACCCCAGACATGTCGCAGTCCTGGACAATGCATTTTGACGGCTCCAAACGCGAAGCCGGAGCAGGGGCAGGAGTCATACTGACCTCCTCGCAAGGTGACAAGATGAAGTACGTCCTTCAGATGAAATTCAGAGCCTCCAACAACGAGGCCGAATACGAAGCCCTCATCCATGGCATGAAGATGGCAAAAATATGTGGCGCAACGCGCCTGGTCATCTACGGTGACTCCAACCTTGTCGTACAGCAGACGATGAATGAGTGCGACGCACACGCCGAAAAAATGATCGCGTACCGCGCGCTATACAACGCACTCGAAGGAGAATTCGACGGCTGCGAACTTCGGCACGTTGGAAGAGAGAGCAACGAGGAGGCCGATAAACTCGCCAACATCGGCTCCACTTGTGCAAAGGTACCACCAGGTGTGTTCCTCGAACAGATCTGCGTGCCATCCATCAAGCGGAAATTTCCCAAGGGATCACCCGAAGAAGCAGAACACTCGGGGGCTACGCTACCCGAAGGTCATGAAGGACCCGAAAAGTTGGATACCGAAGTTGCCATGGTCAACCTGATGCAGGTCATGGCAGTCGAAGAAACTTGGACACGTCCATACCTCCAGTTCCTGATAAACGGAGAATTGCCAGACAGCCCGACAGATGCCCAGCGCGTATCTCGTCGGTCAAAAGCCTTCACCATCATCAACGGCGAGTTGTACAAACGCAGCATTACGGGCGTACTACAACGGTGCGTCACCATCAATGACGGCAAGGCCATACTCCAAGATATCCACGAGGGCATCTGCGGCCACCACGCAGGCAGTCGCTCCCTCGTCGCCAAAGCTCTGCGAGCAGGATTCTACTGGCCAACGGCCACGAGCGACGCGAAGGACATCGTCCGAAGATGCAACGGGTGCCAACGGTTCGCCGACAAACCGCACGCACCTGGGTCCGAACTTCGACCCATACCCATAGCCTGGCCTTTTGCCCAATGGGGCCTCGACATGATCGGCAAACTGCCAAAATCCTCGAAGGGAGGACACGTCTTCCTCCTGGTCGCAGTCGACAAATTCACCAAGTGGATCGAAGCCATGCCAGTCACCAACCAGAAGGGCAAAACCGCCGTCAAATTCTTCGAATCCATTGTCTACAGGTTTGGCGTACCGCACGGCATCATCACCGACAACGGATCGAACTTCATCTCCGAAGAATTCCAGGACTTCTGCGAGGGCCTCGGGATCAATATCACGTATGCCTCAGTGGCACACCCGCAAACAAACGGGCAAGTGGAAAAGGCCAACGGCCTAATCGGCGCCGGCATTAAGAAGCGCCTCATGAGCTCACTCGAGCACAAAGCTGGAAACTGGACGAAAGAGCTACCGTCTGTCCTGTGGAGCTTACGGACAACGCCAAACAGCTCCACCGGCTACACACCGTTCTTCATGGTGCACGGAGCTGAGGCCGTGCTACCAGCTGAAGTACGCCACCAGGCTCCACGAGTCGTCGCTTACAGCGAAGCCGAATCCACGGCTGCACTCGAAGATGCCGTCGACACACTCGACGAAGCACGGGATATAGCAGCAGCTAGATCAGCGGTGTACCAGCAGAGTCTCCGCAACTATCACAGCCGCCGGCTGCGCCCAAGGTCCTTCGTCGAAGGAGACCTCGTCTTGCGACTCAAGCAAAAGCGACCGAACAAATTCGATTCACCATGGGAAGGACCATATGTCATCACCGAAGTCATCCCAGGTGGCGCCTATCGCCTCAAGCACGTGGAGTCTGGAGTCGCATACTCCAACCCATGGAACATCTCGCACCTGCGACGATTCTACCCATAGCAATGTACCCCCTTTTTACTTGCGACAAGGCTTACAGCCAAGGCCACTCAGTCGAACCATGTACCTCCTCCATTACGCTACAAATAAAGCTAAGTGTCTCGCCCCCAACCTTCGGTTGACTATTTTCTGCAACTTTACTACATGCTACATATGCACTCGGGGGCTCTCCCCACCTCACGATTTCATCGACTGAGGACAAAACGTGTACACCTGAGTAGCTGACCACGTCAGGCAAACGAAAAGGACACGTACTAAATCAAAGCACTGCGTGCTCGCAAACAAGCAAACCTTTACAACAAAGGGCACATACACGCCCAGCCGCAATATACAAATTTTACATTTATCTGTTTATTTTCAGGTCCTACCTATTCTGAAGAATAACCTGAGCACGCTGCTCAAACAAATCTACAATCTGTTTGGCATACTGCCTTACAGCCGCGTAATGCGGACGCATATTCCACTCGCCACCATCTGGTCGAGGAGGTGGCCCAGTCGCCACAGAAGCCAAATCTACATCAGGGCGATGCACCCTCACAAGAGACAAGGCAGCCTTCACCCCTGCGACGAGCTGCTGCCGCACCAGCTCCTTGACATTGCTGGCACTCCGAAACTTCGTCAGAAGACCTGCAAGGGTCGTTGGCACGACATCCAACGGAAACATGACATGCAGCACCGAGGAAAGCGATGTCTGCACCTGGCGGAGCACCCGCGAAACCTGGTAGACACGATCCTGCACCGTCGCCAGAACTATGGCGCGATCACGATCCATCCAGAAGAAGCCGCCAGCCTCCATGTCTTGTTGAGTCAAGCAATTGACTCGAACAACAATACGCTCCTTTTCTTCCCTCAGAGCAAGATTGGCACCTGCGACAACCGCACAAAACAAGAGTAAGGCCAGCAGGCTCACCCGAAGAACTGAGCTACAGCCCGAAAGAAGGATCAACTTACATTGCAGCTGCTCGGACAGCCGACCCAGCTCCGCCATCAAATACTCCTCTCTGGCTGCACCACGGTCTGCTTTGGACTTCCAAACGTCAGCGCGACCGCGTAACCCAAGCAAATCTCTCTCCAAGCTGCGCACGCGATCTCGAAGAAAAGCAAGCTGCGAGGAATCATCCAACGATGGTCGCAAGGGCTTTGCGGATGAAGTGTCAACTGGGTCAGCACCCGAAGGAACCTATAGCAGCAGAAAAAAGAAGGCACACAGACATTCAGCCAAGGATAGAGCACAACTCGGAGAAATTCATTAAAGTATATAAGGCCACTACGTGGCACAAGGATGGTACTACAAAAGATATTCACAACAAAAATAGACTACAAGCTACCCTACGTCTACTACGCCTAAGGCGGAGGGCACTGAGTCGCCTCAGAACCAGACTGCCTAGCTTTGGCCTCGCCCTGCTGCCGCAATGCGTACAAAGACATCAAGTTAATGAGCTTGGGCCCATATCGTCTGCAGCGAGCGGAGTAGGCGGTGAAGGCTACCTCGGATCCATCTGCAGCCGTCGGCATCCGAGAAGTAATCTGGGGCAGGTCCAGCTCTGCCCCAGCCGCCATGGCCATCGCTAGCCCGACGAACGCGCCAATGCCCTTCTGCTTGCGCTTGTACGCTGCAGGCGCTTCGGCTGACAGAGCCTCTGCCAGGGCACCCATGTCTTCAAGGGATGCGCCCTTCGGGAAGAGCTCCTGGTAGAAGCGACCAAGGACCTCTTTCGCCTTGGCAAGGGAGTTGACGACGGTGCTGCAGCGGTCTTCGACCGCTACAGTGGCGTCATCTAGAGCACTCCTGTGTTCCAGAGCACCGCGGTCAAACTCGATGTCTGCGGCATCTGAGACACAAAAGAAGAAAACATGAAGAAAGGCAACATAGAAGAAGATCCGAAGAAAAAGAAGCAAGTACAAAAGCTAGCGCTCACCCGAAATAGCCTTGGCAACAGCCATGAGCTTCTCCGCCACCCCTTTTTCATGAGCAGCCGCAACGGTGGCCAGCTGCTCCTCACGATCTATGGCCTCCTGCTGCAGACGCTCTTTCTCTTCGGCTGCCTTCGTCAGCTCCAGCTCAAGGCGCTCTCTCGCCCCAGCGGCAGCTTCGGCCTTCTGCTCCGATTGGCCAAGGCTCTTCTTCAGAGCATCGACCTCACGGAGAGAGTCGTTATGCTCCTCTGCATTTACAACAAGCAAGCGTCAAAGAACAAGACCAGGATAAGCAAGAGAAGTACTACAAGGCAGACGAATACCTTGAAGCTGCCACAGTTTCGCCTCCAGCGTCAGACGTTCCTCCACCAGCCGCTTGGCCTCTTGGACAAAAGGCTGCAGCAACAGGCAATAGTAGTAAGAGCAGGACTTGGGGGCTACGCCCAACACAAAGAAGCATAAACAACATCAGCATACGAAGACACTCGGGGGCTCCCCCCGTAACATCAAGCAGGAAAACTTACGTGCTCCAAAGGCGAACCCGCAGGCCCGCCTGCGAAATTCTGAGGCGTAACCACCAGCCTCTCCTGCACAGGAGGAACTGGCGCAGCATCACCAGAAGTCGCCACCGTCTGAGGAGGAGGCGACGCAATGTTCGACTCCCCCATCATCTCGCGTGCCCCATCATCAGAGCCGTCGGAGGATTGCCTGCATACGAACCAATCAACACAGGTGCAAAAATAACAAGGGAACAACGGACAACAGTGGCAACAAGAAAACTTATGAGCCCAACGCGCTCAGGTCGAAGATAGGAGAAGCCCTTCGGGCCCTCTTCTCCTCCTTCTTTTCTTCCTTCTTCTCCTCCTTCTTCTCTTCCTTCTTCCGCTTTGCTGGCGGGTGCGGAGCAACAGCCCGCACAGGAATGGCAGGAAGGGGAGAGGAAGAACCCCCATGAACATCATCATGACGCTCAAGGCCCAGAGGATTTCTGGGAGTCGGAGGAGTCGAAGCATCCGAAGACTCGCTCGAGCTCCGTGATCGCTTGCGCGAATGGTCCTCACTCGATTCGTCGGCATCCTCCGCTGGGGATCGCGCTGACGGTAGCTCGGACACGGAATCCACCACTTCATTATCCGGGGCATTCGGATGCCTTTCGGGCAATGGTAGTGCCATGCCCGGCACTTTGAAGCTCTACAAGATGAGAAGAAACTTTGTTAGCAAACAAAGGACACAAATAAACACCCACCAAAAAAGGGGAGCACTACGTGCATAAATCTACACCTTTGGCACGGCCAACGTCGAAGAAAAGGGAGGAGTCAGCGACTTCTCCGGGAGTCCCTCGTCGGCCTTGAACTTCAACAACGCGCGAAGAGCCTTGTCAAGTTCCACCTCGGAGATTTTCTCACTCGAAACCCTCGTCGGATCACGGCGCCTAGAGTAAAGAAACATCGGATGCGCCCTCGCTTGGAGAGGCTGCACCCGACGCTCAAGAAACATCCGGATGATGTCGACACCGTTCACCTCCTTCTCAGGAATCAATTGGAGATCCCCTACCCGACGGTACAGGGCCTCTATCTCCGCCACTTCACCGTCTAAGATTTGGTTTTTCCAGGATCTTTTCTTCTCAATCAATTGGGAGGGGTCAAAAGGAACGAGACCAAAATCTTGCCCAGGCAGTACGGAGTCACGGATGTAAAACCATTTCCTCCACCAGTACTGGACAGATTCGGACATGGAAAAGGAAAAGAATTGCACATTGGGACTGAGGGAGATGATGAAACCCCCAATGGGATACACACCATCCGAACCAGACTGCCTCTTCACGGAATAAAGCTTCCGGAAGAGGCCAAAGTGCGGCTCAATGCCAAGCCAACACTCGCAAAGCGTAATAAAACACGCAATGTGAAGAAGGGAGTTGGGAGACAGATGATGGAGTTGAACCCCATAGAAAAAGAGCAGTCCACGAAGGAAGTCATGGACCGGAAAAGAAAACCCGCGAATCATGAAGGCAACAAACATAACCCGATACCCATACGGGGGACGGGGGATTACCTCATTGCCGGGGAGTATCACGGCCGTCGTGTCTTGCGGGATCAGGCTCCGCTCGCGCAGTTTGCGGAGATCGCTCTCCCACGTTTCTGATCGCCGCCAGCCACCGTCGGTGACGCGAGCAGTGGCGATGCCCTTCTTGCCTCCGGCGGCGCTGGTCCCAACTGCATATGAGGACTTCTTTGGTTTCCCCATGGCGCTACGGCGGTGGTGGCGTTGCCAACGAAGAAAGACAAAGGAAATGTGGAGGAAACTCTCAGCGCAAGAATAGCTCAAGAACGAGGGAGCAGTGAATAGATGAACTGCTGCGGTGAAAAACAAACCACGATTTCAGCAGGGATTATAACAGCGAAGACGACGCACGCTGGCCGTCCATCGAGAAGACCTAACTCCAATGGTAGATCTGGTCGTACACGTGTCAGCACCAAAACGAATCGTCGTTACCACGCCGTCCACTACGTGCGGAAATCGAGGAGACGCCGTAATCATCCCCACGCCGCGCGTGACCGGTCAATTCAAAGTCAGGAAGTGGGACCCACGCTTCGTCCAGTCAAGTCATCTCTGGCGTAGCAGACGCTTGAGGTCATCGATCGTAAGCACTGACGTCATCAAAAGCTATACTAGCACCACTTCGGCTCCACAGCTAAAAGTACTCACTCGAATCTACGATTCGACTAAATACTTGGGGGCTACTCCTATCAGGAGCGCTGGCCGCGCACCCGATAGACAAATGAGGACAAAATTATTTCTCTGAGTCCTACGTCGAGTTTACGACTCCACTACGGACTCGGGGGTTACTCCCATAGGGAGGATGGATTTAAGCATCCGACAATTTTCGAGTCCTGCGGACCTAATGATTGAAACAATGCTTGAACTAAAAGTCTTCATTCGAGTCTACGACTCGAACAGACACTTGGGGGCTACTCCCATAGGGAGCGCTGATCGTGCACCCTATGAAATCTTCGACTGCGATCTTTCGGATCAGCACGCAAAACTTTCCGGCAACTCTGCCCCAATTAATGCTAAGTGAGTAACATCCTCCTTGGCCACCCGAAACACCTCCGCGGTGATAAACATTCGGATGCTGCGTCTGCGACGCAAAGATAAGACCTACAGATATCATCTGATGGCCTGACAACGCACCTGACTGCGCTCTGCTAGTATGAATCCGTACCAGCAGGTACGATGGAAAATCCCGACGGACGCGTTGGGTACACCAATTAAAATCACTGGAATTCCACTCCTGTAAGTCCTCCGCGGTCTGAGTCGAATTACGCCAGCATATGTTCCAGGTCCGGGTTGAGGGACCCGAACCTGAAGAAGATCGTGTTGTTTCGTCCTAAGACGGTTAACTGACCCTGATCCGTCGGGTGAGTCAGGCACACGCATCAACAATCCCTACACACATATACTATTAACACATAGCTGCTCCCGAAGGATGGAAGAGTCCTCAGCCGGATCTACGATTCGACTGATCACTCGGGGGCTACTGACATGGTTATACCCTACGGGTACGTAACTTTAGCATACCTAGTCCAGCCCAAGGAAGACCCACGGCAGACATACGCTGGCCCATTAAGATTTTCGGGTGGCCAAGGCCCATGACGCCTTCGAACCTTGAAGAGCAAGACTAGCGGAGATAGGAAATTAAAAGGGGTAAAACCCTAAAACTTGTAACCGATTAGGACTACGTCCGGGACCTGCCTAAGTCTATATAAAGGCCAGGAGGGCACGTCCTAGGCAACTCGACTCATATTTTCGCACACGCATCCACGCCAGATCGAATCTGCGCACCCTGTAACCTTCGGTTCCGCCGTAATCAAAAAGCAGACAAGCAGGAGTAGGATTTTTCCTCCGGGGGCCTGAACCTAGGTAAATCTCATGTCTCCTGGTTGCTTGTCTGTTAACCGTGCCACGATCTCCAGCATCCCCATCTTCTCCAAAACCCAAGTCCATAATAATGGACATTGATGAGATTAAACCTCGTCACATGGTGTCGCGGCAAACGATCTATCTAAGCGAGCTGCTCCATGCGTTCCACGGCCGTTGCGCCGGCGGGCTGTACCGGTGCGACGCGCCAGCCCGGGCATCGATCAAGCCAGCGCAGGATAGGGTAGCCTATCCGGACGCGACGACGACGCGTGCAGCAGCCGTGCGATCGCGATCGGGCAGCGGGCGGTAAATGCGGTCACGTCGTCGCTGGAGATCAGGCGCTGCGGCCTGAGTGCCGCTGGTTGGGTCGAACAGTACAGTCTCGTCTGCAGTTTTTAAATTGAATGAAGAAAAAATGGATGGGAGATCTGAAAAAACAAATTGATGGGCGCGGCGCGGGGACCAGCTAGATGGAGTAGATGATAATGATGCTCTCGCGGATGCTGTGCGCGGGCCCCCGGCGTGGTGGTCAGGTCTGCCCTACTACTAGGGCTTATTTTCTTCGGCCTTTCCCCATTCCCGCTCTCCCACTCCTACCCGTTCTTCCTCTTTTTGTCTTCCGCTCTCGGTGGAGAGATCAGAGATGGCAGAGAGAGGATCGATGCTAACATAAATGGCGATACCTTTCGCTTCTTCACGACTGCGCCTCCTTTTGTGATTTTTCTTACACAGTCCTTCTGCTAATCCTCGAAGGACTGGACTGTAGTATAAGATAAGGTAAACTCAGTGTAGAATTGAATCGCGGGATTTGCTAGGCCGCGAAAGAAAGAAAGGTGACCAATTTCGCGTGGTCGGGCACAAATGCGACCCAGGCAAGCGCAACAACACATGGAGTTCCGGCGGCAGACATGTTTTAGACATTCCTCCGCACGAGGAAACAATTGTAGTACGTGTCGCCGGCGAGAGTTTACCGTAACACGCAGTTTTCTCCTTGAATTTCTTTTCATTCTTTCAGAATATCCGCTTGGTGTTCTCTTTTCCAAAGTTAGCCTATCATCCCCCTTTCCTCTCTCTTCGATGGGCCGGCGGGTGGTCAACCTGATAGATGCCGATGGGTACACTGCTCCTGCTCGAAAGCTACTCTACGTCTAAATAAAGAATGAGTAACTAAGCGAGGACTCCGTCCAATTGGCTAAGTAGAAAGATTGAGATGGACAGCATCTCTCTTCTCTCTATTCACCTTCACCATCTCTGAATCTCTGTTCGTTCATCGTGGTCGTGATTGTGAGCGCCCACGCCGCGCCGTGCAGCGCACAAGAGGGAGGGAGAGAGAAAGAGAAAGAGAGGAGGCCGGCCGGATAGATGGTGAGCAGGATGAGCCGTGGCGCCAGACACCTTTTTCCTAGGGTAGCAGTAATTATTCAGCCTGCCACAGCAACAGTGCGAACGAGGACAAATGCGCGGCCCATCTGATCGATTCCCGTACTTGCCGATCACTTATTATTCGCCTGCCCCTCTTTCTCTCCTCCGCCCAGCTAGGGCTTGCCTCATTGGCTGCACTGCCTGGTCATATCTTGCCGGGTAGATATTTTAGTTTTGCCGGGTGGATATTTGACGTGCTGCGCCACTGCGCCCCCCTGCGCGTGATCACCTCTGTTGATTGGAGTTCTGTTTCAGTGCTTCCTCGGTTTTTTTTTTCTGCTTCCTGTTTACGTGTAACTAAGAAGGTTTGATTCGTAGTATTCTCGGAACACAGAAACAGGCTCCAAAACATAGTGCAATGCACCTATAGGAAAGATTGTGCATTCCAATCCTATAAATCAAATACCCAAGGATGAAATCCTACAAAATTTCTATGGCATTCGGATTCAAACGAGCCCGCATACACGTAGGGTTATCAAACGGTTCGTGCTTATCCACACATACAAGGCGCTCAAACATGGCCACTTCCTTAACAAGCTTATTATTTTATTAAAACACTCACATCCACGTGTATATACTCCCTCCATTTCGCATTACTCTGTACTATAGGTTTAGGCAAGGTCAAACTTTGCCAAGTTTGATCAAATATAATAACAATTGCAATATCAAATCAATGCGAATAGAAATGAAGTGAAATATACTACCCTATTATATATTTGGTACTATAAATATTAACATTTTGTCATATATACCCGGTCAAATTTTATAAATCTTGACTTTGACTAAACCAAACGTGTGGAGTAATATGAAACAGAGAGAGTATGTAAGATGTGGGCACTAGGATAGTTACCAGCTGTGGGTAAAGTCACAAACTCACGATCCCACTCACCAAAAGCTGTTGTGAGCGTAGAAAATAATCATATCGATTATAGATATTCGTTATTATTTGAGATTCAAATTAAGGCATATATGCTCAACATCAGCTCCCAAAACATGGAACTGTTGGAGTACATCACTATCGTCTCATCTCAACCGACTCTTTATGTGTTGATGATTTCTGAATCAATTTGATCCCGTATAAGTCTGTGGTCCTCATCCTACTATCAAATAAAAATAGTGGTCCATAACGCTTACCTGGGATTATAGGTCGTGGAAGGAAAGGATTCGTTTTCTGTAGCCGGCGATGCAGATCTAAAACCATGGATGGAGAGACGAATGAACCTCATGGCGTGACCCCTCAAGTCTGATTTACTCTCGTTCAGAAATACTCCTTCCGTTTCAAAATATAATATGTTTTAGATTTGTTAAAGGAATGTATCTAGATTTCTTTTAATGTGTAGGTTTATTTTAAAGTTAGATGAACCTCAAACTAAAATAGGTCTAGATACACTCCATTCACAAAGGTAAAACATCTTATATTTTAAAACGGTGAGAGTATAAGACATTTTAACTTTGTGAAATGAATATATCTAGACGCTCTTTATCTTCAAACCTATATATTAAAAGAAGTCTACATACATTCTATTTGCAAAGTCTTATATTTCTAAACTGAGAGAGTATCTTGCAAGGGTGACAAGCCCACTCTCTAATCTCTATCAGGAACAAACTGGCGATAAGGAACACAAATTCAGTACTACCATCCTGGTCCCGGATCCTTCTTTGTTTATTGTCGTAATTTCTGCGGTGCATCTGACAAGGCCGGTGTTGTTTCCTTATCTGAAAAGATCAGGTTGCAGATTAATGTCACCGTCACATATTGATAGAGGTAGTGTAGCATTTTTCAACGCAATCCTTGTGACTCTACTTAGGAAAGCTGTTCAACTAATCTTATCGCAGCAGGCCCTATGTATTCTATGCGAACTTCTGTTCGGGCAAAATAATTACCAAGCACATAGTATTGTACTCCTATAGTGCAGCTTGACTGATCCCCCTAGCAAATATTAGTATACGGCATCCACACGTACCTGGCAGCCTACGTTGACGATTGATTATTTCCAGTGACTGCAGCAGCAAGATTTTTTATACTACAATAGCAGTACAACGTAGCACCCCAAATGAACATGTTCATTGGTCATCTTGCTCTCAGATAGTACTTAATTCATCGTTCGGAAAAAAACGAGGAGGAAAAGCAATATCTGTATTTTTTCTTGTTTTGGTCAATGCCTTCAGTAGTGATCTAAAAGCGCATGTCCATTGATCTCCATGTATGTATATGTGACACGACTCAACGGATATGCCAGGTGCGTTACATTTTCTCAGTGCACGTCGCGTACATTCTGGTGATGCCTAGCAGCACTCGCGGTCACTGGTCAGCAAAGTAGCACTCGGAAAGCAATTGCCAACAAAAGAAGAATGCAGAGATATTAAAACTTGAGGTTGGTTCTTGAATCCAATACTACTAGCCAATAGAGCTTTTCCCCGGCTGCGAATCGTATGCTCGATCGGCCGCTCACTGCTCCTACCAGTTCTAGAACAGATTTTATGATCCCAACAAGTTCTGGTCCCAATTTTGTTTCCGATCCGATCTGGAGCTTCAATCAGGATTAATGAAGGAAAAAAGGACACGGTAAGATGAGCAAGAGCGCCTGGCACAGATCGACTAGGCAACAGCAGCACTGATTGGCCGCTTCCGAACCGTGAAGCCTGGGGCACCTACGCCGTTTGTCCTCAAGCACTGTCTACAATGGTCCATGTTCTTACGCACAGTGTACCACCGCTTGGTAAGACTTTCAGTGAACTGGAGCTCTGTGCGGGAAAAAAAAGGCTAGATAGACAACGGTCCTGTTGATAAGGCTTCTGTTTTCTAGCTAGGGCAGATGACGAAAAGTAAGGCGCACGTCTTTTCGCGAGTAGCTTGGCGCTAGTGAAACTTTGCACGTTTTAATGCTTTTGGACCACCGATCCTTGGCCCCTCTTTGAGCTGAAGAAATTTGAAAGGGGAGTTCTTGTAGTATTTCAATCTTTGAGAATTGTTTCCGGGGAGTTTGTTGGGTTTGTGAGATTGTAATATTTTAGAAAGTTTCTAGTAATAGTATATCAATTTTCTCTCGGTGTCAAAGATTGTTCTTATGAAGTCTAATCTCTCGGTGAACTTCAAGTTTGAGCGGGGTCAATCAAAGGTTTTGCCTCTTGCAAATTGTTGGGATGGCCAAAAAAGAGAAATCCAGAAAATTTAAGGGGTTTTAGGTAAGAAAATATGGGGTGTTACTAAAAAGCTGCGTGTTAGGGGAGACCAGGGGCCTGCTGGTCCACCTGTCTCCGCCATTGCATCTCCTCCTCTTCATATTCAAGATAGACATTTTGATTTGTATGGCGAACCAATGACAAGAGCATGTGACAATTTATTAGATGTGAATTCACACATAAGTTAATTTTGTATATACATTGATGACAAGTTTTTGTTTTCTAAGTATTTGCATCTTTGTATGATCGAAGTTGAGAAGGAGGACGACATGGTGTATGAAGAAGATGAGATCAATAAAGGATCAAATACTGTCGATGTCCAACATCCATGTAAGCACGAGAGAGGCGAGGGAAGCAAGCACACCACAAAGTGGAGATGGAAATCAACCACAAAGTTTGATATGGATCTCCGGCGCACCGGGACAACCAACGAAGAGTTACATAGGTCTAAGGGTGCGCCGAGACCCACAAGTCTTTTGTTTGTGTCAATTTTTTCATAGGTCTAAGGGTGCGCCGAGACCCACAAGTCTTTTGTTTGTGTCAATTTTTTCTATACTGAATCCATATTGACCATGTGTGTTAGTACTATTGAAATTCCACCATCGCAAGTTGTTGCCCTGTGTACTTGGTAGTTGACAAAACCGCTCGTAGCCAGAGAATAATTGCTCAAGTGTAAATACGCTGCAAATTTCCGTTGGATTGCAAGTTTGGCACAACTTGAGACATGTGATCATCCAAAGGTTACAAAACTACGCAACTTACCCAAGTTGCTTGCTAAGAAGATCAGGTCATTCTACATCGCTCGGTCTACAGAGTGCCACATTGACAAGTTAGACTTTTTTTAAACGGGTGAGATAAGTAGACTTTTTACTGTGTCATTTAGACACTTTTTTTTTTGAAAACATTTGAACACTCTTTAAGAGAAGGGAATGCGTACAAATCTCGTGATAGATAGTAGCATCGTTTCATAATATACTCCTCCGTCTAAAAATATATGTCTCACATTTATCAAAATTTAAACTAAATTTTGACAAATCTAAGACATCTATTTTGAGACGGAGGAAGTATGTGATCCATAAAAGTTTACCGTTTAGCCAAAGGAACTGTATTTCTGCTGGCCAGGGTTCAACTCAATTTTAGTATGCACGGCATCAGCAAAAGAATTGTTGGATTCCTCTCGTGTTGGTTCTTGTTTTTTATCATGCGGAATAATACTCCCTCTGTCCCAAAATAAGTGTTTGTGTATATTCACATATATCTATATAGTAAAATGTGCTTATATAGGTGCGAATCTTAAAAATCCAAGTCACTTGTTTGAAATGGAGGGAGTATATATTTATCACGTATCTTTGGGTTCCCTAATTGACATGTGAAATGGAACTACGCCAGCTCCATGGTTTGCTAAGAAAAGTAGCTAGAGCCTTGGATCGACCTTAGAGCAAGTCTACTCAGACCACCAATAGCCACCCTGATAGAAAGTATAGGGGAGAGATAGTGAAAAACAAGCCTTCAGCAGCTTCCCTACACGCGTTCCCGACGAATCCGCGTTCCCAACTCATTCCTCCTTCTCCCCTATGTATTGGGGAAGTGGATGTCTCTCCTATATGCAGGTCCTACGTGAACGAATGAGTTGTTGGGTGACAATAAATTGATAAAGTGGGTTCTTCCCTATTAAAATATTGTGGCTATGATATAGGGGATATAATTTAGGGTTCCTGTTGGAGATAAACAAAATTTAAGGAAATATTTTTTTAGAGAAGGCCCCTACATACTCGCATAGGGAAGAAAATGTAGAGGTGTTACTGGACTTGCTCAAAGAAATTACTGTAGAAGAATGATTACCTGCGGTGATAACTTCTAGGAGGATTTGTCTTGAAAATTCGTGGTTTATGTTGGATCTTGCATTGTTTATGTCGATTTAGTCCCGAACAATAGGTTAGTAGTAGACGCTGGAGAAAATGACTCCAACGAGGCGACAGTTCATTCTGTCGACTAAGAGTTAATTGCATAAAACTATCACATTTGGAGCTATCGAGACGAGTCAGTACCACTTTCGATAATTTTTGCGAGTCAGTACCAGTTCTGAGTCATAGCGTCGCAAACTGCACTAAATTTCTCCTAACAGCATTTTAACACGCTTTCTGACGGCTCGGGCCCAGCTGTTAGTGCCGAGTTGGCGGCACGTGGCTAGAAGGAGTTGAGGTGGAAGTGGGAACCACCTGTTAGACATATCTTATGTCATTTTTTATTTTTCTCTTCTATTTTACTATTTACCGTCAGTGGGTCCCACCCGTCAGCCTCCCTATTTTCCCCCCACCCACCTTCTTCCTCCTCGAATCGTCCTTCCTCCATCTGGTAGCGAGCAACGCGCCCATGGCTGGGCTGGACCCTGGCGGCGGTGAGAGCCGGGGCCCGTCGAACTACCTCGACCTCCTCCTCGCGCAGCTCTTCCACTCCCTTCACGCACGTCAAGGCGGAGCTCCACATCGTCGCCGAAAAGGCACCCGCCTCTGCCGCTGTCGTCGGTGCCGAGCCCCAGTGAGGCAACGCCGACCAGAAGCCATCCTCGTCAGCCCGTTCCCCAGCGGCGAGCGGCCTCGCCCCGTTCCTCATCATCGGGCAGGGGCAGGTCGTCGTTGGGCAGGGGCATCCCGTGTTCCTCATGGCCGCCACGAGCGGCTGTCGCTGGAGGGGGGAGAACACGAGACAGCCACAGCCGCCGATGCGCAGGGAGCTAGCGTGGCATGGCAGATCGATTGGAGGAGGAAGAAGGTGGGTGGGGAAAAATAGGTAGGCTGACGGGTGAGACCCACTCATGGTAAATAGTAAAATAGGAGAGAAAAATAAAAAATAACATAAGATATGTCTGATAGGTGGTCCTGACTTTCACTCAGCTCCTTCTAGACACATGCCGCCAACTCAGCACTTACAGTTGGGTCCGGGCCGTCAGAAAGCGTGTTAAAATGCTGTTAGGAGAAATTTAGTGCAGTTTGCGACGCTATGACTCAGAACTGGTAATGACTTGCAAAAATTATCGAAAGTGGTACTGACTCGTCCCGACAGCCTTAATTATGGTAGTTTTATCCAATTAACTCGCTGACTAAACAATGCAGATTTGTTATCTAAATATCTACACAGGGTTTACAGAATATTTGGGACCTAAAAGCACACTACTAATACTACTAACTAGAGATGGGTGGGCCCCGAATGTCCTCACTCAGTTTGTCTTGCGCGAAAAGAAAGCGGAATGATTGGGTGGATTATTGAGAAACCCGTGTATTATTGGCAACTGATAGGGGTGACAGAACGGAACTATTCGTTTCTGATCCTTATCTCCAGTACTGCACATGTTTTTCTAATTTGTCAGTCTACTTTTATAGGTTGACAGATCATTAGTGTAGCAGGCACATTTGGATGAGATAGGGCCGCATTGTGTTGTTTTTGTCTGGTCTAATTAGTTGAACGTTCCAACGTTCATCTGTGCGGGAGATGTCACCGCTCACCGAGCAGATATATTAGCCGCACGCTACTCTCTCCGTTTCATAATATATAAAATATTTTAGCTTTATGAAAGAAATGTACTTAGTCCTCTTTTAACGTGTAGGTTTGAGTAAATATACACACTAAAATAAGTCTAGATACACTGCTTTTATACCACTAAAACATCTTATAAGTATTATGAAATGGAGGGAGCAGTAGACACATGAGAGATACGTCTTCGGTAACTCAAATACGGATTAGTAGCAAAAAATAAAAATACGGACTAGTAGCATATTTGTTATCATTACATTGTTTGTCATCTTGGCCCGAGTTGCAGAGCAAAACGAGTAGTAGGAATCAAGCAAAGGTTCAAGGCCAAGTCGCTGCTAGCTCTCCCCTGGACAGAGTGGTCCGAATGCTCTTTTGCCAACAATATCTCACGCACGATTCGTCGTTTTTCTATTCCGCGGATGCGTCGGGAGAGGGAAAAAAATCTACAGAATAACCTTGCTGCCGAAAGATTGTAGAAGGACATATCAAAAAAAAGAAAGATGGTAGAAGCCTAGAAGGAGACATCGACCGACCGATGTGATATCTGATCAGAATACCCTACTACGGCCCCGTACGTGCCCCGTTATAGGTGAGTTGCACGTTCGACCTGTGGCCGAGGGGTGGGCCCTCGCTCGAATCATCTCGTACGCATATGCATTATTTGCGTATTCAGTGGGCTAGTGGTATGCTGTACGTACGCATCTGGCTGGCGCGACAAGTACAGTTCCACAACAAGTGCTGCACACACAAGTAATGCATGAAAGACATACTCTATCTAATTTCTCCAACCGTATATATACATAATAAATAAAGAAAGAAACCTAATAGCTGGAGAGCGTTAATTTAGGGCCTTCAGTTTCCCTCTTGCTGCCAAAGTACTAGGGTTGAAAGCGTGCGGCAACCCGGATAAGCCCGTAAAAGTAAAATTTAGTTTAAACTATACTAATTTTGCTAAAATATTTTGCACTACATAAATAATGTTAACTACGAAGCGGGGTGGATTGGGTACATGCTTTGCAACCCCAGAAGATACGCATACCCGTATTGTGTAAAATAGGCACCGGAGATAATATTCTCATTCTAATGATGGGGAAAACAATGGGCGCAGAATCACCGACCTAGAAACCATTGTTGTCGTCAAAGTGGAGCACTGGGCCGTCGGGCCGCGAGTTGATCAGAAAGAAGGGATTAGTTAAGGCAAAAGAAGGGCGCGGGGAGACAAGATTAGCTCATCTTTTGCAGAGCGCATGATGGATGGATCGGTCACCGGTGGCAGAGCTAGCAGTACGAGTACTACTGACTGACTGAATGATGGAAAGATGCCACCACGCGCTGCTCTCCCTGCTTCAAAATTTCCTTAATCAGGCAGCCAATCATTGTCGGGGTTCACAGTTCAGAGCCTTAACCTCGATTATAAAAACCCGTCAAGGCGCTAACCCCGACGCGAAATTGCGAGCCCCGTTGGAACAGGCGAAGAAACCGTAGCAGGAGTACTAGCGCAAGATATTTCCGTCCTCTATCACTCTGACCTGACCATCTTTTTTATAAGTATTCTGAATCAAGTGCCTTATCAACACTAGCACCCGTCGTCACCGCGGAGAATGGGCAACTCATGAGTTGCGGAATGGAACTACGAAAGCGAATCCGCTGTGTGTTGCCTGCCACGACGTTAACGTTACGCTCTAGAAAGGCCGGCAGTTGGCAGCAGCCAGTCATGGCCCCGATCCCCCGCAGCTGAAAGTGGTTGCCATGAGCATCGGCGCGGATGTGACGCTTCGGCCCGCTCCCCCTTCCGAACAAGACCCATTAACCGGCTGCTTAATGACTTGACTATAACTGAAGCCGGCTTAGATTCAGAAAAAATGTCTGAGAGAGTAGGTTCAGGTTAGCTTCACGTGAGAATGGGACTTGTAGCCAGAAAAAATGCCGATCGAGACGCGCCAACTCCAAGCAACTCTTCCCCCGCAAAAAAAAAAAAAAACTCCAAGCAACTCTCGCAGGCAAAGCTGGTCAATCTGTTGTTCGGGCTAGTATATATATACCGTGGAATAAACTCGGTTTGCAGGAAAATTGTTCAGCTATATATGTCACCAGAAGAAGATTGCCGGGGACACGTGCCGGTACAGGAGTGGTGGCCAAAGAGGATCCGGGGACCGGATCGACCAATCACTCTCCTGTGCTCCACAAGCTGGAGATTTCCTTTGGCAGCAAGTGGTTACGAGGCGATTAGTTGGCGCGTTCAAGCGACCGTGACGGGGTCCGGTTCTGAGAAATTAGGTAGGAACGGGGAGCGACACAGATCAGACGCGGCCCATCCAACTTTCCTCTTCCAAGCGTCACGGTCCTGCTCCAGCAGCCGGCCGCTCTCGCGTGACCCACAGGTATATCTGCGCCGTACAACGCCGAATCTGTGGCTGGTGTTGCCTCTGAGGAATGCAATGTTTTCTTTCTCGTAAAAGAGAAAGAAAAAACCTTCAATTATTACCAAAGAAACGGTTGCAATTAAAAGGCTACTATTACTGGTCGTCACTGCAAAAAAAAAGGTAGCTATCGGGCTTTCGCTATCTTATCATTCTCATGGCCATCAAAATCAATTTACACAACACAGAGGATGATATGAAGGGAAAAAAAAGGCCTCCTCCACTACCTGCTGTTCTGATACACAATTCTGATTATTTCATATACTAGTTTTCCTGGGCTCCAGATCGGGCTTCTAGCCCAACAATGTAATTCTAGAATTGGGGCCATGTCCAGGTTCAGCCCAAGCGATGGCCCGAGTTCTTTCACACCCCGAATGCAAAGTACAGTAAAATTCCCAAAATTCCTCGGGAAAAAAAGGTAAAAGTTCCCTATACAGAAGGAGTAACGCAGTCACGTTTGATCTGACTGGGGTTACAAAGCCAGCCATTAGTTTCCTGTGGCTGATCCAGCTTGACAAATGGACAGAAAGACTGCTAGTTTCTTCTTACACGGAAGTGGATTGACCTATGCCTTGTACTTTCCGTGTGGTCTCAGCAGTGCCCTAGTGTTCCACGTGCGCATTTTGGTTGAGATGAACCTCCACGAGTGTCAAATCCTGACAAGCCACAACGATATGGCACCACATGAATTTCGTGCGACAGACAGATTTCCGAATGTGCCAATACCACTTGGATACAAGGGATTCATCACCAGCGACAAATGTGACACAGATTAATCTGAGAACATCCTGCCCGCACACGATCACCAAGTACAGAAATTAGTGGGTAGTTTGCGTGCTTCTGCAGAGTACAGTTCAGCCTACCTTCTTGCACAGGGGTAAAGGACGATTCGACGCGTATCTGGGATCAGATTTCGGTCACGTTATCGTCCTTCTTGGATGATTTCTTCCTCTTCTTCCCGGTGCAAGGATCTTTTCCCTTCAGGTCTTGAGAAAACGTCCGCAACTGGCCCATAAGATGCTCATTTCTGTGCGCTGGGATTGCATTGCAATAATCACAGTGAGGAAAAAGATGTACTGAGAGAACCATAGGGTAAAAGAGTATCAGGAGAAATTTTCTGCATAGCACAACAACTATGTGCTCAGTATTTGTAAATTCCAAGTATACTTATTTCAGACAACCCTTTGTATAAAAACACCAATTCTAGGAAGCCAACATCTTTTCCTTCTCTGGGGATTAGTAAAATACATTGTTTGCTCAAGTACCTCTGAGGATAACATCGTCCATCCTAATGGATTTACGACCGGCATGCTGGGCAAACAACTCAACATCCTTAGCCAGCTGCTCTGCACATTGACAAGATGTTAATTACACTACCCATTCAGTTTCCATAGATGCAATTCCAACAAGATTCAGAACCATTCTTATTCTACAAAGAGTAGAAATAAGCAGTTTACTATAGCTAGTACACTAGTTTCAGAGACGCTGCATGGAAAATCCACTTATGTTCTGATGCATCTCTTTGCTTTCGCTGCACACCCAAGATTTTGTGGTTAGGAATTTATGTGCCCGACTATTACTTTCTATCTGATACAGTGCGCCACTAAAGGATGTGATTCTGAACTTTGTGGACAAGATGGAGTGATGTTCAGTGCAACCATGATATCTTATTTATCACGTGTATTTGTACACCCCACCGAGGTCTGGACTCTGGAAGTTAGTCTGACTACCTGAATGGATATAAAAGTGTCTTTTCGTTCTTCTGCAACTGCACATTTCACTTTCAGCTAAATAGCCTGAATGATGTTAGAGAAGCATGAGGATCAGCAAGATAATAGCTACAGCAGAAATTGTTTCTTAGAGTTTGGTGTATGATCATTATAAATGTTTGGTTAAGAATTTCTTTGGTTTGCAGCAGATCTTGTCCTAAGAGCAAAACAATTGACAACCACCTTCAAATGGAGTGGAGATTTGGTGCATATGGGCACCAGTGATCCTGTTTTCTAAAAAAAATCGTATCATACTTCTGAGATTCAAAAAAGTTATGGGAAAAATCTGGATGTAGCCAATGATGTATCCCACAAATGTGTAAAATATCAATTTCAAATACTTTGTATTATGAGTTACAAAGAAATGACAAAAGTGTGTATCTGAGTAAGCATAGTTTCAAATCTCCAATTTTTATCAGATTTTGTCATTTTTGTGTAGCCCACAATATAAAGAATTTCGGGTTGCTATTTTGCATGTTTGTAGGACACAATATTGACTATGCCCAAAATTTATTTTTAGAATTTTTTGAAACTTGTAAATATGATTCTTAATTTTTTTAAAATGAAGTGAGCACTGGAGCTCGGGAGCCAAAGAAAATTTCCGAGTATGAAATAGCAACAAACATTTCCCAGATCAAAGCATTCTCTTAATGGACAAATCAAATAGAAGTCCATAGCTGCAGGCATTCAGAACAAATCAAACAAGAGCTTGTTGTGAGACCCAGCAATTAGGGGGAAATCCAACAAGAAGCTCCCTGCTTCCCAACTCCATTCTATCTACATTGCAGTTTACTAGTCACTACTCAACCAGCACACATTCCCATCACAATCAAGTTAGCATGTCTTGATAGGCGTTTTGGCTAATGCTGATCAGCTAATTCTGTTCTACACCAAGTCTCGGACTAAAATTGATCGGTTGGATATAAAATAATGGGCACAGTCAGTTACAAGAGCAAATACAACGAAAGGAGGAGCGAATTTAGGGGAACCTGCGCTCTTGAAGGCCAAGTCGGCGATGCAGGCGACGACGGGATCCGAAATCTCCATCCCCGTCTTCTTGCCTGAAAAACACAATTTTTTGATAAATTACTGCTCCGGATCTCGATCCTAATTTCAGGAGCAAGTGACTGCGGAAATTGGACGTCAGGTGAAGAAGTGGCGTGATTTTAACCTACCTTCGGAGGTCGCGATGTTGATGACAGCGAGCCTGAGGCGATCTCGGAGGAGCTCGGCCTCCGCCTCCGCCTCCAACCTTTCGGCCTCACCGCCGTCGCCGGCGAGTACGTCGTCGGCGAGGGTTTCCACGTCCGTGTCCATTGGGGAGCAGAGGTTTACAGTTTTCCATGCGACTTGGTCCCTAAATGTACTCTTATTCAATTTTAGGGGTCTACGAGGTATTTAAATAATTTTAGAATGTAGTTATACAAATTTATTCTTTAGATAAAATTGCATTTTTTATTAACCAGAGATTTTTGCAAAAAATGGAGAACGTGATTTCGTACATGTTGAAAGAACAAAACTCTTTATTAAAATATTTAGAGCAACTCTAGCCACATATATCTCCGGAACCGCAAAATAACTGCGAATTTACAATTTTCCGTAGAAATCGCGAATTGATCAGCTACTATAAATCGACCCGGCCCGCAAACTTTTTTTAGGGGGGGGTAGATTTTGTCCACCGGCCTGTACATCCGTGGGTCGAGAGTGGAAACCGAACGCGCCCCTCATTTCCATTGTCGTTTTGGCGGGACGGAAGTTCCCCCTCCTCCCTTCCCGCTCCCACGTGCGTCCCGGCGCCGATCTCCCTCCCCGCTCGCCCTCCGCCACCTCCGCGTAGCGGAATCGATGCCATGGATCCCACCGAGCTCGCGGCGGCCGCTGTTCAGGTCCCTCGGCCGCATCCACCGCCTCCTGTTGCTCCGGCAGTTCACGCGGGCTCGCCGGCTGCCGCCGCTTCCACCCTAAAGAAGAGGAAGAGCGTGACCGTTGCTGCCCCAACCACCGCTGCTCTAGGCGGTGCCACTACCGCCAAGGAGGTCGTTGCCCCATCACCCGTTCCCCCGAAGGCCGCCACCCCCAAGGCACGGCGGAAGAAGGCGGGGGCCATGCCAAAAAAGGCGACGACGGCCACGAAGAAGCAACCCGCGGAGTGCCCCATTCCTGTTCAGCCTGCCACCTCTAGAGTCTCCGCCGTGGGAATCAACGGGGACGGCGCGCACAATGCGTTCGACAAAATGCCCGCAAGGTACGACACGAAAACTATTCCCAAATCCTTTGTCCAGCTTCTCAACGAGTCGGAGGTGTGCCTCACCGAGCCACCACTCGGTGTGTACGACTTGGATAGAGATGATGATGGAGAGGAAGATGGCGAGGAGGAGGATGCCTTGGAAGAGGTGGATCAAGCCGCCTATGATGAGGCAAAAGATAGGAAGAGAAGGACCAGCAACTACACCATGATCGATGACACATGCTTGGTGCGAGCTTGGAACGAAGTGTCGCTCGATGCGATGAATGGCATGGACCAAACTGGCAAGCTCTATTGGATTACGATTGTGGACAAGTTCTTCAAGCTCTTGCCACGAGTTTCTCACGACCAAACCCGCTCCTATCGATCACTACAAGGCCAATGGGATGTGATCAAGTCATGTTGTAGCCGTTGGAGTGCGACTATTGAGCAAGTCCGGGCAGCACCTCCAAGTGGTAGAAACATAAATGAATATGTGAGTCAATATAACTTGCATTCTTGCACCTTGATGTCTACGCACTTCTATTCTTGTAGACAGTTGTTGGGCCTCCAAGTGTAGAGATTTGTAGAACAACAGCAAGTTTTCCCTTAAGTGGATCACCCAAGGTTTATCGAACTCAGGGAGGAAGTGGTCAAAGGTATCCCCTCTCAAGCAATCCTCCAATCAAGATACAAGAAGTCTCTTATATCCCCAACATACCCAATACACTTGTCAGGTGTATAGGTGCACTAGTTCGGCGAAGAGATAGTGAAATACAAGTGGTATGGATAATTATAAGTGGTAACGGTGCTAGAAAATAGCTTGATGGCGTGGAATATACTAAAGGCAAACTAAAATAAAGATGGAAGCAAGCAAACATGTAACGGATCTAATTGCAAATGGTGTTTCAATGCTTAGAAATAAGGCCTAGGGATCATACTTTCACTAGTAAACACTTTCATATAAATATCTTCTCTTTATGATACTACTCTTAACTACTCTCCGGTTGGACACTCTAATCCATGGTAGGGCTATAACAGCACACCTCAAAGTAAGACTTTCCCATCTAGATAACCCCACACTATCACCTTGAGCTCTAGATGGTTCCAATAAACACCACAATTTTATAGAAACATCCAACTCCAAATATAACTCATAACAAGTATTTGTAATCTCTAGCCTAAGTGCCACCATGGTGTGCACGCTGTCACTTTCACACACATGGGGAGAGCAGAGATCTATTAAAGCACTTGAGTAGAAAGGTAGATCTACTTGATTACAAAGCTCATGATCACAATATGATCATGCATAGAGAGAGATGAACACATAGCTACCGGTAGAACCCTTAGACTCGAGAGAGAACTACTCCCTCCTCATCATGGGAATCAGCAATGGTGATGGAGATCGATGGAGATGGCTCCGGGGGCACTTCCCTGTCCCGACAGGGTGCCGGAACAGAGACTTTCTATCCCCCGAATCTCCCCTTCAGTGGTGGCGGCGCTGCGGAACTTTTCGTGGCTGGAGGCTTGATGATTTAGGGTTTATGCATCGGGAGGCTCTTATATGTGGAGAGGCAAGGTCGGTGGGCGGCCAGGGTGTAGCACCCTCAAATCGGCCCTATGCAAGTTTTAGCCTTTTCCGCCAAACCCGCATAGAAACGATTCAAGGACGCCCACCAGGCACTTTCGTGCGGGTGGAAAACGAAGTAATAACATTACACAACAGTCCTTGAGGGGACCC
The DNA here is from genome assembly GCA_916181665.1 of Avena sativa. Taxonomy (NCBI): domain Eukaryota; kingdom Viridiplantae; phylum Streptophyta; class Magnoliopsida; order Poales; family Poaceae; genus Avena; species Avena sativa. The sequence continues at coordinate 420,863,875 of OV702287.1, read as the reverse complement.
ACAGAACAGATATATACAACAACGACTCAATGAGTCAAGAATACAGATATACAGTACAAAGATCCAATCACCTTGAAACGATAGAGCGTCCGACTACGGACAAGATGCAAATGGGGCTAAGAGCCCTGAAGAATAACCAATGGCATCCATAACCCTGCCCAGGCCAAGCCGGAAGGGTAACCCTGCTAACGACGTCGATCTCAAACCTGCTTAAACAAAAGGGGTGCCGACAAAGGGCAAAGGAAAAGAGAAGAGAGCGGTCAGTACTGAGGCCAGTACACGGCGAGACTAGAATTCGGCGGTCCTCGCCTACATAGGTATGGTGGACTGAAGCGGCATCGTGGCATACACTAAACAACCTATAGAGACTCGATACAAATAGCGGCTATAAGAGAGGGGTAAGAAAGACCTATTCGGAACCAACCTGATACTACCACCAAACATACCCATCCTGGTATTTCCCCCTCGAGACCAGACGAGGAAGTCAACCGAGGAACTCACACAGTTGGCAGTTTTATTTATTCAGTTATCGTTGTAGCAATTACTAGTCAGGTTTAGGTAGTCATCCTGATATAATAAGCAGTGGGAACTTTTAGTTAACCATTCCGTTGTAGTTGCAACACTTACTAGTCAGATACAATTAGCATGAGATATCCCAAACCCAGCAGTTATTGGTACTTTTATTTAGCCATTCCTTTGCGGTGAAGCTGATTACTAGTCATATCGGGTACAAGTCAAATTATAACAGTAAACTTTAGTTATAGTTGTCTATGATCGAGAACTGTGCTCCAAGTCGTCCATAACCGTGGACACGGCTTTTCGAAAAGATTTAACCCTGCAGGGGTGCACCAAAGTATCCACACGCACTTCGACCCTTTTTGCCAGATCAGTTAACATACACCCATCGGTATGTCGGCGGGGCCTAAGTCATGACGTTTCCCAGATCCAAAGCAAGTACATGGGGGCCACCCCACTAAGCTACCCGCAACGAAGTTGGCCGGCTCCGGAACGGACCCAGGGTTTGCGTCAGTGGCTGTAAACGACTGGGAACCCGAAAGTGTGACTGGGCTTGTCGATACCGCGAAAACACTCCGCAATCCTAAACAGTACAGGTGCAGTACCTCGCACAATTTTAAATAAAGCAGTAAAACATGGCATAAGTACAGGATAGTAAATAAAACCTCAAACTAGTTTGTGGCCCCCAGTACAATACTTTGAAATCAGGTACTAATCGATGGGGGTGCCCACACACCCCACCTGTGGTTAGCACGCTCGATCTCGGAACAGGTGTCAAGAACTCGGGGTCCTATGGGACACAAGTGGACGGTTAACAACCAAATAACATCTATTGCCCACCTGTGCCTCTGCATTATTTACCTACTTCAATTTTAGTTATTAAACAATAATTAAAGCCATGATCATCTCCAACATTAAACATGCGGCAAAACTCCAACAACTGTGGTACTTGACGACACGCAACAGCACTTGAGCAAGCGACTAAGACGCGCAAGTCCAACTATCTACCAAACAACAGGTAATAGGATGTGTCCAAGGCAATATAGGGCTGCAAGGGATATCACGGGCACGAAAACTAGAGCATCGCAACACAGATAGCAATAGAACAACAGGAGGGAATAAATACTATAAAAGTAAGATAGGTAGAAAGGGGGAGGTGCTCGCCTGAAAAACATTGTCGAAGGTTCATCCGAAGAACGGGCGTCACTCGCATCAACTCATCGGCCTAATCCGCGAAGAAGCAAAACACTAGAAGAAACACCGGATGCACTATTTAATACTACGGCAAAAGATCGGGCATGATGCATGTATGGTGTATGACATGGCAAAGATACGATGCAACTAGGCAATATTAAGCGGAACCGGGGTCCCGACATTTATTTAGAAGGTTCGTGTTGTTTAGATACCCCACAATTTAAATGTTGTCTTAACATGGCAAAACATATCACCGGTTCGCTACACAAAATTAAATGGAGCCAATATAAGACTAGAATAGTCCGCATATGTGTTCCATATTTAATTTAGGTGATTCGTCGAGACACCCCCAAACACCGATAATATGTATGCAAGCATGTACAAATAATTATGCAGCAATTTGATATTACATTTATAAAATAGGGCTCGAGAAAGGGGTCACACATTGGATCGAAGATCTTGGGGGTTTCGGAGGGTTCGGGGTCGGACTCAGGGTTCGACGGGGATCGATCTCGCATCCGGGAAGAAGGACTTGGCGGTCTTCGGATCCGAGGCTCGCATCCGGGAAGGAGAACTTGTCGCATCCGTGGTCTTCGGGTCCGTGTAGACGGTCATGGCGTTCCGAGGAGAAGATCTTGGCGTGCCGAGGGTTCGGTCTCGAGGATCAGTCTTCGGATCCGGTCGCGGCTCTGGGGCATGGCATACGGACCCATGAAGAAGATCTTGATGGCCCAACGGGGTTCGGACTCGGACTCCGGGATCGGGGCCTCGGAGATCTTGGTTAGGATTCGGTTCACTGTTGTTGACGTTGTGGTTCTTTTCTGGCAACGATCCGGTAAATGGATCCTCCGAATATCTTGGAACGGCCTCGTGATGCTAGCACAACGAGACTGGACAAAAACAGAGACATGTACAGGCTCTCACACCCTCTTACACACACACGCACAGGAGGTTACAGAGAGGAACCGGCGGACGGCTCGCGGCCTGCGGAGAGATGGCGCGGTGGTGGGCTCGCGGAAGAGCAGAGGCGGCGGGGATCGGGCAGAGGGGAGTAGGGCGCTGGCGACGAGGAGGCCAGGCGGCGGTGGCGCTGGAGGCCGTACTAGCGGAGGAGGTCGAGGTCGTGGAGGGCCCGGGCGGAGAGGCGGCCGCAGAGGGGAAGGGCGCCGAGGCAGAGAGGCGATGGGGAGGGCGCGCGCGGGGCACAGACTGGGGCCACCAAGAGGCACGGGCGAGGTGGACCGGTGGCGGTTGGCGGCGGCAACGGCCGGAGCACCGAGATCGGCGGCGGACAGGGGCGGAGGCGGGGCGAAGCCGCGTGGGCACGGGTCGGGGGCGAGCGGCGGAGGAAGGTGACGAGGGGCAGAGGGGAGCAGCCTCGGGCGGCGACGTCGTGGCCGGGCATGGCCGGAGCGGAGGGGGCCGAGGTCAGGGAAGGCTGGTGGCGGGGAGGGTTGGTGACGACGCGGGCCGGGAGGCGGCGGCCGCAGGCGCTGCTCGCTGGCGGCGGCGGAGCGGAAGGTGCTGGCGGCGGGGCTCGGCCCAAGGAGAGACGAGGGAAGGGGATGGGGACGAGAGAGAGGGTGACGTGGGGCGGTGGGTCGCAGGGCGAGCAGGGCGTGAGGGAGAGGATCGCGTGAGGGTCGGGGATTGCGGAAGGAGAGACGGGGTGGGACGCGGGTGGTGGGGCCAGAGGTGGGCCAGGCTGCAGGAGGGTGCGGCCCCGCGTGCGTGGCGTGTGTGGCGTGTGTGCGGTGGCGGGGTGGGGCCCAGGGGTGACGTGGCGCGCCGGCTGAGTGGTGTGTGTGTGGTGTGTGGGTGAGGTGGAGGGGAAAAGGGTGGGCTGGTGAGGTGTCGCAATGGGATAGGAGGGGGTGAGGTGGCTGAAGGGTGGGTAGATAGGCTGGGTAGGTTATCTGGTAGCATAGGTTTTGGGTGTTCTGGGGTAGGTAGGGCTGTTGTACTGGGGGTGGCCGACTGGGTCGGATCGGCCCGGTACGGCTGCCCCCTAAAAATAATTAAATATTTTATTTATTTAAAACAGGGCTTTTGCAAACCGTTGGTAGACGAAACAAAATAATCCGGACAAGCCCGGGTTTTGTAGTTTGAATAAAAGATGGGGTGTTTAGAAAACAAAACCAGACTTTTCAAAATATAGTTTTAGATAAACCATGCAAGATGACATGACGATGCTTAAAATGCAATGTGGCATGATGACATGAGCATGCAGTCATGATGATGCAATGCACAAAAACAACGCGATTTTCTAGTAGTGGTTTTGCGGGGCGCCACACAGGGGGCCCACATGTAACATCCCAAAACTTCAATCCAAGGTTATCAAGATCAAATCATCCAAAAATAGGGTTAACAAATTTTTTTTCAAATTTAAAATGAAAGCATTCATATATGTGTGCATTTAAAATAGGAGTTGTTTGAATTGCCATGATTGAATGATCCAATGCTTGTAAAATGTTTCTTAGGTGATTTAAACATCATCTACATCATTCCCAATATTTCCTAAATAAAATCAAATCAAAAAGAATTAAAAAGGAGGAATGGTCATTTTGGCAAATTTCACTCTCATGCCTACTTTGGCTATTCCTAGTACTCAAAACTTAACAGAAACAATTCTTGATCCTTGCACCCCTTGCTAGTACACATAATGAGGTACCAAGGCCCACCTTTTTATCTACTAAAAACATTCTGTTAACTATTTTAAATGACAGTTTAAAATTGAATCTAATGAATATGCATAGATCACCCCTATTTCAAAAACCATCTCTTTGAGCTCCACTTTCAAAACCCTTGCAACCAGAGACTACCTATCACTAGTGGAGATCACTCAAAAATTTTGAAACTAAAATTCAAAACTTTCTTTCATGCGGCCATTTAATCAAACACTTGGCATGCATAATCTCTACTCTAATCCTAGCTCACTGTTTACTATAGGGTTTTGCCTCCAAATGGTCTTCATTTATCTCCTCTGTCCCCTCTTGATCTAACCAAACCCCTAAGACCCCTCTCCCTTGTCCCTAGTCCCCATGCCATGCCATGCCGAGCCATGCCTCGCCGGCCAACCCTTGCCCCACTGTAGCAGACCATTCCCTCTTCCCTCGCCATGTCTAGGAGGTAGCGAGGAGCTCACCGCCACCCCCTGTCCCTTGCCCGAGCCAAGAGCAGTAGTGGACCACCGAGCACAAACCGCGCCCAGTGCCACCGCACCATGCCAGTGCCGCCCCTAGAGCGTGCTCGGTCCTCGCTCGCACAGACCGCCCCTTGGCAGCAGCCCGCGCCCGCCGCTCCGCCTCGACCTGGAGAACACCCCAGACACCCCCGCTGGCCGCCCAACGCCTCACAACCACCACTCGTCGTGGACACCGCCGCCTCTGCCTCTCAGAGCACCACCTCGCCCAGACCGCGTGCCACCGCCCTACGCTCGCATTCAAGTTCTAGAGCACCGCCAGGGAACCACACATTGATCGCCACCCGCAGCCATGCCTCTACCCCGCCATAGCCATGTCGCCACCGTCGATTGCCCATCTCGCTCGGTCTCACCGTCGGGCCTATAAAAGGAGCCCTCCCCAGCCTCCTCTATCCATACCATTCCACTCCTCTCACCTCTCTGAACCTCACCCACCTCTAGCCGGAGCAAGGCAAGCTCTGCCTCGCCGGAATTGGAGCCGGAGCAGCCGCGGCAGGAGGAGAAGGGCGCCGTTGATTGCGACCACCCCAAGATCCACCGCAACCGCGCCTCGCCTTGCCATCGTCTTCCATGCCGTTTGCCCGCCTCGCCGACCCTGCTGGAGCCCTGGTACGCCCCCAGTAGACCCCCACCGGGCCGCTAGGGTTCGAGCTCGCCGGCGACCTGTTCGTCGTCGATGACGACCCTCAGCCATTGATCTCGCTTCTAATCCTACGGCCCACAGCGCGCGTACCGTTTCACGTTTTAAGTGCCGCTGACAAGCGGGACCCTCCTGTCAGTTGAGCCCCGCGCCGTGGAGCGCCACTGGGCCGGCCCATTTCTTTTCCCGCGCTAGCCCACCCGTTCAAATCTGGATTTTTCTTTTTAGTTTGAATCTAGTTTATGTCCCCTAGTTTGAAAATCAATTCAGAGAGTTTTACAAATCCAAATAGCATGAAACAAATTTTGTCTGAAAGGTATTAAGATGATCTATCCAAGCCCGTTGGATTTAATTCAATTAGAGTTATAGATCTCTCCTAATAAAAATAAGAAGATAGAAGCTTTTGCAAATTGCAACATTTTTATAAAATCAACCAAGTTAGCTTTTGAGTTCCAACTCTCAAAAATCACATTTCATCATATCTATCTAAATATGTAATAATATTAAGGTTTACATGCAGTGACTTTGGACTAGTACCAAAATAATGCTATATAGGCATTTCTAGTCACTTTAAATTATTAAATAATAAACTTAAACTAAAGTAATATTGATCCAACCTTTAAATCTCATTCCCACATGTTAGAATATGTGGTGAGGACATGTGTCCACATGATCCCATATTTTGGTGGTGAATATTAAATTTTAGTTAATATTTCAATGGGTAGAAATTACTTTTCTAAAATAAAAAGGATGAAACTATTGAATTAAAACTTGTGATGTTTGTGATGATAATAGATCATCAAAATGTGTATTTTAGAATGCTACTTAGCCTAGTTAAGTATTGTTTGGTGATTGTGCACTCCCTATGCATTTATAGACGCTAGTACCGACCAAGCTTTCGAGGAGGAGGAGTTCGACTAAGAAGAAGAAAACTTCAACCACTGCACCAACCAAGGCAAGCCACCATTAACAGTGCAAGCTGCCCTTAGCAAGCTAGCAATACCCAAGATTTAACTCTTGCAAGTTTAGTGCTCAGCAAACTAGAAACAACTAGATGGTTTAGCAAAGATGCCTTAAGCATGCCTTGATCACACCCCCTTTTAACTATTAGTACTTCAAGTCTTATTGACAAGTTTTACCTCCCTTAGTTTACACAAAGTTATTTACTTGTTTTGAAGGTAGCATAAAAAGTATAAAACTTGACCTATTTAGAACCCTTTAGATGTCATTCTATGGCATGAGATTGATCCCATCCTTCCACCTTAGTGAACACCCTTAACTTAGTAGTTTAGAGTAGATCAACAACTTGAGTCACTTTAGATGGGAACACTTGGTGAAAATGAATTATGAAAACCTTGGAATGATGAGTCATTCTATTGAGATGTTTTGACATGTGTTGAGAAACACAAATGGTTGAGGATGATGAAAATATTGAGGCATGAGCCTTAACCCTTTTATAAAACTGATGGTTGGATTCCGATGCGATACCATTCCAAATTTACCGTACAACCACACTACCTGAATTGGGTAAGGCTTAGCTGGAAATTTATATGCATTAGTATTAGTTCCCTCATGGGAGAGGTTTGAGCTGAGGCTACCTCTCAATGTTGTCCACCTATGCAGTGCCCAAGATGACTGATGGTCATGGTTGTGAGGCCATGCTCATAGGAGAGGTGCTTATACTAGGGTGTGTAAAGGGAAGGTTATGTTTGATTATCTGCATACTAAGTATGATGATTCAGGGTTACCCCTGACAGATGTATCGAATCTTGTGGTGAAAGTGTACCACCTCTGCAGAGTGTCAAACTGTTCGAATAGCCGCGTCCGTGGTTATGGACAGTTGGAATGGCCATACTGTTTCGTTGTCAGATGTTTTCTAAATACTCTGAAGTAATGATGAATCTTGACTTGACCACAACAGGGTTGTGTTATGACAATAGCTTCCCAACTTAAGTGATTCTAGAACTTTACTTTACCTTTCTTTGCTTCAGAACTCAGCTTAGGTTTCAAACTTAACTTTATAGTTAAACTTAGCTCTAGCACTTTAACTTAGAATTATACTACTTGTTAGTGGTAGTTTGCGAGTACTTAAAGAGTACTCATGGCTTTTGTCCCTGGCTATTATCATGGCCAGACTATGAAGGAGACTATCAAGATGATGGTCAGCAGGACGGCTATGATAACTAGGACTATCTGCCTTCGTCAGCATTGCTTGCGCCCATGAAGATGGACCCCACCGCTACGCTATCTTTTATTTCCGCTGCTTGTTGTATTAAGACTGGATCATGAGATCCTTATTTGTGTAAAGACCTTATGTATGGTTTGTAATGGATGATGTACCGTGATATCCAATCCGTTATGTCTCGCAAAAATGGTAATCCTGGGATTGCGAGGTATGGCATAACGGGCATCTCGGATTAAAAATCCGGGTGTTGACAAGTTGGTATCAGAGCCATCCTGACCATAGGAGACCCTAGTTAGAATGGACGTTTAAACAAAAACTTAGTTTCAAAACCAAAGTGAGTATTTCTGAAAAACTATTTCCCCTCTTACCCTTGTGAACTCATTCTTTCTCAAAAATTCATGTTCCTCAAAATTCTTACATTACTACTTAAAATTTGACACACTTGATCACTTCACTAACTTCCTCATCCTTAATTCTTGTAGATGGAGACTCAGTTCAGCAAGTTTTACTAGTTGGGAAACGGAGGTCAGCTGATCTTCGAGAGGGATCTGGATTCCCTGTCAGAGTTACTGGGACGCCCACATCCAGAGTTTCTTGGAGCTCAACTTCCAGGACCCCCAGGAGGAGACCTACAGTGGCTAGTCACCGCGGATCTTCGAGGAAGCATCGAAGCACCAACTTCCGAGAGAATTCAGTTCTCCGTGAGAGAGAACAACTGGCTAGATGGATTAGCCAGGGCAATGCATGAAGCTCTCGCACGTCTATGTGCCCTCAGTGTCAACAAGATCCAAGGAACCCGTTTTGCTCACTATGCAAGACGTGACTTCATGGGAATGCCGATGGAGATGCCAAGTCACCCAGAGTTGAGGCGTCAAGTGGAGAACCTTGATTTCTTGCTTCATGACAGACAACAGGAACTGGACAATGCCAGGGAGTTAGCCAACCAGAACCGTGCCATCGCCGACCAGAAGGCCCAGACTTTCGCACTGGTCGTCCAAGATTGCCAGTCTCTTTGCCGCCAGCATGCAAAGAAAGATCGCACCATCGCCCGTCTTCGTAAGAAGGTGGCCGACCTCGAGAAGACCGTCAAGGAGCAGGAAGCTCAGCTTGCCGCCAAGGAAGAAGAAGATGAGGGTGAAGACATCCAGGGAGATATAGATTCTTACCTCAACAACGATGACGATTTTCTAGAAGAAGATGCTGTGGACTTCTACACTGATGATGAAGACTCCGACTTCATCGACGATGAGTAGATGCACTAGATCACTGTCGTAGCATGAGATGTATCGATCTTACTGTATGTTAGCTTGCAGAATGGTTCTTAAAACCATCTGTTTTCCCTTTGATTGTTGTGGTGTGTGTTGTATCGTGTGCTTGCTTGCATGAATGAAAAAGAAGTTAGTTGAGAAACCTGAGTTTAACTCAAAGTTTTAGATTTGAAAACCCCAAAACCATGAACCTTAGAATTTCCCTCTTACCCCTATATCTCAATCTTCAGATGACTCATGGAAACCAAGGAGGGAGCAGCTCATCGCAGGACCCAATGGTGCAGATCTTGCAGAATCTCATCGCATACCATGAAGCAAGCAGGGCAGAGCGCCAAGCCAACTTAGCAACATTGCAGCAGATCGCCCAAATGGCTCTCAACAACCAAGGACATGGAAATCAGGATCACCATGGATCCAAACTCAAAAAATTTCAGAACACAAATCCCCCAATCTTCAACCAATCTGAGAACCCATTAGATGCTGATGACTGGTTACAAACCATGGAAAACAACCTTGAAGTTGCAGGAGTTGATGAAAATGAGAAACTTCTCTTCGCCACCCACTATCTGGCGGGAGATGCAAGAGCTTGGTGGAATAGCATCCGCAATATGAACCATGGCCAGGTGATGACCTGGGATGCATTCAAAGTCAAGTTCAGCCGCACCCACATGCCGCAAGGTCTCGTCAACAGGATGAGAGATGAATTCCATGAATTGAAGCAAGGAAGAATGACTGTGGTGGAGTACCGTGACAGATTCTTGTCACTTGCCAGATATGCACCGGATGAGATCAACACGGAGGCCAAGAAGAAGGAGAGATTCTTAAACGGACTGCATGATGAGATGCAGACTGTTCTCATCAACATCCGTTTCTAGGATCTCGAAGAGCTAGTCGACTCTGCCATTCAGATGGAAGGGAAGATTAGCTAGGCAAATGACAACCACAAGCGTCGTATGATGCAGCAGTCTGGATCCAGTAGTCACCGGAAGTACCGTTCCAACCCTTCACCAGGATATGCACCAAGGAACAACCGACCCCCAAATTCTCGCCCAAGCTACCCCAACCGTAGCGGAGGCAATGTGAAGTCTGGAGGAAACAATCACAACTCCGGCAATGCCAACAATTTCAACCGTGCCCCTCCCAAGAGCAACAACAACAACACTGCACCCAGAACTGGCAGCAATGCTGTACCTGTCGCTGTCAAGGACAAGTCCCAGATCACTTGTTTCGAGTGTGGAGTGAAGGGTCACTACTCCAATGAGTGTCCCAAGAAGACTGCCGCCATGCCCCTGTGAATGCCCCAGCTCAGCAGCAGCGTCGTGTTCAACCAGGAAGGAGATTTGCCCCAGGGAACCCTCACAACCGCAACGGCCGTCTCTTCCACATGAACGCAGAAGAAGCCCAAGAAGCGCCAGATGTAGTGCTGGGTATGTTTTCTGTCAACTCAGTTTTAGCAAGAGTATTGTTTGATTCGGGAGCATCACATTAGTTTGTCACCGAAGAATTTGTATGCACTAGTAAGATTCACCCAACCAACCTGAAGCATGTCATGATAGTTCAAATCCCCGGTTCAACTACAAAAGCTAGAAAAATTTGCAAAGCTGTACCTATCAGAATACATGGGATAGATTTTTATGCCAACCTAATTGTACTTGGAACCAAAGGATTGGAAGTAGTACTAGGTATGGACTGGATGTCAAGGCATAAAGGACTGATAGACTGTGCTAAGAAAGCCATCACCATGACCAGTAGTTCTGGAGTAACAATAGAGCATATCTCTGAAACCTTACCCCATCAATTCAAGTGCAACAAGAGTGTAGCCCTGCCCACCATTGACCAAGTCAGAGTAGTCTGTGAATACCCCGACGTATATCCAGATGAATTGCCAGGTATGGCCCCGGATAGGGATATTGAGTTCATTATCGAACTAATCCCCGGAACCAGACCTATAGCCCAGAGACCCTATACCATGAACCCCTCAGAGTTAGTGGAACTGAAGAAGCAGTTGGATGCCATGTTAGCCATAGGCTTGATTCAACCAAGCGCATCGCCATGGAGATCACCAGTGTTATTCGTCGACAAGAAAGATGGAGGCAACCGTCTTTATACAGACTACATAAAGTTGAATGATGTCACCATCAAGAACAAGTACCCTTTGCCAAAGATAGAGGATCTATTTGATCAGTTGACTGGAGCCCAGGTTATTGATCTTAGGACTGGTTATCACCAACTTAAGATTCGTGGAATGGATATTCCGAAGACCGCCTTTACTACTCGTTATGGTTTATAAGAGTATACGGTTATGTCTTTTGGATTAACCAATGCCCCTGCTTATTTCATGAATCTCATGAATAAGATCTTTATGAATTTCCTAGATAAATTTGTAGTTGTGTTTATCGACGATATCCTTATCTACTCCAAGTCAGAAGAAGAGCATGAGCAACATCTGAGAGTTATCCTAGAAACCCTGAGAGAGCATCAGTTATATGCCAAGTTCAGCAAGTGTGAGTTTGGGCTGAAAGAAGTAGGATTCCTAGGACATATTGTGTCTACCGGAGGAGTCTCTGTTGATCCCACCAAGATCAAAGATGTCGAAGAATGGGAAGCCCCAACCAATCAAACCCAAGTTCGTTCATTTCTCGGATTAGCAGGATATTACCGCAAGTTCGTAGAAGGATTCTCGAGCATAGCCCGACCAATGACCCAGTTGTTGAAGAAAGACAAGAAGTTTGAATGGACAGACAAATGTGAAGCCAGTTTTTAGGAGCTGAAGAAGAGATTGATATCAGCCCCAATATTGGTCATGCCAGATATCAAGAAGCCCTTTGATGTGTATTGTGACGCATCCAAGATTGGTCTAGGATGTGTATTGATGCAAGAAGGCAAAGTCATCGCGTATCTGTCTCGACAATTGAAGCAGCATGAGCAGAACTATCCGACCCATGATCTTGAGCTAGCAGCCGTGGTTCTAGCATTGAAGACATGGCGTCATTATTTGATGGGTAATCGCTGTGAGATTTACTCAGATCATAAGAGCCTGAAGTATATCTTCACTCAGAAGGAGCTGAATATGAGACAAAGGAGATGGATAGAGTTAATCAAGGATTATGACCTTGACATTCACTATCACCCCGGCAAAGCCAATGTGGTAGCGGATGCTCTTAGCAGATTGCCGTGTAGGCTTAACACCATGATCAAGGAGAAGCAACCAAGTTTGTATGAGGAGTTGGAGCAGTTCAGGACTGAGTTAGTTAGCAAAGGATTCCTAGCTAGCATTGAACTTCAACCCACTTTGATTAGCCAAATCAAGGAAGCCCAGAAGGGGAATGAAAGTATCGACGGAATCAAACGTTGTATTGCTACAGGAAAGGTACCTGGATTCACCAAAGACGAAGAAGGAGTACTGTGGTACAAAGGACGTATCTGTGTGCCAGTAGATTCGGAGCTGAAGGAAATTATCATGAAGGAAGCTCATGATACTCTTTATTCTATCCACCCCGGAGGAACAAAGATGTATCAGGATTTGAAAGAGCAATTTTGGTGGCACAAGATGAAGAGAGAGATCAGAAGCTACATCGCCAAATGTGACATCTTCCAAAGAGTCAAAGCAGAGCATCAGAGACCTGCAGGACTGTCACAACCATTGCAGATTCCGGAATGGAAATGGGATTCCGTTGGAATGGACTTTGTCACCGGTTTACCTACTTCTAGTAGGGGGAATGACTCAATCTGGGTCATAGTTGATATACTGTCCAAGGTAGCCCACTTTATACCTGTCAAGACAACTTACCAGAGTGCAAAGTTAGCAGAGCTATACATTGCTAGGATTGTTAGTCTGCATGGAACCCCCAAGACCATCGTATCAGATCGAGGAACCCAGTTTACTTCAAGATTTTGGCAGAAAGTCCAAGAAGGATTAGGAACCAAGTTGAACTTCAGTACCGCATATCACCCGCAAACAGATGGACAGACTGAGAGAGTCAACCAGATCCTAGAGGATATGCTTAGAGCTTGTGTGTTGGAATATGGATCAAAATGGGAAGACTGCCTACCTTTCGCAGAATTCTCATATAACAACAGTTATCAAGCTAGTTTGCAGATGGCACCATTTGAATTCCTATACGAAAGAAAGTGTCGTACCCCTTTGAATTGGTCGCAAGTAGGAGAGAGTCAGATATTTGGACCTGACATTCTCCGTGAAGCAGAAGAGAAAGTTCACAAAGTCCGTGAGCACCTCAAGATCGCCCAATCCAGTCAGAAGAGCTATGCCGACAAGATAAGGAGAGACCTGACTTTCAATGTCGGAGATTTTGTATATCTCAAGGTTTCACCATTGAAGGGAACCCAACGCTTTAGTCTGAAGGGAAAGTTAGCCCCCAGATATATCGGACCTTTCAAGATTCTGAGCCATCAAGGAGAAGTATCATACCAACTGGAACTGCCTGAAGAGATGTCAGCCATCCACAATGTGTTCCATATCTCGTTACTTCGCAAATGTCTAGAAGTGCCTGAGAAGATGGAAGTTTTCAAGAATATCGATCACAGAGCTGTGGAAATCAACAATGACCTGACCTATCAGGAAGTGTCCATCCATATCTTAGAAGAAGCCTACAGAACCACCAGGACCAGGAGTATCAAGTTTCTCAAGATTCAGTGGAGCAACCACACCGAGGAGGAAGCTACTTGGGAGCATGAAGATTACATTAGGACATAGTTCCTAGATCTCTTTAGTTCTTAGTTTTCTTTGTAAATCTCGGGACGAGATTTTGTTTAAGGGGGGAAGATTTGTAACATCCCAAAACTTCAATCCAAGGTTATCAAGATCAAATCATCCAAAAATAGGGTTAACAAAAACTTTTTCAAATTTAAAATGAAAGCATTCATATATGTGTGCATTTAAAATAGGAGTTGTTTGAATTGCCATGATTGAATGATCCAATGCTTGTAAAATGTTTCTTAGGTGATTTAAACATCATCTACATCATTCCCAAACCTTTCCTAAAGAAAATCAAATAAAAAAGAATTAAAAAGGAGGAATGGCCATTTTGGCAAATTTCACTCTCATGCCTACTTTGGCTATTCCTAGTACTCAAAACTTAACAGAAACAATTCTTGATCCTTGCACCCCTTGCTAGTACACATAATGAGGTACCAAGGCCCACCTTTTGATCTACTAAAAACATTCTGTTAACTATTTTAAATGACAGTTTAAAATTGAATCTAATGCATATGCATAGATCACCCCTATTTCAAAAACCATCTCTTTGAGCTCCACTTTCAAAACCCTTGCAACTAGAGACTACCTATCACTAGTGGAGATCACTCAAAAATTTTGAAACCAAAATTCAAAACTTTCTTTCATGCGGCCATTTAATCAAACACTTGGCATGCATAATCTCTACTCTAATCCTAGCTCACTGTTTACTACAGGGTTTTGCCCCCAAATGATCTTCATTTATCTCCTCTGTCCCCTCTTGATCTAACCAAACCCCTAACACCCCTCTCCCTTGTCCCTATTCCCCATGCCATGCCATGCCGAGCCATGCCTCACCGGCCAACCCTTGCCCCGTTGCAGCAGACCATTCCCTCTTTCCTCGCCATGTCTAGGAGGTAGCGAGGAGCTCACCGCCATACCCTGTCCCTTGCCCAAGCCAAGAGCAGTAGTGGACCACCGAGCACAAACCGCGCCCAGTGCCACCGCACCATGCCAGTGCCGCCCCTAGAGCGCGCTCGGTCCCTGCTCGCACAGACCGCCCCTTGGTAGCAGCCCGCGGCCGCCGCTCCGCCTCGACCTGGAGAACACCCCAGACACCCCCGCTGGCCGTCCAACGCCTAACAGCCACCGCTCGCCGTGGACACCGCCGCCTTTGCCTCTCAGAGCGCCACCTCGCCCAGACCGCGTGCCACCGCCCCTATGCTCGCATTCAAGTTCTAGAGCACCGCCAGGGAGCCACACATCAATCGCCACCCACAGCCATGCCTCTACCCCGCCGTAGCCATGTCGCCACCGTCGACTGCCCATCCCGCTCGGTCTCACCGTCGGGCCTATAAAAGGAGCCCTCCCCAGCCTCTTCTCTCCACACCATTCCACTCCCCTCACCTCTCTGAACCTCACCCACCTCTAGCCGGAGCAAGGCGAGCTCTGCCTCGCCGGAATTGGAGCCGGAGCAGCCGCGGCAGGAGGAGAAGGGCGCCGTTGATTGCGACCACCCCAAGCTCCACCGCAACCGCGCCTCGCCTCGCCATCATCTTCCACATCGTTTGCCCGCCTCGCCAACCCCGCTGGAGCCCTGGTACGCCCCCAGTAGACCCCCACCGAGCCGCTAGGGTTCGAGCTCGCCGACGACCTGTTCGTCGTCGACGACGACCTGTTCGTCGTCGACGACGACCCTCAGCCGTTGATCTCGCTTCTAATCCTACGGCCCACAGCGCGCGTACCGTTTCGCGTTTTAAGTGTCGCTGACAAGCGGGACCCCCCTGTCAGTTGAGCCCCGCGTCGCGGAGCACCACTGGGCCGGCCCCTTTATTTTCCCGCGCTAGGCCACCCGTTCAAATCTAGATTTAGCTTTTTAGTTTGAATCTAGTTTCTGTCCCCTAGTTTGAAAATCAATTCAGAGAGTTTTACAAATCCAAATAGCATGAAACAAATTTTGTCTGAAAGGTATTAAGATGATCTATCCAAGCCCATTGGATTTAATTCAATTAGAGTTATAGATCTCTCTAATAAAAATAAGAAGACATAAGCTTTTGCAACTTGCAACATTTTTATAAAATCAACCAAGTTAGCTTTTGAGTTGATTCCAACTCTCAAAAATCACATTTCATCACATCTATCTAAATATGTAATAATATTAAGGTTTACATGCAGTGACTTTGGACTAGTACCAAAATAATGCTATATAGGCATTTCTAGTCACTTTAAATCATTAAATAATAAACTTAAACTAAAGTAATATTGATCCAACCTTTAAATCTCACTCCCACATGTTAGAATATGTGGTGAGGACATGTGTCCACATGATCCCATATTTTGGTGGTGAATATTAAATTTTAGTTAATATTTCAATGGGTAGAAATTACTTTTCTAAAATAAAAAGGATGAAACTATTGAATTAAAACTTGTGATGTTTGTGATGATAATAGATCATCAAAATGTGTGTTTTGGAATGCTACTTAGCCTAGTTAAGTATTGTTTGGTGATTGTGCACTCCCTATGCATTTATAGACGCTAGTACCGACCAAGCTTTCGAGGAGGAGGAGTTCGACCAAGAAGAAGAAAACTTCAACCACTGCACCAACCAAGGCAAGCCACCATTAACAGTGCAATCTACCCTTAGCAAGCTAGCAATACCCAAGATTTAACTCTTGCAAGTTTAGTGCTCAGCAAACTAGAAACAACTAGATGGTTTAGCAAAGATGCCTTAAGCATGCCTTGATCACACCCCCTTTTAACTATTAGTACTTCAAGTCTTATTGACAAGTTTTACCTCCCTTAGTTTACACAAAGTTATTTACTTGTTTTGAAGGTAGCATAAAAAGTATAAAACTTGACCTATTTAGAACCCTTTAGATGTCATTCTATGACATGAGATTGATCCCATCCTTCCACCTTAGTGAACACCCTTAACTTAGTAGTTTAGAGTAGATCAACAACTTGAGTCACTTTAGATGGGAACACTTGGTGAAAATGAATTATGAAAACCTTGGAATGATGAGTCATTCTATTGAGATGTTTTGACATGTGTTGAGAAACACAAATGGTTGAGGATGATGAAAATATTGAGGCATGAGCCTTAACCCTTTTATAAAACTGATGGTTGGATTCCGATGCGATACCATTCCAAATTTACCGTACAACCACACTACCTGAATTGGGTAAGGCTTAGCTGGAAATTTATATGCATTAGTATTAGTTCCCTCACGGGAGAGGTTTGAGCTGAGGCTACCTCTCAATGTTGTCCACCTATGCAGTGCCCAAGATGACTGATGGTCATGGTTGGGAGGCCATGCTCATAGGAGAGGTGCTTATACTAGGGTGTGTAAAGGGAAGGTTATGTTTGATTATCTGCATACTAAGTATGATGATTCCGGGTTACCCCTGACAGATGTATCGAATCTTGTGGTGAAAGTGTACCACCTCCGTAGAGTGTCAAACTATTCGAATAGCCGCGTCCACGGTTATGGACAGTTGGAATGGCCATACTGTTTCGTTGTCAGATGTTTTCTAAATACTCTGAAGTAATGATGAATCTTGACTTGACCACAACAGGGTTGTGTTATGACAATAGCTTCCCAACTTAAGTGATTCTAGAACTTTACTTTACCTTTCTTTGCTTCAGAACTCAGCTTAGATTTCAAACTTAACTTTATAGTTAAACTTAGCTCTAGCACTTTAACTTAGAATTATACTACTTGTTAGTGGTAGTTTGCAAGTACTTAAAGAGTACTCATGGCTTTTGTCCCTGGCTATTATCATGGCCAGACTATGAAGGAGACTATCAATATGATGGTCAGCAGGACGACTATGATAACTAGGACTATCTGCCTTCGTCAGCATTGCCTGTGCCCCTGAAGATGGACCCCACCGCTACGCTATCTTTTATTTCTGCTGCTTGTTGTATTAAGACTGGATCATGAGATCCTTATTTGTGTAAAGACCTTATGTATGGTTTGTAATGGATGATGTACTGTGATATCCAATCCGTTATGTCTCGCAAAAATGGTAATCCTGGGATTGCGAGGTATGGCATAACGGGCATCTCGGATTAAAAATCCGGGTGTTGACACCACACCACCTGGTGGCGCGGCCAGGGCTAGCCCGCGCCACCACATGGTGTGGCCACCCTGTGGCCCCTCTCCGTCTCCTCTTCTGGCTCCGTGAGTCTTCCGGTAAAATATCGACGTTGGCTTTTGTCCGTCCAATTCTAAGAATATTAATTTTCCGACTTTCCTGGACCAAAAACAGCAGAAAACAGACAACTGACACTATGGCATCTTGTTAATAGGTTAGTCCAAGAAAGTGTATAAAAAGCACTCCAAAGTGTGATAAAACATAAGAAAGTAGATAAAACCAAGCATGGAACATAAAAAATTATGGATATGTTTGCAACATATCAACATCCCCAAGCTTAACTCCTACTCGTCCTCGAGTAGGTAAGTGATAAAAATAAAGAATAATTTTTGAGGTGACATGCACCATCATAGACTTGATCAAAGTATTTGTAAAACATTGATAGCTGGGATCATAATACTTCAACATAGCATGAAAGGTAAAGTTCTAGCAATAAGACATAGCAACTATGTTGCAACATGAAAAGTCACAAACAAAAGTTTCATGAATAACAGTGCTTTGCAAGATGTTTGTTTGTATCACATAAAGAAAACATAGCATAGTGGCATTCAGCTTGTCCCTCATAGAGTAGCAAACATAAATGCATAGGACACCTTCAAAGTTCATAAGAGTGACTAGATACAAATAGTTTAAAACAAGCAATATCAAAGTTATGCATCAATCAACAAGTCTTGGGACAATGCACATAGAACTAAGAATGACCACTATGCTCTCAAAGTAGGTGCATAAAGATAGAAGGTGGAGACTCAACATAAAAGTAAAAGAAAGGCCTTCATAGAAGGAAGCAAGGATTCAAGTTTCATAAAGATCTTCAAAAAATTATGGTACTTAATAGCTTTCAGCTCTCATTGCCCCTATCATAAGCATCTTGAAGTGATTAAGGTTAAAGTGAACAAACTATGGTGTATATGCTTGAGGAAGTATAAGTTGGAAATCTCATGTCCCTTGAATATGAGGGCCACTCCTCATGCTACTCAAGTTTAGTTACCGGTAAGTTCTTGTCATTGTATCATAGAGAACCGCTAACGGGGTACCCCTTGCCCGATGATACGGAAGAATCACCATATCAAAATGACAAGGCAAGCAGACAACAAGCATCTCAGCAATCTTCTTATTTACCATGGGAATATGGTGCTTTTTACTCTCTTTCCTCTTTTCTCATATCTCTTTTTTCTTTTTCTCTTTTTTTCTCAATATCTGACTCTTTTTTATAAGAAGAATGCTTCATAGACAACTCATTATGGTTACGCTGCAGGTTTCCACCATGACAGCATGGATTAGACCAGCGGCCCAGGCGTTTCTCTAACACACATACCTAACTCCATGGACTTACAAGCTCCCCTTTCATTTCACACCGACGACATCCATAGACAAAAGAGCATGATATCAACTAGGTACAAAGTACAAGTGAAATGTTGAAAGCGTTCCCCATGACAGCATGGTTCTGCCAATCCCCAACATATAAGTGCAAGCATATACAACATAGACGACACAATGGTTCAAGTTTATTAAGGCCAAGAAAAGTAAAGTGTGCCATCAAGTTCGTGAGAGCTTTAATCACTCGTTTTCTCATAACAAGTTTAATTTGGAAGGTAAACAAAAACATGAATATACTTGGAATAGCATATGCTAGTAGGTAGGTATGGTGGACTCTTTGTAATAACTTGGTTTAGGGAGTTGGATGCATGAGTGGAACTCACTTGGTTGCGGAGGCTAGCAAAAGACTGGGAGCGACAAACTAAGAGAGCAATAATGGCCATAATCATGCAGAGCGACAAAACATCATTGATCAAAGCATAAAGTGATACTACAAGTTGAAAACTAAAGGATCATAAAGTCTTACGTGACTTGATATAGTCATAACATGGTGTGAGCATGCGCCAAGTCAACCCAAATAAAGCATCAAAGGAGAATACCACTATACTATGCTTTAATATGCTAAAACAACGCATGATTCATCCAAGGCACATTAAGCAATCTCAATTGTTTATAACAAGTCATGCTACAACAAAGAATACTAAGCATAAATCCAAAACAATATCAAGCATGGCATGACGAAGCATAGGCCACAGTAAAAAACAAGCTCTCTTTAACACTTAAGCATGAACTTTCCTACTCTTTTCCAAACCAAACCAAACTATTTGAAAACCAATGTATGAAAGAGGGGGTCCAACGAATTTATTCAGCAAACTAAGCAAACAAAGAAAACGAAAAACCAAAACAAAAACGAAAAAGAAGATGCTCCAAGAACAACACAACTGTGCATGAAACAATAAAAATAAAGTGTTTGGAAGAAACCTGGGATTTTTATTAATGAAGAAGGGGATGCCTTGGGCATACCCAAGCTTTGACGCTTGTACTTCTTGGATATTTCTTGGGGTGACACGCGTGGCATCCCCAAGCTTGAGCTTTAGTCCATTCTTCATCTCATTACTCATTCCTTCCATACACCTGAAATTTTTCCTTCATACAGAACTTCACACAATCTTTATAGCAACATTAGTGCACTCAAGATAATAAGTCTTTGGGTTCAGTTCCAACACCAATAAAACTTCCATTAAAATGCTAGATACTGTAGCACTTCCCTCAAAAAGCTCAATTCTCCAAAATAACTCAAAAAGGAACCAACAAGAAGCAAATGGAAATAATGGCAGAAATCTGTGAAAACAGACCACCAGGTAAAGACGAATTTTTCGAAGACCTTCTGTTGCTCAAATCGAAAAGTGTTGAACTAACGAAAGTTATATAACAACCTGGGGCAGAAGCACAAAAATTCACGCCTCAAAAGGACGTACAGAGATTTTACACGAATTTTTACGATGAAGCACATAAATCTGTTTTAGAACAGCAACTTTCCCAATCATTACTTCTCTCTCATTAGAGGTTACTCTTGGCACAAAAAGCAAATAAAAAGGATAAGGAGCGGTTATTACTGAAATCATAACTTCCAAGACTCATCTAAAACTTTTGGGTTATCTCCCAATAAGTACTTTTCTTTAACGCCTTTAAGTTAGGCATGCTAGTTTGAGAAGATGCTCACATAAGAAATATGAATTGAAGTAAAAGAGAGCATCAAGAAGCAAATTCAAAGCACATTTAAGTCTAACCCACTTTATATGCATAGGAATCTTGTAAAGAAACAAGTCATGAAAGCACAAAGCAACAAGCATAGGAAAGCAAAACAAGTGCAACTTCAAAATTTTCAACATAAAGAGGGGAAACTTAATATTATTGAGATGCATAAAATCATGTTTCCCTCTCTCATAATAACTTTCAGTAGCAAACATGAATAAAATTAACAATATAACTATCGCATAAAACATTCTTATCATGAGCCACATGCATAAAATGATTATTACTCTCCACATAAGCATAGTTATTCTTATTAATTATGGTGGGAGAAAATTCAACAAAATAGCTATCATTATTATTCTCATCACCATAATCATCAAATATAGGAGGAATATTGTAATCATAATTAATTTTCTCCTGAATAGTAGGTGGACTGAAAATATCATATTCATCATTGTGATCATCATATATTGGAGGTTTGGTATCATCATAAGTAATAGAATAGCTATCTTTCAAAGCTAGGGAACTAAAAAGATCATTTTCATAAAAACTAGCTTCCCCAAGCTTAGACTTTTCCATAGCATTAGCAATAATGGTGTCCAAAGAATTCATACTAACAACATTGCTATTAGCATGCAAATAAAGTTCCATAGGTTTTTTAATTTTCTCTTCAAACACTTCATGTCCTAACTCAAGATAAATACTATAAAGCTCTCTAATTTTGTTGTTGTTTTCCATTAAGCCTAACTAGTGAAAATAAAAACAAGAAACAAAAAGACAAAATTACAGAATCTAAAGGAAATAACTTCGAGCACTCACACCGGAGGATGTGAGTACCTTTTATCTTACCTCCCCGACAATGACGCTAGAAAATAGCTAGATGTCTACGCACTTCTATTCTTGTAGACAGTTGTTGGGCCTCCAAGTGCAGAGGTTTGTAGAACAGCAGCAAGTTTTCCCTTAAGTGGATCACCCAAGGTTTATCGAACTCAGGGAGGAAGTGGCCAAAGGTATCCCCTCTCAAGCAATTCTGCAATCAAGATACAATAAGTCTCTTGTGTCCCCAACACACCCAATACACTTGTCAGGTGTATAGGTGCACTAGTTCGGCGAAGAGATAGTGAAATACAAGTGGTATGGATAATTATAAGTGGTAACGGTGCTAGAAAATAGCTTGATGGCGTGGAAGAGACTAAAGGCAAACTGAAATAAAGATGGAAGCAAGCAAACATGTAACAGATCTAATTGGAAACGGTGTTTCAATGCTTAGAAACAAGGCCTAGGGATCATACTTTCACTAGTGAACACTCTCATATAAATATCTTCTCTTTATGATACTACTCTTAACTACTCTCTGGTTGGACACTCTAATCCATGGTAGGGCTATAACAGCACACCTAAAAGTAAGCCTTTCCCATCTAGATAACCCCACACTGTCACCTTGAGCTCTAGATGGTTCCAACAAACACCGCAATTTCATAGAAACATCCAACTCCAAATATAACTCATAACAAGTATTTGTAATCTCTAGCCTAAGTGCCACCATGGTGTGCACGCTGTCACTTTCACACACATGGGGAGAGCAGAAATCTATTAAAGCACTTGAGTAGAAAGGTAGATCTACTTTATTACAAAGCTCATGATCACAATATGATCATGCATAGAGAGAGAGATGAACACATAGCTACCGGTAGAACCCTTAGCCTCGAGAGAGAACTACTCCCTCCTCATCATGGGAATCAGCAATTGTGATGGAGATGGTGGTGGTGATCGATGGAGATGGCTCTAGGGGCACTTCCCCGTCCCAACAGGGTGCCGAAACAGAGATTTTCTGTCCCCCAAATCTCCCCTTCGGTGGCGGTGGCACTGTGGAACTTTTCGTGGCTGGAGGCTTGATGATTTAGGGTCTATGCATCGGGAGGCTCTTATAGGCGGAGAGGCAAGATCGGTGGGTGGCCAGGGGGCCCACACCACCCTGTGGCCCCTCTCCGTCTCCTCTTCTGGCTCCATGAGTCTTCCAGTAAAATATCGACTTTGGCTTTTGTCCCGTCCAATTCTAAGAATATTGATTTTCCGACTTTCCTGGAACCAAAAACAGCAGAAAACAGGCAACTGGCACTATGGTATCTTGTTAATAGGTTAGTCCAAGAAAGTGTATAAAAAGCACTCCAAAGTGTGGACAAAACATAATAAAGTAGATAAAACCAAGCATGGAACATCAAAAATTATGGATACATTTGCAATGTATCACACCTCCAAGTGTGTTCCAACTTATGTGAGATTTAACATGCACCATGATCCTTTTGTAGGAAGGAATTGCAATGGATAGGTACCGAGACATGGCGGGCTCCAAAGGAAAGGTATTCAATCTCCAACATTGTTGGAAGTTGCTTGAGCACATGGAGAAGTGGAAGTTGAGGGAGCAAGAAGCCAAACCCAAGAAGAGAGATTTTCTTATGTTGGATGATAGTGATGAGGAGGGAGGAAGAAATAATGGGAAGCCGGAAGGAACCAAGAAGACCAAAGAGTGGATCAAGATAGGGAAAGAACATGCCAACTTGGCCTCCAAGATTGATGAGATGGTGAAATCCAATGAATCAATGATAATCAAGACCTTGGAGGCAAAGTTGCTCATGAAAGAAAAGAAAAATGAGATGAAGCAATCAAGATGGAAATCAATTCAGGACTTGGAGGAGAGGAACATTGCGCTTGAGGAGAAGAAGGCAAATGCCAATCTCATTGCCGAGGTGAATCGCACAATGACGATGGATCCTTCGATGATGGATGAGTTTACAAGAGAGTGGTGGGAAATGAGGAGGCTCAATATCATCACAAGGACAAGACAACTCATGCATGATGCTACCTCTTCAACTCGGGCGAGTGCAGCTGCTTCGGCTCTGGCTCTTGCGAGCGGTGATGACGTCGGAGGGGCAACGAAGGATGGTGCTACGGCTTGAGCGCGCCTTGCATATGCCACTGATCGTCTTTTTTTGGGTTGGCTTGTTGTGAACATTGTAGTGGAATTCTGTCGAAACCTATGTCGCATGCTGTAATAATGGCGAACTTCATTTGTGGGTCAGTTTTACAGTTCATGGTGTCGAGAAGTCCCCAAGGGTCACCGAAAACGCGATTTTGTTGGGTGGGGACTTCTCAAGGACGGCTCTCGTTACCAACGAAATCGCGTTTTCGGTGACCCATACTCGCGTGTTTACGGCTTGAGATATACAGTAGCTGCTAGAGATGCTCTTATACAGAACCCTCAAACAATACAACTAGGTTCCTAGAAAAGTCTATGCCTTCTCCTTCGGTCGATGGTGTGCCGCTCAACCATCCAAGCTCGACTGACATTGTTTCTTGTAGTTAGAAAGTCATCGAGATTATGGTCCAAACGGACCAGGTTCACGGAGAGGAAGTATTTTACAAGGCAACTTGAAACCCTCAATCCACGTATAACACCGTGGGTTTGAGGAAAACACGCGTCGGCCAGCCCCTCGTGTACCTTCATAATATCTCTGGTATCCAAGTCGACATGCGAGAGCATCCTTGAGATGAGGAAAACCCCAAGAACAAAATGTGCTATTGCATCAGCCTCACTGGTGCTAGTGAGGGAAATCTAACCTCACCAACACCAAGGAAGGATAAGAATCTACACCACCACACTCCTCGATGAGGTTGAGATATCAATAGATGTATGGTAATATTATTTTTTTGATTGTTGTCACCCCGAAACCCTAACCTATCTAACTGAAGGGAATATGCCGGAGAGGCAATAATAAAATGTTATTATCTTATTCCAAGTTTATGATTGATGTTTATTTCTCATGCTAGAATTGTATTAATAGGAAACATTAATACATGTGTGTTTAATAAACAAACCAAAGTTCCTAGTAATACCTGTCACTACACTAGCTCGTTGATTAAATAGATGATCAAGGTTTCCTGATCATGAACATTAGATGTTGTTAATAATAGGGTCATACCATTAGAAGAATGATATGATGAACATACACCTAAAGTAGATCTAGCAATACGATCTAATCATTAAGTTTATATTGCTACATCAAACACGTACGAAGTATCCCTAGTCCTTAGACTATGATATCATGTCAACCACTAACACCGGAAGAGTGCCTTGATAACATCAAACGTCACACCGTAATAGGGTGACTATAAAGGTGGGTTCGAGTATTATGAAAGTGTTATGTAGAGTCTCATGGATCAAGTGTGGTATTTGTCCATCCTAATGATGGAGAGATATACTCTGGACCCTCTCGTGATATCACATCAACACCGCTTGCAAGCACGTGACTAGGTCACATGGATGTTGTATCACATAACGAGTAAAGATTACTTGTCGGGAACAAGATCGAACTAGGGTATGGTTGATACCTATTGAAAGGATCGTATGGGCACCTAGAGGGGGGGGGGGAGGGGGGTTAATAGGTGCTACTTCAAATTTTACTCTTTTTCAAGTTAGGGTTTGATACAAAAGGTAAATTCTCTAGATTATGCAACTATGGTGAATTTACCTATATGTCAATCTAGCACATACACTATGCAAGAACTAGATAAGTAAAGTGCGGTAAAGGATAGAAGTAACCAAAGTGGAGCACACGGAGACACAAGGATTTGTTTCCCATAGTTCCTTCCTTTTGAGAGGAAGTACGTCTACGTTTGGAGAGGGGGTGGTTTCAAACCACCAATGCCACGAGAGGCCTCCCTTGTTCTCTGATGAACCTCACCCCAACGGGTTCGATTCACCTCTTCCACGATAGAGGCAACCTTCAAGGTGGAAGCCAGCACATTTACAACAAGTTCGGGGCACACATCCACAACCTAATTGGAGGCTCCCAAATACAAGCAAGCTGTCAAACAATCAAAGACAAGCTTGTAAAAACCAAATCACAAGCTAGGGTTTTCAATGAAACACTAGAGCAAGGGGCCCTTAAGTGAATGAGGGGGAAATGAAGATCTCTCTTAGTGAAGCTATAGATCAAGGCCTCCTCCTTCGATTCTCCAAAGATCAATGACTTTGGATGGTTGAGTGAAGAGATCTTGAGGATTTGGTGGATCAAATGGTGCTATTGTTCTTGAGGTGGACGGGCAGGTCCCAAGGTAGAAGAAGGGGCCTTTATATAGGCCCTCGGGAATTAGAGCCGTTGGGAGCCACTTACCCCGGATAGTCCGGCCAACACCAGCCGAACAGTCTGGCCCAGCCGGACACTCCTGGAGAAAGCAACCAGACACTCCAGCCTGGCAAAGTTTCTGGCCAGTGTCCGGACCATGTCCGGGAGGTGTCCGATGTGCTGTTCTGTGTCCGAGCAGGTTGAGAAATCCCTAGGGCCAGACACTTCGGGCGAAACCAACCGGACACTCTGGCCTAGCAAAGTTTCTGGCCAGTGTCCGGACCATGTCCAGGTGGTGTTCGATGGTGATGTTCTGAATGTCCGAGGAAGTCGACGAATCCTCAGGGCCGGATAGTCCGGCAGAAGTGAGCCAGATAGTCCACCTGAGCCGGACACTCCGGCGCATATCAACCGGACAGTCCGGTGCATATCAACCGGACAGTCCGGTGCATATCAACCGGACAGTCCGGCTGGGACTCTCTTCCTGCATAGACTTGATCCTAGGAAGCCCTTTTCCTTTAGTGCAAAATACACTAGAGTAGCTGATATCTGCTGAAACATTTAACAACAGATTAAACCTATCCAAGTGTTGTCAACAAACATCAAAATAATAGGGAGGGCATAAATGCCCTTTCAATCTCCCCCTTTTTGGTGTTTGATGACAACCCAAGGATTTGCATATAGGATAGGTAATAATTTTCACAATAGGAGATTTACAAAATATAGTAAGGCTCCCCTTATATGTGTGACCCATTTTAGCTTTGCATTTGAATACCAGATCACACACCCTAGGATCACATCCTCACTAGATTTTGTAGCTAACAAGTTATGACATGATATAATAACAACTAGATCGATAATCTAGGCATAACATAGTCATTAACATAACCGGGTAAGCATGTCACAACACACATAATGGAGTTCAACACATCACAGTACTCAAACAAGTAAGATAAAGACACGGAGCTTTAAAGAGGAAAATCAAAATAATGTGAAGCTCGTGTACCCATGCAAATCCCCGGTAGCAACCTAATAAAGGGGATACTTCTCCCTCTTTGGCATCGAGACGCCAAAATGGGAAAAGAGCACAACTAAAATGTCCCAAAGCCAACTCTAGCCACTGTAGTCGTTGTCGGCATCCTCCTCCTCCTCCTCATCCCCATCGCCATCCTCATCGCCCTCCTCATCATCATAATCATCCCGAGTAGAGCTCTGGCCGTGAGGGTGAGAAGAAGAAGAAACATCCTCAAACATGGACCAGTCCACACGTCCTTGACTCTAGTGACCATAGGAAAGAGTGCCATTTGACGCCTACTGTTGAGGAGGATCAACATCCATGGGCTGGTTGATCCGCTTGAGTTCCTTCATGACATTCCGGTTAGCCTGGTAGGCATCATACTGTCCATGGCGAATGTCAATGTTCTGGCATAGGAGAAGCTTCTTCCACCAGGAGGCCTTCTTCACCTTCTTGTGCACTTCCTCCTTAGAGCCGTTGAAGCGAAATGCGTTGCTAGCATGCTTCATGCGAGGGCCATGGGCCATAGCCTCCGATACCTCCTAAGACCCACCATCACTATCAGAAGCATCTGCATCTATCTCATCATCCTCAAATATGTCCTGAGCAGGGGGATAGCTACGAGGAGCCCTTGTGGTAGGGGCACCCTTCCTCTGTAGCTTGGCAGGAAGGTGTGGAACAAGATCAGTGTAGAGCAATGGAATTGCTGGAGCCTGAGCAACAATGAGAACAGAGGACACTTCTTGTCAGTGATGCACTTGTACATGTCTTCATAGATGAAATCCATGATATCTATAGCACCATCAGGATGCTCTGGACCATGGGTATACACTGAGTGAGAATGGGCCATAAGATTGATTTCCGCACCTCTCATCTCATCCTTGTTGCCCGCCTTGGGAGTGAGCGTGTGGCGAAACATGCAAAGCAGAATATTGTAGATGAGCTTGATGTTGGTGGTTTGACCAACCACACCATTCTGAGAGTAGATTGGAGCCAAACTCTTCTTTTCATATGCCTGACCATGCACATGCATTCTGAGACCACTAGGAGCATTGGGATTGAATGGAAATCCAAGAAGGTGCGCAAACTGAACCATATTGGAACGACACCTAGTAGTGCCAGAGATCCACCCAAGAGGAATATCTGTAGTGTCCCCAAATACCATAGTGGCATAGAACTGCTGGACCAACTCAACATTGTAGTCTTCTCTTGCTTGAAAGATGGTTGATACGTTGCTAACGTATCTATAATTTTTGATGTTCCATGCTTGGTTTATATCTACTTTCTTATGTTTTGTCCACACTTTGGAGTACTTTTTATACACTTTCTTGGACTAACCTATTAACAAGATGCCACAGTGCCAGCTGCCTGTTTTCTGCTATTTTTGGTTCCAGGAAAGTCAGAAAATGAATATTCTCGTAATTGGAGAGGACAAAAGCTGAAGTCAATATTTCACCGAGGGGGACACGGAGCCAGAATACGAGACGGAGAGGGGACAGGGGCTGCCCACACTACCTGGCCACACGGCCAGGCCTGGCCTGCGCCAGGGGGTGGTGTGGCCGCCTAGGGCACCCCCTCAGCCTCCCCTTTCGCCTATAAGATGCCTCCGATGCAGAAACCCTAAGTATCGGATCAAAATTCCACGAAAGAGTATGTAGCCGCCGTCATCTCCATCCCTAGATCAGGAGGGATCTGAAGCTCTTCCCGGTACCCTGCCGGAGGGGAGAATTCACCCTGGAGGCCTTCTTCATCACCATGCAAGCCTTCGGTGTGATGCGTGAGTAGTTCATCCTTGGACTACGGGTCCATATAGTAGCTAGATGGTTGGTTCTTCTCCTTTGTGCTATCATGTTTAGATCTTGTGAGCTCCGTTCATGATCAAGATCATCTATTTGTAATCATACATGTTGTGTTTGCGGGAATCCGATGGATATTGAGATGCTATTTCAGATTGATTATTGATTCTATCATGTCTTTGTTATTTGTGATCTTGCATGCTCTCTGTTGTTAGTAGATATCTTGGCCGAGTAGATGCTAGCAACTCCAAGAGGGAGTATTTATGCTCGATCGTGGGTTCATGCCTCTAGTAATCCGGGGAAGTGACAGAAATCTCTAAGGTACTAGATGTGCTGTTGCTACTAGGGAGAAAACAGCAATCCTTTGTTCATAGAACAATCATATTGTTTACTTTACACGTAATCGTAATGCAATTATCTGTTGCTTGTAACTTAATACTGGAGGGGGTTCGGATTGATAACCTGAAGGTGGATTATTAGTCATAGATGCAGTTGGATTACGGTCTATGTATAATGTTGTAATGCCCAATCAAATCTCATAGGAGTCAAGATGATTAGTATATGCATGTATGCTTTCTCGATGTTTGTCAATTGCCCCGCTGTAATTTGTTCACCCAACATGTCATCTATCTTAAGGAGAATCACCACTAGTGAACTATGGACCCCGGTCCTTTCTTTTACCATCAATCTACAATTGTTTACTGTTTACTTTCTACAAGCTATTACTTTCTTCCACACAATACGTTTAATCCTTTGTTTTCAGCAAAACCGGTGAGATTGACAACCTCACTATAAGTTGGGGGCAAAGTTCTATGGTTGTGTTGTCCAGGATTCCAAGTTGGAAACAACACCTTGGAGGTGTTTCCTTGCTCCTACTGGTTCGATAACCTTGGTTTCATAACTGAGGGAAACTTACTGCTGTGCTCATCATACCTTCCTCTTGGGGTTCCCCAATGAGGTTGACATCAACCACGAGCCAGTAAGTATTTTTCTGGCGCCGTTGCTGGGAACAAAGAAGAAGAAGCTCCCACATCAACCACGCGCCATCAAAAGTATTTTTCTGGCATCGTTGCCAGGGAGTCAAGGACATCTTCACAAGGGGAGTCCCTCATAACCAATCTCTTTACTTTGTTTTATTTGTTTTGCTTAGTTTACTTCTGCTTTGTTTACTTGTTTCTTTATCAAAAACACAAAAAAATTAGTTGTACTGGTTTGCTTCCTTTATCAAAAATACAAAAAGTAGTTCCTACTATAGTTGTTATTTTCGTTGGACTGTTATTGTCTTGCTTTATCATGTTTTCTATCAATGGTGGGTTTCGTTGAAACTAGATCTTATTGGCAAGATGGGTTTATGGAACAACAAAAATATTATGAGGAACACCGCTTGTCACAAAAAGGAAACTCTTATGGGAACAAATTGATAAATTGAATACCATTGCTAGAAACGTGTGCTCTACTTATAATGTTACTTATTGCGTTGATAAATCTTGTTGTTGTAGGAGGTATAAACACCTCCCTTTTTAATGTGAGTATAATGATAATGTTACCATATCTTCTTATGTTAAAGAAAATTATGACTTTTATGATGTGGAACAAATTGAAGAATTTATTGCTTCGAAGGGTGCATTTGAACTTGCTAGTTTGCTTGAAAATACTGATGATTCATCTTATAAATATGAGGTTTATGATATACTTAAATTTTGCTTTAATAATTATAAGGAATAAAATGGCTACATTCTTGAATATCTTAATAGATGCTCTCCACCAGCGGAAGAGACTAATGCCTTGCAGGAGCCTATGGAAGAAGAAATTGTTGAAACTAGAAGCTCATTGGATGAAAAAGAGGAGGAGAGTGATGATCAAGAGGAGGAATAATGGATCTACCTATTCCTACCTTCTAACGAGAGTAACTCTTTACCCCTTACAATATTTGATTGTCCCCCATGCTTACTAAAGGAGGATGAATGTTATGTTCCTGAGGATTCTTTTGAAAATGTTTATAATAAAGCTCTAGTGTTTGTAGATCATGAAAAGCATGCTTTATGTGATAGTTATATTATTGAGTTTATTCATGAGGATACTTAAAATTATTATGAGAGAGGAAAATATGGTTGTAAAAGTTTTCATGGTACTAAAACACCTCTCTATTTGCTGAAAGCTTTGAAGTTACTCTCGTTTTATCTTCCTATGCATGCCACTTTATTCTTTGTGAATTTATTTGCGTATAAGATTCCTATGCATAGGAAGTCGGTTAGACTTAAATGTGTTTTGAATTTTCTTCTTGATGCTCTCTTTTACTTTAATTCATATTTTTATATGTGAGCATCATCGAAATTATCATGCCTAACTTAAAGGCGTTAAAGAAAAGTACTTATTGGGAGATAACCCAAAAGTTTTAGACGAGTCTTGGAAGTTATTACCTCTATAATAACCACTCCTTATCCTTTTTATTTTCTTTTTGTGCCAAGAGTAATATCTAATGAGAGAGAAGTAATACTTGGGAAAGTTATTGTCCTGAAACAGATTTTTGTTCTTCACTGTAAAAATTCGTGTACAATCTATGTACGTCGTTTTGAGGCGTGAATTTTTGTGCTTCTGCCCAGGTTGTTATCTAACTTTCGTTAGTTCAATACTTTTCGATTTGAGCAATAGAAGGTCTTCGAAAAAATTGGTTTTTACCTGCTGGTCTGTTTTGACTGATTTCTACCATTATTTGCATTTGCTTCTTGTTGATTCCTTTTTGGGTTCTCTTTGGGGAATTGAGATTTTCAAGGGAAGTGCTACAGTATCTTGTGTTTTTATGGAAGTTTTATTGGTGTTGAAACTGAACCCAAAGACTTATTATCTTGAGTGCACTAATGTTGCTAATAAAGATTGTGTGAAGTTCTGTATGAAGGAAAAATTTCAGGTGTATGAAGAGAATGATGTAATGAGATGAAGAATGGACTAAAGCTCAAGCATGGGGATGCCACGCATGTCACCCCAAGAAATATCCAAGAAGTACAAGCGTCAAAGCTTGGGGATGCCCAAGGCATCCCCTTCTTCATCAATAAAAATCTAAGGTTTCTTCCAAACACTTCATTTTTATTGTTTCATGCACAATTGTGTTGTTCTTGGAGCATCTTCGCTTTTGTTTTTGGTTTTTGTTTGCTTGGTTTGCTTAGTTTTCTTGAATAAATTGGCTGGACCCCCTCATTCATGCATTAGTTTTCAAATAAGATTGGTTTGGTTTGGAAAAGAGTAGGAAAAGTTCATGCTTAAGTGGTAAGAGAGCTTGTTTTTGACTGTGGCCTATGCTTTGTCATGTCATGCCTGATATTGTTTTGGTTTTATGCTTAGTGATTTTTGCTGTAGCATGACTTGTTATAAGCAATTGAGATTGCTTAATGCGCCTTGACAGAATCATGCGTTGTTTTAGCATATTAAAGCATAATATAGTGGTATTCCCCTTTGATGCTTTATTTGGGTTGACTTGGCGCATGCTCACACCATGTTATGACTATCCCAAGTCACCATAGCCTTTATGATCCTTTAGTTTTCGACTTGTAATATCACTTTATGCTTTAATTAATGATGTTTTGCCGCTTTTCATGATTATGGCCATTATTGCTCTCTTAGTTGGTCGCTCCCATTCTTTTGCTAGCCTCCATAACCAAGTATGAGTTCCACTCATGCATCCAACTCCAAATAAAACTAAGTTGTTCCAAAGAGTCCACCATACCTACCTATTAGCATTTTCTATTCCAAGTATATTCATGTTTTTATCTACCTTCCGAATTAAACTTGTTATGTGAAAACTAGTGATTAAAGCTCTCATGAACTTGATGGCACACTTTACTTTCTTGCACTTAATAATCTTGAACCATTGCGTCCATCTTTGTTGCGTATATGCTTGCGCTTTATAAGTTGAAGTTAGCAGAACCATGTATCATGGGGAACGCTTTCAACATTGCACTTATTATTCCGTTAACATCATGATTATTTTGCTTATGGATCCCGACGGTGTGAAATAAAAGGGGAACTTGTAAGATCATGGAGTTTGTATGTGTGTTAGAGAAACGCCTAGGCCGCTAGCCTAAGAAATGCCTAATCATGGTGGAAACTTGCAGCATAACCATAATGAGCACTCTATGAAGCATCCTCAATAAAAACCTATGCAAATAGCAAATAAAAAGATTGCTGAGATGCTCATTGTCTGCTTGCCTTGTCATTTTGATTATGGGATAGCTCCTGTATCATGTGCAAGGGGCACCCCGTTGGTGGTTCTCTATGATACATATGTACTTACAATGATAAGAGCTTACCCGTGACTAAAGTTGAGTAGCATGAGGTTCAGTACTCGTAAGTAAGGGGCATGAGATTTCAACTTATAACTTGTCAAGCATATCCTCTTAGTTGTGTCACTTTAACTTTAATCACCTAAAGATGCTTATGATAGGGGCAATGAGAGCTGAAAGCTAATAAGTTCCATAATTTTTGGAAGCTCTTTATGAAACTTGAATCCCTGCTTTCTTCTATGGAGGCCTTTCTTTTACTTTTATGTTGAGTCTCCACCTTCTATCTTTATGCACCTATTGAGAGAGCATAGCGGCCATTCTTAGTTTAATGTGCATTGTCCCAAGACTTGTTGATTGATGCATAGATTTGATATTGCTTGTTCTTAAACTATTTGTATCTAGTCACCCTTATAAACTTTGAAGGTGTCCTATGCAATTATTATTTGCTACTCTACGAGGGACAAGTTGAATGCCACTATGCTATGTTTTCTTTATGTGAAACAAACAAACGTATTGCAAAGCATTGTTATTCATGAATCTTTTGTTTGTGCCTTTTCATGTTACAACATAGTTGCTATGTCTTATTGTTAGAACTTTATCTTTCATGCTATGTTGAAGTACTATGATCCCAGCTATCAATGTTTTACAAATACTTTGATCAAGTTTATGATGGTGCATGTCACCTCAAAAATTATTCTTTCTTTTTATCACTTACCTACTCGAGGACGAGCAGGAGTTAAGCTTGGGGATGTTGATACGTTGCTAACGTATCTATAATTTTTGATGTTCCATGCTTGGTTTATATCTACTTTCTTATGTTTTGTCCACACTTTAGTGTACTTTTTATACACTTTCTTGGACTAACCTATTAACAAGATGACACAAGCTTTTCTGAAACCAAAAACAGCAAAAAACAGGCAACTGGCACTATGGCATCTTGTTAATAGGTTAGTTCCAGAAAATGTGTAAAAATATTCCAAAGTGTGGACAAAATCTAAGAAAGTAGATATAAAACAAGCGTGGAACATCAAAAATTATAGATACGTTTACGATGTATCAACATCCCCAAGCTTAACTCCTGCTCGTCCTCGAGTAGGTAAGTGATAAAAAAAGAATAATTTTTGAGGTGACATGCACCATCACAATCTTGATCAAGGAATTTGTAAAACATTGATAGCTGGGATCATAGTACTCTAACATAGCATGGAAGATATAGTTCTAACAATAAGACATAGCAACTATGTTGTAACATGAAAAGGTACAAACAAAAGATTCATGAATAACAATGCTTTGAAAGACGTTTGTTTGTTTCACATATAGAAAACATAATGAGAATGGTATTCAGCTTGTCCCTCATAGTGTAGCAAAACATAAATGCATATGACACCTTCAAAGTTCATAAGGGTGACTAGATACAAATAGTTTAAGAACAACCAATATCCAAGTTATGAATCAATCAACAAGTTTTGGGACAATGCACATTAAACTAAGAATGACCACTATGCTCTCTCAATAGGTGCATAAAGATAGAAGATGGAGACTCAACATAAAAGTAAAAGAAAGGCCCTTCATAGAAGGAAGCAGGGATTCAAGTCTCATAAAGAGCTTCCAAAAATTATGGTACTTATTAGCTTTCATCTCTCATTGTCAGGGGGATGATACCCGGGTACCCCATCCGGATAAGAAACAGGACAGTCGGATCGCGTCCGGCTGACCAGATGCAGCCGGACAGGGCAAGACGGGCCGACTATCACCCGGTAGCCGGATCAGCAAGAGACAGCTGGATACGACTACGTAGCTGGACCCAATCAGTGAGACAGGACGACGTGCGTATCAGTGCATGGTACGCCCTGTACGATGACAAGACGGACAACCACATGTCCATACCGAAGACTTTGCGTGGGTGACGCTGGAACAGTGGCCTGTGCTGACGACGGGCTCGCACGGCGTCCACTGTACCCACGACAGCCATACCACTCATACTCCGATAAGACAAGCCATACTGGATACTGTAGATGACTAGTCGGCTGGGACCCGCCTGTGGGGCCCGCCAGTCGGACTAGCCAGTGAGACCTTTGCCTCTCTGCCTATATAAGGAGAGGTAAGGCCTCAGTAGAAAGGGTTGGTCTCAGTGCATTTAAGGTAGTAGCTAGAGAACACAGCTCAAGGAGCACTTGTAGTTCGTATATCCCTCATAGTCAGATCCGACAAGAGTAGGGGCTTTACCTCACCACGAGGGCCCCGAACCTGGGTACTTCTTGCGTCCTGCTACGCTCGCTTGTATCCAATCTCGCCTGCGGACGCCGTCGATAGCTTCCTTGCTAGTCCCCACACCTCTATCTAACCTTCTTAGGTACTGCCGTTCCCAATAAAACGACAGTTGGATCCGACCGTGGGGCATGGCTTCGACCGGAGTCACGTTCCGCACGGGACCCCGCACTTCAGCCGGTGAGCGCGGGGCCTCCGGCCTGGTGCTCACGCTTGGCAAGTTCGACTGCGTCTTCGACAACGCCTCCTGCTTCGCCAGAACTTCCTTCCCAGCGAACAACACCGTCCTGCTATTCGGCGATCTCCCCGTCTACGTCGCCACCGTCTCGGAGCATTTCCCTAGGGAAATCGACTCTGTCGCGGAGCTGCCGCGCTCAGACGATAGCACCTCCGCTGCACCCCGCGGTGTGGAGGTCATGATGGCCGGATCCAGCTCACATCCCCGCCAGCCGCGGGAGCAAGGCGCGGACGAGGTCGGAACTTCTGCTTCCCTGCAGCCTCGGAACCCGGTGGAGGATGCCATTGATCGGCTCCTAACGTCGGTTAACCTCGGGGATAACCCGGAGGAGGCGGAGGCCAACTTCACCATGGAGAGACAGATCCTCCTCCAAGAGGCCATGGAGCTGGCAGCAGCCTGCAAGCAACTTGAGATCACTCAGCGCGAGTACGACCATGCGCACGGCCTCACTCCGGCTACCGCGGAGCCGAGCCGGCACGGCCAGGTACGGCGTCGGGGCGGTGAGCTGGGCGGTAGGATGGAAAAGGACGGGGAACCGGATCCCGCGCCTGCCCTCACACGGCCCACCTACAGCATGCCCATCAAGAACCTGCGCGCGGCGCGAGCCGCAGCAGAGGAGCTACCCAGCCTGGAGGGCGAGGCGCGAGCCCGCCAGCACGCTCGCGTGCAGGAGCTCCTCCGTGTCGCGGACGAGCAGGCCGACGCAAACCGGCAGATGCAGGAAGACCTTAGCTACTCCAGAGGGAGCAAGCTACCTGCCAACAGCAGGGGCGCGCCGCGCGACACCCAGCAGGCGTCCTCCCCTCAGCCGCCCAGGGCCCGCAGCAGGCGTCGCAGCTCGGGCAACAGGGGCCAGCCGTGCCAGGAGCAGACGGTGAATAGCAACCCGCCACCTCCCCCACCGCCAGCCGGAGCGCCCAGACCAGCCGATTCCCGTCTCTCGGGCCGGGTGGGAGCGCCCAACCTGGATTGTCCGGATGCCCGCGACCGCATCGAGCTCCTCGCTCAAGCGCGCGTCACGGAGGAGGAAGATTCGACCGGCCCGGTTTGTTTCGGACCCCGCATCCAGAACGAGCCGTTTCCGGATAAATTCTCCCTGCCCAGGGACACCCCCAAGTACGACAGCAGCATGAAGATGGAAGACTGGTTGACCGACTATGCTACGACAGTCGGCATCGCCCACGGGAACAAGCGCACAGCTGTGCGCTACGTCCCCCTCATGCTAACCGAGTCGGCAAGGACATGGCTTAATAGCCTTGCGCCCAACAGCATCAACACCTGGCCTGACTTCGAGAAGGTGTTCGTCCGCAACTTCAACGGCACGTACAAACGTTCAGGGCGCCCGCGTGACCTGGTCTTGTGCATCCAGGGCAACCGCGAGACCGACCACGAGTACCTCACCAAGTGGACGGAGCTCCGTAACACTTGCGAGGGCATACTGGAGAGCCAAGCCATCAGCTTCTTCATCGAAGGATGCCGAGAGGGCACCATGCTTCGCCACCGGCTACTGTGTGACGAGCCGAAAACCATGGAGGAGCTCATGACGGTTGCGGACCAGTACGCCATGGCGGATGCCACCATGAAGAATCCCCTCCGAGTAAGCGCGGATGACCATCCGACTCCCTCGGAGCCGGCTCGCGACCGTCCGAGCAATCCGGCTGGTGAAGCCGGATCCTCTAGACGCCACGACAACGACAACCGGTTCCATGGGGACCGCCAAGCCGGGCAGCAGAAGCCTCGCTACCACGCGCGGCAGGTCAATGCTATGAAGGGTGCGCCCGACGCACCGGCTAATGAGGCAAGAAGGCAGAAGCCCCGGCTCACCTTCGACCAGATGATTGACGGCCTGTGCAAGTGGCATAGCGGTCCCTTCAAACCAGCTACGCACACCACCCGGAACTGTAGCTGGACCCGCCAGCTAAAGGACTAGGGAAACCAGCCTCGTCTCCCGCCTCCCCTACCGGGTGGACCTCCACCACCGTCTAGGGGAGCTGGTAATGATGGTAACGACGGCAACGGTGGCAACAACAACAACGGCTACCCCCAGCCGCATGCCGCCTACCACATCTTTGAGACGGAGTAGGACGACAAGCACAACCGCAGGCGATGCTCCAAGGAGGTCAACGCCATCGTCTCTCCGGTCCCCCAGTACCTGAACTGGTCGGAAACCCCCATCACCTGGAGCCGGGCGGATCAGCCTGAGCATCTGCCGACTCCCGGGGGCTACGCCATGGTGCTCGACCCTCTCATCGTCTCCAACGCGCGCACCTGCCGATTCTCGCGCGTCCTCATCGACGGGGGCAGCAGCCTCAACCTCCTTTACCAGTCCTCGCTGGAGAAGCTGGGAATTCGCGAAAGCGACCTGCGCCCGACTACCACGATGTTCCACGGCGTACTGCCGGGGCCAGCCTGCGCCCTGCTAGGGAAAATCCAGCTGGACGTCATCTTCGGGACCGAGGATAACTTCCGCCGCGAACCAATCTGGTTTGAGGTGGTAAATCTGACGAGCTCCTACCACGCTCTCCTCGGGCGCCCTGCCCTCGCCAAGTTCACGTATCTCAAGACGAAGATGCCGGGACCCCACGACGTGATCACCGTTGCCGGCTGCTTCAGGCGATCGATGGAGTGCGCCTCAGCCGGTTCAAAACTGGCAGAGGCCCTCATCATAGCCGAAGAAAAGCGCGCGATCATGCGCAATGTGGCCATGGCCCAGCAGGACATTCCGGCTAGCAGCAAACCGGCTGGAGAAGGAGCTTTCCAGCCGGCAAAGGAGACGAAGAGGATCCTGCTCGACCCCTCCGATCTGACTAAGTTCGTCACCATTGGTGCCGGCTTGGACAGCAAATAGGAAGGCGTGCTCGTCGACTTCCTCCGTGAGAATCGGGACATCTTCGCATGGTCTCCCAAGGACATGCCGGGTGTGCCGAGGGAGTTCGCCGAGCACTCACTTCATGTGCGTCCGGATGCCAAGCCAGTCAAGCAACCTCTGCGCCGGTTCGCAGAGGAGAAGAGAAGGATAATCGGTGACGAGATCACCCGGCTCCTTGCAGCTGGGTTCATTATGGAAGTGTACCACCCGGACTGGTTGGCGAACCCAGTCTTGGTGTTGAAGAAGAACAAGACCTGGCGCATGTGTATCGACTACACCAGCCTGAACAAGGCGTGCCCGAAAGACCCCTTCGCCTTGACCCGTATCGATCAAGTCATCGATTCCACGGCCAACTGTGATTTGTTGTCTTTTCTAGATTGTTATTTCGAGTACAATCAGATCCGACTAAACCTGGCTGATCAGATTAAGACATCATTTATCACCGCCTACGGGGCTTTCTGCTATGTAACCATGCCTTTCGGCCTAAATAACGCAGGCGCCACCTATCAGCGATGTATGCAGAAATTCTTGCACTCGCAGATAGGCCAAAACATGCACGCTTACGTGGATGATGTGGTCATCAAGACCAAGGAAAGGCGCACCCTCCTCGAGGATCTGGGAGAAACATTTGGCAACCTCCGCCAGTACCAGATGAAGCTGAACCCAGAGAAGTGTGTCTTCGGAGTACCATCCGGTCAGCTACTCGGTTTCCTCGTATCACAGCGAGGTATCGAGGCGAATCCGGAGAAGATCGCGGCCATCGAGAGGATGCAGCCGCCCAAGAACCTGCTTGGAGTCCAGAAGTTCACCGGATGCCTGGCTTCCCTCAGTCATTTCGTCAGCCGGCTGGGGGAGAAGGCACTCTCGTTATACCAGCTGATGAAGAAGACAGACAAGTTCTCGTGGACTTCGCAAGCCGACACCGCGTTTCACGACCTCAAGTGCATGCTATACACAGCACCGGTTCTGGCCACGCCGGCTAGCAAGGAGCCGATGTTGCTCTATATAGCAGCCACCAGCCGGGTCGTCAGCGTCGTCCTGGTGGTTGAGCGCCCCGAGGAAGGCAAGGCTTAGCCGGTTCAGAGACCCGTCTACCAACTCAGTGAGGTTCTCTCCCTCTCCAAGCAGAACTACCCCCACTACCAAAAGATGTGCTACGGTGTGTACCTGGCATGCAAGAAGCTCAAGCACTACTTCCAGGAGCACCCAATCAAGGTCGTGTGCACCGCACCCCTTTCGGAAATCATCGGCAACAAGGACACCACCGGCCGAGTCGCCAAGTGGGCCATCGAGCTCACCGCTTACTCCATCCAGTACGAGCCCTGGCTCATGATCAAGTCACAGGAGTTGGCAGACTTCCTCGTCGACTGGGCCGAGACCCAGTATTTCCCACCGGTTCTGGATTCGGACCACTGGCGGATGCACTTTGACGGGTCGAAGATGCTCGGGGGCTTGGGAGCCGACATCGTGCTCACCTCACCCAAAGGAGACCGGCTGGAGTATGTGTTGCAGATCCACTTCAAGGCCTCCAACAACGTAGCCGAATACGAGGCACTGGCGCACGGGCTCCGGCTGGCCAAGGAGATCGTTGTCAATCGGATCCTATGCTTCGGTGATTCGGACTTGGTGGTGCAACAGGTGTCCGGGGAATGGGATGCCAGAGATGCAAACATGGCTCTCTACCGGTTCCACATCCAGAAGCTCAGCGCCTCCTTCGACGGATGCGAATTTCACCACGTCCCCCGCACCAACAACGAGGCAGCCGATGCACTCTCCAAGATAGGATCCACCAGACAGGCCATCCCACTAGGGGTCTCCTTGGAGCATCTGCGCAAGCCATCCATCAACCCGTCGCCGGAGTCAGATTCCATCGTCTGGGCGGGAAGCGTTCCGGCTGGCGGAACAGCAGAAACGGAGCCGGCAGAACCACCAAAGAAGAAAACCCGCACCAATTCCGGCCAGGCAGTGCCGCCCGGCTTGCAAGAGCCAGGGGCTGCCGGATCACCTAATGGCTCAGGGGCTGCCGTCCCGGGTGCTCCA
The DNA here is from genome assembly GCA_916181665.1 of Avena sativa. NCBI lineage: Eukaryota > Viridiplantae > Streptophyta > Magnoliopsida > Poales > Poaceae > Avena > Avena sativa. Next base: position 420,823,318 of record OV702287.1, on the reverse strand, counting down.
CCCGGACGACCCCCCGACATCCGTCAGCCGGAGGACAGGAGCGTCCTCGTCATCCGGGAAGTGCCATCCTGGGCACAACCCTTCATGAACTACATTGCCAATGGAGAACTCCCGGACGACGAGGTAGAGGCCAGGCAAATCCGGCGCCGCGCGCATACATACACCATCATAAACGGCGAGCTGTACAAGCGCAGTGTATCCGGTATCTTCCAAAGATGTGTTGATGTGGACACGGGCTACCGTCTACTCAAGGATATCCACCAGGGTGAGTGCGGGCACCACGCTTCGTCAAGGGCGATAGTCGCCAAGGCATTCCGCCATGGTTTCTATTAGCCCACCGCCCTCGAGGATGCCGAGCAGCTGGTCCGCGCGTGCAATGGGTGCTAGCGCTTCGGGCAGCTTAGGCACATGCTAACCTCGGTACTCAAGACCATACCGATCACCTGGCCCTTCGCAGTTTGGGGCCTCGACATGGTCGGTCCCTTCAAGCGAGCCCGCGCGAGAATGACCCACCTGCTGGTAGCGGTGGACAAGTTCACAAAGTGGATCGAGGCCAAGCCTATCCGGAAGCTGGATGGAGCGACGGTTGTTACCTTCTTCACCGACATCATCAACCGCTTCGGCTACCCCAACAACATCATCACCGACAACGACACGAACTTTGCCAAGGGGGCCTTTGCCCGATTCTGCAACAACAAGGGCATCCGACTGGACCTCGCCTCCGTTGCACACCCGCAGTCCAACGGGCAGGTCGAACGAGCAAACGGCTTGGTGCTAGCCGGCATCAAGCCATGTCTCATTGAGCCGTTGGAGCGGTCACCCGGATGTTGGATCGAAGATCTTCCGGCTGTGCTGTGGAGCCTCCGCACCACACCGAATAGGTCAACCGGCTACACGCCATTCTTCCTGGTCTATGGATTGGAAGCCATCCTCTCCGCCGACATCGAGTTCGACTCCCCTCACAAGCTCCTGTACGACGAAAAAGCCAACAAGGAGGCGCAGGAGGACAGGGTGGACCTCCTGGAGGAGGTCCGTGAGCTGGCCCTGTCCATATCTGCCCTGTACCAACAGCGACTACATCGCTACCATTCAAGCCAGATGAATGTGAGGGCGACCTGGTTCTCCGGCTGGTGCAAGACACGAAAGGCATGCACAAGCTATCACCACCCTGGGAGGGCCCCTTCATCATCAGCCGGGCGCTGCCCAATGACTCCTATTACCTCATCGACGCACATCAGCCGCACAAGAACAAGATGGACAAATCGTACGAGGAGACCGAGTGTCCTTGGAACGCGTCCCTGCTGCGCCCGTTTTACACCTAGTCGCCAGGCAGTGTATGTATCCCAAAAACCCCATGAATGAAAATGCGGACCCCCACGAGAATCTCGGGGGATCCTTCTAGAAATGTGTGTGCACCTGTTTTCCGGTTCAAATTTTCCGGCTCCGGCAACCCCTACCCGGGGGCTCGCCGGCTGGCCCGGCCTGATAAGTCAACAAGCCGGCTGAGTAGTGTGCGATGATGTCAGAGGCCCACTCTTCGTCTCAGCTATAGACCGCAACCCGGCTGTCCGGCTAGCAAGAGCAAAAGCCCGAGGCATCCCACACAAAAACGGGGAGGAGACGCGACAGATCGGGCGTCCCGGCCCTACAACTAGCTCGAACCAATCCAGCTGCTAAGCCGCTAGTACCGTGCGTAATGTACTGTCAGCTCCCTTTGATTCCGGCTGCAGACCGCAACCCGACTGCTTGGCAAGGACGCAGCGAAAACAACAGAGCACACGAGAAGGCAACTAAGTGTCTAGAAAGGAGGAAGCCAGTTTTTGAAAAAACAAGCCGTTTTCCGGCTACGATTTGACAGACTAACCTATTAACCTGTGAAGATGTATGTGTATGCATATGTGCATTCTTGTCCGACTACCTCGAGTCGGAATTCAGGAGAAGGAAAGAAGATTCGAAGTCCTTGCCTTCATTAAGCGCTCCGAATCTCGGGGACTACACCCACTGGGTACGCTCGCGCGCCCCCAGTGGAATCTTGTAGTTCCTGACCGGCTAAGGGCGTTTAGCCGGCCGTTCGGAGCCCAGGTGAGGGCAAGGGCGGGAGCAAGAAAAGACAAGAAAGATTCGAAGCACCTGGCTACGCCAGCTACTCCGAATCTCGGGGGCTACACCCAGTGGGTGCGCTCGCGCGCCCCCACTGGAATGTTAGCTCCCCCGGCTGAAGGAGTTCAGTCGACGAAAGCGGCCGACTAGGACGAGGCCAGTCGGATAAAGTTAGAAGACTTGGGAGAAATAAGAAAGATTCGAAGTACCTAGCTGCGCCAGCTACTCCGAATCTCGGGGGTACACCCAGTGGGTGCGCTAGTGCACCCCCACTGGAGGTGTAGGTCGCCCGGCTAGAGGTGTGTAGCCGGACGAGGTTAGCCGGGCAAAATACACAAAAGGAAAGCTCAATGCACAAGATTCAAGAAGTTCAACAATAACAAACAAAAAGGAGACGAAGCTCCCATAAGTTACCCGACATCAAAGACAGCCGGCACAAATGGACAAGGTTCATAAACATGTAAGACAAGACAAATAAACCCGGCATCCCGGGGCAATAACTAGACAGCAGGACCCTTGCCGTGCGGGGGATCTTGGCCAGCAGAAGCTTCAGGCGGCGGAGGAGGCGCGAAGCTTGATCCGGTTCCTTAGCCTGCGGGTGGCGGCATTGAGCCCTCCGCATCGGGAGTACCGATGGCTCCGAGTCGGTGAGCACCTCGTCGGGATCCACGTAATCGGCGATCTTGATGGCGGATCCGCGGAGTTCCGGATGGGCTTGGCGGATGGCGGCAAGATCGGCTCCGGCACGGAAGCCACCGTCGATCTTCTCGACGCGAGCGTCCTTGTACCAGGAGAGCATGAGGGCCAGAGCCATCTCCGCTCCGGCCCGTGCCGCCAAGTCTCGCAGCCGATCCACCGCAGCCGGCACCTCTCCCACCTTCGCCGGCAGCTGCGCCATCGTCTCCGGAACCGGAGCCTCCGGCCACATGAAGGAGAAGACGTCCCGTTCCGCCTGACGAAGCTTCGTAGCTTCCTCGCCAAGAAGGACGACGAGCTCCTGGGCCGTCGGCTGTGCTCCCGGCCAGTTCTCCTACAGCCAGTTGTAGGCCAGCAGGTCTATGCCGGGGTAAAAAGCTGTCAGAAAAGAGGAGTCAGATCCGGCTACCGGATCTGGAAAGAAAGGTAGATGGAAGAAAGAACTCACCCTTGGCAGTGTGGCCAACCTGCATCAGCTCCTCCACCAGCGCCTTCTCCTTGACCGCTAGCTGTTTTAACTCCTTCTCTTGGTCCTTGTTCTGGGCCTCGAGAAGGGAGAAGGCTTTGGCCCGGCTAGCGAGCGAGGCGTTGCGCTCCTTGATGGTGGCCTCCAAACCATCTACTCGTGCGTGCCAGTCCTTGTTCTGCAGCCGTAGAGTGGAGTTGGACTTGCTCAGCCGGTCGTTCGCTTTCTTCAAGCGATCGATCTCGTGCTGAGCGCACACGAGGATGGCTGCAACGAAACCGGCTATCAGTAAAAAAAAAGGAGCAAGCTGGGTGGAGCGAACTTACTCTAGGAAGTCCCGTTGGCGGCAGCGAGCTTCTTCTCCAACGTCTGGTTCCCGTCGGCTGTGGCCTCCAGCAGCCAGATCTCCTTCACCGCCAGCTCGAGCGTGGCGGCAAGGTCCGACAGCGAAGCGGCAGAGGAAGCGTCATCGTCCACGGAGTTGACGGCCAAGGACTCCTTCGCTGCGACCACCGCCATTCGCCACTCCTTCCCGAGGTCCTCGTCGGAGTTGTCATTGCCAACAACGACGAGCTCCTTGCCGGTAGCCCCCCGCGCGCCTGCGGAAGAGCCTTCCGGCTGGGAGGGCTCCGCTTCCTTGTGGGGACCCTTCGGCTGGGCGGAGACAGCCGGCTCAGGTCGAGGGGGAGGCGGAGACTGCGCCTCAGAAGAAGGAGAGGCGCCGGTTGGCGCAATCGGGGCACGGGGCGGTGACCCGGTTGGCGCCCGGGCCGGGCTCGCAGCTCCGAAAGAAACCAACGCGCTAAAGAGAAGGAGGAGAAGGCAAAAGCAAAGTAAGCCAAAGTCAGAAAAACAAGAAAGAGGGCAAGCAGACAGAAAGCGCCGAAAGAAAATGGGAAGGGGGAGAAGGAGCGTACCCCGGCACAACTGGGGGCGGCCCCTTCTTCCGGCCAAGGCGGCTTGGCGGCAAGGCGCCGGACTGACTCCTCTTGGGATCCGGCTCCTCCGTCGCGGGCCGGCGGGAGACGGAAGGGCTAGAGCCACTCCCGCCTGCCTCGCCGTCCGTCGCGGAGCGCGTCACCGGCTCCGCGGTCGGCCTGGCCTCCTTGACGTTGGTGATGTTCTTGACGTAGAAGTACGACTGCTGCCACAGCCATACCGTGTCCTGGAGCAAGAACTTCGGGTAGCCGGATTGGGTGCAGGAGTAGATGGAGGCGCCGCCGCAGACGACTAGCGGCCCCTTAGTGTACTACACCTGCGGCCGGACTCGGAAGAGCCGGCAGGAGAGCCCGAGATCCGGCTGGATCCCGAGATAACTCTCGCAGAACGCCATGAAGTGCGCCAACGTTCCGATTGCGTTGGCGCCGAGATGGTGGAGGCAGAGGTTGAAGAAGGCCAAGAACGTGAGGAAGAATGGGTGCAGCGGCAGCGCGAACCCGCGTGCCAGGTGTGAAAGGAAGTTGACGTGCTCCCCCTCTGCCGGATGCGGCGACACCTCCCCTACCGGTGCCAACCGCACCACCACCTCCTTCGTCGTCGGGAGGACGCGGGTCGCGTGGTACTTCACGATTTGGTCTTCGGTTACGGAGGAGCCGCACCAAGCCCCGCGGTCGGCGGCCATTTCCGGCTGGTGGAGAGGAGCAGCGACGGAAGAGTGGCGGTGGCCCGTAGCATTGACGACGGCGAGCGGGCGGCATAGAGGGCAAGAGCGCAGGAGCAAGAGCACGCGAGGGAGAAGGAGACTGCAGCGGGGGAGCGAAGGAAAAGAACTGCCTCCCCCGTGGCGTCCCTTTAAAGGACCGGAAGGGCGCAACCATCGACGGGGCCACGTGGCGCGCATCCGGGCAACCCACACCCCAACCGCCGCCTAGATCCCGTGTGCCAGGGCAGGATGCGCAGAAGATCCTGGAGCGAGAACCGATGCGCCGGACAGTAGTTTCCCGAGGCGACGTGCGACGGGATGTTACGCTGCCCGCCGCAGAGAAATGATGGCGCGTGCGCGCGTGGCCAGCGTCAGCACTGACGTCACGGGTAGCGCAACCGCCAGGCTCAGCCGGATGAAAATTCAAAAAGCAAGAAGGACCACGCGCATATTTCGCTAAGGGTGGAATCCACACGCGCTTGGGGGCTAGTGTCAGGGGGATGATCCCCAGGTACCCCATCCGGATAAGAAATAGGACAGTCGGATCACGTCCAGCTGACCAGATGCAGCCGGACAGGGAAAGACGGGCCGGCTATCACCCTGTAGCCGGATCAGCAAGAGACAACCGGATACGACTACGTAGCCGGACCCAATCAGTGAGACAGGACAACGTGCGTATCAGTGCACGGTACGCCCTGTACGATGACAAGACGGGCAACCACATGTCCATACCGAAGACTTTGCGTGGGTGACGCTGGAATAGTGGCCTGTGCTGACGACGGGCTCGCACGGCGTCCATTGTACCCACGACAGCCATACCGCTCATACTCCGATAAGACAAGCCATACTGGATACTGTAGATGACTAGTCGGCTGGGACCCGCCTGTGGGGCCCGCCAGTCGGACTAGCCAGTGAGACCTTTGCCTCTCTGCCTATATAAGGAGAGGCAAGGCCTCAGTAGAAAGGGTTGGTCTCAGTGCATTTAAGCCAGTAGCTAAAGAACACATCTCAAGGAGCACTTGTAGTTCGTATATCCCTCATAGTCAGATCCGGCAGGAGTAGGGGCTTTACCTCACCACGAGGGCCCCGAACTTGGGTACTTCTTGCGTCCCGCTATGCTCGCTTGTATCCAATCTCGCCTGTGGACGCCGTCGATAGCTTCCCTGCTAGTCCCCACACCTCTATCTAACCTTCTTAGGTACTGTCGTTCCCAATACAACGAAACTTATTGCCCCTATCATAAGCATCTTTAGGTGATTAAGGTTAAAGTGAGCAAATATGAGGATATGCTTGACAAGTTATAAGCTGAAAATCTCATGCCCCTTGCTTACGAGTACCGTTCCTGATGCTACTCAACTTTAGTCACTGGTAAGTTCTTGTCATTGTAAGTACATGTGTATCATAGAGAACCGCCAACGGGGTACCCCTTGTCTGATGATACGGAAGCTTTCCCATATCAAAATGCCAAGGCAAGCAGACAATGAGCATCTCAGCAATCCTTTTGTTTCCTATTTGCATAGTGTTTTTTCTTTCCTATTTGCATAGGTTTTTTATTGAGGATGCTTCACATATTGCTCACTATGGTTATGTTGCACGTTTCCACCATGATTAGGCATGGCTTAGACTAGCCTCCTAGGCGTTTCTCTAACACATATATGAACTCCATGAGCCTTACAAGCTCCCCTTTCATTTCACACCACAGGTACCCATAAGCAAAACAACATGATATCAACTAAATAAAGTGCAATGTTGAAAGCGTTCCCCATGGTAACATGGTTCTTCTAATTCAACACTTACAAAATGCAAGCATATATGCAACATAGATGGGCACAATGGTTCAAGTTTATTAAGTGCAAGAAAGTAAAGTGTGCCATCAAGTTCATGAGAGATTTAATCACTAATTTTCACATAACAAGTTTAATTTGGAAGGTAGATAAAAACATGAATATACTTGGAATAGCAATAATGCTAATAGGTAGGTATGGTGGACTCTTTGGAATAACTTGGTTTTATTTGGAGTTGGATGCATGAGTGGAACTCATACTTGGTACATGTGGCGGCTAGCAAAAGACTGGGAGCGACCAACTAAGAGAGCAATAATGGCCATAATCATGCAAAGCGACAAAACATCATTGATCAAAACATAAAGTGATACTACAAGTCAAAAACTAAATGATCATAGAGGCTATGGTGACTTGGTATAGTCTTAACATGGTGTGAGCATGAGCCAAGTCAACCCAAATAAGGCATCAAAGGAGAATACCACAATATTATGCTTTTATATGCTAAAACAACGCATGATTCTTTCAAGGAACATTAAGCAATCTCAATTGTTTGTAACAAGTCATGCAACAGCAATAATCACTAATCATAAAGTCAAAGCAATATCAAGCATGACATGATAAAGTCTCGGCCACAGTCAAAACAAGACTCCTTTGTACCACTTATAAGCTTGAACTTTCCTACCCTTTTCCAATCCAAATCAACTTATTTGAAACTATGTATGAATGCGGGGGTACAACCAATTTATTTAAGCAAACCAAGCAAATAAAAACAAAAAACAAAAAACAAAAAACAAAAAATGAAGACGCTCCAAGAACAACATAATTGTGCATGAAACAATAAAAATGAAGTGTTTGGAAGAAACCTGAGATTTTTATTGATGAAGAAGAGGATGCCTTGGGCATACCCAAGCTTTGATGCTTGTACTTCTTGAATATTTCTTGGGGTGACACGGTTGGCATCCCCAATCTTGAGCTTTTGTCCATACTTCATCTTATAACATTATTCTTCCTTAAACTTTAAAATTTCCTTCATACAAAACTTCACACAATCTTCATTAGCAACATTGGTGTACTCAAGATAATAAGTTTTTTGGTTCAGTGTCAACACAAGTAAAACTTCCATTAAAACACAAGCTACTGTGGCAATTCCTTTTAAAAGTTCAAGTGATAAAAGAGAACTCAAAGAGAAAGAGATTAAGAGGCAAATGTAAATAATGGCAGAAATCTGTCAAAACAGACCAGCAGGTAAAGACTGATTTTTTCGAAGACCTTCTGTTGCTCAAATCGAAAAGTGTTAAACTAACGAAATTTAGATAACAACCTAGGGCAGAAGCACAAAAAATTACAGATCAAACCGACCTACAGAGATTTTTCACGAATGTTTACAGAGAAGCACAAAAATCTGTTTCAGGACAACAACTTTCCCAAGCATTATTTATCTCTTAGGAGAGGTTATTACTGAAGCAATAACTTCCAAGACTCAACAAAAGAAAAATTCATTGACTAAATATTTGGGTTATCTCCCAATAAGTGATTTTCTTTAACGCCTTTGAGCTAGGCATAAGAAGCAAGAATCAAGTATTCTCAAATGAAGAAGCATTAAGACCAAATTTTGTTTTAATAGGAGAGGCAAAAGGAATCTTCTATATCTTCTTAGGGAAGTGTTCTATACCTTTCTTGAGTGGTAATTGATATTTAATGGTGCCTTCTTTCATATAAATAATGGCACCAACAGTTCTAAGAAAAGGTCTTCCCAGAATAATAGGACAAGAAGCATTACATTCAACATCCAAAATATAAAAATCAATAGGGACATAGGTATTGTTAACCATAATAAAAACACCATTCATACTCCCCATGAGTTTCTTTTTAGCATTATCATCAAGTTGGACATCTAAATAACAATCTTCCAATGGTGGTAAATCAAGCATTTCATAAATCTTCCTAGGCATAATAGAAACACTACTATCAAGATCACATAAAGCTTTGAGATCAAAATCATTTATTTTCATATTAATGATGGGTTCCCAACCATCTTATAATTTCATAGGAATAGAAGCTTTATGTTTCATCTTTTCTTCTTTAATTTTTATGAGAGCATCAGTAATGTGGTTTGTAAAGGCTATATTCATAGCACTAGCATTAAGACTTTTAGTAAGCTTTTGTAGGAACATAATTACTTCAGAGACATTGCAACCATCAAGATCAAAATCATAATTACCATCCAAGGCAGTGGAGCTATTGTTTCCCATATTTCGAAGAATTTCAGCATTTTTATTAGAAGAGGTTCCATTGGTTTTAGGTATTGTTGCAAAAGGAATGGGGGCTTCATGTGGTTTGCTAGCATCAACATTAGTGGTGGTGATAGTACAAATACTACTATTTCTAGCAATTTCATCTTCTCTTTCCCACTTAGCATGCAATTTAGCTAACATTCTAACATTTTCATCAATTCTTACTTGTATGGCATTAGTAGCAGCAAAGGGATTTTCAATGGTTTCAGGTTTAGCAACCATTTTATTTATCAAAGAGGATTGTGCTTGAGACAAAGATGATATATTTCTTTTAGCATTCGAAAGTTTTTCCTCAATAGTTTTATTGAAAGCATTTTGTTTACTAATAAAATCTTTAAGCATGACTTCAAGTTTAGAGGGCGCACTCCTATTGTTGTTGTAGGAATTTCCATAAGAATTACCATTATTGGGAGGATATGGCCTATAATTATTATTACCAAAATTATTCCTGTAGGCATTGTTGCTAAAATTATTATTTCTAATAAAGTTCACATCAACTTGCTCTTCTTGAGCAACCAAAGAAGCTAAGGGAACATGATTTGGATCAATATGAGCTTTCCCATTAACAAGCATAGACATAATAACATCAATTTTATCACTCAAGGAGGAGGTTTCTTCAACATAATTTACCTTCTTACCTTGTGGAGCGCTTTTAGTGTGCCATTCAGAATAGTTAACCATCATATTGTCAAGGAGCTTTGTTGCAGCACCCAAAGTAATGGTCATAAAGGTACCTCCAGCAGCAGAATCCAGCAGATTTCTTGAAGAATAATTCAGTCCTACATAAAAAGTTTGGATAATCATCCAAGCAGTCAGTCCATGAGTGGACTTTACCAAAGATTTCATTCTTTCCCAAGATTTAGCAACATGTTCATTATCATATTGTTTAAATTTCATTATTTCACTTCTCATAGATATAATCTTAGCAGGAGGATAGTATTTTCCAATGAAAGCATCTTTGCATTTAGTCCAAGAATCAATACTATTTCTAGTTAGGGATAGCAACCATTCTTTAGCTTTTCCTCTCAAAGGGAAAGGAAACCATCTAATCTTAAAATATCTCCATCTATATCCCTATGTTTTTGCATCTCACAAAGTTCAACAAAGTTATTAAGGTGAGCAACAGCATCTTCAGTACCAACACCAAAAAATTGTTCTTTCATAACAAGATTGAGCAAAGCAGGTTTAATTTCAAAGAAAGTAGCTTCAGGAAAAGGTGGAGCAATAGGTGTGCACATGAAATGATTGTTGTTGGTGCTAGTGAAGTCACACTACTTAGTGTTTTCAAGAGTAGTCATTTTTTGTGTTTTTAATAAAGGAAGCAAACCAGTACAACTATTTTTTTTTGTGTTTTTGATAAAAGAAACAAGCAAACAAAGCAGAAATAAACTAAGCAAAACAAAAACAAAGTAAAGAGATTGGTTGTGAGGGACTCCCCTTGTGAAGATGTCCTTGACTCCTCGGCAACGGCGCCAGAAAAAAGGCTTGATGGCTTAAAATATATCGAGCTTGTTGGGAACCCCAAGAGGAAGGTATGATGAGCACAACAACACGTTTTCCCTCAGTTATGAAACCAAGGTTATCGAACCAGTAGGAGCAAGGAAACAACTCCAAGGTGTTGTTTCCAACTTGGAATCCTGCACAACACAATGATGACCCACAAGTATAGGGGGTGTATCGCAGTATTTTCGATAAGTAAGAGTGTCGAACCCAAAAAGGAGCAGAAGGTGCTGGCTAGTGGCTTGGAGCAGGAATTCTCTGTAAATACTTAGCAAACATATTTTTAGGGGTTTTTGATAATGCAAGTAAATAAAGTGCAAGTAAATAAAACACAATAAGAATTAATGTAGCAAGTGGCCCAATCCTTTATTCAGCAAAGGACAAGCCGGGTTGTATTACTTAAGATGACCAAATGTTCTCGAGGACACACGGGAATATCGTCAAGTGCTTTCGCTTCATATAGTTGATTAATCTTCTTTAGTTTGCTAAGTGTTGTGTGGGTGAACCTGTGCTAATGTACCGACCTTCCTAGGACTAATACATACTTGTGATTATACCCCTTGCAAGCATCCACAAGTACAAGAAAGTAATTAAGGTAGAAACCTAACCACAACTTTAAAATCTAAGACCCTAACATCCCTTGTGCAATGGTTTCCTAACGGGGGTTCAGGTTTCTATCACTCCGGCAACCCCTATGATTAGTAGCCAAATACACAATGCATTCCCCTAGGCCCATATAGGTGAAGTGTCATGTAGTCGACGTTCACATGACACCACTAGAAGAAGTACACCACAACTTAAATATCAAACTATTGAATATTTCTCAACACAATTCCACTACTAACAACATGACTTCTCCCATGTCCTCAAGAACAAAACGAACTACTCACAAGACATCATATGGATCATGATCATAGATGAAATAATGATATGTAACAATCTGAACATAAACAATAATTTAATGGTTCCACTCAATAGCATCAACTACAAGGAGTAATCAACACCGGGAAAGTTTCCCCTAAGAACTATGCAAGATTCAACCCAATTGTTACAGCGGTATGGAGGTGGTGATGATGGTGCTGGTGGAGATGATGGTGGTGATGATGATGATCCTGATGAAGTCCAGCTTGATGGTGGTGTTGATGGCAACGATCTCCCCTCTCCGAGAAGGAATTCCCCCGGCAGAATTCTGTCTGCCGGAGAGATCTTTCTCTCTCTCGGTGGTTTCCGCCCTGCAGAGGCGGCGGAATCTTTCTGTGGTTTCTCCCCGAGTCTTAGGGTTTCGGGAGGATAATATATGCCAGAGGGGAGAGGCTAGAGTGGACCAGGGTGGCAACACCACCTGGTGGCACGGCCTGGGGTGGCCCACACCAAGGGGTGGTGTGGGCCCCCTGTGGCCCATCTCCACTTCCCCTTCTGGCTTTCTTCGTCTTCTGGAAAAATAGGATTTCCATGTATTTTCCCGGATGTTCTCATCTTCTCGAATTTTGCCTCCAAACAGCAACTTTTCCATCAGAATCCTGACTGCAGCGGTCCATGCTCCAAAAGTCATCAACCATGCAAAAATAGATGAAATAACATAAGTATCATTTCTTAATATGAAATATATCAATGAATAACAGTAAATTATGATATAGGATAGTGATGCAAAATGGACGTATCAACTCCCCCCAAGCTTAGACTTCGCTTATCCCCAAGCGAAACTGAACTCAATAATAATGACCTCAGGTTTATGGAGTGAAGAGTCGATAAAATAATACGGACAAGAAGCATCACATTCATCAATACACAAGTCATAATAGAAGACAACTCACTATTATATAACTTATCTTGCAATAAGTAAAGGAAACACAATAAAGATGCATAAAGTAAATCATAATTGGTAATGGCAAACTTAGCTCTTGGTCAAAGAATAGTTGACAATTTGCTGGAGTTCACAAATAACTGGTTTTCAAAGATAGCTTTCAAAGTAGTAATCACCAGGATAAGAGCAAAGTACAAAACAAGGAACATAAGAAACATGATTGAATAAATCATCATATGAATGAATGAACACAACAACTCAAAATGCTTGCTGAGGTAGAAGGGAATAGGTTTACTGACTCAACTTAAAAGTAAAAGAAAATCCCTTCGCAGAGGGAAGCAGGGATTTCAAGTTTCATAAAGAGCTTCCAAAAATTATGGTACTTATTAGCTTTCAGCTCTCATTGCCCCTATCATAGGCATCTTTAGGTGATTAAGGTTAAAGTGACACAACTAAGAGGATACGCTTGACAAGTTATAAGTTGAAATCTCATGCCCCTTACTTACGAGTACCAAATCTTATGCTACTCAACTTCAGCCACAAGTAAGCTCTTGTCATTGTAAATACATATGTATCATAAAGAACCGCCAACAGGGTACCCCTTGTACATGATACAAGAGCTATCCCATAATCAAAATGACAAGGCAAGTAGACAATGAGCATCTCAGTGATCCTTTTATTTGCTATTTGCATAGGTTTTTATTGAGGATGCTTCATAGAGTGCTCATTATGCTTATGCTGCAAGTTTCCACCATTATTAGGCATGGCTTAGGCTAGCGGCCCAGGCGTTTCTCTAACACACATACAGACTCCATGATCTTACAAGTTCCGCTTTTATTTCACACCGCCGGGATCCATAAGCAAAAGAATCATGATGTTAACGGAATAATAAGTGCAATGTTGAAAGCGTTCCCCATGATACATGGTTCTGCTAACTTCAACTTATAAAGTGCAAGCATATACACAACAAAGATGGATGCAATGGTTCAAGTTTATTAATTGCAAGAAAGTAAAGTGTGCCATGAAGTTCATGAGAGCTTTAATTACTAATTTTCTCATAACAAGTTTAATTTGGAAGGTAGATAAAAACATGAATTTACTTGGAATAGAAATAATGCTAATAGGTAGGTATGGTGGACACAAATGGCATAGGTTTGGGTTTAAGGATTGGATGCACGAGAAGCATTCCCTCTCAGTACAGGTTTTTTGCTAGCAAGGCTGGGTAGCAAGCATAAGAGTTGAAGGAAACAAACAAACATACAAGTGATAAAAACAAACATGCAATCTTACTCGTAAGCACAAAAGATCTTAACTAGAGAATACTAAACTTATGAGCAAATCAAGAAAGAAAGATGATGAAATTATATTTCTTTAGAGTACTTTTATCTTTTTCATTCAATTCTCAAAAATAGTGCTGCTACTGACCGAGCCAGGTTTGCCAAAAGCAACTAAATTAACTCAATGATCCCAAAGTGATACCAATACTAACGACAAGATCAATCATATAACCATGAATTGAAAACTAAAATAAGATATACAAAAGAGTAAATAATAGAACTTCTCATTAATATTCCAAAACGACAACTCACACGAAGGGATACATAGATATCTAACAAGAGGGGGGCACTTACATAATGCAAACCATCCTACATGATAACTTCTCTATTCATGATATGACTCTACTAAAAAGGTAAAAAGATAGAAGATAGTGATATGATACCACGGCACTCCCTCAAGCTTGGAACAAACCAAGGGGATGCCAAAACCTGATGACGAATTACTCCTTCGGTGGTGGTGGTGTTCTCTCGATGAGCTCTTTGATTAGTTTCCCAAGTACTCAATCTCGAAGGTGAGATTACGAATCAGCTATGAGTTTTGCTCAATGCGGCTCATGATCATGTCGGGTTGAGAATTCCAGCTCTTGCGATTCTTTCCCCACTCTTCCTCCTTGAAGTCTTCTTTTCCTGCATGGCTAGAACGAGGCAAATCCCAATTGGAGGGTAGTTTCTCCTTGGGCGTATTCTGGTATTGATGCTCATGGATAAGGGTATGGAAATGATTATTGGTGCATGGAGGAAGTGACCGTGGAGCCAAACAGTGACGCGGAGGTTTCCCTCCAGTTGACATCCATGTAGTCCTTCTGACCCTGGTGGGTTTTGTCAACACTCCAATGCTTGCAATGGTAGTGCTGGTGTGCGGATGTTGGCCTTGCTTTGCCTCCTCTTCATCTTCACTCTTGATCTCCTCCTCCTGTCCGGGGTCTTGGGGATCTTCCTCCATAGGCTCCTTTCCTTTATCCTTGGCGGACACCATCGTGCTTCTAACTTTCAAGAATAGTTCCTGGCAGAAATAGATCGCAATGAAAACACGATATACAAACCTCGGGGGATCCCGGGGATTATATATTACGAAGTTTCACAACAAAGGGAAGGTACTGGGAGAAAACAGGTCAGAGACGGAGTCCGGGGCGGCCACACCACCTGTTGGCGTGGCCAGGGGGGCCCGCGCCAGGGGGTGGTGTGAGCCACCCTGGTTCCGTTTCCGTCCCTCTTTCGCTTCGTAGCTTTCCTAGTTGGATAAAAATTGCAAAAATATAACTGGATAGTATTTTCGCGAAACTTTTCTTACCAGATCTGTTACCTATTCGAAAATGGACTCTGCATGTCTCTGAATTTGGTCTTTGATAGATTCTTCCGGAGTCACCACTTGAATAACTTCAATATGTTCATCTTCATACTCATATTGCTCGAGTCATGAAACCTTTCTCTTTCTTATTACACCATTTTCTCCAATAACCTGGAAATTTCTTTCACACAAAACATCACACGATTCTCATTAGCAACATTAGTGTAAGCGAGGTAATAAACCTTTTAAGTCCAATTTTAACTGAAATCCATCAAATCATAAGATACTATAGCAACTCCTTCCGAAAATCCAAAAAGAATTCAAAAAGGAAATCGATTTAAAGAAGCAAATGCAAGAGTGGCAAAATCCGTCAAAACAGACCAGCAGATAGAGATCAATTTTTTCGAAAATATTCTGTTGATCAAATCAAAAAGTGCAAAACTAACTAAAGTTAAATAACAACCTAGGGCAGAAGCACAAAAAATTACAGATCAATCCAACGCACAGAGATCTCTCATGAATTTTTACGGTGGAGCACAAAAATCTGTTTTGGGACAGCAACCTCCCCACATCTTACTTCTCTCTCATTAGAGGTTGATCTTGACACAAAAACCAAACAAAAAGGATAAGGATAGGTCATTACCAAAGTAATAACTTCCAAGACTCAAATAAACAAAAAAACTGAAAGCAAAAATAAATTGGGTTGTCTCCCAAAAAGCTCTTTCTTTATATCCATTAAGATGGGCATGATAATTTCAAAGAAGCTCACATAAGATATGAATTGAAGTGAAAGAGAGCATTAAGAAGAAAAAATACACATGTTTAAGTCTAACCCACTTCCTATGCAAGGGAATTTTGTAAACAAACAAGTTGTTGAAACTAGAGGCTACAAGCATAGGAAGGCAAAACAAGTGCAACATAAAAACTTTCAACATAAAACGAGGAAACTTGATATTATTGAGATGCATAAGAACAATCTTCCCTCTTTCATAATAACTTTCAGTATCATGCATAAACTTAATAATGTAACTATCACAAGAACCGTTGTAGCAATGATCACTTATCCTAACAGAAAACACGGGGACACTAGCTCTCATAACACTGCTTTGTGAAACAATATTAGGGATATGCTTAGAGAGGATAGTGTGTACATCTTCTTCATATTTAGTGACAAAATCTTTCACATTTGCTATTATAGGTTCATCATCCATTTGTTTATCAGGTTCAATAGCTTCATTTGTACTTTCATTAACCATACTAGCTATCATAGAATATTCCTTTATCTTAACCGGGAAAGGCATTTTCTCAATGTAAGGTTCAGGTAAAGCATGATTAGCAGTATAAACTTCAGTATTTCTTGCAGGAACACACTTAGCAACATCTTTATATGGTTTATAATACTTATTTCACTTCTTTTTAGGAACTTCAATGTAGGAAGCAAAAGCCTTAAAATAAGTTGCAATAGCTTGAGAGTCTAAACCATAAGCATTTTTAATATTTTAAAAGCCATCAGTTCCCATAAAAGATTCAATGCATTCATAATCATAATTTATACCTGGCTTTCTTCCTTTGTCATTCTCCATGCTTCAGCATTGTCTTGAATACGGTCTAGAAGATCCCATTTAGCTTCTTCTTCCATGCGTGTAAATGATCCAGCACAAGAGGCATCCAATAAATCCTTATCATGTAGAGGGAGCCTTACATAAAATTTATTGATAATAATATTGTGAGGGAGCTCATGAATGGGACATTTGAGCATTAGTAACTATAATCTCCCCCAAGCTTGAGCTGTACTCTCTCCATCAAGAGGCCAAATGTTGTATATTTGATTCCGATCTTTATGAATCTCACTAGGAGGATAAAACTTTGAATAAAAGAGAGGTACTATTTCCTCCCATTCAAGAGCTTGACTATTCTTCAGCAGCTTATACCATTCTTCAGCTCTTCCTTTTAGTGATAATGAGAATAACTTCTTCTTGACTTGATCTATAGTAATACCTGCACACTTGAGCAACCCGCATAATTCGTGTATAAAGAGCAAATGATCACTGGGATGGACAGTTCCATCTCCAACATAATAGTTATCCATAACACGGTTAATAATTCTTGTAGGTATTTTAAAAGTATCATTCTCAGCAGGTGGTGGTTCATCTACTACCTTAGCAGTGGTAGTAGCATTACGAAATAAGAAACTCAGCGAATTATCCATATTGAAAATAAAGCAACTAACAAAAATAAACAATACTCATAGTAGAAGTTTCCTTTACCAGTTCCACTCTCCAATAGCGCTTCACTCCCCGGCAATGATGACAGAAAATAGTCTTGATGACCCACAAGTATAGGGGGTGTATCGCAGTATTTTCAATAAGTAAGAGTGTCGAACCCAACGAGGAGCAGAAGGTGCTGGCTAGTGACTTGGAGCAGGAATTCTCTGTAAATACTTAGAAAACGGATTTTTAGGGGTTTTTGATAATGCAAGGAAATAAAGTGCGAGTAAATAAAAGACAATAAGAATAAATGAAGCAAGTCGCCCAATCCTTTATTTAGCAAAGGACAAGCCGGTTGTATTACTTAAGATGACCAAACGTTCTCGAGGACACACGGGAATATCGTCAAGTGCTTTCGCTTCATATAGTTGATTAATCTTCTTTAGTTTACTAAGTGTTGTGTGGGTGAACCTGTGCTAATGTACCAAACTTCCTAGGACTCATACATACTTGTGATTATACCCCTTGCAAGCATCCGCAAGTACAAGAAAGTAATTAAGTTATAAACCTAACCACAACTTTAAACTCTAAGACCCTGACGTCCCTTGTGCAATGGTTTCCTAACGGGGGTTCAGGTTTCTGTCACTCCGGCAACCCCTACTATTAGTAGCCAAATACACAATGCATTCCCCTAGGCCCATATAGGTGAAGTGTCATGTAGTCGATGTTCACATGACACCACTAGAAGAAGTACACCACAACTTAAATATCAAACTATTGAATCTTTCTCAACACAATTCCACTACTAACAACATGACTTCTCCCATGTCCTCAAGAACAAAACGAACTACTCACAAGACATAATATGGATCATGATCAGAGATAAAATAATGATCTGTAACAATCTGAACATAAACAATAATTCACTGGTTCCACTCAATAGCATCAACTACAAGGAGTACTCAACACCGCGAAAGTTTCCCCTAAGAACTATGCAAGATTCAACCCAATCGTTACAGCGGTATGGAGGTGGTGATGATGGTGCTGGTGGATATGATGGTGGTGATGATGATGATGATGATCCCGATGAAGTCCAGCTTGATGGTGGTGTTGATGGCGATGATCTCCCCTCTCCGGGAAGGAATTCCCCCAGCAGAATTCTGTTTGCTGGAGAAATCTTTCTCTCTCGGTGTTTTCCGCCCCGCAGAGGCGGCGGAATCTTTCTGTGGTCGCTCCCCGAGTCTTAGGGTTTTGGGAGGATAATATACGCCAGAGAGGAGAGGCTAGAGTGGACCAGGGCGGCCACACCACCTGGTGGCGCGGCCTGGGGTGGCCCGCGCCAGAGGGTGGTGTGGGCCCCCTGTGGCCCATCTTCACTCCCCCTTCTGGCTTTCTTCGTCTTCTGGATAAATTGGATTTTTCATGTATTTTCCCAGATTTTCTGATCTTCGCGAATTTTGCCTCCAAACAGCACCTTTTCCATCAGAATCCTGACTGCAGCGGTCCATGCTCCAAAAGTCATCAACCATGCAAAAATAGATGAAATAACATAAGTATCATCTCTTAATATGATATATATCAATGAATAACAGTAAATTATGATATAGAATAGTGATGCAAAATGGACATATCACACAACCACATTACTTTGCCCCAACTTACAGTAAGGTTGTCAATCTCACCGGTTTTGCTGAAAACAAAGGATTAAACGTATTGTGTGGAAGATAGTAATTGCTTGTAGAAAGTAAATAGTAAACAGTAAATAGATGGTAGATTGATGGTAAAAGAATGGATTGGGGCCCATACTTCACTAGAGGTGATTCTCCTTAAGATAGATGACATGTTGGGTGAACAAATTACAGCGGGGCAATTAACAGACTCGAGAAAGCATACCATGCATATACTAATCATCTTGACTCCTATGAGATTTGATTGGGCATTACAACATTATACATAGACCATAATCCAACTGCATCTATGACTCATAATCCACCTTCAGGTTATCATCTGAACCCCCTCCAGTATTAAGATGCAAGCAACAGATAATTGCATTAAGCAAAGTGTGTAAAGTAAACAATACAATTGTCCCATGGACAAAGGATTATTGTTTTCTCCCTAGTAGCAACAACACATCTAGTACCTTAGAGATTCCTGTCACTTCCCTAGATTACTAGAGGCATGAACCCACTACCGAGCATAAATACTCCCTCTTGGAGTTGCTAGCATCTACTTGTCCAAGATAGCTACTAAAAACGGAAAGCATGCAAGATCACAAATAACATAGACATGATAGAATCAATAATCAATCTGAAATAGCATCTCAATATCCACCGGATCCCCGCAAACACAACATGTAGGATTACAAATAAATGATCTTGATCATGAACGGAGCTCACAAGATCTAAACATGATAGCACAAAGGAAGAGAACCAACCATATAGCTACTACATGGACCCGTAGTCCAGGTATGAACTACTCACGCATCACACTGGAGGCAGTCATGGTGATGAAGAAGGCCTCCAGGGTGATCTCTCCCCTCCGGCAGGGTGCCGGGAAGAGCTTCAGATCCCTCCCGATCTAGGGATGGAGATGGCGGTGGCTATAGACTCTTTCGTGGAATTTTGATCGGGGCCTTAGGGTTTTCGTCCCGGGAGGCTTTTATAGGCGGAAGGGCAAGGTCGATGGAGGCTCGAGGGGCCCACACCAGGTGGTGGCACGCCTAGGGCTGGTCGCGCCACCCTATGGTGTGGCCCCCTCGTGGCCCCCCTTCGGCTGCCCTCTGGATTCCGTGTTGCTTCGGGTAATAAATATTGACTTTGGCTTTTGTCTGGTCCAATTCCGAGAATATTTCCTTACTAGATTTTCTAAAACCAAAAATAGCAGAAAACATGCAACTAGCACTGTGGCATCTTGTTAATAGGTTAGTTCCAGAAAATGTGTAAAAATACTCCAAAGTGTGGACAAAACATAAGAAAGTAGATATAAAACAAGGATGGAACATCAAAAATTATAGATACGTTTACGATGTACCAGCGGTGGAGAGGGATATGCAATTTTGCTTCTTATAAGACCAACACACCAATGACCTCCCAAGGAATTGGCAAGCCCTGGAGGTTGATTTTCTATCATCCTTGTCACCAGCCTAATCCGAGTCTGTGCATCCACAAAGAGAGAAAGTAGAGCCCCTAGGATACTAAATACCATAGTTTGGGGGTATGAACCAAATATCAAAAGATTCTCTTGACCGCCATCAAATGGCTTTCTTTAGGAGCCACTTGATATCTTACACACACTCCTACACTCAACACAATATCGGGTCTAGATGCACAAAGGTAAATCAAAGAACCAATCATGGACCGGTATACCTTTTGATCCACATCTTTACCATTTGGGTTTAGTTCAAGATGAGTCTTCATTGCCATGGGAGTGGGAGCTCCATTTAGATCTTTCATGTTGAATCTCTTGAGCATATCTTTAGTATACTTGGCTTGGTTGAAGAATGTTCCTCCTCTTAGTTGCTTGATCTCAAAACCAAGAAATACTCTCAATTCCCCCATCATAGACATCCGGAACCTATTAGTCATAAGCTTTGAGAATTTATCATTAAAAGCTTTGTTAGACGAGCCAAAGATAATATCATCAACATATATTTAACACACAAAAAGCTCCCCATTAACCTTCTTAGTAAAAAGAGTGGGATCGATTTTCCAAACCTCAAACCCACGGTCTAACAACAACTTTCTAAGGTGCTCATACCACGTGCGTGGGGCTTGTTTGAGCCCATAGAGCGCCTTATCAAGTTTGTAGACGTGGTTTGGAAAGTTGGGATCCTCAAACTCTGGGGGTTGCTTTAAATATACCAACTCATGCAATGGACCATTAAGAAATGCACTTTCTACATCCATTTGTTGTAATTTAAAGTTATGATGTGCCGCATAAGCAAGAAGGATACAGATGGACTCAAGGCGAGCCACGGGTGCATATATATCTCCATAATCAATGCCTTCAATTTGAGAGAACCCTTGTGCAACCAATCTTGCCTTGTTCCTTACAACAATTCCATGTTCATGTTGCTTGTTCTTGAATATCCACTTGGTGCCTATAACATTGCGGTAATCTTTTGGCTTGTCAACTAACTTCCATACTTTGTTTCTCTCAAAGTTGTTGAGCTCTTTGTGCATTGCTTCCAACCAATCCGAATCTTCAAGAGCTTGCCATACTTTCTTTGGTTCCACCATGGAAATGTGTGCTTGGTGTTCACCAAAGTTCTTCAATTGAGCTCGAGTGGATATCCCTCTTCTTAGATCTCGTGCCACATTTTCAAGAGTGTGGTCTCTTAATTCCAATATTCTGTCCATTATAGCTTGGCGACGAGTTTTGATCTCCTTGTTGTTTCTTGTGGGGATTACTTCATCATTTTTGTCCTCGTCTTGACCATTAACTTGACCTTGATCATCATTGGAACCATTCTCTTCTTCAAGAGACAAAGGTTTACCTTGGTCTTGATCAGGCACACTTCTAGACAGGCGTTGGGCTGCCCTTATGGCAGTTTCTACAGATCTTCCTTGTGTAATAGACTAAGCGGCGCTGTACATTCTGGAAAATGGAGACTCAAGCTCCTCCTGGATTGAGGTTCCTCCATGATCAACTTGTTGAGGGTCCACAACTTGTCTTTGTCTTGGGTCATTCTCCTCCTCGATAGGAGCTTGTTGATGTTGTGAAGATGAGGGCTCCACTTGAGTAGAGCATAGTTCTTCTCGATCCGCCACAAGGGGTTCCTCAATGGGGCGGATGAATCCCACACCCATTCTTCCTATGGCATCCTGAGGCATTTCATCATCTACATCACAGACATCAACATGTGCCCCTTGGGGACCATTATATTCTTCAAAAACCACACTACAAGATTCTATGACAATTCTGGAGAGCTTGTCATAGATTCTATAAGTGTGGGATTCGAGACCATAACCAACAAAAATACCCTCTAATGCTTTGGAATCAAATTTGGAGAAACGAACACCCTTAATGCGATAGAAACACTTACAACCGAACACCCAGAAGTATGAAATGTTGGGCTTGTTATCGGTAAGAATTTCATATGGAGTCTTGATCAATTCTTTACGGAGGTAGAGACGGTTTGATGCATGGCATGCGGTGGAGATTTCTTAAGCCCAAAAATTGTATGGAGATTTAAACTCCGCGAGCATGGTCCTTGCCATATCAATAAGAGTTCGGTTCTTCCTCTCAGCTACACCATTTTGTTGAGGGGTGTATGAAGCAGAATATTGATGTTTTATCCCCTCATCACTAATAAATCCATTCAACGTGTAGTTCTTGAACTCGGTACCGTTGTCACTTCTTATTGTTAACATAGGGACATTGTGTTGACGGTGAGCCATGTTGATGAAGTCAATGAAGTTTTCTTGGGTCTCATTTTTCAGCTTGAAGAAATATACCCATGTGTATATTGAGTAGTCATCAACAATCACCAAGCAATATTTCTTCCCACCAAGGCTTGCATGAGATGGAGGACCAAAGAGATCCACATGAAGGAGCTCCAAGATCCTCTTGGACTTGATGTTGTTCTTTGGCTTGTGGGGAGAATCATGCATCTTTCCTTCAACACATGCCCTGCAAACATGATCTTTGCCAAAGCAAACATTTTCTTTTAGTCCAACAATATGACCCTCCTTGTGGAGGCTTTGCAAAATTATCATGTTAACATGAGCTAGATGGCGTTGCCATAACCAACCCACATCGGCCTTTCCGAATAAGCACATCGCACTTGTAGTGGTTTTCGTCGAAAAGACCACCACATACAAGTCATTTTCGACGTACCCAATGAAAGCAACCTTTAGAGTTTTGCTCCACATGAGGATCACAATATCATTATCAATAAAGACGGCAAAGCCCATCTTTTCAAGAGCACGGACTAAAAGTAAATTATAGCCAAGGGTCTCAACAAGCATGACGTCCACAAGAGTGATATCGTGTGCAACCACAACTTTGCCAAAACCCATTACCTTAGACTTTGACTTGTCGGCATATGTCACGGATATTTGATCAACATTTGGTCTCAACTCCTTGACACTAGATGCGCTTCCGGTCATATGACTTGTGCATCCACTATCAAGCACCCATTTTGACCCTCCGGAAGCATAGGTCTCCGTTCCTCTTTCCATAAGGCAAGTGACGTTCTTGTTGGAGATGTTCTCATTTGGAGAGTCGAAGAGTGAGAATGTAGGTGTAGAAGTAGTGGCAAGAGCCACCACACCACTTGATGTTTCTTCTTCTTCATCTTCATCATCATCATTGTCGGAGGATAATTCTTCGTGTGTTATCAAGACAATTTCGTCTGACTTCTTGTTGGTGGGATTCCTCTTGATGAAATGTTTCGTGAAAGGAGCTTTGGAGGTTTTCTTCAACACAAGTTTACACCCATGATCTTCTCTTTTCTCATAGGGACAACCGGCAACAATGTGATGCCGGTCACCACAATTGAAGCAAGTTCTCAATTTAGACCCATTCTCTGTTCTCCCATTGGGGTTGCTTCTTCGTTTCATCTCCATCTTGGCCTTGGCGGGGTCTTTCCAAAATTTTCTTACATAGAAGGCCATGTATTCACCATGAGCAACCTTGACATCTTCGGGTTGGCTCATTGAAAGTGCCTCATCACTCCCTTCTTCTTCATCATACTCCACAACCTTTGCCTTTAAGGAAAGATTAACACCACTACTCATTCCAATAGCACGAGCACGGGCGTCTTTGTCATTCTTGGACGCAACCTTGAAAGCGGCCATCTCTTGCATAACTTCATTGGAGGTCATGAGATGGTAGTTTTGTCTTCCTTGGAGACTCTTCAAGTCAGTGGGCTCGAAGGGCATGAGATCACTCACATACTTCCTCTTGATCCAAGCATCATCAATGTGAGAGGCACCAACATTCCTGAAGGCGGTGGCTGTGGATTTGAGTCTTCGATACATGTCTTCATGATCCTCACCATCCTTCATAAAGAACCCTTCAGCCTCATTGCTTAAGGCATCATACCTACTTCTTCTCATGCTCTCATTGCCAACAAACAAGTCAATGAGAGCATCCCAATCTTCCTTGGCGGTATTGTAGTGCTCAATGTGGGGAAAATCCTTTGGCCCCACTCCAAGTTGGATCATGTGCAAGGCAGTCGCATTGAGTTGGCCATTTACCACTTCTCTTCTAGTCAAGTTGGTTGGATCCTCAATTTTGAGTCCTTCAATAATTCTCCACAAGTCAATGAAAGAGCTGCGCACATGAGATTTCATTAAAACTTGCCATTGATCAAAGGTATGTGCAGCTAACTTAGGTGGGTCACCTCTATTATTTATATGGGGATGAGGGATTGGAGGGTCGGGAGAGTACCATCCGGGAACCGCATGGTGCTCTTCCTTCCCATCACCCTTTTTGGTGGTGGAGTTAGTGGAATTATGTTCATCCCCCACCACTTCACCTATTGGCTTAACCGGAGCATTTGCCTTAGGGTTAGGTGGTGTTTCCTCTTGAGAGGCAGGAGGTGAGATTGACTTTTCCATAACAAGTCACTCAACAAGTTGATATGTTGGATTTCGTTGCCCAAGGTAGAGCTCAAGCTTGTTTCCAAATTCTTGAGATCTACCATGGTCACCGAGTTGCTAGCCTCCCTCCCTCATCTCCTGAGTTGCCCATAATCTCTTCGGTGGTTAAGCCCGAATAAAGAGCCGGAGCTCTGATACCAATTGAAAGGATCATATGGGCACCTAGAGGGAGGGGGGGGGGGCTGAATAGGTGCTACTTCAAATTTTACTCTTTTTCAAGTTAGGGTTTGGCACAAAAGGTAAATTCTCTAGATTATTCAACTATGGTGAATTTACCTAGATGTCAATCTAGCACATACACTAAGCAAGAACTAGATAAGTAAAGTGCGGTAAAGGATAAAAGTAACCAAACTAGAGCATGCGGAGACACAAGGATTTGTTTCCCATAGTTCCTTCCTTTTGAGGGGAAGTACGTCTACGTTTGGAGAGGGGGTGGTTTAAAACCACCAACGCCATGAGAGGCCTCCCTTGTTCTCCGATGAACCTCACCCCAACGGGTTCGATTCACCTCTTCCATCATAGCGGCAACCTTCGAGGTGGAAGCCAGCACCTTTACAACAAGTTCAAGGCACACATCCACAACCTAATTGGAGGCTCCCGAATACAAGCAAGCTGTCAAAAAATCAAAGACAAGCTTGTAAAAACCAAATCACAAGCTAGGGTTTCCATTGAAACACTAGAGCAAGGGGCCCTCAAGTGAATGAGGGGGGAATGAAGATCTCTCTTTGTGAAGCTATAGATCAAGGCCTCCTCCTTCGATTCTCCAAAGATCAATGAATTTGGATGGTTGAGTGAAGAGATCTTGAGGATTTGGTGGCTCAAATGGTGCTGCTGTTCTTGAGGTGGACGGGTAGGTCCCAAGGTAGAAGAAGGGGCCTTTATATAGGCCCCCTGGAATTAGAGCCGTTGGGAGCCACTTACCCCGGACAGTCCGGCCAACACCAGCCAGACAGTCCGGTCCAGCCGAACACTCCGGCTGAAAGCAACCGAACACTCTAGCCTGGCAAAGTTTCCGGCCAGTGTCCGGACCATGTCCGGGAGGTGTCCGATGTGCTGTTCTGATTGTCCGAGCAGGTCATCAAATCCCTAGGGCAGGACACTCCGGGCGAAACCAAGCGGACACTCCGGCCTGGCAAAGTTTCCGTCCAGTGTCCAGACCGTGTCCGGGTGGTGTCTGATGTGATGTTCTGAATGTTCGAGGAAGTCAACGAATCCTCAGGACCAGACAGTTCGACAGAAGACAAACGTATAGTCCAAACTGAGCCGGACACTCTGGCGCATATCAACCGGACAGTCCGACTGGGACTTTCTTCCTACACAGACTTGATCCTGGGAAGCCCTTTTCCTTTAGTTCAAAATACACTAGAGTAGCTGATATCTCCTGAAACATTTAAGAGCAGATTAAACTTATCCAAGTGTTGTCAACAAACATCAAAATAATAGGGAGGGCATAAATGCCCTTTCACCTATGATCGGATCTCAGAGAAGTAACATATCGCGAGACAAAAGAAATTGGGTACAACGTTGATGGTTCACACGATCACAAGAGTTATCGTTGAATGTGCATGGGTCAGTATGGACCTTCAGGTCCCACTGCTGATTATTGATATCATAAGTGTCTCTATCATGTATGCACTATTCATGAACCACAGGATGCCACACTTAAGGTACTCCAACACTAAGTGGTAGATAAAACATATCCAAAAATAATTTTTTTAGAGCTGAAATTGTTTTGATGGTCACCGGAAGTGTTTCAGGTCAAATTGTTGAAAATAGTTTCAGATGTGATATCGAAAAATGCAAGGGGTTTTATGAAAATGTTTGTTAATTAAAGTAATCAACACAATTCTAAATACAGTAAATAAAGGAGTTCTATTTAAATAGAAAAATGCATTTAAATTAGTGGGTAATTAATGCATGTGAGTGGAAGAGGGTTTTATGTGAGTGGAGAGTCCACCCACATGAATGAGGGAGAGGTGAGGGCACACCCCATGGCTGGTGGCCATACCCCTTGGGGCATCCCCCTCCCCTATAAAAGGAGGCCTCATCCTCCTCTCCATTTGCACCACCTCCTCGTGAAGGTTCTTTTCCCCTAGCATTTCCCCATGGCTTCGAATTAGCGAAGTACATGCTCTGTTGGATTCTCTGGAGTAAGATTTATCTACTACTTCTGCTACTCTGCTGGAGTGGAGGCATGGAGGTTGTCAGGATATGGATGTGTGCACTAGGACAGATACGCTGCTGGGTTCTAGCGTTCTTCAACTTGATCTTGAGATCGGAAAGTGGTCGACTACATCACCAACAAAAATAGTTTTAGTAAAAATATTTTGATCTTCGAGGGTAAGTTATTCTGGTTACCCCCTTACTCATTACTAGCATCTAGTAGATTAGATCTTGGCGTAATTAGGTGTTCCCATCGTAGGATTTTTTTATTTTCTATGCTCTGAACCCTTCAGTGATATTAGAGCAATATCTATGCATAGATGTTCTGTATGAGTAGAACTCATATGGTTTTGGGCATTGATGATCATGTTATTGCAACCTTTTGTGTATATTGGATCTTAGTGGCATAGTGGGATGAAGCGACCCAGACTAACTTTACATGTCCTCACACATGAGACTTGTTCCACACTTGACATGCAGCTCGTGTTGCATAAGTGGCTAGCGGGTGTCTGTCTCTCCTACTATAGTTAAGATCTGATTTACAATGGATTGTTAATAATTTGTTTATCACCATTGTGGTTTGAAGTTTGTAGGTTGAATGCTTTTTCGTCATCCCAACGACAAGTAAAATATGCAAAATAAATTAGAGGCATCTCACTTGTTTTTGCTGGGCATGTGATGTGATATGGTCATATGTTACAAATTTTATGTATGCAATGATATATTCGTAAGTTATGACAACTGGCTGGAGCCATATGGTTGCTTTATTCTTTTATGGCATGCGTGTCGCAAATGGAAATTCCATGTAATTTGAATTAGTGGAGAACAATCAAGATGGTGGCAGCATGGACCTTGGAGCCACGTCGGTGGAATGATGGTGATCATACCATGGAGCACAAGATGGAGATCAAGTGCAAGAAAGGACCATATCATATCACATTATTTATGCATATGTTGTTTATCCCTTTTATGACATCTTATGTATGCTTATGCCTAGCTTAGAACTTGGCGATAACATTATAAGATGATATTTCTCACTAAAATATCAAGATAAACATGTATTCTTCCTTTAGTATACAACGTTAAGAAAGTTCGTCGTTTCGAAACCACGTGATGATCGGGTGTGATAGAATCTATGTTCGCATACAAAGGGTGCAAGACAAATTTACACACGTGAATACTAAGGTTCTACTTGGTGATCCTAGCATATACAAACATGGCCTCGGAACATGAACTGAAAGGTAAAGAACGCGACATATGAACGATATGATGAACATCTCGATGTTCGCCTTTGAAGCTACGCCATATCACGTGATGATCAGTTGTGGTGTAGTGAATTTGGTTCGTGTGATCACCAAAACATTTATAGGGATATTGTTTCTGAGTGGGAATTCTAGTAATAATTTTGAATTAGTTTGAACTCGATCTTTCATAAACTTAGTATGAATAGTCTCTAAAAATATGTTGTAGATCATGGCACCACCTCTTTCAATTTAAATGTATTCATGGAGAAGGAGAAACTTAGCACCTATGGTAGCAACTTTACCTACTCCCTTAATCTGAGGATACTCCTCTTGGCTGTTCAAAGGAGCTATATGTTAGATGCACCTCTAGGACCCCCTCCAACTAAATATGCTCCTGATGATCATAAAAATGTTTATCTCACTCGTCAGGAGGATGACCACTTAGTTCATTATGGTATACTGTATGGGCTGGAGCCTGAGCTTCGAAAGCGTTTCGAGCTCAGAAATGCCTATGATACAATGGTTGAATTGAGAATGATTTTCTATAACCATGTTATCATAGAGAATTATGAAGCTTATGAAAAGTTCTTTAGCTACATGATGGAAGGGAACAACTCCATTAGCGAGCACGAACTCAAAATGTTTGGGTACTCCAATAAACTTGTAGCTCTAGGAATTTTGATTCTAAATAAGCTAGGAATTCATAGGGTTCTTCAATCACTCCCACGAAGTTACAAGAACTATGAACTAAATATGCAAGGAGTGAATAAGTCGCTACCTGATTCCATGCTGAAAACTATTGAAGTGGAGATAAAAAAGAGCATCAAGTGTTGATGGTTAATAAGAACACTAGTTTTAAGAAAGGCAAGAAGAAGAGTAACTTCAAGAAGGGTGGCAAGTCTGTTGCCATGCCTAAGAAGAAGACCAAGAATGGCCCAAAGCCTAAGACTAAGTGCTTTTTTTGCAAGAACACAGGGCACTGGAAGCACAACTGCCCCAAGTATCTGGCTGACAAGAAAGCCAACAAAGTGAACAAAGGTATATACAATATACATGTTATTGATGTGTACCTTACTAGTACTCGTAGTAGCACCTGGGTATTTGATACTGGTTCAGTTCCTAATATATGTAACTCAAAATAGGGGCTACAGAACAAACATCAACTAGCTAAGGATGAAGTGACGATGTGTGTCAGCAATGGATCAAAGGTTGATGTGATCGCCATCAGAATGTTTCCTCTTCATTCACCGTCAGGATTAGTCTTGAATGTAAATAATTGTCATCTTGTTCCTGCATTGAGCATGAACATTATTTCTAGATCATATTTATTGCAAGTTAGTTATTTATTTAAATCTGAGAACAATGGTTGTTCCATTTATATGAAAAATATATTTTATGGTCATGCACATGTGAAGAAAGGTTTATTTCTTTTGGATCTTGATAGTAATACGCATATTCATAATGTGGACGCAAAAAGAATTAAATTGAATGATGATAGTGCTGCATATATGTGGCACTGCCGCCTTGGTCATATTGGTATAAATGCATGAAACAACACCACTCTGAGGGATTGTTGGAATCATTTGAGACATGTGATACATGCCTCATGGGCAAGATGAATAGAAACCCGTTTTCTGGTTCTATGGAACGGGCGACAGACTTACTAGAAATCATACATTCAGATGTGTGTGACCAATGAGTGTGTCTGAGTGTGGAGGTTATCGTTATTTTGTTACTTCCACGGGTGATTTGAGTAGATATGTGTATATCTGTTTGGTGAAACACAAGTCTGAAACCTTTGAAAATATCAAGGAATTTCAGAGTGAAGTGGAAAATCATCGTAACAGAAAGATTTAATTCTATGATATGATCGTGGAGGAGAATATCTAAGTTACGAGTTTGGCATACACATGAAATAATGTGGAATAGTTTCACAGCTCACACCTGCCAGAACACCACAGGGAAATGGTGTGTCAGAACGTCGTAATCGTACATTATTAGATATGGTTCGATCTACGATGTCCCTCACAAGCTTGCCATTGTCATTTTTGGGATATGCACTAGAAACAGTCACATTCACTTTAAATAGGACTCCATCTAAATCCGTGGAAATGACGCCGTATGAATTGTGGTTTGGCAACAAACATAAGTTATCGTTTCTAAAAGTTTGGGGATGCGATGTTTATGTGAAGAAACTTTGACCTAATAAACTCGAACCCAGAGCGGAAAAATGTGTCTTCATAGGATACCCTAAGGAAACAATTGGGTATACCTTTTATCATAGTTCTGAAGGCAAAGTTTGTGTTGCCAAGAATGGATCCTTTCTAGAGAAGGAGTTTTATCTCGAAAGGTGTGATAAGTAGGAAGGTAGAACTCGACAAGGTTATTGAACCTTCTCTTCATGGAATGGTTGATGCATGTAAAATGCATACATGAACTTTATAGTTTATTGCCATATAATCCAACATATTTGCATGTTATAAGATGCTATATTCATGTTTTTCATTGATTTATGGGGATTTTCATTGATCCCCTTTCATTGGTTTATAACTCTGTAGAATAGGAAACTCCCGTTTTGTGTATTTTTAAGTTTCAAGGACCTTATAGAACTCAAACGGAGCGAGGATTTTTCTGGAGTCAATATTTTCCCAGAGACACAATATGAGAATAAGAAGCACCGGAGGGGGCCCACAAGGCCCAAACAAGCACAAGTAGTGCAGGACCTACCATAGGCCACGCCACCATGTCTCGTTCCCTCCTCGAGCGTCCGCAACTGTCCATTTTGATCTCAAACTATCAGGTTTGACCTAAAAATCACTATATATAGACGCACCGAGGCGTTCTCGGAAAAGGTGGAGAAGAAACACGAAAATCACGAAACTAAGGCTGAACCTACAAAGGTTGGAGGGGAAATGCTGTCAGAGCCATCCCCGGTTGCATCTCCACCCTCTCCAACATCATCAACACCACCATGATGAAGAGGGATTAACCCAACTCTGTACTATGGGTTTGTGGCAGTAGCTTGAGATCTCTCTCTCTCTCTATTGTGCTTTGTTGTTTAGATGCCATATGAGCTGCCTATCATGATTATGTCCATATTTATAATTCCTATATGGTGGATCTTTTGTTTTATTGAATGATCTATGAGTTCTGAATCTTTATTGTGTTCTTGATGTATTAATAGATGCATATTTTTACCCATCCTTTATTACTTGTTCTGATCAAACTTGTATACAAGAGCATGTGTGGGGATGGTGTGTATTAGATGGAATAACATGGTGGTAGTAATGAGTTGTGACAGCAAGCTTCATATCTACTATGGTATTTACCAATTATTTTGTTACCTCAGCAGGGATAAATTGAATGCATGTGTGATGTCTACAAGAGCACATATCGTTTGTAGCTAGTTTCGAAGTTCAGATATCGATCCCACAGGGAGCCCAACGGTAAATGTTTATTGATGAAGTCTCTGTCACACCCGAAGTTGTCATAGGTCTTCGAGTGAATTGACTGCAAGTGTTGAAATATGAATGGGATTTTGATTAAATGCGATAGATTTAAATAGAACTAAAATGTAAACTTCGGAAATATAATGCATAAAAGTAAAGAATGACTTTGCTTGTTTGTTGTTTCCTGCAGATGGCAAAACAAGGCGCGGGGAGATTCAGTTCATGGTGATAGTGAATGTGCCAGGTGGACAAGTGGCAAATGTAACAATTATAATCTTATAGATATATGTGTAGGAGAGCAACCCATAATTAGCCGAAACTCCTCTTGGTAGATTTCATCCCAACTTCAATAATCCTACTAGCCTGCTACCAAAACCATGGTCAGGCACTAGACGATTAAGACCCTTCAGGTCGCATAGCGATTAAGCTCCTTGGATCGGACTAATGCAATAAGCACAGTGGTTATTCATTATCCTCGAGTCAACTAGCTTTCCATTGATATCCCCATGTCTCCCAGGGGTCGCCGGTCCACTAGCGTACAAGATCTTATCTATGTAGAACAAGGTATCATGTTTTCTGGGCCCTTAATTGGACAACAAGCATTAAGCATCCCATACATAGTCAAGCACACATAATATAGTAATTAGAATTAATCACAAACTAATGGAAAATATATGAAGGCGCATCACATCTCACCAATCCCCTACATCTCCCACGCCCAAGGGAATTACTCACACATGAGAGAAGAACGGATCATCAATATAATCAAATAAAGGGAATTCGTCTTAGTATTACTGAGGAGATCCACAATAAGGATAGAAAAATATCCAACACAATTCAATATGGGAAGAAACAATATCAAACCCTAGTCTTGCAAGGTGGAGATCCCTCTCTCTCTCTCTCAAGTACAAGTAGTGGCTATGGGGGTGTATTGGCTAGGAGGTCGAAGATCATGGAGTGAGATGAAGAACGTCTTCTCCTTCTTGTCCGGATCCCTTCTTTCTCCCTTCTGGATTGTGTGGTGGCTGCTGTGTTGAGTTTTCGTCCCTGGTCCCTTCATGGAAGTTGTCCCTTTTGACAAGACAGAGGTGGCGGCAACTATACAGAAGGAACTATACGGCCTAAAAAATATTCCCGCCGTATAGTTGCTCGTTAGAACCTCTGTGAGCTCCCCTCATGTGCTTCCAAACTGGGACTTGCTTGTTTTCTCCAGAATATTGTATTTCTCTAGTTAAATCCTTTTGTTGACATTCAGAACCTGAAACACGCATTAAAATCCAAGTTTTCTTCGCTACCGAAGTATTAGCATTAGGTAAAGCCAGAAAACAATCAAATCCAGGAGAAAACCACCAATAAAAGTCACCAAAAATGTCTCGAATCTCACAGCTATCAACTCCCCCAAGCTTAGATGTTGCTCGCCCCCGAGTGACCAGGAAATTAGGAAGAATAGTGGAGATTCTAGACAGAAAATAAAGGAACTCACAAGTTTGAATTGGTGTCAAATTATTTTCTTCATAATTCCTGTAATCTTAAATAGGATCATACAAGTATTCACAAGATTACACTGAGTCGACTTCCTAACCACGTATATCTTGCTAGCAAATAAGTCATATGCCCAAGCAAGTGTCGAAAGTTTACCTAGGAAGGTGAGACAAATTATTTTGGTGCCTCTCTTTGTTGAGAGATGAAAACTTTTTGTTCTTGTTCATTTAACCAATTAAGAGTACTCAAGTTGGCATCAAAACATTTAATTTAAGAACAACTCATCTACTCCCATGTCATAATTTCAAGACTCTCAAAGAACCTTTTTCTTTCTCTTGTCTTTCAAAAACTTCAGCTCTTTCATAGAGAAATCATGCCACTATTTTTTAACATGTTAATTGGGGTTGTGTTGTGCACTCGTGACCATGCGAATAAATGATGTTGAGAAATAATGGGCCAGAGGAATACTACAACTTCACTTGGAACGTGAAACCATGAGGAGACTAAATTTTTTACACGTCATAGCATTGCTGCTACAGATGTTTACATAACTCAATAGCCGAAATCAAGTGGTCTTCCACATTTAGATCGTTCGTTGGCCAACGGAGTTAATAGTTCCCCATGGAGCACGACAAAGTTGTAATGACACGCGTAAAGCAATATCTTACGGTAATTATTAGAAAAATTAGTGGCATAATTTCTACTACTTCGAAGCATCCATTTAATCAAACAATTTCAATCAAGGGTACTATCGAGTCTATTTATATTAAGCTCAAATGGGATGGAGTAGTTGAAAAATCAAATTATTTGAGCTAAGCATGGAATCAAGTCATCTTTCAAATGCTTTTTTCTTGTTGTAAAAATGTAGGATGTATTTTAACAAATTTCATTGCTCATTATTGTAAAGCTAAAAAGGAGACACTAGCAGAGGAATATAATTTGTAGGATAACAAGCTAAGTGGGGAGTGACTCCAGTACAAGCAAGTAAATAATTGTAGAATCAATTTAAGGTTAGAAAGAGTGTGATGAAAGGAATGTGATACCTCCTCTTTCTTGCTTCGTTCTTGTATTTGATTCGAACCTCTCCTATATTTCATATTCCCAAATCACCTGAAATTAAGCAATCTCCGAGAGAAACAAAGAAACAAACTTGCAAATAAAATTACAACTATTTTTTTGTATTTTTGGTTTAGGAATGCAAAACTGAAAATAAACATGCAATTTTTTAAGAAATAAATCAAAAGAAGAAATAAAAATATGAATGCAAAGTTTGGAGGTTTTCAAATCTCCCCCAAGCTTAGGCTATTGCCAGGCTCAATTGTTGCCATCATTTGGCGGCTGGCGCGGGTACTGATGGTAGAAGTCGGGGAAGTGGGTCATGAAGTGACTGAAGTTGTGAGTCAAAGCATTCACATCTTCATTCACATCCTGTAGAGTGTGGTCGATCTCCGCAATACGCTAGTTGAGCTGCTGGAACTCCTGATAGGGGACGTAGCCGTACCCCTGCTGTGGCTGGTTGGGCCATGGTTCCCAGGTTCCTCCTGGCTGCTGCTGCTGTCCTTTCCAAGAATGGTGGTGTCCCTTCTCTCCCTCCTGCTCCTGCTCATCCTGCTGCCCTTCATCTTCCTCTTCCTCGAGCTGGTGCTCGGCCAAGATCTCCGTGACTTGGTCCTTGGTGAGGATCCAAGTGTCCTTCTCCATAATTGAGAAGGCTTGGAGGCATGGCAACTGGACCTGTTCAACCTATGTGTCATCAAGATAACTAAACTGATATGCTCAGAGCCTCTGGTTAGCATGGTAAACACCAAGGAAGCCACAAGCAGTCAAATATTTGACGTCCATAAGTTTGGAGCCGTCAATAGGTTCCATAATGGGTAGTGCAATGTTTAGTGCATATGCAAGGTGGGTTACCAATCCACCAATACGAATATCACCTTTAGTCTTGTTGCTTTGGTGGCGAAAGTGCTGGATGAGTAGAGCTGCAGGACTGGGTGAAAGGATCGTATGGGCACCTAGAGGGGAGGGTGAATAGGTGCTACTTCAAATTTTACTCTTTTTCAATTTAGGGTTTGACGTGAAAGGTAAATTCTCTAGATTATGCAACTATGGTGAATTTACCTATATGTCAACCTAGCACAAATACTAAGCAAGAACTAGATAGGTAAAGTGCGGTAAAGGATAGAAGTAACCAAAGTGGAGCATGCAGAGACACAAGGATTTGTTTCCCGTAGTTCCTTCCTTTTGAGGGGAAGTACGCCTACGTTTGGAGAGGGGGTGGTTTCAAACCACCAACGCCACGAGAGGCCTCCCTTGTTCTCCGATGAACCTCACCCTAAAGGGTTCGATTCACCTCTTCCACTATATGGCAACCTTCGAGGTGGAAGCTGGCACCTTTTCAACGAGTTCGGGACACACATCCACAACTTAATTGGAGGCTCCCAAATAGAAGCAAGCTGTCAAACAATCAAAGACAAGCTTGTAAGAACCAAATCAAAAGCTAGGGTTTCCAAAGAAACACTAGAGCATGGGGGCCCTCAAGTGAATGAGGAGGAAATGAAGATCTCTCTTGGTGAAGCTGTAGATCAAGGCCTCCTCCTTCGATTCTCCAAAGATCAATGAGTTTGGATGGTTGGATGAAGAGATCTTTTTAATTTGGTGGCTCAAATGGTCATGGTGTTCTTCTGTGGGACGAGCAACTGGAGGAAGGGGATAAGGTCCTCTATTTATAGCCCTTCACTCCAATGAACCATTTTCTAACCATTGGAGAAAAGTCAGACCGGAGACTCCGGCCTACACACCGGAGACTTCGGTCTACACCGAAGATTCCGGCCCAACTCTGGACCATCCTCCGGATCAGCACACAGTTTGACCCAGCCCTTTTGTGAGCCAAGTGGACCGGAGACTTCGGTCCATCTACACCGGAGACTCCGGTCTGAGGCAGGGACCGGAAACTCCGGACCTTGCTCCGGACCAAGCTCCGGACCACCTCTCTGGCTGACCCACGCAGGAAACTGGAGCCCCCTCTGAAGACTCCCGGGGAAACTCCGGACCACACCGGAGACTCCGGTCCAGACAGACCAGAGACTCCGGTTTGGAATTCCTAGGAGTCAAGTAAGTATGCAGGGAATGTTCCGCAAGCCAAGGGTCCTTTTCACTTTGTAATATATCAACCTGTAGACCATAGCATACTGTAAAAAGCTCTACTTGTTGTTAATGAACACCAAAAGTGATGATGACAGTAAATGTCCTTTCAATCTCCCTGTTTTTGGTGTTCGATGACAACAAGTGATTTTGCATGGAAGATAATTTGCAATGAATTATGACCTCGAATAATAGTGCTCCCCCTGACTATGTGCACTATGATAAGCACGGTAGGTAGTACATAGATAAAGCACATAGTTTTCACACGAGTTACAATAATGTAGGAGCACCCACAGATCACACACAAATAACAAATAGTATCTCGCAAGAACATAAGGCAAATAAGTACAAAGGTCAAGTTCACACGAGTTACAATAATGTAGGAGTACCAACAGAGTCACACACAAATAGAAAATAGTATCTCGCAAGAACATAAGGCAAATAGGTATGAAGGTCGAGATAGCAAATAAGAATCAAATAGCCCAAGCCCATGCAAATCCCGATGACAATGTCTTCTCCCCCTTTGGCATCAAAACGCCAAAAAGGGAAAAGACCTAAGCTAGCGCCCCAACGGATCAGTAGTCCTCATCATCATCCTCCTCATCCTCCTCATCCATATCCTGATCCTCCTCATCATCATAGTCCTCAACACCATCTGGAGCTCCAGGTCCTTTGCCATGTGGGCGAGAAGAGGAGGTACCCTGGTACCCATATCCATACATGACATTAGAAAAGGTCTTCCAATCCACCAAACTGTCCTGTTGAGCATTCCATGCCCCAAAAGAAAGAGTGTAGTCTGACTTGGTGGATGGATGAGTGCCATGCTCATCAGTGTACTCATCCTCACCTTCCTCATCATTCGCTTCACCCTGAGCCTTAATCTCCTTGAGGAGTTTCTCTATGCGATGGTTGCTCTTGTAGGAGGCATGCTGTTGCTTACGCCACATTCATGCAACAAAGAGTCCTCTCCCAGAATGAGGCCTTCTTGACCTTCTCATGTACATAGTCACGTGTCATGGGAGGCAGAGGTGCATTGGAAGCACTCTTCCTTCGAGCCCTGGTAGGAGAGGGGCCCTCTCGGTCTCTAAGATCTCCTACTCCTCATGGGCATGGGAGCGTCTAGGAGGAGGCCCCATGCACCCCTTTTGATGCAGAGATACAAGAGTGTGCTCGGTAATGTTGGGAGGCAAGGCAAGTGGAGAACCATGTTCCTGGGTGTTGATGAGTCTCATGACAAGTGGTGCATATGGTGGATCCTTCTTGTATAAAATGGCATGGTACATCTCCTCAAATATGTAATCCATAACATCAATAGGATCTGTGTGACATCCCAATTTCAGCAACCCTGATTAGTTATCTAGACTGCAAAAACCAGGGGGAACAAAAACTTTTTCTTATTGATTGATGCAGTGTTGCTTGATTTCTTGTCTGTGCTTATGCCTCTGAATGTGCAACATATGATATACTCCTTAGCTCAACCACAGTTGACAAAAGCTATTTAACAAAAACTATCTTGGATTATGTTTCATATTCCCATATGTTATGGCATTTCAAAAACCTGAGCCAAGATGCCTTACAACCCTAAAACCTTTTTAGCATCGTCCATTGTCAAAATTATGGAGATCTATAAGATATAATCTCCTTATGTTTTCAAGACAGAACCTTCAAAATACCCTTACCCCTAGGTTTTCCAAAATCATTTTATAAATATTTTGAACCCTACTCTTGGTAGATATACCAAGGACCTTACCTTGTCCAAACTCCAACCTATTCAAAATACCCATCCTTACCTCAAGCTAAGGTTGATGGTAACCCCCATAGTAGTTGATTTGTTTGTAAGATGAGTTGCCTTGATCTGCTACTTCACTTGATTGCTTAGAAGTAGTATGGGCTACTATTGGAGGTCCTCCTCTAGGATCAAGAAACTTTGAAATCCCCAAACCCTAAGCAATAATACAAGATGGATCTGATCTCTAGCCACTAGGTGATCATCTAAAACCCTTAACCAGATCAACTCTGAAGTGATCCATTCTGGAAGTTTCCAAGTCAATGAAGACCAATATCAAACATGGATATATTCTTATCAATCTAAACTTAAACCTCATCCACTTGATGATGCTTTGATACCTTGCAACCCATCAAAAACATCCCCACTCATATTCTAGTCAAAAACCCTAAATCTGCTAAATTTGACTAAGTCTGGAAACTGTTTCAACATCACTTCTTTGAATAGCTGTCTTTCTCAACCCTTGTGCATTTTTGGAAATGCACTTGAACCATATTATAGACCATCCTAAGTAATACCAAGGACCACTCTTTCCCTTGGTTAGATCATTCTCCAACCCACTTGATCTTGATGGTTATGCGGGCAAGAAAATAATAATTCATGCAAATCTTATTAACTAGCCTACTTAGTCAGAAGCTCACACCTTCATACTACCTTCTTTGGACCAAATCTCTGTATGGTTGTGGTGTACTCATAAAGTTATAGCAATACCTACTTCACTTGTTCCAAATGGATCCTTGTGGTTCAAACACCCACAAGGTTTTGAAGGCTATTTGATAATATGCTTTGTCACCCTTATTTTATTCAAAGTTTGAAATAAATTCCTAGAGCGCTCAAGCATGATCAAGGTTAACTTACTATACCATGGTGATCTACTCAACTTGTTCTATCCATCCATATAGCCCATGCCCCAAGGGGAGAATCGATTTCCAAGATCCAACAAGCTTTTGTTGGTATGAAAATAACATCACCCTAGATCCTTTATCCCTTGTTTTCTACCAAAATCGAGTTGGATTCTCAACACCTAAGGTTGAAAATTCTAGATACACCTTGTGTACATCATCTACCTTGTTTATAAAGGTTTATCAAATATTATCCATAATTATTATGGACAAAACCTATTTAATCCCTTAAATTGATAGAAACTCCAAAACCCTCTCTATAAAGGCAAGTTTGTTGTTCTCCAAAACAATTGCCCAACTTTAAGCACACTTGAGGCCTAAATATCATACCCCACCTTCCCATCTCAAAAATAAATATTCTTGAGAAGCTTTATTATTTCTTTTCGCCATTTTTCTTAATTGGCTGAAACAAGAATAATTGCTTAAAGATACTTTTCCTTCTCAATAAATTCCAAGAAAATTCTCCAATGTTTGATATGGTAATTAAGACTAGTTCAAATCAAAAACCAATATTTTCCAATGTAACAATATCAAATTCATTTCCAGGAATCCTTTCTGCATTTCTTGAGTAAATGAGATTAAGTGAATAAATAATCTCTGAAAAATCTCAAATAAATATGGGAAGTATATCTAGACCATATCCTTCTACCAGCATCCTTATATCACCTTTACAAGATCAAATATTACAACTTTCCTTCATCATCATTAAAAGGACTATTTTTGCTACTTGAGCCAAACCTGAGCTAAACCAAATCAGACCTACCTCCAAACTTGTCCAATACACCACCATAGAAACATCACTCCCACCTGGTCGTGTACCCCTGCATTAGTTGCCCTCCCCTTGCCTCCTTATCTCTTGATCAAGTAAGAGAGAGAGATGACCCTACCTTGACAAAATATCTTGCATATTAAAAGCAGTAGCAGCTACCACCACTCCCCTCTCTCTGGTCGAGCTACTGGCCCCACATACCCCTAACACCGCCCTCCTCGACCAATGCCATTACCCTTCCCTCCCCCATGCTCCCCATGGATTTTGTCCATCATGGACCTCCCCTACTCGAGATAAAAGGGCTAGAGGCTAGACAGCCCCCTCTCGCCCCCCCATTTGCTCCCTCCCACTCCACATCACCTCCCCAGTCCCTAGAGCTCCCTCCCCCTTTCCCTTGCTTAGTACTGCCAGAAAGAAGGAGGAGGAGAAGCTTCAGCCCTCTCCCAAAAATCGAGCAAGGGACCCTCTCCCGAGCTTCTCTCTCTGCATGTTGCACTCGCGCACTCACCTCGTACTCCTGATGCTAATGGCACCCTTTTTTGCTTGCATGCAACAGCATCTGGAGCAACGCCGGCGAGCCTCAAAGGTCGGCGCCGTCGGGATCCGCTCGTGAGCTCCTTCCCCTGTGCAAGTACCCCATGCCGCCCATCCCTGAGCTCCCCTCCATCGACCACATCGCCCCGTCGCCTCCCTGACTCCTGCGGAGCCCTCAGGTGAGGCCTCCGCCGCCGCCCGAGCCCGCCTAGGATTTCCCCTCGCTACCCCGGTGTCTGAGGAGCACAATGGCGTCGCACCATCAGACCCCCTCTGATCCAACAACCCTCCTCCCCTGATACCCCTTCGATTGGCTGGGCCACTAACCAGCAGGCCCTAATCGGGACATTCAAACCCGCCATTCTCGCGCTCTGCGCTGCCCTCGTGGGCCGGCCGGCGCGATGAGGCCTAGATGGGTCTGGTTCTGACCCAGCTTTCCCACTGTTATTTTTTATTTCCCCCCAGATCTGCTAGTTAGCTATTTACTTTAGATGCCAAATCAAATGAAAAACAACTCAAATTTCCTAGATCTAAAAATGTTAGTCTTTCTGAGGGTCTTCCTCAACATGCAGGACAATTGTCTCACCAAGTTTTTTTCTAGATTGAACATGATAAATCATCTACCTAAATGTGTCCTTTTTGCCAATAAATTCTTTAAGAGAGTTATTCAACTCCTTTTGGAATGAAACCTTCGGATTCTGAAAGGCATCTAGCATGCCTTGCATGCCACATTGGTCTAAGCCTAGTTTGTTGCCTAGTTTGCCAGTAACAAAAATCACAAAAACAGGACCTTTCTGCCTTTAGAAAATTCTCCTAGTCATACCAGGAGCGATTTCAACCAAATTCCAACTCTGATATCTCACAAACCCTCAGATCTATCAAACCCTAGCAGCTCAAATTTTATTGAGCTCTGGTTGATTTATAATGAATAAAACTATTATGTGTATGTATATTTCACTAAATAAATCACTCCAGTAGTTATGTATACCCAAAAATAGTAACTCAAATTTCTGCAGAAAGGTAATTCAAATACCTACCATGTGACATTGGCCCCATATTAAAATCATCTGTAGAATAAATATGGTGAAAAAGACAAAAACCCTCTAGAACTACCGTTGGGAATTTCCTGAGGGTATTCTGGTAAATATTTTGACATAATTCCAACTCTTAGTGAATTAGTACATCATACCCTATACAAACATCCAAGGAATGATTTTTGGACGTACCGAACATTTCTAGTGAATTATTCCCTAAAACTAGAGTTTTAATCACTATAAAATGCATAGTAAATCAATGGAACTTGATAAAATAGTGAAACCACTTTTGTTGGTTTCATTTTATCAATACCTAGCTCATGATACCATTTTTGCATACTGATATCATACATAACTGACCTTGGATTAAAACCCCTTAAGTAGGTAGTTTTGGCCTCTATAATCTTAATAGTAATTCCACCAATGCAACTAAAATGAAATCATTTGCCTTAGTCCAATTTGTTCAAAACCTACTGAAGTAAATCATGTGATGCATCTTTGTTTGCTGTATGTATTGATGCTTGTATGCCATGTGTTGATTGTGGCTCTGTTTGCTTGCATGAATCCCCCTTGGCGGCCATAGTTGCGATTATATCGAAGACCAGAAGAAGTGGTTATTAGTGGATTATTATGGTTTTCTCAGAAGAAGTCCTGGGACATATATTGCCATATTGTTGATCTCAGGTAATCCGCCTTCTTTCTCATGAGCCTTGTCCTGCTGCTTTACTTATGCATGTTTTACCTACTATTTATGAAACTGCATGTTTTATTATATGATGAGTTATCTCTAGTAGTGGCTTGGCTCCTCCAAACCATTACACAATGGTACTACTGAGTACAACCCCCTCGATGATACCTACTTGTCCCTAGTATGGTAGATGGTGTAATACACCATACCCCTTTGGAGACCCTGATTTAGCCGAAGCAAAGCTATAGGATGGGAAGACCCCGAAAAAGTTTACAAAATGTGTTATGATAAAATCTTGGTGAGGTATGACCTACCAAGAGAAGTTTGAGAAATAGAAAGGTTTTTGTTTTACAAAAAGGATGAATGAAAGATGGAGGAAAAATGTTTATGAAAATGCACCCGGTTCTTTGTAGTTTTGCTAGAACAATTAACACGTGCAACCACATTACTCTGGAATGGGATAGGGATGGATTTGAAGTTTGTTTATTCTGGTATAAACTGTCTCGCAACGACTACAGGGGAATGAAAGAAAATCCCTAGAGGGTGGGCTTTCTCCTGTAAAGGTCCATCTGAGACATCGACCTGGAGAAGGAACGAAGGGTCTGCGGGCCTCCACGCATTACTATGAGCCCCTCATTGAAAGCGCACACTTTGTGTAGTGGAAAAAGCGCTCCGGTTGGCTTGATAACTGTATAGGGCATCCCGGTGTTGAGGGGAAAACACTCATAGGGTCGGCACTTATATTGGAGTGGGCATCCAGAGAGTCTTGATCGGTTACTCGACCCACGATCGGTGTAGATCAGGGTAGGGTACCCGGATGGTGTGGGTAAAGTGTATAACCTCTGCAGAGTGTAAATCTATTCGAATAGCCGAGTCCTCGGTCATGGACGGTTGGGAAGGTTGCTGTAGAGCGGTGCTGGTTTTGATTTCAAAAAGGATTTTGGAAAACCAATGGCTTTGGAAATATTTTGACCATGGGATGGTCGGAAAGGATAAATGTTTGGACCATGGGATGGTCGGAAAGAAAGGAAAGGATTTGGTCATGGGGTGACCGGAAGGAGGAACTAATGGATGACCCAATCCTAGTGTTTTCCAACACTTTTCGAAAAGGTTTCCAAAATGTTTTACAAAAGTTTTCAACAAAGATATGGAGTTGCTATATCGACAAGAGAAACTATTTTAG
The DNA here is from genome assembly GCA_916181665.1 of Avena sativa. Lineage (NCBI taxonomy): Eukaryota > Viridiplantae > Streptophyta > Magnoliopsida > Poales > Poaceae > Avena > Avena sativa. Next base: position 420,780,218 of record OV702287.1, on the reverse strand, counting down.
AAAAGAACCCCTCATGGAGGAGAATATCATTTTGCGGCCTGAAAGTTGGGGTGTCCAGGTAACGTGGTATCCAAGTTCCCTGAAATCAGCCAAGATGACTACAGTTGGTGTGCCAAATACTCAGAGGGTCTTTTTTGGCACAAATTCAACTTTACGTTTCAATACAAAAAATCAGGCTAACAGCCGTCAAGTTGGCCCCCCTGTCAGTTCTCCCCGTTATGTCGCTCCCGTCGCTTAGGCGGGGTGGCTGTCACGTAGGCTTGCAGCATTGGAACAGTGGATAGGACAACACCCCTGCCCAGTGTATTGACGTGACAAAACAGGGCACATGTATCGGCATTATAATTATTTTTTGTTTACTCAGAAGCTGGAATGGCCACCGCCACGCGTCTCTCCTTGGACTTCCATCCCCGTCGTTAACCACTACCTTAAAAGTGCATTGATGGTTCCACCATTCCCCTGCCTCGCAGAAACCACTCTTCTTCTTCCTGTCATATGTCTTCTTCCCATCTTCTCCTTGCCACCATGGAAGGTCGTCGCACTCTAGAGACAAGCTTCACTACCCATGACAATAAGAAGATAGATGTTGTCTACACCAATGAGGAGGAGATAGTGGTGCGTGTCCTGAGGATGTACGAGGGTTGGCTTGGGATAGACGAGGACAAGTTTGTGGGATTGGACCTCGAGTACACCCCGGAGCACCCATATGAAGGGAGTGAAGTCGCCGTCGTTCAACTGGCCGTGCGGAAACACGTCCTCATCTACCACCTCTCCCAGTTTGTAGATCTGCTCTCTATAGCTAACCGCTTTTAGGATTTTCTCCTCTTGTTCTTTATCCACTTGCTCATCTTGCAACTACTAGATTTTATTTAGGACCAAATAAATTATGACTAGACAATGTTGAGAGTCTTGATCTTGCATTTACTAAACTTTTCAAAATTATATTCAAATGATGATCTTGCATTGACAAAATATTTGTAGTTACAAATTTTGGTGATGACAAACTACATACTTTTAGGACGGATAGGAATTTTCTGGCGCTGCGCCAGTTCCTTGTAGAAAAGGGAATTGTTTTCTGCACTGTCGACAAAATAACTGATTTTTCAAAATTTTATCAAGAGGGAATTATAATTCCTGTGCACAACTAGATCGATATTGAGAGTCTTGTTAAGATCCTAGGGGGCTCGAGGAAGGATGGAATGGCATCACTTGCAACTAGAATCCTCGATGAGTCGTATGACAAAATGAAGGAAGATTTCCCTATGGATAGGCACAATTTCTGGGACGAGTGGCCGTTGTCTGATATAAACCTGAAGTATGCAGCCATAGATGCTTATGTGACCTACTAGCTGTACAAGAAGATCCATTTTTTCTATGTTACCTCGTGTTTTGCCCTATTTGCAAGAGGGAAGACAAGATTAGGGGAGCCCTTTGTAGAAAATGCAGAATAGCTGAGTTTGAAGCTGCATATGCAAAGAAAATGGCTGTATCTGAAGTAGCTAACAGAGAGGCTGCAGAAGCAGCTGAAAGAGAGCTTGCAGCTGAAGCAGAAGCAGCTGACAGAGAGGCTGCAGCTGAAGCAGCAAACATAGAGGCATCATCTTCTAGCGGCAACAATTAGGCATGTGATGCACCGCTAATTGTGCCGCAGGATGCTGAAGATAGGGAAGCCAAGTCAGATCCCAGGTGGGACGAAGCATTTCGTGAGCCGTGGAGTACCTGGAATGGTCGCAGTTGATCACCTAGGAACGATGGCAAGCGCCTCAAGTGGTCTGATGAGAAGTGAATTAAATTTTACTTCTTAGTGTTATTTTTCTGTTTTGTGGAACTCAGTTAGCTTGTCAAGATGTCTAGCGCCTCAAGTGATAGTAGTAAAATAAATTTAACCCTCTTTGTGTTATGTTTATGTATGTGTCTTGTAGCTTGTTAAGATGGTAGCTCGTTAACTGGCAGTTTGAAAGAGTGCCCTTTTCCTCTCTTGCTAAACAGATATGTTTCATTTTGCCCAAATTGGTAGCAAATCTAAAGAAGATTCTCACTTCGATAATTCGTTTCCTTTTGGACCTCTTTTTACCTCCGATCAGGTAGCAAATCTAGAGCAGCAAATCACACCAGGCAGAATACAATAATTCAGAAAACAAAACAAATGTAGATATAGCTATGCGCAGCTAAATAGGATATAGAGATAGAAAGTAGGTTGCTTAACAAGGTTCGATGCATTCAACCGGAAATAGGATGTAAGCAAAATATAGAAAATCAAAAGAATCTTCTTAGCAGCAGCAGCCTGATACATTGCAAATGTATTTATAATTTTTGATGTTCTATGCATGGTTTTATCCACTTTCTTGTGTTTTGTCCACACTTTGGAGTACTTTTCATATGATTTCTTGGACTAACCTATTAATAAGAGCCACAATGCCAGTTGCCTGTTTTCTACTGTTTTTGGTTCCAAGAAAGTCAGAAAATGAATATTCTTGGAATTGGACGGGACAAAAGCCAAAGTTCCTATTTTCCTAGAAGACTCACGGAGCCAGAAGGAGAGTCGGAGAGGGGCCTCAGGGTGGCCACACCCCACAGGAACGGGTACCCCTAGGCCATGCCAGGGCATGGTGTGGCCCCCCTGGATGGCCATCGACCTTGCCTCCTTCGCCTATATATTCCTCCCGAGGCAAAAACCCTAGATCGTCAATCAGAAATCCACGAAAAGTTCCACAGCACCGCCGCCACCAAAGGGGAGATTCGGGGGACAAAAAGTCTCTATTCCGGCACCCTGCTGGGACAGGGAAGGGCCCCTGGAGCCATCTCCATCGATCTCCACCACCATCTCCATCACCAATGCTGATTCCCATGATGAGGAGGGAGTAGTTCTCTCTTGAGGCTAAGGGTTCTACCGGTAGCTATGTGTTCATCTCTCTCTATGCATGATCTTATTGAGATCATGAGCTTGTAATCTATAGATCTACCTTGCTACTCAAGTGCTTTAATAGATCTCTGCTCTCCCCATGTGTGTGCAGTTGACAGTGTGCACACCATGGTGGCACTTAGGCTAGAGATTACAAATACTTGTTATAATTTATATTTGGAGTTGGATGTCTTTATGAAATTGTGGTGTTTGTTTGAACCATCTAGTGCTCAAGGTGATAGTGTGGGGTTATCTAGATGGGGAAAGATGAAATTTGAGGTGTACTGTTATAGCCCTATCATCGATTAGAGTGTCCAACCAGAGAGTAGTTAAGAGTAGTATCATAAAGAGAAGATATTTATATGAGAGTGTTCACTAGTGAAAGTATGATCCCTAGGCCTTGTTTCTAAGCATTGAAACACCGTTTGCAACTAGATCTGTTAAATGTTTGCTTGCTGCCATCTTTATTTTAGTTTTACTTTAGTCTTTTCCACCCCATCAAGCTATTTTCTATCACCATTACCACTTATAATTATCTATACCACTTGTATTTCACTTTCTCTTCGCTGAACTAGTGCACCTATACACCTGACAAGTGTATTGGGTGTGTTGGTGACACAAGAGACTTCTTGTATCTTGATTGCAGGGTTGCTTGAGAGGGGATACCTTTGACCACTTCCTCCCTGAGTTTGATAAGCCTTGGGTGATCCACTTAAGGGAAAACCTGCTGCTGTTATACAAACCTCTACACTTGGAGGCCCAACAACTATCTACAAGAATAGAAGTGCGTAGACATCAAGCTGTTTTCTGGCGCCGTTGCCGGGGAGGTAAGGTAAAAGGTATTCACACCAGAGGATTAAAGAAGAAGAACCTCCCACGGCAAACGCCTATTTTCTAGCGCCGTTGCCGGGGAGGTAAGGTAAAAGGTACTCACATCCTCCGGTGTGAGTGCTCGAAGTTATTTCCTTTAGATTCTGCAATTTTGTCTTTTTGTTTCTTGTTTTCACTAGTTAGGCTTAATGGAAAACAACAAAAAAATAGAGAGCTTTATAGTATTTATCTTGAGTTAGGACATGAAGTGTTTGAAGAGAAAATTAAAAAACCTATGGAACTTTATTTGCATGCTAATAGCAATGTTGTTAGTATGAATTCTTTGGACACCATTATTGCTAATGCTATGGAAAATTCTAAGCTTGGGGAAGCTAGTTTTTATGAAAATGATCTTTTTATTTCCCCAGCTTTGGAAGATAGCTATTCTATTGCTTATGATGATACCAAACCTCCAATATATGATGATTACAATGATGAATATGATATTTTCAGTACACCTACTATTGAGGAGAAAACTAATTATGATTACAATATGCCTCCTATATTTGATGATTATGGTGATGAGAATAATAATGATAGCTATTTTGTTGATTTTGCTCCCACTACAATTAATAAGAATGACTATGTTTATGTGGAGAGTATTAATTCTTTTATGCATGTGGCTCATGATAAGAATGTTTTATGTGATAGTTATATTGTTAATTTTATTCATGATGCTACCGAAAGTTATTATGAGAGAGGGAAACATGGTTTTATGCATCTCAATAATATTAAGTTTCCCCTCTTTATGTTGAAAGTCTTGAAGTTGCACTTGTTTTGCTTTCCTATGCTTGTTGCTTTGTTCTTTCATGACTTGTTTCTTTACAAGATTCCTATGCATAGGAAGTGGGTTAGACTTAAATGTGTTTTGAATTTGCTTCTTGATGCTCTCTTTTACTTCAATTCATATTTCTTATGTGAGCATATTCTCAAACTATCATGCCTAACTTAAAGGCGTTAAAGAAAAGTACTTATTGGGAGATAACCCAAAAGTTTTAGTTGAGTCTTGGAAGTTATTACTTTAGTAATAACCGCTCCTTATCCTTTTTATTTGTTTTTTGTGCCAAGAGTAACCTCTAATAAGAGAGAAGTAATGATTGGGAAAGTTGCTGTTCCGAAACAGATTTCTCTGCTTCACCGAAAAATTCGTGTAAAATCTATGTACATCCTTTTGAGGCGTGAATTTTTGTGCTTCTGCCCCAGGTTGTTATATAACTTTCGTTAGTTCAACACTTTTCGATTTGAGCAACAGAAGGTCTTCGAAAAAATTTGTCTTTACCTGGTGGTCTGTTTTCACAAATTTCTGCCATTATTTGCATTTCCTTCTTGTTGGTTCCTTTTTGAGTTATTTTGGGAAATTGAGCTTTTTGAGGGAAGTGCTACAGTATCTAGTGTTTTAATGGAAGTTTTATTGGTGTTGTAACTGAACCCAAAGACTTATTATCTTGAGTGCACTAATGTTGCTATAAAGATTGTGTGAAGTTTTGTATGAAGGAAAAATTTCAGGTGTATGGAAAGAATGAGTAATGAGATGAAGAATGGACTAAAGCTCAAGCTTGGGGATGCCACGCGTGTCACCCCAAGAAATATCCAAGAAGTACAAGCGTCAAAGCTTGGGTATGCCCAAGGCATCCCCTTCTTCATCAATAAAAATCCCAGGTTTCTTCCAAACACTTCATTTTTATTGTTTCATGCACAGTTGTGTTGTTCTTGGAGCGTCTTATTTTTTGTTTTTGTTTTGGTTTTTCGTTTTCTTTGTTTGCTTAGTTTGCTAAATAAATTGGTTGGACCCCCTCTTTCATACATTGGTTTTCAAATAGTTTGGTTTGGTTTGGAAAAGAGTAGGAAAGTTCATGCTTAAGTGTTAAAGAGAGCTTGTTTTTGACTGTGGCCTATACTTCGTCATGCCATGCTTGATATTGTTTTGGCTTTTTTATGCTTAGTATTCTTTCCTATAGCATGACTTGTTATAAACAATTGAGATTGCTTAATGTGCCTTGGATGAATCATGCGTTGTTTTAGCATATTAAAGCATAGTATAGTGGTATTCTCCTTTGATGCTTTATTTGGGTTGACTTGACGCATGCTCACACCATGTTATGACTATCCCAAGTCACCATAAGCCTTTATGATCCTTTAGTTTTCAACTTGTAGTATCACTTTATGCTTTGATCAATGATGTTTTCTCGCTCTACATGATTATGGCCATTATTGCTCTCTTAGTTTGTCACTCCCAGTCTTTTGCTAGCCTCCGCAACCAAGTATGAGTTCCACTCATGCATCCAACTCCTTAAACCAAGTTATTCCAAAGAGTCCACCATACCTACCTACTAGCTTATGCTATTCCAAGTATATTCATGTTTTTATCTACCTTCCAAATTAAACTTGTTATGAGAAAACTAGTGATTAAAGCTCTCACGAACTTGATGGCACACTTTACTTTTCTTGCCCTTAATAAACTTGAACCATTGTGTCGTCTATGTTGTATATGCTTGCACTTATTTGTTGGGGATTAGCAGAACCATGCTGTCATGGGGAATGCTTTCAACATTGCACTGGTACTTTGTACCTAGTTGATATCATGCTCTTTTGTCTATGGATGTCGTCGATGTGAAATGAAAGGGGAGCTTGTAAGTCCATGCAGTTATGTATATGTGTTAGAGAAACGCCTGGGCCGCTGGTCTAATCCATGCTGACATGGTGGAAACCTGCAGCGTAAACATAATGAGCTGTCTATGAAGCATTCTTCTTATTAAAAAGAGTCCTATATTGTGAAAAAAGAGAAAAATAAAAAAAAGAGATTATGAAAAGATGAAAGAGAGAAAAAAGCACCATATTCCCATGGTAAATAAGAAGATTGCTGAGATGCTCGTTGTCTGCTTGCCTTGTCATTTTGATATGGAGATTCTTCCGTATCATCGGGCAAGGGGTACCCCGTTGGCGGTTCTCTATGATACACATGTACTTACGATGACAAGAACTTACCGGTGACTAAACTTGAGTAGCATGAGGAGCGACCCTCGTATTCAAGGGAAATGAGATTTCCAACTTATACTTTGTCAAGCATATACTCCATAGTTTGTTCACTTTAACCTTAATCACTTCAAGATGCTTATGATAGGGGCAATGAGAGATGAAAGCTATAAGTACCATAATTTTTGGAAGCTCTTTACGAAACTTGAATCTCTGCTTCCTTTTATGAAGGCCTTTCTTCCACCATTATATTGAGTCTCCACCTTCTATCTTTATGCACTTACTTTGAGAGCATAGTGGCCATTCTTAGTTCTATGTGCATTGTCCCAAGACTAGTTGATTGATGCATAACTTGATATTGCTTGTTTTAAACTATTTGTATCTAGTCACTCTTATGAACTTTGAAGGTGTCCTATGCAATTTTATTTGCTACTCTATGAGGGACAAGCTGAATGCTATTATGCTATGTTTTCTTTATGTGAAACAAACAAACGTCTTGCAAAGCATTGATATTCATTAATCTTTTGTTTGTGCCTTTTCATGTTGCTACTTAGTTTCTTTGTCTTATTGCTAGAACTTTGTCTTTCATGTTATGATTGAAGTACTATGATCCCAGCTTTGAATGTTTTACAAATACTTTGATCAAGTTTATGATGGTGCATGTCACCTCAAAAATTATTCTTTCTTTTTATCACTTACCTACTCGAGGACGAGTAGGAGTTAAGCTTGGGGATGTTGATACATTGCAAATGTATCTATAATTTTTATGTTCCATGCTTGGTTTTATCCACTTTATTGTGTTTTGTCCACACTTTGGAGTACTTTTCATATGATTTCTTGGACTAACCTATTAACAAGAGCCACAGTGCCAGTTGCCTGTTTTCTGCTGTTTTTGGTTCCAAGAAAGTCATAAAATGAATATTCTCGGAATTGGACGGGACAAAAGCCAAAGTTCCTATTTTCCCGGAAGACTCACGGAGCCAGAAGGAGATTCGGAGAGGGGCCACAGGGTGGCCACACTCCCCCAGGCGCGGGTATCCCCAGGCCGCGCCAGGGCATGGTGTGGGCCCCCTGGCTGGCCATCGACCTTGCCTCCTTCGCCTATATATTCCTCCCGAGGCAAAAACCCTAGATCGTCAATCAGAAATCCATGAAAAGTTCTGCAGTGCTGCCGTCACCGAAGGGGAGATTCGGGGGACAGAAAGTCTCTGTTCCGGCACCCTGCCGGGACAGGAAAGTGCCCCCGGAGCCATCTCCATCGATCTCCACCACCATCTCCATCACCATTGCTGATTCCCATGATGAGAGGGAGTAGTTCTCTCTCGAGGCTAAGGGTTCTACCGGTAGCTATGTGTTCATGTCTCTATGCATGATCTTATTGAGATCATGAGCTTGTAATCTATAGATCTACCTTGCTACTCAAGTGCTTTAATAGATCTCTTCTCTCCCCATGTGTGTGAAGTTGACAGTGTGCACACCATGGTGGCACTTAGGCTAGATATTACAAATACTTGTTATGAGTTATATTTGGAGTTGGATGTCTTTATGAAATTGTGGTGTTTGTTTGAACCATCTAGTGCTCAAGGTGACAGTGTGGGGTTATCCAGATGGGGAAAGATGAACTTTGAGGTGTGTTGTTATAGCCCTACCATCGATTAGAGTGTCCAACCAGAGAGTAGTTAAGAGTAGTATCATAAAGAGAAGATATTTATATGAGAGTGTTCACTAGTGAAAGTATGATCCCTAGGCCTTGTTTCTAAGCATTGAAACACCGTTTGCAACTAGATCTGTTACATGTTTGCTTGCTGCCATCTTTAATTCAGTTTTACTTTAGTCTTTTCCACACCATCAAGCTATTTTCTATCACCATTACCACTTATAATTATCTATACCACTTGTATTTCACTTTCTCTTCATCGAACTAGTGCACCTATACACCTGACAAGTGTATTGGGTGTGTTGGGGACACGAGAGACTTCTTGTATCTTGATTGCAGGGTTGCTTGAGAGGGGATACCTTTGACCACTTCCTCCCTAAGTTCGATAAACCTTGGGTGATCCACTTAAGGGAAAACTTGCTGCTGTTCTACAAACCTCTGCACTTGGAGGCCCAACAACTGTCTACAAGAATAGAAGTGCGTAGACAGCAAGTGCAAAGAGGAGCCCCCCGCCGGCCCCGTCGGTAGCGAGGACAGGGGCCTGGACAGGAACGACGACTGCCATCGATGGCTCAACTAGGGCCTGGACAGGGACGACGGCTACTTTCAACGCGTCAAGGGGGGCTGGCGAGGAGACGGGGGCCTCCTCGCCGGCAGCCTCGGAGGCGACGATGGCCACCTTATCCTCCTCCGCCATCACCGGCGTGGACGGGGTATTCTTGGGAGTTTGCGGGTGCTGGTGGGACAGTGGAGAGGGTTGCGTGGGGAGAGTGAGCAAGAGTGAGAGTGGGTGTGGCGGAGAGGGGATCTATAGTTAAGGTGGATGGAAGCAAGGCACGTTTCGTTGCACCACGCAGTCTACTGCACCGTGCACCGCGACACACGCACGGTACGTCACGTTTTTTTCCTGGGCCATGCATGGTAGTTCTATATTGAGCCACATGCAAAGGGCGTATACACAATTACTATGTACGAAGTTTGACACGGCCCTAAAATTGGCGATAGTTAAAAGTGGAAATGTAGAGGGGAAGGTAGGTGGCTGTACAACGAGATTTGTGGGGTTGTGCTAGATCGGGTAGAGGGATGTGTTGATGGCTGCGAGGGACTCGATGAAGGTGGAGACGTTAGGTCTCGTTGATCTCAGCTGTCCGGCCTCCGGCTAGCGCGTGCAAGCTTCTTATGGTGGGGCCCAGTTGGAAGTGAGATTGAGAGCCGCTGCGTAAAAAATGGAATATGTCTTATTAAAATCAAGTAGCAATAAATTGCAGCTATCCATCGACGACCGTGCACTCAATGACGCATGTGTTGTGGCGTAGTAGTAGCAGCAGTAGGCTTTTTAGACTTGATTAAACATGACATGACCGATCAACGACTTTTTCAATGGACGACTTCGTGTTCCTTCTTGTAGAAGTCTCGCTGAGGGAGACATCCTTGATGTCTCACGCTGTACTCTGAAGGGCACGACGTGTGCAATGATCATTGTTGGATCACACAGAATCATCGGTTGGTGCGCACGATCCGCGTGACAACTGTGACAACCAATTAGGGAGTAGCAGACATAGTGAGCACATGTTTGGGCTTCTACAAAAGATAGAGAGAGGGGGCAAAACTGAGTAGTGTCAAAAAGCAAGGGCAAAACTGAGTAGTATAAAAATGGAAAGTGAGTTTCGTGTACAATGAAATCCATGGATCAACCAATGGCATTGCATGTTAGTTCTTCTCACAAACCACATAAGGATACACCAGTGTCATTGCATGTGTGTTCTTTTCATGAACCACACCCAGTGTGATTGCATGTCTGTGCTTTCCACAAACCACATATGGATACACCAGTGTCATTGTATGTCTGTTCTTTTCATGAATCACACCCAGTGTCATTGCATGTGTGTTCCTCTAAACGAACCACACATGGATCCACCTAGTGTGATTGCATGTCTGTTCTTTTCATGAACCACAGCTAGAGTCATTGCATGTCTGTTCTTTCCACAAACCACACATGGATCCACCTAGTGTGATTGCATGTCTGTTCTTTTCATTAACCACACCCAGTGTCATTGCATGTCTATTCCTCTAAACAAACCACACATGGATCCACCTAGTGTGATTGCATGTCTGTTCTTTTCACAAACCACACATGGATCCACTAGTGTCATTGCATGTGTGTTCTTCTCATGAACCACAGCCAGTGTCATTGCATGTATGTTATTCTCACAAACCACATAAGGATCCACCAGTGTCATTAGATGTGTGTTCTTCTCATGAAACACACATGGATCCACCCAGTGTCATTGCATGTCTGTTCTTTTCATGAACCACAGCTAGAGTCATTGCATGTCTGTGCTTTCCACAAACCACATATGGATCCACCAGTGTCATTGCATGTCTGTTCTTTTCATGAACCACACCCAGTGTCATTGCATGTATTTTCCTCTAAACAAACCACACATGGATCCACCTAGTGTGATTGCATGTCTATTCTTTTCACAAACCACACATGGATCCACCAGTGTCATTGCATGTGTGTTCTTTTCATGAACCACAACTAGAGTCATTGCATGTGTGTTCTTCTAAACAAACCACACATGGATCCACCTAGTGTGATTGCATGTCTGTTCTTTTCACAAACCACACATGGATCCACCTAGTGTGATTGCATGTCTGTTCTTTTCACAAACCGCACATGGATCCACCAGTGTCATTGCATGTGTGTTATTTTCATGAACCACACTTGGATACACCAGTGTCATTGCATGTGTGTTCTTTTCATGAACCACAACTAGAGTCATTGCATGTCTGCTCTTTCCACAAACCACACATGGATCCACCTAGTGTGATTGCATGTCTGTTCTTTCACAAACCACACATGGATCCACCAGTGTCATTGCATGTGTGTTCTTCTCATGAACCACAACAAGTGTCATTGCATGTATGTCCTTCTCACAAACCACACAAGGATCCACCAGTGTCATTGCATGTGTGTTCTTCTCATGAACCACGGCTAGTGTCATTGCATATCTATTCTTCTCACAAACCACATAAGTATCCAACAGTGTCATTGCATGTCTATTTTTCTAAACAAACCACACATGGATCCACCCGTGTCATTGGATGTGTGTTCTTCTCATGAACCACACATGGATCCACCAGTGTCATTGCATGTTTGTTCTTTTCATGAACCATAGCTAGAGTCATTGCATGTATGTTCCTTCCACAAACCACATACGGATCCACCAATGTCATTGCATGTCTGTTCTTTTCATGAACCACACCGAGTGTCATTGCATGTCTGTTCCTCTAAACAAACCACACATGGATCCACCTAGTGTGATTGCATGTCTGTTCTTTTCACAAACCAAACATGGATCCACCGGTGTCATTGCATGTGTGTTCTTCTCATGAAGCACAGCCAGTGTTATTGCATGTATGTTCTTCTCACAAACCACATAAGGATCCACCAGTGACATTGCATGTGTGTTCTTCTCATGAACCACACATGGATCCACCCAGTGTCATTGCATGTCTATTCTTTTCATGAAACACAACTAGAGTCATTGCATGTATGTTCCTTCCACAAACGACACATGGATCCACCAGTGTCATTGCATGTGTGTTCTTCTCAAACCAAATAAGTATCCACCAGTGTCATTGCATGTCAGTTCTTCTCGCCAACCACACAAGGATCCACCAGTGTCATTGCATGTGTGTTCCTCTAAACAAACCACACATGGATCCACCTAGTGTGATTGCATGTCTATTCTTTTCATGAACCACAGATAGAGTCATTGCATGTCTGTTCTTTCCACAAACCACACATGGATTCACCTAGTGTGATTGCATGTCTGTTCTTTTCATTAACCACACCCAGTGTCATTGCATGTCTATTCCTCTAAACAAACCACACATGGATCCACCTAGTGTGATTGCATGTCTATTCTTTTCACAAACCACACATGGATCCACTAGTGTCATTGCATTTGTGTTCTTCTCATGAACCACATCCAGTGTCATTGCATGTATGTTATTCTCACAAACCACATAAGGATCCAACAGTGTCATTGGATGTGTGTTCTTCTCATGAACCACACATGGATTTACCCAGTGTCATTGCATGTATGTTCTTTTCATGAACCACATCTAGAGTCATTGCATGTATGTGCTTTCCACAAACCACATATGGATCCACCCGTCTCATTGCATGTCTGTTCTTTTCATGAACCACACCCAGTGTCATTGCATGTTTGTTCCTCTAAACAAACCACACATGGATCCACCTAGTGTGATTGCATGTCTGTTCTTTTCACAAACCACACATGGATCCACCAGTGTCATTGCATGTGTGTTCTTTTCATGAACCACAACTAGTCATTGCATGTATGTTCTTCTAAACAAACCACACATGGATCCACCTAGTGTGATTGCATGTATGTTCTTTCACAAACCACGCATGGATCCACCAGTGTCATTGCATGTGTGTTCTTCTCACAAACCACAGCCAGTGTCATTGCATGTATGTTATTCTCACAAACCACACAAGGATCCACCAGTGTCATTGCATGTGTGTTCTTCTCATGAACCACAACCAGTGTCATTGCATGTCTGTTCTTCTCACAAACCACATAAGTATCCACCAGTGTCATTGCATGTCTGTTCTTCTCATAAACCACACATGGATCCACCAGTGTCAATGGATGTGTGTTCTTCTCATGAACCACACATGGATCCACCAGTGTCATTGCATGTCTGTTCTTTTCATGAACCACACCAAGTGGCATTGCAAGTCTGTTCCTCTAAACAAACCACACATGGATCCACCTAGTGTGATTGCATGTCTGTTCTTTTCACAAACCACACATGGATCCACCAGTGTCATTGCATGTGTGTTCTTCTCGTGAACCACAGCCAGTGTCATTGCATGTATGTTCTTCTCACAAACCACATAAGGATCCACCAGTGTCATTGCATGTGTGTTCTTCTCATGAACCACACATGGATCCACCCAGTGTCATTGCATGTCTGTTCTTTTCATGAACCACAACTAGAGTCATTGCATGTCTGTGCTTTCCACAAACCACATATGGATCCACCAGTGTCATTGCATGTCTGTTCTTCTCACAAACCACATAAGGATCCACCAGTGATATTGCATGTGTGTTCTTCTCATGAACCACACAAGGATCCACCTAGTGTCATTGCATGTCTGTTCTTTTCATGAACCACAGCTAGAGTCATTGCATGTCTGTTCCTTCCACAAACGACACATGGATCCACCAGTGTCATTGCATGTGTGTTCTTCTCAAACCAAATAAGTATCCACAAGTGTCATTGCATGTCAGTTCTTCTCACAAACCACACAAGGATCCACCAGTGTCATTGCATGTGTGTTCCTCTAAACAAACCACACACAGATCCACCTAGTGTGATTGCATGTCTGTTCTTTTCATGAACCACAGCTGGAGTCATTGCATGTCTGTTCTTTCCACAAACCACACATGGATCCACCTAGTGTGATTGCATGCCTGTTCTTTTCATGAACCACACCCAGTGTCATTGCATGTTTGTTCCTCTAAACAAACCACACATGGATCCACCTAGTTTGATTGCATGTCTGTTATTTTCACAAACCAAACATGGATCCACTAGTGTCATTGCATGTGTGTTCTTCTCATGAACCACAACTAGTGTCATTGCATGTATGTTCTTCGCACAAACCACATAAGGATCCACCAGTGTCATTGGATGTGTGTTCTTCTTATGAACCACACATGGATTTACCCAGTGTCATTGCATGTCTGTTCTTTTCATGAACCACAGCTAGAGTCATTGCATGTATGTGCTTTCCACAAACCACATATGGATCCACCCGTGTCATTGCATGTCTGTTCTTTTCATGAACCACACCCAGTGTCATTGCATGTTTGTTCCTCTAAACAAACCACACATGGATCCACCTAGTGTGATTGCATGTCTGTTCTTTTCACAAACCACACATGGATCCACCAGTGTCATTGCATGTGTGTTCTTTTCATGAACCACAACTAGAGTCATTGCATGTGTGTTCTTCTAAACAAACCACACATGGATCCACCTAGTGTGATTGCATGTATGTTCTTTCACAAACCACACATGGATCCACCAGTGTCATTGCATGTGTGTTCTTCTCATGAACCACAGCCAGTGTCATTGCATGTATGTTTTTCTCACAAACCACATAAGGATCCACCAGTGTCATTGCATGTGTGTTCTTCTCATGAACCACAACCAGTGTCATTGCATGTCTGTTCTTCTCACAAACCACATAAGTATCCACCAGTGTCATTGCATGTCTGTTCTTCTCACAAACCACACATGGATCCACCAGTGTTATTGGATGTGTGTTCTTCTCATGAACCACACATGGATCCACCAGTGTCATTGCATGTCTGTTTTTTCATGAACCACAACTAGAGTCATTGCATGTCTGTTCTTTCCACAAACCACACATGGATCCACCAGTGTCATTGCATGTCTGTTCTTTTCATGAACCACACCCAGTGGCATTGCAAGTCTATTCCTCTAAACAAACCACACATGGATCCACCTAGTGTGATTGCATGTCTGTTCTTTTCACAAACCACACATGGATCCACCAGTGTCATTGCATGTGTGTTCTTCTCATGAACCACAGCCAGTGTCATTGCATGTATGTTCTTCTCACAAACCACATAAGGATCCACCAGTGTTATTGCATGTGTGTTCTTCTCATGAACCACACATGGATCCACCCAGTGTCATTGCATGTCTGTTCTTTTCATGAACCACAGCTAGAGTCATTGCATGTCTGTGCTTTCCACAAACCACATATGGATCCACCGGTGTCATTGCATGTCTGTTCTTTTCATGAACCACACCTAGTGTCATTGCATGTCTGTTCTTCTCACAAACCACACATGGATCCACCTAGTGTGATTGTATGTCTGTTCTTCTCATGAACCGCACATGGATCCACCAGTGTCATTGCATGTGTGTTCTTTTCATGAACCACAACTAGAGTCATTGCATGTGTGTTCTTCTAAACAAACCACACGTGGATCCACCTAGTGTGATTGCATGTTTGTACTTTTCACAAACCACATATGGATCCACCAGTGTCATTGCATGTCTGCTCTTTTCACAAACCACATATGGATCCTAATTACCCTTATCCCCCCAATGGGTGGCCGTTAGACCGAGTCTTCTAGAAGGCACGCCCTAACACATTTGTTCTGCTTGACGATTGTTACATACCGTTCGATCGAGGCTCTTGGATGATTGCGATCGTCTTCGTGAGAGCGATTCGCGAGTAGGCTGTTCTGTGGCATGATTGGCCACGCTTGCTCTAGACAAACTGGCAACACCGGGCGCTCCCCTGTTGCGAGTGTCACAACTCACGAGTTCAGTGGGCCACATCCCAGTGTCACGTCCCCATTACTTCTCTTCCTCCCCCGTACTTCTCTTCCTTCCCCTCAAAGCGACTTTCCCCACTTCACTCCCATCCTGCCGTAGCCGCAAGCCGACAGCGCCTCCATCCCAATCCCCTCTCCGGCAACCACCCCCCTCTCGCCATGGGTTCAAGGGGAGACGGCGAGGAAACGCGTCGTGACAACAGGGACGGTGATTTTGATGTGAGTCATCTCATCTCTATCTCTACCATCTGTGGCCAATTATCTATTTTATGAGCTAGATCTACTCTGTTTACTCATGCGCGTATGATGTGTTAGGCCAACCAGATGATGTATGACTCTGACTATCACGGTTTAGTGGATGAAGACAATCCTCTACTATGTAAACATGGACATGTGCCTGCTAAATTTGTAGCGTTCGAAGGACGAAACACAGGCAGGAGGTTTCTACAGTGTCAAGGACATCGTGCAATGATGCAAGGCAGAAGTTGCGGTGTTGTCAAATGGGTAGACCCAGAATGGCCCAAATCGATGCAGAAAATGCTAGACAAACTATGGGATATGACTGTTGAGTTGAAATAATCCGTAGTCAACTCACTTCTTGACAGTGTTGAGATGAAGCTATGGGACCCAGTTGACACGACTAAGCTTAACCGAGATCTCAGGAGGGTTCAATACAAGGTTAGCAAAGTCGAGAAGGAGAGGGACGTGGCATTGTCCCTGAAGGCTAAAGCAGAGCAAGAACTGACTCAAGCAAGGAATGATCTTCACTAGGACAAAGTCCTGCAGTTCACAACTACTCCCTCCGTTCCAAAATATAAGATGTTTTAGCTTTGTGAAGGTGATGAATCTAGACCCTTTTTAGTGTGTAGGTTCACTCTGGACCTCTCCGAACCTACATAGTAAAACAAGTCTAGATACATTAGCTTTACAAAGCTAAAACATCTTATATTTTGAAACAGAGGGAGTACGAGTATTGACAAGTGCATGAGGAAAAATATAGAGAAACAATTGAAGCTGTGCAAGGAAGATGCTAAAAGGAAGGAGCAGACGAATCGATCCTTACTCTCGCAGGAAGATGCACATCGGGCTAAGATTAGGAAGATCAAGGAGATGTGTCATAACTAGTTCTATTTAGCTTGAGCTGCATGCATTTTTAAGTTGTAATAGTAGTATTTGTTGACCTAGCGGTCTGAACTAGTGGTCCCGGAGTCTTGGGAGGAAAAAAATTGCTCTCCCATTAGTCTGTCTTAACCCTGCATCACTTCCTTTTGTCTAATCATGGTGGTATTCTGAAATTGGTGGTTTGTTTAAACGCAATCTACGTGGATTGTGCCGCATGCAAATGGCACAGCCACAATTTATAAAGTGGAAGCACGTACACCCGGTTAATGGAGATCTGGGAGCTTCGCCAGACGTAGGGGATGCAGGAGCAGGGAGGCGGTGAGATAGACGAGCTCAAGCGTCTGGGCATTATCGGTTGCCATTGTTGTTTATGTTGCCACGTCGTTGTGCAGCATCTGAAATAAGTTGCTGCTTCGTGGAGTGTGGCAGCTTAAATAATTTATTTATGTGCCACTTACATTCAGTCATATTTGGAGACCTCCTGCCCCTCAGCAATCATGGAACAGATGCTACGTGTTTTCAGATAGCAGTGGCACAATCACAATTTCGGATTCAATTACTGACTCGGGTGTTTCCAAACCCTAAGTCGCGGTACATTTTACTCAGAGAATGTGGGTAGATTGTTTCGCCCAGCAACGTGCCACACACAGAGCTCCAGAATTTAACAGAATTACATATATAGGTTCAAGTTCAACACATTACTATGCATCTTCATTGCTAGCAGCCTTCTTCCGCAGCCTGGGTGCCAAGCCTTCACGTCCACTAGCTTCTTCATTTCCTGCCTTCTTCCTCTTCCTCGGTGCCAATTTTCTTAGCTTCACGTACTCTGCATCACCGAGACAATGGGCACCAGAATCGTGTCCAACATCATATTTCCACTCGTTTTTAATTTCTTCGGGCAGCAAAATGACTGACCCGACACTCATGTTTCTAACGTTGCGGTGCTTCCTGTCAAAGAAACAAGACTGTTGCATAATTGCCCAATATCTATAGAGTAAATAAAACAAAAACTACAATTCAGCACAAACATGCGAACCCCAAGAGACCTTTGCTTACCAGGAGCTAATTGGGTTCGAGCAACCACCCTATCCAAGAATAGAAGGGCGACTCCTAGTTGCAGCAGTTTCCACATCCAGTACATCACATTTCAGCTCAAACATGGCAGCCGAAGCATACCTTTTCATCAACCCAATTAGCTGACTGTCACACGTTAGAGGAACCATGATGCCACGTTCATCCATGAAGCTGAACTTTGCAGTCTTCTTCGGCCATAATTCATCATGATTACACAGAGCAGCAACCATACCAGATATATTGCAGATCTGCGCAGGTGCTTCTTCCATCGTGATACAATGGTGTCCATACTACTTGCCCTTAGAGTCATACCTGTAGAGGACTACCGTAACCAGGTAAGGGGGGGTCCACGGAGATCCCACTTGACAGAAAACTATGGACAAGATATGTTTGTCAGCGTTGGGCTAACAAACAATTTGAGGTTCAGTAGCCAGCTAGCAGTTATAATTAGTGCAAATAGCAAAGAGAAGGGTCGCTCACCCGCTTGTAGCCAGAACTTCTTCTTCCTTGGTAGTAGCATCTGCCATCCTCTGAGCTGCTCGGCTCGTCGACGGTGGAGGCGGGCTAGAGCCTCGCAACGGAGGCTATGACATGCGCCATTGGAGCTCGGGATCAGCGACTGGGCGCAGCAATTTGCCGCCCGAAGTCAAATGTCCGAAGGGATCGTCCTGCCTAGAGGGTGGATTCCGATGCCGCCGGTGCTAGGGGAAAGGTGGGAATGGATTTGTGAAATTGGTCAACGCATCCAATCCACTTATCTACTCGATTTGCCTAAGAGGTTGCCACGTTGGCGCTCGCGTCACGGATAGATGATCGACATGAGGGTCCCGACAGTCTATTTCACGGGGTAGTTTAACGGAATGTTTGAATTTGGCAGGGGTGAGATGAGTTTTCCTTGAAATGGCCCCTCTTAGTAGTTGGCGGCCCAACATTTCGAAACGCGGCAATTTCAGGCAACTTAGGTACCGCCATGCGCTGGCCTCCGAACTTTGGTACCGCAGACGAACAGGCCCCTCATGGAGCCCTCCTACTACCACAGCTATATTGCACATCCTCTTATTGTTATTATCTTAGGGTGGTTTGCGAGTACATTCAAAGTACTCACTGGCATTGTCCCTGGCTATTAACTTGGTAAGATATCAAGAAGAGGATGAAGTTGACGGCTATGCGAGCTAGGACGTTCTCCCTGTCCGTTGCCTATAGGTTAAGGCATGGCTTGGGCTCTACGCTTGATGAAGTTCCGCTGATGATTATTGATGTAGCCATAATGGCATGTAAGGTATGACATGTATCCGCTTAAGTAATGGATGTTTACTTTGATACTTGTCGGTTATGTGCCACGAATAACTGATCATGGGATCGTGGTGTATGCATAACAGGGATACTCGGAGGATTAATCTGGGGGCCCCACAATCTGCATCTGCCTCGAGGCCAGCCATGTAAATCCTATGGGTATGATACAACAAGTTGACCAAACCACATCTGATGGCATCATCATTTCCAGCACTAGGGGAAATGGTTTGGCGGAAGATCCTCAACATCAGATTATAGAGAGGCTTGAGTCCCTTGGACCCGCCCACAACACCCTCGCTGCTATACAAAGGGGCAAGCTTGTTCTTGTTCACCCCAAGAGCTGCTGAGTGCATGCATACCCCAACATGGGTGGACACACCCTGTAAGGTCTCAAATATGGCCTCAACAAAGTCATAGAAAGTTGCAGAGCAGCGGTGGTTTCCAGTCATCCAAGTCATAGTCCTGGCTTGGTCAGTCCCAAACACAATGGTGGCGTAAAACTGCTGCACAAGGGTGATGTTGTAGTCTTCACGGAGCTCCATCAAGTTGAACAGCCCTAACTTCTCACTAATCCACAGTGCATTAGAGAAGTAGGGGCTCTTCCTCATCTGCTCAACACTCAAGTACTTCTGGGGGCACACAGGTGATCTCTTGAGCATGCTGTAAATGTCTTTCATGAAGACAGCTTGCTCCTTCCTCCAATAGCATGGGTTCTCGCTGGTGCGAGGTAAGGCATAGAAAGTAGTCTTGCGCAGCTCACGATACTCCTTCTTTGACATGTGGGCCAAAGACTAAAGGTTGTCGTACTTTGCCCTCTTGGCACGGTTCTCTTATAGGCTGCATCACGGGCCTGCTGTCTTCGGTTGGACGGGGGCAAAATATACTGACCCTTAGACTCATCATAGCGAGGATCCGCTCTCTTAAACTTGGCCTTGGTGCGAGGAGGACGACGAGAGCCAGAACCTGAGAACAACAACGAGGGAGTGTCAACACCCGAATTTTTAATCCCAGATGCCTGTTATGCCATACATCGCAATCCCAAGATTACCATTTTTGTGAGACATAACAGATTGGATATCACAGTACATCATCCATTACAAACCATAATAAGGTCTTACACAAATAAAGGATCTCATGATCCAGTCTTAATACAAACACGCAACAGAATAATAAGCGTAGTAGCGGGCTCCATCTTCAGTGTCACAGGCAATGCTGCCGATGGGAGATGATCCTAGTTGTCGTAGCTATCCTGCTGTCCATCTTCCTGATAGTCCTCCTCGCACCACGGGAATAGCCAGGGAAAAAGCCATGAGTACTCTTTAAGTACTCGCAAACTATCACTAACACGTAAGGTAGTTATAGTAGGAATCCTAAGCTCTAAGTTTATTTGCAAAAAGCCAAATTTATCTAAACTGAGTTCAGAAGTAAAGAAAATTAAGTAAATGTTCTATATCAATTTAAGTTGGGAACCTAGTTTTCATACTCACAACCCTGTTGTGGTCAAGTCAAAATCATAGTTCACTTCACAAGTCATTTTGAAAACATCTGACGACGGAACAGTATGGCCACTCCAACTGTACATGACCACGGACACAGCTATTCGGATAGTTTGACACTCTGCAGAGGTGGTACACTTTCAGCACAAAATTTGATACATCCGTCAGTGATAACCCTGAATCATCATACTTAGTATGCGGATAATCAATCATAACCTTTCAATTACACACTCTAGTATAGGCACCTCCCCTATGAGCTTGGCCTCCCAGCCATGGCCATCTGCCATCCTGGGCACTACATAGGTGGACATCATCAAGAGGTAGGGTCATCTCAAACCTCTTCCGCGAGGGAACCCATACTAATGCATATAAACTTCCGGCTAAGCCTTACCCAATTCAGGTATTGTGGTTGTACGGTAAAATTGGAATGGTATGGCATCCGAACCCAACCATCAGTTTTTATAAAAGGGCTAAGGCTCATGGCTCAACATTTTAATCATCAAATCCATTTGTGCTTATCAACACATGTCAAAACATTTCAATAGAATGACTCATCATTCCAAGGTTTTGATAATCATTTTCACCAAGTATTCCCATCTAAAGTGATCAAGTTTTATGCTTAGCACTAGCGACTAAGTTAAGAGTGTTCACTAATGAGGGATGCTAATCTCAATCTCATGCCATAGAATGACATCTAGTATAGGCCTAGTTTTATACTCTTTATGCTATCTATACTACTTTCCAATACTCACAAAGTATTAACTAAAAGTAATAAGTTTGGTAAAGTAAAAGAGGAAAGCTTGCAAGTAAAACTTGGGATTTGCATAATAAAAGTTTTATAACCAAAGCATGCCTAATGCATCTTGCTTAAGTTATAAAGTGGGAAAGTGTTAACTTGCACAGTTCTAGCTTGCATAGTTAAGAAACTTGCAAGTGTTAGCTTGCCTTGAGTAGTGCAGTGGTTGAAGTTTTCTTCTTTTTCTTCTTGGTAGTACTCCTCCTCCTCGTATCCTTGGTCGGTACTATCGTCTATAAATGAATACGGGGTACAAAATCACCAAACAATACTTAACTAAGTCTATTTAGCATACTAAGGCTCACACTTGATGATCTAGCATCATCACAATCATCACATGCAATAATGACTAGTTTTATTTATCTTAATTGACAAAAGTAATTTCTACTCATTGAAATTAATTAAGATTTAATATTCTCCAATTAAAATATGGGATCATGTGGACACATGTCATCACCACATATTCTAATACATGGGAATATGATTTAAAGGGTTGGTCACAATTTATAAAGTTTAAGATTACTATTTAAATGAGTTAAAGTGACTAGAAATGCCTATATAGCATTATTTTGGTACTAGTCCAAAGTCACTGCATGCAAACCTAGATCTTTTTACATATTCAGATATATATTATCAAATGTGATTTTTGAGAGTTGGAATCAACTCAAAAGCTATTATGGTTGATTTTTGACAAATGTTTGAAGTTGCAAAGTCTCTGTTTTATTACTTTTGCTATAGAATATCTCTAACTCCAATTGATTTAAATCCAACGGATTTGGATATATATTTTAATTACCTTTCTAGCAAAATTTGAATCATGCAATTTGGTTAAGTGAAACTCTTTGAATTGATTTTTGAATATGTGGACAGAATAGGATTTCAACTAAAAAGGAAAAATGATTATTTGAATTTCCAGGCCTGAGCGGGAAAGCTAAACAGGCCGGCCTTGCTGCACTGCACAGCGCAATGGGCTGTTGACAAGCAGGGTCCACCAGTCAGCGACTGTTCTAATGCGAAACGGTATCGACAAATCTAGACCGTGCAATCAAATTCTAATCTAACGACCGAGCGTCATCGTCGACGACGAACAGCTCCTGCGAGAAATTAACCTAGCACGGCGGTGGGGGTCTCGCGGGGCTCACCTGGGATCCAGCTAGGGTCGGTGACAGGGGAAAATGACGTGGTAGACGACGGCGAGGCGAGGCGTGGTCACGGTAGGGATTGGGGTGGTCGGAATTAACGACGCCCTTCTCCTCCAGCAGCAGCGTACTCCGGTGAAATTCCGGCGCGGTGGTGCTCGCCTTGCTCCGGGGAGAAGTGTGGGAGTGTCTGTGAGGAGTGGGGAGTGGAGTGGTGTGGAGAATGGAGGCGGGGGTGGCCTCCTTTTATAGCGCGGCGAGGGGACCGAGCAGTGCGGGCGCGAGCTCGACGGTGGCGTTGCTACAGGCGGCTGTCGGCGTGGCTGGGGTAGGTGGATGGTGCAGTGTTCCCTGGCGATCATCACAGAAGTAATGGCGCAGCATAGGGCGGGCTATGTTGGTCGGACGCGTGCGGCGTTCTGAGTGGGAGCGCAGGTGTTTGCAACGGCGTGCGATAGCTGCGGGTCGCGCAGCGGCGAATGGGGGTGTCTGCTTGGGTGAGGGGATCATGGCGAGGCTGCGCGTGCGCGGTGAGGTCAAGGCGTGAGCTGGGCGAGCTGGTCAGGCGTGGCGCACTGGCGTGCTCTCGGCATGGCGCAGAGAGGCGGGGCGTGGTGTAGCTAGGGTGGTCCATGGCTCGGCTGGGGTGGTGGCCTAGACAGGGTGGCGGCAGGGTGTGGTGCACCTCCTGGACATCCTGGATGGGCGCGGGGCGGTCTGTTGTGAGCTGGCCATGGTCGGCCGGTGATGACCAAATTCGGTCGGCGCTCCACTGTGCTCCACAGCGAAGGGGGGGCTTGTCTGGGTGCTGGTTAGACTTAGGGGAGACCAGAGAGTCCAGAGGGGAACAAATGGTCGAGGTTTACTATGCACAATAGTGAAGTTAGGCCAGGGGTTTAATTAGTGCAGACAAGGTGTTTGTGTTAATGGCCGCATGAAACAAAGTTTGGAATTTTTGATTCAAATTTTTGGAGTGAACTTTGATTAAGCTTGAGATTCTATGTTTGCTTGGAGAGGTCAAGGGGAATTGTTTTGGTAGGTTTTTGAAAAAGTGTGATCTTAACATATGAACTAGATTCAATTTTCAAATGTCCATTAAATTAATTTGCTAGATGTTTTTGCAAGTTTGTAAAGTGGGACTTGATACACTTTTACTTGGTCTAGCAAGCAGTGAAAAGAATTAGAAATGTTTCTGTTAGGATTTCTCTTCTAGGAACACTCAAAGTGGCCTAGTGGTTAACTTTTGTCACAATGACCATTTGCTTTTTTATTCTTATTTGATTTCTTTTTCTTTTGATTTTGTTTGTAAATGGTCTAGATGATGTAGCAATCATCCTTAAACCATTTCACATCATTTAGAACAATCAAGCATGGCATATAAAGTCAATTCTATACTAATGCAAACACACATGCATTCATATTCATTTTCTTAATAAAAGTTTTTGTTAACCCTAAATTGGGTGATTAGCACTTGATAAACTTGATTATAAGTTTTGGGGTGTTACAGGGAGATAGCATGGAGGTAAGTATATATGTCCCAAGGAGGCAGCACATGACCCTTGAGGCATTGCAAGATCCATCCCACACCGGAGTCTCCTTGGTCCACACCGGAGTCTCCGGTCGGGAGACTCGGGGGAAGAACAGGGAGACTCCAGTAGGGTTGAATCCAACAGATCGGGCAAGGCAACAAGGTTAAAGTACTCGTGTGCACGCAAACAAGAGATTACCATGGGCAAAAATAGTACCAATCCTCAAAAACAAAGCAAGGGATGAACCCTAGGAGAGAAATGAGGAGGAGAGGTACCAGATCTATCCATGGGATTGATTCTACCGTTGGGAATCACCCAATGGTGAAGGGGAGAAGGTTGGCCGGCGGCACGGCGGATCCCGGAGGCTTTTTGGCCTCCGAGGAGGAGATTTGGGGGAGGAGGCGACAGGGTAGTGAGGAGAGAACGGGGGTGGATGAATGAAACTGATTGTTTCAGTTCAGCCTGTCCTCCCTCTATGTGGCCCGAAACCGTCCAGACCGGAGACTCCGGTCCTCCTCGACCAAAAACTCCAGGTTTTGTGTATGAGGACATATATGAGAGAGAGAGTGTGTGTGTGTGTAGGACAAGGAATAGGCTTGGGTTAAGATGACCAACTTTGAAGAATCAAGGAAACCACAGAAATCCAATCAACTATTCATTAACACGCTAAATAAACATGAAGTAAGAACCAACCATTCAATGAGAAGAGGATGGTGGCCGAGGCCACCATGTAAGAGTTTGTGGCATGACACCACGAATAATTATCCTTGGGTTCATAGCCACTACTCACCAATGAAGCTCACATATCACTAAATGATATTAAGAGGATTGAAATTCTTAATGTTGTCATATGGGGGAGGGCTAGTCCAATGTATTAGGACCACACTTCCCCTATCTCCATGCCTACACCTACACCAAACATGAGTCAAGACATAGGTGAGTATGCAAGGTAATCAAGTCAAGCTCCTAGAATCTATGATATTTAGTTCATTCCTCAAATAACAAAACCTTGCTTCATCAAGTGGCTTCATGAAAATGTCGGCAAGTTGGTCTTTGGTTGACACATAGGATAGCACAATATCACCTCGAGCAACATGATCTCCAATGAAGTGATGACGAATCTCAATATGCTTTATTCTTGTATGATCCACTGGGTTGTAGGCAATCTTGATAGCACTTTCATTGTCACACAGAAGAGGCACTTTGTGACAATGGACACCGTATTCCTTTAATATTTGCCTCATCCATAGCAATTGAGTACAAGCACTAGCAGTAGCCACATACTCGGCTTCGACGGTGGAGAGAGATATACAATTTTACTTCTTAGAAGACCAACACACCAAGGATCTCCTAAGGAATTGGCAAGCCCCGGAGGTTGATTTCCTATAATCCTTGTCACCAGCCCAATCCGAATCCGTGTATCCACAAAGAGAGAAAGTTGAGCCCCTAGGATACCAAATACCATAGTTTGGGGTATGAACCAGATATCGAAAGATTCTCTTGACCGCCATCGAATGGCTTTCTTTAGGAGCCGCTTGATATCTTGCACACACTCCTACACTCAACACAATATCGGGTCTAGATGCATAAAGGTAAAGCAAAGAACCAATCATGGACCGGTATACCTTTTGATCCACATCTTTACCATTTGGGTTTAGTTCAAGATGAGTCTTTGTTGCCATGGGAGTGGGAGCTCCATTTAGATCTTTCATGTTGAATCTTTTGAGCATATCTTGAGTATACTTGGCTTGGTTGAAGAATGTTCCTCCTCTCACTTGCTTGATCTCAAAACCAAGAAATACTATCAATTCTCCCATCATAGACACCCTGAACCTGTCAGTCATAAGCTTTGAGAATTCATCATTAAAAGATTTGTTAGACAAGCCAAAGATAATATCATCTACATATATTTGGCATACAAAAGTTCCCCATTGACCTTTTAGTAAAAAGAGTGGGATCGATTTTTCCAACCTCAAACCCACGATCTAACAACAACTCTCTAAGGTGCTCATACCACGTGCGTGGGGCTTGTTTGAGCCCATAGAGTGCCTTATCGAGTTTGTAGACGTGGTTTGGAAAGTTGGGATCCTCAAACCCCGGGGGTTGCTTCACATATACCAAATCATGCAATGGACCATTAAGAAATGCACTTTCTACATCCATTTGTTTAAATTTAAATTTATGATGTGCCGCATAAGCAAGAAGGATACGGATGGATTCAAGGCGAGCCACGGGTGCATAAGTCTCTCCATAATCAATGCCTTCAATTTTAGAGAACCCTTGTGCAACCAATCTTGCCTTTTTCCTCACCACAATTCCATGCTCATCTTGCTTGTTTTTGAAAATCCACTTGGTGCCTATAACATTGCGGCAATCTTTTGGCTTTTCAAATAACTTCCATACTTTGTTTCTCTCAAAGTTGTTGAGATCTTTGCGCATTGCATCCAACCAATCCGAATCTTCAAGAGCTTCCCATACTTTCTTTGGTTCCACCATGGAAATGTGTGCTTGGTGCTCACCAAAGTTCTTCAGGTGAGCTCGAGTAGATATCCCTCTTCTTAGATCTCCTACCACATTCTCAAGAGTGTGGTCTCTGAATTCCAATATTCTATCCATTCTAGCTTGGTGACGAGTTTCGATCTCCTTGTTGTTTCTTGGGGGGATCACTTGATCATTTTGGTCCTCGTCTTGACCATTAACTTGACCTTGATCATCATTGGAATTATTCTCTTCTACAAGAGGAAAAGATTGACCTTGGTATTGATCAAGCATACTTCTAGATAGGCATTGAGCTTCTCTAATGGCAGTTTCTATAGATCTTCCTTGTGTAATAGACTTAGCACCACTGGACATTCTGGCAAATGGAGGCTCAAGTAACTCCTGGCTAGAGGTATCTTCTTGATCAGTAGGTTGAGGGTCCACCACTTGTCTTTGGCATGGGTCATTGTCCTCCTCGATAGGAGCTTGTTGATGTTGTGAAGATGAGGGCGCCACTTGAGTAGAGCATAGTTCTTCTTGATCCGCCATAAGGGGTTCCTCAACAGGGCGGATGAAACCCGCACCCATTCTTCCTATGGCATCCTGAGGCATTTCATCATCTACATCACAGACATCAACACGCCCCGCTTGGGGACCATCATATTCTTCAAACACCACACTACAAGATTCTATGATGGTTCCGGAGAGCTTGTCATAGATTCTATAAGTGTGGGATTCAAGACCATAAGCAACAAAAATACCCTCTAATGCTTTGGAATCAAACTTGGACAAACGAATACCCTTAATGCGATAGATGCACTTACAACCGAACACCCGAAAGTAAGAAACATTGGGCTTGTTACCAGTAGAGATTTCATATGGATTCTTGATCAATTCTTTGCGGAGGTAGAGACGGTTTGATGCATGGGATGCGGTGGAGATAGCTTCAGCCCAAAAATTTAGGAGATTTAAATTCCGCCAACATAGTCCTTGCAATATCAATAAGAGTCTGGTTCTTCCTCTCTGCCACACCATTTTGTTGAGGGGTCTAAGCAGCGGAATATTGATGTTTTATTCCCTCATCATTAAGAAATCCTTTCAATGTGTTGTTCTTGAACT
Organism: Avena sativa; assembly: GCA_916181665.1. Taxonomy (NCBI): domain Eukaryota; kingdom Viridiplantae; phylum Streptophyta; class Magnoliopsida; order Poales; family Poaceae; genus Avena; species Avena sativa. The sequence goes on along the minus strand of OV702287.1, from coordinate 420,752,349 downwards.
CGGTACCATTGTCACTTTGTTGGGAGGATACCCCCAGGTAGGGTCACGCCGGGGTATAAAGGCCGAGTTAGCCGAGGTACGGCAAGGTCAAAGCGAATGCTGTCCGAGTCACCTCAAGGCAGGCCGAATCACGGACTAACCCGGACCGGAGGGTGTCCACCTAAATGGGTCCCGACCGACTTATGTCGTATGCCGACAGGATTTATGTATGTTGTATACAGGTACTAGTGTGGCCGGATTAACCAGGCACGATCCGGGTTATATCAGGCTTGCAAGAGAAGGAAGGTATCTCGCTGGTCAAAAGGAGGTCACTGTACGCTGGAGCGTGAGCGAAGCGGACAGAGGCTAGGACCATCGAGGCGTGGCCGACAAGGGTGACGCTGCCTGTGTCGGATGATGCTGGCGCCGCAGAGGCTCACGTAGCCTCTGCATGGCTTACGATGGGGAAAAGTGATCCGGTCGGTTTACTATTTTGGGAAGAGGCATATTCCCTAGAATATGCCTCCACGTATGCCCTAATTGGAGACCTAGCCACCCCTATATAAGGAGGGCTAGGGCATCTGTAGAGAGGGTTGAGTTTTACTGGGTTGATGCTAGGCCATTTGGCATTTAGGTAGTTGGTTCCTGAGAGAAAAGTAGTGGTGAGAGTAAGAGAGTTCCTTCTTCCTCCTCTTTCCCATACAGCTCTAGGAGCACTTGTAAACTGCTCTAGCTTGAAGAATACAAAGCATCTGTGTGTGGAATCACCACACTATCCCTCCCTGGATTCCTCTAGTGCATCTTGTCCCCACCTTTAGCCTATACATGGCATCTGCCGTACCACCACGACAGTTGGCGCCCACCGTGGGGCTAGCGGCGCTAGCAGGAGTGAAGATCCGGACAGGAAACCTCATTGGAAATGGCGAGCGCATCATCTCTAGGCTTATTCAGCGCTTTGGAGCGTTGGACTTTGTCAGCGACAATGCTGGCTACTTCGGCAAGCGACTGCTTCCGTGCAACAGCCTCTTCGTCAAGCTTGGCGCGCACAAGATCTACGTCACTGTCGATGTGTCGTGCGTTCACCCGCGACACGTTGTTGAGGAAGGAGAGCCACCCCTTAGCGCGGTTCACGGGGCGCGCATCACTCGCTCCCCTGACCGTGTCGAGGTGATGATGACAGTGCCTGGCGCTAGCGCGAGCAAGGATCCGACACTAGATCCGGAGGTAACACCTGAGGCACCAAGGAAAAGTAGAGGTCCTCCACTAGAGAGGCCAGAGAACGTGCTGCAGCAGGCGATAGATAGCCTAGAAAGCCCCATAGCACCTGCAGTAGATCCGGCTCAGGCACAGGCCAAGTTAGAGGAAACTAGGCAGAAAATACTAGAGGGTGCAAAAAAGATAGCCGCGGCTTAGTAGTCGTTGAACATGACACTGCGTGAGTACGCAGGAGCAAATAAGGTAGATGCTGTAAAAGTAAAGGGGAAAAACCCTCATCAGTGAAATGAACAAAGAGGGTGATACTAGAGTTGAGGAGTCAGAGAACTTTCTGTCTGCGGGGCCGCCGAAGTACAGTACCCCGACAAAGAACGTCAGAGCAGCGGATGCAGCTGCATCCGAGTTAGAGGCTTTGACGGGTGAAGCCCGGCAAAGACAGCAGGAAAGAGTCAATGAGTTAGTTCGGATCGCTAACAAACAAAATGGAGAGTTTCTCAGGGCTAACCCGGCAAGGGCTGGGGCCTCCAAAGTCGTTCATTCAGCTGTAGGTAACCTGGAGAAATCAGCTGGAGCTGCATCATCCCCTCATGGTGACCCAAGAAGAGAGGAAGTGGTAACCTCAGCGAGGAGAAACAAGCAAATAGTCCCATATGACCCAACAAGGGCAGGGAAAGGAAAAGAAGTGCAAGCAAATGAAGATCGACAAAGGGTCAGCCGAGGTGAAGCTGGCCGAGGTAACTGCGACCAAGGCAATGCCGGTTAGGGAAACGCTGTAAACGGCTATGCCGGACAGCGCAACTCGGCGGGTGCAGGGCAACCGCAGCAGCGGAATATACCACGGCAAGAGCAAAGTGTCGGCCAAGGTATGCAACAGAGAGGCGCTCCACGAGAGCAAGACAAATATAATGATGGTGATTCAGAAATGGTGAACGCAGGATACCCAAGGCCGGACTATCACATGATAGGGTCAAGATTGGGAAGCAGGGACTTGATGCCTGACGACGCCAGGTTAAAACTGGATCAGCTTTATAGGTCAGAGCAAATTGAGTGTCAAGGTCCTCCGGGTCCGGCATATTTTGGGCCCCGAATCATGAAGGATCCTCCGGTACCGAACTTCCAGTTACCCAGAGGCACAAAAACATATGACGGCAACACAAAGCCGGAGGATTGGTTGATCAACTATGCTATGGTAGTAAAAATTGCTACAGGAAACTTGAGATGGGCTGTGAGATATGTACCTCAGATGCTAGAGGGCTAGCAAGGGTATGGCTAAATAATTTGCCGCCCGGAAGTATCAACTGTTGGATTGATTTTGAGGAAATGTTCGTCAGTAACTTCTCGAGCACGTATCAGAGGCCGAATAGGCCACAAACCTTAGCAATGTCCAAATAGAGACCAAATGAAACAAACAGGGAGTTCTTGACCGCTGGTGCACCGTGAGAAACTCATGTGAGGGCGTGATCGAGTCACATGCAATAGCTTGGTTTGCACAAGGGTGTAGATATGCAAGCATGTTGTGGCAAAGGCTACAAAGGGATATGCCAACTACACTGGCAGAGACGATCCGCATTGCTGATTCATATGCCTTGGGTGATCCGACTCAACCCCGACTTACGTCAAACGAGTCAAATGAGGAGTACTACCAGCGAGATGGAGCTGGATCATCCTGGCGGAATGATTACCGGGGTAAGAGAAGAGATGATAGACCGGATTACAGGTATAGTTCGCAACAAGTTACTGCTGTAAATCAAGATTAACCCGGAGCAAGGAGTAATCAACGTCAGAAAACTGGAGGGCAACAATGGACTCCTAGAAATGATGGCAAGAAAACTTGGACACCAGAGCAGAAGAAACAGTGGCAAGAAAAGAAAGACCGATCGAGGTATACGTATGAAGCAATGCTGGATCAACCGTGCAAATTTCACACGCCAAATCCGAGTAACCCGGTGGGTCACACGACCCGACAATGTGAGTGGATGAGGAAGATAGAACAAAGTGGTCCGGGGAATGCTCAGGCACCTCGGAACGAACAACCTCGGCATGAGTTACCTCGGCAGCAATTGCTCTCCGGAGCGAACACGCAACAGTTAATGTTGCCACCACCTCCGCCGAGGTATGAAAATCATGAGAGAAGGGATGTAGTGCATTAGGTGGAAAATCAGCATCTGCCAGATCAAAGATACCCCGGAAACGAGGGGAGAAATGAATACAGAGAGCATCACCAGAGTTACTGTGTGTTTACCACTGAGGAAACGGATAGAAAAAGCTTGCAACACCGACACATGGAAGTGAATGCGGTTATGCCGGCAGTGACGAGGTATATGCTTTGGTTGGATCAGGAAATTACCTGGAATATCAAGGATCATCCCAAGCTTATGCCGAGTCCCGGTTCATATGCATTGGTGCTGGACCCAACATTCATCGGCCCCAATATCAATGTGAGATTTTCTAAGGTGCTAATCGACAATGGCAGCAACATTAATATCATGTATGTGGATACCATGCGCAAGTTGGGTATCTTGGAGAATATGCTGCAGACCACGAGGACAACTTTCCATGGTATTGTGCCAGGCATTTCCTGTGAACCCATTGGCAAGGTCTGGGTTGACGTATTGTTCGGCACACGAGATAACTGTCGAACTGAGAATTTGGAGTTTGAGTTTGTGAACTGGGAAAGCGCATATCACGCGTAACTCGGCAGGCCAGCCCTGAACAAATTCATGGCGAGTTGTCACATCAGTTACCTGAAGATGAAGTTGCCTGGGACAAATGGGGTAATTACGATAGCAGGAGATTTCCGACATTCCATGGAGTGTGCGTCGGCCGGGTCTAACCTAGCCGAGTCATTGGTGATCGCACAAGAAAAGAGAAAGATCTAGGAAGTAGCGGCATTGGCTCAATCCGCACAGCAGTATATGCCGGCGCTGAGTAACCCGCATGGAAGTGTTTCGTTTCAAGCAACAAAGGATACAAAGAAAGTGCCTATTGATGATCTGTTCCTAGAGCGCACCGTAACAATTGGTGCCGGGTTAACTGACAAATAGGAAAGCGAGCTCATCAACTTCCTCCGTGAGAATTGGGATATCTTTGCTTGGTCCACACAGGACTTGCAAGGTGTTCCGAGGGAGTTGGCCGAGCACTCTTTGAATGTGAGACCCGGAGCAAAGCCGGTGAAGCAACCTCTCCGCCGCTTCGCTGAAGATAGGAGAAAGGTCATTGGAGATGAGATAGCTCGGCTCCTCGCAGCCGGTTTTATCATGGAAGTGCTTTACCCGGATTGGCTATCTAATCCGGTGCTTGTGGAAAAGAAAAAAGATGATCCGAATGTGGCAGTGGTTTAGCGTATGTGCATCGACTACACGAATCTGAATAAGGCGTGTCCAAAAGATCCATTCCCACTGCCAAGGATAGATCAGGTCATAGATTCTACTGCTGGGTGTGAACTGTTGTCATTCATAGATGCGTATTCTGGTTTCCACCAGATACCTCTGAACCCAAGTGATCAAATAAAGGCCGTGTTTATCACCCCGTACGGGGCTTATTGCTATCGCACCATGCCTTTTGGTTTACGTAATGCAGGGGCAACGTACCAAAGATGTATGCAAAAATGTTTGCACGATCAAATTGGTGGAAATGTGCAAGTATATGTGGATGATGTGGTTATAAAAACCAAGGAAAGCAAAACGCTCCTTGAAGATATCAGGCGAACATTCGCGAACCTAAGGAGATTCCGGATGAAGCTTAATCCGGAGAAGTGTACCTTTGGTGTCCTGGCTGGGAAATTACTCAGATTCCTTATCTCCAGCCAAGGTATCGAAGTTAATCCAACGAAAATATGAGCCATAGAACGAATGGAATTGTCGAAGTGTCTTAACGATGTCCAGAAGTTCACTGGTAGCCTGGCATCCTTAAGTCGGTTTATATGTCGGTTGGGAGAAAAGGCATTGCCTCTCTATCAACTAATGAAAAAGTCAGACAAATTTGTATGGACGCCGCAGTCCAATGAAGCCTTCATTCAGCTAAAGAAAATGTTGGCCACTACACCAGTATTAGCCTCTCCACTATCAAAAGAGCCAATGTTGCTCTACATAGCCGCAACCAATCGAGTGATAAGTGCAGTAATAGTGGTAGAGCGCGACGAGAAGGGTAAGTCAGTGCAGAGGCCAGTTTATTACCTGAGTGAAGTATTGTCAGCATCAAAGCAGAATTGTCCTCACTATCAAAAAATGGCATATGGTGTATATATGGCAGCAAAGAAGCTGAAGCACTATTTCGAAGAACACCCCATTAAAGTGATATGTGAAGCCCCCATATCTGAGATAATGAGCAATAAGGATGCAAGCGGCTGAATCGCAAAATGGGCAATTGAACTAGCTCCTTATGCTCCACAATTCGACAGGAGAGATGCGATCAAGTCTCAGGCTGTGGCCGAATTTTTCGTGGATTGGGCCGAGATGCAGTATGAGCCACCATTGCCGGATCCGAACTACTAGAGAATGCATTTTGACAGATCAAAAACGAAAACCGGGTTAGGCGCCAGAGTTGTGCTTACCTCGCCCAAGAAGGACCAGCTAAAGTATGTGCTACAGATCCACTTTGCAGCGTCAAACAATGTTGCAGAATATGAAGCACTTGTGCATGGGCTCAAAGTGGCAAAAGAAATTGGAATACGTCGGATCTAATGCTTTGGCAACTTTGATTTGGTAGTTCAGCAAGTCTCGGGGATATGGGATGCCTTGGATGAAAACATGGCACTGTATAGATTCCATGTGCAGAAAATATCGGGATACTTCGAGGGATGCGAGTTCCATCATGTACCCCGGCTAGAAAATGAGGCTGCCAACGTATTGTCGAAACTCGGATCCACCCGACAAGTGATTCCACCAGGTGTAGCACTGGAGCACCTCAGAAAGTCATCTATCAGGCCACCCCCAGAATCCGAGTCCGGAGCTGTACCCATGGACATTGATGTGGGAAGTGCCTCAGGAGACCCGGGGACTGCTTCACAGAACCCAGGGACTGCGCAGCCTAACCCGGCAGAGGTTATGCCGATAGATCGAATGGAAGTGGACGAGGATGTGTTTCCAGTCCGAGCCATACCTGCTTGGGCACTGCCTATATTCCAGTTCCTGAAGGATGGGTCCTTGCCCGATGATGAAGTGCTTTCAATGCAAGTGCAGAGGCGCGCTAAGGCATACACGATTATCAATGGCGATCTATACAAGAGGAGCATCACAAATTTCCTGCAACGACGTGTTGACCTAGAAGAAGGGCTCGACATCATTCGAGATATACATCAAGGGGAATGTGGGCATCACGCCTCGTCCAGAGCATTAGTGGCAAAAGCTTTCCGACATGGGTTCTACTGGCCAAGTGCCCTGGAACAAGCAGAAGATCTGGTGAGAAAATGCAACGGTTGTCAGAGGTATGCTACCAAGATGCACATGCCAATGTCAGAGCTCAAGACCATACCTATTACATGGCCATTTGTCATATGGTGCCTGGATATGGTTGGCCCGTTTAAACCAGCAAGAGGAAACATGACTCATATCTTGGTTATGGTGGACAAGTTTACGAAGTGGATTGAAGTGAAGCCAATAAGAAAATGTGATGGAGCTACGGCCGTAACATTCCTCAAAGATATCATTCTGAGATATGGCTATCCTCACAGTATCATAACAGATAATGGCACAAATTTTGCTGAAGGAGCATTTGCACGATTCTGCCGAGATAAGAAGATCAGGATGGACATTGCCTCAGTAGCCCACCCTGCATCGAATGGACAAGTGGAAAGATCCAACGGATTAGTATTATCTGGGATAAAACCCCGGCTCATTGAGCCGCTGCAAAGATCAGTGGGGTGCTGGATAGAAGAACTACCAGCGGTACTGTGGAATTTAAGAACAACTCCGAATCGATCAACAGGCTATACACCATTCTTTCTGGTATATGGGGCAGAAGCTGTATTACCAGCCGACATAGAGCATGATTCGCCTAGAGTCACCCAATACACATAAGCCGAAGTGCGTGAAGCCCAGCAAAATGATGTTGATCTGCTGGAAGAAGCGAGAGAATTGGCATTGTCCAGATCCGCCATATATCAGCAAAATCTTCGACGCTATCATAGCCGGAAAGTTAACCCCCGAGTCTTTTGGTAAGGTGATCTGGTACTCCAGTTGGAACATCATACTGCTGGTATGCATAAGCTATCCCCTCCATGGGAAGGGCCATTCATTGTGAGCAAATCATTGCATAATGACTATTATTATCTCAATGATGCAAAACCACAGGAGAAGAACAAGGCAGATAGGTAGGGCTAGGAATCTAAGCGTCCATGGAATGTAGCTCTACTCTGTCCATTCTACACTTAACAAAGAAGTGTGTGTATCTGAATCTTCTCATATGTTTATCAATGAAATCTTGGCACCTCGAGCAGTAACTCAGGGACTGCCTTAATGCTATTTACTGTTTTCTGTATTTGTTATTTATATGTCGGCTGGCGTAAGTTGCTTCTACCTAAGCCGGATTAGTAGTGTGTGAGCACCAAAAACTCAACTCTTCGACTTTCTGCTGTCCAACAAGATTTGGCTTCATGGCAAGCAAGAGAACAAGTTTGGAATTGCGTAGCACATGAAAAAACGACTAAGGAAAAGAACTTAATCGAGCCGATATTTGTTATTCGGACTAACCTTACGCTTACTTTATATTTACTTTGCTGAGTTATTTTGAGCTAGTCCTCAAGTTTCCAAGTATTGTTAAGTCAATTTTTGAAACTCGGACTCGTAAGTCATAAAACCGAATCAAGGTAGACACGAGCCGAGCCAGGAAATTGGAGAAACAAGAAAATGAAACTCGGGGACTACACCCAAGTTAATCCGGCACAAGCAACTTAGTAGCAAAATATAATCAGTGTGCTTAACACATTTGCATCCGACATAACGGGGATCTGATAAACTTCAAAGTGTTTGCTGGTGATCAAGGAGCAGCAGGAGGAGGTAACTCGGCGCTAGCAGGTGGAACTTCGGCCTCAGCTTCAGCGTCATCTTCGTTCTCTTCGACGTCCGAGGCTTTGTCCTCTTCCTCCTCACCCGAACCATCTTCGACATATTCGTCATGTTGAGTCTCACACTCCATTAACCATCCGGGGTCATTGGACCATCTTAATCCGGTGCGCATGCGCTCGAGAAGCTTCAGGTTTATTTTTTCATACCATGTGAGCACATAGTGGAGGACGGTTTTAGCTCCGGCGCGTCCGACGGATTCCCTCCAGAGGTCAAGTTGAGTCTCGCACTCCATTAACTTGTTAATCAGAGCAGTGGACCCCTCCAGAGTATCTTCATCAGGCCAAAAGGCATTGAAGATCCGGACTGCTACATCTAAGATATCCTTACCATAGTTCTTCACAATCTCGACGCGAGAAGATAAGCTGACCAGCAGGTCCTCCATGTCATAGGGAATATTTTTAGCGCCAGAACCAGTTGGGGTACCCCTCTTCTAGCGGAACTTCGCAACGGCAGTGGCTACAATGGCATCACCCTCCGGAAATTTGTCTGAAAACAAGAAAAGCGAAATAGGTGAAGGAGGTTGACCCGGAGAGATTCATGCCGGCTGAAGGAAAAGAACTTACAAGAAATATGGCTGTGGATCCGGATCAGCTCCTTGGTGCAGTTGTCACGCCTCTTCCAGAGTTGCACAAGTTTAGTATTTGCCGACTCAAGCTTAATGTCGGCCTCCTTCAGCAGTTCTTGATCTTTGGCAATTTGGAGGTTGAGGCATTCTTGCTCTTTAGAGAAATCTTGGCCAGCTTTATCCATCTCGGTTTTGTGGAGTGCCTTGAGTTTTTACATTTCTGCCTTGAGATTGGCAATCTCATCATCTTTGGTCCGGAGGAGGGCGAGCTCATCATCCTTCTTCTTAAGTTCGACCTGATGCTACCCTGCTTGTTCGAGAAAATGCAGCATCATATCAGGCACGGGCACACTATCTTCAAGAGATGCTGAAACAGTTTGTTGACCCGGCAAAGCCGAGGTATGAATATTCGCCGAGCTCAGGAGAAGGGAAAGAGAGCATAGAAGTTAAGTAACCGAAGTGACTTACCTTTAATCTGGTCCAAGTTCTTCCTCATGAGGGTGTTTTCGGCCTACACTCTAGCTGCACAAATTCAAATGAGAGAAAAGACTCAAACAGATAGAAAAAAGTCAAAGTGAAAACTTACCCCTTTTCTCAAACTCAGCGAGAAGTGTAGAATGCTTTGAGCGCAGCGCCTTGTGTGTATCCAAGAGGCGCTGAAACTCAGCACTTCGGCGATTGGTGGTGACCTGAGAAAAGCAAAAATGACTTGATCATGTGCATATTCGAAGTGTACAAGATCCGGGACAAGTGGAAATTAACCCGGCTCTAGTTGTGTGCATACTCGAAGTGTACAAGATCTGGGCCAAGTGGAACTTAACCCGGCTCTAGGTGTGTGCATATTCGAAGTGTACAAGATCCGGGCCAAGTGGAACTTAACCCGACTCTAGGTGTGTGCATATTCGAAGTGTACAAGATCCGGGCCAAGTGGAACTTAACCCGGCTCTAGGTGTGTGCATATTCGAAGTGTACAAGATCCGGGCCAAGTGGAACTTAACCCGGCTCTAGGTGTGTGCATATTCGAAGTGTACAAGATCCGGGCCAAGTGGAACTTCACCCGGCTCTAGGTGTGTGCATATTCGAAGTGTACAAGATCCGGGCCAAGTGGAACTTAACCCGGCTCTAGGTGTGTGCATATTCGAAGTGTACAAGATCCGGGCCAAGTGGAACTTAACCCGGCTCTAGGTGTGTGCATATTCGAAGTGTATAAGATCCGGGCCAAGTGGAACTTAACCCGGCTCTAGGTGTGTGCATATTCGAAGTGTACAAGATCCGGGCCAACTGGAACTTCACCTGGCTCTAGGTGTGTGCATATTCGAAGTGTACAAGATCCCGGCCAAGTGGAACTTAACCCGGCTCTAGGTGTGTGTGCATATTTGAAGTGTACAAGATCCGGGTCAAGTGGAACTTAACCCGGCTCTAGGTGTGTGCATATTCGAAGTGTACAAGATCCAGGCCAAGTGGAACTTAACCTGGCTCTAGGTGTGTGCATATTCAAAGTGTACAAGATCCGGGCCAAGTGGAACTTAACCCGACTCTAGGTGTGTGCATATTCGAAGTGTACAAGATCCGGGCCAAGTGGAACTTCACCCGGCTCTAGGTGTGTGCATATTCAAAGTGTATAAGATCCGGGCCAAGTGGAACTTAACCCGGATCTTGGTGTGTGCATATTCGAAGTGTACAAGATCCGGGCTAAGTGGAACTTAACCCGGCTCTAGGTGTGTGCATATTCGAAGTGTACAAGATCCGGGCCAAGTGGAACTTAACCCGGCTCTAGGTGTGTGCATATTCGAAGTGTACAAGATCTGGGCCAAGTGGAACTTCACCCGGCTCTAGGTGTGTGCATATTCAAAGTGTACAAGATCCGGGCCAAGTGGAACTTCACCCGGCTCTAGGTGTGTGCATATTCAAAGTGTACAAGATCCGGGCCAAGTGGAACTTAACCCGACTCTAGGTGTGTGCATATTCGAAGTGTACAAGATCCAGGCCAAGTGGAACTTAACCCGGCTCTAGGTGTGTGCATATCCGAAGTTACTAGGGAGCTACGCTAATTCTCTAAGGAGCATCCGGCCGAGTAACAAGTTACACCCCCGGAGGCTCGAGGACTAATGGTTACATGACTAAGCACTAGTACATGTTAAAGAAAAGACGAAGTAGCGTACCTCCATCATCAGGCCGGCAAAGTTGATAGCCTTGGTAGCTGTGTTCTTCTGCACCGCAAACTCGGCAGGCCCAAATTTCTCCGGGAGATCGTCGTTATTGATGAACTCCGCCTTGTTCTAGTTATTGACAAAATCGATCAAGGCCGGAGGATAGAGCTCTCCGCTAAGCTGTGGGGCGCGATCAAACCCTTGGCGTGGGCCTCCCATTTTTCAACTAGCGCAGCAGTGGGCCTGGTGTGCAAAACAAGTTGCGCATCAGCTGACCCGGCGGAGGTGTCTTTCTTTGGTGGGGTCTTCTTCGGAAGCATGGACGCGAGTGTACGCTGTCCAGCCTTGATAGATGCTGCCCTGGCGGCGTCAAAAGTTTTCTTGGCCTTAGGCTGCTGCTGAGAAGTTGATGTTTGAGCCGCGGATTTGGTCTTGGGAGCTGCCTTGGTGCTAACTGGGACTTCTCGCCGAGTCTTGGAAGACTTGGACGAGGCGGATGGAGTTGGTGCTGCTGCTGATACTTGTGTTGCTGCTGTTGGTGTTGGTGCTGGCGCTGGTTTTGGCGGGGGTGCTATGGGTACCTCGGAGGTAGCAGGTTGCGGCTGAGCCGAAGTGGAACTAGGAGCATCTGCTGCCTCGGCAGAGCCACTTCCCCCTGCTCCAAGGTTGCCCTCCTCTGGACGAGGTGGGCTAGAACCCAGAGCAGCCGCTGAACCCTCCTGAAGGGGGCTCAACGGCCGTGTATCCTCGCCACGAGGGGGAGAAGGGCTATGCCGGAGGGGCGAAGCGATGCTAGACCCGCTCTGGGGAACCTCCACAACAGCCCTACCGAATCAAGTAACGAATAATAAGTTACAATAGAAGAAAAGCACGAAGCAGAAAATTGGTTAAAGAAGAGGTGACTTACTCGTCAGAAGTCAATGGCTCCTTAGGCTTCCGAGATCTACGAGCTGTGGCCTTAGTCGTAGGTTTGGTGGCGGCTTTGTCTGCGGACTTATTACGTCTCTTCGTTGGTTTAGAAGGTTCAGAAGAAGAAGCAGAAGCAGCTCCCCTTTTCTTTGACGCAGCCGGGACAGGCTCGCCCGTGGCGAGAGGTGGATCTTCGTGGATCTGCCCACCCGGGTTAGCTGATGCCGGAAAGGCGTAAGAAAGGGGGATAGCGTCAAATGCTTCCATCATCTCAACGTCAGTATCATCTTCATCATTAGGCCAATCTCTTAAAGAAGAGAAGTTAACGGTGGGTCGCTTGGTCGCATCGGGGAACGGCAGGAACATCTCCTGACCCGGCTCCTCCTCGTCCGGGGCATCTCGATCATTCGCCCATTTGAGAGAAGGCTCGGTGCCATCCTTGAGAGTTTGCTGAAGAAACAACTAAGAAGAAAAATGCAAAGGGATCAAACAAATAACAAATTCCGACATATGATATAACTCGGAAAAAGTTTGGATCATGAGATTTACCGCAGGAGGAAGCCTGTCTTGGCAGAAATGTTTAATTCCCCACTCCCACTCAGCGGAGAAGTTTTTGTCAGTTGTGAATATCTCGGTATTGCTGAGTTCAAATGAGGAAGTCTGGTTGGGGTCAAGGCGCCAGCTCATGTGGCAAAGTTTATGTGTGCGTTTCTGGAGAGGGGAGTGATGGGTTCGTAGCATGGAAAACAAAAAATTTCTACCGCAAGAACGAACAAAACCCAGATAAAATCTAGATAAAAGCCAAGATCTAATCTATTAGACATGTGCAACGAGATAGATCTGTACTAACCCTTGTAGTTTCAAAAGCCTTGTTCGAGATCGGATCTCGTGGTTGATGTAGTCGATCACTTGCCAATCTCAAGATCGAGTAGACGATCCTTCCGGCACCGTGTTCCGGCAGCGCTTCCGCAGTCGGTCACATGTGCGGAGTCGAAGTAGACCTTCCTCTCCCTGTTCCAACGAGCAGCGGAGGTAGTAGATCTCTCCACGGAATCCCAGCAGCACGACAGCGTGGTGGTGGTGGTGGAGTCGAGAATTCTGCAGGGCTTCGCCTAAGCTAGAGCATATGGAAGGAGGAGGAGAGAGGCGGCTAGGGTTTGGAGTGGGAAGGGGCAAGGGGGGTGGCGCCTCCACCCCTCTATATATAGAGGGAGGGGTGCGGCCTAGGGTTCCCACCCCTAGGCCCACCCCTTAGGGCTGGCAAACCAAGGAGCTTGGGGGGGGAGAGTCCTTCCCCCCAAGTTTCCTTTACTTACCCTTTAAGTTTTCCCTTATCCTATCTTGGTTTTCAAGTAAACTCCACAATATCTTCTAGAACCTTCCGGAACATTCCGAAACCTTCTAGAATCCCCATACAAACGCTCCGGAACATTTCCTAACTTATAAAATGATCCCCATTATATGAATCTTATTCCCCGGACAATTCCGGATCTCCTCGTGATGTCACGGATCCAATCTGAGACTCCGAACAACATTCGGTCTCCAACGCACATTCAATATCTACTTAAAACAACTTCGAACCTTAAGTGTGTCACCCTACGGTTAGTGAATATGTAGACATGATGGAGACACCTCTCCGATCAATAACCATCAGCGGGATCTGGAGATCCATAAAGGCTCCCACATACTCAACGATGACTTCGTGATCGATAGAACCATTAACATACGAAACCAATTCCCTTTGTCACGCGATACTCTACTTATCCGAGGTTTGATCATCGGTATCTCCATACCTAGTTCCACCTCGTTACTGATAAGTACTCTTTACTCGTTCCATGTTATGTCATCCCCTGTGACCTAGTCACATGCTTGCAAGCTAACTAGATGACATTCCACCGAGAGGGCCCAGAGCATATATATCCGTCATATGGATGGACAAATCCCAATCTTGGTCCATGCGCTTCAACACATACTTTTAGAATAGCCAATGACACCTTTATAACCACCCAGTTATGAAGCGGTGTTTGATGTCATCAAAGTGACCATCCGGTGATGGTGATTAACATAACCTCATGGTCGAAGGATTAGGTTACTATGCATTTGAAAGCTTGTAGCAATACGAACTTAATGACTTGATCTTATGCTACGCTTACTATGGGTGTGTGTGTCCATCACATCATTCTCCTAATGATATAACCTTGTTATTAATAACATCCAATGTCCATGATGAGGAAACCATGATCATCAATTAACCAACAAGCTAGTTCAACAAGAGGTTTACTAAGGACTCTTTTATGTTTACAAAACACACATGTATTAGTGTTTCCTTATAATACAATTATAGCATGGGATGCAAACATTCATCATAAACACAAAGATATAATAATAACCACTTTTATTATTGCCTCTTGGGCATATCTCCAATAGTCTCCCACTTGCACTAGAGTCAATAATCTAGATTACATGGTAATATACCTAACACCCATGGCATTCTGGTGTTGGTCATGCTTTGATCTAGGGAGAGGTTTAGTCAACAGATCTGCCACATTCAGATCAGTGTGTACTTTGCAAATCTTTATGTCACCATCTCGGACATACTCGCGAATAGCATGGAAACGTAGATTGATGTGCTTCAGCTTGCTATGTGACCTTGGCTCCTGTGCATTAGCTATGGCACCTGTGTTGTCACAGTAGATGGCCATCGGGTCCAACGCACTAGGAACCACGCCAAGTTCAGTAATGAACTCCTTCATCCATATGGCTTCTTGTGCAGCCTCCGAAGCAGCTATGTATTCTGATTCAGTTGAAGATTTCGCCACAACGCTTTGCTTGGCACTCCTCCAGCTCACTGCAGCACCGTTCAAAATAAATACGTATCCAGCTATGACTTCGAGTCATCTGGATCGGTGTTCCAACTAGCATCAGTGTAACTGTTTACAACAAGCTGTTCATCACCTCCATAAGAAAGAACCATATCCTTAGTCCTATTTAGGTACTTTAGGATATTCTTGACCACTGTCCAGTGCTCCATTCCAGGATCACTTTGATATCTGCTAGTCAAACTAACAACATGTGGTATATCCGGTCTTGTACATAGCATGGCATACATGATAGAACCTATGGCCGAGGCATAGGTAATATTATTCATCTTCTCTCTATCTTCTGCCATAGCTGGACTTTGAGTCTTACTCAAGGTCTTACCTGACAACATGGGCACGAACCCTTTCTTGCTCTCTTCCATTCTAAACTTCTTTAGAACTTTGTCCAAGTATGTACTTTGTGAAAGCGCTATTAGGAGTCTTGATCTATCTCTATAAATCTTGATGCCTAGAATATATGCTGCTTCGCCAAGATCCTTCATTGAAAAACTATTATTCAAATAGGCTTTGACACTATTAAGAAGTTCTATATCATTCCCAATCAACAATATGTCATCTACATATAGTACTAGGAATGCTACAAAGCTCCCACTCACTTTCTTGTAAATACAAGCTTCTCCATAAGTTTGTATAAATCCAAAGTTTTTGATTACTTTATCAAAACGTTGATTCCAACTCCGGGATGCTTGCTTCAGTCCATAAATGGAGCGCTGAAGTTTGCATACCTTGTCAGCATCTTTAGGATCGACAAAACCCTTGGGTTGTACCATATACAACTCTTCCTCAATGTCACCATTAAGGAACGCCGTTTTGACATCCATCTGCCAAATCTCATAATCGAAATATGCAGCTACTGCTAACAAAATCCTCACAGACTTTAGCTTCGCTACTGGTGAGAATGTCTCATCATAGTCAACCCCTTGAATTTGTCGGAACCCTTTCGCGACAAGTCGAGCTTTATAGACGGTAACATTACCATCAGCATCTGTTTTTCTTTTGAAAATCCATTTGTTCTCGACAGCCTTACGGCCATCCGGTAAGTCCACCAAAGTCCATAATTGGTTTTCATACATGGATCCCATTTAGGATTTCATGGCTTCTAGCCATTTGTCGGAATCTGGGCTCACCATAGCTTCTTCATACGTCACAGGGTCATCAGTGTTGTCCACCAACATGACGTTCAAGGCAGAGTCATACCAATCAGGAGTGGTACGAACCCTCGTTGACCTGCGAGGTTTAGCAGCAACTTCGTTCGAAGTTTCATGATGACCATCATGAGCTTCCTCTCCAATTGGTGCAGGCGGCACAAAAACATCTTCCGGTGCTGCGCTACTCTCAACTCCGAGAGAAGGTTCAATAACCTCGTTGAGTTCTACTTTCCTTCCAGTCAATTCCTTCGAGAGAAACTCCTTCTCAAGAAAGGATCCATTCTTGGCAACGAAAACTTTGCCTTTGGATCTATGATAGAAGGTATACCCAATTGTTTCTTTAGGGTATCCTATGAAGACGCATTTCTCCGCTTTGGGTTCAAGCTTATCAGGTTGTAACTTCTTTACATACGCTTCGCAACCCCAAACTTTAAGGAATGACAACTTAGGTTTCTTTCCAAACCACAATTCATACGGTGTCGTTTCAATGGATTTAGATGGTGCCCTATTTAAAGTGAATGCAGCTGTCTCTAATGCATAGCCCCAAAACGATAGCGGTAAATCTGTAAGAGACATCATAGACCGAACCATATCTAAGAGAGTTCGATTATGATGTTCGGACACACCATTACGCTGTGGTGTTCCCGGCGTTGTCAACTGCGAAAGTATTCCACATTTCTTTAAATGCATGCCAAACTCATAACTTAGATATTCACCTCCGCGGTCAGAAACTTAATCTTCTTGTTACAATGATTTTCCACTTCACTTTTAAATTCCTTAAACTTCTCGAAAGTTTCGGACTTATGTTTCATAAAGTAGACATACCCATATCTACTTAAGTCATCCGTGAAAGTGAGAACATAACGATATCCACCACGCGATGCTACACTCATTGGACCGCACACATCGGTATGTATTATTTCCAATAAGTCTGTAGCCGCTCCATTATTCCAGAGAATGGAGTCTTAGTCATTTTTCCCATTAGACATGCTTCGCATCTTTCAAGTGATTCAAAATCAAGTGATTCAAGAAGTCCATCAAAATGGAGTTTCTTCATACGCTTCACTCCAATGTGACCAAGACGACAGTGCCACATGTATGTAGAATTATCATTCAATTTTGTTCATTTAGCATCTATGTTGTGAACATGTGTATCACTACTATCGAGATTCAGTAAGAATAAACCATTCATCTCAGGTGCATTACCATAAAAGATATTACTCATATAAATCGAACAACCTTTATTCTCGGACTTAAAAGAGTAACCGTCTCGCAATAAACAAGATCCAGATATAATGTTCATGCTTAACGCAGGCACCAAATAACAATTATTTAAATTTAAAACTAATCCCGAAGGTAGATGTAGAGGGAGCGTGCCGACGGCGATCACATCAACCTTGGAGCCATTTCCAACGCGCATCGTCACCTCGTCTCTCGCCAGTCTTCGTTTACTCTGCAGCTCCTGTTTCGAGTTACAAATATGAGCAACCGAACCAGTATCAAATACCCAGGCACTACTACGATTACTAGTAAGATACACATCAATAACATGTATATCGAATATACCTTTCTTCTTGATGTTGCCGTTCTTCAGATCTGCCAGGTACTTGGGGCAGTTACGCTTCCAGTGACCACCACCCTTGCAGTAGAAGCATTCAGTTTCAGGCTTAGGACCAGCCTTGGGCTTCTTAGCAGGTGCGGCAGCTTTCTTGCCGTCCTTCTTGAAGTTGCCCTTGTTCTTAGGCTTGCCCTGTTTCTTGAAATTGGTGGTCTTATTGACCATCAACACTTGGCGCTCCTTCTTGATCTCCACTTCAGCAGTTTTTAGGATGGACGATAGTTCAGGCAACGTCTTGTTCATGCAGTGCATATTGTAGTTCATCACAAAGTTCTTATAACTTGGTGGGAGTGATTGGAGGACACGGTGAATCCCTAACTCATTAGGAATCATTATCCCCAACTCTTGGAGCTTGTTTGCGTGCCTAGACATGGTGAGCACGTGCTCGCTGACGGAACTACCCTCTTCCATCTTATAGCTAAAGAACTTTTCGGAGGCCTTATAGCTCTCCACGGCTGCGTGAGTCTCAAAAATGAGCTTGAGCTCCTTAATGATCTCGAACGGGTCGTGGTGCTCAAAGCGCTTCTGAAGCTCCGTTTCTAAATCGTACAGGATGGCACACTGAACTGTGGAGTAATGATTTTTCCGAGTGGCGTAAACATTCTTTACGTCATCGGTGGCATCTTCTGCAGGTGGGTCACCTAGCGGTGCTTCGAGCACATAGGTCAACTGACCAGCCCTGAGGACAATCTTCAGTCCACGGAGCCAGTCCATGAAGTTGATTCCATTGTTCTTAAGCTTTTCTTTCTCTAGGAACGCATTGAAATTGATGGAGAGGTTCGCCATAATCTACAACAAATTTGCAAGTAGTTTAGACTAAGTTTATGATAAATTGAGTTTAATTTTAATTCTTAAATTAACTAGGTGAACTCCCACTCAAAACAACATCCCTCACATTGTCTTAGTGATTACACGAACCAAGTCCACTACACCAAGTCCGATCTTCACGAGAGAAGATGTAGTTTCATCGGTGCACAATCTTCATGTTCATCATATCATTTATATGACTCCTGCTCTACCTTATGGTATTCCGTGTTCCGAGACCATGTCTATACATGCTAGGCTCGTCAATATTAACCTTAGTTTCCGCATGTGCAAATCTGGCTTGCACCCATTGTATGCACACGTAGAATCTATCACATCCGATCATCATGAGATGCTTCGAAACGACGAGTATTAGCAACGGTGCCAACTAAGGACGAACACTTTATTACTTTATATTTAGTGAGAGGGATCATCTTATAATGCTACCGTCGCGATCTAAGCAATACAAGATGCATAAAGGATTAACATCACATGCAATTCATAATTAGTGTGATATGATATGGCCCTTTCTTCTTATGCCTTTGATCTCCATCTCCAAAGCACGAACATGATCTCCATCATCACCAACATTGCGTCAAGGTCAGTGGCGCCGCTTCATGGTTGTCCATCATCACTAGCAACTATTACAACTACTTGGAATAAAGCTATTACAAGATGAATAGACACGCAGGTCTTAACAGAATTAAAGACAACCATTAGGCTCCTGCCGGTTGCCATATTACAACAAGGATCATTGCATACATCAAATATAATCACAATCACATGATGGCCATATCACATCACAAAACCCCTACAAAAACAAGTTAGACGCCTCTAATTTTCTTTGCATGTTTTACGTGGTTTGGGGCTTTCGAATAAGAACAGATCTTACCTACGAAACTGAACCACAACATTGATACAAGTGCTATCAAGTGCAAAGTGTAGATTGGATCTATAATATGGTGGGAGAGATAGACACCCGCAAAGCCACTTGTGCAAAGCAAGTTACACGTCAAGCGTGGAGCAAGTCTCATGTGCGATGACATGTAAGGTTAGCCCAAGACGCTTCATCCCACCATACCGCAAGATGCAAAGTACACAAAGCAAAAGACGGCACGAGCACCAACACCCACAAAACCATTGTGTTCTACTCGTGCAACAGATCTACACATAGACAAGGCTCTGATACCACTGATGGGTTCGTAGCATGGAAAACAAAAAAATTCTACCGCAAGAACGAACAAAACCCAGATCTAATCTAGATAAAAACCAAGATCTAATCTATTAGACATGTGTAATGAGATAGATCTGTACTAACCCTTGTAGTTTCAAAAGCCTTGTTCGAGATCGGATCTCATGGTTGATGTAGTCGATCACTTGCCGATCTCAAGATAGAGTAGACGATCCTTCCGGCGTCGCGTTCCGGCAGCGCTTCCGCAGTCGGTCACACGTGCGGAGTCGAAGCAGACCTTCCTCTCCCTGTTCCAGCAGTAGAGGTAGTAGATCTCTCCACGGAATCCCAGCAGCACGACGGCGTGGTGGTGGTGGTGGAGTAGAGAATTCTGCAGGGCTTCGCCTAAGCCAGAGCAGATGGAAGGAGGAGGAGAGAGGCAGCTAGGGTTTGGAGTGGGAAGGGGCAAGGGGGTGGCGCCTCCACCCCTCTATATATAGAGGGAGGGGTGCGGCCTAGGGTTCCCACCCCTAAGCCCACCCCTTAGGGCTGGCGCACCAAGGAGCTTGGGGGGAGAGTCCTTCCCCCCAAGTTTCCTTTACTTACCCTTTAAGTTTTCCCTTATCCTATCTTGGTTTTCAAGTAAACTCCAAAATATCTTCTAGAACCTTCCGGAACATTCTGAAACCTTCTAGAATCCCCATACAAACACCCCGGAACATTTCCTAACTTAGAAAATGATCCCCATTATATGAATCTTATTCCCCGGACAATTCTGGATCTCCTCGTGATGTCCTGGATCCAATCCGAGACTCCGAACAACATTCGGTCTCCAACGCACATTCAATATCTACTTAAAACAACTTCGAACCGTAAGTGTGTCACCCTACGATTCGTGAATATGTAGACATGATGGAGACACCTCTCCGATCAATAACCATCAGCGGGATCTGGAGATCCATAAAGGCTCCCACATACTCAACGATGACTTCGTGATCGATAGAACCATTAACATACGAAGCCAATTCCCTTTGTCACGCCATACTCTACTTATCCGAGGTTTGATCGTCGGTATCTCCATACCTAGTTCCACCTCGTTACTGATAAGTACTCTTTTCTCGTTCCATGTTATGTCATCCCCTGTGACCTAGTCACATGCTTGCAAGCTAACTAGATGACATTCCACCGAGAGGGCCCAGAGCATATCTATCCGTCATATGGATGGACAAATCCCAATCTTGGTCCACGCGCTTCAATACATACTTTCAGAATACCCAATGACACCTTTATAACCACCCAGTTACGAAGCGGTGTTTGATGTCATCAAAGTACCATCCGGTGATGGTGATTAACATAACCTCATGGTTGAAGGATTAGGTTACTATGCATTTGAAAGCTTGTAGCAATACAAACTTAATGACTTGATCTTATGCTACGCTTACTATGTGTGTGTGTGTCCATCACATCATTCTCGTAATGATATAATCTTGTTATTAATGACATCCAATGTCCATGATCAGGAAACCATGATCATCAATTAACCAACAAGCTAGTTCAACAAGAGGCTTACTAGGGACTCTTTTATGTTTACAAAACACACATGTATTAGTGTTTCCTTATAATACAATTATAGCATGGGATGCAAACATTCATCATAAACACAAATATATAATAATAACCACTTTTATTATTGCCTCTTGGGCATATCTCCAACAGGGAGATCCAGCTACAGACAAAAGTGATCATCGCATCCTCGTTGCGCAGCCCCGCGTCCTTCAGCTCCTGGAAACATTTGTTGACTTGATTCGCCAACAGAATGGGTTTCTTGGAAATCCGGTCCCATAGATGCGGATTAGGAGGACCCGAAGCGTAGGGGCGTAGCTGGATCAGATCTTCGTTCGTGCCATTTCTGACATAAAAGAAGGTTTGGGCCCTTGCAAGAATCAAGCCCCGTGACCCAGGGAAAGACGGATTGTTTTCAGGAACAAATAGAAGCAGCACCGAACTGCGTAAGTTGTTTGTCCTCCGGGATCCTTATTCGGAATCACGTTCCGGCGTAGACCGAAAAACCGGATCCAAAGCTCGTTGGTGGGCCACAATCCGACATACCCCTCTATGGTGGAGGCAAAGGAAGAAAGGGAGGTGATGGCGTTCGCCGGAAGGTGGTGCGGTTGAAGCTCATAGATGTTGAGCAAATCGTGGAAGAAATCACCACGAACACCACGAACTCACCAGGATTGGGTGAGGGTGCGAGCTCCTCGGAGGCGAGCCAGGCAACGACGCCCTCTAGGATGCGGCGCATGCGGTAGAGCCAGTCGAGGTCGTCCTGGCACACCCAGGAGCCAGCCCAGGCACCGCGTTTGGCGTTCTCCACCTCCTCCTCCATCTCCGCCTCCGCGACGGCGAGCTCTTCCTCTGTCATATCTAGGTCACTGTCCTCACCGTCCCTATTGGAGGTGGGGGGAAGTACCTTGTATTGGCGTGGACCCATGGCGGTGGAGCAGCGCGGGAGCGGCAGCAAGGCAGGAGCAGGGAACGATGCGGCGGTGGCGCTGCTGAGCAGGTGAGGCGGCGGCGGTGCTGTCGCTGGGAGGAAGAAGAAGAAGAAGAGGCAGAGGGGCGCGAGAATGGGGAAAAATACCAAGGGGCGCGCCCCTCCCCTATTTAACCACGCCCAGGCTGGGGTAGTGGGATCGCACAGTGCGCCACGGCCACACGGTGTGGACGTGTATTATACGGATTAGCCAATCACAGACAAGCCACAGGAAGGGCCACAGGGCGCAGGAGATCCCACGACGCAACGTGGTGATATAGTTAATGAGGAGACAGACACGATGTGACGTGTGCAATAGTAACACCTGACATTAACTACAAGAGTAACTGGCGCAGACCCTTAAAATGAGGCAAAGTAATGATTACCCTCCATGTGGGGAAGCCTACGAGAGAAGGAAGAATAACCCGGATAACTGTGGAATGACCCGGCCAGCGAGCGAAAACTCGGAATGTGCCAAGGGAAGAGCTAGCCAATGAAATCCGGGATAGGAAGTAACTCGGAAAAGGGAGCAAAAGGCTCGGTAAAATTGAACCTGCTGTGGCCTTAGCTGCTGAGGCTGCTAAGACCGCACCAGCTTTGGGGACTAATGTTGGGGGGATACCCCTGGGTAGGGTCACGCCGGGGTAAAAGGCCGAGTTAGGCGAGGTACGGCAAGGTCAAAGCGAATGCTGGCCGAGTCACCTCAAGGAAGACCGAATCACAGAGTAACCCGGACCGGAGGGTGTCCACCTAACTGGGTCCTGGCCGACTTATCTCGTATGCCGGCAGGATTTATGTATGTTGTATGCAGGTACCAGTGTGGCCGGATTAACCAGGCACGATCCAGGTTATATCAGGCTTGCAAGAGAAGGAAGGTATCTCGCTGGTCAAAAGGAGGTCACTGTACGCTAGAGCGTGAGCGAAGCGGAGAGAGGCTAGGACCACCGAGGCGTGGCCAACAAGGGTGACGCTGCCTGTGTCGGATGACGATGGCGCCGCAGAGGATCACGTAGCCTCTGCATGGCATACGATGGGGAAAAGTGACCCGGTCGGTTTACTATTTTGGGAAGAGGCATATTCCCTAGAATATGCCTCCACGTATGCCCTAATTGGAGACCTAGCCACCCCTATATAAGGAGGGCTAGGGCATCTGTAGAGAGGGTTGAGTTTTACTGGGTTGATGCTAGGCCGTTTGGCATTTAGGTAGTTGGTTCCTGAGAGAAAAGTAGTGGTGAGAGTAAGAGAGTTACTTCTTCCTCCTCTTCCCCATACAGCTCTAGGAGCACTTGTACACTGATCTGTCTTGAAGAATACAAAGCATCTGTGTGTGGAATCACCACACTATCCCTCCCTGGATTCCTCTAGTGCATCTTGTCCCCACCTTTAGCCTATACATGGCATCTGCCGTGACACCACCATGACACACTTCTTATTGTTAATACCAGGAAAGTGTGTTGGCGTTGAGCCATGTTGATGAAGTCAATGAAGTTCTCCTGTGTCTCACTTTTCAGCTTGAAGAAATATACCCAAGTGTATCTTGAGTAGTCATCAACAATAAACAAGCAATATTTCTTCCCACCAAGTCTTGCATGAGATGGAGGACCAAAGAGATCCACATGAAGGAGCTCTAAGATCCTCTTGGACTTGATGTAGTTCTTTGGCTTGTGGGGAGAATCATGCATCTTTCCTTCAACACATGCCCTGCAAACACGATCTTTGGCAGAGCAAACATTTTCTTTTAGTACAACAATATGACCATCCTTGTGGAGGCTTTGCAAAGTTCTCATGTTGACATGGGCTAGACGGCGATGCAATAGCCAACCCACATCGGCCTTTCCAAACAAGCACATCGGACTTGTAGTGGTTTTCCCCGAGAAGTCCACCACATACAAGTCATTTTCGACATACCCAACAAAAGCGACCTTGAGAGACTTGCTCCACAAGAGGATCACAATATCATTATCAATAAAGACGGCAAAACCCATATTTCCAAGAGCACGGACTGAAAGTAAATTATAGCCAAGGGTCTCAACAAGCATGACGTCCACGAGAGTGATATCGTGTGCAACCACAATTTTTACGAAACCCATTACCTTAGACTTTGACTTGTCGGCATATGTCACAGATATTTGATCAATATTTGGTCTCAACTCCCTGACACTAGATGCGCTTCCGGTCATTTGACTTGTGCATCCACTATCAAGCACCCATTTTGACCCTCCGGAAGCATAGGTCTACAAAAGATCAAACTAGTTTTTAGGTACCCATTTTTCAATGGGTCCTCTTTTGTTAGCAACAAGGGTCTTGGGAACCGAAATAGACCAAGCAATATAACCATCATATGGCCCAACATATTGTGCATACACATCACCATAATAATCACGCATCAAAACATAGTGAGGGTTAGCACTTCCCGCAAAATCATCATGAGACATAGTTTTGCCATTCGTGGACTTACTATCCACAATGACCTTGTCCTTTCCTTGTGTGGGCTTGGCCTTCTTCTTCTTTTTGTTGCTGTTGTTGTTGTTGTTGTTCTTCTTCTTCTTGCCATTAGAGACAAAACCAATGCCCCCTTTTCACTGCTTGACCTTTGCTTAAGAGGTCATCAATTGACTTGTTACCCTTGGGAAAGGTGGCCTTAGCTAGCTCCCCCTTCAACCTAGCATTTTCTTCAAGTATACTAGTACAACTAGAGGGAATGAAAGTACTAGGTGAAGTAATATTAGTCAATTGAGTTTGAGGCTTTTCAAGAGACTTTGTGAGCAATAAGAGTTCACTCTCCAAGGCCTTGTGAGCCTTGTCAAGTATCCTAAAGTCCTCGGCAAGTTTTTCATGAACAACATCAAACTCAATCTTGTCCTTTTTAGCCCTTTTATATTTGGCAACAACATGGTCACATTCCTTGATGAGTTTATTAATAATGAGATCATTTGCTTCATCAAGACCTTCAAGTTTAGTTTCAAGAGATATTCTAGTTTCTTGTTCTTCTTCTAGAGCATTATTTAGAGCTTCTCCTCAATCATGTGCTCTCTTCCTAATTTACATCTCTCATCTAGAAGTTCTTGTGTGTGTGCAAGTTGATTTAAGAGATCCACAACATGTTTCTTGTGTTCCCCTTGCAAGTTGTTCATAAACACATCAAAAGCAACTAGTTCCTTTTTGACCTCAAGAGATAACTCATCATCAAAATCACCATTGATTAAGGAGGTGGAATGTGATGATGACAATACCTCCATTCCTCTTGCCATAAGTCAACTGACGTTCTTGTTGGAGATATTCTCATTAGGAGAGTCGAAGTGTGAGTATGTAGGGGTAGAAGTGGTGGCAAGAGCCGCCACACCACTTGATGTTTCCTCTTCTTCATCTTCATCATCATCGGAGGAGGAGAATTCTTCATGAGTGATCAAGACAATTTCACCCGACTTCTTGTTGGTTGCATTCCTTTTGATGAAGGGTTTCTTGTAAGGAGATTTGGAGGTCTTCTTCAACACAAGTTTACCTCCATGATCTTCTCTTTTCTCATAAGGACAAGCATCAACGAAGTGATAGCGGTCACCACAATTGAAGCAAGTTCTCAATTTGGACCCATTATCTCTTCTCCCATTGGGGTTGCTTGTTCGTTGCATTTCCATCTTGGCCTTGGTGGGATCTTTCCAAAAGTTTCTTGCATAGAAGGCCATGTATTCACCATGAGCAACCTTGACATCTTCGGGGTGGCTCATTGAAAGTCCCTCATCACTTCCTTCATCTTCATCATACTCCACAACCTTGGCCTTGAAGGCAAGATTGACACCACTACTCATTCCAATGGCATGAACACGGGCGTCTTTGGCATTCTTGGCGGCAACCTTGAAGGCGGCCATCTCTTGCATAACTTCATTGGAGGTCATGAGATGGTAGTTGTGTCTTCCTTGGAGACTCTTCAAGTCAGTAGGCTCGAAAGGCATGAGAGCACTCACATACTTCCTCTTGATCCAAGCATCATCAATGTGAGAGGCACCAACATTCCCGAAGGCGGTGGCTGTGGATTTGAGTCTTCGATACATGTCTTCATGATCCTCACCATCCTTCATGAAGAAACCTTCGGCCTCATTACTTAAGGCATCATATCTATTTCTTCTCATACTCCCATTGCCAACAAACAAGTCAATGAGAGCATCCCAAGCTTCCTTGGCGGTATTGTAGTGCTTAATGTGGGGAAAATCCTTTGGCCCCACTCCAAGTTGGATCATGTGCAAGGCAGTCACATTGAGTTGGCTATTGACCACTTCTCTTCTAGTCAAGTTGGTTGGATCCTTAATTTTGAGACCTTCTTCAATAATATTCCACAAATCAATGCAAGAGCTACATACATGAGATCATTAAAACTTGCCATTGAGCAAAAGTATGTGCATCTAGCTTAGGTGGGTCACCTCTATTATTTATATGTGGGTGAGGGATAGGGGGTCGGAAGAGTACCATCCAGGAACTGCATGGTGCTCTTCCTTCCCTTCACCCTTTTTGGTGGTGGAGTTAGTGGAATTATGTTCATCCCCCGCCACTTCCTCCAAAGGATTATCCGGAACATTTGCCTTTTGGTTAGGTGGTGTTTTCACATGAGAGGGAGGATGTGAGGTTTGCTTATCCCTACCAAGTTGCTCAACGAGTTGGCACAACTGTTGGATTTCGTTGCCCAAGGTAGAGCTCAAGCTTGTTTCCAAGTTCTTGAGATCTACCATGGTCACGGAATGGATAGCCTCACTTTCTCCCTCATCTGGGTTGCCCATAATCTCTTAGGCGGTTAAGCCCGAATAAAGAGCTGAGACTCTGATACCAATTGAAAGGATCGTATGGGCACCTAGAGGGGGGGTGAATAGGTGTTACTTCAAATTTTACTCTTCTTCAATTTAGGGTTTGACGTGAAAGGTAAATTCTCTAGATTATGCAACTATTGTGAATTTACCTATATGTCAACCTAGCACAAATACTAAGCAAGAACTAGATAGGTAAAGTGCGGTAAAGGATAGAAGTAACCAAAGTGGAGCACATGGAGACACAAGGATTTGTTTCCCGTAGTTCCTTCCTTTTGAGGGGAAGTACATCTACGTTTGGAGAGGGGGTGGTTTCAAACCACCAACGCCACGAGAGTCCTCCCTTGTTCTCCGATGAACCTCACCCCAAAGGGTTCAATTCAGCTCTTCCACTATACGGCAACCTTCGAGGTGGAAGCTAGCACCTTTTCAACGAGTTCAGGGCACACATCCACAACTTAATTGGAGGCTCCCAAATACAAGCAAGCTGTCAAACAATCAAAGACAAGCTTGTAAGAACCAAATCAAAAGCTAGGGTTTCCAAAGAAACACTAGAGCATGGGGGCCCTAAAGTGAATGAGGGGGAAATGAAGATCTCTCTTGGTGAAGCTGTAGATCAAGGCCTCCTCCTTCGATTCTCCAAAGATCAATGAGTTTGGATGGTTGGATGAAGAGATCTTGTTGATTTGGTGGCTCAAATGGTCATGGTGTTCTTCAGTGGGACGAGCAACTGGAGGAAGGGGATAAGGTCCTCTATTTATAGCCCTTCACTCCACTGAACCGTTTTCTGACCATTGGAGAAAAGTCAGACCGGAGACTCCGGCCCACACACCAGAGATTCCGGCCCAACTACAGACCAGCCTCCGGACCAACACACAGTTTGAACTAGCCCTTTTGTGAGCCAAGTGGACCGGAGACTCCGGTCCATCTACACCAGAGACTCCGGTCTGAGGTAAGGACCGGAGACTCCGGACCTTGCTTTGGACCACCTCTCTGGCTGACCCAGGCAGGAAACAAGAGCCCCCTCTAGAGACTCCTGGGGAAACTCCAGACCACACCGGAGACTCCGGTCCAGACAGACCGGAGACTCCGGTCTGGAATTCCCAGGAGTCAAGTAAATATGCAGGGAATGTTCTGCAGGCCAAGGGTCCTTTTCACTTTGTAATATATCAACCTGTAGACAATAGCATACTGTAAAAAGCTCTACTTGTTGTTAACAAACACCAAAAGTGATTATGACAGTAAATGTCCTTTCATTGGGGCTTTGCGTTGCATTGGGGAAGAGAGCCTTGGTGATCATTGCCATGTCCGCATTGGCCATGGAACCAATATCACCCCTTCCCAACATCGTGTTGGTGAGGAACAAAGCAAAGTAGCGGATGGTTGGGTTCTGAATGGTGGACATCGTCTTCTGATAAAAGTGATTGCCACCATTAATAGAAATAACCTCCCAAGTCTCTCCACTTGTGACGCTATAGAGATTAGTAATATTGGGCTCCCTAGTTTGAGGGAAGTTGAAAGCATTGCAAAATTGCTCGAAACTCAATTCATAGTGTGTACGGTTCAGGGTGAAGCTTATGATGGGTTCGTAGCATGGAAAACAAAAAATTTCTACCGCAAGAACGAACAAAACCCAGATCTCATCTAGATAAAAGCCAAGATCTAATCTATTAGACATGTGCAACGAGATAGATCTGTACTAACCCTTGTAGATCCGAAAGCCTTGTGCGAGATCGGATCTCGTGGTTGATGTAGACGATCACTTGCCGATCTCAAGATCGAGTAGACGATCCTTCCGGCGTCGCGTTCCGACAACGCTTCCGCAGTCGGTCACACGTGCGGAGTTGATGCAGACCTTCCTCTCCCCGTTCCAGCGAGCAACTGAGGTAGTAGATCTCTCCATGGAATCCCAGCAGCACGACGGCATGGTGGTGGTGGTGGAGTAGAGAATTCTGCAGAGCTTCGCCTAAGCCTGAGCAGAAGGAAGGAGGAGGAGAGAGGCGGCTAGGGCAAGAGTGGAGGGGCAAGGGGGTGGCGCCTCCACCCCTCTATATATAGAGGAAGGGGTGCGACCTAGGGTTCCCACCCTAGGCCCACCTTCTAGGGCCGGCGCACAAGGGGGGCTTGGGGGGAGTTTCCTTCCCCCCAAGTTTCCCCTTTTCTTTCTTGGTTTTCAAGTAAACTCCATAGAAATTTCTAGAACCTTCCAGAACATTCCGAAACCTTCTAGAACCCCCATATAAACACTTCGGGACATTTCCGAACCTAGAAAATGATCTCCATTATATGAATATTATTCTCCGGACAATTCCGGATCTCCTCGTGATGTCTCAGATCCAATCCGAGACTCTGAACAACATTCGGTCTCCAACGCACATTCCATATCTACCTAAATAGCATCTAACCTTAAGTGTGTCACCCTACGGTTCGTGAATATGCAGACATGATGGAGACACCTCTCCGATCAATAACCATCAGCGGGATCTAGAGATCCATAACGGCTCCCACATACTCAACGATGACTTCGTGATCGATAGAACTATTAACATACAAAACCAATTCCCTTTGTCACGCGATACTCTACTTATCCGAGGTTTGATCGTCAGTATCTCCATACCTAGTTCTACCTCATTACTGAAAAGTACTCTTTACTCGTTCCATGTGATGTCATCCCTTGTGACCTAGTCACATGCTTGCAAGCTAACTAGATGACATTCCACCGAGAGGGCCCAAAGCATATCTATCCGTCATATGGATGGACAAATCCCAATCTTGGTCCATGCGCTTCAACACATACTTTCAGAATACCCAATGACACCTTTATAACCACCCAGTTACGAAGCGGTGTTTGATGTCATCAAAGTACCCATCCGGTGATGGTGATTAACATAACCTCATGGTCAAAGGATTAGGTTACTATGCATTTGAAAGCTTGTAGCAATACGAACTAAATGACTTGATCTTATGCTACACTTACTATGGGTGTGTGTCCATCACATCATTCTCCTAATGATACAACCTTGTTATTAATGACATCCAATGTCCATGATAAGGAAACCATGATCATCTATTAATCAACAAGTTAGTTCAACAATAGGCTTACTAGGGACTCTTTTACGTTTACAAAACACACATATATTAGTGTTTCCTTATAATAAAATTATAGCATGGGATGTAAACATTCATCATAAACACAAAGATATAATAATAACCACTTTTATTATTGCCTCTTGGGCATATCTCCAACAGTCTCCCACTTGCACTAGAGTCAATAATCTAGATTACATGGTAATATACCTAACACCCATGGCGTTCTGGTGTTGGTCATGCTTTGCTCTAGGGAGAGGTTTAGTCAACGGATCTGCCACATTCAGATCAGTGTGTACTTTGCAAATCTTTATGTCACCATCTCGGACATACTCGCGAATAGCATGGAAACGTAGCTTGATGTGCTTCAGCTTGCTATGCGACCTTGGCTCCTGTGCATTAGCTATGGCACCTGTGTTGTCACAGTAGATGGCCATCGGGTCCAACACACTAGGAACCACGCCAAGTTTAGTAATGAACTCCTTCATCCATATGGCTTCTTGTGCAGCCTCCGAAGCAGCTATGTATTCCGATTCAGTTGAAGATTTTGCCACAACGCTTTGCTTGGCACTCCTCCAGCTCACTGCAGCACCATTCAAAATAAATACGTATCCAGAATGTGACTTTGAGTCATCTGGATCGGTGTTCCAACTAGCATCAGTGTAACTGTTTACAACAAGCTGTTCATCACCTCCATAAGAAAGAACAATATCCTTAGTCCTATTCAAGTACTTTAGGATATTCTTGACCGCTGTCCAGTGCTCCATTCCAGGATCACTTTGATATCTGCTAGTCAAACTAACAACATGTGCTATATCCGGTCTTGTACACATCATGTCATACATGATAGAACCTATGGCCGAGGCATAGGGAATATTATTCATCTTCTCTCTATCTTCTGCCGTAGCTCGACTTTGAGTCTTACTCAAGGTCTTACCTGACAACATGGGCACGAACCCTTTCTTGCTCTCTTCCATTCTAAACTTCTTTAGAACTTTGTCCAAGTATGTACTTTGTGAAAGTTCTATTAGGCGTCTTGATCTATCTCTATAAATCTTGATGCCTATAATATATGCCGCTTCGCCAAGATCCTTCATTGAAAAACTATTATTCAAATAGGCTTTGATGCTATTAAGAAGTTCTATATCATTCCCAATCAACAATATCTCATCTACATATAGTAATAGGAATGCTACAGAGCTCCCACTCACTTTCTTGTAAATACAAGCTTCTCCATAAGTTTGTATAAATCCAATTTTTTTGATTACTTTATCAAAACGTTGATTCCAACTCCTGGATGCTTTCTTCAGTCCATAAATGGAGCGCTGAAGTTTGCATACCTTGTCAGCATCTTTAGGATTGACAAAACCCTTGGGTTGTACCATATACAACTCTTCCTCAATGTCACCATTAAGGAACGCCGTTTTGACATCCATCTGCCAAATCTGATAATCGAAATATGCAGCAATTGCTAACAAAATCCTCACAGACTTTAGCTTCGCTACTGGTGAGAATGTCTCATCGTAGTCAACTCCTTGAAAATCCATTTGTTCTAGACAGCCTTACGGCCATCCGGTAAGTCCACCAAAGTCCATACTTGGTTTTTGTACATGGATCCCATTTCGGATTTCATGGCTTCTAGCCATTTGTTGGAATCTGGGCTCACCATAGCTTCTTCATACGTCGCAGGGTCATCAGTGTTGTCCACCAACATGACATTCAAGGCAGGGTCGTACCAATCAGGAGTGGTACGAACCCTCATTGACCTGCTAGGTTCAGTGGCAACTTCGTTCGAAGTTTCATGATCACCATCATTAGCTTCCTCTCCAATTGGTGCAGGCGGCACAAAAACATCTTCCGGTGCTGCGCTACTCTCAACTCCGAGTGAAGGTTCAATAACCTCGTCGAGTTCTACTTTCCTTCCAGTCACTTCCTTCAAGAGAAACTCCTTCTCAAGAAAGGATCCATTCTTGGCAACGAAAACTTTGTCTTCGGATCTATGATAGAAGGTATACCCAATTGTTTCTTTAGGGTATCCTATGAAGACGCATTTCTCCGCTTTGGGTTCAAGCTTATCAGGTTGTAACTTCTTTACATACGCTTTGCAACCCCAAACTTTAAGGAACGACAGCTTAGGTTTCTTTCCAAACCACAATTCATACAGTGTCATTTCAACGGATTTAGATGGTGCCCTATTTAAAGTGAATGCGGCTGTCTCTAGTGCATAGCCCCAAAACGATAGCGGTAAATCTGTAAGAGACATCATAGACCGAACCATATCTAAGAGAGTTCGATTACGACGCTCGGACACACCATTACGCTGTGGTGTTCCTGGCGGTGTCAATTGCGAAAGTATTCCACATTTCTTTAAATGCATGCCAAACTCATAACTTAGATATTCACCTCCACGGTCAGAACGCAGAAACTTAATCTTCTTGTTATGATGATTTTCCACTTCACTTTGAAATTCCTTAAACTTCTCGAAAGTTTCGAACTTATGTTTCATAAAGTAGACATACCCATATCTACTTAAGTCATTCGTGAAAGTGAGAACATAACGATATCCACCACGCGATGCTACACTCATTGGACCGCACACATCGGTATGTATTATTTCCAATAAGTCTATAGCTCGCTCCATTATTCTAGAGAATGGAGTCTTAGTCATTTTTCCCATTAGACATGCTTCACATCTTTCAAGTGATTCAAAATCAAGTGATTCAAGAAGTCCATCAGAATGGAGTTTCTTCATCCGCTTCACTCCAATGTGACCAAGACGACAGTGCCACATGTATGTAGAATTATCATTCAATTTTGTTCGTTTAGCATCTATGTTGTGAACATGTGTATCACTACTATCGAGATTTAGTAAGAATAAACCATTCATCTCAGGTGCATTACCATAAAAGATATTACTCATATAAATCGAACAACCTTTATTCTCGGACTTAAAAGAGTAATCGTCTCACAATAAACAAGATCCAGACATAATGTTCATGCTTACTGCAGGCACGAAATAACAATTATTCAAATTTAAAACTAATCCCGAAGGTAGATGTAGAGGGAGCGTGCTGACGGCGATCACATCAACCTTGGAGCCATTTCTAACGTGCATCGTCACCTTGTCTCTCGCCAGTCTTCGCTTATTCCGCAGCTCCTGTTTCGAGTTACAAATATGAGCAACTGAACCGGTATCAAATACCCAGGCACTACTACGATTACTAGTAAGATACACATCAATAACATGTATATCGAATATACCTTTCTTCTTGATGTTGCCGTTCTTTAGATCCGCCAGGTACTTGGGGCAGTTATGCTTCCAGTGACCGGCACCCTTGTAGTAGAAGCATTCAGTTTCAGGCTTAGGACCAGCCTTGGGCTTCTTAGCAGGTGCGGCAGCTTTCTTGCCGTCCTTCTTGAAGTTGCCCTTGTTCTTAGGCTTGCCCTGTTTCTTGAAATTGGTGGTCTTATTGACCATCAACACTTGGTGCTCCTTTTTGATCTCCACTTCAGCAGTTTTCCGCATGGACGATAGTTCAGGCAACGTCTTGTTCATGTAGTGCATATTGTAGTTCATCACAAAGTTCTTATAACTCGGTGGCAGTGATTGGAGGACACGGTGAATCCCTAACTCATTAGGAATCGTTATCCCCAACTCTTGGAGCTTGTTTGCGTGCCCAGACATGGTGAGCACGTGCTCGCTAACGGAGCTACCCTCTTCCATCTTACAGTTAAAGAACTTTTCGGAGGCCTCATAGCTCTCCACGGCCGCGTGAGTCTCAAAAATGAGCTTGAGCTCCTTAATGATCTCGAACAGGTCATGGTGCTCAAAGCGCTTCTGAAGCTCCATTTCTAAACCGTACAGGATGGCACACTGAACTATGGAGTAATGATTTTTCCGAGTGGCGTAAACATTCTTTACATTATCGGTGGCATCTTCTGCAGGTGGGTCACCTAGCGGTGCTTCGAGCACATAGGTCAACTGACCAGCCCTGAGGACAATCTTCAGTCCACGGAGCCAGTCCGGGAAGTTGCTTCCATTGTTCTTAAGCTTTTCTTTCTCTAGGAACGCATTGAAGTTGATGGAGAGGTTCGCCACAATCTACAACAAATTTGCAAGTAGTTTAGACTAAGTTTATGATAAATTGAGTTCAATTTTAATTCTTAAATTAACTAGGTGAACTCCCACTCAAAACAACATCCCTCACATTGTCTTAGTGATTACACGAACCAAGTCCACTATACCAAGTCCGATCTTCACAAGAGAAGATGTAGTTTCATCGACGAACAATCTTCATGTTCATCATATCATTTATATGATTCATGCTCTACCTTTCGGTATTCCGTGTTCCGAGACCATGTCTATACATGCTAGGCTCGTCAATATTAACCTTACTTTCCGCATGTGCAAATCTGGCTTGCACCCGTTGTATGCACACGTAGAATCTATCACATCCGATCATCACGAGATGCTTCGAAACGACGAGTCTTAGCAACGGTGCCAACTAAGGACGAACACTTTATTACTTGATATTTAGTGAGAGGGATCATCTTATAATGATACCGTCACGATCTAAGCAATACAAGATGCATAAAGGATTAACATCACAGGCAATTCATAATTAGTGTGATATGATATGATATGCCTTTGATCTCCATCTCCAAAGCACGGACATGATCTCCATCATCACCAGCATTGCGTCAAGGTCAGTGGCGCCGCTTCATGGTTGTCCATCATCACTAGCAACTATTACAACTACTTGGAATAAAGCTATTACAAGATGAATAGACACGCTGGTCTTAACAGAATTAAAGACAACCATTAGGCTCCTGCCGGTTGCCATATTACAACAAGGATCATTGCATACATCAAATATAATCACAATCACATGATGGCCATATCACATCACAAAACCCCTGCAAAAACAAGTTAGACGCCTCTAATTTTCTTTGCATGTTTTACGTGGTTTGGGGCTTTCGAATAAGAACGGATCTTACTTACGAAACTAAACCACAACGTTGATACAAGTGCTATCAAGTACAAAGTGTAACTTGGATCTATACTATGGTGGGAGAGACAGACACCCGCAAAGCCACTTGTGCAAAGCAAGTTACACGTCAAGCGTGGAGCAAGTCTCATGTGCGATGACATGTAAGGTTAGCCCGAGCCGCTTCATCCCACCATACCACAAGATGCAAAGTACACAAAGCAAAAGACGGCATGAGCACCAATGCCCACAAAACCATTGTGTTCTACTCGTGCAATAGATCTACGCATAGACACGGCTTTGATACCACTGATGGGTTTGTAGCATGGAAAACAAAAAATTTCTACCGCAAGAACGAACAAAACCTAGATCTAATCTAGATAAAAGCCAAGATCTAATCTATTAGACATGTGCAACGAGATAGATCTGTACTAACCCTTGTAGTTTCAAAAGCCTTGTTCAAGATCGGATCTCGTGGTTGATGGAGACGATCACTTTGCCGATGTCAAGATCGAGTAGACGATCCTTCCGGCGCCGCGTTCTGGCAACACTTCCGCAGTCGGTCACACGTGCGGAGTCGATGCAGACCTTCCTCTCCCTGTTCCAGCGAGCAGCGGAGGTAGTAGATCTCTCCACGGAATCCCAGCAACACGACGACATGGTGGTGGTGGTGGAGTAGAGAATTCTGCAGGGCTTTGCCTAAGCCTGAGCAGAAGGAAGGAGGAGGAGAGAGGCGGCTAGGGCAAGAGTGGAGGGGCAAGAGGGGTGGCGCCTCCACCCCTCTATATATAGAGGGAGGGGTGCGGCCTAGGGTTCCCACCCCTAGGCCCACCTCCTAGGGCCGGCGCACAAGGGGGGCTTGGGGGGAGTTTCCTTCCCCCCCAAGTTTCCCCTTTTCTTTCTTTGTTTTCAAGTAAACTCCATAGAAATTTCTAGAACCTTCCGGAACATTCCGAAACCTTCTAGAACCCCCATATAAACACTCCGGGACATTTCCGAACCTAGAAAATGATCTCCATTATATGAATCTTATTCTCCGGACAATTCCAGATCTCCTCATGATGTTTCAGATCCAATCCGAGACTCCGAACAACATTCGGTCTCCAACGCACATTCCATATCTACCAAAACAACATCGAACCTTAAGTGTGTCACCCTACGGTTCGTGAATATGCAGACATGATGGAGACACCTCTCCGATCAATAACCATCAGCAGGATCTGGAGATCCATAACGGCTCCCACATACTCAATGATGACTTCGTGATCGATAGAACCATTAACATACAAAACCAATTACCTTTGCCACGTGATACTCTACTTATCCGATGTTTGATCGTCGGTATCTCCATACCTAGTTCTACCTCGTTACTGATAAGTACTCTTTACTCATTCCATGTTATGTCATCCCTTGTGACCTAGTCACATGCTAGCAAGCTAACTAGATGACATCCCACCGAGAGGGCCCAGAGCATATCTATCCGTCATATGGATGGACAAATCCCAATCTTGGTCCATGCGCTTCAACACATACTTTCAGAATACCCAATGACACCTTTATAACCATCCAGTTACGAAGCGGTGTTTGATGTCATCAAAGTACCCATCCGGTGATGGTGATTAACATAACCTCATGGTCGAAGGATTAGGTTACTATGCATTTGAAATCTTGTAGCAATATGAACTAAATGACTTGACCTTATGCTACACTTACTATGGGTGTCTGTCCATCACATCATTCTCCTAATGATACAACCTTGTTATTAATGATATCCAATGTCCATGATCAGGAAACCATGATCATCTATTAATCAACAAGCTAGTTCAACAAGAGGCTTACTAGGGACTCTTTTACGTTTACAAAACACACATGTATTAGTGTTTCCTTATAATACGATTATAGCATGGGATGTAAACATTCATCATAAACACAAAGATATAATAATAACCACTTTTATTATTGCCTCTTGGGCATATCTCCAACAGCTTATTGTGCACATATTACCTTTCTCCCTGTGGTCATCATAGAAGGAGGCAAGGAACTCATGGGTGAGCTTGGCGTAGGTGTCGTGGCTTGCAAAGCTAAGCACCACCAACCCCATCCTGCTATACATAAGGTCCAATTCCGTCTTCAACCCTGCCACGGTGAGAAAGTTGTGGTCAGCCCAACGTTAGGGCAACACCCTCCTCGATGAGACAATGTCCATCTTTGAGTTGCACGGGGAACATGCCCCCGAGCTTGAGCCCTCTCTCCGTTGGCGCTTGCTCGAACAAAAAAGGCTACCGATTTTGTTCATCGTCATGCACTGAAAAATATCACCATAAAACCTTAGGCATATAATTTGTATATGATATATGAGCAATTCTACATGGAAAAATTCAATCCTAATATGAGAAATTAATAGGGAAAACTAAATAAGCTTGAGTTCATCCACTAGATCAATGTGAGAGTTTCAACCATGGAAATATGAAAATAAAGCATGGAAAGGGAGAGAAACATATCGATCTGTTGATTCCCCCACTCAAACAAACGAAATCCGCGAAGAATCAAGAGTTCTAGGTGGATTTTGAGAGGTTTGGAGAGAGAATATGAGAGAAATAATGAGGAGAGGTGGAAGACTTAGCCGCCCCGGTGCAATTTTGTGGTCGCACCGAACTATA
The DNA here is from genome assembly GCA_916181665.1 of Avena sativa. NCBI lineage: Eukaryota > Viridiplantae > Streptophyta > Magnoliopsida > Poales > Poaceae > Avena > Avena sativa. The sequence goes on along the minus strand of OV702287.1, from coordinate 420,714,786 downwards.
CGGCCGAAACTATACGGGCGGGTGATGGTGCTCCGCCCGTATAGTTATGGCGGTGCCGCGAACTAGGGTTTCTTTATACAAAAAACCAACTATACGGGCGTAACTATACATCTGGATCAAAGTGATCCCACCATATATTTGGTCATTAAACTGTCTATCTCTCGAGATAAATTTCTAAAACTGGCATCGATATCTATACGGCCGGAACTATACAACCTAAATTTTTATTCCCGCCGTATAGTTGGTCGTTAAACTCTCAGTACCTATCAGAAATGTTTGTACGAAGGCCTCGATATCTATACGGCCGGAACTATACGGCCGGAATTTTTATTTCCCACCGTATAGTTGGTCGTTAAACTATCTATGCCTTCAAAGAAAATTTATTGATGGCAAAGATAACTATACGACCGAAACTATACTGTCGGAATTTTTATTCCCGCCGTATAGTTGGTCATTAAACCATCAGTAATCATAAAAAAATTCTATTTCTTCGAGGATGCCTTCTTATGCCATAACTTAGTGAAATACCAAGTTTTAAACAGAAAATTAATAGTAAAAACTGTTGACCAACATTAGCATATTAAAAGCAAAATTTTAGCTTCTGTAAATAGAAAACTCAAATTTTTATTCTTATAATTATTCTCTACTCATTCAATCGACATTTCTAGTACTTTTTGATAGCTACATCTTCACGGGCGCGCTTTCGTGAGAATGTCTATGAAAAAGTGGTGGGAATGCGATGAAATTCTTATTCTCTATTCTACTATATTAACGAAAATGGGTTGACTCCCATTAAGCATTTATTAAGAATGATTGAATCACTCAACCTCTTCTCTCTTCTCGAATTCTTACCTTTGGTTGCCCCTTATCAATGGCACTTACCACATGAACTCGTTTAGCTGGTGGAACATATCTTTCTCTTGCTTCTAGCTTCTTTGGAAAATACCGGATGATTTCAACATCATAAACATTCAAGATTCTCTTCCCTTGTACACAATCTACTGATGCACCTGCAGTACTTAGGAAGGGTCTTCCAAGTATTATAGATAATGTTTCATCTTCTAGCATTTCAAGAATGATAAAATCAGTGGGAATAACATGCTCATCTATCCTAAGTAAGACATCCTCAATCATACCAACAGGTTGTTTAGTGGACTTGTCAGCCATCTGTAAAGTGATAGTAGTAGGAGAACACTCCCCTTTTATAGAGAGAGTATGACATTACACTAACTCCTGCTCCTAGATCACATAAGGCATGATGAATATCTGTTTTACCTATTGAGCATGATATAGTTGGTATTCCAGGATCTCCAGACTTAGACAACAGCTTCCCGTTAGCAGGATAGCTAGTTACCATGGCGACAGTTTCAGTTATTTATTTCTTTCTACTAAGAATATCACGAAGGAATTTACCATAAGAAGGAACTTTGATTGCATACGCAAATGGAATTTCTAGACGAATGTCACTAAGTTCTTTTGTAAAAGAGTTATAAATTACCTCATCCGGTGCTTTCTTTTTTCGATCTAGATAAGGAAGCTTTTTCTCACCTGACTTACTCTTGTCTTTTACCTTTTCGGGGGGTCATGCTCTTTCGTTGCTTTCTTTTGTTATTGCTTATTACAACAACTTCATCTTCCTTACCTGTTTCTTTATCTTCTCTTGGATCAACCGTCTCTGCATTAGAGTCATAATGATCATCTTGTGCATCATTTTGGTCTTCCTTGGTTCGATCTTGTGTTTCAGTCTCATCTTGAGGATCCACCAACGTATCATCTTCTTGACTTGCTTTGAGCAAGGCTTTTTCCTTACGCTCTTTTTTAGCTTCGTATTCTGTTGGTCCTAAGGGTCCTATAACAACTACACCCCTTCTTGTGACAACATTAGTAGAAACCGAAATATCTTTATCATCACGAAGAAAATTTGATAAACATATGCTATTTGTTCACACTGGGTTTCAACCATACTAAGATACTTATGAAATAGTTTTATTTCTTGGCCAATCTCATCATAATTTTCAGTGAGTTCTTCCAAAATCTTTTTGTGTTTTTTGATATGCAAGTTATTATGAGATTTTACTTGTCAATGTTTTAATTCTTGAAAAACTTTTATAGTTTCATATTCTTCAATTAAAACTTGTAACAAATCCTATTTATTTTCTTTAGCAAGTTCAGAAGGTATACCTTTTTCTTTCATGGTTTTACGTACCTCAGGCATAATATTAGGAGTTATCCGAAGTATCCTTTTTTCCGGCTTAGTGCCAAAATCAGGATTATATAAAGAATCATTCTTAGCCCTAGTAGACATTAATTCCAAACATTCTTTAATAGTTAAGGTATTTATTGATCCTCCTACTGAGAATTCAAGCAATTCTCTACATTGAGTATTGAGGCCATGATAAAATAAATGGCAGATTGTTAGTTCAGAATAGCCATGATTAGGAATACTATTGATCATTCCAAAGAATCTTTCCTAGACTTGTGGGTAGTTTTCTCCCACGTTCTGACTAAAATTGCCTATGTTTTTTATTAGTTCAGTTACCTTTTTAAAAGGAAGAAACCTGTTTATGAATTTAGTAATGTAGTTGTCCCAACATTTAATGTAATGGTGAGGGAGACAATATAACCAGTCTAGAGCTTTACCTTTAAGAGACCATCGAAATAATTTAAGACGAGAGAAGTCTCTTGGCAAACCTTTTGGTCCAAGCGATGTTATCACATTGTCAAACTCTCTAATATGTCTTCCTAGGTCTTCATCTTCCCTTCCACTGAAATCTTTCTCCTGTAAATTTTTAATAATTCCACCATCAAATCAATATTCTCTAACTCCAGGATTAGGGAACTCTATTGGTTGTTTAAGAAATTCAGAACTTGGAGCATTGTACTCCCTAAGAGTTTTCTCAGGTTTCATAGGAGTTGTCCTGTAAATACACATGATTTCCATAATATCACTCAGGTTTTCTACTTCAACTTTATTTGATCTTAAAAGTTTTTCAATAATTTCTTCGCGCCTCTGAGCAGGCACGCGCTCAATGTAATCCGACAGCTAAGTCCTACCAGAGCGTGTAGACCCTTTGTCTCCTAAGGAGAACATTTTGTAGTAGCAACACCTGAAATGTCAAAAGACAAACACTTAGTGATTAGCTCCCTAGCAACGGCGCCAAAAAATAGCTTGATGTCTACAAGAGCAAAGATCGTTTGTAGCTAGTTTCGAAGTTCAGATATCGATCCCACAAGGAGCCCAAAGGTAAATGTTTATTGATGAAGTCTCTATCACACCCGAAGTTGTCACAGGTCTTCGAGTGAATTAACTGCAAGTGTTGAAATGTGAATGTGATTTTGATTAAATGCGATAGATTTAAATAGAACTAAAATGTAAACTTCGGAAATATAATGCATACAAGTAAAGAATGACTTTGCTTGTTTGTTGTTTCCTGCAGATGGTGAAAGAAGGCACGGGGAGATTCAGTTCATGGTGATAGTGAATGTGTAGGCGAGCAACCCATAATTAGCCGGAACTCCTCTTGGTATATTTCATCCCAACTTCAATAATCCTACTAGCCTGCTAACAAAAACATGGTTAGACACTAGACGATTAAGACCCTCCAGGTCACTTAGAGATTAAGCTCCTTGGATTGGACTAATGCAATAAGCATAGTGGTTACTCGTTATCCTCGAGTCAACTAGCTTTCCATTGATATCCCCATGTCACCCGGGGGTCGCCGGTCCACTAGTGTACAAGATCTTATCTATGTAGAACAAGGTATCATGTTGTCTAGGCCCTTAATTGGACAACAACCATTACGCATCCCACAGATAGTCAAGCACACATAATATAGTAATTAGAGTTAATCATAAACTAATGGAAAATATATGAAGGCACATCACATCTCACCAATCCCCTACATCTCCCACGCCCAAGGGAATTACTCACACATGAGAGAAGAACGGATCATCAATATAATCAAATAAAGGGAATTCTTCTTGGTATTACCATGGAGATCCACAATAAGAATAGAAAAATATGCAACACAATTCAAGATGGTAAGAAACAATCTCAAACCCTAGTCTTGCAAGGTGGAGATCTCTCTCTCTCTCAAGTACAAGTAGTGGCTATGGGGGTGTATTGGCTAGGAGGTCAAAGATCGTGGAGCGAGATGAAGAACGTCTTGTCCTTCTTCTCTGGATCCCTTCTTTCTCCCTTCTGGATGGTGTGGCAGCTGTTGTGTTGTGTTTTTGTCCGTGGTCCCTTCACAAAAGTTGTCCCTTTTGACAAGACAGAGGCGGTGGCAACTATACGGCGGGAACTATATGGCCGAAAAAATATTCCCGCCGTATAGTTGCTCGTTAGAGCCTCTGTGAGCTGCCCTCGCGTGCTTCCAAAGTGCGACTTGCTTGTTTTCTCCAGAATATTGTATTTCTCTAGTTAAATCCTTCTGTTGGCATTCAGAACCTGAAACACACATTAAAGTCCAAGTTTTCTTCGCTACCAAAGTATTAGCGTTAGGTAAAGCCAGAAAACGATCAAATCTAGGAGAAATCCACCAATAAAAGTCATAAAAAATGTGTCGAATCTCACAACTATCAATGTGCTATATAATTCTTAGTGACAACTAAGAAGTCTTGTTTAATCTATGGATCATATGCTTGATCTATTGTGATATGTCTAATTCAAGGTAGCATATTTGTTGTTGAAACATCATATCTAAGTACCTTAAATCTAGATTTCTTGGAGTGTATCCCTTTCTAGTAGAGTATAAGCAAGATGTGTAGTATCATATTTATGTTAGGACATGATGCCATATGAATGATAATCAAGACTCATAATAAAATCTCATCAATATTTAGTTATATATCATGTTCTTAATGCCACCACACCTTTATGAGAGAGTAGAAAAGTGAACCCATGAACCCCGGTCCATTTTTTTATCATAAGAAAAAACTTCTATTTGCCTTTACTTGCCTTTACATTTTTAGCAGTAATCAATTTTCAAAATAAAAATATCTCTACTTCTTGCAACTACAACCAAAAACCCCAAAACATCTTTATTTACTTGTTTTAGTTCACTTTCTAGTTTTAGTTTTATTTCTAGTATTTTATTTATTATTATTTTACTTTACTAATAGTGAAGCCTTGTGCTTGATAACCACACGGTGGAGTTGGGGGCACAATACAAAGACTTTGCTTTGCAGGTTGGTAGACGAGGTTGGAAAACGCTTACCATTTGTTCCTCGAGAGTTCGATATAAACCCCGAGTCACCCTTGTGGGGAGAATTTCTCTTCCCGCATCACTCCATAGTTGGTGTTTGAAATATGCCCTAGAGGAAAATAATAATATAGATTATTGACATATTTCATTAAATTTATAATAGGATTTATATCATGCTATAACTGTATTGATAGGAACATCAATACACGTGTGATATGTAAACCACCAGAGTCCCTAGTGATCCTCTAGACACTAGTTCATTGGTCAATCGATGATCGAGATTTTCCAATCATGGACATTTATGTGAATTGACAATGGGGTCATTTCATTAGGTGAATGAAAGTGATGGACATACTCAACACAGGAATTGTAATACGATCAAGTCATGATATTCACCATTACAATGACTAGAAATTGTAGTAACCAATTCCTTAGACCATGAGATCATATCAAATCACTATCACCTGAGGATGCTTTGATTGCATCAAACATCACTCCGTAAAAAGGTGATCATAAAGGTGTACGTCAAGTATTTAGAGGGACACGTAGAGGCAACTTGGGCAAGAGTGAGATTTGTTCTTCTGCATGACTAAGATATACTCTAGGCCCACTCTAAGACATGACATCCATAAAGCTGCAGCGTGTGACTAGGTCACGAGGATGGCATAACACGGAACGAGTAAAGATGTACTTGTTGGTAACAAGATTGAACCCGGCATGTCGATGTCGTTGATCAAATCTTGGATAAGTAAAGTATCAAAGTAACAAAGGGAATAAGACTATGTTTAATGGTTCAACGACAAAGATTCTCATGGAATGCATAAGGGTCATTATGGGCATCCAGGTCCCGCTGATGATCATTGGTATGAGAGGGGTCTAGACCATGTCTGGAGTATTCTTGAACCATTAGGGTAACACACTTAAGGGTTTGATGACGCTTGGAGATTGTTTTGGTATCATAGGAATCACCGAAGAAAAGAGAAGGGAAAACTGAAGGGTTCCGAGAGAGTCTTCCGGGTGTCCGAAAGGAGTTCCGGTGCAACGGGAATTAAATAATATGTAAATATATGTTAATTATTGAATTATACATTTAGTTATATTTATTTAATGATTTAAATATGATTTAATGGATAACCCATAGCTAATGGGCCAACTCCCTAAAGGGAAATGGCCCATGAGGGAAAACCCCCCAAGGGAAAAAGAAGGGAGTGGCTGGCCAAGCCATCCCCACTCATCCCCTTGGTTTAGTCCCATATGGCTCAGCCAAGGGACTTGGGGGCTCCCCTCCCCCTATATAAAGGAGGGCATAGGGAGGGGTTTCGATACACCAATACATACCAAGCTTTGAGGCTTCCCCTTCCAAGTGCCCTTCTCTCTCCCACTCTCTCTTGTTAGCGCGACCCCACTATAAGGGTTGTGCAAACGAGATTGTTCTTCACCATGGAGCACTATCGCACTGCGGGGATTCCGGATCCAGAGGATCTACTTCCGTAACCTCTGCTGGAATAGAGTGCGGGAGTCGTCATCAAGAACCGTATGTGTTCGACCCCCTATGAGCTGCTACACTTGTGGTGCTCGAGTCGTTCGAGCCATCGGAGTCGCTAGAGCCGGTGGAACTGAAGCTGGTGGAGCCGTCAAAGTTCAGAATGACCTTGAGGTTGGCATTGGTACGAATACATCATCCACGTTCTCCCGAACATGGATAATGCTTTTTGGTCTTCAAATTGGTAAGTTCACAAAAAGCCCCTCCCATTACCGCATTACTCCTAGATAGATCTTGGCAGTCGGTGGTTTGCGTAGGAAAAATTATTGTTTTTAGGCGCTAAACCCCTATAGCGGTATCAAAGCCGATTTATGCGTAGTTATGCTAGTACAGGTAGAAAACATGTTTATTATATGGGCATTGATCATATAATTGTTACCCTACCACGTGTACTTGCGTATACCGCAACACTTCTTGATCAAAGCGGTCCCCAACCAACATAACACGTTCATTCGCGAGACTGGTCCATGCTTGACATATGGCTTGTACCGTATAAGTGGCTTGGGGGTATCAGTTTTTCTCGCAGTAGTTGGTATACCATTTACAACAGAGAGCCCCAAAAGGGTTGTAATAGATACAATTATTTAATCAACATTGTGGTTCAAGTTCGTAGGTAAGAAACTGTTCTTGTGTGAAAGCCCTTGCAGCCACGTAAAACATGCAAAAGGTAAAGTAGAGGCGTCTAACTTTATTTTGCAGGGGCTTGTGATATGATATGGTCAAAGCAAAGGTAAAAGTAGTTTACTTCACTGTTTCTAAGTTGTATTAATAGGATGGTGGCATCAAGGGCTTGGCGCCACACATACCAGAGCGCATGATGGAGATCATGATGCGATGATCAACAACCATGTCATGTCAGACTTATTTACATTTGATGTTTATTGTGTGCATCTTGTTTGTGGTAGAATTAGTTACTCGATGGTAGAATTAATAGGATGATCCCTTAATATAATACCAATATTGTGTTCTCCCTTAGTGTGCACCACCAAGAAAGTTCTCCGTTATGAGGCACGCCGTGACGATCGGGTGTCAGATATATCTGCATTTACATACGGTGGTGTATGACATGTTGCACATCAAATATGCTAGAGGTTGAATTGGCGAGCCTAGCATGTACATACATGGCCTCGGAACACGGATGATCAAAAGATTGAGCATGGGTCACATGAATGATGTGATTGCCATTGGAGAATGTCTACCTTTGCAGCTATGTTGCTGACTGTGACGATCAGGGGTGACATAGTGAATAGGGATCATGTTATCACTAAAACTTCTTTAGGGATGTTTGTTTTAGTGGGAGCTCATCTAATATAATGTGATTATAATTTGAACTCTCGTATTATGAACTTAGTCTAAATGTCTTTGCAAATTATTTTGTAGATCATGTCAAAACCCAAGTATCTGTTTAGTTTTGAGGGATTCATGGATAGTGAGAAACTCAAAGTAGATAGGTCCAACATCATTGACTGGTACTAATGCCTGAGGAACCTCCTCATCTTTCATTATATGTTCTATGTGTTGCGATAACCGCTACGATATTTTCCCGTGGGCTTCACCGGATGGCCAGATGATCATGATTATCGGGCCCGACATGACACCTTCATGACAGTCAAATACACCATGGTTCATGTCATCAAGCCTGCTCTAGGAGCACTGTTCCATGAGGTTGATGCCTTGGACCTGGACGAAGGACTTAAGATGCTATTTCCATCTCAAGTCAGAATCATGGAGTTTGAGTACATGGGTGAATTCCTCTCAACCATGATGAGGGAAAAGACTAGCCTGGAAAACCACTTGGATATCATGGAAAGGATTCATGAGCACCTTGTGGACATCATGGACTACTGGGTGACCAACAAATTTGTGACATATGTGGTGTTGTGCTCGATACCGCACAGCTACAAAGATGTCGTCTTGAACTACCTTGTGGAAGGGAAAGAGTTTACCTTCCTTTAGTTCATGGCTCATTTGAGAACCCAGAAAGTAGTGCCTACTCCAGGAGATGTCATCAATAGGAAAGGTATATATTTGACATACAAAGTTATAAATATTTAATATTAAACACTTATAGCAGTTTATAAAGTATTTGATACTTGTGTTGTTTTGTGAAAACATGACCTGCTGCTTGAGAGGTGTTTGGAGGAGTGGGCGCGATGATGCGTGGTGATGGCAAACAAGATAGTCAAAAGCCAACAACGCTCTCCTTCTGAAGTTATCATTTGGATTAGAAGATTTGAATAAATTTGTAATTGATAAATTAAAGAGTGAACTATATTAGTGTGTGTCTTGCATTTATAAGACAATTATCATATGAATTTCAGATAAATCAGTTGTTTTATTCCTATGAGTAATATCTTTTATGATTCACGGTTTTGATTATGAATGGGTTATTGATATTTTGATCTTGATGATAGAAATTTAAATGTTTATAAATTATGAAAATGCCAAAGGATATTCAAAACTTAATTATGACATCATTTTGAATGACACTATTTTGTTAAGTCATATTGGTACATGTTAAAGGATTCATGAGTGATGAAACCAAGGTCTTAAAGATACTTGATTTTTGACACATACAAACATGCCCCTTTTAGGCAAAATGACTAAAACTCCGCATTCTGATAAAACAGAGTTTGTGTCGAATAATTAGATATCATACATGATGATATGTTGTATTATTCAATGAATGGTGAATATCATTAATTATTTCATGAAACTTTATTGTGATTCTAAGCAAATAAATGTATTCACTGAATGAGACACAACTATGAAATTATTTGATATGAACAAAGAATTTCAGAATGAAGAAGAATATTGAATTAACAAGAATACAAGCCTTTGTGATATGATCAAAATGACGAATATTTAAGTTGTGATTTAGGCATACAAGACTTGTGAAAAGTGTTTCACAATTTACACTGTCAAGAATACATCAATGTATTAACATGTATAAAGAATTGTAAGCATACCGTATTAGATACTGTATGGTCTAAAGTAATATCTTATCGTGTTAGTGTTAGCATTTAGAGAAGATAAATTACAATAGCAAACACTTACTTATTGTATAAATAATAATCAAGGATTTGTGGAAACAACACCATAACTGTATGGCACAATGTGGTTTCCAGAAATTCTTGAGTTATGCGATAATTCAGAATTAGAACGAATACATCTTTGTAGTATATTCCTAAGAAACTAAGAATACGCATTCCACAACTGCAACCAAAGGAGCAAAACTTGTATTGCTCAAATGTGGTGTTTATCGAGAAGAGTTTCTCAAATAAAAGAGTTAGTGGACAAAAGGTGAAAGCTCAAATAAGGTTAAGAGCCTTTTCTCCAAATGTCAGAGTAGCACAATGGAATTTATTCCAAAACAAAACTCTACAAATAGAGGAGAAACTAAGGATAATGATAAAAACTTCCAGCATGAGATTTTACTAAAAGAAAGTAGGATTCATGAATAGGTTCTGCCTAATTGTAGAATTTAATTCATGATTCACTTGTCATGTAAATGGAACAATGACATACCTACGAACTACAAAAAAACGATGGTGAACCCAAATACGAGAAATGACTTAGAGTCATGAAATCCTATACATTAAGTTACACTTAAGATGGTGAAGTAAATCGTTACTTGATCTTATCAAAGTAAATATGTTACTTGATCTTCCAAAAGCGGACTGCCAGAGTAAGTGATCATGGGGCGAGGTCAAAAGTTTTCATGCCGCCGTGCCCAAAGGTTCATAACCTCTATGTGTGAGTCGCGAGAAAGAAATGAAACTTAAAATAAGACATAAGGCTTGATTTGTGTCAAGAATGTCTTGAACAAATTCAAATGGTTGACTATAGTGTGTAGCGATGCTTAAGTCAGATAAATGGAATCTTGTAGCTAGAATTCTCAATTTGATAAATGATCAAAAGATTTTGGGATTATGCCCAGAATATTGAGAAGACCTACATTTACAATAATTTGAGTGGTAGCTAATAGAGTTTCATACTCTTATATGTGATTGACATATTTGTGGGAGCTTAACAAAACATTCATATATGTGATTAATATATAGTGAATGGTATAGTTCGTATTATTAAATATTAGTGAATATTATGTAGATGAAGTTAAACATGTGTTAAACATTTAAATCTATCAAGATAGAGTGATGTGTTTAATAGCATTAAGTCTAAATGTTTTCCTAGACTGGATTTTGAAGAAGTTCAGAATGGAACAAGTCAAGAAGTAAGTTCTTGCCTATGTGACTAGGAGAAACATTGAGATAGTCTTAGTATGATGATAGTTAAAAGAAGGAAAAGATGTGTAACATCTACTATGCCTAATTCATAGGTTCCATCTTATAAAACCATGCCGTATACTCGATATAATGTGACCCAAGTTCTTAATCTGAAGAACATGTTCCGAAGTGATCTCTGAGTGAATCACTGAACAACAATCAAGTATAGTCTTCAGTGTCTAGAGAGAGTTGAAGGTACACATCTGATCTATAAAGGATGGTGAACTTGATCATAAAAGGGTTATGCTAGGAAGTTCCACACCAACCTAGATGATTGGAAATCTCACACCTATATGTGCCTTAGAATAAGATAAGCATGGTTAGACATCGAAGTATCATTTAGTGCACTATCGATTAGATTTAGATTGACAAAGAAGTATATGAATACTTCAAATGTAAAATATGTAATGTTGTGGCTGGGGAAGTTCATCTTCCCATGGAGTGTGTTCCTAATGCTCATGACAATGAAAACATCATCTTTTGGTTGATTAATCAGATGTCATGGAAGAACGAACAAAAACAACACTCTGTCGCCAAAGCATAAATATTTATACTACAAGGTTATCATGTGATGATAAGGGAAATGTCAAATTAGGTGACATTTACAATTCGCAAAGACATACGGATCTGTATAGTATAGTACATAGACAAAAACTCTTCCATGAGCAAGCCTAATCAGGACACAAAAAGTGTTATGATGTAATGATTGTTCAAATACAACTAGTTTATTTATACTCTAGTGCAAGTGGGAGACTATTGGAAATATGCCCTAGAGGCAAATAATAATATAGATTATTGACATATTTCATTATATTCATAATAGGTTTTATATCATACTATAACTGTATTGATAGGAACATCAATACACGTGTTATATGTAAACCACCAGAGTCCCTAGTGATCCTCTAGACACTAGTTCATTGGTTAATTAATGATCGAGATTTCCCGATCATGGACATTTATGTCAATGGACAATGGGGTAATTTAATTAGGTGAATGAAAGTGATGGACATACCCAACACAAGAATTGTACCATGATCAATTCATGAAGTTCACCATTACAATAACTAGAAAACGTAGTAAGCAAGTCCTTAGACTGTGATATCATATCAAATCACTGTCACCTGAGGATGCTTTGATTGCATCAAACGTCACTCCGTAAAAAGGTACTCATAAAGGTGTATGTCAGGTATTCAAAGGGACACATAGATGTGACTGTTCAAGAGCGAGATGTGTTTTTCCACGTGATGGAGAGATACTCTGTGACCACTCGGAGACATGACATCCATAAAGTTGTAGCGTGTGACTAGGTCACGGGGATGGCATAGCACAGAACGAGTAAAGCTATACTTGTCAATAACGAGATTGAACCCAACATGTCGATGTTGTTGATGAGGTCTTGGACAAGTAAAGTATCAAAGTAACCATGGGAATATGACTCTATGTTTAATGGTTCAACAACAAAGATTCTCGTGGAATGCACAGGGGTCATTATGGGCATCTAGGTCCCACGAATGATCATTGGTCTGAGAGGGGTCTCGACCATGTCTGGAGTGTTCTCGAACCGTTAGGGTAACACACTAAAGGGTTTGATGACGCTCGAAGATTGCTTTGGTATCATAGGAATCACCGAAGAAAAGAGAAGGGAAAACCAGAAGGGTTCTAGGAAAGTCTGTCGGTTGTCCGGAGTTGTCCGGAAGAAGTTCTGGTGCAACGGGAATTAAATAATATGTAAATATATGTTAATTGTTGAATTATACATTTATTTATATTTATTTAATGATTTAAATATGATTTAATGGATAACCTATGGCTAATGGGCCAACTCCCTAAAGGGAAAAGGGCCCATGAGGGAAACCCCCCAAGGGAAAAAAGGAGGGAGTGGCCGGATGGGCCACCCACCAAGGTGGCCGGCCAAGAAATCCGCAATCCTACAATTGGTTTAGTCCCATATGGCTAAGCCAAGGGACTTGGGGGCTCCCCTCCCCCTATATAAATGAGGGCATAGGGAGGGGTTTCAATACACCAATAAATCCAAAGCTTTGAGGCTTCCTCCTCCAAGTGCCCCTCTCTCTCACTCTCTCTCTCTCTTGTGAGCACGACCCCATTGTAAGGGATGTGCGAACGTGAGTGTTCTTCACCGCGGAGTACAGTCGCACTGTGGGGATTCTGGATCCAGGATATCTACTTTCGAAACCTTTGCTGGATCAGATGCGGGAGTCATCGTCAAGCATCGTATGTATGTGACCCCCTACGAGGCGTTGCACTTGTGGCGCTCAAGTCATTCGAGACATCAGAGTCATTGGAGCCAGTGGAACTGAAGCTGGTGGAGCCGTTCAAGTTTAGAGTGACCTTGAGGTCGGCATCTGTACAACTACATAATCCATGTTCTCCCAAATGTTGACAAAGATTTTAGGTCTTCAACTTGGTAAGTTCGCGAAAAGCCCCTCCTGTTACCGCATTACTCCTAGATAGATCCTGTCAGTCGGTGGTTTACATAGGAAAAATTATTGTTTTTGGGCACTAAACCCCTACACTTGGAGTCCCAACCAATTGACACACTTGTTGTAGAGTCATCAATGGAGAATAGTGCTCCATTGGAAACGACAAGTGGCGCAGCGTCGGAAGACGTTCTGGTGTAAACTTCACCAAATGAAGAGGGAACTAATGATAATGATCATGAAACTCTGAAAGAGAACACTACCGAAATTTGCAGGTCAACTAGGACATGTTCATCTCCTAAACTGTATGGTAATCCTGTCAAAAATTTCATGGTAGATGGAAGTGATGACCCTGTAACCTATGAGGAAGCAATGGAAAGTCCAGATTCCAACAAATGGCTAGAAGACATACAATCCGAAATAGGATCCATGTATGAAAACCAAGTTTGGACCTTGGTGGACCTACCTCATGACCTAAGGCTGTTGAGAATAAATGGATCTTCAAAAAGAAAACCGACGTTGACGGTAATGTGACCATTTATAAAGCTCGACTAGTTGCAAAAGGTTTTCGACAAATTTAAGGACTTGACTACGACGAAACTTGCTCTCCCATAGTGATGCTAAAGTCATCTAGGATTATGTTAGAAATTGTTGCATGTTTCGACTATGAAATTTGGCAGATGGATGTGAAAACCATGTTCCTTAATGGAACATTAAGGAAGAGTTGTACATGGTACAACTCAAGAGTTTTATTGATCCTAATGATGCTAACAAGGTATGCAAACTTTAGCGATCCATTTATGGACTAAAGCAAGTATCCTAGAGTTGGAATATCAGTTTTGATGAAGTCATCAAAGGGTTTGGAATTGTCCAAACTTATGGATAAGGTTGTATTTACAAGAAAGTGAGTGGGATATCCATAGAATTTATAATTTTATATGTGGATGTCATATTGTTGATAGATAATGATATAGAACATTTGAAAAGTATAAAGGATTATTTGAACAGTAGTTTTTTCAATGAAGGACCTCAGTGAAGCAACGTATATACTAGGTATCGAAATCTATAGAGATAGATTGAGATGCTTGATTGGGATATTGCAAAGTACATACCTTGACAAGATTTTTAAGTAAGAAAGGTTTCATACCTATGTTGAAAGGCAAGACATCGAGTAAGACTCAAAGTCCAGCTACGACAGAAGATAGATAAATGATGAATAAGATTCCCTATGCCTCATCCATATGATCTATCATGTATGTCATGATGTGTATAGGACCGGATCTGGCACATGCTATTAGTTTGACTAGAAGGTACCAATCTGATCCAGGTTATGAACACTTGATAGCTATCAAGAATATCTTTAAGTATTTAATAAGAATTAACAAAATGTTTCTTGTATATGGAGGTGAAGAAGAGGTCGTCGCAAAATGTTATGTCAATGCTAGTTTTGACACTGATCCGGATGACTCTAAGTCACAATCCAGATACATATTTCTCATGAATGGAGAAGCAGTGAGTTGGAGGAGTTCCAAGAAACCCGTGTTGATAGGATCATCGACAAAGGCAGAATATGTTGCTGCTTTGGAAGCGGCACATGAAGCGGTTTGGGTGAAGGAGTTCATATCTGAACTTGGTTTTGTTCCCAATGTGTTGTACCCAATGGTCATCTATTGTGACAATAATGGAGCCATATCCACTGCAAATGATCCAAGGTCTCACAAGAATTCCAATCATATCAAGCGCCATTTTCACTCCATCCACGAACATGTCAAGGATGGCGATATAAAGATTTGCAAAGTACACATGGATCTAAGTGTGGAAAATATGTTGACTAAAACTCTCCTTAGGACAAAACATTATCAGCACCTGACCTCAATGGGTGTTCGATTCATCACAATGTAATCTAGATTATTGACTCTAGTGCAAGTGGGAGACTGAAGGGAATATTCCCAAGAGGCAATAATATCAACCACTAACACTGGAAGAGTGCCTTGATAACATCAAATGTCACACCGTAATAGGGTGACTATAAAGGTGGGTTCAGGTATTCTGAAAGTGTTATGTAGAGACTCATGTATCAAGAGTGGGATTTTTCCATCCTAATGACGGAGAGATATACTCTGGTTCTTCTCGGTGATATCACATCAACACCGCTTGCAAGCACGTTACTAGGTCACAGGGATGTTGTATCACATAACGAGTAAAGAGTACTTGTCGAGAAATTGAAAAAGGCATTTAAATTAGTGGGTAATTAATGCATGTGAGTGGAAGAGGGTTTTATGTGAGTGGAGAGTCCACCCACATGAATGAGGGAGAGGTGGGGGAACATCCCATGACCGGCGGCATGCCCCTTGGGGAAGACCCCTCCCCTATAAAAGGAGGCCTCCTCCTCTCCATTTGCACCACCTCCTTGTGAAGGTTCTCTTTGCCCTCTAGCATTTCCCCATGGCTTTGGATTAGTGAATTACATGTTCTATTGGATTCTCTAGAGTAAGATTTATCTACTCCTTCCGCTGCTCTGCTGGAGAGGAGGAATGGAGGTTGTCGGGATCTAGACGTGTGCCCAAGGATAGATATGCTGCTGGGTTACAGCATTCTTCAACTCGATCTTGAGATCGGCAAGTAATCGACTATATTACAAACGAAATCAGTTTTTGTAAAAACCTTCCGGTCTTCGAGGGTAAGTTATTCCGATTACCTCTTACTCGTTACTAGCATTTACTAGATGAGATCTTGGTGTAACTAGGTGTTCCCATCGTAGGATTTTTTCCTATGCTGCGAAACTTTAGTGGTATTAGAGCCATATCTATGCGTAGATGTTCTGTACGAGTAGGACACATATGGTTGTGTGCATTGATGATCATGTTATTGCAACTTTTTCTGTATATTGGATATTAGTGGCATAGTGGGATGAAGCAACCCAGATTAACTTTAAATGTCCTTGCACATGAGACTTGTTCCACGCTTGACATGCAACTCGTATTGCATAAGTGGCTAGGGGGTATATGTCTCTCCTACTATAGTTAAGATCTGATTTACAATGGATTGTTAATAATTTGTTTATCATCGTTGTGGTTTAAAGTTCGTAGGGTTGAACGATTCTTCATAATACCAAAGCCAAGTAAAATATTTAAAAGAAATTAGAGGCGTCTAACTTGTTTTTGCAGGGCATATGATGTGATATAATCATATGGATAAAATAAATTCTGAAACCCCATGTTGACAGCCGCCTAGCCGGCCATGGCATGAAGACCATGCTACTAAACTGAACCTGATGAAAAAAGGTACATAAAATTTTCTGATAACAATTGAAGTGAACTCTGAAAATTAAACAAAAAACAAGTTATAAATACTTCAAAATATTTAGCCAATCGAACTAAGCAACTAATGTATGCATGGTCTGACATTAATAAACTAAAGAATAATGCAGCATTTTAAATTATGGAATTCACGTGTTCTTTCTAAATACTCATATAACCAATTCATACATGACCAACACCAGTGTCTTGTTTACTCTTAACCACTCTTCAAGTCAACTGATGATACGGAAGATAAAACGATAATATTCATGTACATGTGTTTGAGCCTAGAATCCCGCACCGTTAAGTGTATTGCACATAAAAAAACTAAAATTGTTGGAAATGCTAATCAAGCACAGATAGCACATGACTTGAGGCATACCATAATCAATTCAGTATAACTTTTAATGAACTCATTACCATGAAAATAATTTTGAATGCTCCTAGAAAGATTATCTGTCATTGAATGAGTCACCTCACATGGTTATGCATTGGCGAATTTAGTTGATCCTTTCCTCCCTTCTGCAGTATGATCCCGTCTCTTATTGCTATATTTCAATAGAAGAAAATTAATATACTACATTTCAAAAGGTAAGGAAGTAACTATTTCTAGCATGAAAATAGCATACCAGTGGAAAGTCTTTTGTCATTTTTTAAACTTCAGTTGATGCATACCTCCCTTTATTTTGTTGTTTGATCATGGCCTCTTGCTACTGACAAAAAAATACCACCTTCCATGCATGGATTTAAACAATTCCCCACATTTTCAAACAACAAAACAAACAACAAAAATATAAACAATGCAATACTTAATCTTTAGTGGGCACTGCTTGGGAGGCATAAAACAAGGTAGCCTCTCCCCATTCTTGCAGGTCATCATAGTGAACAAAGAATGAGCAGTAGTAATTTGTTGTCTTAAAGTGTATCATGAACTATAATCACCAACTCCTTTCCTATAACATACATCCCAATGTCAAAACAATCCTTAAAGAGGAACATTAGATCGAATTAGCATCTTCTACAAGATTGTACAAGCAAGAACAAGAAGAAGTCAACAAAAACACGAGTAACCAGAGCACAAATAGCAACGACGAAATAATCACCTATGTACTAATAATCACAACATCAGCGAAGGAAGTTACAAAATTCAGTGATGTGGAAAACAATGTCAGTCTCACTGGACATGTGGCCTTATGAGCCAAATAAAATTATTATAAGTAAAATTATAGAATGTGGTCTTTTCACAATCTAGCTTGCCTATGTCCTAATCCATGAATCAGTTATAGACAGGTATCGTCGTTGTCAGGAGTCAGCAATACACGTGAGGATGACAACAACCACGGAGGCATGCATGGCGACGCTCTAAAAGAAGTACGCACACGCCATGCACTGAAGCGAGCTGTGATGCGCACGCGACAGGCATGTCCGACGATTACGTGTGCATCTGGCTACTGCTCCGTGGGAAAACATATCAAACTGGCGAAGCCTCTATCACCTACAAAAGAGGAGGACACACGGTTGCTGCTGCCACTCATGTCGAGGGCCCGCATCTCCTCGACGTTGTCTGCCTTGACCTACCGAGAACCTAGCAGCAATAATAGCAGGATAAGAAGCAATTGACAACGTACATCTAAGAAACGGAACTTGGTGTGATTCCGTTCAAGTAGTTTTTACATCTCATGGATGCATGGTGGAGCATAGTATGTGCCGGGCGATGTTCAAATTAGAGGACGAGGAGGAAGAAACAGAGCGGAGCAACAATATATTGGCTTTGGCGTTGGCAGAGAGGCAAGGATGGTATGGGTGGCGACGAACATCACACGACATGGAATTTGGTTTTGGCAGGTGTTTACGCCAATAGACATGACTTACCGTGATTGCTTTCCATTTTTGTTTGTTAAGAAAAGAATAAGATATTTTGTTTAGTTATTTGCATTTAATTCACGTGATTTGTCAGATCCTATGATTGATAGAACATAATATATTTTCTTACATGTTTAGTGTGTTAATAAAATAAGGAGATATTTGGTTTAGTTATTTGCATTTAATTCCCGTGATTGATAGCACATAATATATTTCCTTACCTGTTTAGTGAGGCAGCGATTGTATGGTTAGGATTCTTCCCATGGTTGGTGAGGGAGTTTGGACGACCAGGATGTGTCAGATGTTTGATGGCGACCTACGATCACCAACTTCCATTTAATAGTAAAGATACAAATTCAATGCAGGATGTTTATGAAGAGTTTGTAACATACATAAGGACAACAGTTTCACTTTGCAATGGACAGGTTTAAGGATTTTTAAGTTGAACTAATCATTGGAAAATTGTTTCTTACTTTTTCTGTCAAGGTTTAGTGCTGGATGTCCCTTTGGATGATACTTTTTTTTACATTTGTTTGTTCCACCAACCCTCTGCAGTCACTGGACCTGAGACACCCAATCAGTCTTGCCAAGGATGAGGGTTTTGATAGGATCATCAACTCATATTGCCTCTCTATTGTAAATTGGTGAAGGCAATGGACGTTGACCAATCCCTATGTTGCCTCGTGATACATGATATTAGGAGAATGGTGGCCTCTTTTTCTTCATTCTCCATCATGCATGTGCTCCATGGCCTGAACGTTGTTGCTCATACAATAGCTAAGTTGAGCGAGTCTTAGGTTGTGTTGTGTGGAAGGGTGTTTCCCCAGAGTGCATCTGTGAGATTTTTTGTGATGACATTATGATTATGTGGCAAAGGATAGTTTTTATGATTCCTCCACAATCTCACTTCCGAGGAATGAAAGAGAGTTTATTTGTTCGGCAATTGGCTCAGGTCAGCAGGTTTGGATCTCTCAAAGACAAAGGCAAAAGTATATGTGTAATGGGGAGGATTCTCTCAGACTTTATTCATAAGGTGATCGAGAAATCGTATAATGTGTGGGTTTATAATGATACCTGCCGAGAGAGATGAATCTAGAGATTATGAATAAGACTAACGGCAAAGACTTGGGTGATTATGGCATGTCTTTCACTACAAAAATATCCCCATACCCGACAGATTTTTGGGGCGGCATAAGCAAAAGGAACGAGAAAATTTTGGTTACATGGAGGATGAGCTATCGCGGAACCATTTTGTTGCGGTGGCCAATTAGATGCCATGACACACAGTGTACCGGTGTATTTTGGCGCCGTGGTTGGTGTCTGATTTGGTCGGTGCATTTTAATGCCGCATTAAATGGATGGAGGCATTGCGATATGCGCCGCCCATTGCAAGCACCGTTAACTTCCGATCTAACAGTGGAAAACGGTTAAGCACATCCTGTAGACTAGTCTGGTCTGTGTCGCTGACTTGGCTGGTCCACCACCGAGCCGAGCCTTGTCTTCATATCTGGCTCTCCTCTGTGAAATCTCCCTCGGGATGAATCTTCATCTTACGAGCGGCAGCAACAGAGACTGTGGAGGCACCCGGTGATAGCTTCAGCGGACGTCGGGTAGAGAGCTCGACTACGAGATGCTATTACATGCGTCGATTATACTCCCGCTGTTTACAATTGGATTGCACCATGCTTGCCATTTGTTTGATCGAGATCTGATTTGGAGATTTTTTGATCTCACACATGGATATTTTCCTTTTGAAGATCCACCCCAATGTACCTGCAGATATCTATGACCCGGATTAGAATGGAGTCGACCCATAGCCAGACCAAAGTTCAAAGTGCGGCATACCACCGTGTCACTATGTGGTGTGCGATAGGATGAGGCCGAAGGACACCGATGATGCCACTAAGCATTGTGCCACTTTATTGGGACTCCAAGTGAGAGTGTTGTAGCAACAGTAGTTTTCCCTACGAGTATAACTCAGGGTTAATATCGAACTCTCGGGGAACAGTCAAAAAATCTCTCTTTGTTCTCGTCAGGCAACCTGCAAAACAATCTCCTTGTCTTGCGTCCCCAATTCCACCAAGTGGTTGTCAAGCACAAGGTGTTGAATGTAAGTACAACAAAGTAACAATGCAATAAAATAAATAATAAATGCAATAATGTAAATAGAAGCTATTATGTAACTAATGCAATGAAGAAAAGGTGTTTTTGGGTTCTAGTTGTAGATGCAAGAAAGTAAATTTGTTTTTGTATTTTAGGATTTAATTAATGATGAAATTAAAAGGACACGTGTAAGCATTGGAAAGGTGTTTCTTATGATTAAAATTAGACCAAGGTTCATGGATTCACTTGTCTACTCTCTAATAAAGTTGTGGTGGCATTAAGCACAAGATAGATGACCAAAATAACGACATGATTTTATTATATTACTTGATAATATTCATATGGGAATCACGTATTAACATAAAGATGATACTACATATCTTACTTATACTCCACAAGAAAGGAAAAACCTTCAAGCAATCTAGTATTAAGAATTAACAAAGTATAGCCTTATGTACTTTGACATGATGGTGAACAACAAATATGCTATGACTTGAACATATTACAATAGAACATGGTCTATGAATGTCAACTTAGGATTTCTTAGCTGTCATCTAAGTAATATAGAACATGCATTCTTTTTTATCCCTAGTGAGGTAACTACATATCGGTAAACTACCATAGAAGGTCATGAAATTGCCGTCACAATTCACTACTACTACCAAGTTACTCCATCTAATACACACCACCCCCATCACGCTCTCGCATACTACTTGGATCTGAAAAGGAAATAAAGAACGGAGTAACAATATGCATCTACTCATACATCAAGAACATAATAAAGTATCACATCTCATAGATCATCCAATAAAATAGAGATCCACCACATAGGAATTACATAATATGGCCATAATCATGTTGGGCAACTCATATGGCATATAAACATCATAGCACAATTGAGAAATAGAACAAGCTACTACCACAAACCCATAGTCTAGAGGTGGACTACTCCCTCTTCATCATGGTGGCGATGTTGGTGATGTTGGAGAGGTTGGAGAAGCGACCAGGGGCAACTCCGATAGCGTTTCCCCCTCCAATCTTTGTTGGAACAACCTCTATTTCGTGGTTTCATGTTTCTTCGCCACCCCCTCGAGAGAACAGAATGGACGGCATCGGAGCTTCGAGGGGCAAATGAGACTGGGTGGCGCGGCCAGGCCAGGGGCCCATGCCACCTGTGCTTGTTTGGGCCCTGGTGGCCCACTCATGTGCTTCTTGTCCTCAGGTTGCTTCTCATGTAAAAATATTCATGCCAGAAAAATCCTACATCAATCTGAGTTCCAGAAGGACCCTGAAATGTTAAAATACGCAAAACAAGGTTTTCTTGTTCTGCAAAGTTATAACCAAAATAAGGGGGATCGATGGAAAATCACCATAAATCAATGTAAAATATGATTATAACATATCATAACATCTAGATATGTTGGAATATGCATCAATAAACTACAAAGTTCATGCATGAATTTTGCATGCATCAACCGGCCGCAAGTTCTACGCATGTGGCCATGAGAAAATGGCCTACGAATTCGTGGCATGGGTTGATGAAAAGCATGAACCGATAGTACTTTGGCGCACTTTAATTCATCTGTGGTGTGAGGTCAAAGCGAATGAAGATTTGAACATGCCACTAGAAGAAGTATGCAAGAAAAGACGTACCGAGAAGAAATATCTAAGCTTGATTAAGGAGGAGTGCAGTAGTATTGTCAAAGATATACTATCGATTATAAGTGAACTAACCGACTTAGTTGAGCATATGTAAAAGTAATATCGGTGTCGTTTATTGTGTATGTATATTTGTGTTTCGTACCAAAAATGGAATGTTGGTTTGCATCGACGGCTTTACCAAATCTGTAATATTCCCTCCGGTCCATATTAATTGTCGCTAGATTTGGATGTATCTAGCACTAAAACATGTCTAGATACATCCATTTTAGTGACAATTAATATGGATCAGAGGGTGTAACTAATATCTGTGTTGTTTAATGCCTCTTTTTCGGTTATAAGGCTAAAGATACAACAATCCCACCAAGACACTCAATATATCCCTACCAATCCACCACCACCTCCAGATGCACAACCCTAACACATTTTAGCACATGAACTTCACTATCGTTGAGCTGCCAACATCCAACCAACACGCACCTGCACTTAAACAGATCTATGCCTCATGCCATACCCCGTGAGACCTTGAGCCAGATCTATCCCTCATCCCACTCCCCATGATATCTCGAGTCGGATTTGTCCCTCGTGCCCCTTCCCGTGAGGTATCGAGTCGGATTTGTCCGTCTCGCCTCCCATAAGATCTCGAGCCGGATCTGTCCGTCCTCGACAATTTTTTTTTGGTCAAGATCCTTCCACTAATCTGTTTTTTGTAGTCTGGCCAATTGGCATTTGAGTGATTTTTTACTTATTCGATCTATTTGCCTTATTTGTAGGTTCGTTTGCCGAACATCAAAGACATGAAGCTCATTCTAGAAAGGGAAAACAAGTAGTTGAAGGCAGACATCAAGAAAATTCTACAAGAGAAGGAAATCATAGAAGAAAAGAAGATGCACCTGGAGTTGCAGCTGGCTGATATCCACTTTGCA
Source organism: Avena sativa (assembly GCA_916181665.1). Lineage (NCBI taxonomy): Eukaryota > Viridiplantae > Streptophyta > Magnoliopsida > Poales > Poaceae > Avena > Avena sativa. The sequence continues at coordinate 420,691,459 of OV702287.1, read as the reverse complement.
CAAAAAACAAAGACAGAAGTAGATAGTTTGAAGATAAAGAGAACTAGAAAATTTGCTCTAGAAAAGGCAACCGGTTTGCAACATGCAACCTTTTGCATTGTAATACTAGTAGCAATTGCGATAGTTAATTTAGGACCATGTAAATGTATGTAATCTAATTTATTGTGCAAATAAATATAGTTTTATATCTTAATGAGTATTTAGTACATTCCTAATTTAGTGACAAATCATATTTATTAATCACAAATTGTCATTAACTGTTGTGCCGCTGGAAGGTAACAAACATGATAGAGTAATATGTTGCACCTTGTGGTTACACGACACTAAAGTTCCGCCATTTTCCATAAGATAATGAGGCACATCCTTTGACATGTCGCAGAAGCACTAGCTGAGCGGATCACGTTGTGTCACACCAAAAAATCAGCCGTCGTTGCACAATCCCTGACACAGTTATCCTTGGCGGGTTTTTTTGTGCCAACACGAGCGCGGCGATTAGGGCTGTGCCTCGGCGTCTATAAGCGCCAGTGCCCGAGCTCCATGTTGTAATGCTTCGCAGGTGAATGTCCTTCACTACTTATAGGAATCGATGGTAGAAGAGTCTTCCTTAGTCATGTCAGGTCTTCATCTTGTCTTGCATGTAATCTTGATCCTCAATCTCCCTTGTATGCACGTCTAGTCTTCTGGATCTCTAGAGATCCGTCTTGTAGCCCCACAAGTCAGGTTGGTTGAGGTAATATCGGTTGAGAGTTTCTATATGCAAGCCTTCAGGTCTTTGATCATAGAGGTAGGCGTGGGAAGGAATCGTGGATTAAGACCCATGTGAGGTATAGGCCTAAATTGACCCATCACCGACAAGACCCCGACCAATACCTTTAATAAGAAGGCCTTCCTTTCAGTAGAGTTGCTTAATCTAGTGCTCAACCTCCGTTAGGTGAGCTTGATGATTTCTTCTTGGTCTTGATGCTCGAGGTCTTGACATAAGGTTCTCCGCATGTACTGACATCTCAATCGCGCATACCTTCCCGTGCACTCGTCTTCAGAGCAGATCTGATGAGCCTTCCCATCTCAGATGTCCCAGGATAATGGGATTACGACCTACAACAGGGTTAATAACAAAAGCAGAAAACATTCCTTCTGTGTAGAGGTGTGGATACCTTAATGACCAGGGAAGGTCTGAGGGAGATATCTCTTATGTGACGCGGAGTAGCAAACCGAGAGGTCGAGAAGGTATCCGCAATCTTAGCTATTTTCATGTTGGAAGCTTGATTGTGGAACCATCTGACGTAGTAAAGTCGTAGCGGGGTTTAATTCCAATCCAAGATGACATAATCAGTGACACTGACAACTGGTTTAACTTCTCCTATGACCTGAGGAGGTCTGATAAGAGCATCTTTTCCATGGCCGTGATGACCTAAATCTGAACTGATTGGAGAGGTCTCTTCAGTAAATATTGCTTCTCAAAGCTCTTCTTCCACGTGAGAATCTATGTATACTACAAAATTTAAGGTGGTGATCATAACGAGATTCCTGCCCATGACGTGGACTGATGGCACGTGACCCGGTAGACTAAATTCTTCGATATCCGTGACTCGATTACATCTTGGGACCTTGTCCTTTGGCTAATCTTTCTCCTTTAAGTACCACTAGTATGGTGATGTTGCTCTTATCATTAGGCTGTGATCTTCCTTCTTTGCCTTCAAAAGAAATTTCTTGTCCTTCCACCATGGCCATCAACAAGTACTATTCCCACCGTCGTAAGGCCTCACAGCCCTACCAAGGTGAGGCAGAAGAATTTTAGCCCAGGCCGGAGGTCCCGTCATAACCATGGTACACAAGACAGGAGCAGTGGCCCCCCCCCGGATTCGTAGGAGCAGCGCCCCCCAAGGATTCGCAGGAGCTATGTCCTTAGGTGCTCCTTCCATAATCCATGCTCTGATGAACTCGCTCGACAGGGTCCGTGCCCTCGAGGTTAACATGTAACTATTCTTGTCTTTCCTATCCTGGATATTCTGGATGCCGTGTCACATGGTACTCTTAGTTTTTCTTATTGTATAGCAGGCCGCATCGACCCGTTCCTCTTCTGTGTCACTCTCCCTTAGATTTGGAAGAGATCCTTGCTTTAACTACCTCCATGAATAGAGCATCTCAATCATCGATGAAGACTAACCGGGTAAGCGCTAGACTACCAACTTCTTGTACTCTTTTTCCTACCTCCAAGGCCTAGGTACGAGAATTCATACTTACTTATCATATTATTTCGCACTGCATGCCGTCTTCCCTAGGATTATAGCAAGAGGATTTCATACAATGTGAAGCGGGCCGTGAACAGGTTCTGCACTGGTTTAGCTGACAAAGGATCCCTTCAACGGGAGTTCCAAAGGCTTCGTATAGAACCAATAGGCGAGGGAAGGAAGGCCTGGACCTTTTAAGGGATTGTTTCCCGAACGCCTTGGCTAAAAGGAACGAGATGCATTAGAGGGTGGTGACCTAGGAGGAGATCCATGCCTCGGACTGGGAAGGCATGTTTGCCGATATCAGGCGCTTGCCAAACTCACTGAGGAAAAGCTCACCGTGTCCCTTCTATTGGAGGAGAAATCCTAACTCGAAGGAGAAGTCTGACGGGTGAGAGAGCAACTGCGAGCGGCTAATAGCTCTGACTTTTGCCATCTTCCACTTCATTTAAACATTGTTTTTAGTCAAGCAATTGCCAAAGAAACTCTCAACTCTTGCCACTAATGACTAATAATTGCAAAGATATGCAAATCCCTTCTTTGATTTATGTTGTGCAGGAAATCACGGCTTTTAAAGCAAAATAAGGAGTCATAATGAAGGATTTTGAGGAAGTACACACAACCAAGTAATTGGAGAAGTGTTCCAGGGCGCCTACGAGCTTAACAACCACTGTTACAGGCACGGTCCGCCCATACCACCCGCATGTACCAGGTGGCGACGGCTTCATCTCATCAAAGCCTACAACTTTTGTAAAGACTCCTATATATTTCAAGGCTCCAGCCGCCGGCCAGAGAGCTTCCATTCTCAGATTGCATCACAACACCCCCAAAGGAGTTCCACACCATTGTTCATCACTTCCCCCATCCATCCACTAGCCATAGCCATTGCTTTGTATTTAGATCTCCTTATGAGTTGGCGACCATTGTAAGAATATTTGATTTCAATCTAAGTGTTTGTATGATGTTTTCTATCTCGGATCTATTTGTTATGAGTGAGTAGTCCTCACGGGCTATGGGTTGGGGAGAAACCTCGCAGGAATTATGTGCATCTAGATCATGGGAGAATTGTATTTTGTTTGGAATTGTGATTTGTATCTTCTGTTTCTTTGTCTCTTGTCTCGATCTGTGGACTTGTAGGTACCCAAGATCCCATAGATTGATAAAGGCTTGAGGTGAGATACTTGGCTAGCGGCGATCTGATAGGAACAACAGTGACAAAAAGGGTAGTACGGTCTTCGCTTAGCGCCCCATTCGGGATCAACAACAACCTCACCATTTAAAGCTTTGATCTGTGTTTTGCATTGTAACCCATGGCTTTGGTATACTCTTGATTGGATTAAAAGTCTATTGCTATGCCCACTGCATCACGAGGGCTCTAAAATATTAGGATGTGTTTCCCACAAGAGATTATATCGATACAAACATTATACATGACTATGCTTATTATTATCGTTTATCCCATTTGATGTGCAGCTACAGGTAGATCTTCAACCCTGGCCTATCTCCATCCATTGATTCAAACCCGTTATAAAGTAAACTAGATTGGTCCAGTCAACTAAGGTAAAACGAACAAACAAAGTCTTGTAGACATGTCCTTTTTTATTACCTTTTAGTAGTGCTTTTCGAGGTTCGATTAAACCTAGGTCTTCTAGGGAAAAAGCTATTATACTACATTCGTGAATCCGGATCGAAGGTATCAACCCTTTTTCTGGCGCCGTTGTCGTGGAAGCAATTTCGTTATCCTAGTGAGGTCATTAGAGACCTTGTTATTAGTTTTATTATTAGTTGTAGTTTAATTCTTGTTATTAGTTTACTTTCTTGTTATCTATTTGAAAACCCCAAAAATTAGTTACTTGTTATTCGTTTTCATTACTGAAAAATTACCACAAAGATAAGAGCCATGGCTCCAAAGAGATTAGGGGAGTATGCTACTCCCACTGATGATTTTATTCGTGCACCCATCACTCGGCCCGTAGTTGATGCGGAAACATATGAGATAAAGCCTAACATTTTAAGTTTGGTTCAACAAAACCAATTTGGGGGTTCATCCGCTAAAGATTTGGGATTGCACTTAAATACTTTTACTGAAATTTGTGACATGATGCGTATTAAGGATGTAGATCCAAATGTTGTTAAGCTAAGATAGTTTCCTTTCTCTCATAGAGGAAAGGCTAAGGATTGGTTGCTAGCTCTACCAAAGGGCACTATTAAATCTTGGCAGGAATATACTAATTTGTTTATGACTAAATTTTTCCCCTAGCTAAGACTATGCAACTAAGATACAACATTACAAGTTTTAGACAAGAAGACCGTGAGCCACTAGCGCTTGCGTGGGAAAGGATGAAAGAAGCCGTAATGAACTGTCCTAATCATGGGATGGAAGAGTGGCTTATATTACATTCGTTTTATAATGGTCTTAACCCAATGTCTAAGTCTATGCTAGATACTGCAGCAGGAGGAACGATCATGGGAAAGCATGTGAGTGTTGCAAAGAAGTTACTTGATGATATGCAAAATAACCATGCTCAATGGCATGTGGAAAGAACCTCGAAGAGAGTAAGTTCAATTACCGAGGTAAACAATGAGGAGCTTACATCTAAGGTAGATGAGTTTCTTAGCTTAGTAAAGGGTAAGGAAGATACCCAAGTTAATGTTATCACTACCGATGTTAATGATGTTAATTTTATAGCTCGCACTCCTTTTAATCCTGCATGGAAAAATAATTATGCTTCTAACATTCAAAAATATCATGCTAATCCTCCAGGAGCTCCTTATGATAATTATGATAATACTAATGGAGCAAATCATGGCAATCTCCCGTTTGATCAAACCGTTAGAACATTTATACAAGCTCAAACCGAGCAAAATAATATTCTTACTAAAATTACGGAGAACCATGAAAGTAGTATAGGAAGATTATCTAACCAGGGCGTTGCAATTAGAAATGATGTGCAGGCTCTACATGAAAGAACAAAGACCGTGGAGGCTCAGCTAGGTAAGGTAGCCAAGAGCCAAGCTCTCATACTAGCAAAGTTTGCTAGAAAACTCGAGCCAAATCCGGTAGAAGACCTCAAAATGATGAGGATGGTAACCAATGATGAAAAACCTGAAGAGCTAGATTATAGTGATGCGCCAACACCGGAATATACCATGGAAGATCTATTGAAGATGATCACCATTAAGAATCCAGGTATATAACAAGGTAATGATGCTATGTACCAACAATTTATACAACAAGTAGCATCTAAGGTTCGTGATTTAGAGATGGAGTATAAAAGACTAGCTGATAAGCTTCTAGGTAAGCTAGATGAAATATTTGAGCCCACTATTAAAATTAAGTTAGGAGTTAATGAGATATCCGGACTTTGTGATCTTGGTGCAAGCGTCTCAAGGATTTCCAAAAGCCTATTCGATAAGTTAAACTTGGGGCCATTTGTTACAACTAAATTGAGACTCCATCTAGATGATTCAACTTATAAACAAGATGTTGGGATAAAAGAAAATATAGTTGTTGAAATTAAAGGTAGTCCCGCTCTTATTGATCTTGTTATTGTGGGCAAGCCTAAAGATCCCATAGCACATCTAATTCTAGGTAGGCCATTCCTAAGAACTATTAAAGCTTTGATTAATTTACATGAAGAGAATGTGAGAATAGGGCTACCATCTAGAGATCCTTTTGTAGTCTACTTCCCTAGGAAAAAGAAGGCCAAGCCTAATGATGGTGATGGTGTAATTACTTTAAAAGCAAACTACTTTGAAGTGGGTGTTCCACTTCACAAACCTAAGTGATTTCCATCGAGGTCAAGCTAATTGACCTTAACTAGAAGCGCTTCATGGGAGGCAACCCATGTGAAATAAAATTTCTCTTTATATTTCCTATTATATTTTTATTGTGTTAGTTTTGTTTTGTTTTGTTTTATTTTAAACAAAGAGTGTTCAAGAAGACCTATGGAGAGAGGAGAAGAAATAATATAATCCTCTATATTTTATTTTACTAACACATGGCCTAAGAAGTATTGTTGGATCATTACTTAGTATTTTTGTTGTTACCTAACCCTTTTATAAGATGTGCAAAGGCGCATGGAGCTACTAATCGAATTCCATGAGTTTTGTAGTTCACAGTGTTCCTAACAACCACTGGTATAGCCGGAGTGGACTGTACCATGCGCCCGTACCACCTCAAGGCAAATGAAGATAAAAAAATTGATGTTTGCCGAAAGGAACAGTGTCGATAATGACCACTAGTATGGCCGGACGCGTCCGTACTACGCGCCCATACCGCGCGCCCATACCGTACCCCCGAGCAAATATCAGATTTTAAGCAAAAGTCACTGCAACATTAACGACCAGCAGTACGGGCACGCACGACCGTACTGCACACCCGTAAAGGGAATATGCCTTGAGAGGCAATAGTAAAGTTGTTATTATATGTATTCCAAGTATATGATAGATGTTTATTTTACATGCTATAATTGTATTAATACGGAAACCTTAATACATGTGTGTTTAATAAACAAATAGAAAGTTCCTAGTTATGCCTCTCTATAAACTAGCTCATTGATTAACAAGATGATCAAGGTTTCCTGATCATGGACATTGGATGTTGTTAATAACGAGGTCACAACATTGGTGAATGATGTGATGAACATTCATCCGAAGTATAACATTACGATCAAAATCATTATGTTTATATTGCTATAGTATCATACGAAGTAATCTTTATCCTTAGACCATGGGATCATGTTAATTGCTAACACCGGAACCATACTTTTATAACATCAAATGTCACACCGTAACAGGGTGACTATAAAGATGGGTTCAGGTATTCCAAAGGTGTAATGTTGAGGCTCATGGATAAAGAGTGGAATTTGTCAATCCCGATGATGGATAGATATACTCTGGGCCCTCTCGGTGATATCACATTAAGATAGCTTGCAAGAAAGTGATGTGATCACTAGAATGTTATATCACAGGAACAAGAAAAGAGTGCATGTCAGTAACGAGATCAAACTAAGTATTGAGATATGATACGTTGCAAACGTATCTATAATTTTTTATGTTCCATGCTTGGTTTATATCTACTTTCTTATGTTTTGCCCACACTTTGGAGTACTTTTTATAAACTTTCTTGGACTAACCTATTAACAAGATGCCACAATGCCAGCTGCTTGTTTTCTGCTATTTTTCGTCCTAGGAATTTCAGAAAATGAATATTCTCGGAATTGGACGGGACAAAAGCCAAAGTCAACATTTCACCAAGGGGACACGGAGCCAGAATACGAGACGGAGAGGGGCCAGGGGCCGGCCACACCACCTGGTCGCGCGGCTAGGCCTGGCCTGCACCAGGGGGTGGTGCGGCCGCCTAGGGAACCCCCTCGGCCTCCCCTTTCGCCTATAATAAGCTCCCGATGAGAAAACCCTAAAGAATCCAGCCTCCAGCCACAAAAAGTTTCAGCGCCACCGCCACTGAAGGGGAGATTCAGGGGATAGAAAGTCTCTATTCCGGCACCCTGCCGGGACGGGGAAGTGCCCCCGGAGCCATCTCCATCGATCTCCTCCACCATCTCCATCGCCGTTGCTGATTCCCATGATGTTGAGGGAGTAGTTCTTCCTCGAGGCTAAGGGTTCTACCGGTAGCTATGTGTTCATCTCTCTCTCTATGCATGATCTTATTGAGATCGTGAGCTTTATAATCAAGTAGATCTACCTTTCTACTCAAGTGCTTTAATAGATCTCTGCTCTCCCCATGTGTGTGAAAGTGACAGCGTGCACACCATGGTGGCACTTAGGCTAGAGATTACAAATACTTGTTATGAGTTATATTGGGTGTGTTGGGGACACAAGAGACTTCTTGTATCTTGATTGTAGGGTTGCTTGAGAGGGATACCTTTGACTACTTCCTCCCTGAGTTCGATAAACCTTGGGTAATCCACTTAAGGGAAACTTGCTGCTGTTCTACAAACCTCTGCACTTGGAGGCCCAGCAACTGTCTATAACAATAGAAGTGCGTAGACATCAAGATACTGATGATTGAATCTCGGACATGTAATATATCGCAATACAAAGGGATTTAGTTACTATCGTTAAAGGTTCTCTCGATCACAAAAGTCATCGTTGAATGTGTGGGCGTTAGTATGGATCTCCAGGTCCCGCTTCTAATTATTGATCTGAGAGGGGTCTCGATCATGTCTGCATTATTCGCGAACAGTTGGCAAACACCATTTGGATAAAATATGTTCTAAACGAAAGAATTGCAAAGTGCTGGAATTATTTCAATAGACACCGAAAATGTTTCAGGTGAAATTGCTGAAATTGGTTTTGCATGTGATATCGAAATGTTGCAGGGGTTTTATGTGAATGTTTGTTAATTAAGGTAATTAACAAAATTCTGAACAAAATCAATGAAAGAGTTTTATTAAATGAGAGAGCATTAAATTTAGAGAAATTCAATACATTTAAAGTGGAGACTTTAAAAGAGAATGTGAAGGGGCAAATTTATGTGGAGGGGGTTACCACCACATGAATGGGGGAGGTGAGGGGGCACCCCCCATGGGGCGCCGGCCATGGGGAGGGGTAACCCCCTCCTCCTATAAAAGGCCCCCCTCTCACTCCTTCTTCCTTACACCTCCTCATGAAGGATCTCTCTCCCCCTCTAGAATTATACCCCCATGGTCTCGAATTAGCGAGATACATGTTCCCGATGGCATTTCGTCTAGCAGGAGTTGCTGCTTCCGCTGCATCGCTGGAGCGAGGAGGTGGAGGTTGTTCGGTGGCCTGAACGTGTGTGCGAGGACGGATGCGCTGCTGACTTGTGGCGCTAGGACTTCGATGCGGTCTTGAGATCGGCAAGCATTCGACTACATCATCCACAAGTCCCGTCTTGTTAACAAAGTTTTGTTGTTCTTCGAGGGTATGTTCTCTATGGATGTGTATTTACCCGTTGCTTGTATCTAGTAGATAGATCTTGGCATATAATAGTTCCCATCGTAGGAATTTTTTTGTTTTCTATGTTGTGAACCCAACAGCCCGTACCGAGTGCACCGCCTGGGAGCAGTCGTCTCCCCCAAGGTAAGTCACCCGGTACGAGCGGGATCTGGCTGTACCGCCCGCCCATACCATGTACGCGGCCTCCATAAGCACCCTGAGGAGGTAACCTAAAAATCCCCAAATCATTTTTTCTCTTTCTTCTTCCTCCAAACTTCAAACCATCTCCATTGGATCTTCAAATTTACCCAATCTTTCTTCGATCACTACTAGGAAATAGCTCTTCTGTTGTGCATGAAAATACATCTTCTGTGGCGCATATCCTAGTCGCCACTGTTATCTCGCCACTGATATCTGCTTCTTGTGGCGCATATGGATATGCGCCACAGAAGTTCTAGACTTCTGTGGCGCATTTCTTCATATGCGCCACAGGAAGAACTTCTGTGGCGCATTTACGTGTATGTGCCACAGAAATGCCATGCGCCACTGACTATATAATTATATGCGCCACTGATTGCGTAACACATATTCAAAGTAAAATACTTTCCTGGTGTATAATCAGGTATTTATACAGGATTTATACAGTATTTATCTAGATGAGTATAAAATACATTGCACAAGTAGTAGATGTATGAAAACCGACATATATATAATACAAACACTTAGAGCCCGATCGAGATACATATATAGTGTCAAGTGCCAAATTTTTACACAAGCGCCGAATACAAAATTCATATCATCTCACATTACAAATAAGAAGTGGCCACCGCCGCCTACACTAGGATCAAATAAAATACACCTGTGATAATGGTGAGCAAGAGCATTAGCCCGACCAATATCTTCATCCGGTTCTTCTTCCACAAGTGGTTCCTCCACTTGGCTATCGCCTCCTCTCTAGTCGTGTATCCTCTGTAGATGTTGCCGCTGAACTTGTTCACTTGTTTGTGGCAATCCTCCCACTCCTCGTAGACTCCTAGAACCCTACCCATGTACACCACATACCACCTCGTCGCCATCTCTATAGACGACAAGGCATATTAGTAAAAATACAATGAGAAGAATGAATAAAGGGTTCACATCCATATATATATATATGTTCATAGAATATAAAACAAAGGATCCATAAACCTAAAAGTTAGATCATCATAGAAGAAATAAGTTCAACGACAACACGACCACAAGGTAGTTTAAGTCTAACAACAATGACCATTTCGACCATGAGATAGTAAAGTTTATGACACACACACTAATACAACAGGCGTCCATCAAGAATATACACACACTGGATCATGCTAGAGCCACACATTGATCATGATGAAGACTTCCTCTTCTCGCTCGGCTTCGGGAACGGTAGATAGCCCTCTTTCATCATCCATGTCCTTGTGTCACCCTGCTTATGGAGGCGTTCTTCGATCTCCCTCTTACTCAACCCTCTGGCTTGTTGTAGGGCACCGCCCCTTGTGTTGACATCTTCAATGATGATTTGCGACAACTTCATCTGAATGCGATGGAATTCTTCTCTAAGATCAGCATCATCGATTTTCGCCAAAATTTCGGCCCATCCTTGGAGACTAGATGGCAGCGTTAGGTTATGGCAATCCCGAACATAGCCTTTAAGGTGATGGAGGACGTAGAAGGCCTCCTTGGCACCATTAGTCGACTGCTTGACGCAGGGGAAGTCGAGCACGTGCTTGAACACGTGTTTGCCATCCTTGATACATTCCCCCTTATCTATGAAGGTGCAATCCTTCTTGGTGTAGCCCTCGAGAGCCTCATTGAGAACACCCCTTATTCTGGTGTAGTCTTTCTTCTTCGTCAAACTCCTCGAGTCGAAATACGTGGCTAGCGAATACCTCGGGGCAAGTACGATGAGTGTGCAGTATTTGTCTCTGCACAACACAATTGGAACGGAATGTTGGAAAAAGAGCAAAGGAAGAAATCTATAAGAAATTCATAAGTTACAGTGGCGATGAGCGAGTGTGTGTACTTACTTGGGAAAGAAAGGCAAAAGAAGTGTGCCCTTCCTCTTGTTGTACACCATGAACTTCTCGAGGTACGTCGTCGCCTTGGTCCGTGTCTCTGATCCTTCGACCAACTGGTTGTCCCACATGTAGTAGGGATCCACTATCGCGATTTCCAGGGTACTTTCTCTCTTGATCGTGAGCGCCAGATTGAGCGTGTATAGGCGGACCAAGTTATAGTGCAGCCGTTTCGTGAGAAACAGCTTGAATATGTCCTCGAACACTATGAAGAATATATCCGCGGGGGGTTCATCGACGAAGCCCACGTCCAATGGCACCTTGGCCGTGAAAACCGGGTAATTTGGATCTTCTTCTTTAAGAAGGAGGGCCTCTAGTGTCTTGACACCCTCGTGCAAAGTTAGCATGGCTCCAACCGCAATGTGGATCATATCCAGAGTCAATATCAGATCACCAGCTATATGCACTCGGGGCAAGCCAAATTGTGTGGATGGTACGACGACGACGTCCTGACCCCGGATCCTCTTCGGAAGAGGCTGGCTCGCACCCTTCTTATTATTATTATTACCTCTCTTCTTGTAGTGCTTGTTCTTCACAACAGTGTCAGCCACTGCCATCTGCTCATCAGTCGCCTTTCGGAGTGTGTTGGGGCTGAAAACCAATCCTGGTTTCTCTTGTGGTGGATCGGTGGTCGGAGGCGTCTCTTGAGAAAGACCATGGAAGACCAGGCGCTGCGTGCATGTATTGGGCCGGCCAGCTTGATGGTCGTCGCGAGCTGCGAAGGGTTCTTCATCCATAGAAGGCATATACAATCCTTTGGCGGCGCCGGTGTTGATGAAGTCGTCAACGTTGACCAATTCATCATCATCTTCATGGGTGCCATCATGTGGTGGTGGTAGCGGGGGCGACGGCGGTTGCGGCACAACGTCTTTGCCATGTGGTGGTGCACACGCTGCCAAGAGTTGATGGTGACGGCTGGTGGTGGCGACGATGGCGGCTACTGGCTTCCGAGGTGGTGGCCGGGCGATCGGTCGAGAGGTGGCGCCGGTGCTCCCCCCTGCAAGACGAATCTGGGTCTTCGGCCATGTCAAGGGCCAGTTGTAGCATTCCCCAAGGGTCTTGTGTTCGTCGGCTCCCTGAGGTTGAAAGGGGGGGTCCATGTCGTCGCACCCTGGCAACACCCGAGCCAACCTGACCCTCATCACGTCATCATCCATTGGATTGTTGTGCATCGTGCGGCTCGCCGGTTGTATAAGAGTGCCCTTGGCAACATCCTTCAACTCACCGTCGACATCTTTAAGTAGGAGTACGCAAGAAGTGTCCTAAGGCAAAAACATGTTGTTGGGCGTCATGAGATGGCAGCAGTCATGCATCAAAGGCATAAAGGAGATGACGTGCAATAATAATTAGTTACCTTGGTGATGGCGTGGATCTCGGCTAATGTAGAGACACGGCCGATGCTGGCGGCCGGCCTATCATCATCTGCAATCTCCCGCTCGGGTGCCTCATGAAGCACCACCGCCATCGGCTACGCCTTATTGGTATCTTTGGCGGGAGGGGGTGTTGATGTGACCAAAACGAGCGACTGCGTCCCGACGTTGACGGCCGGCGGGGTCACCAGGTCCGGCGACACGGTAACATTGATGCTCGAGTTGCTACCGCTTGAGATGGGCAGATGTATCGGCCCCTGTCGACCTCCCGCATTCCAAGAAGTAAGCCCCTCGAAAAACTCAGGGGGGATCATCGAGCGGATCTTCTCTTCCACTAACTTGTCCACCGTTTTCTCGTCCACCGCCTTCTCCTCCAGTGTCTGCACCTTCATCTTCAGCTCTGCAACAGCGGCTTTATCCTGGTTCTTCCTCTCCCTTCTTTTCTTGGCGTCCTCTTTGTAGTACTCCTTGAACTTCATGCTCATACCAAAGCCAGACACACGGCCAGCTGAGGATGGCGGCAACCCCTTGTCCCTCTTCTTGTAAGCATTGGTCGCCTTGTTGAAAACCGTGTCCCACGGCTCCGTCGAATCCTAGGACGACTCTGTGGCAGTAGCGTTCAGTTCATCCTCCTGCAGAGACAAGGAAAGGTGAACCCATTTAGATTCTTGACTTCATTATCTTAATTAGAATGCAATAGACTTGAGATCGGCGATAAATTCCTTACCAGCTTCTTCTCGAATGCCTTCACCTCCGGATCGTCGGTGATGAACTCCCCTGTTTCCTTGTCCAAGTAGTAGCGGGCCCGAACAAATTTCCTAAGCTGCAAGTCCGTGATTTTAAGCCAAGGGTTATCTTTACCAAGGCGTTCAAGCTCGGCGTCCTCCTTGTCCCAAATGGCCTATTTCCCCTGTAACCGCCGCTTCCAAGGCGGTGGTTACCTATGTTCTGTTCCCGCATACTCCTTCCCCATCGAGTCCATTTTATAGCGTCAGCGGTAGCTATATCCGCCTTGAATATCCTAAACTCCTCTTCGTCGAGCATCGGATTTTTCTTACTAATAACCTCCCAGCTTTCACCTTTGTCAATGCTATTCTTCACCCGGGTTTTCCAGCTGCTCAAGGCGTTGCTCATCTTCATGAGGGCTAGTTTGTTCACCGGGTTCTTTCTCTCGAGGTTTCTAAACAGCTCTAGGAATCTGTATCGCTTGTGAAGCTTCTTAAGGAGGTTATCGACCAAAGCTGCATTGTCAGCATGTCTGATGTACTTCGTGTTGATCGACATGCTTTCCCAGATGATGCACCCGAGTTGCAGGCCGTACCCTTTAGCAATCGCCTCTGGCGCAATGGGTAGGCCACTTTCTGTGACCTTAGTGAACTCATCACAGACAGTGGCGAGCACTGGCACCTTCCGCTCCTTCTATTCCTTCTTCTTCTTCTTCTTCTAAGAAGCGGCCGGGTTGCTGCTACCGCCATCCGTGCGCTCGCCGCCATCGGTGGTGTCATCCTCTTTGCCGCCGACTTCACTAGTTCCATCGTAGTCGTCTTCGTCCCCCCCGTAATCAGGATCTCCGTCCTCATTGGCCCCAGCAGCTCTGGCGACGGTCGCCTCCTCCTCCTGTGGTGGTGTCATCCTCATCGCCTCCTCCTCCTCCTCCTCCTCCTGTTGGGACCCCTGCCAGAATGACTGGTTGCCCTGTCTAGCTTGTTCTTTGACGCTGATCATGTGCTTAGAAGGGCCAGACTCCTTGTTGCCCGACATGTTTGCACTACTCTATTTAAAAGAGGCAAAAGGTTAGCACAAATCTCGGCCGAAAAATTCGGCATGACCTTTGCTAATTTTTTGACCTGGGAGTGCCCATTTCTCAATTGAAACGGAAGTGAATCGACACTTCGGGAGAAATGGGCAACTCAAATGAAATCCCTGCAAGACAAAACACCCCATCCCCATATTGACAGCCCCATGCACTAACCCTAGCATCCATCATATCCATCATCCACATGCAGTATATATATAACAGATATACTAGTCCATCATCACATCATAGCCCCATGTATATATATAACAGATATAGTAGTGTAACAGAAGTACTTGCTGAACAGCAGAAGTGTAACAGAAGTGTAGTACTTGCTGTACTACTAGGCTGAAGTGTAACAGAAGTACATGCCGAACAACAGATAACAGTTTAACATTCTTATTAATTCCAGGTACAGGTCAATTAAATAGATGACACATATACAAGTCAATTACTAAGAAGGTTTTGTCCCTCGATGTTAATGGAAAATTACCACTTCAAACAAAACACAAAGCTGTGAACCTGATATAACCACCTATCTGAGGGCATACACATGGTTTCCATTTACATGGGATAAGTCATGAACTAGAAGACAGAAATCTTTCAGAAACAGAAATTAGCAACAACGAGTTTTTACTGAGAAATAGCTGATCTTTGGATGGGTTGGCTGTCACTACCATGCCTCAAATTCTCATCTATGACCAATACTTGCATAGTAAACAGCTTAGCAGACTCGCAGTAAGCAAAGCAGAGACAACTATAATATAAATGGTTTTAGAAAGACCTATTGTTTGTTACTCTCAAGTCTCAAGTGATAGAGCTCCCCTGTGATATCAAATTAACTACTTTGTGATGCAAATGAGATGAAATTTTGAGCAAAAACTCTAGCAACCGTAATTTGATGACAAAAGGTAATTTTATATATTCTAGGGAAAGCAAGCAAATGGGTTTATGCCCCACCCACACATCCTCCCTAAACCTAGTATTTCTTACATCTCCAATGATCCTTCTACAACAGCTATAAAAAACATCCTTCACTTCCATCAAACTTGACCGCAAGTGAGAGCACCCAACATAATTCTTATCTTGAGCATTGATACTGGATTTAATATACTTAGCCATCAAAACCCTTTGCTAGTCCCCATGTTCATTCTCTAGCTTCCACAACCATTTACATAGTAAGATTATATTTTTCAAATTTAAATTTGTTACACTTAAATCACCTTGATCTCTGGGACGACGAACCTCACTCCACTTAACTAGATGATATTTCCTAACCCCATCTTTTTCCTACCATAAAACTCTAGCTCTAAAGAAATCCATGTTTTGTAACAACTTTAGGCACTCTAAAGAAAGAAAGCATATAATTAGGGACACTAGTAAAGCAAATTTCAGTAAGAATAGTTCTACCTCCCAACGAAATCGGATTTCCTTGCCAACCTGATATTTTCTTCTCTATTTTTTCCTCTATAGGTTTCTAGTCAGAGTTACTCAATCTTTTACAATGTACAGAAATTCCTAAGTATCTAAAAGGGAAATCATCAACTTTGCAAGTTAATATATACTCATATTTTTGCTGCTTTTTTCTCTACCAAAGCAAGAAATCTCACTCTTAAGAAAATTGATCTTCAAACCAGTCAAGTGCTCAAAAGCAGAAAGAATGATTTTAAGATTTCTGGCACTCGCTAAATCATCCTCAATCTTTAAAATTGCGTCGGCCCAATACTACAATATCGACACGGTGCAGAAGCAACAGTGCTGCATTAGCTAGGGATGGTGGACGGCGGACGGTGACGAGGTGGATGGCGAACGGCAAGGTGGACGGCGGACGGCAAGGTGGATCCTCCTCCACGGGCTTCGGAGAGGTGGCTGCGAACGGGCTCCTCTTCCTATGCGCTGCGGACGGGCTCCTCCTCCACGGGCTCTGGTGATGGGGGGCGGCTCTCCTCCATAGGCTCTGGCGCGGTGGTGATGGAATTGCGGACGGGCTCCTCCTCCACAGGCTCTCCTCCACGGCGGCTCCGACGCTAGGGTTGCGACGACATAGAGAGGCGACATATCGATTGGCTAAGTGTGGATCAATAAGTTGGAACATCTATGGCGCATTCTGAAGGAATGCGCCACAGAACTTCATGACATAGTAAAAACCGTGGCGTCTCGTAGTATGACAAGATCTGATACTTGTCCTAGTGGTCTTGCTTGCTTGCTCTCACCTGGGGCAGCTAGGTTCGAATCCTGGCTGTCTCACACATTTTTTTAAAAATATTTTTAATTACATACATATGCATATTTATTCAAAAAAAAGTAAGAACATATACATATATGCATATTTATTCAAAAAAAGCAAGAACATATACATATATGCATATTTATTCAAAAAAAGCAAGAACACATATGCATATTTATTCATACATATATATTTGTGTGTTTGCTTGTCACACACAAATGTGAATTTGTATACCCACACGATTATCACATTATATGTTTTAGTCTCTAACTAATACCCACACGAATTAATACACCAAAAAGTCACACAATTGCTAGTGTCTCTTCACAATCTTCTTGCCCTTTGTTGTCGCGGTTGAATACTTTAGCCCGTGCACTTTGAGATTTCTTCTTGTGTATGGACAACCTTTAGTAGGCAGTGTGGTCTTCCTTCTTACTTTAGTAGTAGTAGGCATGTCGAAGTACTTATCGAATTCCTCTTCGATCTTCGGGTCGCTGTTTTTGTCGAAGTTTTGCTCGTTGGCGGCTCCTTCCATTCCGATGATGCTCCTCTTGCCCCTCCTAAATACAACACGGTTGGGCTTTAACGGGTCGGTAATAAAAACATTGATCAACTTGGCTAGCGAGTACCCAAGGCTCATTTTCTGCGGAGGCGTTCTTCGTTGATTTGGCATCTGGTATAACCATTGTGGTGAAATAGCGGCCTTCTTTTTCCACGTTCTTGGCCCATCTAACACGGAACATCGGTACGATCTCTCCACAGTAGTCGAGCTCCCATATCTCCTCGATCCTTCCGTAGAATCTTTCCATCACAGTAGTCTCATCATCAGCAAAGGATAACATAATTACTCCTGAGTTTTGATATTCACTATTCTTGTCCTTTTCCTCGGTGTAGAATCTGTAACCGTTTATGTCATACGACTGATAGGTCCTTAGGTTGTGCCCTGGGCCCTGCGACAAGGAGAATATGAGTTTTTGATCTTCTGTAGAAGGCGTCTATGGGGGATTGTCCAGTTGCCTTTTCTTGAACCAACCCGTGAAGCTGGAGTTGTGCTCTCTGGTTACGTCTCCCTTCTTCCTCGGCCGGCCCTGGTCGACGTACTCCTGCTCGATTAAGCTTATGTGCTCTTCGACCCAAGGGCCGACCACTTCAATGTGTTGTAGCGCGACTCGGTGTGCCCTTTCAAAATCAGTGCGTCGACCATCAATGCCGACATGTAGTGAGCGACAGCCCTCGCAGTGACCATATCCACCGAGCCTGTCGAGGTGCTTCTTTGTGGGTATTCCAACATCCTCGTTCTCGGTGGTTAGATAATTCTGGCAGAAGGAGATGCACTCGTCGATCAGAAAGCCCTTGGCTATGCTTCCATCTGGACGAGACCTATTGCGAACGAATCCTTTCATGACACCGTTTAGCCTTTCAAACGGCATCATGTTGTGCAGGAATGTCGGCCCGAGCTGGATGATGTCATCCACAACATGTACAAGCAGATGCACCATGATGTCGAAGAATGCGGGCGGGAAGTAAATCTCAAGCTCGCATAGTATCATCACGATCTCTTCCTGTAGCCTGTCGAGCTGCTTCACACCGATCGACTTCCTAGATATGACGTCGAAAAAGTTACAGAGGCCAAACAACGTCTCACGGACATGATCGTCCATTATCCCACGGATCACAACGGGGAGTATCTACGTCATCAGCACGTGACAGTCGTGAGACTTCATACCGCTGAACCTCTTCTTCGCGGCGTCCAGATATCTGCTTATCTTCCCCGAGTAACCATGAGGAACTTTCACTCCTAAGAGGCACCTAAAAAATTGCTCGATCTCCTCCAGACTCAAAGTAAAGCAGGTAGCACAAAGCACCACCTCATTCTTCTTAACTCTTTTGCGGCGACCTTGAGTCCCTTCCGTATGATCATCATCATCATCACTATTAGGGTACTGAAGATCTTTCTTTATGCCTGAAGGAAATATGCCCTGAGAGGCAATAATAAAGTTGTTATTATATATTCCTTATACATGATAGATGTTTATTTTACATGCTAGAAATGTATTGATTCGGAAACATCAATACATGTGTGTTTAATAAACAAAAAGGGTTCCTAGTCATGCCTCTCTTATAGACTATCTTGTTGATTAACATGATGATCAAGGTTTCCTGATCATGGACATTGGATGTTGTTAATAACAAGGTCACACCATTGGTGGAATGATGTGATGAACATTCATCCGAAGTATAGCATTACGATCAAGTCATTATGTTTATATTGCTATAACATCATATGAAGTAATCTTTATCCTTAGACCATGAGATCATGTTAATTGCTGACACCGGAAGAGTATCTTGATAACATCAAACGTCACACCGTAACAGGGTGACTATAAAGATGGGTTCAGTACTACGAAGGTGTTATGTTGAGGCTCATGGATCAAGAGTGGAATTTGTCAATCCAGATGACGGATAGATATACTCTCGGCCCTCTCGGTGATATCACATTAGGATAACTTGCAAGCAAGTGATATGATCACTAGAATGTTATATCACGGGAACGAGAAAAGAGTGCATGTCGGTAACGAGATCAAACTAGGTATGGAGATACCGATGATCAAATCTCGAACATGTAATATATCAAGGGACAAAGGGATTTAGTTACAAGCGTTAAAGGTTCTCACGATCACAGGAGTCATCGTTGAATGTGTAGGAGTCAGTACGGATCTCTAGGTCCCGCTGCTGATTATTGATCGGAGAAGGGTCTCGATCATGTCTGCATTATTCGCGAACCGTAGGGTGGCACACTTAAGAGTTACCGGACACCATTTTGGAGCACATATGTTTCAGACGAAAGAATTGCAAAGCGCAGGAATTGTTTCAATAGAAACCGGAAATTGTTTCGGGTGAAATTGCAGAAGGTGGTTCTGCATGAGATATTGAAATATTTCAAGGGGATATATGTGAATGTTTTTTAATTAAAGTAATTAACAAAATTATGAATAAATTTAATAAAAATAGTTTTATTAAATGAGAGAGCATTAAATTTGGAGAAATTTAATGCATTTAAAGTGGAGACTTTAAAAGGGAATGTGAAGAGGCATTTTAATGTGGGGGGGTTACCACCACATGAATAGGGGGAGGTGAGGGGTCACCCCCCATGCGCCGGCCATGGAGAGAGGGGGCACCCCCCCTCCTCCTATAAAATGCCACCCATTCCCTCCTTCATCCTCACACCTCCTTGTGAAGGATCTCTCTCCCCCTCTAGAATTATTCCCCCATGGTCTCGGATTAGCGAGATACATGTTCCCGGTGGCATTTCGTCTCGAAGGAGTTGCTGCTTCCACTGGATCGCTGGAGCGAGGAGGTGGAGGTTGTCCGGTGGCTTGAACGTGTGTGCGAGTGCGGATGCGCTGCTGAGTTGCGGCGCTCGGACTTCCTCACGATCTTGAGATCGGCAAGTGTACGACTACATCAACCACGAGTTCCTACTCGTTAATAAAGCTCGTTGTCTACGAGGGTAAGTTCTCGTTGGATGTATGTCCACCCATTGCTTTGTACCTAATAGATAGATCTTGGCGTGTAGTTCACACCATAGGAAATTTTTTGTTTTCTATGCTGCGGACCTAATAGTGGTATCAGAGCCTGATCTATTCCTAGGTGCTTAGCACGGGTAGTACACATATGGCTGATATGTGGGCGATGATGATCATGTTATTGCATCTACTATGTATTTTGGATATTGGTGGCATAGTGGGATGAAGCGGCCCGGACCAACCTTACATGTCATCGTACATGAGACCGGTTCCACGACTGACATGCAACTTGTTTTGCATAAGTGGCTGGCGGGTGTCTGTCTCTCCGACTATAGTCAATATCTGATTTACAACGAGTTGCTAATAACTTAG
This sequence comes from Avena sativa, assembly GCA_916181665.1. Lineage (NCBI taxonomy): Eukaryota > Viridiplantae > Streptophyta > Magnoliopsida > Poales > Poaceae > Avena > Avena sativa. The sequence continues at coordinate 420,670,914 of OV702287.1, read as the reverse complement.
TTATCCTTGTTGTGGTTCATGTTCATAGGTGAGAACGGTTCTATCTCCGAAATCCCTAAGCCACGTAAAACTTGCAATTGATAAATTAGAGGCGTCTAGTTTAGATCGTTGCTGGGCTAGTGTATTGACATGGTATTGTTGTAAGTAGATGTATGGTAGATACTCTTACAACACAGTCAACATGTAAGTTCCATAGACCTTGGCCTTACACACAAAGGAATTATAGAGATCATACCATGATGCAAGTGATAGAGATCAAATGCATGGACCATATCATCTCACTTTACACATTAGATGTTAGCATCTTATACTGCTAGTTTGGCGCGTTTGGTAGCATTATAAGATGATCCCTCATTTAGATATCAAGATAAAAGTGTGTTCTTCCTTGAGTATGCACCGTTCTATGGATCGTGTTTCAAGACATCACGTGATGATCGGGTGTACTCGAATCTACGCTTTCATAGGAACGGGTGTAAGACAGTTTTACACACGCGAATACTAAGGTTCTTACTTGGCGAGCCTAGCATATACAGACATGGCCTCGGAACACGGACCGAAAGGTTAAGCATGAGTCATATGGTTGATATGATGCCCATATAGATGCTCGCCTTTGAAGCTATATCAACTCACGTGATGATCGGACTTGATATAGTGGATTTGGTTCATGTAATCACCAAAAGGACACAAGGGATGTCGTTTTTTAGTGGGAGTTCATTAGTAATTTGTATTAGTTGAACTCAATCTATCATAAACTTAGTCTAAATAAACTTCACAAATTCTGTTGTAGATGGCACTACCTACTTTTAATTTCAATGTGTTCATGGAGAAAGAGAAACTTGCTGCGAATGGTAGCAACTTCACCAACTGGGCTATGAATTTGAGGATTCTCCTCACTGCTGCACAAAAGCAATATGTCCTAGATGCGCCGCTAGGCCCCCCACCAGCTCCTGATGCCCCTGACGAGGAAAAGAATGTCTATGTGACTCGTCAGGAGGACCACAACTTAGTTCATTGCGGCATACTGTATGGGCTAGAGCCAGAACTTCGAAAGCGTTTCGAAAATGGTAATGCCTTTGATACCATGGGAGAATTGAAAATAATTTTCGATACCAATGCTGCCGTAGAGAGTTATAATGCTACAGAAAAGTTCTTTAGCTGCATGATGGAGGAAAACAGCTCCGTTAGTGAGCACGTACTCAAAATGTCTGGGTACGCCGATAAGCTTGTACCGTTGGGAATAACGATTCCCATTGACCTAGGCATACATCGTGTTCTCCAATCTCTGCCACCTAGCTACAAGAGCTTTGTGATGAACTATAATATGCAGGGCATGAAGAAGTCTCTTCCCGAGCTTCTGTCAATGCTTAAGACTGCAGAAGTGGAGATTAGGAAAGAACATCAAGTGTTGATGATCAATAGGACCACCGGTTTCAAGAAGGATAAGAAAGGCAAGCACAAGGGAAATAAGGGTGGCAAGTCTGTTGCCACGCCTGAAAAGAAACCTCGGGCTGGCCCTAAGTCTGACACCCAGTGCTACTATTGCAAGGGGACTGGCCATTGGAAGCGCAACTGCCCCAAGTATTTGGCGGACAAGAAGTCCAGCAAGGCAAACAAAGGTATATGTGATATACATGTTATTGATGTGTACTTGACTAGTACTCGCAGTAGCACCTGGGTATTTGGTACCGGATCGGTTGCTAATATATGTAACTCGGTTCAGGGGCTACGGAACAAGCGACAACTAGCAAGGGATGAGGTCAGGATGCGGGTCGGCAATGGATCAAGAGTTGATGTGATCGCCGTCGGGACGCTACCTCTCCATTTGCCATCGGGATTAGTTATAAACCTAAATAATTGTTATTTGGTGCCTGCACTGAGCATGAACATTGTATCTGGATCGTGTTTGATGCAAAGTGGTCATTCCTTTAAATCTGAAAACAATGGTTGTTCGATTTATAAGAATGGTATCTTTTATGGTCATGCACCTATGTTGAATGGTTTATTTCTATTGGATCTCGATAGTAATATTACGCACATTCATAATGTTAATGCTAAAAGATTAAACTTGATGATGATATGTCTACATATATGTGGCACTGCCATCTAGGTCATATTGGCGTTAAACGCATGAAGAAACTCCATTCTGATGGACTTTTGGAATCACTTGATTTTGAATCATTTGATACATGTGAGCCATGCCTTATGGGCAAGATGACTAGAACGCCGTTTTCCGGTTCAATGGAACGGGCGACAGATCTATTGGAAATCATACATACTGATGTGTGTGGACCAATGAGTGTGTCGGCGCGAGGTGGATATCGTTATTTTGTTACTTTCACGGATGATTTGAGTAGATATGGGTATATCTATTTGATGAAACACAAGTCTGAAACTTTTGAAAAGTTCAAGGAATTTCATAATGAAGTGGAAAATCATCGTAATAGAAAGATCAAATTTCTACGGTCTGACCGTGGAGGAGAGTATCTAAGTTACGAGTTTAGCACACACATGAAAGAGTGTGGAATAGTTTCACAACTCACGCCTGCCGGAACACCACAACGTAAGGGGTGTCGGAGTGTTGTAATCGTACCTTATTGGATATGGTTCGATCTATGATGTCTCTGACTGATTTACCTCTGTCATTTTGGGGTTATGCACTGGAAACAGCTGCATTCACTTTAAATCGGGCACCATCTAAATCCGTTGAAACGACACCGTATGAATTATGGTTTGGAAACAAACCTAAGCTGTCATTTCTTAAGGTTTGGGGATGCGATGTTTATGTGAAGAAACTTCAACCAGATAAACTCGAACCCAAAGCGGAAAAATGCGTCTTCATAGGATACCCTAAGGAAACAATTGGGTATACCTTCTATCATAGATCCGAGGGCAAGGATTTTGTTGCCAAGAATGGATCCTTTCTTGAGAAGGAGTTTCTCGCGAAAGGTGTGAGTAGTCGGAAGGTAGAACTCGAAGAGGTTATTGAACCTTCTCTTCATGGAATGGCGAGTGGCGCAGCACCGGAAGTTGTTTCTGAGTTGACTTCACCTGATGAAGAGAGAGCTAATGATAATGATCATGAAACTCCGAAAGAGGACACTATCGAACCTCGCAGGTCAAGCAGGACACGTGCAGCTCCTAAACTATACGACAATCCTGTTGTGAATTTCATGGTTGATGAAATGGATGACCCTACGATGTATGAATAAGCGATGATGAGCCCGGATTCCAACAAATGGCTAGAAGCCATGAAATCCGAGATGGAATCCATGTACGAGAACGAAGTTTAGAACTTGGTGGACTTACCTCACGACCGAAAGGCCGTGGAGAATAAATGGATTTTCAAAAGGAAAACTGATGCTGGTGGTAATGTGACCATCTATAAGGCTTGACTTGTCACAAAGGGGTTTCGACAAATTCAAGGAGTTGACTACGATGAGACATTCTCTCTCGTAGCGATGCTTAAGTCAGTTAGGATTATGTTAGCAATTGCTGCATATTTCGATTATGAAATATGGCAGATGGATGTCAAAACTATGTTCCTCAATGGTAAGATTGAAGAAGAGTTGTATATGATACAACCTAAGGGTTTTGTCGATCCTAAGGATGCTAATAAGGTGTGCAAACTTCAGCGATCCATCTATGGACTAAAGCAAGCATCACGAAGTTGGAATCTCCACTTTGATGAGGTGATCAAAGAGTTTGGATTTGTCCAAACTTATGGAGAGGCTTGTATTTACAAGAAAGTGAGTGGGAGCAATGTGGCATTTCTGATATTATATGTGGATGACATATTATTGATTGGAAATGATATAGATCTTTTAAACAGTGTTAAAAGTTATCTAAACAGCAAATTTTCGATGAAAGACCTTGGTGAAGCATCATATATATTACGCATTAAAATCTATAGAGATAGATCAAGGCGCCTAATTGGGCTATCGCGGAGTACATACCTTGATAAGATATTAAAGAAGTTTAATATGGACGAAAGTAAGAAGGGGTTCTTACCTATGTTGCAAGGCAAGACATTGAGTAAGACTCAAAGTCCGGCTACGGCGGAAGAAAGAGAGATGATGGATAAGATCCCCTATGCCTCGGCCATAGGCTCTATTATGTATGCCATGCTATGTACAATACCAGATGTGGCACATGCTATTAGTTTGACTAGTAGGTACCAATCTGATCCAGGTTCGGAACACTGGATAGCGGTAAAGAACATCCTCAAGTACTTAAGAAGAACTAAGGATATGTTTCTTATATACGGAAGTGAAGAAGAGCTAGTCGCTAAGTGTTATGTTGATGCTAGCTTTGACACCGATCCGGATGACTCTAAGTCTCAATCCGGATACGTATTTCTCTTGAACGGAGCAGCAGTTAGTTGGAGGAGTTCCAAACAACCTGTGGTGGCTGGATCAACAATGGAGGCGGAATATGTTGCTGCTTCAGAAGCAGCGCAGGAAGCAGTTTGGATGAAAGAGTTCATTACGGAACTGGGTGTGGTTCCTAGTGCGTTGGACCCGATGGTGATCTATTGTGACAACAATGGAGCCATAGCCAACGCAAAGGAACCAAGGTCTCACAAGAATTCCAAGCATATTAAGCGCCGGTTTCACTCCATCCGCGAGCATGTCAAGGATGGAGATATAAAGATTTGTAAAGTACACACGGACCTAAATGTAGCAGATCCGTTGACTAAAGTTCTCCCTAGGGCAAAACATGATCAACACCAGAACTCCATGGGTGTTAGATTTATCACTATGTGAACTAGATTATTGTCTCTAGTGCAAGTGGGAGACTGAAGGAAATATGCCCTGAGAGGCAATAATAAAGTTGTTATTATATATTCCTTATACATGATAGATGTTTATTTTACATGCTAGAAATGTATTGATTCGGAAACATCAATACATGTGTGTTTAATAAACAAAAAGGGTTCCTAGTCATGCCTCTCTCATAGACTAGCTTGTTGATTAACAGGATGATCAAGGTTTCCTGATCATGGACATTGGATGTTGTTAATAACAAGGTCACACCATTGGTGGAATGATGTGATGAACATTCATCCGAAGTATAGCATTACGATCAAGTCATTATGTTTATATTGCTATAACATCATACGAAGTAATCTTTATCCTTAGACCATGAGATCATGTTAATTGCTGACACCGGAAGAGTATCTTGATAACATCAAACGTCACACCGTAACAGGGTGACTATAAAGATGGGTTCAGTACTACGAAGGTGTTATGTTGAGGCTCATGGATCAAGAGTGGAATTTGTCAATCCATATGACGGATAGATATACTCTGGGCCCTCTCAGTGATATCACATTAGGATAGCTTGCAAGCAAGTGATATGATCACTAGAATGTTATATCACGGGAACGAGAAAAGAGTGCATGTCGGTAACGAGATCAAACTAGGTATGGAGATACCGATGATTGAATCTCAGACATGTAATATATCGAGGGACAAAGGGATTTAGTTACAAGCGTTAAAGGTTCTCACGATCATAGGAGTCATCGTTGAATGTGTAGGAGTCAGTACGGATCTCCAGGTCCCGCTGCTGATTATTGATCGGAGAAGGGTCTCGATCATGTCTGCATTATTCGCGAACCGTAGGGTGGCACACTTAAGAGTTATCGGACACCATTTTGGAGCACATATGTTTCAGACGAAAGAATTGCAAAGCGCAGGAATTGTTTCAATAGAAACCAGAAATTGTTTCGGGTGAAATTGCAGAAGGTGGTTCTGCATGAGATATTGAAATATTTCAAGGGGATATATGTGAATGCTTGTTAATTAAAGTAATTAACAAAATTCTGAATAAATTTAATAAAAAGAGTTTTATTAAATGAGAGAGCATTAAATTTGGAGAAATTTAATGCATTTAAAGTGGAGACTTTAAAAGGGAATGTGAAGAGGCATTTTAATGTGGGGGGGGTTACCACCACATGAATGGGGGAGGTGAGGGGTCACCCCCCATGCGCCGGCCATGGAGAGAGGGGTCACCCCCCCTCCTCCTATAAAAGGCCACCCATTCCCTCCTTCATCCTCACACCTCCTTGTGAAGGATCTCTCTCCCCCTCTAGAATTATTCCCCCATGGTCTCTGATTAGCGAGATACATGTTCCCGGTGGCATTTCGTCTGGAAGGAGTTGCTGCTTCCGCTGGATCGCTGGAGCGAGTAGGTGGAGGTTGTCCGGTGGCTTGAACGTGTGTGCGAGTGCGGATACGCTACTGAGTTGTGGCGCTCGGACTTCCTCACGATCTTGAGATCGGCAAGTGTATGACTACATCAACCACGAGTTCCTACTTGTTAACAAAGCTCGTTGTCTACGAGGGTAAGTTCTCATTGGAGGTATGTCCACCCGTTGCTCTGTACCTAATAGATAGATCTTGGGGTGTAGTTCACACCGTAGGAATTTTTTTGTTTTCTATGCTGCGGACCCAACAATGTCAAGCAATTTAAGGTCCTTTCTTGCTTTCGGCCCATCCTTGGTCCTCTCCGGCATGTTCAGTAGAGTGCCAAGCAGACTCTCGGTAACGTTCTTCGTGATGTGCATTACATCGAGGCTATGGGGAGTGTGAAGGACCTTCCAATACGGCAGGTCCCAGAAAATAGACCTTGCTTTCCATACACCCAGCAACGGCTTTGTCCTCGGTCGTTTTTTTCCAAGCGCAGGGCAATCTACCCAATTATTCAAAGGCTCCTCGATTGCTTCGCTTCTCCTCGGACGCGGGGCTCTTTCAAGCTCGTCCTTACCATTGAACAGGTCACCACGTTTTCTCCACGGGTGATCCATGCGGAGCCACTTTCGAGTACCTTGGAACACGGTTTTCGAAGACCCGGGATCCCTTGGTAGCTGGAGATGCGGTGTCTCATCCATGCACTTAATGCATGCATTGTGTCCGTGGTTCACCCGGGCCGATACATATGCATAACCAGGATAGTCCTGCACGGTCATGAGCAACGCGGCTCTCAAATGGAAATATTCTTTAGTGTAGGCGTCCCACGTACGGGCCGGCGTCTCCCACAAGCTGGCTAACACCTCTCTCAATAGCCCGAGATACAGATGCATATCGATACCTGGTTGTTTCGGCCCCTGAATAAGAATTCTCATGTGTACATACCTTTGCTTCATGCATAGCCACGGGGGGAGGTTGTACGGCCATACAAACACGGGCCAGGTGTTATGCATGCTACTCTGGTTTCCAAAAGGATTGAGTCCATCGGTGCTCATACCCAGCCTGACGTTCCTTGCATCACCCCCGAACTCTTCGAACTCGATGTCTAATGCATTCCACTGGCTAGCGTCTGAAGGGTGTGTCAGGATCTTGCCCTTCTTTGGATCATCTTTGGGTTTCTCTCTTTCCGCGTGCCATTGCATGAGCTTTGCTTCCTTAGGATCTACGAAATATCACTGCAGACGGGGGGTGATAGGAAAGTACCATACCACTTTTCGAGGAACTTTCTTGTTCCCTCTCTTGTACCGTCCTTGGCCACACACCGGACATGTGGTTCTATCTGCGTACTCGTTCTGATAAAGTGCGCAATCATTGATGCATGCGTGGTATTTAATGTGTGGTAGGTCGAGAGGGCACACGATTTTCTTGGCCTCCTCGATACTTGTTGGCAATGTGTTCCCCTTAGGAAGTCGGTCGTGCCAGTATTCCATGTTCGTGTTGAAGCTCACATCGGTACATTTGTGTTCGGCCTTCATCTCCAGAGCCTTGAGCGTTACACTCAAACATGTATCCTCGGGGCGACACCCAGGATACAATGGAGTCATCCCGTCTACCTCCATTTGGGCCAGCTTGGCTTTCTCTCTGGCTGCAGCTTTGTCGTTGCTCGTCTCCTTGAAGAGCAGTTCTTGAACATGAGGGTCCTGCAAGACCAAAGTTAGCAGCGTCTGTGTGTTCGCGTCTTCTCCTTCTTCATGATCATGATCATGGCGTCACCATCTCCTTCTCCATGGTGATCATGCCCGCCGGCATCTCCTTCGTCATGATGATCATGCCCGCTGGCATCTCCTTCGTCATGATGATCATGCCCGGTAGACTCTTCGTCTTCTCGCCCGCCCACGTCTTCATGACCACCACCATGTCCTGCCGGCGCCTCATTGAGGTCGCGCATGAAACCGCGCCTGAGCAGGTGACCCTCCAATTGTCCAGATTCAGGGTCGATCCAGCGCTGCAGTTTGCATGTTCGACATGGACATCTTATCATGGTCTTGTTGTTCAGAATCATGTCCTCCTTCGCGCCTTTCTTGTACCTAGCAATTCGACCTTCGCTCATCGTGAGGACCATGGTTGTCTGAGCGGTCAAAACAGAGAGTATAGGTGAGAACCACACTATATGAACACACACATGCATGAATGCTAGCCGGAAAAAATTCGGCATGACCTTTCCTAAAATTAGGACATATGGGTAGTGCAAAAATTTGCCGAAATGGAAATGAATCAACATTTCGGCAAACATCCATGCAACCACACCGGCCGGGCCCGACAACAACAAGCAAGCAACAAAAAACTTCCTCCCATTGCAAACATTCATGCACCACACAAGCATCGTCTCGCCATGGATCGCACACACACACCGCCCGTGCGACAAGCTTCACCTACATGTTCATGGCCAAGTACTCACCTAGTAGACACAATAATAGCGAGACGAGACCGCGCGATGAGAGAGTGTGGACAAATAGATCTACAATGCAAGTTGGTGGAGAGGAAATTAGTAAACAAATAGAGATGTGAGAGAGAAAAATAAGGAACTTTTAGATCTAGAAGTTGGAGCGAAGCTTCCACTTACCAATCTATGGATTAAAGTAGGTTTAGTTACAAGAAAATGGAGAAACTATGGGCAATATGGGGTGTGAGGGAGGAGGAAGACGAGTTGGGAGGAGGTAGAGATGAGAAATGGGTGGTGGTGGATAGATAGATAAGAAAGCTAGCTTTTGTCACCTTTTTAACATGGATCTGGACGCCCTCATCTGTGGCGCATATGGAGAAAATACGCCACAGATGCTGAAACTTCTATGGCGCATAAGTCCATATGCGCCATAGAAGTGGGTGAATTAGATTCCCTCTGTGGGGCCCACCTCCAAGATCTATGGCGCATGTTGGGATATGCGCCAGAGAAGTGCAACACATCTGTGGCGCATATCCCAACATGCGCCACAGAACTTGGGTGAATTAGATTCTATGGTGGGGCCCCTCCATGTTCTGAGGCGCATAAGAAAATATGCGCCACAGAAGAGGCAACTTCTGTGGCGCATATCTCAGAATGCGCCACAGAACTTGGATCAACCCACCTCGGCTGGCGGGTCCCACCAATCTTCTGTGGCGCATGTTTTCTGGTGCGGCACTGATGTTTTCCTGTGGCGCATGGTTTCGCATATGCGCCAATGAACATCTTGTCTATCTATAGGCCGTTTCCTAGTAGTGGATTCTCCGCACTCACTCGATATAAGGTATGATTCTCCTACGATCCCCAACTTATTTGTGAAAAATCTTCACTCAATCATCCATCATTGTCAATCTAGACATATGCAGTGACCAAACATACCACTGCATTTGTAGTACAGTATAGTCATTGACATGACATTCACAGAACACCATTCCGTAAATATTACATCCCTCAGAGTGGTACAACAGAGACATTGCGGGTCCATATTACAAACATACACACTTCATTATTATTACAATACCAGAAGTTCAAGACTTCAAGTGATTCAAACTTAAAAACCCAAATAACTTATTTCATAAGTTCAGCGGAAGAACAAAAAACACAACGGTAATAAAGACGTGAGCTCAACAGCTTACTCTATAGAGTTCGTGCTGCTCGGCTCAACCAAGATAACTACACTCCGGCCTGACAACTACTCTGACTCGTTGTCTTCATCTCCATAGTGTATCCCGTAGTCCACCCCTTCGATTCCACCAGACAGGTCCAGCTCTTCATAGTAGATGTCGATCTGGACCTCCATAACATACACCTGGTCATCCTTCTGGCCCTCAAAGTCTAGCAAGGGGTTCAAAGGAAAGAGTGAGTAACAGCGTTACCCAATAAGTTCACTATATGCAAGATGGGAAGTTTGATGCTCTAACTACCACCTCGGACTATAAGTCCTTGGTACTATGCAGTTTTGGTAAACGTTTCTTCAAAGATTGATTTTAATATCAAAAACTATGCCCATTAGCCTTCACAGGTTGACCAAAACCTAACGGAGTTCCTTTCCTGCCGTGTTTGTAGCTCCTTCCCGGAACAGGGAGTAACATGTCACAATTCTTACACTCGGCAGAGGTGAGTTACTTTACCCACAAGAGACCAAATCCTTGTTGCACAACCGGGCGTACTTTCCCGTCCACAATTCCTTATGTGGGGCCTAGTAGATGATCCAAGCCAATCACTGCCCCCTTCGTGACCCTGCATGTCCCCTTGGTGTACGTTGTGCCCACATATTGAATTATGGTAATGGTTGGTGCAGACCGTCAGATGCTAGAACTATCGTGGGACGTTGAGGGTTCCCACCCATATGCTACATATCCTCAACGAAATACCAATTAATGCATGCTACGAGGATAACAGCCACAACCTGGCCATCCAGATGCATGCGAGAGGAAGAAGATACAGCTGACTTCTCCGTCCCATCCCAAATCTCATGGTTAACGCGTGATATATGGCGCTAGAATAAATGATGTCATGGGTTATTAAGCCCTAGTTGTTTGACCATTGGAATCTTAGATTCCATTGCTATTCTTAGTATTTATCATCATTTAGGATGATAATATCATTCATTTGGTTGGGAAATATTTATTTTATGTCTCTTAGAATATAGGTGATAACACACAATTTTCAAATACTTTCATAAAGACTCTTCAAAGGACATGAGCAAGTGGTGAACTTGCCTTGTGACTGCAAGGTAGTGAAGTCGGATACTTCCACCTGACCTTGAGCTCCGGTTTCTATAGAAAAGCATTATTGCCCGGTAAGGACAATATTTAAAGAAGCAGTATGCAATGCATAGTAATATCATGCCATGATTTGTTTTCTTTCTTCTTTGCGTGTTTTACCCACCTTGTAAATGTTTTAAGTTTCTTTTAATTAATAAAAGAAAAGCATTACTCAAGAATTATTAAATTCATATTATTTTGATATTTAACATTTTTATAATAACTAGTATTATTCTAAGAGTTTAAAAATGAATTTATTTAATTTTTAACACTTTTAAATATTTAACTAAAATTACTTTAAGGAAATAAAACTTTATTTTTATTACACTTGATTTACTTCTCAAAATACAAACTAGTATTTTCTATAATAGTACTTCCTTTTAGAATCTTAAATATGAATTTTATTCAATTTTAAGTGTTTTTTATATTTTTATAAAATTCCAGAAGGAATTTATATAATTTTAATAATAGATCTATATTTAATTACTTAAAATTACTATCTATTATTTTTATTAGATAGAGGATATGTTTGTGATTTCATAAATATATTATTTGTATTTTTAGGATTTTTATTTATTTTTCTAGAACCTAATTTATCTTAGCGATATATTTGTAATTAAATATTTTATATGAGTCCTTTTAAAACACGGGCCTGGCCCACTGGGCTAGCCTGGCCCGACCCGGCCCGCTAGGGCTGGACAAAAGCCCCTAGGTAGTATTGGGCTGCCCATACCCGGTCCAGTACCACTCACTCGTTCGCTCTCATCTCTCTTCTCTCTCGCACGACCCCCTCTCTAGCCGCTCGATGTCGCTGATGACCCACAAGTATAGGGGGTGTATCGCAGTATTTTCGAGGGAAGTGAAACCCAATTTATTGATTCGACACAAGGGGAGCCAAAGAATATTTATAAGCCTTAACAACTGAGTTGTCAATTCAGCTGCACCTGGAAACAATCTTGCTCACGGCAGTTTATCAGTAGCAACAGTTTTGTAGTAGCAATAGTAAAGTAATAGCAGTAGTAAAAGTAAAGACAATAGTAACAATTGCAGTAAACAGTAGGATTAGAGCGCGGTAGGCATAGGGATGGATGGACGGGCGTTGCATGGACAACACAATTCATATAGCAATCAAAACATAGGGCATTTGCAGATAAATAAGATAAAGCATCCAAGTACTAAATAATCATAGGCATGTGTTCCATATATAGTCATACGTGCTCGCAATGAGAACTTCCACAACATCTTTTGTCCTGCCAGCCCGTTTGAAGTGGGGCCTCAAGGGAACTACTGGCAATTAAGGTGCTCCTTTTAATGGAGCACTGGAGCAAAGCACTAACACTCCATGAACACATGTGATCCTCACATCAAAGCCATTCCCTCCGGTTATCCTGATTTCTGTCACTTCGGGGCCTTTGGTTCCGGACAACAACGTGTGTAAACAACTTGCAGGTAAGACCATAAACAATACTATTATAATGAATCAATAACATGTTCAGATCTGAAATCATGGCACTCGGGCCCTAGTGACAAGCATTAAGCATAACAAGTTGCAACAAAGTCAAAAAGCACTAATAGTAGATACTAGGCACCATGCCCTAACAATCTGATGCCATTACATGAACGATCTCATCCAATCCCTACCATCCCCATAGCCTACAGCGGGGGATTACTCACTCATAGATGGGGGAAACATGGATGGTTGATGGAGAAGTGATGGTGATGATGATGGCAATGATCTCCTCCAATTCCCCGTCCTGGCAGGGTGCCAGAACGGAGTTTCTGGTTCCGAATCATGGAATCCGTTGGTGGCGGTGCAGCGGAACTCTTTTTGGAAAAACGTCGAACCCCCCCTAAGTTTTTAGGTTAGAAGGCAACTTATAGGCGAAGAGGGACACCGAGGGGGTGTCTGGGGCGGCCAGACCACCCCCTGGCACGGCCAGGCCTAGCCCGCGCGGCCATGTGGTGTGGCCAGGCCCTAGCCCCACTCCGTCTCGTATTCTGGCTCCGTGAGTCTTCTGGCGAAATAGGATTTTTGGCAGATTTTCTGGGATTTTTCCTAATAGTTGATTTTCTGCACAAAAACTAGACACCAAGGTAATTCTACTGAAAATAGCATCAGTCCATGTTAGTTGCATCCAATTCACACAAATTTAGAGGAAAAACAATAGCAAAAGTGTTCAGGAAAGTAGATACGTTTTGGACGTATCAACTCCCCCCAAGCTTAGCTTATTGCTTGTCCTCAAGCAATTCAGTTGAAATCTGAGTGCGATAAAAGAAACTTTCACGAACACATTTGCTTCATAAGATGTATATATTCTCAGCATATGATCAACTACTCAGGCAATTCATAATAAAGAGTATGCAACTAAGTTTACTTAATATTCATTGCAAACCATGAAGAGATTCCAACTAAAAAATAATAAGTAGCATGAAACATAAACATAAGCAACATTGGAATGCTCATAAAAAGGTATGATAGAGTGGTATCTCGCTTGCCTTTGATTGTAGAGCAAACATAAATGCCAAGGCACCTCTGAAGTTCAAGTGAAGACTAGAAGTAAAGATATCAAAGGTACAAGCATCAAAGTCATAACACAATTAATCCAGTATTGAGACAAGCACATTATACTAAGAATGACAACTATGCTCTCAAGAAAGTGCTCATAGAATAGGTGGTGACTCAACAAGGAAATGAAAAAGGTTTTGAATAGTCTGAAAGGCTTCCAAATGCTGAAAGTATGGTACTCATTAGTTTTGAGCTCTCATTGCCCCTATCATAAGCATCTTTAAATGGTTAAGGTTAAAGTGACACAACTAAGAGGATATGCTTGACAAGTTATAAGCCGAAATCTCATGCCCTTACTTATGAGTACCGGACCTCATGCTACTCAACTTCAGTCACAAGTAAGCTCTTGTCATTGTAAGTACATATGTATCATAGAGAACCGCCAAAGGGGTACCCCTTGCACATGATACAGGAGCTATCCCATAATCAAAATGACAAGGCAAGCATACAATGAGCATCTCAGCGATCTTTTTATTTGCTATTTGCATAGATTTTTATTGAGGATGCTTCATAGAATGCTCATTATGGTTATGCTACAAGTTTCCACCATGATTAGGCATGGCTTAGTATAGTGTCCCAGGCGTTTCTCTAACACATGTACAAACTCCATAATCTTACAAGTTCCCCTTTTATTTCACACCGCCGGGATCCATAAGCAAAAGAATCATGATATCAACGGGGTACAAAGTACCCGTGAAATGTTGATAGTGTTCCCCATGATACATGGTTCTGCTAACTTCAACTTATAAAGCGCAAGCATATACGCAACAAAGATGGACGCAATGGTTCAAGATTACGCAAGAAAATAAAGTGTGCCATCAAGTTTGTGAGAGATTTACTAACTAACTTTCTCATACAAGCAAACATTTTATTTGGAAGAAAACAAGGCATACTAAATATGCACGGAACAACAAATAATGCTAATAGGTAGGTATGGTGGACACTTTTGGCAATATTGGTTTTAGTGAGTTGGAAACATGAGTAAAACTTATACTTAGTGCAAGTGAAGGATAGCAATAGTAAGGGAGCGACAAACGAGAGAGCAATAACTGTCATAATAATGCTTGCAACAAAATAGGAGTAATCATGGCATGAAAGTGATTCAAGACCCCTGAGGCTAAATAATTTATCGAGGCTTAACTGATTATTGTTTCAGTCATATGCATGCATGAGCATGTGCCAAGTCAATTCAAGTGAAACATTCAAAGGGAGATACCACAGTGTCATACCAAATTATGAATAGAGCAATGCAAGCAAACATTCATATGACATGCTACAAATTATTAGCGAGCTGGGGCTAATCATAAGCAAGCAAGAACTACTAAGCATCCATAATAACATACTCCCCACATGAGCAGACTAAGCATGCCCACAATGATGAGTATATGTACAAAAATGAAAACAAATAGAGTCCGTTACCAGCCTCTTACCACACCTCAAGTTGTCATTAATCCTCATTATTGCCCTTCACTTGTGTGGCTTGAATAACAACATGAAACCAAATTCCACTGAGAACTGCTGAACCCTGCAACAAACTCACAAAACCAAAGAAGAACAACAAATATTTTTGGTGTTTTCGATTTTAAAAACAAGAACCAAAAGGAAGAATAAGCAAAGAAAAATCTTTTTGGGTTTTTCGAATAGTTCAAACAAAGCAAAAAAGCAAACCAGGGAAAAAAGAAGAAGAAGCAAACAAATAGAAACAACAGAAATATTTTTGGTCTTTTTGTGTTTTAGAAAGCGAAAAGAAAGAGAGAACGAAAACTAAAAAGAGAACGAAACATGAATATACAAAGTACCGACACAAAATGATATGGAGATGAGTGCGATGTCGGTGTACCTCCCCCCAAGCTTAGGCTTTTGCCTAAGTGGGTGTCAATCCCAAGCTAGCCAAGTTGGAGCGCCTCCATAGTACGGTGAGTAGGTACCATCGTCTTGGTGCGAGCTCGAGGACGCCCCACCGTAGTGCACAGAGTAATCGTAGGAGGGCAGATCCTCTGGGTGCTGCCTGTGCAAACCACGCAAGTAGAGCTGCTCGTCCACCTCCTCCTTGGAGAGCTACCATGGCCTCCCGTGAACACTGAACAAAGTAGATTGCGGCAAAGGGATCTCCCTTTCATCCCAGTCAGTAAACAACATCCTGTATACTAAACTGTCCATATCAGAATCAGTAGTGACAAAGTGATGTGTTTTCATGGTAGCAAGGTGAAGCCTTTGTGGTGCCAATATAGTATCATTGGGATCCACCGAAAGCTCTAATGCACTGACCATACGCGAAGCGATGATTCCCCCATAAATAGGTCCCCTAGAAGCTAGGCGGTTGTAGCATCCCAATTGTCTAACAATTGTAATGCTACTTGGTCTAGTAATATAATGGCTACTTCAAATATATAATTGTTGCATCATCATTATATCATGCTCATGTCATCATGCCTCCTTGCATTTGAGCATCATATAAAACCCTTTTTGTTTTGGTTCTTATCTCATATGCACTATTAATTGTATTTGCCTCTTGATATTGTATTTGTTTCTTGATATATTGTTTAAATGCCCAAGTTGAGTTGGGGGCATATCTCTTATTAACTCCACCACCTTTTCTTTCACCACCTTACAATTCCACCATCCAACTAAATATGAGCTTGGCATTTACTGGTTTTACTTCTAGCTCATGTGGGTTGGGATGGATCCAATTATTTGCCACATGCTCTCATCTTGGCATCATGTTGTTTTCACAATATTGATATATGAGAGCCACATGGCCACCTTTGCATGCCTTGTGAGTGGAACCTTTTTCCTAGCTTCCATATGTGTGATTTTGGGGTTATCATCATGTTGGGATATTTTGTGAGCTCATTAAATACCTAGTGGCATATACACACTAGCAAGTCCCAAATATAATCCAATATGATCATCTCCATATACTCCACTTGGTTTTCTTTTTAAATTACTTTGCTTGGGCCTTACTCCAATTTTTGTGAATGCATGATAATAATGCCATGTAAAAATGTTGTTTTCACAATAATCAACATGGCCATAAATGTTTTGCATGGGCCATGCAAGCCCCACCTTTTGCTTGTTCTTTGGATCTTATTTGAATTTTGAGTGAATTTAAACCACATCTCTCTCTCCTCTTAGCTTGATCTTGTTTGTGCTTGCTTAAGACCATCATCACCACACCCCTCTCTTGTGTTGCTTGATCTAGTTGGAGCATGCAAACTCCTATAAACCCCAAGCCACCACCCCATCACCCTAATCCCCTAGCTATCACCACCCTACCTCACCTCTCCTCTCTTTACCATCCCCTCCAAACCTAGCTCTAAGCTAAAACCTAGACCAAACCCTAAGTACCCTAAGTC
Organism: Avena sativa; assembly: GCA_916181665.1. Classification (NCBI taxonomy): domain Eukaryota; kingdom Viridiplantae; phylum Streptophyta; class Magnoliopsida; order Poales; family Poaceae; genus Avena; species Avena sativa. The sequence continues at coordinate 420,654,037 of OV702287.1, read as the reverse complement.
CACCACCTCTCTCTCTCGGCCTCCCCCTATCTCTTACCTAGCTGGCCACCTAGCTACCCCCAGCCCCAACCAAACCCTAGCTACCCCGAGCCATACCCCCTCTCTACCCGAGCCTAGCTCCCAACCCTAGCCCGAGCTCCCTACCTCCCTCCCTCTCCTTTCTCTCTGCCCTAGGGGCCCCAGCCCAAACCACCCCGACCCTGGCCTGCCCTACCCCACCTGGAAGCCTCACCTGCCCCTCCCCTACCTGCCCAGACCGAGCACCTGAGAGAGAAGAGGAGGAAAAAGGTGGCCGAGCCACCTTTTCCATCTACCCCTCCCCCACGGCATCTCCCTTTCCCTCTCTGCCTTATCTCCTCCACCTCGCCTCTCTGGCCTCTCCCAGATCCCCCCAGGCACCTGCCGCTCCTCCCCTTCCTCTCCGCCAGCAGCTACCCCCGACGCCAGCCACCGTCGGCCTCCGCCACGTCCCGTTGATCCAGGCGTGCATAGAGACTGTGGAGTGGCCTGGGAGTTCGAGGAGGGTCCCCTGATACGCCCTGTACACGCCGTCGACGAAGAGGAGCACCGGAGCCGCCAGTACCGACGCGCCTCCCCAAAACCCTAACCCGAGCCGTCCGTCTGCGTCCTCGTCGTTCCACGGCTCGCCGACCCGATCCATCGCCACCGACGCCCTCTCGGTGAGCTCCCCAACCCCCCAGACATCGTCGCCGTCGCCGTCTCGCCCTAGCCTCGCCGGAAATTTCGTCGAGCACCCTCTGCGCGCCGCTGCACGTGTCTGTCCGCTCGCTCCCGGCCGCATCGCAGCCCTATCTAGGCCCCGCCCGCTCTTCTGTCACCTAGCCCACCTAGCCGCACTGGTTCGCCACCCCAGTGCGCGCCCGCAGGTCCCCGGTTCGAGCCCCACGCGCTGCGCTCCGCGCGCTCGGCACCGACCTGTCCGCAGACGCGAGGAAGAACAACAGTACGGTCGTGGCCTTTTGCGCATACCCCCCCCACCTTTTTGTCTCGCAACCCGCGCTCCCTCTAGGCCCACTAGTCGGTGTCTGTTGCCTTTTTGCAAAAAGGCACCTGCGCTCTGTTTTCAGCAACCCGCGGTCCCTGGCTCGGCCGCGTGGCCCCAGTCCGCCCAGTCAGCCTGGCCCCACCTGTAAGCGTCTGTGGATAGATTAGACTGAGTATAAAAAGTATTTCCTGTTATCTGATTAAATTCAAATCTTTTCTAATTACTTCAAATTCAAATATATTTCTGTTTTTAAATATCTTTTCAAATATTAATCCAAATAATACATATAATATATGTTTTCGAATCAGAAAAATATGAGGATTTCAAATATGCCATTCAAAATCTATTCTGAACAATTAAAATTCCAAGTTTATTTAAATTACAATAAAATGCCCTTTTGTCTTAAATAATTAATAACTTTTGTTTTATAACTCCAAATTTAACAAATGATATGTCTAAAATGATTAGCTCGACGAGACCTTTCTGTTTATGCATTCCATGGTTTGATTTGAAGCATGCATCATATAAATATATTGTATACAGCAACTAATATGAGAATAAAATGGGACAAAAACCCCATAAAATGATTTAATCTTGTACTTCACACCTCACCCATGCCATGCTACCTATTGCCATGCAAATTGTGCATCATTCATCATGGCATGATTGTTTGCTTGATGCATTTATTCATATGCTTGTGCACTTTATTTATGTTGGCCCTTGTTTGTTTGGTTCCTCTTCGAATAGACGCTGAGCAGGGGATATATCAAGAGAACCAGGAGCACTACCCAGATCCATCCATTGCTTCAACTGAGCTGCCAGGCAAGCACTACCACATGCTTGCATACATATAGTACCTATTGCCTCTATCCTATTCATGCATCTTTGAGTCGCGATTGCATTAATTTGAATCCTAAGTATTGCATAGCCTTTACTTTTAAACCCCACCGAAGCTTGTTCCTCCACCCTATGAGCCATTACTACAGGAGTTGTTTGAGCCATGCGAGTCGTAGAACAGCATGTGTAGGGTATGTGAGTGTCTGATGGATAACGAGGTACCTAAACAACTTAACCTTAGTAGTAATGGGATAACTAATGAAAGTGGCATCGGTGAGCCATATTTGCTATTTGGTTTTTCAGGCTCACTTGTGTCCCGTAGGACCCTGAGTACTTGATTCCTGTTCCTTGAATATTCGCGCTATCCACATCCGGGAGGCTTATGAACCCCCCTGAGCCAGAGCTTGATTCATTCTTATTTCTTGGGGCCACAAACTAGTTTGAGGTTTTACTTACTATCCTGTACTTATGCCATGCTTTACTGCTTTATTTAAATTGTGCGAGGTACTGCACACTGTACTGTTTAGGGAAGCAGAGTGTTTTCGCGGTGTCGACAAGCCCAGTCACATTTTCGGGTTCCCAGTCGTTCACAGCCATTGGCGCAAACCTTGAGTCCGTCTCGGAGTCGGCCAACTTCGTCCCGGGTAGCTTAATGGGGTGGCCCCCTGAAATATTTCTGAATCCTGTGATTGCTTTGTCGTGACTGCCTCGTTGGGTTTTGATTTGGTTTTTCCAAGGCATATCGAGTGTGTGTTGCTATTTGTGCACCCCTGCAGGGTAAAACTTTCTGAAAGCCGTGTCCGCGGTTATGGACGACTTGGAGCACAGTTTCTCGATCATAGACAAGCATAACTAAAGTACCGCTTTTAATTTGACTAGACTAGGTACCTGACTAGTAAATAGTGCAACACTCATGGAATGGATAATAAAACTGCCAACGGATGGGGGGTTGTTTGTCCGCTTCCTCGTCGGTAAGCGAGGAGGAGGATGGATCTGTTAAGATTACCATTATAACTGTTATAACTGTTGTTATTAATTCACGGACATCCGTCTATCTCTGGTTAGGCGGATGGTTAGCGAGTATCTATAGAATTGCTAGGGTTTATCTTTTGCTGCAATTGCGTCACCCCAGGTTGTGTCCCCTTTAGAGGCATAAAGACTTGCTGAGTACCCCTAGGGTCTCACACGATAAATTGTTTGATTCAAATGAACATGTACCCTCACAAGATGGATACTGGGTGGAAGAGACGGACGATGTGGGCAACGATCATTCGGCGTAGAGATTCCGGGAACGGGAATCCGTGAGATCTGTGGGCGGGATCTGCTTATTTATGGGGCATCTTATGCCGATTTGCTTCTTATCCGTACTCGGATTTTTGTCTTCCGCTTCCGCTTGATACTCTGTTGATTGATGTATGAGGAGATATCCTAAACTATTATATCTATCTAGGATATTTGGATCTTGCCGTATGGCGTTGCTATATTCCCTTTGTTTTTAGATGGAATGGCTCTGATGTACTGTTGTATGGTGGCTTGCATACATACTCATTTGTGTATGTAGTTGATCCCTTCGCCTGCCGATTACGCCGCCCGTTCTTGTCCCGATGTTTGTAAATGGTTGGGACGGCCGAAAGGTCTACCTGTGAGTGGCATTTGGGCCCCACCATACTATTTAAACCATTTCTGAACATCCAGGCTTGTACTAGGAGCGTAATTCACCGAGGTAGTTACAGCGGTGAGCAATAAGAGAGCCAAGATTGTACCGAGTATCATTGTTAAGCGCAACAGCGAGGAAGGCTAAATGATAACTGGAGATATTACTCGTATTCTCCCTACCAAGAATGCTAGTAGCAAGATAATAGGAAAATTATCTAAGAGCAGGGAGTTGGATGTTTCTTATCTTCCAGCGCTGAGCTACGCGGTCATCATCATTGGTCACACCTCGATAGAGCTCCAGCAAATCAGCGGGTCGCCCTTGAATCTTCTTCACGGTCCCTGTCATGCCTACACCTATAATGCTGCAAAATCTTTCCAATGGCATGGTAAAGGGCAGATTATAAATTCTGAAAGAAATAGTTGACTGATAGGGGGTGTTAGTGAAAACGAAACACTCAACAAAAGTTTTGGTGAGCATAGCGTATTGCTCACTCTCATCTTGCATGTATGAGGTCAAACCAACCCTCTGAATCAGTAGCAAGAAATCATCAAGAATCCCTGTAGCTTGCAAGAGGGTATAACAAGGAAAAGTAGATGGGTGAGCATCCCCATCATCTCCTTCATTACCAAAACAAGGTGCAATGAGATCTTCGTTGTATGAAGGCCTAAACTGAGAGGCTGATCTTGAGGGCCTTGACCTCCTAGGTGCATCCCTCTCAAAAATTTCTCCAAAGGTGTGTGGTTGTTAATCTTTGATATTCTGAAATTTAAACATCTATTACACAAGTGATTGCAAAGTGAATATATAATGGAGAGCACTACTCATAGGGACTTGTAGGGGCCTAAACATGCATCAAAACTATATCTCTAAGCATTGAACAAGCTTACAATCTCTCATAACCTATCACCTACAACAGCAAAATACTCAATATATAAACCACTAAATACAAATCTACTTGCACAAGCGGAGGAATCACATACCGGAGAACAAATGCTCCATATTTCAGCAGCAAAGATGGGCTGAACAAGGAGATCAAAAAATCAAGGGCAAGAACAGCAAGAATGCGATTTCGAGCAATGAACTGGTGTTTTCTCAGGAGAGAGAAGAAAGTGGGAAGTGAGAGAGTGAGTGGAGGGCCAGGGGTGGCTCACACCATGGCCCGGCGCGCCCCTGTGCTGGCCGCGCCACCAGGTGGTGTGCCTGCCTGGTGGGCCCCCCTGGTACCTTCTAGGCACTCCTCTGCCCCTTTTTTCATGTAAAAATTTAATATGAATTTTCTGGAATTTTTCGAGACACTTTATTTTTGAGCAATTTTCAGGTATAGATGAATGATTTTCTGATAGAAAAAGATTTCTGGAATGATGCAATGACAAAACAAGGCTAAAACTTCAGAAGTTCTAAGACACTCTAACATGCAAGCAACTAATAATAGAAAAGAAAACTAAACAAAAGCAAAAACTAAAATGGATGGAATAGAAGTAAGCGGAGATAATCATGGTGAAAACATTGTTTTGTTCAATGAAATCCTTTTGTTAACAAGTTTGATCAGGTCTTGTTACCAAAACAATTTTATATAAAACAAAACTTTGTATTTCACTAATGATTATATTACCTCAACCTTGATAGCAATGGTCCCAATCATAATAGTTTCAAATTTTTCTCTTGGTATGGCACAATATATTTCTCCAACTTGAATGCCCTCAACATGTTCAATTGAATTTAAACCATAGGTCCTATCAATCTTCTTGGGGAAATAGACAGTATGCTCTTTGTCATTAACATTAAAGTTCACCTTTCCTTGATTACAATTAATAACAGCTCCTACAGTATTAAGAAAAGGTCTCCCAAGAATAATAGACATATTATCATCTTCAGGCATTTCAAGCACAACAAAATCAGTTAATATCAAGCAATTATGAGCCACTTGAATAGGTAGATCCTCACATATACCAACAGGAATAGTAGTAGATTTATCAGCCATTTGCAAAGATATATTAGTTGGTATTAGTTTTTCCAGTTGAAGTCTCTTATAGAGAGAAAAAGGCATGACACTAACTCCTGCTCCCAAATCACACAAAACAGTTCTAACATAACTATTTTTAATAGAGCAAGGAATAGTTGGAATCCCTGGGTCTCCAAGTTTCTTTGGAACCTTACCATTAAAGGAATAATTAGCAGGCAAAGTAGAAATTTCTTCATTAGAGATCTTCCTTTTATTCGAGACAATATCCTTCATATACTTTGAATAAGGAGGCAATTTAATAGCATCAGTCAAAGGAATTTGCAAGAATAAAGGTTTCATCCACTCACAAAACTTATTATAGTGTTCATCTTCCTTTTACTTGTGTATCTTATCAGGGAAAGGCATAGGTTTTTGGACCCAAGGCTCTCTTTCACTACCATGTTTCTTAGCAACAAAATCTTCTTTAGTGTATTTTGTATTCTTAGTGTGCCTTTCAGGTTCTTCTTCATGTTTTTTCTTTATCAGGAACATCATTTTCTCCACTACCACTTTCAGTTTCAACATCAGAGACAGATATACTATTAGGATCTTTGGCAGGTTCAGAGGGTTCTACAATAGTTTTATATTTCTTTTTTCTTTTCTTACGAGTAGTACCATTATTTTTAGCTTGTTGAGAATCCTGCTCAATTCTTTTGGGATGCCCCTCAGGATATAGAGGATCCTAGGTAGCAGCACCACTTCTAGTTCTAATTTCATAAGCATGTTTTTCTTTAGCAGCATTAACTAGCAAGTCTTTTTGCACTTTAATAAGTTGATCTATTTGAGTTTGAAGCATTTGAAAATGTTTAAAAAGCATTTTAACATCATTAGAGGTTATTTCCACAATATCCTTCAACTCCACAATATCTCTACAGTTTTCCATTAGATGATTTTGCACCCTTTTATTAAAATTATCTTGCTTAACAATAAAAATATCGGATTCTTCTAAGCATTGACCAGGAGGTTTAAAGTAAGGGATATCACCTTCATCAAAGTGTTGGAGAGAGTGTACCTCAATAGTGGGTGAATGGGAAATTGGCTTACATAATTCTTATATAGGAGGTAAATTCTTGACATCTGCAGCTTTAATACCCTTCTCCTTAAGACATTTCTTAGCTTCCTTCATCACTTCATCATTTAGTTTAATAACTCCCCTCTTCTTAGATGTTGGTATAGGTGCAGGTATAGCTGGTTCAGGTATAATTGTTTCAGGTATAGCTGGTTCAGGAGGAGTCCAATCTTCATAATTCTTGCTTATTTTAGCCATTAATTCCTTAGCTTCCTTGGGACTCCTATTCCTGAAAACACAATCAGCACAACTATCTAGGTATGTCCTAGATTCTTCAGTTAGTCCATTATAAAATATATCAAGAAGCTCATTCTTAGGTAATGGACATCCAGCCTATGCATGAATCAAAGCACAAAACCTTGCCCATGATTCGGGCAATATCACTTTTTCTCCTTGTTTAAAATCAAAAAGTTCCTACAAAATAGCATGTCTAGCACTAGGAGGAAAATATTTCTGTAGGAAGGTACTAATCAAGCAATCAGGGCTATCAATAGATCTAGGAGGTAAATTACTAAACCAAGTTTTAGCTTCTCCTTTTAGTGAAAAGGGGAAAATTTTAGCAACAAAGTAGGTGCGCATCTTAATATCATCAGAAAACGGGCCACTCATGGTAGAAAGCTCAGTCATATGTGCTACCGCACTTTCATTCTTAGTCCCACAAAAAGGTTCTTTCTCAACAATAGCTATGTAAGATAGATCAAGAGAGAAATCATAATCTTTATCTTTAATGTTGATGGGAGATGCAGCAAACTTAGCATTAGGAGACAATTTGAGTTTAATAGTACACCTCTCAAGGAGACTCTTAGCACCACTCCTGTCAACACCCGGATTTTTAATCCCAGATGCTTGTTATGCCATACCTCGTAATCCCAGGATTACCATTTTTGTGAGACATAACGGATTGGATATCACAGTACATCATCCATTACAAACCATACATAAGGTTTTACACAAATAAGGATCTCATGATCCAGTCTTTAATACAACAAGCAGCGGAAATAAACGATAGCGTAGCGGTGGGGTCCATCTTCAGGAGCACAGGCAATGCTGACGAAGGCAGATAGTCCTAGTTATCATAGCCGTCCTGCTGACCATCATCTTGATAATCTCCTTCATAGTCTGGCCATAATAATAGCCAGGGACAAAAGCCATGAGTACTCTTTAAGTACTCGCAAACTACTACTAACAAGGAGTATAATTCTAAGTCAAAGTGCTAAATCTAAGTTTAACTATCAAATTAAGTTTGAAACCTAAGCTGAGTTCAGAAGCAAAGAAAGATAAAATAAGGTTCTAGAATCACTTAAGTTGGGAAGCTATTATCATCAACACAACCCTGTTGTGGTCAAGTCAAAGTTCATCATTCGTTTCAAGTTATTTAGAAAACATCTGACAACGAAACAGTATGGCCATTCCAACTATCCATAACCGCGGATGTGGCTTTTTGAATAGTTTGACACTCTGCAGAGGTGGTACACTTTCACCACAAGATTCGATACATCTGTCAGGTATAACCCTGAATCATCATACTTAGTATGCAGATAATCAAACATAACCTTCCCTTTACACACCCTAGTACAAGCACCTCTCCTATGAGCATGGCCTCCCAACCATGACCATCAGTCATCTTGGGCACTGCATAGGTGGACATGATTGAGAGGTAGCCTCAGCTCAAACCTCTCCCGTGAGGGAACTAATACTAATGCATATAAATTTCCAGCTAAGCCTTACCCAATTCAGGTAATGTGGTTGTACGGTAAATTTGGAATGGTATCGCATCCGAATCCAACCATCAGTTTTATAAAAGGGTTAAGGCTCATGCCTCGTCATTTTCATCATCATAAACCAGTTGTGTTTCTCAACACCTGTCAAAACATCTCAATAGAATGACTCATCATTATAAGGTTTTCATAATTCATTTTCACCAAGTATTCCCATCTAGAGTGACTCAAGTTTTTGATCTATACTAAGATACTAAGTTAAGATTGTTCACTAAGGTGGAAGTGATGGGTTCAATCTCCTGCCATAGAGTGACATCTAAAGGTTTCTAGGTAGGTCAAGTTTTATACTTTTTATGCTACCTTCAAATTTAAGTAAAGAACTTTGTGTAAACTAAGGGAGGTAAAACTTGTCAATAAGACTTGGGGTACTAATAGTTAAAGGGGTGTGATCAAAGCATGCTTAAGGCATCTTTGCTAAACCATCTAGTTTAATTCTAGCTTGCTAACAATAGCTTGCCTTGGTTGGTGCAGTGGTTGATGTTTTCTTCTTCTTCTTGGTAGAACTCCTCCTCCTCGAAGGCTTGGTCGGTACTAGCGTCTATAAATACATAGGGAGTGCACAATCACCAAACAGTTCTTAACTAGGCTAAGTAGCATTCTAAAACACACATTGGATGATCTATTATCATCACAAACATCACAAGTTTTAATTCAATAGTTTCATCCTTTTTATTTTAGAAAAGTAATTTCTACTCATTGAAATTTTAACTAAAATTTAATATTCACCACCAAAATATGGGATCATGTGGACACATGTCCTCACCACATATTCTAACATGTGGGAATGAGATTTAAGGGTTGGATCAATATTACTTTAGTTTAAGTTCATTATTTAATGATTTAAAATGACTAGAAATGCCTATATAGCATTATTTTGGTACTAGTCCAAAGTCACTGCATGTAAACCTTAATATTATTACATATTTGCATATATATGATGAAATGTGATTTTTGAGAGTTGGAATCAACTCAAAAGCTAACTTGGTTGATTTTATAAAAATGTTGCAAGGTGCAAATGCTTCTGTTTTGTTATTTTTATTAGGAGAGATCTATAACTCTAATTGAAATAACTCCAACGGGCTTGGATATATTATTTCAATACCTTTCAGACAAAATTGGTTTCATACAATTTGGATTTGTCAAACTCACAGAATTGAATTTTAAAATAGTGGACAGAAACTAGTTTTAACTAAAAAGGAAAAAAACAGATTTGAATCTATGGGCTAGCGCGGGAAAAGAAATGGGCCGGCCTAGTGGCGCTCCGCGGTGCGGGGCTCAGCTAACAGAGGGGTCCCGCTTGTTAGCGGCACTTAAGACGCAAAACGGTACGCGCGCTGTGGGCCGTGCGATTAGAAGCGAGATCAACGGCTGAGGGTCGTCGTCAACGACAAACAGGTCGCCGGCGAGCTCGAACCCTAGCGGCTCGGTGGGGGTCTACTGGGGGCGTACCAGGGATCCAGCGGGGTCGGCGAGGCGGGCAAACGACGTGAAAGATGACGGCGAGGCGAGGCGCGGTTGCGGCGGAGCTTGGGGCGGTCGAAATCAACGGCGCCCTTCTCCTCCAGAGGTGGCGGCTCTAGTTCCAATTCCGGCGAGTTGCTACTCCACTTGCTCCGGCTAGAGGTGGGTGAGGTTCAGAGAGGTGAGGGGAGTGGAATGGTGTGGAGAAGAATGGCTGGGGAGGGCTCCTTTTATAGGCCCGACGGTGAGACCGAGCGGGATGGGCGGTCGACGGTGGCGACATGGCTACGGCGAGCTAGCGGCATGGCGAGGGATGGCGTTCGATGGGCGGTTCCCTGGCGGTGCTCTAGGAAGTGAATGCGGCCGTAGGGGCGGTGGTACGCGGTCTGGGTGAGGTGGCGCTCTGAGCGGCCGAAGCGGCGGTGTCCATGGCGAGCGGTGGCTGTGAGGCTTTGGGCAGCGAACGGGGATTTCTGGGGTGTTCGCCAGGTCGAGGCGGAGCGGCGGGCACGGGCTGCGGTCGAGCGGCGGCTTGTGCACACGGGGACAGAGCGTGCTCTGCGGGCAGCATCGGCATGGTGCGGTGGCACTGGGCGCGGGCTTTCCTCGGTGGTCCATGGCAGCACTTGGCTCGGGCAGGGGACAGAGAGGGGCGGTGAGGTGCTGGCTACCTCCTAGACATGGAGAGGAAGGAGGAGGTGGTCTGCTAGGGTGAGGGCAAGTTTGGCCGGCGAGTTGGTGCTCGTCATGGCTTGGTCTGGCCACTAGGGTGTAGGGGTTGGGGTGGTAATGGCATGGTTTGATCAAGTGGAGATAGAGGGAGTGTTTTGTGGTCAAATGGGTGGCTAAACTCTGTAGAAACAGTGAGCTAGCTCTTTGTGTTTGATTCTGCCTGCCATGTGTTTGATGAAATGGCCGCATGAAAGAAAGTTTTGAATTTTGGTTTCAAAATTTTTGAGTGATCTCCACTAGTGATAGGTAGTCTCTGGTTGCAAGGGTTTTGAAAGTGGAGCTCAAAAAGATGGTTTTTGAAATAGGGGTGATCTATGCATATGCATTAGATTCAATTTTTAAATGCCAATTAAAATAGTTAACGGAATGTTTTTAGCAGATCCAAAGGTGGGCCTTGGTACCTCATTATGTGTACTAGCAAGGGGTACAAAGATCAAGAATTGTTTCTGTTAAGAATTGAGTACTAGGAATAGCCAAAGTAGGCATGAGAGTTAAATTTGCCAAAATGACCATTCCTCCTTTTTAATTCTTTTTGATTTGATTTTCTTTAGGAAAAGTTTGGGAATGATGTAGATAATGTTTAAATCACCTAAGAAACATTTTACAAGCATTGGATCAATCAATCATGGCAATTCAAACAACTCCTATTTTAAATGCATACATATATGAATGCTTTCATTTTAAATTTGGAAAAGTTTTTGCTAACCCTATTTTTGGATGATTTGATCTTGTTAAGCTTCGATTAAAGTTTTGGGATGTTACAAACCTTCCCCCCTTAAACAAAATCTCGTCCTGAGATTTACAACGAAAACTAGGAACTAAAGAGATCTGGGAACTCTGTCCTAATGTAATCCTCGCGTTCCCAAGTGGCTTCCTCCTCGGTATGGTTGCTCCACTGAATCTTGAGAAACTTGATACTCCTAGTCCTGGTGGTTCTGTAGGCTTCTTCTAAGATACGGATGGGTACTTCCCGATAGGTCAGGTCATTGTTGATTTCCATAGCTCTGTGATCGATGTTTTTGAAAACTTCAGTCTTCTTAGGCACTTCCAAGCATTTGCAAAGTAACGAGATATGGAACACATTGTGGATGGCTGACATCTCTTCAGGCAGTTCCAGTTGATACGATACTTCTCCTCGGCGGTTCAGAATCTTGAAAGGTCCGATATACCTGGGAGCTAACTTTCCCTTCAGACTAAAGCGTTGAGTTCCCTTCAATGGTGAAACCTTGAGATATATGAAATCTCCGACATTGAAAGTCAGGTCTCTCCTTCTCTTGTCAGCATAGCTCTTCTGTCTGGATTGGGCGGTCTTGAGGTGCTCACGGACTTTGTGAACTTTCTCTTCTGCTTCTCGGAGAATGTCGGGTCCAAAGATCTGACTCTCTCCTACTTGCGACTAATTCAAAGGGGTACGACACTTTCTTCCGTATAGGAATTCAAATGGTGCCATCTGCAAACTAGCCTGATAACTGTTGTTATATGAGAATTCTGCGAAAGGCAGGCAGTCTTCCCATTTTGATCCGTATTCCAACACACAAGCTCTAAGCATATCCTCTAAGATCTGATTGACTCTCTAATTTTGTCCATCCGTTTGCGGGTTATAAGCGGTACTGAAGTTCAACTTGGTTCCTAAACCTTCCTGAACTTTCTGCCAAAATCTTGAAGTAAACTGGGTTCCTCGATCTGAGACGATGGTCTTGGGGGTTCCATGCAGACTAACAATCCTAACAATATACAGCTCTGCTAGCTTTGCACTCTGGTAGGTAGTCTTGATAGGTATGAAGTGGGCTACCTTGGACAGTCTATCAACTATGACCCAGATTGAGTCATTTCCCCTACTAGAAGTAGGTAAACCGGTGATAAAGTCCATTCCGACGGAATCCCATTTCCATTCCGGAATCTGCAATGGTTGCAATAGTCCTGCAGGTCTCTGATGCTCTGCTTTGACTCGTTGACATATGTCACATTTGGTGATGTAGCTTCCGATCTCTCTTTTCATCTTGTGCCACCAAAATTGCTCTTTCAAATCCTGATACATCTTTGTTCCTCCGAGGTGGATAGAATAAAGAGTATCATGAGCTTCCTTCATGATAACCTCCTTCAGCTCCGAATCTGCTGGCACACAGATACGTCCTTTGTACCACAGTACACCTTCTTCGTCTTCGGTGAATCTAGGTACCTTTCCTGTACCAATACGACGTTTGATTCTGTCGATACTTTCATTTCCCTTCTGGGCTTCCTTGATTTGGCTAATCAAAGTGGGTTGAAGTTCAATGCTAGCTAGGAATCCTTTGCTAACTAACTCAGTCCTAAACTGCTCCAACTCCTCATACAAACTTGGCTGCTTCTCTTTGATCATGGTGTTAAGCCTACACGACAATCTGCTAAGAGCATCCGCTACCACATTGGCTTTGCCGGGGTGATAGTGAATGTCAAGGTCATAATCCTTGATTAACTCTATCCATCTTCTTTGTCTCATATTCAGCTCCTTCTGGGTGAAGATATACTTCAAGCTCTTATGATCTGAGTAAATCTCACAGCGATTATCCATCAAATAATGACGCCATGTCTTCAATGCTAGAACTACGGCTGCTAGCTCAAGATCATGGGTCGGATAGTTCTGCTCATGTTGCTTCAATTGTCGAGACAAATACGCGATGACTTTGCTTTCTTGCATCAATACACATCCTAGGCCAATCTTGGATGCATCACAATACACATCAAACAGCTTCTTGATGTCTGGCATGATCAAAATTGGGGCTGATATCAATCTCTTCTTCAGCTCCTGGAAACTAGCTTCACATTTGTCTGTCCATTCAAAATTCTTGTCCTTCTTCAACAATTGGGTCATTGGTCGGGCTATGCTCGAGAATCCTTCTACGAACTTGCGATAATATCCCGCTAATCCGAGAAATGAACGAACTTGGGTTTGATTGGTTGGGGCTTCCCATTCTTTGACATCTTTGATCTTGGTGGGATCAACAGAGACTCCTCCGGCAGACACAATATGTCCTAGGAATCCTACTTCTTTCAGCCAAAACTCACACTTGCTAAACTTGGCATATAACTGATGATCTCTTAGGGTTTCTAGGACGATTCTCAGATGTTGCTCGTGCTCTTCTTCTGACTTGGAGTAAATAAGGATGTCGTCGATAAACACAACTACAAACTTATCAAGGAAATTCATAAAGATCTTATTCATGCGATTCATGAAATAAGCAGGGCATTGGTTAATCCAAAAGACATAACCGTATACTCATATAAACCATAGCGAGTAGTAAAGGCGGTCTTCGGAATATCCATTTCACGAATCTTAAGTTGGTGATAACCAGTCCTAAGATCAATCTTTGAGAATACCTGAGCTCCGGTCAACTGATCAAATAGATCCTCTATCTTTGGCAAAGGGTACTCGTTCTTGATGGTGAAGTCATTCAATTTTCTGTAGTCCGTACACAGACGGTTGCCTCCATCTTTCTTGTCGACGAATAACACTGGTGATCTCCATGGCGATGCACTTGGTTGAATCAAACATGTTGCTAACATGGCATCCAACTGCTTCTTCAGTTCCACTAACTCTGAGGGGTTCATGGTATAGGGTCTCTAGGCTATAGGTCCGGTTCCGGGGATTAGTTCGATAATGAACTCAATATCCCTATCCGGGGGCATACCTGGCAATTCATCTGGGAATACATCGGGGTATTCACAGACTACTTTGACTTGGTCAATGGTGGGCAGGGCTACACTCTTGTTGCACTTGAATTGACGCGGTTAGGTTTCAGAGATATGCTCTACTGTTACTCTAGAACTACTGGTCATGGTGATGGCTTTCTTAGCACAGTCTATCAGTCCTTTATGCCTTGACATCCAGTCCATACCTAGTACTACTTCCAATCCTTTGGTTCCAAGTACAATTAGGTTGGCATAAAAATCTATCCCATGTATTCTGATAGGTACAACTTTGCAAATTTTTCTAGCTTTTGTTGTTGAACCGGGGATTTGAACTATCATGACATGCTTCAGGTTGGTTGGGCGAATCTTACTAGTGCATACAAATTCTTCGGTGACACATGAATGCGATGCTCCAGAATCAAACAATACTCTTGCTAAAACTGAGTTTCCAGAAAACATACCCAGCACTACATCTGGCGCTTCCCGGGCTTCTTCTGCGTTCATGTGGAAGAGACGACCGTTGCGGTTGTGCGGGTTCCCTGGGGCAAATCACCTCCTGGTTGAACACGACGCTGCTGCTGAGCTGGGGCATTCACAGGGGCATTGGCGGCAGTCTTCTTGGGACACTCATTGGAGTAGTGACCCTTCACTCCACACTCGAAACAAGTGATATGGGACTTGTCCTTGACTGCGATAGGTACAGCATTGCTGCCAATTCTGGGTGCAGTGTTGTTGTGGTTGTTGTTGCTCTTGGGAGGGGCACGGTTGAAATTGTTGGCATTGCCGGAGTTGTGATTGTTTCCTCCGGACTTCACATTGCCTCCGCTACGGTTGGGGTAGCTTGGGCGAGAATTTGGGGGTCGGTTGTTCCTTGGTGCATATCCTGGTGAGGGGTTAGGACGGTACTTCTGGTGACTACTGGATCCAGACTGTTGCATCATACGACGCTTGCGGTTGTCGTTTCCCTGGTTAATCTTCCCTTCCATCTGAATGGCAGAGTCGACTAGCTCTTCGAGATCATCAAAACGGATGTTGACGAGGACAGTCTGCATCTCATCATGCAGTCCGTTTAAGAATCTCTCTTTCTTCTTGGCCTCCGTGTTGATCTCATCCGGTGCATATCTGGCAAGTGACAAGAATCTGTCATGGTACTCCACCACAGTCATTCTTCCTTGCTTCAATTCGAGGAATTCATCTCTCATCCTGTTGACAAGACCTTGCGGCACGTGGGTGCGGCTGAACTTGACCTTGAATGCTTCCCAGGTCATCACCTGGCCATGGTTCATATTGCGGATGCTATTCCACCAAGTTCTTGCATCTCCCGCCAGATAGTGGGTGGCAAAGAGAACTTTCTCATTCTCATCAACTCTGGCAACCTCTAAGTTGTTTTCCATGGTCTGTAACCAGTCATCAGCATCTAATGGGTTTTCAGATTGGTTAAAGATTGGGGGATTGGTGTTCTGAAAGTTTTTGAGTTTGGATCCTTGGTGATCCTGATTACCATGTCCTTGGTTGTTGAGAGCCATTTCGGAAATCTGCTGCAATGTTGCTAAGTTGGCTTGACGCTCGGCCCTGCTTGCTTCACGGTCCACGATAACATTCTGCAATATCTGTAGCATTGGGTCCTGCGACGAGCTGCTCCCTCCTTGGTTTCCACGAGTCATCTGAAGATTGAGATAGATATAGGGATAAGAGGGAAATTCTAAGGTTCATGGTTTTGGGTTTTCAAAGCTAAAACTTTGAGTTAAACTCAGGTTTTTCAACTAACTTCTTTTTCATTCATGCAAGCAAGCACACGATACAACACACACCACAACAAGCAAAGGGGAAAATAGATGGTTTGAAGAACCATTCTGCAAGCTACGATACAATGAGATGCTACATCTCATGCTATGATAGTGATCTAGTGCATCTATTCATCGTCGATGAAGTCGGAGTCTTCATCATCAGTGTAGAAGTCCACAGCATCCTCCTCTAAAAAGTCATCATTGTTGCTGAGGTAAGAATCCATATCTCCCTGGATGTCTTCACCCTCATCTTCTTATTCCTTGGCGGCACGCTGAGCTTCCTGCTCCTTGACTGTCTTCTCGAGGTCGGCCACCTTCTTGCAAAGACGGGCGATGGTGCGATCCTTCTTTGCACACTGGCGACGAAGAGACTGGCGATCTTGGATGAGCAGTGTGAAAGTCTTGGCCTTCTGGTCGGCGATGGCACGGTTCTGGTTGGCTAAATCTCTAGCATTGTCCAGTTCCTGCTGTCGGTCATGAAGCAAGAAGTCAAGGTTCTCCACTTGACGCCTCAACTCTGGGTGACTTGGCATCTCCATCGGCATTCCCATAAAGTCACGTCTTGCGTAGTGGGCAAAACGGGTTCCTTGGATCTTGTTGACGCCGAGGGCACATAGACGTGCGAGAGCTTCATGCATTGCCCTGGCTAATCCATCTAGCCAGTTGTTCTCTCTCACAGAGAACTGAATTCTCCCAGAAGTTGGTCTTCGATGCTTTCCCGAAGATCCGCGGTGACTAGCCACTGTAGGTCTCCTCCTAGGGCTCCTGGAAGTTGAGCTCCAAGAAACTCTGGATGTGGGCGTCCCAGCAACTCCGACAGCGAATCCAGATCCCTTTCGAAGATTAGCTGACCTCCATTTCCCAACTGGTAAAACTTGCTGAACTGAGTCTCCATCTACAAGAATTAAGGATGAGGAAGTTAGTGAAGTGATCAAGTGTGTCAAATTTTAAGTAGTAATGTAAGAATTTTGAGGAACATGCATTTTTGAGAAATAATGAGTTCACCAGGGTAAGAGGGGAAATAGTTTTTTGATAAATACTCACTTTGGTTTTGAAGCTAAGTTGTTGGTTTGGACGTCCATTCTAACTAGGGTCTCCTATGGTCAGGATGGCTCTGATACCAACTTGTCAACACCCAGATTTTTAATCCCAGATGCCCGTTTTGCCATACCTCGCAATCCCAGGATTACCATTTTTGCGAGACATAACGGATTGGATATCACAGTACATCATCCATTACAAACCATACATAAGGTTTTACACAAATAAGGATCTCATGATCCAGTCTTTAATACAACAAGCAGCGGAAATAAACGATAGCGTAGCGGTGGGGTCCATCTTCAGGGGCACAGGCAATGCTGATGAAGGCAGATAGTCCTAGTTATCATAGCCGTCCTGCTGATCATCATCTTGATAATATCCTTCATAGTCTGGCCATAATAATAGCCAGGGACAAAAGCCATGAGTACTCTTTAAGTACTCGCAAACTACTACTAACAAGGAGTATAATTCTAAGTCAAAGTGCTAAATCTAAGTTTAACTATCAAATTAAGTTTGAAACCTAAGCTGAGTTCAGAAGCAAAGAAAGATAAAATAAGGTTCTAGAATCACTTAAGTTGGGAAGCTATTATCATCAACACAACCCTGTTGTGGTCAAGTCAAAGTTCATCATTCATTTCAAGTTATTTAGAAAACATCTGACAACGAAACAGTATAGCCATTCCAACTGTCCATAACCGCGGACGCGGCTATTCGAATAGTTTGACACTCTGCAGAGGTGGTACACTTTCACCACAAGATTCGATACATCTATCAGGGATAACCCTGAATCATCATACTTAGTATGTAGATAATCAAACATAACCTTCCCTTTACACACCCTAGTACAAGCACCTCTCCTATGAGCATGGCCTCCCAACCATGACCATCAGTCATCTTGGGCACTTCATAGGTGGACATCATTGAGAGGTATCCTCAGCTCAAACCTCTCCCGTGAGGGAACTAATACTAATGCATATAAATTTCCAGCTAAGCCTTACCCAATTCAGGTAATGTGGTTGTACGGTAAATTTGGAATGGTATCGCATCCGAATCCAACCATCAGTTTTATAAAAGGGTTAAGGCTCATGCCTCTTCATTTTCATCATCATAAACCAGTTGTGTTTCTCAACACCTGTCAAAACATCTCAATAGAATGACTCATCATTCCAAGGTTTTCATAATTCATTTTCACCAAGTATTCCCATCTAGAGTGACTCAAGTTTTTGATCTATACTAAGATACTAAGTTAAGAGTGTTCACTAAGGTGGAAGTGATGGGTTCAATCTCCTGCCATAGAGTGACATCTAAAGGTTTCTAGGTAGGTCAAGTTTTATACTTTTTATGCTACCTTCAAAATTAAGTAAATAACTTTGTGTAAACTAAGGGAGGTAAAACTTGTCAATAAGACTTGGGGTACTAATAGTTAAAGGGGTGTGATCAAAGAATGCTTAAGGCATCTTTGCTAAACCATCTAGTTTAATTCTAGCTTGCTAACAATAGCTTGCCTTGGTTGGTGCAGTGGTTGAAGTTTTCTTCTTCTTCTTGGTAGAACTCCTCCTCCTCGAAGGCTTGGTCGGTACTAGTGTCTATAAATACATAGGGAGTTCACAATAACCAAACAGTACTTAACTAGGCTAAGTAGCATTCTAAAACACACATTTGATGATCTATTATCATCACAAACATCACAAGTTTTAATTCAATAGTTTCATCCTTTTTATTTTAGAAAAGTAATTTCTACTCATTGCAATTTTAACTAAAATTTAATATTCACCACCAAAATATGGGATCATGTGGACACATGTCCTCACCACATATTCTAACATGTGGGAATGAGATTTAAGGGTTGGATCAATATTACTTTAGTTTAAGTTCATTACTTAATGATTTAACGTGACTAGAAATGCCTATATAGCATTATTTTGGTACTAGTCCAAATTCACTGCATGTAAACCTTAATATTATTACGTATTTGGATAGATATGATGAAATGTGATTTTTGAGAGTTGGAATCAACTCAAAAGCTAACTTGGTTGATTTTACAAAAATGTTGCAAGGTGCAAATGCTTCTGTTTTGTTATTTTTATTAGGAGAGATCTATAACTCTAATTGAAATAAATCCAACGGTCTTGGATAGATTATTTCAATACCTTTCATACAAAATTGGTTTCATACAATTTGGATTTGTCAAACTCACAGAATTGAATTTTGAAATAGTGGACAGAAACTACATTTAACTAAAAAGGAAAAAAACAGATTTGAATATATGGGCTAGCGCGGGAAAAGAAATGGGCCGGCCCAGTGGCGCTCCGCAGCGCGGGGCTCAGCTGACAGGGGGGTCCTGCTTGTCAGTAGCACTTAAAACGTGAAATGGTACGCGCACTGTGGCCCGTGCGATTAGAAGCGAGATCAACGGCTGAGGGTCGTCGTCGACGACGAACAGGTCGCCGGCGAGCTCGAACCCTAGCGGCTCGGTGGGGGTCTACTGGGGGCCTACCAGGGCTCCAGCGAGGTCGGCGAGGCGGGCAAACAACATGGAAGACGACGGCGAGGCGAGGCGCGGTTGCAGCGGAGCTTGGGGCGGTCGAAATCAACGGCGCCCTTCTCCTCCAGAGGCAGCGGCTCCGGTTCCAATTCCGGCGAGCTGCTGCTCCACTTTGCTTCGGCTAGAGGTGGGTGAGGTTCAAAGAGGTGAGGGGAGTGGAATGGTGTGGAGAAGAATGGCTGGGGAGGGCTCCTTTTATAGGCCCGACCTTGAGACCGAGCAGGATGGGCGGTCGACGGTGGCGACATGGCTACGGCGAGCTAGCGGCATGGCGGGGGATGGCGATCGATGGGCGGTTCCCTGGCGGTGCTCTAGGAAGTGAATGCGGCCGTAGGGGCGGTGGTACGCGGTCTGGGCGAGGTGGCGCTCTGAGTGGCCGAAGCGGCGGTGTCCATGGTGAGCGGTGGCTGTGAGGCTTTGGGCGGCGAACGGGGAACGCCAGGTCGAGGCGGAGCGGCGGGCGCGGGCTGCGGTCGAGCGACGGCTTGTGCACGCGGGGACAGAGCGTGCTATGCGGGCGGCATTGGCATGGTGCGGTGGCACTAGGCGCGGGCTTTCCTCGGTGGTCCATGGCAGCACTTGGCTCGGGCAGGGGACAGAGAGGAGCGGTGAGGTGTTCGCTACCTCCTAGACATGGAGAGGAAAGAGGAGGTGGTCTGCTGGGGTGAGGGAAAGTTTGGCCGGCGAGCTGGTGCTCGGCATGGCTTGGTCTGGCCACTAGGGTGTAGGGGTTGGGGTGGTAATGGCATGGTTTGATCAAGTGGAGACAGAGGGAGTGTTTTGTGGTCAAATGGGTGGCTAAACTCTGTAGAAACAGTGAGCTAGCTCTTTGTGTTTGATTCTGCCTGCCATGTGTTTGATGAAATGGCCGCATGAAAGAAAGTTTTGAATTTTGGTTTCAAAATTTTTGAGTGATCTCCACTACTGATAGGTAGTCTCTGGCTGCAAGGGTTTTGAAAGTGGAGCTCAAAAAGATGGTTTTTGAAATAGGGGTGATCTATGCATATGCATTAGATTCAATTTTTAAATGCCAATTAAAATAGTTAACAGAATGTTTTTAGCAGATCCAAAGGTGGGCCTTGGTACCTCATTATGTGTACTAGCAAGGGGTACAAAGATCAAGAATTGTTTCTGTTAAGAATTGAGTACTAGGAATAGCCAAAGTAGGCATGAGAGTTAAATTTGCCAAAATGACCATTCCTTTTTAATTCTTTTTGATTTGATTTTCTTTAGGAAAAGTTTGGGAATGATGTAGATGATGTTTAAATCACCTAAGAAACATTTTACAAGCATTGGATCAATCAATCATGGCAATTCAAACAACTCCTATTTTAAATGCATACATATATGAATGCTTTCATTTTAAATTTGGAAAAGTTTTTGTTAACCCTATTTTTGGATGATTTGATCTTGTTAAGCTTGGATTAAAGTTTTGGGATGTTACAACTCCTATCATGGGTGTTTTGACATTCTTTAATAAATTCATCGGTCATCTCAATATAACCGTCTTCAATATCATAGCTTTCTCTAGACTCAGGTGAACTAACAGGTGTAGTAGTGCCTTCATTAGGAGTTTCAGTATTTCCAGCTATAGTTCTAGCAATCGTAGCATCTAGGAAAGGACCTAATGAACCACTCTTATCAAGCACAGTAGTAGTAGCATCATAAGTATTAGAAGTTTTAGATTCAGCAGTAGTAGCAGTGTGTGTAGCATGTGTATGTGGTGGTGTAAGGAGCTTACTCATAACAGACGGTGAATCAAGAGCAACAGAGGTGTTTAGAACCGTACCTCTTCTTGTAGTGGATGGTAAAATAGGAACCTTTCCATCACGAGACTTACCCATGATGGATGGATGGCAGCGAACAATAATGATTCCAAGTGGACTTGATAAATAGGGCTATGCTCCCCGGCAACGGCGCCAGAAAATATTCTTGATGACCCACAAGTATAGGGGGTGTATCGCAGTATTTTCGAGGGAAGTGAAACCCAATTTATTGATTCAACACAAGGTGAGCCAAAGAATATTTATAAGCCTTAACAACTAAGTTGTCAATTCAACTGCACCTGGAAACAATCTTGCTTACAACAGTTTATCAGTAGCAGCAGTTTTGTAGTAGCAATAGTAAAGTAATAGCAGTAGTAAAAGTAAAGACAGTAGTAACAATTGCAGTAAACAGTAGGATTAGAGCGCGGTAGGCATATGGATGGATGGATGGCCGTTGCATGGACAACACATTTCATATAGCAATCAAAACATAGGGCATTTGCAGATAAATAAGATAAAGCATCCAAGTACTAAATAATCATAGGCATGTGTTCCATATATAATCATACGTGCTCGTAATGAGAACTTGCACAACATCTTTTGTCCTGCCAGCCCGTTTGCAGCGGGGCCTCAAGGGAACTACTGGCAATTAAGGTGCTCCTTTTAATAGAGCACCAGAGCAAAGCATTAACACTCCGTGAACACATGTGATCCTCACATCAAAGCCATTCCCTCCGGTTATCCCAATTTCTGTCATTTCAGGGCCTTTGGTTCCGGACAACAACGTGTGTAAACAACTTGCAGGTAAGACCATAAACAATACTATCATAATGAATCAATAACATGTTCAGATCTGAAATCATGGCAATCGGGCCCTAGTGACAAGCATTAAGCATAATAAGTTGCAACAAAGTCAAAAAGCACTAATAGTAGATACTAGGCACCATGCCCTAACAATCTGATGCCATTACATGAACGATCTCATCAAATCCCTACCATCCCCATAGCCTACAGCAGGGGATTACTCACTCATAGATGGGGGAAACATGGATGGTCGATGGAGAAGCGATGGTGATGATGATGGCAATGATCTCCTCCAATTCCCCGTCCCGGCAGGGTGCCAGAACGAAGTTTCTGGTTCCAAATCATGGAATCTGGTGGTGGCGGCGCAGCGGAACTCTTTCTGGAAAAACATCGAACCCCCCTGAGTTTTTAGGTCAGAATGCAACTTATAGGCAAAGAGGGAGACCGAGGGGGAGTCTGGGGCAGCCAGACCACCCCCTGGCGTGGCCAGGCAGAGCCCATGTGACCAGGTGGTGTGGCCAGGCCCCAGCCCCACTCCGTCTCGTATTCTGGCTCCGTGAGTCTTCTGGCAAAATAGGATTTTTGGCATATTTTCCGGGATTTTTCCTGATAGTTGATTTTCTGCACAAAAACTAGACACCAAGGTAATTTTGCTGAAAATAGCATCAGTCCGTGTTAGTTGCATGGAATTCACACAAATTTAGAGGAAAAACAATAGCAAAAGTGTTCGGGAAAGTAGATACGTTTTGGACGTATCAGTCGCCGCTGCCGTGGGTGATTCCGGCTGCCCTAGGTAGCCATGTCCATTGTCGTGGTGCAAGACGACGTGGATGTTGCCGCTGCTCGACGCTGTCCCGCTCGATCTGGCACTGGTGCTCTCCGCTGGCCGTGCTGACACCCACCTTGTGACTAGGGTTTGGGTTCCGCCGTGTTCTGACGCTCCGTTGATGATGTTGTGGTGCTCGTGGCGTCGCTCTACCATGGCCGCCACCGGCGTGTGCAGGCGCGGGTTGCAGCGCCCCCTCGGGGTGCTCCCCGTGCCACCACCTCTCTGCTACCGACGTCCTATCTGCTTCCTCTTTATAATCTTACGAGGACCTCGAGTAAGTGCTGCTAATCTCCTCTCTGTGCTCTACCTTGCTTCTATCCCATGCCATGTGATCACTTGCGATGGATTTCCCCATTTAGGGTTCATCCCTAAATTTCTAGGATTCATTCCCCCTACAGTGGTGATTTAGCATAACTCTAGGTTTAATCTTGCCTGTGCTAATCCTTTGATGATGATTTAGTATTAGTGTAGTGTTAATCTCTGTTGAAAATGTTTGTTACTCTATTCTCTATCAGAGAACACTCTGCTGATCATGCTTGTGTTACTCTGTTCTCTGTCATAGGCTGCTCTGTAAAAGCATGCTTAGCTTAATGTGGGTGCTCAAGTTGTTGTGGCTGTGGATTTACTCCTATGGAGTTAAGTTGAGACTGCTCTCTATACTGATACATGGTTAATTGTTTACTTGTGATGCTTAGTCTCAGGATTTAATCCTGTTATTGTGGGAATCTAAAGTTAATAGTGCTAGTCTCTGCTCTGTGATTAATAAGAAGATGATCTACAAACATATGATTCCTATATGCTTGTAGGAAAGTGGTTAAAACTTATTGGCTTCTGTACAGTGTGGCCTAGTGATAGACATTGTTAATCTTTACTGTCTTTTCTAAAATAAATGTCTATTTATGATTCCTAAATCATTTAGGAAGATGATTTTCTTTGTTGAAGAGGATATGCTTGAACTTGTACTCAAGAAGATATGAACCTGCTAGGTACAGAGGTGCTACCCTTCTGGGAATGTGCCCTGTACTAGTAGCTGTGATGTGTATCTATCTAGTGAAAGCTAGATCATAGGGTCAATGATGTTGGTGTGAGACCCTGCCTTTGCAAGAACACATGTATAATCTGGCTGTTTATTATCTATTGTCTGGTATGTTCACTATTTATGTGCTTGCAAGAAAATGACTGTGTAAGATGGAAACTGATTAGATCAAAATGTTTGGATATACCCTGATAGCCTTGTACTGATGTTGCCTTCTACTTCTGGCTTGTGGTAGCCCTGGATTTGTTTTGGCTTCCTCTTGGCCTATCTTGCTCCTCCTGGTGATGTTGCTCATGTGTGACCTTGATGTCCACCTACAACATCCCCCTCCTCAAGTCACCATCTTGGCTGGTGGTCTCCTGGGTTTTCTGTGGTGGAAAGTGACTTGATCTAGTGATTTGGTTTCAAGATCTTGTGATGTTCTTTGTTGTGCTGGTGACAAACTGTGGTTGGCAATCTCTATGTGAAGTGGATAGCAAAGCTTGCTTTGCTCCTATGCTGCTGTGATTTAAGCTGCTCCTTTGCTCTCTGCTGCTGACACCTCAATGCATGCATTTAGGTGTGTGAGCTGCTTCACTATTTGCTTTGGCTGTGGATGAGATCAAGTAACTATGGTTTAACTTTCCCATCCTTTTACTATTTACTTATCTGGTGAAAGTACCACTTTTCTATTTGGCTGAAGCTATTTTATTCAAAGAACAGATACTACACTTTGGTAAAACGTGCCCCTTCCATTTACTCTATGATGTAATATGAACAGTGCAACTCACTATTCAACACTGAGAGTAAAACTAATCCACTAATATTTTTTTCTGTTTGAGTGTTTTATCTTATTTTTGTAGGAACAAGGTCTATGTCGTGGTGGTGGCACGACAGATGCCATGGATAGGCTAAAGATGGGGCCAATGAGCACTAGAGGAATCTAGGGAGGGACAGTGTGGTGATTCCACACATGGATGTTTGTATTTCACTCTGTAAATGGTGGATTACAAGGGCTCCTTGAGCTGTTCGTGAGAAGGAGACTAGTTCTCTTACCCCCCGCCACTACAATGCTCTAGAGTTCTCCTAAGACAGAATGATCGATCCCCTGCTATGGAGGTCCCGGTGCTCCTTATATAGGGGAGCCCAGGTTACAATGTTAGGGCATACGTGGAGGCATATTCCCCGAATATTCCCTTTGGTTAAAGCTAGATGCCTCTTTATTCACTTTAAACGGCGAGTCCAGACTATGGATGTAACCCTCTGTGAGCCCCTTGTCTTTTGTCGTCAGCAGACACGGGCTACGTCAGCGAACATTGCCCGTGTCACCTTTGTCGGCCGTGCCCCGCTGGTCCTTCCCTCTGTTCGCTTTGCTCATGCTACAATGGACAGTGGCCACCTTTTGACCAATGGGAGATTCCTTCCATCTCTTGGAAGCCAAGTGGTAGTCCGGCTAGCGCTTGGCTAACCCGGCTACGAGGGTACCTGCATACATGGCAAATCAAGCATGGCTGACTTACATTTTATGTCGGTCGGGTTAATGTTAGGTGGATACTCACCAGGCCAGGTTACCCCGTATGTCGGCCTGCCTTGAGGAGACCCGGCCAGCACTTGCTTTGACCGTGCTGTACCTTAGCTAACTCGGCCTTTATACCCCGGTGTGACCCTATAGGGGTATGCCCCCAACATTATGTTGGAATTATGCCCCAGAGGCAATAATAAAGATGTTATTATTATAATTCTTGTTCATGATAAAGTTTATATTCCATGCTAGAATTGTATTAAGCGGAAACTTTAATACTTGTGTGGTTTGTGAACAACACCGTGTCCCTAGTACGCCTCTATGGACTAGCTCATTGATCAATGATGGTTAAGGTTTCCTAACCATAGACATGAGTTGTCAATTGATAATGAGATCATATCATTGGAGAATGATATGGTGGATAGACCCAAACTAAGCGAAGCAATTAGATCGTTTCATCGTGTTCGTCTTTGCGAAGCTTTTCTCATGTCAAATATTGT
This sequence comes from Avena sativa, assembly GCA_916181665.1. NCBI lineage: Eukaryota > Viridiplantae > Streptophyta > Magnoliopsida > Poales > Poaceae > Avena > Avena sativa. The sequence goes on along the minus strand of OV702287.1, from coordinate 420,628,017 downwards.
ATTCCTTAGACCATGAGATAATACAACTCCCTGGTATCGGAAGAAAGCTTTGAGGTCATCAAACTTCATCCTATGAGAGGGTGATCATAAAGGTGTCTCTCAGGTGATCGGAAAGTATCTGTTGGGTTGTATGTATCGAGATGGGATTTGTCCCTCCCAAGTCGGAGAGATATGCTTCGGGCCCACTCGGTAATCGATATCAACACCGCTTGCAAGCATGTGGTTAAGGAGTTAATCACAAAGTGATATCGGATTACGGAACGAGTAAAGTACTTGCTGTGAACGAGATTGAACTAGGTATGACGATACCGACGATCGAATCTCGGGCAAGTAAAATATCGCGAGACGAAGGGAATATATATATGGGATTGATTGAATCCTGGCATCGTGGTTCATCCGATATGATCATCGATGAATGTGTGGGAGTCGATATGGGTGCCTAGCCCGCTGTTGATTATTGATAGAAGATCATGTCTGCATATTCTCGAACCCGCAGGGTCACACACTTAACGTGTCTCGACGCTAGGATAGATTGGATAATTGGTTTATGAATTTTTGTTCGGAGTCTCGGATGGGATCCGGGATATCACGAGAGGTTCCGGAATGGTCCGGAGAATAAGATTCATATAAGGCAGTGCAGTTTTTGGAGTTCGGAATAGTTCCGGGTTAATCGGTATTGTACCGGAAGCTTCTAGAACCTTCCGGAAGGGGACCAACGTGGCCCCACCTTCCGGGAGGGGGCATGGGCCTATGAGGGAGTGTCCTGGCCGCATTGGGCCAGGGGCACAAGGCCCCATAGGGCCCAGCCGATTCTAGATAAGTTTAAACTCGTTTAAACTAGTGATAGAATTTCTAGATAAGGGAGAGTTTAAATCGTTTAAACTAGAGATAGGCTTGGAGGAGATGCAAGGGCTGGCCGCACCCCCCCCTCTATATATAGAGGGCTGGTGCGCCACCTTCCCCCAACACACATCTCCCTCCAAGCCCTAGTAGCCCTGCTGCCTTCCTCTCTCCCTCCCGACTGTTTGCAGGCGAAGCCCTGCTGCAGAAATTCTCCACCATATACACCACGCCGTCGTGTTGTAGATCCAATCCATCTCTCCACCATACTTGCTGGTCCAAGGAAGGAGGAGACGTCGAGGTGCTGCACGTGTGCATCTCACGGAGGCACCGCCACTTGTGGTGCTAGATCGGATCGGATCGCGAGGAGGAGAAGCGAGTACGACTACATCACCCACGTTCCAACGAACGTTCCGCTGTGCGAATCTTCAAGGGTATGAAGATCTAATCCAATCTCTCTCGTTGTTTGCATCTCCTAGATTAGATCTTGGCTTTCCCTCTGTTCGCTTCCGTAGAAAATTTTGATTTACTATGCTGCAAAACCCTTCAGTGGTATCAGAGCTAGATCTATGCGTAGATGTGATTCACGAGTAGAACGCAACATGGTTGTTGCGGGCGTTGATGTTTTCTGTTGCAAGCCTCTTGTTTGTGTTCTTCTTATGACGCGGGATAGTGAGATTGAAGCGGTCCAGGCCAACCTTACGCGACGTCGTTCGCGAGACCGGCTCCGCACTTGACGTGTGGCTTGTACCACACATGCGGCTGGTGGATGTCAGTTTCTCTCACTATAGTTGTCATGGGATTAACACCGGAGTTTGGCAACCATAATATCACCGTTGTGGCTTTCCGTAGGTAAGAATTGTTCTTAGCATCTACTCCCATAAGCCACATAAAACATGCAACAACAAAGTAGAGGCGTCTAACTTGTTTTTGCAGGGAGTGTTTTCTGTGATATGGTATGGCCCAAGATGTGATGTGTATATTGTATGCGATGATCATGTTTTGTAATGTTTCACGACTTGCATGTCGATGAGTACACAACCGGCAGGAGCCATATGGTTGTCTTTATAATTGTGTATGACCTGCGAGTCAACTTCTTATACGCCATGTAATAGCTTTACTTTATCGCTAAGTAGTTAGCAATAGTTGTAGTTGCTATTCGTGGTGGAGGCAATCATGGTGGAGTGATGGAGATCATGCCGGAACGCACAAGATGGAGATCATTGCGCGAAGATTGGCTATACCATGTCACATAAAGTTATATGCATGTGATGTTTATCCTTTTATGTATCTTATTATGCTTAGATCGCGACGGTAGCATTATAAGATGATTCCTCACTTAAAGATCAAGATAAAAACTGTGTTCTCCCCAAGTATGCACCATTGCGAAAGTTCGTCGTGTCCAAGCATCACGTGATGATCGGGTGCTATAGACTCTACGCTCACATACAACGGGTGCAAGCCAGTTTTGCACACGCGGGAATACTTGGGTCTAACTTGACGAGCCTAGCATGTACAGACATGGCCTCGGAACACAAGAACCGAAAGGTTAAGCATGAGTCATATGAATGATATGATCGACACTTCGTTGTCCACCATTGAAACCACATCTCTTCTCGTGATGATCGGATTAGGTGTGGTGAATTTGGATCGTGTTCACTAAACAACTTGAGGGATGTTGAATTTAGTGGGAGTTCATCTAGTAATTTGATTAAGTTGAACTATTTATCATGAACATAGTCTAAATTGTACTTGCAAATACTGTAGATCACATGGCCAAGTCCAACTTCAACTTCAACGTTTTTGCTGAGAAAGAAAAGCTTAGAAACAATGGGTCTAACTTCACCAACTGGTTCCGCAATCTAAGAATCATTCTGTCTGGCGGACAAAAGGACTATGTCCTTGGGAAAGCGTTAGGTGACCCCCCTGTTGCAACTGCGCCGGCTGATGAGAAAGCTGTCTATCAGTCGCGCAAAGATGATTATGGTGTGATTAAGAGCACCATGTTGTTTGCTATGGAACCGGAACTTCAAAATCGTTTTGAAAACTATCCCGGGCCCTTTGAGATTCTCGAGGAGCTGAAAACCATGTTTCAGACTCAGACCCGTTCTGAGAGATATGAGATCTCCGAGAAGTTCTTTAACTGCAAGATGGAGGAAGGGAGTTTCGTTAGTGAGCACGCCATTAAGATGTCGGGCTACACTCAACGCCTTGAGCAACTGGACTGCAAGATTCCAGAGGAGCTCAAGATTGACATGGTTCTGCAATCACTCCCTCCCAGCTACAAAAGTTTTGTAGTGACTCATAATCAGATTGGTTCCACTGATACGATCACCGAGCTCTTCGCAAAGCTGAAGGTTGCGGAGGTGGACATCAAGAAGGATAATCATGTGTTGATGGTCAACAAGCCCTCCTTTAAGAAAGGTAAAGGTGCAAAGAAGCCCTTCAAGAAAAGCGGCGGCAAGCGCGTTGCCCCTGCTGAGAAGAAGCTCAAGTCTGGACCTAAGCCGGACACTGAGTGCTTCTATTGCAAGGACAAGGGTCACTGGAAGCGCAACTGTCCGAAGTACTTAGCGGACAAAAAGGCTGGCACCATCAAAGGTATATTTGATATACATGTTATTGATGTTTTCCTTACTAGCCCTCGTTGTAGTGCCTGGGTATTTGATACTGGTTCAGTTGCTAATATTTGTAACTCGAAACAGGAGCTACGGAATAGAAGACGGCTTGCGAGGGATGAGGTGACGATGCGCGTTAGCAACGGATCAAGAGTTGATGTGATGGCCGTCGGCACGCTCTCCTTAGTTTTACCTTCGGGATTAGTTTTAAACCTTAATAAATGTTATTATGTGCCTGCGTTGAGCATGAACATTATTTCTGGATCGTGTTTATTGCAAGACGGTTATTCATTTAAATCGGAGAATAATGGTTGTTCTATTTATATGAGTAACATCTTTTATGGTGATGCACCCCTTGTAAATGGTTTATTTCTTCTAAATCTCGAAAGGGATGAAACACACATCCATAACATTGAGGCTAAGAGATGCAAAGTAGATAGCGATAATACTACTTATTTGTGGCACTGTCGTCTAGGTCATATTGGTGTAAAGCGCATGAAGAAACTCCATTCTGATGGACTTTTGGAGTCTCTTGATTTTGAATCATTTGACACATGCGAACCATGCCTCATGGGCAAGATGATCAAAACCCCGTTCTCCGGTATGTTGGAGCGAGCAACGGACTTGTTGGAAATCATACATACCAATGTATGCGGACCGATGAGTGTTTCGACGCGTGGTGGATATCGCTATTTTCTCACTTTTACTGATGACTTAAGTAGATATGGGTATATCTATTTAATGAAACATAAATCTGAAACGTTTGAAAAGTTCAAAGAATTTCAGAATGAAGTGGAGAACCATCGTAACATAAAGATTAAGTTTCTACGATCCGATCGTGGGGGCGAATATTTGAGTTATGATTTTTTCACGCATCTCAAGGCAAGTGGAATCGTTTCACAACTCACGCCACCCGGAACACCACAGCGCAATGGTGTGTCTGAACGCCGGAATCGAACCCTATTAGATATGGTCCGATCGATGATGTCTCTTACTGATTTGCCGTTATCGTTTTGGGGTTATGCATTAGAAACCGCTGCATTCACTTTATATAGGGCTCCATCTAAATCCATTGAGACGACACCATATGAACTGTGGTTTGGTGCTAAACCTAAGTTGTCGTTTCTTAAAGTTTGGGGATGCGAAGCTTACGTCAAGAAGTTGATGCCGGACAAGCTCGAACCCAAAGCGGAGAAATGCGTCTTCATAGGATACCCTAAGGAAACTATTGGGTATACCTTCTATCACAGAACCGAAGGCAAAGTGTTTGTCGCAAAGAACGGTTCCTTTCTTGAGAAGGAGTTTCTCTCGAAAGAAGTGAGTGGGAGGAAAGTAGAGCTAGACGAGGTTATTGAACCTTCTCTTGAATTGGAGAGTAGCGCAGCACCTGAAATTGTTCCAGTGCCGCCTGCACCAACAATAGAGGAAGCTAATGACAAGGATCATGAAGCTTTGGACGATGCTGCTACTGAACGTCGCAGGTCGACAAGGTCGCGTGCCCCTCCTGAGTGGTATGGCAACCCTGTCTTGACAGTCTTGTTAGTAGAAGACAGTGAACCTACGAACTATGAGGAAGCGATGATGAGCCCAGACTCTGAGAAATGGCTAGAAGCCATGAAATCCGAATTGGGATCCATGAGCGAAAACCAAGTATGCACTTTGGTGGACCCTCCTAGCGACCGAAAGGCCGTTGAGTGCAAATGGATCTTCAAGAAGAAAATGGACGCGGATGGTAATGTTACCGTCTATAAAGCACGGCTTGTCGCGAAAGGTTTTCGACAACTTCAAGGTGTTGACTATGATGAGACTTTCTCTCCCGTAGCGATGTTTAAGTCTATTCGGATTTTATTAGCAATTGCTGCGTTTCATGATTATGAAATATGGCAGATGGATGTCAAGACTGCGTTCCTTAATGGCAACATTGATGAAGAGTTGTATATGATGCAACCCGAAGGTTTTGTCGATCCTAAGGATGCTGATAAAGTATGCAAACTTCAGCGTTCCATTTATGGACTGAAGCAAGCATCTCGGAGTTGGAACCTTCGTTTTGATCAAGTGATCAAGAGCTTTGGATTTGTTCCAAATTGCTACGAAGCTTGCATCTATAAGAAAGTGAGTGGGAGCTCGGTGACGTTTCTGGTACTATATGTAGATGACATATTGATTATTGGAAATGACATCAACATGCTTAACGATGTGAAGAGTTATTTGAACAAGTGTTTTTCAATGAAAGACCTAGGTGAAGCTGCTTATATATTGGGCATCAAGATCTATAGAGATAGACAAAGACGTCTGATAGCTTTAAGCCAGAGTACATACCTAGACAAAGTTCTGAAAAGGTTCAGAATGGATAAGGCATTGAAAGGTTCAGTGCCTATGTTGTCAGGGAAGATATTGAGCAAGGCTCAGTGTCCAGCTACGGTAAATGATAGGGAAGCTATGAGCAAAGTGCCTTATGCCTCGGCCATAGGTTCCATCATGTATGCCATGTTGTGTACTAGACCGGATGTGTCCAATGCTCTTAGTTTGACGAGCAGATATCAAAGTGATCCAGGAGTGGAACACTGGACAGCCGTGAAAAACATCCTAAGGTACCTAAATAGGACTAAAGAAATGTTCTTAGTCTATGGGGGTGATGAACAGCTCGTCGTAAAAGGTTACGTCGATGCTAGTTTCGACACCGACAAGGATGATTGTAAATCTCAGACAGGATACGTGTATATTTTGAATGGATGAGCTGTGAGCTGGAGAAGCTGCAAGCAAAGCGTGATCGCGGGATCTAAAGTAGAAGCGGAATACATGGCTGCTGCAGAAGCGTCAAGTGAAGGAGTTTGGATCAGGAACTTCATCACTGAGCTTGGCGTGGTTCCAAGTGCATTGGACCCACTGGAGATATTGTGTGACAACACTGGCGCCATAGCACTCGCTAAGGAACCAAGATATCATCCAAAGACCAAGCATATCAACCGCAAGTTTCATATAATCCGAGATTATATAGTAGATGGAGATCTGAAGATCAGCAAAGTACGTACAGATCTGAATGTCGTAGATCCATTGACTAAACCTCTTCCACGTGTAAAACATGATCAGCACCTCAGTGCCATGGGTGTGAGATTGTTGCCAAATGTAAACTAGATTATTGACTCTAGTGCAAGTGGGAGACTGTTGGAATTATGCCCTAGAGGCAATAATAAAGATGTTATTATTATAATTCTTGTTCATGATAAAGTTTATATTCCATGCTAGAATTGTATTAAGCGGAAACTTTAATACTTGTGTGGTTTGTGAACAACACCGTGTCCCTAGTACGCCTCTATGGACTAGCTCATTGATCAATGATGGTTAAGGTTTCCTAACCATAGACATGAGTTGTCAATTGATAATGAGATCATATCATTGGAGAATGATATGGTGGATAGACCCAAACTAAGCGAAGCAATTAGATCGTTTCATCGTGTTCGTCTTTGCGAAGCTTTTCTCATGTCAAATATGGTATTCCTTAGACCATGAGATAATACAACTCCCTGGTATCGGAAGAAAGCTTTGAGGTCATCAAACGTCATCCTATGAGAGGGTGATCATAAAGGTGTCTCTCAGGTGATCGGAAAGTATCTGTTGGGTTGTATGTATCGAGATGGGATTTGTCCCTCCCAAGTCGGAGAGATATGCTTCGGGCCCACTCGGTAATCGATATCAACACCGCTTGCAAGCATGTGGTTAAGGAGTTAATCACAAAGTGATATCGGATTACGGAACGAGTAAAGTACTTGCTGTGAACGAGATTGAACTAGGTATGACGATACCGACGATCGAATCTCGGGCCAGTAAAATATCGTGAGACGAAGGGAATATATATATGGGATTGATTGAATCCTGGCATCGTGGTTCATCTGATATGATCATCAATGAATGTGTGGGAGTCAATATGGGTGCCTAGCCCGCTGTTGATTATTGATAGAAGATCATGTCTGCATATTCTCGAACCCGCAGGGTCACACACTTAACGTGTCTCGACGCTAGGATAGATTGGATAATTGGTTTATGAATTTTTGTTCGGAGTCTCGGATGGGATCCGGGATATCACGAGTGGTTCCGGAATGGTCCGGAGAATAAGATTCATATAAGGCAGTGCAGTTTTTGGAGTTCGGAATAGTTCCGGGTTAATCGGTATTGTACCGGAAGCTTCTAGAACCTTCCGGAAGGGGACCAACGTGGCCCCACCTTCCGGGAGGGGGCATGGGCCTATGAGGGAGTGTCCTGGTCGCATTGGGCCAGGGGCACAAGGCCCCATAGGGCCCAGCCGATTCTAGATAAGTTTAAACTCGTTTAAACTAGAGATAGAATTTCTAGATAAGGGAGAGTTTAAATCGTTTAAACTAGAGATAGGCTTGGAGGAGAGGCAAGGGCTGGCCGCACCCCACCCCCCTCTATATATAGAGGGCTGGTGCGCCACCTTCCCCCAACACACATCTCCCTCCAAGCCCTAGTAGCCCTGCTGCCTTCCTCTCTCCCTCCTGACTGTTTGCAGGCGAAGCCCTGCTGCAGAAATTCTCCACCATACACACCACGCCGTCGTGTTGTAGATCCAATCCATCTCTCCACCATACTTGCTGGTCCAAGGAACGAGGAGACGTCGAGGTGCTGCACGTGTGCATCTCACGGAGGCACCGCCACTTGTGGTGCTAGATCGGATCGGATCGCGAGGAGGAGAAGCGAGTACGACTACATCACCCACGTTCCGACGAATGTTCCGCTGTGCGAATCTTCAAGGGTATGAAGATCTAATCCAATCTCTCTCGTTGTTTGCATCTCCTAGATTAGATCTTGGCTTTCCCTCTGTTCGCTTCCGTAGAAAATTTTGATTTACTATGCTGCGAAACCCTTCACATTAGTCCCTGAAGCTGGTGCGGTCTTAGCAACTTCAGGTGATAAGGCCACAACATGTTCCAATTATCAAAATTTGCACTTCCTTTGCCGAGATATTCTGTAACCCGGTCTGTTCGATGTGTCATTTCCTTGACTCAATCTGATTTATCTCTCGTTGGTCGGGTCATTGTCCATATATCCGAATTACCCTTTCTTCTCTCATACACTTCCCCACGTCTTACATGGAGGGTAATCATCACTTTGCCTCATTTTAAGGGTCGCGCCAGTTTACTGCGCCGGTTACTGTATTGATTGTCAGGAATAACTGTTGCGCGCATCATGTTGCAGCGGCCCCTCGTGAACTGTATCATAACGTTGCTTCGTGGGATCCTTTGCTCCTTGTGGCCCTTGCTGTGGCGTGACGCTTATTGGTGCACTTGGAAAATACACAACCACACCGTGCGGTTGTGCCACAGCACACGATCCCACTACGCGCACTCGTGCCGCGGTTAAATACGGGGCAAGGGCGGCTCTTGGGGAAGTTCCCCCACTTTGCACGCTCCCCTGCCCTTTGCCCCCTTCTTCTCCAAAGTGACTCCACCGCCATCGCTGCTCCTGCTTTAGCGCTGCACCGTTGCTATCGTGCCTAGCCGCTCCTTGCGACCGTGCCACCGCCTCTGCTCAAGCCTTCCGCCACGTAGCCCTGCACCTCCAAGTTTCCCACTGTCGGTTACTCCTTCTCTAACTACTTCTTCGAAGAGCTTGACTTAGCCATTACTAAGGAAGAGGCCGTCGTTGTCGCTTAGGAGGAGAAAGAAGATTAGGCTCACGAGCGCGGCGCCTGGGCGGGCACGTTCGTGTGCCAGGATGACATCGATTGGCTGTATGCGACACATCGCATCCCTGCGGGCATCATATGCCGCCTCACCGCCCAGGAGATTGCTCCCTCTCCAAATCCCGATGAATTCGTTGTCTTTCTCTCCCATTTCCAGTGTGGCTTCGGCTTGCCCGTCTCTGATTTCTTCCATGATTTCATCTTCACCTATCAACTTTAGCTGCAACATCTCCCTGCCGACGCCATCTCTTTCCTCTTTCGCCTCTAGCATTGAGGGTTATGTCGGCCTCCGGCCTACCAAAGAACTTTGGATCAAGTTCTTTGGTCTCAAGAAAAATGTTGTCCCAGATAAGCACCTTGCCCTGCCGATAAACATCTGACCCAGTGCGGTGGAGATTCAATCTCTCCCCGCAAGAATTTTTCTTTTCCCCGGGTTACCGGCCTTGAATCTTGCAAAGGCTAGGCCCGGACCTTCTTCTATGTCCGGAACAACTCGGATGTAGACTTGATCCGGCTCCTCCCCTTCAAGATGGGTGTCCCGCACACCTCTCTATGGGAGAAGATCTCAAAGCGACCTACTTCCTTGGCGAACCAGGTAGATCGCCGAATCAAGGAGCTTGTCGAGCTACAGCTGCGCAGCAAGGATATTATGATCACCTTTGTCTGTAGCCGGGTCTCCCCCTTCAAAAGCGCTCCCACAAGATCTGCCATTTGAGTGGCCCCCTTGACCCCCACTAGACCTCCTCCTTCGAGCTTAACAACTCTGAGGTATTCCTCCAGTTCAAGACCATTCTTAAGGTGGAGAAGGAGTTCTCCGAGGCGTGGAAGTGGGGGCTTGCACCCTTCACCCGGGCCAACTTGCCTCCTAAGGTAAACTCTTCTCCTGGCATTTCTTCCGGGTTTTGCGGTATGTCAGATGGCTTCCTAACTTAACCATTTAGTACTTTTGCTCTCAGATGTTTCTCCAACAGATAGTTGAGGACGGCAAGGAGCCGGCCCTCAAATGGGTGGTGGACCGCGCAGTGCCGACCGAGGAGGAGCCTGACTCAGAGAAGTGCTTGCCTACTCTGGACAGCACCAAGCGACCCTCTGGTAAGGCCTCTTCTCTAAGGGATTGGACGGATGATGATGACTCCGATGTTGACGTTATGGAGGTACTTGATCCGGTGCCCATCTCTTACGCGTTCCTGGTTACCTTCGAATCTTCAGCTAACCCGGCCGGTCAGGTCCTCGAGGTTCCCCGTCTCGCCACGGATGATCCTGCCCCTCCCAAAAGCGCGCGGCAACCTCGTCCGCAGCTTCGGAGGTGACCCCACCCAAGAAGAGGCAGAAGAAGTTCGAGGTCAAGGCTGCGGCCAAGCCTGTGGTCAAGAGCACAGTCCGGAGAATGCCCAAACCCTGGCAGCCCCCAACCTCGGATGAGTAAGTCATTTTTCTTTCCTTGTTCATTTCCGGATCTTGCTCCTTTTGTTTTTGCCTCTTACTTGCCTTTCTTTCTCCCTTTGACTTGTTGCTTTACATTTCTGCAGCGCTCCTAGGGTCATTCCCCAGAGCGGCCCCAGCATCACCTCTCCAGTCCGAAGCAGCCCATCTCCCCCCGCGATGACGACGTTCGTCCGCTGAGTCCTATCTAAGAGGATTCTGCCGCAGCACCGGACTAGAGCCCACCTCATCACGAGGAGGGCAACATCGATGTGGGGGGCAGTGGAGCGAACGAGGATATGGCGATGCCGGATCTCCTCAGCTTCTCTGCTCCACCGCAACCATCAAGTTCTGAGGTGCTAGCTTCATCGGCACTGCCCTAGATAGTTTCTTCCTCTATTCCAGTTTCATTAGTACCAGTAACACTAGCAACACCAGCACCAGCAGTACCAGTACTAGCACCAGTGGCTCCCATACCAGCACCAGCAGTACCAGCATCACCAGCAGCAGCAACACCAGCAACACCCACAGCAACACCAGCAACAGGAACAGCCATGGAAAAGCCAACTTCCAACAAGAGGCCTCCATCAGCTGCCTCCGGATCAACCGTATCAATCAAGGATATATTTCAACCGGGTTCGCAAGCCCAATCTGGGGCAGCAGCCTCGGCTCTTCTTCAACGAACCACCTCATCTGGCAAGAGCAAGAAGGCCGCCGGGCTAGCTAAGGATTCAACTTCCGGCCCTTCCGCTAACAGATTTGAAAGAAGCAAGAAACTAACGTTGCATACCAGTCCAGCTGCTGCTTAGTCCGCAAGGTGGGAGGCCCATGCCAAGGGCCTGGTTACAGCCCAGTCAGCCAGCGGGGAGAGCTATAGCTTGGCGCTCATTGAATATGTGAACAATTGGAATGCCGTCGAGTTTATCAACCCGCAGGATGATCTGCCGGAGAAGTTTGGTCCGGCGGAGTTCAGCGCTCAGATGAACTCCGCTACCAAGGCTATCTCCCTTGCTGGCCGGATGATGGAGGTAATCCCTTTTCTGCTATGCCTTTTATATATGCAAACACTTATGGATATACCCACTAGTCCCTGAGCCTCCGAGGGAGTAATTTATTACTCGGTCGGATGCTCTTAGAGAATTAGCATAAGTCCTTGTTATTTTCAAATATCCATACACCTAGAGCCGGGTTAAGTTCCACTTGGCCCGGATCTTTTAGACTTCGAATATCCACACACCTAGAGCCAGGTTAAGTTTCACTTAGCCCGGATCTTGTAGACTTCGAATATCCACACACTTAGAGCCGAGTTAAGTTCCACTTGGCCCGGATCTTGTAGACTTCGAATATCCACACACCTAGAGTCGGGTTAAGTTCCACTTGGCCTGGATCTTGTAGACTTTGAATATCCACACACCTAGAGCCGGGTTAAGTTCCACTTGGCCCGGATCTTGTACACTTCGAATATATTTCCCTATGTGTTTGAACTCATATTGGGTTGTTTTAGATCACCACCAACTGCCGAACTGCTGAGTTCCAGCGCCTGCTGGACACATACAAAGATCTTCGCGGTAGATACGGGAAATTGTTGGTTGATCACCATAAGAAGGGTAAACTTCTTTGCTTAATGCCTTTGCATTTTCGCTCTCTATAGTCATTTGTTATCCATACTAACTTAGCATCTGAATCATGTAGCCGAGGCTGAGGCGGAAAATGTCATCATGTGCAAGAACTTGGCTAAGATCCAAGGTAATTTATCTTGTTCACTTAACCATTATATGATCATTCCTTGACTCGGCGGATGTTTATACCTCAGCTCTGCCGGGTCAACCCGTTATTGCAGTTACACTTGAAGATAGCATGCCCATACCTGACATGATGACTCATTTTCTCGAACAAGCTGGGAAGCATCAGGCCGAGCTGAAGAAGGACGATGAAATTGCTCAACTGCGCCACAAGGACACGGACATTACTCAGCTCAATGCCAAAATCTAGAAGCTCAAGGATCTCCACAAATCCGAGCTAGACAAGGCTGACCAAGAGTTCTTCGAGGAGAAAGAGCGGCTGAAGACCCAGATCTCCAAGGACAAGGACTTGCTACAGGAAATCAACATAAAGCTTAAGTCGGTGACCTCCAAATATTAGAAACTCCAGGCCAAGAGCGCAGATGAGCACAATGAGCTAACTCGGATTCTTAGCCAGATCGCTTGTGAGTTCCTTTCCTTGGTCCGACATTTATTTCCCCGGGGTCAAGTGTCTTTACTCATTGATACTTTCCGTTTTGCTTACAGGGACGTTTCCAGAGAGTTAGTATATTGCTTCTGGTGATGTGGCTAGGTCTCGCTAGTAGCGGGGTATTCCAACAAGTCCTGTCGCCGGGTCAATTCCTTATGACACAGAGGATTTTCTTGTTAGCCTTGCTGCCCGTCTTGAAGTTATGAAGAACTATGGCACAGACATAATGCCGGTAGCAGTTCGGATGTTCAACGCTCTCTGGCCTACTGAGCCCACCCCCAAAGGAAGCACTGCTTTTCTAGCAAAACTTATGGAGTGCGAGATCCAAGTGCACCTACGGCAGGAATTTTCTGCTCGAGCCGGAGCTAACACAGCGCTGAACTTTGTTCTTTCATGGTACAAAGGGATAGACTTGGGGTTTCTTGACCGTATGTGCACCGGATCTAAATGGTCCAATGATCCGGAGTGCATCGCTCAATGCAAAGCCTGTGCCAACAAGCTCATCAAATTCGCCTTCTGCCATAGCTAGAATGAGGGTCAGAGCTACCTCGATGCAGCTAATGACGACTATGTTTCTGAGGGTGGTGAAGATGAAGGGCATGAGGAGGAAGCCTCCGAGCTCGACAATGACGCTGAAGACCCGGAGGACGAGGAGGCTAACCCCGAAGATGAGGCCAGGACTAGCACCCCGCCTACTGATGCCAAAGTACCTCCTCCCTCTGCAAATGATCCGGCTCCAGCTGCTGCTCCCTGAGCTTTAAAAACACTTAACAATATTCGTCAGATCCCTGATATGCCGGGTGAAGTTGTATCTATGCACAATGGTTTGCTTTGCAACAATTAGTTTCATTTTGCTACTAAGTTTTTAATGCCGGATTAACATGGGCAAGGTCCCCGAGTTTACTTTTCTTGTTCCTCCAATTTTATGACTCGGCTCGCGTCTACCTTGATTCGGTTTTTGACTTACGAGTCCGAGGTTCAAAAAATTGACTTAACAGTACTTGAATCTTTGAGATTAGCTCAAAATAATACAACAAAAAAAAGATAAAGTAAACACAGGGTTAGTCCAAATAACAAATGTTGGCTCAATTACGTTCCTTTCCTTAGTCGTTTTTCATGTGCTTTGCGATTCCAAACTTGTTCTCTTGCTTGCCATGAAGCCAATTCTTGTTGGACAACGGCATAGTCGAAGGGTTGGGTTTTGGTGCTCACACACTACTAATCCGGCTAAGGTATAAGCAACTAAAGCCAGCCGACATATATAAAACATAAAGACAAGAAAGACAATTATTAAGGCAGTCCCCGAGTTTCTGCTAGGGGTGCTGAAGCTCATTGATAAGCTCGTTGCCGACATACATACCGACACACGAGTAACTCGGATACATTCACCTCTTTGTCAGGTGTAAAAAGGACGAAGTGGTGCTGCATTCCATGGACGCTTAGATTCCTCTCCGGACCTATCCGCCTTGTTCTTCTCCTGTGGTTATGCATCAATAAGATAGTAGGAATCATTGTGCAAAGATTTGCTTACAATGAAAGGTCCTTCCCATGGAGGGGATAACTTATGCATGCCAGCAGTGCGCTGCACCAGCCGAAGTACGAGATCACCTTCCCGGAAGGCTCGGGGGTTTACTTTCCGGCTATGGTAGCATCGAAGGTTTTGCTGATATATGGCGGATCTGGACAAGGCTAACTCTCTCGCTTCTTCCAACCGATCAACATCATTTTGCCAGGCTTCACGCACTTCAGCTTCTGCGTATTGGGTGACTCTTGGTGAATCATGCTCTATGTCGGCTGGTAGTACAGCTTCTTCCCCATATACCATCAAAATGGCGTATAGCCCATTGATCGATTCGGAGTTGTTCTTAAACTCCACAGTACCACTGGTAGTTCTTCTATCCAGCACCCTACTGATCTTTGCAGTGGACAATACTAGTCTATTGGATCATTCCACTTGTCCGTTCGACGCCGGGTGGGCTACAAAAGCAACATCTAGCCGGATCTTCTTATCTCGGCAGAACCTCGCAAACGCTCCTTCAGCAAAATTTGTGCCATTATTAGTTATGATACTGTGGAGGTAGCCATATCTCAAGATTATGTCTTTGAGGAATGTAACTGCTGTTGCCCCATCACATTTCCTGGTTGGCTTAACTTCAATCCATTTTGTAAACTTGTCCACCATGACCAAGATCTGGGTCATTCCTCCCTTTGCCGGCTTAAATGGTCCGACCATATCCAGGCACCACACAACAAATGGCTAGGTAATTGGGATGGTTTTGAGTTCTGACATTGGCATGTGGGTTTTTGTGGCATATCTTTGGCAGCCATTGCATTTTATCACCAGATCCTCTACTTGTTATAAGGCACTTGGCCAATAGAATCCATGCCGGAAAGCATTTGCTACTAATGCTCTGGAGGATGCATGATGACCACATTCCCCTTGATGAATATCTTGGAGTATGTCAAGCCCTTCTTCCGGGTCTACGCATCGCTACAGCATGGTGGTTACACTTCTTTTGTATAGCTCGGCGTTGATGATAGTGTATATTTTGCCCTTCTCTGGATTTGCCTTGAGAGTACCTCATCATCCGGCAAAGTTCCCTCCTTTAGCGGTTTTGCCCATGCAGGTATAGCTCGGATGGGAAAAAACTCCTCATCAACTTCCATTGCATCCACCGACATGACTCCGGCTGAACTAAGTTGAACAGTCCCTGGGTTCTGCATGGCAGTCCCTGGGTCTATTGGAGTAGTCCCTGGGTTTGCTGAGGTGCTTCCCCAGTCTATTTCCATAGGAGTAGCTTCTGATCCGAAAAGGGCTGGGATATAAATAGACTCAGATTCTGCTAATGGTGTAATAGATGGTTTCCTCAAGTGTTCTAATGCAATACCTGGCGGGATTGGCTGCCGAGATGACCCCAACTTGGACAGTACATCAGATGCCTCATTTTCAATTCGAGGTACGTGATGGAATTCACATCCCTCGAAGAAACCACTTATCTTCTGGACGTAAAATTTGTAAACTGCCATGTTTGCATCTAGAGCGTCCCAATTGCCAGACACTTGCTGCACCACCAAATCTGAATCACCTAAACAGAGTATCCGACGTATGCCTACTTCCTTTGCTACCTTGAGTCCATGCACAAGTGCTTCATATTCGGCCACGTTGTTCGACGCGCTAAAATGGATCTAGAGGACGTATTTCAATTGGTCCTTCTTGGGCGAGGTAAGCACTACCCCGGCCCCCAGCCCTTCCTTTAGCTTTGATCCATAAAAGTGCATTCGCCGGTAGTTTGAGTCCGGTAGAGGTGGTTCATACTGCATCTCAGCCTAATCCACAAAGAAATCCGCCACTGCTCGTGACTTGATCGCATCCCTTCTATCAAATTGTGGTGCATACGGGACTAACTCAATTGCCCATTTTGCAATTGGACCACTGTCATCTTTATTACCCATAATTTCTAATATGGGTGCTTCACATACCACCTTGATGGGGTGCTCCTCAAAGTAGTGCTTGAGTTTCTTAGCCGACATATACACTCCATACGCCATCTTCTAATAGTGAGGGTAATTCTATTTTGAAGTCGACAATACCTCGCTCAAGTAATACACCGGCCTTTGCACCGACTTTCCTTCCTCATCACGTTCCACTACTATTACTGCACTTACGACTCGGTTGGTCGTGGCTATATAGAGCAACATTGGCTCCTTGGGTAGTGGCAGCTAATATTGGTGCAGAGAACAACATCTTTTTTAACTCATGGAATGCGCTATTAGCTTGCGGTGTCCATGTAAATTTATCTGCCTTTTTCATTAATAGATAGAGGGGCAAGGCCTTCTCTCCCAGCCGACTTACAAACTGGCTTAACGATGTCAGGCAACCAGTGAACTTCTGCACATTGTTAAGGCACTTTGGCAGTTCCATTCTCTCTATAGCCCGGATTTTTGTGGGGTTAGTTTCAATACCTCGGCTGGAGACAAGGAAACCAAGTAATTTTCCTGCCGGTACACCAAAGGTACATTTTTTTGGGTTAAGCTTCATCCAGAACCTCCTTAGGTTTGCGAATGTTTGTCGGATATCCTCAAGGAGCGTTTTTCTTTCCTTGGTTTTTATCACCACATCATCCACATAAACTTGCACATTCCGACCTATTTGATCATGTAAACATTTTTGCATGCATCATTGGTATGTTGCTCTGGCATTACATAATCCAAACGGCATAGTGCGATAACAATAAGCCCCATACGGGGTGATAAATGCAGTTTTTATTTGATCATCCGGGTTCAGGGGTATCTGGTGGAAGCTAGAATATGCATCTATGAATGACAACAACTCACACCCAGCAGTTGAATCTATGACTTGATCTATCCTTGGTAGTGGAAATAGGTCTTTTGGACATGCCTTGTTCAGGTTCATGTAATCAATACACATGCGCCATACCACTGCCACATTCGGATCATCCTTCTTTTTATCCACGAGCACCGGATTAGAGAGCCAATCCAGGTAAAGTACCTCCATGATAAATCTGGTTGCAAGGAGCCGAGGTATCTCATCTCCAATGGCTTTTCTCCTATCCTCGGCGAAGCGGTGGAGAGGTTGCTTCACCGGCTTTGCCCCGGGTCTTACATTCAAAGAGTGCTAGGCTAACTCCCTTGGCACACCTTGCAGGTCCTATGTAGACCAAGCAAAAATGTCCCGATTCTCATGGAGGAATTTGACGAGATCGCTTTCCTATTTGTCACTTAACTCGTCACCAATGGTTACGGTGCGCTCCAGAAACCGGTCATCAACTAGCAATTTCTTCGTATCCTTCATCACTTGAAATGAAACACTCCCGTGCGGGTTACTCGAAGACGGAATATGCTGATGTGCAGACTAAGCCAGTGCAACCACTTCCATGATTTTCCTCTTCTCCTGAGCGATCACGAGTGACTCAGCCAGGTTTGATCCGGCTGAAGAACACTCAATAGAGCGCCTGAAGTCCCCAGCTATGGTAATCACTCCCCTTGGTCTGGGTAATTTCATCTTCAGGTAACTGATGTGAGTACTTGCCATAAATTTGTTCAGAGCGGGTCGGCCGAGTAACACGTGATATGCGCTTTCCAAGTTGACCACCTCAAACTCCAAATTCTCAGTCCGGCAATTGTCCCTTGTGCCGAATAGTACATCAAACCGGACCTTTCCAATTGGTTCATAGGAGATACCTGGCACAACACCATGAAAAGTGGTCCTTGTTGCCTGGAGCATATTCTATGACATCCCCAACTTGTGCATGGTATCCTTCTACACGATGTTAATGCTACTGCCATTGTCTATCAGCACCTTGGAAAACCTCACATTGATATTTGGCCCAATGAACGTCAGATCTAGTACCACACGTAGGTCCCTGGACTTGGCATAAGCTTCGAGTGATCCTTGATACTCCAAATAATCTCCTGGTCTGACCAAGGCATGTACCTTACCACGGCCGGCATTACTGCATTCACCTCCATATGCCGGCGCTGCAAACTCTTTCTGTCGGTCTCTTCCGTTGTGAACACACAGTAACTTTGATGATGCTCCCTGTACTCATTTCTCCCCTCATTGCCGTGATACCCTTGATCTTGTTACTGTTGGTTATTCACCTGGTGCATCGCATCCCTCCTTTCCTGACTCTCATACCTCGGTGGAGGCAGAGGCAGCATCAGCTACTGTCCATTCCCCCCAGTGAGCAATTGCTACCATGGTGCTTCATTCCGAGGTCCATCATGCCGAGGTGCCTGAGCATTCCCTGAACTACCTTGTTCTAACTTCCTCATCCATTCACATTGCCAGGTCGTATGGTTCGCCGGACTATTTGGACTTGGCGTATGGAACTTGCATGGCTGATCCAACATAGACTCGAACATGTACCTCGGATGGTCGTTTCTCTCTTGCCACTGTTTTTTCTGCTCCGGGTTCCAGGGCTTCTTTCCTTCACTCTTTTTTTGCCACTGTTGCCCTCCAGTTTTCTGATGCTGGTTCGTGTCGGCATTGGGCTAATCTTGGTCCACAGCGGCCACTTGCTGCGAGGTGTACCGATAATCCGGACGATCGTCTCTTCTTTTACCTCGGAAATCATTCCTCCTGGATGATCCGGAACCATCTCTGTTGTAGTACTCCTTGTTGGACTCGCTTGACATTAACCAGGGTTGCGTTGGGTCTCCCAAGGCATACAAATCTGTGATACGGATTGTCTCAGCCAGTGTGGTTGGCATATCCCGCTGTAACCTCTGCCACAACATACTTCCATACCTGCAACCTTGGGCGAACCATGATATAGCTTGTGATTCAATTACCCCTTCGCATGAGTTGCGCACATTACACCACCAAGTCAGAAACTCTCGGTCTGGCTCACTTGGTCTCTGTTTGCATAATGCCAAAGTCTATGGCCTATTTGGCCTCTTGTAGGTGCTCGAGAAGTTGCTGACGAACAATTCCTCGAAATCTAACCAATAGTTGATACTTCCTGGCGGCAAGTTGTTTAACCAAACCCTTGCAGGTCCTTCCAACATCTGGGGCGCGTATCTCACAGCCCATCTCAAGTTTCCCGTTGCAATTTTAACCGTAGTGGTGTAGTCAATGAGCCAATCCTCTGGCTTGGTGCTGCCATCGTATGTTTTTGTTCCCCTGGCCAACTGAAAATTGGTACGGGTGGTTCTTTCATGATCCGAGGTCCGAAGCATGCTGGACCTGGGGGACCTTGTACCTCGATCATATCCGACCTGTAAATTCGGTTCAGCTTCTGCCGCGCATCATCCGGCTGCAGGTTCCTGCTTCCTAATCTTGATCTAATCACATGGTGCTCTGGTCTTGGGAATCCAGCTTCTACCATTGCCGAATAACCATCATTGTATTTGTCCTGATCTGGATGAGTGTTTTGTAGTTGCATTGCTTGGCCTGCACTTCTCTCCTGCTGAGGTACGTACTGCTGTTGGTGTTGTCAAGGCACATTTTGCCCTGTTTCTGCCAGATTACGCTGTCTGGCATTACCGTTGACGATGTTCCTTTTACCTGCGTTGCCTTGGTCGCGGTTACCTCAGGCAGCTTCACCTCGGCTAGCACTGTGGCGATCCTCATCAACTTGTACTGCTTTTCCTTTCCCTCCCCTAACCGGGTCATATGGCACCATTTGTTTGTCTCGTCTCCCCGAGGTTACCACTTCCTCTCTCCTAGGTCCATGACCTGGAGACGACGCGGCTCCAACGGATTTTGTCAGGTTATTCCTTGCCGAATGAACCACTTGAGATGCTCTGGGCTGTGTCGTGTTTGCCTTGTTTATTTCCTCATTCTGCTGACACGCTACCCTCAACAGGTGGTTAACTCTTTCTTGTTGCCTTTCTCGTGCTTCCCCGGTTAAGCCTTCTAACTCGGAGGCAGCTGCATTGGCAGCCCTGAGGGTCTTAGCTGGCGTGTTGTATGTTTCCAGTCCGGCAGTTACTATCGTATCTGTCTGACCCGGCCTAGGCACATACTCCCTGTCAATCTCAGTAATCAGGTTTCTACCTGAGATTTTCAGTCCATCTATACGGTTTACCTTTGCATACTCCCTCAGAGTGATTTTCAGCGACTGCTGCAGCTCAGCTACTTTCCTCGCACCAGCTAGCATCTTTTGCGTAGTCTCCTCTAACTCGGCATGTGCCTGAGCCGGATCTACTACTGGTGCTATGGGTGTTGCTAAGTTATCCATCACCTGCTGCAATACATTCTCTGGCCTCTCTAGTGGAGGAAATCTAGACCTTGCCCTGCTTTGGCATTGTTTTCGGCTCTGGCGCCGGGTCATTGCTTGCTCCTGCGTCTGGCACGGTCATTATGACCTCAACGCAGCTTGCGGGCGCGTGATATGCCTGTCGCGAGCGGCACTAAGAGGTGGTTTGCCTCCCTTGACGACGTGTCGTGGATGTACGCATGACTCGTCGATGCCAACATAGATCTTGTGCGCTCCAAGCTTGATGAAGAGGCTGTTGCACGGAGGAGGGTTCCTGCTGAAGCTCCCTGCGTTGTCGCTGGCATAGTCCAGCGCTCCAAAGCCTGAACGAGCCTAGAGACGATGCGCTTGCCGGTGCCGAAGATGTTTCCCGTTCGGATTTTTACCCCTGATAGTACCGTTAGCCCCACGGTGGCCGCCAACTGTCGTGGTGGTGGCACGACAGATGCCATGGATAGGCAAAAGATGGGTCCAGTGAGCACTAGAGGAATCCAGGGAGGGATAGTGTGGTGATTCCACACATGGATGTTTGTATTTCACTCTGTAAATGGTGGATTACAAGGGCTCCTTGAGCTGTTCGTGAGAAGGAGACTAGTTCTCTTACCCCCCCCCCCCCCCCCCCCGCCACTACAATGCTCTAGAGTTCTCCTAAGACAGAATGATCAATCCCCTGCTATGGAGGTCCTGGTGCTCCTTATATAGGGGAGCCCAGGTTACAATGTTAGGGCATACGTGGAGGCATATTCCCCGAATATGCCCTTTGGTTAAATCTAGATGCATCTTTATTCACTTTAAACGGCGAGTCCGGACTATGGACGTAACCCTATGTGAGCCCCTTGTCTTTTGGCGTCAGCAGATATGGGCTATGTCAGCCGACATCGCCCGCGTCACCTTTGTCGGCCGCGCCCCATTGGTCCTTCCCTCTGTTCGCATCGCTCATGCTACAGTGGACAGTGGCCACCTTTTGACCAACGGGAGATTCCTTCCTTCTCTTGGAAGCCAAGTGGTAGCCCATCTAGCGCTTGGCTAACCCGGCTACGAGGGTACCTGCATACATGGCAAATCAAGCATGGCCGACTTACATTTTATGTCGGCCGGGTTAATGTTAGGTGGATACTCACCAGGCCGGGTTACCCCGTGCGTCGTCCTGCCTTGAGGAGACCCGGCCATCACTTGCTTTGACCGTGTCGTACCTCGGCTAACTCGGCCTTTATACCCCAGTATGACCCTACCCGGGGGTATCCCCCCAATAGTCTAGATGCTCAAGATTTAGTATAGGAGTAGATAAATAGTATAGGTCTTCCTTGTAATCTTATTTCCATTCTCTTTGTAAAGAATATTGTAATAGTATTACTTTGATTTAATAAAGGCTCATTTTATTGGACCATATTCCTTGTAATTTTCTGTCTGATTGTGAATATCTTCATTTGTAATCTTATTATGTAATAAAGAAAAGAATAAGAATTCATTTCTTATTTGAAGTTCCTTATCTTAAATTCATATTGTTGTTTAATATAATATCAAACAATGTTAATACATCCTTTTGGAAAACTACTTTATGATTGTAACTTCTAATTTTTTAAATATTATTCAAATGATTTGAATTTCAAATTTGAATTCAAAATATTCCCCCCAAAACACAATAATGTCTAAAGTTCATGTCAAAATTTGTAGCAATCACTTCAGAGAGCTATTCCTACCTCTAGATAGTGAAATAAACTCTGATCTATTTAGGTTTTTATTTGGCGAAAAAATTACCCCAATTTTACAGATGAATGCATGCATATTGCACAAATTCCTATTTCTACCCTTCGTTGGTTCCTAAATGCTGGGGTGTTACAGACTTCCCCCTTAAATTAAACTTCATCCGAAGTTTGCTGATGTGTACCTGAATAGTTCTAGATATGCTTCTTTTAAGTCATCCTCTTTCTCCCATGTGGCTTCTCTTTCTGGGTGATGTTCCCATTGCACTTTGCAGTATTTGATTGCCCTGTTTCTCAACCTTTTCCAGTTCTCTTCCAGAATTTTACAGGGTTTCTCAACATAAGTCAAATCTACTTGTAACACAATTTTTTGATGTGTAATTGCATCATCAGGAACTTTAAGACATTTCCGTAACTGTGACACATGGAAAACATTATGAACTTGAGCCAATCTTTTTCGTAACTCAAGAGCTTAAGCTATTGTTATATTCTGACTCAGTATCTTAAATGGTCCAATATATGATGGACTTAGTTTTCCTTTAACTCCGAATCTATTAACTCCCTTCATTGGACTTACTTTGAGATATAGCATATCCCCCACTTCTGGATGCCATGATCTCCGACTTTGATCAGCATAACTCTTCTGTCGACTTTGAGCTATCTTCAATCGATCTCGAATAATGTCGATGATATCTTGCTTCTCCTTGATATAGTCTGGTGCAAATTCCTTGCTACTACCAGGTTCATACCAACATATCGGTGATCTACATCTTCTCCCATAAAGTACTTGATATGGTGCTGCTTTCAAACTACTCTGATAGCTATTATTGTAGGAAAATTCTGCCAACGGTAGATGATCTCACGAACCTCCAAAATCTAATGCACAAGCTCTAAGCATGTCCTCCAAGATTTGATTGGTTCTTTCTGTTTGGCCTCCAGTTTCGGGATGATAGGTTGTGCTGAAATCCAACTTCGAGCCAAGTGCTTCATGTAATTGTTTCCAAAATGCTGAAGTAAACATAGTTCCTCTATATGATACAATCTTCTTGGGTACTCCGTGCTTACTTACTATCTCTTTGACATAGATTTCTACTAACTTCTTGGCATTATATTTTTGATTTACCGGGATAAAATGTGCACTTTTCGTGAATCTATCCACAATCACCCATATCATATCCTTTCGCTTCGGTGTCATAGGTAATCCTGTAATAAAATCCATACCAATTTCTTCCCATTTCCATTCCGTAATTCCTAAAGGTTCTAATGGTCCTGCTGGACTTTGATGTTCTACTTTTACCCTTTGGCAAGTATGGCATTCAGATACATACTTTGCAATATCCCTTTTCATGTTATTCCACCAGAATAATTCCTTAAGATCCATGTACATATTCGTACTTCCTAGATGAATTGAATATGGTGTTTCATGTGCTTCTCAAAGTATCACCTCTCTGATCTCCGATACATCTAGTACACAAAGATGGTTTTGGAACCATAAAGATCCATAATCTCCTAGGTAAAAACTGATTTTTTTCCTTCGGAAATTCTTCTGATTTATTCAGGACTAAATGGATCATCAAGTTGATGTCGATAGATCTCATGACGAAGATCACTGCTTTGCTCTTCTACGACCCTGATGGTAGCTAAGCCTACATGAACTTTTGTCCTTAGGAATAGTATTTCTAACCTTTCCAAATCCATTTGCAACTATTTTGGTAATTCCCTATTAATGGGTTGAGTATCCGTATTCTCCCGACTTAAAGCATCTGCTACTATATTGGCCTTTCCTGGAGTATAGTTAATTGTAAGATCATAATCCTTAATCAACTCTAGCCATCTTTTCTACCTCATATTCAGCTCCTTCTGAGTAAAGAAATATTTAAGACTTTTATGATCCGTGTATAGTTCACATCTTGCTCCATAGAGAAAATGTATCCATCCTTTCAAAGCAAAGACCACTGCTGCTAACTCCAAATCATGTGTTGGGTAATTGACTTCATGAGGTTTGAGTTGTCTAGAACCATAAGCAATTACCTTGCGATCTTGCATTAGCACACATCCTAGTCCTTATTTAGATGCGTCACAATATACTGCGTAATCTTTTCTAGTTTCTGGTATAGCTAAGATTGGTGCGGTTGTTAATCTGGTTTTCAATTCCTGAAAACTTGCTTCGCACTTCTCATCCCATATGAATGGTGCATTCTTTCTTAGAAATTTGGTCATTGGTCCAGCTATCTTGGAAAAACTTTCAATGAATCTCTGATAGTAGCCTGCCATGCCTAAGAAACCTCGGATTTGTTTCACATTAGTTGGTGCATTCCATTCCAACACTGATTGAACTTTGGACGGATTCACCACAATTCCATCCTTACTGATCACATGACCAAGAAATTCTACCTTGTCTAGCCAAAATTCACACTTGCTGAATTTAGCATACAGCTTATGTTCTCTCAAGAGTTGCAATGATATTCTCAAATGATCATCATGCTCTTCTTTATCCTTTGAGTATATCAAAATATCATCAATAAACACTATGATAAACTTATCCAAATAAGGCATGGAGATTTTGTTCATCAGGTTCATGAATATTGCTGGTGCATTGGTCAATCCAAAAGGTATGACGAGATACTCATGGTGTCCATACCTTGACACAAATGCTGTTTTTGGAACATCTTCAGGTTTGATTTTTATCTGATGGTACCCTGATCTTAGATCAATCTTGGAAAACACTCCAGCTCCTTTGACTTGATCAAATAGATCTTGGATTCTTGGCAATGGATATTTGTTCTTGATGGTAACATTATTGAGATTTCTATAATCACCACACATTCTTCGTCCTCCATCTCTTTTATCCACAAAAATTACCGAAGTTCCCCATGGGAATACACTTTCCTGAATAAATCCTTTTCTGGCTAACTCATCAATTTGCTCCTTGAGCTCTATTAATTCTTTTGGTCCCATCTTGTATGGTGCTTGGGCTATTGGTGATGTACTAGGTATCAGGTCAATAGTGAACTCTATTTCTCTATCAAGTGGCATTCCTGGTAACTCTGCTGGAAAAACATCTTGAAATTCCTTCACAACAGGAATATCTTCCAATTTGACCTCCTTCATTGAGTTCAATTGCAGATCTACCATGATATGACTATGTTTATCTGCCTGATAGACTATCCTTCCTCCAATTAGAGACTTGATTGAAATGGTTTTATCCTCACAATTGATTTGAGCTCCATACTCAGTCATCCAATCTATTCCCAACACTATTGCTATTCCCCCTAATGGAATCACATAGAGATCCGCATAATAGGTTTGACCATAGATTGAGATAACTTGGTTTAATTTTATGTTTCTAACTACCACGATCCCTCCAGCGGTAACTACGGTCATATGTTTTTCTAATGGTGCCCTTCTAATCCCGAACTTATCACAAAATTGTTCAGATATGAATGAAGTAGTTGCACCTGTATAAAATAGAATGTTTCCAGGATTTGTGAGAATATTGAGCATACCTATCACTGCTTGATCCGAGTTATCCACCTCCTCCAAGGTTGCGCAATTAAGCTTTCCAGTAGGTCTGCCTCTCTTGCCATTGTCGTTTTTTCCATAACTTCCACCTCTATTAGGTTGTCCACCTCCGCCTCTTGCTTGACCACTGCCAGTTGTAGGCCAACCACCTGGTGGTTTTCTTGGGCAATCAGGCTAGACGTTCCCCTTTTGACCACAACCATAGCATATGATTACTGGCTTCTTACATTCCCTTTGGAAATGCCCTAGAATACCACAATTGTTGCATATAATATTCCTCCTAGGGTTGGACTGACCTCCACTATTATTCTTGTTAGTATTGTTGTTTTTATTGAAGGGTCGATTCCTGGGTTTGAACTCCAAATTGGGTTTAGGCTTACTTGCTTGGATCCTCTTAGTTTCCTTCTTTGCTCTTTTCCTTCGTCCTCTTGGACATTATTGTAATCATCCTAAGATGTGTTAGCTGCATCTAGTAACTGTTGAAAAGTTGCCTTATTGGCCAGCCTCAGCTGCATCTTAACAAATGGATTTAAACCATGAAGGAAACGTTTCTTCCTCTTTTCCTCAGTGCTCACTTCATCCTCAGCATAATGAGATAGTTGACTAACCTCCCGAATATACTTCATGACACTGGTATATCCCTATTGAAGTTCTTCAAACTCCCTGGGCTTCAACTCCATCACACTTTCCGAAACATGATACTCACGGAATCTTTGCTTAAACTCCTCCCAGGTATACTCTCTTCCTAGAGGTTGCATTGCAAACTGATTCTCCCACCATGATGTTGCAGGTCCAGTTAAGAGATGTGTTGCATACCTTAACTTTTCCTCATCATTGCATCCTACAATTTTCAACTTTCTCTTTGTATCTACTAGACAATCCTCTACATCCATTGGTTCAGGGGCTGATGCAAAAGGTAAAGGCCTTGCATTTTGAAAGTCAGAAAGACTCACACTACGCCCTTCAGGTTCTCTTTGATGTCCCACTCGATCCACTAATCCCTCCATAAACTTGTTCTGGGACTCTTGCATCATTTGCATGTACTGCATGAAACTCTGCTCCATCAACGGCCTCATTGGTGGTGGTGGTAAATTTGCCCGCATTCTGGCATCTTCATCCGCCTTTTCCTTAGTTTCACACTCCATACGCTGTTATTCGATCTCATCCTCTACACCCATTTCCATACCCCCCTAGTCATGTAACATAAAGCAAACACTCATAATTACATCATGCATATGTGTTTTGAGCTCAACTTCATGCACAGAACTAGTCACACAATGGAAAACAAGATCCAAATAAGAACCAAATATGCATTTCACATATTATACATTACAAGCACATAGTTAGTACAATGTCTGTAACATCCCAAAACTTTAATCCAAGGTTATCAAGATCCAAATCATCAAAAATTAGAGTTAACAAAAACTTTTCCATTTAAAATGATTAAAGCAATCATATATGTGTGCATTTAAATAGGAGTTATTTTGAATTGCCATGATTAAGTGATCCATTGCTTGAAAAATGATTCTAAGGTGAAATAAACATCATCTAGATCATCTTCAAACTAATCCCAAAAAAAACAAATCAAAATGAATAAAAGAAGGAAATGGTCATTTGTGCCATTTTAACTACCATGCCTACTTTGGCTATTCCTAGAACTCAAAACATAACAGAAACAAATGGGGATCTTTTCACCCCTTGCTAGTACATGTAATGATGTACCAAGGCCCACTTTGTGATCTACCAAAAACTTTCAAACACTAATTTTAAATGGCAATTGAAAATTGAATGTAGTTCATATGAGAAGATCCCACTTATTCAAAAACCACTCAAATGAGATCCATTTTCAAAACCCAAGCAACCACAGAGGCTTAAGCATGTGCCTAGCAAATCCACCAAAAATCATCCAAAAATTCAAAAACTTTTCTCATGCGGCCATTGTGTCGAACAGGTGGCATGCAGAAAATAAGTGGCCTAACTATTATTGTTTGTACTTAAGCCATTGTCCCCCATGTGACCCCCTCTGCACTCCCTTGTCCCCCCTGAGTCCAACCAGCACCCCACCGGCCTACCCCTAAGCCGCAGCAGCAGTGGAGCGCCGCCACTTTATGGTCGCCACCAGCCGATCGTGGACAGAGCGCCACAGACCGCACCGTGCCATTCCAGCGCCACCACTAGCTCCGCCTAACGCTACCACCACCCCTTGTCCACCCCTCGATCACACCCAGGCCCTGGAACACACCCCAGCGCCGCCGCCCATTCTCTCTACGCCGTGCTCAGCGCGCGCTAGAGCGCGATCGTCACCAGCATGCAGCAGACCGCCACTGGACATAAAATCCCGCACATCGCTTCGCCTCGACCCCAGCACCCCGCCAGACATGGCTGTGCGCCGCCGTGCGACCCACAGTCGTCGTGTGCCGCGTCGAGCACCGCCTCTGTCTCCCAGAGCGCGGGATGCTCCCGACCAAACTCCACCGCCCCAAGCCACGCATTAACGCCGTAGAGCATCGCTAGGAGGCAGGCCATCGTCCGCCTATGCCGCCCATGCCTCTAGCCGCCTGTATCAGCGTCACTGACGAGCTCGCCGTCGTACCGCTCGGTCCCCTCTTCGACCTATAAAAGGAGCCCTCCCCAGCACCAATGAGTCACACCATTCCACTCCCCTCTCCTCACTGATCCTTCCCCACCTCTCGCCGGAGCCACTCGAGCCATTGTTCGCCAGAATTTAGCCGCAGGAGCCCGCTGTAGAGGAGGAGAAGGCGTCATCGATTTCGTCCACCCCAGGAGCTGCCGCGACCTCGCCTGAGCTCGCCGTCGTCCACCAGTTCGTTTACCCGCCTCACCGCAGTAGCTGGAGCCCTAGTATGCCCTCTATGCACCCCCACCGAGCCGCTAGGGTGAGTCCTCGCTGGAGACGACACTCCTCAGCCGTAGATCTCACTTTTAATCGCACGGTCCAAGTTGCCCCGTATCGCTTCGTGTTTAAAGAGCCGCTGACATGTGGAACCCCCTTGTTAGCCGTTCTCTACGCCGTGGAGTACCACTGGGCCGGCCCATTTCCATTCCCGCGCTAGCCCAGCAATTCAAATTTAGGTTTTTCTAATTAGGTTTGAACTTAGTTGTGTCCCTAGTTTGAAAATCATTTCAGAGAGATTTACAACTCCAAAGGGAGTGAATCAAATTGCGTTAGAAAGCTACTGAAAAGATCTATCCAAGACCGTTGGATTTAGTTAATTTAGAGTTAGATCAATCTCCTAGTAAAAATAACAAGACAGAAGCTTTTGCACACTCAATCATTTTTATAAAATCAACCAAAATAGCTTTTGAGTTGATTCCAACTCTCAAAAATCACATTTAACCATACCTATCTGAATATGTAATAATATTAAGGTTTACATGTAGTGACTTTGGACTAGTACCAAAAAAATGCTATATAGGCATTTCTAGTCACTTTAAATCATTAAATAATAAACTTAAACCAAAGTAAATATGAACCAACCCTTAAATCACATTCCCACATGTTAGAATATGTGGTGATGACATGTGTCCACATGATCCCATATTTTAAGTGGTGAATATTAAATCTTAGTTATTTTCAATGAGTATAAATTACTTTTCTTAAATAAAAAGAATGAAACTAGTTAATAAAACCTTGTGATGCTTGTGATGATAATAGATCATCCAATGTGTGCCTTAGAGTGCTAAGTAGACTAGTTAAGTATTGTCTGGTGATTGTATACTCCATATGTATTTATAGACAATAGTACTGACCAAGCTTTCGAGGAGGAGGAGGAGTGTTATCAAGAGGAGGAAGAAAACTTCAACCACTGCACCAACCAAGGCAAGCCAACATTAACAATGCAAGCTAACACTTGCAAGTATAATGCTTAGAAAGCTAGAATTAAGCTAGATGGTTTGAGCAAAGATGCTTTAGGCATGCTTTGGTTCTACCACTTTGACTAGTACCTACCCCAAGTTTTATTTCCAAGTTTTACTTCTCTACTTTACCAAAGTCCTTTACTTGTTTTGAAGGTAGCATAAAGAGTATAAAACTTGACCTATCTAGATAACTTTAGATGTCATTCTATGGCATGAGATTGATCCCATCTTTCCACCTTAGTGAACACTCTTAACTTAGTAGTTTAGAGTAGATAAAAACTTGAGTCACTTTAGATGGGAACACTTTGTGAAAATGAATTGTGAAAACCTTGGAATGATGAGTCATTCTATTGAGATGTTTTGACATGTGTTGAGAAACACAAATGGTTTATAACGATGAAAATGTCGAGGCATGAGCCTTAGCCCTTTTACAAAAACTGATGGTTGGATTCGGATGCGATACCATTCCAAATTTACCGTACAACCACAATACCTGAATCGGGTAAGGATTAGCCAAAAGTTTATATGCATTAGTATTAGTTCCCTCACGGGAGAGGTTTGAGCTGAGGCTACCTCTCAATGTTGTCCACCTATGCAGTGCCCAAGATGACAAATGGTCATGGTTGGGAGGCCATGCTCATAGGAGAGGTGTTTATACTAGGGTGTGTAAAGGAAAGGTTATGTTTGATTATCTGCATACTAAGTATGATGATTCAGGGTTATCCCTGACAGATGTATCAAATCTTGTGGTGAAAGTGTACCACCTCTGCAGAGTGTCAAACTATTCGAATAGCCACGTCCGCGGTTATGGACAGTTGGAGTGGCCATACTGTTTCGTTGTCAGATGTTTTCAAAATGACTTATGAAATGAATGATGAATCTTGACTTGACCACAACAGGGTTGTGACTATAACACTAGCTTCCCCACTTAAGTGATTCTAGAACTTTATTTTACCTTTCTTTGTTTCTGAACTCGTCTTAGGTTTCAAACTTAACTTTATAGTTAAACTTAGAGTTAGCACTTTACACTAGAACTATCTTACTTGTTAGTGGTAGTTTGCGAGTACTTAAAGAGTACTCATGGCTTTTGTCCCTGGCTATTCTCATGGCCATACTATGAAGGAGACTACCAAGATGATGGTCAGCAGGACGGCTATGATAACTAGGACTATCTGCCTTCGTCAGCATTGCTTGTGCCCCTGAAGATGGACCCCACCGCTATGCTTATTATTTATTCCGCTGCTTGTTGTATTAAGAGTGGATCATGAGATCCTTATTTGTGTAAGACCTTATTTATGGTTTGTAATGGATGACGGACTATGATATCCAATCTGTTATGTCTCGCAAAAATGGTAATCCTGGGATTGCGATGTATGACATAATAGGCATCTAGGATTAAAAATCCGGGTGTTAACAAGTTGGTATCAGAGCCATCCTGACCATAGGAGACCCTAGTTAGAATGGACGTCCAAACAAAAACTTAATTTCAAATCCAATGTGAGTATTTATGAAAAACTATTTCCTCTCTTTTCCTTGGGAATTCATTCTTTCTCAAAAATTCATGTTCCTCCAATTCTTACATTACTACATAAAATTTGACACACTTGATCACTTCACTAACTTCCTCATCCTTAATTGTTGTAGATGGAGACTCAGTTCAGCAAGTTCTACCTATTGGGAAATGGAGGCCAACTGATCTTCGAGAGGGATCTAGATTCACTGTCTGAGTTATTGGGACGCCCGCATCCGGAGTTTCTTGGAGCTCAACTTCCAAGACCCCCAGGAGGAGATTTATAGTAACTAGTCACCGCTGATCTTTGAGGAAGCATAGAAGCACCAACGTCCGGGAGAATCCAGTTCTCCGTGAGAGAGAACAACTAGCTAGATGGATTAGCTAGGGCAATGCATGAAGCTCTCACACGTCTATGTTCCCTCAGTGTCAACCAAATCCAAGGAACCTGTTTTGCTCACTATGCAAGGCGTGACTTCATGGGAATGCCGATGGAGATGCCAAGCCACCCAGAGCTAAAGCGTCAAGTGGAGAACCTTGACTTCCTGCTATACGATCACCAGAAGGAATTGGACAATGCTAGGGAGTTTGCCAACCACAACCGTGCCATTGCCTCCCAGAAGGCCTAGACTTTCTCACTGCTTGTCAAGGATCGTCAGTCTCTTCGCCTCTAGCGTGAGAAGAAGGATCGCACCATCGCCCGTCTTCACAAGAAGGTGGCCGACCTCGAGAAGACCGTCAAGGAGCAGGAAGCTCATCTTGCAGCAAAGGAGGCCGAAGAGGAGGGTGAAGACATCTAGGGAGATATGGATTCTTACCTCAGCAATGATGATGACTTTCTGGAGGAGGATGCCGTGGACTTCTACACTGACGATGAGGACTCCGACTTCATCGATGATGAGTAGATGCACTAGAGCATTGTCGTAGCATGAGATGTATCGGTCCCACTGTATCGTAGCTTGCAGAATGGTTCTTAAAACCATCTATTTCCCTTGTTGTGGTGTGTGTGTGTGTGTGTGTGTGTTTGTATCGTGTGCTTGTTTGAATGAATGAAATGGAGTTAATTGCAAAATCTGAGTCAAACTCAAAGTTTTAGCTTTGAAACCAAAACCATGAACCTTAGAACTTTCCCTCTTACCCCTTTATCTATATCAATCTTCAGATGACTTGTGGAAACCAAGGAGGGAGCAGCTCGTTGCAAGACCCAATGTTGCAGATCTTGCAGAATCTCATCGCAGACAGAGAAGCAAGCAGGGCAGAGTGCCAAGCTAATCTAGCAACACTGCAACAGATCGCCCAGATGGCTCTCAACAACCAAGGGCATGGAAATCAGGATCATCAAGGATCCAAGCTGAAGAACTTCCAGAATACCAATCCCCCAATCTTTAGCACTTAAGAGAACCCATTAGATGCAAATGACTGGTTGCAGACAATGGAGAACAATTTAGAAGTAGCTAGAGTTGATGACAACGAGAAAGTTCTCTTTGCCACCCACTACTTGGCAGGAGATGCAAGAGCATGGTGGAACAGCATCCGCCTGATGAACCATGATCAAGTGATGATATGGGAAGCCTTCAAAATCAAGTTCAGCCGCACCCACGTGCCGCAGGGCCTAGTCACCAGAATAAGGAATGAATTCAGAGAGTTGACGCAAGGTAGAATGACTGTGGTAGAGTACCGTGACCAATTCCTGTCCCTTGCCAGATATGCACCTGATGAGATCAACACGGAGGCCAAGAAGAAGGAGAGATTCTTGAACGGACTGCATTGTGGCATCCCGCTTAAACCACTACTAGAAAATCGCTGTGTTTTTGTGCCTTGCATCATCATGACCGCATGCTCATGTCATCATGCCTCATTGCATTTGGGCATCATCATCATGCATGGCTTTTGTCTAAACTTATTTTCGAAACGCCTAGTTTTGTTTTCTAAATGTTCCCGTCTTTATTCAAGTTAAAAGCCCGGGCCTCCGGAATATTTTGGTTTGTCTAAAAATGGATTGCCAATGCCTCGTTTTAAATAAATAAAATATTTATAATATTTTTAGGAGGCAGCCCGCTAGGCCCGAAAGCCCGGCCAGCCACCTCCAAGCCCTAAACTAAAACCACCTAGGCTAAATCCCAAACCCTAGCCCTACCTACCCCCAACCCTATCCACCCTCACCAACTCCCACACAGCCACACACACAGCCCTGCCGCCACCCACACCGCGCAGTAGTGCTACGGCAGCACACATGCGCCCGCACGCTGATGCAGCGCAACACCGACCGAACCACCCTGGCCGACCGACACTCCACCCCACGCCCAACCCCCGCCTGGCCTGCTCCCCCACGTCTCCTGCTCCGCGTGGCACCCGCCTCGGGATTCCCTTCTGTCGCCACCTGCCCCTCCCCAGGTCCACCTTCCCCACCAGTCGGTCCCTCCTACACCGACCTCTCCCACCCCCGCCTCTCTCCCCTCCCCACCAACCACCGTCCGTCGCCCTTCGATCCCACCAACCGCCTCCGTCCTCGGCCTCCATCCTCATCGCCCCCCATCTCGCGCTCCCCTACGCCACCTGACGCCCCGAGCACCGCCGCATGCGTGGCATCATGGCCCCACCTCGGCCATGGACCCGCGTCACCCTCGCCGGAGCTCGAGCTCCTCCCCTCGGAGCCGCCCCTGCAGAGAAGTGCGCTCGCCGCTGCCCGAATGTGCACCGACCCGTCTCTCTCATCCTCGTTGACCACCGCCCTGTCAGCGCCCGTCCCTTCTGTCCACGGTGCCTGCGGCCGCCCGATCTCACCCATGGTCGCCGCCGCCTCCTTACCCGGGCCCTGCCTCCGTCTGCAATCCGCGTCCTCGCGGGTGCCCTCCTCATCGACCGCCGCCCCTCTGTTCAAGTGTTGTCGCCCCTCCTTGCGAGCACCGACACCTCCGCGCATTCTCGATGCCGCCTGGGTCCATGTCGCCCATACCCGTGACCCTCCTACTCGGGGCAGGCAGGCCTCACCACCTCTCAAGCGTTGTAGCCGCCCCTCTGTTCCCTGCCGCTCCACCCAACAAGCACGACCCCGACCGCCGTTGCTGGACACTGTTAGGGTGCATGCATGTCGTCATTCTCGTGGGTGTGCGATCTTTTGCGTTTGATTCCCTGCAGTACCTCAGGACAATCGTCTATAGAAGTGTTGCTGCTCGTGCGCCCCAACTGCAGATGAAACGATAATTCCAACCTTGTGCTACTCGAAGAACCACCAACAAGATCAGCCACCCCTGGACCCCAAGATCTACATCCCGGATCATCAAGACCGTATTCGAAGATCACCTACACAAAACGTCAAGGTGAGCCACCAGAAGACCACGGACCCAGAGAATCCCCGGACACCAAGACCGTTGACATGGGACCGAAGCCGAGGATTTTCGGCCCGGAGCGCCAAGATCTCCATCGGAAACCGCAAGGCCTCCTTCCCGAAACCCGAAGACCACGGATGCGACAAGATCTTCTTCTCGGATCCGAAGACCACCGGTACCCGATCCATTCAAGTTCGCCATCGATGGCAAGATCGACCGCTTGGAACCCGAGTTCTCCGTCATGACACGACAAGTTCTCCATCGCGAGTCCGAACCTCGCCATTCCGTCCAACCCTGAGTCCGAACCACGAACCCCCGGAACCAAGATCTTCTGAACCCGATGTGTGAACCTTTTCCCGAGCCCTTATTTTATAAATGCTATATACAAAACTAGTTGCATATTAAATTGTTCATGCATGCATATCTATCTGTGGTTTGGGGGCATTATGCCGATTCACCTCATAATTAAATATGGAGTGTTTATGCGGGATATCTTTGTCTTATTCCGCACTCCATTTAAATTGATGTAGCGAACCGATGCCATGTTTTGTCTTGTTAATACAACATTTAATTTGCGGGGTTAAACAACTCGAACCGTTTAATTAATTGTCGGACCCCGGTTCCGCTTAATATTGCCTAGTCGCATCGCATCTGTGTCATGCCATGCATCATATCATAATCATGTCGGATCTTCTACCGTAGTATTAAATATTGCATCTGGTGTTTCTTCTAGTGTTTTCTTCTTCGCGTATTAGGACGATGAGTTGATGCGAGTGTCGACAAGTTCTCCGGATATGATCCGTCGGCAGTGTTTTCCCAGGCGAGCATCTCTCCCCCTTTCTACCTATTTTGCATATATAGTCTTTATTTCCCCCTGTTGATCTATTGCTATCCGTGTCGTGATGCTTTAGTTTCCGTGCACCAGTTATCTCCCGTGCAGCCTCTATATTGCCATGGACACCTCCTAATACCTGTTGTTTGGTAGATAGCTGGCCTTGCGAGTCGTAGTTGCTTGCTCAGGTGCGATTTCGTGTTGTCGAGTACCACAGTTGTTGGAATGCTGGCAGATGTTTATGGTGGAGATGATCATGACTTTAAATACAACTATTAAATTGCTAGATATAACTAATGCAGAGGCATCGGTGGGCAATAGATGTTATTTGGTTCTTCCACGCTCACTTGTGTCCCGTAGGACCCCGAGTACTTGATACCTGTTCCTTGACTATCGCACTATCCGCATATGGGACCATGAATCCCCTTAGCCAGAGCTTGATTCATTCTTATTTCTTGGGGCCATAAACTAGCTTGGGGCTTTATTACTATCCTGTACTTATGCCATGCTTTACTGCTATATTTAAGATTGTGCGTGGAGCACCTGTACTGTTTTGGATCGTGGAATGTTTTTGCGGTATCGACAAGCCCAGTCACACTTTTGGGTTCCCAGTCGTTTACAGCCATTGACACAAACCCTGGGTCCATTCCGGAGCCGGCCAACTTCGTTGCGGGTAGCTTAGTGGGGTGGCCCCCTGAAATATTTTATGAATCCTGTGATTTCTTTGTCGTGAAAGCCTCGTTGGGTTTTGAGTTGGTTTTTCCGAGGTTGATCGTGTGTGTGTTGCTATTTGCGCACCCCTGCAGGGTAAATCTTTCTAAAAGCCGTGTTTGCGGTTATGGACGACTTGGAGCACAGTATCTCGATCATAGACAAGCATAACTAAAGTAGTGCTATAAATTTGACTTAATATGTGACTAGTAATCAGCTCAAGTATAACGGAATGGATATTAAAAGTGCCAACAGCTGGTGGATCTGGGTTGATTTGTGTCATACTATACCTGCCTAGTAAGTATTGCAACTCCAATGGAATGTGATAAAAGTGCCACCAACTGCTGGGTTTTGGGATTCCTCGGGACAATTATATCTGACTAGTAAATGTTCCAACTACAACGGAATGGTGATTAAAACTGCGCACTACTTATGCTATCAGGATGACTCATGCTATCTATATTTGATTAGTAAGAGCTGCAACTATAATGGAATGAATAAAATTGCCAACTGTGTGAGTTCCTCGGTTTGACTTCCTCGTTTGGTCTCGAGGGGGAATACCAGGATGGGTATGATTGGTGTTAGTATCAGGTGGTTCCGAATAGGTCTTTCTTAACTCTCTCTAATAGCCGACAGTTGTACCGAGTCTCTATAGGTTGTTTAGTGTTGTTGCGCTGCCGCTTCAGTCCACCATACCTATGTAGGCGAGAGCCGCTGAATTCTAGCCTCGCCGTGTACTGGCCTCAGTACTGACGCTCCTCTTTTTCCTTTGCCCTTTGTCGGCACCCCTTTTGTTTAGCAGGTTTGAGATCGACGTCGTTAGCAGGGTTACCCTTCTGGCTTGGCCTGGGCAGGGTTATGGATGCCATTGATTATTCTTCAGGGCTCTTAGCCCCATTTTCATCTTGTCCGTAGTCGGACGCTCTATTGTTTTCAAGGTGATTTGGATCTTTGTATTGTATATCTATATTCTTGACTCATGGAGTCGTTGTTGTATATATCTGTTCTGTGGGTCCCATCGAGGACTGTTGTGTAATGGTATTACTTCGTTTTCCACCCGCACGAAAGTGTTCGGTGGGCGTCCTTGAATCGTTTCTATGCGAGTTTGGCGGAAAGGGCTAAAACTTGCATAGGGACGATTTGAGGGTGTTACATGCATGATGAGATGCAGACTGTCCTCGTCAACATCCGCTTCGAAGATCTCGAAGAGCTAGTCGACTCTGCCATTCAGATGGAAGGGAAGATTAACCAGGCAAACGACAACCGCAAACATTGTATGATGCAGCAAACTGGATCCAGTAGTCAGCAGAAGTACCGTCCCAACCCCTCACCAGGATATGCACCAAGGAACAATCGACCCCCAATGTCTCGCCCAATCTACCCCAACCATAGTGGAGGCAATGTGAAGTCCGGAGGAAACAACAACCACTTCGGAAACACCAACAATTTCAACCGTGCCCCTCCCAAGAGCAACAACAACAACAACACCAACACTGCACCCAGAACTGGCAGCAATGCTGTGCTCGTCGCAGCAAAAGACAAGTCTCAAATAACTTGTTTCGAGTGTGGAGTTAAGGGCCACTATTCCAATGAGTGTCCCAAGAAGATTGCAGCCACTGCCAATGTGAATGCCCTAGCTCAGCAGCAGCGTCGTGTTTAACCAGGAAGGAGATTTGCCCCAGGGAACCCTCACAACCGCAACGGCCGTCTCTTCCACATGAACGCAGAAGAAGCCCAAGAAGCGCCAGATGTAGTGCTGGGTATGTTTTCTGTCAACTCAGTTTTAGCAAGAGTATTGTTTGATTCGGGAGCATCACATTAGTTTGTCACCGAAGAATTTGTATGCACTAGTAAGATTCACCCAACCAACCTGAAGCATGTCATGATAGTTCAAATCCCCGGTTCAACTACAAAAGCTAGAAAATTTTGCAAAGTTGTGCCTATCAGAATACATGGGATAGATTTTTATGCCAACCTAATAGTACTTGGAACCAAAGGATTGGAAGTAGTACTAGGTATGGACTGGATGTCAAGGCATAAAGGATTGATAGACTTTGCTAAGAAAGCCATCACCATGACCAGTAGCTCTGGAGTCACAGTAGAGCATATATGTGAAACCTTACCCCGTCAATTCAAGTGCAATAAGAGTCTAGCCCTACCCACCATTGACCAAGTCCGAGTTGTCTGTGAATACCCCGACGTATTCCCAGATGAATTGCCAGGTATGCCCCCAGATAGGGATATTGAGTTCATTATTGAACTAATCCCCGGAACCGGACCCATAGCCCAGAGACCCTATAGCATGAACCCCTCAGAGTTAGTAGAGTTGAAGAAGCAGTTGGATGTTGTGTTGGCAACAGGCCTGATTCAACCAAGCGCATCGCCATGGAGATCACCAGTGTTATTCATCGACAAGAAAGATGGAGGCAATCGTCTGTGCATAGATTACAGGAAGTTGAATGACGTCACCATCAAAAACAAGTACCCTTTGCCAAAGATAGAGGATCTATTTGATCAATTGACTGGAGCCCAGGTATTCTCAAAGATAGATCTTAGGACTGGTTATCACCAACTTAAGATTCATGCAACGGATATTCCAAAGACCGCCTTTACTACTCGATATGGTATATACGAGTATGCGGTTATGTCTTTTGGATTAACCAATGCCCCTGCTTATTTCATGAATCTCATGAATAAGATCTTTATGAATTTCCTAGATAAGTTTGTCGTTGTGTTTATCGATGATATAGTTATCTACTCCAAGTCCGAAGAAGAGCATGAGCAACATCTGAGAATCATCCTAGAAACCCTGAGAGAGCATCGGTTATATGCCAAGTTCAGCAAGTGTGAGTTTTGGCTGAAGGAAGTAGGATTCCTAGGACATATTGTGTCTGCCGGAGGAATCTCTGTTGATCCCGCCAAGATCAAAGATGTCGAAGTATGGGAAGCCCCAACCACTCAAACCCAAGTCCGTGCATTTCTCGGATTAGCGGGATATTACCGCAAGTTCGTAGAAGGATTCTCGAGCATCGCCTGACCCATGGCACAATTGCTAAAGAAGGACAAGAAGTTTGAATGGACTGACAAATGTGAAGCCAGTTTCCAAGAGCTGAAGAAGAGATTGATATCAGCCCCAATACTGATCATGCCAGATATCAAGAAGTCGTTTGATGTATATTGTGATGCATCCAAGATTGGTCTCGGATGTGTACTGATGCAAGAAGGCAAAGTCATCACCTATTTGTCTCGACAACTGAAGAAGCATGAGCGGAACTATCCGACCCATGATCCTCAATTAGCAGTCGTAGTTTTGGCATTGAAGACATGGCGTCATTATCTTATGGGTAATTGTTGTGAGATTTACTCAGATCACAAGAGCTTGAAGTATATTTTCACTTAGAAGGAGCTGAATATGAGGCAAAGGAGATGGATAGAGTTAATCAAGGATTATGACCTTGACATTCACTATCACCCCGACAAAGCTAATGTGGTAGCGGATGCTCTTAGCAGATTGCCGTGTAGGCTAAACACCATGATCAAGGAGAAGCAGCCAAGTTTGTATGAGGAGTTGGAGCAGTTCAGAACTGAGATTGTTAGCAAAGGATTCCTAGCTAGCATTGAACTTCAACCCACATTAATCAGCCAAATCAAGGAAGCCCAGAAGGAAATGAAAGTATCGACGGAATCAAACGTCATATTGGTACAGGAAAGGTACCTGGATTCACTGAAGACGAAGAAGGAGTTCTGTGGTACAAAGGACGTATCTGTGTGCCAGCAGATTCGGAGCTGAAGCAAGTTATCATGCAGGAAGCTCATGATACTCTTTATTCTATCCACCCCGGAGGAACAAAGATGTATCAAGATTTGAAAGAGCAATTTTGGTGGCACAAGATGAAGAGAGAAATCGGAAGCTACATCTCCAAGTGTGACATTTGTCAAAGAGTTAAAGCAGAGCATCAGAGACCCGCAGGACTGTTGCAACCTTTGCAGATTCCAGAATGGAAATGAGATTCCGTCGAAATGGACTTTATCACTGGTTTTCCTACTTCTAGTAGGGGAAATGACTCAATCTGGGTCATAGTTGATAGACTGTCCAAGGTAGCTCACTTCATACCTGTCAAGACTACCTACCAGAGTTTGAAGCTAGCAGAACTATATATTGCTAGGATCGTTAGTCTGCATGGAACCCCCAAGACCATAGTATCAGATCGAGGAACCCAGTTTACCTCGAGATTTTGGCAGAAAGTCTAGGAAGGATTAGGCACCAAATTGAACTTCAGTACCGTGTATCACCCGCAAACTGATGGACAGACTGAGAGAGTCAACCAGATTCTAGAGGATATGCTCAGAGCTTGTGTGTTAGAATACGGGTCAAATGGGAAGACTACCTGCCTTTCGCAGAATTCTCATATAACAACAGTTATCAAGCTAGTTTGCAAATGGCGCCATTTGAGTTCCTATACGGAAGAAAGTGTCGTACCCCTTTGAATTGGTCGCAAGTAGGAGAGAGTCAGATCTTTGGACCCGACATTATCCGAGAAGCCGAAGAGAAGGTTCACAAAGTCCGTGAGCACCTCAAGACCGCCCAATCCAGACAGAAGAGTTATGCTGACAAGAGAAGGAGAGACCTGACTTTCAATGTCAGAGATTTTGTATATCTCAAGGTTTCGCCATTGAAGGGAACGCAATGCTTTAGTCTGAAAGGAAAGTTAGCCCCCAGATATATCGGGCCCTTCAAGATTCTGAACTGTCGAGGAGAAGTATCGTATCAACTGGAACTACCAGGGGAGATGTCAGCCATCCACAATGTGTTCCATATCTCGTTACTTCGCAAATGCCTGAAAGTGCCAGAAAAGACTGAAGTTTTCAAGAACATCGATCACCGAGATATTGAGATCAACAATGACCTAACATATCGCGAAGTGCCCATCCGTATCTTGGAGGAAGCTTATAGAACCACCAGAACCAGGAGTATCAAGTTTCTCAAGATTCAATGGAGCAACCATACCAAAGAGGAAGCCACTTGGGAGCGAGAAGATTACATTAGGACAGAGTTCCCAGATCTCTTTAGTTCCTAGTTTTCTTTCGTAAATCTCAGGACGAGATTTTGTTTAAGGGGGGAAGGTTTGTAACATCCCAAAATTTTAATCCAAGGTTATCAAGATCCAAATCATCAAAAATTAGAGTTAACAAAAACTTTTCCATTTAAAATGATTAAAGCATTCATATGTGTGTGCATTTAAATAGGAGTTGTTTTGAATTGCCGTGATTAAGTGATCCATTGCTTGTAAAATGATTCTTTGGTGAAATAAACACCATCTAGATCATTCCTAAACAAATCCCAAAGAAAAACAAATCGAAATGAATAAAAGAAGGAAATGGTCATTTGTGCCATTTTAACTACCATGCCTACTTTGGCTATTCCTAGAACTCAAAACCTAACAGAAACAAATGGGGATCTTTGCACTCCTTGCTAGTACATGTAATGATGTACCAAGGACCACTTTGTGATCTACCAAAAACTTTCAAACACTAATTTTAAATGTTAATTAAAAATTGAATGTAGTTCATTTGAGAAGATCCCACTTATTCAAAAACCACTCAAATGAGCTCCACTTTGAAAACCCAAGCAACCATAGAGGCTTAAGGATGTGCCTAGCAACTCCACCAAAAATCATCCAAAAATTCAAAAACTTTTCTCATGCGGCCATTGTGTCGAACAGGTGGCATGCGGAAAATAAGTGGCCTAACTATTACTGTTTGTACATAAGCCATTGTCCCCCATTTGACCCCCTCTGCACTCCCTTGTCCCCCTGAGTCCAACCAGCACCCCACCAGCCTACCCCTAAGCCGCAGCAGCAGTGGAGCGCTGCCACTTTATGGTCGCCGCCGGCCGATCATGGACAGAGCGCCACAGACAGTGTTGCGCCATTCCAGCGCCACCACTAGCTCCGCCTAATGCTACCACCACCCCCTATCCACCCCTCGATCACCCCTGGCCCTGGACCACACCCCAGCGCCGCCGCCCATTCTCTCTGCGCCGTTCTCAGCGCGCGCCAGAGCGCAATCGTCGCCAGCACGCAGCAGACTGCCACTGGACATAAAATCCCGAATGCCGCTCCGCCTCGACCCCAGCACCCTGCTAGACATGGCCGTGCACCGCCACGCGACCCACAGTCACCATGCGCCGTGTCGAGCATCGCC
The DNA here is from genome assembly GCA_916181665.1 of Avena sativa. Lineage (NCBI taxonomy): Eukaryota > Viridiplantae > Streptophyta > Magnoliopsida > Poales > Poaceae > Avena > Avena sativa. Next base: position 420,585,790 of record OV702287.1, on the reverse strand, counting down.
TCTGTCTCCTAGAGCGCAGGATGCTCCCGACCAAATGCCACCGCCCCTAGCCGTGCATTAACGCTGTAGAGCATCACTAGGAGGCAGGCCACCGTCCGCCTATGCTACCCATGTCTCTAGCCGCCTGTATCAGCGTCACCGATGAGCTCGCCGTCGTACCGCTCGGTCCTCTCGTCGCCCTATAAAAAGAGCCCTCCCCAGCACCAATGACTCACACCATTCCACTCCCCTCTCCTCACTGATCCTTCCCCACCTCTTGCCGGAGCCACTCGAGCCATTGTTCGTCGGAATTTAGCCGGAGGAGCCCGCTGCAGAGGAGGAGAAGGCGCCATTGATTTTGTCCACCCCAGGAGCTTCCGCGGCCTTGCCTGAGCTCGTCGTCATCCACCAGTTCGTTTGCCCGCCTCGCCGCAGTAGCTAGAGCCCTGGTATGCGCTCTATGCACCCCCACCGAGCCGCTAGGGTTATTCCTCGCCGGTGACCTGTTCGCCGGAGACGACACTCCTCAGTCGTAGATCTCACTTTTAATCGCACGATCCATGTTGCCCCATACCGCTTCGCGTTTAAAGAGCCGCTGACATGTGGACCCCCCTGTCAGCTGTTCTCTGCACCGCGGAGTACCACTGGGCCAGCCCATTTCCGTTCTCGCGCTAGCCCAGCAATTCAAATTTAGGTTTTTCTAATTAGGTTTGAACTTAGTTATGTCCCCTAGTTTGAAAATCATTTCAGAGAGATTTACAAATCCAAAGGGAGTGATTCAAATTGCATTAGAAAGCTACTGAAAAGATCTATCCAAGCTCGTTGGATTTAATTCATTTAGAGTTAGAGATCGCTCCTAGTAAAAATAACAAGACAGAAGCTTTTGCACACTCAAACATTTTTATAAAATCAACCAAAATAGCTTTTGAGTTGATTCCAACTCTCAAAAATCACATTTAACCATACCTATCTGAATACGTAATAATATTAAGGTTTACATGCAGTGACTTTGGACTAGTACCAAAATAATGCTATATACGCATTTCTAGTCACTTTAAATCATTAAATAATAAACTTAAACCAAAGTAAATATGAACCAACCCTTAAATCACATTCCCACATGTTAGAATATGTGGTGATGACATGTGTCCACATGATCCCATATTTTAAGTGGTGAATATTAAATCTTAGTTATTTTCAATGAGTAGAAATTACTTTTCTTAAATAAAAAGAATGAAACTAGTTAATCAAACCTTGTGATGCTTGTGATGATAATAGATCATCCAATGTGTGCCTTAGAGTGCTAAGTAGACTAGTTAAGTATTTTTTGGTGATTGTATACTCCATATGTATTTATAGACGATAATACCGACCAAGCTTTCGAGGAGGAGGAGTGTTATCAAGAGGAGGAAGAAAACTTCAACCACTGCACCAACCAAGGCAAGCCAACATTAACAATGCAAGCTAACACTTGCAAGTATAATGCTTAGAAAGCTAGAATTAAGCTAGATGGTTTGAGCAAAGATGCTTTAGGCATGCTTTGGTTCTACCACTTTGACTAGTACCTACCCCAAGTTTTATTTCCAAGTTTTACTTCTCTACTTTACCAAAGTCCTTTACTTGTTTTGAAGGTAGCATAAAGAGTATAAAACTTGACCTATCTAGATAACTTTAGATGTCATTCTATGGCATGAGATTGATCCCATCTTTCCACCTTAGTGAACACTCTTAACTTAGTAGTTTAGAGTAGATAAAAACTTGAGTCACTTTAGATGGGAACACTTGGTGAAAATGAATTGTGAAAACCTTGGAATGATGAGTCATTCTATTGAGATGTTTTGACATGTGTTGAGAAACACAAATGGTTTATAACGATGAAAATGTCGAGGCATGAGCCTTAGCCCTTTTACAAAAACTGATGGTTGGATTCGGATGCGATACCATTCCAAATTTACCGTACAACCACAATACCTGAATCGGGTAAGGATTAGCCAAAAGTTTATATGCATTAGTATTAGTTCCCTCACGGGAGAGGTTTGAGCTGAGGCTACCTCTCAATGTTGTCCACCTATGCAGTGCCCAAGATGACAAATGGTCATGGTTGGGAGGCCATGCTCATAGGAGAGGTGTTTATACTAGGGTGTGTAAAGGAAAGGTTATGTTTGATTATCTGCATACTAAGTATGATGATTCAGGGTTATCCCTGACAGATGTATCAAATCTTGTGGTGAAAGTGTACCACCTCTGCAGAGTGTCAAACTATTCGAATAGCCACGTCCGCGGTTATGGACAGTTGGAGTGGCCATACTGTTTCGTTGTCAGATGTTTTCAAAATGACTTATGAAATGAATGATGAATCTTGACTTGACCACAACAGGGTTGTGACTATAACACTAGCTTCCCCACTTAAGTGATTCTAGAACTTTATTTTATCTTTCTTTGTTTCTGAACTCGGCTTAGGTTTCAAACTTAACTTTATAGTTAAACTTAGAGTTAGAACTTTACACTAGAACTATCTTACTTGTTAGTGGTAGTTTGATAGTACTTAAAGAGTACTCATGGCTTTTGTCCCTGGCTAATCTCATGGCCAGACTATGAAGGAGACTACCAAGATGATGGTCAGCAGGACGGCTATGATAACTAGGACTATCTGCCTTCGTCAGCATTTCCTGTGCCCCTGAAGATGGACCCCACCGCTACGCTTATTATTTATTCCGCTGCTTGTTGTATTAAGACTGGATCATGAGATCCTTATTTTTGTAAGACCTTATTTATTGTTTTGTAATGGATGATGTACTATGATATCCAATCTATTATGTCTCGCAAAAATGGTAATCCTGGGATTGCGATGTATGACATAACAGGCATCTGGGATTAAAAATCCGGGTGTTGACAACGTCATTACAAGCCCATACTATTTAGGTATTACAAACTCATGTGGATACTATTCCACTTATTTAATTACATCAAGTGCTCAGACTCTAACTTCCATATCACCACTAGAATACTCCTCCTCTAGTGTTATGCTCCCTAGAAGCTGCGACGTTCATCGTACATACTTGGAGTACAAACATGCTGACATGAAGTATGACGCACCATCTATGGAACGACTTACCTCTTCTATGGACGATACTCAGTATCAGAAGTATTCGGACTTGACACATCATCCAGCTGAAGTGTGTCCATACCTTCCAACTCATCTGAGGTATCTTCAGAAACATCCTCATCATTGTCTTCTTCAATCGCCTCCTGCATCCCGACTCCTGAGTAGTCAATAGAATATTTCGCTTTCGGTGCTCCCCAAGTACTCTACTGGGTACGATAGTCCGCAACTATAATTGGATAGTGCACATTATATGGAGTAGGATAATGTTCTGGTGACTCAAACACCCTTTCTTCAGGATCTTCCTCATCGGAATCTACATCCTCCACGTGGGCATCCCTTCCATCAACGGAATAAGATCTCACTCCCATGCGACTAGTTTGCCCGATATCACCAACAGAATCTTCCACAGGAATAGGATTCCCGGCAGATCCATCCATTGATCTGTATCTCCATCCTTTGGAGTTTCCAATAGGTAGTTCCGAGTCCTCGATTCCCCAAGAATTCTATGGTACTGGATGACTAGTGCCCTCATCAGGATATCTAGTGGGTTCTAGCATAGGTGAATAAGGGTATGGTCTAAAATATGCTGGATCTATAGGTATATCCTTAAAAACTGGGCTAACCCTACCCACTGATTCGTTATCCATTTTAGATGATAACTTCTCCCTTCGTTCAGGATTAGTCAAATCCTCTAGCATATCAATCTGATCCTCTACAATAACCTGATGTGTCTTATACAAAGACCCAACCATCAGTCGATACAGATCCATAAACTTGGAAGCTAATTTTGGATGCTTCTTTACTAAAGTAAGATGATACGATACTGGCTCCTCGTCTATAGAGTCATGAGGAATTACGGAATATGTGCTTCCCGCTAACTCTTCTGCTTTGTGCTCCTGAACATTGGATATCGCCTCCAGAATAGCAACATGGTATGCTGCTAGGTGACTTCTACCTTCACACATGGGTAAATCGTGATATAAACTAAGCTTTTTTGGTAGTTGGATACTAACACGATATTTGGCTAACATTCGCCCATCATGGTATGTCATGGTATTAACTAGAATATTAGTTGTGCAACCAAAAAACCTCAGAAGTTCTCGAAGTTGTTCAGTTAAAGTCCCCTGATACTCATCGAGAGTTTCTTCTTTCCTTGCCAAAGTCTGTTTTGGAAACTTTGGTGCCATTTTAACTGTATACAAAACATTCATAATTAGTAAACAATAATTGTAATGATGCATCATAATAAAGAATTATCGCACTAAAAAATATAACGAAATATTCCCAATTGAATATTCATCATATAATCTAGAGAACTCTTTACTGTTGCCCTAAGACTTCTACAAGTAGTTCCATTTTTACTAGGTTTCCAACCTAAGGTCAAAGCAATTGCTTTGATACCAGTTGTGGTGACCCAGCATACCACTGCATATGTAGTACACTATAGTCGTTGACATGACATTCACAGAACACCATTCCATGAATATCACATTCCTCAGAGTGGTACAAAAGAAACATTGTGGGTCCATATTACAAACATACACACTTCATTATTATTACAATACCAGAAGTTTGAGACTTCAAGTGATTCAAACTTACAAACCCAAATAACCTAATTCATAAGTTCAGCAAAAGAACGAAAAACACAATGGTAATAAAGACGTGAGCTCAACAGTTTATTCTATAGAGTTCGTGCTGCTCGGCTCAACCTAGATAACTACACTCTAGCCTAACAACTACTCTAACTCATTGTCTTCAGCTCCATAGTGTATCCCGTAGTCCACCCCTTTGATTCCATCGGACAGGTCTGGCTCTTCATAGTAAACGTTGTTCTGGACCTCCGTAGCATACACCTGGTCTTCCTTCTGACCCTCAAAGTTTAGCAAGGGGTTCAAAGGAAAGAGTGAGTAACAGCGTTACCCAGCAAGTTCACTATATGCAAGGTGGGAAGTTTTATGCTCTAACTACCACCTCGGACTATAAGTCCTTGGTACTATGCAGTTTTGGTAAACGTTTTTTCAAAGATTGATTTTAATATCAAAAACTATGCCCATCAGCCTTCACAGGTTGACCAGAACTTCATGGAGTTCCTTTCCTACCGCGTTCGTAGCTCCTTCCCAGAACAGGGAGTAACATGTCACAATTCTTACACTCGGCAGAGGTGCGTTACTTTACCCATAAGAGACCAAATCCTTGTTGCACAATCGGGCGTACTTTTCCATCCACAATTCCGTGATGTGGGGCCTAGTAGATGATCGAAGCCAATCACTGCCCCCTTCATGACCCCGCATGTCCCCTTGGTGTACACCATGCCCACATCTTGAATTACAGCAATGGTTGGTACAGACCGTCAGATTCCAGAACTATCGTGGGACATTGAGGGTTCCCACCCATATGCTGCATATCCTCTATGAATTATCAATTAATGCACGCTACGAGGATAACAGCCATGACCGGACCATGCGGATGCATGCGAGAGGAAGAAGATATAGCTGACTTCTCTGTCCCATTCCAAATCTCATGGTTAACGCGTGATATACGGTGCTAGAATCACCAATGTCATGGGTTATTAAGCCTAGTTGTTCGACCATTGAAATCTTAGATTCCATTATCATTCTTAGTATTTTTCATCACTTAGGATTATAATATCATTCATTTGTTTGGGAAAATATTTATTTTCTGTCTCTTAGTATATAGGTGATAACACACAATTTTCAAATACTTTCATAAAGACTCTTCAAAGGACATGAGAAAGTGGTGAACTTGCCTTGTGATTGTAAGGTAGTGAAGTCGGATACTTCCACCTAACCTTGAGCTCCGATATCTACAGAAAACAATTATTGCCTAGTAAGGACAATATTTAAAGAAGAAATATGCAATCCATAGTAATATCATGCCATGATTTGTTTTCTTTCTTCTTTGCTTGTTTTACCCACCTTGTAAAGGTTTTAAGTTTATTTTAATTAATAAAAGAAAAGCATTACTCAAGAATTATTAAATTCATATTGTTTTGATATTTAACATTTTATAATAACTAGTATTATTCTAAGAGTTTAAAAATGAACTTATTTAATTTTTAACTCTTTTAAATATTTAATTAAAATTCTCAAACTTTATTTTTATTACACTTGATTTACTTCTCAAAAATACAAACTAGTATTTTTCTATAATAGTACTTCCTTTTAGAATCTTAAATATAAATTTTATTCAATTTTAAGTGTTCTGTATATTTTTAAAAAATTCCAGAAGGAATTTATATAATTTTAATAATAGATCTATATTTAATTACTTAAAATTACTATCTATTATGTTTATTAGATAGAGTATATGTTTGTGATTTCATAAATATATTATTTGTATTTTTAGGATTCTTATTTATTTTTCTAGAACCTAATTTATCTCAGGGATATATTGTAATTAAATATTTTATATAAATCCTTCTTTTAAAACACGAGTCTGGCCCAGCTCGACCCGACCCGCTAGGGCTGGACAAAATCCACTGGGTAGTACTGGGCTGCCCATACCCGGCCCAGTACCACTCACTCGTTCGCTCTCCTCTCTCTTCTCTCTCACGCGACCCCTTCTCTAGCCGCTCGATGTCCCCGCCGCCACGGGTGATTCCAGCCGCCCTAGGCCGCCGTGTCCATTGCCATGATGCAAGACAACATGGATGTTGCCGCTGCTCGATGTTATCCCGCTCGATCTAGCGCTAGTGCTCTCTACTGGCCGTGTTGACCCCCATCTTGTGACTAGGGTTTGGGGGTCTGTCGTGTTCTGGTGCTCCCTCGATGATGTTGTGGTGCTCGTGGCGTCGCTCTACCATGGCCACCACCTCCGTGTGCAGGCATGGGTTGCAGCGCCCCCTCGGGGTGCTCCCTGTGCCGCCTCCTCTCTGCTACCGACGTCCTATCTGCTTCCTCTTTATAATCTTACGAGGACCTCGAGTAAGTGCTGCTAATCTCCTCTCTATGCTCTACCTTGCCTCTATCACATGCCATGTGGTCTCTTGCGATGGATTTCCCCATTTAGGGTTCATCCCTAAATTTCTAGGATTCATTCCCCCTACAGTGGTGATTTAGCATAACTCTAGGGTTAATCTTCCCTATGATAATCCTTTGATGATGATTTACTGTTAGTGTAGTGTCAATCTCTATTGAGCATGTTTGTTACTCTGTTCTCTATCAGAGAACACTCGGTTGATCATGCTTGTATTACTCTGTTCTTTATCATATGCTGCTCTGTAAAAGCATGATTAGCTTAATGCGGGTGCTCAAGTTGTTGTGGTTGTGGATTTACTACTATGGAGTTAAGTTGAGATTGCTCTCTATACTGATACTTGGTCAATTGTTTACTTGTGAACCACTGATGTGCTTAGTCTCAAGATTTAATCATGTTACTGTGGGAATCTAAAGTTAATAGTGCTAGTCTCTGCTCTATGATTAATAAGAAGATGATCTACAAACATATGATTCCTATATGCTTGTAGGAAAGTGATTAAAACTTATTGGCTCCTGTACAGTGCGGCCTAGTGATAGACAATGTTAATCTTTACTGTCTTTTCTAAAATAAAATGTCTATTTATGATTCCTAAATCATTTAGGAAGATGATTTTCTTTGTTGAAGAGGATATGCTTGAACTTGTACTCAAGCAGATATGAACATGCTAGGTACAGAGGTGCTACCCTTCTGGGAATGTACCCTGTACCAGCAGCAGTGATGTGTATCTATCTAGTGAAAACTAGATCATAGGGTCAATGATGTTGGTCTGAGACCCTGCCTGTGCAAGAACACATGTATAATCTGGTTGTTTATTATCTACTGTCTGATATGTTCACTATCATGTGCTTGCAAGAAAATGACTGTGTAAGATGGAAACTGATTAGATCAAAATGTTTGGATATACCCTAATAGCCTTGTACTGATGTTGACTTCTACTTCTGGCTTGTGGTAGCCCTGGATTTGTTTTGGCTTCCTCTTGTCCTGCTCTTGATCCTCCTGGTGATGTTGCTCATGCGTAACCTTGTTGTCCACCTAGAACATCCCCCTCCTCAAGTCACCATCTTGGCTGGTGATCTCCTGGGTTTTCTATGGTGGAAAGTGACTTGATCTAGTGATTTGGTTTCAAGATCTTGTGATGTCCTTGGTTATGCTGGTGACAAACTATGGATGTCTCTCTCTCTGTGCGAAGTGGATAGCAAAGCTTGCTTTGCTCCTACGCTACTGTGATTTAAGCTGCTCCTTTGCTCTCTGTTTCTGACATCACCTCAATGCATGCATTTAGGTATGTGAGCTGCTTCACTATTTGCTTTGGCCGTGGATGAGATCAAGTAACTATGGTTTAACTTTCCCATCCTTTTAGTATTTACTTATCTGGTGAAACTTACCACTTTTCTATTTGGCTGAAGCTATTTGATTAAAAGAATAGATACTACACTTTGGTAAAACTTGCCCCTTCCATTTACTCTATGATGTAATATGAATAGTGCAACTCACTATTCAACACTGAGAGTAAAACTAATCCACTAATCTTTTGTTTCTGTTTGAGTGGTTTATCTTATTTTTGCAGGAACAAGGTCTGGATGCTCAAGATTTAGTATAGGAGTAGATAAATAGTATAGGTCTTCCTTGTAATCTTATTTCCATTATCTTTGTAAAGAATCTAGTAATAGTATTACTTTGATTTAATAAAGGTTCATTTTATTGGACTATATTCCTTGTAATTTTCTGTCTGATTGTGAATATCTTCATTTGTAATCTTATTATGGAATAGAGAAAAGAATAAGGATTCATTTCTTATTGAAGTTCCTTATCTTAAATTCATATTTTTGTTTAATATATAATCAAACAATGTCAATACATCCTTTTGGAAAACCACTTTATGATTGTAACTTTCTTTTGTAGTTAGTGTAGAGAATCACTTATGCTTTGTTTCTATTGGACCAAAAACTTTATTAGAAATCTTTATTTACTTTGTCTTGTTTCTATTTATTAGATGATCACGAGGGGTCGTACACGTGAGATGGCTGCGGAATCCTTCGCACGACCCGTTGATACATTAACCCTGAGTCACTTGGCATCGAGTTCACTGAGTTCCATCTGACCTATTTCGATCATCTCAAGATTCGAGAGATCAAGTCCACCAGGTGGGTGTGTCCTTATATCCTGAGCCAACTTGGCATTCGTGTTGATTTCGATTTACTTTGCAACAATGTTGGTTTGTACAATTTTGTCCTTCAGGATGTTGCAACATATCGCCGCTTGACGCTTGAGTTCTTCAGCACCTTGACACACACGGTGGATCCTTATGGTTGTTCTGAGGAATAAAGGCCTGGAGTTGATCGAATTAAATTCTGCCTTATGAACTATGAGTATGCTTTGACACTCAGCCGATGGGCTCAATGCTTTGGGTTTGCCAACACCACCACCGATGTATGCGTAACTACCTTTGTTTTAGATCCTTCCCCTTCACAATATTTTAATTTAATGAGAATTCGTGGAAACACACCAAAGGGGAACCAAATTGATCATCCTGCTATTCGATATTTATTCTATGTGATTGCTAACACATTGCAGGAAAATGGTGAGTTTACTAGGGTTAATGAGGAGGGCATGTTGATCCTCGCAAAATCTGCCCTTATCAATTGTAATATAACACCAAATTTGGGCGCTCTTCTTGTGTTTTACCTTAAGTATCAGGCTCCTCAATCTCGAGGACCCATATGTGGAGGAGGAATTGTGACTGTTCTTGCACGCGCACTTCGCATCAACCTAGGTAACATCCAACCGTTTACTGGAGGTAACCGTCTCGGTCTTTCTACTCTAAGAGCATGTGGTATGATTTCTAAAAATCATGATAGATATTTCTTCAATATACCTAGAGCGGATCACTTGATCATAGCTCCTTTGCTTAACAGTTTATTCTCTATCGAGGATAGATGTTTGCGTTATGACGTGCAGGTTGAAGCTAATCTACCCCAACAAGAAATACTCGTGGGAGGAGGAGAAGATGAAGAAGTAGAACAAGGAGGACCCGAACAAGATGTGCAGCCACTAAACTACTACGCCACCTTTGAAGATACCTATGCACTCGAAGGAAATATTCAAAACATGAAAAACCTCTCCATCAACCTTCGAGATGCCACTGCAAGCCTCGCCACCCAATTCCATGATTGGAGCAGCCAATGAAATGTTGGATATTATCCACCGCCACCGCAATGAGAAACAAAAGGGCTTGCAAAAGCCTGAGCTTGGGGATGTGTTCCCCCGACAAATTTATTTGTGTAATAATGAGGTTGTAATCTAGCTCCTTGGGAGCTTTGAAACACCCGTGTTGGCTTGCTCCAACACTTTGCTTTTTAATTTCCTTTCATTTTAGTTTATTTGTTTTTCGTTGTTTTTATTTTCTTAAACCCTTGCTTGATCGCAAGTTATTTTCTATTCTTTAAACCCCTATCCTCAAAAATACAAAAAGATTTTTCCGTTTATCCTTTTTTCATAAACGTGGATTCATACTTTGCCTCGTTGCTTTAATATTATTTCGAGAGTAACCGTGTTTGATTTTTGAAGGAACACATCCCTATAAGGAAGAGGATCATGAAGTTACTTATGAGAGGTATGTCCTATGTCTCCCACTTATAAAGTTTGAATTGTTTATCTTAGTTGGTTGATTTGCTAAGATGCCATGCTAGTGGGAAGTAATTTAATATGCTTAGAGTAAAGCTTTTTATTGGTATGATGATTAGCTATTGAAGCTCTTGCTCTAGTTCTTTTAGTCCCTTGGAAATAATAATGCTAAACAAGTACAATAAGAAAAAGTCTGAAATTCATGACTTGTTTGATGAATGATTGTCTTTAGAGTATACCCTTGATGATACTTAACCCCATAGATATTTTTATAGTCTCGATGACACTCATGAAAAGAGTTGTTTGATTAAAATAAAGTTTAGTGGTAATTGTGATGCATGCTAAAGCTAACCTTGCAGATTAAACCGCGGTACTAGCTCAAAAAAGGAGAAAGAGAAAGAAGTGAGACAACTTTGTTCTATGTCTCTAATGCACACCTTTGGGATGCCAACAACTCCGCTAGCTTTTCAACGATCTATGGTATAACCCCGGATTTTGGCTATGAGTTAATGACATGAGTGGCATCCATGTCAATGTATGGGCAAACGTATTTGTACTCTCAAGGGTTGTGCAAACACTTGCAAAAGAAACAATCAGCAATCCTTGAAAAATAAAAGAAAGAAAAAAGATATCTATGAGGATCCACATAACAAGTCATTGGCATGGTCTCATTACTACTTGACGAATTTTTATTGAAAGACAATGATTGGATTAGAAGTGTTTTAGATAGACTTGATTTATTGATGTGGGTGTAAATAAGACACTTCATTATTATACTATTTGGGACATGAAACTCTCTTACTCAATTATGCTATTTTAAACATCCTAGTGTTCCTTGGCAAGCTGAGAGTTAATTAGAGGAATTGGATTGATTGCTACACTGCTAGTTACTTATACTTATATTAAACTTTACTTTGATTATCTTGATTTACTGAAGCTTGTATAGTATTCTTGTCATCTCTGTAACTTTTATAAGCTTCGCAAATGAATGAAGTGTTGAGCACATATGACTACCGACTGTAAGTAAACTCTTATTCTTGTTGTTTCAAGTTTAAACACTGAATTCCTTATAGTTCTTTTGGTTCTTCTTGCTCGAGGACGATCAAGGTTTGAGCTTTGGGGAAGTTGATGGCTCCAATTTTTGCCATCTTACACTGCGTTTAAATGTTTTTTTTGGTCAAGCAATTGCTAAAGAAACTCTCAACTCTTGCCACTAATGACTAATAATTACAAAGATATGCAAATCCCTTCTTTGATTTATGTTGTGCAGGAAATCACGGCTTTTAAAGAGAAATGAGGAGTCATAATGAATGATATTTAGGAAGTACACATGACCAAGTAATTGGAGAAGCATTCCAGGGCGCCTGCAAGCTTAACGACCACTGGTACGGGTGCGGTCCGCCCATACCGCTCGCTTGTACCAGGTGGCGACGACTTCGTCTTGTGAAACCCTACAACTTTCATGAAGACACCTATATATTTCGAGGCTCTAGCCGCTGGCCAAAGAGCTGCCATTCTCAGATTGCATCACAACACCCCCAAAGAAGATCCACACCATTGTTCATCCATTGTTCATCACTTCCCCCATCCATCCATCCACTAGCCATAGCCATTGCTTTGTACTTTAGATCTCCTTGTGATTTGGCGACCATTGTAAGAATATTTGATTTCAATCTAAGTATTTGTATGATGTTTTCTATCTCCGATCTATTTGTTACGAGTGAGTAGTCCTCAGCGACTGCGGGTCGGGGAGAAACCTCGCAGAAATTATGTGCATCTAGATCATGGGAAAATTGTATTTTGTTTGGAATTGTGATTTGTATCTTTTGTTTCTTTGTCTCTTGTCTCGATCTATGGACTTGTAGGTACCCAAGATCCCATAGATTGATAAAGTCTTGAGGTTAGATACCTGGCTAATGGCGATCTCATAGGAACCTCAGTGACAGAAAGGGTAGTACGGTCTTCTCTTAGCACCCCATTCGGGATCAATAACAACATCACCACTTAAAGCTTTGATCTATGTTTTGCACTTAATAATCGTTTGTAACCCGTGGCTTCGGTGTACTCTCGGTTGGATTAAAAGTCTATTGCTATGCCCGCTACATCATGGAGCTCTAGAATATTAGGATGTGTTGCCCACAGGAGATTATCTCGATACAAACATTATACATGACTATGCTTATTATTATCTTTTATCCCATTTGATGTGCAGCTGTAGGTGGATCTTCAACCCTGGCCTATCTCCATCCATTGATTCAAACCCGTTATAAAGTAAACTAGATTGGTCTGGTCAACTAAGGTAAAACGAACAAACAAAGTCTTGTAGACATGTCCTTTTTTATTACCTTTTAGCAGTGTTTTCTGAGGTTCGATTAAATCTAGGTCTTCTAGGGAAAAAGCTATTATACTACATCCGTGAATCCGGATCGAAGGTATCAGCGGCACCTCCCTGTTAACTGTTGTAAGGTACCCTACTTAGTGAGGAGTATAGGACATCCAACGGGTCTTCAGAATGGATTGATGGTACCACAGCCGCTGAAGAACTCCATCAGTTTCTCCCTTTTCTCTTTCCCTTTTTGTTTAGAGTCACATAGGAGTTTTACCTCTTGGGGGCCCCTTCATTCCTATGCACTTCAGGAGGATTGCATGTACAGACTCATGACTCCTTGCCCCATCCGAGATTTCTTGGTCTCTTTATGTTTGTGGTGTCCCTTTTCAACTTCAATCATAATAAATGAGATCAAGACTATGTTATCCCATTCCCGGGAAAACGACATTGCTCGCACAATTTTGATTCCAATCCTCCAGGTGAAACTTCTTATTTGACTATATCTTGTAGAGGTCCTCCATTTCGCTAGGTCTGGATGCGGCTGGTAGCCCATGCTTATGTACTGGAGCCGTGTGTATTAGGTCTTGTTAAGGTTAGTAGCTCGAGCATTTGCGTGGATGTATCATGTATGTGCCGAGGTTAGTATCTTGGGCTTTATGCATGTGTATCGCTTATGTGGGCTCCCCTTACAATTTTCGCCGTGTTTAAGATGAGTGTAAGTTTCTAGCTAGCCCAAGACTTAGTGATCGTGAGGAAGCCATCCTCTCTATCCCACTGGAAATGTTCCTTGGGCCATTACCTCCGCCGGATTACATCTAGGTTCATAATTTCTCTACACAGTGCCCTACAGTGGTGTTTTGGTCATGGGTTCGCTCGAGTAATCCCCGTCAAAGGTATTCGCATTCCAGTCACCTATGTCAGAGGTTTTTGAGGCCTACATCATAATTTTAGGCTATCAGAGTGAGAATCGATCGCTCGACGGCCCTATCATCACTCGCAGTATCCACAAACACGTCCTCTCTAGTCGAACATAACTAGGAGTGGCCAAGCCTAGCCTGGGTGAAGGAAGGATCCTAAGAGCTTTAAGCGGGGTTTTGGTCTAAACAGATCGGAGATCATGCAAGTTTTAGCTTAGGGGATCAAGCCTTGTGGGTTAGTAGACGCATGACCAATCATTTAGTGTGGAGATCGCTCGGTGTCGTCTACTATGTGGTATGAGCGTGGCTTGCGATCCTTCTTGGTTATCCATGTTGTCACAACTGGAGTACCCATGATAAATCATAAAAAAGAAGGGATAAATGACTAGGAAATGTTTATTAAAAGTATGAAACACCCCTACGTGCAGTCCCCGGGTGTTCGATCAAGTGTGTAGGACTCGTTCGGGTAGACTAGTATAATTGGGCGTGTAATACCTAGATGTTTACATTATAGTATCAGATACCTCGCCGCGCTGGGTTTGGGCAGTGGCATCCAAGCCCTCGAGTCCTTGTCGTTGTTGCCTGATTGAGGTAGGTCTAGGCTGTGAGGAAGAGTTGGCTCATGCTTTTCTTCCCTAGAGTGGCTGGAGATGTGTTCTTTCATTGGTCTTACGCGGGGGGCTAAAATGCCATCTGGGCTGGTGCAACCAGAGCCTGAGTTGTTGTCACTGCTGGAGCTAGCGCCCTAGTGTGGGATGACGAAGATTTCCATCTTATGAAGTTTCTTTATCATCCGGCTCTTCCGTAATTGTGCTTTACAATACAGTAGAGGGATGTCCTCAATAAATATATGGTAAAATCCCTTAGGGCTTAAAGCTCCCATGTGGCAAGGTCCCGCCCAACTCGGTTGTCGGCGCAGCTTAGCACGCGGGTGCTATTCCATGTAATCCACCATCACCCTGACTGGGTACATTGGGTGTTGTCGATCATCTTTGTGATCTTTCATCCATTTAGGGGGCAGGCCATCCCCCCGGAGGTCTGTGATGGATGGGCCTCTGCTAGCTGTCGAGCCCCCGGGTGGTCGCTGGTTCCGGGGATCTCCTGCCATTGGGGTCTGATTCTCCTGGTAGGCTCGAGCTCCTTAAGATCTTTTGGTGCTGTGCAATACGGCCTGACTCATTTTCCTCGGGTCGTTGCTACCCTTAGTGTCTGCCAGAACTCGGGGTCCCCTGGAGGGCCCGTACGCGTCTCCCTGCCATGTCATAACCGCTGGTTCTGGTAGGATGTATTTCATGTCTACGCACGCTTCTATTCTTGTAGACAGTGTTGGGACTCCAAGTGCAGAGGTTTATAGAACAGCAGCAACTTTCCCTTAAGTGGATCACCCAAGGTTTATCGAACTCAGGGAGGAAGTGGTCAAAGGTATCCCTCTCAAGCAACCCTGCAATCAAGATACAAGAAGTCTCTTGTGTCCCCAACACACCAAATACACTTGCTAGGTGTATAGGTGCACTAGTTTGGTGAAGATATAGTAAAATACAAGTGGTATGAATAATTATAAGTGGTAGCGGTGCTAGAAAAGAGCTTGACGGGTAGGAAGAGACTAAAGGCAATCTGAAATAAAGATGGAAGCAAGCAAACATGTAACAGATCTAGTTGCAAACGGTGTTTCAATGCTTAGAAACAAGGCCTAGGGATCATACTTTCACTAGTGAACACTCTCATATAAATATCTTCTCTTTATGATACTACTCTAAACTACTCTCCGGTTGGATAACTCTAATCCACGGTAGGACTATAACAGCACACCTCAAAGTTTGCATTCCCCATCTAGATAACCCCTCACTATCACCTTGAGTGCTAGATGGTTCCAACAAACACCACAATCTCATAGAGACATCCAACTCAAATTATACTCATGATAAGTATTTATGTAATCTTAGCCAAAGTGCCACACGGTGTGCACACTGTCAGCTTCACACACGTGGGGATAAGCAGAGATTCATTAAAGCACTTGAGTAGCAGAATAGATCTATAGATTACAAAGCTCATGATCTAATAAGATCACGCATAGAGAGAGAGATGAACACAAAGCTACCGGTAGAACCCTTAGCCTCGAGGAAGAACTACTCCTTCCTCATCATGGGAATCAGCAACGATGATGGAGATGGTGGTGGAGATCAATGGAGATGGCTCCGGGGGCACTTCCCCATCCCGGCAGGGTGCCGGAATAGAGACTTTCTGTCCCCTGAATCTCCCCTACGGTGGTGGCGGCGCTGTGGAGGTTTTCGTGGCTTTCTCCTGGATGATTTAGGGTTTTCTCATCGGGAGGCTTCTTATAGGCGAAGAGGCGAGGCTAGGAGGCAGCCAGGGGGCCCAGACTCCCCGGTGGCTCCACCAGGGCTGGCACGCGCCACCATAGGGTGTGCCTACCCTGGTGCCCTACTTCGTCTATGCTTCGTGTTTCCATGTTGCTCCGGTAAAAATAGGCATATTGGCTTTTGTCTCGTCCAATTCCGAGAATATTCATTTTTTAGCTTTTCTGAAACCAAAAGTAGTAGAAAATAGGCAACTGGCACTGTGGCATCTTGTCAATAGGTTAGTTCCAGAAAGTGTATAAAAATACCTCAAAGTGTAGACAAAGCATAGGACAAATGATATAAACAAGCATGGAGCATAAAAAATTATAGATACGTTTGCAACGTATCAACATCCCCAAGATTAACTCCTGCTCGTCCTCGAGTAGGTAAGTGATAAAAAAGAATAATTTTTTAGGTGACATGCACCATGACAATCTTGATCAAACCATTTGCAAGCATTGAAAGTTGGGATCAAAGAACTCTAAACATGAGCATGAAAGATGAAGTTCTAACAATAAGACAAAGTAACTATGCTGCAACATGAAAGGATACAAACAAAGGTTCTTGAATAACAATGCATTGAAAGACGTTTGTTTGTTTCACATATAGAAAACATAGCATAGTGGCATTCAGCTTGTCCCTCATGGAGTAGCAAAACATAAATGCATAGGACACCTTCAAAGTTCATAAGGGTGACTAGATACAAATAGTTCAAGAACAAGCAATATCAACATTATGAATCAATCAACAAGTTTTGGGACAATGCACATACAACTAAGAATGACTACTATGCTCTCTTAATTGGTGCCTACGGATAGAAGGTGGAGACTCAATATAAACATGGAAGAAAGGCCCTTCATAAAGGGAAGCATGGATTTCAAGTCTCATCTATGTTGTAAAGTGTGTCGTCAAGTTCGTGAGAGCTTTAATCACTAATTTTCACATAACAAGTTTAATTCGGAAGGTAGATAAAAACATGAATATACTTGGAATAGCAAATGCTAATAGGTAGGTATGGTGGACTCTTTGGAATAACTTGGTTTTATTTGGAGTTGGATGCATGAGTGGAACTCATACTTGGTATGGAGGCTAGCAAAAGACTAGGAGCAACCAACTTAGAGAGAAATAATGGTCATAATCATGCAAAGCAACAAAACATTATTAATTAAAGCATAAAGTGATATTACAAGTCGAAAACTAAATGATCATAGAGGCTATGGTGACTTGGTGTAGTCTTAACATGGTGTGAGCATGCGCCAAGTCAACCCAAATAAAGCATTAAAGGAGAATACCACAATATTATGCTTTAATATGCTAAAACAACACATGATTCTTTCAAGGCACATTAAGCAATCTCAATTGTTTGTAACAAGTCATGCTATAGAAATAATCACTAAGCATAAAGCCAAAACAATATCAAGCATGACATGATAAAGCCTAGGCCACAGTCAAAAACAAGCTCCTTTTATACCACTTAAGCATGAACTTTCCTACTCTTTTCTAATACCAATCGACTTATTTGAAAGAACTCACAAAGATAATAATAAATAAAGATCAGTGAGCTTGTCTCACAAATTTAAAAGGAATAACTAAAAAGTTATAAGCTGAAAGCACAAGAAAACTAAGGCTAAACACGGTGCTAGCAAAAGAGAACACTCATAAAACAATAAGAATGAAAACTAGAGTGTTCTAAACACTAAAAGCAGAGTGTGTCTTTCTCCAAAAAGAAGTGTTGGGGTCCAACCAACTTATTGCAGCAGACTAAGCAAAATAAAACTAAAAAAAAAACAAAGACGCTCCAAGAACAACACAACAGTGCATGAAACAATAAAAACAAAGTGTTTAGAAAGACCTGAGATTTTTATTGATGAAGAAGGGGATGCCTTGGGAATCCCCAAGCTTTGACGCTTGTACCTCTTGAATATTTCTTGGGATGACACGGTGGCATCCCCAAGCTTGATCTTTTATCCATTCTTCATCTCATTACATCATTCTTTCCCTACACCTAAAAATTTCCTTCATACAAAACTTCACACAATCTTCATTAGCAACATTAGTACATTCAAAAGATAATAAACCTTTGGGTTTTAGTTTTAAAACAGCAAAACTTTCATTAAAAACACAAGCTACTGTAGCAATTCCCTCAAAAAGCTCAATTCACCAAAAAGAACCCAAAAAGAAAACGATAAAGAGGCAAATGCAAATAATGGCAGAAATCTGTCCAAACAGACCAGCAGGTGAAAACTGATTTTTTCGAAGACCTTCTATGGCTCAAATCGAAAAGTGTTGAACTAACGAAAGTTATCTAACAACCTGGGGGATTTATTATGAAAATTACAGCTCACTCCGACATACAGAGATGTTTCACGAATTTTTACAGTGAAGCACAAAAATCTGTTTCGGGACAGCACTTCCCCAAATCTTACTTCTCTCTCATTAGAGGTTACTCTTGGCACAAAAATCAAAATAAAAAAGGATAAGGAGAGGTTATTACAGAAGTAATAACTTCCAAGACTCAATAAAACTATTAGGTTATCTCCCAAGAAGTACTTTTCTTTAACGCCTTTAAGTTAGGCATGATAGTTTGAGAAGATGCTCACATAAGAAATATGAATTGAAGTAAAAGAGAGCATCAAGAAGCAAACTAAAAGCACATTTAAGTCTAACTCACTTCCTAAGCATAGGAATCTTGTAAAGAAACAAGTCATGAAAGCACAAAGCAACAAGCATAGTAAAGCAAAACAAGTGCAACTTCAAGACTTTCAACATAAAGAGGGGAAACTTAATATTGTTGTGATGCATAAAACCATGTTTCCCTCTCTCATAATAACTTTCAGTAGCATCATGAATAAAATTAACAATATAACTATCACATAAAACATTCTTATCATGAGCCACATGCATAAAAGAATTAATACTCCCCACATAAACATAGTCATTCTTATTAATTGTAGTGGGAGCAAATTCAACAAAATATCTATCATTATTATTCTCATCACCATAATCATCAAATATAGGAGGCATATTGTAATCATAATTAATTTCCTCCTCAATAGTAGGTGTAATGAAAATATCATATTCATTATTGTAATCATCATATATTGGAGGTATAGTATCATCATAAGCAATAGAATAGTTATCTTCCAAAGTGTGTTAATTTGTAAACATATCATCATTGGAAGGAACATGGATAGTACTAATAGTGCAGCAATTATTAACATCATCATTTTCAGAATTGGTACCGAAGAGATTTTCAATATCAAAAGTAGTGTGCTTTTCCCAATCATGATCACTACTATAGGTAATAGGCATAGGAACATCATCGAGTTCAGACTCATCAAAAACTATAATAGGAGCAACATGCTTAGGGGAAAATACCGTTTCCTCTCTCCTTTTACTCCTCCTTTTCTTCTTTTTCTTCTTCTCTTTAGGAGGGAGAGGCATGAAAGGAAGCTTCTCCATATACCCTGGTTTATTGTTAGAGACAATAGAAGAAACTTTGGAGGATTCCTTCTTTTCATTAATAAGATCAAAACACATATTAGTCCTGTCATATTTTGGTAAAATCTCATCTTTTATAATATTTTGTATGTAAGTATTTGTGTGGCAATTATCAACACAATAAAGATTACAACCATGCAGGACGATATTCATACCAAAAGCACTCATATCTACCAAAGAAGTTTTTCTTGATAACTCTTCACACCCCAAAAATAATGTAAGTTCATCATGCTGATTAGGAGTGATCATGTCATCACAATACAAACTTGCAGTACTCATTGGATTAGAAGGGCTATTATTATGGCCTGAGCATTGAAAATTGAAATGACCCACTTCAAAGCAAAGTTCACAAATAAAAGGATAGAAGGCACAAACTTTTTTACCAAGATCATTTAGATCCCTATACCATGTTCTAGTTTTTTCATTCCTATGGGTGATACAATATTCTTCTTCAATTTTATTATTATCACAAGGTCTATGTAATCCACAAAAATTAACATGCTTATAAGAAATAGTACTTTCAGAGGTTTGAGCATGTTTATTGCTATCATTAATAACAATTTCATTTTCCATGCAAGTGTCTTTAAAAGGTTCATGATACATGTCCCATTTTTATTTAGGAGCATTAATATGAGAAGAAAAGGCTCTACAACAATCAACAACAATTTGAGGATCAAGACCATATTTAGCACTAAGCTCTTGAAAATCAGCAGTTTCAGCGAAAGACTTAATGCAATCATACTCATAGTTTATATCTGGTTCTTTATCTTTGTTGTTATCCCAATCTTCGGTATTGCTTTGAATTGCTTTAAGAATATCCCACTTAGCTTTGACCTCCTTACTTGTGAAGGATCCCTCTAAACAGGTATCTAGATAGTCTTTGTAATGTCCTGAAAGCCTTGCATAAAAATTATTAATAACAATATTACTGGGGAGCTCATGAATGGGACATTTGAGCATTATTGACTTCAATCTCCCCCATGCTTGGGCAATACTTTCTCCATCATGAGGATGAAAATTATAAATATAATTCCTAACTTTATGAATTTCATGAGGAGGATAAAATTTAGAGTAAAAGAGAGATTCAAGTTCCTTCCACTCCAAATGATGAGGATCATCTAGTAGCTCATACCACTCCCTTGCTTTGCCCTTAAGTGAAAAAGGGAATAGCTTCCTCTTAACTTAGTTCATTGAAATACATGCACACTTGAACAACTCACATAATTCGTGTATAAAGAGTAAATGATCACCAGGATGGACAGTTTCATCTCCAAAATAACAGTTACTCATAACACGTTCAACAATTTTTATAGGTATTTTAAAAGGGATGCTTTCAGTATGTGGATTTAAAATATCACAAGTATCATTAGAATTACCACATATGGGAGATAAAGTATCATCAGAGCAAATTTTCTTCTTTAAAGCTAGGGAACTAAAAAGATCATTTTCATAAAAACTAACTTCCCCAAGCTTAGACGTTTCCATAGCATTAGTAACAAAGGTGTTCAAAAGATTCATACTAATAACATTGCTATTAGCTGCAAAGAAAGTTCCATGGGTTTTAAAATTTTCTTTTCAGACAATTCATGTTCTACCTTAGGAAAAATACTAAAAAGCTCTCTAATTTTGCTGTTGTTTTCCATTAAGCCTAACTAGTGAAAATAAAAACAAGAAACAAAAAGATATAATTGCAGAATCTAAAGGAAATAACTTCGATCACTCACACACCAGCTACAGTACTAGAAGATAGATTAGAAGCCAGAGGATATGAGTACCTTTTACCTTACCTCCCCGGCAACGGCGCCAGAAAATAGCTTGATGTCTACGCACGCTTCTATTCTTGTAGACAGTGTTGGGCCTCCAAGTGTAGAGGTTTGTAGAATAGCAGCAAGTTTCCCTTAAGTGGATCACCCAAGGTTTATCGAACTCGGGGAGGAAGTGGTCAAAGGTATCCCTCTCAAGCAACCCTGCAATCAAGATACAAGAAGTCTCTTGTGTCCCCAACACACCCAATACACTTGTCAGGTGTATAGGTGCACTAGTTCGGCGAAGAGATAGTAAAATACAAGTGGTATGGATAATTATAAGTGGTAACGGTGCCAGAAAAGAGCTTGACGGGTAGGAAGAGACTAAAGGTAATCTGAAATAAAAATGGAAGCAAGCAAACATGTAACAGATCTAGTTGCAAACGGTGTTTCAATGCTTAGAAACAAGGCCTAGGGATCATACTTTCACTAGTGAACACTCTCATATAAATATCTTCTCATTATGATACTACTCTGAACTACTCTCCGGTTGGATAACTCTAATCTACGGTAAGGCTATAACAGCACACCTCAAAGTTCGCATTCCCCATCTAGATAACCCCTCACTATCACCTTGAGCGCTAGATGGTTCCAACAAACACCACAATCTCATAGAGACATCCAACTCAAATTATACTCATGATAAGTATTTATGTAATCTTAGCCAAAGTGCCACACGGTGTGCACATTGTCAACTTCACACACGTGGGGATAAGCAGAGATTCATTAAAGCACTTGACTAGCAGAATAGATCTATAGATTACAAAGCTCATGATCTCAATAAGATCACGCATAGAGAGAGATGAACACATAGCTACCGGTAGAGCCCTTAGCCTCGAGGAAGAACTACTCCCTGCTCATCATGGGAATCAACAACGGTGATGGAGATGGCGGTGCAGATCGATGGAGATGGCTCCGGGGGCACTTTCCCGTCCCAACAGGGTACCGGAACAGAGACTTTCTGTCCTCCGGATCTCCCCTTCGGTGGCGGCGGTGTTGTGGAGGTTTTCGTGGCTTTCTCCTGGATGATTTAGGGTTTTATCATCGGGAGGATTCTTCTAGGCGAAGAGGCGAGGTGAGGAGGCAGCCAGGGGGCCCACGCCCCCTGGTGGCACCACTAGGGCTGGCCCGCGCCACCATAGGGTGTGCCCACCCTGGTGCCCTACTCCGTCTCTGCTTCGTGTTTCCATGTTGCTCCGGTAAAAATAGGCATATTGGCTTTTGTCCCGTCCAATTCTGAGAATATTCATTTTTTAGCTTTTCTGAAACCAAAAATAGCAGAAAACAGGCAACTGACATTATGGTATCTTGACAATAGGTTAGTTCCAGAAAATGTATAAAAATACCTCAAAGTGTAGACAAAGCATAGGACAAATGATATAAAACAAGCATGGAGCATCAAAAATTATAGATACGTTTGTAACGTATCAGTATTCTATGAGCGTCCTGGCCGCCGCGTAGGCCCTAGTGAGGAGCGATCTTTCAAGAGTATTTCCCCTCACCGCAGGGCCTAGGGTATATTGTGATGTGGTTGCCTCCGGGTCTCTAGGTTTAGTGTCTAGGTGAGACATGTATTCTTTCACTATGATACGGCCTCTTGGGCCAGCGAGGACTAGTGTCCCATTCACTGGATCCAGGTATGCCTGGAACTGAGTTAGTTGTTTGCGCCCAAGCACGACCAGCTGCTGTGTTGCTTGGTCCATGACCTCGAAAGCATACAAAACCATGTTGCGAAGTTCCCCATTTTGCCTAGAGTTACTAGGAGGGTGACTTCCTCGGTGTCTTCATCTGGGTTACTGGTCCCGTACTTTAGCTTGAACTGGTCCATATGGATTTGCAGATAATATAGAAGTCTAGAAGAAATAGTGCTCATGATTGTGGTTGGATCCCCCATGCTTCCTCGAACTCGTACGTTGGCAATGTACGGAGAGACAAGGATAGAGGGGTCAGCGTGAACACCTAGGGCCACCGAAGAAATAGTGTGGGGCCCTGGTACGTCTCCTACCTTGTGCGTGCTGGACTATGTTATGCTTCTGTTGACTTGGACCATCGTTGATCTGGTCCAGAGATGGTTCAACTTGTAGAGAGGAGGTTTTCGAGGATCAAAGGGAGCTGACAGGACTGTTTCCTCATCCTCCTCCATGACTAGGTCGATACATGGCAACATTCGCAAGGCCGTCACCTCCTGTTCGGCCTCGAATTCCATCCAGTGTTGCACCATGCGACACTAGTTGTACCCGTGAGACCGTCCTATGGTATCCGCACCAATTGTCCTTGGTTTGTTGTGTCAGCGATATCCGCCTAGCATACGATGGAGCTGCTCTGCTGAAATCTAAGACTTGTCCTGTTGTTGGCCACTTGCTGATCTCTTTGTCAGGTCGGCCGGGTTCCCTGTGTGACCTGTCCTAGCGATCGAGGAAGCGGTGTAATTTGTAGCGTGTGTTCATGATCATCCAGGTCTCTGTTGTACGCATTGTCCGTATCCGATATCAGGGAGACCTTGTAGGGTGGCCTGGTTCCCCGGACAGAGGTCTCGGTGTCCTAACATGCCAAGCATCCTGCTTCTAAGCAGAGAGGCAAGACCTGATTCTATCCCGCCGACCTAGGCGGTCGATCAGGAGTCCATCAAGGTGTGTGGAGCCCCCGAGCCCGTGACTCTGGCGCGCATCCTTCGTATGCGTACCCCAGCAAGTTGACACGCTTCATCCTTCTTTCATAGTCGCATTCTCCATAGTTGCACTCCACGGTGGGCGGCCAAGACTCCCTGAGGTCTATATGTCCATCCACTTGGCGCGGGTCGCCTTATCCGTACTCCATCCACAGGGCGCGGGTGGGAAGAATCATGCCGCCCTTCTCCCGAAGCTGAAAGCTGCCTCCGGTCGAGATCTAAAGAGCTGTCTTGCAGCCCCACATGTCAGGTCGGTTGAGGTAAGGTCGGTTGAGAGCTTCTAGATGTAGGCCTTCAGGTCCCTGATCGCAGAGGTAGGCATGGGAAGAAATCATGGATTAAGTCCCATGTGAGGTATATGCCTAAATCCACCCACCACGGGCATTATGTGATCAATAAATCTCAACGTTCTCTCAAAAAAAACTCCCTCTACAAGAAAATTGAAGAACCCAATTCTAAAGCAAAACTATTTACGCAAACACAACATGTGATTGGTTCATTGTCAATCACTCATTCTATTGCCATGTGCATTGTAATAACTCATGGTGGTGAAGTTATAGATTACAAAGAGGACCCAACAAAACACGAAAAGAACAAACCAACCCTCTACAATTACATAAAGGACCCGGGAACCATATTTGCAATCGGGTTCCTTATTAGCACCATGGCCCAGAGGACGCCAACGCAGACCATCGTCTTCATCAGCGAGGATGAAACCACATGGCACAGAGATGATGATGAGCGTCGCCGCAAGTCCATCGAAAGGCCTCCACTGAAGGTTGAAGACGTGTTGCCGAATCACCGGTATCTGGAGTAGCTGTCGCTTGTCTCGCAGAGATGATGGCCAAAACAATGCCACCGAGGACGAGCTCCAAATCGTTGCAGCATAAGATCTTCCCCGCCACCACCCAAATCTGTAGCCCACCGCACCCTCCTTCTACACACCACCATGGCAAGACGGAAGCCTAGGAGCACACCACAGACCAAGATGATGTAGCCTACGTACTAAGCAAAAGAGCTTATTTTGGGGTTCGACCGTGGAGATATGGCTCACCATCTTCAGTTCTAACCTCTGGAATACCACAGAAAGGCAGAGCACTGCCACCAGCCACCGGGAGCCGGGAGCCGCCCAGAGCTCCGATAGCCTACTCCCCGTCGGCATGAACCTAGACCACCATCAATGCGAGACACGACCTAAACCTAATCCTAATACTATCCACAACAGCCTCTGCTCCGATGACCGACGACGAAGACCTTCCGGCAAGACACGCATGTATACACGAGTACTTCCTGCTGCTTGTACATTCAGCAAAACGGAGCCGATGCTAGCCGATCATTGTTTTTTGATCGGCTAGTGCTACTTCACTTACTATGCAACACAAGAAACCGATTTGGCCAGAGGCTCATATCGAGCCTTGCTCTTCTCTATTGATTCACACGGTGTGGTCACCAATTACAGGGTTACAAGGGATTAAATACTAGGCTAGCTAGTTGAGTAGAGATAGGACTCGGATACTATTCCTACTCGGACAACATGTATACTACTTGTATACGACATGGATCGTGTTTAATCCCAACAATCATCCCCCTAAGCACGATATGCGCTTCATCTTGACCTGGATCCTAGATACGCTAGCTACTTCTCGCGGGCATCATCCACGGCAGTGCTTTCGCCGCTCCAGGCGTCATCCTCCATGTCACCGACTTTACCTTCGCCGGCTTCTCCATGACTTGACATCGACCCTCCTCGTCCGCGTCCTCCTTGTCGATGTCGTCCATGACCGTGCATTCGGTTTTCACCGGTTCCTTGATGAACAAACAGTGATTTTCGTAGTTCACCTTCACCGGATTATTTATCATCCGAAATATCTTCTTCGGATAGTAGTCCAACACGTCTCGTATGCGTGCTCGTGTCGGTCGTAGTCGTCTCATCTCTAGTGCAGTCGGAGTCCTCGCGACGTACTCTTATACGCCCGACGTCACGTTTGTCTCTCCAGGTTCCAAACCTCCAAGTGCTGCCAATGGAGGCTTTCCTGGCAACACGGAGTCCTCAATTTGAGCTCCTAGAGCTGAACTCCCTTGCGTATGGATTTCTGGCGATACAGAATCTCAAGGAATCGCTTCATGAATGCTACATGAGCTTGGCCTTTCTGGACATTCTTTTACCCAAAGGACCTCTCGTAGAAAGCTTCCTTCTAGTCTTTCTACCCTCACCATGCTGCATACTTCACTTGCATGCAACGTACGTGACTTTACCCAATCTGCACAAGTAGGTTCTGGATTGAGCATTGCCCGTCGTGGACTTCCTCCTGATCCACCACCAGATAATACAGGCTGAGCTGGCCTGCCCCTTTGTTCTGGCATTTTTCCTAGGCTCCTATGCATTCCACTGCATAGGACCTCCTCTGCTTCTCTCCTTACTAGGCCTCCAGGTGGAGCATGTGCTTCTTGCCAGTTCTCTAGGCAGGTTGCCTCTGGACCTTCTGCTGGAGATCCTCTTGGCGGGATCTTTTCTTTTAGTCCGCCTTCTTTTGGCGTTTCTGGGCCTCCAGCCTTGAAGCCTTCCACTAGGCCAAGCTCCTCTAATCATTTTGGCGCTTTAGACGTCGTGCTATGAATTCCAGGGGATGTGACTTCCTTGTCACACTTCGTTGCACCCGTGCCGAAGGAATCACCACGGGTTTCTAGCTGATCTTCCTCGAGTGCATGCTCAAGATTACTACAAATAATAGTAAAAGTATTCTCTGGATATACCGTTTCTTTGAAGCCCCAACTCCATGATTTGCCTTCCTCAAAAACTACGTCGCCTATGACAACCACCTTGTTGGTCAAGGGATTACACAAACGGTATGCCTTCGAGCCTTCATAGCCTGTCATGATCATTGGAGTAGTCCGTTCTGCCAAATTGCTCTTATGGCCGGACTCCGGCTTGACATGCGCCATGCATCCAAATATGCGAAGATGATCAACCGAGGGCTTTCGTCCATACCATGCTTCGTACGGAGTCATACCAAGCATACTCCTGGTATGTGCCCTGTTCAGCAAATAGACAACCCGTTGACTGCCTCACCCCAGAACTTTCCTGGCAAGTCTTTGCTTTTCATCATGCTCCTCGCCAAGGCCACCACGGTTTTATATTCACCCCAATGCATGTAGAGTTTGATCCTTATTTTTCATCAACATAATCCACATGTATTGACGGTGATCATCCACCACAAGCATGAAGAATTCATTGCCGGACGAGGTTACCGGTGAAATGGGACCGCATACACCGCCACGAACGAGTCACAAAGCTTCACTTGCCTGAACCATGGCTTCACGTGGCAACGGGGCACTCCGTTCCTCGTGATCCACACACGATAGATCGTGATCCACTTGCGCCACAATCTCCGTAACCGGAGATGGAGGATCCTCCTCATCCTTCAGCTCAGTTACTTCGAGCATCAGCATCATCGGTCCATCATCTCCTTCCTGGGAGATGAGAGCCCTCTCATTCGACGATTTCTTGCAATCTTTCTTGAAGTGACCGAGCTCGGCGCAGTTATGACATCTTACTTTCTTTATGTCAACTTCCTTTGCGGCGGAGCCTTGTCCTCGTCCTCCCCTGCGATATACTTTTTCGTTGGGCGAGAATCTCCTTTATGACTCTTGCTGTCGGATGCTTTATCGCCCTTTTTCTCCCTGGCGAACAATGCTCGAGCCATAAGCATGAGATGCTCATCCACTTGCTCGTCGCCGTAGGTGATCTTCATCGCTCGTCATGAGCCTTGAACCGTCCAACTGGATCATCCATCGCGAGAGTCTTGAGATCAACGCATTGCTCGATCGTCGAGACAACGGGCGAGTAAAGCGGCGGCGCATGCGGAGGAAACACCCCACGATAGAGATCTCCTCCAGCTTCTCACCGCGTCCACGAATCCCATTGACTAGTGTAGCGACCCTTGAAGCAAACGCGTCTAGCGTCTCGTCTCCTCCCATCTCCATATTCTCGTACTTCTTCTGCAAGGTTTGTAGGTTCACCTTGCGGACGCGCTCATGCCTAAGATTTAGCGTCTTGAGCGTATTGCACACCTCCTTTGCAGATTTCTTCGAGATCAGGTGTTGCTTCACATCCATCGGCATCACCGAGCAGATGGCCATGAGTGCCTATCGGTCCACGTGATACTTTGGTGCACCCTTTATGAACTCGTCGCCGCCTGGATCGACAGCCTCCCAGATTCTGGCGCCTTCTAACGCCCACTCCATCTCGATCGCCCACATCGTGAAGTTGTCGTGGTTGTACCGCGGGTACTGCGTCATCACCTGCGCGCAAATCCTTTAGCCGCACCGGAATACTCACCCACTTCGTTCGCCATGACCTCCCGTTACTAGGAGAACCCGGCAATACTTTCGCCGGGACGATGACCCGCAATAGCCCCTGCCGTCGAATACTTTCCGACAACTGATGACGAAGACCTTCCGACGAGACACGCACGTACACATGAGTACTTTCTGCCACTTGAACGTTCAGCAAAACGAAGCCGATGCTAGCCGATAGTTGTTTTTTGATCAGCTAGTGCTACTTCACGTATAATGCAATACAGGAAACCGATCTGGCCAGAGGCTCATATTGAGCATTGCTCTTCTCTATGGATTCACACAATGTGGTCACCGATTACAGGGTTACAAGGGATTAAATACTAGGCTAGCTAGCTGAGTAGAGATAGGACTTGGATACTATTCCTACTCGGACAGCACGTATACTACCTGTATACGACACGGATCGTGCTTAATCCCAACACCTATTATGTACATGAGCGGGAGCAACCTCCTATCCCACCCTCTCGTAGTAGAGGGATGTTGCCGGAGAAAGAAAGGGGCGGCGACTTGGCTCGAGAGTCGTTTATCAAGGAGACCGAGGGAGGGGCTAAGAGGCGTATCCCCGATCATAGCCTAGGTTAGCAGCTTTCATTGCACTTGGGAGAAGTGCTA
This sequence comes from Avena sativa, assembly GCA_916181665.1. Classification (NCBI taxonomy): domain Eukaryota; kingdom Viridiplantae; phylum Streptophyta; class Magnoliopsida; order Poales; family Poaceae; genus Avena; species Avena sativa. Next base: position 420,556,531 of record OV702287.1, on the reverse strand, counting down.
CGTACCATCTCCGCAAGAGGGAGAATGGACGTCATAATTTGTGATAGGGGATCGTTGGTAGTATTGAGAACCCCATCTGTGCGTCCGCATCTTAAAGACATTCATTTTGAGATTACAAAGGGGAACACAGACCCCACTACACACGCACGCACGCAAATGTGTCCTTGGTGAAATACGCACCTTTTTCGAACTACTCCGTCCGTTTTAAAATATAAGATGTTTTAGCTTTTTTCTGAGAAACATGTATCTAAACACCTTTTACTATATAGTTTCGGAACAAAATAAGTGAATATACACACTAAAAAATGTCTAAATACGTGTGTTTTAGAAAAAAAACCTAAAACATCTTATATTTTAAAACGGGGGAGAGTAGTAGTAATAATGTATCCTTGATCTACCATTTCACTGACCACCATACCATTTCACCGATCACCACCGTTGTACATTTCGTGTCAAGCTGGTCTGGAAGCGGTGCCACTAAAAGTCATGCTAGCTCGAGCTGCTCGGCAGAACTACACAACAAAGCCCACCTCGATATCGAGGGGACGATTGTTGGTGTCTCCAACAACTTTAGACTGGTCGTGGACTATACATATGATATTAATATATATGATATTAGTGTAAGATATAACCTTAATAATGTATAGTATCATTTAGTAGTATACTATAGTATTTAAAGATTTATAGAATCTCAATGCATAATTGTATACAAGATCTATTTGAATTTTTTTTAATTATACGTGCTACGAACTACTCTCTATGGATTACAAGTCCTGCGCGTATAACTAGGTCATCAATTTACTTAATAAAATGTAAATTATATAGCACAAAAACTATACCAGTAGAAACTTTAGATGTTATATTTTCTAGTGATATAATTTTTATGCTATAAAATTAATATTGTAGTGATTAAATTGATAACCTAGGTATACGTGGAGGACTTGTAAACTAAAATAGAGGGAGTAATATCATCTCTTTCATCACTAATTACAGTGCCACATCAACCTGATGTGCATGATACTAACTACGATTACCCTCCACTATGGGTAGTTTTACTATGTAAGAAGGACAAAAACTTCTTTTTAGAGATAAAGGGCAAAAAACCAGGTCCACCAGCTTACCTATAAATGGTCTAGGACCAAAATAGTTTGGGTGATCACCTGTCCCAAGGTTGCCCCCACCACCATGAGCCCCGCCACCCTCCACTGGTCCGCGCCACCGTTCCATCCTGGAATCGAGCCTCTCGTTGCCACTCTCATCAGGGCACCATCACACAAAATCCTCCGTGTCAAGGGCCTCTCCACGTATGGCTAACCCCTCCGCGCCAAATCCTTCATGGACGAGCCCGCCATCATGCACGATCCAGCTGAGGCCGGCGATGTCACGCTCACCATTGCTGCCATCTGTGAAGGCTGCGTTGGGATCCCGCCGACGCCCTTGGAGGCCGCCGCCGTGCGGTGGTGCCGCTCGTCAGAGCTCCTCCTCCCAAGACGAGGGATTAATTGCTTCTTTTTTTCCTATCAACGGTCCTTGGTGTATAAATAAGGGACCCTAATGTAGACTGTAACTTTCTTAGAACCCGACTATATTAAAAAGTTTAAAACAATGCTAGGAGGAACTAGACATTTTTTTAATATAGTAGAAACGGGACGTGAGAATTCTGAAAATTCGTCTCTAACAGGATCGAACTCCGGTCGTTGGGATGCGCCAACTGCGACCCAGCCACTAGGATACTGCTCCGTTCTTAGGACCCAACTACATTTGTGGTAGCCAAAATATGGATAAGAGGTTGGAGCAAACAACTTATCCAAATCTTTTTTCTCCATGATCAATACACACTTTGCTTGCCCAAAATATGGGTAAGTTGTTGGAGATGCTTTAAGTGATGCATGGTCTTTGCTATTTCGGTGCACTATCTCCTAGTCCCACTGATACGAAAGTAACCTTCAAAGTCAAGCCAGTTAAAAACTTCTTGAAACAGCAGTCCGAAACACCTAGCTAGCTCGAGGTGCAGCCTAGGTTACAGTTACGCAAGTCAAAGCCCAAAATTGCTCCCACGGGAATTTCCAGTTTTGGGTAGGGAATAAACACCATAATTTAACAATATCGTATCGGCTTTGTAGATCTTAGCTGATCGGAGGTGATCTTAGCTAATGACAAGGAAGAACCGATTCAGAGCATAATGCAAGAAAACAAAGCAGGCCACTATTATGCATTCTCCTCCCTTTATGTCTTTAACTGTAGGCCTCACGCGTACCTATCATCGTCAACAACAGGCCGATGGTTTCGGTCGAACTGCTCATGCATCTGCCCATCGTCGACAACACACATTTTTGCCCCCTATTTTCTTCTTGTGAGGCCCAGCTAAAATTTGATAAATAAATATATTTGCGAAAAAGAATGCATCATAAACGAAAACATTTGTGTGGTTACAGTTACAGAAAAGCAGACGTACTGAAAGAGCATTTAGTCATGATTTTGTTTTTGTGTGTGTGGCGACAGTAATCCTTGGCCATTAATTAGGCAGTACACAAATTGCCATCAGCATGTCATCATCCTTACACAAGCTTAAGGGCAGTGTTATGTCACGGTCAGAGATGATAGGGGTAGCTCGTGAGACCACCACAACATATATAGTGCCCTTTTATTTTAAGCACATGAGTGCAAATGGATAGGGTCATGCTTCCAGCACCGAAAGGGATCGGATCGGAGGGCAACGATATATAGATGAATGGGGAGAAAAGACCAAGGAATAATCGGTGTTGTTTAATTGGCGTACGTTATATACGTTGTCCGCATTGCCGCCATTTGCATCTCCCATGGTGGACAGTGCAGAGGTGGTCTCTCTTCCATTATCTTAGAAAAATGTTCCCCATTTTATTGAAGACATGGAAACGTAGAGCTTGTACCACTTCCATTAAAAGAATTTTCCTTCTCGACGATGTTATGTGGTAGTCTATCTACGATTTGCTTACTGTAGAATTGCAGTTTTATGCTACCCAACCAGACTATAGTTGATTAGTTTAGTTCTTGCACTTCCCAAATAAAATTTCAGGCCAGTTGACTTGACCCTACTGCTGATACACTGGATCCTCCTATGATGTTATGGGTGAGTGCAAATCCACCCACTCCGTGTGGGTGAGAGTGAGAGTGAGAGATAACCCCTAAAGCACTTGCATAATTTGTGTCCTAATAGCGGAGAGCAAGGAATCAAATCCTTGCGAGTGGCTTTTAATTTGGGAATTTTGAGTCCCACATTGATGTGCTAAGATAATGTACTTTACGGTTGTGGGCAAGCATTTGCTCACTGTAATGATAAGAACCCACTGATGATTGTGCGTAGGAAACACATGCTCCTGCAACAAATTTCAGCATACATAGGGGATGCTTGTGTTGCATACCATGTTCGCACACAACAACATGAAGTGCAACAGAGAGAAGGAAACACTGAAATTTCACAGAAATCGTTCGATTCCATGGGGAATTTAGGGTATATAAATCCAGAAAGGAATCATCAAATTATTTGCCGATGCTATTGAAGGAAATCCAGAAAGGAAGCTGGTATCACCATCGTTCTCCTGTGGACAACCCATGCAATCCTCTGAAAAAATGAGGTCCCATCAGCGTCGATCCTCCAAGAGGGGCAGGCAGCTAGCCTGGTAGCCTCTCTCAACATGTATCCATCCATCCAGCTGCGGTCATGGTGGCCATACGGGGTTGTAATCAATCTCTTCTAGTGGCTGAAAGGGCAACGGCCCCTCTGCTCACACAAAGGGAGGCCTGGATCCTGGGTAAATTCAAAGGCACACCCAAGAGCAGGCGTTTTCAGGTGAAAAGAAAAAATTAAACTACTTTTCTAAATGGCAGACAGATGTGAAAACAATTATACATCACGTATGTTTGAGTACTTTATGTGCTTATAGATTTTCATAAAAGAAACCATCTGCGTGTCCTATCTAATGGTTAAAAATACCTTTTGGATCATAGATTTCTTGTCCAAGATGCATCATTGATATTTTTGCATGAAAATTCACAAGGATTTACTAGTATAAGAATTGAATATCTACGTGTTTAATGTTTTTTTAGATTGTCAGCCGTCTGTATTCTTTGAAATTACTATGCATCGCAAGAGCACGACCTCCCAGGACCCATTTCGCTGTGCTACAAGACGAATATTTTTTCACAAAAATTTGCAAGCTTATAGTTAATTTCTACCTACTGCATTTCTAAAAAAATACGTTGTCATTTGACAGCTACCAAAAATAAAAAATGATTCCTCACAAAAAAAAAGAGAGAGGAGGGCCAAGGGAGGCCTCTCAAGTCACACCTCCCATATAGTGACACCTTGTATATATGACTAGGCCTACACATTTCAAGTCATGTTTCTATGGATGATATGGTGTATCAACTCTCCTCTTTATATATCTTTCTTGCTAAACTCTATGACATGATTAAATTAAATTGATCTATAGAGGACCATAGGTGTTTGAGTGGTTGAGATTTGTTTTGAAGATAGCCAGTATCTTATTGCACTGTAGCACAACTTGACATGTATCCTTGATGAATTGTGCTGAATACTCCGTATATATATATTAGTGCTACGAGCTGTCAACCTCCTCTTAAAACTCAAAAAAATAATACAAATGGTCATACAAAATTAAGAAATTGTAACGAGACTAACAAATAGAACAATATACCATGATGCTACAAAAGTTTGAATCGAAATTCAGCCCCGACGAAGACAAGTCAAGGGCAGGATAGGTTTTGTTGGAGGAGTGGGGAAGCATTTCTTTCTTTCTCAACCCCTACTAAAAGTTGGAGATGGACGTCCTTTTGCCTCGCCCCACCAGTCCCCTATTAAATCCCTGGACGATTGAGTGAGGGAGCGTCCTTCACACAATCCTACCAAGAAGAAAAATCGGGACCTGGGATGGCCGGCGACTTGATTGGACGAGATGGAAGCAACAGGTCTACAAGAGCCAATCGTCTGAAAGGAACATATATACAAGAAGAGGAAAGAAGAAAAAAAAAGAGACAATGTGTGATCGCTGATTAGAGATGTATGGGGCAGTAGGGACAAGGCATGTCACTAAGCTAGCTGTAAGCACCTTTCTTAATCAGTGGTGCCATGATTAAACTAGCAGCAGGACTACATAGTTCAAGCGCACAAAACTAAAACCCCTCCATTATAGGCCTTGCTTCAAATCTTATACTCTATCAAAGAACTAGTGGAACTACTCGTAATAATTATGGTTGTGCGTGCATCAATCGACACACGAGTTATCTTCATTTTCGAAAGAAAAAAATCTACTGGTGACTATTATAAAAAGTTACTAGGATTATTCTTAGTGGTATGGAAGTAAATTATTTATCAATGCCTATTCATACAACTAATGATCTTTAATCTGCTCCGAAATAGAAAGAAACACCTAGCCTTCTCCATGACCTTACTCATGCCTATTCTTTTCCTTGGTTTGGAAAGCAAGACGTGCAAACGATTTAAACATATCCACAAGGAGATGACCCAGACAAGCTATAGCTAGTTTTGCTACAATTTCAGTTGTGCAAGAAAGGTATACCTAAAACTAAAAAGTATTTCTAGAAATGAGCTTTCGACTCGAAAGCGGTACCGCAACTTGACTAATACAGCGGGTACACGCCACATTGTACATACATACACTGATACTTTTGCATTGTGCCGTGTGCATGGCAGCAGAAACAAAGATGTCAAAAGTGATTATTTTGCCATTTTCTTGCTTTTATTTTGCGTCAAGTTCTCTGAAAGCGGTTTCTGATAAATCAATCATGGTCAGTTATTGAAACGAAGAAGGCGACATATCTTACCCAGGGGGAGGGACAACCCAGTACAGCGAAAAAGTACTGAAAAATAAAAATTACATTTATGAAAATGATGATAGAGAGTACAAAATGGTTGAAGAGGTAATGGATAAGTGAGGCCTTAGGTAACATAAGTAAAAGAGACAGGCCTACCGAAGATGAACCAATATGAGCATATTGCAGCCATCCTTCCAATTATTTCCTCACATAAAGAAAAGAAAAGAAAAGAAAAGAAAGGAAAGAATAATATCACAACAGCACTCTATATATCCTCTATTGCTGAAAACCAGAAGCAATAGGTTAGCCCTACCCTATTCCCCACACTCCTAATTCTAAGCCAGAAATCAAGCCTCCATTAATCTTGCTCTCATCATTCCAACCACTCTTCCTTTTTCCTCCCTCTTTGGAGGATCCACCCCCTAATCCCCCACTTAATCCTCATTAATTAGTTCACTAACAATTAAGGCCACTTTCTCCTAACGCACCTTTCTTCTCCTCTCCTCTCCTCTCCTCTCCTCCCTCCGCTGGTTTGCTTGCTTGCCACACCTCCCCTTGTCCCTACAGCTGTCAGCCCGCCGCTGCACCGGCCGCAGGAAGAGGCGCCGTCGACAAGGACTCACTGAAGACGCCGTACGCGCGCGCCAGGCATGTCTGGCGCCGGGGAGGCCGGTACAGGGTCCGGGCGCGCGGCGCGGCTGCCACGGTGGACGCGGCAGGAGATACTGGTACTGATCGAGGGGAAGCGTGTGGTGGAGGTGCGCGGGCGCGGCAGGGGCAGGGGTGGAGGAGGAGCGGCCGCCGCGGAGCCGACCAAGTGGGCCGCGGTGGCGGAGTACTGCCGGCGGCACGGCGTGGAGCGGGGCCCCGTGCAGTGCCGGAAGCGGTGGAGCAACCTCGCCGGCGACTACAAGAAAATCAGGGAGTGGGAGCGCTCTCTGCCGTCGTGCAAGGACCAGGTGTCCTTCTGGGCCATGCGCAACGACGCGCGGCGCGAGAGGAGGCTCCCGGGCTTCTTCGACCGCGAGGTGTACGACATCATCGAGGGACGCGGAGCCGGCGGCGGGGGTGTCCGTGACGGTGGTGTTAATGCGGCCGTGGTGCGCGCGGAGGAGGGTGGCGAGGAGAGGGTGGTGTTCGACAGTGGCCGCGCGTCCGCGGCCGTGGACGACGGGCTGTTTTCGTCGTCATCGTCGACCGAGGAAGAGGACGAGGAAGCGTCCGCGCCAGCACCAGCGCCTGCGCCGCCGATGGCTCCCCCTCCTCCGTCTCCATCGCCGGCGCCCGCGGTGGTGGCCGTGCCGGTATCTGGTGAGCGCGCTGTTCCCTGCCCTTCTTGCATGCGAAGCATGTGTGCTTTTTGATTGTGCAGTTGAGCTGTTGGTTGGTTGCTCATTCTTGGCGGTAAAAGCGTGGGCCTGATCTATTGCAATTTGGTCACGAAATTGAGATGGGAGAATTGAGTTTGGTGCATGATCAGCCGCTTTGGCGTTATTTTCTAATACACGATAAACAGCATTTAGATGCATGTTTTCAAGAACCAAGTTTGGCTGAAATAGTTTTGCTTCTTGGTTACAGAGAAGAAGACCGAGGCACCTAGGAAAGAGACCTCAGAGCAAGGTACAGCATTTAACTGGATTTTAACATTTACTAGTACCTATAAGAGAACTGAATTTTGCTTACATGGTTTCAATTCAAGTATCTTGCCAGCTTCGTTCTAGATATTTTACTGTTCCATTGGGTTTATCAAACAAAAAACCTTAAAACATAAAATACTTTCTCATTCAGACTTTCTAGAATCCGAAACTGTACTGAACTCATTTACAGAAAAGAAGCAAGAAAATTCCAGGCTACCGGTGTCATTCATCCCTAGACGACAGAATACTATTGCCAGTTGAAACGCCTGATGTTCAATGTGCGAGCCGATTCATACAAAAAAGGATCTTGAAATGTCAGCCCATTTTCAGTTGACAATAACAAGTATAGCAGACTCACCTAATAAGACTAAGAAGTGATAGCTTTGAAACTGAATTAAAAAAAATAAAGATAATCAGCTTTTTTAATGAAAGTATGCGGTTTTAAATGGTTAGAAACCAACAAGTTTGAGGTGTTCAAGGAAGTATGTCGGTTTTAGAAAGCACAAATTCAGAATCACTGGCAACTAATGTCAATTTCAAGCAGCACAGATTCTGATTTCTGAAGGAGTGGCAACTAGGGCTCTTTTTAGCTATTTCCAGTCATTAAATCATATTATGGTCGGCCCACCTGGACTGTAGATTGAGAACATTGACCACACTCTTTTTCTATTCAAGTCATGCTACTTGGTATCAGCCCATTCCCATCACTGTCATTACCTTACTCTCTTCATTTAGCGAGAAAAATAATGATCAACTAACCAGTTGCTCAATGTTTTTTCATCCAAAATATTATACCTGAGATTCACTTTATGACAAGAAACAGGAGTTATACAAGGCTATTTCAGCAAGGGGTTGGAAGTTCCCTTCAATTAAACTCTGCCTTTTTTTCCCAAAATCAACAGATATATACACCCCCTGAATTTGAAAATGGTGTGCAAACAGCAAAGAGACACACACCAGCAGTACCTAACGATATATGTTTCAAACAGCAGGAACATCCAAAGGCAAGCAACAAGAACAAATTACTGATGACCCACCACCAGCGCAGGGTGGGCAAAAGAGACAGCGCAGTGATGACGCCCAAGGGCCAGGAGAAGCCACTGACCTGCAAGGCCAGCTTATTGAGGTTCTAGATCGGAGCAGCCGGATGGTGGCGGCGCAACTGGAGGCGCACAACATCAACTGCCAACTGGATAGGGAGCAGAGGAAGGACCAAGTGAGCAGCTTGCTCGGTGTTCTTGGTAAGGTGGCTGATGCCCTTCACAGAATTGCTGATAAGCTTTAGTCCCGATGTAAATATCTTGAGGAAAGTAAATAATTACTGCAAATAAGAAGGGAAAAAATAGCTTAAACTTATAAGAATGTACAGATTGATATAGTGTCATGGCATTCAAATTTTCTGGTAGACTGGTTCTGAAATTTAGTCAGAAACCTGAGGGAGGTGCCGTATTTTTCCTCAAGCGAGATGCAAGATCCAAACATTGTGTATTCTGGTGACTCTGGATTCTGGGAAGGAATAATAGTGCTTATCTGTTGGACTGCACAAACGCTCTGTTTCTTGGATGCACAATGAACCTATAAAACACTGTTTTCGTCCACAAACTACAAAAGAAAAGCAAAGGCTGGTTCAGCGATTAGCAAACTCAGCTGCTCATCATTGAAACTTCTTGAAATTTCTAGCAACAGCATCAACCACGGCTCTCACTATAAGAAAATCAAACATAAATTGATTAAAAGATACACAGCGATTAACATCTGGTCAGCTCCGACCACAAAACCGGAACATAGGTACAATATAATAAAGTATCCCCTAAACACGGGTAGCATTATCGGGAACATTAAAACTTGAAAATTTTCTTAAACATACATCGACAAGGGGCTCCAGAAACATCAGTTTTACTCATCATCTGCTCTACTTGACCTGTAACGACGGGAGTTCATCTTAGAGTTGGTCTGTATCAGTGGTGGTGGTGTTGATTCCTTAGGATCGTCTTCATCCATCTCACATTGATCAGTTCCATCAGAGGCTACTGCTACCGGAATAATGAGAGATGAATTTGCATCACTTGATTTGGGGCCCTCATCCACCACCATGGCATCAACTGGCTTCTTCCGAGGGATGAATGTTACTGAGCTAGGAATCTCAACAGGTGTCTCAGGCTGCATCTTGCTGGGATCTGAACTGCCTAACAGATTGTGCAAGTCTGCAAGCGCTCTACGGTTAGATTCATCAGTACTCTCTGGTGTGTCCAGAGTGTAACGTGTGTACTTTGCAGGGTTCCTAACATAGTCAGGAACCCCAGGCGACTGAGTCGAGGGGTTGGCCTTCGCTGTTACCACATCCATGGATTGTGGAACCATGGGAGAATCTTCGTCATGTTCAGAAAGCTCCACTGTTTGATCTTTAACATCAGCATTAAACCTGACACGTTTCTTTGGTTTTGAATCTCCTTGCTCCTCCTTTCTTTTCAGTATAGGCTTCACCCCAGTATCCTGAGTTTTCATTGCTTGCATCCCAACAGCAGGGCACTTCTTTGTTTGAGTTGTCAAATGAGGACCACCTTTAACAGAACCATTGTCTTCTCTGAGTCTTGCAGATGCTGCACCAAGATCTGCCCGAGGATCCTTGGGTAAACTGCAAATCTCGTCAATGGTATCATCAAGGAGGTCAGGCACTACAGTATTGATACTCATGTTAATGCCGTCATCCATGATTTCACTCATGTACACACGTTCTGCAGCATCCTCTCTACCAAATGCCGCTCTATCATATCTGTCCTCCTCTTCCTGAAACATGACACATCCAATCAGAACACATTAGGAATGGGCACATAAATGGGTATATGCCAAATACAAGAATAAAAATCCTTCATGATGAATCGGAGTAAAATGATTTCAGTGTTAGGCCAATGTCATCTTAAGCCTACAACATTCAATAGTTCTTCCTATGGTTTATACAAGTACTAGTACTTAGCCAGAGTAAAAGGCCTTACAAAAAGAACGGTTCTTATGGTTCTATGGAACTTTGGAATAGGCGCTGGGTAGCAAATGGTGACAACAATCCCCCATCATTCCTACCGGTGAGTATGACTAATAAATGAAGCCAAATTGGGCGAAACTATCTTAATCCAGGACCTAATTCTACAAGCAACGTCTCAACAATTAGGCAAATGGCCAAATCAAATCAAATTAGGAGATAATTTTTCTCACCTCTCGATCCAGAGTCGGGTCGAGGCCGATGGAAACCCTAACCTCCTCTTCTTCGTCCTGCTCCTCCTTCCTCCCGTCCTCACCCCTCCCGTCCTCTTCCTCCTTATCCTCGTCATCGTCTTCAGGGTCGTCCTCGAAGTCCTGCTTGGACCGCCGCCTCCGGCCGCGGAGGCACCCGTTGGCGTCGTAGAAGGCGGAGGCGCACGGCGTGTCGGCGCGGTCGGCCACGGCGCGCTCCTCCTCCTCGTCTCGGGCCTCTGAAGGGCGCGCCCAGCGCTGGCGCTCGACCTCGCCGGCAGCAACGGACCAAGAAGCGGACGGAAAAGAGGAGCTCGGGACGTCGCCGAAGAGACGCGACCCGAAGAGCCGCTTCACCCGCTCCTCGAACCCCTCCCGGGCCCCGCCACCGCCAGCACCTCCTCCTCCGCCCCCCTCGGCCGCCATGGATCGGACGCGACGCAGCGAAACAACTTTCCAGAAACTTCTCGAAGGATCGTCCAGGCCCGGCTCGTGTGTGGTGGGTTTGAGATGGGGGTTTGCTTGATGTCCGAGGGGTTGCGAGGTTTGAAGTCGAAGATGGCAACTCGCGGTCGGTACTCCTTTTCTGATTAGGCTTGGCCTTTCAAGTCGGTAACGGGATGATTTGGCCCATCACGGGCAAGTTGGCCGGCCAAGAAAATCAGAATATTTTCAGAAATGTATACGATTATCAGTATAACTCTTTCCGAATTTAGTTTTTTTTTTAGAAAATCCACCAATCTATAGATAATCATCAACAACAGTACAAAGAGACTTAGAAGTAATAGAAATTACAAATAAGTCATTGGACCACCTAGAGATGACTACAGACACTAGCACGAGCCCAAGGCGCGCCGCCGTCCTCGCCCCTCCATCATCGGAGCCAGGCAAAGTTTGTCGTAGTAGAGCTTGTTGTAGTAGACAGACGGTAAGTCATCATGCTAAGACCTTATAGGACCAACGCACTAGAGCAGTAACCATCGTCGAAGATGACAACCGTAGATTGGAAGAGACTGACCTCAAACTACACCGATAAATACGAAAAACGACCGGATCCCAAGATCCGCCGGACACATGACTCCACGCGCCCTCCGCCGGCGCTAGATGCACCACCGGAGCGAGGATAGGGCAGGAAGAACCTTATTCTGATTTCAGAACGTAGCCGCCGTCTCGACATCCTGAAGAAGATACTGAAAAAAGGCTAAACAGAAAACGAGAACCTCCCGCCAGCGAGAGGCCGTGGTTCACCATGCCTTCAAGGCCTAAGGCCACCGAAGACGGAGCGGACCGACGGCGTCGTCGGCGAGGGGACGGAACTCTAGATGGGTTTGACTCTTCTCTTCGTGATCGCCTGGGGGCGTACGTACCGTTTCGTATACCCTTTCCGAATTTAGTTGTTCATATATACGACTATCAGTATCTCTCTTTCCAAATTTAGTTAGTTTTATTAGTAGATATTTTATTATCGGTATTAAAATGGTGATGTCTGGTGAATATTCTCGATATTGCACCGCGAAAACTTCACCTTTGTTTCGTTCACATGTGAATTATCACAAAACAATTATGGACCTCCTATCGAAAAGCAGTTGAGTTATGTGATGTTTGAAATGCACAGAGAGTTGTGAGATTGATCATAAGATATTTAGCTATAACAATTTTGATAAAGCAATAAATAAATTCCCCAGCAAGTTCTACAAACCTAGATGGAATAAATATATTTTCCTCTGGAAAGTATTGAAATACCTATCCATTGGCTTTTGCCGTGCCAAGTTGAGCTATAGTTTGATAGTAGCAAAAATAACAAAAACAATTCCTTGTTTCCTTTAGAAAATTCCCAAGGCCAAATGTTTGACCTCATTTCAACTCTCATGACCAAGTTCCACCAATGTCTACCAAAATCCATGAGCTTAAGATTTATTGAGATGCTGGTGCTTTTTAGTGAATTAAAACCCTCTACATGTGGTTATTTCACTAGATAAATCACTTTTGTAGAACAACAACTCCAAAATTATTGAATCCAATTTCTACAGAAAGGTACTTTAGATACCTGCTATGTGTCTTTGGATTCATATCAAAAGCATCTATAGATTTAATTCGGTGAAAAAGACAAAGAGCCTGCAGAACGGATTTGGTATGTTTCCAAGGGCATTCAGGTAATTATTTTGAAGTGAATCCAACTCTCAAAAATCATAAACTCAATTATATACAAAACCCTCTAAGGACAAATTTATTTGAGCTCCAGATCTTTTCTGGTGATTTATTCACCTAAACTAGGGGTAATTTTATTAGAAAGCTCATAAATAAATAGAAGTGATAAAATAATGAAACCGCTTTTGGTGGCTTTGTTATTTTAATATCTTTTTATATCATTTTTGTACATTGATATCATACAGACCCAATGCTTAGTTCAAAACCCCTTCATTAAGTGCTATTTGACCTTTAACTCATAAAGAAATTATACTAAGGCAAATCAAGTAAATTTCAAATGTTATGATCTCAATCTATCAAAACCTACTGAAACTAGTGATGTGTTGTATATTTGTTTGTTGTATTGTGTTATATTGGTGCTTGAATGCCTTGTGATGATTGTGGCCTATGTTTACGCATGTGATCTGTGACGATGATAGATGCGATTATACCAAAGTCAAGAAGATGGTGATTATTATGGTTATCATGGTATTCTAAAAAGAAGCCCAGGGACATATTGTGATATTGCTAGTCACGGGAAAGCCACCTACTTGCTCATAAGCCTTGTTCTACTATTTTACTTGTGCATGTTTTATCTTTTTGTTCATGCAAACTGCATGTTTTATTGCACGATGAACTATATATGGTAGTGGCTTGGCTTCTCCAAACCATTACACATTTGTACTACTAAGTACAACCCCCCTTGATGACACCTACTTGTCCTTAGTATTGTAAGTGGTGTATAACACCATACCCCTTTGGAAACCCCATTTTAGCTAAAGCGAAACTATAGGATGGAAAGACCCCGAAAAAGTTTACAAAATGTTTTATGATAAAATCTTGGTGAGGTTTGACCTACCAAGAGAGATTGAGAAAATAAAAAGGGTTTTGTTTTGCCAATGATGCTGAAGAGGAGCAAGAGAAAAATGTTTACGAAAACGCATATGTTTCTTTGTAGTTTGCTAGAACAATTAACCCATGCAACCACATTACTCCTATATGAGAAGGGGTTGGACTCGAAGTTTGCTTACTCTAGTATAGGTTGCCTCGCAACTACTACAGAAGATTTTCATGGAGGTTAGGTCTTCTCCAGTAAGGGTCCATGTGAATCATCGACCAGGAGAAGAAACAAACTGTAGGCAAGCATCCATGCATTTACTATGAACGGCTCATAGGTAGGCACTTATACTAGAGTGGGCATTCTGAAAGTCTTGTTTGATTATCCAAAACCCGCATACTGGTGTATGACGATCCGTGGTTGCTCACAGCGGATGTATCAAATCTTCTGAGTAAAGTGTACAACCTCTGCATCGTGTAAATCTATTTGAATAGATGTGTCCGCGGTCATGGACAGTTGGGAAGGTTGCTGTAGAGCGGTGCTAGTTTTGTTTTTAAAAAAAGGATTTCGGAAAAACAAAGGCTTTGGAAATGTTTTGACCATGGAATGTTCGGAAAGGATTTTGGTCGTGGAATAACCAGAAGGAAGGAAAAATGGGTGACCCAATCCTAGTAGTTTCCAAAAATTTACAAAATTTTAAAAAATGCTTTACAAAAGTTTTCAACAAATATATGTAGATGCTATATCTAGAAAAGAAACTATCTGAGAAAAGAACCTTTCTGAAGCCCTCCTACTACCACAACCATATTGCATATCCTTTTATTGTTATTCTCTTAAGATGGTTTGTGAGTATATTTAAAGTACTCACTGGCATTGTCCCTAGCTATTAACTTGGTTAGATTTCAAGAAGAAGGTGACGTTGACGACTATGCGAGCTGGGACGTTCTCCCAGTCAGTTGCTTGTAGGTTAAGGCATGGCTCGGGCTCGACGTTGTACTAAAGTTCTGCTGATGCTGACCGATTGTAGACATAATAACAAATTGAGGTATGACTTGTATCCGCTTAAGTAATGGATGTTTATTTTGATACTTGTCAGTTATGTGCCACGACAGACTAATCATGGGATCGTGGTGATAAGCATAATAGGGATTCTCGGAGGATTAATCCGGGGACCCCACATTTCCTATCCTACGAATCAAACAAGCCCTACATCTTAGAGACATGTTTTACTTACCATTCTCAAATTTCAAGAGCAATGTACCACTTACTTATAGTATAGTACTAGTTCAAATTAACTTGATCTAATTTTAATAAATCGACATAAAGTTATTTAATGTAACATCCCAAAACTTTAATCCAAATGATCAAGATCAAATCTACTCAATTTAGGGTTAACAAAAACTTTTTCATTTAAAAATCCTTAAGTATTCATATGTGTATGCATTTAAATAGGAGTTGTTTTGAATTGCCATGTTTAAGTGATCTATTGATTGTAAAATGACTCTAAGGTGAATTACACATCATCTAGATCATCCCCAAGCAAATCCCAAAGAAAAATAAATCAAAAAGAATTAATAAGCAAATTGTCACTTTTGCCATTTTAATCACATAGCCTACTTTGGCTATTCCGAGGACTCAAATCTTAACAGAAACAATTGTGCTTCTTTGCACCCCTTGCTAATACAAGTAGTGATGTACCAATGCCCATTTTGTTTCATCCCAAAAACTTTCAAACCCTAAATTTAATTGACATTTGAAAATTGAATCTAGTTCATATGTCTAGATACCACTTTCTCAAAAACCACTCAAATGAATTCCATTTGAAGATCCCAAGCAACTACAGAGGCTTAAGCATATAACAAATCACTCCACCAAAAATCTTTCAAAAATTCAAATAAAACTTTCATGCGGCCATTTGATCGAACAGTTGGCAGGCAGATAAAAAGTGGCCTAACTAATACTGTTTAGGAGCAAATCTTGTCGAGCCAATTGGTGTGCATTGATCATCTTGGTCTCCCCCAGGCCCAACCAGACCAAAACTACCTCTATCCCTAGCCCCTGGCGCCAGTGCCATGCCGCCCGACGCCATGCTCGCCGGCCAAACGTGGGCAACGATCACCAGATCGCGCCACGCCATTCCAGCTTGCCTGCTAGCACCGCCTAACCCTACCGCCTCTCCCTGTCCACCCCTCGATCGTTGCAAGCCCCTGGACCACCTCAGCGCCGCGCCGCCCTTTTCTCTCTGCGTGCCGCCAGAGCGCGCCAGAGCGCGATCGCCGCCAGCACGCCTCAGACCGCGCCCCGACACCAAATCGTGCGCGCCGCTTCGCCATCAGCCCAGCACCCCACCAGACATGGCCAGGCATCGCCGCACGACCCATAGTCGCCGGGAGCCGCGTCGAGCACCGCCTCTGTCTTCTAGAGCGTGGGAAGCTCCCGACCGTTAGGCACCGCCCCTAGTCGCCCATTACACCTTAGAGGACCGCCAGCAGACCGCCCACCGTCTGCCTACCTCGCCCACGCCGGTAGCCCTCTGTACCGCCCTCGCCGGAGATGCCAGCCCACACCCATTGGTCCTCTCGTCGAGCCTATATAAGGAGGCCACCCCAGCACCATTTCTTCACACCATCCCACTCCCCTCTCTCCTCTGAATGTTTCCCCTCTCTCGCCGGAGCCGCTTGAGCCGCCGTTCGCCGGAATTCCATCGGAGGTAGCCGCTGCAGAGGAGAAGACGTGGTCGTCGATTTCATCCACCTCAGCCCCTGTCGCGACCTCGCCCGAGTCCGCCGTCGTCCACCAGTTCGTTTGACTGCCTCGCCGCACTAGCTGGAGCCCTGGTACGTCCCCGGTAGACCCCCACCGGCCGTTTAGGGTTCAGTCTCACCGGCGACGAGTCCGTCGTTGACAACGACCGTGAGCTGTCGATCTGTGTTCTAATCGTGTGGCCAAGATCGTCCCGTACCGCTTTGGATTTTAAGTACCGCTAACATGCGGGACCCCCCTGTCAGTCGCCCTCTGTGCCGCGGAGCATAACTGGGCCGGCCCGTTAGTTTTCTCGCGCTAGCCCACAAATTCAAATATAGGTTTTTCTATTTTAGACTTAAATCAATTATGTCCCTTAGTTCAAAAATCCATTCAGAGAGTTTTACAAATCCAAATTGAGTGATTCCAATTTTGTTGGAAAGCTACTGAAATATCTATCCAAGCCCGTTGGATTTAAATCATTTAGAGTTACAGATCTCTCCTAGTAAAAATAACAAAACGGAAGCTTTTGCATATTTAAACATTTTTATAAAATCAACCATAATAGCTTTTGGGTTGTTTCCAACTCTCAAAAATCACATTTAACCATACCTATCTGAATATGTAATAATATTAAGGTTTGCATGCAGTGACTTTGGACTAGTACCAAAATAATACTATATAGGCATTTCTAGTCACTTTAAATCATTTATTATCAAACTTGAACTTAGTAAAATGTGATCCAACATTTAAATCACATTCCCATATGTTAGGATATGTGGTGATGACATGTGTCCACATGATCCCATATTTTAATTGGAGAATATTAAATCTTAGTTATTTTTCAATGAGTAGAAATTACTTTTCTCAAATAAAAAGAATGAAGCTAGTTCATTAAACCTTGTGATGTTGAGATGATACTAGATCATCAAATGTGTGCCTTAGTGTGCTAAGTAGACTAGTTAAGTATTGTTTGGTGATTGTCTATCTCATATGTATTTATAGACGATAGCACTGACCAAGTCTACGAAGAGGAGGAGTTCTACCAAGAGGAGGAGGAAGAAAACTTCAACCACTGCACTACCCGAGACAAGCCTAGCACTTCAAGTAAACTGAGCAAGCTATTGTTAGCAAGCTAGCATTATACAAGTTGACCATGCAAGTGATTACTTGCAAGCCATCATTAACAATGCAAGCTAACCCTTGCAAGCTAGATAACCTAAGCAAAGGCATTAGGCATGCTTTGGTTATCCCATTGTGACTTATACCTATTCCAAGTTTTATTTACAAGCTTTACCTTCTTTACTTTACCAAAGTACTTTACTTGTTTAAAGGTAGCATAAAGAGTATAAAACTTAACCTATCTAGTTAGACTTAGATGTCATTCTATGACATGAGATTGAGATTAGCATCCCACATTAGTGAACACTCTTAACTTAGTAGTTGGAACAAAACCCAAAACTTGATTCACTTTAGATGGGAATACTTGGTGAAAATGACTTGTGAAAACCTTGGAATGATGAGTCATTTTATTGAGATGTTTTTACATGTGTTGAGAAACCCAAATGGTTTATGATGATGAAAATGTTGAGGCATGAGCCTTAGCCCTTTTACAAAACTGATGGTTGGGTTCAGATGTGATACATTGCAAATGTATCTATAATTTTTGATGTTCCATGCTTGGTTTTATCTACTTTATTGTGTTTTGTCCATACTTTGGAGTACTTTTCATATGATTTCTTAGACTAACCTATTAACGAGAGCCACAGTGCCAGCTGCTTGTTTTCTGCTGTTTTTGGTTCTAGGAAAGTCAGAAAATGAATATTCTCGGAATTGGACGGGACAAAATCCAAAAATCCTATTTCACCAAAGACTCCTGGAGCCAGAATATGAGACGGTGTAGGGCCCAGCCACACCACCTGGTGGCGGGGGCCAGGCCAGGCCGTGTCAGGGGGTGGTCTGGCCGCCCCAGACACCACCTCGGTCTCCCTCTTCGCCTATAAGAAGCCTTCTGACCTAAAAACTCAGGGGAGGGTTGATGTTTTTTCAGAAGGAGTTCCGCTCCGCCGCCACCACCAGATTCCATGAAACAGCACCAGAAACTCCGTTCTGGCACCCTGTCGAGATGGGGAATTGGAGGAGATCATCGCCATCATCATTACTATCGCTTCTCCATCGACCATCCATGTTTCCCCCATCTATGAGTGAGTAATCCCCCGCTGTAGGCTATGGGGATAGTAGGGATTGGATGAGATCGTTCATGTAATGGCATCGGATTGTTAGGGCATGGTGCCTAGTATCTTTTATTAGTGCTTTATGACTTTGTTGCAACTTATTATGCTTAATGCTTGTCACTAGGGCCCGAGTGCCATGATTTCAGATCTAAACATGTTATTGATTCATTATGATAGTATTGTTTATGGTATTATCTGCAAGTTGTATAAAGACATTGTTGTCTAGAACCAATGGCCCTGAAGGGATAGAAATCGGGATAAGCGGAGGGAATGGCTTTGATGTGAGGATCACATGTGTTCACGGAGTGTTAATGCTTTGCTCCGGTGCTCTATTAAAAGGAGCACCTTAATTGCCAGTAGTTCCCTTGAGGCCCCGCTGCAAACGGGCTGGCAAGACAAAAGATGTTATGCAAGTTCTCATTGCGAGCACGTATGACTATATATGGAACACATGCCTAGGATTATCTAGTACTTGGATGCTTTATATTATTTATCTGCAATTGCCCTATGTTTTGATTGCTATGTGAATTGTCTTGTCCATGCAACGCCCGTCCATCCATCCCTATGCCTACCGCACTCGAATCCTACTGTTACTGCTATTGTTACTACTGTCTTTACTTTACTACTGCTGCTACTTTACTATTCCTACTACAAAACCGTTGCTATTGATAAACTGCTGTGAGCAAGATTGTTTCCAGGTGCAGCTGAATTGACAACTCAGTTGTTAAGGCTTATAAATATTCTTTGGATCCCCTTGTGTCGAATCAATAAATTGGGTTTCACTTCCCTCAAAAATACTACAATACACCCCTATACTTTTGGGTCATCAAGACTATTTTCTGGCGCCATTGCCAGGGAGCATAGCTTTATTTATCAAGTTCACTTGGATTCTCTATTGTTTGCTGCTATCCATCCATCATGGGTAAGTCTCGTGATGGCAAGGTTCCTATTTTACCATCCACTACAAGAAGAGGTATGGTTCTGAACACCTCTGCTGCTCTTGATTCACCGTCTGTTTTGTGTAAGTTCCTTACACCACCACATACACATGCTACACACACTGCTACTACTGCTGAATCTGAAACTTCTGATGCTGCTTCTACTGTGCTCGATAAGAGTGCTTCATTAGGTCCTTTCCTAGATGCTACGATTGCTAGAACTATAGCTGGAAATACCGAAACTCCTAATGAAGACACTACCACACCTGTTAGCTCACATGAGTCTAGTGAGAGTTATGATATTGAAGATGGTTATGTTGAGATGACCGATGAGTTTATTAAAGAATGTAAGAACACCCATGATAGGAGCGCTGCTAAGAGTCTCCTTGAGAGGCGTACTATTAGACCGAAATTTTATCCTGCTGCTAAGTTTGCTGCTTCTCCCATAAACATTATAGATGAAGATTATGATTTCTCTCTCGATCTATCTTACATAGCTATTGTCGAGAAAGAACCTTTTTGTGGGACTAAGAATGAGAGTGCGGTAGCACATATGAATGAACTTTCTACCATGAGTGGCTTGTTTTCTAATGATATTAAGATGCGTACTTACTTTGTTGCTAAGATTTTCCCCTTTTCACTGAAAGGAGAAGCTAAAACTTGGTTTAGTAATTTACCTCGCGGATCTATTGATAGCCCTGAGTGCTTGATTAGTACTTTCTTGCAGAAATATTTTCCTCCCAGTGCTAGACATGCTATTTTGCAAGAACTTTTTGATTTTAAACAAGGAGAAAAAGAGGTATTGCCCGAATCTTGGGCAAGGTTTTGTGCTTTGATTCATGCACAGGCTGGAAGTCCTTTACCTAAGAATGAGCTTCTTGATATATTTTATAGTGGACTAACCGAGGAATCTAGGACATACCTAGATAATTGTGCTGATTGTGTTTTCAGGAATAGGACTCCAAAGGAAGCTGAGGAATTAATGGCTAAAATAAGCAAGAATTATGAAGATTGGACTCCTCCTAAACAAGCTATACCTGAAGTAATTGTACCTGAACCATCTATTCCTATGCTTATTCCAACATCAAAGAAGAGGGGAGTTATTGAATTAAATGATGAAGTGATGAAGGAAGCTAAGAAATGTCTTAAGGAGAAGGGAATTAAAGCTGCAGATGTCAAGAATTTACCTCCTATAGAAGAATTATGTAAGCCTATTCCCTACTCATCCACTATTAAGGTACACTCTCTCCAACACTTTGATGAAGGTGATATCCCTTACTCGAAACCTCCTGATCAATGCTTAGAAGAATTTGATATCTTTATTGTTAAGCAAGATAACTTTAATAAAAGGGTGCAAAATCATCTAATGGAAAACACTAGAGCTATTGTTGAGTTGAAAGATATTGTAGAAAGAACTTCTAATGATGTTAAAATGATTGTTAAACATTTTCAAATAGTTCAAACTCAAATAGATCAACTCGTTAAAGTGCAAAATGACTTGCTAGTTAATGCTGCTAAAGAAAAACATGCTTATGAAATTAGAACTAGAAGTGGAGCTGCTACCCAGGATCCTCTATATCCCGAGGGGCATCCCAAAAGAATTGAGCAGGATTCTCAACAAGCTGAAATGGTGGTTCTACTCGTAAGAAAAGGAAAAAGAAACATAAAACTGTTGTAGAACCCTCTGAACCTGCTATAGATCCTAATAGTATATCTATCTCTGATGCTAAAACTGAAAGTGGTAATGAAGAAAATGTTGTTCCTAATGAAGAAAAAGTTGAAGAAGGACCTGAAAACCACACTAAGAATACTAAATACACCAAAGAAGATTTTATTGCTAAGAAACATGGTAGTGAAAGAGAGCCTTGGGTCCAAAAAACTATGCCATTCCCTGATAAGAAACACAAGTCAAAGGAAGATGAACACTATAATAAGTTTTGTGAGTGGATGAAGCCTTTATTCTTGCAAATTCCTTTGACTGGTGCTATTAAATTTCCTCCTTACTCGAAGTATATGAAGGACATTGTCTCGAATAAAAGGAAGATCCCTAATGAAGAAATTTCTACTTTGCTTGCTAATTATTCCTTCAACGGTAAGGTTCCTAAGAAACTTGGAGACCCAGGGATTCCAACTATCCCTTGCTATATTAAGAATAGTTATGTTAGAACTGCTTTGTGTAATCTGGGAGCTGGAGTTAGTGTTATGCCTTTCTCTCTTTATAAGAGGCTTCAGCTTGAAAAATTGATACCAACTGATATATCTTTGCAAATGGCTGATAAATCTACCACCATTCCTATGGGTATATGTGAGGATGTACCTGTTCAGGTGGCTCACAATTGCTTGATATTAACTGATTTTGTTGTGCTTGAAATGCCTGAAGATGATAATATTTCTATTATTCTTGGAAGACCTTTTCTTAATACTGCAGGAGCTGTTATTAATTGTAATCAAGGAAAGGTGACCTTCAATGTTAATGACAAGGAACATACTGTCTATTTCCCCAAGAAAATTGAAAGGACTTATGGTTTGAATTCAATTGAACATGTTGAAGGCATTCAAGTTGGAGAAATATATTGTCCCATACCAAGAGAAAAATTTGAAACTATTATGATTGGGACCATTGCTATCAAGGTTAAGGTAACATAATCATTAGTGGAGTACAAAGTTTTGTCTCATATGCAATTGTTTTGGTAGCAAGACTTGATCAACCTTGCTAATAAAAGGATTCCATTGAACAAAACAATGTTTTCATTATGATTATGTCCGTTTATTTCTATCCTTTGCATTTTAGTTTTTGCTTTCATTTAGTTTTGTTTGTGTTGTTAGTTGCTTGCATGCTAGAACTTCTGTAGTTCTAGCCTTGTTTTGTCTTTGCATCATGTTTCAAAAAGAAAAAAATCTGTCTGTCAGAAAAATCATTCTTCTATTTCTGAAAAATGCCCAAAAATAAAGTGTCTCGAAAAATTCCAGGAAATTCATATTAAATTTTTATGTGAAAAAAGGGGCAGAGGAGTACCTAGTAGGTACCAGGGGGGCCCACCAGACAAGCACACCACATGGTGGCGTGACCAGCCTTGGGTGGCACCATGCCTTGGTGTGGGCCACCCCTGGCCCCCCACTAACTCTCTCACCTGCCACTTTCTTCTCTCTCCCGAGTAAGCTCCAGTTCATATCTCAAAATTGTTTTCTTGCTGTGCTTGCTCTCGATTTTTTCGATCTCCTTGCTCAGCCCATCTTTCTTGCTGAAATTTGGAGCAATTGTTCCCTGGTATGTGACTCCTCCCCTTGTCCAAGTAGATTTGTATTTAGTGGATTATATGTTGAGTATTTTGCTGCTATAGGTGACTGGTTATGAGAGCTTGTAAGCTTGTTTGATGCTTATAGATATAGTTTTGATGCATGTTTAGGCCTCTTGCAAGTCCCTATGAGTAGAATCCTTCATTATATTTACTTTGCAATCACTTGTTTAATAGGTGTTTAAATTTCAGAATACCAAGCATGAACAACCATACTTTTGGAGAGATATTTGAGAGTGATGCACCTAGGAGGTCGAGGCCCTCAAGAACAGCCTCTCAAGCTAGGCCATCATACAATGAAGACCTCATTGCAACCCGTATTGGTAATGAAAGGGATGGTGGGGATGCTCACCCATCCTCTTTTCCTTGTTTTACTTTCTTGCAAGCTACAGGTATTCTTGATGATTTCTTGCTACTGATTGAGAGGGTTGGTTTGACCTCATATATGCAAGATGAGAGTGCACAATACGCTATGCTCACCAAAACTTTTGTTGAGAGCTTCACGTTTACTAACACACCCTATCAATCTACTGTCTCTTTTAAAATCTATGATCTGCCCTTCACCATGCCTTTGGAGAGATTTTGCAGTATTGTAGGTGTGCGTATGACAAGGATCGTGAAGAAAATTCAAGGGCGACCCTTTGATTTGTTGGAGCTTTACCGAGGGGTGACCAATGATGATGACCGTGTAGCGCAACGCGGAAAGATAAGAAATATCCAACTCCCTGCTCTTAGATACTTTGCATATTATCTTGCCACTAGTGTATTGGGTAGGGAGAACACTAGTAATATCTCCAACTATCATTTAACATTCCTTGCTGCTGCACTTAACAATGATACTTGGTACAATCTTGGCTGGCTTATTGCTTGCCGCCTAGCTGCTAGGGGGCCTATCTATGGGGCATCATTGCATCACGCATAGTCAATGCATTAGGTCTTTTAGTGGATCCCTATGATGCTATGCTGGCACCACAGAGGCTTGACCTTGTTGCCATGAGAACTCATCACTTTGTCACTGCTACCTCTGATTTGAACAATCTAGTGTATAGGATGCTTTTCACTGACGGGGATGAAAGAGAGATCCTTTTGCCACAGCCTGCTTTGTTTAGTGTTCACAGGAGACCGTGGTCACGCTCCAAGGAGGAGGTGGACGAGCAGCTTCTCTTGCTGGGTTTCCACGAGCAGCACCAGGAGGATGTGCCCTCATATGATTACTCCGCACATTATGGAGGGACGTACTCGAGATCGCACCAGGATGAGGGGACCTCTTCGTCGTACCAGGGTGACATTTCATCCTGGCCAGCTTGGGATTGATACCCACTTAGGCCAAAAGCCTAAGCTTGGGGGGAGGTACGCCGACACCGCACTCATCTTCATATCATATTGCGTCGGTACTTTGTATATTCATGTTTTTGTTCTCTTTTTAGTTTTCGTTCTTCTTTGCTTTTGCTTTCTAAAAACACAAAAAGGCAAAAAATATTTCTGTTGTTTCTCTTTGGTTTGCTTCTTCTTTTTGCCTTGGTTTGCTTTTCCCTTTTTGCTTTGTTTGAACTATTCGAAAAACCCAAAAAGATTTTGCTTTGTTTGTTTTTCCCTTTTAGTTCTTGTTTAAAAATCGAAAACACCAAAAATATTTGTCATTCTTCTTTGGTTTTTGCGAGTTTGCTTCAGGGTTCGGCAGTCCTCAGTGGAATTTGGTTTCATGTTATTATTCAAGCCACACAAGTGAAGGGCAATAATGAGGATTAATGACAACTTGAGGTGCGGTAAGAGGCTGGTAACGAACTCTATTTGTTTTCATTTTTGTACATATACTCATCACTGTGGGCATGCTTAGTCTGTTCATGTAGAGTGTATGTTTTCTTTGGATGCTTAATAGTTCTTGCTTTCTTATGATTAGATCCAGCTCGCTAATAGTTTGTAGCATGTCTTATGAATGTTTGCTTGCATTACTCTATTCATAAATTGGTATGACACCGTGGTATCCTCCTCTGAATGTTTCATTTGAATTGACTTGGCACATGCTCACGCATGCACATGACTGTGATAATCATTTAAGCCTTGATGAATTATTTTGCCTTGAGGATCTTGAATCACTTTCATGCCATGAGTAGTCCTGTTTTGTTGCAAGCATGATAATGACAGCTATTGCTCTCTTGTTTGTCGCTCCCTTACTATTGCTAGCCTTCACTTTCAGTGAGTATGTTTTACTCAAGTTCCCAACTCCCTAAACCAAATATTTCCAAAGTGTCTACCATACCTACCCATTAGCATCATTTGCTACCTCCGTGCATATTCAATATGCCTTGTTTTCTTCCTAATAAAATGTTTGCTTGTTATGAGAAAGTTAGTTAGTAAAGCTCTCACGAACTTGATGGCACACTTTATTTTCTTGCACTTAATAAACTTGAACCATTGTGTCCTTTGTTGCGCATATGCTTGCGCTTTATGAGTTGAAGTTAGCAGAACCATGTATCATGGGGACCGCTTTCAACGCTTCATAGGTACTTTGTACCTAGTTGATATCATGTTCTTTTGCTTATGGATCCCGGTGGTGTGAAATAAAAGTGGAACTTGTAAGATCATGGAGTTTGTATGTATGTTAGAGAAACTCCTGGGCTGCTAGCCTAAGCCATGCCTAATCATGGTGGAAACTTGCAGCATAACCATAATGAGCATTCTATGAAGCATCCTCAATAAAAATCTATGCACATAGTAAATAAAAAGATCATCGAGATGCTCATTGTCTGCTTGCCTTGTTATTTTGATTATGGGATAGCTCCCGTGTCATGTGCAAGGGGTACCTCGTTGGCGGTTCTCTATGATACGTATATACTTACAATGACAAGAGCTTACTTGTGACTGCAGTTGAGTAGCATGAGGATCGGTCTTCGTAAGTAAGGGGCTTGAGACTTCGATTTATAACTTGTCAAGCATATCCTCTTAGTTGTGTCACTTTCACCTTAACCACATTAAAGATGCTTATGATAGGGGCAATGAGAGCTCAAAGCTAACGAGTACCATACTTTCAGCATTTGGAAGCCTTTCAAATTATTTAAAACCTTTTCTTGTTGAGTCTCCATTTATTCTGTAAGCACCTTCTTGAGAGCATAGTTGTCATTCTTTGTGTTTGTTCCATTACTTGATTATTTGTGTTATGACTTTGATGCTTGTATCCTTGATATCTTTATTTCTAGTCATCACTTGAACTTCAGAGGTGCCTTGATATTCATAATCAAAGGCAAGCGAGATACCACTCTATCATACCTTTCTATGAGCATTGTAATGTTGCTTATGTTTGTGCCTCATGCTACTTATTATTTTTGAGTTAGAATCTCTTCATAGCTTGCAATGACTATTAAGTAGACTTGGTTGCATACTCTTTATTATGAATTGTCCAAGTAGTTGATCACATTGCTGAGAATATTTACATCTTATGAAGCAAATGTGTTCGTGAAAGTACTTTTATCGCACCCAGTTTTCAACTGAATTGCTTGAGGACAAGCAATAACTAAGATTGGGGGAAGTTGATACGTACAAAACGTATCTACTTTCCCGAACACTTTTGCTATTGTTTCTCCTCTATACTTGTGTGATTTGGATGCAACTAATGCGGACTGACGCGGTTTTCAGCAGAATTGCCTTGGTGTCTACTTTTTGTGCAGAAAACCAACTATCAGGAAAAATCCCGGAAAATATGCCAAAAATCCTGTTTCACCCAAAGACTCCAGGAGCCAGAATACGAGACAGAGAAGATCCGGGGGGTGGCCACACCACCTGGTGGCGCGGGCCAGGCCAGGCCGCTCTAGGGGGTGGTGTGGGCCCCCCAGGCACCCCTCGGCCTCTCTCTTTAACTATAAAGAGCCTTCTGGCCTAAAAACTTCGGGGGTTTGACATTTTTCCAGAAGGAGTTCCGCTCCGCCGTCACCACTAGATTCCACGAAACAGCACCAGAAACTCCGTTCTAGCACCCTGCCGGGACGGGGAATTGGAGGAGATCATCGCCATCATCATCACCATCGCTTCTCCATCGACCATCCATGTTTCCCCCATCTATGAGTGAGTAATCCCCTGCTGTAGGCTATGGGGATGGTAGGGATTGGATGAGATCGTTCATGTAATGGCATCAGATTGTTAGGGCATGGTGCCTAGTATCTTTTATTAGTGCTTTATGACTTTGTTGCGACTTGTTGTGCTTAATGCTTATCACTAGGGCCTGAGTGCCATGATTTTAGATCTGAACATGTTATTGATTCATTATGATAGTATTGTTCTTGGTCTTATCTGCAAGTTGTATACACACGTTGTGCAGAACCTATGGCCCCGAAGTGACAGAAATCAGGATAACCGGAAGGGAAAGGCTTTGATGTGAGGATCACATGTGTTAACGGAGTATTAATGCTTTGCTCCGGTGCTCTATTAAAAGGAGCACCTTAATTGCAGTAGTTCCCTAGAGGCCCTGCTGCAAACGGGCTGGCAGGACAAAAGATGTTGTGCAAGTTCTCATTGCGAGCACGTATGACTATATATGGAACACATGCCTATGATTGTCTAGTACTTGGATGCTTTATCTTATTTATCTGCAATTGCCTTATGTTCTGATTGTTATGTGAATTGTCTTGTCAATGCAACGCCGATCCATCCATCCCTATGCCTACCGCACTCGAATCCCACTGTTTACTATTTTTGTTACTGTTGTCTTTGCTTTACTACTGCTGCTACTTTACTATTCCTACTACAAAACCGTTGCTACTGATAAACTGCTGTGAGTAAGATTGTTTCCAGGTGCAGCTGAATTGACAACTCAGTTGTTAAGGCTTATAAATATTCTTTGGCTCCCCTTGTGTCGAATCAATAAATTGGGTTTCACTTCCCTCGAAAGTACTGTGACACACCCCCTATACTTGTGTGTCATCAGGATGCGATACCATTCCAATTTTACCGTACAACCACAATACCTGAATTGGGTAAGGATTAGCCGGAAGTTTATATGCATTAGTATTAGTTCCCTCGCGGGAGAGGTTTGAGCTGAGGCTACCTCTCGATGTTGTCCACCTATGTAGTGCCCAAGATGACAGATGGTCATGGTTGGGAGGCCATGCTCATAGGAGAGGTGCTTATACTAGGGTGTGTAAAGGAAAGGTTATGCTTGATTATATGCATACTAAGTATGATGATTCAGGATTACCCCTGGCAGATGTATAGAATCTTGTGGTGAAAGTGTACCACCTCTGCAGAGTGTCAAACTATTCGAATAGCCGCGTCCGCGGTTATGGACAGTTGGAGTGACCATACTGTTCCATTGTCAGATGTTTTCAAAATGACTTATGAAATGAATTGTGACATGACTTGACCACAACAGAGTTGTGACTATGATGACTAAGTTCCCACTTAGGTGTTTTCAAACTTTATTTTATATTTCTTTGTTTCTGAACTCAACTTAGGTTTCAAACCTAACTTTATAAATAAACTTAGAGTTAGCATTCATACTAGAACTATACTACTTGTTAGTGGTAGTTTGCGAGTACTTAAAGAGTACTCATGGCCTTCTCCCTGGCTATTCCTATGGCCAGACTATGAAGGAGACTACCAAGATGAAGGACAACTGGACGGCTATGATAACTAGGACTACCTCCCATCGTCAGCATTGCTTGTGACTTTGAAGATGGACCCCACTGCTATGCTATTTATTCCGCTACTTGATTGTACTAAGACTAGATCATGAGATCCTTATTTGTGTAAGACCTTATTATCGTTTGTAATGTATGATGTACTGTGATATCCAATCTGTTATGTCTCGCAAAAATGGTAATCCTGGGATTGCGATGTATGGCATAACAGGCATCTCGGATTAAAAATCTGGGTGTTGACAAGTTGGTATCAGAGCCATCCTGACCAGAGGAGACCGTAGTTAGAATGGACGTCCGAACAAAAACTTAGTTTCAAAAACCAAAGTGAGTATTTCTAAAAACTACTTCCTCTCTTACCCTCAAGAATTCTTTCTCTCAAAAAAATTCATGTTCCTCCAAATTCTTACTTTACTACATAAAATTTTGACACACTGGATTACTTCACTAACTTTCTGATCCTTAATTCTTATAGATGGAAACTCAGTTCAGCAAGTTCTACCAGTTGGGCAACGGAGGCCAACTGATCTTTGAGAGGGATCTGGATTCACTATTGGAGTACTTGGGACGCCCACATCCGAAATTCCTTGGAGCTCAACTCCCGAGTCCACCAGGAGGAGATTTACAATGGCTAGTCACCGCTGATCTTCGAGGCAAGATAGACGCACCAACGTACGGGAGGATCCAGTTTTCCGTGAGAGAGAACAACTGGCTAGATGGATTAGCCAGGGCAATGCATGAATCTCTTGCATGTCCATGTGCCCTAAGTGTCAACCAAATCCAAGGAACCCGCTTTGCTCACTATGCAAGACGTGATTTCATGGGAATGCCCATGGAGATGCCAAGTCACCCGGAATTGAAGCGTCAAGTGGAGAACCTCGACTTCCTACTGTACGATAGACAGAAGGAGTTGGACAATGCCAGAGAGGTCGCCTACAACAACCTCACTATTGTTGCCCAGAAGGCCCAGACTTTCTCAGTACTAGTCCAGGATCATCAGTCTCTGCACCGTCAATGCGCCAAGAAGGATCGCACCATCGACCGTCTTCGCAAGAAGGTGGCCTACCTCGAGAAGACCATCAAGGAGCAAGAAGCTCAGCTCGCAGCAAAAGAAGAAGAAGAGGAAGGTGAAGATATCCAGGGAGATATGGACTCCTACCTCAGCAATGATGATGACTTTCTGGAGGAAGATGTCGTGGACTTCTACACCGACGATGACGACTCCGACTTCATCGATGATGAGTAGATGCACTAGGGCACTATCGTTGCATGAGATGTATCGGTCCCATTGTATCGTAGCTTATAGAATGGTTCCTAAAACCATCTGTTTCCCTTTGATGTTGTGGTGTGTGTGTGTTTGTATCGTGTGCTTTGCTTGAATGAATGAAAATAAGTTAGTTGCAAAAACCTGAGTCAAACTCAAAGTTTTATCTTTGAAATCAAAACCATGAACCTTAGAACTTTCCCTCTTACCCCTTTATCTACCTCAATCTTCAGATGACTCGTGGAAACCAAGGAGGGAGCAGCTCATTGCAAGACCCAATGCTGCAGATCCTGCAGAATCTCATTGCAGACCATGAAGCAAGCAGGACAGAGCGCCAAGCTAACCTAGCAACACTGCAGCAGATCGCCCAGATGGCTCTCAACAACCAGAACCATGGAAATCAGGATCATCATGGATCCAAACTCAAGAACTTCTAGAATACAAATCCCCTAATCTTTAGTACCTTAGAGAACCCACTGGATGCTGATGACTAGTTGCAGACAATGGAGAACAACTTAGAAGTAGCAGGAGTGGATGCCAATGAAAAATTTCTTTTTGCCACCCACTATTTGGCAGGAGATGCAAGGGCATGGTGGAACAACGTCTGCACAATGAACCATGGTCAAGTGATGACATGGGAAGCCTTGAAAATCAAGTTCAGCCGTGATACATTGCAAATGTATCTATAATTTTTGATGCTCCATGCTTGGTTTTATCCACTTTCTTGTGTTTTGTCCACACTTTGGAGTACTTTTCATATGATTTCTTGGACTAACCTATTAACAAGAGCCACAGTGCCAGCTGCCAGTTTTCTGCTGTTTTTGGTTCCAGGAAAGTCAGAAAATGAATATTCTCGGAATTGGACGGGACAAAAGCCAAAGTGCCTATTTTTCCAGAAGACTCCTGGAGCCAGAATACGAGACGGAGGAGGGTTAGGGGCTGGCCACACCCCCCTAAGCGCGGGCTGGGCCTGGCCGTGCCAGGGCATGGTGTGGTGGCCCCAGGAACCCCCTCGGTCTCCCTCTTCGCCTATAAGAAGCCTTCTGACCTAAAAACTTCAGGGGGTTCGACGTTTTTCCAGAAGAAGTTCCACAGCACCGCCACCACCGAAGGGGAGATTCGGGGGACAGAAAGTCTCCATTCCGGCACCCTACCAGGATGGGGAAGTGCCCCCAGAGCCATCTCCATCGATCTCCACCATCGCTTCTCCATCGACCATCCATGTTTCCCCCATCTATGAGTGAGTAATCCCCCGCTGTAGGCTATGGGGATGGTAGGGATTGGATGAGATCGTTCATGTAATGGCATCATATTGTTAGGGCATGGTGCCTAGTATCTTTTATTAGTGCTTTATGACTTTGTTGCGACTTGTTGTGCTTAATGCTTGTCACTAGGGCCCGAGTGCCATGATTTCAGATCTGAACATGTTATTGATTCATTATGATAGTATTGTTTTTGGTCTTATCTGCAAGTTGTATACACATGTTGTTATCCGGAACCTATGGCCCTGAAGTGATAGAAATCGGGATAACCGGAAGGGAAAGGCTTTGATGTGAGGATCACATGCGTTCACGGAGTGTTAATGCTTTGCCCCGGTGCTCTATTAAAAGGAGCACCTTCATTGCCAGTAGTTCCCTAGAGGCCCCGCTGCAAATGGGCTGGCAGGACAAAAGATGTTGTGCAAGTTCTCATTGCGAGCATGTATGACTATATATGGAACATATGCCTAGGATTGTCTAGTACTTGGATGCTTTATCTTATTTATCTGCAATTGCCCTATGTTCTGATTGTTATGTGAATTGTCTTGTCCATGCAACACCTGTCCATCCATCCCGATGCCTACCGCACTCGAATCCCACTGTTTACTGCTTATTGTTACTACTGTCTTCGCTTTACTATTGCTGTTACTTTACTATTCCTACTACAAAACTGTTGCTACTGATAAACTGCTGTGAGCAAGATTGTTTCTAGGTGCAGCTGAATTGACAACTCAGTTGTTAAGGCTTATAAATATTCTTTGGCTCCCCTTGTGTCGAATCAATAAATTGGGTTTCATTTCCCTCGAAAATACTGCGATACACTCCCTATACTTGTGGGTCATCAAGACTATTTTCTGGCGCTGTTGCCGGGGAGCATAGCTTTATTTATCAAATCCACTTGGATTCACTATTGTTCAAGATAAGTTTATTTTCTCCTTGTTTGCTTGTTTCTTTATCAAAAATACAAAAAAATTAGTTCCAACTCTAGTTGTTATTTTCGTTGGCCTGTTATTGTCTTGCTTTGTCATGCTTGTTGTCAATGGTTGGTTTCTTTGAAACTGAAGCTTATTGGCAAGGTGGGTTCACGGAAGATCAAAAATATTATTATAAGGAACATCGCTTGTCACAAAAAGGGAAATACTTATGGGAACAAATTGATAGATTGCATACCATTGCTAGAAACGTGTGCTCTACTTATAATGTTACTTATTGCTGTGATGAATCTTGTTGCAGAGAGAGGTATAAACACCTCCCTTTTCAATGTGAGTATAATGATATTGATACCATATCTTCCTATGCTAAAGGAATTTATGACTTTTATGATGCAGAACAAATTGAAGAATTTATTGCTTGGAAGGGTGCTTTTGAACTTGCTAGTTTGCTTGAAAATATTGATGATTCACCTTATAAGTATGAGGTTTATGGTATACTTAAATTTTGCTTTGATAATTACAAGGATGAAAATGGCTATATCCTTGAATATTTTAATAGATGCTTTCCACAAATGGAAGAGACTAATGCCTTGCAGGATCCTATGGAAGAGACTAATGCCTTGCAGGATCCTATGGAAGAAGAAATTGATGAACCTAAAATCTCATTAGATGAAAAAGAGGAGGGGAGTGATGAACAAAAGGAGGAAGAATGGATTAGCTACCCATGCCTACCTTCTAATGAGAGTAACTCTTTATCCCCTACATTATTTGATTGTCCTCCATGCTTACTAAAGGAGGATGAGTGTTATGTTCCTGAGGATTCTTTTGAAATTGCTTATAATAAAGCTCTAGTGCTTGTAGATCATGAAGAGCATGCTTTATGTGATAGTTATATTATTGAGTTTATTCATGAGGCTACTGAAAATTATTATGAGAGAGGAAAATATGGTTGTAGAAGTTTTCATGGTATTGAAACACCTCTCTATGTGCTGAAAGTCTTGAAGTTACTCTTGTTTTATCTTCCTATGCTTGTCACTTTGTTCTTTTTGAATTTATTTGCATACACGATTCCTATGCATAGGAAGTGGGTTAGACTTAAATGTGTTTTGAATTTGCTTCTTGATGCTCTATTTTACTTAAACTCATATTTCTTATGAGAGCATCCTCTCAAACTTTTATGCCTGAAGATGATAATATGTCTACTATTCTTGGGAGACCTTTTCTTAAATACTGCGGAGCTATTATTAATTGTAATCAAGGGAAGGTGACCTTCAATGTCAATGACAAGGAACATACTATCTATTTCCCCAAGAAGATTGAAAGGACTTATGGTTCGAATTCAATTGAACATGTTGAGGGCATTCAAGTTGGAGAAATATATTGTCCCATACCAAGAGAAAAATTTGAAACTATTATGATTGGGACCATTGCTATCAAGGTTGAGGTAACATAATCATTAGTGGAATACAAAGTTTTGTCTCATATGAAATTGTTCTGGTAACAAGACCTGATCAACCTTGTTAACAAAAGGATTTCATTGAACAAAACAATGTTTCCACCATGATTATCTCTGCTTACTTCTATTCTATCCATTTTAGTTTTTCCCTATGCCTAACTTAAAGGCGTTAAAGAAAAGTACTCATTGAGAGATAACCCAAAAGTTTTAGATTAGTCTTGGAAGTTATTACTTCAGTAATAACCGCTCCTTATCCTTTTTATTTGCTTTTTGTGCCAAGAGTAACCTCTAATGAGAGAGAAGTAATGATTGGGAAAGTTGCTGTCCCGAAACAGATTTATGTGCTTCACCGTAAAAATTTGTGTAAAATCTCTGAACGTATTTTCGAGGCGTGAATTTTTTTGCTTCTGCCCCAGGTTGTTATATAACTTTCGTTAGTTCAACACTTTTTGATTTGAGTAACAGAAGGTCTTCGAAAAAATTCGTCTTTATCTGCTGGTCTGTTTTGACAGATTTCTGCCATTTTCTGCATTTGCTTCTTGTTGGTTCCTTTTTCAGTTCTTTTGGGGAATTGAGCTTTTTGAGGGAAGTGCTACAGTATCTAGTGTTCTAATGGAAGTTTATTTGGTGCTAGAACTGAACCTTAAGACTTATTTATCTTGAGTGCACTAATGTTGTTAATAAAGATTGTGTGAAGTTTTGTATAAAGGAAAAATTTCTGGTGTATGGAAGGAATGAGTAATGAGATGAAGGATGGACTAAAGCTCAAGCTTGGGGATGCCACACATGTCACCCCAAGAAATATACAAGAAGTACAAGCGTCAAAGCTTGGGGATGCCCAAGGCATCCCCTTCTTCATCAATAAAAATCCCAGGTTTCTTCCAAACACTTCATTTTTATTGTTTCATGCATAGTTGTGTTGTTCTTGGAGCGTCTTCTTTTTCGTTTTCGTTTTGGTTTTTAGTTTTCGTGGTTTGCTTAGTTTGCTGAATAAATTGGTTGGACCTCCTCTTTCATACATTGGTGTTCAAATAGTCTGGTTTGGATTGGAAAAGAGTGGGAAAGCTCATGCTTAAGTGGTAAAGAGAGCTTGTTTTTGACTGTGGCCTATGCTTTGTCATGCCATGCTTGATACTGTTTTGGCTTTATGCTTAATATTCTTTGCTGTAGCATGAGTTGTAATAAACAATTGAGATTTCTTAATGTGCCTTGTATGAATCACGTGTTGTTTTAGCATATTAAAGCATAGTATAGTGGTATTCTCCTTTGATGCTTTATTTGGGTTGACTTGACGCATGCTCACACCATGTTATGACTATCTCAAGTCACCATAGCCTTTATGATCCTTTAGTTTTCAACTTGTAGTATCACTTTATGCTTTGATTAATGAAGTTTTGTCGCTCTGCATGATTATGGCCATTATTGCTGTCTTGTTTGTCGCTCCCTTACTATTGCTAGCCTTCACTTTCACTCAGTATGTTTTACTCAAGTTCCCAACTCCCTAAACCAAATATTTCCAAAGTGTCCACCATACCTACCCATTAGCATCATTCGCTACCTCCGTGCATATTCAATATGCCTTGTTTTCTTCCGAATAAAATGTTTGCTTGTTATGAGAAAGTTAGTTAGTAAAGCTCTCACGAACTTGATGGCACACTTTATTTCCTGCACTTACTAAACCTGAACCATTGTGATTCTCCATGAAAGTTATATGCTTGCAAATTATAGGCTGGGGATTAGCAGAACCGTGCTGTCACGGGGAACGCTGTCAACACTTGTAAATATATACCCAGTTGATTCCTTGCTCTTTTGTTTGTGGATGTCGTCGGTGTGAAATAAAAGGGGAGCTTGTAAGTCCATGGAGTTATGTATGTGTGTTAGAGAAACGCCTGGGCCGTTGGTCTAATCCATGCTGACATGGTGGAAACCTGCAGCGTAACCATAATGATATCTATGACGCATTCTTCTTATAAAAAAAGAGAGATAGCTATTGAGAAAATGAAAAAAAAAGAGATTTATGAAAAGAGGAAAGAGAGAAAAAAGCACCATTTTCCCATGGTAAATAAGAAGATTGCTGAGATACTCATTGTCTGCTTGCCTTGTCATTTTGATATGGGGATTCTTCCGTATCATCGGGCAAGGGGTACCGCGTTGGCGGTTCTCTATGATACGCACATACTTACGATGACAAGAACTTACCGGTAACTAAAGTTGAGTAGCATGAGGAGCGGCCCTCGTACTCAAGGGACTTGGGATTTTTAGTTTATAGTCTGTCAAGCATATAACTCAGATTAGACCTCACTTTCACCTTAACCACATTAAAGATGCTTATGATAGGGGCAATGAGAGCTCAAAGCTAATGTGTACCATACTTTCAGCATTTGGAAGCCTTTCAAACTTTTCAAAACCTGTTCATTTTCTTGTTGAGTCTTCACACATTCTATGAGCACTTTCTTGAGAACATAGTGGCCATTCTTATTTCTATGTGCATTGTCTCAAGACTTGTTGATTGATGCATACCTTGATATTGCTTGTTTTAAACTATTTGTATCTAGTCATTCTTGTAAACTTTGAAGGTGTCCATTGCATTTATATTTGCTACTCTATGAGGGACAAGCTGAATGCCACTATGCTATGTTTTCTTTATGCGAAACAAACAAACGTCTTGCAAAGCATTGTTATTCATGAATCTTTTGTTTGTGCCTTTTCATGTTGCAACATTGTTTCTTTGTCTTATTGCTAGAACTTTGTCTTTCATGTTATGATTGAAGTACTATGATCCTAGCTTTGAATGTTTTACAAATACTTTGATCAAGTTTATGATGGTGCATGTCACCTAAAAAATTATTCTTTCTTTTTATCACTTACCTACTCGAGGATGAGTGATGCGCTCGACTTTCAACGTAGAGCTCGTTGGGAACCCCAAGAGGAAGGTATGATGAGCACATTAGTAAGTTTTCCCTCAGCTATGAAACCAAGGTTTAATTGAACCAGTAGGAGCAAGGAAACACCCCAAAGGTGTTGCTAGCTGAGCTTTGGCAGGGCGCACTACCGGTGCTAGTAGCAACGTGGAGACCTGCACAACACAACCACAGAACTTTGTCCCCAACTTGCGATGAGGTTGTCAATCTCACCGTGTTTTGCGGAAAACAAAGGATTAAACGTATCGAATGGAAAGAAGTAATAGTTTGCAGAAAGTAAACACAAAACAGTAAACAGTTGTAGATTGTATGTAAAGTAAAAGGACCGGGATCCATAGTTCACTAGAGGTGGCTCTCCTTAGATAGATAACATGCTGGGTGAACAAATTACAGCGGGGCAATTGACAAACACCGAGAAAGCAATACATGCATATACTAATCATCTTGACTCCTTTGAGACTTGATTGGGCATTACAACATAATACATAGACCGCCATCCAACTGCATCTATGACTAATAATCCACCTTCAGGTTATCATCCGAACCCCCTCCAGTATTAAGTTGCAAGCAACAGATTATTGCTTTACGAACTGCGTGTAAAGTAAACAATACAATTGTTCTATGAACAAAGGATTGTTGTTTTCTCCCTAGTAGCAACAGCACATCTAGTACCTTAGAGATTTCTGTCACTTCCCCAGATTACCAGAGGCATGAACCCACTATCGAGCATAAATACTAACTCTTGGAGTTGCTAGCATCTACTTGGCCAAGATAGCTACTAACAACGAAAAGCATGCAAGATCTCAAATAACAAAGACATGATAGAATCAATAATCAATCTGAAATAGCATCTCAATATCCATCGGATCCCCGCAAACACAACATGTATGGATTAGAAATAGATGATCTTGATCATGAACGGAGCTCACAAGATCTAAACATGAAAGCACAAAGGAGGAGAAACCAGCCATCTAGCTACTACATGTATCCGTAGTCCAAGGATGAACTACTCACGCATCACACCGGAGGCTTGCATGGTGATGAAGAAGGCCTCCAGGGTGAATTCCCCTCTCCGGCAGGGTGCCAGGAAGAGCTTCAGATCCCTCCCAATCTAGGGATGGAGATGACGGCGGCTACAGACTCTTTCGTGGATTTTTGATTGGGTACTTAGGGTTTTCGTCCCGAGGGTAATATATAGGCGGAAGGAGAGGCCGAGGGGGTGCCAGGAGCGGCCACACCACCCCCTGCCGCGCGCCAGGCCTGGCCGCGCGGCCAGGTGGTGTGGTGGCTCCCTGGCCCTTCTCCGTCTCGTATTCTGGCACTTGATCCCTTCCGGAAAAATAGGCACTTTGGCTTTTGTCCCGTCCAATTCCGAGAATATTCATTTTTTGACTTTCCTGGAACCAAAAACAGCAGAAAACAGACAGCTGGCACTATGGCTCTTGTTAATAGGTTAGTCCAAGAAATCATATGAAAAGTACTCCAAAGTTGGAACAAAACACAAGAAAGTGGATAAAACCAAGCATGGAACATCAAAAATTATAGATACATTTGCAATGTATCAACATCCCCAAGCTTAACTCCTGCTCGTCCTCGAGTAGGTAAGTGATAGAAAGAAAGAATAATTTTTGAGGTGACATGCACCATCAAGTGATACTACAAGTTGAAAACTAAAGGATCATAAAGGCTATGGTGACTTGAGATAGTCATAACATGGTGTGAGCATGTGCCAAGTCAACCCAAATAAAGCATCAAAGGAGAATACCACTATACTATGATTTAATATGCTAAAACAACGCATGATTCATCCAAGGCACATTAAGCAATCTCAATTGTTTATAACAAGTCACGCTACAGCAAAGAATACTAAGCATAAAGCCAAAACAATATCAAGCATGGCATGACAAAGCATAGCCACAGTCAAGAACGAGCTCTTTTTACCACATAAGCATGAACTTTCCTACTCTTTTCCAAACCAAACCAAACTATTTGCAAACCAAAGTATGAAAGAGGAGGTCCAACCAATTTATTCAGTAAACTAAGCAAACCAAAGCAAACGAAAACCAAAACGAAAATGAAAAAGAAGACTCTCCAATAAAAACACAACTGTGCATGAAACAATAAAAATAAAGCGTTTGGAAGAAACCTGGAATTTTTATTGATGAAGAAGGGGATGCCTTGGGCATCCCCAAGCTTTGACGCTTGTACTTCTTGGATATTTCTTGGGGTGACATGCGTGGCATCCCCAAGATTGAGCTTTAGTCCATCCTTCATCTCATTACTTATTCCTTCCATACACCTGGAATTTTTCCTTCATACAAAACTTCACACAATCTCATTAGCAACATTAGTGCACTTAAGATAAATAAGTCTTAAGGTTCAGTTCCAACACCAAATAAACTTCCATTAGAACACTAGATACTTTAGCACTTCCCTCAAACAGCTGAATTCCCCAAAAGAACTCAAGAAGGAACCAACAAGAAGCAAATGCAGAAAATGGCAGAAATCTGTCAAAACATACCAGAAGGTAAAGACGAATTTTTTTGAAGACCTTATGTTGCTCAAATCAAAAAGTGTTGAACTAACGAAAGTTAGATAACAACCTGGGGCAGAAGCAAAAAAAAATTACAGCTCAATCCGACATACAGAGCTCTCTCAGGAAGTGAAGCACAAAAATCTGTTTCGGGACAACAACTTTCCCAATCATTACTTCACTCTTATTAGAGTTACTCTTGGCACAAAAAGCAAATAAAAAGGATAAGGAGCGGTTATTACTGAAGTAATAACTTCGAAGACTTATCTAAAACTCTTGGGTTATTTCCCAACAAGTACTTTTCTTTAACGCCTTTAAGTTAGGCACAAGAAGCAAAGAAAGAATCAAGTGTTCTCAAATGAAGAAGCATTAAAACCAACTTTCTTGCCCTTACCTCTCTTATTCTTATTCTTATCCTTTGGGAAAAAGTGATTGTTTGGTGGAGAAGAAAGGTGCATGGTCCCCTTTCCCACATCTATTATTGCTCCAAGGAGTTCTAATAGGGATCTTCCAAGTGTAATTTGTCCTTTTCCTGCACATTCAATAACAAGAAAATCAGTAGAAATCATTTTCCCAAGGATCTTTGTAAACACTCCTTCAGCTATTCCAATAGGAAATAAGGTAGCATTATTAGCAAGAGATATTTCTTTTCCTCCTTCAGTAAGCCCCCAAAGATTCAAAGATTCATAAATATCTTTGGGCATAAGAAAAATTTAGACATGATATCGCAGCGGGCTTGAAAAGGTTCAGTGTTTATCTCAATCTTTACTGTAGGGAGCCACTTTGATGGTTTGGAATTTATTGGAACATAATTGTGATGCTCCCTAAGCGTATTATAGAAATCTTTTAAGCTAGTAGTGCTAGTCTCAAGAGTGTTCAACCTAGAAAATATTTTTGCGAAAGAAATATCAGTTTGGCTAGGCATGTTGTAAGTGAGGATCAATTTCTTTATAGCATTAATAGCATCATCCTCATTACATTGGAGGAAATCTCCTCCCACAACAGCATCTAAAGCATATCTATAGCAAAGAGCAATCCCAAGGTAAAAACTGCTAAGGAACAAGCTTTGAGTCATTTTAGGCTCAGTTTTTTCATGTAGATCAGAGATTCTAGACCAAGCTTCCTTAAAAATTTCCTCAATTCCTTGTTTAAAAGTGAAAATCATTTCCTCGGGTGACATAGTGATTGGAGAAAGGCTAGACATGAAGGCAACTTAAGATAGGAACTAATTTTTTTGTGTTTTTCCAATAAGAACGCAAACTAGTAAAACTAACTTTTTTTTGTATTTTTGAAGAACAAAACAAGAAAAAAAAGCAAAAAGAAACTAAGCAAAACAAAAAACAACAAAGTAAAGAGATTGGTTATGAGGGACTCCCCTTGTGAAGATGTCCTTGACTCCCCGGCAACGGCGCCAGAAAAGATCTTGATGCGCTCGACTTTCAACGTAGAGCTTGTTGGGAACCCCAAGAGGAAGGTATGATGAGCACAGCAGTAAGTTTTCCCTCAGCTATGAAACCAAGGTTTAATCGAACCAGTAGGAGCAAGGAAACACCCAAAGGTGTTGCTATCTGAGCTTTGGCAGGGCGCACTACCGGTGCTAGTAGCAACGTGGAGACCTGCACAACACAACAATAGAACTTTGTCCCCAACTTGCGATGAGGTTGTCAATCTCACCGTGTTTTGCGGAAAACAAAGGATTAAACATATCGAATGGAAAGAAGTAATAGTTTGCAGAAAGTAAACACAAAACAGTAAACAGTTGTAGATTGTATGTAAAGTAAAAGGACCGGGATCCATAGTTCACTAGAGGTGGCTCTCCTTAGATAGATAACATGTTGGGTGAACAAATTACAGTGGGGCAATTGACAAACACCGAGAAAGCAATACATGCATATACTAATTATCTTGACTCCTTTGAGACTTGATTGGGCATTACAACATAATACATAGACCGCCATCCAACTGCATCTATGACTAATAATCCACCTTCAGGTTATCATCCGAACCCCCTCCAGTATTAAGTTGCAAGCAACAGATTATTGCTTTACGAACTACGTGTAAAGTAAACAATACGATTGTTCTATGAACAAAGGATTGTTGTTTTCTCCCTAGTAGCAATAGCACATCTAGTACCTTAGAGATTTCTGTCACTTCCCCAGATTACCAGAGGCATGAACCCACTATCGAGCATAAATACTAACTCTTGGAGTTGCTAGCATCTACTTGGCCAAGATAGCTACTAACAACGGAAAACATGCAAGATCTCAAATAACAAAGACATGATAGAATCAATAATCAATCTGAAATAGCATCTCAATATCCATCGGATCCCCGCAAACACAACATGTATGCATTACAAATAGATGATCTTGATCATGAACGGAGCTCACAAGATCTAAACATGAAAGCACAAAGGAGGAGAAACCAGCCATCTAGCTACTACATGGATCCGTAGTCCAAGGATGAACTACTCACGCATCACACCGGAGGCTTGAATGGTGATGAAGAAGGCCTCCAGGGTGAATTCCCCTCTCAGGCAGGGTGCCGGGAAGAGCTTCAGATCCCTCCCGATCTAGGAAAGGAGATGACAACGGCTACAAACTCTTTCGTGAATTTTTGATCGGGTACTTAGGGTTTTCGTCCCAAGGGTAATATATAGGCGGAAGGAGAGGCTGAGGGGGTGCCGGGAGCGGCCACACCACCCCCTGGCGCGGGCCAGGCCTGGCTTCATGGCCAGGTGGTGTGGTGGCTCCCTGGCCCTTCTCCGTCTTGTATTCAGGCACTTGATCCCTTCTGGAAAAATAGGCACTTTGGCTTTTGTCCCGTCCAATTCCGAGAATATTCATTTTCTGACTTTCCTGGAACCAAAAACAGCAGAAAACAGGCAGCTGGCACTGTGGCTCTTGTTAATAGGTTAGTCCAAGAAATCATATGAAAAGTACTCCAAAGTTGGAACAAAACACAAGAAAGTGGATAAAACCAAGCATGGAACATCAAAAAATTGCAAATGTATCTATAATTTTTGATGCTCCATGCTTAGTTTTATCCACTTTCTTGTGTTTTGTCCACACTTTGGAGTACTTTTCATATGATTTATTGGACTAACCTATTAACAAGAGCCACAGTGCCAGCTGCCTATTTTCTGCTGTTTTTGGTTCCAGGAAAGTCAGAAAATGAATATTCCCGGAATTGGACGGGACAAAAGCCAAAGTGCCTATTTTTCCAGAAGACTCCAGGAGCTAGAATACGAGACGGAGGAGCGCCAGGGGCTAGGCCTGGCCGCGCCAGGGCATGGTGTGGTGGCCCCAGGCACCCCCTCGGTCTCCCTCTTCACCTACAAGAAGCCTTCTGACCTAAAAACTTCGGGGGGTTCGACGTTTTTTCTAGAAGAAGTTCCGCAGCGCCACCACCACCGAAGGGGAGATTCGGGGGACAGAAAGTCTCTGTTCCGGCACCCTACCGGGACGGGGAAGTGCCCCCGGAGCCATCTCCATCGATCTCCACCATTGCTTCTCCATCGACCATCCATGTTTCCCCCATCTATGAGTGAGTAATCCCCTGCTGTAGGCTATGGGGATGGTAGGGATTGGATGAGATCGTTCATGTAATGGAATCAGATTGTTAGGGCATGGTGCCTAGTATCTTTTATTAGTGCTTTATGACTTTGTTGCGACTTGTTGTGCTTAATGCTTGTCACTAGGGCCCGAGTGCCATGATTTCAGATTTGAACATGTTATTGATTCATTATGATAGTATTGTTTTTGGTCTTATCTGCAAGTTGTATACACATGTTGTTGTCCGGAACCTATGGCCCCGAAGTGACAGAAATCGGGATAACCAGAAGGGAATGACTTTGATGTGAGGATCACATGTGTTCATGGAGTGTTAATGCTTTGCTCCGGTGCTCTATTAAAAGGAGCACCTTAATTGCCAGTAGTTCCGTAGAGGCCCCGCTGCAAACGGGCTGGCTGGACAAAAGATGTTGTGCAAGTTCTCATTGCAAGCACGTATGACTATATATGAAACACATGCCTAGGATTGTCTAGAACTTGGATGCTTTATCTTATTTATCTGCAATTGCCCTATGTTCTGATTGTTATGTGAATTGTTTTGTCCATGCAACGCCCGTCCATCCATCCCTATGCCTACCGCACTCGAATCCCACTGTTTACTACTTATTGTTACTACTGTCTTCGCTTTACTACTGCTGTTACTTTACTATTACTACTACAAAACTGTTGCTATTGATAAGCTGCCGTGAGCAAGATTGTTTCCAGGTGCAGCTGAATTGACAACTCAGTTGTTAAGGCTTATAAATATTCTTTGGCTCCCCTTGTGTGGAATCAATAAATTGACACTTCCCTCAAAAATACTGCGATACACCCCCTATACTTGTGGGTCATCAAGCCGCACCCACGTGCCGCAGGGTCTAGTCACCAGAATGAGGGATGAATTCAGAGAGTTGAAGCAAGGCAGAATGACTGTAGTGGAGTACCGTGACAGATTCTTGTCCTTAGCCAGGTATGCACCTGATGAGATCAACACGGAGGCCAAGAAGAAGGAGAGATTCTTGAACGGACTGCATGATGAAATGCAGACTGTCCTCGTTAACATCCGTTTCCAGGATCTCGAAGAGCTAGTCGACTCTATCATTCAGATGGAAGGGAAGATTAACCAGGCAAACGACAACCGCAAACGTCATATGATGCACCAAGATGGATCCAACAGTCACCAGAAGTACCATCCCAACCCTTCTGCGGGATATGCACCGAGGAACAATCGACCCCCAATGTCTCGCCCAAGCTACCCCAACCGTAGCGGAGGAAATGTGAAGTCCGGAGGAAACAACAATCACTCCGGCAACACCAGCAATTTCAACTGTGCACCTCCCAAGAGCAACAACAACAACAACACTGCACCCAGAACTAGAAGCAATGTTGTGCCCGTGGCAGCGAAAGACAAGTCTCAGATCACTTGTTTCGAGTGTGGAGTGAAGGGTCACTATTCCAATGAGTGCCCCAAGAAGATTGCCGCCACTGCCAATGTGAATGCCCTAGCTCAACAGTAGCGT
The DNA here is from genome assembly GCA_916181665.1 of Avena sativa. Taxonomy (NCBI): domain Eukaryota; kingdom Viridiplantae; phylum Streptophyta; class Magnoliopsida; order Poales; family Poaceae; genus Avena; species Avena sativa. Next base: position 420,512,533 of record OV702287.1, on the reverse strand, counting down.
CGTGTTCAACCAGGAAGAAGATTCGCCCTAGGGAACCCCCACAACCGCAACGGCCGTCTCTTCCACATGAACGCCGAAGAAGCCGAAGAAGCGCCAGATGTAGTGCTGGGTATGTTTTCAGTCAACTCAGTTTTAGCAAGAGTGTTGTTTGATTCTAGAGCATCGCACTCATTTGTCACCGAAGAATTTGCATGCACTAGTAAGATTCACCCAACCAACTTGAAGCATGTCATGATAGTTCAAATCCCTAGTTCAACTACAAAAGCTAGAAAAATTTGCAAAGCTGTGCCTATCAGAATACATGGGATAGATTTTTATGCCAACCTAATAGTACTTGGAACCAAAGGTTTGGAAGTAGTACTAGGGATGGATTGGATGTCAAAGCATAAAGGATTGATAGACTGTGCCAAGAAAGCCATCACCATGACCAGTAGCTCTGGAGTATCAGTAGAGCACATATTTGAAACCTTACCCCGTCAATTCAAGTGTAATAAGAGTCTAGCCCTACCCACCATTGACCAAGTCAGAGTAGTCTGTGAATACCCCGATGTATTCCTAGATGAATTGCCCGGTATGCCCCCGGATAGGGATATTGAGTTCATTATGGAACTAATCCCCGGAACCGGACCTATAACCCAGAGACCCTATAGTATAAACCCCTCAGAGTTAGTGGAATTGAAGAAGCAACTGGATGCTATGTTGGCAACATGCTTGATTCAACCAAGCACATCGCCATGGAGATCGCTAGTGTTATTCATCGACAAGAAGGATGGAGGTAACCGTTTGTGCACAGATTACAGGAAGCTGAATGACGTCACCATCAAAAACAAGTACCCATTGCCAAAGATAGAGGATCTATTTGATCAGTTGACTGGAGCAAATGTGTTCTCTAAGATCGATCTTAGGACTGGTTATCACCAACTTAAGATTCGTGCAATGGATATTCCGAAGACCGCCTTTACTACTCGCTATGGTTTATACGAGTATACGGTCATGTCTTTTGGATTAACCAATGCCCCTGCTTATTTCATGAATCTCATGAATAAGATCTTTATGAATTTTCTGGATAAGTTTATCGTTGTGTTTATCAACGATATCCTTATCTACTCCAAGTCAGAAGAAGAGCATGAGCAACATCTGAGAATCATCCTTGAAACCCTTAGAGAGCATCGGTTGTATTACAAGTTCAGCAAATGTGAGTTTTTGCTGAAAGAAGTAGGATTCCTAGGACATATTGTGTCTGCCGGAGGAGTCGCTGTTGATCCCTCCAAGATCAAAGATGTCGAAGAATGGGAAGCCCCAACCACTCAAACCCAAGTCCGTGCATTTCTCGGATTAGCGGGATACTACCGCAAGTTCGTCGAAGGATTCTCGAGCATAGCAAGATCCATGACCCAATTGTTGAAGAAGGACAAGAAGTTTGAATGGACCGACAAATGTGAAGCCAGTTTCCAAGAGCTGAAGAAGAGATTGATTTCAGCCCCAATATTGATCATGCCAGATATCAAGAAGCCGTTTGATGTGTATTGTGATGCATCCAAGATTGGTCTCGGATGTGTATTGATGCAAGAAGGCAAAGTCATCGCATATCTGTCTCGACAAGTGAAGCAACATGAGCAGAACTATCCGACCCATGATCTTGAGTTAGCAGCCGTAGTTTTGGCCTTGAAGACATGGCGTCATTATCTTATGGGTAATCGCTGTGAGATTTACTCAGATCACAAAAGCTTGAAGTATATTTTCACTCAGAAGGAGCTGAATATGAGGCAAAGGAGATGGATAGAGTTAATCAAGGATTATGACCTTGACATTCACTATCACCCCGGCAAAGCCAATGTGGTAGCAGATGCTCTTAGCAGATTGCCAAGTAGGATAAACACCATGATCAAGGAGAAGTATCCAAGTTTGTATGAAGAGTTGGAGCAGTTCAAGACTGAGCTAGTTAGCAAAGGATTTTTAGCTAGCATTGAACTTCAACCCACTTTGATTAGCCAAATCAAGGAAGCCCAGAAGGGAAATGAAAGTATTGATGGAATCAAACATCGTATTGGTACAGGAAAGGTACCTGGATTCACCAAAGACGAAGAAGGAGTTCTGTGGTTCAAAGGCCGTATCTGTGTACCAGCAGATTCGGAACTGAAGCAAGTAATCATGCGAGAAGCTCATGATACTCTTTATTCTATCCACCCCGGAGGAACGAAGATGTATCAAGATTTGAAAGAGCAATTCTGGTGGCACAAGATGAAGAGAGAAATCAGAAGCTAAATCGCCAAGTGTGATATCTGTCAAAGAGTCAAGGCGGAAAATCAGAGGCCCGCAGGACTATTGCAACCATTGCAGATTCCGGAATGGAAATGGGATTCTGTCGGAATGGACTTTATCACCGGTTTGCCTACAAAGTAGCGGAATGATACATTGCAAATGTATCTATATTTTTTGATGTTCCATGCTTGGTTTTATCTACTTTCTTATGTTTTTTCCACACTTTGGAGTACTTTTCATATGATTTCTTGGACTAACCTATTAACAAGAGCCACAGTGCTAGCTGCCTGTTTTCTGTTGTTTTTGGTTCTAGGAAAGTCAGAAAATGAATATTCTCGGAATTGGACAGGACAAAAGCCAAAAATCCTATTTCACCAGAAGACTACGAGAGCCAGAATATGAGACGGAGTGGGGCTGGGGCCCAGCCACACCACCTGGCCGTGCGGGCTGGGCCTGGCTGCGCCCGTGGGTGTTCTGGCCGCCCTAGACACCCCCTCGGTCTCCCTCTTCACCTATAAGATGCCTTCTGACCTAAAAACTCAGGGGGGTCGAAATTTTTCTAGAAGGAGTTTCGCTCCGCCGCCACCACCAGATTCCATGAAATAGCACGAGAAACTCCGTTCTGGCACCCTGCCGGGACGAGGAATTGGAGGAGATTATCGCCATCATCATCACCATCGCTTCTCCATCGACCATCCATGTTTCCCCCATCTATGAGTGAGTAATCCCCCGTTGTAGGCTATGGGGATGGTAGGGATTGGATGAGATCATTCATGTAATGGCATCAGATTGTTAGGGCATGGTGCCTAGTATCTTCTATTAGTGCTTTATAACTTTGTTGCGACTTGTTATGCTTAATGCTTGTCATTAGGGCCCGAGTGCCATGATTTTAGATCTGAACATGTTATTGATTCATTATGATAGTATTGTTTATGGTCTTATATACAAGTTGTATACACACGTTGTTGTCCGGACCAATGGTCCTGAATTGACAGAAATTGGGATAACCGGAGGGAATGGCTTTGATGTGAGGATCACATGTGTTCATGGAGTGTTAATGCTTTGCTCCGGTGCTCTATTAAAAGGAGCACCTTAATTGCAAGTAGTTCCCTTGAGGCCCTGCTGCAAACGGGCTGGCAGGACAAAATATGTTGTGCAAGTTCTCATTGCGAGCACGCATGACTATATATGGAACACATGCCTAGGATTATCTAGTACTTGGATGCTTTATCTTATTTATCTACAATTACCCTATGTTCTGATTGCTATGTGAATTGTCTTGTCCATGCAACACCCGTCCATCCATCCCTATGCCTACCGCACTCGAATCCTATTATTTACTGCTATTGTTACTGCTGCCTTTACTTTACTACTGCTACTACTTCACTATTCCTACTACAAAACTATTGCTACTGATAAACTGTTGTGAGCAAGATTGTTTCCAGGTGCAGCTGAATTGACAACTCAGTTGTTAAGGCTTATAAATATTCTTTGGCTCCCCTTGTGTCGAATCAATAAATTGGGTTTCACTTCCCTCGAAAATACTGCGATACACCCCCTATACTTGTGGGTCATCAGGGAAATGACTCAATCTGGGTCATCATTGATCGACTGTCCAAGGTAGCTCATTTTATACCTGTCAAGACAACCTACCAAAGTTCGAAGCTAGCAGAGTTGTACATTGCTAGAATTGTTAGTCTGCATGGAACCCCCAAGACCATAGTATCAAATCAAGGAACCCAATTTACCTCGAGATTTTGGCAGAAAGTTCAAGAAGGATTAGGAATCAAGTTCAATTTCAGCATAGCTTATCACCCGCAAACCGATGGACAGACTGAAAGAGTTAACCAAATCTTAGAAGATATGTTGAGAGCTTGTGTGCTTGAATATGGATCAAAATGGGAAGACTGCCTGCCTTTCGCAGAATTCTCATATAACAACAAATATCAAGCCAGTTTGCAAATGGCACCATTTGAGTTCCTATACGGAAGAAAGTGTCGTACCCCATTGAATTAGTCGCAAGTAGGAGATAGTTAGATTTTTGGACCCGACATTCTCCGAGAAGCTGAAGAGAAAGTTCACAAAGTCCGTGAACACCTCAAGACCGCCCAATCCAGACAGAAGAGTTATGCTGACAAGAGAAGGAGAGACCTGACTTTCAATGTCGGAGACTTTGTGTATCTCAAAGTTTCACCATTGAAGGGAACCCAACGTTTTAGTGTGAAAGGAAAGTTAGCCCCTAGATATATCGGACCCTTCAAGATTCTGAATCGATGAGGAGAAGTATCTTATCAACTGGAACTGCCTGAAGAGATGTCTGCCATCCACAATGTGTTTCGTATCTCGTTAATTCGCAAATGCTTAGAAGTGCCGGAGAAGACCGAAGTTTTCAAGAATATCGATCACCGAGCTGTTGAGATCAACAAGGATCTGACGTACCGTGAAGTGCCCATCCGTATCTTGGAGGAAGCTTATAGAACCACCAGGACTAGGAGTATCAAGTTTCTCAAGATTCAATGGAGCAACCATACCGAAGAAGAAGCCACTTGGGAGCGAAAAGATTACATTAGGACTAAGTTCCCAGATCTCTTTAGTCCCTAGTTTTCTTTCTTAAATCTTGGGACGAGATTTTGTTTAAGGGGGGAAGGTTTGTAACATCCCAAAACTTTAATCCAAATGATCAAGATCAAATCTACCCAATTTAGGGTAAGCAAAAACTTTTCCATTTAAAAATCCTTAAGTATTCATATGTGTATGCATTTAAATAGGAGTTGTTTTGAATTGCCATGTTTAAGTGATCTATTGCTGTAAAATGAATCTAAGGTGAATTACACATCATCTAGATCATCCCCAAGCAAAGAAAAATAAATCAAAAAGAATTAAATAAGCAAATGGTCACTTTTGCCATTTTAATCACATAGCCTACTTTGGCTATTCCTAGCACTCAAATCTTAACAGAAACAATTGTGGTTCTTTGCACCCCTTGCTAGTACAAGTAGTGATTTACCAAGGCCCACTTTGTTTCATCCCAAAAACTTTCAAACTCTAAATTTAATTGACATTTGAAAATTGAATCTAGTTCATATGTCTAGATACCACTTTCTCAAAAACCACTCAAATGAATTCCATTTGAAGATTCCAAGCAACCACAGAGGCTTAAGCATATAACAAATCACTCCACCAAAAATCTTTCAAAAATTCAAATAAAACTTTCATGCGGCCATTTGATCGAATAGTTGGCAGGCAGATAAAAAGTGGCCTAACTAATACTATTTAGGAGCAAATCTTGTCGAGCCAATTGGTGTGCATTGATCATCTTGGTCTCCCCAAGGCCCAACCAGACCAAAACCACCTCTATCCCTAGCCCCTGGCGCCAGTGCCATGCTCGCTGGCCAAACGCGGGCAACGATCACCAGACCGCGCCGCGCCATTCTAGATTGCCCGCTAGCACCGCCTAACCCTACCGCCTCTCCCTGTCCACCCCTCGATCGGTGCAAGCCCCTGGACCACCTCAGCGCCGCGCCGCCCTTTTCTCTCTGCGTGCCGCCAGAGCGTGCTAGAGCGCGATGGCCGCCAGCACGCCTCAGACCACGCCCCGACACCAAATCGCGCGCGCCGCTTTGCCATTAACCCAGCACCCCGCCAGACACGGCCAGGCACCGCTGCGCGACCCACAGTCACCGGAAGCCGCGTCGAGCACCGCCTCTATCTTCTAGAGTGCGGGAAGCTCCCGACCGTTAGGCACCACCCCTAGCCGTGCCATTATGCCGTAGAGGAGCGCCAGCAGACCGCCCACCCTCCGCCTACCTTGCCCATGCTGGTAGCCCTCTGTACCGCCCTCGCTGGAGACGCCAACCCACACCCATCGGTCCCCTCGTCGAGCCTATATAAGGAGGCCACCCCAGCACCATTTCTTCACACCATCTCACTCCCCTCTCTCCACTGATCGTTTCCCCTCTCTCGCCGGAGCCGCTCGAGCCACCGTTCGCCGGAATTCCACCGGAGGTAACCGCTGCAGAGGAGGAGACGTGGTCGTTGATTTCGTCCACCTCAACCCCTGTCGCGACCTCGCCTGAGTCCGCCATCGTCCACCAGTTCGTTTGCCCACCTCGCCGCACTAGTTGGAGCCCTGGTACGTCCCTAGTAGACCCCCACCGGCCGTTTTGGGTTCAGTCTCGCCGACGACGAGTCCGTTGTCGACGACGACAGTGAGCCGTCGATCTATGTTCTAATCATGTGACCCAGATTGTCCCATACCGCTTCGGGTTTTAAGTACCGCTGACATGCGGGACCCCCCTGTCAGTCACCCTCTATGCCGCAGAGCATCACTGGGCCGGCCCGTTAGTTTTCCCGCGCTAGCTCACAAATTCAAATATAGGTTTTTCTATTTTAGACTTAAATCAAGTTTGTCCCTTAGTTCAAAAATCCATCCAGAGAGTTTTACAAATCCAAATTGAGTGATTCCAATTTTGTTAGAAAGCTACTGAAAATATCTATTCAAGACCGTTGGATTTAAATCATTTAGAGTTAGAGATCTCTCTTAGTAAAAATAACAAAACAGAAGCTTTTGCATATTCAAACATTTTTATAAAATCAACCATAATAGCTTTTGGGTTGTGACCAACTCTCAAAAATCACATTTAACCATACCTATCTGAATATGTAATAATATTAAGGTTTGCATGCAGTGACTTTGGACTAGTACCAAAATAATGCTATATAGACATTTCTAGTCACTTTAAATCATTAATCATCAAACTTGAAGTTATTAAAATGTGATCCAACATTTAAATCACATTCCCATATGTTAGGATATGTGGTGATGACATGTGTCCACATGATCCCATATTTTAATTGGAGAATATTAAATCTTAGTTATTTTTTCAATGAGTAGAAATTACTTTTCTCAAATAAAAAGAATGAAGCTAGTTCATTAAACCTTGTGATGTTGAGATGATACTAGATCATCAAATGTGTGCCTTAGTGTGCTAAGTAGACTAGTTAAGTATTGTTTGGTGATTGTGTATCCCGTATGTATTTATAGACGATAGCACCGACCAAGTCTACGAAGAGGAGGAGTTCTACCAAGAGGAGGAGGAAAAAAACTTCAACCACTGCACTACCCAAGGCAAGCCTAACACTTCAAGTAACTAAGCAAGCTATTGTTAGCAAGATAGCATTATACAAGTTTACCATGCAAGTGATTATTTGCAAGCCATCATTAACAATGCAAGCTAACCCTTGCAAGCTAGATACCAAAGGTTATGTTTGGGAGGCCATCATTATACAAGTGTCCACCTATGCAGTGCCCAAGATGACAGATGGTCATGGTTGGGAGGCCATGCTCATAGGAGAGGTGCTTATACTAGGGTGTGTAAAGGAAAGGTTATGTTTGATTATCTGCATACTAAGTATGATGATTCAGGGTTACCCGTGACAGATGTATCGAATCTTGTGGTGAAAGTGTACCACCTCTGCAGAGTGTCAAACTATTCGAATAGCCGCGTTCGCGGTTATGGACAGTTGGAGTGGCCATACTGTTCCGTTGTCAGATGTTTTCAAATGACTTATGAAATGAATTGTGACATGACTTGACCACAACAGAGTTGTGACTATGATGACTAAGTTCCCACTTAGGTGTTTTCAAACTTTATTTTATCTTTCTTTGTTTCTAAACTCAGCTTAGGTTTCAAACCTAACATTATAAATAAACTTAGAGTTAGCATTCATACTAGAACTATACTACTTGTTAGTGGTAGTTTGCGAGTACTTAAAGAGTACTCATGGCTTTGTCCCTGGCTATTCCTCTGGCCAGACTATGAAGGAGACTACCAAGATGAAGGACAGGAGGACGGCTATGATAACTAGGACTACCTCCCATCGTCAGCATTGCCTGTGACTCTGAAGATGGACCCACTGCTATGCTATTTATTCCGCTACTTGATTGTACTAAGACTGGATCATGAGATTCTTATTTGTGTAAGACCTTATTATGGTTTGTAATGGATGATGTACTGTGATATCCAATCTATTATGTCTCGCAAAAATGGTAATCCTAGGATTGCGATGTATGGCATAACAGGCATCTGGGATTAAAAATCCGGATGTTGACATTTAAGCTAGGAAGTTTGAAAACTCTTAAAATTTGGGAATGTTAAGTAAAACAGGCATGCCCACTATGTCAGAAAACATGGACTCTATGGCATTCCGAGTCATGTTCTTTAGACTTTCTTTACAGAAAAATATCACCATTATATCGTCACTGTGAAAAAAGAAAACATTTTCCTACTTGTTGGAAACTCCCATGGGCAACATTGGTTACTATGCCAAGAGGCACCCATCTACCATATTAATGTGGGAACTGTATCATAAACTATGATGTTGATATGTTTATGACCTTGGTCGTTCGGTTTGAAACTCAAGAATAATGTTCATATATAGTGGGACAATATGTGGTGAAGCAGTTTTTACAAAAGTTGTCAAAATCCCATGTTTATCGCATTCATGGCAGGTAGTACACGTGACGTGATAGGATGCCATGTGTAATTTTTTTATTTTTCTGTTTTTTATTTATTTGATATGTGATTGTTTTTACAATAGATTCAAAATTGTCAAGATGCAAATTCTTATGAAGAAGCTCAACCTGTCAAAACTCCTAGTGGTTTCTGATATATTAACTGCCTAATGGGTGCCTCCAAAAACATTTTGTAGAACTTAGTTAAAAATAAATCTACCATTAACTTACTTCTAGTTCAATTAATTTGACCTAGCTAGTTTCGATAAATCGGCATAAAAACCATTCAAGTGGGCGGAGTTTGCTAGCTGGGAATCTTGGAAACTCATAAAACTTGGCAATCGTAAGTTAAGCATGGTCCACTATATCTTTAAACTGGTCTTGTGGCATTCAAAGCCATATTATTCGCATTTTATTTACAGAAAAGAACATAGTTGTCATCACTTGGAAATTTAAAAACTGATTTTCCTGATAGTTGGAAACTCCCATCGTGATACTGTTTACTTCAAGAAGATGCACCCATCTACCATATGTGGAAACTGTATCATAAATTATGATATCGATAGGGTCATGACCTTGGCCGTTCGGGTCGAAACCCAATAATGTGCATACATTGTAGGCCAATATTGTGAAGCAGCCAAAGTAGTTTTTTCTATTCAAAGATACCAAAACACATGTTTCTCATTTTTTAAGGAAAGTAATATACATAAGAGGATGCCACGAGAAATTATTTTGTTTTTTGTTTGTTTTATTTGAATGTTTTTAAAATAGGATTGAATTCATCGGAGTGTAGATTCTTAGCACGAAGTTAGTTGCATTTTCAGAACTCTCTCGGTGGTGATTGATATATTGACATCATGGGTACCTTCAGACGACATTTGGAAATTTTAAGAGGAATCCATATATCACGCTTACTTGTAATTCAAATTTGACCTAATTTCTTTAAATCGGCATATAGTCATTTATGTGGGCATAGTTAGCTAGGGAATCTTGAAATGTGCTAAAAGTGCTTTGAAATTATAAGAAAACATGGTCCACTTTTTCTGAAAACCGGGTGGTGGCACTTTTTTGACTCAGATATGTCCCGAGGGAGCGAGATGCTTCAACTAACACGGTCAGTGGATGTACATGTTACATCAAGGACCTCAAAAAAAATTTACATCCAAGTCCATACATTTAGCATAAAGGACCGTAAAAACAAGCAAGAAAATATAGTTGGGTCTAGCTCCTTATCCATCACGGAGTTGAGCCATGCTCTTCGTAGTAGTACCAGTAAGTTGCACGCGCCTTGCACGTGAGACTCGAATAATAAAAGTATGACATATCATCACTATATAAAATTATAATAAGTAATGCTCTGAAAAATTATAAATTTGAGCCACATCTATAAAGTATGGGTGTTTATTAGCTACCTAATACTTGAAAATTTGGTACCATGGTCTAGATAAATAACGGAGAAGATTCTAGAATCATGGATAAGTGTGTTTTGAGGTTTCTGCATAGTGTTCATTGTACTAAAGACTATCAATAGAATCTTGTACTAGATGCTAGAATAGGCAAGTAGATCCAACTGTTGAAAATATTGGGATTTGCGAGTCTTGATCTAATGGTCAATATTTAAATTTATTCGTACACTATATAATATTAATGGTAAGACTAGTACCTGCTTAAAAAAGAAAACAACATGCTGCTAACTTTCGGCAGATCTTGTTTATGAAATGCACCAAATGCAATGGGAAATATCAAATATTGTATCCTTTGTCCACCGTTTAGAATTACTGTGAGTGGTGATCCTTTGAATAACCTTCGCTCCCGATGTTTGGGGAGGAAGTGAAAAATTCCAAACCAGAAAAGTTTGAATTCTACTGATTTTTGCTGCCAATGCCCAAAATGGTTCCTTCCTATCTAGTACACCAACGTAGCTGATTAACACACCAAAGAGCACAGAGCGTCTGACATGGGCATAACCCTTCGGGTGCCTATTATTGCTATATATGGTGCGGCCCAGCGGAAGCCTCACCCGAAGATATGCCAAGATCCATGAAGCCCACGGTGTTTTGGCTGATACGAAGCTTACAAGGACACAGACTCCTGGCGTAACAAGACAAGGAAAGTATAAGACTAGACTAGATACAAACCTAACTTGTAAACCAACTCGTACTAGTACCCAAGACCTAGCCTCCTCATATATAAAGACTAGGAGGGCTAACGAGGAGGGTAACCAATCTTACAATACGCACACCTCTCTCTCGGCGAGATCGCATCTAGACAACTTAACGAGTTTGTACTCTCCAATGATAATACGAGCAGACAAGCAGGAAGTAGGGTTTCCTCTACGAGGGTCTGAACCTGGGTAAATCGCCTCTCTTGTTTGTCTGTTAAGCCGATGAAATCCCCAGCGCTCTCTCTTCCACGAAACACAAAGTCCATAACCATGGGCATTGCCGAATCACCTCTCGTCAATTGGCGCCGTCTGTGGAAAACTTGAACGTTGGAAACACGGATTCGGCGGAACGCTCTTCACCAAGCATCAACTCGACGAAAGCAGATTCATGTCCGCCCACCCTGTATTGGTTCTCGTCGATTTCAAACAGCGGATCCGATCTCATCATCATAAGTTTTCACTTTCGGGTGGAAGAACCCGAAAGAACCACGCCTATTGGCTCCGATCTCGTCGGGACCGTCGGTCGGAAAAATTGTGCCTACGGCGATACCTACATCCTCTGTCGGATCATCCGCGGAAGCTACACTGCAGCCGACGAACGTCAAAGGAAGCCGCGACAATGCCTCGGATCTAGGGGGTTTGGCTGATCTCTACGATCGCCTCTACTTTGGGTCGTAAAATTAATCAACGCCACTGCACGTCCGGACAAACGTCATCATCGACAAATCTGGAGAAAGCATAGACTCTGGGATCAAGAAGACTACTTCGACTCTACCGTAGACTATTTCAACACTGCTGTAGACTGTTTTAACTCTGTCGTGGATTATTTCTTCTTCATCATCAAATTATTGCTGCTGTCGATGAAATCGGAAGCAACGATCCGTGTGGCAGAACCGTGAGTCAATAACGTGGGGAATCAAGTCCCAGTGATTGGAATTCTCCTTAGATACGTCTACATGCATGAAACAAGAAATTTCAAGAGAGAAAAGAAAAGGGAGTCCGTACGTGCGAGCGCGGAAAAAAAAATTCCGGATGGAACACGTCCCGTATCCAACCAATAAAGCATGGCATGTATGGTTTTTTGGAAAGTAAAAATAAAGAGGAGGACCGAGTCCAAGGAGAAGGAAAAAGCATCTCGTGCTTTAGTTGTCCAAACAAAACACTACAACAAATAACCAGGTGATATTGTTCTAATCCTTATTTCTCTGCTCTAAATTTGGTACTTTGTCAGCCGCAAGGCTACTTTTATATTTTTCGCTGATTCAATAAATTAAAGTCAATTGTATTATCTGTATGCGAGGAACTCGAGCAAATATGAGATCGTGGTTTATACCACGTCAACTACAAGTTGACTCCGACGACCTCAACACCGTCCAACCGCATGAGCTCAACGCTCGTGGGCTACGCCAGCTCCGCCATGTGACCCGTCAAAATCTTTGGTTGTAGCATGTCCGCTAAAATCTTCGGATGTGACGACCAATTGTCGTCATCGGTTCCAGCTCCGGCTCCTCCGGCCACATCAACCTCGTCGACTACAAACAAAGCTAAGTTCTCTACTTCGAGTTGATTTCTTTCTTATTTTAAATCACACTCGAAATATTTGGGGGCTACACCCTTTTCGAGTAACCTAAGTGTCATCGACTTCGTTCACTCGAGCACCTCATACGCGATTTCCCGAATAGCTAATTCTGTCTAAGCGTCGAATCCTTGAACTCCGATCCAGTTACAGCCCAACTGACAGGTCGGCAAGGTACTGAGACTAAGGGCATCAGGATAACGAAAAGGTTTCGCGTTACGGTGCAAAAGTGTCGAGTCCAATGGCACCTGAAAATGTTATGACAAATTAAAAAGCAATATTCTTTACAAGATGCAATTACTTCACAAAATCTCTATGTTTTTTGCAAGGAAGTCATCTAAATCGAGCTATTCTATTGAATACTTTCTCGGATAAGGAAGTTTCCTGAGCTTATGCTCACCCGATAAAAATCAAGACCCGAGTCGAGAAATTTCTCGAATGAACATCATCTTCACGCACCTAGTATCAATAAAGCTAAGTTCTCTTAACCTGGACCACTTTTCATTACTCTACTACACCAGATACTCGGGGGCTCAGTTAAATAAATTATTACATAATCATACTTCGATACTCGGGGGCTTCGCTACTCAGCAAAAACTTAAAAATTCTTTGGCTCCGCCATGAAATACGTCAAAACACGCTTTGACCCGAGTAGCTGATCTGGCCCAATGGGCATCAGGCTAACGAAAAGGTCTCGCGAGGAGAGCAACCGCAATAGTCATCGGCAAAAATATATCAAGTTCCCAAATTCACACATCCAAAGAAATTACAACAAGCTATATTTTCGGCTAATTTTACATAGTTTACATGTATTTTTTTAGGATCCTTATATTATCTACACGGAGCAATTCTCGAATGAATAAGATCTTTGAGCCTATGCTCTGGTGCAAACACCTGAACATAGCCTTAGGGGCTACTCCCATCGGGAGCGCTAGTCGCGCACCCGATGAAAACATATTCTCCAACGAAGTCGACAAAAATAGCTTACATTGCTACAAACAAGACCCAAGTAGAGAACCTCCTTGGATGAAGATCATATTTACGTAGTCGATAGAAAAAACAAAATCCTCCTATGGAGTCAATATAATATCAAAAAAATTCAGATCGCTTCCGACGCGATAAAACTCCGAATGCCGTGTCGACGACATGAAGGTAAGATCCCAGGATCCGTCCTGTGCGGCCTAGTAACCATACCCGAATGCGCTCTGCTAGTTATTATCCGTATCCACGATACGATAAAAAATCCCGACGGACGCGTTGGGTACCCATAAAACATGAGCCCGGAATTCAGTACTCGATAAGACCTCCGTGGCCTGAGCTGGATTACGCCAGTATATACCGAATTCGAGTCCCGGGACTCGAGTTTGAAGTAGGTTCACGATGTCTTTGCCCAAGAGCAATTAACTGGTTCCTGATCCGTCGGATGCACCAGACTCGTTATACCCAAATCCCCAGGACAAACTTATTGAATTATTCGATAGAAAATTCCTCCCATGGAGTCGACATAAAAGCAAAGCTACAACACCCGAGTCGAGAAATTTCTCGTATGATGAAGACTTGAGCCTATGCTCAGCTACTATGCATCCTAACATAGCCTCGGGGGCTACTCCCATCAGGAGCGCTGGCCGCGCACCCAATAGAAAAACTGAAATCCTCCAAACATGAGTAAACAAAAGAGTATCTACAATGAAGAAGCATAACTTTGAGTCTACCCAAGTGTATCCTCAAAGGTTACTCCCATCGGGAGCACCCGATAAAAGTGCTGACATCGCTTCAAGAACAAGACAACATCATCCATTGCATCAGCCAAACAAGACATTGACAAGTTCACGCATCCGAGGAAATCTTCGAGTTCATCTTCCGCGCATATTAAAAATGACTTTGATCCTATGCTCGGACGCAAGCATCCGAACATAGCCTCGGGGGCTACTGACATGGGCATAACCCTTCGGGTGCCTATTATTGCTATATATGGTAGGGCCCAGCGGAAGCCTCACCTGAAGATATGCCAAGATCCATGAAGCCCGCGACATTTTGGCTGATACAAACCTTACAAGGACACAGACTCCTGGCATAACAAGACAAGGAAAGTACAAGACCTGACTAAATACGAACTCTAACTTGTAAACCAACTCGTACTAGTACCCGAGACCAAGCCTCCTCGTATATAAAAGCTAGGAGGGCCAACGAGGAGGGCAACCAATCTTACAATACGCACACCTCTCTCTCTCGGCGAGATTGCATCTAGACGATTCAACGAGTTTGTACTCTCCAATGATAATACGAGCAGACAAGCAGGAAGTAGGGTTTCCTCTACGAGGGCCTGAACCTAGGTAAATTGTTGGGTCCGTAGCATAGAAAACAAAAAATTTCCTACGATGAGAACTATACGCCAAGATCTATCTACTAGGTACAGAGCAACGGGTGGACATACATCCATCGAGAACTTACCCTCGAAGACAATGAGTTTTGTTAACGAGTAGAAACTCGTGGTTGATGTAGTCGTACACTTGCCGATCTCAAGATCGTGTGGAAGTCCGAGCAGGTCTGGCTCCAGCATGTCCTTCAGATCCAGCTCAGCAAGTCTAGCACCGCAAAGCAGCGGTGCATCCGTGATCGCACACACGTCCGGTACCCCGACAACCTTCGTCCCTCGCTCCAGCAAAGCAGCGGAAGCAGCAACTCCTTTCCAGATAAAGCCACTGGGAACATGTATCTCGCTAATCTGAGACCATGGAGAAATAATACTCTCCACTTTAAATGCATTAAATTTCTCCAAATTTAATGCTCTCTCATTTAATAAAACTCTTTTATTATTTTTATTCAGAATTTTGTTAATTACTTTAATTAACAAACATTCACATAAAACCCCCTGCAACATTTCAATATTACATGCATAACCAATTTCACCCGAAACAGTTTCGGTGTCTATTGAAATAATTCCAGCGCTTTCTTAAATCTTTATCTGAAACATATTTGCTCCAAATGGTGTCGCTATCCATTAAGTGTGTCGCCCTACGGTTTGCGAATAATGTAGACATGATCGAGACCCCTCTCAGATCAATAATCAGAAGCGGGACCTAGAGATCCATACTGACTCGTAAACATTCAACGATGACTTCTGTGATCGTGAGAAGCTTTAACGCTAGTAACTAAATCCCCTCACGATATATTACATGTCCGAGATTCGATCATCGTTATCTCCATACCTAGTTTGATCTCGTTGCCGACATGCACACTTTTCTCGTTCCCGTGATATAACATTCTAGTGATCACATCACTTGCTTACAAGCTATCTTAATGTGATATCACCGAGAGGGCCCAGAGTATATCTATCCGTCATCGGGATGGACAAATCCCACTCTTGATCCATGAGCCTCAACATAACACCTTTATAGCACTGAACCCACCTTTATAGTCACCCTGTTACGGTGTGACGTTTGATGTTATCAAGATACTCTTCGGTGTCAGCAATTAACATGATCTCATGGTCTAAGGACTAAGATTACTTCATATGATGTTATAGCAATATAAACATAATGACTTTGATCGTAATGCTATACTTCGGATGAATGTTCATCACATCATTCAACTAATGTTGTGACCTTGTTATTAACAACATCCAATGTCCATGATCGAGAAACCTTGATCATCTTGTTAATCAACAAGCTAGTCTATAAGAGAGGCATAACTAGGAACCCTTTTTATTTATTAAACACACATGTATTGATGTTTCCGATCAATACAATTATAGCATGCAAAATAAACAGTTATCATCAACATTGAATAAGATAATAACCACTTTATTATTGCCTCTCGGGCATATTCTCTTCAGTCTCCCACTTGCACTAGAGTCAATAATCTAGTTTGAAAAACTTTGCGTATTGAACACCTATGGCTTTATGGTGTTGCATATACGCGATTGATAGTGGTTAACATAATCTCCGGATCTGACAATTTCAGGTCCGTGTGTATTTGTATGTCTTTGCGTCTCTACGCATCACTCATTCTCAAATGAGATGGCATTGTATAAATTTGGTCCTTTGGTGAGACCTTTAGTTCGTTCCGGTTAAAATATGTTGATATTATTGTCATATAATATATCTTCATAGTATTAGCCCACTTTGAACCACACCTAGTTTGATAACAAACTACTTAACACAAATGCCCTCTTATGCTGCTACTATAGCAGTCATATACTTAGCCTTTTTGCTGTAGTATCCGTCACAATGTCTCAACTTTGGAACTCATCCAAATCCATCATGGAACATCCTTTCCATTATATTGTGCCACCCATAGTCTAAATTGAGATAAATTTAATTTGTATCTTGTGACAAAACTAGTATCAATGTAACACTTTACAATGAACTATCTTTAACTATTTGTCACTTATACATGATATATTCTTAGTTCTTCCACAGCTCATAAGAATATCTTTACTATCGTCCAATGATCATCTTATGAATCATTCTGGTATGTGCTCATAACATTTAGAGCATAGGACATTCTGGATATATACATATCATGGTATAATCGATCAAAATCTTCATGTGATTTTACTCACCAAGTGTCGAAACACTTGAATTTTGATACAATCCTTTCCATGCAGCAAGAACCTTTCTTGTTGTTTCCATATTGTACCCTTTCAATATCTCATATATGTATGTCTGGCACAACCATATTAACGCCTCAATCTATCCATATAGATATTGTTGCCTAATATTCCGGTTTTGCCCAAGTCTTTCATCGAAATCTTATTTTAATGAAATTCTTAACTTGTGTCAATACAAGATACATCATTTCCAAACAACAATATGTCCTCTACATAATGTATTAGAAATATGTCTTAGCGCTCCCACTTAATTTCTTGCAAATGCAAGCATCTTCATCATCTCCGATGAATTTAAACTCTTTTAACAATTTCATCATGGTGAAGATTCCAACTCCGCTATGCTTACTTCAACTATTGAAGTTTGCATGTCCTTTTAGCATCCTTTGAATTAACAAAACCCTTCGGACCGTGTCATGTACACGTCCTAGGTAACCATTCTATTAGAAGAACCTTGTTTTGTTTATTCAACTACCATATACCAAATTATATGTAGTGGTTGCTACATTAATCCGTCAAGACTAAATATCGCTATGAAAGATCAAATCTTGTTATAGTCAATTCCTTGAACATTGCCGTAAACTTCTTTCCGACATGTCGACTATTTCATAGATGTTAAACATCCATGTCTATTTCTTTATAGATCCAAACACGACCGACTGGCTTCACGCCTTTCCGGAGGGTCTTCCAAGTTCAGAAACTTGATTTCTCGTGTATGGATACTATCATGGATTCTTTGACTTCTAGTCATTTTATGGAGTCAGGGCCCATTATCGCTTCTTTGCATGTAGTCGGTTCATCATTGTCAAAACAATAATGACTTGCTTATCAAATCACACTATTTGATTCTTACCGACCCACACGGTTCAATAGGAACTCTAATCTCCGAGATCACACCCTTTGTAATCACGGGAGCCATGAGCATTGTGCCTGCCACCGGGACACTTTCCAGCGCTGCTCTACTTAGCACATATAGCTAAGGTTCAACAACCTTATCAAAGTTCTGTTGTCCTCCCACTTAACTTTTCACGAGAAATTCCTTCTCAAGAAACTTGACATTCCAAGTAACAAACTCTTTTGTCCTCGGTATTATGGAGAAATTCCCAACAAATTCTTTGGGATAACCTACAAAGATGTGTTGATCCGACTTTGGTTGTAAACATTTTACTTATGCATAGCATACCAAAATTTAAGAAAAGACAATTCGGGTTTTATCCCAAACCATAACTTATATGGTGTCATTTTAACGGATCACGATGGTTCTCTTTTCAGTGTAAAAGCGATAGTCTCTAAAGCTTTAATCCTTAAAACATAATGGCAGTTTTATAAATGACACCTTTGATCTTACCTTGTCAAACATGGTTTGATTTCATCTCTTGAATATGCCATACTCCTATGGTTTATCGGGAAACACAAATCATGGAACAATTCCTCAAATCTTAGGTGTTTTTGCTAAACACGTAACTCAAAATATCTTCCTTTATGATCGAATCATAAACTCTTTATTTTCTTGTTACAATGATTTTCCACTTCATCTTGAAAGTCTTTGAACAATTTTCAAATGTTTCATACTTCTTCCTTATTAAGTAAATATACAGATATATTCACTCAAATTTTCGGAGAAAGCATATGGAGCAAAAAAAGATCCATCGCATATGGCTACACATAATGGACTATGCACATCAGCATGCACAATTTCCAATAAGCCAGTCATCCGTTCCTCTTTGGCCTATGAACGAAGTTTCAATTATCTCGAGAAAAGTCTCACAAGCGTCAATTGATCAAAATCAAAGACTCCAAAAATTCCATTAACATGGAGTTTCTTCATGTTTCCTTTCCAATATAATTTAAAACAGCGATGTCACTTCATAAGTGATATTTTAATCATTTTTCTTGCGACATTTTAGCAATAGTGTTTATGGATGTGATTTCTCCCACTAGACTTGTAAAAATTCATCCACCCTTTATGGAATACGGTAATTATTTGAACAACAATTGTTCTCGTAATACCGGAACAAAATAACAATTATGAAAACAAATCTTGAAGGCTAGGTTTGACGACAACGAAAAACACAATAACACTTTATTTGTTTTCGATGAACATCATCACTTATTCTCTTGCTAGTTACTTAGGCCATTGTAGTTCATGAATTGCGTTGTCCTGTATGACACTTCATACCAACCAATTTGGTAACCAATACCGGTATCCAATTCCTCAGAACCACATTGTTTAACAAGCAAGGAATATAGCCATAACATGTATATCTTCTATATACCTAAGTTGGACATCTCCAACTTTTTCTTTTCTGCCAAATATTTTATAGATTCTCTTTCAGCAATTCCTTTTCTTTTAAAAGAATCTATCAACATCAATTGTGGTGTCATTCACATGACACATGGTACAAAGCGTATATAGTCAAATACTAAGACCTTTGGACTTGCACTTTGAAGTGAATCACCATCATCAAATGTTTGGTGTTCTTTCAAAAATCCATTCTTTAGTGATCTTTTAGTGTAGTAAACATTTTACTTACATCTTCTATTCATCCTTATCATGACAACTTTCATGATCAAGCTACTATAGCCTATAAGGAAGAATGATGAGTATTATTTTAGTTCCCGAAACCTTTTGGGAGATTCGGATGCCTAGCATCTCCATCATTCACAAATTCTCATACAATATGAGAACATGTATTTTGCTAAATTACACTCTATCATAATGCAAACAAAAACTTTGTTTCAGATATCACAATATCTTTCACACATGATGGTTTCTGAAACAATTCTTTCAGCTCCAATATAATCTTGATATTAAAACAACTTTTGAATATCAATAATCATGGAGGCAAACATGATACTTTAGATACTAACATTGGAATTCTTACTCTTGATTTAATACTACTTATTAAACTTCATGGAGTAAATAGAGTTTGCTAAAATTTTGCAATAGGACTTATAAACTTTAAATTGACATTCAAAATAATACGATACCAGTTCGTAAAGTAAATATCCAGAATTCTATAGTTCTATTATCTCAATTAAAACTAAGCATAAGTTAGTGAACAGACGCCAATGACTACAACAAATTATGCAAATCCACTTCAATTTAGTTTATGACAAATTTAGTTTGACTAATCCAAATTAGAAATGAACTCCCACTCAAAAACGACATCCATCGTGCCTTTTTGGTGATTACATGAACCAAATCCACTACACCAAGTCCGATCATCACGTGAGTTGGTGTAGCTTCAAAGGCGAGCATCAATATGGGCATCATATCAACTATATGACTCATGCTTAACCTTTCGGTCCGTGTTCCGAGGCCATGTCTGTACATGCTAGGTTCGCCAAGTAAGAACCTTAGTACTCGCGTGTGTAAAACTGTCTTACACCCGTTGTATGAAAGCGTAGGGTCGAGTACGGCCGATCATCACGTGATGTCCCAAAACACGATCCATAGAACGGTGCATACTTAAGGAAGAACACATTTTATCTTGATATCTAAATGAGGGATCATCTTACAATGCTACCAAAAGCGCAAAACTAGCAGTATAAGATGCTAACATCTAATGTGTAAAGTGGAATGATATGGTCCATGCATTTGATCACCATCATATGCATCGTGGTATGATCTCTATCATTCCTTTGTGTGTAAGGCCAAGGTCTATGGAACTTACACGTTGAGTGTGTTGTAAGAGTATCTATCATACATCTACTTACAACAATACCATATCAAGACACTAGCCTAGCAACGTTCTAAACTAGACGCCTCTAATTTATCCATTGCAAGTTTTACGTGGCTTAGGGCTTTCGAAGATAGAACCGTTCTTACCTATGAACATGGAACCACAACGAGGATAACCAAGTTATTAGCAACTCGTTGTAAATCAGATATTGACTATAGTAGGAGAGACAGACACCCGCCAGCCACTTATGCAAAACTAGTTGCATGTCAGTCGTGGAACCGGTCTCATGTACGATGACATGTAAGGTTGGTCCGGGACGCTTCATCCCACTATGCCACCAATATCCAAAATACATAGAAGATGCAATAACATGATCATCATCACCCACATATAAACATATGTGTACTACCCGTGCAAAGCACCTACGCATAGACCTGGCTCTGATACCACTGTTGGGTCCGCAGCATAGAAAACAAAAAATTTCCTACGATGAGAACTATACGCCAAGATCTATCTACTAGGTACAGATCAACGGGTGGACATACATCCATCAAGAACTTACCCTCGAAGACAACGAGTTTTGTTAACGATTAGGAACTCGTGGTTGATGTAGTCGTACACTTGCCGATCTCAAGATCGTGTGGAAGTCCGAGCAGGTCCGGCTCCAGCACGTCCTTCAGATCCAGCTCCAGCAAGTCCAGCACCGCAAAGCAGCGGTGCATCCGTGATCACACACACGTCCGGTACCCCGACAACCTCTGTCCCTCGCTCCAGCAAAGCAGCGGAAGCAGCAACTCCTTTCCAGATAAAGCCACCGGGAACATGTATCTCGCTAATCCGAGACCATGGGGAAATAATACTAGAGGGGGCAGAGATCCTTCACGAGGAGGTGTGAGGATGAAGGAGGGAGTGGATGGCCTTTTATAGGAGGAGGGGGGGTGCCCCTCCTCTCCATGACCGGCGCATGGGGGGTGACCCCTCACCTCCCCCATTCATGTGGTGGTAACTCCTCCACATTAAAATGCCTCTTCACATTCCCTTTTAAAGTCTCCACTTCAAATGCATTAAATTTCTCCAAATTTAATGCTCTCTCATTTAATAAAACTCTTTTATTATTTTTATTCAGAATTTTGTTAATTACTTTAATTAACAAATATTCACATAAAACCCCTGCAACATTTCAATATTACATGCAGAACCAATTTCAGCAATTTCACCCGAAACAGTTTCGGTGTCTATTGAAATAATTCTAGCGCTTTATTAAATCTTTATCTGAAACATATTTGCTCCAAATGGTGTCGGTATCCCTTAAGTGTGTCACCCTACGGTTCGCGAATAATGTAGACATGATCGAGACCCCTCTCAGATCAATAATCAGAAGCGGGACCTAGAGATCCATACTGACTCCTACATATTCAACGATGGCTTCTGTGATCGTGAGAACCTTTAACGCTAGTAACTAAATCCCTTTGTCTTGTGATATATTACATGTCCGAGATTCGCTCATCGGTATCTCCATACCTAGTTTGATCTGGTTGCTGACATGCACTCTTTTCTCGTTCCCGTGATATAACATTCTAGTGATCACATCACTTGCTTTCAAGCTATCTTAATGTGATATCACCGAGAGGGCCTAGAGTATATCTATCCGTCATCGGGATGGACAAATCCCACTCTTGATCCATGAGCCTCAACATAACACCTTTGTAGCACTGAACCCACCTTTATAGTCACCCTGTTATGGTGTGACGTTTGATGTTATCAAGATACTCTTCCGGTGTCAGCAATTAACATGATCTCATGGTCTAAGGACTAAGATTACTTCGTATGATGTTATAGCAATATAAACATAATGACTTTGATCGTAATGCTATACTTCGGATGAATGTTCATCACATCATTCAACTAATGTTGTGACCTTGTTATTAACAACATCCAATGTCCATGATCAAGAAACCTTGATCATCTTGTTAATTAAACACACATGTATATTAAACACACATGTATAAGAGAGGCATAACTAGGAACCCTTTTTGTTTATTAAACACACATGTATTGCTGTTTCCGATCAATACAATTATAGCATGCAAAATAAACATTTATCATAAACATGGAATAAGATAATAACCACTTTATTATTGCCTCTCGGGCATATTCCCTTCATAAATCGCCTCTCTTGTTTGTGTGTTAAGCCAATGAAATCCCCAACGCTCTATCTTCCACGAAACACAAAGTCCATAACCATGGGCATTGCCGAAATCACCCCTCGTCAGCCTCCGTACCAAGGCACACATGCACAGCGCAGTGCCTGGCTGTGGACGAGGGAGAGATCAGTCGGTCGGTGCGCGCGAGGTTACCGAGGAGAGATGGATGGTGAGAGAGAAAACAAATTGTTTTGCATGCATATAGGTCCTGAGATTTATTACTACTAGTAGAGTGTGTATGATGTAAAGGCTATAGTAGTACAGTACCTCATGGCAAGAACTCATCATAACTATGCTCTGACATCCGCACCAACTTCAACTCCTCCTCGTAGCTGCCCTCTCGCATTGCCTTCCTTTTATTCTCTAAGCTCATAGTCTCCTCTTGCTCTTAGTTTCCCCCCTTTTTCTAGCCATATTCTTCATTGTAGTAGTACTTTACTTGATTTTTACTACAAAAGAAACATTTATGTTACTTGGAAAACTGAGATTGTCTAATACACTACTAGGAAACAGCCCATCTGTGGCGCATGGAAATTGGACTTCTATGGCGCATATCCTAGTCGCCACTATTACCTCGCCACTGATAACTACTTCCTGTGGCGCATATGGATATGCGCCACAGAAGTCTACTTGATTTTTACTACAAAAGAAACATTTATGTTACTTGGAAAACTGAGATTGTCTAATACACTACTAGGAAACAACCCATCTGTGGCGCATGGAAATTGGAATTCTGTGGCGCATATCCTAGTCGCCACTGTTACCTCGCCACTGATAACTACTTCCCGTGGCGCATATGGATATGCGCCACAGGAAGAACTTATGTGGCGTATTTACATATATGCGCCACAGAAAGCCCATGCGCCACTGACTATATAATTATATGCGCCACTGATTGCGTAACACATATTCGAAGTAAAATACTTTCCTGGTGTATAATCAGGTATTTATACAGGATTTATACAGTATTTATCCTGATGAGTATAAAATACATTGCATAAGTAGTAGATGCATGAAAACCGACATATATATAATACAAACACTTAGAACCCGATCGAGATACATATATAGTGTCAAGTGCCAAATTTTTACACAAGCGCCGAATACAAAGTTCATATCATCTCACATTACAAATATGAAGTGGCCACCGCCGCCTACACTAGGATCAAATAGAATATAGTTGTGATAATGGTGAGCAAGAGCATTAGCCCGACCAATATCTTCATCCGGTTCTTCTTCCACAAGTGGTTCCTCCACTTGGCTATCGCCTCCTCTCTAGTCGTGTATCCTTTGTAGATGTTGCCGCTGAACTTGTTCACTTGTTTGTGACAATCCTCCCACTCCTCGTAGACTCCTGGAACCCTACCCATGTACACCACATACCACCTCGTCGCCATCTCTATAGATGACAAGGCATATTAGTAAAAATACAATGAAAAGAATGAATAAAGGGTTCACATGCATATATATATATGTTCACAGAATATAAAACAAAGTATCCATAAACCTAAAAGATAGATCATCATAGAAGCAATAAGTTCAACGACAACACGACCACAAGGTAGTTTAAGTCTAACAACAATGACCATTTCGACCACGAGATAGTAAAGTTTATGACACACACACTAATACAGCAGGCGTCCATCAAGAATATACACACACTGGATCATGCTAGAGGCACACATCGATCATGATGAAGACTTCCTCTTCTTGCTCGGCTTCGGGAACGGTAGATAGCCCTCTTTCGTCATCCACGTCCTTGTGTCACCCTGCTTACAGAGGCGTTCTTCGATCTCCCTCTTACTCAACCCTCTGCCTTGTTGTAGGGCACCCCCCCTTGTGTTGACATTTTCAATGATGATTTGCGACAACTTCATCTAAATGCGATGGAAGTCTTCTCTAAGATCAGCATCGTCGATTTTCGCCAAAGTTTTGGCCCATCCTCGGAGACTAGATGGTAGCGTTAGGTTCTAGCAATCCCGAACATAGCCTTTAAGGTGATGGAGGACGTAGAAGGCCTCCTTGGCACTAGCAGTCGACTGCTTGACGCAGGGGAACTCGAGCACGTGCTTGAACACGTGTTTGCCATCCTTGATACATTCCCCCTATCTACGAAGGTGCATCCCTTCTTGGTGTAGCCCTCGAGAGCCTCATTGAGAACACCCCTTATTCTGGTGTAGTCTTTCTTCTTCATCAAACTCCCAGAGTCGAAATACGTGGCTAGCGAATACCTCGAGGCAAGGACGATGAGTGTGTAGTATTTGTCTCTGCGCAACACAATTGGAACGAAATGTTGGAAAAAGAGCAAAGGAAGAAATCTATAAGAAATGCATAAGTTACGGTGGCGATGACCGAGTGTGTGTACTTACTCAGGAAAGAAAGGCAAAAGAAGTGTGCCCTTCCTCTTGTTGTCCACCATGAACTTCTCGAGGTACGCCGCCGCCTTGGTCCGTGATTCTGATCCTTCGACAAACTGGCTATCCCGCATGTAGTAGTGATCCACTATCGCGATTTCCGGGGTCCTCTCTCTCTTGATCGTGATCGCCAGATTGAGCGTGTATAGGCGGACCAAGTTATAGTCTAGCCGTTTCGTGAGAAACAGCTTGAATATGTCCTGGAACGCTATGAAGAATATATCCGCGGGGGGTTCATCCATGAAGCCCACGTCCAATGGCACCTTGGCCGTGAAAACCGGGTAATTTGGATCTTCGTCTTTAAGAAGGAGTCCCTCTAGTGTCTTGACACCCTCGTGCAAAGTTAACATGGCTCCAACCGCAATGTGGATCATATCCGGAGTCAATATCGGATCACCAGCTACATGCACTCGTGGCAAGCCATATTGTGTGGATGGTACGGCGACGGCGTCCTGACCCCGGATCCTCTTCGGAAGAGGCTGGCTCGCACCCTTCTTCTTATTATTACCTCTCTTCCTGTAGTGCTTCTTCTTCACAACAGTGTCAGCCACTGCCATCTGCTCATCAGTCACCTTTTAGAGTGTGTTGGGGCTAAAAACCAATCCCGGTTTCTCTTGTGGTGGATCGGCGGCCGGAGGCATCTCTTGAGAAAGACCATGGAAGACCAGGCGCTGCGTGCATGTATTGGGCCGACCAGCTTGGTGGTCGTCGCGAGCTGTGAAGGGTTCTTCATCCATAGAAGGCATATACAATCCTTTGGCGGCGCTGGTGTTGATGAAGTCATCAACGTTGACCAATTCATCATCATCTTCATGGGTGCCATCATGTGGTGGTGGTAGCGGGGGTGACGGCGGTTGCGGCACAACGTCTTTGCCATGTGGCGGTGCACACGCTGCCAAGAGTTGATGGTGACGGCTGGTGGTGGCGACGATGGCGGCTACTGGCTTCCGAGGTGGTGGCCGGGAGATCGGTCGAGAGGTGGCACCGGTGCTCCCCCTGTAAGACGAATCTGGGTCTTCGGCCATGTCAAGGGCCAGTTGTAGCATTCCCCAAGGGTCTTGTGTTCGTCGGCTCCCTGAGGTTGAAAGGGGGGTCCATGTCGTCGCACCCTGGCAACACCCGAGCCAACCTGACCCTCATCACGTCATCATCCATTGGATTGTTGTGCATCGTGCGGCTCGTCGGTTGTATAAGAGTGCCCTTGGCAACATCCTTCAACTCACCGCCGACATCTTTAAGCAGGAGTACGCAAGAAGTGTCCTGAGGCAAAAACATGTTGTTGGGCGTCATGAGATGGCAGTAGTCATGCATCAAAGGAATAAAGGAGATGACGTGCACTAACTAATTAGTTACCTTGGTGATGGCGTGGATCTCGGCTAATGTAGAGACATGGCCGATGCCGGCGGCCGGCCTATCATCATTTGCAATCTCCCGCTCGGGTGCCTCACGAAGCACCACCGCCGTCGGCTGCGCCTTATTGGTATCTTTGACGGGAGGGGGCATCGATGTGACCAAAACGAGCGGCTGCGTCCCGACGTTGATGGCCGGCGGGGTCACCAGGTCCGGCGACACGGTAACATTGATGCCCGAGTTGCTACCGCTTAAGCTGGGCAGATGTATCGGCCCCTGTCAACCTCCCGCATTCCAAGCAGTAAGCCCCTCGAAAAACTCAGGGGGATCATCGAGCAGAGCTTCTCTTCCACTAACTTGTCCATCGTTTTCTCGTCCACCGCCTTCTCCTCCAGTGTCTGCACCTTCATCTTCAGCTCTACAACAGTGGCTTTATCCTAGTTCTTCCTCTCCCTTCTTTTCTTGGCGTCCTCTTTGTAGTACTCCTTGAACTTCATGCTCGTACCGAAGCCGGACACACGGTCAGCTGAGGACGGCGGCAACCCCTTGTCCCTCTTCTTGTAAGCATTGGTCGCCCTATTGAAAACCGTGTCCCATGGCTCCGTCGAATCTTGGGACGACTATGTGGCAGTAGAGTTCAGTTCCTCCTCCTACAGAGACAAGGAAAGGTGAACCCATTTAGATTCTTGACTTCATTATCTTAATTAGAACGCAATAGACTTGAGATCAGCAATAAATTCCTTACCAGCTTCTTCTCGAATTCCTTCACCTCCGGATCGTCGGTGATGAACTCCCATGGTTCCTTGTCCAGGTAGTAGCGGGCCCGAACAAATTGCCTAAGCTACAAGTCCGTGATTTTAAGCCAAGGGTTGTCTTTACCAAGGCGTTCAAGCTCGGCGTCCTCCTTGTCCGAAATGGCCTATTTCCCCTGTAACTGCCGCTTCCAAGGTGGTGGTTACCTATGTTCTGTTCCCGCATACTCCTTCCCCATTGAGTCCATTTTATAGCGTCAGCGGTAGCTATATCTGCCTTGAATATCCTAAACTCCTCTTCGTCGAGCATCGGATTTTTCTTACTAATAACCTCCTAGCTTTCACCTTTGTCAATGCTATTCTTCACTCGGGTTTTCCAGCTGCTCAAGGAGTTGCTCATCTTCGTGAGGGTTAGTTTATTCACCGGGTTCTTTCTCTCGAGGTTTCTAAACCGCTCTGGGAATCTGTATCGCTTGTGAGGCTTCTTAAGGAGGTTATCGACCAAAGCTGCATTGTCATCATGTCTGATGTACTTCATGTTGATCGACATGCTTTCCCGGATGATGCACCCGAGTTGCAGGCCGTACCCTTTAGCAATCTCCTCTGGCGCAATGGGTTGGCCAGTTTCTGTGACCTTAGTGAACTCATCGGAGACGGTGGAGAGCACTGGCACCTTCCGCTCCTTCTGTTCCTTCTTCTTCTTCTTCTGAGAAGCGGCCGGGTTGCCGCTACCACCATCCGTGCGCTCGCCACCATCGGTGCGGGCGCCGCCATCAGTGGTGTCATCCTCTTCGTCGTCGCCTTCACTAGTTCCATCGTAGTCGTCTTCGTCCCCCTCGTAATCAGGACCTCCGCCCTCATTGGCCCCAGCAGCTCTGGCGACGGTCGCCTCCTCCTCCGGTGGTGGTGTCATCCTCATCGCCTCCTCCTCCTCCTGTTGGGACCCTCGCCAGAATGACTGGTTGGCCTGTCTAGCTTGTTCTTCGATGCTGATCATGTGCTTAGAAGGGCCAGACTCCTTGTTGCCCGACATGTTTGCACTACTCTATTTAAAAGAGGCAAAAAAGTTAGCACAAATCTCGGCGAAAAATTCGGCATGAACTTTGCTAATTTTTTGACCTAGGAGTGCCCATTTCTCAACCGAAACGGAAGTGAATCGACACTTCGGGAGAAATGGGCAACTCAAATGATATCCCTGCAAGACAAAACACCCCATCCCCATATTGATAGCCCCATCCCCATATAACAACAGCACCATATAGCATATAATAGCACCATGTAACAGGAGCACCATATGACAACGCCATATAGCATACAACATCAGCACCATGCATGTAACAGCAGCACCATATAGCACCATATAACAGCAGCACCATATAACAACATTTTTGGGCAACTCCCAGTTCTCACAGACCATAAGCAATGAATAAATGGTGGCTAACTGCGCCAAGCAAAACATTCCCAGGGAAATACACAGGTTCAATGTACTTTAATTTGATAGAATGACAGACAGATCTAGTAAAAAAACTAATTACCCGTAGTGTAGGTTAGTTCTATGATGTCTTTGCCATCAGTCCAACCATAGTGGATCAAAATGGCTACAAGGAGGACAAAAAGGCACAATACTCAAAGGCAAAACAACACGATGATAGTAGATTGAGCATGCAAGGTTTATGTTGAAGGGATTATGCCCGAGAGGCAATAATAAATTGGTTATTATCTTATTCCATGTTTATGATAAATTTTTATTTTGCATGCTATAATTGTATTGATCGGAAACATCAATACATGTGTGTTTCATAAACAAAAGGGGTTCCTAGTCATGCCTCTCTTATAGACTAGCTTGTTGATTAACAAGATGATCAAGGTTTCCTGATCATGGACATTGGATGTTGTTAATAACAAGGTCACACCATTGGTGGAATGATGTGATGAACATTCATCCTAAGTATAACATTACGATCAAAGTCATTATGTTTATATTGCTATAACATCATACGAAGTAATCTTTATCCTTAGACCATGAGATCATGTTAATTTCTAACACCGGAAGAGTATCTTGATAACATCAAACGTCACACCGTAACAGGGTGACTATAAAGGTGGGTTCAGTGCTACGAAGGTGTTATGTTGAGGCTCATGGATCAAGAGTGGGATTTGTCCACCCCGATGACGGATAGATATACTCTAGGCCCTCTCGGTGATATCACATTGAAATAGCTTGCAAGCAAGTGATGTGATCACTAGAATGTTATATCACAGGAACGAGAAAAGAGTGCATGTCGGTAACGAGATCAAACTAGGTATGGAGATACCGATGATCGAATCTCGGACATGTAATATATCGCGGGACAAAGGGATTTAGTTACTAGCGTTAAAGGTTCTCACGATCACAGAAGTCATCGTTGAATGTGTAGGAGTCAGTATGGATCTCCAGGTCCCGCTACTGATTATTGATCGGAGAGGGTCTCGATCATGTCTGCATTATTCGCGAACCGTAGGGCGACACACTTAAGGGATACCGACACCATTTGGAGCAAATATGTTTCAGATAAAGATTTAAGAAAGCACTGGAATTATTTCAATAGACACCAAAACTGTTTCGGGTGAAATTGCTGAAATTGGTTCTGCATGTAATATTGAAATGTTGCAGGGGGTTTTATGTGAATCTTTGTTAATTAAAGTAATTAACAAAATTCTGAATAAAAATAATAAAAGAGTTTTATTAAATGAGAGAGCATTAAATTTGGAGAAATTTAATGCATTTAAAGTGGAGACTTTAAAAGAGAATGTGAAGAGGCATTTTAATGTGGAGGGGTTACCACCACATGAATGGAGGAGGTGAAGAGGCACCTCCTCCATGCGCCGTCCATGAAGGAGGGGCACCCCCTTCCTCCTATAAAAGGACACCCTCTCCTCACTTCTCACACACACCTCCTTGTGAAGGATCTCTCTCCTCCTCTAGTATTATTCCCCCATGGTCTCGGATTAGCGAGATACATGTTCCCGGTGGCTTTATCTAGAAAGGAGTTGCTGCTTCTGCTGCTTTGCTGGAGCGAGGGATGGAGGTTGTCGGGGTACCGGACGTGTGTGCGATCACGGATGCACCGCTGCTTTGTGGTGCTGGACTTGGTGGTGCTGGAGCTGGATCTGATGGACGTGCTGGAGCCGGACCTGCTGGACTTCATCACGACCTTGAGATCGGCAAGTGTACGACTACATCAACCACGAGTTCCTACTCGTTAAAAAAGCTCGTTGTCTACGAGGGTAAGTTCTCCATGGATGTATGTCCACCCGTTGCTCTGTATCTAGTAGATAGATCTTGGCGTATAGTTCTCATCGTAGGAAATTTTTTGTTTTCTATCCTGCGGACCCAACAGTGGTACCAGAGCCTGATCTATGCGTAGGTGCTTAGCACGGGTAGTACACATATGTTGATATGTGGGCGATGATGATCATGTTATTGCATCTTCTATGTATTTTTGATATTGGTGGCATAGTGGGATGAAGCGGCCCGGACCAACCTTACATGTCATCGTACATGAGACCGGTTCCACGACTGACATGCAACTTGTTTTGCATAAGTGGCTGGCGGGTGTCTGTCTCTCCTACTATAGTCAATATCTGATTTACAACGAGTTGCTAATAACTTAGTTATCCTCGTTGTGGTTCATGTTCGTAGGTAAGAACGGTTCTATCTCTGAAAGCCCTTAGCCACGTAAAACTTGCAATTGATAAATTAGAGGCGTCTAGTTTAGATCGTTGCTGGGCTAGTATATTGATATGGTATTGTTGTAAGTAGATGTATGATAAATACTCTTACAACACACTCAATGTGTAAGTTCCATAGACCTTGGCCTTACACACAAAGGAATGATAGAGATCATACCACGATGCAAGTGATAGAGATCAAATGCATGGACCATATCATCTCACTTTACACATTAGATGTTAGCATCTTATACTGCTAATTTGGCGCTTTCTGTAGCATTGTAAGATGATCCCTCTTTTAGATATCAAGATAAAAATGTGTTCTTCCTTAAGTATGCACCGTTCTATGGATCGTGTTTCGAGACATCACGTGATGATCGGGTGTTCTCAACTCTACGCTTTCATGCAACGGGTGTAAGACAGTTTTACACACGCGAATACTAAGGTTCTTACTTGGCGAGCCTAGCATGTACATACATGGCCTCGGAACACGGACCGAAAGGTTAAGCATGAGTCACATAGTTGATGTGATGACCATATTGATGCTCGCCTTTGAAGCTACACCGACTCACATGATGATCAGACTTGGTGTAGTGGATTTGGTTCATGTAATCACCAAAAAGGCACGAGGGATGTCGTTTTTGAGTGGGAGTTCATTTCTAATTTGGATTAGTCGAATCAATTTGTCATAAACTAAATCGAAGTGAATTTGCATAATTTGTTGTAGTCATTGGCATTTGTTCACTACCTTATGCTTAGTTTTAATTGAGATAATAGAACTATAGAATTCTGGATATTTACTTTACGAACTGGTATCATATTGTTTTGAATGTCAATTTAAAGTTTATAAGTCCTATTGCAAACTTTCAGCAAACTCTATTTACTCCATGAAGTTTAATAAGTAGTATTAAATCAAGAGTAAGAATTCCAATGTTAGTATCTAAAGTATCATGTTTGCCTCCATGATTATTGATATTCAAAAAGTTGTTTTAATATCAAGATTATATTGGAGCTGAAAATTGTTTCAGAATACATCATGTGTGAAAGATATTGTGATATCTGAAACAATGTTTTTGGTTGCATTATGATAGAGTATAATTTAGCAAAATACATGTTCTCATATTGTATGAGAATTTGTGAAGGATGGAGATGCTAGGCATCCGAATCTACCAAAAAGGTTTTGGGAACTGATATTATACTCGTGATTCTTCCTTATAAGCTATAGTAGTTTGATCATGAAAGTTGTCATGATAAGGATGAATAGAAGCTGTAAGTAAAATGTTTACTACACTAATAGATTACTAAAGAATGGATTTTTGAAAGAACACCAAACTTTTGATGATGGTGATCCACTTCAAAGTGCAAGTCCAAAGGTATTAGTATCTGACTATATACGCTTTGTACCATGTGTCATGTTGATGACACCACTATTGATGTTGATAGATTCTTTTAAAAGAAAAGGAATTGCTGAAAGAGAATCTATAAAATATTTGGCAGAAAATAAAAGGTTGAAGATGTCCAACTTAGGTATATAGAAGATATACATGTTATGGCTATATTCCTTGCTTGTTAAACAATGTGGTTCTTAGGTATTGGATACCGGTATTGGATACCGAATTGGTTGGTATGAAGTGTCATACAGGACAACGCAATTCATGAACTACAATGGCCTAAGTAACTACCAAGAGAATGAGTGATGATGTTCATCGAAAACAAATAAAGTGTTATTGTGTTTTTCGTTGTCATCAAACCAAGCCTTCAAGATTTGTTTAAATAATTGTTATTTTGTTCCGGTATTATGAGAACAATGGCTGTTCAAATAATTACCGTATTCCATAAAGGATGTATGAACTTTTACAAGTCTAGTTGGAGAAATCACATCCATAAACACTATTGCTAAAATGTCGCAAGACAAATGATTGAAAGATCACTTATGAAGTGACATCACTGTTTGAATTATATTTGAAAGAAAACATGAAGAAACTCCATGTTGATGGAATTTTGGAGTCCTTGATTTTGATCAATTGACGCATGTGAGACTTTCCTCGAGATAATTGAAACTCCGTTCATAGGCCAAAGAGGAACGGATGACTAGCTTATTGGAAATTGTGCATGCTGATGTGCATAAGTCCATTATGTGTAGCCATATGCGATGGATCTTTTTGCTTCATATGCTTCCTTCAAGAATTTGAGTGAATATATCTGTATATTTACTTAATAAGGAAGAAGTATGAAACATTTGAAAGTTGTTCAAAGACTTTCAAGATGAAGTGAAAAATCATTGTAACAAGAAAATAAAGAGTTTATGATTCGATCATAAAGGAAGATATTTGAGTTACATGTTTAGCAAAAACACCTAAGACTTGAGGAATTGTTCCATGATTTGTGTTTCCCGATAAACCATAGGAATATGGCATATTCGAGAGATAAAATCAAACCATGTTTGACATGGTAAGATCAAGGGTGTCATTTATAAAACTGCCATTATGTTTTAAGGATTGAAGCTTTAGAGACTACCGCTTTTACACTGAAAAGAGCACCATCGTGATCCATTGAAATGACACCATATGAGTTATGGTTTGGGATAAAACCCGAATTGTCTTTTCTTAAATTTTGGTATGCTATGCATAAGTAAAATGTTTACAACCAAAGTCGGATAAGCACGTCTTTGTAGGTTATCCCAAAGAATTTGTTGGGAATTTCTCCATAACACCAAGGATAAAAGAGTTTGTTACTTGGAACGTCAAGTTTCTTGAGAACGAATTTTTCGTGAAAAGTTAAGTGGGAGGACAATAGAACATTGATAAGGTTGTTGAACCTTAGCTATATGTGCTAAGTAGCGCAGCACCGGAAAGTGTCCCGGTGGCGGCCACAATGCTCATGGCTCTCGTGATTACAAAAGGTGTGATCTCGGAGATTAGAGTTCCTATAGAACCGTGTGGGTCGGTAAGAATCAAATAGTAAGATTTGGTAAGCAAGTCGTTATTGTTTTGACAATGATGAACCGAATATATGCAAAGAAGCGATGATGGTCCCTGATTCCATAAAATGACTAGAAGTCATAGAATCCGTGATAGTATCCATACACGAGAAATCAAGTTTCTGAACTTGGAAGACCCTTCGGAAAGGCGTGAAGCCTATCGGTCGTGTTTGGATCTATAAAGAAATAATACATGGATGTTTAACATCTATGAAATAGTCGACATGTCGGAAAGAAGTTTACGACAATGTTCAAGGAGTTGACGATGACAAGATTTGATCTTTCATAGCGATATATAGTCTTGACGGATTAATGTAGCAACCATTACATATAATTTGGTATATGGTAGTTGAATAAACAAAACAAGGTTCTTCTAATAGAACGGTAACCTAGGACATGTACATGACATGGTCCGAAGGGTTTTGTTAATTCAAAGGGTGCTAAAAGGGCATGTAAACTTCAATAGTTGAAGTAAGCATAGCGGAGTTGGAATCTTCACCATGATGAAACTGTTAAAAGAGTTTAAATTCATCGGAGATGATGAAGATGCTTGCATTTTCAAGAAATTAAGTGGGAGCGCTGAGACATATTTCTAATACATTATGTAGAGGACATATTGTTGATTGGAAATGATGTATCTTGTATTGACACAAGTTAAGGATTTCATTAAAATAAGATTTCGATGAAAGACTTGGGCAAACCCTGAATATTAGGCATCAATATCTATATGGATAGATTAAGGCGCTAATATGGTTGTGCCAGACATACATATATGAGATATTGAAAGGGTTCAATATGGAAAACAACAAGAAAAGTTCTTGCTGCATGGAAAGGATTGTATCAAAATACAAGTGTTTCAACACTTGGTGAGTAAAATCACATGAAGATTTTGATCGATTATACCATGATATGTATATATCCAGAATGTCCTATGCTCTAAATGTTATAAGCATATACCAGAATGATTCATAAGATGATCATTGGACAATAGTAAAGATATTCTTATGAGCTTTGGAAGAACTAAGAATATATCATGTATAAGTGACAAATAGTTAAAGGTAGTTCATTGTAAAGTGTTACATTGATACTAGTTTTGTCACAAGATACAAATTAAATTTATCTCAATTTAGACTATGGGTGTCACAATATAATGGAAAGGATATTCCATGATGGATTTGGATGAGTTCCAAAGTTGAGACATTGTGACGGATACTACAACAAAAGGCTAAGTATATGACTGCTATAGTAGCAACATAGGAGGGCATTTGTGTTAAGTAGTTTGTTATCAAACTAGGTGTGGTTCAAAGTGGGCTAATATTATGAAGATATATTGTGTGACAATAATATCAACATATTTTAACCCGAACGAACTAAAGGTCTCACCAGAGGACCAAATTTATACAATGCCATCTCATTTGAGAATGAGTGATGCGTAGAGACACAAAGACATGCAAATACACACGGACCTGAAATTGTCAGATCCGGAGATTATGTTAACCACTAGCAATAGCGTATATACAACACCAGAAAGCCATAGGTGTTCAATACGCAAAGTTTTTCAAACTAGATTATTGACTCTAGTGCAAGTGGGAGACTGAAGGGATTATGCCCGAGAGGCAATAATAAAGTGGTTATTATCTTATTCCATGTTTATGATAAATTTTTATTTTGCATGCTATAATTGTATTGATCGGAAACATCAATACATGTGTGTTTAATAAACAAAAGGGGTTCCTAGTCATGCCTCTCTTATAGACTAGCTTGTTGATTAACAAGATGATCAAGGTTTCCTGATCATGGACATTGGATGTTGTTAATAACAAGGTCACACCATTGGTGGAATCATGTGTTGAACATTCATCCTAAGTATAGCATTACGATCAAAGTCATTATGTTTATATTGCTATAACATCATACGAAGTAATCTTTATCCTTAGACCATGAGATCATGTTAATTGCTAACACCGGAAGAGTATCTTGATAACATCAAACGTCACACCATAACAGGGTGACTATAGAGGTGGGTTCAGTGCTACGAAGGTGTTATGTTGAGGCTCATGGATCAAGAGTGGGATTTGTCCATCCTGATGACGGATAGATATACTCTGGACCCTCTCGGTGATATCACATTGAAATAGCTTGCAAGCAAGTGATGTGATCACTAGAATGTTATATCACAGGAACGAGAAAAGAGTGCATGTCGGTAACGAGATCAAACTAGGTATGGAGATACCGATGATCGAATCTCGGACATGTAATATATCACGGGACAAAGGGATTTAGTTACTAGCGTTAAAGGTTCTCACGATCACAGAAGTCATCATTGAATGTGTAGGAGACAGTATGGATCTCCAGGTCCCGCTGCTGATTATTGATCGGAGAGGGTCTCGATCATGTCTGCATTATTCGTGAACCATAGGGCGACACACTTAAGGGATACCGACACCATTTAGAGAAAATATGTTTCAGATAAAGATTTAAGAAAGCGCTGGAATTATTTCAATAGACACCAAAACTGTTTCGGGTGAAATTGCTGAAATTGGTTCTGCATGTAATATTGAAATGTTGCAGGGGGTTTTATGTGAATGTTTGTTAATTAAAGTAATTAACAAAATTCTGAATAAAAATAATAAAAGAGTTTTATTAAATGAGAGAGCATTAAATTTGGAGAAATTTAATGCATTTAAAGTGGAGACTTTAAAAGAGAATGTGAAGAGGCATTTTAATGTGGAGGGGTTACCACCACATGAATGGAGGAGGTGAAGAGGCACCTCCTCCATGCGCCGGCCATGAAGGAGGGGCACCCCCCTCCTCCTATAAAAGGCCACCCTCTCCTCACTTCTCACACACACCTCCTTGTGAAGGATCTCTCTCCCCCTCTAGTATTATTCCCCCATGGTCTCGGATTAACGAGATACATGTTCCCGGTGGCTTTATCTGGAACGGAGTTGCTGCTTCTGCTGCTTTGCTGGAGCGAGGGATGGAGGTTGTCGGGGTACCGGACATGTGTGCGATCACGGATGCACCGCTGCTTTGCGGTGCTGGACTTGGTGGTGCTGGAGCTAGATCTGATGGACGTGCTGGACCCGGACCTGCTGGACTTCATCACGATCTTGAGATCGGCAAGTGTACGACTACATCAACCATGAGTTCCTAGTCGTTAACAAAGCTTGTTGTCTACGAGGATAAGTTCTCCATGGATGTATGTCCACCCGTTGCTCTGTATCTAGTAGATAGATCTTGGCGTATAGTTCTCATCGTAGGAATTTTTTTGTTTTCTATGCTGCGGACCCAACATATTTAATTCAAGGTTGAAGCACATATGGTTATTTGAATGATCTATCGAACAAAGTAGGCGAGAACTAAAGGCAACAGGAATGAGTTGCTTTCATAATCTAGCAAGTCTTTCTATTCCTTGAATAATATCTTTTGTCTAAGTCTCTCTGCCGAGGAGAAATTCAGTTGCCTGATTCAAACTTGTATTGGTTGTGTGTTGCCCTTCACAGGTTTTCAATGAGCTTAAAACAACACTGGCAAGTATTGGTTGTGTGTTACCAGATTTTTGCAAGGGTACTGCAGATTACTATTCTAAGAAGGCACAAACCTAGATGTTGGAGGACTCTTGTCCTGAATACATGTTCAAGGTTTCCACATGACTTAATATTCTATAATATATATATACACAAGTGTAAGGATAGCATCTGAATACATGTCAATGTCATTAGTCTAGATGGTCCGCCAGTACCTGAACAATAGCTTTTCTCTGCATGACTTCATGTTTGGGTTCATTTTTTATTAGTAATTACGATGCTTTTGATGAATTCATCTGTATATGCCTACCAATTTCTGGATGAGCTGCCATGACGTTTTTGTTGGCACTCTACAAATAGATGGCACCACTCCATACAGCCATACAGGGATGCATTTCACATAGACCTGATGATGCGATGAAAAAAATAGACTTGCATGAATTTTCAGACCATAAATTCCGCAAACCTTATCTTGCATCAGGTACTTTAGATTTAAGATGAGACTTGAGAGCAGCAGGTTTTGTGCATATAAATTCCACAAACCTTATCTTGCATGTTAAAAAGGGTGCAAACAAGGGCCATTAAAGGAACTTAATACACACCGACAAATTTGCCAACTATTCTAGTAGCTCCTTCACCACTGGCACCAGTACTGAAATAGAAAATCCTACGAACATTTATTTTCTAGCAAACAAATGTTCTCTGTTTTACAGCTCAAATGTATCATACAAACCATGTGCACAAATTTGAGAGCATCAGGTTTCTTGTCAATATGAATAGATCATTAGGTCTTCTATCCATATGCACAAAAACATCCTTTTTTGCATGTTTAAAAGGTTACTTAATACTACAGTGCAAAGACCAACCCATTTGCTAAGTACTCAAGCTTGCTCACCACCAGCACCAAAATAGATCAACTTCCTCAAATATTTCTAACAAACAAGTCAATGGAGAAACGAGATGATCACAAGTGCAACCGACAATATTTGGACCCTTCTATAAAACCCAGTGTTGTAGGCAGGACCTTGAGTAGAGCATTCTTGCAGAGAGGGGGAAAATAAGAGAGGGGGAAGTGTACCTGCGGATGGGGAGGTGGTCGTCGATGAGGGTGGCGGTGGTGCTCCTGTTGCGGACGTTGCAGGCCACCTCCTCCTAGGTCGTAGGCGAGGCGGGGCGGGCCACCTCCTCCACGGGCTCCGGAGCGGCGGTGGCGGGCCTCCTCCTCCTAGGTCGCAGGTGGGGTGGGCCTCCTCCTCCACGACGGCTCTCCTCCTCCACGGGCTCTCCTCCACGGCGGCTTCGGCGGCGAGGGCGATTAGCTAGGGTTTGCGCGCGGGCGTGATGAGGGAAAGAAATGGAGAAGGTAGCAGGGGAGGCCGAACCGTTTATTTGGCTAAGTGTGAAAGTTCTGTGGCGCATTCCTCTAAAATGCGCCACTGAACTTACAACTTCGGTGGCGCATTACTATGATATGCGCCACAAAACTTTTGGGCATAGTCCAAAACGAAGCGGCATCGTAGTTTGACAAGATCAACTACATGTCCTAGTGGTCTTGCTCGCCAGCTTTCAACCTGGGGCAGCCAGGTTCGAATCCTGGATGTCTCAGACTTTTTTTCCTTTGTAAAAAAATATTTTATTTATTAAAAAAAGCAAGAACCTATACACACATATGCATATTTATTCAAAAAAGCAAGAACATATACACATGCATACTTATCAAAAAAACCTCCTGAATCATATATATATGTGCTTACCACACACAAATGTGAATTCGTATACCCACACGAATATCACGTGTATGTTTTAGTCTCTAACTAATATATATTTGCGAGCACACATGTGAACTAATACACAAAAAATTCACACAAATATCACATTATACCCACACGAATTAATACACCAAAAGGTCACATAATTGCTAGTGTCTCTTCACAATCTTCTTGCCCTTTTTTGCCGTGGTTGAATACTTTATCTCGTGCACTTTGAGATTTCTTCTTGTGAATGGACAACCTTTAGTAGGAAGTGTGGTCTTCCTTCTTACTTTAGTAGTAGTAGGCATGTCGAAGTACTTGTCGAATTCCTCTTCGATCTTCGGGTCGCCGTTTTTGTTGAAGTTTTGCTCATTGGCGGCTCCTTCCATTCCGATGATGCTCCTCTTGCCCCTCCTAACTACAACACGGTTGGGCTTTGACGGGTCGGTAATAAAAAAACATTGATCAACTTGGCTAGCGAGTACCCAAGGCTCATTTTTTGAGGAGGCGTTCTTCGTTGATTTGGCATCTGGTATAACCATTGTGGTGAAATAGCGGCCTTCTTTTTCCACGTTCTTGGCCCATCTAACACGGAACATCAGTACGATCTCTCCACAGTAGTCGAGCTCCCATATCTCCTCGATCCTTCCGTAGAATCTTTCCATCACAATAGTCTCGTCATCAGCAAAGGATAACATAGTTACTCCTGAGTTTTGATATTCACTATTCTTGTCCTTTTCCTCGGTGTAGAATCTGTAACCGTTTATGTCGTATGACTGATAGGTCCTTAGGTTATGCCCTGGGCCTTGCGACAAGGAGAATATGACTTTTGATCTTCCGTAGAAGGCGTCTGTGGGGGATTATCCAGTTGCCTTTTCTTGAACCAACCTGTGAAGCTGGAGTTGTGCTCTCTGGTTACGTCTCCCTTCTTCCTCGGCCGGTCCTGGTCGACGTACTCCTGCTCGATTAAGCTTCTGTGCTCTTCGACCTAAGGGCCGACCACTTCAATGTGTTGTAGCGCGACTCGGTGTGCCCTTTCAAAATCAGTGCGTTGACCATCAATGCCGACATGCAGTGAGCGGCAGCCCTCGCGGTGACCATATCCACCGAGCCTGCCGAGGTGCTTCTTTGTGGGTATTCCAACATCCTCGTTCTCGGTGGTTAGATAATTCTGGCAGAAGGAGATGCACTCGTAGATCAGAAAGCCCTTGGCTATGCTTCCATCTGGACGAGACCTGTTGCGAACGAATCCTTTGATGACACCGTTTAGCCTTTCAAACGACATCATGTTGTGCAGGAATGTCAGCCCGAGCTGGATGATGTCGTCCACGACATGTACAAGCAGATGCAACATGATGTCGAAGAATGCGGGCGGGAAGTAAATCTCAAGCTCGCATAGTATCATCACGATCTCTTCCTGTAGCCTGTCGAGCTGCTTCACACTGATCGACTTCCTAGATATGACGTCAAAAAAGTTACAGAGGCCAAACAATGTCTCATGGACATGCTCGTCCATTATCCCACGGATCGCAACGGGGAGTATCTGCGTCATCAGCACTTGACAGTCGTGAGACTTCATACCGCTGAACCTCTTCTTCGCCACATCCAGATATCTGCTTATCTTCCCCGAGTAACCGTGAGGAACTTTCACTCCTAAGAGGCACCTGAAAAACTGCTCGAGTTCCTCCAGACTTAGAGTGAAGCAGGCAACATGAAGCACCACCTCATTCTTCTTAACTCTTTTGCGGCGACCTTGAGTCCCTTCCGTCTGATCATCATCATCATCATCATCATCATCATCACTATCAGGGTACTGAATATCTTTCTTTATGCCAAGCAATTTAAGGTCCTTTCTTGCTTTCGGCCCATCCTTGGTCCTCTCCGGCATGTTTAGTAGAGTGCCAAGCAGACTCTCGGTAATGTTCTTCGTGATATGCATTACATCGAGGCTATGGGGAGTTTGAAGGACCTTCCAATACGGCAGGTCCTAGAAAACAGACCTTGCTTTCCATACACCCAACAACGGCTTTGTCCTCGGTCATTTTTTTCAGGCGTAGGGCAATCTACCCAATTATTCAAAAGCTCCTCGATTTCTTCGCCGCTCCTCGGACGCGGGGCTCTTTCGAGCTCGTCCTTACCATTGAACAGGTCACTACATTTTCTCCACGGGTGATCCATGCGGAGCCACTTTCGAGTACCTTGGAACATGGTTTTCGAAGACCCGGGATCCCTTGGTAGCTGGAGATGCGGTGTGTCATCCATGCACTTGACGCATGCATTGTGTTAGTGGTTCACCTGGGCCGATACATATGCATAACCAGGATAGTCCTGCACGGTCGTGAGCAACGCGGCTCTCAGATGGAAATATTCTTTAGTGTAGGCGTCCCACGTACGGGCCGGCGTCTCCCACAAGCTGGCTAACTCCTCTCTCAATAGCCCGAGATACAGATGCATATCGATACCTAGTTGTTTTGGCCCCTGAATAAGAATGCTCATGTGTACGTACCTTTGCTTCGTGCATAGCCACGGGGGGAGGTTGTACGGCCATGCAAACACGGGCCAGGTGCTATGCGTGCTACTCTGGTTTCCAAAAGGATTGAGTCCATCGGTGCTCATACCCAGCCTGACGTTCCTTGCATCGCCCCCGAACTCTTCGAACTCGATGTCTAATGCATTCCACTGGCTAGCGTCTGAAGGGTGTGTCAGGATCTTTCCCTTCTCTG
This sequence comes from Avena sativa, assembly GCA_916181665.1. NCBI lineage: Eukaryota > Viridiplantae > Streptophyta > Magnoliopsida > Poales > Poaceae > Avena > Avena sativa. The sequence continues at coordinate 420,470,307 of OV702287.1, read as the reverse complement.
GATCATCTTCGGGTTTCTCTCTTTCCGCGTGCCATTGCATGAGCTTTGCTTCCTTAGGATCTACGAAATATCGTTGTAGACGGGGGGTGATAGGAAAGTACCATACCACTTTTCGAGGAACTTTCTTGTTCCCTCTCTTGTACCATCCTTGGACACACACCGGACATGTGGTTCTATCTGCATACTCGTTCCGATAAAGTGCGCAATTATTGATGCATGCGTGGTATTTAATGTGTGGTAGGTCGAGAGGGCACACGATTTTCTTGGCCTCCTCGATACTTGTTGGCAATGTGTTCCCCTTAGGAAGTCGGTCGTGCCAGTATTCCATGTTCGCGTTGAAGCTCACATTGGTCCATTTATGTTCGGCCTTCATCTCCAGAGCCTTGAGCGTTACACTCAAATGTGTATCCTCGGGGCGACACCCAGGATACAATGGAGTCATCCCGTCTACCTCCATTTGGGCCAGCTTGGCTTTCTCTCTGGCTGCAGCTTTGTTGTTGCTTGTCTCCTTGAGGAGCAGTTCTTGAACATGAGGGTCCTGCAAGACCGAAGTTAGCAGTGTCTGTGTGTTCGCATCTTCTCCTTCTTCATGATCATGATCATGCCCGTCGCCATCTCCTTCTCCATGCTGATCATGCCCGCCGACATCTCCTTCGTCATGATGATCATGCCCGCTGGCATCTCCTTCGTCATGATGATCATGCCTGGTAGACTCTTCGTCTTCTCGCCTGCCCACGTCTTCATGACCACCACCATGTCCTGTCGGCGCCTCATTGAGGTCGCGCATGAAACCGCGCCTGAGCAGGTGACCCTCCAATTGTCCAGATTCAGGGTCGATATAGCGCTGCAGTTTGCATGTTCGACATGGACATCTTATCATGGTCTTGTTGTTCAGAATCATGTCCTCCTTTGTGCCTTTCTTGTACCTAGCAATTCGACCTTCGCTCATCGTGAGGACCATGGTTGCTTGAGCGGTTAAAACAGAGAGTATAGGTGAGAACCACACCATATGAACACACACATGCATGAATGCTAGCCGGAAAAATTTCGGCATGACCTTTCCTAAAATTAGGACATATGGGTAGTGCAAAAATTTGCCAAAATGGAAATGAATCAACATTTCGGCAAAGATCCATGCAACCACACCGGCTGGGCCCAACAACAACAAGCAAGCAACAAAAAACTTCCTCCCATTGCAAACATTCATGCACCACACAAGCATCGTCTCGCCATGGATCGCACACACACACCGCCTGCGCGACAAGCTTCACCTACATGTTCATGGCCAAGTACTCACCTAGTAGACACAATAATAGCGAGACGAGACCGCACGATGAGAGAGTGTGGACAAATAGATCTACAAGTTGGTGGAGAGGAAATTAGTAAACAAATAGAGATGTGAGAGAGAAAAGTAAGGAACTTTTAGATCTAGAAGTTGGAGCGAAGCTTCCACTTACCAATCTATGGATTAAAGTAGGTTTAGTTACAAGAAAATGGAGAAACTATGGGCAAGATGGGGTGTGAGGGAGGAGGAAGACGAGTTGGGAGGAGGTAGAGATGTGAAATGGTGGTGGTGGATAGAAGAGCTAGATTTTCTCACCTTTTTAACATGGATCTGGATGCCCTCATCTGTGGCGCATATGGAGGAAATGAGCCACAGATGCTGAATCTTCTATGGCGCATAAGTCCATATGCGCCACAGAAGTGGGTGAATTAGATTCCCTCTGTGGGGCCGACCTCCAAGTTCTGTGGAGCATGTTGAGATATGCGCCACAGAAGTGAAATACATCTGTGGCGCATATCAGAACATGCGCCACAGAACTTGGGTGAATTAGATTCCGTGGTGGGCCCCCCTCCATGTTCTGTGGCACATAAGAAAATATGCGCCACAGAAGAGGCAACTTCTATGGCGCATATCTCAGAATGCGCCATAGAGCTTGGATCAACCCACCTCGGCTGGCGGGTCCCACCAATCTTCTGTGGCGCATACTCTGGAGAATGCGCCATAGAACTTCCAATCTTCTGTGGCACATGTTTTCGGGTGCGCCACTGATGTTTTCCTGTGGCGCATGGTTTCGTCCTATCAACATGCAACGGTGACAACCTTGTGCATCCCCCAACATATGTGTGCGCACTCATATGTTAGTACAACAAGATCATCATAGAAGATAACATATACTTGTATGCAACCAACAACAAACTATATCACAATTGCCTTAAACAAGTCACTACTCAAACATCATCATAGAGATACAATAGATCATGGGAAAACAATATATTGCATCATACATCATGTTTGCCAAGTGATTACAGTAGGGGTATGGAGAGGATCTTGCTGTAGATGTTGATGATGAACACGACGAAGGGGGTAGAGTCCACCAGAGGCGATTTCGGCAGTGTTTCCCTACTCCGATCTCTGTCGGTGATGGCCTGCAGACTCTGTATTTATGTGTTTTCGATCTCCGCCTTTGGGTGTGATGATGACGGCCACCAAAGGGTGTATAGAGAAGTTTTTAGGTCAAAACAAGTGGGTGGATAAAAAGATCAAGCGAATCGGACAACCGAGGGGGAAAAGACCCTGATGGCGCGCCCTAAGAGGTTGGGTGCGCCACAGGGCCATATTCCCAGCCTATTGGGCCCCTAGTGATATTCTTTGTCCTGCTGGATGCATCTTGAAATTTTTGAACCGTGACCTCTGACCTTGCCCTTTTTCGAGTCCTGTAGCTCCTGAAAACACAAAAATACTAATAGAGGGTGTTTTCTGCTAGACATAGTTATAACCAAAATAAAGGGGATCATTGGTAAATCCCCATAAATCTATGTAAAACATGAATATAACATCCTATATGTAGCACATATGTGGGAATTCATAGCAACAAAATACAAAGTTCATGTATGCATTTTACATGCATTAGCCTTGCATAACAAAATGTTTTACCCCTTGCCATTTCATCGGATCATGATGTTGCTCTTTTAAGTGTAAAAGTGGTATGTCACTATAGCATAATATTTTTAAATTATAATAGCAGTTGTATATTTAATATCACCAAGTCAAACTAGGTTTGATTATATTCTCAAAACATTCCATACCACTATGGTGTTTTGGGAAACTCAAGTTTATGAAACAATTTCATATGTTTGCTAAATTTTGTAACTCAAATATGTTCTTCTATGATCCAATCATAAACTCTTGATTTTCTTGTTACGATGATTTCTTTATTGGTAACGACTTTATCAAAAGTCTCTAGAAACTCGAACATGCCATAAGTTTTATGGTGTTGTTTCCTCGAATCTGGACGATTTCTTCTTCATGCTAAAACCTTTGAACATGTTTCAAATGTTGTATACTTTTCCTCATTAAAAAGATATACATAATGGACCACACACGGTAGAAGTATATGAAGTAGAGTAATCCACCACACACGGTTTTACATAATGGACCTCATACATCAATATGTATTATTTCCACTAAGTTACCCGTTCATTCAACTTTGGTCCATGAACAAAGTTTTAGTTATATATAGGAAAGTCTTACAAACATCAATTCATTCGAAAACAAATTGACTCCAAAATTCCATCAAGATGGAGTTTCTTCATGTCTTTCTTTCCAATATAACTTAAATAGTGGTGTCACATTTAAGTGAAATTTCAATCATTTAGTCTTGCAACAGTTTTAGCATTTAGTTGTATGAATGTTATTTCACCAACAAGATTCATAATGGTTCATCCATCAATTATGGAATACAATAGTTATTTGAACAACAGTTTGTTCTCACAATACTAGAACCTTGTAATAATTATCAGAATAAACCTTAATGGCTTGGTTCTTGATGTAGATGATGTTGGAATTATGCCCTAGAGGCAATAATAAAGATGTTATTATTATAATTCTTGTTCATGATAAAGTTTATATTCCATGCTAGAATTGTATTAAGCGGAAACTTTAATACTTGTGTGGTTTGTGAACAACACCGTGTCCCTAGTACGCCTCTATGGACTAGCTCATTGATCAATGATGGTTAAGGTTTCCTAACCATAGACATGAGTTGTCAATTGATAATGAGATCATATCATTGGAGAATGATATGATGGATAGACCCAAACTAAGCGAAACAATTAGATCGTGTCATCATGTTCGTCATTGCGAAGCTTTTCTTATGTCAAATATTGTATTCCTTAGACCATGAGATAATACAACTCCCTGGTATCGGAAGAAAGCTTTGAGGTCATCAAACGTCATCCTATGAGAGGGTGATCATAAAGGTGTCTCTCAGGTGATCGGAAAGTATCTGTTGGGTTGTATGTATCGAGATGGGATTTGTCCCTCCCAAGTCGGAGAGATATACTTCGGGCCCACTCGGTAATCGATATCAACACCGCTTGCAAGCATGTGGTTAAGGAGTTAATCACAAAGTGATATCGGATTACGGAACGAGTAAAGTACTTGCTGTGAACAAGATTGAACTAGGTATGACGGTACCGACGATCGAATCTCGGGCAAGTAAAATATCGCGTGAGGAAGGGAATATATATATGGGATTGATTGAATCCTGGCATCGTGGTTCATCCGATATGATCATCGATGAATGTGTGGGAGTCAATATGGGTGCCCAGACCCCGCTGTTGATTATTGATAGAAGATCATGTCTGCATATTCTCGAACCCACAGGGTCACACACTTAACGTGTCTCGACGCTAGGATAGATTGGATACTTGGTTTATGAATTTTTGTTCGGAGTCTCGGATGGGATCCGGGACATCACGAGAGGTTCCGGAGTGGTCCGGAGAATAAGATTCATATAAGGCAGTGCAGTTTTTGGAGTTCGGAATTGTTCCGGAAGCTTCTAGAACCTTCCGGAAGGGGACCAACGTGGCCCCACCTTCCGGGAGGGGGCATGGGCCTATGAAGGAGTGTCCTGGCTGCATTGGGCCAGGGGCACAAGGCCCCATAGGGCCCAGCCGATCCTAGATAAGTTTAAATCGTTTAAACTAGAGATAAGATAGGATTTCTAGAAGGGAGAGTTTAAATCGTTTAAACTAGAGATAGGCTTGGAGGATGGGCAAGGGCTGGCCGCACCCCCCCTCTATATATAGAGGGCTGGTGCGCCCCCTCCCCCCTGAACCTACACCTTCCTCCAAACCCTAGTTGCCCTGCTGCCCTCCTCTCTCCCTCCCGACTGTTTGTAGGCGAAGCCCTGCTGCAGAAATTCTCCACCATATACACCACGCCGTCGTGTTGTAGATCCAATCTATCTCTCCACCCTACTTGCTGGTCCGAGGAAGGAGGAGACGTCGAGGTGCTGCACGTGTGCATCTCACGGAGGCACCGCCACTTGTGGTGCTAGATCGGATCGGATCGTGAGGAGGAGAAGCGAGTACGACTACATCACCCATGTTCCGACGAACATTCCGCTGCGCGAATCTTCAAGGGTATGAAGATCTAATCCAATCTCTCTCGTTGTTTGCATCTCCTAGATTAGATCTTGGCTTTCCCTCTGTTCGCTTCCGTAGAAAATTTTGATTTGCTATGCTGCGAAACCCTTCAGTGGTATCAGAGCTAGATCTATGCGTAGATGTGTTTCACGAGTAGAACGCAACATGGTTGTTGCGGGCGTTGATGTTTTCTGTTGCAAGCCTCTTGTTTGTGTTCTTCTTATGGCGCGGGATAGTGAGATTGAAGCGGTCCAGGCCAACCTTACGCGACGTCGTTCGCGAGACCGGCTCCGCACTTGACGTGTGGCTTGTACCACACATGCGGCTGGTGGATGTCAGTTTCTCTCACTATAGTTGTCATGGGATTAACACCGGAGTTTGGCAACCATAATATCACCGTTGTGGCTTTCCGTAGGTAAGAATCGTTCTTAGCATCTACTCCCATAAGCCACGTAAAACATGCAACAACAAAGTAGAGGCGTCTAACTTGTTTTTGCAGGGAGTGTTTTCTGTGATATGGTATGGCCCAAGATGTGATGTGTATAATGTATGCGATGATCATGTTTTGTAATGTTTCACGACTTGCATGTCGATGAGTACACAACCGGCAGGAGCCATATGGTTGTCTTTATAATTGTGTATGACCTGCGAGTCAACTTCTTATACGCCATGTAATAGCTTTACTTTATCGCTAAGTAGTTAGCAATAGTTGTAGTTGCTATTCGTGGTGGAGGCAATCATGGTGAAGTGATGGAGATCATGCCGGAACGCACAAGATGGAGATCATTGCGCAAAGATTGGCTATACCATGTCACATAAAGTTATATGCATGTGATGTTTATCCTTTTATGTATCTTATTATGCTTAGATCGCGACGGTAGCATTATAAGATGATTCCTCACTTAAAGATCAAGATAAAAACTGTGTTCTCCCCGAGTATGCACCGTTGCGAAAGTTCGTCGTGTCCAAGCATCACGTGATGATCGGGTGCTATAGACTCTACGCTCACATACAACGGGTGCAAGCCAGTTTTGCACACGCGGAAATACTTGGGTCTAACTTGACGAGCCTAGCATGTACAGACATGGCCTCGGAACACATGAACCGAAAGGTTAAGCATGAGTCATATGAATGATATGATCGACACTTCGTTGTCCACCATTGAAACCACATCTCTTCTCGTGAAGATCGGATTAGGTGTGGTGAATTTGGATCGTGTTCACTAAACAACTTGAGGGATGTTGAATTTAGTGGGAGTTCATCTAGTAATTTGATTAAAAGTTGAACTAGTTATCATGAATATAGTCTAATTTGTACTTGTAAATATTGTAGATCAAATGGCTAAGTCCAACTTCAACTTCAACGTTTTTGCTGAGAAAGAAAAGCTTAAGAACAATGGGTCTAACTTCACCAATTGGTTCCGCAATCTGAGAATCATTCTGTCTGGAGGACAAAAGGACTATGTCCTTGGGAAAGCGTTAGGTGACCCCCCTGCTGCAACTGCGCCGGCTGATGAGAAAGCTGTCTATCAGTCGCGCAAAGATGATTATGGTGTGATTAAGAGCACCATGTTGTTTGCTATGGAACCGGAACTTCAAAATCGTTTTGAAAACTATCCCGGGCCCTTTGAGATTCTCGAGGAGCTGAAAACCATGTTTCAGACTCAGGCCCGTTCTGAGAGATATGAGATCTCCGAGAAGTTCTTTAACTGCAAGATGGAGGAAGGGAGTTCCGTTAGTGAGCACGCCATTAAGATGTCGGGCTACACTCAACGCCTTGAGCAACTGGACTGCAAGATTCCAGAGGAGATCAATATTGACAGGGTTCTGCAATCACTCCCTCCCAGCTACAAAAGTTTTGTAGTGACTCATAATCAGATTGGTTCCACTGATACGATCACCGAGCTCTTCGCAAAGCTGAAGGCCGCGGAGGTGGACATCAAGAAGGATAATCATGTGTTGATGGTCAAAAAGCCCTCCTTTAAGAAATGTAAAGGTGCAAAGAAGCCCTTCAAGAAGGGCGGCGGCAAGCGCAATGGCCCTGCTAAGAAGAAGCTCAGGTCTGGTCCCAAGCCGGAAACTGAGTGCTTCTATTGCAAGGACAAGGGTCACTGGAAGCGCAACTGTCCGAAGTACTTAGCGGACAAGAAGGCTGGCACCATCAAAGGTATATTTGATATACATGTTATTGATGTTTTCCTTACTAGCCCTCGTTGTAGTGCCTGGGTATTTGATACCGGTTCAGTTGCTAATATTTGTAACTCGAAACAGGAGCTGCGAAATAGACGGCGGCTTGCGAGGGATGAGGTGACGATGCGCGTTGGCAACGGATCAAGAGTTGATGTGATGGCCATCGGCACGCTCTCCTTAGTTTTACCTTCGGGATTAGTTTTAAACCTTAATAAATGTTATTATGTGCCTGCGTTGAGCATGAACATTATTTCTGGATCGTGTTTATTGCAAGACGGTTATTCATTTAAATCGGAGAATAATGGTTGTTCTATTTATATGAGTAACATCTTTTATGGTCATGCACCTCTTGTGAGTGGTTTATTTCTTCTAAATCTCGAAAGGGATGAAACACACATCCATAACATTGAGGCTAAGAGATGCAAAGTAGATAGTGATAATACTACTTATTTGTGGCACTGTCGTCTAGGTCATATTGGTGTAAAGCGCATGAAGAAACTCCATTCTGATGGACTTTTGGAGTCTCTTGATTTTGAATCATTTGACACATGCGAACCATGCCTCATGGGCAAGATGATCAAAACACCGTTCTCCATTATGATGGAGCGAGCAACGGACTTGTTGGAAATCATACATACCGATGTGTGCGGACCGATGAGTGTTTCGACGCGCGGTGGATATCGCTATTTTCTCACTTTTACCGATGACTTAAGTAGATATGGGTATATCTATTTAATGAAACATAAATCTGAAACGTTTGAAAAGTTCAAAGAATTTCAGAATGAAGTGGAGAACCATCGTAACAGAAAGATTAAATTTCTACGATCCGATCGTGGAGGTGAATATTTGAGTTATGATTTTCTCACGCATCTTAAAGCAAGTGGAATCGTTTCACAACTCACGCCACCCGGAACACCACAGCGCAATGGTGTGTCTGAACGCCGGAATCGAACCCTATTAGATATGGTCCGATCGATGATGTCTCTTACTGATTTGCCGTTATCATTTTGGGGTTATGCATTAGAAACCGCTGCATTCACTTTAAATAGGGCTCCATCTAAATCCGTTGAGACGACATCGTATGAACTATGGTTTGGTGCTAAACCTAAGTTATCGTTTCTTAAAGTTTGGGGATGCGAAGCTTACGTCAAGAAGTTGATGCCGGACAAGCTCGAACCCAAAGCGGAGAAATGCGTCTCCATAGGATACCCTAAGGAAACTATTGGGTATACCTTCTATCACAGAACCGAAGGCAAAGTGTTTGTCGCAAAGAACGGTTCCTTTCTTGAGAAGGAGTTTCTCTCGAAAGAAGTGAGTGGGAGGAAAGTAGAGCTAGACGAGGTTATTGAACCTTCTCTTGAATTGGAGAGTAGCGCAGCACCTGAAATTGTTCCAGTGCCGCCTGCACCAACAATAGAGGAAGCTAATGACAAGGATCATGAAGCTTCGGACGATGCTGCTACTGAACGTCGCAGGTCGACAAGGTCGCGTGCCCCTCCTGAGTGGTACGACAACCCTGTCTTGACTGTCTTGTTAGTAGAAGACAGTGAACCTACGAACTATGAGGAAGCGATGATGAGCCCAGACTCTGAGAAATGGCTAGAAGCCATGAAATCCAAATTGGGATCCATGAGCGAAAACCAAGTATGGACTTTGGTGGACCCTCCTAGCGACCGAAAGGCCGTTGAGTGCAAATGGATCTTCAAGAAGAAAACGGACGCAGATGGTAATGTTACCGTCTATAAAGCACGGCTTGTTGCGAAAGGTTTTCGACAAGTTCAAGGTGTTGACTACGATGAGACTTTCTCTCCCGTAGCGATGTTTAAGTCCATTCGGATTTTATTAGCAATTGCTGCATTTTATGATTATGAAATATGGCAAATGGATGTCAAGACTGCTTTCCTCAATGGCAACATTGATGAAGAGTTGTATATGATGCAACCCAAAGGTTTTGTCGATCCTAAGGATGCTGATAAAGTATGCAAACTTCAGCGTTCCATTTATGGACTGAAGCAAGCATCTCGGAGTTGGAACCTTCGTTTTGATCAAGTGATCAAGAGCTTTGGATTTGTTCCAAATTGCTACGAAGCTTGCATCTACAAGAAAGTGAGTGGGAGCTCGGTGACATTTCTGGTACTATATGTGGATGACATATTGATTATTGGAAATGACATCAACATGCTTAACGATGTGAAGAGTTATTTGAACAAGTGTTTTTCAATGAAAGACCTAGGTGAAGCTGCTTATATATTGGGCATCAAAATCTATAGAGATAGACAAAGACGCCTGATAGCTTTAAGCCAGAGTACATACCTAGACAAAGTTCTGAAAAGGTTCAGAATGGATAAGGCATTGAAAGGTTCAGTGCCTATGTTGTCAGGTAAGATATTGAGCAAGGCTCAGTGTCTAGCTACGGTAAATGATAGGGAAGCTATGAGCAAAGTGCCTTATGCCTCGGCCATAGGTTCCATCATGTATGCCATGCTGTGTACTAGACCGGATGTGTCCAATGCTCTTAGTTTGACGAGCAGATATCAAAGTGATCCAAGAGTGGAACACTGGACAGCCGTGAAGAACATCCTAAGGTACCTAAATAGGACTAAAGAAATGTTCTTAGTCTATGGGGGTGATGAACAGCTCGTCGTAAAAGGTTACGTCGATGCTAGTTTCGACACCGACAAGGATGATTGTAAATCTCAGACAGGATACGTGTATATTTTGAATGGAGGAGCTGTGAGCTGGAGAAGTTGCAAACAAAGCATGATCGCGGGATCTACAGTAGAAGCGGAATACATGGCTGCTGCAGAAGCGTCAAGTGAAGGAGTTTGGATCAGGAACTTCATCACTGAGCTTGGCGTGGTTCCAAGTGCATTGGACCCACTGGAGATATTGTGTGACAACACTGGCGCCATAGCACTCGCTAAGGAACCAAGATATCATCCAAAGACCAAGCATATCAACCGCAAGTTTCATATAATCCGAGATTATATAGCAGATGGAGATCTGAAGATTAGCAAAGTACATACAGATCTGAATGTCGCAGATCCATTGACTAAACCTCTTCCACGTGTAAAACATGATCAGCACCTCAGTGCCATGGGTGTGAGATTGTTGCTAGATGTAAACTAGATTATTGACTCTAGTGCAAGTGGGAGACTGTTGGAATTATGCCCTAGAGGCAATAATAAAGATGTTATTATTATAATTCTTGTTCATGATAAAGTTTATATTCCATGCTAGAATTGTATTAAGCGGAAACTTTAATACTTGTGTGGTTTGTGAACAACACCGTGTCCCTAGTACGCCTCTATGGACTAGCTCATTGATCAATGATGGTTAAGGTTTCCTAACCATAGACATGAGTTGTCAATTGATAATGAGATCATATCATTGGAGAATGATATGATGGATAGACCCAAACTAAGCGAAACAATTAGATCGTGTCATCGTGTTCGTCATTGCGAAGCTTTTCTTATGTCAAATATTGTATTCCTTAGACCATGAGATAATACAACTCCCTGGTATCGGAAGAAAGCTTTGAGGTCATCAAACGTCATCCTATGAGAGGGTGATCATAAAGGTGTCTCTCAGGTGATCGGAAAGTATCTGTTGGGTTGTATGTATCGAGATGGGATTTGTCCCTCCCAAGTCGGAGAGATATACTTCGGGCCCACTCGGTAATCGATATCAACACCGCTTGCAAGCATGTGGTTAAGGAGTTAATCACAAAGTGATATCGGATTACGAAACGAGTAAAGTACTTGCTGTGAACGAGATTGAACTAGGTATGACGGTACCGACGATCGAATCTCGGGCAAGTAAAATATCGCGAGAGGAAGGGAATATATATATGGGATTGATTGAATCCTGGCATCGTGGTTCATCCGATATGATCATCGATGAATGTGTGGGAGTCAATATGGGTGCCCAGACCCCGCTGTTGATTATTGATAGAAGATCATGTCTGCATATTCTCGAACCCGCAGGGTCACACACTTAACGTGTCTCGACGCTAGGATAGATTGGATACTTGGTTTATGAATTTTTGTTCGGAGTCTCGGATGGGATCCGGGACATCACGAGAGGTTCCGGAGTGGTCCGGAGAATAAGATTCATATAAGGCAGTGCAGTTTTTGGAGTTCGGAATTGTTCCGGAAGCTTCTAGAACCTTCCGGAAGGGGACCAACGTGGCCCCACCTTCCGGGAGGGGGCATGGGCCTATGAGGGAGTGTCCTGGCCGCATTGGTCCAGGGGCACAAGGCCCCATAGGGCCCAGCCGATCCTAGATAAGTTTAAATCGTTTAAACTAGAGATAAGATAGGATTTCTAGAAGGGAGAGTTTAAATCGTTTAAACTAGAGATAGGCTTGGAGGATGGGCAAGGGCTGGCCGCACCCCTCCTCTATATATAGAGGGCTGGTGCGCCCCCTCCCCCACACACACCTCCCTCCAAGCCCTAGTAGCCCTACTGCCTTCCTCTCTCCCTCCCGACTGTTTGTAGGCGAAGCCCTGCTGCAGAAATTCTCCACCATATACACCACGCCGTCGTGTTGTAGATCCAATCTATCTCTCCACCCTACTTGCTGGTCCGAGGAAGGAGGAGACGTCGAGGTGCTGCACGTGTGCATCTCACGGAGGCACCGCCACTTGTGGTGCTAGATCGGATCGGATCGCGAGGAGGAGAAGCGAGTACGACTACATCACCCACGTTCCGACGAACGTTCCGCTGCGCGAATCTTCAAGGGTATGAAGATCTAATCCAATCTCTCTCGTTGTTTGCATCTCCTAGATTAGATCTTGGCTTTCCCTCTGTTCGCTTCCGTAGAAAATTTTGATTTGCTATGCTGCGAAACCCTTCAGATGACAAACATAATAACACTTTATTTGTTTATCAATGAACATAATTACCATATTATTTTGCTAGTTATTCAGACCATTGTATTTCTTATATTGAGTTATTGTATGAAATTTCATACCAACAAATTCAATATCTAATACCGAAGAATTATATAGGTTTAACAAGCAAAGAATATACATTCATAACATGAATATCTTGTATATACCTGAGCTAGACAATTCCATTTCATTAATTTCTGCCAATTACATTTATGGATTTTCTTTCAATGTTTTCCTCTATTTTAGAAGAGTCACCCATTATCAATAGTGGCATCAATCACAAGGTACTTGGTTCAAGTGTATTAATCAAATACTAACACCTTTAAACTCACACTTTGAAGTTGATCAGAATCATCACATTATTCGTGTTCTTCTGGATTCATCTATTAGTGATCTTTTAGTATAGTAAACATTTTACCTATACTTCTTATTCATCCCATCATGACAACTTTCATGATTGAACTACTATAGTTCATAAGGATGAACATTTGTATAATTTTAGTTCTCGAGCTTATTGGGTGGCAAATGCTCATCCAATATGAGAATCGATTCCAACTAAAATATACTTTGTCATGTTGCAATTAAATAGTGTTTCAAATATTAAAATATCTTTTACGTGGGATGGTTTATGAAATGAATCTTTCAGCTCCTAGATAATATTGATACCAGAAACTTTCTGTCTAATATCAAGTATCATGGAGGCAACATGATTATTTAGACACTAACTTCTGAATCAATTACTCCAGGATTAATATACATATTAAACCTTTATGGGGTAAGTGAGGTTTACTTGAAAGTTCGATTTAGGACTTTTATCTTTAATTTGGCACTCAAACAATACGGTACTAGTTCGTAAAGTAACTATATAGAACACTATAGAACATCCCCCAATGTTCATTCAGTGATTAAATGATCCCTTTACACCGTATCATCCCCGATCATCACGACCTTTGTTACAAGTGTCAGGGTAGATATCAACATATCAATCACATCTCCATGTGACTCATGCTTAACCTTTCGGTCATCTTTGTTCTGAGACCATATCTGTACATTCTAGGCTCGCCAACATTAACCTTTAGTGCATTTGAAGTGCATACATGGCTTACACCCACTGTATGCAAATGCAAACACTGAGATGTCTAGCACCCAATCATCACGACCTGCTGCATAACAACGAACTTTCTTGGTGGTGCACACTAAAGGGAGAACACGATATTGGAATTAAGTTGAGGTATCATCGTATAATGCTACCATTGTAAGTCTAATACTAGCATAATAAGATGCACAACCAAGTCACATCAAATGCAAACAATTTATGTGATATGATATGGTCATCATGCCTTGATCTTCATCGACTACTCCGGCATTGCACCACGTACATGGTGCCTCCACGTCGTCGGCAATACATTTTCATAAATACTTACATTGACCATACATGTCACAAGCCCCTGCAAAATTAAGTTAGACGCCTCTTGACGAGGGTTAACTCATCAATGCCCATTGTTATGGACTTGGGTTTTGGAGAAGGAGGGAACGCTTGAGGCATCAATCGGCTAGCAAACAAGCACACAGGTACGCAAGGTTTACCCAAGTTCAGGCCTCGTAGAGGTCCCTACTCCTGCTTGTCTGCTCTTGGAATTATTGAGGGAGTCAAAAGTTACAGGGGTGCGCAGATGCAATCTAGCGAGGTTGTGGAAAACTAGGGTTGTGTTCGTCCTCCTCGCCGCCCCCTCCCAGCCTTTATATAGATAGGCTAGGTATCGGGTAGCAGGTCGAGTCAGTTATAGTTTAGGGTTTGCACCTTTAAACTTTCTATCTTAAGCTTTGCCTTGTGCCGCAAGCAGTCGGAGTCTCCATCGGTCACCCGAATCCTGAATTGGGCCTTGCTAACGCCGTGGGCTTCTGCCAGATCAGGCCGTATATGCCAAACTCGAGTACCTGTAAGGTATGCCCACGTCAGTAGCCCCCGAGTGTCCAGTGGAATCGCATATTCGAGTGGAGACTTTATGAAGTCTTTCGAGTGCGTATCTGAGCATATTTTTTCGAGTGCTTTGTTTTGTGTCATAGGGATTGTCGATATACGTGCCTAATTTATTCAATGTATCGGGATCAGTTAACTACCTTAGGGCAAAACAACGCAATTTACTCAAACTTGAGTCCCTGGACTCGAATTCAGAAAAGTGCTGGCGTAATTCGACTCAGGCCATGGAGGTCTTACAGGAGTCGAATCCCAGTGTGTAAGTGTGAGCACTCGATGCGTCCATCAAGGCTTATTCATTGTACCTGCAGGCACGGATTATTTCTGGTAGAGCGTAGTAGATGCGTTGCCAGGCCTTATTCAGGTCTTATCTTCACGCTGTAAGCGCGGGATCCGAATTTTGTCATCACAGAGGTGGTTCGGGTGACCCAGGAGACGCAGTCTCTTTGCAGCGAAAGATATGAGGCGAAGTCGCCATAACATTCGAATGTGGATGTTATCAACACATGGTGTAACGTATAAGAAAAAATAATCATAGGGTGCGCGGCCAGTGCTCCCTATGGGAGTAGCCCCTAAGTGCCTATTCGAGTCGTAGACTCGAGTGGGGACTATAAATTTGTTGCGACTGCTATCATCTTTTGCTTGTTTCAGTCGAGTATGCTTTCAGCGCTCCCTATGGGAGTAACCCGAAGTCATAATCGAATTATAGATTCGAATGAAGGGTTTTCATGATGCTTGGATATCTTCACTAATTCTTCGGGTGCACGGACAGCGCTCCTGTTAGGAGTATCCCCTAGTGCTTGGTTGAGTTGAAGACTCAAGTAAGGAGTAAAAGTAGTCAAAATGTTCTCCTGCTGGAGGTGATGATGTCAGTGCTAATGATAGGATGACCGCAGTTGCCCGTGTGAGCGGCTTTGACGGGACGTGACGAGTAGTAGGTCCCACTTTCTAACTTGGACTTGACTGGGCATGCGTAATCTTCTATTTTAACTACATCTCCTCGATTTCCGCGTGTAATGGGAGTAGTGGGGGACGGTTCATGGTTTATCCTTGCTACGCCTCAATGTCGATGTCCGCCACGCGTCTAGTAGATTTTCTTCTAGCCATTGGATGGCATCTGCTAGGAGGTTAAGTAGGGGCACACCGTGCGGTAATTTTCCCACATCTCTCTTCTTGCTTGTGCTCCTCCGCCATTGCTGTTCTTGCTGCTTGTTTGCACACATGTCCTCCGTGGCACTGGACCAGCTCCGCATCTTCCCCAGCTACTTCCTGCGCTCACATCGCCAGCGCAAGATGGGCAAGAAGAAGGGAGGCACCGCCGCTGGATCTGCGGCTACCATTGTCGCTGCCAAGAAGAAGGGAGCCGCCGCTGCTACAGGCACCAGCGCTGCTGGCGCCGGGAAGAAGAAGGGCGCGGGGACTCGCGTCACCAACGGTTCGTGGCGCCAGTCCGTCATCAAGTTGTCGGAGCTGTTCACCCAGCGTCGGGATGGGGCGCTTTCTGCTATGGAGGACGATTCGCGTGTTCCCGGTGACGAGGTCATCCCTAGTCCTCCCGCGGGTTTTCAAGTGATGTTCCTTGTGTTCATCATTCACGGTCTCTCTCTCCCCTACATCTGTTTGTTAGGGGTCTTCTTTGCTTCTACGGGCTCCAGCTACACCAGCTATCCCCAAACTCTATTCTCCACATCGCTGATGTCTACGCACTTCTATTCTTGTATACAGTTGTTGGGCCTCCAAGTGCAGAGGTTTGTAGAACAGCAGCGAGTTTTCCCTTAAGTGGATCACCCAAGGTTTATCGAACTCAGGGGGGAAGTGGTCAAAGGTATCCCCTCTCAAGCAACCCTGCAATCAAGATACAAGAAGTCTCTTGTGTCCCCAACACACCCAATACACTTGTCAGGTGTATAGGTGCACTAGTTCGGCAAAGAGATAGTGAAATACAAGTGGTATGGATAATTATAAGTGGTAATGGTGATAGAAAAGAACTTGATGGCGTGGAAAAGACTAAAGTAAAACTGAAATAAAGATGGAAGCAAGCAAACATGTAACAGATCTAGTTGCAAACGGTGTTTCAATGCTTAGAAACAAGGCCTAGGGATCATACTTTCACTAGTGAACACTCTCATATAAATATCATCTCTTTATGATACTACTCTGAACTACTCTCCGGTTGGACACTCTAATCCACGGTAGGGCTATAACAGCACACCTCAAGTTCGCTTTCCCCATCTAGATAACCCCACATTGTCACCTTGAGCTCTAGATGGTTCCAACAAACACCACAATTTCATAGAGACAACCAACTCCAAATATAACACATAACAAGTATTTGTAATCTCTAGCCTAAGTGCCACCATGGTGTGTACAAGCCCATGATCTCAATAAGATCATGCATAGAGAGAGATGAACACATAGCTACCGGTAGAACCCTTATCCTCGAGGAAGAACTACTCCCTCCTCATCATGAGAATCAGCAATGGTGATGGAGATGGTGGTGGAGATCGATGGAGATGGCTCCAGGGACACTTCCCCGTCCCGGCAGGGTGACGGAACAGAGACTTTCTGTCCCCCGAATCTCCCCTTTGGTGGTGGCGGTGCTGCAGAACTTTTCGTGGATTTCTGATTGATGATCTAGGGTTTTGGTATCGGGAGGCTCTTATAGGCGAAGGAGGCAAGGTCGGTGACCAGCCAGGGGGCCCACACCATGCCCTAGCACGGCCTAGGCTGGCCCGCGCCAAGGGGGGTGTGGCCACCCTGTGGGCCCTCTCAGACTCTCCTTCTGGCTCCGTGAGTATTCCAGGAAAATAGTAACTTTGGATTTTGTCCCGTCCAATTCCGAGAATATTCATTTTCTGACTTCCTGGAACCAAAAACAGCAGAAAACATGCAACTGGCACTTTGGCATCTTGTTAATAGGTTAGTCCAAGAAATCATATGAAAAGTACTCCAAAGTGTGGACAAAACATAAGAAAGTAGATAAAACCAAGAATGGAACATCAAAAATTATAGATACATTTGCAATGTATCAACATCCCCAAGCTTAACTCCTGCTCGTCCTCGAGTAGGTAAGTGATAAAAAGAAAGAATAATTTTTGAGGTGACATGCACCATCATAATCTTGATCAAAGTATTTGTAGAACATTGATAGTTGGGATCATAGTACTTTAACATGAGCATGAAAGATATGGTTCTAACAATAAGACATAGCAACTATGTTGTAACATGAAAAGGTACAAACAAAAGATCCATGAATAACAATGCATTGAAAGACGTTTGTTTGTTTCACATATAGAAAACATAGCATAGTGGCATTTAGCTTGTCCCTCATAGATTAGCAAACATAAATGCATAGGACACCTTCAAAGTTCATAAGAGTGACTAGATACAAATAGTTTAAAACAAGCAATATCAACGCTATGCATCAATCAACAAGTCTTGGGACAATGCACATAGAACTAAGAATGGCCACTATGCTCTCAAAGTAGGTGCATAAAGGTAGAAGGTGGGGACTCAATATAATGGTGGAAGAAAGGCCTTCATAAAAGGAAGTAGGGATTCAAGTCTCATAAAGAGCTTCCAAAAATTATGGTACTTGTAGCTTTCAGCTCTCATTGCCCCTATCATAAGCATCTTGAAGTGATTAAGGTTAAAGTGAAAAAACTATGGTGTACATGCTTGACGAAGTATAAGTTAGAAATCTCATGTCCCTTGTATACGAGGGCCGCTCCTCATGCTACTCAAGTTTAGTCACCGGTAAGTTCTTGTCATCGTAAGTACATGTGTATCATAGAGAACCGCCAACGGGGTACCCCTTGCCCGATGATACGGAAGAATCCCCATATCAAAATGACAAGGCAAGCAGACAAAGAGCATCTCAGCAATCTTCTTATTTACCATGGGAATATGGTGCTTTTTCTCTCTTTCCTCTTTTCATAATATCTCTTTTTTCTTTTCTCTTTTTTTCTCAATATAGGACTCTTTTTTTATAAGAAGAATGCTTCATAGACAGCTCATTATGGTTACGCTGTAGGTTTCCACCATGTCAGCATGGATTAGACCAGCGGCCCAGGCGTTTCTCTAACACATATACATAACTACATGGACTTACAAGCTCCCCTTTCATTTCACACCGACGACATCCATATACAAAAGAGCATGATATTAACTAGGTACAAGTACCATGTGCAATGTTGAAAGCGTTCCCCATGACAGCATGGTTCTGCTAATTCCCAACAAATAAGTGCAAGCATATACAACATAGACGACACAATGGTTCAAGTTTATTAAGGGCAAGAAAAGTAAAGTGTGCCATAAAGTTCGTGAGAGCTTTAATCACTAGTTTTCTCATAACAAGTTTAATTTGGAAGGTAAACAAAAGCATGAATATACTTGGAATAGCATAAGCTAGTAGGTAGGTATGGTGGACTCTTTGGAATACCTTGGTTTAAGGAGTTGGATGCATGAGTGGAACTCATACTTGGTTGTGGAGGCTAGCAAAACACTGGGAGCGACAAACTAAGAGAGCAATAATGGCCATAATCATGCAGAGCGACAAAACATCATTGATCAAAGCATAAAGTGGTACTACAAGTTGAAAACTAAAGGATCATAAAGGCTATGGTGACTTGAGATAGTCATAACATGGTGTGAGCATGTGCCAAGTCAACCCAAATAAAGCATCAAAGGAGAATACCACTATACTATGCTTTAATATGCTAAAACAACGCATGATTCATACAAGGCACATTAAGCAATCTCAGTTGTTTATAACAAGTCATGCTACAACAAAGAATACTAAGCATAAAGCCAAAACAATATCAAGCATGGCATGACAAAGCATAGGCCATAGTCAAAAACAAGCTCTCTTTACCACTTAAGCATGAACTTTCCTACTCTTTTCCAATCCAAACCAAACTATTTGAAAACCAATGTATGAAAGAGGGGGTCCAACCAATTTATTCAGTAAACTAAGAAAACAAAGCAAACGAAAAACCAAAACAAAAACAAAAAAGAAGACGCTCCAAGAACAACACAAGTGTGCATGAAACAATAAAAATGAAGTGTTCGGAAGAAACCTGGGATTTTTATTGATGAAGAGGGGGATGCCTTGGGCATCCCCAAGCTTTGACGCTTATACTTCTTGGATATTTCTTGGGGTGACATGCGTGGCATCCCCAAGCTTGAGCTTTAGTCCATTCTTCATCTCATTACTCATTCCTTCCATACACCTGAAATTTTTCCTTCATATAAAACTTCACACAATCTTTATTAGCAACGTTAGTGCACTCAAGATAAATAAGTCTTAAGGTTCAGTTCTAACACCAAATAAACTTCTATTAAAACACTGGCTACTGAAGCACTTCCCTCAAAAAGCTCAATTCCCCAAAAGAACTCAAAAAGGAACCAACAAGAAGAAAATGCAAAAAAATGGCAGAAATCTGTCAAAACAGACCAGCAGGTAAAGACGAATTTTTTCGAAGACCTTCTATTGCTCAAATAAAAAACTGTTGAACTAACGAAAGTTATATAACAACCTGGGGAAGAAGCACAAAAATTCATGCCTCAAAAGGACGTACATAGATTTTACATGAATTTTTATGGTGAAGCACAGAAATCTGTTTCAGGACAGCAACTTTCCCAATCATTACTTCTCTCTCATTAGAGGTTACTCTTGGCACAAAAAGCAAATAAAAAGGATAAGGAGGGCGGTTATTACTGAAGTAATAACTTCCAAGACTCAAATAAAACTTTTGGGTTATCTCCCAATAAGTACCTTTCTTTAACACCTTTAAGTTAGGCATGATAGTTTGAGAAGATACTCACATAAGAAATATGAATTGAAGTAAAAGAGAGCATCAAGAGGCAATTCAAAACACATTTAAGTCTAACCCACTTCCTATGCATAGGAATATTGTAAAGAAACAAGTCATGAAAGCACAAAGCAACAAGCATAGTAAAGCAAAACAAGTGCAACTTCAAGACTTTCAACATAAAGAGGGGAAACTTAATATTGTTGAGATGCATAAAACCATGTTTCCCTCTCTCATAATAACTTTCAGTAGCATCATGAATAAAATTAACAATATAACTATCACAAGAAACATTCTTATCATGAGCCATATGCATAAAAGAATTAATACTCCCCACATAAACATAGTCATTCTTATTGATTGTAGTGGGAGCAAATTCAACAAAATAGCTATCATTATTATTTTCATCACCATAATCATCAAATATAGGAGGCATATTGTAGTAATAATTAATTTTCTCCTCAATAGTAGGTGGACTGAAAATATCATATTCATCATTGCAATCGTCATATATTGGAGGTTTGGTATCATCATAAGCAATAGAATAGCTATCTTCCAAAGCCGGGGAACTAAAAAGATCATTTTCATAAAAACTAGCTTCCCCAAGCTTAGACTTTCCATAACATTAGCAATAATGGTGTCCAAAGAATTCATACTAACAACATTGCTATTAGCATGCAAATAAAGTTCCATAGGTTTTTTAATTTTCTCTTCAAACGCTTCATGTCCTAACTAAAGATAAAGACTATAAAGCTCTCTAATTTTTTTGTTGTTTTCCATTAAGCCTAACTAGTGAAAACAAGAAAGAAAAAGACAAAATTGCAAAATCTAAAGGAAATAACTTCGAGCACTCACACCGGAGGATGTGAGTACCTTTTACCTTACCTCCCCGGCAACGGCGCCAGAAAATAGCTTGATGTCTACGCACTTCTATTCTTGTAGACAGTTGTTGGGCCTCCAAGTGCAGAGGTTTGTAGAACAGCAGCAAGTTTTCCCTTAAGTGGATCACCCAAGGTTTATCGAACTCAGGGAGGAAGTGGTCAAAGGTATCCCCTCTCAAGCAACCCTGCAATCAAGATACAAGAAGTCTCTTGTGTCCCCAACACACCCAATACACTTGTCAGGTGTATAGGTGCACTAGTTCGGCAAAGAGATAGTGAAATACAAGTGGTATGGATAATTATAAGTGGTAATGGTGATAGAAAAGAACTTGATGGCGTGGAAAAGACTAAAGTAAAACTGAAATAAAGATGGAAGCAAGCAAACATGTAACAGATCTAGTTGCAAACGGTGTTTCAATGCTTAGAAACAAGGCCTAGGGATCATACTTTCACTAGTGAACACTCTCATATAAATATCATCTCTTTATGATACTACTCTGAACTACTCTTCGGTTGGACACTCTAATCCACGGTAGGGCTATAACAGCACACCTCAAGTTCGCTTTCCCCATCTAGATAACCCCACATTGTCACCTTGAGCTCTAGATGGTTCCAACAAACACCACAATTTCATAGAGACAACCAACTCCAAATATAACTAATAACAAGTATTTGTAATCTCTAGCCTAAGTGCCACCATGGTGTGCATGCTGTCACTTTCACACACATGGGGAGAGCAGAGATCTATTAAAGCACTTGAGTAGCAAGGTAGATCTATAGATTACAAGCCCATGATCTCAATAAGATCATGCATAGAGAGAGATGAACACATAGCTACCGGTAGAACCCTTATCCTCGAGGAAGAACTACTCCCTCCTCATCATGGGAATCAGCAATGGTGATGGAGATGGTGGTGGAGATCGATGGAGATGGCTCCGAGGACACTTCCCCGTCCCGGCAGGGTGCCGGAACAGAGACTTTCTGTCCCCCGAATCTCCCCTTTGGTGGTGGCGGTGCTGCAGAACTTTTCGTGGATTTCTGATTGATGATCTAGGGTTTTGGTATCGGGAGGCTCTTATAGGCGAAGGAGGCAAGGTCGGTGACCAGCCAGGGGCCCACACCATGCCCTAGCACGGCCTAGGCTGGCCCGCGCCAAGGGGGGGTGGCCACCTTGTGGGCCCTCTCCGACTCTCCTTCTGGCTTCGTGAGTATTCCAGGAAAATAGTAACTTTGGATTTTGTCAGAATATTCATTTTCTGACTTCCTGGAACCAAAAACAGCAGAAAACAGGCAACTGGCACTTTGGCATCTTGTTAATAGGTTAGTCCAAGAAATCATATGAAAAGTACTCCAAAGTGTAGAGAAAACATAAGAAAGTAGATAAAACCAAGAATGGAACATCAAAAATTATAGATACATTTGCAATGTATCAATCGCCTGTTTCATCACTCTTTGCGAATGCTGGCTCGGAATCGAGCCACACTTCGGTCTCTTCAAGAAACTCTTCAAGCTCAAACATCATTCGGGGTCGGGTTCTGTAGTCTACGATGTAGGGGGCTGCGGGATCCACGTCGACTCCAATGTCACTTATTTCAACATCAAACTCATCGCATCTGTCCAAGGGTGGAGGGATAAGTGGTTCTACGTCCGAGACCAGAAGGCCGATGGAAAACACTACGGACTCGCACCCTTCAATTCAGTAGCAGTCTACAAGAGGAGGCGATCCTGGAAGAACATCATGATGCCCGGTGAAGTCGAAGAAACAGAGATGTTGTATCAGCGTGTCTGTGACCTCGAACACCGCATTGACAAGGAAATAGGCAGCATAGAGCCTATCCCCGCTGTGCCTGTATGCGTCGTGGCTCCTCCCGCACGAAAGAAGCTGAGGTTTCCAAAGAAGTCGTCGGATGATTCGTTCGACCTTGACAAATTTGATGGGTAAGTTGTTATATTTGCGAGTTCGTCTTGTTTTCCTTGAAGTTTCTCTTCTAAAGTGATACTGGTCATGTTTTGCAGTCAAACAGCATCGTCGTCTTCTGACGACTGCCAATTTGTGAAAGAATTCGGAGTCGTAGACTCCAAGAACAAGGAGGTGGCCATACGGTCACCTTCTCCTTCGGTGGCGGCCCACTACGGCGTCAACTCTTCGAGTTCCCCTCATACTGGGGGGCACTGGATGGTTGCACGGACGCCCACTCGACAGGAATCTTCGAAGTCCTTGGAGGAGCACGTAAGTATCTTTTGCCGCTGGCAGTCGAATTGTGAATTTGTCCCTTTTTATCAATCGCTAAAGCTTCGCTTCTTTTGGTGTAGCCTATTGTGAAGGATTCCACTCGCCTTGCGGAGCAGATACTTGCCTTGGGTCGACAGCATGCCATGCTGGACAACTGCCACCACACGGTCGAAGGTTTGTGCTAAACTTGTCTATTCTCTCTGCTTGTGTAGAGATTTGTAAACTCAGGTGTCGTCGTGCTCTACCCTTCATAGGTGAGCATAATGAGCTTCTCTGTCGCATTACTTCCCTTGAGAAGGGACTTGCTGCAGCAGAGAAGAAGCGTGATGAGGCAGTCGTGGCTCTAGAGGAGTCACAAAAGCGCGAGGAAGACCTCCGTGCTTCTACTACTGAGAGGGAGAAGTTGTTCGTAGAATAGCTTTTCTCGATTGCGAAAGCACTCTCAGGTATTACACTGTTTCACTTGCATTTCCCCTTTTTTTGTTTTCATGTCACTATCTGATACTTTTGTGCTCTTCAAATGCCACTGGCGTAAGCTTCGACGCCCGGGCCTTGCGCCGCGCAGATGCCTTAGCTGGCGTTGTGGCCGCAGTCGAGGACCGCAGTGTCTCCCTCCAAGACACGCTTGGGAAGCCAAGGGTGTGCTGAGCCGCCTCCAAGAGGACATGATCCCCAAGGCCAGCTTAATTGACAACCTTGATGGCTTGGTGGAATCCTTCGCTAAAGGTGTTCCCATGGACTTCAAGAACTCGCAACGGTCTGTTGGTGCCACCATGGCACTTGCGATGGCACAAGCTCATGGCATGGAGCTAGACACCAGCACGGTCTCGGAGGTGATGCCTGTCGACGCGGATGGTCAGCAGGTAGTATTTGCTCCCTTCGCCAATAGTTGCAGTAAGTATGGGCACCAACTCATCGATACAGTCGCAAAATACTCTGCAGAACTGCGACGATCGAAGGCGGCGAAGACTATGGCGTTTGGGGCTACCACCGGAAATTCTGTGGAGTTAGAGACTGCCACGGATTCGAGGAAGCCCTCGAAGTCGAAGTCCAAGTCGAAGAAGCAGATCGTTCCTTAGCTGCCATTTGTAATAGTTTAGCTTTCTTTTGCTGGACCATGTTTTGTGGGGGGTGCCTCTGTTGATACTTTGCTGAATTTAAATGCACTTCGCCACTTTTATCAATGTATAATTGGTCTCATTTGCCTCTTGCTTGGTTGTAATAGGGTCCTTCGAGTGATCCGCATGACTCTCCTCCCACCGATGAAACTGCAGCACAACTGCGTTCAAAGGTGGAGGAGCTTTCGCTGCTTTCGCGACTACACGACCGTATAAAGTAGTTGGAGCGTGAGTTGCCCATTATTCGCGGTAACGCAGATGTGTGGAAGTCGAAGGCTGAGAAGGCCACCGCCTACGAGAAGTATCTCCTAGATGAAGTTGCATAGTTGAACGAGCAATTTAAATGTTAGCTCTCTACCTTCTTATCTTTTCTTTAGCCATTCGTGGCGATGCCTTGTCTTTATACTTTAGTCTTGCTTTTGTAGTTGTTAGCGCTCGTCATCCGGAGGATGAGAAGGACCGAGTTGCCATTCAAATGAATGACTTAACCCAGGAGTAGCTGCAGGCTAGTGGGTACTTCTAGGTGGACCACGATCGTGCAGTCGCGTTAGCAACATTGCAGGATCATGCATCGCGGGTGCTTTAGTGTTCGAAAAAGGCACAGTCGTGCCTAAAGTGTATTTATCAGACGATGTTTCCGCTGGACATTGTGCCCTCAAGCCTGTTGGCTCTTCTGGTGAAGTTTCAGGATATCAGCACGGTCCGCGAGTGTGTACGCCAGTAGTTGGTCGTAGGTGCCAAGGCTTCATTGTCGCTAGTTCGACTACATCGACCAGATGTGGACGTCACGTCTGTTGCCGCTGGACCATCGCCGCCTCCTGAAGGGATGACTTGGAATATGGTGCCGCACTATCAGGCGGTTGACCAGCCAGCTGAGGAAATGTTCTCCTTTTGCAGCAGTAGT
The DNA here is from genome assembly GCA_916181665.1 of Avena sativa. Lineage (NCBI taxonomy): Eukaryota > Viridiplantae > Streptophyta > Magnoliopsida > Poales > Poaceae > Avena > Avena sativa. The sequence goes on along the minus strand of OV702287.1, from coordinate 420,444,863 downwards.
GTAGTTTGTATCCTGCACATAGATGTATAAGTGTTGTAAAATTCATATGATTATAGTGGATGTGTTTGATACCCATTAATGTGTAAAGAGCTTGCTAGCTTGTATATTTTTTGAGTGTATTGTAGAATGCAGGTCCTTTTCGTTATCCTAACGTGTATTCATCTTAGCACCTTGCTAACTTGTCAGGTGCATTGCATCTAGGTTGGTGTTATCAAGGGTTCGATTTGTGGTGCGTCAGCTACTCAGGATACTATGTTGTTCGTGAAACAAGATGTAAAGGGTGGCGCAGCCCCCGAGTAAAATAGTTGCAAGGAAAGCAGAAAAACACAGGGTTTTGGGCACTTAGCTTTATTTATTCGCAGAATATCACAAGGTACAATGTGTGGCTAAGTAGCTTGGTTGAATAGCCTTATTTGTAAAGTAAAAACATCTAAGGGTAGAAACGGCGCAGCTGCGCGACATTCCAGGGATTGGAGTATTCGACTCTGCTTTCTAGGTCTTTAAGGTGATAGGCGCCACCTAGGATTACTTCGGTAATCACATAAGGTCCTTCCTAAGGGGACTCAAATTTGAGATGCCCTTTCTGCTTCAGTCGCAAGACCAGGTCTCCTTCGATGAAGGATCTGGGGCGTAGCCTTCTGCTGTGGTAGTTGCGGAGGTTCTGTTGGTAGATCGTGGATCTCTCCACTGCAAACTCGCGTGCCTCATCGAGGAGGTTTATGGAGTCTTTGAGTGCGAGAGTTGATTCCTTCTTGTTGTATGCAACCACCCACATAGCCTGCTTCGGCACCATGCACCATGAAGAATGGGGTGTAGCACGTGGCGCTGTTTGGGGTTATGCGCAGGCTCCAAAGTACTGATTACAGCTTGTCTGGCCAGCACCCAGCAACTTGTTTGAGTGGTCGGAGGAGCCTTTTCTTGATTCCTCCGTAGATGAGGTTGTTTGCCTTTTCGACTTGACCATTAGTCTGAGGGTGCGCCACGAGGCATAGCTAATGTTTATTCCTAGGTTTTCACAGAATTCTTGGAACTCCTTGGAGGTGAAGTTCGTCCCGTTGTCTGTGATGATGCTATGTGGCACCCCGAAGCGGAAGACAAGGGACTCGAAGAATTTGACGGCGTTGGCTCCCGATTGGTTTGTCACCAGCATGTCCTCAATCCACTTGGTGAATTTGTCGACCGCGACTAGGAGGTATACGTATCCTCCTCGTGAGGATCTTGGGAGCTTGCCGACCATGTCGAGTTCCCATTGCGCGAAAGTCCAAGCCACAAGTATTGGCCTGAGCTCTGCACCAGGTGCGTGCGGTTTGTCCGCGAATCGCTGGCAAGCATTGCAGGGCTGGACAATGTCCTTGGCGTCGCGCTGGCAAGCATTGCAGCGCTAGACGATGTCCTTGATGTCGTGCATGGCCGTTGGCCAGTAGGATCCATCTCGTAGAGCTTTAGCGACAAGGGCGCGACTACCAGCGTGGTGCCCACAAGTGCCTTCATGTATGTCGAGGAGGATGGCTCATCCGTCCCCGTTGGAGACGCACCACTGAAGAACTCTTGTGATGCTGCGCTTGTACAGTTCGCCATTGATGAGGGCGAATGCCTTGGATCGTCGCGCTACATGACGCGCATCAGTCGGGTCATCTGGTAACCTTTTGCTGAGCAAGTATGTGACATATGGTTGCGTCCCGGATGGTTCGATCATCATGACCTCCATGGGACCTTCAAGTCCTATGTCTGGCTCCGTATCATCGAGTGCCATTGGCTCGTTGGGTGGTGTAGCCCCCGAGTCCGTTGGTGTGCTGGTCTTCTTCCCTGGAGCCTTGGGATTGATGGAGCGTTCACATATGCGTTCTAGGAATACTCCAGGTGGCATTGGGGCACAGGTGGAGCCGATGTTAGCGAGTATGTCCGCCTCCTTGTTGCTTTTGCGGCCGATGTGTCGCAGCTCGCAGCCGCCAAAGTCTCCCTCGAGTGTGTCGTAGAGGTCACGGTAGGCGATCATGTTGTCACTCAGGGCATTGCACTCGTTCATTGTTTGGTTGACTACCAGTTTGGAGTCGCCGTAGATGACGAGTCGCTTGGCGCCACATGCTTTCACCATCCACATCCCATGGATCAAGGCTTCATACTCAGCCTCGTTGTTGGAGGCGGTGAACTGCATTCGCAGAACGTATCTCATCTTGTCACCTTGGGGCGATGTCAGTATGACACATGTGCCAGCTCCTTCCTTCCGCTTTGATCCGTCGAAGTGCATTGTCCATAGGTAGGACATGTCTGGCTTGTCGGGGAGCTGGTTCTCCATCCAGTGCACGAGGAAGTCTGGGAGAACTTGCAATTTTATCGCGTCGCGCTTCTCATATGTGATGTCTCATGGATACAGATCGATTCCCCAGAGCGTGACTCGTCCAGTGGCATCGGGATTATTGAGTATGTGCCCAAGCGGGGCATCGTTCACCACCATGATTGGGTACTCCTGGAAGTAGTGGCGCAGTCGCCTAGCCGTCATAAAGATGCCATACGCTAGCTTCTGGTAGTGCGGGTACCGCTGCTTTGTTGGCGTGAGCACCTCGCTGAGGTAGTAGACTAGGCGTTGTACCCCGTGGACTTTATTTTCTTCGGCTCGCTCCACCACGAGCATAGTGCTGATCACTTGGTTGGTGGCAGAGATATATAGCAAAAACGGCTCCTTTTCACGCGGCATCACCAATACTAGCGAGGTGGATAATAGACGCTTGAGGTCTTTGAATGCTTCTTGTGCTTCGTCTGTCCATTCGAACTTGTCAGCTTTATGGAGAAGTTGGTAGAAGGGTAGTGTCTTTTCGCCCATTCGACTAATGAATCGACTGAGCGCCGCGATTCACCCAGCCAGCTGTTGGACGCCTTTTACGTTCTTCGTCTTCTCCATGGCTAGTATGGCCCTTATTTTCTTCGGGTTTGCTTCGATCCCTCTCACGGAGATGAGATACCCGAGCAATTGCCCAGATGGTACGGCGAAGGTGCATTTGTCTGGATTGAGCTTGATCCGGTAGCGATCGAGGTTATCGAAGGTCTCGCGGAGATCATCGAGTAACGCGGCTTCCTCTTTGGTTTTGATGACGATGTCGTCGATGTAGACTTGGATATTACGACCAAGTTGATTCTTGAGGCAGGCCTGCATACACCGCTGATAGGTGGCTCCTGCGTTTTTTACCCGAAGGGCATCGTGTTGTAGCAGAACACACCAAAGGGTGTTGTGAACGTTGTTTTCTCTTGGTCTTCCTCCTTCATTCAAATCTGATTGTAGCATGAGTAGGCGTCGAGGAAGCAGAGGCGCTCGCATCCCGCAGTGGAGTCGATTATTTGATCGATCCGTGGCAACGGGAAGTGATCCTTCGGGCAGTGCTTGTTCATGGAGGTAAAGTCCACGCACATCCGTAGGATATCCGTGTCTTTTTTAGACACTAGCACTGGATTTGCGAGCCAGGTGCTTTCCTTGATCTCGCGTATGAATTTTGTGTCGAGGAGTCTGTTGTTTTCCATACCGACCGCTTTTGCTCTTGGTTTAGACAGTCGCCATATCGTTTGCTTGACTGGCCTTGCGTCTGGGTTCACATTGAGTGAGTGCTCGACGAATTCCTTGGGAACTCCTGGCATGTCCGCTGGACACCAGGCGAAGATTTCCTAGTGCTCACAGAGGAATTCGACGAGTGCGAGTTCCTATGCGGGACTCAAGTTGTTGGCGATGAGGGCCGTCTTAGATGGGTCCGTTGGGTGGACCTAGACTTTCTCTATGTGTACCGACAAGTCGAAGGATAGGTCAGGTGAGCTTGGCTTGCTCAGGGGAGGCACACTATTGTCTGTTGACTCCTTCAACCTTGCGAGTTCCTCCTGCATGCCGAAGGACTGGGAGATTCTGTTGAATTCCCTATCGCAGTTGTCAGACCTCTCGAAGCTTCCGTTGATTGTGATGACACCGTTTGGGCCTGACATCTTCATCTGCAGGTAGGCGTACTGTGGTATCGCCATGAACCTTGCGAACGCGACACGACCGAGGATGCAATGGTACTGTGAAGGCCACTCGACAACTTCGAAGTCGATGTGCTCTCGTCGAAAATTTTGCGGCGTGCCGAAGATGACGTCGAGGTTGATCTTGCCTAGGAGGGTACACGCCCTTCCCTGGGACGATGTCGTGAAACGTCGTGTCTGAAACTTCCAGACATGTCAGAGGGATTCTCATTGCGCGCAAGGTACTTGCGAACATGAGATTGATGCCGCTTCCGCCGTCCATGAAGACACGACTCATCTCGAAGCCCCCAATTTGTGCCTCGAGTACGAGGGGATAGTGGCCTGGGCGAGGTACCTGACACGGGTGGTCGTGCTTGTCGAAGGTGATGCAGGACTCGCTTCCACTGAGGTACTCAGTGGTGGAGGGTGGAGAGTTAATCGCCTAATTGACTTGGCGAGTGATTGCCTTCTGTGTTCGATTTGAGGGGCGGCCCTTTTGGATCATCCCCATGTTTCCCAGTGCTCGCAGGTATTGTTCTCCTCCATGGTTCTGGACTGGTGCAACCGCATGTGGTGGTGGTCCGGGTGGTGGTGGTGGTGCTCCGTGAGCCACAGTCCCCAGGGCGGCTCCGTAGCCTTGGTTGGTCGCGTCGCGATTCATCTAGGCCAGGCCTTCGTGGAGCTTGAGGAACTCATGACGGTCCTTGAGAAGGTGGCTGGACTTTTTCTTGTTGCCGTGCTTGTCGATGTAGAAGTGCATGTTGCATGGTCCGGACAGTTTGTCCTGGATGGATGTTGCGGGTGCCTCATCGCGAGTGCGGTGCTGCCACACTTGCGTGGTTTTTCCGCTATCACGGTATCCACCGTTGCGGTATCCACTATTGCGGTTGTCGTCGCGTTCGTCGGTGTAGCCGGCTGCGACCATGTCGACCTCTTCGCGATCCTCGTAACCGCGCATTCAACGTTTTCCTCAGCGACCACGTCTGTGCCCGAGGTCGTCGTCATCATCAGAGTAGGCACGGTTTTTCACCGAGTCCTCTCCATCGGCCCACCGATTCACGATCTCCATTAGGTGGTCGATTGTCTTGGGCTTCGAGCAGCCCAACTCCTCCCTGAGTTCTCTGCGGCGAACGCTGCCATTGAATGCGTCGATTGCGTGATCCTCAGAGATATCTTCTGCAGAGTTTTTGATGATGGACCATCTCTGGATGTACGAGTGTAGCGACTCGCCAGACCTCTGGTGGCAGCCTCTTAGCTCCTCGATTGATGCAGGCCTTTTGTAAGTGGCCTTGAACTTGCGCACGAAGTTGTAGACTAGCTCTTCCCAGCTGCGAATTGATCTGCGTGGGAGATTGTTGAACCATGGGCGGGCGGAGCCTTGCAGCTGTAGTTGTAGGCATTGCATTGTCGTGCTTGAGCTTCCGCCGTGCAGTCTGACGGAGGAGATGTGATCCTACGGCCAAATCTTTAGGTCCTGTAGGCCGTAGAATTTCAGGTTCTCTGATGGGAGTTTGAACCCTTTAGGAATTCGCTTCTGCCTAATGGCTCTATTGAAGCATCTGGCGCCGCAGAGCTCTACTTCGTCATCTTCTGAGTCAGTCGAACGAGCACGCCTTGCGTGCATCTTGTCGACCTTGCGCTGCGTGATATCATCACGTGCGTCGTAGTCATGGTCGTGTCATCGTGAGCGGCGACGTCGAGACAAGTCGTGGCTATCATCGCTGGACGAGGGCGAGGAGTAGCATTTGGCCAGAGCCTTGCTATTTTTCGGCTTTGGCGTTGGATCCTTGATGAGGGCAGCTTCGATTAGTCCCAAGCCTGCGAACGTAGATTGGTGCATGGCGGCTCGCAGATCCCCCGCCGGAGGCTGGTTGTTGAGAAGGTACATGGTGGCCGCAGTCACCGCTGCCTGCGGCGTCTTCGGGAGCATTGCCCCGCGTATCCACCGTCATGGACAAGAAGTCGAGGACTCGCGCAGCCTCTTCTCGCTCCTTGTCGGTGAGGTGGGCTAGTTGAGAGCGCCTTTTGGCGGCCACATGATTGTTTCCCTTGGAGGAGGATCCTCCCATGGAAGAGAGTTGAGCCTGCCGGAGGCTCGATTCATCCGCCGCCTTTCTACACGCGCCGAGTTACGCGATTACTTGCTGCTGGCGCTTGTACTCCTCCTTGAGCAGCCAGTGGTAACCCATCAACATATCTTATGATTAGTTTAAAGGTAGTGGGTTACCCCGTAGGGCTTCTCGGCAGCGGGCCCACTCGTTGTCATTGAGCTTGATCAACACACGCTCCTCGGTGCGCTCATTCGTCGTGAGGTGCGGGTCTTCTGTCCTGTTGTTGGTGGGCGCGTTGTTGGCGGGGCCACCATTTTCTCCATTGGTCGGTCCGGTGCCGGTGTTATCGCGAGCGACACCGGTGTCGCCTGCATTGATGACGGCACACATGAAGTGATTGGGGAAGCTGTTGCTCCCACAACTTTCATATTCAGAGCCATAGGCTCCATCTTCAGTGGCCAGGTCACCCAGATCGGATTCGCGACTGCAGTCGCTGTCCATTCTCCCAACTGTTGTCGAGGTGTTGAGCTCGCTTAGGGTGCCGATCGGCGGCGGAAACCACGATGTTGGAGCAATCGTGGGAACCACGGGCTGGTCAGGGAGGTGAAGTGTGCCCATCTGACCAACTTGGAAGCGTAGACTCCCGATCGCTAGGACGATTCCCTCGCCTACGGACTCGAAAGCTAGGCGAGTGGCCGGCGTGTGGATGGTGAAGTCGAAGGCACTGAAGAGGAGGTGAGTCTCTGCTGTTGCAGAGTTGTAGATCACGGTTGACGGGTCCGAAGAAGCCGCGACATCAGCACTCCCAATTCCCACAGACGACACCAATTGACGAGGGGTTAACTCATCAATGCCCATTATTATGGACTTGGGTTTTGGAGAAGGAGGGAGCGCTGGAGGCATCAATCGGCTAGCAAACAAGCACAGAGGGACACAAGGTTTACCTAGGTTCAGGCCTCGTAGAGGTCCCTACTCCTGGTTGTCTGCTCTTGGAATTATCGAGGGAGTTGAAAGTTACAGGGGTGCGCAGATGCAATCTGGTGAGGTTGTGGAAAACTAGGGTTGTGTTCGTCCTCCTCGCCGCCCCTCCCAGCCTTTATATAGATAGGCTAGGTCTCGGGTAGCAGGTTGAGTCGGTTACAGTTTAGGGTTTGCACCTTTAAACTTTCTATCTTAAGCTTTGCCTTGTGCCGCAAGCAGTCGGAGTCTCCGTTGGTCACCCGAATCCTGAATTGGGCCTTGGTAATCGGCTAGCAAACAAGCACATAGGGATGCAAGGTTTACCCAAGTTCAGGCCTCGTAGAGGTCCCTACTCCTATTTGTCTGCTCTTGGAATTATCGAGGGAGTCAAAAGTTACAGGGGTGCGCAGATGCAACCTGGCGAGGTTGTGGAAAACTAGGGTTGTGTTCGTCCTCCTCGCCGCCCCTCCCAGCCTTTATATAGATAGGCTATGTCTCGGGTGGCAGGTCGAGTCAGTTACAGTTTAGGGTTTGCACCTTTAAACTTTCTATCTTAAGCTTTGCCTTGTGCCGCAAGCAGTCGGAGTCTCCGTCGGTCACCCAAATCCTGAATTGGTCCTTGGTAACGCCATGGGCTTTTGCTAGATCAGGCCGTATATGCCAAACTCGAGTACCTGTAAGGTATGACCACGTCACCTCTACTTTAACTTTGCATGTTTTACGTGGTTTTTTGGGCTTTCACAAGAGAACCGTTTCTACCTACGAACTTCCAACCATAACATGGATTGACTAGTTGCTGCTTTAAGTCCCTTCTCAGGGCCGCCCTTTGTAAATGCCATATCAACCAATGCCGAAGATATAGACACCCGCTGGCCACTTATATGGTACAATCCATATGTTAGTCATGGAACCAGTCTCGCGTAAGGTTACACGTAAGGTCGGTCCGGGGCGCTTCATTCGACATTGTCGTGATATGAACAAGTACACATGTGAGGATAGCAACTAGAGAATCAATGCCCACACAATCAACATGTGTCCTACTCGTACCAAATATCTATGCATAGATCGGCTCTGATACCACTGAAGGGGTTCTGCGGCAGAAAACAAAAAATTACTATGGTGAGGTACTATCTCCCTCAAAGTCCTAGGGTGGGACTAATCAAGGGAGGATGTGGAGGAGGCGGCGACAGCCAAACCCACATGGGCCCCACGTGGTGGGGAGCCCAGTTGGTGGCCGGCGGTCCCCATGGCCATCCCTAGGGCGCGACCCCCTCTTGGGCCTCCTCCGGTGAGGCCCAATTAGGTGGGCTGCCCTAAAAATCCAATTTAAATAATATTTTTAATATTAATTCATTTAATATGCCAATAGTGATAGGTATTAAATAATATATGAAATTGTTCCGGGGCTTGATTCATTTCTTATTTCTTGGGGCACAAACTAGTTTGGGGTGTTATTACTATCCCATACTTATGCCATGCTTTACTGCTTTATTTACTATTGCATGTGGAGCGCTTGTACTGTTTAGAAACCCCATGCCACATTTATGCTGTATCGACAAGCCCAGTCACACTTTCAAGTTCCCAGTCGTTTACCGTCATCGTCACAAACCCTGGGTCCATCTCGGAGCCGGCCAACTTTGTTGCAGGTAGCTTATTGGGGTGGCCCCCTGAAATATTTTATGAATCTTATGATTGCTTTGTCGTGATGCCTCATTGGGTTTTAATTACCAACAATGTGAGTTCCTCGGTTTAAATTCCTCGTTTGGTCTCAAGGGGGAAATACCATGATGGTATGATTGGTGTTAGTATCAGGTTGGTTCCGAATAGGTCTTCCTTATCCCTCTCTAATAGCCGACAGTTGTATCAAGTCTCTATAGGTTGTTTAGCGCATGATTCACTACCGCTTTAGTCCACCATACCTATGTTGGCGAGAGCCACTGAATTCTAGACTCGCCGTGCACTGGCCTCAGTACTGACCGCTCCCTTTTTTCTTTGCCCTTTGTCGTCACCCCTTTTGTTTTAACATGTATGAGTTTGATGTCGTTAGTAGGGTTACCCTTCTAGCTTGGCCTGGGCAGGGTTATGGACACCACTAGTTATTCTTCAGGGCTCTTAGCTCAATTTGTATCTTATCCGTACTCGGATGTTGTATCGTTTTCAAGGTGATTTGGATCTTTGTACTGTATATCTATATTCTTGACTCATTGAGTCATTGTTGTATATATATATATGTTCTATGGGTTCCATGGTGAACTATTGTGTAATGGTATTACCTTGTTTTCCACCCGCAAGCAAGTGCCTGGTGGGTATCTTTGAATCATTTCTATCCGGGTTTGGCGGGAAACGCTAAAATCTGCATAGGGCCGATTCGAGGGTGTTACATGCATCCCTAAGCTTGTGGTCTTGCTAGTTATTGTCCTCTACTTCTTTCTCATCATATCGTGTCACTCATCCCAAATAAAGAAATATTCCATCTTCATGTTACTTCAATGCCTACAAAATGGTTAGTTCTCCAAACAAATGATATAATAGTTTCTACCATGATGCAAACTTTAGTAATTATTGGGAAACCATTTTATTCAAGAAGCTAAATATTACAAAAGATATACTCTTTTTATTTTGTTTTTATGTGGGGAAAGTTTTAATGATATAGGCTTAGCAATGGTTCCATTGGCATGAACAACACATGCTCAAGGTCGACCCCAACTTCTCCATTGCTAATCCTTCTCATTTGCTCTCCCAAATTTTATATTTAGTTAACCTTAAACTAATTGTTAAATAACAGTAGCTAAAGTTATTTTACATATTACATGGATATCAAGGTGTGCTCAAATAGAATAGTATTTGAAAGCATATGGAGCACACCGTAAAGCACATAGACATTAACATTTGAGTCTAACTTTCTTCCTATGCATTGGCATTTTATATATGAATAAATAGCAGCAAGGTTGTGGTATCCAATGCACATAATGATCAGTAGCTTGCATAAATAGAATGGAAACATAAAGAGGGTTTTTATCTCTTCCTCTTTCATAATTATTGCAAGCATCAAAAGCAAACTTAATCTCATAGTTTTGAATAGATTCACCATATAAAGACAAGTCATCTAATGAGAATAATGGATCATCTAACTCAATTATATCACTTTCATCCTCCCATATATTAGACATAACTGTTCCACATAGAGGATTACTAGGCAATGAAAGATCATCATCATTATAAGAAGAGTTGTTCATGGGAATTTGTGTGTTACCCTTGTTGGGAGTAGGATATGGCTAGCTACTTCATTCCTCCTTCACTTTTTCTTCTTTCTCTTCTATCTCCTTTTCTTTGGGATGCATGGGCATCCCCAAACCTAGACTTTTGTCATCTTCTTCGTGACACTTTTATCATGATTTTTTGCATTTAAAAAGTTAGTGTCCAAGGGAATATTCAAGCTTTCATGCATCCCAAAGAATAGTGGACACCCGAAGGGTTATGCCCATGTCACTAGCCTACATGGGCTAGAGCGTCACATCCCCCGAAGGCCCATGCGCCCCTCTCCCAAAACCCTAGCGCTAGGGGGAACCCTAACTTGGAGGAGGGACCCTCCTACGCTGCCACCCCCTTCTTGGGTAAGGGGATGCCCTCCATGGCTGACCTCCCTCCTATATAAAGGAGAGGAGTGGCATTAGGTGCCACACCCTTCTTATGGCCGCTGCTCCTTCCTCCCTCCCTCTGTTCTTCCCCATCCGTAAAATCTTAGTGAAGCTCTGCTGATTTCTGCCACCATATCCACTGCAATGTCATTGTGCTACCGGGATCTCACTAACCTTTTCTCCCTCGCTTGATGGATCAAGTAAGAGGATACACCATCAAGATGAACCTATGGATACCGCGGAGGTGTTGCCCGTGCGGTGCTTCATCGGATTGATTCGACGCATGAACAACTACATCAACCCCAATCATCTGATTGTAAATGCTCATGTTTCTTTGAGGATAAGTAGATCTGATCCACTTTGCTACTAGCATCCCGTAGATCTGATCTTGGGTTTTATTCCACAATATCTAAGGACTTTTTGTTTTCCATGTAACCAAAACCCATTGGTTTGACACTAGTATACATACTTTGGTTAACTTGACGAGCCTATCATACACTAACATGGATTCAGAACACATCGAATCGAAAGGTTAAACATGAGTTATATGGATGATATGATCAACATGTTGATGTTCACTATTGAAGCTATATTATCTCACGTGATGATTGGACTTGGCGTAATGAATTGGATCATGTATCGCTAAACGACTGTGAGAGACGTTAAATTTAGTGGGAGTTTATTAGTAATTTGATTGTCTTGAACCGTTATCATGAACTATTAATCGACATGAATATGTGTAACATCCCAAAACTTTAATCCAAGCTTAACAAGATCAAATCATCCAAAAATAGGGTTAACAAAAACTTTTCCAAATTTAGAATAAAAGCATTCATATATGTATGCATTTAAAATAGGAGTTGTTTGAATTGCCATGATTAATTGATCCAATGCTTGTAAAATGTTTCTTAGGTGATTTAAACATCATCTACATCATTCCCAAACTTTTCCTAAGGAAAATCAAATAAAAAAGAATTAAAAAGGAGGAATGGTCATTTTGGCAAATTTAACTCTCATGCCTACTTTGGCTATTCCTAGTACTCAATTCTTAACAGAAACAATTCTTGATCTTTGTACCCCTTGCTAGTACACATAATGAGGTACCAAGGCCCACCTTTGGATCTGCTAAAAACATTTTGTTAACTATTTTAATTGGCATTTAAAAATTGAATCTAATGCATATGCATAGATCACCCCTATTTCAAAAACCATCTTTTTGAGCTCCACTTTCAAAACCCTTGCAACCAGAGACTACCTATCACTAGTGGAGATCACTCAAAAATTTTGAAACCAAAATTCAAAACTTTCTTTCATGCGGCCATTTCATCAAACACATGGCAGGCAGAATCAAACACAAAGAGCTAGCTCACTATTTGTACAGAGTTTAGCCACCCATTTGACCACAAAACACTCCCTCTGTCTCCACTTGATCAAACCATGCCATTACCACCCCAACCCCTACACCCTAGTGGCCAGACCAAGCCATGCCGAGCACCAACTCGCCGGCCAAACTTGCCCTCACCCTAGCAGACCACCTCCTCCTTCCTCTCCATGTCTAGGAGGTAGCCAGCACCTCACCGCCCCTTTCTGTCCCCGGCCCGAGCCAAGTGCTGCCATGGACCACCGAGTAAAGCCCGCGCCCAGTGCCACCGCACCATGCCGATGCCGCCCACAGAGCACGCTCTGTCCCCGCGTGCACAAGCCGCCGCTCGACCGCAGCCCGCGCCCGCCGCTCCGCCTCGACCTAGCGAACACCCCAAACATCCCCGTTTGCCGTCCAAAGCCTCACAGCCACCGCTCGCCGTGGACACCGCCGCTTCAGCCGCTCAGAGCGCCACCTCGCCCAGACCGCGTACCACCGCCCCTACGGCCGCATTCACTTCCTAGAGCACCGCCAGGGAACTGCCCATTGATCGCCATCCCCCGCCATGCCGCTAGCTCGCCGTAGCCATGTCGCCACCGTCGACCGCCCATCCCGCTCGGTCTCACCGTCGGGCCTATAAAAGGAGCCCTCCCTAGCCATTCTTCTCCACACCATTCCACTCCCCTCACCTCTCCGAACCTCACCCACCTCTAGCCGGAGCAAGTGGAGCAGCAGCTCGCTAGAATTGGAACCAGAGCCGCCGCCTCTGGAGGAGAAGGGCGCCGTTGATTTCGACCGCCCCAAGCTCCGCCGCAACCGCGCCTCGCCTTGCCGTCGTCTTCCACGTTGTTTGCCCGCCTCGTCGACCCTGCTGGAGCCCTGGTACGCCCCCAGTAGACCCCCATCGAGCCGCTAGGGTTTGAGCTCGCCGGCGACCTGTTCGTCGTCGACGACGACCCTCAGCCGTTGATCTCGCTTCTAATCGCACGGCCCACAGCGCGCATACTGTTTCGCGTTTTAAGTGCCGCTGACAAGCGGGACCCCCCTGTCAGCTGAGCCCCGCGCCGCGGAGCGCCACTGGGCCGGCCCATTTCTTTTCCCGCGCTAGCCCATAGATTCAAATCTGGTTTTTTCCTTTTTAGTTAAATCTAGTTTCTGTCCACTATTTCAAAATTCAATTCTGTGAGTTTGACAAATCTAAATTGTATGAAACCAATTTTGTCTGAAAGGTATTGAAATAATCTATCCAAGCCCGTTGGATTTATTACAATTAGAGTTATAGATCTCTCCTAAAAAATAACAAAATAGAAGCATTTGCACCTTGCAATATTTTTATAAAATCAACCAAGTCAGCTTTTGAGTTGATTCCAACTCTCAAAAATCACATTTAATCATATCTATCCAAATATGTAATAATATTAAGGTTTACATACAGTGACTTTGGACTAGTACCAAAATAATGCTATATAGGCATTTCTAGTCACTTTAAATCATTAAATAATGAACTTAAACTAAAGTAATATTGATCCAACCCTTAAATCTCATTCCACATGTTAGAATATGTGGTGAGGACATGTGTCCACATGATCCCATATTTTGGTGGTGAATATTAAATTTTAGTTAAAATTTCAATGAGTAGAAATTACTTTTCTAAAATAAAAAGGATAAAACTATTGAATTAAAACTTGTGATGTTTGTGATGATAATAGATCATCAAATGTGTGTTTTAGAATGCTACTTAGCTAGTTAAGTACTGTTTGGTGATTGTGCACTCCCTATGTATTTATAGACGCTAGTACCGGCCAAGCCTTCGAGGAGGAGGAGTTCTACCAAGAAGAAGAAGAAGAAAACTTCAACCACTTCACCAACCAAGGCAAGCTATTGTTAGCAAGCTAGAATTAAACTAGATGGTTTAGCAAAGATGCCTTAAGCATGCTTTGATCACACCCCTTTAACTATTAGTACCCCAAGTCTTATTGACAAGATTTACCTCCCTTAGTTTACACAAAGTTCTTTACTTAATTTTGAAGGTAACATAAAAAGTATAAAACTTGACCTACCTAGAAACCTTTAGATGTCACTCTATGGCAGGAGATTGAACCCATCACTTCCACCTTAGTGAACACTCTTAACTTAGTATCTTAGTATAGATCAAAAACTTGAGTCACTCTAGATGGGAATACTTGGTGAAAATGAATTATGAAAACCTTGGAATGATGAGTCATTCTATTGAGATGTTTTGACAGGTGTTGAGAAACACAACTGGTTTATGATGATGAAAATGACGAGGCATGAGCCTTAACCCTTTTATAAAACTGATGGTTGGATTCGGATGCGATACCATTCCAAATTTACCGTACAACCACATTACCTGAATTGGGTAAGGCTTAGCTGGAAATTTATATGCATTAGTATTAGTTCCCTCACGGGAGAGGTTTGAGCTGAGGCTACCTCTCAATGATGTCCACCTATGTAGTGCCCAAGATGGCTGATGGTCATGGTTGGGAGGCCATGCTCATAAGAGAGGTGCTTGTACTAGGGTGTGTAAAGGGAAGGTTATGTTTGATTATCTGCATACTAAGTATGATGATTCAGGGTTATCCCTGACAGATGTATCGAATCTTGTGGTGAAAGTGTACCACCTCTGCAGAGTGTCAAACTATTCGAATAGCCGCGTCCGCGGTTATGGACAGTTGGAATGGCCATACTGTTTCGTTGTCAGATGTTTTCTAAATAACTTGAAACGAATGATGAACTTTGACTTGACCACAACAGGGTTGTGTTGATGATAATAGCTTCCCAACTTAAGTGATTCTAGAACCTTATTTTATCTTTCTTTGCTTCTGAACTCAGCTTAGGTTTCAAACTTAATTTGATAGTTAAACTTAGATTTAGCACTTTGACTTAGAATTATACTCCTTGTTAGTAGTAGTTTGCGAGTACTTAAAGAGTACTCATGGTTTTTGTCCCTGGCTATTATTATGGCCAGACTATGAAGGAGATTATCAAGATGATGGTCAGCAGGACGGCTATGATAACTAGGACTATCTGCCTTCGTCAGCATTGCCTGTGCCCCTAAAGATGGACCCCACCGCTACGCTATCGTTTATTTCCGTTGCTTGTTGTATTAAAGACTGGATCATGAGATCCTTATTTGTGTAAAACCTTATGTATGGTTTGTAATGGATGATGTACTGTGATATCCAATCCGTTATGTCTCGCAAAAATGGTAATCCTGGGATTGCGAGGTATGGCATAACGGGCATCTGGGATTAAAAATCCGGGTGTTGACAAGTTGGTATCAGAGCCATCCTGACCATAGGAGACCCTAGTTAGAATGGACGTCCAAACCAAAAACTTAGCTTCAAAACCAAAGTGAGTATTTATAAAAACTATTTCCCCTCTTACCCTGGTGAACTCATTCTTTCTCAAAAATGCATGCTTGATCACTTAAAATTATTACATTACTACTTAAAATTTGACACACTTGATCACTTCACTAACTTCCTCATCCTTAATTCTTGTAGATGGAGACTCAGTCCAGCAAGTTTTACCAGTTGGGAAACGGAGGTTAGCTGATCTTCGAAAGGGATCTGGATTCGCTGTCGGAGTTACTGGGACGCCCACATCCGGAGTTTCTTGGAGCTCAACTTCCAGGACCCCCAGGAGGAGACCTACAGTGGCTAGTCACCGCGGATCTTCGGGGAAGCATCGAAGCACCAACTTCCGGGAGAATTCAGTTCTCCGTGAGAGAGAACAACTGGCTAGATGGATTAGCCAGGGCAATGCATGAAGCTCTCGCACGTCTATGTGCCCTTAGTGTCAACAAGATCCAAGGAACCCGTTTTGCCCACTATGCAAGACGTGACTTCATGGGAATGCTGATGGAGATGCCAAGTCACCCAGAGTTGAGGCATCAAGTGGAGAACCTTGACTTCTTGCTTCATGACCGATAGCAGGAACTGGACAATGCCAGAGAGTTAGCCAACCAGAACCGTGCCATCGCCGACCAGAAGGCCTAGACTTTCGCACTGCTCGTCCAAGATCGCCAGTCTCTTCGTCGCCAGCGTGCAAAGAAGGATCGCACCATCGCCCGTCTTTGCAAGAAGGTGGCCGACCTCGAGAAGACAGTCAAGGAGCAGGAAGCTCAGCTTGCTGCCAAGGAAGAAGAAGATGAGGGTGAAGACATCCAGGGAGATATGGATTCTTACCTCAGCAACGATGATGACTTTTTAGAGGAGGATGCTGTGGACTTCTACACTGATGATGAAGACTCCGACTTCATCGACGATGAATAGATGCACTAGAGCACTATCGTAGCATGAGATGTAGCATCTCATTGTATCGTAGCTTGCAGAATGGTTCTTCAAACCATCTGTTTTCCCCTTTGCTTGTTGTGGTGTGTGTTGTATCGTGTGCTTGCTTGCATGAATGAAAAAGAAGTTAGTTGAAAAACCTGAGTTTAACTCAAAGTTTTAGCTTTGAAAACCCAAAACCATGAACCTTAGAATTTCCCTCTTACCCCTATATCTATCTCAATCTTCAGATGACTCGTGGAAACCAAGGAGGGAGCATCTTGTCGCAGGACCCAATGCTGCAGATATTGCAGAATCTTATCGCGGACCGTGAAGCAAGCAGGGCCGAGCGTCAAGCCAACTTAGCAACATTGCAGCAGATTGCCCAAATGGCTCTCAACAACCAAGGACATGGAAATCAGGATCACCAAGGATCCAAACTCAAAAACTTTCAGAACACCAATCCCCCAATCTTTAACCAATCTGAAAACCCATTAGATGCTGATGACTGGTTACAGACCATGCAAAACAACTTAGAGGTTGCCAGAGTTGATGAGAATGAGAAAGTTCTCTTCGCCACCCACTATCTGGCGGGAGATGCAAGAGCTTGGTGGAATAGCATCCGTAATATGAACCATGGCCAGGTGGTGACCTGGGAAGCATTCAAGGTCAAGTTCAGCCGCACCCACGTGCCGCAAGGTCTTGTCAACAGGATGAGAGATGAATTCCGCGAATTGAAGCAAGGAAGAATGATTGTGGTGGAGTACCGTGACAGATTCTTGTCACTTGCCAGATATGCACCGGATGAGATCAACACGGAGGCCAAGAAGAAAGAGAGATTCTTAAACGGACTGCATGATGAGATGTAGACTGTCCTCGTCAACATCCATTTTGATGATCTCGAAGAGCTAGTTGACTCTGCCATTCAGATGGAAGGGAAGATTAACTAGGCAAACGACAACCACAAGCATCATATGATGCAGCAGTCTGGATCCAGTAGTCACCAGAAGTATCATCCTAACCCCTCACCAGGATATTCACCAAGGAACAACCGACCCCCAAATTCTCGCCCAAGCTACCCCAACCGTAGCGGAGGCAATGTGAAGTCCGGAGGAAACAATCACAACTCCGGCAATGCCAACAATTTCAACTGTGCCCCTCCCAAGAGCAACAACAACCACAACAACACTACACCCAGAACTGGCAGCAATGCTGTACCTGTCGCAGTCAAGGACAAGTCCCAGATCACTTGTTTCGAGTGTGGAGTGAAAGGTCGCTAATCCAATGAGTGTCCCAAGAAGACTGCCGCCAATGCCCCTGTGAATGCCCCAGCTCAGCAGCAGCGTCGTGTTCAACTAGGAAGGAGATTTGCCCCAGGGAACCCGCACAACCGCAACGGTCGTCTCTTCCACATGAACGCAGAAGAAGCCCATGAAGCGCCAGATGTAGTGCTAGGTATGTTTTCTGTCAACTTAGTTTTAGCAAGAGTATTGTTTGATTCTGGAGCATCACATTCATTTGTCACCAAAGAATTTGTATGCACTAGTAAGATTCGCCCAACCAACCTGAAGCATGTCAAGATAGTTCAAATCCCCGGTTCAACAACAAAAGCTAGAAAAATTTGCAAAGCTGTACCTATCAGAATACATGGGATAGATTTTTATGCCAACCTAATTGTACTTGGAACCAAAGGATTGGAAGTAGTACTAGGTATGGACTAGATGTCAAGGCATAAAGGACTGATAGACTGTGCTAAGAAAGCCATCACCATGACCAGTAGTTCTGGAGTAACAGTAGAGCATATCTCTGAAACTGTACCCCGTCAATTCAAGTGCAACAAGAGTGTAGCCTTGCCCACCATTGACCAAGTCAGAGTAGTCTATGAATACCCCGACGTATTCCCAGATGAATTGCCAGGTATGCCCCCGTATAGGGATATTGAGTTCATTATCGAACTAATCCCCGAAACCGGACCTATAGCCTAGAGACCCTATACCATGAACCCCTTAGAGTTAGTGGAACTGAAGAAGCAGCTGGATGCCATGTTAGCAACAGGTTTGATTCAACCAAGTGCATCGCCATGGAGATCACCAATGTTATTCGTCGACAAGAAATATGGAGGCAACCGTCTTTGTACGGACTACAGAAAATTGAATGACGTCACCGTCAAGAACAAGTACCCTTTGCCAAAGATAGAGGATCTATTTGTTCAGTTGACCGGAGCTCAGGTATTCTCAAAGATTGATCTTAGGACTGGTTATCACCAACTTAAGATTCGTGCAACGGATATTCCGAAGACCGCCTTTACTACTCGCTATGGTTTATACGAGTATACGGTTATGTCTTTTGGATTAACCAATGCCCTTGCTTATTTCATGAATCTCATGAATAAGATCTTTACGAATTTCCTCGATAAGTTTGTAGTTGTGTTTATCGACGACATCCTTATTTACTCCAAGTCAGAAGAAGAGCACGAGCAACATCTGAGAATCATCCTAGAAACCCTGAGAGAGCATCAGTTATATGCCAAGTTCAGCAAGTGTGAGTTTTGGCTGAAAGAAGTAGGATTCCTAGGACATATTGTGTCTGCCGGAGGAGTCTCTGTTGATCCCACCAAGATCAAAGATGTCGAAGAATGGGAAGCCCCAACCAATCAAACCCAAGTTCGTTCATTTCTCGGATTAGCGGGATATTACCGCAAGTTCGTAGAAGGATTCTCGAGCATAGCCCGACCAATGACCCAATTGTTGAAGAAGGACAAGAAGTTTGAATGGACAGACAAATGTGAAGCTAGTTTCCAGGAGCTGAAGAAGAGATTGATATCAGCCCCAATTTTGATCATGCCAGACATCAAGAAGCCGTTTGATGTGTATTGTGATGCATCCAAGATTGGCCTAGGATGTGTATTGATGCAAGAAGGCAAAGTCATCGCGTATCTGTCTCGACAGTTGAAGCAACATGAGCAGAACTATCCGACCCATGATCTTGAGCTAGCAGCCGTAGTTCTAACATTGAAGACATGGCGTCATTATTTGATGGGTAATCGCTGTGAGATTTACTCAGATCATAAGAGCTTGAAGTATATCTTCACCCAAAAGGAGCTGAATATGAGGCAAAGAAGATGGATAGAGTTAATCAAGGATTATGACCTTGACATTCACTATCACCCCGGCAAAGCCAATGTGGTAGCGGATGCTCTTAGCAGATTGCCGTGTAGGCTTAACACCATGATCAAAGAGAAGCAACCAAGTTTGTATGAGGAGTTGGAGCAGTTCAGGACTGAGTTAGTTAGCAAATGATTCCTAGCTAGCATTGAACTTCAACCCACTTTGATTAGCCAAATCAAGGAAGCCCAGAAGGGAAATGAAAGTATCGACGGAATTAAACGTCGTATTGGTACAGGAAAGGTACCTGGATTCACCGAAGACGAAGAAGGTGTACTGTGGTACAAAGGACGTATCTGTGTGCCAGCAGATTCGGAGCTGAAGGAGGTTATCATGAAGGAAGCTCATGATACTCTTTATTCTATCCACCCCGGAGGAACAAAGATGTATCAGGATTTGAAAGAGCAATTTTGGTGGCACAAGATGAAAAGAGAGATCGGAAGCTACATCGCCAAATGTGACATCTGCCAACGAGTCAAAGCAGAGCATCAGAGACCTGCAGGACTATTGCAACCATTGCAGATTCCGGAATGGAAATGGGATTCCGTCAGAATGGACTTTATCACCGGTTTACCTACTTCTAGTAGGGGAAATGACTCAATCTGGGTCATAGTTGATAGACTGTCCAAGGTAGCCCACTTCATACCTGTCAAGACTACCTACCAGAGTGCAAAGCTAGCAGAGTTGTATATTGCTAGGATTGTTAGTCTGCATGGAACCCCCAAGACCATCGTCTCAGATCGAGGAACCCAGTTTACTTCAAGATTTTGGCAGAAAGTTCAGGAAGGTTTAGGAACCAAGTTGAACTTCAGTACCGCTTATCACCCGCAAACGGATGGACAAATGAGAGAGTCAATCAGATCTTAGAGGATATGCTTAGAGCTTGTGTGTTGGAATATGGATCAAAATGGGAAGACTGCCTGCCTTTCACAGAATTCTCATATAACAACAGTTATCAGGCTAGTTTGCAGATGGCACCATTTGAATTCCTATACGGAAGAAAGTGTCGTACCCCTTTGAATTGGTCGCAAGTAGGAGAGAGTCAGATCTTTGGACCCGACATTCTCCAAGAAGTAGAAGAGAAAGTTCACAAAGTCCATGAGCACCTCAAGACCGCCCAATCCAGACAGAAGAGCTATGCTGACAAGAGAAGGAGAGACCTGACTTTCAATGTCGGAGATTTCGTATATCTCAAGGTTTCACCATTGAAGGGAACTCAACGCTTTAGTCTGAAGGGAAAGTTAGCTCCCAGGTATATCGGACCTTTCAAGATTCTGAACCGCCGAGGAGAAGTATCGTATCAACTGGAACTGCCTGAAGAGATGTCAGCCATCCACAATGTGTTCCATATCTCGTTACTTCGCAAATGCTTGGAAGTGCCTGAGAAGACTGAAGTCTTCAAAAACATCGATCATAGAGCTGTGGAAATCAACAATGACCTGACCTATCGGGATGTACCCATCCGTATCTTAGAAGAAGCCTACAGAACCACCAGGACTAGGAGTATCAAGTTTCTCAAGATTTAGTGGAGCAAGCATACCGAGGAGGAAGCCACTTGGGAACGCGAGGATTACATTAGGACAGAGTTCCCAGATCTCTTTAGTTCCTAGTTTTCGTTGTAAATCTCGGGACGAGATTTTGTTTAAGGGGGGAAGGTTTGTAATATCCCAAAACTTTAATCCAAGCTTAACAAGATCAAATCATCCAAAAATAGGGTTAACAAAAACTTTTCCAAATTTAAAATGAAAGCATTCATATACGTATGCATTTAAAATAGGAGTTGTTTGAATTGCCATGATTGATTGATCCAATGCTTGTAAAATGTTTCTTAGGTGATTTAAACATCATCTACATCATTCCCAAACTTTTCCTGAAGAAAATCAAATAAAAAAGAATTAAAAAGGAGGAATGGTCATTTTGGCAAATTTAACTCTCGTGCCTACTTTGGCTATTCCTAGTACTCAATTCTTAACATAAACAATTCTTGATCTTTGTACCCCTTGCTAGTACACATAATGAGGTACCAAGGCCCACCTTTGGATCTGCTAAAAACATTTTGTTAACTATTTTAATTGGCATTTAAAAATTGAATCTAATGCATATGCATAGATCACCCCTATTTCAAAAACCATCTTTTTGAGCTCCACTTTCAAAACCCTTGCAACCAGAGACTACCTATCACTAGTGGAGATCACTCAAAAAATTTTAAACTAAAATTCAAAACTTTCTTTCATGCGGCCATTTCATCAAACACATGGCAGGCAGAATCAAACACAAAGAGCTAGCTCACTGTTTCTACAGAGTTTAGCCACCCATTTGACCACAAAACACTCCCTCTGTCTCCACTTGATCAAACCATGCCATTACCACCCCAACCCCTACACCCTAGTGGCCAGACCAAGCCATGCCGAGCACCAACTCGTCGGCCAAACTTGCCCTCACCCCAGCAGACCACCTCCTCCTTCCTCTCCATGTCTAGAAGGTAGCCAGCACCTCACCGCCCCTCTCTGTCCCCTGCCCGAGCCAAGTGCTGCCATGGACCACCGAGGAAAGCCTGCGCCCAGTCCCACCGCACCATGCCGATGCCGCCCGCAGAGCACGCTCTGTCCCCGCGTGCATAAGCCGCCGCTCGACCGCAGCCCACGCTCGCCGCTCCGCCTCGACCTGGCGAACACCCCAGACATCCCCGTTCGCCGCCCAAAGCCTCACAGCCACCGCTCGCCGTGGACACCGCCGCTTCGGCCGCTCAGAGCGCCACCTCACCCAGACCGCATACCACCGCCCCTACGACCGCATTCACTTCCTAGAGCACCTCCAGGGAACCGCCCATCAATCGCCATCCCCCGCCATGCCGCTAGCTCACCGTAGCCATGTCGCCACCGTCGACCGCCCATCCCGCTCGGTCTCACCATCGGGCCTATAAAAGGAGCCCTCCCCAGCCATTCTTCTCCACACCATTCCACTCCCCTCACCTCTCTGAACCTCACCCACCTCTAGCCGGAGCAAGTGGAGCAGCAGCTCGCCGGAATTCGAACCAGAGTCGTCGCCTCTGGAGGAGAAGGGCGTCGTTGATTTCGACCGCCCCAAGCTCCGCCGCAACCGCGCCTCACCCTGC
Source organism: Avena sativa (assembly GCA_916181665.1). Taxonomy (NCBI): domain Eukaryota; kingdom Viridiplantae; phylum Streptophyta; class Magnoliopsida; order Poales; family Poaceae; genus Avena; species Avena sativa. Next base: position 420,422,299 of record OV702287.1, on the reverse strand, counting down.
CGTTGTCTTCCACGTCGTTTGCCCGCCTCGCTGACCCCGCTGGAGCCCTGGTACGCCCCCAGTAGACCCCCACCGAGCCGCTAGGGTTCGAGCTCGTCGGCGACCTGTTCGTCGTCGACGACGATCCTCAGCCGTTGATCTCGCTTCTAATCGCACGGCTCACAGCGCGCGCACCGTTTCGCGTTTTAAGTGCCGCTGACAAGCGGGACCCCCTGTCAGCTGAGCCCCGCGCCGCGGAGCGCCACTGGGCCGGCCCATTTCTTTTCCCGCGCTAGCCCATAGATTCAAATCTGTTTTTTTCCTTTTTAGTTAAATCTAGTTTCTGTCTACTATTTCAAAATTCAATTCTGTGAGTTTGACAAATCCAAATTGTATGAAACCAATTTTGTCTAAAAGGTATTGAAATAATCTATCCAAGCCCGTTGGATTTATTTCAATTAGAGTTATAGATCTCTCCTAATAAAAATAACAAAAGCATTTGCATCTTGCAACATTTTTATAAAATCAACCAAGTTAGCTTTTGAGTTGATTCCAACTCTCAAAAATCACATTTAATCATATCTATCCAAATATGTAATAATATTAAGGTTTACATGCAGTGACTTTGGACTAGTACCAAAATAATGCTATATAGGCATTTCTAGTCACTTTAAATCATTAAATAATGAACTTAAACTAAAGTAATATTGATCCAACCCTTAAATCTCATTCCCACATGTTAGAATATGTGGTGACGACATGTGTCCACATGATCCCATATTTTGGTGGTGAATATTAAATTTTAGTTAAAATTTCAATGAGTAGAAATTACTTTTCTAAAATAAAAAGGATAAAACTATTAAATTAAAACTTGTGATGTTTGTGATGATAATAGATCATCAAATGTGTGTTTAGAATGCTACTTAGCTAGTTAAGTACTGTTTGGTGATTGTGCACTCCCTATGTATTTATAGACTCTAGTACCGACCAAGCCTTCGAGGAGGAGGAGTTCTACCAAGAAGAAGAAGAAGAAGAAAACTTCAACCACTGCACCAACCAAGGCAAGCTATTGTTAGCAAGCTAGAATTAAACTAGATGGTTTAGCAAAGATGCCTTAAGCATGCTTTGATCACACCCCTTTAACTATTAGTACCCCAAGTCTTATTGACAAGTTTTACCTCCCTTAGTTTACACAAAGTTCTTTACTTAATTTTGAAGGTAACATAAAAAGTATAAAACTTGACCTACCTAGAAACCTTTAGATGTCACTCTATGGCAGGAGATTGAACCCATCACTTCTACCTTAGTGAACACTCTTAACTTAGTATCTTAGTATAGATCAAAAACTTGAGTCACTCTAGATGGGAATACTTGGTGAAAATGAATTATGAAAACCTTGGAATGATGAGTCATTCTATTGAGATGTTTTGACAGGTGTTGAGAAACACAACTGGTTTATGATGATGAAAATGACGAGGCATGAGCCTTAACCCTTTTATAAAACTGATGGTTGGATTCGGATGCGATACCATTCCAAATTTACATACAACCACATTACCTGAATTGGGTAAGGCTTAGCTGGAAATTTATATGCATTAGTATTAGTTCCCTCACGGGAGAGGTTTGAGCTGAGGCTACCTCTTAATGATGTCCACCTATGTAGTGCCCAAGATGGCCGATGGTCATGGTTGGGAGGCCATGCTCATAAGAGAGGTGCTTGTACTAGGGTGTGTAAAGGGAAGGTTATGTTTGATTATCTGCATACTAAGTATGATGATTCAGGGTTATCCCTGACAGATGTATCGAATCTTGTGGTGAAAGTGTACCACCTCTGCAGAGTGTCAAACTATTCGAATAGCCGCGTCCGCGGTTATGGACAGTTGGAATGGCCATACTATTTCGTTGTCAGATGTTTTCTAAATAACTTGAAACGAATGATGAACTTTGACTTGACCACAACAGGGTTGTGTTGATGATAATAGCTTCCCAACTTAAGTGATTCTAGAACCTTATTTTATCTTTCTTTGCTTCTGAACTCAGCTTAGGTTTCAAACTTAATTTGATAGTTAAACTTAGATTTAGCACTTTGACTTAGAATTATACTCCTTGTTAGTAGTAGTTTGCGAGTACTTAAAGAGTACTCATGGTTTTTGTCCCTGGCTATTATTATGGCCAGACTATGAAGGAGATTATCAAGATGATGGTCAGCATGACGGCTATGATAACTAGGACTATCTGCCTTCGTCAGCATTGCCTGTGCCCCTAAAGATGGACCCCACCGCTACGCTATCGTTTATTTCCGCTGCTTGTTATATTAAAGACTGGATCATGAGATCCTTATTTGTGTAAAACCTTATGTATGGTTTGTAATGGATGATGTACTGTGATATCCAATCCGTTATGTCTCGCAAAAATGGTAATCCTGGGATTGCGAGGTATGGCATAACGGGCATCTAGGATTAAAAATCCGGGTGTTGACAGTATGCATAGTTCGTTGTAATCTTTGGCACCCGTTAACTACTTTGCACTTAGCCTTTAATCGAGATAGTAGAACTACATAATTCTGGTTATTTACTTTAGGGACTGGTGCCATATTGTTTGATTGTCAGTTTAAAAATTTAAGTCCTATTGCAAACTTCCATCAAACCTCATTTACTCCATGCGATTTAATAAGTTGTATTAATTCAAGAGCATTGATTCCTATGTTAGTATCTAAACATCATGCTTGTATCCATGATATTTGATATTCAAAAGTTATTTTTAATATCAAGGTTATCTAAGAGCTGAAAGAATTGTTTCAGAAATCAATATGCAGTGAAAGATATTCTAATAGCTAAAACCATTTTTGGTTGGAATATGATAGAGTATATTAGTGAGATACATATTCTTGTATTGTATAAGCATTTGCGAAGATTGGTGATGCAACGCATCCTGATCACCTAAAAGTTTTGAGAAACTAATATTATTCTCGCCTTTGTCCTTATGAGGTATAGCAGATTCATCATGAAATTTGTCATAATAGGATGGATAAAAGGCATAGGTAAAATATTTACCGTACTAAAATATTATGAAAACGTGAAATCTGGAAGAACACCAATCATGTGGTGATGGATCTCGCCTAACCCCTCCCGGGTCGCTCGTGCGGCGGTGGCTCTAGAGAGTCCCACTGCCTCTCCCCAGATCCATCCCCCCGTGGCTTCCCTGGCCACTGCCATCGCCGACGCCGACGATGGTGGTGGCGCCCAGCCGCCAAAGGCGGGGGGTAGGGAGGCGCATCGGGTGGACTCTTCCCTGCACAGAGGCAAAGCCTGTTGGATGCGCGACGACATCGCCCTCGATGGATGACTGATGGCCCAAGATATCTCGAGCTCGTTGGGGAACCCCAAGAGGAAGGTATGATGAGCACAACAACAAGTTTCCCTCAGTTATGAAACCAAGGTTATCGAACCAGTAGGAGTAAGGAAACACCTCCAAGGTGTTGTTTCCAACTTGGAATCCTGCACAACACAACCACAGAACTTTGCTCCCAACTTACAGTGAGGTTGTCAATCTCACCGGTTTTGCTGAAAACAAAGGATTAAACGTATTGTGTGGAAGAAAGTAAAAGCTTGCAGAAAGTAAACAGAAAGCAGTAAACAGTTGTAGATTGATGGTAAAAGAAAAGACCGGGGTTCATAGTTTACTAGTGGTGGCTCTCCTTAAGATAGATGACATGTTGGGTGAACAAATTACAGCAGGGCAATTAACAAACATCGAGAAAGCATACATGCATATACTAATCATCTTGACTCCTATGAGATTTGGTTGGGCATTACAACATTATACATAGACCGTAATCCAACTGCATCTATGACTAATAATCCACCTTCAGGTTATCATCCGAACCCCCTCAAGTATTAAGTTGCAAGCAACAGATAATTACATTACACATTGCGTGTAAAGTAAACAATACGATTGTTCTATGAACAAAGGATTGTTGTTTTCTCCCTAGTAGCAACAGCACATCTAGTACCTTAGAGATTTCTGTCACTTCCCCAGATCACTAGAGGCATGAACCCACTATCGAGCATAAATACTCCCTCTTGGAGTTGCTAGCATCTACTCGGCCAAGATATCTACTAACAACGGAGAGCATGCAAGATCACAAATAATAAAGACATGATAAAATCAATAATCAATCTGAAATAGCATCTCAATATCCATCGGATCCCCGCAAACACAACATGTAGGATTACAAATAGATGATCTTGATCATGAACGGAGCTCACAAGATCCAGACATGATAGCACAAAGGAGAAGAACCAGCCATCTAGCTACTACATGGACCCGTAGTCTAAGGATGAACTACTCACGCATCACACCGGAGACTTGCATGGTGATGAAGAAGGCCTCCAAGGTGAATTCTCCCCTTCGGCAGGGTGCCAGAAAGAGCTTCAGATTCCTCCCAATCTAGGGATGGAGATTACGGCGGCTACAGACTCTTTTGTGGAATTTTGATTGGGTACTTAGGGTTTTTGTATCGGAGGCATCTTATAGGCGAAAGGGGAGGCCGAGGGGGTGCCCTAGGCGGCCACACCACCCCCTGGCACGGGCCAGGCCTGGCTGCGCGACCAGGTGGTGTGGCGGCCCTCTGGCCCCTCTCCGTCTCGTATTCTGGCTTCGTATCCCCCTCGGTGAAAAACTGACTTTGGCTTTTGTCCCGTCTAATTCCGAGAATATTCATTTTCTGACTTCCCTAGAACCAAAAATAGCAGAAAACATGCAGCTGGCACTGTGGCATCTTGTTAATAGGTTAGTCCAAGAAAGTGTATAAAAAGTACTCCAAAGTATGGACAAAACATAAGAAAGTAGATAAAAACTAAGCATGGAACGTCAAAATATATAGATACGTTAGCAACGTATCAATGACGCGAGAGATGTGCGGCGGGATGCGGCAGTTTGGTCCACGGCAGCACGACGGCGCAGCGTTCGCCAGCGACCGGATGGCCTAGTGCCGGCTTGATCTAGGCAGCGCGAGGCCAATATGCGAGGGTCATGGCTGTTGCAACCTCGTGCACCGATTTCCTATTGCGGTGGAGGTTCTTCCTCCTTCGTCGTCATTGGGTGGTGGATGGCGGTGTTGGGGCCTGCTCGTCTGCTTCGTTGAATAAAGGTGACGGTCCTAGGATTCCTCTCGTGCCAAGACAATGATCTACTTGTTGCTTGCCCTCTTTGATCTGGTCAGAGTGGCGAGTTCTGGAAGGCTTCACCGGTGAACTTCCATGGACGAATAATGCCTAGAGATTGCCGGATTGGAGGGATTGGTTGCGTGCAACCATGTTTTTCTGACCGTTTGGTTTCACAGGAAGCGAGACGAAGCTTTGTAGTATGTTGCCATCATGGAATATCTATTTAGTTCCATGGTGAAGTCAATATGTACAGAATGCCATGGAAGCCGAGATCATAGGAATATCAATGGTGGTTTGAGTCCTAGTGGCAATGTGGAATTGGCTTGGTGATTCGTGACTTGTAGAAGCGGCATCAAAAAGTGGGGGCAACAACACACGAGAAGTTAAAAGTCTTATCTTGCAGGGTGAAAACTCAAGGTATGACCTTAATTGGTTATGCCTGACAATGGCTTATTGAAGGCATTGTTTTGTGAGTGATGACTTTCTTCAGGGTGAGAACCTACGACCTTTGATCGGACGACGGCGTTTGTGCACTGCTTTCTTCTTGAAGGCGTCGCTATTGGAGAGGGTGGACTTCTAGTATTGTTCTGATGGTGTTAGTGTCGCTGCTGCAAGAAATTGATCGCTATAGCGGGACTTCTCTTTTTTTAATTCTTTTTTCTGGGTTGTGTGCATCCCGTAAGGCCGCTAGGACATACGTTGTTGTAGAAGTCGGATGTAATTGGTATCTTCGCGATATTAACATATACTCCTTTTTAAAAAAAAATGTGATGATGGTGATTCACTTTAAAGTGCGTATCCAATGGTATTAGTATTTGGGAGGATTCGTATATGGGTGGTGGCGACGGGACAAGGTTGTCTATGTCGCCAGTGAAACCCTAACACAGTCACTTACGACCAATCTCTATCTTATTGGCAATACAAATTTCTTGATTCACAAATTATGAAAGAAGAATCTTCGTGTTTTTTCGGAAAAAGAAGAGAGTGATTATACATCATGGTCGCGATGCGTGATTTGAACAAAATCTAGCTAGCATGACAAGTTTTAGACAAGTCGATTATATTTCACCATTTAGTGGACTAAAGTGAACCTAAGTGATAAGATTGCGTAGTGGAATTTCCTTCAATAGAAACCTTTTTATTCTAAAATAAATAACCTTTAGATTCTTAAAATTAAAAGTAAAACCAAATATATATGCATGACAAATTTGTGGACAACTCAATTGCATTTCGACGACTTAGTAGTCTAAAAAGTGAACCGCCATGACAAGTTGTGTACCACCCGTGTGATTATCTCTAATAAAACCTTCCCATTAGCAAATATAGAAAAATAACCTTTTTTCGATAGGAAAACACATTGTACTTGCGCAGAAAAAAAAAAGCGAAGTGAAGCGAGCGGTGTGGGCCTTCCTGGGCTTTTGTTTTTAATCGAGGCTAAGCCGATAAGTAAGGTAGTAGGTGGCATGGTCTCTCGTGAACAATCGACAGAGTGCCGTCTAATCCGAGGCAACGAAGGCACGGAGGAGACTCAGCCCTAGCGTGCGCGCGGCGGCGGCCAGCGGGGCAAGGCAGCGAGCACGGCGGTCGGGAGTTGGCTCCGTCCACGTGCGCGGCAGGCAGGAAGGAGTTGAGGTATTTCCCTTGGTATTCCACTTCCATCGTACCATGCTCGTATATGGGTAGTAGTTGTTAATTCCGTATGGTTAAATTAAAGCTATTGCTAGGATTTCGCATCTCGCTCCTAGCCTCGTGTTATCGGCTTCGCCATACCAAGGTCCTCCGCCGCTGGACGGCCTCGCCGAGGTGAGGCTCTGCCGTCCGGCCCCTTTCCTCGGTCCCTCCGCCGCATCCGTCGTTCGTCGGGCTGATGAATCCCCGCGCGTCGTTTCCCCAGGAAATTTCCTGGTTTAATTCCGTTTGTTTGGGTCGGCGATTTTCTGGATTAGGCTTTGGTGGTTCCGGGGGTTGACGATTTGTCGGTTGGTTCTAGGGGTTTCCGCGAATCCGGTTTGTACCGCGCGCGTCGGCCGTCGGTGGACGCTGTTGGTAGCTGCCGTGATGTGGATATGGTGTGTAGGTTCAGGTTAGGCTTTCTGGTTGAGGTGCTATTGTCGAGCGGATTTAGATTGTTTACTTTTGTTGTTAGTTTGGGCAGTAACGTGTGGATAATCCCGTGTTGAGTTGGATGGATACCTAAAATTAATCAAGCTTGGTAAAAAACATTGTGCTCGAATTCGTTAGAATCCTATCTTGCTGTTTGATTTGGGATCATTTGGTGCAGGATTAGGTGGGGTTTCCAGTATTTGTGATGGTTTGCTAATTCTTCTAACCTCGCATTTTAGGCACAATCGTGGGCTCGACCGTCTGACGTTAATGCCTTTGCGTCTGTGATTGTTCTATGATATTTACTGTTTGAGTAATACTTCTTTTGCAGGAACTGGTAAATCAGTGGTTCTCTGGTTAGTTCAATATGGAGGGGACTCTAGTTCAGTCTGCCATTGCTCCAACCGCATACAGGAGCAGCTCTACGCGGTTCCGTGTGCGCACAAGGGCCACGATGTTACGCAGTATGCCAACGAGGACCCTTACTCTTGGGGGTTTTCAAGGGCTGCGGCAAACAAACTTCTTGGATACAAGGTCCGTCATCAAACGTGACTTTGGCTCCATCGTAGCAAGCCAGATTTCAAGGCCACGCGGGAAGGGGTCAAGAATGGTAGTCCGGGCCATGTTCGAGCGCTTCACTGAGAAAGCAATCAAGGTGATTATGCTTGCACAGGAGGAAGCAAGACGTCTAGGACACAACTTTGTTGGCACAGAGCAGATTCTGCTGGGCCTTATTGGTGAGGGAACTGGAATTGCAGCGAAGGTTCTGAAGTCCATGGGGATCAGTCTTAAGGATGCCCGTGTGGAAGTTGAGAAGATTATTGGACGAGGCAGTGGATTTGTCGCTGTTGAAATTCCATTTACACCCCGTGCAAAGCGTGTGCTGGAACTATCACTTGAAGAAGCCCGCCAGCTAGGTACCATCTTCATCTATCCACAATTTCAGCTAGTGTGTTCCTGTTTCATTCTATTTGATTAGCTATTCTAGAATTATTACTTGTGCGCATTATCAACACTTGTTGATTTCCCCTAGTTTCTAATAATGTCTGTTTACTCGACCTTCTTTTCTCTTTACCGGTTCTGATTTAGTGTCAATTGGTTCAGAAGAGTGCATTGATCATTAAGTACAAATAATATACTTTACTAAATTATAAATTCAGAATGATAATTAAGGAAAAGTTAGTTTTGCTAGCTATGTGAATGGAGCCTCATTCCCTTTCGGTGATAAGTGTGGGGAACTAGTGGGTAATCCATCCCCTTCTGGTAAAGCCAGGACACAAATGTTTCCCCATTCCTGTTCTTGACCTTCATTGGGCCCTAAGTATCTGAATACACGCCCTTTCGTTGTTATTCTTCATACTAGGCCTGACCATGACCTATGCTTGTACCTTGTGTGGACATGCTGTTTTATATACTCTTAGTTTTATCTCTGATATCCTGCTTTACTTTCTGGATCCACGTTAAGTACGCAAATTACTTCTGTAAATTGGTGGAGAGCTGTGTATGGTTGCTCGTAGTGGATGGACATTGTTTAATCAGTGACTATTTCAGAATGATGGTTAAGAAAAGTGATCATCAGGTCTTATGGAAAATGAGGCCTCATTCCTCTTTTCACTCTGCGGAATTCCTCCATGAGGGAATGGGAGCAGGATCTCACCTGTGGGAAAAGCTACTGGAGTTACTCATCCTCCATTAGGCGGACCTGCGGCAAGGGTGTCTTATCATCCACATACTTGACATTCACCTCCTCCTCCTCCACCCCCTGCAGTATACAAGGCACAGCCCCTTTCTTTATATACAAGGCCTGGCCATTGGAACAGGAAGGCACCAGATGGGAATTTTTGGAGTGAACCTATGCTTGCATGTTATGCTTTTGTTTTGCCTCTTATTGGAACAGAAATAACATGGACCATCCTAATTAACATACAACCATCCATTCCACCATCTAAAATATAAACCAGCTAGGAAATCACCATTCACTCCACTTCCCATCCTTTGCATCTTGATGCCCCTGTAGCAATGCTGCTGGCAAGTGGCGGCCAGTGCCTGTCAGGTCATGCCAATGCCCATTGCCCCAACAAGCACCACTACCACTTTTCTCCAATCCGCTGTTCCACCCACCGGCATGGCCACTCAACATCTCGTTCAGCCATTGCCACTGCTGCATCTTGTTACACCCCCTCCAGCGCTTCCATCCAGTGATGTTGCAGCGTGCCTACCCCATGATAGCTAGCATCTCCACTCACCAGCGAGTAGACAACACTCATGTCATTGGCAAGACAACCCTGAATTTCTCACCATCTTTTTAACACGGTAGCTGCTGGGTCCTTTAGAATTGGTGGGGTTGGGAATTATCGTTATACTCTTGATATATCACGGCATCTCCACTCACCAGCGAGCAGACAACACTCATGTCATTGGCAAGACAACCCTGACTTTCTCACCATCTTTTAATCACGGTAGCTGCTGGGCCCTTTAGAATTGGTGGGGTTGGGAATTATCGTTATACTCTTGATATATTACGCTGCACGAGGGTGCTAAAATGGTGAAATGTTATCTATTGCATTGTTCTTGAAGGTTTAAATTTCAGTGTGTCTTGATCTCAGGTGATAAGTTACTGTATCACACCAGGCTTTCAGATTATTGGTACTAAAGAATAAGTCTTGCTTGTTGATAAGCCTTTCATTTTCATTCACTTCCGTGTTTGGAGCTCGTTTTGCTTCGTGAGACTAGTCATTTGTTCGGTGTAAATATGCATGTTATGTCAACTAATTTTCTTCTATGTTCATTGCTCAGGGCATAACTATATAGGATCTGAGCACTTACTCCTAGGGCTACTTCGTGAGGGTGAAGGTGTGGCAGCCCGGGTACTTGAAAGTCTTGGTGCTGATCCAAACAACATTCGTACCCAGGCAATTTTCTGCACCAGTATCCTTCTTAGACTATTTCTTTGAGGTGGCTGTGCAGGGAATGAACTTTTTACTTGATATGCAGGTGATAAGAATGGTTGGTGAAAGCACAGAAGCTGTTGGTGCTGGTGTTGGTGGGGGAAGCAGTGGACAGAAGATGCCTACACTTGAAGAATATGGTACTAATTTGACAAAGCTGGCAGAAGAGGTATTTTCTTCCTCTTATGTCTACTTTCTCTATTGCAAATATTAAGCAGCAAAGAATGGTCTCATGTTTTTTTTTCTGCTGCAGGGTAAACTAGACCCAGTTGTTGGTAGACAGGATCAAATTGAGCGTGTCACTCAAATTTTGGGCAGGCGGACAAAGAACAACCCGTGCCTAATTGGGGAGCCAGGTGTCGGGAAGACTGCTATTGCAGAGGGGCTTGCACAGCGTATTTGCAATGGGGATGTTCCAGAAACAATCGAAGGAAAGAAGGTTAGCCTGGACTGTTCTTTTATCAGTGCTTACCGCTGTTACCTATATATGCTTGGAAATTAGTAGCATGAATTGCAAAAACCGCTGGTTACATGTATGCATCACCGTTGCTGGTACATGTATCGTTAACCAGGCGATATGGATACTGGAATGCGCCATTTTAATAGATGCTATTATTTGGGTAAATTTAATTACTCCCTCCGACCCATATTAGTTGACTTGGATTTTTCTAGATTCGGATGTATCTAGTACTAAAACATGTCTAGATACATCCGAATCTAGACAAATTGAAGTCAACTAATATGGGTCGGAGGGAGTATTAAAAACTGCCAATACGTGGATATACTGGGACTGGGAGTTGGGACAAGACGAGGCAAGCCTTGGGACAGGAAGGCACGAGACGGGGGAATTTTGGGATGATAGGGATTTGATAAAATACCACGTGGTAGCTTGGCATTTGATAAATGCCAGATCTCACCTGTCAGTGGCGCAGGACAGAGCATTTTGTCGAAGGCCAAGCTACTAGTGGCATTTTATCAAAATTTCTAGATAACACTTATCGGGTTTGGACATATCCACTATGTACTCCCTCTGTCCTAAAATACCCTGCGTTCTGGGTTTAGTCAAAGTCAAACTTTATAAAGTTTGGTAGAATATATAGAAAAAACTATAAACATCTATAGCACTATATGTATATATTATGAAAATATATCTTATGACGATTCTAATGGTACTTATATTGTATTATAGGTGTACATAAATTTTTCAATATGTTTGGTCAAACTTTACAAAGTTTGACCTTGACTAAACCCAGAATGCAGGGTATTTTAGGACAGAGGGAGTATAGAAGATGAGCCTGTTATATTTTTCTTTTTCTTTTTAATGGTAATTATTCTGATACTTGTTGTATATGTACCGGGGTGTACCGGACATTATCTGTATTGGATACTGATACCATAGGTTTATCATGTATTGGTCTCAGAGTTTTTTCATGAAACATGAAAGGCCTATATTTTGCGACTTTGTAATTCTCTATGACACTAGTCGTGTTATTATTTGGATCAATGTGTGCACTTCATCAAAAATAACTGAATAGCATAAATCTTCCTTTCCTCTTTATTATCATGTTGTTCCAGAACATTAATCACAACTCTTGTGTTCAGGTTATTACCCTTGACATGGGGCTCCTTGTTGCTGGTACCAAATACCGTGGAGAGTTTGAAGAAAGACTGAAGAAGCTTATGGAGGAAATTAAGCAAAATGATGACATTATTCTCTTTATTGATGAAGTGCACACATTGATCGGAGCAGGTGCAGCTGAAGGTGCAATTGATGCTGCTAACATATTAAAACCAGCTCTTGCAAGAGGTGAACTGCAGGTAATGTACCCGATTTTGAACTCTATTGCTGCCATTGTCATGTAGCTCACATGTCTAGTTTAGTCAGGATAATGTTATGAAGGCCTTACCTAGGCTGGATCCAGATACTGGGTCCTTCCATTTCACAAGCAATGTGTCTACCAAAGGATACATGAGCTGCCCCTAATTTCCTCATTTCTGACGCCTGTTCTCTCTTTTAGTGCATTGGTGCCACAACTCTGGATGAGTATAGGAAACATATCGAGAAAGATCCTGCACTAGAGCGAAGGTTTCAACCAGTTAAGGTTCCAGAGCCTACTGTTGATGAATCAATACAGATCTTAAGAGGACTTCGTGAGAGATATGAACTTCATCATAAGCTGCGATACACCGATGAGGCTTTAGTTGCTGCAGCACAGTTATCATATCAGTATATCAGGTTTGCATTGCATCATACTTTTAATTAATCTGTCTGATCTCCATTTTTTCTTTAATATTGTGTTTATAGCAATTCTGGAGCAACAGTTATTCTTATGTGTTGGCTATATATTTCTAACCGCTTCATAGTTTCAATTTCACTTAGCTATAGGAGTGTATATTATGTTGGGGTCTCCGGTGGTTTCTTTTGCTGTATTGTTCACTTATGTGTATCATTAATTTGATTACATTTTTCATCGATATTTTGGGTAGGCAAGGGGCTTTCATTAGTGACATCTCACGATTTGATTATCCATCATCGAAGGGTTTAATATCATGAACTTTGTTAAGTTCCCAATGTGCCCCATTATTCCCCTTCCTCTAGACCTCTGCTGAAAATGTTATAAATGACATAAGCTGTATAACACTGCAGTTTTCACCCTTAATCTGCAAATACTGTGTAAAACAGTAATTAAATATCAAGAAGTCGGGTATGTAAAAATTGTATTATGCTTGACACTTATTGATCTGCACATGCGCATGGTCATTAGGATCCCTCATAGAATGGAAACCTAATTCCAGTTATGTTTATGTTCTCTACCTATTTATTGTTTTGGCAGTAGAGCCAATCATCTGATTTGTCACCATAACGAACATTTGGTACTGTTGCTATCTCTGCAGTGACCGCTTCCTGCCTGACAAGGCTATTGACTTGATTGATGAAGCGGGTTCCCGTGTTAGGCTCAGGCATGCACAGGTACTAACTCTGAATTGTTCTGATCGCGGAGAACGTACTTTACAGCATTGTTTCTGTCTAACCATGATCCCTTTACGTTACAGCTCCCTGATGAAGCCAAGGAGCTGGACAAAAAACTTCGCCAGATAACCAAGGACAAGAATGAGGCTGTGCGTGGCCAAGATTTTGAGAAGGTATACATTGATTTTATAGATGTGCTCTGAGTTCTGTACGAAGGTTCCTAAATGATCTTCTTTAGCATGATTTTTTACATGCAAGGGTATGGGTTAATTTGGCTGTTTGTACATCATATTGTTGTATGGTACCTCACAATCTTTAGTAGAAGCCAGCATTTTTCCTGTTGTGTTGCAAGTAGAATTAACTGTTGTTGTTTCTTGACAGGCTGGGGAATTAAGAGACGAGGAGATGGAGCTGAAGGCTCAAATTACAGCCATTATTGACAAGAGCAAGGAAATGATTAAAGCAGAGACTGAATCTGGTGAAGTTGGTCCTGTTGTCACAGAGGCAGACATTCAACACATCGTTTCCTCTTGGACTGGTATACCTGTGGAGAAAGTCTCATCTGATGAGTCTGAACGCCTCCTTAAGATGGAAGAGACACTCCATACACGTATCATTGGGCAGGATGAGGCTGTCAAAGCTATTAGCCGTGCTATCCGCCGTGCTCGTGTTGGCCTCAAGAATCCTAATCGACCTATTGCTAGCTTCATATTCTCTGGACCAACTGGAGTTGGTAAATCAGAATTGGCGAAGGCCCTGGCATCCTACTACTTTGGCTCAGAGGAAGCCATGACCAGATTAGATATGAGCGAGTTCATGGAGAGACATACGGTCTCCAAACTCATCGGATCACCTCCAGGCTATGTTGGCTACACTGAGGGAGGTCAACTAACAGAAGCAGTCCGGCGCCGTCCGTACACAGTTGTTCTCTTTGATGAGATTGAGAAGGCACATCCAGATGTCTTCAACATGATGCTTCAGATCTTAGAAGATGGGAGGCTCACTGATAGCAAGGGACGGACAGTTGATTTCAAGAACACGCTGTTGATCATGACATCGAACGTTGGAAGCAGTGTGATTGAGAAGGGAGGCAGGAAGATCGGATTTGACCTCGACTCTGACGAGAAAGACACCAGCTATAACAGGATCAAGAGTCTGGTGACTGAGGAGCTGAAGCAGTACTTCAGGCCTGAGTTCTTGAACAGATTGGATGAGATGATTGTGTTCCGGCAGCTGACGAAGTTGGAGGTGAAAGATATTGCTGATATTATGCTCAAGGAGGTGTTTGACAGGCTCAAGGCTAAGGAGATCGACCTACAGGTAACAGAGAAGTTCCGTGACAGGGTTGTGGATGAAGGGTACAACCCAAGCTACGGTGCCAGGCCTCTGCGGCGTGCTATTATGAGGCTCTTGGAAGACAGTCTCGCAGAAAAGATGCTGGCTGGCGAGGTAAAGGAAGGTGACTCTGCTATTGTTGATGTGGATGCGGACGGAAAGGTGGTAGTTCTCAACAGTGGGAGCGGCATCGCGGAGCCGCTGGAACCCGCTCTGAGTGTCTAGCTGGGGACACCATCTTTGGCCTGTAATTTAGCTTCCTTTTACCTCTCAGCTTGGGTCCTGGTGACTGTATAACTAGATTTACGTCAAAACCCTTATGTGCTTTGTTGTTTTTCTTTTCGCTCTTTTGAATTTTGAAGTTTGAATGGAGGCAGTAGAAATTGCCATATGTAAATCAAAGAGATAGAGATGCATTTATGAAGCAAGCTGTACGCTAGATTTTGAGTTGCTTTGTTTCTGAAAGGATGCTGGAAGCCTCGCGGCCATTCAAGTATAATTTGTATTGCATTATTTTGGTAGTGACTGGAGAGATGATTAGTCTCACCGACCAGGTAGCTCCCTGTCAAAACAGCTAGCCTATGAGGCAGGGAGTGCTCCATCCTGGAAGCAGGGGTGTTTGCCCATTTAATCCGAAAGCCCCGTGGTTTAATTGGTCGCCCTGTGTACCAATTTGGACTTGCACGCCCACCCTAACCATACGAAATTAGCCGTGCTCTGATTTTTCTTCGATTTTTCCTGTGTATATACTCGACCCTTTCCTGCACCCAGCGTTCCCGTATCCAAGAACACTTCGCCTCGCACTCTAAAACACGCACAAGAACGCTTCATTGATCCTTCCTGTTGGAACAGGAAACAAAAGCTTCTGATCATGGGTATCTTGGATCACTTCTCTGATCTCTGCAGTATGACGGAGACAAAGAACGCCCTCAAGCTCAGCAAGAGGCGGCCACTGCAGGTGAGGTTTTGCTGAACTCAAGAAAACATCATGTGCTCTCCCCCCTTTTTCTTTGTCTGCTCCCAGGAAACACTTTCTACCAACCTCTGATCTTGTCAAGTTATTATCCAAACAAATGGTTCCCAAGCTTTTGTTGAGATGCTATACACGTGACTGACCAGAGTTAATTTTTTGATCCGCAGACAGTAAACATCAAGGTGAAGATGGACTGCGAGGGCTGCGAGAGGAAGGTCAAGAACGCTGTCAAATCGATACGGGGTACACACCAACATACTTAGCAACTTTCTTTCCGAAAGGATTTTCTCGTGTGACTAAACTCATCTGGTGAACAACACTCATGGATCTTTCTGTGGATGAGCAAAGGCGTGACGAGCGTGTCACTGGCCCCGAAGATGAGCAAGGTGACGGTGACCGGGTATGTGGAGCCGAGCAAGGTGCTGGCCAAGGTGAAGAGCACCGGGAAGGTGGCCGAGATGTGGCCGTACGTGCCCTACTCGCTCACCGTCTACCCCTACGTCGGCGGCGCCTACGACAAGAAGGCGCCGGCGGGCTTCGTCCGCAGCGCGCCGCAGGCCATGGCCGACCCCGGGGCGCAGGAGGTCCGGTACATGAACATGTTCAACGACGAGGACGTCAACGCCTGCACCATCATGTGATGTGCTCGACCATCTTAGCATCTCCGCACCAGCCAGCCGGCCAGCCACCCAGGGACGGCGTGGCCACGTGGTCTGATACATCTACGTCCAGCCTATCGCCTAAATCCTGCTTATAGTTCATTTTATCATTTCTAATTTTTTTTTAGAAATGCCAAAATAAACTATAATCATATAAGTAGATCTACATGTGTTCGATTTCCTTGTGAGTCGTTATGCAAAAAAATTTCAGTTTGGAGACATGAGTTGATTTGTATATTCAGTTAATATGGTTATATTTTATTTTTTCAAACATATTCCCTTCGTTCCAAAATGCTTGGCGTGTTGAAACGGAGAGAGTAATTTATAACTTCATTGACTCTTAAGCATGGTAAAATAATACTAGGACTTTGATAGGATCGAGTCTCTGCTCGCAAGCTAATTAGAACGACAGTTGTTTGTGGTGGCATGCATATTTTTTTGATAAAAAGAATATATTAATATCGCGAAGATATAGATTACACCTAGCCTCTGCACCAATAAGACGTTCATAGACACCCAAGATGCACACAACCAAGAAAAAAAAGATAGAAATGAAAAAAAACCTCGTCATGATGATGAAACACTCTCAACAGCAACATTCTAACCACCACCGAAGACAACACTGGATTACAAAAGAGATTCTCTAAAAGCAATGCCTCTAAGAAGAAAACAATGCACAAGCTTTTGTCATCGCCCGATCGAAGATCTTCAATTTTCAACCTCAAGGAAGTACGAGGTCACAAAACAATGCCTTCAGCAAGATGAATTGCCAGGTACAACCAATGAGGGCGAGACCTTGTGTTTTCACCCTAGAAATCATGACTATGTACTCGAGGAGCAACTTGCGCTGCCACCGCCTCATGCCAAGGCCGCTATGGCAAGCCAGCAAACACCCAACACACAGGAAGAACATGTGCATCAAGGTCTTCAACGCACCTAGTACGCCTCTTCGCCATTACAAACCTTCGGTCGCATCCACCATGAGTTCCACCTTTGTCAATATCATGGAAATCCATACTTGAACATGTCCCATGACATCGATAAGAAAGCGAAGCTTCGTGCCAGGGCCTTCATGAAGCCTCACTGGCTGAAGATGAGGGCATGTAGGACCGAATCGATTCCGACCAATATATCCAGTGGCACCAAACGGAGGAAGACCGGAACTTGTTAGTGTCTAGATCGAGGAGGCCGACGTGAAGCAGATCGGTGACTTGGCGCTCAAAGATCAGCAGGGACAAAACCACCTTTATTCAGGAGCGGAGGCGCTACATGCCCTGGCCACAACCCACATAGGCTGGAAGGCCATGCGCAGCTGCTGAATTACGGCTAGGAGAATCCGCGCTGCACCCACCTTCGAGTCGCAGCAGTGCGGCATCCGTCTTGCACCGCCGTACGGTTGGAACCACAACAATGATGGACCTAGTGGGACTCAGATCCGTAACACCGCCTCCTCCTCTCTCCCGTATGTCATCGAGAAAGAAGATCGCGCTGCCGCATCGACCGCTGCCACATCGACCTGGGAGCTCCGTCTTGGTCGCCACATGCGTACTAGAAACACAGACGCTGCCCCAGCCACACTCGTGCATCGTCGGTGCCGTTTGCCACCCCCAGCAGACGAGGCCGGCGGAAGCAGTGGCGAGGAATTACACTGGGGAGGGTAGTTCTGGCGGCTGCTAGGGTTCGCCCCGGTGCCGCCTAGGGAACGACACATGAGCAGTTTTCGCTTCCACGGACACCGTTTGTCATGGTGGCCAACTCATTGATTTGATCGAATATGATGTCGTTCGGTGGCATGGTTATATGCACAAACAAAGAACAAACATCAAACCTTTTTTTCGCGCAAAATCCAAACTTCAAATCTTTAAAATGTTTTATCTCTCGAAACGAGCTATTTCGATTGGTGAACTGTCTTCACTATCAATATTGTCTCCACAAGATATTTGAAACAAGACATCTTGTTGGCATATTCCACAAGTTTTTTGCCTTCAAAGTTGCAACCCAAAGATTGATGAAGTTGTCTACATGGTAACTTGTTGCCAAAAAAGTTGGCAACTTAAGCTTTATACCAAAAACACCTGAAAATAGTTTGTCAAAATACACGTGGGATCTAGTTTTCAAGTTTCGTCGATGCAAGGTTGAAAGTACACACAGATTGCGAACCAGACAGACGGTTAATATATTTTTAAGTCATGAAATCAGCTTTTAATGCAATGATGTCACTTTGTGTGTCTATTTGTTTACGCCCTGCATGTTTTCTCTCTTTCATTTACACTTATGCATTTGATTACTAGTAGGAAAAACCTTATAGCCGGATTCCTCACCGCCGGCGAAGCAAGCACAGGGGTCGCCGGCGCTAAGGCCATCCAGGCCTTCCTCGCATTACTGCCGGCGAGAGTAAAACGTAAGCGCCGGGGCTGGCCCAATTAGCACCGTCAAAGAGGTTGGGTGCGCGCCAGGGATGTTGTGGGCCACGTGCCCCCAGGATGGGCTGGTCATTACCACTGGCGAATTAGGCCCTTAGGCACCGGGGGTAGAGTGGGCTGGATGGGCCTGCCCGGGCCGAAATATTTATCCCCAACGAATTAGGCCCTTAGGCGCTAGGGGTCCACCTGTCAGCGCAACGAGGTAACCCCCACCCCCATCCCGGCCATCGATCTCACCGACGAAAAATCTAATCCCCACCCGCGCGCAACCCTAACCGCCGCTTCGTCGTCCGCCTCTTATAGCCGTCGAAGGGAAGGAGGAGGAGGGCCTCACCGTCGCCGTCCGCCTTGACATCACCGTCCGCCTCGTCATCGCCCATCCAGGTTGGATTCGTCGTCGCTGTCCTCGCCGTCGTTAGGTGTCAGTAGCGATGTTCGTCCTCGACAGTGTCAGTTTAGGTGTTCGTCCTCGACAGTTTTAGTTAGGTGTTCGTGTCCTCGACAGTTTTAGTTAGGTGTTCACGTCCTCGACAGTGTCAGTATCTCTGTTCACGTCCTCGGCAATTTCAGTTAGGTGTTCGCGTCCTCGACAGTTTCAGTTAGGTGTTCACGTCCTCGACAGTGTTAGTTTAGGTGTTCGTCCTTGACAGTGTCAGTTTAGGTGTTCATACTCTGATTATAGTTTCATAAGAATGAACTTCTCCCATGTTTTATGTATGTGTGTCGCTGAATGAATGAACTGCCTGATACTCTGATTATCATTATCTTAATTTACAAAATAGAGTCTGCCTGGTACTCTGATTATAGTTTCATAAGAAATTACTGCTCCCATGTTTTATATATGTGTGTAGCTGCTAGTTTATGTATGTAGCCTAGTTCATGTTCAACTCACTGCTAGAGAATTCCTAATTTATGTTCAACTGATTAGTCACTGATTAGCTCCCATTGATCTCTTTCTAATGTATGATTCAGTTACTTGTACACTGTTTTTGCTAATATGTTGTCTGTTTAAGTATAGTATGGCGCAGTGGGAGCTGAAGTACCGCAGTGTGTACAAGAAGTCAACGAGGATCCCCACTTGGGAGGCTAAGATCACCATCGATGGGATTAGGCACCACCATGGGACATGGCAGTCCCCCGAGGAGGCGCACGTGCCTATGATTGCATGGCGGTCCAACACAGAGGGTCTAGGGCGATCCTCAACTTCCCCCCGAAAAGAGCTAGGGCCATTCAGAATAGGCCCGTAGGTATGAGAGTCGCCACGAGGGCGGAGGAGAAGGAGCACCGACTGGTCGAGAGACAGCTTGTTGACCCCTTGGTGCAGGCGCTCCGCGCGGATCCTACGGTGATGGCGCAGCAGTACGAGGTCTTGGCGACCACTACGCGCCAGCGGCCCGTCCAGGAGGCGGGTCCCTCTAGGTCCGACGGCGTGGGTTCCTCCACCGCGCGCCCTTAGGGTCCGTACTACGGGTTCAGCTCATGCGACTTCATCGTCACACCCACGTTGTCTGCGGACCTAGGTTTCTTAGGTTTGTCGTCCTACGATGACGATGACGACGCCTGATCTAGCTATACTTTGTCATATATTACTTTAGACTTATCATTCTAAACTTTGTCATATATATTACTTATCCTGCTAGATGTGGATCAACTACTTGTCATATATATTACTTATCCTGCTAGACTTTGTCATATATATTACTTATCTTGCTACTTAATTACTTTATAACTATGTTTACTATGCGTCTTCTTTCTAGATAAATATATAGAATGGATCAAGTGTGCAACAACTGTGCACAACCATTGGGGAGGTGCCTGGACAAGAAGTTTCCCACAGTGCTCCCTGTCAGATTTGAGGCTAGGACGGTATGTGCTCTGTGAGATACACAGTATCATAGATGTCTCTCTCTATATATAATCGAAAATAAACCATGAACTTTATTGTATTGTTATTGTTTTACTCAGTCAATTCCTTGTGCTTGGCGACGGGACTTTATGGACCATTTCCGTAGAAACACCATTGACGATGTCGTGTTTGAGCACTTTGATATCAGATGCTGATCTCGATAGGAGTTATGTGGTTACAGTGACCAACATAGCGATCAGGACATCTTTCAGTGGACCTGGCTGGATAAACTTCTTGAATGATCATGACATGCAATACGGAGACAAGATAAAGATCTTTCTCATGCATCAAGCGACCGTAATCTACTACATGTACATGCTCCCTGACGATGATATCCAACAGTAAGCTAGCTATGTAGTTGAGATCATCCGTATATGTCGTTTACTCTATATATGCATTCTTTTTTTGACTTCTTCTCAATATATGTAGATTGGATTATAGCGAAGAAGCGTGCGGCAATTATGGTGAACATAGTTGGCATTGCATGGACAAGAAGATCACCATACCGCTCCCTGCGAACTTTGGTGTTAGGACGGCATGTTCTCTAAAATTCATGTGGAGAATATAAATATATATATATATATATATATATATATATATATGTTCAATGAAAATCACGACTAATTGTTCTGTCCTATGATTTTACTCAGTCAATCCCTTATGGTGCACGACATGGCTTCATGGACCATCTCCATAGAAGCATGGATGAGGTTGCCGTGTTTATTATCACTCTGACACATCATAATCATCCGATAGGACATATCAGGTTAGGGTCACCAATGAGGTGGGCTGGACATATTTTAGTGGTTCTGGATGGAACAGACTTCTCATTTGTACGACGACATGAAAGAGGGACGGGAGTTCAAGTTTTTTGCTCAGTCATACTTATGACATCATCTATTTCACTTGCTTTCCTCCCGACTCTTCCGACGAAGGTGAATATGAGTGAACTCTAGATAATGCTATATGAACCAATATCCCAGCTATATTGAACATTTGGTGGATACTGTTACTGTTTCCCGTGTTAATATGTATTTTGCTGTCATTATCCTGTATACTGTGTATTCCTGTATTCATCTGCGTATTTTGCCTATTTATTATTATTTTTGCTCTGATACATAATACTGCCGGCGAACAAATTGTATTACCCCTGGCGAAGGGATGTGCACCAGTGTTAGGGGATATTATTCCTGGCGAATGGGCTACTCGTTGGTGGTATTATCACTTATCGCCGGCGAATCGTATGGTTCACCGACTGTAATGCATTACCGCTGAGAGATGGTCTACGGCGAACAGGTACTTGCCGGTGGTAGGCCATTTTGGTGCGCGCAGGCGTGAGCCTTTTCCTACTAGTGGATTGTACACAGCAAACCATACTCAGAGTCTCCGAGTAAATTTCAGTTGCATGTGTACAATTTTTTTTTCATGTAAAAGTTTTCCCGGTATGGTATGACACCAGAGATAAAAACTGTTGGCGAGTTAAATTCAGTGGTCTGCACCGCAGAAAAACACGGATATCACCTGTGCAAGATTCTCTCTTACATTTCCAGTGCACCTCCATGCCTTGCAATACAACATTTTTCCATTCCTGAGAACAAACTGATTACACTTGCGAATACTTCACTGATTGGATTTCCCAACCTTAAAGAGGATTGGCGCATGCGCTCTAACTACGTAGATGGTAGAAGAAGATGAAACCGTCTCTTCAGTTGAGGTTATTCGAACGACTCCGGCAGCGGCCTGCTGGCGAGGAACGCCCTGAAGAGCACGAGGGACCTCTCCGGCTGCGAGAAGGGCGCTTCGTGCGACGCGCCTCGGATGGTCGCGAAGGACAGCGCGTCGCCGAACACCTGCGTCCATCCGCCAACCTGCACATCCCCGGAGAAGAACTCTTCAGTTTCATCGCCATGACAGCCACGAGCGGAGCTAACGGCAGCGACGGCCGATGGTGAGACGGGACTGGACTGCACTGGAGATCACGTACCTGCTTCCCTTCGAACCAGACCCGGTACGGCACGGTGGCGTTGAGCCGGAGCCTCTTGGCGAGGCGGTGCACCAGCGTCCTGCTGCCCGTCAGGGGGATCACCGAGTCCTGATCACCGCTGCAGAGGACCCCAAGAGCAGCAAATATTTTCTTGCAGGCGTAAGGGTTCAGGTCCTGAATACATGCTCGCGAGTTACTGTGTTTGGTTCTTTACCTGTAAACTAGCACCGGAATGCCGGCCTTGACGAGTGCGCCGACGATGTTGATGGTCGGGATCTGGAGGTCCAGTTGCTTGTACTCAAGGACACTGGATTCAGCAAAAACTTGTTACCTTGGTGAGCTAAAAGGAATACAGCTACATAGCAGAAGTAGATAGATAGTACTCCCTCCGTTTAGAAATATAAACGTTTTAGCTTTGTGAATCGAATGTATCTAGACGCCTTTTAGCGTAATAAAACTATACACTAAAAGGCGTCTAGATACATTTATTTCACAAAACTAAAATGTCTTATATTTCTGAACGGAGGAGTAGCAAATAGGCAAACTCTGAACCTGCTGCAGACCGTCCACTTGGGCACGCCGTCGAGGCGCGCGTGCATTGCTTTCTGCACATCTTTTCGGTTGAGGTAGTTCATCGTCTCGTCCTCCACGCACACATCGAGCTCCCTGTTCAGTTGCTGGCTAGGCTGCGCAGAGTAGTCCATCAGGTACGTACATTGTTACACGATGTCTCCTTAATAATAACATACTCCTAGATAATGCAGAAACCAGAAATAAAGCTTTACCTTTGGGGTGAGGATTTTGGACTGCATCAACACCGAAGAAATGCAGACGTCGAGGGTGACGTCGTACTTGTCCACGAATCTGCTCGTCTCTCTGGTCACTTGGTTCATCACCCTGTCGCAGACCTGGCTGATCGAGCCGTGGTAGTACTCGCTCACATACCGCGAGTAGTTGCAGACCGTTGTGAAGATGTTGTAAGTTGAATCCGATATCAGCCCATGCGACCAGAAGAACTCGGCCCTTGAGTTGAAATCGGTTGAAAATTCAAGAACCGGATTGCCCAACTATTGGATCAGTGTGGGAGAAGAAAGAAAGTAAGTATACACTATAAATGGATGAGGCTTCAGTAAACAATTTTCTTTTTGCAAGCTTAGTAACTGCTTACAGCAATGCCTTTCAGATTGAACAGCTTCTCCTTCTTGTTGAACTCGACCATGCGCTGTGCTAGCTGCGGAACATAGTGGCCTGAAACAAAAAATCATCATGCTACTTATATATATAACGCAAAGGGGTGGATTCAGAACTGAACAACAACAAGGTGATCAAGCAGGATGGCTGTACCAGCATAGCTCTCCCCTGTGATGTACAGGTCCCTGCCCTTGTACTGTGGGAACTTGGCAAACCAGCCTTGCAGGAACTTCAAATTGTCCCTGGCTTTAGACATATTCGAAAGGTTCTAGCTTTAGAAATCAAAAGCCCTCAAAGAACTACGTATCTTGCATGTTAAATCTATCTACAAGGAGAAACTGAGGTACTACAACTTTGCAAGCATGGAGGTCACACCTGTCATGCTGTCACCAACACCCCCATAGAAGGAAGGATCAGTTGAGTAGGAGAAGCCCACCCCTGCAGGGCTCTCCAGATACAGCATGTTCGCCTCTGAAACAAGCCAACATATACCAAGAAAGTAGTTCAGTTGTGATGTACAAATATTCTGAACTATTCTTCTTCTTTCTTTCACCAACAAGAATAGGACCCATTGAAAGTGGACCAATCAAAGGGCACACAAAGGTTAGCTTTGATGGTGTGGTGTGGATATGCAACTTTGACAAGAGACAAGTGCTTACCTTTGTTCCAGCTATACTCATTCCTCACAAGGGCATTGCCACTAGGCCTGAATGGCCCATTCTCTGAGAACGCTCCCACCCCCACAGATGAACAGCCAGGTCCTACACAAACACATGCATGGACATCATCAGAACTCCAGACACAGAGACAAAGAATCTTGCTCATAAATCAGGTGAGATCCCCCACCCAATAGGTAGAATTGAGGATGCTATCTTGCTAGGAACCGTCTACACCCATTAATTCCATTTCACGATATCCTAATAAAAGCACATTTTTTTACTACAGCGGCATAAAATTTTCAGAGACAAAAAGCCCCTTCCTTAACAGTTGGGACACTTTCCCTGTCTTCTTTTCAAGAATCCAATTATGGAAAAAAAAACACTTTCCCCTGTCTTCTTTTCAAGAATCCATTATGGAAAAAAAATGTTTAAGTGTAAGAACCAAGCAAAAGACCTTGGCTAGGCGCATTTGCACAGGAAATGTAGTCTCGGTATTTCTTAATTTCCTTTCCCCAATGGGCTCTGCCCTTCACAGTTCACTGTTGTTTCTCGTGCGATGTCCCCGATGCCAATAATGCAAGATGAAATAGTGGAAAAAAACTTGTAGCAGCTTCTGAATTTACCTCCATTTAGCCAGAGGACGAGGGGCTTGGTGGCCGGATCTAACTCCGCCTCGGCGAAGTAGTAGAAGAGCGACCTCTTCTTCACGGCGTCCACAGGCACGTAGCCGGAGTACTGCGCGAAGCTGACCGGAGGCTGCCCCGGCAGCACGCTGATCTTGTCCTCCACCATGGCCGTGCAGAGGCAGCCATTGCTGATTAGCAGCGCAGTAGCTGCGCAGACCACCGCAGCAATGGTGTCCCGGTGCATCTTCCTGCCTCTGTTCTTGAGAGAGAGAGAGAGAGAGCAATGAGTGAGTAAATGCTGTTCAAGGCGGTGAGGTGAGAAATGGATGTGCGGCAATAAATAGGTTTGAGTCCAGGTGACAGGGTGCGTGAATATGTTTAATGGAGGTTTTTTTTATGTTTGAAAAATGAAGTTTAACTTTTTTTCTACATTTGTACATTTTGAGTGACGGTCTTGAAATATGCAGATTGAGACCCCCCCTGGTGTCGTCTCCTCCAGGTGACCGAGAGGCCGAACCCTAGCCTCCCGCCGCCACCTCCTCCTCCCCCTTCTCGTCGCCCCTGGAGAGCCGCCGACCAAAGGTGTGCGGCGCTGGTGAAGGGAACATCGGGGATCTGGCCTCCTGGACCTCGCGTGGCTGAAGGAAGGAGGTTGCTGTGCGGGCCGAGGGTCGCTCGTCGTCGTCGACGTTGTTGTTGCTCGCCTCCTTCTTTGCGTCCTCCCTAGGGGGTCGAATCCAGCGACCGCTCTCCCTTGCGGCGGGTGGTTTCGATGTGGATCTCGGACCTTGGCTTGGGCGGCCTCTGGTGGGGAGGTGTTGCCGGCGGTGCCCTCGCTGGGGGATTTGGAAGCCGGGGCGGCGGCCCCGGAACAGTAGAAGTCGCGGCGCTGGGCGAGGGTCGTGGCTCAAGTGCTAGCCGACGTTCATGGTCGTTCGGGCGGCATGACGCTAGGCGAGCGGCGTGTTCTGGATGTGTGCCGACAGCTATCTCAACGGCTGTCCGCACTCAGTGTTGGAGGTGGAGTCCTTTGCCGGGGTGAAAACCTGCCAAACTTTGTCTTGGCCGGCGATGGCGACGCTCATGGGCGTCGTCCCCTTCTTGAAGGCACCATCCCGGCTCCTCTCCTTTTTCTTCTCGATGGTCCGAGTGAAAACCCTTGATCCTTTGATCGGGCAGTGGCGGAACTCTAGTGTCGTTCCCTTCTTGAAGGCGCCGTCTTGGAGTCCTTGGACCGTCTCCCTTACGATGGTAGTGTGGTGGCAGTTGCAGGGGAGTTTGTTGGTGGCGGAGTCGCTTCGGTGTTGGCGTATTTGGCGGGGTGCAGCGTGTGCTCATGCGTGGCTAGAGCTCTAGGGTGAACTCTATCCCATTGGTTTCGCCTTTCTTGTCGACCAGGGATAGGGATTCCTCCAGTGACAATAGATGAAGATGAGGCAGCGCTGGCCTCTCGGTCCGATTGGTTTCAACCTCGTTTGCGGCTTGGTCCGTGCAAGGGCTATTTGTTGTTGTTTCGTGTTGTCGTCGACCCAACTTTCTGTTTTATCTTTCTGTCTTTGTACAAGCCGTTGGCTTGTTTTTGTGTGTGTGAGTGTGTTCTCTATAAGCTGGTTCAACACTTTGTATCCTCTGCCATTGACATCATTAATTTAACGTCGGGTTTCGTCCTACCGCCTAAAAAAGAAAGGTACAGATTTGTGTGTACCATGAGAACACTACTGCTACCATAGCAAGCCACCGACGCGCCACTCTCGCCGTTCCCTTACCAAAGTCGTCCCGACGTTGTTGATGACAGTCAACAAGTCTTTGTACACGTGTTCCTAAGGACTAGAGCTCGGAACCAAAGTCATTTTCACTGAATTCTTGAATTGATCTAAACCTTCTAACACCAAACCTATAACTTATGTATACTGGACGAGATCCACCACTCCATGGTTGCAGTGACCAGACGAATCCACACCCTCCTCAATTCCAGTGGCGAGATCATCGTCGACGAGGTGAAAGAGGAGACGAGTATACCTTATTCTTGTTCCGTACAACACCACCATGGCCACCATAACGTTTATGACGGTTGACCAAACTCTAACTTTAGAGATCCTTCTATAGCGCCAAACATAGGTTCGAGGTCCCAACGGTGTGCTTTAGCGTGCTTAGGAACTCTAGTGTCAACCGGCAATAGGTTGGAGGATCTTGAATGCCAAATGTAAGCAAGCCAACTCTATTGCAAAGTAAATCAAAAGCATTATTAATGCCATGTATATTAAGGATATTAGAGCACACCCACCTGGTGGACTTGATCTCCTGATTCCTGAGCCTTCTATACTGATTGGTGTTGAAGTTCTCAGTGAACTCGATGCCCATGAGTTTATAATTCCAGACGGTGTGTTCATCATCTAAAATTAGAACTTGCATGGATTAATTTTTTTGATCTAATAGACATATACAACTATAGTTCCTCTACATTTCATGCAAAAGAATCTCCTCTAAACAGTAATACAAAACATGCTCATCAAGTAAAATGTTTCATAAAAGATTTAAGTCTAGATCGATAATGGTAAGTTACAAGGGGTAACCTTGGAAATGCCCATGGTTATGGACCTAAGGTTTCATGGAAAAGAGAACGCTGGGGATTTTGTCGGCTGATCAGACAAACAAGGGAGTCGAGATCGTCTGATTATTGGAGAAAGTGTGGTTACAGATTGCTCAAAGCTCCGATGCCTCTCCATTGGCTCCTCCCAGCCTTTATATAATAGTCTGGGTCCCGAATCCATATACAGATAGGTTATAAATTATAATTATTACAATTACAACACTAATATTATATCATTTCCTATTTCTTTCTTGATTGCCAAGACTCGCTTTTGTCCGTCGAATGCTTCCTAGACTTCCCTTATTCTTCATGGGATTTGTGGGCCGTAGGCCTTTATATGCCTAGGATAGTTAATCACGGGGACTTGACATGTTGTCCATGTCAGTAAGAGATAGAGCATGATTTTGTAAAAAGTTATTAGGGGAACGAAGGAGAAACATACCATGGATCATTCATGTGCGACGAATCAAATTAAAAATGAGTAGAGGTGAAGATCCCTTGAGGTGTTTAAAGGTTTGAAGGAAGAAGAAATAAGAATAGAGATTTTTTATTTGGTTTACCTTGCTCCTATGGCTCATATGGCGGTCGTGGCGGTGGTACAGGCGCATGATACAGGCGGGGTGCCGCCGTGCCAAGTTCCATTACCTTCAGCTAGGGTTTCCACCCTATCGTGGTATGCGGTACGTTGACGCCATATGATGGAGCCTTGTCGTACCCGTGCTTCTTAAAGTTTCAGTAACCTTCTGAGAAAAAATCTGGTTTTCATCATTTGACGCCTGCAGGTGGTACGGTCGTGTGGTACTGAAGGAGTACCCATTTATTTTTTGTTTAACCATTTAATTTTCGTTTTGGATGATCTGGTCGGTACGGTCACATGGTACTGACCGAGTACCCATACCAATGATCGTAAAAAACACATATCTCTTCCAAAATAAATTCTTTTTTTTGAGGATTATTTTCAAGTGACCTGAATTATAAGTGAGGCTTTCCAAATGACAGTAATATATAATAGCACCGGTACTTTAAATAGCCACATATTAATGAATATTTTGGAGTAAGTTTATTCTTCTCCTCTCCTTCTTGGATCTTTGAACACTCTTTATTTTGCTAAACAAACAAAATTGAAATAAAACTATAACCAAGTTTATTTTATATGGGTTGCCTCCCATTAAGAATTTCTAATTTTAGTCGTTTAGCTAGACCACAATGGTGATCATTTTGGTTTTAAAAGTGGAAGTACCACTCCAAAGTAGTTTGCCTTCAACATGATGGTTCCACCATCATATTTCTTGGTCTTATTTTTTCCTAGAGAAATGAATAAGAAAAGGTTTTCGCGAGGATAGTTCAAACCTCATGTTCTCTTAATGTAGATTAATCATCAAAGCTTTAATAGTTCTTAAAAATAGTCTACCAATACTTATATATGCTACTGGATCTTTAGGCACATTGACTATGGAAATATCAAAGAGTGCTGGGCACCCCTTGATGTCACAACAATGTTCTCTTTAATACCCATATCTTGTTTATAGGTAGAATTTGCTAGATGAAATTTAAGTTCAGTTATTTCAAATGAGCCAAGATTAAGACTACCAAATAATCTTTTAAGAAATTGCTGAGACGTTCTCACCAACATCACAAAGTGCAGTTATCTCATTAACTCCTACATGAATTTTAATAATAGGTTCAAATTTATCTTCTAGCTTAACAGTAAGGTTTTGAGATAACTTTCTATAATTATTTTCTAGATCACGTATCTTTATAGCAACTTGATTGGTAAATTGTTGGTACATGACTTCATTATCTCACTCAATACCGGGATACCTCGAAGTGATCATCTTAATCAGGTCCTCCACGGTATAATCTAAGAATGGAGCATTAGTATAGTCTAGCTCTTCAGATTCTTCATCTTTCTTTTAAACTCTCATCATCTTGAGTTCTTAAACTGGGTTAGGCTAAGGCTTTTCTACAAATCTTAAAAGTACGAGAGTTTGACTCTCAGCTATCTTGCCCAACTATGCCTCCACGATCTTTGTTCTCTCCTATAGATCCTGCACATCATTTCTTATAGAAACAACTTGGTTATAAAGTTTACCAATAATAGTTTCATGGTTCTCCATTATTTTAATAATAATATTATTTTACTCAGTTTTAGCTTGCATAAAATCCTTCAAAGAATTTTCAATCATAGAAAGATTACCATGGTTTGCTCCATTATTATTATTATTATTATTATTATTATTATTATTGTTGTTGTTGTTGTTTGGAGCACCTGCGAGATTAGAATATTGTTTGGAAGTTCGAGCCATAGTTTTGACTCTTCCATGCAAGATTATAAGGATTACGAGCAATGAAGTCTACTTCTTGAATATTAGTATTGGTCATGGAATTAATTTGGACATATTCCTTATCCTTGACTATACTTATAAGCTTATCTACCTTTGTAGTAAGTTCGTCATTCTTATCCTTATTAATAGAGTTTATCTTCCTTGAGGAGGATTTTTCAACAAGCAATTGCGCACGGTTGTTCTGTATATCATCAAAAGGATTTGTGGCAATCTCAACTTGTTTTCCCATGAATGTGCCTTTAGATGTATTGTTAAGGATAGACTTACATATAAGATTAAAAACATTATAAAATAAATAGAGGATTAACCACTCTTCCGTCCCATGGTTGAGACAATTTCTTACAGACTCCTTCCTTTCCCATGCAAGCGCTAGTGGCTCGTGGTCCTCTTGTCTACTTGCATAGTTTTAGTGGAAGGGAAAATCTTAGTCATAAAAATGTTAGTGCATTCATCTTATGAAGTTATAGTTCCTTTAGGCAAAGCTTGAAATAAATCTTTTGCTTTTCCTCTAAATGAGAAAAGGAATAAATGCAACTTTATCACATTAGAGTCAACATCTTTTATGCGCATCTATCGCATATTTCAGTAAAATATTCAAATGCATACCTGCATCCTCAACAACTAAGGCTCCAAATTGATTCTGTTGAACCATACTCAAATAGTTAGGATTAATTTTATATTTAATAGGTGCACGTAAATAATCATCATTGGGATTAGCATACTCCCGAAGCTTTTTTGCGCCATATTTAGAATTTCTCTAGGTTTTTGGATTAAGACAAATAAAATACTAGTAACAAATGTATTAACAATTTTTTGGGTTTTAAATTGATAACAAAAAGTAAACTGATAGTAATAAATAAACAAAAAATAAAAGTAATTAGCAAGGTTTATAATAACCTTGTGAGTGTAGCGAAAATTACCTCCCTAACAATGGTGCCAGAAAAAGGGTTGATACCTTTTATCTGAATTATGGATATAGTATATCTTGCTTTTTTCCTATAAGACCTAGATTCATCAAACCTTAGGAAAAAATCCGTGCAATATTATGTCGAACAAGACCATAAAAAGTTGTAGTATCTTCGTTTACCGGACCTTTGCGTTTACTTTTGTATTTTGTGTGATGATGGATGGAGATAGGCCATGGCTAAGAATTCACCTACACATGTGCACACACATATATGATAAAGATACTAATAAATCTCAAACATGAATTGTGATCTAATTTAGATAAATATTGTGGGTGATGCCTCCATAAGTACTATTGTCTTTTGTAGCCACAAAATATTATATACTTTTGTCTAACCACTACACCAGTGTTGTGTGGGGTTACATAATTATTAAGTAAAATATACTAAAGCCTTATGAATGGTAACTTTATCGTGATTCCCAAATAGATATCAAACAACTACAATATTCCCCTTTGAAAGAGCATGTGGGCTCCCATGTGTAGTTTTAGTAATTAATGACAATCTCTATGGAGTAATGTTTCCATTAAGTTGTAGTTGTAGGAATTGTCCATCGGCATGACTTGTACCATATGTTGGCTTCAAGATAGAAGAATTGAAGAAGAAGAAGCAATGTCCAAAGGCTTTGGGCCTATTGGAATCTTGAAAAACAAGAAGAAGAAAGAAAAGAAGATCAAGAGTGTCTTGAAGAATAAGATGGAGTTCCTCGTGTGTATTGATACGTTGCAAACGTATCTATAATTTTTGATGTTCCATGCTTGTTTAGTATCTACTTTGCTTTGGTTTGTCAACACTTTGAGGTATTTTTATATGTTTTCTGGGACTAACCTATTAACAAGATGCCACTGTGCCAGTTGCCTGTTTACTTATGTTTTTGGTTCCAGAAAAGGCAGAAAATCAATATTCTCGGAATTGGACGGGACAAAAGCCAATTTGCCTATTTTTCCCGGAGCAATACGGAAACACGAAGCAGAGATGGAGTAGGGCACCAGGGTGGGCACACCATATGGTGGCGCGGGCTAGCCCTGGCCGCGCCACCAGGTGGTGTGGGCCCCCTGGCCGCCCACCGACCTTGCCTCTTCACCTATAAGATGCCTCACAATGCAAAAACCCTACAGAGAACAGCCTCCAGCCACGAAAAGTTCCGCAGCGCTGCCGCCACCGAAGGGGAGATTCAGGGGACAAAAAGTCTCTATTCCGGCACCCCGCCGGGACGAGGAATTTCCCCCGGAGCCATCTCCATTGATCTCCACCACCATCTCCATCGCCATTGCTGATTCCCATGATGAGGAGGGAGTAGTTCTCTCTCGAGGCTAAGGGCTCTACCAGTAGCTATGTGTTCATCTCTCTCTCTATGCATGATCTTATTGAGATCATGAGCTTTGTAATCAAGTAGATCTACCTTGCTACTCAAGTGCTTTAATAGATCTCTGCTCTCCCCATGTGTGTGAAAGTGACAACGTGCACACCATGGTGGCACTTAGGCTAGAGATTATAATTACTTGTTATGAGTTATATTTGGAGGTGGATGTTTCTATGAAATTGTGGTGTTTGTTGGAACCATCTAGAGCTCAAGGTGACAATGTGGGGTTATCTAGATGGGGAAAGCGAACTTGAGGTGTGCTGTTATAGCCCTACCGTGGATTAGAGTGTCCAACCGGAGAGTAGTTCAGAGTAGTATCATAAAGAGATGATATTTATATGAGAGTGTTCACTAGTGAAAGTATGATCCCTAGGCCTTGAAACACCGTTTGCAACTAGATCTGTTACATGTTTGCTTGCTTCCATCTTTATTTTAGTTTGCCTTTAGTCTTTTCCATGCACCATCAAAGCTATTTTCTGGCACCGTTACCACTTATAATTATCCATACCACTTGTATTTCACTATATCTTCGCCGAACTAGTGCACCTATACACCTGACAAGTGTATTGGATGTGTTGGGGACACAAGAGACTTCTTGTATCTTGATTGCAGGGTTGCTTGAGAGGGGATACCTTTGGCCACTTCCTCCACGAGTTCGATAAACCTTGGGTAATCCACTTAAGGGAAAACTTGTTGTTGTTCTAAAAACCTCTACACTTGGAGGCCCAACAACTGTCTACAAGAATAGAAGTGCATAGACATCAAGCTATTTTCTGGTGCCGTTGTCAGGGAGGTAAGGTAAAAGGTACTCACATCCTTCGGTGTGAGCGCTCGAAGTTATTTCGTTTAGATTCTGCAATTTTGTCTTTTTGTTTCTTGTTTTTACTAGTTAGGCTTAATGGAAAACAACAACAAAATTAGAGAGCTTTATAGTATTTATCTTGAGTAAGGACATGAAGTGTTTGAAGAGAAAATTAAAAAAGCTATGGAACTTTATTTGCATGCTAATAGAAATGTTGTTAGTATAAATTCTTTGGACACCATTATTGCTAATGCTATGGAACAGTCTAAGCTTGGGGAAGCTAGTTTTTATGAAAATGATCTTTTTAGTTCCCCAGCTTTGGAAGATAGCTATTCTATTGCTTATGATGATACCAAACCTCCAATATATGATGATTACTGAAGGGTTTCGCAGCATAGTAAATCAAAATTTTCTACGGAAGCGAACAGAGGGAAAGCCAAGATCTAATCTAGGAGATGCAAACAACGAGAGAGATTGGATTAGATCTTCATACCCTTGAAGATTCGCACAGCGGAACGTTCGTCGGAACGTGGGTGATGTAGTCGTACTCGCTTCTCCTCCTCGCGATCCGATCCGATCTAGCACCACAAGTGGCGGTGCTTCCGTGAGATGCACATGTGCAGCACCTCGACGTCTCCTCCTTCCTTGGACCAGCAAGTATGGTGGAGAGATGGATTGGATCTACAGCACGACGGCGTGGTGTATATGGTGGAGAATTTCTGCCGCAGGGCTTCGCCTACAAACAGTCAGGAGGGAGAGAGGAGGGCAGCAGGGCAACTAGGGTTTGGAGGAAGGTGTGTGTTGGGAGGGGGGCGCACCAGCCCTCTATTTATAGAGGGAGGCGGCCAGCCCTAGCCTCTCCTCCAAGCCTATCTCTAGTTTAAACAATTTAAACTCTCCCTTATCTAGAAATCCTATCTTATCTTATCTCTAGTTTAAACGATTTAAACTCTCTAGGATCGGCTGGGCCCTATGGGGCCTTGTGCCCCTGGCCCAATGCGGCCAGGACACTCCCTAATAGGCCCATGCCCCCTCCCGGAAGGTGGGACCACAATGGCCCCTTCCGGAAGGTTCTAGAAGCTTCCGGTACAATACCGATTAACCCGGAACTATTCCGAACTCCAAAAACTGCACTGCCTTATATGAATCTTATTCTCCGGACCATTCCGGAACCTCTCGTGATATCCCGGATCCCATCCGAGACTCCGAACAAAAATTCATAAACCAATTATCCAATCTATCCTAGCGTCGAGACACGTTAAGTGTGTGACCCTGCGGGTTCGAGAATATGCAGACATGATCTTCTATCAATAATCAACAGCGGGGTCTGGGCACCCATATTGACTCCCACACATTCATCGATGATCATATCGGATGAACCACGATGCCAGGATTCAATCAATCCCATATATATATTCCCTTCGTCTCGCGATATTTTACTTGCCCGAGATTCGATCGTCGGTATCGTCATACCTAGTTCAATCTCGTTCACAGCAAGTACTTTACTCGTTCCGTAATCCGATATCACTTTGTGATTAACTCCTTAACCACATGCTTGCAAGCGGTGTTGATATCGATTACCAAGTGGGCCCGAAGTATATCTCTCCGACTTGGGAGGGACAAATTCCATCTCGATACATACAACCCAACAGATACTTTCCGATCACCTGAGAGACACCTTTATGATCACCCTCTCATAGGATGACGTTTGATGACCTCAAAGCTTTCTTCCGATACCAGGGAGTTGCATTATCTCATGGTCTAAGGAATACAATATTTGACATAGGAAAAGCTTCGCAAAGAAGAACACAATGAAACGATCTAATAGCTTTGCTTAGTTTGGGTCTGTCCACCATATCATTCTCCCAATGATATGATCTCATTATCAATTGACAACTCATGTCTATGGTTAGGAAACCTTAACCATCATTGATCAATGAGCTAGTCCATAGAGGCGTACTAGGGACACGGTGTTGTTCACAAACCACACAAGTATTAATGTTTCCGCTTAATACAATTCTAGCATGGAATATAAACTTTATCATGAACAAGAATTATAATAATAACATCTTTATTATTGCCTCTAGGGCATAATTCCAACAGTCTCCCACTTGCACTAGAGTCAATAATCTAGTTTACATTTGGCAACAATCTTACACCCATGGCACTGAGGTGCTGATCATGTTTTACACGTGGAAGAGGTTTAGTCAATGGATCTGCGACATTCAGATCTGTATGTACTTTGCTGATCTTCAGATCTCCATCTGCTATATAATCTCGGATTATATGAAACTTGCGGTTGATATGCTTGGTCTTTGGATGATATCTTGGTTCCTTAGCGAGTGCTATGGCGCCAGTGTTGTCACACAATATCTCCAGTGGGTCCAATGCACTTGGAACCACGCCAAGCTCAGTGATGAAGTTTCTGATCCAAACTCCTTCACTTGACGCTTCTGCAGCAGCCATGTATTCCGCTTCTACTGTAGATCCCGTGACCACGCTTTGCTTGCAGCTTCTCCAGCTCACAGCTCCTCCATTCAAAATATACACGTATCCTGTCTGAGATTTACAATCATCCTTGTCGGTGTCGAAACTAGCATCGACGTAACCTTTTACGACGAGTTGTTCATCACCCCCATAGACTAAGAACATTTCTTTAGTCCTATTTAGGTACCTTAGGATGTTCTTCACGGCTGTCCAGTGTTCCACTCCTGGATCACTTTGATATCTGCTCGTCAAACTAAGAGCATTGGACACATCCGGTCTAGTACACAGCATGGCATACATGATGGAACCTATGGCCGAGGTATAAGGCACTTTGCTCATAGCTTCCCTATCATTTACCGTAGCTGGACACTGAGCCTTGCTCAATATCTTACCTGACAACATAGGTACTGAACCTTTCAATGCCTTATCCATTCTGAACCTTTTCAGAACTTTGTCTAGGTATGTACTCTGGCTTAAAGCTATCGGGCGTCTTTGTCTATCTCTATAGATTTTGATGCCCAATATATAAGCAGCTTCACCTAGGTCTTTCATTGAAAAACACTTGTTCAAATAACTCTTCACATCGTTAAGCATGTTGATGTCATTTCCAATAATCAATATGCCATCCACATATAGTACCAGAAACGTCACCGAGCTCCCACTCACTTTCTTGTAGATGCAAGCTTCGTAGCAATTTGGAACAAATCCAAAGCTCTTGATCACTTGATCAAAACGAAGGTTCCAACTCCGAGATGCTTGCTTCAGTCCATAAATGGAACGCTGAAGTTTGCATACTTTATCAGCATCCTTAGGATCGACAAAACCTTCGGGTTGCATCATATACAACTCTTCATCAATGTTGCCATTGAGGAACGCAGTCTTGACATCCATCTGCCATATTTCATAATCATGAAACACAGCAATTGCTAATAAAATCCGAATGGACTTAAACATCGCTACGGGAGAGAAAGTCTCATCGCAGTCAACACCTTGAACTTGTTGAAAACCTTTCGCAACAAGCCGTGCTTTATAGACGGTAACATTACCATCCGCGTCCGTTTTCTTCTTGAAGATCCATTTGCACTCAACGGCCTTTCGGTCGCTAGGAGGGTCCACCAAAGTCCATACTTGGTTTTCGCTCATGGATCCCAATTCGGATTTCATGGCTTCTAGCCATTTCTCAGAGTCTGGGCTCATCATCGCTTCCTCATAGTTCGTAGGTTCGCTGTCTTCTACTAACAAGACAGTCAAGACAGGGTTGCCGTACCACTCAGGAGGGGCACGCGACCTTGTCGACCTGCGACGTTCAGTAGCAGCATCGTCCGAAGCTTCATGATCCTTGTCATTAGCTTCCTCTATTGTTGGTGCAGGCGGCACTGGAACAATTTCAGGTGCTGCGCTACTCTCCAATTCAAGAGAAGGTTCAATAACCTCGTCTAGCTCTACTTTCCTCCCACTCACCTCTTTCGAGAGAAACTCCTTCTCAAGAAAGGAACCGTTCTTTGCGACAAACACTTTGCCTTCGGTTCTGTGATAGAAGGTATACCCAATAGTTTCCTTAGGGTATCCTATGAAGACGCACTTCTCCGCTTTGGGTTCGAGCTTGTCCGGCATCAAGTTCTTGACGTAAGCTTCGCATCCCCAAACTTTAAGAAACGACAACTTAGGTTTAGCACCAAACCACAGTTCATACGGTGTCGTCTCAATGGATTTAGATGGAGCCCTATTTAAAGTGAATGCAGCGGTTTCTAATGCATAACCCCAAAATGATAACGGCAAATCAGTAAGAGACATCATCGATCGGACCATATCTAATAGGGTTCGATTCCGGCGTTCAGACACACCATTGCGCTGTGGTGTTCCGGGTGGCGTGAGTTGCGAAACAATTCCGCTTGATTTAAGATGCGTGAGAAAATCATAACTCAAATATTCGCCCCCACGATCGGATCATAGAAACTTAATCTTTCTATTACGATGGTTCTCCACTTCATTCTGAAATTCTTTGAACTTTTCAAACGTTTCAGATTTATGTTTCATTAAATAGATATACCCATATCTACTTAAGTCATCGGTAAAAGTGAGAAAATAGCGATATCCACCGCGCGTCGAAACACTCATCGGTCCGCATACATCGGTATGTATGATTTCCAATAAGTCCGTTGCTCGCTCCATCATACCGGAGAACGGGGTTTTGATCATATTGCCCATGAGGCATGGTTCGCATGTGTCAAATGATTCAAAATCAAGAGACTCCAAAAGTCCATCAGAATGGAGTTTCTTCATGCGCTTTACACCAATATGACCTAGACGTCAGTGCCACAAATAAGTAGTATTATCACTATCTACTTTGCATCTCTTAGCCTCAATGTTATGGATGTGTGTTTCATCCCTTTCGAGATTTAGAAGAAATAAAACATTTACAAGGGGTGCATGACCATAAAAGATGTTACTCATATAAATAGAACAACCATTATTCTCCGATTTAAATGAATAACCGTCTTGCAATAAACACGATCCAGAAATAATGTTCATGCTCAACGCAGGCACATAATAACATTTATTAAGGTTTAAAACTAATCCCGAAGGTAAAACTAAGGAGAGCGTGCCGACGGCCATCACATCAACTCTTGATCCGTTGCCAACGCGCATCGTCACCTCATCCCTCGCAAGCCGCCGTCTATTCCGTAGCTCCTGTTTCGAGTTACAAATATTAGCAACTGAACCGGTATCAAATACCCAGGCACTACAACGAGGGCTAGTAAGGAAAACATCAATAACATGTATATCAAATATACCTTTGATGGTGCCAGCCTTCTTGTCCGCTAAGTACTTCGGACAGTTGCGCTTCCAGTGACCCTTGTCCTTGCAATAGAAGCACTCAGTGTCCGGCTTGGGACCAGACTTGAGCTTCTTCTTAGCAGGGGCAACGCGCTTGCCGCCGCCTTTCTTGAAGGGCTTCTTTGCACCTTTACCTTTCTTAAAGGAGGGCTTGTTGACCATCAACACATGATTATCCTTCTTGATGTCCACCTCCGCAGCCTTCAGCTTTGCGAAGAGCTCAGTGATCGTATCAGTGGAACCAATCTGATTATGAGTCACTACAAAACTTTTGTAGCTAGGAGGGAGTGATTGCAGAACCCTGTCAATCTTGAGCTCCTCTGGAATCTTGCAGTCCTGTTGCTCAAGGCGTTGAGTGTAGCCCGACATCTTAATGGCGTGCTCACTAACGAAACTCCCTTCCTCCATCTTGCAGTTAAAGAACTTCTCAGAGATCTCATATCTCTCAGAACGGGCCTGAGTCTGAAACATGGTTTTCAGCTCCTCGAGAATCTCAAAGGGCCCGGGATAGTTTTCAAAACGATTTTGAAGTTCCGGTTCCATAGCAAACAACATGGTGCTCTTAATCACACCATAATCATCTTTGCGTGACTGATAGACAACTTTATCATCAGCCGGCGCAGTTGCAGCAGGGGGGTCACCTAACGCTTTCCCAAGGACATAGTCCTTTTGTCCGCCAGACAGAATGATTCTTAGATTGCGGAACCAGTTGGTGAAGTTAGACCCATTGTTTCTAAGCTTTTCTTTATCAGCAAAAACATTGAAGTTGAAGTTGGACTTGGCCATGTGATCTACAGTATTTGCAAGTACAATTTAGACTATGTTCATGATAAATAGTTCAACTTAATCAAATTACTAGATGAACTCCCACTAAATTCAACATCCCTCAAGTTGTTTAGTGAACACGATCCAAATTCACCACACCTAATCCGATCTTCACGAGAAGAGATGTGGCTTCAATGGTGGACAACGAAGTGTCGATCATATCATTCATATGACTCATGCTTAACCTTTCGGTTCATGTGTTCCGAGGCCATGTCTGTACATGCTAGGCTCGTCAAGTCAAACCCAAGTATTTCCGCGTGTGCAAAACTGGCTTGCACCCGTTGTATGTGAGCGTAGAGTCTATAGCACCCGATCATCACGTGATGCTTGGACACGACGAACTTTCGCAACGGTGCATACATGGGGAGAACACAGTTTTATCTTGATCTTTAAGTGAGGAATCATCTTATAATGCTACCGTCGCGATCTAAGCATAATAAGATACATAAAAGGATAAACATCACATGCATATAACTTTATGTGACATGGTATAGCCAATCTTCGCGCAATGATCTCCATCTTGTGCGTTCCGGCATGATCTCCATCACTTCACCATGATTGCCTCCACCACGAATAGCAACTACAACTATTGCTAACTACTTAGCGATAAAGTAAAGCTATTACATGGCGTATAAGAAGTTGACTCGCAGGTCATACACAATTATAAAGACAACCATATGGCTCCTGCCGGTTGTGTACTCACCGACATGCAAGTCGTGAAACATTACAAAACATGATCATCGCATACAATATACACATCACATCTTGGGCCATACCATATCACATAAAACACTCCCTGCAAAAACAAGTTAGACGCCTCTACTTTGTTGTTGCATGTTTTACGTGGCTTATGGGAGTAGATGCTAAGAACGATTCTTACCTACGGAAAGCCACAACGGTGATATTATGGTTGCCAAACTCCGGTGTTAATCCCATGACAACTATAGTGAGAGAAACTGACATCCACCAGCTGCATGTATGGTACAAGCCACACGTCAAGTGCGGAGCCGGTCTCGCGAACGACGTCGCGTAAGGTTGGCCTAGACCGCTTCAATCTCACTATCCCGTGTCATAAGAAGAACACAAACAAGAGGCTTGCAACATAAAACATCAACGCCCGCAACAACCATGTTGCGTTCTACTCGTGAAACACATCTACGCATAGATCTAGCTCTGATACCACTGAAGGGTTTCGCAGCATAGTAAATCAAAATTTTCTACGAAAGCGAACAGAGGGAAAGCCAAGATCTAATCTAGGAGATGCAAACAACGAGAGAGATTGGATTAGATCTTCATACCCTTGAAGATTCGCACAGCGGAACGTTCGTCGGAACGTGGGTGATGTAGTCGTACTCGCTTCTCCTCCTCGCGATCCGATCCGATCTAGCACCACAAGTGGCGGTGCCTCCGTGAGATGCACACGTGCAGCACCTCGACGTCTCCTCCTTCCTTGGACCAGCAAGTATGGTGGAGAGATGGATTGGATCTACAGCACGACGGCGTGGTGTATATGGTGGAGAATTTCTGCCGCAGGGCTTCGCCTACAAACAGTCAGGAGGGAGAGAGGAGGGCAGCAGGGCAACTAGGGTTTGGAGGAAGGTGTGTGTTGGGAGGGGGGCGCACCAGCCCTCTATTTATAGAGGGGGGGCGGCCAGCCCTAGCCTCTCCTCCAAGCCTATCTCTAGTTTAAACAATTTAAACTCTCCCTTATCTAGAAATCCTATCTTATCTTATCTCTAGTTTAAACGATTTAAACTCTCTAGGATCGGCTGGGCCCTATGGGGCCTTGTGCCCCTGGCCCAATGCGGCCAGGACACTCCCTCATAGGCCCATGCCCCCTCCCGGAAGGTAGGACCACGTTGGCCCCCTTCCGGAAGGTTCTAGAAGCTTCCGGTACAATACCGATTAACCCGGAACTATTCCGAACTCCAAAAACTGCACTGCCTTATATGAATCTTATTCTCCGGACCATTCCGAAACCTCTCGTGATATCCCGGATCCCATCCGAGACTCCAAACAAAAATTCATAAACCAATTATCCAATCTATCCTAGCGTCGAGACACGTTAAGTGTGTGACCCTGCGGGTTCGAGAATATGCAGACATGATCTTCTATCAATAATCAACAGCGGGGTCTGGGCACCCATATTGACTCCCACACATTCATCGATGATCATATCGGATGAACCACGATGCCAAGATTCAATCAATCCCATATATATATTCCCTTCGTCTCGCGATATTTTACTTGCCCGAGATTCGATCGTCGGTATCGTCATACCTAGTTCAATCTCGTTCACAGCAAGTACTTTACTCGTTCCGTAATCCGATATCACTTTGTGATTAACTCCTTAACCACATGCTTGCAAGCGGTGTTGATATCGATTACCGAGTGGGCCCGAAGTATATCTCTCCGACTTGGGAGGGACAAATTCCATCTCGATACATACAACCCAACAGATACTTTCCGATCACCTGAGAGACACCTTTATGATCACCCTCTCATAGGATGACGTTTGATGACCTCAAAGCTTTCTTCCGATACCAGGGAGTTGCATTATCTCATGGTCTAAGGAATACAATATTTGACATAGGAAAAGCTTCGCAAAGAAGAACACAATGAAACGATCTAATAGCTTTGATTAGTTTGGGTCTGTCCACCATATCATTCTCCCAATAATATGATCTCATTATCAATTGACAACTCATGTCTATGGTTAGGAAACCTTAACCATCATTGATCAATGAGCTAGTCCATAGAGGCGTACTAGGGACACGGTGTTGTTCACAAACCACACAAGTATTAATGTTTCCGCTTAATACAATTCTAGCATGGAATATAAACTTTATCATGAACAAGAATTATAATAATAACATCTTTATTATTGCCTCTAGGGCATAATTCCAACAATTACAATGATGAATATGATATTTTCAGTCCACCTACTATTGAGGAGAAAATTATTGATTACAATATGCCTCCTATATTTGATGATTTTGGTGATGAGAATAATAATGATAGCTATTTTGTTGAATTTGCTCCACCACAATTAATAAGAATGACTATGCTTATGTGGAGAGTAATAATCATTTTATGCATGTGGCTCATGATAAGAATGTTTTATGCGATAGTTATATTGTTAATTTTATTCATGTTGCTACTGAAAGTTATTATGAGAGAGGGAAACATGGTCTTATGTATCTCAACATTATTAAGTTTCCCCTCTTTATGTTGAAAGTCTTAAAGTTGCACTTGTTTTGCTTTACTATGCTTGTTGCTTTGTGCTTTCATGACTTGTTTCTTTACAAGATTCCTATGCATAGGAAGTGGGTTAGACTTAAATGTTCTTTGAATTTACTTCTTGATGCTCTCTTTTACTTCAATTCATATTTCTTATGTGAGCATCTTCTCAAACTATCATGCCTAACTTAAAGGCGTTAAAGAAAAGTACTTATTGGGAGATAACCCAAAAGTTTTAGTTAAGTCTTGGAAGTTATTACCTCTGTAATAACCGCTCCTTATCCTTTTTATTTG
Source organism: Avena sativa (assembly GCA_916181665.1). Classification (NCBI taxonomy): domain Eukaryota; kingdom Viridiplantae; phylum Streptophyta; class Magnoliopsida; order Poales; family Poaceae; genus Avena; species Avena sativa. The sequence continues at coordinate 420,379,625 of OV702287.1, read as the reverse complement.
CTTTTTGTGCCAAGAGTAACCTCTAATGGGAGAGAAGTAATGCTTGGGAAAGTTGCTGTCCCGAAACAGATTTTTGTGCTTCGTTGTAAAAAATCGTGTAAAATCTCTGTACGTCCTTTTGAGGTGTGAATTTTTGTGCTTCTGCCCCAGGTTGTTATCTAACTTTCGTTAGTTCAACACTTTTCGATTTTAGCAACAGAAGGTCTTCTACAAATTCGGTTTTCACCTGCTGGTCTGTTTTGATAGATTTCTGCCATTATTTGCATTTGCCTCTTTATCGATTTCTTTTTGGGTTCTTTTTGGTGAATTGAGATTTTTAAGGGAAGTGTTACAGTAGCTTGTGTTTTAATGGAAGTTTTATTGGTGTGAAACTGAACCTAAAGACTTATTATCTTGAGTGCACTAATGTTGCTAATAAAGATTGTGTGAAGTTTTGTATGAAGGAAAGGTGTATAGAGAAAATGATGTAATGAGATGAAGAATGGTCTAAAGCTCAAGATTGGGGATTCCACCCCGTGTCACCCCAAGAAATATTCAAGAGGTACAAGCGTCAAAGCTTGGGGATGCATGATGACCCACAAGTATAGGGGGTGTATCGCAGTGTTTTCGAGGGAAGTGAAACCCAATTTATTGATTCGACACAAGGGGAGCCAAAGAATATTTATCAGCCTTAACAACTGAGTTGTCAATTAAGCTGCACCTGGAAACAATCTTGCTCACATCAGTTTATCAGTAGCAATAGTTTTGTAGTAGGAATAGCAAAGTAACAGCAGTAGTAAAGCAAAGACAGTAGTAACAAAAGCAGTAAACAGTGGGATTCAAGTGCGGTAGGCATATGGATGGATGGACGGGCGTTGCATGGACAAGACAATTCACATAGCAATCAGAACATAGGGCAATTGCAGATAAATAAGATAAAGCATCCAAGTACTAGACAATCCGAGGCATGTGTTCCATATATAGTCATACGTGCTCGCAATGAGAACTTGCACAACATCTTTTGTCCTGCCAGACCGTTTGCAGCGGGGCCCCTAGGGAACTACTGGCAATTAAGGTCCTCCTTTTAATAGAGCACCGGAGCAAAGCATTAACACTCCGTGAACACATGTGATCCTCACATCAAAGCCATTCCCTTCCGATTATCCCGATTTCTATCACTTCGGGGCCATAGGTTCCGGACAACAACGTGTGTATACAACTTGCAGATAAGACCAAAAACAATACTATCATAATGAATCAATAACATGTTCAGATCTGAAATCATGGCACTCGGTCCCTAGTGACACGCATTAAGCACAACAAGTCGCAACAAAGTCATAAAGCACTAATAAAAGATACTAGGCACCATGCCCTAACAATCTGATGCCATTACATGAACGATCTCATCCAATCCCTACCATCCTCATAGCCTACAGCGGGGGATTACTCACTCATAGATGGGGAAACATGGATGGTCGATGGAGAAGCGATGGTGATGATGGTGGCGATGATCTCCTCCAATTCCCCGTCCCGGCAGGGTGCCAGAACAGAGTTTCCGGTGCTGTTTTGTGGAATCTGGTGGTGGCGGCGGAGTGGAACTCCTTCTGGAAAAACGTCGAACCCCCCGAAGTTTTTAGGTCAGAAGGCTTCTTATAGGCGAAGAGGGAGACCGAGGGGGTGCCTGGGGCCACCACACCATCCCCTGGCGCGGCCAGGCCCAACCCGCGCCTGGGAGGGGGTGTGGCCAGCCCCTGGCCCTCCTCCGTCTCGTATTCTGGCTCCTAGAGTCTTCTAGAAAAATAGGCACTTTGGCTTTTGTCCCGTCCAATTCCGAGAATATTCACTTTCTAACTTTCCTGGAACCAAAAACAGCAGAAAACAGGCAGCTGGCACTGTGGCTCTTGTTAATAGGTTAGTCCAAGAAATCATATGAAAAGTACTCCAAAGTGTGGATAAAACTAAGCATGGAACATCAAAAATTATAGATACATTTGCAATGTATCAACATCCCCAAGCTTAACTCCTGCTCGTCCTCGAGTAGGTAAGTGATAAAAAGAAAGAATAATTTTTGAGGTGACATGCACCATCAAAGACTTGATCAAAGTATTTGCAAGACATTCAAAGCTGGGATCATAGTACTTCAATCATAACATGAAAGACAAAGTTCTAGCAATAAGACAAAGAAACTATGATGCAACATGAAAAGGCATAACCAAAATAATCATGAATAACAATGCTTTGCAAGACATTTGTTTGTTTCACATAAAGAAAACATAGCATAGTGGCATTCAGCTTGTCCCTCATAGAGTAGCAAACATAAATGCATAGGACACCTTCAAAGTTTACAAGAGTGACTAGATACAAATAGTTTAAAACAAGCAATATCAAGGTATGCATCAATCAACAAGTCTTGGGACAATGCACATAGAACTAAGAATGGCCACTATGCTCGCAAGAAAGTGCTCAAAGAATAAGTGGAGACTCAACAAGTAAAAGAAAAGGTTTTGCATAGTTTGAAAGGCTTCCAAATGCTGAAAGTATGGTACTCATTAGCTTTGATCTCTCATTGCCCCTATCATAAGCATATTTAAATGGTTAAGGTTAAAGTAAGGTCCAATCTGAGTTATATGCTTGACATACTATAAACTAAAAATCCCAAGTCCCTTGAGTACGAGGGCCGCTCCTCATGCTACTGAACTTTAGTTACCTGTAAGTTCTTGTCATCGTAAGTATGTGCGTATCTTAGAGAACCGCCAACAGGATACCCCTTGCCCGATGATACGGAAGAATCCCCATATCAAAATGACAAGGCAAGCAGACAATGAGTATCTCAGCAATCTTCTTATTTACCATGGGAAAATTGTGCTTTTTTTTCTCTCTTTCCTCTTTTCATAAATCTCTTTTTATTTTCTTTTTTCTCAATAGCTATCTCTCTTTTTTATAAGAAGAATGCTTCATAGATATCATTATGGTTACGCTGCAGGTTTCCACCATGTCAGCATGGATTAGACCAGCGGCCTAGGCGTTTCTCTAACACACATACATAACTCCATGGACTTACAAGCTCCCCTTTTATTTCACACCGACGACATCCGCAAACCAAAGAGCAAGATATCAACTGGGTATGTATTTACAAGTGTTGAAAGCGTTCCCCGTGACAGCACAGTTCTGCTAATCCCCAGCCTATAATTTGCAAGCATATAACTTTCATGGAGAATCACAATGGTTCAGGTTTATTAAGTGCAGGAAATAAAGTGTGCCATCAAGTTCGTGAGAGCTTTACTAACTAACTTTCTCATAACAAGCAAACATTTTATTCGGAAGAAAACAAGGCATATTGGATATGCACGGAAGTAGAAAATGATGCTAATAGGTAGGTATGGTGGACACTTTGGAAATATTTGGTTTAGGGAGTTGGAAACTTGAGTAAAACTCAGTGTAAGTGAATGCTAGCAATAGTAAGGGAGCGACAAACGAGAGAGAAATAATGGCCATAATCATGCAGAGCGACAAAACATCATTAATCAAAGCATAAAGTGATACTACAAGTTGAAAACTAAATGATCATAAAGGCTTATGGTGACTTGGTATAGTCATAACATGGTGTGAATATGTGCCAAGTCAACCCAAATAAAGCATCAAAGGAGAATACCACTATACTATGCTTTAATATGCTAAAACAACGCATGATTCTTCAAAGGCACATTAAGAAATCTCAATTGTTTATAACAAGTCATGCTACAGTAAAGAATACTAAGCATAAATCCAAAACAATATCGAGCATGGCATGACAAAGCATAGGCCACAGTCAAAAACAAGCTCTCTTTACCACTTAAGCATGAACTTTCCTACTCTTTTTCCTATCCAAACCAAACTATTTGAAAACCAATTTATGAAAAAGGGGGTCCAACCAATTTATTCAGCAAACTAAGCAAACAAAGCAAACGGAAAACCAAAACGAAAACGAAAAATAAGACGCTCCAAGAACAACACAACTGTGCATGAAACAATAAAAATGAAGTGTTTGGAAGGAACCTGGGATTTTTATTGATGAAGAGGGGGATGCCTTGGGCATCCCCAAGCTTTGACGCTTGTACTTCTTGGATATTTCTTGGGGTGACACGCGTGGCATCCCCAATCTTGAGCTTTAGTCCATTCTTCATCTCATTACTCATTCCTTCCATACACCTGAAATTTTTCTTTCATACTAAACTTCACACAATCTTTATTAGCAACATTAGTGCACTCAAGATAATAGGTCTTTAGGTTCAGTTCTAACACCAATAAAAATTCCATTAAAACACTAGAAACTGTAGCATTTCCCTCAAAAATCTCAATTCCCCAAATGAACTCAAAAAGGTACCAACAACAAGCAAATGCAGAAAATGGCAGAAAACTGTCAAAACAGACCAGCAGGTAAAGACGAATTTTTTTGAAGACCTTATGTTGCTCAAATCTAAAAGTGTTGAACTAACGAAAGTTAGATAACAACCTGGGGCAGAAGCACAAAAATTCACGTCTCAAAAGGACGTAGAGATTTTACACGAATTTTTACGGTGAAGCACAGAAATCTGTTTCGGGACACCAACTTTCCCAATCATTACTTCTCTCTCAATAGAGGTTACTCTTGGCACAAAAAGCAAATAAAAAGGATAAGGAGCGGTTATTACTGAAGTAATAACTTCCAAGATTCATCTAAAACTTTTGGGTTATCTCCCAATAAGTACTTTTCTTTAACGCCTTTAAGTTAGGCATAAGCAAAAACTAAAATGGATAGAATAGAAGTAAGCGGAGATAATCATGGTGAAAACATTGTTTTGTTCATGAAATCCTTTTGTTAACAAGGTTGATCAGGTCTTGTTACCAAAACAATTTCATATGAGACAAAACTTTGTATTCCACTAATGCTTATGTTACCTCAACCTTGATAGCAATGGTCCCAATCATAATAGTTTCAAATTTTTCTCTTGGTATGGGACAATATATTTCTCCAACTTGAATGCCCTCAACATGTTCAATTGAATTCAAACCATAAGTACTTTCAATCTTCTTGGGGAAATAGATTGTATGTTCCTTGTCATTGACATTGAAGGTCACCTTCCCTTGATTACAATTAATAATAGCTCCTGCAGTATTTAAGAAAAGGTCTCCCAAGAATAGTAGACATATTATCATCTTCAGGCATAAAAGTTTGAGAGGATGCTCTCATAAGAAATATGAGTTGAAGTAAAAGAGAGCATCAAGAAGCAAATTCAAAACACATTTAAGTCTAACCCACTTCCTATGCATAGGAATCGTGTATGCAAATAAATTCACAAAGAACAAAGTGACAAGCATAGGAAGATAAAACAAGAGTAACTTCAAGAGTTTCAGCACATAGAGAGGTGTTTCAATACCATGAAAACTTCTACACCATATTTTCCTCTCTCATAATAATTTTCATTAGCCTCATGAATAAACTCAATAATATAACTATCACATAAAGCATGCTCTTCATGATCTACAAGTACTAGAGCTTTATTATAAGCAATTTCAAAAGAATCCTCAGGAACATAACACTCATCCTCCTTTAGTAAGAATGGAGGACAATCAAATAATGTAAGGGATAAAGAGTTACTCTCATTAGAAGGTAGGCATGGGTAGCTAATCCATTCTTCCTCCTTTTGTTCATCACTCTCCTCTTTTTCATCTAATGAGATTTCAGGTTCATCAATTTCTTCTTCCATAGGATCCTGCAAGGCATTAGTCTCTTCCATAGGATCCTGCAAGGCATTAGTCTCTTCCATTTGTGGAAAGCATCTATCAAAATATTTAAGGATATAGCCATTTTCATCCTTGTAATTATCAAAGCAAAATTTAAGTATACCATAAACCTCATACTTATAAGGTGAATCATCAATATTTTCAAGCAAACTAGCAAGTTCAAAAGCACCCTTCCAAGCAATAAATTCTTCAATTTGTTCCGCATCATAAAAGTCATAAATTCCTTTGGCATAGGAAGATATGGTATCAATATCATTATACTCACATTGAAAAGGGAGGTGTTTATACCTCTTTCTGCAACGAGATTCATCATAGCAATAAGTAACATTATAAGTAGAGCACACGTTTCTAGCAATGGTATACAATCTATCAATTTGTTCCCATAAGTGTTTCCCTTTTTGTGACAAGCGGTGTTCCTTATAATAATATTTTTGATCTTCCGTGAACCCACCTTGCCAATAAGCTTCAGTTTCAAATAAACCAACCATTGATAACAAGCATGATAAAGCAAGACAATAACAGACCAACGCAAATAACAACTAGAGTAGAAACTACTTTTTTTGTATTTTTGATAAAGAAACAAGCAAACAAGGAGAAAATAAACTTAGCTTGAACAATAGTGAATCCAAGTGGACTTGATAAATAAAGCTATGCTCCCCGGCAACGGCGCCAGAAAATAGTCTTGATGACCCACAAGTATAGGGGGTGTATCGCAGTATTTTCGAGGGAAGTGAAACCCAATTTATTGATTCGACACAAGGGGAGCCAAAGAATATTTATCAGCCTTAACAACTGAGTTGTCAATTCAGCTGCACCTAGAAACAATCTTGCTCACAACAGTTTATCAGTAGCAACAATTTTGTAGTAGGAATAGCAAAGTAATAGCACTAGTAAAGCAAAGACAGTAGTAACAAAAGCAGTAAACAGTGGAATTCGAGTGTGGTAGGCATAGGGATGGATGGACGGGCGTTGCATGGACAAGACAATTCACATAGCAATCAGAACATAGGGCAATTGCAGATCAATAAGATAAAGCATCCAAGTACTAGACAATCCTAGACATGTGTTCCATATATAGTCATACGTGCTCGCAATGAGAACTTACACAACATCTTTTGTCCCGCCAGCCCGTTTGCAGCGGGGCCTCTAGGGAACTACTAGCAATTAAGGTGATCCTTTTAATAGAGCACCGGAGCAAAGCATTAACACTCTGTGAACACATGTGATCCTCACATCAAAGTCATTCCCTTCCGGTTATCCCGATTTCTGTCACTTTGGGGCCATAGGTTCCGGAAAACAACGTGTGTATACAACTTGCAGATAAGACCAAAAACAATACTATCATAATGAATCAATAACATGTTCAGATCTGAAATCATGGCACTCGGGCCCTAGTGACAAGCATTAAGCACAACAAGTCGCAACAAAGTCATAAAGCACTAATAAAAGATACTAGGCACCATTCCCTAACAATCTGATGCCATTACATGAACGATCTCATCCAATCTCTACCATCCCCATATGCGATGATCTCCTCCAATTCCCCGTCCCGGCAGGGTGCCAGAACAGAGTTTCTGGTGCTGTTTCGTGGAATCTGGTGGTGGCGGCGGAGCGGAACTCCTTCTGGAAAAACGTCGAATCCCCCGAAGTTTTTAGGTCGGAAGGCTTCTTATAGGCGAAGAGAGAGACCTAGGGGGTGCCTGGGGCCACCACACCATGCCCTGGCGCGGCCAGGCCTAGCCCGCGCCTGGGGGGGTGTGGCCAGCCCCTGGCCCTCCCCCGTCTCGTATTCTGGCTCCTGGAGTCTTCTGGAAAAATAGGCACTTTGGCTTTTGTCCCATCCAATTCCGAGAATATTCATTTTCTGACTTTCCTGGAACCAAAAACAGCAGAAAACAGGCAGCTGGCACTGTGACTCTTGTTACTAGGTTAGTCCAAGAAATCATATGAAAAGTACTCCAAAGTGTGGACAAAACACAAGAAAGTGGATAAAACCAAGCATGGAACATAAAAAATTATAGATATATTTGCAATGTATCAATGCCCAAGGCATCCCCTTCTTCATCAATAAAAATCTCAGGTTTCTTCCAAACACTTCATTTTTATTGTTTCATGCACAGTTGTGTTGTTCTTGGAGCGTCTTTGTTTTCGTTTTTGTTTTCTTGGTTTTATTAGTTTGCTTGAATAAATTGGTTGGACCCCCTCTTTCATGCATTGGTTTTCAAATAGTTTGGTTTGGATTGGAAAAAGAGTAGAAAAGTTCATGCTTAAGTGGTAAAGAGAGCTTGTTTTTGACTGTGGCCTATGCTTTGTCATGCCATGCTTGATATTTTTTTGGATTTATGCTTAGTGATCTTTGCTGTAGCATGACATGTTATAAACAATTGAGATTGCTTAATGTGCCTTGGAAGAATCATGCGTTGTTTTAGCATATAAAAACATAATATTGTGGTATTCTCCTTTGATGCTTTATTTGGGTTGACTTGGCGCATGCTCACACCATGTTAAGACTATCCCAAGTCACCATAGCCTTTATGATCCTTTAGTTTTCGACTTGTAATATCAATTTATGCTTTAATCAATGATGTTTTGTCGCTTTGCATGATTATGGCCATTATTGCTCTCTTAGTTGGTCGCTCCCAGTCTTTTGCTAGCCTCCATAACCAAGTATGAGTTCCACTCATGCATCCAACTCCTAAAACCAAGTTATTCCAAAGAGTCCACCATACCTACCTACTAGCATTTGCTATTTCAAGTATATTTATGTTTTTATCTACCTTCTGAATTAAACTTTTTATGAGAAAACTAGTGATTAAAGCTCTCACGAACTTGATGGCACACTTTACTTTTCTTGCCCTTAATAAACTTGAACCATTGTGTCGTCTATGTTGTATATGCTTGCACTTATATGTTGGGGATTAGCAGAACCATGATGTCATGGGGAACGCTTTCAATATTGCACTTGTACTTTGTACCTAGTTGATATCATGCTCTTTTGTCTATGGATGTCGTCGGTGTGAAATGAAAGGGGAGCTTGTAAGTCCATGGAGTTTTGTATGTGTTAGAGAAACGCCTGGGCCGCCGGTCTAATCCATGCTGTCATGGTGGAAACCTGCAGTGTAACTATAATGAGCTGTCTATGAAGCATTCTTCTTATAAAAAAAGATAGATATTGAGAAAAAGAGAAAAAGAAAACAAAGATATGAGAAAAGAGGAAAGAGAGAAAAAAACACCATTTTCCCATGGTAAATAAGAAGATTGCTGAGATGCTCGTTGTCTGCTTGCCTTGTCATTTTGATATGGGGATTCTTCCATATCATCGGGCAAGGGGTACCTCGTTGGCGGTTCTCTATAATACCCATGTACTTACTATGACAAGAACTTACCGGTAACTAAACTTGAGTAGCATGAGGAGCGACCCTCGTATTCAAGGGACATGAGATTTCCAACTTATACTTTGTCAAGCATATACTCCATAGTTTGTTCACTTTAACCTTAATCACTTCAAGATGCTTATGATAAGGGCAATGAGAGCTGAAAGCTAATAAGTACCAAAAATTTTGGAAGCTCTTTATGAAACTTGAATCCATGCTTCCTTCTATGAAGGCCTTTCTTCCACTTTTATATTGAGGCTCCACCTTCTATCTTTATGCACCTATTGAGAGAGCATAGTGGCCATTCTTAGTTCTATGTGCATTGTCCCAAGACTTGTTGATTGATGCATAACTTTGATATTAATTGTTCTTAAACTAATTGTATCTAGTCACCCTTATAAACTTTGAAGGTGTCCTATGCATTTATGTTTGCTACTCTATGAGGGACAAGCTAAATGCCACTATGCTATGTTTTCTTTATGTGAAACAAACAAACGTCTTGCAAAGCATTGTTATTCATGAATCTTTTATTTGCGCCTTTTCATGTTGCAACATAGTTGCTATGTCTTATTGCTAGAACTTTATCCTTCATGCTATGTTGACGTACTATGATCCCAGCTATCCATGTTTTACAAACACTTTGATCAAGTTTATGATGGTGCATGTCACCTCAAAAATTATTCTTTCTTTTTATCACTTACCTACTCGAGGACGAGCAGGAGTTAAGCTTGGGGATGTTGATACGTTGCAAACGTATCTATAATTTTTGATGTTCCATGCTTGTTTAGTATCTACTTTGCTTTGCTTTGTCAACACTTTGAGGTATTTTTATATGTTTTCTAGGACTAACCTATTAACAAGATGCCACAGTGCCAGTTGCCTGTTTTCTTCTGTTTTTTGGATCCAGAAAAGGCAGAAAATCAATATTCTTGGAATTGGATGGGACAAAAGCCAATATGCCTATTTTTCCCGGAGCAACACGGAAACACGAAGCAGAGACGGAGTAGGGAACCAGGGTGGGCACACCATATGGTGGCGCGGGCTAGCCCTGGCCGCGCCACCAGGTGGTGTGGGCCCCCTGGCCGCCCACCGACCTTGCCTCTTCGCCTATAAGATTCCTCCCGATGCAAAAACCCTAAAGAGAACAGCCTCCAGCCATGAAAAGTTCCGCAGCGCCGCCGCCACCGAAGGGGAGATTCGGGGGACAGAAAGTCTCTGTTCCGGCACCCTGTCGGGACGGGGAATTGCCCTCGGAGCCATCTCCATCGATCTCCACCACCATCTCCATCGCCATTGCTGATTCCCATGATGAGGAGGGAGTAGTTCTCTCTCGAGGCTAAGGGCTCTACCAGTAGCTATGTGTTCATCTCTCTCTCTATGCATGATCTTATTAAGATCATGAGCTTTGTAATCAAGTAGATCTACCTTGCTAATAAAGTGCTTTAATAGATCTCTCTCCCCATGTGTGTGAAAGTGATAGCGTGCACACCATGGTGGCACTTAGGCTAGAGATTACAATTACTTGTTATGAGTTATATTTGGAGTTGGATGTTTCTATGAAATTGTGGTGTTTGTTGGAACCATCTAGAGCTCAAGGTGACAGTGTGGGGTTATCTAGATGGGGAAAGCGAACTTTGAGGTGTGCTGTTATAGCCCTACCGTGGATTAGAGTGTCCAACCAGAGAGTAGTTCAGAGTAGTATAATAAAGAGATGATATTTATATGAGAGTGTTCACTAGTGAAAGTATGATCCCTAGGCCTTGTTTCTAAGCATTGAAACACCATTTGCAACTAGATCTGTTACATGTTTGCTTGCTTCCATCTTTATTTCAGTTTGCCTTTAGTCTTTTCCATGCACCATCAAAGCTATTTTCTGGCACCGTTACCACTTATAATTATCCATACCACTCGTATTTCACTATCTCTTCGCCAAAATAGTGCACCTATACACCTGACAAGTGTATTGGGTGTGTTGGGGACACAAGAAACTTCTTGTATCTTGATTGCAGGGTTGCTTGAGAGGGGATACCTTTGACCACTTCCTCCCTGAGTTCGATAAACCTTGGGTAATCTACTTAAGGGAAAACTTGTTGCTATTCTACAAACCTCTGCACTTGGAGGCCCAACAACTGTCTACAAGAATAGAAGTGCGTAGACATCATGTATCTTCAAGATATCATCCAAATGAAGTTAAAAGAAATGATGTCCAAGATAAAGATGCGCCATCTCTATAATATCTCATGCTTGAAACTTGCCATTCATGGTGATCATGGATCTATGAAGACTAGTACTAAGAAGATGTTTCCCCATGGTGTATGGGGGAGAAAGTCGCAAGTCTTCATCAAGTGCACTCGAGCAAGAGCAATCAAGAAAGATGTTCCATCTTGAGGAGGAAAAGATTGTCTAGATCATGCTCAAGTAGAATGCTCAAGGCAAAGGTATGATCTTGATAGGTTTTCCCTTCTACCGGTATCACGTTAGGATACCAGGTTTAGGATAGGTAGCTGTACTATCAAGAGGGGCTCTCGAGTGAGTAACTCGATCTTATCTTTCGGAGAGAGCTCAAACCTTTGCATAGTTAGCATCATATTCCTTGGTTGATATTTAGATCTTATCCTAGTGAGGTTCTAGAGCTTGTGGTAATCTTCATAACAAGCTCTAATCCATTAAAAACGGATTTCCCTTGTATATCTTATTGCATTTTTTATCTTGGAGTTTTTTCATCTCCTCACCAAGGTAGGTATCTCACATAATAATTCTTAATATTCCCCCTTGGTGGTATCCAATATTTCCACGTCGTTATCTTTCATACAAAATTGGTTTCATCCGATTCGGGGTTCGGTTGCTCGAGTTATTGCATTTGCTGTTGCTGCCTGCGTTGTCTGTACCGACTAGTAGTACCAGACCTTACGCCCGGTAGTACCGCTTAGCACCGGTAGTACCGCACGATGGTACCATATGGGGCAGAGCCCAAATACAAGCCGGGGATCCTCCTCTGGCTCGACTGGTACCACCACCCCAGCACTACCGCAGTGTGCTATAGTACCGCCCCACTACTGCCCAACGGTAGTACCGTGTCGAGCTACAACAATGCGGCGGCTTCTAAAGTGTTTTCACCTCGAGCCATGACGCCCGGTACCACCCTGCGGTACTAGTCTGGTAGTACCGGTGTTTTCTGGTACTACCACATATTTGTCCGGTAGTACTGGTCGTCACAGCGGCCCAACGGGAAAATTTCGGCCCTGCTATAAAAGGGGCCCTTTCTTCTCCATTGGACTTATCCCTTTGAGCTCCTTGCCCCTCCGTTGTTGATTCTCTTGAGATTGCTTCCTCCATATCCCTCCCATGGTTCTTGCATCTATTTGAGGGAAAAGAGAGAGGAGATCTAGATCTATAATCTCACCAATCGATCTCTCCTCTAAGTGAGGGGAACACTATCTACTGTAGCACTTCCCTCAAAAAGCTCAATTTCCCAAAAGAACTCAAAAAGGAACCCACAAGAAGCAAATGCAGAAAATGGCAGAAATCTGTCAAAACAGACCAGCAGGTAAAGACGAATTTTTTCGAAGACCTTCTGTTGCTCAAATCAAAAAGTGTTGAACTAATGAAAGTTAGATAACAACCTGGGTCATAATCAAAAAAGTTCACGCCTCAAAAAGACGTTCAGAGATTTTACATGAATTTTTATGGTGAAGCATAAAAATCTGTTTCGGGACAGCAACTTTCGCAAGCATTACTTCTCTCTCATTAGAGGTTACTCTTGGGACAAAAAGCAAATAAAAAGGATAAGGAGTGGTTATTACTGAAGTAATAACTTCCAAGACTCATCTAAAACTCTTAGGTTATCTCCCAACAAGTACTTTTGTTTAACGCCTTTAAGTTAGGCATGATAGTTTGAGAAGATGCTCACATAGGAAATATGAATTGAAGTAAAAGAGAGCATCAAGAAGCAAATTCAGAACACATTTAAGTCTAACCCACTTCCTATGCATAGGAATCTTAAATAAACAAGTCATGAAAGCACAAAGCAACAAGCATAGTAAAGGAAAACAAGTGCAACTTCAAGACTTTCAACATAAAGAGGGGAAACTTAATATTATTGAGACACATAAAACCATGTTTCCCTCTCTCATAATAACTTTCAGTAGCATCATGAATAAAATTAACAATATAACTATCACATAAAACATTCTTATCCTGAGCCACATGCATAAAATGATTATTACTCTCCACATAAGCATAGTCATTCTTATTAATTGTAGTGGGAGCAAATTTAACAAAATAGCTATCATTATTATTCTCATCACCATAATCATCAAATATAGGAGGCATATTGTAATCATTAATTTTCTCCTCAATAGTAGGTGGACTGAAAATATCATATTCATCATAGTAATCATCATATATTGGAGGTTTGGTATCATCCTAAGCAATAGAATAACTATCTTCCAAAGCTGGGTAACTAAAAAGATCATTTTCATAAGAACTAGCTTCCCCAAGCTTACACTTTTCCATAGCATTAGCAATAATGGTGTCCAAAGAATTCATACTAACAACATTGCTATTAGCATGCAAATAAAGTTCCATAGGTTTTTTAATTTTCTCTTCAAACACTTCATGTCCTAACTCAAGATAAATAATATAAAGATCTCTAATTTTTAAGCCTAACTAGTGAAAACAAGAAACAAAAAGACAAATTTGCAGAATCTAAAGGAAATAACTTCGAGTACTCACACCAGAAAATAGGCGTTTGCCGTGGGAGGTTCTTCTTCTTTAATCCTCCGGTGTGAATACCTTTTACCTTACCTCCCCGGAAACGGCGCTAGAAAATAGCTTGATGTCTACGCACTTCTATTCTTGTAGACAGTTGTTGGGCCTCCAAGTGTAGAGGTTTGTAGAACAGCAGCAAGTTTTCCCTTAGGTGGATCACCCAAGGTTTATCGAACTCAGGGAGGAAGTGGTCAAAGGTATCCCCTCTCAAACAACCCTGCAATCAAGATACAAAAAGTCTCTTGTGTCCCCAACACACCCAATACACTTGTCAGGTGTATAGGTGCACTAGTTCGGCGAGGTATGGATAATTATAAGTGGTAACGGTGATAGAAAATAACTTGATGGCGTGGAAGAGACTAAAGGCAAACTGAAATAAAGATAGCAAGCAAACATGTAACAGATCTAATAGCAAACGGTGTTTCAATGCTTAGAAACAAGGCCTAGGGATCATACTTTCAGTAGTGAACACTCTCATATAAATATATCATCTTCATGATACTACGCTGAACTACTCTCCGGTTGGACACTCTAATCCATGGTAGGGCTATAACAGCACACCTCAAAGTAAGCCTTTCCCATCTAGAAAACCCCACACTGCCACCTTGAGTACTAGATGAGTCCAACAAACACCACAATTTCATAAAGACATCCAACTCCATATATAACTCATAACAAGTATTTGCAATCTCTAGCCTAAGTGACACCATGGTGAGCATGCTGTCACTTTCACACACATGGAGAGAGCAGAGATCTATTAAAGCACTTGAGTAGCAAGGTAGATCTATAGATTACAAGCTCATGACCACAACAAGATCATGCATAGAGAGAGAGATGAACACATAGCTACCGGTAGAACCCTTAGCCTCGAAGGAGAACTACTCCCTCCTCATCATGGGAATCAGCAACGATGATGAAGATGGTGGTGGAGATCGATGGAGATGGCTCCGGGGGCACTTCCCCGTCCCGGCAGGTTGCCGGAACAGAGACTTTCTGTCCCCCGAATCTCCCCTTCGGTGGCGGCGGCTCTGCGGAACTTTTCGTGGATTTCTGATCGGGGTACCTAGGGTTTTCGTCCCGAGGGTAACTTATAGGCGGAGGAGGCAAGGTCGGTGGCCGGCCAGGGGGCCCACACCACCTGGTGGCACGGGTAGGGCTAGCTCGCGCCTGTGGCCAGGCCCTGGCCCTCATCCGTTTCGTATTCTGGCTCCGTGAGTCTTCCGGTAAAATAGGAACTTTGGCTTTTGTCCCGTCCAATTCCGAGAATATTCATTTTCTGACTTCCTGAAAGCAAAAACAGTCGAAAACATGCAACTGGCACTGTGACATCTTGTTAATAGGTTAGTTCAAGAAATCATATGAAAAGTACTTCAAAGTGTGGACAAAACATAAGAAAATAGATAAAACCAAGCATGGAACATAAAAAATTATAGATACATTTGCAATGTATCAGAGAGCGGTGGAGAAATGTGTTTGTCTCGCGGACACTTTACATATAAGTACTGTTAGTTGTTAGTATGAAGAAGTATTTAAATTACATAGAAAATGTACAATAAAAACTCCTGAAAGGATAGATCCCAGGCAAGGTTATCTATTTCATTATTAATCCGAAATACTACCGGTGTTCTTAAAAACTGAACATGCAAGTTTGGATCAATAACTCGTGAAAATATATGATAGTGCATCGATTATTAAAAGTTAAAGCATACAAAAGAGGCATACAAATTTAGTGGAAAACCAAAGTTACTAAAATCATCTTCAGTCGCGTCCCTCAGGCAACGTCAGGTAGAAGTGCCAATCAGTCGTTTGGATCACACATTCGAGTCGTGCCGCGTTTGGGCCCGTCTGTGTCCTAGCCGCTGCCCCATACGACGCCGTTGAACCAAAATAAATTCATTTAATGCACGACGAAATATTACAAACTGGACGAAATTTAACTAACATAAACAAAACCGAAATCTAACTAATAAACGCCGCTGTTCCCGTCAGTGAGACCGGCCTCGTCGTCGTTATGGTGGTGTTGCTTGGCGTCCCACTCTTCCCGCTTTTAGGCCCACCTCGCTAGGGCTAAAATTATAAATCGAAACTCGCGAGCTCAACGAATAGCTCGTGACTCGGCTCGACTTGGCTTGAACTCGATGTCTAACGAGTCAAGCCGACTTTTAGATTTAAACTCGTTTATTCATCCAAGTTAAACAAGCTACTCACGAGCTACTCGTTTAGCTCGTTAAACTCGGCCATAAATGAGTGCCAAACTGCTAATGTTTATTGCACCTTTAATGGTATAGAGCTACTATATTTTCAGTAATATTGCCTTTGTGGAATTATGGAAGTAATATCATTGTTATAGTTCCAAACTTGTGAAAGAGTGACTATTTTTTCTTATATATGCTCATGTTTGCATCTTATAATGAGCTAAACGAGCTACTTGCGAGTTTGCCGAGTCGAGCCAAGTTTCAAATCCGAGCGTGTTGTGTAAACGAGCCGAGCTGGCCTGCTATGCTTCCACCCTCATGCACCACGCCGCTCAGGTTGGCAGCCTGCAGCGCGCTGCCTCAGGTTTGCGGCCTATAGCTCGCCGCAGGTCGTTCTACTCCGCCTCAATGCGTTTGCACAACTCCTGGTAGCACTCGTTCCGAGCAATCCGGGCTTGCTCATGAGCGGCAACAGCGGCCTCGTTATCCATGTTGATGCGAAGAATGGCTTGCCGCTCTCTCTCCATGAGGAGGCGAGCGTTCTCCTCCACTAGCAGCCTCTGCATGGAGATCTCCGCACCGAGCTCTTGCAAGTTCTAGTTGACCGCCTGGTGAAGACAAGCGTTGTTGGCCCTCTTCCACTCTGTCTTGAAAGAGTTGAGGGCGACGCACTGCAGTGGATCAACCACTGACCCGGAGTACAACAGGGAGGTGAAGTCGAAGTTCTTAGAGTCATCATCGTCTGAGGAGTCCGACGGAGTTTGGTCCGGTAGCAGGGAGCGCAACGTCGTCTCAGTCATGGGGAGCTTGGCCCAGTAGGTAGCCAGGCGAGGCATGTCGCTTAGCCGGCAGGAGACCTTGGGGCGAGAATGATGGAGGAGGCGATGTAGGCAGGGCTAGGGTTTGAGTTGTGGATAGAGGATAAGTGACGGAGGAGATATTTACATGCCAGAGGCCATTGGATCGCATTAACACCGTCGCAGAGGCGTAGAGACTGGACGCTTCACTGCGGCGATGTGACGATTCTCGGTGTCGGCCACGTGCCGTTGCGGTGATGAGACGACTCTCTGCGCCAGCCATTAAGCCGCTGGAGAGAGGTTGGTCGCGACATAAATAAGATTGGTCATTCGCTGTACCAATGACATGGCTATCCCGCTAATGCCAGCTCGCTCGTACGTTACGTTCGGCGTGCCCGAAGCGTCCTCCCTGGTGTCAGGATGGCCTCGGCGTGTCAGACACGCTTTCGAAACGCGCCGGACTGAAAATGGCTTCGAGACACGCGGTCATGCGTGTTTTTGTAAGCGTGCCCCGAAGCCGTTGAGGGGCAGTTTGGAAAGATGCTCTAAGTTCGACCAAATATGTACGAAAAAACTCAACGTCTACAAATTAAACAAATAGACTACACAAATAAATTTTTATGGTGAATCTTCAATATAGATTTGGCATTGTAGATGTATATTTGTTTACCAAACTTAAAAGACGTTCATATATCCAATGGCGGACCAAGGTCCCTGTTGCCCGGGCAGCTGGCCGGGCTTGCTGGCCGAACAACGGCTTAATTACCTTGCTATTTTATGTTAATTTAGACAACAAATCATTATCCTAAGCAGGTGTGTCCGGGCTTCAGAATTTGTTTGGGTCCGCCATATATCTTGTTCTTTGGAACAAAAGAGTACGGGCTCAACTTGGCCCATCCCACTGCCGGGTGGGACATGTGTCTGGGCAGCGCGCACATGATATACACGAATTGCCAATGGGTAGGGTAGTACTACGTTCCAAAGTTATTATTGGATCTGGTGGCTGCATACATGTGACTATGTGAGTATGTGACCGCCTGACCAGCATGGCCTACGTTTCGTACTTCGTCACGGTACAGTAAAATAAAACTAAAAATAATGGATCCCACTATCGGGCGACACTCGATCGAACACGGGCACCGTACTTGATCGTTTACAATATTGTCGCACAAGCCTCCTCCTATCTTGTCGAGATGAAAAGGTAATCAAGGTAAAAAACCTATATTTTCTTGCTTTCCACCTGCAACTAATCAACGAAGTTGTAAATCCCTAGGTTCATCGCTGTCGTCCTGATATATGAACCACAGCGGTCACCTCACATCTTGCTCAATCGATACACATTATAAGAAGGGTCCAAAGCTTATAAAATGGATAATCTGGACAAATTTTCTAGATGGGTAACTAGTGTCATAAATACATAACTAAGGAGTAAAAAGTGAAATTCACTCTTGCTTTTACTGTTTCAATAGTTACATGCCTTCATAACCAAAATCCAACAGTACGGAGTACCTATTGAAGTATAGTGGTAAAAAGGTAAGATTGCTTTCTTATCTACCTATGCTTCTTTTTTTACAATTCCAATGATGCAGCTATATTCATTCACCATAATTATTTGTGCTGTTGAAGGACAGTGGAATCAAAGCTATCTTCAATAGTGTCTCTAATTTGAGTATGCAGTAAGTTCAGAATATATGCACTAAAGCTAAGATACCGCTCAAAGTTCAACTTGACTGGCTAAATCAAGGTTTGCACAAAACTTAGCTAGATATACAACCCTCTAAAATTTTGATCGACTTTTCACCCATAATCCGATTTTTCAGAACCTAGAGACTGCTGGACGCAAGATCTAGACCGTACGTTTGTTGGATATTCGTTTGGGAGACCTACAGGAAGATTCGTCATTTCATAACTTAGTCGTCTCTTATCTGCAACTTAGTCATTGATTGATGTAACTTATTGTGGTATGCTGTAACTTAGGCTGATCATAGTGGTAGTACCATGAGTAGTATCATGCATGCTAAGTTGGTAAAAAGCTGATGTGCCATAGCAATTAATAAAGAGAGAAGTGATTCAAGTATCATACATTTTAAAAACGCTGCCCCTTAAAAAACCCTAGGCTCCCGTGTCGGCCCCCAGGGCGACACCGGTCCGAACTCGCGCCGCGACGCCTCTAGACCACCTCGAGAAGCCCCTGTCTCCATCGCTGCCGCCGACGTTGGCCGCGGTGGAGGCGCCCCTGGTGCCTAAGGTACTGGGAGGAAGGTGGATGCAGCGGCTCCTTCGATGGGGCGGCTAGGGCGGCTCCGTCGGAGAGGCTTGTGGGCGGTGGTCAGGAAGGAGATCTTGCGGTGGTTTCTCCCGCTTCTGTTGATTGCGAGTGGCGGTGACATGCCGTGGTCCTAGGGTACCTACCTAGGCCCGTAGTCTTCCGGGTGGCGTGGATCGTGGGCTTGTGGAGGAGGAGGATGTTGTGGTGGCTGCTATGGATGCGATGACCTTCTCGGCGACGCTAACGTGTGGCCGCCATGGCGAGCGGCGGCTGCATCGGGCCTGGCCAAGATCTGATCTGTGCCTGTGGCTGCGGAGACAGCTGCGTGCTGCGGTCTAGCGGGCTACTTCGGTGGCTAGCCGGACCATCTTCTCCTCTACCTCCAGCTGGTGGCGTGGGGGCTGCTCGCACGGTTTGGATAAAGGATGTGGTCCTAGGGTTCTTCTCAAGCCAAGATGAAGATTCGCTTGATGTTTGTATCCATTGATCCGGTTTCTGTGTCGTGTTCCGGAAGACTCCGCCGACGAACTCCACAAGTGCGTTCATGCCGAGAGGTTGCTGGATCGGGTGGGATTCGGTCGTGTGCACCCATATTTTTTATGACCGTTTGGTTTCAGAGGGAGCGCTTCGAAGCTCTGTTGGCTGTTAATATCATGGGGCATATTCTCGTTACATGGTGCTGATGGAGAATATCATGGAGACATACCCGAGGACTGACAATGGTGGTTCGAGTGTGGGTGATGACAAGGAATTGGCTCGGTGACTCGTGAATTGGAGCAGTGGCATGCAAGTGAGGGCGACTGCACAGGAGAAGTTCATAGTCCTATCTTTCAGGGTGAAAACCTAGGGTGTGGCCTTAACTGGTTGTGCCTAGCAATGGCCTTGTTGAATATATTATTTTGAGAGCGTGAACTTTCTTCAGGGTGAAAACCTAAGATCTATGATCAGGCGATGACGGAGTTTGTGCACTGTTTCCTTCTTGGAGGCGTCACTTTTGAAAAAGATGGCCTTCTGGTGTTGTCTTAGTGGTGGTAGTACTGTTGTTTCACGGAATGGATCACTGTAGCAGGACTTTTATTTTTTGTAATTCTTCTTCTTTTATTGGTTGTGTGCATCCGTAAAGCCGCTAGGGCAATACATTGTTGTAAAGGCTAGGTGTAATTGGTATCTTGCGATACTAATATATATGCTCCTTTCCAAAAAAAAATATGATACCATATCATAGCCCGTAAAATTAGATTATTTAATTATAAATAGATTTTGTATACTAATTTGTATTGAGATTCTAAAATTAATTAAATAGAAGACAACTATGATACTATTATATGATAGTATGCATTATATAGGTAGTATCATACGCCACTATCATACGCATGATACTAGGTATATGATACTACCATTATGATCAGCCATACAAATCTAGTATTGCTACTCCCCCATGTGGGTAGGACCCATCAACACATGGGAGACCTCTGATTGGCTGGGGGCACTATATTTTTTTATTGAATAACAGCAGGAGAACTGCTATATTTATTGCGCTAGAGGAAATGGTCAAGACGACAAATGATCCGGTTTATAAGAAAAACCTGGCCCAAAACCGTACAAAGTGACCCTGTTTATGAGGGAAACCAGGTATGAAAAACCGCACAAGCATCGGAGCCTTATCGTCCGCACAACACCAGACCACTGACACACTAAAAAAACACCCAAATCCGGAGCCGCTGCTCCAGCTTCCCCGCACACAGTCGAGCCGCAACGCGGCACGGTGTGGAAGTCTTGTAGCCCAAACTACACACAGCGACCACCCACAGATCAGGAACGCCGCGCCAAAAGATCCAGGGCCGCTGCCTCGACGTGCCAGTCAAACCAACCGTTTGATCATGTTGACCGGGCCGACAAGCTCGTTGCCCTCGCAACACTAGCACGCCACCCATGCCTTGCTAGGCCATAACCACATCTCATGGAGTCGTCGGTGCAAGGTCTTCCAAGGCTTCCGCCTCGGCGCATGTCCACCGCCCGAAGTTTCCACCCCGGCATCCACAACCCACGAACACAAGGCCAACTCGTAGTTGCCATGCGCCAGTCTACCACACCCGAGTGTCGAGGACTCCAAAGGTGGCTCCTTCAAGAAGGTAGCGGCATAGATTGTCGTTGTCACCCGCTCCGAAGGAGCTAAGGTTTTCACCAGAAGGTCGCTTGACACTCATGTCGGTAGGAGAGGCAACTTCACAATGACACCTTCAGCAAGGGTAACGGCACCCAAGGACATCGCCGCCATCAACAACGACCAGAGTCGCTAAAAAGCTTTCGTCGGCATGTCTCTCTGCCGCCAGGCTAGAAGACCGGGCAGTAGGACGCAAATAGCCAAGAAGAGGACCTTGATGCCGACCACTAGACACCACCAAGCACGCCATCGAGGATCCAGGGTGCATCGACGAAATCCCGCTGAAGGACCAGATCGGGCCCATCCGTCGTGGCCCGAGATCCTCCGCCGCTCTCGGGCCACCGTCGTGCTGTCAGCACACGCCGCCTGCGCACACGCCGCCTCCACAGCATGTTGCCGCATCGCAGCTTGCCAACCTTCGCTCGAGAGACCCGAGCAATCCCATATTGGTCCCGCTTGCTACGAGCCTACTACCACCCCCGACCCCTTGCCCCACCGGTGCCGCCTCGTGCTTGTGCGTCGCCTGGTTCTCCGCGCGCTTGCGCACTACTGCTTGTAAGCTCTTGCGTCTGCGCTCTGCTCCACACCACCGCTAGGCCAGCTGCCCTGCTCAGCTTGCCATGCAGACGGTAAAAGGAGGGTCCGCCGCCACAGATTTACTCGCGACAATCTACTGCTGTTCCATAGAATGTGGGATCTTCGATGAAGTCAGGAGCATAGTCCATATCATTGAGGTCCTAATGGACCAAATCGAGTTCATTCAAGACCTAATCAGAAATTCCCAAATTATCAGCAAACCCTAACTGGGAAGGAATTGGGGGAAATTGAGTTTATCCCTAGATACGATTGTTTCGAGCTCTCGCTATCATTCCAGCTCGGCATGGCGACTAGAGAGATGACTCACGAAGAAGAGGCAATAGTCTTCACGGGGTCTCAGTCGCTGTCGCCGCTGATGACCGTAGATGAGGAAGCCGTGTGCAGCTAACCGACTAGGGAAGATAAATCGATTGGGGGATGATGGTTTTGGTTTTGGTGGTGGGAGGTGAGCGGATATCCCCAACTCCCTTCTCCGCTAGAGCGAAAAAGCTCCCGCCTGCGCGATTGTCGGCCACACTCATGCGGGGGAGCATTGTTTTGCATCAGTTGACACACGACAAGGCTGGCTCATTGAAAACGCTCGGTTCGAGCATTGTTAATGGGTCTGGTTGCAGGCTGTTTTAGGGGCTGTTTCATTCAGGGGATATCGTTTAGGGGATGAGGATATCCTAACCACCTGGCTAGGGATAGCCAATTTTTCTATTTCATTAGATGGGATGAGTGGTGGTTAGAGATAGCCATTTTTATGTTTGGTTCAAAGGTTGAAGAGTGAATGAGTAGATGTGGTCACCTATGATTGATATGGTGAGACTACCCTATGAAATAAATTAAAGTGAGACATGCATGCTAATTGTAATTTGGTGAACTAATCTAGTTAAGAAATCATCGTTGCTTATTTGTAAAAACAAAAACACAAAAATCAATTACACCGATACTTTAATGTATATATTGGTATGAAAAGATTGTGTATACACAGACAAAACTTGTACATCCTCACACAATTTACACCATAGCTGAAGACGAGAGAAGCTAGCTAGTTGGTTGCACATAAGAGAAACTAGGTGGATGTGTGCCCTTCGTCGCGCTGCCTACAGTCTATTTGATAGTGTGGTAAATGTGTTGTACTCAATGCTGGTAACATATTTTGTTTTGTTTGTGTTACCATAAATTAAATATATGAGTATGTGTGAGGTTGAGTGTTTTAATCGGTAGACAAATATATCATTTACGTATTAAACATATCTGAAACCGAGAGATCTGACCTTAGACGCAAGAAACGGGCCCTTATGTCATATTGAAGCTCATAAGCAACATAGGGGTACCGGTATTTCTTCAAGTAAACAAAAAGGTATATCGATCAAACTTCAAATAAAAATAAATCGAGCAATAGACCAAGTTCAGTACCACAAAAAACTGGCATGTTCCATGATTTAGGTACAAAATTAATGATATCAAAAGAAGCTAACTTATAAAGATCACACGGTAACCTTGTTTGACTGTCTCAAAATCCATTCTTGCAACTATTTGAATTGAAGAGCTCCAAGGGAAGGCACAACTTTATATTCAACACTTCTAAGTGGCTGAATTATTAAATAATTAGTTTAGTCAACATAGACAACCAAATTACATATATACTAATTCTATACAGGAGTTATACTTGATATATTCCAAATTATTCACCGGTTCAATAAAATTTAAAAGAAAAGGTATGGCTAGAAGTTGCCACGAAATAAAAGTAAGATCTAGTATGTAATCAAATTTGATAATTTTTGTACATCAAAACGAAAAATAGACGTTATGACATTTCTTTGGACCCACTTAGTCGATGGAACCCGCTTATTCATTAATCATAGAGCATGCTCCAAGTCAAGGGCACTGAATTTTTTATTAACTCATGTAGAAATTGTAGAACAACGTAGAACATGTATTAATTTACACAAGCATCTCATGTATTCTTCGAGATATGCTAATAGTTCAAAAGCAAATTCAGTTGCAGAGCCTAAGAGGGGCAAAAATCAGCTTATTCTGCTTTGTTTCAGGAATACATACATGTTAATTATTGAAGTGATATGAAACATGACTGTTTATCGCAAGGCACGACCATTTCTCGCCCTGTTAGCGCTCCACGCTTTCCATTCAACGATTCTTCTGTTCTATTACTGTAGATTCCGGGTTCTGACCAATCGCTTTGTGTCGCGTCATAGCATGCCTTGCGAGCCTCTCCTTTTTAATTCCTTTTTTCGATCATCCGTCCCTGATTTTTCCAGTCAAAGCGGTGAGGACGATGCGATATCTTCTCATAGTCCCGCATAGGAGCGTCTCTACCCGCATCGCTGATACGTTGCAAACGTATCCATAATTTTTGATGTTCCATACTTGGTTTTATCTACTTTCTTGTGTTTTGTTCACACTTTGGAGTACTTTTCATATGATTTGTTGGACTAACCTATTAACAAGAGCCACAGTGCCAGCTGCCTGTTTTCTGCTGTTTTTGGTTCCTGGAAAGTCAGAAAATGAATATTCTCGGAATTGGACGGGACAAAAGCCAAAATTAGTTTTTCACCGAGGGACACCTGGAGCCATAATACGAGATGGAGAGGGGTTGGGGCCCGGCCACACCACCTGGCCGCGCGGCCAGGCCTGACCCGCGCTAGGGGGTGGTCTGGCCGCCCCAGGCACCCCCTCAGCCTCTCCTTCCGCCTATATATTGCCTTCGATACAGAAACCCTAAGGCCCCGATCAAAATTGCACGAAAGAGTCTGTAGCCGCTGCCATCTCCATCCCTAGATCGGGAGAGATCTGAAGCTCTTCCCGGCACCCTGCCAGAGAGGGGAATTGTGGCGCCCCGCAAAACCACTACTAGAAAATCGCGTTGATTTTGTGCATTGCATCATCATGACATCAGCATGCATCTAATTAATTAAAACTATTTTTGCTAAAAGACCTACTTTGTTTTCCTATATTAATATCCTCCCCCTTTGTTCAAACCAAACCGTCGGTCCAGCCGGATCTTTTATTTATCTAAAACTATTTACAAAATTTATTTTAAAATAAAGAAAACCCTAGTCAAAAATATCTAATCCTAAAACTACCTAGTCCTATTCTACCCACCCTTCAGCCACCTCACCCCCCCAATCCCTTGGCGACACCTCACCTCTCATCCCTCCTCCCACCAATCGCCGCCTGCCACCTCACCCTAATCCCACCTGCCCCACAACCCTGACCCTCTCTCACCCCACTCCCACACCCAGCCGCCACCCCCACCTGCGGACCCACCCCGCCACCTGAGCCCCACCCCGCCACACACGCCACGCAGCCACCACGCACCCACCTGGTCCGCCCCCTGGAACCCACCCTCCCGATCGATCCCCCGGCCCCACCCCGTTTCTCTCTCCCCATCGCCTCCCTCTGCCCCATACCAGGTTCCGCCGCCGCCAGATCCCCTCCTCGCATCCCCGGCGCCGCCTCCAGCGCCTCACCTCGCCCGGCTTCCTCCTCCCCTCGCGAACCTTCCTCCCGCGTGCTCCCTGCTGTCGTCGCCTTCCCCTCAAGCAAGCCGCCGCCCTTCCTCGCGACCTCCCTGCGGCGTTCCGCAGCCGCCGGCCCTCCGCTCCTCCAGCGCCGCCTCCGTCCGCCGTCCGCCAACCGCCTTCCTCCACCTCTGCTCGCGGTCTCCCGTCCTCTCGAGCTCGGGTCGTCGCCAGAGCGCGTCCCCTCACCGAACCGCCCCGATAACCACCTCCAGCGCCCGCGAGCTCCGTCGCTCTCCCTCTCTGGCCGCCGCCAGGGGCGCAACCGGGCTCCCTTCCGCCTCCGCACGTCTGCGAGCCGGCCCCACCTTCCGCCCGCTGGCCCTTCCTTGCCCTGGACTCGACCTCGCTGTCGTGAGCGCCCGCCTTCATCTGCTTCAAGGCCGTATCACCGCCCTTCTCTGTCATCGTCCTCGGCTACGAGGGCCCTCCGTCCGCGTCGTGCCTCGTCCTGAAGCCCGCACGCTAGATCTTGGCTGCAGGTTCTCTCGCAAGCATCCAGGGCACGTGTTTGTGTCTCCTGTGCACATGTGCTCTGCTGTTTTCTGTGTGGTGTTGATTCGGCCGTGATGTTACCACATAGGCGACCTCCGATCCATTTTTTGTCTTGATGTATCCGATCAAGTAATTTCACCATGCGGGTCAATATCAACCTTCCATGGCGCATTCCCGTCGGTAGAACAACAACATGGACAAGTAATCGCCAAGATCGACATCGATCAGGCAGATCCGTTGAACCCCCAACGCCATCCGAGTTCTCCATCGACCACAAAGTCGGAGTCCGAAGCTCCCCTTCATGTAAGCCAAGGACACCGCACCCAAAGATCTTCGTCCCGGACGCCAAGGGCTATTTTGTGGATTGGATGGCTCAAGGATCTCCTTCACGGATTCGATGCCTCGGTCCCGGACCCAAAGACCGAACCCGGGCATGCCAAATTCTTCGACCCGAAGGACACAGATGCGACAAGTACTTCTTCCCGGATCTGATACCCGAGAACCCGGACGCCAAGGTCGTCGACACGGATTCGCCAAGTACTTCCTCGCGGATGCCAAGTTCTTCACCCCGAATGCCAAGACCGACTCGATGGCGCGGACCCGACAAGATCTGCGCAACAACAAGATCGACACCGACCAGTACGAATCCGATGCGCCCCGACACCGAACCAAGTCCTTCTTCCGGGATGCGACAAGATCTACTTCCGTTGTCCGAGACCGATCCCATCGAACCTCGCCCCCGTCGAACCCTGAGTCCGACCCCGAACCCTCCGAAACCCCCAAGATCTTCTGAACCCAGATGTGTGACCCCTTTATCCGAGACCCTATTTTTATAATATTATATTATCATCTTGATGCATATTAAATTGTTCATGCATGCATACCTGTCTGTGGTTTGGGGGCCTTATGCCGATTCACCTCATAATTAAATATGGGGTCCCTATGCGGACAAATCTAGCCTTATATCGGCCCCATTTAAATTTGTGTAGCGAACCGGTAACTTATCTTGCCCTGTTAGTACAACATTTAAATTGCGGGGGTTCTAAATAACTTGAACCACTCAATTAATTGTCGGGACCCCGGCTCCGCTTAATATTGCCTAATTGCATCGCATCTTGCCATGTCATACCTCATACATGCATCATGCCCGATCTTTTGCCGTAGTATTAAATAGTGCATCCGGTGTTTATTCTAGTGTTTTGGTTCTTCGCGGATAAGGCCGTTGAGTTGATGCGAGTGTCGACCCGATCTTCGGATGAACCTTCAGCAATGTTTTCAGGCGAGCATCTCCCCCTTTCAACCTATCTTACTTTTATAGTATTTATTCCCTCCTGTTGATCTATTGCTATCTGTGTTGCGATGCTCTAGTTTTCGTGCCGTGATATCCCCTGCAGCCTTATATTGCCATGGACACATCCTATTACCTGTTGTTTGGTAGATAGTTGGACTTGCGCGTCGTAGTTGCTTGCTCAAGTGCTGTTGCGTGTCGTCCAGTACCACAGTTGTTGGAGTAATGCCGCATGTTTAATGTTGGAGATGATCAAGACTTTAATTACTGTTTAATAACTAAAATTGAAGTAGGTAATGCAGAGGCACCGGTGGGTGATAGATAATTTTTGGTTTCCGACCGCTCACTGGTGTCCCGTAGGACCCCGAGTTCTTGACACTTGTTCCGAGATCGAGCGCGCTAACCACATGTGGGATGTGTGGGCACCCCATCGATTAGTACCTGATTTCAAAGTATTGTACCGTGGGCCACAACTAGTTTGAGGTTTTATTTACTATTCTGTACTTATGCCATGCTTTACTGCTTTATTTAAATTGTGCGATGTACTGCACCTGTACTGTTTAGGATCGGGACACGTTTTCGCTGTATCGACAAGCCCAGTCATCTTTTCGGGTTCCCAGTCGTTTACAGCCGTCCACCCAAACCCTGAGTCCGTCTCGGAGAACGGCCGACTTCGTTGCGGGTAGACTTAGTGGGGTGGCCCCCATGTACTTGCTTTGGGTCTGGGAAACGTCATGACTTAGGCCCCGCCGACATACCGATGGGTGTATGTTAATTGATCTGGCAAAAAGGGTCGAAGTGCGTGTGGATACTTTGGTGCACCCCTGCAGGGTTAAATCTTTTCGAAAAGCCGTGTCCGCGGTTATGGACGACTTGGAGCACAGTTCTCGATCATAGACAACTATAACTAAAGTTTACTGTTATAATTCGACTTGTATCCGATGTGACTAGTAATCAGCTCAACTACAACGGAATGGCTAAATAAAAGTACCAACAACTGCTGGGTTTTGGGATATCTCATGCTAATTGTATTTGACTAGTAAGTGTCGCAACTACAACGGAATGGTTAAATAAAACTGCCCACTGCTTATTTTATCAGGATGACTATCTATACTTGACTAGTAATTGCTGCAACGATAACTGAATAAATAAAACTGCCAACTGTGTGAGTTCCTCGGTTGACTTCCTCGTTTGGTGTCGAGGGGGAAATACCAGGATGGGTATGTTTGGTGGTAGTATCAGGATGGTTCTGAATAGGTCTTTCTTATCCCTCTCTGACAGCCGACAGTTATATCGAGTCTCTATAGGTTGTTTAGTACATGCTGCGCTGCCGCTTCAGTCCACCATACCTATGTAGGCGAGGACCGCCGAATTCTAGCCTCGCCGTGTACTGGCCTCAGTACTGACCGCTCCTATTTTTCCTTTGCCCTTTGTCGGCACCCCTTTTGTTTTAGCAGGTTTGAGATCGCCGTCGTTAGCAGGGTTACCCTTCCGGCTTGGCCTGGGCAGGGTTACGGACGCCATTGGTTATTCTTCAGGGCTCTTAGCCCCATTTGCATCTTGTCCGTAGACGGACGCTCTATCATTTTCAAGGTGATTTGGATCTTTGTATATTATATTTGTATTCTTGACTCATTGAGTCGTTGTTGTTTATATATCTGTTCTGTGGGTCCCATCGAGGACTGTTGTGTAATGTTATTACTTTGTTTTCCACCCGCACGAAAGTGCCTGGTGGGCGTCCTTGAATCGTTTCTATGCGGGTTTGGCGGGAAGCGCTAAAACTTGCATAGGGTCGATTTGAGGGTGTTACAGAGTGGTATCAGAGCCCAGCAGTTGCGATACCCCACAAGTCCAGCCTGTAGGATAACCTAGCTAACGGCCGAAGTAGAGTGTCAAAACTATTTTTGCAAAATCGGTTGGATAGATCTGATTAGGTCTGCTTTTACTCCTTACCCCTCTGCTATTCTCCTCTTACCTCTACGCGTTTTGAATCCGCTCTCTTCTCTCTCTTTGAGTCCAGGATTTCTCGTGGTTGGATTCCATCGTACCTTCAGGGTTTTGCTTCCTCCTTTGGTAACGGTGTGGCTACATCTGGTATTCATGCTATCCGAGGAATCCTTCGTCTGGTGGACTTCTCTTTGTTCCTTCTCGTGCCTTCTGGTGTTTTCCGACGCGACGACATCATCTACGCCAGATCCGATGCAGAGTCTGCATCACTCCTTTGTTTCTGAACCTTGTTTGTCGAGATCTTCAGTCTAAATTCTAAGGGTTGGTTGCATAATCCATCTGTTCGTGTACAGAGTAATGCTTTGAGTGCGGGATGGAGTCGCGACCATACCACTACTCTTATCATTTGCTTTTGTACATTGAATGGTGGATCGATGCAATTCTTACTCCTTCCAAGGAAGTTAGAGGTGGCCTTACCTTTAACTTCGTCCGTTGTTTATCCGGAGTGTTCTCTTGACGAACGTGAACAACGACCCTTTGTTGGTGGTGTCGCCGATTTCAAGATGGAGAATGAACCCTTGTTAGTGGTGTCACGACAATCTACATGAAGCGAGAAGATTCAGATCACCGGCCTTCTTCCCTGTACCATGAGGCGGATCTCGAGGGCGAGATCCATTGTTAGTGGTGTCGAATTGTGGCGCCCCGCAAAACCACTACTAGAAAATCGCGTTGATTTTGTGCATTGCATCATCATGACATCAGCATGCATCTAATTGATTAAAACTATTTTTGCTAAAAGACCTACTTTGTTTTCCTATATTAATATCCTCCCCCTTTGTCCAAACCAAACCGTCGGTCCAGCCGGATCTTTTATTTATCTAAAACTATTTACAAAATTTATTTTAAAATAAAGAAAACCCTAGTCAAAAATATCTAATCCTAAAACTACCTAGTCCTATTCTACCCACCCTTCAGCCACCTCACCCCCCAATCCCTTGGCGACACCTCACCTCTCATCCCTCCTCCCACCAATCGCCGCCTGCCACCTCACCCTAATCCCACCTGCCCCACAACCCTGACCCTCTCTCACCCCACTCCCACACCCAGCCGCCACCCCCACCTGCGGACCCACCCCGCCACCTGAGCCCCACCCCGCCACACACGCCACGCAGCCACCACGCACCCACCTGGTCCGCCCCCTGGAACCCACCCTCCCGATCGATCCCCCGGCCCCACCCCATTTCTCTCTCCCCATCGCCTCCCTCTGCCCCATACCAGGTTCCGCCGCCGCCAGATCCCGTCCTCGCATCCCCGGCGCCGCCTCCGGTGCCTCACCTCGCCCGGCTTCCTCCTCCCCTCGCGAACCTTCCTCCCGCGTGCTCCCTGCCGCCGTCGCCTTCCCCTCAAGCAAGCCGCCGCCCTTCCTCGCGACCTCCCTGCGGCGTTCCGCAGCCGCCGGCCCTCCGCTCCTCCAGCGCCGCCTCTGTCCGCCGTCCGCCGACCGCCTTCCTCCACCTCTGCTCGCGGTCTCCCGTCCTCTCGAGCTCGGGTCGTCGCCAGAGCGCGTCCCCTCACCGAACCGCCCCGATAACCACCTCCAGCGCCCGCGAGCTCCGTCGCTCTCCCTCTCTGGCCGCCGCCAGGGGCGCAACCGGGCTCCCTTCCGCCTCCGCACGTCTGCGAGCCGGCCCCACCTTCCGCCCGCTGGCCCTTCCTTGCCCTGGACTCGACCTCGCTGTCGTGAGCGCCCGCCTTCATCTGCTTCAAGGCCGTATCACCGCCCTTCTCTGTCATCGTCCTCGGCTACGAGGGCCCTCCGTCCGCGTCGTGCCTCGTCCTGAAGCCCGCGCGCTAGATCTTGGCTGCAGGTTCTCTCGCAAGCATCCAGGGCACGTGTTTGTGTCTCCTGTGCACATGTGCTCTGCTGTTTTCTGTGTGGTGTTGATTCGGCCGTGATGTTACCACATAGGCGACCTCCGATCCATTTTTTGTCTTGATGTATCCGATCAAGTAATTTCACCATGCGGGTCAATATCAACCTTCCATGGCGCATTCCCGTCGGCAGAACAACAACATGGACAAGTAATCGCCAAGATCGACATCGATCAGGCAGATCCGTTGAACCCCCAACGCCATCCGAGTTCTCCATCGACCACAAAGTCGGAGTCCGAAGCTCCCCTTCATGTAAGCCAAGGACACCGCACCCAAAGATCTTCGTCCCGGACGCCAAGGGCTATTTTGTGGATTGGATGGCTCAAGGATCTCCTTCACGGATTCGATGCCTCGGTCCCGGACCCAAAGACCGAACCCGGGCATGCCAAATTCTTCGACCCGAAGGACACAGATGCGACAAGTACTTCTTCCCGGATCTGATGCCCGAGAACCCGGACGCCAAGGTCGTCGACACGGATTCGCCAAGTACTTCCTCGCGGACGCCAAGTTCTTCACCCCGAATGCCAAGACCGACTCGATGGCGCGGACCCGACAAGATCTGCGCAACAACAAGATCGACACCGACCAGTACGAATCCGATGCGCCCGACACCGAACCAAGTCCTTCTTCCGGGATGCGACAAGATCTACTTTCGTTGTCCGAGACCGATCCCATCGAACCTCTCCCCCGTCGAACCCTGAGTCCGACCCCGAACCCTCCGAAACCCCCAAGATCTTCCGAACCCAGATGTGTGACCCCTTTATCCGAGACCCTATTTTTATAATATTACATTATCATCTTGATGCATATTAAATTGTTCATGCATGCATACCTGTCTGTGGTTTGGGGGCCTTATGCCGATTCACCTCATAATTAAATATGGGGTCCCTATGCGGACAAATCTAGCCTTATATCGGCCCCATTTAAATTTGTGTAGCGAACCGGTAACTTATCTTGCCCTGTTAGTACAACATTTAAATTGCGGGGGTTCTAAATAACTTGAACCACTCAATTAATTGTCGGGACCCCGGCTCCGCTTAATATTGCCTAATTGCATCGCATCTTGCCATGTCATACCTCATACATGCATCATGCCCGATCTTTTGCCGTAGTATTAAATAGTGCATCCGGTGTTTATTCTAGTTTTTGGTTCTTCGCGGATAAGGCCGTTGAGTTGATGCGAGTGTCGACCCGATCTTCGGATGAACCTTCAGCAATGTTTTCAGGCGAGCATCTCCCCCTTTCAACCTATCTTACTTTTATAGTATTTATTCCCTCCTGTTGATCTATTGCTATCTATGTTGCGATGCTCTAGTTTTTGTGCCGTGATATCCCCTGCAGCCTTATATTGCCATGGACACATCCTATTACCTGTTGTTTGGTAGATAGTTGGACTTGCGCGTCGTAGTTGCTTGCTCAAGTGCTGTTGCGTGTCGTCTAGTACCACAGTTGTTGGAGTAATGCCGCATGTTTAATGTTGGAGATGATCAAGATTTTAATTACTGTTTAATAACTAAAATTGAAGTAGGTAATGCAGAGGCACCGGTGGGTGATAGATAATTTTTGGTTTCCGACCGCTCACTGGTGTCCCGTAGGACCCCGAGTTCTTGACACCTGTTCCGAGATCGAGCGCGCTAACCACATGTGGGATGTGTGGGCACCCCATCGATTAGTACCTGATTTCAAAGTATTGTACCGTGGGCCACAACTAGTTTGAGGTTTTATTTACTATGCTGTACTTATGCCATGCTTTACTGCTTTATTTAAATTGTGCGATGTACTGCACCTGTACTGTTTAGGATCGGGACACGTTTTCGCTGTATCGACAAGCCTAGTCATCTTTTCGGGTTCCCAGTCGTTTACAGCCGTCCACCCAAACCCTGAGTCCGTCTCGGAGACCGGCCGACTTTGTTGCGGGTAGACTTAGTGGGGTGGCCCCCATGTACTTGCTTTGGGTCTGGGAAACGTCATGACTTAGGCCCCGCCGACATACCGATGGGTGTATGTTAATTGATCTGGCAAAAAGGTTCGAAGTGCGTGTGGATACTTTGGTGCACCCCTGCAGGGTTAAATCTTTTCGAAAAGCCGTGTCCGCGGTTATGGACGACTTGGAGCACAGTTCTCGATCATAGACAACTATAACTAAAGTTTACTGTTATAATTCGACTTGTATCCGATGTGACTAGTAATCAGCTCAACTACAACGGAATGGCTAAATAAAAGTACCAACAACTGCTGGGTTTTGGGATATCTCATGCTAATTGTATTTGACTAGTAAGTGTCGCAACTACAACGGAATGGTTAAATAAAACTGCCCACTGCTTATTTTATCAGGATGACTATCTATACTTGACTAGTAATTGCTGCAACGATAACTGAATAAATAAAACTGCCAACTGTGTGAGTTCCTCGGTTGACTTCCTTGTTTGGTGTCGAGGGGGAAATACCAGGATGGGTATGTTTGGTGGTAGTATCAGGATGGTTCTGAATAGGTCTTTCTTATCCCTCTCTGATAGCCGACAGTTATATCGAGTCTCTATAGGTTGTTTAGTACATGCTGCGCTGCCGCTTCAGTCCACCATACCTATGTAGGCGAGGACCGCCAAATTCTAGCCTCGCCGTGTACTGGCCTCAGTACTGACCGCTCCTCTTTTTCCTTTGCCCTTTGTCGGCACCCCTTTTGTTTTAGCAGGTTTGAGATCGCCGTCGTTAGCAGGGTTACCCTTCCGGCTTGGCCTGGGCAGGGTTATGGACGCCATTGGTTATTCTTCAGGGCTCTTAGCCCCATTTGCATCTTGTCCGTAGACGGACGCTCTATCATTTTCAAGGTGATTTGGATCTTTGTATATTATATTTGTATTCTTGACTCATTGAGTCGCTGTTGTTTATATATCTGTTCTGTGGGTCCCATCGAGGACTGTTGTGTAATGTTATTACTTTGTTTTCCACCCGCACGAAAGTGCCTGGTGGGCGTCCTTGAATCGTTTCTATGCGGGTTTGGCGGGAAGCGCTAAAACTTGCATAGGGTCGATTTGAGGGTGTTACAGGAATTCACCCTGGAGGTCTTCTTCATCATCATGCAAGCCTCCGGTGTGATGCGTGAGTAGTTCATCTCTGGACTACGGGTCCATGTAGTAGCTAGATGGTTGGTTCTCCTCCTTTGTGCTATCATGTCTAGATCTTGTGAGCTCTGTTCATGATCAAGATCATCTATTTGTAATTGTGCATGTTGTGTTTGCGGGGATCCGATGGATATTGAGATGCTATTTCAGATTGATTATTGATTCTATCATGTCTTTGTTATTTGTAATCTTGCATGCTTTCCATTGTTAGTAGCTATCTTGGCCAAGTAGATGCTAGCAACTCCAAGAGTTATTATTTATGCTCGATAGTGGGTTCATGCCTCTGGTAATCTGGGGAAGTGACAGAAATCTCTAAGGTACTAGATGTGCTGTTGCTACTAGGGAGAAAACAACAATCCTTTTTTCATAGAATAATCAATCATATTGTTTACTTTACACACAATTCGTAATGCAATTATCCGTTGATTGCAACTTAATACTGGAGGGGGTTCGGATGATAACCTGAAGGTGGATTATTAGTCATAGATGCAGTTGGATTACGGTCTATGTATAATGTTGTAATTCCCAATCGAATCTCAAAGGAGTCAAGATGAGTAGTATATGCTTGTATGCTTTCTCGATGTTTGTCAATTGCCCCGTTGTAATTTGTTCACCCAACATGTCATCTATCTTAAGGAGAGCCACCTCTAGTGAACTATGGACCCCGGTCCTTTCTTTTACTATTAATCTACAATCAACTGTTTACTGCTTTCTATTTACTTTCTGTAAACTATTACTTTCTTCCACTCGGTACGTTTAATCCTTTGTTTTCAGCAAAACTGGTGAGATTGACAACCTTATCGCAAGTTGGGAACAGAGTTCTGTGGTTGTGTTGTGCATGTCTCCACGTTGCTGCTGGCACCGGTAGTGCACCCTGCTAAAGTTCAGCTAGCTACACCTTTGGGGTGTTTCCTTGCTCCTACTGGATTGATAATCTTGGTTTCATAACTGAGGAAAAACTTACTGCTTTGCTCATCATACTTTCCTCTTGGGGTTCCCCAACGAGCTCGTTAATATACGAGTCAACAAGTACTTTTTCTGGTGCCGTTGCCGGGGAGTCAAGGACATGTTCACAAGGGGAGTCCCTCATAACCAATCTCTTTACTTTGTTGTTTTTGTTTTACTTAGTGTACTTTTGCTTTGTTTGCTTGTTTCTTTATCAAAAACACAAAAAAAATAGTTTTACAAGTTTGCTTTCTTTATTAAAAACACAAAAAATTATCTCCTATCTTAAGTTGCCATTATGTCTAGCATTGCTCCAGCAACTATGACACCTGAGGAAATGATTTTCACTTTTAAACAAGGAATTGAAGAGAGTTTTAAAGAAGCTTGGTCTAGAATCTCTGATTTACATGAAAAAACCGAACCTAAAATGACCCAAAGCTTGTTTCTTAGCATTTTCTACCTTGGAATTGCTCTTTGCTATAGATATGCTTTAGATGCTGTTGTGGGAGGAGACTTCCTCCAATGCAATGAGGATGATGTTGTTAATGCCATAAAGAAATTGGTCTTTACTTACAACTTGCCAAGCAAATCTGATTCTTCTTTCATAAACATATTTGCTAGATTGAATACTCTTGAGACCAGCACCGCTAGTTTGAAAGATTGGTATAATACGCTTAGAGAGCATCATAACTATGTTCCAATAAATTCTGAAACCTTAGAATGGCTTTCCACAGTAAAGATTGCTATAAACAATGAAACTTTTCATGCTCGCTGTGATATCATGTCTAAATTTTGTCTTATGCCCAAAGATATCTATGAATCTTTGAATCTTTGGGGGCTTTCTGAAGGAGGAGAAGAAAATTTTTCTTGCTAATAATGCCATAATATTACCCATTGGAATAGCTGAAGGAGTGTTTACAAATATCCTAGGGAAAATGGTTTCTACTGATTATCTTGTTATTGAATGTGTAGGAAAAGGACAAATCACATTTGGAAGATCCCTATTGAAACTCCTTGGAGCAATAATAGATGTGGAAAAGGGCACCATGCACTTTGTTTCTCCACCAAGCATTCACAAGTTCCCCAAGGTTAAGAATAAAAGTAAGAGAGGTAAGGGCAAGAAATTTGGTTTTAATGCTTCTTCATTTGAGAACACGTGATTCCTTTTCTTGCTTCTTATGCCTAACTTAAAAGAATTAAAGAAAAGTACTTATTGGGAGATAACCCAAAAGTTTTAGATGAGTCTTGCAAGTTATTACTTCAGTAATAACCGCTCCTTATCCTTTTTATTTGCTTTTTGTGCCAAGAGTAACCTCTAATGGGAGAGAAGTAATGATTGGGAAAGTTGGTGTCCCAAAACAGATTTCTGTGCTTCACCGTAAAAATTCGTGTAAAATCTCTACGTCCTTTTGAGACGTGAATTTTTGTTCTTCTGCCCTAGGTTGTTATCTAACTTTCGTTAGTTCAACACTTTTCGATTTGAGCAACATAAGGTCTTCGAAAAAAATCGTCTTTACCTGCTGGTCTGTTTTGACAGATT
Source organism: Avena sativa (assembly GCA_916181665.1). Lineage (NCBI taxonomy): Eukaryota > Viridiplantae > Streptophyta > Magnoliopsida > Poales > Poaceae > Avena > Avena sativa. The sequence continues at coordinate 420,342,918 of OV702287.1, read as the reverse complement.
TCTGCCATTTTCTGCATTTGCTTGTTGTTGGTACCTTTTTGAGTTCATTTGGGGAATTGAGATTTTTGAGTGAAATGCTACAGTTTCTAGTGTTTTAATGGAATTTTTATTGGTGTTAGAACTGAACCTAAAGACCTATTATCTTGAGTGCACTAATGTTGCTAATAAAGATTGCGTGAAGTTTAGTATGAAGGAAAAATTTCAGGTGTATGGAAGGAATGAGTAATGAGATGAAGAATGGACTAAAGCTCAAGCTTGGGGATGCCACGCGTGTCACCCCAAGAAATATCCAAGAAGTACAAGCGTCAAAGCTTGGGGATGCCCAAGGCATCCCCCTCTTCATCAATAAAAATCTCAGGTTCCTTCCAAACACTTCATTTTTATTGTTTCATGCACAGTTGTGTTGTTCTTGGAGCGTCTTCTTTTTCGTTTTCGTTTTGGTTTTTCGTTTGCTTAGTTTGCTTAGTTTGCTGAATAAATTGGTTGGACCCCCTTTTTCATAAATTGGTTTTCAAATAGTTTGGTTTGGATAGGAAAAAGAGTAGGAAAGTTCATGCTTAAGTGGTAAAGAGAGCTTGTTTTTGACTGTGGCCTATGCTTTGTCATGCCATGCTCGATATTGTTTTGGATTTATGCTTAGTATTCTTTACTGTAGCATGACTTGTTATAAACAATTGAGATTTCTTAATGTGCCTTTGAAGAATCATGCGTTGTTTTAGCATATTAAAGCATAGTATTGTGGTATTCTCCTTTGATGCTTTATTTGGGTTGACTTGGCACATGCTCACACCATGTTATGACTATCCCAAGTCACCATAGCCTTTATGATCCTTTAGTTTTCAACTTGTAATATCACTTTATGCTTTGATCAATGATGTTTTGTCGCTCTGCATAATTATGGCCATTATGGCTCTCTTATTTTGTCGTTCCCAGTCTTTTGCTAGCCTCCACAACCAAGTATGGGTTCCACTCATGCATCCAACTCCTAAAACCAAGTTATTCCAAAGAGTCCACCATACCTACCTATTAGCAATTGCTATTCCAAGTATATTCATGTTTTTATCTACCTTCCGAATTAAACTTGTTATGAGAAAACTAGTGATTAAAGCTCTCACAAACTTGATGGCACACTTTACTTTTCTTGCCCTTAATAAACTGGAACTATTGTGTCATCTATGTTGTATATGCTTGCACTTATTTGTTAGGGATTAGCAGAACCATGCTGTCATGGGGAACACTTTCAACATTGCACTTGTACTTTGTACCTATTTGTTGTCATGCTCTTTTGTCTATGGATGTCATCGGTGTGAAATGAAAGGGGAGCTTGTAAGTCCATGAAGTTATGTATATGTGTTAGAGAAACGCCTGGGCCGCTGGTCTAATCCATGCTGTCATGGTGGAAACCTGCAACGTAACCATAATGAGCTGTCTATGAAGCATTCTTCTTATAAAAAAGAGTCAGATATTGAGAAAAAAAAGAGAAAAAGAAAAAAAAGATATTATGAAAAGGGGAAAGAGAGAAAAAAGCACCATATTCCCATGGCAAATAAGAAGATTGTTGAGATGCTCGTTGTCTGCTTGCTTTGTCATTTTGATATGGGGATTCTTCCGTATCATCGGGCAAGAGGTACCACGTTGGCGGTTCTCTATAATACACATGTACTTACGATGACAAGAACTTACAAGTGACTAAACTTGAGTAGCATGAGGAGCGACCCTCGTATTCAAGGGACATGAGATTTCCAACTTATACTTTGTCAAGCATATACTCCATAGTTTGTTCATTTAATCTTAATCACTTCAAGATGCTTATGATACGGGCAATGAGAGCTGAAAGCTAATACGTACTATAATTTTTGGAAGCTCTTTATGAAACTTGGAGCCCTGCTTCCTTCTATGAAGGCCTTTCTTCCACTTTTATATTGAGGCTCCACCTTCTATCTTTATGCACCTATTGAGATAGCATAGTGGCCATTCTTAGTTCTATGTGCATTGTCCCAAGACTTGTTGATTGATGCATAACTTTGATATTACTTGTTCTTAAACTAATTGTATCTAGTCACCCTTATAAACTTTGAAGCTTGGGGATGTTGATACGTTGTAAACATATCCATAATTTTTGATGTTCCATGCTTGGTTTTATCTAGTTTCTTGTATTTTATCCATACTTTAGAGTACTTTTCATATGATTTCCTGGACTAACCTATTAACAAGAGCCACAGTACCAGCTGCCTGTTTTCTGCTATTTTTGGTTCCAGAAAAGTCAGAAAATGAATATTCTCGGAATTGGACGGGACAAAAGCCAAAGTCGGTTTTTCACCGAGGGACACCTGGAGCCAGAATACGAGACGGAGAGGGGCTGGGGCCCGACCACACGACCTGGCCACACCGCCAAGCCTGACCTGCGCTAGGGGGTGGTCGGGCCGCCCCAGGCACCCCCTCGGCCTCTCCTTCCGCCTATATATTGCCTCCGATACAGAAACACTAAGGCCCCGATCAAAATTCCACGAAAGAGTCTGTAGCCACCGTCATCTCCATCCCTAGATCGGGAGGAATCTGAAGCTCTTCCCGGCACCCTACCGGAAAGGGGAATTCACCCTGTAGGCCTTCTTCATCATCATGCAAGCCTCCGGTCTGATGCGTGAGTAGTTCATCGCTGGACTACGGGTCCATGTAGTAGCTAGATGGCCGGTTCTCCTTCTTTGTGCTATCATGTATAGATCTTGTGAGCTCCCTTCATGATCAAGATCATCTATTTGTAATTCTGCATGTTGTGTTTGCGGGGATCCGATGGATATTGAGATGCTATTTCAGATTAATTATTGATTCTATCATGTCTTTGTTATTTGTGATCTTGCATGCTTTCCGTTGTTAGTAGCTATCTTGGCCAAGTAGATGCTAGCAACTCCAAGAGTTAGTATTTATGCTCGATAGTGGGTTCATGCCTCTGGTAATCTGGGGAAGTGACATAAATCTCTAAGGTACTAGATGTGATATTGCTACTAGGGAGAAAACAACAATCCTTTGTTCATAGAACAATCGTATTGTTTACTTTACACACAATTTGTAATGCAATTATCCGTTGATTGCAACTTAATACTGGAGGGGGTTCGGATGATAACCTGAAGGTGGATTATTAGTCATAGATGCAGTTGGATTACGGTCTATGTATAATGTTATAATGCCTAATCGAATCTCAAAGGAGTCAAGATGAGTAGTATATGCTTGTATGCTTTCTCGATGTTTGTCAATTCCTCGCTGTAATTTGTTCACCCAACATGTCATCTATCTTAAGGAGAGCCACCTCTAGTGAACTATGGACCCCGGTCCTTTCTTTTACTATCAATCTACAATCAACTTTTTACTGCTTTGTGTTTACTTTCTGCAAACTATTACTTTCTTCCACTCGATATCTTTAATCCTTTATTTTCAGCAAAACCGGTAAGATTGACAACCTCATCGCAAGTTGGGGACAGAGTTCTGTGGTTGTGTTGTGCAGGTCTCCATGTTGCTGCTGGCACCAGTAGTGCGCCCTGCCAAAGTTTAACTAGCTACACCTTTGGGGTGTTTCCTTGCTCCTACTGGATTGATAACCTTGGTTTCATAACTGAGGGAAAACTTACTGCTGTGCTCATCATAACTTCCTCTTGGGGTTCCCCAACGAGCTCATTAATACACGAGTCAGCAGTCGCCCCCTCTCTCTCACCGTCCCACGCGCTGACCTCCTCCTTATCTTCCTCACCACCAGCAAAGAATGGCGGCGGACGGGTGTGCGAGGTCGGGGGTGATGTTGAATCGGTGTAGGGCAGGTTCGAGGAGGGGAAGCAGAGCCGGCCGATGCTGGATACGGGAGCTAGATAGGAGGTGGTGGCCTCGTGAGTGGAGGGGGCGGAGGGAGCGGAGGTGAGAGGGAGAGCTCGACAACGGAGGGGGTGGCGCATGTTGCTGGGGGAGACATAGGAGGGATTGGAATGGCCGGGAGCTCGGGACTCGGGAGCTCGGTTGGAGGGGAACGTGATCGATATGGGGGTGGGGTGAGGGTGGGGACGGGAGGGACCAGCTCGTAAGTCTTTGGTTAACACCTGAAACGGCATGATTGAGATGACTTAGAGTGAAGATCAGACGGTCAGAAACGCGCGCGCGGGCAGATGGCCTCAGATGGCTCGTTTTTTCTCAGGCTTAAGCTATAGTATAATTGGCTGACTCGGTTGCCCACCCACGAGTCCGTCCCTACAAAGATACTACGAGAGGAGGTGGCGAAGAGAAATGGAACCGTCCAGCCATCGCTTTCGCCCATGATGCGCCACAGCTGTTGCTCGATCTGGCGCCTCCACTGCAACTATTGGCGAGAACCAGAGATGGACGACCGAATAAGGTCAGGCAACTATGGCCCCCTTCTTTTCAGCTTCTTGGCCAGCTTCTCCCAGAATCTACCCTCGACCAGCTTCTCCCAGAATCTCATCTGTCAAAATCGTTTATACTTTTAAATTGACGTTGAACTACTACTAGTTAAGAAATTTGAACGAATTTTAAAGATGAGATTCTGGGAAAAGCTGACCAAGAAGCTGAAAAGAAGGGGCCTATATTTCTCGGGAAGGTGAGTGAGCGAAAACGGCCGGAGGTGAGCCAACCAAAAGTGGTTGGCCTCATCCAGTAGTTTTGGTGTGATGAGCTGAACCACCGTTTCAGGGGTATATTTCAAGAATCTGGTTATCCTCATCCCCTCTCATCTTCTGAGCCAAACGCAGAACAATCATCAACGAAGTGGGTATTCCTTGTTATCCAATGAATAGCCCCTGAACCAAACGTCCCCTTAAAGTTCAAGCTGGCGCAGGCCAACCTTCCGTGCGAACATCCAGACAGTTCTTTTTTGCCGTTAACGGAACCTCTTGCAGACTACCAAACGTGTCCATATTGTCTCCATTTGCAAATATGTACGCGTGCAAACAGGCGCACCGCTAGAACACGAGACCAAATGGAATATATAGTTTGGATTTAGAGCAGTGACATCTGCGGATAATGATACCGCAAGGCTAGGCTAGAAAACCTATGTGACGTTGACAACACCACACGCTGATGTGAAGAACCCTCTATCTTTTCCTGGGATACAAAGACACTTGGCCGTGGACTTGTGGTCATAGCATGGCAAGATTCATCCCGGCTGGAAAGCAAATCACACTTTGGTAGTGGATCGGATCTGCTGGATCCCCTGTATCTCGCCAACAAAAGGCGGCGAAGGGCTAACGGCGAAATTCAGCGAAGTAGACTTTCCTCACTCTCTAATTTTGTTTGAAGCCGCAGACACGTTCTTTGTTGCTTTGAGCCTTTGATCGGGGCTGAATCCGAATTGCCGATGCGCTTTACGCCACTGAGATACTGACGACGGAGTACATATGGCCGCTAGGACTGTGTGCCTGGCTGCATGATGATGAGGTGAAGAATATGGACGACGCTCCACTCCACTGCTCGGGATGAGTGTGTGGTGTGGGGGGGTTCAGTTCGCAGGGCATGAACCGGGGCCAAAGGCTGCACACAGACACGCACAGCTGACAAAAGCCTCTCGCGGCAGCATGATAGCATTAGCATGCAGCTGCGGTGCGTCCTGTCCTGCCGCGCGCCCGCCGGCCCGTGGGACGACGACGGCGACGACTCGTCTCTTTGCGCTGTGACATCTCGCTCTCCCTCCAAGGACCATCTACAGCGGTACCTGCTTTGTTGATAAAGTTTCACTACAGTACCTTTCTTGGAGTACTATGCAAGTGGTCGTTGCACGTAGTACCATTCCATAAGAAGATTTTCTGCTTCGTAATAATGCTTACTGAAAGAGAACCCATAAGACATCGAATAAATGCCCAACCACTGTAGATTATCCTGCACAAATAATAGTACAAGGCGTGCACTGATACGCACGGCCACCGCGGGTATTGGATAACAATTACGTATTTGCCTTCGTCTGCTCGCATCACATGTGCAGATTAAAGAAAGAGCATTGTGTGGCTCGTCGGCAGGGAGGGACTAACAGGTGGCGATGGTTGCTCGGCACGTGCCTTGGGATCCATTCCCAGCCAGCCTCCTTTCTGATTTTCAGGGCTCCTCCTGGAGCCTGGAGCAAGCAACCCCGCCATCTTCTTCGCCTCGATCGGTGACCTTTTGGGGCGTGCGTATGCATACCCCCTGCTGCGCGTGCACCTGTAGAATTAACCGTGGAACTGCTGATCTGACGACCGATGGACTGCTGCTAATTGCGGACAGTAGCTTAACTGGTAGCATGTGAGTAACGCGCGTGGATCCAGCCATCCATCAATCAGTTGCTGATCAAAGCTGATGCTTCTTGACAGTTGATATCTGTATATGATAATGCCTCCTTTTGCAGGTTCATATTCTCTTATTTTCTTTTCTTTGCCTTCTTCCCTGTCGCACGCAGGTGTTTGCCTGAACTACACGGCTACCGATAGGCACAAGGGAAAACACGCACCATAAGCTTTTACCTGGACGGAGAGGGTGACCAGTCAGAAATGACTATGCAAATTTTGTTGCCTTCTCGAGGCCCATGGCAGTGCACTGAATTTTGCTGGACCGGTTTGTTTTCCGGTATAGTAGGCCCAGCTGCTTTCTCCAGAGCCTTTCTATGTTTTGCTTGACCGGTTTGTTTTCGCAACTCAGCCCGGCTGAGCTCGCCCCGAAATTTGCCCCCCGCGACGCCGAATTCCCCGTGTATCCGCCACAGCCCCGCGACGACGAAAAAGGCCCCAGTCATGGGTTTTTCGCCTTTTCTGTCCGTTTTTCTTTTCTGAATTTTCTTTTGTTTTCAAAATCTGATCGTTTTTTGAAAACCAAACTTCCTTAAACTGAAGATTTTTAGAAATTCTAAGGGTCCGTTTGGCACCAACGTTTTTTTGAAGTATTCCAAAAATACTTTGGTTTCTAAAAACACCATGGTTTTAAATACTTTAAGGTGTTTGGTTTCAGCAAAAACTGCACTTTTTCATATTCCCTTTTTTTTTTGCAAAATAACACTAATTTTGAAGTATAGAAAAAAGAGGTCTAGACCACTTTTTTCAAAACTGAAGTATTTGCTAGCCAGGCAAGAAAATACTGGAGTATTACAATACTTTGGTTTTAGAAAAACTTAGTTGCCAAACAGAGCCTAAGTTTTTAAAATCCGAATATTTTTAAAATATATTTTAAAATTTGATATTTTTGTAATCTAAAATTATTTTAAAATTTGAACAAATTTATACTTTGAATATTTTTTTAACCTGAACATTTTAAATTTAAACAATTTTTAAATTTGATTTTTTAACTTGATCATTTTTAAATTGAATTTTTTTAATTTGAATATTTTTGAATCTGAACAGTTTTTAAGGAAACAAATACCACAAAGAAAATGAAAAGAAAAAATAAAAATAAAAATAAAAAATAAGAACGAAGGAAAGGAGAAAAATAGTTTGCTACAATATCTCAAAGATTTTATCACCATGCAAGATAGTTTCACAATATCTCAAAAAAAGTTCTTTTCATAAAGATTTTATCACCATGCAAGATAGTTTCACAATATCTCAAAAAAAGTACAACAAAAAAGTGGTTAAGTACCAAATTGTTTGATGAAGATTCGTTTGCTACAAAAATAACCAGTTATTGCTAAAAAACATAAACGGTTACAAAAAAGCATTATGATCATGCACCTTACTATTTGTTCCATCGTCATTGCACTTCACTCATAATTTGGTGTTGCTATGAAACAGGTACAGAGCAGCGACGTCTGCAATGGCGATGAGTCCAAGAACACCAAAGCTCGTCAGGTGTTGAGGAGGTTGCAGTCCGGCTAGTACGACAGTACTTCGCTGACAACGTCTACAGGTGCCCCTTATGCAAAAGGAGACTCAGCGCCACCAACTTTAACTACCTCGTGACGCATGTCGAGAACGTGAGCTCATGCAACCCTAAGGTTAGCGAGTCCGTGAATGTCAATGCTTTCTTCGCTTATCACAAGGCGCTCGACATTCACCTCCGCAACCTCTAGCAGGTGGCCATCACACAGGGTCGCATGCCTCTGATCAAGTCTAAGGTGACCAAAATCAAGGGACTGGGCAGCAAGAAGTGGTGAATGTGTACTGCTGCTGCTGTAAATCAGTTTCTTTTGTTTTTATATATATGTTGTGTGTTGGCTGCTGAGCAGCGTATGTGGTGAACCTCGTTTAAGTACGATCTCTCGTTAATATATCCTATATTGGCTGCTGTAAGCATCTTATCTACATTTGATTTGTTTTCTGAAAGTATCTTGCTAGTGTGATTGCTATCATATTTGCTCTAGATTTTCTACTCTAGATTTGTTACCATATTGGGCAAAAACGATGGCAAAAAGGAACGAACGAGTGAAGAAAGATAGAAATAGAAGTTGCTCTAGATTTTTTACCAATTTAGGCGAAAAAGAAAGATAACTGTTAGTGAGAGAGAGGATAAAAGCGCTTTGAAAAGTGCCAATTAACGGTCAAAAAAGAAAAGTGCCAATTTGGGCAAGAGAGATAGAATCCACTCATGCGCACGTAACTACCAAATGCGGTCCCGGCCTATCGGCCCCACACGGTCCCACAAGGCGTGGCCCCACACGTCAGCATAATGGTAAACCTAACAACAACTACCGTTTAAGCTCTTTGTGAGAGTTTTAGATAAGCGCATGGGCAAAAGTAAGAAAAATGTTAGAGTCTAGGGAAAACTGAGTACAACTGAGGAACCAAGGGCTCAAAAATATAAATTCCCCAAAAGTATTAATGAGAATTAGTACGGGCGGAGCTTGTACCACCTGCAACCGCCTTCACCTTATCATTATAAGCACTTTTCCTGAAGGAGGCAATAGAGAAAAACAGACACAGCCGCCACCATCCATTCGAGAATAGAGGAAGAAGAGATCTAAAGGAAGAGAAGAATTCCATCGATCCTCTCCAAGATCTCTAGCCTCTAGATCATCCACTCCTCCATAATCCTCCTTGCACTAGATTGAGAGAGAGATTCACACTTATAAGGTTAGGGTGTATTTGGTAGCCCGGGCTAGCAGAGAATAGCTATCTCCACTCATACAAGCTGACCCTAGCTAGGCTGAGCTCAGATTTCACACGTGTTTGGTGGCTCGTGTTTGTTGAGACAAGTTAAGTGTGTCCGCTGTTTGGTGGGTTGCATGAGGGAAGAAATGCTGACCAGGTCCAATATTTGCATAGAAACCCTGAATACAAAAATGAAACACAATGGGTCCCTATGTACAAAATAAAAAGCAATCAGCTCCCTGTCAACAGAAATAAAAACGCAATCGGGTCCTATGGTTGGTCGTGGCGGCTCTTGTCGTGGTTGGCCGTGGTGGCACTCGCCGTGGTGGGCCATCGAGGCTTTGGACAGAGCTCTGTTGACCATGGAGGTGCTGGACGGGGCTCTACTTGCCGTGGAGGCGCTGGCCAGGGCGGTGCTGGCCGTGGAAGCGCTGGCAGGGGCGGTGCTGGCGTGGAAGCGCTGGCCGGGGCGGTGCTGGCCATCCTGCTCGTAGATATGGTGCAGATCGAGGCGCGACCAGCCTGCTATGATGCCGTCAAGGAGGAGGCGGCCGGTCTGCTACGATGGCCGTGGAGGCTCTGGACGGGGTGGAGGCGTTGCAGTTCGAGACTGCCCATGGAGGCGATGGTGCGTGGCGCTGGTGTGGCTAGGGCCATGGAGGCGCGGTGCGGGGCACTGGTGCGGCGGAGGCCGGCGTCGAGGAAGATGAGGCGGCATAGGCCGGCTTGGAGGAGGTGGCAGCGTCGAGGAAGAGGAGGGCGAGGAGGCAGAGATGGAGTTGGAGAGAGCAGGTCGGGGGCAAATGAGGGGCGTGGGCGGTTGACCCCTGATGGGTTTCGTCCTAGTGCGGGGGGATTTTTCGGTCGAGGCCAGCCTTGCCGAGTAGCGAAGCTCGATTTCTGCTTCTCTACCGGGCAGGGCCGAGAGCTCTTTTTCGGGTGAGTTGGTCAGTGCCCACATGTGAGAACCGGCCTAACAAACAGCAAGTTTCTCAGAAATCTCAGTTGAGATGAGAATTGTTGGGTTGGCCCGGTCTACCAAACACACCCTTAGAGTTTGAGACTCTATTCATAAGTTCCTTTGTATTGGATTCGATTTTTTCTTTATTGTGGCTTGCTATGGCAATATCAAGATGAACTCTATTTACATTATGATTGTATCATTGTGCTATTTTCATCTCATGTGCGAGTCAATCCCCATATGCGTGAGAGGTGTAGGGAATTGGTGAGATGTGATGTGCCTATTTTGTTTCCATCTATTTGTGATTATCCTTGTGATTATTCTATGTGGGAATGATTGTCTTTATGAGACTAATGCTTCTTGTCTAATTTAAGGGCCCAGACAACTTGATCTTGAGATTTCATAGACATGAAATTGTTTGCTAGTGAATCAGCGGCCCCCGAGTGACATAGCTGATATCAAAGAGGAGCTAGTATAATTCGAGGAAAAATGAGGAACCACTGAGTTGAAAGCCTTGATCTAGTCTCACGACCTTAATTGTTGCGCTGACCATAGTTGTGGTAACAGCCAAACGGATCATTAAAGCCAAGCAAATCTACCAAGAGGAGTCTTAACTATTATATGGGTTGCTCGCCTACTTGCACACTTATAAGAAGTATTATAATCCCTTATCCCATTTATTCCACCTGGAAAAGTCACTATCACCATGAACTGTATCTCTCCGCGCCTAATCTCTCATCTGTATCTAACTCAAACCAACCTTAGTAATGTTTACTTTTATGTTCTTTACTTTAATATTGCTCAATACTCAATTCTCAACCATTCACACTCACATTCTTTCATCTTAATTCTTGCAGTCAAATCACTCAAGACAAGTGACACCTTGAGTGCACAGAAACGCCGCTGATAAACATTTTTCTATGCTACTTGTTGGGATTGATATAAAAACTAGAACTAATACTTCTATGAAAACATGCTCTAACGGACCTGTGCTCTTGCATGCCATCAAGCTATTTTCTGGCACCGTTACCGAGGAGTTAAACGCTAAGTGTTTGTTTCTTGACATTTATAGGTTTTGAAATTGTAGATGATCTCTGTTGAAGACAGAGGATCTACACACTCTAGAAGAACTTATTTTCCACCTTATATTGAGTGCGTACCTAATGCTAGACACCAGGATTTTTTTGAAAATCTTGCTAACTCATGTGCTATAGACGTGAGCATTTTGAGTTCTTTAATGGCAAAACTATCTCTGACAAATAGGGAAGAGGATCCTTAGAAGATACTAAAAGGATGTGATGCTCCATCTCCACTTGCATGAGACAACCTATACTTTATCCTGATATAGAAGGTATGGAATATGAGATAAATCCTAAACTTGTGTGTATGATGCAAGATATTGCCTTTTCAGGAAAAGAGGACGAAGATCCAAATCATCACCTAACTAGGGTGTATAAAATTTGTGATACTTTTGGACCAGCAGGATTACCTACATAATTTCTACTTCTGAAATTATTTCCTTGATCTTTGAAAGATAAAAAATTTACCTGGTTGGAATCCTTAACTAATGATTCAATTACTAGTTGGATGGGTTGTATTAAATTGTTTATGCAATAATTTACTTTGTCTGATAAAGTGTTGCATATCAAACGTGATATTAAAAATTTTGTCCAAAAGATTGGGGAAGTTTTGCACAGGCCAAGGAAAGATTCGCAAGGCTACTTATGAGTGTCCCTAATCATGGTTTCCATGATTGTTCAATTGTGCAATATTTTTATAATGGACTTACTGATGAACCCAAACAAATGGTTGACTCAACTGCAGGAGGAACAATGAGTGAATTAACAATAGAGCAATCTTGAAACTTTTTATGGTAAGAGATTCTAATGATGAACAATATAATCCAGAAGGAGAAGCCAAACCAAGGAAATGTATGCTATTTATAACACCAGAACTCATGCCTGAAGTTAAGAAGTCGATGGAAGAAAAAGGTATAGTAGATAAACTTGTTAAAAAAGATAAAGTTGATGTTTTTCTAGGTTAAGTAGAAGAAGATGAGCTGAATAAATCCCTTCAACAATGTATGCATCAACAAACCTAGTTCCATCATAATTATAATAAATATCTCAAACTTCATGAAAAGGATATTAAGTAACTGCCGGAAGCTTTAGATGATCTAGGACATACAACTAGACATCTGGATAAACAGGTTAGGATGGTTAAAATTCAATGTGACCAAATAACATAGACTCGAGCTCTTATTTTGAGTCAATATGATTTCTATGAAACTGTCATTACTAACACTGTTACTAGACGAGGTACAAGAACACATGAAGCTCTAGGTCAACCTTGGTATCAAGAAGAGCAAGCCCGGAAGGCTAAATAAACTCAAGAAATGACCCAAGAGGAAGAAAACCTTGTCGACCCTCAAAATGATAGAACTTGAAGTCCAACAGAAAGAAAAGGAGGCTTTGGAAGAGCTGAGCAAGACAACTCTAAAAATCAACATAACCTATATGACTCTGATGCCGAAATAGTTGATCCAAGAGAAGAAAATAAACCTAGTCGTGAAGAAGAAGAGGACATTATAGCTAAAGAGAAATAAGCTGAAAATAAAAATCCTAAGATAAAAAAGAAAACGAATGATCTAGAGCCAATGCCAAAGGTAAAAGAGAAGGTAAAGAAGAAATTTCTTTACCGTAATCAAGGGCAATATGAGCCTAATAAAGATATATATAATGCCTTTGCCAAATATCTAAGCCAACTTTGTTTAGAACTTATCTAGCTGATGCAATTCAAGTGCCTACTTATAATAAGTTCATGTGTGATATTCTTAATAGAAAGAAAAAGGTAATATAGACTACAGCAGTGATGACTAGTTATGTTGATAAAATCCCTGTTAAACTTGGAGATCCTAGCATACCAACTATTTATTGCGCTATAGGAACAACTAGCATTTATAACACCTTGTGTGATTTAGGTGCAGGAGTTAATGACATGCCATATTCACTCTATAAGAAATTAAATCTAGGACAATATTCCCCAACATCCACACTCTATAGATGGTTGATAAAACTACCAAGCAACATGTTGGCATGATTGAGGATGTTTTTCTTTGAATTGATCAACATGTTATTCCTACTGACTTTATTATACTTGGCATGTCTGAACATGATAAACTTCTATCATTCTTGGAAGATATTTTCTTAGCACTACAGGAACAAACATCGATCGTAGTAGTGGAAAAATAGTCTTCAATATTTATGATTATCAAATCATTCGATACTTTCTGATGAAATCGAAGAGTGGTGAGAAATATGTGCCACCTGCTAAAAGAGTTCAAGTGGTAAGTTCCCTTGATGAAGGGAAACCAAAGTTTGAAGGAAATAAAGGAGAAGAGAAGAAAAAACAAGAAACTGTGAACTTAATGAGGGCCAGTATGGCAGGATCCTCCCGTACTGAAGCGATGCAAAAAACAAGAAAACAGATGTTGTAACGACAACTGGTATGAACGCATCTGCCCGTACCGTGCGCCCATACCGAAACTCGGATGAAAGCATCAAAAGTTACTGGCTGGTTAAGGACCATTGGTACAACTGTATCCGCCCATACCATTCACCTATACTGATCCCAGGTAAGATTTCATATCCCTAACCAATGTATCCAACATGAACAATCACCGATACGGGCAGTACCCATCTGTACTATCCACCCGTACCTAGTGAGTTGCCTCGTGAAGATGACGGTGGCTGGCTGGGAACCTCCAAACCAACCATTCCTCTTCTTTATCTCTCTTTCTCTCTTAAACTTCAACCCTAATAACCTAGAATCGTCGATTCTTCACCAATTTCATCCGTTTGAGTGGGGGAAACTTCACATCGGTAAGTTTCTCATCTGATCCATGTATTATTTTTAGAAATCCATGGATAAATCTCCCACACTGGCTATCTAGATGAGTTCATAATATCTTTAGATTCCCACTGATTCTACACGTTAAGATTCAAAGTTTTTGCGTGGAATCATTTGTATACATCATAGAAACCTTATGCCCATAGTTTTGTGTTGAAATTGTGGAGTACAATGAATTTAGTAAAAAAAATTGGCCGCGGTGGAACCTCCGGTTCATTAGGCTCAAAGGCAAGCACTCGCATGTGGAGGGCAACTTCTTGAAGGCATCTCTCGACAAGGACGACAAGAGGGTCAGCACCCATGACGTGCTACCCACAAAGTGGGTTTGTGAAGAATTCCTCTCGCGCAATGGGTTGCAAGAGTTTTTTAACACCATGGCCACAAATGCTAGCATGGAGGTCTTATCCACCCTCAACATTGACACCTACAATCATGCCACCCATGAGTTCCTCTCCACCTTCTATGACAACCTTGGCATGCACCAACAACATTGCACTGTGAGATTTACACTCAATGGCACCCCTCACAGCCTCACTTTTCAGGAATTCTGTGATTGTTTCTGGTTCTCTTATGAAGGAGAACTAGATGCTACTAATGAATTCCTCATTGAGGCAATGGCTGCTTGGGATCAAATTTATGTTCACAGGAACCTCCAATATTTGCGGAGCAAGTTTCCTAGAATCCAGAAACCGACTATCCGCTACTTTTCCATGTCCTTGGCAAACAATTTATTCGGGAAGGGAGACACATGGGCAATGGAAGGCTATAACATCAGTGTTATCTACATGTCTCTTCATATGGAAGGCGACGCATTCAGGAGATATTCGTTGCGGTGGTTTGGTCACCCAAATCGCCTAGTCATGAGGGTGGACTCTTCTAGTAGGACAACCCGTGGATGGGAGTAACTATCTAGATAATATCCACATGGCTAGCACAAAATAAATGGGAGTCTATGGCCCCACTCGCTGCCTTTGCGCTAATCAATTTATTTTGAGCCTAATGGTCGTGTACAACAAGAACTTCTTCCTTTTGTCCAAGCTTTTGGTTTGTGAGGGAGACATAGCTAGGTCCTTACCCAGAAGGAATTCCACCAAGCAAGGATCATTGCCGAGAGAATTCAAAACCCGGAGGGCAACCCCACTTGGGAAGGAGGAAATCATCAAGAGTAAGGGTAGGAGAAGCAGCAAGGATGGGGTGACATGGGTTGGGATGAATATGCCTAGCAACACCTATCATGGTATTGTCGACGAGTACACCATGGAGGGTTCCTCACATAGTGTGTTTAGAGACGTGGGGTAAAGCGACGAGTTGGCGGGTACGAGGTTACACAGCTTACCCAGGTTCAGATCCCATAATGGTGGCATAATCATACTCCTGCTATAAATCACTATAATGGCAATACGCCGAGTTACAGAGATTGGGTTTCGCTATGCGAGAGATGTCTACCCTAAAGGCTCCTAGAGGTTCGTCTTATAAAGGCGCCTGATCCTAGGGTTATAGGGTAAAGTTCATACCAGACAGGCTATACACTAACACTAACTAGTCCTCGTGTCTTGTAGTCCAAGGATCCGGCTTCATCTATGTCGGTGTCGTAGCCTCCATGTATCTGGCATGAGCCTCCCATCTAGATCCTTCTAGCTGGGCCGCCTAGAAGGCCATAGGCCTTGCTACCAACTGTGGGCCATCCGGGTTATCCGGAATAGAGCTAAGTTATGGTGATACCCATTATACATATCCCCAACAGTAGCCCCCGAAGAACTTTGAGATCTTGCGCCGACTCGTTGCTTTGTGTATTGAATGCTCCATCTAGGTGATGTCGGAAAACTTGGCAAGAAATATCTTGAAGTTCTCCCAAAGAACATTGCAAATTTTCTTCTCCGTCTTCAACTTGAAAGTCGGAGAATCACTGAGTCTTGATCATCTCCTTGGTAGTCAGTAATCTTCCGGTTACACCAAAGATTCTTTAGACGTGACATATACACAATAGTTGTCAAGAAGATGACATAGTGTACAGCCTACGCTTCCTCGGAACTCTCAACGGCTAGTGAATAATCATTGACATTTTCCCGTGCAAGAAATCTGAAATGTTGGCAGCAGTTATGGGGGAATGGTGAAATTACTGCGCACGTTTCCACACACGTAGTCCACATCTAATCAACGGATCTCCACTTGCGTGAATATTTATGCTAGGGCTATATAGGTTACTGTGCTGGTAATTTAATCACATTCACCTTTCTTCCCCAGACTTCATCTTGTTCCTCGCGACATGCACCGCATCGAGATCCCGAGCAATAAACCCTAGACACCAATCTCATATCCCACCTTCATCTCCTCCAATGTCGAGCTCTAGCCATCCTTCCCCTATGGTGCAGCCCGACACTCAAACCGAACCATCTCGGGAGGTGGTTGTGCTAGAGGAGGGGTTGGTCCTTCTGGTCACCGCCGTGGTGGAAAAATCCACTGGTGGTAACCACAAAGTGGTGGTGCAAGACCATCCAAAGGAGGAGGAGGACGCAAATCCTCACCATGGTGAGTGGAGGGGGTCGAAACTCACTCCCGTAGAGCTCAAGACCTCGTCGCCGAGGGGTACCTCCCATCAATGGAGGGGCTCAACTGGTGGCTGGATCCGGTCGGCGAGGTCATCCCTTCTCCCCAAGCCGATGAAAAGGTGTACCTTAAGGCCCAACTAGTGCGTGGCATATCCCTCCTAGTATCCAACTTGTTCGTCGAGGTATTGGACCACTTCCGAGTTCTTCCCCACCACCTCTCTCCAAATAGCATCCTCGTCCTTAGCAACTACGTAGCTTTGTTCGAGGGATATATCGGAAAGAACCCTAGGTTAGATATCTTCATCTAGTTTTTTACCGTCAAGAGGGAGTCAGGAACTAGCAAGGATGAGCTTGCCAATTGTGGATCCATTAGCTTTAAGATTCATCCGAATCGGAGGTTTCCTGACATCGTTAGTCATGAGTCAGTCAAGAACTGGCAGGAGACCTACTCTACGTTCCAGATGTTCCTCTGTCCGGCCGGCCCTCTACATTTACCGACTTTATCAATGGTGCTGCGACTAAATCTCCCACATGGCAGAGCAGAGCCGTCCTACCCAACGACAACGAAGCTTCCCGTATCGTAAGGTAGATCAATTGGCTCATAGACTCGGGCCTAGCCGGATTGGACCTAGCCATGTCTTGGTTCACAAGATGGATCCATCCCCTGCAGCACCGCCTTGACTTGATGCATAAGTACACTGGAGAGAGGAAAGATCCTCTTCGTATTTGTTAGGATAACTTCTCCGGTGACTCCATAAAAATCTGGATGAAGGACATGGTCAATGTGAAGGATAAGAAGCGTGGCTTCACCATCACCTACGACATGTTCGAGAACGACAAATGTCTAGAGGTAATCTTCTTCGTATATCACTTATTGTCTAGAGTTTCTCTGATTTGGTTCCATCAATCACACTTCCAACAAGAAATCTTTTGTCAGCTTATGGGTCTGGATGAGTTGAACATGGCACCTCAAGTCTATGATCCCAAGCTTAAGGACGTGATGGTCTTGTTGGATGATGAGGCCTCCAAGGATCTAGCTGCTCTGGGAACGAGGAAGCGGAAGGGCTCCATCCCTGGAGCTGTTGCCAATGGCAAGAAGAAAAATAATTCGGAGGGCGGAGCCTCCAAGAAATCTTCCGCCTCTCTGGAGGCAGAGAAAAGAAGAAAGAGCACTGGCATTCCTTTGACCAAGGTGCTAGCTACTGTGTAAGCACTTCTTAACTCTAACTTTATTATTGTTCCAACTCATTCATGTACTTATACTTTTAAACTTGTATGTTTCAGGAAGAGGAACGTTGCATTGAAACGCAATTCCGGGGACATCGAGGAGTTCATCCCGAAGCCATCCCCAGCCACCACTCCATCAACTCCTACCGTCAATGTGCTTGTCGGCCCAAGAGGATCCTCCACCACTACTGCTGCTCCTGAAGTCCTCGACATGGAGACATATGTCATTCCTAGCCAGGATCCTTCAATGTAGGCAGATGTTGGAGTGATTCCTCCAAGCACTCAGGGGACTTAGGAGAGTGCTCACACATTTGAATCAGCTGAATCTTTAGCTAAGGATGCTGAACCAAGTGGTAGGGATTTGGAGGTGATTGGTAGCAGGGAACACGACAACCAACACAGTAGTAGACTCCTTCGTTGTCAGCCCAAAGGGTAGAAAGGGCCTCCTCAGTGCCATTTGCTAGAGCACCATCCACCACAGCTTCTCCGACATTGAATTCCGAAGATCTATTCCGGCAGAGTGACCTCTTGGTTCACAATGTGAAAATCTTCCAAGATAATATTATCGGAGCTACCAATAACTTGAAGATCATTGCCACAGTTAGTCCTTGAAACTTTGTATTTTCTTTAAGATATATCCCACTGTAGCCCCCGATCGCTTAGGCGGAAAACCACAAGTTTTGGCCTGAGTGCTCTTAGAGTAGCCCAATTTTACTTAGAGATGTAGCCCCCAAGTTTCTAGTTTGAATCAAATTATTCTAACTAGATACTCTTAGAGTAGCTGTATAGATCAAATTGTCACACTGTAGCCCCTAAGCATGTAGTGCGAGAACTTAAATTGTCCAACTATGTGCTCTAGAGAAACTGAACTATGCATTTTTGTAGAATGAACATGCTCGAAGAGATAATGCTTCTGAGAAGTTCAATAAGATGAATAAAGAGTTGTCAAAGAAGGGTAAGGTTTCCTTCCTAAAGGAATAGATCGTCTAGAATAAAAGTCTATCATCTTTTTGACATTTCAGTATTTGTATCCTGAAAGCTGTTTTTCCTTCCGAGTATGATCACTTATTTTTCTTTTTTTGACTTGCATATGCCGTCACCAAAGCCAAGGAAATTGTGGAGCAATCCAAACATATCTAGGAGCTTGACACTGAGAACAAAATTCTGAAGGAGGACCTGACAAGCACCATCAAGATGCATGAGGAATCCCTCAAGGCCATGCACATCCACTGACACTGCCATTGAAAAGCTCAACAAAGAGATTGAAATGCTTAAAGGGAGCAACGAGGCTGCCAAAGCGCAAAATTCTCAAAACCTTGAAGCTTTCAATAAACTGCAAAAGGAGCATGGCATCTTGGCAGAGGTTTTCCAGCAGGCATAGACAAGTGTGCTTGGTAATCACTTCTCCATATTTCCATTCAGTAAGTCGAATAATTTTTGTGTATATGTGAACTTGTAACTATCTTGATCTTCCTTTGATTGTAGCCCCTGGATTTAACCAACATGGGAGCAGACATGTCGGATCTCAAGAGACGCATGAGCCTTACCAAAAACTTCATCAACACCATCATCACACAAGTGAAGGTGATAGCCAAATGTTTGGATATCACCATCAAGGCGGTGGACTCTACTACCAAATTCTCCGAGATCCTTCGCCGAGCCCCCGGGAAAATTGTTAGCTAGAAGGGATCATCCGTCTGGGTAGGAGCAAGAATGGCACTGGCCTTGACCAATGCCCATTACGATGATGCTGACATTGGCTTTATTACCTCTGATATGCCTACCGTTGATGAAGATGGCAAGGAGATTATTAGCTCCGCCATATGGAACTCCCTTGCCGGCTATGACAACCGGGTGGCCAAGTTGGTCAAGTCGGATGTGTTTGTTCCTGCTGAAACCCTGACAGAAGACATCCTGGAATAATTAGATTCTTCCTTAGGCTCGTCGGATTTCGAAGACACTCCTCCTACTAATGATGCTGCATTGAAGTCTCCTGCATCAGAGGCATAGAAACAATGATGTATCAAATATGTCTCTAAATATTTTGTGTAAATGCGGAAAAACTTATGTATTAAGGTGGAAAACTTGAACGCAAGCATCCGACTACTTAAATTATGTCCAACATGTATATAGTTTTTAAGAAAGTGCTAGCTTATCCATTATTCTAGTTCTTATGCTTGACTTTTCATGAGACAAAAAACTCTTAGTACAGAACCATGCCCTCAGGTGATGATGCTTAATAGAACCATCAAGAACCTAAGGAGCAAAACTGTCGACTTTGAGTGTCGAGAAGTCACTACTCCAGAATCCACATAAAAACATCAGAAAACATGTAGACTAGAAAACTTAAGCTAACGCTCGAAGGCAGAATTTTCGTAAGTGTGAAAGCAAACTTGCACATAAAATTTTATATGATCCAAAAATGAATAACTAAAGGAGGTAAAAGACTCGTAATATGAGTGAATCAAATGATTTATTTCATTGATCATATAAGGTACATATCACATAAAGGAAATATGCTAAGTATAAAAAGGATGTAGCTATGCTATGTTACATGGCTGATCTATCTCCGGATAATCATCATCGAGGTCATGTCACTTGCATTTGTGGTCCTTGCCTGGCCTATCTTTCAACTCGTGAATATCAACGAGGTAGGAGGAACCATTGATCAATGCCTTTCTTATGACGAACAGTCCTTGCCACGGCGGGGATAGCTTGTGTGACTTCTTCTGCTTGAGGAGAAGCACTAGATCACCCTCTTTAAACGAGTGATGCTAAACGTGGCGACTATGGTAGCTACGTAGCTTCTGCTGGTAGATGGCGCATCTCTGGGCAGCCAGAATGTGTCCTTCCTCAAGCAGGTCCATAGAGAACTGTCGAGATTCTTCAGCATCATCTTCTGTCCATGTAGGCGTGTATGTTGCAACCAAATTGGTCATGTAGGCAATGATGCATTGTCCGCTGGTATGTAGCACCGATGTTTTTAGCCCAAAGGGAATCATGCCGTAGAAGTACGTGCCGTAAGGTGTGATGGACGAAGTGGCCAGTTGGTCCGACTCATGCATCTTAATCTGGTGGTATCTAGAGTATGCATCTAAGAAACACAAAACTTCCGAGCCAGCCATCGAGTCAATGACTTGGTCAATGTGAGGCAAAGCAAACAGATTTTTTGGGCCACTTTTTTCAAGCCAGTGTAATCAACACACATTCTTAAAACTTTGGTCTCTTTCTTAGGTACAAGCACGGTATTTTCCACCCAATCAGTGTGGATCACGTCCTGGATGAAATTAGCCTTAAGTAGCCTAGCTATCTCCTTGCCAATGGCGTGTCGCTTCCCGTCACCGAAGCGTCGTAGTGGTTGCTTCACCGGTTTTTCTTTAGGATTGATATTTAAGCTGTGCTCGACAAGTTCCCTAGGAACACCTTTCATGTCGGCAGGTTACTAGGTGAAGATGTCCTTATTCTCACGGAGGAACTCGACAAGCACGCTTTTCTATTTGGGATCCAATGATGTGCCAATGGCGATGGTATTGGAGGAATCTCCTTCAAAAAGTTTCACCGGCTTGGTCTCGATGGCTGCCTTGAAGACGGGTTCAGAATCAGGTATCCGTTTCTTCAAAACCAGCATCTCCGAGGCATCAACATGGCTCTAGATCTCCTTGAACTCTTCACCGTAGAGTACTGCTTCGGTGTAGGCTGCTTCTCCTAATTCACACTCCCTTGCCTTCTTGAAGCTTCCAACAACAGTAATGTTACCATTAGGTCCTAACATCTTGAGATTGTTGTAGATGTGACATCGTCGTGCGTGGAAAGCATGGAAAAGGTCACGACCGAAAATGATGCGGTACATGCTCTTGAAAGGTACCACCTCAAAGGTCATCTTCTCTTGGCGGTAATTATTAACATCACCAAAAGTGACCTAAAGGGTAATGCATCCAAGGGACTAAGCTTTCCGAGCAGGAACCACCATGTGAAATACAATATTGCTCCACTTAAGCTGGATCTCGTGCAATTTCATCTTATGCAGTGTATCGACGTACATGATGTTGATGCTGCTTCTCCTATCCACGAGGCACTTGGTGAACTTGTAGCCATTAATCAATGGGTTGATGACCATGGCATATTGATTCTATATTGGGATGAGATCTAGATGATCCTGTCTATCCCAAGTAACTATAATCTTTGACCACTTCACATACTAAGGTACTTTGGGGAGGGTGGCCAGCAGTATCCTCAGAGAGTTTTTCTGTGCCTTGACCGTTGGAGTGTCGAGGAAGGTGTGATAGGTGGCGTTCTTCTTCTCAAACGGATTTTACTCTTTACCCTACCATCGCTCTTGTCGAGGGGCTTGGCATCAGTATCCTCCTCCATATCATTAGAATCCTTGGATCCTTGTCTTCCTTCTTACCATTTCCATTTTTGTGGGGTCTGTTCTTCGGAGTTTGCTTCTAGCCAGAATTAGGGTCCTCCTTCAGATTGTTGAAAAACTTCCAATTGCGGTTAGTGTGGGTGGACTTACCATGGGCATCCATATGCACGAAGCACGACATATCCCGATATTCCTCGTATGTCTAGGGAACGCGGGGCGTAGCAGGTGTAGCTTCGCTGCTTCCCATGACCAGCTCCCCAGCCACATCCACATTGTCCGCCATCGCCTCTACCGGAAAATGTCATGGAGACCATGTTGGCCACTTGCTTTTCTTTGGGTGTATTTTTCCTTTTGTTGTTGGCATTTTCTTGGCTTGTTTGGGGATGGAAACTGCACGTAGAGCACCGCGAGAATCATCATCAGTGGTAGCGAATTTGCTAGCCTTGGCTATTGATGTCTGCAAGTGCACAAATTGTTTGTAGCTAGTTTCTAAGTATAGATATCGATCCCACAGGGAGCCCAAAGGTAAGTGTTTATGGGTGAAGTCTCTATCACACCCAAATTTGTCACAGGTCTTCGAGTGAATTGACTGCAAGTGTTGAAATGAGAAAGGAATTTGGATTAAACTAGGTGTATTTAAATAAAACTTAAAAATGTAAACTTCAGAAGTAAAAAGCATAAAAGTAAATAATGGTTCGGTTGTTTGTTGTTTACTGCAGATGGCAAAGAAGGCGCGGGGAGATACAGTTCATGGTGATAGTGACTGTGCCGGGTGGACGAATGATAAGTGTAACAATTATAATCTTATAAGTATATGTGTAGGCGAACAACCCATAATTAGCTAGAATTCCTCTTGGTAGATTTCGTCCCAACTTCAATAATCCTACTAGTCTATTACCAAAACCATGGTCAGACACTAGACGATTAAGACTCTTCAGGTCGCTTAGCGATTAAGCTCCTTGGATCGAACTAATGCAATAAGCTCGATGGTTCCTCGTTATCCTCGAGTCTACTAGTTTTCTATTGATATCCTTGTGTTACTCGAGGGTCACCTGTCTGCTAGCGAACAAAATCCTATCCATGTAGAACAAAGTATCATGTTGTCTGGGCCCTTAATTGGACAACAAGCATCAGGCATCCCATAGATAGTCAAGCACACATAATATAGTAATTAAAATAGATCACAAACTAATGGAAAATATATGAAGGCACATCACATCTCACCAATCCCTTACATCTCCCACGCCCAAGGAACTTACTCACACATGAGGGAAGAAAGCATCATCGATATAATTAAATAAAGGGAATTCGTCTTGATATTACCATGGAGATCCACAATAAGAATAGACAAGTAATCCAACACAATTCAAGATAGGAAGAATCAATCTCAAACCCTAGTCTTGCAAGGTGAAGTTCTCTCTCTCAAGTACAAGTAATGTCTATGGGGGTGTATTGTATAGGAGATCAAAGATCGTGGAGCGAGATGAAGAACGTCTACTCCTTCTTATTTGGATCTCCTCTTTCTCCCTTCTGGATGGGATGGCGGCTGCTGTGTTGTGTTTTCGCGTCCGGTCTCTTCATGGAAGTTTTCCATTTTGACAAGACAGAGGCGGTGGCAGCTATACGACGGGAACTATACGTCTAGAAAATGTTCCTGCCATATAGTTGCTTGCTAAATCTTCTATACGCTTTCCTCGATTGCTTCCAAAGAGAGACTTGCTTATTTTCGCCTGAATATTGTGTTTCTCTAGTTAAAACCTTCTGTTGACCTTCAGAACCTGAAACACACATTAAATACCAAGTTTTGTTCGCTACCAAAGTATTAGTATTAGGTAAAGCTAGAAAATGATCAAATCTAGAGGAAAACCATCAATAAAAACCATAAAAAATATGTCGAATCTCATAGCTATCAGCTATCATCGCGTTGAGATCAAGCTTTCCCTTGTCCTGAGTGCTCTTCAGTGTATGCCGGAGAAGAGACCATCTTTCCAAACTATCAATGAAGGCAGCCATAGCAGTTTGATCATGTACTCTCGCACACGAATTTTTCATGTCGAGCCAACAGGATAGATAGTTTCGAGATGACTTGTCTTTTTCCTGTACATATCGTTGTAGGTCACCTACAGTGCACAGACGCTTGGACGTGCCCTCTAATTTTTTGGTGAACGCCTCTTGCATGTCCAACCAATTGCAGATGGATTTCTCCGGCAAGTCATCAATCCATTAGCGGGCGGTGCTGGTGAGCATGAGCGGGAGGTACTTAACAGTGACATTGGGGTTTCCCCCTGCGATTGCTATCGCTTTGCGGTAGTCCTGCAACCATGTAGCTAGACGGGCCGGTCCGTCATAGGGCTTGATAGTCTTGTCAATATGGAGACCCTTGGGGTATGTCGTTGTCCAGATAACCGGGCCAAAACATCGTGGCGCCAGGTAGGATTCTTCCTGGGCCTCCCTAAGTTCATCAAGGTGCTGACGTGCATTGTAGGTCTTTGGGGGTGGAGAACTATGCTCTCCGCCATGGGGATGAAAGTTACGCCGTGACGGGTGTGTCATGTGAGATCCTCTAGGAAGGTGGCTACTTGGTGGTGATGGTGGTGGTGGTGGCGGTGGCATGGGATCAGTCCTCTTGCTTCTTCCTTCATGGGAACCACCATGGACATCTTGGTTGTTTGGAGCCTTGCTCCTTCGACCATCATTGGCACTGCGCTCTCCGCCATAGTGCTCTTGTGCTCCATTATTGCATATGACGATGCCACCCTATGGTGTCTAGGAGGCGACATTCTTGTATGGTGGGGATGTGGTGCCTCTCTGTATCATCGAGATTCCTAGGGAGAGATCCACTACAAGAGAAAAGAGTTTTTGTGACAAATCACTTTCGTCACCGAAAATGCCATTTTCGTCACTAAGTACTCCCTCGTGACGAAAACATGGTGTCACTAGGGTCGTCACGGAAGCTCCATCATAGATTCTTTTATAGTGACGGAATACAAATTTTCGTCACGCAAGATTGAGCTTCGGTGACGGTCCTTACGGCGTCACCTAAGATAGGTTATCCGTGTCGGACCTTCTACGTCACCTAAAATAGGAAAATCTGTCACCGTTTAGCATATTCATTGACGAAATATGCCGTCACGGAAGATTTATGGTGTCACGAGGATTCTGGCAGGTGGGACCTGCAATGCTGACGTGGCAGCTGGCAGGTGGGTCCCACCATGATGACGTGGCATCTGATAGGTGGGTCCGTTGATGCTGACATGGCAGCTGGCAGGTGGGTCCGACGATGATGATGTGGCAGCTGGCAGGTGGGTCCGACGATGCTGACGTGGCAACTGGCAGGTGGGTCCGACGATGCTGACGTGGCAGCTGGCAGGTGGGTCCGACGATGATGACGTGGCAGCTGGTAGGTGGGTTCCACCACGATGACGTGGCATCTGATAGGTGGGGCCAATGTGATGACGTGTCACCTTCATGTGGGGCCCGCGGAGATGACGTGGAAGCTGGCAGGTGGGTCCAGCGACGCTGACGTGGTAGCATGTAGGTGGGGCCGTCAACGATGACATGGCGTCTGCATGTGGGGCTCGCGATGATGAAGTGTCATTTTGTGGGCCGACCCATTCGGAACTGCCTTGTGGGCCGGGAGGAATGTGACGCCGTCACCAATTTTTTTGCACGGACAAATTTGATTAAAAATTGAAATTCCATGCAAATTACGAAACAAAATTAAATGGAAGCAAATATTTGAAATGGCAGAAAATTTATAAATATGAATTATATCAGACGCAAACTTTAAAATTCTGGTAGACTGAAACTGCTGTATCAAACTCGAATGACTAAAGGAATAAAAAACAATGTTTTGGCCCACCTGGCCCATTAGCGCGCAGAGATTTTTGGCCCAAGTCACGGGGACTGGGACTGGGAGTTATGCGACATCCTCAACAGGTAACTAAGCATGCCATCTATTTCCTTCTGCCTCTTCTCAAATGCCAGACGATTCGCTTCGCTAGACTTTTTCACTGCTTCAAGTTCATCATCCTGCTTCTTTCTCATCTCTTCAAATCTCCTTTCCTGCTCTTGCATCTGTTCCTCCATCTCGCGTTGAACCCTTTCAGCTGCATTCAACGAATCTTGCTCCTGACTTGATAACTTTTCTTCTAAATCATGGATGCGCCCAGCTGAGACGCTAGACCTCTTGGAAGCAGATGAAACTCCGATGCTGGAAAGGAAAGTAATTGATCTTGAATTGTTCTGGTCTCTCAGGACTTCTTCAACAATCTCCAGATCAGTTTTGGGAATCCAATCTTCTGGGTGTGGTCCCATTTTCTGAAGCACCATCTCAGTCTATAATAGGATAAAAAATAGCAAGTCCAGAGTTAGAAGAAATCAAATAATTAGACAAACTAATGAGAAATGCGTAGCACATAAAATAATTTACTTACATAAGCTTCTGCTGATTTCTGGGACATCATACCATCCTTGTTAGTGTGGCTTGCTTTAAAGAAAGCAATCGGGGAGGTATCGACGTCCTCGGTCTTCTGAGATTTCTACAAGAATTATGACACGATGAATTATAAGTGTGTATGGCATGTTCACAAAAAGAAGTAGGTGTTGCATCTGAAGAGTTTGAATACTCACAAGTGCATGGTAATGTGCAACAAAGCTTCTTGAGCCAGTGGTGTGTTTCTTCGTCACAACATCTCTGTTCTTCTTGTTACTCTCACAGATTGCCTATGTACAGATGCATGAATTTAGTATTCCACAGTATAGTAGTATGTCTGCGATAGATGTAGCTGAAATAACAGGAATCGTGTACCTTGTAGTGCTCATCATGCCATATATCAAGAAGCTCTGCCCAGCTTTCCTCGTCTACCTCTTTTGGTTTCAACAATAAAGCTTGCTCGTGGGTTAGATCTTTAACATCTTTCCAATAGACCTTTTTCAGCCTCAAACGTTGTTGGCGAATACCTTTCTGTAAAATGTCGGTGCAAATGTCTTTGCCAAGGTCACCACTACTGTCCATTGCAAATTTTCCCTGCAGATAACATGGAACACAAATTCATATCAGCATCGAATGACAGAATTGTTAAAAAGTCATCCACCAATGAGACATTTTATATGGAAAATGAATAAGAGGTTAACGGACTTACAGTTATAGACTTAATGGTTTCTGGAATAGTATCTTTTAGACGACCTTCCTTGTCACCATACTGCTTCCAGTGGGTTGCCAGTGGCATCTTGCTGCGTATGTGAATGCCACACTCTGAACTCAGTTTTGCTGCTTGCACAGGATCAGTGGGTCTCCTCATGCCAGGAGTGAAGTTGATCTGCATCTTAGACCCTCCATTCCATCTAGACCACTCGTGTACCCCATGCCCCATAGTAGGTTTGCCTACACTACGCTTTTCCTTTAGAGCACCCGTGTCTACAATTGCAACTGAAACCAGTGACAAAACGAGAGTCAATCCTTCAATTGAAAATTTTGCAACTAAACCAGTGAATAAATTGTAAGACGTGCTGTCAATACCTTCCCGTTCGCTGCGGGCAAGTACATTCTCCTCAGGTGAGTTGCTGCCTCTAGAGGTTTGAGTTAGCATGGGCGAGGATTCATTTCCATTAGTACCCCCTTTCCCTGCTTTCTGGGTAGGGGTCTCTTTTTCACCATCATCTTGAGTCTCTTCATTTGCTGCTGACCTTGTTACAACATTTGGAGGCACAAAGGTTTTTGAGCGCTTCCGCTTCTTTTCTTTCGTAGAACCTTCCGTTACCCGCATTTTAATAGATCAAGCCATAAATATTAAAGCAATCTATACATATCCTACATGTGAAGGCAGGAGAATGCTGCATTTCTTCACCTTAGAGGAAGATTTAACAACATCATGGTCCTCTTCATCCAGAACAAACACATCATCATCAGTGGGCTCGTCGGCAGGATCAGGTTCATAATTAGGGTCCTCGGTGATATCCTTCTCCTACGGCTGTGCCTCTTTCCGTGTTGTCACTGCCACCGGTTTCTTAGCAGTACCAAACACAAATCCACGCGCCATCGCCGTGAAATCCTCCATTGGCTTGCCATGTTCAATAGCATTCTACTTTAGTGCTTCAGACATACGAGCCATGTTCTCCTCCATCACTTGTTTCCTAACATTTTGATATGCGTCTGCTGTTTTGACTTGAGTAACTGAAAACAATCAAGCAAAGGCAAGTTATGATCATACTCATTAGTACAAAAAGAGTAGACAAGATCATTAAAGCAAAAATTATGTGATCCATACTATAAAATTAACATGCTCACAAAACATTATTCTATTGCCTCCAAATCTCGTATCGTCATTCAGTTAACTGTCTAAACCCTACTGTCAACAAGTTCAGTTAAGTGTCAGGTTCAGTGTATTAGGTATCAAGTTGTTCAGTTGCGTCAGTTAAGACGCCAAGCAGCAGGGTTTATCCAAAAAGTTGTGCCCTATTACCTGAACCATTATGTAGGAACAGAAACCTAAATCTAACACATAGTTATAAGATAGGATCATAGGGTGTCATGCTCAACACATTCATGGCATCTAGAACCATGATCTATGAAATTAAAACCCAAGACAAGCACATTGTCGAAGGATTCAGATCATAGGGTGTCACGTTCAACACATGCTAGGCATCTCGAACCATGTCTATGATCTAAAACCTAGATCTTGCACATAAGCTGCAGCATCTTGAACAACGATCTACACATGTTGATCTACTAGAACTCATGCTTGACTGATCTAGAAAGAGGCATAGACCTAGGGCGGCAGAAAAATGACCTGGGCGTTTACGCTTTTGCTTCGGTGTCGGTGGTAGCACATTCCAGCGTGGTGTGCCGCTTCGAAGACTGCCGGACATGTCGCCCGCCGCAGAGGGGAAATCCGCCGGCAACCAACGCCTTGCTTGACGAATCTGGGGTCGAGGAAAGTGGCGATGGGGTTCTAGGTGGGCGGTGAACAAGGAACGGAATTAGGGGATGGGTATGCGGGAGGTGGGGGCACGCCGTTTTTAAAGTGTCGTGGGGGCGGCAAATTGTTAGCGCCAAAATGTGTGGGCCGGTGGAAAACAAAAGAGGTGGGAACAAAAAATTTCAGTACACAAATGGAGGGAACGAAAACCATTCATTGTAAATTTGATTGGAAAAAACAAAGGGAGCAGAACGGGAGGTTTACAAGCGGGGATTATCTCTAATTACATATTGTAATTAAATAAATCCTAACACATGCAACGGTTTAGGTTTTGCCACTACTTAGACCTCCCGTGCGGAATTTGTAATATGGTTTACAAGCCGGGATTATCTCTAGTTCATTGTACTATAAATTTATTTAGCCATGAACCATATTAAATTATTTGAATAAGTCATTTGTTTATATATGAAAAGGAAAACAAAATATGTTCATTCACGTACAACAGTTGGATTACTGAGCAAACAATACCATTAGTTTCCTTCATTCCACAACTCCAACTTGAAAGCTGAAGCACAATATCACTTAAACAAGTAAACCTCATTGATTCGAAAAACAAACAGAAGGTCAGAATTATTTCACATATTAGATATGTAGCCAGCAAAATTTTCTAACATCCACCAAAAGATAGGTGATCTCATTAGACTTTACACCCAGAAACTCAGCAAATAGTTTTGCAACTAGGAACAGGGGCGGATATGCTTGGTCACACCCTGATGCACATGCAATAGGGTAGAAAAATCATTTTTAGTCTTACATACTAGACTTAAGCATAGTGTATCAGGAAAACTTAAACAGAGTGCATCAGGGTAAGTTTAATCCTAGATCCTCTTCCTAGTGTAGGAAGAGGCAGAGATGGAAATCTGATAGGGTCAGGACACGGTCTGGACATCCGTACTAGCCCTCTGACATCTCCTCCTCCTTGACGGACATGGTCTGCGTGTCCCTGTAACCGCCACTGCCATCATCGTCGCTGCTGGTGGCGTACTCCTGGCGGGAGAGCTTACCGCCGTAGATTGTGACGACCAGCTCCCTGTTGCCAGCATAGTAGTCGAACGCCAGGATGTTGCCTAGCGAAATAGTGTAGCACTTGACAAACTTGGGCCAGCCCCTGTGGAGGTACAAGTGGCCATCTCGATGATCGAAATACATCTCCACATCGAAGGTCAGCCTGCTGTTATGCTCCCGGACGCACACAGTGTTGGGATGGTCGCCGCTGATGTAATCTTTGAAAGCATGGCAGAGGGAGAGCTTGTCCCACTTGTCCTCGTGAAGGATGCGAATGAACATAAAGTCGAGGTTCGGATACAGCGGCAGATGGGGTGGTGGAGACGGAGACGGCGACGGCGATGGCGATGGCGATAGAGAAGTGGCCCTGCCCTTGCCGCTGCCCCTGCCCGTACGACGGCGCCTCTTCTTGACAACGCGCGTTGCCGGCATACGCGTCTGTCCTTCACGTCCCCTGCCCGCCGTCGCCTTGGCACCCCTAAGCATGGACACCGGCATAGGCGACAAATCATTTATTCTTCTAAATATGAAGACGAAACCCTCTCAGTTACGCCACCCTTCTGAATGCGCTTTCTTCGAGTATATGAGAACAGCTTGTCCCTCTTCTAGATCTGCGCTATGTACGAAACACTTCCACCCATCTGGATCGAAGAAGAGGCGATCATCCTTTTCTATCTTGAAGTCGATGGGAGTGATCTCCTCTTTAGGAAGACACACTCCAGTTGAGCCTCCCTCACAGATTTGTAGAGCATTAACAACCTTCTTAGGCAATTTTTGATCAATACAAAACAAGATATATAAGTTAGTAAGTTGATGTCATAAACCACATAGACAAATTGCATACATGCATGGCAAAAAAAAAGAATTAAAAGAAAGTTATATGAATGTACCATGTGGTACAGCTTAAGATTCGTTTTGGTCAAGCGGGTTACGAATGGCAACTTGACAATTTTGCCCATGTTCGATTGAAGTTCCAGCAGATGCTCTTGCTCACTCTCAGTAAGCCGACATCTTTGGGCGATGAGTGGTCCGAGATCACGCTTCTGCGAAGATGCTCCTGCCATGTTAAAGAATTGGCTGCGCATACAAATTTAGTACACATTAACAAATGGTAAAAGTGTAGGAAACACATTATAGGTATTATAGTGTCACAACAACGTATTTCATCACAACAATACAAATATTGTTTCTGCAAATACTTGCAAGTTATTTCAATGCTACAAGCACTAGTCATAGCATAGGAAAGCTCCAGACTCCTATTCTGTCAGATATAAGTTCTCTAAGAACTACCTTTGTTGTGTTGGATTTTAGAAACATCATAAGTACTACATTAGTTCTTGCCATATATAGTAGCTAGATGGCCGATCTTTTTTGGGAGACTAGGAAGTTTAGGCCTATTTCTTATAGAAACAGACCATAGCTAGTAGTTATGTTCTGTTTTAGTCACCAGAATATAATGCTTCAGCTATTTAGCACATCAGAGATGGCAAGTTAGTGTAGGTTCTTCCATTTCCGATGTTGTGGTTGCATGTGGTACAACCGACCCCAAAACTGTCCCTCTATGCATCATGTGGTTGTACTTTCTAGGCATGTGTTTCTGGTTCATTGTCATTCATGCTCCGGACCTTGCTTACTGCGAGTTGTTTCCTTGCAACAAGGAAAACAGCCAGGTGGTATTTTCTACACATGAACATCCATCCATAATTCCGGCATCGACAATTTCTTAAGACATGTCATGCCTAACTAATTTATCATCTATATGTGTGTGTCCAAACAAGTTCCATTTTTCATATCAAGATGTAGCTAGCTAAACTTGTTATGTTTGATGGAGAGAATGGATGTGATCTGGTCATCTTGGTCATGGCAGAATGATGCATTATTATGCACCAAGGAAATGGATCACCACCAAACTTCACTTTGAATCTCTGGCTTGTCAGTATTGTACATTAGATTTACTTTTTCATGCCTGATGTGCTAAGTTATAGCTATAGTGTATTCCTACCTATTAGGAAAACATTTATTCACAAGTGTTATATGTTGCTCACCCTTGGCTAAGATTTTCAAGAAGTGGCACATGTTCTAACATGTTCTAGTTTCTCTTATTTGCAGGCACACAACGATGCAACTTCCTATAAGTACAAGGTTATCAAGTATTGGGATATAATTAGCACACTTTACTCAAGGGATCGAGCTACTGAGCGGGAGCTAGGACTGCAGCTGAAAGCCGTGCAGAAATGGCGGACGAGAACGCTAACAATGACAACATCATTGATCAAGCTGTGTTGATATAATGAGTAGACAAGTGTATTTGTGGATACATTGATCTTTATTCATGTTGTAGTTGATTTTTATTTTGAAAATATCATATTTTATTTACATTATGTAATTGAATTTTGAAGCCAAATGTGTTGTTGATTTCACAATTGGCTTAAAATGGCAGCCAAACAGAAGCTGTAAATCATTTCATTTCAGAATTCCAGGTGGCAGCCAAACATAAAAATTCATGAAGGAATTTAAATTCCATCCGAATGAAGTGACATGGGGATTTCATTTCATTTCAACCAAATGAAATGAATGCATAGGAGCCAAAGGAGCCCTAATATATTTTCCTACACATGCATTGTATAGTTCAGACCTTATGCAATGTTTCCTTCTAGTAGTGTTTGATTCATGGGATTGTAATGTGCAGGAATTATTCCAGAAGGTACACTAGTGTATTTTCATGGGAAATCTAGCTTCAGCACATAGCTCGTGGAAAACCCTACTGGACAAACAATGTAGACATAATTTCAGTGGGCAGCACAAGTAAATCCAACATGATTGGGCTCACCTTGAACACGGAGCAAGGTTGCGGAGATGCGGTCAACGCTGACGGGACGGAGTCACGGTGGTGTGGCCGGAGTAGATGCGGACATGCACGTCGTTACGGGCCGCGGATGCGTTGCGGAGATGCGCGGCGGTGTGACTGTGGAGAAGCTATAGCGGAGCTATAGCGTGCTATGCCCATTTAGCGGGTTTGCTAAATAATGATTTTTTTTTAAAAAAGAGCAGTACATATTGGTATATATATCAATAATTTACAAATATTTGACAGTTTTACAGACCAATGCTCTGATCAACTCACTTATAACAGATTTGACAGTGCATAGTGCATATTACATAGTAAAATTTGAAACAGAGCCACTTATACTAGCATTGGTGCATGTGAGACCCAATGGCATCTGTGGTTCCTGTTTGGCTGAGTTTGGGCAAAATTTGACCCTGATGACACATGTGGGTCTAGTTACACTAGCATCGGTGCATGCGAGTACCGATGGCATCTGTGGTTATAGTCTGAGTGAGTTTGGGCAAAAGTTTGACTGAAATTGTGCAAAAGTTGACCCCGATGACACATGTGGGCCCACTTACACTAGCAATGGTGCATATGGGACCTAATGGCATATGTGGTTTCAGTTTGACTGAGATTGGGCAAAAGTTGATCCCGATAACAAATGTGGGTCCAATAATACTAGCTTAAAATAACTTTGTAACGCTTGCGTTTACAATTCTAGACTTTCATCAAGGCAAGTTTATATCTGTTGACAATCATATTCCTTTGAACTAGTATAGCCAGTGCACAAACACAACTGAACACACATATAACATTACATAGATATGTTTGCTAGCTCACGGTACTTTAAGAAACAAGCATACTAAAGTAGTTCAACTTAGAAAGTAAACAACAACAAAGTACCACGATTTGTACTACATAAACAACATACAACATCACGAATATAACTGGCTATAGTCTAGTAACGTGCATTAATTCTAGCCGGTGGCGTTGGAGGCGGTGGGGTTGGTGGCTTTGTCGCCCCAGGCAGTGGTGGTGTTGCCCCAGCCAGTGGTGTCGTTCTGCTCGCCGTCCTGGTCATCTTCGCCCGCTTCCCGTGAGCGTTTGGCGACATGCACCACCTCTCCATCCGCCTCTTCCGCTCCCTAGACCGCCTGCTGCTCTTCCCAGATCGTTGTCGCCTGTTCCCTTTTAGCCTGCTGCGTTGCATCATCCTGCTCGTCATCTGCATCACTCTGGTCTGCAGCAGCTACCGCCTTGGCCGTAGCTTTTGCCGCCTCGGCCTTAGCTGCTGCCGCCTTTTCTGCTGCATTAATTGCAGCCTTGCGAGTCCCCCGGTCTAGCCCATCCCTTAAGGTAATGAGCCTACGATACAGCTCGTAGGCAACATACCCGTCTCTTGCTGCATACTCTAGGTTCATCGCGGAAATTGGCTTGTTCTCCCATACTTCGTGGCCATCGGCCGGGAGTGCCTTGCTATTCCCGAGATCTCTGTCAATGATGATCACTGCTAGAGATAACATTCCGTCCCTGTCATACGGCTGATTCTAATGGAACCGTTCTTCGGTCTTAAACATGTCTTGGATGTCGATGTGGTACTGTTCTGGAATGGTGATATCCTCATGCGCAAGCTTCTCTTTATCACTCCTGATGTCCACGCTAGCGAAAATGATCCCCTTTTCCTGAAGGAACTCTGCCAGTTTCGGACAAGGCTCCCTTCTCCTGCAGTATAAATGCAAATTAAGATATGAAAATAATTTGGATGATGTACAATTATTTGATGATAATGTTAAACAAGGTAATTGCATAACCGTACCATTAGGTCATGTACAACACCCACAGATCATGCATAATACTTGAACTAACATGTCTAAGTATTTGAAATAAACGAGTGCAAGCAATGTATTTGCATTGGATAATTATACATGATCTCAAATGGAAAATAAAAATATGCACATAACCAGTTTCGGACAAGGCTCCCTTCTCCTGCAGTATAGATGCAAACTATGACATGACAATAATTTGGATGGTGTACAATTATTTGATGACAACGTTGAACAAGGAAATTGCGAAACCGTGCTATTAGGCCACGTACAACACCCATAGATCATGCATAATACTTGATCTAACAAAATCCACAAGGACTTAAACCTATAGGAATTAAACAATGCACATAGGAAAAATTTATAAGGATCAAAATCCTCCAAAATTCATATGAGATTCATTTGAATCAAATAAGCCCTGCAACAAAGGAGGCCTAATGTGAAAACGTTCGTACAGGGTACAATCCTATGAATCAAACATGTGCTGATGGAAAAAACATAGGAATTGAAACCTGTACAAACCCATAGGAAATCCTTTGAATCAAAGGAGGCCTGAAATAGAAATGCCCATCCTTAGTACGTATATTACCTGCAGTAGTGGAACACGAGGACAGTCTCCTTCAGGGCGATCTGGACGACGGCGAGCTTTTGTGATGGAGCTTCGTCCCGCCTATTCCTTGTGTACTCGAGGTCGAGTCCGAGGAACTTGTAAGTCTCTTTCTCGAGAAATTGCTCGAACTTCTCCAGCATGTGATTCAAGTAGTTCACATCGTTGGTGTACACCACCTCCATAATCTTTGTGCCATAGGCACAGATGGGCTTGATGTCAACCGTGGTTTTCCCTTCATCGAGGATGTCTCCATAGGGATCCATGGATGCTGAGTTCCCCGTCGTGTGGAGGAGGAAGACGCGAGAGGAAGAAGAACAGATGAGAAGCGGACGCGTTGCAGTTATTGTGGTGTTACGGCGGTGGTGGAGTCGAGGCGGAGGGCCCGTACATCGATGTAGTCGACCCGTTACGGTGCAATGCGGTTAGTGCGGTGCAGTGCGGTTAGTTTTGTTACGGTGCGACGCGTTTAGGAGTGGTGCGATGCGGTTATTGCTGTGCAGTGGGGTAAGTTTTAATTTGTTACGGTGCAACGTGTTTAGGTGTGGTGCATGCGATGCGGTTATTGCGGTGCAGCAGTGGGATCAGTTTTGTTACGATGCGACGCGTGTAGGTGTGGTGCGATCCAGTCGTGGCTGCAAACTTTCAACAATTGAACGCACGGGGCTTTCACCAATCCTCTGGTCGTGGCTGCAACTTAATTTCAAAAATTAAACCCACGGCTTTCCTACAACTTTCAACTCAAGTTTGACCTAAGCTTGTACAGTGCATAACTAATTCAAAATATCTCATAAAAATTGAAAACCTACACACTGATAAATTTTACGTGAACTAGTTGACACGATTTTTTTTAAACTTGAAACATTTCATTCTTATCAAAATAACAATCCCGCATATGAGCTTCCACATAGAATGTACCATGACTCACGTGGGTCCACATACACAAGCATTGGTGCAAGCGGGCCCAATAGCATATGTGGGTCCAGTTTGACTAAGATTGGGCTTAAGTTGACCCTGATGACATATGTGGGCCCACATAGCTAGCAGCGGTGCATGTGGGACCCTAAGGCATCTGTGGGTCCAGTTTGACTAAGATTGGGCTTATGTTGACCCTGATGACACATGCGGGCCCACATAGCTAGCAGCAGTGCATGTGGGACCCTATGGCATCTGTGGGTCCAGTTTGACTAAGATTGGGCTTAAGTTGACCCTGATGACACATGTGGGCCCACATAGCTAGCAACGGTGAATGTGGGACCCTATGGCATCTGTGGGTCCAGTTTGACTAAGATTAGGCTTAAGTTCATCCCGATGACACACATGGGCCCAGTTTGACTAAGATTGGGCTTAAGTTGACCCTGATGACACACGTGGGTCCACATACACTAGCATTGATGCATGTGGGCCCAATGGCATCTGTGGGTTCTATGTTGACTCATATCACCGCAAAAGTTGACCCTGATGACACATATGGGTCCACTTAGCTAACATTGGTGCATGTGGGACCCTATGGCATCTGTGGGTCCAGTTTGACTAAGATTGGGCTTAAGTTGACCCTGATGACACATGTGGGCCCACATAGCTAGCATCAGTGCATGTGGGACCCTATGGCATCTGTGGGTCCAGTTTGACTAAGATTGGGCTTAAGTTGACCCTGATGACAAATGTGGGCCCACATAGCTAGCACCAAGTGTTTCCACGAAGCCGTGGATTTTTGCCCGGTTTCCACGTTTTGACCGTTCGGTCCAATGTATCGCCTAGTTTTGGCATGTTTTGAGCGTAACCGACACACACGAGACGCTAGTCGTGTTTTCTACGATGTCGGGCTGTTTTCCACGATGTCTCTCGGTTTCCATGTTTTGCCCGTTCGGTCCAACGTATCACCCATATTTGGCCTGTTTTGAGCGTAACCGACACACGCGAGACGCTAGTCGTGTTTTCCACTATGTCGAGCACCAAGTGTTTCTGCTACTATATGCGAAGATACTTCCATGATGTTGAGGTACGTTCTTCCAGACTTGTTCAGTCTTTTGTTTCGCCAGGTTGTTATGGATTTTTTTTCCTTCTGGCAATGTTGTCATCTTGCTGCCTTGTTTGAATAGGAATGACCGAGTGTTAGCTTTTTAGATGCATGATGTTCAAACTCATGAACTTGGCTTGGTAAGTTACGAGTGGAACCCAAACATGTTCGTTGCAATTATCTCTTGATGCCTGGTCGGTCTTCTTGAAGTCTGGGGACTTTGTACTTTCATATGGACACAGTTCGTGTGGGAAGCCCGATTGCATCTAATATACTTCCAAGTGCCTTACGGTAGCAGCTAAGTGCTTCTCGGCGGACTTGTATATGATATATCCCGGACTTGGAGCTTTTGTGGAAGCACTTGGCAATGTTGGGAGGCTTCACACCTATTTCATGTAATATGCTGCCAGATTGCTTTGCGTTGATAGCCAAGTGCTTCTCGATGGTCTTGTATATGCTTTCTCCCGGACTTGGTGCTTTTGAGGTAACACTTGGAAACATTGGGTGGCTTCTCACCTATTTCATGTCATGTACCTCCAAGTGTTTTCCGTTGATCACAAAGTGCTTCTCGGTGGGCTTAAGTTGACCTGATAACACATGTGGGTCTAGTTACACTAGCATCGGTGCATGCGGTACCAATGGCAACTGTGGGTCCAGTTTGACTGAGATTGGACAAAAGTTGACCTGATGACACACGTGGGTCCACTTACACTAGCATTGGTGCAAGTGGGCCCAATGGCGTCTGTGGGTTCTATGTTGACTGAGATTGGGCAAAAGTTGACCCTGATGACACATGTGGGTCCAGTTACACTCATGACCCATTGGCATCTGTGTGTTCCAGTTTGACCGAGATTGGTTCCAATTTAATTTAGGATTTCAACTAATTTGAACAAATTCAATATTTCTCTATAAAATCTTTTAGAAAACTTATTGTTTTATACACAATATACTTTTTTACTTATATAATATAGATTTTTTTTAACAATTTATATAATATAGAATTTGTAGAGATTTCCGCTGCAACGCGCCACTCTCCCAAATGTCATGCGTGGGTCCAATGTGAAAGCAATGGGAAAGTGGACTACATGCAGGACTACACGATTCCACACCCACGCGTGCACTAGAGGAAACCGAACCGCCAGCATCTATATAACACATCGGTCTCATCGTCTCTCCCACCATCGTCCACTTCTTCCCTAATCTGCCGAAAACCCTAATCCGCTCCCACCACCGCACCACCAATCTCATCCCTTAGTGAATCTGCAAGATGAAGCGCGCTCGCAAAGACGATCCGGAGTCGAAGGCGGTCGGCGGCTCTGGCGATGCACCCGCGGTCGTCGCCGCGGTGGCGGGCGAGGAGTCTTCTTCGGGAGCACCAGCCGCTCGTCGGCGCGCCGTGACCGTTGCGGACTCCACCGTACCGGTCGTGGTCGCCGTTGATGATGAGAAGAAGGAGGACATCGTGGATCCCGCGGCAGATCTACAGAACCCGCATGCAGGCTGCCAGGTCATCGTCGTGCCGGATGATGAGTACTACGACGGTAAAGACCCTGACTCCATCGAGTACCTCTATGAACAAGCCCGCAAAGAAGATGTACCGTTCAAGGAGGAGGCCTCCGACGACGGCACCGAGGTTCTGAGTTGTTCTGTTCGATCTCCTCTGTTCATCTTACTATTCACATAGGGTTTGTTCGTAGAGTAGATTGATTTATGCTGTCTAGGTGGTCTTCTAGATATTCTTGATTCTAGGGTTCATACGGTTCCTTTGTAGTTGACTTTGATTTGATCTGCCATATAGTATTCTTACTCATATGATATATATGGGTTCATGGTTATCAGATTAATTTCTGAATGTTGTGCCTTAAATTCATCCGAGTCTGATTTGATTGTAGAGATTATGATAACAAAGATTTTTGTTTAGGAAGAAAAAATTGATCTGATGCATAGAATTTATAATTACCATTTTCTTAATTTGCTGCTTATTAATGTGTTGATTCCATAGTGTG
The DNA here is from genome assembly GCA_916181665.1 of Avena sativa. Lineage (NCBI taxonomy): Eukaryota > Viridiplantae > Streptophyta > Magnoliopsida > Poales > Poaceae > Avena > Avena sativa. The sequence goes on along the minus strand of OV702287.1, from coordinate 420,303,591 downwards.
TATCAATTAGTATGCTGTTAAGTGTAATGATCAATGCGTTTGAAACTTAAATTCATCCGAGTCTTGTTTCATTCTAGTGATTATGATTTCTCATATGATATCTATCAGTTAATAGTTATCAGATTACATTCTGAATGTGTTAAGGTAGTTACCTTGCACATGATTGATCAACACAAGAGACTTAAATTTATTTGAGTCTAATTTGATTGTAGAGATTATGATAGCAAGAATTTTTTTTGGGAATAAAGGATTGATCTGATGCATGGAATTCATAATTACCATTATCTAAATTTGCTGCTTATTAATGTGATGATTCCATAGTGTGTTTGAATCAGTATCCTGTTTAGTGTAACGATCAATGCGTTTAAAACTTAAATTCATCCAAGCCTTCTTTAATTCTACTTATTATGATTGCTCATATGATATCTATCGGTTCATAGTTATCAGATAACTTTCTGAATGTGTTAAGGTAGTTAACTTGTAAATGATTCATCATTAAGTGCCTTAAATTCATCTGAGTCTAATTTGATTGTAGAGATTATGATAACAAGAATTTTATTTGGGAAGAAATGATTGATCTGATGAATGGAATTTAATGTGTAATGATCAATGCGTTTGAAACTTAAATTCATCCGAGTCTTCTTTCATTCTAGTGATTATGATTGCAAGAATTTTATTTAGGCAAAATTGGTTATTTGCCCCTAAAGTTCACATGCCTTGAATTATGTCCCTAAAGAATATTGTCCTTTAATAAATAATCCATTATGGATTTTGAAGCAGATAGAAATGAACGCTCAGGCGTTCCAGCGTTCACTAGACATGATAAGACAAATCTTTCCTCGATTCATCAAATATTGGTCACACAACATTATCCTCGATTCATCAAATGTTAGTACTATCACCGCAACACAAAACTGTCCTCGATTCATCAAATGTTAGTACTATCACCGCAACAATTTAGAATAATTTTGGCAGCATTGTTAATTTTTTACAGCTTATTTTGTTTGATCGTTGTTGTGCTCCTAGTTATCTCACTTCTTACGTATTTCAAAATTCACAGGAAGACTCTGACGACGTGGGCCACGGCAAGGACGACAGGGACCGCAAGAGCTGCTTTGTTCTTAAGCGGCTGGTGAGTGGTCAGATACCTTTCCGCAGCCGTGGGGAGCTATCTTGCCCATTCTGCGACAGGGTCATCACCAAGAACTTAGAGAGCATGATCCAGCACGCGGATGGCATTGGCGTAGGCAGCAGGCAGAAGCACAAGAGCCACACCATGGCGAAGCATGCCGCCTTTGGCAGATTCCTCGACAAGTACGTCAAGGGTGGCCTCATCCCGGTTATCGGTCCTGCTGTTGGCCCTCATGTTCTGTTTCCACAAGTTTAGTTTATGTTTGTGTTGTCCCCCTGGAGATGAAGAAAAACTGTGTGTTGTTTGAAGACTAAGTTTTTATTATGTATGGTGGAAGGTGGGTAATCATACCCAGTTGTTTAAGACTATGTTAATGTGTATGGAGTTTGCTGTTGCGTTACTGGTGCACTTGTTATCTGAATTCTCATGTTGATGCACACTGCATTTGCTTACTAAATTAGATGGTTTGGTGCTTTATTTTGTAGCTAAGAAAGTTTGAAAAGTAAGTTTGGACTACAAAAAGTTTTTGAAACCAATCTCAAACCAGAAACTTCTGTACTTTACATACTGATGATCCTTCAGAATGTCTAAAAACAACCACAAACATGAAAGGCAAACTCCTTATTTCCAATACTTTTCATAAAATTTGCAAAATATTCTAAGTAAAGGATTTAATTAATATAGCTAATTCTTTCCTTGTTAGTCTCAAGATTCTATTGAGGATCTTACAAGACCTAACTATGACGACTAAGTCAGAGCAATAAAAACCAAATCAATTTCCTTGCTCTGCGCACTAAATGTAATCAATATATTTCCTTGTTTTGCCTAACGGCTAAAGCTAATCACGTCGAGCCCACAAATTAAGCTTACAACTGGGTCCAGGCCCGGCATGCAAGCATAGTCGGACCATATATATATATACGCTCTCCCTCCAACAAACCCTAAAGGCATAGTTGGAGTCAGCGCCGCCATCTAAACCACCTTTGCCTAGGCCGCAGATCTGTCGAGAGAGAGGGATGGCGAAGGGCAAGATCGTTGCGGTAAAAATCTAACCTATCTAGTTTGCATGTACTGGATCGATTTGGAAAAAAATGTACGGCCAATGATCTTTAAATTTTCTTTTTTTGATTCGTAGTGTCCTTGGTGTTTTGACACCAAGGGTCTGTGTGGCCTGGGCGACAAGATCAAGTCCTTTTTCGTTCTCACCCTTGTAGAGAATTTTGAAGAAATGACGGTACTGGTTTTATTTTTTGTATTATCATCAGTCTTTCCTGTTCCACCCTTTTGTCATGAATTATAGCATCTGTTAGTTTGTCATGTAGTAAACATGTTCCATTTTTCTTCAGTTAATACCCTGCTATGCTAGAGCGAATTTCCTTAAGAAGTTTGCCATCGACTCTGTCGACCACGAGAATGATTTTGTGGTCGAGGTGGTTACGGAAGAAGGGTTCGAATTCAACGTTGATTGTATCAACAAGGATGACAGAACATATCTTGAAGGCCAATATTGGAGAGAATTTGCTAGAGTCTACAATCTGGATGTTGGAACAGAGCTTGTCTTCTCTACCGACACACAAGGTCCATCTACCCCTATGACGTCGATCAACCTACTGATCACCCACCCATGTAAGTAACTGCTTATTTGAAGTACTTCCTCCGTTTACAAATATACGATGTTTACGAGTTTGTATAAAATGGATGTATATATGTAGATCCACTAAAATATTTAGGTTCACCCATTTTGCTCGGTTTCTAGTCTACTTTGTAATGTGTAGAATGTCACCGATGGAATTGTCTCTAGTTTTTTCCTTATGAAAAAAGAAGTAGTTGCTTTGTGTTTAGCACGATATTTTTTCCTTGTTCCTAAACAATCTTAATGTTGACGTACCTACCATGCATTAATCTTAATTTTGATTCAGTAATATTCATTTAATTAAGTATCTGAACTTGTACAACATATTACAATCTGACCCAGGATAAGAAAGGCATACTTGACGCTATGCATGCCACTGATGGAACCATAATTAACTGGAGAATGATGGAGTCAGTGGTCAGCAATGTTGACATCATTGACACGCTAGTTGATGAACATGGAGCTGGGCCTTATCAAGTTGGAAAATGTGAGTCTCTGATCCACACATTAAGCTGGACAAATTGCCAGAAGAAAGAGCTGGTAAGTATAAGTGATCTACTTTGTTGTGCCTGTAATTTTCCGATTAACAAATGTTCACATCATGCATGTGGACCAAGAACAGGAACTCCCGCGACGCCTTGTCCCTGAAGATATGGCTGAATATGGTGATATCACAATTGTGTGTGATAAATACACAAAGGTCAAAGGGTCGTACTCAATTTCTCCTGAGGATGGCCGAGTATGCTGCGCTGGGAGGAGGGAAGTGATGTCACAGGAGGAGGATTTTCGGCGAATTGGAGACAAGATGTTTTTCATGCTGTACGTGGGACGTAAGGGGGCTTTCCTATTTGCCTTCTATGTTCCAAATGTGGAACTTTAGTAGCCTTGATCATTTTCACTATGATGGTCATGGGTCATTTGTCGACCTAATAATATGAGATGTTAAGACAATATTTTACGGTCCTTTCATTATGTGGCATTAGTATGTCTGAAGACATGGTTAAGTGTAATGGTACTATTAAATTTTTTATAAGCTGAAATATATTATGCCTGTCGTTGCTGCCAATTATAGTGAAATCGTGTTAATTGAGTTCATTTCACCGGTATCTATGAATATTTTATGATCTACAAATTTTATGCGTGCACAACTTACTAGACGGACATGTCTGTCGCGTAGGTTGTGTCACGTAAAGAAGTATCTATCTCCAGTAAATCTATTTTGCTGCTCGAAGTAAGTATGACAAAAACAAGCAAAAACATCTAGGTACGACCATATATATCGTTGTAATTAATAATTTTGTGTATAACATGGTTACTGGGAATTGAATGCAACAGTCTCCATAACTAGTATCAAACAGTACAACTGCGTGCTAGTATTTTAGTAACGCATTTTCACAAGGTACTAGTCAATATCACTATCAACATCTGAAATGCTCCTCCCAAATTCATCGACAACCGGTTCCAAGTATTTTTGTTCTTCGTCGCTCAGGTCCATATCATTGTTTACACCATTTTTCCCTGCTAGTTGTCTAACAGTCTAAGAGTCAACAAATATCACATCATCAGAGCGATCAGCCATGTCGTCTTCATGATCATCAACATATTCATCTTCCTCGTCCTCAATTTGGTGAACAATGGGATCTTCCGAGCCTAGGTCTTCCTGGTATGCATCTGCATTGCCTTCATCATCTTTTTCTGGAACATCGTATACATTCCTGTGCTTGAAAGTTTGCACCACCTTCCAAGGATCACCAAATTTTGTGTCTTCCAAGTAAAAACAAGTTTCTGCTTGGTGAGCTAATATGAAAGGGGCGTTCTTGTACCACAATACAGACGTATTTATGCTTTTAAAGTATCCATCATCCTTCATCTCCGTGGTTTTCCTACTTCCAAGGTTAAACCAATCACAGCGGAACAAGAACACGGATCTGTCTCCGTGCTTGTTTCTCGGGTACTGTAACTCAAGAACCTCCTTCATCACACCATAGTATTCTTGATCTTGTTCATCAGAAACGGATCCCCTTGTCATTATGCCTGAGTTTTGAGTCCTCATGTTCTTCTCACGCTTGACGGAACGGAACCTAGCGCCATTTACGGTGTACAACTACACGAGCATCTGGACCAAGTGCTAGTGATTTTAAATCTTCTAGAGCATTGTCCAAATTACTAACATGTTTTTTAAACCATGCAGGGAATTCTTTCTCTAGTTCCGCCTCAATGTTGTTCACACCCCTGTTCTATAGTTGTTGTCGGAAATTCCTAAAAATCAAAAACAAATTAGTAATGGTACTGCTATAACACAAAATATTACTGAAAATTTTGAATGATTAATAAAAAGGTAAATAGACCTACTGAATATAATTTTGTGCCTCATCATAGTTCCGAAGTACATACCAAACCATACTGTCAAATTCTTTGGGAAAATACTTCAACTTGGATAGTCCTAAACCTCTATCTCGATCTAAAAAAATATCAAAATCTAGCGGATCAACTCTTTGTTTTTTATCTTGGTTCCTCTCAGGCTTGTTATGTCTGGTTTCTATGACATCGCCCAAAAATTTAGAGCAATGATGCAAGCACTCATCCACGATATATCCCTCCGCAATTGAACCTTCAGGGCTTGATTTGCTACGCACAGTTGATTTCAGGTACCCGAGCCTTCTTTCAACTGGATACATCCAACCATATTGAACAGGCCCCCTCTGAAGTGCCTCATCAGGTAGATGAATAGCCAGGTGCACCATTACATCAAAGAATGATGGGGGAAATAGAAGCTCAAGCTTGCAAAGAATTATGACAATTTCAACCTTCATTCGACGCAGAGATGCTCTTAGAGTTTTGGCACACAACTCCCTGAAAAAGTTTCCCAGTTCAGCAATGGTCTCATACATCGCCTTTGATGCAATCCCTCTCAGACCAGCTGGCAACACATGCTGCATAAGTATGTGGTAGTCATGCGTCTTCAGACCGTGCACTTTACCCCCTGGGATGTCCACACATCTTGCTAAGTTTCCAGCAAAACCATCTGTGAACCTAGTGTTGGCCAAATACTTGCACAATTTTTGTTTGCCTTCCTTTTGAAGCGTCCACGGTGCTTTCTCCTTTGAAAAACCCTTGGCCTCAGGTTTCATCCAGAACTTCTTCCTGACATTAAATTTCTCCAAATCCATTCTACCACCAATAGTGTCCTTGTTCTTTCCATCAAGCTCAAGAAGGGTACCAAGGATATTGTCCAATATGTTCTTCTCAATGTGCATCACATCTAGGTTGTGAACAAACTTCAATCTTGACCAGTATGGCAGATCATATAAGCTGATCTTGAGGTGCCAGGTTGGCTCACCAGTCATGCCACGCTTTCTCTTCCTAGTTGATGGATTTTCCCTGGCCTGTAATCCTGAACTCTCTGTACCCTCTCCTCTCTTTCTGCAATTGTGAAACTTGTTGGTGCATCCTTAGGTTCAGGTTTTCCATTGAAGGCTCTGCTACTCCTCCACTTGTGATCGTGAGGCAGAAATCGACGATGACCAATATAACCAATTTTATTATGCAAAGACTCGTAGCAAGGATCCTTATCACAGTGCGCACATGCGAAAAACCCTCTTGTGCTATGGCCAGACATCATGGCATATCCAGGATAGTCATGAATCGACCAAAGAAACACAGCATGCAACGGAAACTCTCTACCTGTGCACGCATCATATGTGCCCACGCCACTCCATAGCTTCATCATATCTTTTATCAATGGCTGCATAAATACATGAAAATCCTTTCCTGGTGAATTTTTTCTAGGGATTAGCAATGACATCATGAAGTTGGATTGATCCACGCACATCCACGGTGGGAAGTTGTATGGAATGACCAAAACTGGCCACATACTGTATGAACTACTCATGTTTCCGTATGGGTTGAATCCATCTGTCACAATACCAAGCCTTATGTTACGGGCATCTGAAGCAAACCATCCAAACTCCTTGTCAAAGTGCTTCCATGCTTCACCATCAGTTGGGTGCCTCAAAATACTCGGTTGTGCAACCCTCTTCTCCTTATGCCACTTGTTATTCATCGACGCTTCCTTCGAAACAAAAAATCTCTGTAACCTTGGGATTATAGGAAAGTATCGAAGCACCTTGTGGGGAATCTTTCTCTTTACTTCCGGGTCTTTCCACCTTGAAAATCCACACTCGGGACAATGAGTTTTTTTGGCATGGTCTCCCCAAAACAGAGCATAGTCATACTTACAAACATGAATTGTGTCATAACCAAGCCCAACCTCAGAAAGAACACTCTTAGCTTCAGCATAGGACTTGGGAAAATTCACTTTTGGCAAAGCAGCACATAAGACAGCCATAAATTGATCAAAAGCTCTATTTGTGACCCGGTTGTATGATTTCACGTAAAGCATCTTCATAATGAATGACAACCTCGTCTCAGTGGTGCATCCCTCGTGAAGCTCTTTCTTAGCTTCTTCGATGAGGTTCGCATAGAAATTAGTGTCACTTGGGCCTCTGTCACCAGAATCATGCAGCTCATCTAACATCTTGTCAACATGATCATTATGATTCTCATTTCCATCATCATAATCATCATCGTCATTTCTTTGATACAAACTATTATCATAGTTTTCATCAGGACCATCATCTTCTCCATGACAACTCCACTTTGTGTACGAAACGGCCATACCATTGACGTGTAAGTGATACTCAACAGTTTCCTGAGTCTGCTGCGTAATATTACGGCATTTTTGGCATGGGCACAATATTGATGCACCTTCGTTGCAGTTTGCGCGCGCAAACTCCATAAACTCGTGGACACCTTGTATGTAAAAAGGGGTGAACTTGCGCCCATGAGTAATCCACTGTCGATCCATCGCCTACAAAAATATATATAATGTGTTCCACTCGAGTCATGATGCCATTCAATTTGTACTAATCGATGTGAAAATTGTTTACCAAAGTCCAAATAAATCACAATGTGTAACATAAACACCAATCCAAATCAATTTCATAACAGATCTCAAAGGAACTCACATGTGCTTCCTATCGCCGTGCGCCGGCCTGCCGCGAAGCCTCGCTAGCTGGAATCGTGATCAATCGTCGTGATCGCATAGGTACAAGTCGCCGGGACTTGTAGATGAAGGGCCAGCGAATGTCGTGATCGCCTGGTGTCGTTGTATTGGGAACGACAGTACTTAAGGAGGTTAGATAGAGGTGTGGGGACTAGCAGGGAAGCTATCGACGGCGTCCGCAGGCGAGATTGGGTACAAGCAAGCGTAGCTGGACGCAGGAAGTACCCAGGTTCGGAGCCCTCGTGATGAGGTAAAGCTCCTACTCCTGCCTGATCTGACTATGAGGGATATACGAACTACAAGTGCTCCTTGAGCTGTGTTCTCTAGCTACTGCCTTAAATGCACTGAGACCAACCCTTTCTACTGAGGCCTTGCCTCTCCTTATATAGGCAGAGAGGCAAAGGTCTCACTGGCTAGTCCGACTGGCGGGCCCCACAGGCGGGTCCCAGCCGACTAGTCATCTACAGTATCTAGTATGGCTTGTCTTATCAGAGTATGAGCGGTATGGCTGTCGTAGGTATAGTGGACGCCGTGCGAGCCCGTCGTCAGCACAGGCCACTGTTCCAGCATCACCCACGCAAAGTCTTCGGTATGGGCGGGTGGTTACCCGTCTTGTCATCGTACAGGGTGTACCGTGCACTGATACGCATGTCGTCCTGTCTCACTGATTGGGTCCGGCTATGTCACCGTATCCGGCTGTCTCTTGCTGATCCGGCTACCGGGTGATAACCGGCCTGTCTTGCCCTGTCCGGCTGCATCTGATTAGCCAGACGCGATCTGACTGTCCTGTTTCTTATCCGGATGGGGTACCCGGGGATCATCCCCCTGACACTAGCCCCCGAGCGTGTGTGGATTCCGCCCTTAGGCGAAATGTGCGCGCCCTCCTTCTTGCTTTTTGAATTTTCATCCGGCTGAGCCTGGCGGTTGCGCTACCCGTGACGTCAGTGCTAACGCGGCCACGCGCGCACGCGCCATCATTGCTCTGCGGTGGGCAGCGTAACGTCCCGTCGCACGTCGCCTTGGGAAACTGCTGTTCGGCGCTTCGGTTCTCACTCCAGGATCTTCTTCGCATCCTGCCCTGGCACACGGGATCTAGGCGGCGGTTGGGGTGTGGGATGCCCGGATGTGCGCCACGTGGCCCCATCGACGGTTGCCCTTCCGGTCCTTTAAAGGGACGCCGTGGGGGAGGCAGTTCCTTTCCTTCACTCCCCGCTGCAGTTTCCTTCTCCCTCGCATGCTCCTGCTTCTGCGCTCTTGCCTTCTGCGCCGCCCGCTCGCCGTCGTCGACGCTACGGGCCACCGCCACTCTTCCGTCGCCGCTCCTCTCCACCAGCCGAAAATGGACGCCGACCGCGGGGCTTGGTGCGGCTCCTCCGTCACTGAAGACCAAATCACGAAGTACCACGCCACCCGTGTCCTCCCGCCGGCGGAGGAGGTGGCGGTGCGGTTGGCGCCGGCAGGGGAGATGTCGCCGCACCCGGCGGAGGGGGAGCGCGTCATCTTCCTCTCCCACCTGGCACGCGGGTTCGCCCTTCCGGTGAACCCTTCGTTCTGACGTTCCTCGCCTTCTTCGACCTCCGTCTTCACCACCTTGGCGCCAACGCCATCGGGATGCTGGTGCACTTCATGGCTTTCTGCGAGAGCTATCTCGGGATCCAGCCGGATCTCGGGCTCTTCTGCCGACTCTTCCGAGTCCGGCCGCAGGTGCAGTACACGAAGGGGCCGCTAGTCGTCTGCAGCGGCGCCTCCATATACTCCCGCACCCAATCCGGCTACCCCAAATTCTTGCTCCAGGACACGGTACAACTGTGGCAGCAGTCGTACTTCTACGTCAAGAACATCACCAACATCGACCGGATAAATCTTCTGGCCTTCCAGGACGTCGAATCTAGTCGGCAGAACTGGGACTTGAAGTTCCACGGCGACAAGGCGGAGACGCACGTGATGCTGGCGCGCATGCGCTCCCTCGTCACCTGCCAGCTAACCGGCCGAGACATCACTCTTAGCTGGATGTCCCGACTGATGATGCCGATGCAGCAGCGGGCACACAAGATGTGCTATTACTCCGGCCGGCTGGACCCGACCCGGCTATCGCGCCACGATCCCCGCTACCACAACTTGAAGGAGTGGTTGTGGACGATCAGCAAGGAGCGGCTGCCGGAGAACTGGAAATTCAGTCTAGCGCCCTATAGCCGGGAGAACCGCGCGCCCCGGGTAAGTTCTCGTAGCCAGAAATTTTGTTTGCTCTTTCTGTGTTATTTCCTTGTTCTGTCCGATTGACTTCTTGCATTCGGCAGATCTTCGCCTGCATCCTTCGCGAGGAGGGAGAGGCTCCCCATGAGGCATTCACGCCTGACTTGCCCGAGCCACGCGCTCGGCGGTCCGGCAAGGAATCGGATGGGGACGGCGACGCCTTCCCTAGCCGGAATGACGAGCCGGCCGCCAACCCGCACGCGGAGGTGCATGAGGAGGAGGAGGCCGGGCCGACCGCGGAGCCGGTGACGCGCTCCGTGACGGACGACGAGGCAGGCAGGAGCGGCTCCAGCCGTTCCGGCTCTTGCCGGCCTGCGATGGAGGAGCTGGCTCCCAAGAGGAGCCGGTCCGGTGCCCTGCCGCCGAGCCGCCTTGGCCGGAAGAAAGGGCCGCCCCTGGTCATGCCGGGGTATGTTTTTTATCTCCCCCTCTATCTTTCGACGCTTTCTGTCTACTTGCCCTCTTTCTTGTTTTTCTGACTTTGGCTTATTTTGCTTTTGCCTTTTCCTCCTTCTCTTTAGCGTGTTGGTCTCTTTCGGAGCTGCGAGCCCGGCACGGGCGCCGACCGGGTCGCCGCCCCGTGCCCTGACTGTGCCAACCGGCGCCTCTCCTTCTTCTGAGGCGCAGCCTCCGCCTCCCCCTCGAGTTGAGCCGGCTGCCTCTACCTAGCCGGAGGGTCCCCAGCCGGAAGCGGAGCCCTCCCAGCCGGAAGGCTCTTTCGCGGGCGCGCGGGGGGCTACCGGCAAGGAGCTCGTCGTTGTTGGCGATGACAACTCCGACGAGGAGCTCAGGGAGGAGTGGCGAACGGCGGTGGTCGCAGCGAAGGAGTCCTTGGCCATCAACACCGTGGACGATGATGCTTCCTCTGCCGCTTCGCTGTTGGACCTTGCCGCCACGCTCGAGCTGGCGGTGAAGGAGATCCGACTGTTGGAGGCCACAGCCGGCGGGAACCGGACGTTGGAGCAGAAGCTTGCTGCCGCCAACGGGACTTCCTAGAGTAAGTTCGCTTCACCCAGCTCGCTCTCTTTTTTTTACTGATAGCCGGTTTCGTTGCAGCCATCCTCGTGTGCGCTCAGCGCGAGATCGATCGCTTGAAGAAAGCGAACGACCGGCTGAGCAGGTCCAACTCCACTCTGCGGTTGCAGAACAAGGATTGGCACGCGCGGGTAGATGGTTTGGAGGCCACCGTCAAGGAGCGCGACGCCTCGCTCGCTAGCCGGGCCGAAGCCTTCACCCTTCTCGAGGCCCAGAACAAGGACCAAGAGAAGGAGATCAAATGGCTAGCGATCAAGTAGAAGGCGCTGGTGGAGGAGCTGATGCAGGTCGGCCACACTGCCAAGGGTAAGTTCCTTTTCCCGTCTTCCTTTCTTTCCGGATCCGGTAGCCGGATCTGACCCTTTTTTCTGACAGCCTTTTATCCCGGCATAGACCTGCTGGCCTACAACCGGCTGCAGGAGAACTGGCCGGGAGCGCAACCGACGGCCCAGGAGCTCGTCGTCCTTCTTGGCGAGGAGGCTGCGAAGCTTCATCAGGCGGCACGGGACGTCTTCTCCTTCATGTGGCCGGAGGCTCCGGTTCCGGAGACGATGGCGCAGCTGGCGGCGAAGGTGGGAGAGGTGCCGGCTGCGGTGGATTGGCTGTGGGACTTGGCGGCACGGGCCGGAGCGGAGATGGCTCTGGCCCTCATGCTCTCCTAGTACAAGGACACCCGTGTCTAGAAGATCGATGGTGGCTTCTGTGCCGGAGCCGATCTTGCCGCCATCCGCCAAGCCCATCCGGAACTCCGAGGGTCCGCCATCAAGATGGCCGATTATGTGGATCCCGACGAGGTGCTCACCGACTCGGAGTCCGTCGGTACTCCTGATGCGGAGGTCTCGATGCCGCCGCCCGCAGGCACAGGAACCGGATCAAGCTTCACGCCTCCTCCGCCGCCTGAAGCTTCTCCCGGCCAAGATCCCCTGCACGGCAAGGGTCCTGCCGTCTAGTTATTGCCCCGAGATGCCGGGTGTATTTGTCTTGTGTTATATGTTCACGAACCTTGTCTGCTTGTACCGACTGTCTTTGACGCCGGGTAACTTATGGGAGCTTCGTCTCTCTTTTGTTTGTTATTGTTGAAATTCTTGAATCTCCCTTGTGCGTTGAGCTTTCCTTTTGCGTATTCTGCCCGGCTAGCTTCGTCCGGCTACACACCTTTAGCCGGGCGACCTACACCTCCAGTGGGGGCGCGCTAGCGCACCCACTGGGTGTAGCCCCTGAGATTCGGAGTAGCTGGCGCAGCCAGGTGCTTCAAATCTTTCTTATTTCTCCCAAGTCTTCTAACTTTATTCGATTGGCCTCGTCCCAGTAAGCCGCTTTCGTCGGCTGAACGCCTTCAGCCGGGGGAACTAACATTCCAGTGGGGGTGCGCGAGCGCACCCACTGGGTGTAGCCCCCGAGATTCGGAGTAGCTGTCATAGCTAGGTGCTTCAAATCTTTCTTGTCTTTTCTTGCTCCCGCCCTTGCCCTCACCTGGGCTCCGAATGGCCGGCTAAACGCCCTTAGCCGGTCAGGAACTACAATATTCCACTGGGGGCGCGCGAGCGCACCCAGTGGGTGTAGCCCCCGAGATTCGAAGCGCTTGATGAAGGCAAGGACTTCGAATCTTCTTTCCTTCTCCTGAATTCTGACTCGAGGTAGTCGGACAAGAATGCACATATGCATACACATACATCTTCACAGGTTAATAGGTTAGTCTGTCAAATCGTAGCCTATATCGGCTTGTTTTTTCGAAAACTGGCTTGCTCCTTTCTAGACGCTTAGTCACCTTCCCGTGTGCTCTGCTGTTTTCGCTGCGTCCTTGCCGGGCAGCCGGGTTGCGGTCTGCAGCCGGAATCAAAGGGAGCTGACAGTACATCACGCACGGTACTAGCGGCTTAGCAGCTGGATTGGTTCGAGCTAGTTACAGGGACGGGACGCCCGATCTGTCGCGTCTCCTCCCCGTTTTTCGTGTAGGATGCCTTGGGATTTTGCTCTTGCTAGCTGGACAGCCGGGTTGCGGTCTGTAGCTGAGACGAAGAGTGGGCCTCTGACATCGTCGCACACTACTCAGCCGGTTTGTTGACTTAACGGGCCGGGCCAGCCGGCGAGCCCCCGGGTAGGGGCTGCCGGAGCCGGAAAATTTGAACCGGAAAACAGGTGCACACACATTTCTAGAAGGAGCCCTCGAGATTCTCGTGGGGGTCTGCATTTTCATTCATGGGGTTTTCGGGATACATATACTGCCTGGCGACTAGGTGTAAAACGGGCGCAGCAGGGCCGCGTTCCAAGGACGCTCGGTCTCCTCATCCGATTTGTCCATCTTATTCTTGCGCGGCTGCTGTGCGTCGATGAGGTAATAGGAGTCGTTGGGCAGCGCTCGGCTGATGATGAAGGGGCCCTCCCAGGGTGGTGATAGCTTGTGCATGCCCTTCGTGTCTTGCACCAGCCGGAGAACCAGGTCGCCCTCGCGGAATGCGACTGGGCGAATCCGGCTTGAATGGTAGCGACATAATCGCTGCTGGTACAGGGAAGATCTGGACAGGGCCAACTCACGGGCCTCCTCCAAGAGGTCCACCCCGTCCTCCCGCGCCTCCTTGTTGGCTTTTTCGTCGTACAGGAGCTTGCGAGGGGAGTCGAACTCGATGTCGGCGGAGAGGACGGCTTCCGATCCGTAGACCAGGAAGAATGGCGTGTAGCCGGTTGACCTATTTGGTGTGGTGCGGAGGCTCCACAGCACCGCCAGAAGTTCTTCGATCCAACATCCGGGTGACCGCTCCAACGGCTCGATGAGACATGGCTTGATGCCGGCTAGCACCAATCCATTTGCTCGTTCGACTTGCCCGTTGGACTGCGGGTGTGCAACAGAGGCGAGGTCCAGTCGGATGCCCTTGTTGCTGCAGAACCGGGCAAATGACCCCTTGGTGAAGTTCCTGCAGTTGTCGGTGATGATGCTGTTGGGGTAGCCGAAGCGGTTGATGATGTCGGTGAAGAAAGTAACAACCGTCACTCCATCTAGCTTCCAGATAGGCTTGGCCTCGATCCACTTTGTGAACTTGTCCACCGCTACCAGTAGGTGGGTCATTCCCGCACGGGCTCGCTTGAAGGGACCGACCATGTCGAGGCCCCAAACTGCGAAGGGCCAGGTGATCGGTATGGTCTTGAGTACCGAGGTTGGCATGTACCTGAGCTGCCCGAAGCGCTGGCACCCATTGCATGCGCGGACCAGCTGCTCAGCATCCTCGAGGGCGGTGGGCCAATAGAAACCATGGCGGAATGCCTTGGCGACTATCGCCCTTGACTAAGCATGGTGCCCGCACTGACCCTGGTGGATATCCTTGAGTAGCCGGTAGCCCGTGTCCACATCAACACATCTTTGGAAGATACCGGATACACTGTGCTTGTACAGCTCGCCGTTTATGATGGTGTATGTATGCGCGCGGCGCCGGATTTGCCTGGCCTCTACCTCGTCGTCCGGGAGTTCTCCGTTGGCGTTGTAGTTCATGAAGGGCTGTGCCCAGGATGGCACTTCCCGGATGACGAGGACGCTCCTGTCCTCCGGCTGACGGATGTCGGGGGGTCATCCGGGTGGAGTACCCGGGACGGTAGCCCCCGAGCCATTAGGCGAGCCGGCAGCCCCCAGGTCTTGCGAGCCGGAGGGCACTGCCTGGCCGGAATTGGTGCGGGTTTTCTTCTTTGATGGTTCTGTCGGCTCTGTTTCTGCTGTTCCGCTAGCCGGAACGCGTCCCGCCCAGACGATGGAGTCTGTATCCGGTGACGGGTTGATGGATGGCTTGCGCAGATGCTCCAAGGAGACCCCTGGTGGGATGGCCTGCCTGGTGGATCCTATCTTGGAGAGCGCATCGGCTGCCTCGTTGTTGGTGCGGGGGACGTGGTGAAATTCGCATCCGTCGAAGGAGGCCCTGAGCTTATGGATGTGGAACCGGTAGAGAGCCATGTTTGCATCTCTGGCGTCCCATTCCCCGGACACCTGTTGCACCACCAAGTCCGAATCACCGAAGCACAGGATCCGGTTGACACCGATCTCCTTGGCCAGCCGGAGCCCGTGCGCCAGTGCCTCGTATTCGGCTACGTTGTTGGAGGTCTTGAAGTGGATCTGCAGCACATACTCCAGCCGGTCTCCTTTGGGCGAGGTGAGCACGATGCCGGCTCCCAAGACCCCGAGCATCTTTGACCCATCGAAGTGCATCCGCCAGTGGTCGGTATCCGGAACCGGTGGGAGATACTGGGTCTCGTCCCAGTCGACGAGGAAGTCTACCAATGCCTGTGACTTGATCGTGAGCCGGGGCTCGTACTGGATGGAGTAAGCGGCGAGCTCGATGGCCCACTTGGCGACTCGGCCGGTGGCGTCCTTGTTGCCGATGATTTCCAAAAGGGGTGCGGTGCACACGACCTTGATCGGGTGCTCCTAGAAGTAGTGCTTGAGCTTCTTGCATGCCAGGTACACACCATAGCACATCTTTTGGTAGTGGGCGTAGTTCTGCTTGGAGAGGGAGAGAACCTCGCTGAGGTAGTAGACGGGTCTCTGAACCGGCTGAGCCTTGCCTTCCTCGGGGCGCTCCACCACCAGGACGACGCAGACGACCCAGCTGGTGGCTGCTATATAGAGCAGCATCGGCTCCTTGCTAGCCGGCGTGGCTAGAACCGGTGATGTGGATAGCATGCGCTTGAGGTCGTGAAACGCGGTGTCAGCTTGCGAAGTCCAGGAGAACTTGTCTGTCTTCTTCATCAGCTGGTATAACGGGAGTGCCTTCTCCCCCAGCCGGCTGACGAAACGACTGAGGGAAGCCAGGCATCCAGTGAACTTCTAGACTCCAAGCAGGTTCTTGGGCGGCTGCATCCTCTCGATGGCCGCGATCTGCTCCGGATTCGCCTCGATACCTCGTTGTGATACAAGGAAACCGAGTAGCTGACCGGATGGTACTCCAAAGACGCACTTCTCTGGGTTCAGCTTCATCTGGTACTGGCGGAGGTTGCCAAATGTTTCTCCCAGATCCTCGAGGAGGGTGCGCTTTTCCTTGGTCTTGATGACCACATCATCCACGTAAACATGCATGTTTCGGCCTATCTGCGAGTGCAAGCATTTCTGCATACATCGCTGATAGGTGGCGCCTGCGTTCTTTCGGCCGAAGGGCATGGTTACATGGCAGAAAGCCCCGTAGGGGGTGATAAATGATGTCTTAATCTGATCAGCCGGGTTTAGCCGGATCTGATTGTACCCGGAATAACAATCTAGAAAAGACAACAAATCACAACCGACCGTGGAATCGATGACTTGATTGATACGGGGCAAGGCGAAGGGGTCTTTCGGGCACGCCTTGTTCAGGCTGGTGTAGTCGATACACATGCGCCAGGTCTTGTTCTTCTTCAACACCAAGACTGGGTTCGCCAACCAGTCCGGGTGGTACACTTCCATGATGAACCCGGCTGCAAGGAGCCGGGTGATCTCGTCACCGATTATCTTTCTCTTCTCCTCTATGAACCGGCGCAGAGGTTGCTTGACCGGCTTGGCATCCGGACGCACATGAAGTGAGTGCTCGGTGAACTCCCTCGGCACACCTGGCATGTCCTTGGGGGACCATGCGAAGATGTCCCGATTCTCACAGAGGAAGTCGACGAGCGCACCTTCCTATTTGCTGTCCAAGCCGGCACCAATGGTGACGAACTTAGTCGGATCGGAGGGGTCGAGCAGGATCCTCTTCGTCTCCTTTGCCGGCTGGAAAGCTCCTTCTCCAGCCGGTTTGCTGCTAGCCGAAATGTCCTGCCAGGCCATGGCCACATTGCGCATGATCGCGCGTTTTTCTTCGGCTATGATGAGGGCCTCTACCAGTTTGGAACCGGCTGAGGCGCACTCCATCGATCGCCTAAAGCAGCCGGCAACGGTGCTCACGCCGTGGGGCCCCGGCATCTTCGTCTTGAGGTACACGTAGTGGGGGATGGCCATGAACTTGGCGAGGGCGGGGCGCCCGAGGAGAGCACGGTAGGAGCTCGTCAGATTTACCACCTCAAACCAGATTGGTTCGTGGCGGAAGTTCTCCTCGGTCCCGAAGATGACGTCCAGCTGGATTTTCCCTAGCGGGGCACAGGCTGGCCCCGGCAGTACGCCGTGGAACGTCGTGGTAGTCGGGCGCAGGTCGCTTTCGCGAATGCCCAGCTTCTCTAGCAAGGACTGGTAGAGGAGGTTGAGGCTGCTGCCTCCGTCGATGAGGACGCACGAGAATCGGCAGGTGCGCGCGTTGGAGAGGATGAGGGGGTCGAGCACCATGGCGTAGCCCTCGGGAGTCGGCAGATGCTCAGGCTGATCTGCCCGGCTCTAGGTGATGGGGGTTTCCGACCAGTTCAGGTACTGGGGGACCAGAGAGACGATGGCGTTGACCTCCTTGGAGCGTCGCCTGCGGCTGTGCTTGTCGTGCTGCTCCGTCTCGAAGATGTGGTAGGCGGCGTGCGGCTGGGGGTAGCCGTTGTTGTTGTTGCCGCCGTTGCCGCTGTTACCATCATTACCGGCTCCCCTAGATGGTGGTGGAGGTCCACCCGATGGGGGAGGCGGGAGACGAGGCTGGTTGCCCTGGTCCTTTAGCTAGCGGGTCCAGCTGCAGTTTCGGGTGGTGTGCGTAGCTGGTTTGAAGGGACCGCTATGCCACTTGCACGGGCCGTCAATCATCTGGTCGAAGGTGAGTCGGGGCTTCTGCCTTCTTGCCTCATTAGCCGGTGCGTCAGGCGCACCCTCCACAGCATTGACCTGCCGTGCGTGGTAGCGAGGCTTCTGTTGTCCGTCCTGGCGTTCCCCATGGAACCGATTGTCGTTGCCGTGGCATCTGGAGGATCCGGCTTCACCAGCCGGATTGCTCGGACGGTCGCGAGTCGGCTCCATGGGAGTCGGACGTCCGTCCGTGTTTACTCGGAGGGGCTTCTTCATGGCGGCATCCGCCATGGCGTACTGGTCCGCAACCGTCATGAGCTCCGCCATGGTTTTCGGCTCGTCACACAATAGCCGGTGGCGAAGCATGGTGCCCTCTCGGCAACCTTCGATGAAGAAGCCGATGGCTTGGCTCTCCAGGATGCCCTCACAAGTATTGCGCAGCTCCGTCCACTTGGCGAGGTACTCGCGGTCGGTCTCGCGGTCGCCCTGGACGCACAGGGCCAGGTCGCGTGGGCGCCCTGGACGTTTGTACGTGCCGTTGAAGTTGCGGACAAACACCTTCTCGAAGTCAGGCCAGGCGTTGATGCTGTTGGGCGCAAGGCTATTGAGCCATGTCCTTGCCGACC
This sequence comes from Avena sativa, assembly GCA_916181665.1. Classification (NCBI taxonomy): domain Eukaryota; kingdom Viridiplantae; phylum Streptophyta; class Magnoliopsida; order Poales; family Poaceae; genus Avena; species Avena sativa. The sequence continues at coordinate 420,285,207 of OV702287.1, read as the reverse complement.
CGGCTAGCATGAGAGGGATATAGCGCACGGCTGTGCGCTTATTCCCGTGGGAGATACCGACTGCCGTAGCGTAGTCGGTCAACCAGTCTTCCGGCTTCATGCGGCTGTCGTACTTGGGGGTGTCCCTGGGCAGGGAGAATTTATCCGAAAACGGCTCGTTCCGGATGCGGGGTCCGAAGCAAACCGGGCCGGTCGAATCTTCCTCCTCCGTGACGCGTGCTTGAGCGAGGAGCTCGATGTGGTCACGGGCATCCGGAAAATCCGGGTTGGGCGCTCCCACCCGGCCCGAGAGACGGGAACCGGCTAGTATGGGGGCTCCGGCTTGCGGTGGGGGAGGTGGCGGGTTGCTGTTCACCATCTGCTCCTGGCACGGCTGGCCCCTGTTGCCCGAGCTGCGACGCCTGCTGCGGGCCTTTGGCGGCTAAGGGGAGGACGCCTGCTGGGTGTCGCGCGGCGCGCCTCTGCTGTTGGCAGGTAGCTTGCTCCCTCTGGAGTAGCTAAGGTCTTCCTGCATCTGCCGGTTGGCATTAGCCTGCTCGTCCGCGACACGGAGGAGCTCCTGCACACGAGCGTGCTGGCGGGCTCGCGCCTCGCCCTCCAGGCTGGGTAGCTCCTCTGCTGCGGCTCGCGCCGCGCGCAGGTTCTTGATGGGCGTGCTGTAGGTGGGCCGTGTGAGGGCAGGCGTGGGATCCGGTTCTCCGTCCTTTTCCATCCTACCGCCCAACTCACCGCCCCGACGCCGTACCTGGCCGCGCCGGCTCGGCTCCGCGGTAGCCGGAGTGAGGCCGTGTGCGCGATCGTACTCGCGCCGAGTGATCTCAAGTTGCTTGCGGGCTACTGCCAGCTCCATGGCCTCCTGGAGGAGGATCTGTCTCTCCATGGTGAAGTTGGCCTCCGCTTCCTCTGGGTTATCCCCGAGGTTAACCGGCATCAGGAGCCGATCAATGGCATCCTCCACCGGGTTCCGAGGTACGGGGAGCGGAAGTTCTGACCTCGTCCGCGCCTCGCTCCCGCGGTTGGCGGGGATGTGAGCTGGATCTGGCCATCATGACCTCCACGTCACGGGGTGCGGTGGAGGTGCTGCCGTCGGAGCGCGGAAGCTCCACGACAGAGACGATTTCCCTAGGGAAACGCTCCGGGACGATGGTGACGTAGATGGGGAGATCACCGAATAGCAGGACGATGCTGTTCGCTGGGAAGGAAGTTCCGGCGAAGCAGGAGGTGTTGTCGATGACGCAGTAGAACTTGCCAAGCGTGAGCACCAAGCCGGAGGCCACGCTCTCACCGGAAGTGCGGGGTCCCGTGCGGAACGTGACTCCAGTCGAAGCCATCTGCCCCATGGTGGGCGCCAACTGTCGTTGTATTGGGAACGATAGTACCTAAGGAGGTTAGATAGAGGTGTGGGGACTAGCAGGGAAGCTATTGACGGCGTCCGCAGGCGAGATTTGGTACAAGCAAGCGTAGCTGGACGCAGGAAGTACCCAGGTTCGGAGCCCTCGTGATGAGGTAAAGCTCCTACTCCTGCCTGATCTGACTATGAGGGATATATGAACTACAAGTGCTCCTTGAGCTGTGTTCTCTAGCTACTGCCTTAAATGCACTGAGACCAACCCTTTCTACTGAGGCCTTGCCTCTCCTTATATAGGCAGAGAGGCAAAGGTCTCACTGGCTAGTCCGACTGGCGGGCCCCACAGGTGGGTCCCAGCTGACTAGTCATCTACAGTATCTAGTATGGCTTGTCTTATCGGAGTATGAGCGGTATGGCTGTCGTAGGTACAGTGGACGCCGTGCGAGCCCGTCGTCAGCACATGCCACTGTTCCAGCGTCACCCACGCAAAGTCTTCGGTATGGGCGGGTGGTTGCCCGTCTTGTCATCGTACAGGGCGTACCGTGCACTGATACGCACGTCGTCCTGTCTCACTGATTGGGTCCGGCTATGTCGCCGTATCCGACTGTCTCTTGCTGATCCGGCTACCGGGTGATAGCCGGCCCGTCTTGCCCTGTCCGGCTGCATCTGATCAGCCGGACGTGATTCGACTGTCCTGTTTCTTATCCGGATGGGGTACCCGAGGATCATCCCCCTGACACCTAGACAAGGTATACCCTTGACGGTGCTCGTTCACAAGAACAGAGAAGAAAACTGTTTGGAAGATCGCACAAGTCCTAACTATAACGATCCATGTTTGTACATGCCACGTACTGCACATAGAGTTTACAAAATGGTAGGCCAATCAAACAATTCAAAAACCGAGCGGTAGCCTAGCGGTAACTAAACGTTTGACTTTGTACTAGGTCCTCGGTTTGAAACCCATCTTTGCCCTTTTATCGTTTTTAACACAATTGCTAACTCGTTGGTCCCACGAACAATCAGTGACGGCTTAATCTACGACGATCTAAAATCCGTCATGCGGATAATCAGCGACGGTTTGCCGTGACGCCCAAAACTAATCCGTCACCTATGGTTACTTTCGGTGACGGTTCTGAATTTTGTCACCAGGCAATTCGTCACCAATTCTAGGATCTATTGTAGTGATCAGCGAGTAGCGGGGGTGTGCTTTGGCTCCATTGCCGGAGGATATGGGGATAGCATCATCCTGACTTCGCATGTCCCTCGGCCTTCGCTCTATGGAGCATGTGCGTGATCTGGCGTCTTGAGGTAGGTATCTGATTTGCTGAGTTAGAGATCCTGCCCTACGGTTGTTGCGAGCACTAGACTAGCAAAATTCAGGATCGGTTTCGAACCTCTGTGAGGTGGCCTTATCCCGTTGTTTGAAAGCCTTGGCGACTAGATCATAGACCTGGTCAACCGTGACGGGTGATCTATCCTGCTCCAGCAGGTTCTTGGTGATGACCATATTCAGGGCGGGGGTTGGCATGACCTGCTTTTCCTCTTTGTCAATGTAGGGAGTAGACTTAGGTTTCTTCGCCTTCTTCTTTCCCCATCCTTAGTTTTGCCTAATGTCGAGGTCTCAGATGACATGAGCGAGAGCTCGTGCTTTCTTCTACTATGCCAACAACTTTTGTGCTCTGCTTCCATTCCTCTTGCCGCCTTGATGGATTCCTATGCCTTGGCGAGGTCCTTGTTGAGCTGAGCACTTTGCTCCGCGACGCACTTGGATTCCGCTAGGATTTCTTGGTGCTTCTCATCTAGCTAGACAATGTTCCGGATATGATCCACGGTCACTGGCTCTATGAGGGTTTCACTGTATATCACTTTGTTGGCCGGAGTAACAAAGACATTGTCCACCACCGAGGTTGATGGTGGTGGAGGAGGTTTTCTTGATTGGCAGTACTTGGTCCGGTCGACGGTTCCTGCACTAGCTACTAGGGGATAGCCAGAGGAGGCATGTCCCTTGCTGGATCTGTAGGATCTATAGAGTTCTTACCTATGGCTGCTACTCTTCCAACGTTGTCCACTGCTAGCAGAGCTGCTCCGGCACCTTGGTTTTCTTCTATGATGGTCACCCGCACTTTCTGGGTAGCCATTGCTTGTTCATTGTGTTCCTCACATTCCATCTCCTCCTCGATCTCCCTCATGGCAGCATCGATTTCCTCCGAGTTGGGTGGCTAACTCCCACAGTCCATATCACTGATGCTAGCATAGAGTGTGTCCAGGACTGTGTCCAAGTTATGGCCAGTTGTTTTGGAGGTAGATCCTCATTCTGAAGCAACGTAACCAATGAACTTGCTTTTCCCGGCAGCGCTAGAGCAGGATCCTGGAGCAACTGTGTCTGCCTCGGCATCACTATTAATAGTTGCGATCACTTGGTTGAGAGTTAGCAATCTGACATCCTCCTGCCACCTTAGCGAGTTCCGGAGGAGTGAGCCCCATTAAAGTCCTTCTATGAAGTGAGGCATGGCCCAGTCATCAGAGATTCCCACAACGGAATTTTTCAACCTAAGCCATCTGGTTAGGAACTCATGCGGGGTTTCTCTCGACATCTAGACACAGCACAACAGATCATAGTAACTTATGGTAGCCACGAAGTGTGACCTCTACTTCTCTAACACTTGGGTGAGCCAAGCGGATCTGCTCTAGTCTTCCACCGTTAAATCCTGCACAAGGGCGGTTTGGGTGGGCCTTGAATTGTTGAGATCTAAGTCGGCAAACTCTAAAGAGATATCCATCTCATATTGTTCTTCCATGATCGTGTCCAGCCCAGTGGTGCTCCGTGCGGGTCTTGACATGTGTCCGACTTCCTGGGATATTGATCTCGAGCTAGTCTCGCCGATGAAGATGTGGATGTCCCCAATAGGGACGATGGAGCAACGAGTGGGGTTTATCTTCATCGAGATCCAAAATTCATCCGAGGGTACTATCGGAACATTTCCGGGGAAGAGAACACGCCTGATGGCTACATTGTCGCTGAATCCCGCGAAGTGCTCGGGCCTCGCCCGGTGTAGATATCGGAGTGCCTCCTGCCCCACGATGGGCACCAACTATCATGGTATTGTCGATGAGTACGCCATGGAGGTTCCTCATAGAGCGTGTTTAGAGATGTGGGGTAAGGCGGCGAGTTGGAGGGTATGAGGTTACACAGCTTACCCAGATTCATATCCCACAATAATGGCAAAATCCTACTCCTACTATAAATCACTATAATGGCAATATGCCGAGTTACAAATATTGGGGTTCGTTGTGCGAGAGTTGCCTTCCCTAAAGGCTCTGGTAGGTCCGTCTTATAAAGGCGCCAGATCCTAGGGTTACAGGGTAAAGTTCATATTGTATAGGTTACAGAGTCCTACACTAACACTATCTGGTCTTCGTGTCTTGTACTCCAAGGCTCCGGCTTCATGTACGTCGGTCCCATAGCCTCCCTATACTGGCATGGGCCTCCCATCTGGATCCTTCTAACTAGGCCACCTAGTAGGCCATAGGCCTTGCTACCAACTGTGGGCCACCCGGGTTATCCGGAATCAAATCTGGGCATGGGTAGCCCGACCCAGCTGGCCCGGCCCGGAAAAAGCCCGATGGGACATGCTTTTCAGGCCCGTGGGTCGGGCCTAGGCTGCAGAATTGAGGCCCAACAACCTCACGGGCCGGGCTAGGGCCAGAGGAATGGGCAAAACAGGGAAAGGCCTGGCCCGACGGCCCGGAGGATCATGTGCATGGCGGGCCGGGCTCGGGCTCAAGATTCAGGCCCGACAGCCGGGCCGGGCTGGGCTCGGGCCTGGGTTTTGCATGGGCGGGATTTGTTAGGCCCGACCCGAGCCCGGCCCGGATCAGAAAATGCCCAGGTATATTCGGAATAGAGCTATGATGGTGATACCCATTATACATATCCCCAACACCACCATCACTAGTAGTCGTTCCTACAACAGCAATATCCTGATGTGCCACCAGTTCCACCACCAGGACACAACTATGTCCCCTACGACCAGTTCAACACATTGGTTACTTGAGTGGGTGACACGAAAACATGTTGCATGATGTGAATGATAATGGCATTAACATGAATCAGAAGTTCTTTCATTTCATGAGTGAGTTCCCCAACTACTACCCGCACCAGAACCAACTACCGAATGACAACAATGATAAGTAAACCAAGTTAGGCCAAAAGCCTAATCTTGGGGAAGGTTAAAATCCTTCACCCTATTTGCATTCATATTTTTGTTCTTTTTTATTTGTTTTCTTATCTCATTAGTTGCATGTTTACTTTTAGTTTTGCATCAATAAAAGGAAAACACAAAAAATAGAGTAGTGTTTTGTTTTATTTCGTGTGAAATTCTGTTGGTTTTCTATTGGATTTTCACAAGTTATTCACTTAAAGTGACATAGTGATGGGAAGTATAGAATGGAGACGACTTGATTATAAGACCAAACAAGTGAGAGGAGGTATCCCATTCTTATCTTCACTCCTCTTCTAAGTTTATTCCTAATCATATTATTGTTTGCTCGGTTGCACTCTAGTCTCGCTCCCCAATTATCTTGTTATCCTATCAATTTTATTCCCATGCTTGTGTCACTACTTTAGTTTTGACTTATGAACATTGCTCTTTAGTTTGGAAAAGAACTCCGTTGAAGTTCAATCCAATAATTTTAATAACTTGAGAAAGCTTCCATGAGATGATTTTGGTGCCTTGTACTTGTCTTAACGATTTAACCTTAGAAATGCTCAACTCCATGAAAATTAAATTTGATTGACTTGATATGCACTTTCTGAGAAAGAATTGTTTGATGGAATGAATTTCCAGTGGTAGTTGAGATGCATGCCAATACTTAACTTTGATTAAAAGTAAGATATAGCTTTACGAGTGTCTCACAACACTATCACACCCGATGGGACTAACAACTCCGCTAGCCTTCGAACGATTTACCATTGTTAAATCTCAGATTTTGGTTATGAGTTGATTAAACATCTATAGAAGTCATGCTATGATGGGTAAAAGTCTTGGTATTATGGGTCTGTGTTATAAACAAAGTATGAACCATTGAACAATGTCTGCACAGTCTCAATTAAACTAAGTCTTAGCATCATCCCACTACCAAAGTTTGAAGTTCTGGAAAAGCAACAAAAACAATTGAGTGGTAGAGGGTCACTATTTTTGAAATGGATGTTAACGAATTACTCTAATGTTATATCTATTTTTACTTTACTTGAGCACCCTTAATTTAACAAATCATTCCGTGCTAAACTTGTTTTCACTCTCATTAAAAGAGAGGCACTAAAAGATTTGATTCACAAGCCTAACTAAGCTTTTGACACTTGCTCTTGGGACTAAGACTTATTTTCTAGCAAATTACACGTGGTTAGGAAGCGAACTTAGATGCAACCATTCAAATATATTATGATCATGTCTAAGGTTGCAAGATTTGTGAAAATGGAATACGATGTAACCTCGGACTTGTGAGTTTTCTACCCAAGTTTTATTTGTTGATATAATTCTTTATCAGTTTGTCACTTGAGGGTGAGTAACAGCTAAGCTTGGCGATATTTATAGATCCAAATTATGACACTTTTTACCGAGTATTTTTCCATTGGTTTTCACTTGTTCTCATTGGTTTTCATCTTTCAACTAATGCTAATATCGCGAGTCATATTGTAGACACTTTTGGAAGGATCCAAGGCCATTTATGAGTAGATTGGAACAAATCAAGCAAATCTCTTATTGAAGGCCTTTTGATTTGAGGATCCAGAAGTATTAACGAGCATTAGTATGGGTGAATCTTTCTCGTACGGACCGTCTGTTGGGGATATGCTAAATGGGTATCACCATAGCACGTCCTTATTCCGGCTAACCCAGGTGGCCCATAGTTGGTAGCAAGGCCTATGGCCTGCTAGGCGGCCCAGTTAGACGGATCCAGAAGGGAGGCCCATGCCGGATGAAGGAAGGCTACACAAGAGTCACCAACATACTCAGAGCCTTGGAGTGCAAGACACGAAAGACAAGTTCGTATTAGTGTAGGACTCTTTACCTTGTCCGGCAAGGTCCTTTCCCTGTAACCCTAGGTTCTGGTGCCTTTACAAACTGGACCTGTGGGAGCCTTTAGGGCAGCACTCAACATACAATGTAAAACACCTCACACAACGAACCTATCTTTGTAACTCGGTGTATGTATTGCCATTATAGTGATTTATAGCAGGAGTAGAGTTCCGCCACCGTTGTGGGACTTGAACCTAGGTAAGTTGTGTTACCTCATACCCGCCAACTATCCGCCTTACCCTACGTCTCTAAACATGCACTGTGAGGACCCCTCCATGGCATACTCGTCGGCAATACCACGAGAGTTGGTGCCCACCATGGGTCAAGAGGCGCTTCGAGCTCTACACCAGGCGAGGTCCAATCTCTTTGCAGGAATCGGCAACACCGTAGCCATTGGACGAGTTCTCTTCTCCAGAAATATCATGATCGTCCTTCTAGATGAGTTCTGGGTGCCGGCAAAGACGAACCCCACGTGCTGCTCCGTTATCCCCTCCGGAGACATCCACATCTTCATCGATGAAACTGACTTGGGTCCTAATCCCCAGGAAGTCGAAAAATCGTCAAGCCTTGCATAGACCGCCTATGGGCAGGACACGTTCGCGTAAGGATCTGGGTCGTACCTCCCTTTGGAGCATGGTGGCTCATATCAGGAAAATTCAAGGCCCACCCAAACCGCCCATGTGCAGGAAATAATGGTGGAAGGATCCCGTGAATCCGCCCGGATTCCCCGAGCATTTGAAACACGGAGGTCACACTTTGTCGGTGTCATCACCATCTTCGATCTGGCTTGATGCTTTCAAAGGGACGGAGAACCTCCCCGCGAATACCTCGCCACGTGGATGAGAGTGAGGGAAACCCTAGAGGGGGACCGCACTGACGAACTCGTGTACCACTTCGTGGAAGTCCTCACACAAGGGACACTCCTCCGGCATATGCTCAGAAGGCGGCAAGCCTCCGGATTACTCACCCTCGGCAAGATGGTCTCCATCATCAACGAATATGCAGACGCCAATGAGGACGCTGAGGCCGACATCGCCATTGCAGCCGGAGGAGACAACAACAACAGCCTGCCTCCATCACCCTCAACCTCCACCATCAACAACAACAAAGCCAATTCCAACTCCGTCCTTGATGCCTTATACACCGACATCAATATGGATGGCGGTGGATCAAACGATAACTTGGAGGAATACGACATTGTTATGAGGGAGATCGAGCAGGAGATCGAGAAGGAGGTGCACGCCGAGAAGACCAACGGTTCCCATTAGGTGCTAGCGCCATCAGGAGCGTAATAGAAGAAGACGGGCAGGAACCGGAGCGTGAGAGAGCTCCGCCTCCGCCAGCGGTTACCAGAGCGGCAGCAGCCAAGAAAGCCGCCAAGCCTCTGTCTCTAGCCAAGGCCATGCCCCCTCCGGTTATCTGCCCGCAACCAGCGCAGGAACTCACCACAACCCCCAGTACTGCCAAGCAATCTAACCAGCCGCCACCGCCACTGTCAACGTCCATAGCCGGTAACCCATTGGCTCCTTATCGAACCTATCACCGTCACCCATATCCGGAACATCACGAAGCTAGATGAGAAGCGTGCAAAAATCCTCACGGAAGCCAAGTGTATTATAGAGCAAGGCTCTAAGCTAGATGAAGATATGTCCAGGGCGCAACAATCTATCAAGGCGGCAAAAGCTATGGAAGTTGAGTACAGGCAGCTGCTATTGAAGCACGAGGCAAAGAAAGCACCAGCTCACATCATCGAAGACCCTGGCGTCCGGCACAAGTTGGGGTATGGTGGATCCAAGCTGACAAAGGCCACCTCGTACATCGATTCAAAGGGGAGGAAACTAATGCCAACTCCCGCCCTCAACATTGCCATCGCCAAGACCCTCCTAGAGAAGGATAGGTCGCTAGAGGCAGTTGCTCAGGTAGACCTCGTCGCCAAAGCATGCAAGCAATAGGAAAAGGCTACCTTACAGAGGCTTGAGTCCAACCCAGAGCTTTGCCAGTCAACCCTGAACAGCCGCAGAAGGCCAAGATCTCCCCATGACGAAGGATCCCACACAAGCTCCATAGAGCGAAGACGGAGAGATGCACACGACAGGGCTGACGCCATACCCATCTCTTCTGACAAGGGAGACAAGGCTTACCCTCGTCAATCGCCGCCTCCTCCTCCTTCCCGGCGTCACGAGGAACCATAGTCGTGCCACCGCACAAGATGCCACCCCCTAGGCGTCCCCAGGTCGGTATTGTTATACGCGACCAGGGTGAGCAACCCCGACATGCCGGAGAGCACAGTGGCAATAACGAATACAAGAGCAAATCCCACAAGGAAGCGCCATGTCCGGCAAGCAATCACGACAGGCGTGAGGAATCGCATGGAGGGAATAGCAAAAAAGCTAAGCCACCGCCACCACCACCTTCACCACCAAGTAACCACCATGGCGGAGGGCACGGCGGATCCCATGGATCGCACCATAATTCCCCTCCGCATGGAGGGAAAGGAAAGCAACTAGAGCTGTATGACGTGCGCTCACGGCTAGACAACATCCAAGAAGCTCGGGAGCTCCCATACCTTGGTCCACGTTGTTTTGGACCTATAATAAGGGCCACAACTTACCCCAAGGGTCTCCAGATTGACAAGACCATCAAGCCTTATGACGGCACTGCTAGGCCAGCTACATGGTTGTAGGACTACAACGAAGTGATTCACATCATGGGGGGAAACCCCAACATCGCTGTCAAATACCTCCCACTAATGCTCACCGGCACCGCCCAACAATGGATTAATGATTTGCCAGAGAAATCAATATGCAATTGTGTGGACATGCATGAAGCGCTCACCAAGAACTTCGAGGGCATGTACAAACGTCCCTGCACTGTCGGAGACCTATAGCAGTGCATACAAGAAAAGGATGAGACCTCGCGTGCTTACCTCTCTCGCTGGTTGGATATGAAAAATTCCTGTGCAGGGGTGCACGAACAAACCGCTATGGCCGCCTTCATCAACGGTCTGGAAAAGGGGACTTTGCTCCGGCATACGTTGAAGCGCAAGAAAGATAACAATGAGCTCAACCTCAACACAATGATCAACATGGCTAGAGAGTTCACCGCCGCTGGTGACGACGCACGCGGATCGTTGCCGGTAATAGCAATCCCTACCTAGGCCAAAAGAAACAATAACTACAAGCGGAAATCCCCGCCTGAAGAAAAGTAGATAGCCGACATGGTCGCCACAATGTTTGCTGGCAACGGAGGAGGCGGACAACGTTGTCGTGGCCGAGGAACTAGCTAGGGCTAGCAGAAGAGTGATGCTACACCTTCAGCACCCCGCATTCCCCAGACATATGAGGAATATCGGGATATGCCCTGTTTTGTCCATCTTGACACGAACAACAAAGCCACCCACACCAAACACCAATGCAAGTTTGTCAACAACCTCAAGGAAGACCCTAAGTCCGGCTACAAGCGAAGTCGGAAGAACAGACCTCGAGGAAAGGGCAAAGGGAAGAAGAAGGCGGAAGAGGAATCCAAGGATTCAAGTGATATGGATGAATACGTGGAACCCAAGTCTGCCGACAAGGGTGATGGCAAGGGCAAGAACCCCTTCGAAAAGAAGGCCCCAGTCTACCACACTTTCCTTGGTACTCCCACCATCTGGGCCTAGAAAACCTCGCTGAGGATACTGATGGCTACCCTTCCTCTAGTGCCCCAATATATCAGATGGTCGGAAGTTCCAATCACTTGGGATATGAAAGATCATTCTAACATTATCCCAACAGAGAACCAGTATGCCATGGTCATCAACCCTTTGATTGACGACACAGAGTTCACCAAGTGCCTCGTGGACAGTGGAAGCAGCATCAACATCATGTATTTGGATACACTTCACAAGATGAACTTGATAGAGACCCAGCTGAGGAAGAGCAACACTGTGTTCCATGGCGTTGTCCCTGGTCGACAAGCAAATTCCCTAGGCTGCATCACCCTTCCGGTCGCTTTTTGTGATATCAACAATTACCACCAATAATGCATGACCTTCGAAGTTGTGCCCTTCAAGAGCGTGTACCATGTCATCTTTGGCCGCGACATTTTCCACTCCTTCCTTGCAAGGCCATGCTTTGTTTACAACAAGATCAAGATACCCGTACCAAACGGCATCATCACCGTTGACGGAAGCTTCACCAAGGCAAGGGAGTGCAAGCTCAGTGAGGCCGCCTTCGCCGAAGCAGTCCTCTTTGGTGAGGAGTTCAAGGAGACCCAGAACCAGGTCAATGCCTCAAAGATGCCGGCTTCGAAGAAGCAGATCACTGCTTCCGAACCCGCATGCAAGGTCGCCATTAAGACCAAGAAGGTCGAACTTGTGGAAGGAGATTCCTCCAAGACCACCGCCATTGGCACGGACCTGGATCCCAAATAGGAAAGCGCGCTTGTTGAGTTCCTCTGTGAGAATATGGACATCTTTGCCTAGCAACCTGCCGACATGAAAGGTGTACTTAGGGAACTTGCCAAGCACATCTTGAATATTGATCCTACCACCAAACCGTTGAAGCAACCTCTACGACACTTTGGTGATGAAAGACGAAGGGCTATAGGCAAAGAGATAGCTAGGTTACTTAAGGCTGCCTTTATCCGAGAAATTATTCACACCCGATGGGTGGCAAATCCTGTACTTGTCCCCAAAAAGGGAACAAAAGAATTAAGAATGTGCGGTGATTACACCGGCTTGAACAAAGCGTGTCCGAAGGATTCGTTTGCTTTGCCTCGCATTGACCAAGTCATTGACTTGACGGCTGGCTCGGAACTTCTGTGTTTTCTCGATGCTTACTCAGGATACCACCAGATCTGGATGCGGAAGTCAGACCAACTGGCCACTTCGTTCACCACACCCTACAACACATACTGCTATGTCACGATGCCCTTCGGGCTGGAAGACGCTGGTGCTACCTACCAACGGACGATGCAGCATTGCCTACACAACCAAATAGGTTGCAACGTACATGCTTACATGGACGATATCACAGTGATGTCCAAAAAATCAAACGACCTAATCACCAACTTGCATGAAACCTTCGATAACCTTCGAAAGTACAACATGATGCTTAACCCAAAGAAGTGCGTCTTCGGGGTACCATCTGGCAAATTGTTGGGCTTCATTGTTTCGCATCGTGGAATTGAAGTCAACCCAGAGAAGATCAAGGCCATCCTTGACATCAAGCATTCGACATGCTTGAAGGACATACAAAGGCTCATAGGCTGCGTAGCAGCAGTAAGCCGATTCATCAGCCGACTTGGGGAGAAGGCTATGCCGTTCTACAAGTTGCTCAAGAAGGTAGACAAATTCATATGGATAGACGAGGCTGATGCAGCACTTCAGGAGTTGAAGAGAATACTCTCCTCCCCACCAATACTTGTAGCACCGGTGTCAAGAGAGCCTATGCTAGTTTACATGGAGGCAACCAACCGAGTAATCAACATCTTCATCACGGTGGAGCGCAAGGAGCCAATGCATGAATACGGAGTTCATCGACTAGTTTACTACATAAGAGCGGTCTTGACGGAATCCAAACAGCGTTACCAAAACTACCAAAAGATAGCTTATGAAGTTTTCCTTGCTTCACGGAAGCTAAGCCATTACTTCCAAGAGCACCCTATTATAGTGGTGAGCAAGGCTCCATTGTCCGACATCATTAACAACAGCGGCGCTACAGGGAGAGTGGCAAAGTGGGGCATTGAACTTGCCGCCTTTGAAATCACCTACAAGAGGCGTGACGCTATCAAATCATAAGCATTGGAGGATTTCATTGTAGATTGGACAGAACTGCAAGAAGACACTCCTGTGCTAGAGCCGAAGTATTGGGTCATGCACTTTGACGGATCAAATCTACTCAATGGCTCAGGGGATGGTGTATTACTGCAATCACCAAGAGGGGAGAAGTTGTAATACGTCATGCATATCCACTTCAACGCTACCAACAACATGGCGGAGTATGAGGCCCTCATTCACAGACTTCGTGTGGCCAAGGATATTGGCATCAAGCGCATAGTTTGTTGTGGAGATTCCAACTTGGTTGCCCAGCACTTGGAACATGTGGAACCCTATGATGGCGGCATATCAAGATGAAGTAGACGAAATAGCCAAGTGCTTCGATGGCTACGAAGTCAAGTACGTCAAAAGGGAGGAAAATGAGGCGGTAGATCTACTGCCAAAGCTTGGATCAGCTCGTCGACCAATTCCGCCAGGCATTTTCCTGGAACATTTACGGACCCCATCCGTGAAGGGAGCCGACCCCGACAACCAGGATAGAGTAGACTCGTTTGTTAACACAGTAATAGTCACCTCTTCGGCTTGGACGAAACCATTCATGGACTATCTACAAGACGGAACTTTGCCCGCCGACGAAGTCAAAAGCCGCCAAATAGTATGCAGAGTAAAAGGCTACATCATCATTGATGGCCAGCTATACAAAAGAAGTACCACAGGAGTTTTCCTTCGATGCGTCTCCTAGCAGCAAGGTATTGAAATCCTTAGAGAGATACATCTCAGAGATTGCGGGTATCACGCCGCTCCCCGATCATTGGTGGCTAAGGCCTTCCTACAAGGATTCTACTGGCTAACTGCCAAGGCAGACGCCGACAAATTGGTACAAACATGCCTTGGGTGTCAGTTCTATGCGAGACAACCAAGTGTTCCAGCTGAAGAACTGCGAACAATACCAATAACTTGGCCGTTTGCAGTCTGGGGGCTAGACATGGTGGGACCTTTGCAGACAGCACCCTGTGGATTTACACACTTTGCGGTGACCCAGCATACCACTGCATGTGTAGTACACTATAGTCGTTGATATGACACTCACAGAACACCATTCCATAAATATCACACCCCTCAGAGTGGTACAATAGAAACATTGCGGGTCCATATTACAAACATACACACTTTATTATTACAAACCGAGAGTTCTCACACTTCAAATATTATGAAAGTACAAACCAAACTTAAGTAGTTTCAACGGAAGATAATAAAAACTAAACTCGTACTTCGAATTGAGCTCAACAACTTATTTTATATAGTTCCTTCTGCTCGGCTCAATTGGTTTACTAATAACTAAAGCAACTACTCGGACTCGTTGCCCTCCACTCCATAGCGTATCTCGTAGTCCAACCCTTCAACTCCTCTGGACAGGTCGGGTTCTTCGTAGCAGACGTCCTCTTGTCCATCATCTACGTACATCGAAGTGTCTTCTGGATTCTCAGAGTCTAAGCATGGGTTCAAAGGAAAGAGGGAGTAACAGCGTTACCCAGCAAGTTCATTATATGCAATGTGGGAAGTTTGATGCTCTATCTACCACCTCGGACAATACTTCCTTGGTACTATGCATTTTTGTAAACATTTCTTCAAAGATTGATTTTATTATCAAAAACTATGCCCATCAGCCTTCATAGGTTAACCAGAACTTCATGGAGTTCCTTTCCTGCCGCGTTCGTAGATCCTTCCCGGAACAAGGAGTAACATGTCACAATTCTTACACTCTGCAGAGGTGCGTTGCTTTATCCATCAGAGACCAACTCCTGGTTGCACAACTGGGCGTACTTTCCTGTCCACAATTCCATGATGTGGGTCTGATACATTGCAAATGTATCTATAATTTTTGATGTTCCATGCTTGGTTTTATCCACTTTCTTCTGTTTTGTTCCAACTTTGGAGTACATTTCATATGATTTCTTGGACTAACCTATTAACAAGAGCCACAGTGCCAGCTGCCTGTTTTCTTCTGTTTTTGGTTCCAGGAAAGTCAGAAAATGAATATTCTCGGAATTGGACGGGACAAAAGCCAAAGTGCCTATTTTTCTGGAAGGGATCAAGTGCCAGAATACGAGACGGAGAGGGGCCAGGGGCCGGCCACACCACCTGGCCACGCGGCCAGGCCTGGCCCGTGCCAGGGGGTGGTGTGGTGGCTCCCGGCACCCCCTCGGCCTCTCCTTCCGCCTATATATTGCCCTCGGGACGAAAACCCTAAGTACCCGATCAAAAATCCACGAAAGAGTCTGTAGCCGCTGTCATCTCCATCCCTAGATCGGGAGTGATCTGAAGCTCTTCCCGGCACCCTGCCGGAGAGGGGAATTAACCCTGGAGGCCTTCTTCATCACCATGCAAGCCTCCGGTGTGATGCGTGAGTAGTTCATCCTTGGACTACGGATCCATGTAATAGCTAGATGGCTGGTTCTCCTCCTTTGTGCTTTCATGTCTAGATCTTGTGAGCTCCGTTCATGATCAAGATCATCTATTTGTAATTCTGCATGTTGTGTTTGCGGGGATCCGATGGATATTGAGATGCTATTTCAGATTGATTATTGATTCTATCATGTCTTTGTTATTTGTGATCTTGCATGCTTTCCGTTGTTAGTAGCTATCTTGACCAAGTAGATGCTAGCAACTCCAAGAGTTAGTATTTATGCTCGATAGTGGGTTCATGCCTCTGGTAATCTGGGGAAGTGATAGAAATCTCTAAGGTACTAGATGTGTTGTTGCTACTAGGGATAAAACAACAATCCTTTGTTCATAGAACAATCGTATTGTTTACTTTACACGTAGTTCGTGAAGCAATAATCTGTTGCTTGCAACTTAATACTGGAGGGGGTTCGGATGATAACCTGAAGGTGGATTATTAGTCATAGATACAGTTGGATGGCGGTCTATGTATTATGTTGTAATGCCCAATCAAGTCTCAAAGGAGTCAAGATGATTAGTATATGCATGTATTGCTTTCTCGGTGTTTGTCAATTGCCCCGCTATAATTTGTTCACCCAGCATGTTATCTATCTAAGGAGAGCCACCTCTAGTGAACTATGGATCCCGGTCCTTGTCTTTTACATACAATCTACAACTGTTTACTCCTTTGTGTTTACTTTATGCAAACTTTTACTTCTTTCCATTCGATATGTTTAATCCTTTGTTTTCCGCAAAACACGGTGAGATTGACAACCTCATCACAAGTTGGGGACAAAGTTCTGTGGTTGTGTTGTGCAGGTCTCCATGTTGCTACTAGCACCGGTAGTGCGCCCTGCCAACGCTCAGCTAGTAACACCTTTGGGGTGTTTCCTTGCTCCTACTGGTTCGATTAAACCTTGGTTTCATAACTAAGGGAAACTTGCTGCTGTGCTCATCATACCTTCCTCTTGGGGTTCCCAACAAGCTCTACATCAACCACGCACCAGCACTTTTCTGGGCGCCATACACAGAGCCATCAGGGGCCCAGTAGGTGATCCAAGCCAACACTGCCCTCTCCGCGACCCCATAGGTCTGCATGATCCTGGTAAGTTCCCGAAGACTCCGCGACCCCATAGGCTGACTACACCTCCGTTAAGCCTCCAAGTAGGGCAAGTTATAACCCTGGTGAGTTCCCGAAGACTCTATGAAGTGGTGATGCCCCTGGTAAGCTCCCTAAAAGGCCCGACTATACCTCTGGCAGCCACTCATAAATAATCTAGACACCAAAATCGTGGGGCCTAAGGGTGCCCACCCATATGTTGGATCCATACCAGGAATCACAACGTCACGATAAGGTCATCTTGCCTCCATATGAAAGGAAGAAGATACAACTGACTTCTATGTCCCATTCCAAATCTCATGGTTAACGCGTATTATACGGCGCTAGAATCACTAATGTCATGGTTGTTAAACCTATGTGACTTATGCAATTGGAATCCCTAAGTTCCATTGCTGATCTTTATCATCACTTAGGATGATACTACATCTTATTTATTAGAGAAGATGTCGTATTCTATTTCCAAATCATAGATGATAACACACAATTTGCAATATCTTTAATAAAGACTCTTCAAAGGACATGGGCAAGTTATGAACTTGCCTTATGACTGCAAGGTAGTGAAGTCGGATGCTTCCACCTGACCTTGAGCTCTGGTTTCTACAAAGAACCATTATTGCCCGATAAGGACAATATTTAAAAAAAAATATGCCATGCATAGTAATGGCATGCAATGATTTATTATTTGCTTCCTTGCATGTCTTACCCTCTTAGTAAAAGCTTACTATTTTATTTAATCAATAAAACACAATATCATTCTATGAATCTATTTTCTTTAAATATGTTATGCAATTCCTTTAAGGAAATAGGATTTATTTTTATCACACCAAATTCACTTTGCAAAAATACAAATTAGTATTTTTCTACAATAGTATGTTCCTTTAGGATCTTAAAAGTGAATTTTATTCAATTTTAGGTGTTTCCCATATTTTTGTAAAACTTCAAAATTAACTAGCATCCTATTATTATTAACCCTAAATTTTAATTGCCGAAAATTCTATTGATTATTTTAATTCAATAGAAAATATTTTTGTGAATTTATAGATATATTATTTGTATTTTTAAGATTTTTATTTATTTATCTCAGGGCTATATTTGTAATTATTCTTTTTTTTAAATAACCCAATTAAGATACAGGCCTAGCCCACTAGGCTGGCCCGACCCAACTTAACCCGGCCCACCTGGCCTGGTTACACTCACCAGAGTGGTACTGGGCTGCCCACAGGCCCAATACCCCCTCGCACGCACACTCATCTCCCCTCTCTCACTCTCTCGCACACACGACCATCTCCTCCGTCTGCCGCCGCCGCCGCGTAAGATTCCAGCCGAATCCGGCCGCTGCTGCCGCCGCCACGGTGCAGGGTGACTCAGTCGATGACACTGCGTCATCTTGTCCAAGCAGATCCATGGTTGGTGCTTTCTACTGGCCGTGCTGACCTCTGCCCTAGGCTAGGGTTAGGATTGGCCACTCTAGAGCATCGGCGATGGTGCGCCGGTTCTTCACGATGTTCACCTCTCTTCTCCGGTGGATTAGACGTGCGTTTGGTGCGGGTTGTAGCGCCCCTTCGGGGTGCTCCCCGTGCCGCCATTCCTGCTTCACCGCCGACCATCCTCTGCTTCCTCTTCGGTTCTTTTTGCGAGGCCCTTGAGTAAGATTGGCTACTCCTCTTCTATGATCCACTCTGCCTTGCTTGATAACCTCTGTGTGCCTCTAGTGATAACTTCCTAATTGATTTCATGGTTCGTTTAGGGTTCATCCCTCTGGTCTGAGCATGATGACTCTATTATGACTGATTGTAGTGGTTATACTGTCCCCTTATGCTAGTGATATGGATTTCACTGTGGTTTCATGATCCTAGTACTAACAATGGTTCTGTCAGTAATGTTCAGTTGATCTTTATACACTGGTTTGTGTTGATCTTTTAAATTGGAGTGAGAATGATACTCCTATGCTTCCCTGATTATATAAATGCAACCACGAGTATGATTCCTGAATATTTATTCCAGGAAAGTGATTAGTTATCTTTCTGTAAGTTAACTGATCAAATATCAGTAAAGCATTGGCTTGGTTTTAGATGTGACATTTGTGACACCTTTTTTAGAAGCTTCTGCAGCCTTTATTATCCTAATCTGCTATAGGCTATTAGCCTATGATGCTGGTCTGAGGCATGACTAGGAAATACTAAGTTGTTTCTAGCTGTCTCTCAAAGATATGCTCTGATGCATGTATCAGCTAATGATTCTTGAATCCTTTTAAGAAAATGATTGATCTCCTCACTATCAAATATTGATCCTTAAGATCCTGAGATTACAGAGGTGCTACTCCATAGGAGATGTGCCCTGAATCTAGGTCTAAGACTGCTGTTTATTTATAAATGTGGAGATTTGAGTATATATCCAAGATCTATGATGCAAAGGCTGAGATCTTGGATTTGTTTGTAAGGATTTGTCATTGGCTTTCATTTAAATGCTTCTAGGATGAATCTACACCCCACTTGGGTGTTTTTCTGAGAAGATTAGGTAAAAATTCATATGCTCATATGACTCTATGATGATCTGATCATGTGGTGATGTTATTTGGACTCACCATATTGCTTATTGATTGATGATGTGGTGATGTAGCTTGCTGCTGGATCTAGCTCTGCACCACCTGGTGCTGCTCCTATAACTTGATGCTTGACCTCTCTTTCCACCTGCTCCATCCCCTCCTTATGTTACCATCAGGTAGAGATCTGATGATTGATTTGGGTAATTTGGTGGAAAAATGGGCTATGGTTTCAGCAAGTTCTATAACTGTGAGTGTATGCCTGAGAAGAAGAACTAAGCTCCTGTATTTCCCCTTAAGGTGGTGCTCTGTGTGGTACCTTGTACTCCTACTGGTAGCTTGACAACACACCCCATGGAGTTAGTCGACTAAGCTGTGTGTGTGTGTGCTGTGCATGTGGATCAGCTCAAGTAACTTGGTTGTTACTATTACCTGTTTGCTGATTGTCAGCCTGGGGAAACCTATTTTTTTACCCACTTGACTTTTACTGAATCTTTGCTATTAACTGAGAAGAACAGATACTTCACTATTGGTGAAACTTACCCTTCTGTGTACTCAATGATGTACCATGAATAGTGCACTTCACTGTTCAACACTGGGAGTAAAATTACCTTACTAATCCCTAATTTTCCTTTCTAGTTGTTTTTCTTATTTGTAGGGACAAGATCTGGACTCACAAGATTAGTGTAGGAGTAGATAAATAGTATAGGTTCTACTTGTAACCTTCTTTGTAATTCTTTTGTAAAGGATCTTGTAAAAACGTTATTACAAGTTTAATAAAGTTAAATTTCTGTTCTTTGTAATCTTATACTTTTGATGTTTTTGTCATCATTTGTGACCTCATTATAAGAATAGAGAAATACACATTATTTCTTATTTATTTTTTTTCCTTGTCATTAAATCTTATTGTTGATTACTATTTCTTTCTTAAAATCAAATAATATTAATAAAGTTTTCTTTTGGACAACCCTTCAATATTAATAACTTCTGATATTTAAATAATTTCAAATTGATTTGAAATTTCAAATTTAAATTCCAAGTAATTCCCCCAATTTCTTAATACTGCCTAAAGATCGTGTCAAAATTCATAGCAATCACTAACAAGAGCTATACCTACCTCTAGTTAGTGAAAGAAACTCTGATCCCTTTAGTGTTTTGTTTGGCAATTTTTTTCCCTGATTTTACAAATGCATGCATGCACAAACTTATATTCCTATTTCTACCCTTCGTTGGATCCTAATGCTGGGATGTTACAGACTTCCCCCCTTAGATTAAACTTCGTCCCGAAGTTTACAGATGGGTACCTGAATAATTCTGGATATGCTTCCCTCAAGTCATCTTCTTTCTCCTAGGTAGCTTCTCGTTCTGGGTGATGTTCCCGCTATACCTTGCAATACTTGATTGCCCTGTTTCTCAACCTTTTCTAGTTTTCTTCCAAAATCTTACACGGTTTTTCTACATAAGTCAAATCTACTTGTAACTCAATCTCTTTATGAGTGATGGCATCATCTGGGACTTTAAGACATTTCAGGAGTTGTGAAACATGGAACACATTGTGAACCTGAGCTAACCTCTTTGGTAACTCTAAAGCATAATCTATTGTTCTGTTCCGACTTAATATCTTGAATGACCCAATGTACCTTGGTCTTAATTTTCCTTTGACTCCGAACCGCTTTACTCCCTTCATCGGGCTTACTTTGAGATATACCATATCTCCTACTTCTGGATGCCATGATCTACGACTTTGATCAGCATAACTCTTTTGTTGGCTCTAAGCTATCTTCAACCGATCTCTAATGATATCAATGATATCTTGCCTTTCCTTGATATAATCTGGTGCAAATTCCTTGCTACTACCAGGTTCATACCAGCATATTGGTGATCTACACCTTCTTCCATATAATACCTGATAAGGTGCTTCCTTCAAGCTACTCTGATAGCTATTGTTATAAGAAAATTCTGCCAATGGTAAATGATCTTCCCACGAACCTCCAAAATCTAATGCACAGGCTCTAAGCATGTCTTCTAAGATTTGATTAATCCTCTTTGTCTGGCCACCAGTTTTTGGATGATAAGCTGTGCTAAAATCCAACTTTGAACCCAGTGCTGCATGTAATTGTTTCCAAAATGATGATGTAAACATAGATCCTCTATCAGACACAATTTTCTTGGGTACCCCGTGTTTACTCACAATCTCTTTGACATAAATTTCCACTAATTTCTCAGCATTGTCCTTTTGATTCACTGGAATAAAATGAGCACTTTTTGTGAGTCTCTCGACAATCACCCATATCATATCCTTCCTTTTCGGTGTCATGGGTAGCACTATGATAAAATCCATACCAATTTCTTCCCACTTCCATTCTAGAATTTCTAAAGGCTGTAATGGTCCTGCTGGACTTTGATGTTCTGCTTTAACCCTTTGGCAAGTATGGCATTCCGATACATATTTTGCAATATTCCTCTTCATATTATTCCACCAGAACAATCCTTTTAAATCCATGTACATCTTTGTACTACCCGGATGTATGGAATATGGTGTTTCATGAGCCTCCCGAAGTATCACTTCTCGAATCTCTGTCACATCTGGTACACAAAGTCGGTTTTGAAACCATAAGGATCCATAATCTCCTAAGTGAAAAACTGAGGTTTGACCTTGAGAGATTCTTCAAACTTCTTCAGTAATGAAGGGATCTTCACCTAGGTGTCTATAAATTTCATGTTGAAGATCACTACTCTGTTCTTCAATTACTCGCATAGTAGCTAATCCTCCAAGAACTACTGTACTTATAAATTGTATTTCCATCCTTTCCAAAGCCATCTGTAGTTCTTTCGGCAGTTCTCTATTCAAAGGTTGTATATCTGTGCTTTTTCGACTTAGAGCATCTGCCACAACATTGGCTTTTCTAGGGGTATAATTGATTGCTAGATCATAATCTTTAATCAACTCCAGCCAATGCTTCTGCCTCATATTCAATTCCTTTTGAGTGAAGAAATATTTGAGACTTTTGTGGTCAGTATATAACTCACATCTTGCCCCATAGAGAAAATGTCTCCATCTTTTTAAAGAAAACACTACTGCTGCTAATTCTAAATCATGTGTTGGATAGTTCACTTCATGTGGTTTCAATTGCCTAGATCCATAAGCAATTACCTTACGATCTTGCATAAGCACACAACCTAATCCTTCCTTGGATGTATCACAATATACTGTGTAATCTTTTCCTGGTTCTGGAATTGCTAGGATTGGTGCGATAGTTAATCTGGTTTTCAACTCCTGAAAACTTGCCTCGCACTTCTCATCCCATATGAAAGGTGTATTCTTTCTTAATAATTTGGTCATTGGTCCAGCTATCTTGGAAAAACCTTCTATGAATCTTTGATAATAACCGGCATACCTAAAAAACCTCGGGTTTGCTTCACATTGATTGGTGCCTTCCAATCTAGTACTGATTGAACTTTGGACAGATTTATAGCAATTCCATCCTTACTGATCACATGACCAAGAAACTCTACTTTGTCCAACCAAAATTCACATTTACTAAGCTTAGCATAAAGCTTATGTTCTCTTAAGATTTGTAATGATACTCTCAAATGTTTTGCATGCTCTTCTGGATCTTTGGATTATATCAAAATATCATCGATGAATACTATGACAAACTTGTCCAAATACGGCATGCAGATTTTGTTCATCAAATTAATGAATATTGCTGGTGCATTAGTCATGCCAAAATGTACAACTAAGTACTCATGATGTACATACCTTGAAACAAATGTTGTTTTTGGAACATCTTCAGGTTTAATTTTTATCTGATGGTATCCTGATCTTAGATCAATTTTGGAGAATACTCCTGCTCCCTTGACTTGGTCAAATAAATCTTGTATTCTTGGTAATGGATACTTGTTCTTGATAGTGACATTGTTGAGATTTCTGTAATCCCCACACATTCTCCGTCCACCATCTCGTTTATCCATAAAGATCACCAGAGTTCCCCACGGAGATACACTTTCCTGTATGAATCCTTTCCGGGCTAGTTCATCAATTTGCTCTTTAAGCTCTTTTAATTCCTTGGGCCCCATCTTATATGGTGCTTGAGCTATTGGTGTTGTACCAGGTATCAGGTCAATAGTGAATTCTATCTCCCGATCTGGTGGCATTCCTGGTAATTCTGCTGGAAAAACATCTTGGAAATCCTTCACCACTAGAATATCTTCTAATTTGGCCTCCTTCATTGAGTTCAACTGCTGATCTACCATGATATGACTATGTTTATCTGCTTGATAAACTATCCTTTCTCCACTTGGAGATCTGATTGAAACGGTTTTCTCTTCACAATTGATCTGAGCTCCATAGTCTGTCATCCAATCCATTCCCAGCACTACTGCTATTCCTTTTAATGGGATCACATAAAGATCCGCATAATAGGTTTGACCACAGATTGAGATGACGTGGTTTAGTTTAATATGTCTAGCTACCACAATCCCTCCGACGGTAACTACGGTCATAGGTTTTTCTAACGATGCCCTTCTAATTCTGAGTTATCACAAAACTCATCAGATATGAAAGAAGTAGTTGCACCAGTATCAAATAAAACTTTTCCGGGATTTGTGAGAATATTGAGCATACCTATCACCGCCTGATTTGAGTTATCCACCTCCTCCTGGGTTATGCAATTCAGCTTTCCCGTAGGTCTACCCCTCTTTCCATTATTATTTTTGGCATAGCTTCCACCACTGTTAGAATGTCCACCTCCACTGGCTTGTCCTCTACCCTTTGTGGGCCAACCACCGGGTGGTTTGTTTGGGCAATCGGGCTTAATATGACCCTTTAATACACATCCATAACAAATTATCACTGGTTTCTGGCAATCCTTGCTGATATGTCCTAGAAGTTTGCAATTATGACATATGACATTCCTTCTAGGATTGAATTGTCTTCTAGTGTTATTGCTACTCCTGTTGTTGTTGTTGTTGTTGTAGGGTCTGTTTCTAGGTTGAAACTCCAAATTAGTTTTGGGTTTACTTGCCTGAATCCTCTTCATTTCCTTCTTTTCTCTCTTCCTACGGTCCTCTTGGACATTTTTGTAATCATCTTCAAAGGTGATAGCTGCATCAAGCATCTGTTGAAAAGTTTGAGTGTTGGCAAGCCTGAACTGTATCTTCACAAATGGATTTAGTCCACGCATGAACCTCTTCTTCCTACTCGCCTCCGTGCTAACTTCTTCAGCAGCATAACGAGATAAATCACTAAACTCCCGAATATACTTCATGACACTGGAGTATCCCTGTTGCAGTTCTTCAAACTCCCTACGCTTCAACTCTATGATACTCTCTGGAACATGATATTCACGAAATCTTTGTTTAAACTCCTCCCAATTGTACTCTCTTCCTGGAGGTTGCATTGCTAGCTGACTCTCCTACCATGACGCTGCGGGTCCGGTCAATAAGTGCGTTACATACCTTAACTTCTCTTCCTCATTGCATCCTACAGTTCTCAACTTTATTTTGGTATCTATTAACCAGTCCTATGCATCCATTGGTTCAGGAGCGGATGCGAAAGGTAAAGGCCTGGTATCCTGGAAATCTGAAAGACTAACACCACATCCTTGAGGTGCCCTTGGCTGTCCCGCACGGTCTACTAACCCCTCCATGAATTTATTTTGGGACTCTTGCATCATTTGCATGTACTGCATAAAGTTTTGCTCCGTCAATGGCCTCATTGGTGGTGGTGGTGGTAAATTCGCTTGCATTCTGGCATCTTCATCCGCCTTTTCTTTGGCTTCGCGCTCCACGCGCTACTGCTCAGTCTCCATTTCTACACCCGTTTCCATACCCCCTGGTGCTATAACATAAGCGAATACTCATAATTACATCATGCATATGTGTTCTGAGCTCAACTTCATGCACAGAACTAGTCACACAATGGAAAACAAGATCCAAATAGAAACCAAATATGCATTACACACATATACTACATTACAAGCAATATAAGTTATACAACGTGATTACAAGCCCTTACTCATTAAACATTACAACCTCATGTGGTACTATCTCACTTATTTATTTACATCAAGTCCTCCAACTCCAACTCCCGTCTCCTGCGGAAATGCTCCTAATCAAAGTCACACTCTCCAGAAGTTGCGTCATTCATCGTACATACTCGGAATACAACTGTGCTGTCGTGAAGTACGACACACCGACTATGAAATGACTTGCCTTTTCGAAGGACGATATTTAGTATCAGAAGTCTCCGGACTTGACACATCATTTAGCTGAAGTGTATCCATACCTTCCAACTCCTCTGAAGTATCTATCGAATCATCCTCATCACTTTCTTCTTCATCCATCTCCTGCATCCCGATTCTGGAGGAATCAATAGAATATTCCCCTTCTGGTGCCCCCAAGTACTCTGCTGGGTATGATAGTCCTCAGCTATGACTGGATAATGCACATTATCTGGAGTAGGATAATCCTCGAACACCCTTTCTTTAGGATCTTCCTCCTCGGACTCTACATCTTCCACATGGACATCTCTTCCATCAACGGAATAAGATCTTATGTCCATGCGACTAGTCTGTCCGATATCTCCAACTGAATCTTCCACATGAATAGGATTCCCGGCAGATCCATCCATTGATCCGTACCTCCATTCTTCAGAACTCCCAATAGGTAATTGATACATTGCAAATGTATCTATAATTTTTGATGTTCCATGCTTGGTTTTATCCACTTTCTTATGTTTTGTCCACACTTTGGAGTACTTTTCATATGATTTCTTGGACTAACCTATTAACAAGAGCCATAGTTCCAGCTGCCTGTTTTCTGCTGTTTTTGGTTCTAGGAAAGTCAGAAAATGAATATTCTCGGAATTGGACGGGACACAAGCCAAAGTGCCTATTTTCCGGAAGTCATCAGATGCTAGAATACAAGACGGATAGGGGCCAGGAGGCCACCACACCACCTGGCCGCGCGGCCTAGCCTGGCCCGCGCTAGGGGGTGGTGTGGCCGCCTCCGGCACCCCCTCGGCCTCCCCTTCCGCCTATAAGATGCCCTCGGGACGAAAACAATAAGGACCTGATCAAAAATCCACGAAAGAGTCTGTAGCCGCCATCATCTCCATCCCTAGATCGAGAGGCATCTGAAGCTCTTCCCGGCACCCTGCCGGATAGGGGAATTCACCCTGGAGGCCTTCTTCATCACCATGCAAGCCTCCGGTGCGATGCATGAGTAGTTCATCCTTGGACTACGGATCCATGTAGTAGCTAGATGGCTGGTTCTCCTCCTTTGTGCTTTCATGTCTAGATCTTGTGAGCTCCGATCATGATCAAGATCATCTATTTGTAATTGTGCATGTTGTGTTTGCGGGGATCCGATGGATATTGAGATGCTATTTCAGATTGATTATTGATTCTACCATGTCTTTGTTATTTGTGATCTTGCATGCTTTCTGTTGTTAGTAGCTATCTTGGCCAAGTAGATGCTAGCAACTCCAAGAGTTAGTATTTATGCTCGATAGTGGGTTCATGCCTCTGGTAATCTGGGAAGTGATAGAAATCTCTAAGGTACTAGATGTGCTGTTGCTACTAGGGAGAAAACAACAATCCTTTGTTCATAGAACAATCGTATTGTTTACTTTACACACAATTCGTAAACCAATAATCTGTTGCTTGCAACTTAATACTAGAGGGGGTTTCGATGATAACCTGAAGGTGGATTATTAGTCATAGATGCAGTTGGATGGCGGTCTATGTATAATGTTGTAATGCCCAATCAAGTTCCAAAGGAGTTAAGATGATTATTATATGCATGTATTGCTTTCTCGATGTTTGTCAATTGCCCCGCTGTAATTTGTTCACCCAACATGTTATCTATCTTAGGAGAGCCACCTCTAGTGAATTATGGATCCCGGTCCTTTTTATTTTACATATAATCTACAAACTGTTACTGCTTTGTGTTTACTTTCTGCAAACTATTACTTCTTTCCATTCGATACATTTAATCCTTTGTTTTCAACAAAACACGGTGAGATTGACAACCTCATCGCAAGTTGGGGACACAGTTCTGTGGTTGTGTTGTGCAGGTCTCCATGTTGCTACTAGCACCGGTAGTGCGCCCTGCCAAGGCTCCGCTAGCAACACCTTTGGGGTGTTTCCTTGCTCCTACTGGTTCGATTAAACCTTGGTTTCATAACGGAGGGAAACTTGCTGATGTGCTCATCATACCTTCCTCTTGGGGTTCCCAACGAGCTCTACATCAACCACGAGCCATCAAGCATTTTTCTGGCGCCGTTTCCGGGGAGTCAAGGACATCTTCACAAGGGGAGTCCCTCATAACCAATCTCTTTACTTTGTTATTTTTGTTTTACTTAGTTTCTTTTTGTTTTGTTTTCTTGTTTCTTTACCAAAAACACACAAAAAATAGTTTTACTAGTTTGCTTTCTTATTTGAAAACACAAAAAATTGACTACTCTTGAAAACACTAAGTTGTGTGACTTCACTAGCACCAACAACAATGACTTTATGAGCTCACCTATTGCTCCACCCGTGCCTGAAGATACTTTCTTTGAGATAAAACCTGCTTTACTCAATCTTGTTATGAGAGAACAATTTTTTGGTATTGGTAATGAAGATGCTGCTGCCCATCTAAATAACTTTGTTGAACTTTGTGAGATGCAAAAGCATAGGGATTTAGATGGTGATATTATTAAGCTGAAATTGTTTCCTTTCTCTTTGAGAGGAAAATCTAAAGAATTGTTGAATTCCTTAACTAAGAATAGTATTGATTCTTGGACTAAGTGCAAAGATGCTTTTATTGGGAAATTCTATCCTCCTGCTAAGATTGTATCTATGAGAAGTGAAATAATGAAGTTTGAACAATCTAATAATGAACATGTTGCTCAAGCTTGGGAAAGAATGAAATCTTTGGTAAAGAATTGTCCCACTCATGAACTGACTGCTTGGATGATCATCCAAACTTTTTATGCAGGATTGAACTATTCTTCAAGGATGTTGCCGCCGCCATGATGCAGGGTGACTCAGTCGATGACGCTGCGTCATCTTGTCCAAGAAGATCCGCGGTTGGTTCTTTCTACTGGCCGTGCTGACCTCTGCCCTAGGCTAGGGTTAGGGTTGGCCGCTCTGGAGCATCGGCGATGGTACGCCGGTTCTTCATGGTGTTCGCCTCTCTTCTCCGGTGTATCTAACGCGAGGTTGGTGCGGGTTGTAGCGCCCCTTCGGGGTGTTCCTCGTGCCGTTGTTCCTTCTTCGCCGCCGGCCATCCTTTGCTTCCTTTTCGATTCTTTTTGCGAGGCCCTTGAGTAAGATTGGCTACTCCTCTTCTGTGCTCCAGTCTGCCTTGCTCGATAACCTCTGTGTGCCTCTAGTGATAACTTCCTAATTGATTTCATGGTTCGTTTAGGGTTCATCCCTCTAGTCTAAGCATGATGACTCTATTAGGACTGATTGTAGTGGTTATACTGTCCTGGATGTTTACCCCTTATGCTAGTGATATGGATTTCACTGTGGTTTCATGATCCTAGTACTGACAATGGTTCTGTCAGTAATGTTCAGTTGATCTTTATACACTAGTTTGTGTTGATCTTTTAAATTGGAGTGAGAATGATACTCCTATACTTCCCTGATTATATAAATGCAACCATGAGTATGATTCCTGAATATTTATTCTAGGAAAGTGATTAGTTATCTTTCTATAAGTTAACTGATCAAATATCAGTAAAGCATTGGCTTGGTTTTAGATGTGACATTTGTGACACCTTCTTTAGAATGGTACACAATATTCATACTACTATTGCCTAAATTCTACCTGTCTCCAAGTTTGGCTGGTTAAATGACTGAAAAGCTTCTACTGGCTTTATTATCCTAATCTGCTATAGTCTATTAGCCTATGATGCTGGTCTGAGGCATGACTAGGAAATACATAGTTATTTCTAGCTGTCTCTCAAAGATATGCTCTAATGCATGTATCAGCTAATGATTCTTGAATCCTTTTAGGAAAATGATTGATCTCCTCACCATCAAATATTGATCCTTAAGATCCTGAGATTACAGAGGTGCTACTCCATAGGAGATGTGCCCTAAATCTATGTCTAAGGCTGCTGTTTATTTTGTAAATGTGGAGATTTGAGTATATATCTAAGATCTATGATGCAAAGGCTGAGATCTTGGATTTGTTTGTAAGGATTTGTCATTCGCTTTCATTTAAATGCTTCTGGGATGAATCTACACCCCACTTGGGTGTTTTTCTGAGAAGATTAGGTAAAAATTCATATGCTCATATGACTCTATGATGATCTGATCATGTGGTGATGTTATTTGGACTCACCAGATTGCTTATTGATTGATGATGTGGTGATGTAGCTTGCTGCTGGATCTAGCTCTGCACCACCTGGTGTTGCTCCTGTAACTTGATGCTTGACCTCTCTTTCCACCCGCTCCACCCCCTCCTTATGTTACCATCAGGTAGAGATCCGATGATTGATTTGGGTAATTTGGTGGAGAAATCGGCTATGGTTTCAGCAAGTTCTATAACTGTGAGTGTATGCCTGAGAAGAAGAACTAAGCTCCTGTATTTCCCCTTCGGGTGGTGCTCTGTGTGGTACCTTGTACTGCTACTAGTAGCTTGACAACACACCCCATGCAATTAGTCGACTAAGCTATGTGTGTGTGTTGTGCATGTGGATCAGCTCAAGTAACTTGGTTGTTACTATTACCTATTTGCTGATTGTCAGCCTGGTGAAACCTATTTTTTTATCCACTTGACTTATACTGAATCTTTGCTATTAACTGAGAAGAACAGATACTTCACTGTTGGTGAAACTTACCCTTATGTGTACTCAATGATGTACCATGAATAGTGCACTTCACTGTTCAACACTGAGAGTAAAATTACCTTACTAATCCCTAATTTTCCTTTCTAGTTGTTTTTCTTATTTGTAGGAACAAGATCTGGACTCACAAGATTAGTGTAGGAGTAGATAAATAGTATAGGTTCTACTTGTAACCTTCTTTGTAATTCTTTTGTAAAGGATCTTGTAAAAATGTTATTAAAAGTTTAATAAAGTTAAATTTCTGTTCTTTGTAATCTTATACTTTTGATGTATTTGTCATCATTTGTGACCTCATTATAAGAATAGAGAAATAAGCATTATTTATTATTTAATTCTTTTTCCTTGTCATTAAATTTTATTGTTGATTATTATTTCTTTCTTAAAATCAAACAATATTAATAAAGTTTTCTTTTGGACAAAAATAATTTCAAATTTAAATTCCACGTAATTCCCCCAATTTCTTAATACTGCCTAAAGATCATGTCAAAATTCATAGCAATCACTAATACCTACCTCTAGTTAGTGAAAGAAACTCTGATCCCTTTAGTGTTTTGTTTGGCGAATTTTTTTCCCTGATTTTATAGATGCATGCATGCACAAACGTATATTCCTATTTCTACCCTTCGTTGGATCCTAATGCTGGGATGTTACACACTTGCTAGTAGCAGTGGATAAGTTCACAAAATGGATTGAAGCTAAACCCATTGGAAAGCTTGATGGGGCAACAACCCTAAAATTTGTCTAGGATCTAGTGGTGAGATTTGGTCTCCCACACATCATCATCACCGACAATGGCAAAAATTTGTCTCTCGGAGAAGTGGAGGAGTATTGTCATGAAACAGGCATGCGCCTTGACATAGCATCTATGGCACACCCACAGTCAAACAGGCAAGTTTAAAGGGCCAATGGACTAATTCTGCATGAAATCAAGCCACGCTTAGAAGCACCGCTGCGTAGAGCAGCTGGATCTTGGGCGGAGGAACTGCCATCTGTCTTGTGGAGTTTACGAACGACACCCAGCAGATCCACCGGCTTGACTCCTTTCATCATGATTTATGGAGCAGAAGCTATTCTTCCATCCGACATTTTCCATGATGCACCAAGAGTTGCCTCCTACGAGGAGGATGAAGCTGAAGAATCTAGACGCCTATCTGTGGACCTACTCGAAGAAGAGCACGTGCTGGCATGCCAGAGATCCGCCATCTACCAGAAAAATCTAGGTGGCTACCATAGTCACCGCGTTAAGCATCACCCGTTTAAAGAAGGGGATCTGGTGCTTAGACTCAAGCAAGAGAAATCACACAAACTATCCCCGCCTTGGGAAGGACTATTCGTCATAAGCAAAGCATTGCTGAATGGTTCCTATTACCTCGTTGATATTCGTGAGTTGAAAGATAGGCCAAAAAATCGCAAGAGCAAGCAATGTGACTCCGATGATGATTACCCGGAGACTGATTGGCCATGGAACATAGCACAACTACGTCCCTTTTACACTTAGCACATTTGTATTATGTAATAAGTTTCTTATATGATCAATGAAATAAAGCATTTGGTTCACTCATATCCTCTGAGTCTTTTACCTCCTTTAGTTGTTCATTTTTGGATCATATAAACCCTTTATGCGCAAGTTTGCATTTGCACTTGTGAAAATTCTGCCTACGGGCATTAGCTTAAGTTTTCTAGTCTACACGTTTTCTGAAGTTTTTATGTGGATTCCGGAGTTGTGACTTCTCGACACTCAAAACCGGCGATTTTGCTCTTAGGTTCTTGACGGTGCTATTAACCATCATCACCTGAGACCACAGTTTTGTGTCGCGAGTCTTCCGTCTCACGAAAGGTCAAGCATATGAACCAGAATAATGGATAAGCCAGCACTTGCTTAAAAAATATACACATGCTGGAAACAGATAAGTAGCAGGAAACTTGAATACAAGTTTTTCCGCCTTAACAAACACATCAGTTTTTCTGCATACAAATTTCAGAGACACATTTAATACAAATATTGTTTTTATGGCTCTGCTGCAGGAGACTTCGTGGTGGCATCGTCAGCAAGAGGAGAGCCAGGCCGGGAGAGATCATCAAACTCGGATGGAGATGGGCTAGACTCAGAAGAAGACATGTCCTCATCTCGTACCTCAGCAGGCATGAAGACATCTGCCTTGACTATATTGGCTACTCTGGTGTCCTAGCCGGCGAGGGAGTTCCAAATAGCATCGCTATCGATCTCTTTACCTTCCTCGTCTAGCTTGGCATGCCAGAGGTCACCAAGTCGATGTCGGCATTGTCATAGTGGGCCTTGACCAAGGAAAGGGTCATCCTTGCACCTGCTTGGACACATGAAGCTTTCCAGTCATTGACCTTCTCGGGGGCTCGGCGTAGGATTTCCGCATACTTGGCCACTGAGTCAGCCGCCTTGATGTTTATCCCCAAAGGCTGGTCTATCTCCTTGGCTTTAGCAATGGCGGTGTTGATGAAGTTGCCGGAAAGAATCATGCATTCTTTTGGATCCGGAGCACCTTCACACATGTTGGTTAAACTAATGGGGGTTGTGTTTTCATTAGAGACAAAAGTTCATGAGTACAAGTAATATAAATTGCACATCTTATAGAAGTTGACGAAGTTAGAGGAAAGTTACCAAAGATGCTGGTCTCCGCTTGCTTGCACGTCTCCACCTTGATGTCATGCTCCTTCTAAATAGTTTTAAACATTTCAAGGTTTCTCTCATTCCGCTCTTTGCTAGCTTGGTTCTGATCCTTGAGTTGTGCAATCTTGTTCCTCAGGCACTGCATCTCGGTGTTAGCAGACTCTTGCATGGCCTTCATTGCCTCTTCATGGCCCTTAACAGCATCAACCAGGTCTTTCTTCAAAATTTTATTCTCATCATCGAGCTCCTGAATATGCTTGGATTGCTCGATCATGCTTTTGGCTTTGGCAATGGCTTCTGTAATACGGAACATACAAAGCATTATTAGAAGACGATAGAAACGAATCCATGATAAAAAGTAAGGAGCTATTAAAAGAAACAGACTCTGGATATTTTTGATATGTTGCTTGAGGAAGGTTGTTTTACCCTGTTCAAGGTCCAGTTCCTTCCGCAAAGCAGCAAACCTCTCATTGGCGTCTATCCTCCGTTTATTCTCATTCTACACAAGAAGTTAACATGCTTAGTTTCTCTAGAGCATGTAGTCAGAACTATCCAGTTTCAACTAAACGCTCGGGGGCTATAGTGTAAGATTTTTAAATCAGCTAGTGTTCTCTCTTAGAGTGTCTAGTCGGAATTATCATTCTAAACTAGAAACTCAGGGGCTACACGGACAAGTTCTACACTTAGTTCTTTGGAGCACTCAGGCCAAGACTACTGATTTTTCTCCTAAGAGCTCGGGGGCTACGGTGGATACATTACAAAGTAAAAGAAGTGAAGTTCAAAAGACTTACAATGGCAATAACTCTAAGGTTGTTGGCCAGGTGAGCATAGGAATCATGGAAAGTCCGAGCATTGTTATAAATAGCATTTGCCTACATAATAAGGTCATCTAGGCACAATGTCGAAGGAGTGGCAGCCAGAGGTGTTGTAGAAGCCGGAAGCATGGATGACGCCATGGTCGCCTGCTGCGTAATCATAGCAGTTTATGGCTCAGAGGCTCCCGCTTCGTCCGTGGCTACAGCTACTTCTGCCTCCTCTCCCTCTGCTACTTGTTTCCCTTTATTAGTGACATCCTTAGCCGAAACTTCAGCCACTTTGGAGGAAGTACTCTCCTGTGTCACCTGTCCACTAGGAGCAACGTCCGCGGTAGAATCTAAGGTACCAAATATTGGATTGGTATCTATCTCCATGTCGGAGGCCTCAGGTGCGACGGGGGACAAAGGCCCAGTGAGACCCGTGATGGGCTTGGTGGCAGGAGTAGGGGGAGCAGTAGCAGGAGAAGACTTGCCTGCCAGATCCTTGGTCAGCATTTCACGAATGTTTTTAGACCCTCCAACATCTTTGGAGGATCGCTTCAAACCAGCGCTAAATTTCTTCCTGAAATGTTCTTGGTATAAGTACATGAATTGAATGGGTGCAGTAAATATTAAAGTCATAGAATGAAGGTACTTACACCACAACAGGCGCCTTAGATAAAGGGATGCTGGTGGCTTTCTTCTTCTCTGCCTCTAGGGAAGCAGTGGATCGTTTGGAGACTCCACTCTCCGATTTCTTCTTCTTCTTCTTGGCCTCGACATCAACGTCAGAGGTGGATCTCTTCCGCTTACGGGCTGCCGGAGCTGGATGATCCTTGGGGGTATCATCGTCAGATACCACCTGAATATCCTTCAGCCTAGGATCATAGACCTAAGAGGCCATCTGATCCGCCATCAAGGTTGCCAGCTGCAAGATAAAAGGTGTGTTAGATTGATAACTTCAAAGACAGAAAGGCCTTAGAGTATATACATAATGAACAACAAAGGAAACAGAAGCTACCTCTGGGCATTTTCCACCTTCGAACATGTCATAGGTGATCTTGAAGCCACGCCTCCTGTCTTTCACCTTGACTATGTCCTTTAGCCAAAGTTTGATGGAGTCAGTGGAGAAGTTATACTACAAAATATGCATGGGATCCTTCTGGCTTTGGGTGTACTTGCACATCAACTCGGCGCGATGCTGCAGATGCTGGATCCGCCTGGTGAACCAGCACATGGCTAGGTCCAAACCCGTCAGACCTCCATCTATGAACCATTCAATCCGCCTTTCGGCACGGTTGGCCTCGTTGTCGGATGGAAGGGAGGCTAGGGTCCTCCAGGCGAGTACTTCGGCGGCAACTCCATCAATGAAGTCAGGATACGACTCAAGACGGTCAGGTAGGGGAATATCTAGGCCATAGAAATATGTGTGCTGCCAGTTCTTGCAGGACTCGTGCCCTACGATGTTGGGGAAGCATCGGCTAGGCCGTATCTTAAAGCTAATGGTTCCACAAGTACGCAATTCATCCACAGACTCTACATACTCTCCCTTAATGGTGAAGAAATATACAAACAGATCTAATCTAGGTTTGATCCCTAGATATCCTTCGCACAAAGCTATAAAGTTGCTAAGGGCGAGGATGCTGTTAGGAGAGAGGTTGTGGGGAAGTACCCAGAAGTGCTGGAGGATGTCCAGGAAGAAGTCAGAGACTGGCAGGCTTACGCCTCGTACCAGCTGAGGTTTGAGGTATACTTTCTCTCTGTCTTGGGGAGAAGGAATCACCCCGCCGGCCAGCACCGGCTGCCAGACCAAACCCTCCACCGCGGGGAGATACCCCTTAGTGATGAGTTCTTATAGATATTCAGCGGAGAGGTCAGAGCCCCTCCACACTCCCTTGTGGGAGTTGTTGTCCTCTTCAGTGGCTTCTGGCGCCGCTTGTTCTTGGTCGATGCTGGTGGTTTCCACCACGGCAGAGACAGGGACGACAACCCCCTCCAGCGGGACTATCACTCCCTAGGATGGCTCTGTAGTAGCCTCAGGAGTCGCCACCATTGAAGGGGTGGAGCTACTGGAGGTCACTGCGCTTCTAGGAGTAGGTGGAGAAAGGGGAGCTCTGGCTAGGGTTTTCCGAGGAGGATCTCGAACAGACGTGCGGCTGGAGGAAGAAGAAGACGCAAGAGCAAATGCGAGTAAAAGAAAATAACTCAACCACAGTAAAAATATATAGACCCAACGTCAAGATTCGTGCGAAGGGATCCAATGGTCGGAGCATTGCCGACATGGAGACAAATTGCACGGTAATTTCGCCACGTCCTCTGTCTTTGCCGCTTTACCGTTTCGGATTTCATCCGTGTAAAAACAACTAATGATTAATTCCTTACCTTCTGTGAGTTTCGAGGCAGCGTAGGCTCTACCCTACGCCATCCTCCTGACAGTTGCAGTGAAGAGTCACGTCTGAAGATTCCATTGAAAGCAGAAATTATCCGGCTCTAGAAATGAAGACCAAAGGAATCTCTAGCTACATTACAAAGCCGGAGAGGATTGCAGGGTTCTTTGGGAGACCTTTGAGATATTGCTTGACGGATTGCCGGTATCACATAGACGGAGCATTCAAGATTATAAGCAAGACGGCGCAAGATCTCTAAGTCCTCCGGCGGCTACTGTTGGGGATATGCTAAATGGGTATCACCATCGCACGTCCTTATTCCGGCTAACCAGGGTGGCCCATAGTTGGTAGCAAGGCCTATGGCCTGCTAGGTGGCCCAGTTAGACGGATCCAGAAGGGAGGCCCATGCCTGATGAAGGAAGGCTACGCAGGAGTCACCAACGTACTCGGAGCCTTGGAGTGCAAGACACGAAAGACTAGTTTGTGTTAGTGTAGGACTCTTTAACTTGTCTGGCAAGGTCCTTTCCCTGTAACCCTAGGTTTTGGTGCCTTTATAAACTGGACCTGTAGGAGCCTTTAGGGTAACACTCAACGTACAACATACAACACCTCGCACAACGAACCTATCTCTGTAACTCGGTGTATTGCCATTATAGTGATTTATAGCAGGAGTAGAGTTCCGCCACCGTTGTGGGACTTGAACCTGGGTAAGCTGTGTTACCTCGTACCCACCAACTCTCCGCCTTACCCCACGTCTCTAAACACGAACTGTGAGTACCCCTCCATGGCGTACTCGTGGCAATACCATGACACCGTCCGTACCACCCGCAGCCGCCTTTGCCTAATAATTATAAGCACTTTTGTTAAGGAGGTAATAGAGGAAAATAGACGCAATCGTCACTATCCATTCGAGAACAGAGGAAAAAGATATCTAAAGGAGAAGAAGAATTCCATTGATCCTCTCAAAGATCTTTATCCTCTAGATCATCCACTCCTCCATTATCCCCCTTGCACTAGATTGATAGAGAGAGATTCACACTTGTAAGATTAGGGTTTGAGACTCTATTCATACTTTGCTTTGTATTAGATTCGATCTTTACTTTATTGTGGCTTGCTACGGTAATATCAATATGAACTCTATTTACATTACGATTATATCATTGTGCTATTCTCCTCTCATGTGCGAGTAAATCTGCAGGATATGTAGGGAATTGGTGATATGTGATGTGCCCATTTTGTTTCCATCTATTTGAGATCATCGTTGTGATTATTCTTTGTGAGAATGAGAGTCTTCGTGTGACTAATGGTTGTTGTCTAATTTAAGCATCTAGACAACATGATACTGAGATCTCATAGATATAAACTTGTTTGCTAGTGACTCGGCAACCCCTGAGTGACACGAACGATATCAAAGAGGAGATAGTATAACTCGAGGAAGAACAAGGAACCACTAATTTTAAAGCCTTGATCTAGTCTCATGACCTTAATTGTTGTGCTGACCATGGCTGTGGTAATAGGCAAATAGATCATTGAAGCCAAGCAAATCTACTAGGAGTCTTGTCTATTATATGGGTTGCTTGCCTACTTGCACACTTATAGATAATATTATAATCACTTATCCCATTTATTCCACCTAGCACATTCACTATCACCATGAACCATATCTCTCCACGCCTAATCTTTCATCTATAGGAAACTCAAACCAACCTTAGTAGTGTTTACTTTTATGTTATTTACTTTAATACTGCTCAATACTCAATTGTCAACCATTCAAACTCACATTCTTTCATCTCAATTCTTGAAGTTAATTCACTCAAAACAAGTGACACCTTGAGTGCGACAGAAAGACCACGGATAAACACTTTCCTATGCTCCTTGTTGGGATCAATATAAAAACTAGAACTAATACTTCCATGAAAACGTGCCCTGCCAAACCTGTGCTCTTGCAGGCCATCACCTCTACTAAGAGCTTGTTCACTTCTTACTTTTATGTATCTGATGGCTCTAAAATATAGCCATCTACGTCCACATTTAAACTAGATATTATTCATACTTTTTATGAAATATCTCTCTAAACCCTTCCACTAATGGCCAATATTTAGAGGGGTATGCAATCCTTTCTTTTATATTTTTCCTGCGCAGATAATGTCGTTTAAAGGAGGGAATCACTACATTAAAGTCAAAGATACGAGATTTCCAACAACCATAAGAAACCAGGAGCCGTAAAGCGGAGGCAGATGCTTTAACGACCAACTATACGACCGGAGCAGAAATTCTGGCCGTATAGCTCTGGTCATATAGTTTGGGCCGCCACCATTAAGTCAACGGAACAACTTTCGTGAAGGGATACCTATATAAAGAATCCTCGGGCAACGAGAAAAATGCCCCGACCTCGCCAAAAGTGTCTACCACGGATCACCAGCCGCCTCCAGATCTCAAAACCCTTCTCCATCTCCATAGCCATATTCCACCACTTGTAATAGTAGATCTCTTCTTTGATTGGCGACATTGTAAGACTATTGGTATCAATCTTATGATTTTCATTACAATGTTTGTGATTGTTGATCTCATCTCTATGTGTGAGTAATTCTCCTTGGGCTAAGGGCTTTGGCCTAGTCATGTAGCAATTGTGCATGTTATTTATCATAGATGGGATCATGTATTAGTTTGTATGACATGATGATTATTGTATCCTCTATTGCCTCAATCCAAGGACTTGTTAGGTACCCAAGACCCTGAGAGTTGAGCCAGGTATAGGGAGTATGAGTAATGACTGATGTACATGTTGGGAACCCAATGTCAGAAGGGGTAGTATGGCTGTATGTGAGGGATTTTCTTGGGATTAACGGTGACATCACTATGCATATCATTAGTTCTCTTTCTTCTATGGATGAGACTAGTAGGTTATTGCTATAAGCGGTTGCGGAGGCAATAGCAACTACGGATGCACTGCCCACATATAATTTATCTTGCTCTAACAAGTACATGCATACTTTATTTCTATCTTTTATTCCCATCAGATGTTTTGCACAGCTACAGGTGAAACCGAACGCCCTAGGCCCTCTCTCTCCATCATCAAAAACAACAAAAAGACGCAAGCTATTGGTCTGGTAAAAACACAAAAGGAATTCTAAAACTCCCGAAGGTCCATTAAAGTAACTTCATTACGCATTCGCTTCCCAAGGATTCGATAAACCTAGGTCTACTAGGGAAAAAGAAGTTATACTACATCCGTAATCCGGATCGAAGGTATGAACCCTTTTTCTAGCGCTGTTGTCGGGGAAGAAATAGCTACCCTAGTGAGGTTATTACAAACCTTGCTAATTTTTATTCTTGTTTTTAATTTTGTTAGTTTGCTTTCAGTCTTTATTTGATAAACCAAAAAAATTAGTTAGCCTTTAAATTCTTGCTTTTACTATTATAATACTTTGTTTAAGAAAACCCAAAAACATAGGAAATATGGCTGAAAAGAAGCTTGGGGAGTTTGCTACTCCCAACAATGATTATTTGCGTACACCTATTACTCAGCCATCAATTATCGCTGATTACTATGAAATCAAGCCCCATTACTTAAGTTTGATTCAACAGAATCAATTTGGAGACTCTGCTGTTGAAGACATAGGTATGCACTTGAATACTTTCACTGAAATATGTGATATGATGCGTATTAAAGACGTTGACCCCGATGCGGTCAAATTGCGTTTATTTCCTTTCTCTCTAAGAGGGAGAGCTAAAGAATGGTTGCTATCTTTGCCTAGAAATACTATTACATCATGGGTGGGATGTACTTCTTTATTTATGACTAAATTTTTCCCACCTGCAAAGACTATGCAACTCTAATCTAATATCACTGGTTTTAGACAGGAAGAGCGTGAGCCACTAGCCCTTGCATGGGAGAGGATGAAAGAATGCTTAAGAAACTGTCCTAGTCATGGGATGGAAGATTGGTTAATCCTCCATTTATTTTATAATGCTCTTAATCCTGTGTCTAAGTCTATGCTTGATACTACAGGCGGAGGAATGTTTATGGGTAAACATATTACTGAAGCAAAGCAGCTGCTAGACAATATGCAAGACAACCATGCTCAATGGCATGTGGAAAGATCAAACACGAAGAAGGTGAACTCCATTTCACCACAAGAAAACGTAGAACTGAATGCTAAGTTGGATGAGCTCATACTAGCCGTAAAAGGTAAGGAAACCCAGGTAAGAGCCACCCCTAAAACAAATATTGAAGAAATATACTTCGTATCTCGTAATGATTATAACCCTGCTTGGAAGAAGAGTTACAATCCTAACTTTCAAAAACATTATTCTAGTCCTGCAAGTAACTCTGTAATAATATGGGAACTAGTAATGGTAGTCTCCAAGAAACACTTAAGTCTTTTATAGACTCACAAAATGAACAAAACAATATTCTTGTTAAAATAATGGTGAACCATGATGCTATGCTTGGTAAATTATCTAACCAAGTTGTTAGTTTGAGAAATGATTTGTAGGCCCTCCAAGAAAGAACGAGGATCGTTGAGGCACAGCTAGGTAAGATAACCGAGAGTCAAACTCTCATTCTAGCTAAATTTGCAGGTAAAGCTGAGCCCAATCCTATTGAAGAACTCAAAATGATGAGGATCCAAAGGGAGGAGCCTGAAGAAGTTGATTATAGTAATGCTCCTTCACAAAGCTACACCATTGAAGATCTCGTAAAAAGGATCAATGTCAAGATTCCGGTAAGTGAAGGTAGTGAGGAAGCCATGTACCAGCACTTCGTTAATCAGGTAGCAATAAAGGTACGTGAGCTTGAGGAAGAATATAAGCAAATTACTGAAAAATTACTTGTTAAACTAGATGACATATTT
Source organism: Avena sativa (assembly GCA_916181665.1). Taxonomy (NCBI): domain Eukaryota; kingdom Viridiplantae; phylum Streptophyta; class Magnoliopsida; order Poales; family Poaceae; genus Avena; species Avena sativa. The sequence continues at coordinate 420,244,393 of OV702287.1, read as the reverse complement.
GAGCCTACTATTAAGATTAAAATTAGAACCAATGAGATAGCTGCACTTTGTGATCTAGGTGCAAGCGTCTCAACAATTCCAAAGAGTCTTTTTAACAAGTTAAATCTTGGCTCCTTTGAAATCACTGAATTAAAATTGCATCTAGCAGATTCTACCTACAAACAAGCTGTAGGAATTAAGGAGAACACTTAGTATACATTAAAGGCTATCCCGCTCTCATTGATTTTCTTATTGTTGACATGCCTAAAGATGCTATCGCTCCTATTATTTTAGGCCGTCCTTTCTTAAGAACTGTTAAGGCTTTGATTAATCTACATGAAGGGAACGTGAAGCTTCAATTTCCTTCGGGGGATCCTTTTGTTATTCATTTCCCTAGGAAGAAGAAAGCCAAGCATGATGAAAAGAAGGCCATCACTTTGAAGGCCAATTACTTTGGAGTGGGTGTTCCACTCATCTGGCCTAAGTGAGTATGAAAAAGGGCAAGCTATTGACCGTAAAAGAGCGCTCCATGGGAGGTAACCCATGTTAAATAAAGGATTGAGTTAAGCTTTTAGTTTTAGTTCATGTTTAATAAAGAGTGCTAGAAAACTCCATTTGAGGAGATGAAGTTCGGTAGTACTTAAAATTCTGCTACATACATGCTGTTGTTGGTCGATAATATTTACTATCAATTTTCTGTCAAAAACATGGTATATCACTAAGTTATAGGAAAAGAAATAGTTTTGGAAGAAACATAATTTTTTTGATGCACACATAGAGTTTAACGACCAACTATACGGCAGGAATAAAATTCCGGCCGTATAGTTTCGGTCGTATATATATCTCTGTCATCGATAATTTTTCTTTAATATGTACTAAGAGTTTAACGACCAACTATACAGCGGGAATAAAAATTCTGGCCGTATAGCTCCGGTCATATAGATATCAGTGCCTCCGTTTGAATTCTTCTCCAATGTACTGAGAGTTTAACGACCAACTATATGGCGGGAATAAAAATTCCGGCCGTGTAGGTCCAGTCATATAGATATCGATACCTTTGTATATTTTCTTTCACAGGGACAAACAGTTTAACGACCAACTATATGGCCGGAACATAGTTGCGTTCGTATAGCGGTGTCGCCAGGAGGAACCCTAATATTTTGACAGGAGGCCAACTATACGGCCGGAACACATTGTTCCGACCGTATAGCTACGCAAGTATAGTTGCGTCCGACCAAAAAACGCAAGAGAAGGTACTTCCAACTCCAAAACTTCAATTTCCTTTCTTTCTTCTACCTCCAAACTCTCTCAAAACCTCAAGAGATGTCGTGGTGGTGTCACGGCAGATGCCATGGATAGGCTAAAGGTGGGGACTAATACACGCTAGGGGAATCCAGGGAGGGATAGTGAAGTGATTCTCCACATAGAAGTTTATATTTGCTTTGTATCCAAGGTTACAAGTGCTCCTAGAGCTGTATTGGCGAGAGGAGGAAGGAGCTCTCTTACTCTCGCACACAGATCACCCTTAAAACCCTAGCCAAACTAGTCAAATCGGAACCCCTCTACAGAAGCCCTAGCCCTCCTTATATAGGGAGGGCTAGGTCTCCATCTAGGGCATACGTGGAGGTATATTCCTAGAATATGCCATCTCCCAAAGCAGTAAGCCGACCGGGTTACTTTTCCCTCGCGTCACACATGCAGAGGCTACGTGAGCCTCTACGGCGCCCGCGTCAGCCGACATGGGTATCGTCACCTTTGTCGGCCATGCCTCGGTGGTCTTGCCCTTGTCTGCTTCGCTCAGGCAGTGCATACCGGGGCTTCTTTTGACCAGCGAGATTCCTTCCTTCTCCTAGAAGCTAGATGTGCCCCGGATCATAGTTGATCCGGCCACACCTGTTCCTGCATACAAGTTAAAGATGCATTTCCGACTTACTGCTTAAGTCGGTTGAGACTTAGTTAGGCGAACGCCCCTAGTCCGGGTTACCCCGTGATTCGGCCTGCCTTGAGGTGACCCGACCAGCATCTGCTTTGGCCTTGCCGAAAGTCGGCTAACTCGGCCTTTATACCCCGGCGTGACCCTACCCGGGGGTATCCCCCCAACATTAGTCCCCGATGCTGGTGCAGTCTTAGCTGCCTCGGCCGCTAAGGCCACATCAGATTCAACTATGTTTGACCTTTGGACGTTATTTCCGAATTACCTCCATGTCTCGGGTTATACGGATTCACGTTCCCCTTGCACGTTCCAAGTTTTCACTTGCCGGCCGGGTTATCGCTTCAACTGGGACCTCATGGCTTTACTTTCCCTCTTCACATTCCAAGTTCTCACTTGCTGGCCGGGTTACCATGGTCCTATCCGGGTCTTGCTTCCTTCTCTCGTACGCCATCCCACGTGGAGGCTAATCATTATGTTGTCTCATTTTAAGGGCCAACACAGTAACCGCCGCAGTAATTGTCAGTCATCATTGTGCGCGGATCACGTCACGCCTGCCTCCTCGTTTACCGCATCATCGTGTCACGTCACGGGACCAACTCCACTATGTGGCCTTCGGTGTGGATCCTTGTCGATTGGTTGATGTGGGTGGTACACGGCCATTGCGTGTGGCTTGCCTGCAGGATGCGATCCCACTTTCTCCTCGTGGGAGAGGTTAAATAGGGGAGGGGCGCATCACTTAGGATTTTTCCCCTCACCGCGCCCCTCTGCCCTTTGCTCTTCTTCTTCGTCTTCCTCGCGACCGCGCCGCCGCCAGTGCTCCCAAGCAGCAGCGCCGCCGCTGCATTCCCCCCCCCCCAGATTTCTATGTCGTCGTCGCTGCTACGCGCCTCCTCCACCACGGGTCGCTGCCAATCTAGGCCTCTGCCCCCCGCCGCCGCTAGCGCCAACGAGGGCAGCGATTATCAGATGACGGAGGAGGAGCTCGTCGTTGCTGAGCAAGAAATGGAGGATGACTCCGCCACCGCGGACCGTGGTGCGTGGGCTGGGTCATGGGTCTGCCAAGATGACTTGGACTGGCTCTACCGGACCAGACGCATCCCCGCCGGCGTCATCACGCGCCTTGCCTCCGCCGAACTCGCCCCCTCACCCAATCGGGTGAGTATGTTGTGTTCTTGTCGCACTTCCAATGGGGGTTCGGTTTGCCGTTCAACGATTTCTTCCATGACTGGTTGAGCACATACGAACTCCAGCCGCACCACCTTCCTGCCAACGCAATCACCTCTCTTTCCGCTTTTGCCTCTACGATCGAGGGCTATGCTGGATTGTGGCCCACGAAGGAGCTATGGATCCGGTTTTTCGGCCTTCGTCGTAATGTCATTCCGAATATTCAACTTGATCCGGAGGACAAGCAGCTCACTCAATTCGGAGCTGCATCCATCTCACCCTGGAGGTTTTCCGTTTTCCCTCGAGTCACCGGGCTGGAATCCTGCAAAGGATGGGCCCGAACTTTCTTTTATGTCCGGAATGAGGGCACTGAAGATTTGATCCGGTTGCTTCCCTATGCTCCGGGTCCACCTAACCCGGAAACGTGGGACGTTATCCCCAAGAAGCCCACAGCCTTGGCCAACCAGGTCAACAAGAGGTTTGTGGAGCTGAAGAAGCTCGGGTTGTGCAACGAGGATGCTATGATCATGTTCGTTCGTAACCGAATCTCCCCCCTCCAGAGGCGACCCCAACCGGACCTCGTCCTTCGAGTTGAGCAACTCGGAGATCTATCGCCGGGTCAAGGCTCTCTTCACGACTCACAAGGAGTTCTCCACTGAATGGACGTGGGGAATTGAGCATTTCTGCCAGGATAGGCTCCCTCCCTCGGTAAGCTTCGTGGCGCAAATTTTACTCCAGGTCTATATGTCGGTCATTGTTCCATTTTTGACTCCATTACTCATTCTTTTCCTCAGTTATTCCTTCATCAGACCCTTGAGGACGGCACCGATCCGACCCTTAAATGGGTGCCTGACCGGGAGACCTCGGACAAGGAAGAGCTAGACCAGGAGATGTTCCTCCCGATGACCGACGCTACGAAGCGACCCACCGGTAAACCCTCTTCTATTAGAGATTGGCCCGATGATGAAGATGACTCGGATATCGAGGTGATTGAACCTATTGATGTTGTCCCCCTTTCTTATGCTTTTTCGGCATCAGCTAACCCTGGTGGGAAGATCCATGAGGACCCTCCCCTTGCCACGGGGGAACCTGTTTCGGCAGCGCCGAAGAAGAAGCGTGGAGCTGCATCAAGTTCCTCCTCCGGACCTTCTTAGCCCTCCAAAAGGCGAAAGAAGTCTGGAGACAAAACTGCTTCCAAGCCTACAGGCAAGGCCCTGGCACGAAGGGCTCGGAAACCCAAGGAGCCCCAAACCTCAGACGCGTAAGTTTCTTTTTTCTCCTGCAACTTGTTCTTTCTCACATTGTTGTAATTTCTCTTCTGACATTATTTGATTTGACAGGGCTGCGGTGGAGGTCCTTCAGAGTGGATCTAGCATCTCTTCGCCGCTCCATCCTAGCTCCTCTCCCCCTCGTGACGACGAGTCACGCCCGCTGAACCCTATTCCAGAGGGTTCTACGGCTGCTCCGGGTTCCAACCCGCCTCGTCAAGAGGGGGGGACCCGAAGCGGGGGAGACGGATCCAGCCGAGGCAGCGGCATCCACCACTTCGGCTCCACCGCAACCAGCAACTACCAAGACTACCTCCATACCAGCACCAACACCAGCACCAGCATCAGCACCAATTCCGGCACCAGCACCAACTCCGGCAGCAAGAAAATCAGCAGCAACACCAACTCCAGCAACAAGAGCACCAGCGCCAAGCTCCTCCGCCTCGTCCAAGTCTTCTCAGTCTCGGCGAGGAAGTATCCAGGCAGCTCCTAAGGGGAAATCTACCACAACCACTTCCTCCTCTCAGCAAGCCAAGGGCAAGAAAACCCCTGACGTCACCAGGGCAGCGTCCACCGGGTCTGGACAGCGCACCCTTGCGTCCATGCTTGCTCAGAAGGCTCCAGCACCTAAGGACGCCCCTGCCGAGCCAACTAGTGCGCAACAACTTGTTCTGCACACCAGTCCGGCCCTTGCTCAGGTTGAGAGGAGAGAGGCACATGTGAGGGGCTTGGTGGCGCCCCACATGCTCAGCGGGGAGCGATATCCTCCGACCTTGATCGAGTTTATGAATAACTGGAACAAGGCGGAGTTCATCTACAACGACGATCTCCCGGAGAAGTTCGGTCCTGTCGAATTTGCTGCCCAGATGAATACAGCCTCTAAGGCGATTAACCTTGCGGGTCGGATGATGGAGGTACGTTACTTCACCTTTTCCTTATCATGCACTAGCAATATAACCATTAGTCCCCGAGCCTCCGGGGGAGTAACTTGTTACTCGGCCGGATGCTCCTTAGAGAACTAATGTAGCTCCTTCATAATTTCAAATATGCACACACCTAGAGCCGGGTTAAGTTCCACTTGGCCCGGATCTTGTACACTTCGAATATGCACACACCTAGAGTCGGGTTAAGTTCCACTTGGCCCGGATCTTATACACTTCGAATATGCACACACCTAGAGCCGAGTTAAGTTCCACTTGGCCCGGATCTTGTACACTTCGAATATGCACACACCTAGAGCCGGGTTAAGTTCCACTTGGCCCGGATCTTGTACACTTCGAATATGCACACACCTAGAGCCGGGTTAAGTTCCATTTGGCCCGGATCTTGTACACTTTGAATATGCACACACCTAGAGACGGGTTAAGTTCCACTTGGCCCGGATCTTGTACACTTCAAATATGCACACACCTAGAGCCGGGTTAAGTTCCACTTGGCCCGGATCTTGTACACTTCGAATATGCACACACCTAGAGCCGGGTTAAGTTCCACTTGGCCCGGATCTTGTACACTTCGAATATGCACACACCTAGAGCCGGGTTAAGTTCCACTTGGCCCGGATCTTGTACACTTCGAATATGCACACACCTAGAGCCGGGTTAAGTTCCACTTGGCTCGGATCTTATACACTTCGAATATGCACACACCTAGAGCCGGGTTAAGTTTCACTTGGCCTGGATCTTGTACACTTCGAATATGCGCAAGGCTTAAGCTAAATTTTTGTATTCTTTTCAGGTGACCACCAACCGCCGGAGTGCTGAGTTCCAGCGTCTTCTAGATACTCACAAGATGCTTCTCGCAAAGCATAATGCACATCTCGCTGAGCATGAGAAAAGGGGTAAGTTTCTCCCTTGGCGCTTCTCCGTTTTCCTTCAACTCCCTCTGCCGAACTAATCTCATTATTTGATTTCCGCAGCCGGGGTGGAGGCTGAGAACAAGATTATGCGAAAGAACCTGGAGCAGATCAAGGGTAAGTTCTTTTTGTCTGACCCTGCTTTGCTTTCCATCTTCTTTTCCTCTTGGCTCGGCAAATGTTCATACCTCGGCACTACCGGGTCAACAGGCTATTTCAGCATCTCTTGAAAATAGTGTGCCCATGCCTGATATGATGCTGCATTTTCTCGAACAAGCAGGGCAGCATCAGGCCGAGCTCAAAAAGAAAGACGATGAGCTTGCCTTTCTCCGAACCAAGAACGACGAGATTGCCAAGCTGAAGGCAGAAATGAAGAAGATGACGGCGCAGCACCAAACTGAGCTTGAAAAGGCTGGCCAGGACTTCACCGAAGAACGCGAGCGCCTCAACCTCCAAATTGCTAAGGACCGCGATCTTCGCCTGGAGGCCGACGCCAAACTTGAGTCGGCGAACGCTGAAATGGTGCAGCTCCGTCAAATACGTGATAATTGCATCATTGAATTGACCCGGATCCACAGCCACATTTCATGTAAGTTCCTTTCCCTTATCCGACATACTTCTCCGGGTTACTTCATATGTCTTTTCTTCAGCTTCTTCCTTTTCCTTGTTTTCAGGCCACTTTCCAGAGGGTACTCCTATTGCGAGCGCTGCTGTTGCCAACTTCCACCGAGAGAGGGGTACTCCCGTCGCTTCTGACGATGAGAGCATTCCCCTTGACATGGAGGACCTATTGGTCAGCCTGTCATCTCGGGTGGAAATCATCAAGAACTACGGCAGGGATCTCCTCGACGTTTTTGTCCGAGTCTTCAACACGTTTTGTCCCGGTGAGAGCGCTCCGAAGAGAGTTTCACTTCTTGCTAAAAAGCTGTCGGAGATCGAGACTCAGCTCGACCTTTGGAGGGAGTCCGCTGGACGCACTGCAGCTGAGACCGTTCTTCACCACATACTCACGTGGTATGAGAAGATCGATCTCAACCTCCTGACGCGTGTGCGCACCGGATCCAAGTGGACCAATGACCCGCAATGGGTAGCTCGGCGCTAGGCTTGTGCCCATAGCCTTATTGAATATTCTCCCATTCACGAATGGACTGAGGGTCCGAGCTTCCTGGAAGCCGCTGGAGACGAAGGGGTCGAGAATGTCGAGGATAGTTCGGATGAGGATGGAGAGGACGATGCCTCGGATATCAAAGAAGACAAAGATGACGCCGAACTTCCTCCTCCTGCTGCTCCTTAATTAAAAACACTCGAAAACTTATCAGATCCCCGGTATGCCAGGTGGAAATGTATCCCGTACTTATGTAATATTTTGCTACTAAGTTTGTATGCCGGATTAACTTGGGCATAGTCCCCGAGTTTCGTTTTCTTGTTCGTCCAATCTTCTGGCTCGGTTCGTGTCTACCTTGATTCTGTTTTACGACTTACGAATCCGAGCTTCAAAAAATTGTTTTAACAATACTTAGAAACTTTTAGGCTTAGATCAAAATAATTTAGCATAATAGTTTGAAAGTAAATACAAGGTTAGTCCGAAAAACAAACGTCGGCTCGATTAAGTTCTTTTTCCTTAGTCATTTTTCATGTGCTACGCAATTCCAAACTTGTTCTCTTGCTTGCCATGAAGCCAATTCTTGTTGGACAACAACAAGTCGAAGAGTTGGGTTTTTGGTGCTCACACATTATTGATCCGAGTTAAGTAGAACAACTTACTCCAGCTGACGTAAAAATAATAAAAAACAACAAATATTATTAAGGCAGTCCTGAGTTACTGCTCGAGGTGCCAACATTTCATTCATAAGCTCATTGCCGGCATACATACCGACATATTTGAAGACTCGGATACATACACTTCTCTGCTAAGTGTAGAAAGGACGAAGTAGAGCTACATTCCATGGGCGCTTAGATTCTTCGCCGGACCTGTCTGCCTTGTTCTTTTCCTGTGGCTTTGCATCTATAAGATAATAAGAGTCATTGTGCAATACTTTGCTCACGATGAACGGCCCTTCCCATGGGGGGGATAATTTATGCATGCCGGCAGTACGTTGTACCAACCGGAGCACCAGATCGCCTTCCCGAAAGACTCGGGGGCTTACTTTCCGGCTATGATAGCGTCGGAGATTTTGCTGATATATGGCGGATCTGGACAATGCCAGTTCTCTCGCTTCTTCCAGCAGATCAACGTCATTTTGCCGGGCTTCTTGCACTTTGGCTTCTATGTATTGGGTGACCCTAGGCGAATCATGCTCTATGTCGGCTGGTAATACAGCTTCTGCCCCATATACCAGAAAAAACGGCGTATAGCCTGTTGATCGATTCAGAGTTGTTCTTAAACTCCACAGTACCACTGGTAGTTCTTCTATCCAGCACCCCACTGATCTTTGCAGCGGCTCAATGAGCCGGGGTTTTATCCTGGATAGTACTAATCCGTTGGATCTTTTCACTTGTCCGTTCGATGCGGGGTGGGCTACCGAGGCTACGTCGAGTCGGATCTTCTTGTCCCAGCAGAAACGCGCAAATGCTCCTTCCGTGAAATTTGTTCCGTTATCAGTTATGATACTGTGTGGGTAACCGTACCTCAAGATTATATCTTTGAGAAACGTTACGGCCGTAGCCCCATCACATTTCCTAATAGGCTTTACTTCGATCCACTTGGTAAATTTATCCACCATGACCAAAATGTGAGTCATGTTTCTCCTTGCTGGTTTAAACGGACCAACCATATCCAAGCACCATACAGCAAATGGCCATGTAATTGGTATGGTCTTGAGTTCCGACATTGGCATATGTGTCTTGGTAGCGTACCTCTGACAACCATTGCATTTTCTCACCAGATCTTCTGCTTGTTCTAAGGCACTTGGCCAGTAGAACCCATGCCGGAATGCTTTTGCCACCAAGGATCTGGATGAGGCATGATGCCCGCATTCTCCCTGGTGTATATCTCGGAGGATGTCAAGCCCTTCTTCCGGGTCAACGCATCGCTGGAGGACATTGGTTACACTCTGTTTGTACAGCTCGGAATTGATAATCGTGTATGCTTTTGCTCTCCTCTGAGTTTGCCTGGCTAACACCTCCTTAGTGGGTAACGTTCCATTTTTCAGGAATTGAAATATAGGCAATGCCCAAGCTGGTTTTGCTCGTGTAGGGAACACATCCTCATCAATTTCCATCTGATCCACCGGCATAACTTCAACCGGATCACGCTGAGCAGTCCCCGGGTCCTGCGAGGTAGTCCCCAGGTTCGCTGAGGCAGTCCCCGGGTTTGCTGATGCAGTCCCCGGGTTCCACGAACTACCTCCCATGTCAATGTCCATGGGCTCAGCTCCAGATTATGTATCTTCCGGGACATAATCGAGTCGGTTCCTGGGGACGGCCTGATAGATGGTTTTCTGAGGTGTTCCAATGCTACACCCGGTGGAACTGCTTGCCGGGTTGATCCGAGCTTCGATAGCATGTCGGCAGCCTCATTTTCCACCCGGGGCACATGGTGAAATTCACACCCCTCAAAGTAACCAGATATCTTCTGTACATGAAATCTGTACAGCGCCATGTTTGGATCAAGGGCGTCCCACAGTCCTGATACTTGCTATACCACCAAATCCGAGTCACCAAAGCATATGATCCAACGTATCCCAATCTCTTTTGCTACCTTGAGCCCATGCACAAGTGCTTCATACTCTGCACATTATTCGATGCCGCGAAATGGATTTGGAGCACATATTTCAGCTGGTCCTTCTTTGGCGAGGTAAGCACAACTCCGGCGCCTAGCCCGGTTTTTGTTTTTGACCCGTCAAAGTGCATCCTCCAGTAGTTCGGATCTGGTGGTGGTGGTTCGTATTGTACCTCGGCCCAATCTACAGAAAAGTCCGCCACAGCCTGAGACTTGATTGCTTCTCTTCTGTCATATTGTGGCGCATAAGGAGCTAGTTCAATTGCCCATTTTGCGATTCGACCACTTGCATCCTTGTTACCCATTATCTCGGATATGGGAGCCTCACATATTACTTTGATGGGGTGCTCCTAAAAGTAATGCTTTAACTTCTTTGCCACCATATAGACACCATATGCCACCTTTTGAAAGTGCGGGTAGTTCTGTTTTGAGGCAGATAATACCTCGCTCAAGTAATACACTGGCCTCTGCACCGACTTACCCTCTTCATCGCGCTCTACTACAATCACTGCACTTACAACTCGGTTGGTTGCGGCTATGCAGAGCAACATTGGCTCCTTTGATAGTGGAGAGGCTAACACTGGTGCAGTGGCTAACATCTTTTTTAAGTGGGCAAAGGCTTCATCGGCATGTGGCATCCAAACAAACTTATCCGAATTTTTCATGAGTTGGTAGAGAGGCAATGCCTTTTCTCCCAACCGACATACAAACCGACTCAACGATGCTAGGCACCCAGTGAACTTCTGGACATCGTTAAGACACTTCGGCAGCTCCATTCGTTCAATGGCCCGGATCTTAGTTGGATTAACTTCGATACCTCGGCTGGAGACGAGGAATCCGAGCAACTTTCCAGCCGGGACACCGAAGGTACATTTTCCGGGTTAAGCTTCATTCGGAACCTTCTCAAGTTCGCGAATGTCTGCCTGATGTCGTCAAGGAGCATTTTGCTTTCCTTGGTCTTGATAACCACATCATCCACATATACTTGTACATTTTGACCTATTTGGTCGTGCAAACATTTTTGCATACATCTTTGGTACGTTGCACCTGCATTATGTAAACCAAACGGCATAGTGCAATAGCAATAAGCCCCGTACGGGGTGATAAATGCGGTCTTTATTTGATCATCCAGATTCAGAGGTATCTGGTGGAAACCAGAATATGCATCAATGAATGACAACAGTTCACATCCCGCGGTTGAGTCTATGACCTGATGTATCCTCGGTAGTGGAAATGGATCTTTTGGACACGCCTTGTTCAGGTTCGTATAATCGATACACATACGCCAAACTACTGCCACGTTCGGATCATCCTTCTTCTTTTCTACCAGCACCGGATTAGAGAGCCAATTCCGATACAGTACTTCCATGATAAATCCTGCTGCTAGCAACCGAGCTATCTCGTCTCCAATGACTTTTCTCCTATCCTCGGCGAAGCGGCGGAGAGGTTGCTTCACCGGCCTTGCTCTGGGTCTTACGTTCAAAGAGTGCTCGGCCAACTCCCTCGGAACACCTTGCAAGTCCTGTGTAGACCAAGCAAAAATATCCCGATTCTCACGGAGGAAGTTGACGAGCTCGCTTTCCTATTTATCATTCAACCCGACACTAATTGTTACGGTGCGCTCTCGGAACATATCATCAACAGGCACTTTCTTAGTATCCTTTGCGGCTTGGAACGAAACGCTACCATGCGGGTTGCTCAGCACCGGCATATACTGCTGCGTGGAATCAGCTAATGCCGCCACCTCTTGGATTTTTCTTTTCTCTTGCGCAATCACGAGTGACTCGGCTAGGTTAGACCCGGCTGAGGCACACTCAATGGAACGTCGGAAATCTCCTGCAATGGTAATCACTCCATTTGGCCCGGGCAACATCATCTTCAGATAACTGATGTGGCAGCTTGCCATGAACTTGTTCAATGCTGGCCTTCCGAGTAACGCGTGATACGCACTTTCCAAGTTCACCACCTCAAACTCCAGATTCTCAGTTCGGCAATTATCTCTCGTGCCGAACAATACGTCGACCCGGACTTTGCCTATGGGCTCACAAGAAATGCTTGGTACAATACCATGGAAAGTTGTCCTTGTAGCCTGGAGCATGTTCTCCGAGATACTCAACTTGCGCATTGTATCCGCATACATAATGTTAATGCTACTACCATTGTCAATCAGTACCTTGGAGAACCTCACATTGATGTTAGGCCCAATGAATGTCGGGTCCAGCACTAACGCATACGAACCAGGACTCAGCATAAGCTTGGGATGATCTTTGATGTTCCAGGTGATTTCCTGGTCCGACCAAGGCATGTACCTCATCACCGCTGGCATTACCGCATTGACCTCCATATGTCGGCGCTGCAAGCTTTTCCTATCCGTTTCCTCAGTTGTGAACACACAGTAGCTCTGGCGATGCTCTCTGTACTCATTTCTTCCCTCATTTCCGGGGTACCTCTGATCCGGCTGGTGTTGATTTTCCACCTGATGCACTGCATCCCTTCTCTCATTGTTGTCATACCTCGGCGGAGGGGGAGGCAACATTAGCTATTGCGTGTTCGCTCCGGAGAGCAATTGCTGCCGGGGTAACTCCTACTGAGGTTGATCATTCCGGGGTGCCTGAGCATTCCCCGAACCACCTTGTTCTATCTTACGCATCCACTCACATTGCCTCGTTGTATGACCCGCTGGGTTACTCGGATTTGGCATGTGAAACTTACATGGATGATCCAACATCAACTCATAGGTGTACCTCGAACGGTCCTTCCTTTCTTTCCACTGTTTCTTTTGTTCTGGCGTCCAAGTTTTCTTGCCATCATTTCTCGGAGTCCACTGCCCTCCAGTTTTCTGGCGTTGACTGCCCCCTGCTCTGGGCTGATCTTGATTCATAGCTACAACTTGTTGCGAACCGTATCGATGATCTGGTCTATCATCCCTCCTTTTACCTCTGTAGTCATTCCTCCGGGATGATCCGGCTCCATCTCTCTAGTAGTACTCCTCACTCGACTCGTTGGACACGAGCCTAGGTTGAGTTGGATCTCCCAGAGCATACGAATCAGCAATCCGGATCATCTCTGCCAACATGGTGGGCATCTTCCTTTGTAACTTTTGCCACAGTTCGCTTGCATATCTGCATCCCTGTGCAAACTACGCTATGGCCTGTGATTCTATCACGCCCTCACATGAGTTTCTCATGGTACACCACCGAGTTAAAAACTCCTGGTCCGTCTCATTTGTTCTTTGCTTGCACATAGCTAGTGTCTGTGGCCTATTCGGCCTCTGATACATACTCGAGAAATTGCTGATGAACATCTCTTCAAAATCTATCCAGCAGTTAATGCTTCCGGGTGGCAAATTGTTCAGCCATACCCTTGCCGGGCCTTCCAACATCTGGGGTACGTATCGTACAGCCCATCTCAAGTTGCCTGTAGCAATTTTCACAGCCGTTGCATAATTTATCAACCAATCCTCTGGCTTACTGCTGCCGTCATACGTCTTCGTGCCTCTAGGTAATTGGAAGTTAGGTATTGGTGGCTCTTTCATGATCCGGGGTCCAAAACACGCGGGACCTGGGGGACCTTGACTTTCAGTCTGTTCCGACCTATACAGTGGATCCAGTTTCAACCTGGCATCATCCGGCATCAAATCCCTGCTTCCCAATCTTGACCCTATCACATGATAATCCGGCCTTGGGTATCCTACATTTACCATTTCCGAATCTCCGTCGTTGTACCGGTCTCGTTCTCGTGGCGCATCTTTCTGTTGCATACCTCGGCCGGCATTTTTCTCTTGCCTTGGCATATTCCACTGCTGCGGTTTTCCTGTAGAGTTGTGCTATCCGGCATTGCCGTTAACAGCGTTTCCTTGACCGGCATTGCCTTGGTCACGGTTACCTCGGCCAGCTTCACCTCGGCTTACACTCCGTTGATCGTCGTTTCTTTGTACTTCTTTTGCCTTTCCTGCCCTTGTCGGGTCATACGGAACAATCTGCCTGTTTCTCCTGGCCGAGGTTACCACCTCCTCTCTCCTTTGACCACCATGAGGGGACGATGCGGCTCTAGCGGATTTCTCCGGGTTACCCACCGCCGAATGAATGATCTTGGAGGCCTCAGCTTTCTCCGGGTTTGCCCTAAGCAGTTCCTCATTTTGCCTGTTCGCGATCCGAACCAACTCATTGACCCGATCTTGCTGTCTCTGACGGGCTTCACCCGTCAGACCCTCTAGCTCGGATGCGGCTGCATCTGCTGCTCTGAGGTTTTTTGCCGGGGTACTATACTTTAGCAGCCCCACAGACAAATAGTTTTCAGACTCCTCAATCCGAGTATCCCCTTCTTTGTTCATTTCACTCATGAGGTTTCTCCCCTTCACTTTTACAGCATCTACTTTGTTTGCCTTGGCGTACTCACGCAGCGTCATGTTCAACGACTGCTGAGCCGCAGCAATCTTTTTTGCTCCCTCCAGAATTTTCTGCCTAGTTTCCTCTAGCTCGGCCTGTGCCTGAGCCGGATCTACTACCGCTGCTACCAGGTTTGCCAGGCTATCCATAGCTTCTCTCAGGACATTCTCAGGCCTCTCTAGTGGAGGACCTCTACCTTTCCTCGGTGCCTTAGGCGTTACCTCCGAATCTGGTGCCGGATCCTTGCTTGCGCCTGCCCCCAGGGCAGTCATCATCACTTCAGCACGGTCCAGGGAGCGAGCGATACGCGCCCCGTGAGCCACGCTAAGGGGTGGTTCCCCTGCTTCAACGACGCACCGCGGATGAACGCATAATACGTCAACAGCAACGTAGACCTTGTGCGCACCCAACTTGATGAAGAGGCCGTTGCACGGAAGTAGGCGCGTGCCGAAGCAGCCAGCGTTGTCGCTGACGAAGTCCAGCGCTCCAAAGCGCTGAACGAGCCCGGAGACGATGTGTTCGCCGGTGCCGATGAGGTTTCCTGTCCGAATCTTCACCCCTGCTAGCGCCGCTAGCCCCACGGTGGGCGCCGACTGTCATGGTGGTGTCATGGCAGATGCCATGGATAGGCTAAAGGTGGGGACTAATACACGCTAGGGAAATCCAGGGAGGGATAGTGAAGTGATTCTCCACACAGAAGTTTATATTTGCTTTGTCTCTAAGGTTACAAGTGCTCCTAGAGCTGTATTGGCGAGAGGAGGAAGAAGGAGCTCTCTTACTCTCGCACACAGATCACCCTTAAAACCCTAGCCAAACTAGTCAAATCGGAACCCCCTCTACAGAAGCCCTAACCCTCCTTATATAGGGGGGGCTAGGTCTCCATCTAGGACATACGTGGAGGTATATTCCTAGAATATGCCATCTCCCAAAGCACTAAGCCGACCGGGTTACTTTTCCCTCGCGTCACACATGCAGAGGCTACGTGAGCCTCTATGGCGCCCGCGTCAGCCGACATGGGTATCGTCACCCTTGTCGGCCACGCCTCGGTGGTCCTGCCCTTGTCTGCTTCGCTCAGGCAGTGCGTACCGGGGCTTCTTTTGACCAGCGAGATTCCTTCCTTCTCCTAGAATGTAGATGTGCCTCGGATCATAGTTGATCTGGCCACACCTGTTCCTACATACAAGTTAAACATGCATTTTTGACTTACTGCTTAAGTCGGTTGAGACTTAGTTAGGCGAACGCTCCCTTGTCCAGGTTACCCCGTGATTCGGCCTGCCTTGAGGTGACCCGGCCAGCATCCGCTTTGGCCTTGCCGAACCTCGGCTAACTCGGCCTTTATACCCCGGCGTGACCCTACCCGGGGGTATCCCCCCAACAAGAGATCTTCATCTCTACTCAATTTCATTCAATTTCCTTGCACACAAGTGATCTACGGTATGTTTCTCCTCCGATCCTCCAATTACTTTTTGCAAATTCATCTTCGATCTATTGTCATTATCAATGTAGGGTGAGACCTACTCTGAACCAATTTCCATGATTTTCTTGCTTAGATTATTATTTTGAGGAGATTGTTTAGTGTGCTATGATGAGGAATATGATGCACTTACTGTTGTTGGATCAAATTTTTTTTTTTGCCTTTCTTCAATGTTTAGCAAAACTCGTTCTTGTGCCACCGCTAGCGCTTCTTGGGCTGCTGCTCAAGAACACATGGGGATACGGTTCAGGGATGAGCCCCATCGTGATCACTTCAACAGGATCAAGAACCGTGAAGTGAAGACCACCAAGTGGGCTTGCCCCATTATATTGAACCAACTCGGTATTTCTGATGACTTCAATTTACTTTGCAATAGAGCTGGCCTACAAAACTTTGTGTACAATGATGTGCCTACTTATCGCTGCTTAACCATTGAATTTCTAAGTTTGTTACAAAGCACCATTAAACAATGGCAAGGAGAGGATACTATTTCTTTCCATTTGATGAACAATAACTACACTTTAACTTTAGATGAATGGTGCGCATGCTTTAATTTGCCAAACAATGATATTTATGCCTTACGCGCATCCTTTAATGGCTTAGAACCTACCCCCGAACAATACTATAATGGAATGAGTTTCACTACTAGAGTAAACAAGGGGAAGAATATTCAACATCCTACAATCCGCTATTTGTTCTATGTTATTGCTAACACCTTGCAGGCACGTAATGAGTTCACGAGACTCGACGAGGAGGACTTCCTAGTCCTTGCAAAAGCTTCTTACATCAACTACGATTTGTCACTCAACTTGGGCGCCATCCTTGTGCGCTACTTGGAGCACCAAGCCTCCCAAAGCCAAGGACCGATCACAGGTGGAGGCATCATCACCGTGCTTGCCAGTGGCCTAGGCATCGACCTAGGTGAGTTGCAACCCGTGCTAGGTGAGTCACGTGTTGGTTTCTCCACTTTGAGAGCATGTGGAATGCTCAATAGGAGAGGTGGTTATTATTATCTGCATATTGCTGGAGCTGGGCGTCCCTACCCTGCTCCTATGCCTAATGGTATTTTCTCTATCGAGGAAGGATGTTTTCTATATGACTTGCAGGTTGAGCAACACCAACCCGAGGAGGATATTCTGGAAGAGGATGAGGACCAAGAGGAGGAGCAAGAAGTTCCTTATCAAGAGGAGCAGCCACAAACCTGGTTCGCTATATACCAAGATTTCCAAGGATTTGGAGGGACTATGGATAGGATGCATAGCCTCTCTTTGAACCTCCAAGAATAAACTAGTAACCTCCCAACTCAATTTGCAAACTGGAGTAACGACTTTTTCCCTCCACCACAATGATTTGAAGGGCTTGCAAAAGCCTAAGCTTGGGGAGGTTTCCTCATGTATCTTTATTTGGCGTTCATTTGCTTTTATTTATTTTGAGGTTATGTTTTTATTTGAGTTTATAAGCACTCATGTTGGTTTGCCCAACACCCTTTTTAGTTCTTTCTATTTTCTTTCGAATTTTCTAGCCGATCTTTGCCGCCAATTTTCTATTCTTTAAAATCCCTCTCTTAAAAACCACAAAAAAGATTTCTCTATTTTTTCCTTATTTCCCTCTTTCTTTTCTTTTCGCCTCGAGGTCTTCATGTATTTGCAGGAGAGTGATCGACTTCGAGTTTCCAAGAAACAAATAAAAAAGGAAGAGAGAAGTGGAACCAAACATGAGAGGTATGCCTTATGACTCCCCACTTTTGAAGTTTGAGAAACCCATGCTAGTTAGTAGTAATGTTGAGATATTATATGGGTGGAATGAGTCTTTTGTATTGTAGTAAGATTTTTGTTTGCATGGGTATTCAATTGGGCACGTTTTGTTCCAGGTCTCGTAATTAACCAAGTCTTACCTAAAATTTGCTAAACAATTGTAATACAAAAAAGTCTCACAATTGAAGGCTTGGGTGTTGTAGTGATTAGTCTTGAAGGTTTATTTCTAGAGACACTCAACACCACTGAAAATGTTGATTTACTTGATAGTTCTCTTTGAAAGGATTTGTTCGATTGAATTAATGTTTAGCGGTTTTTGTGAGCATGCCAAAGTTTGACTTGTTAATCATAAGAATGATATAGCTTTATGCGTGTAAAACTTCATGGGATGCCAACAACTCCGCTGGCCTACGAACGATCTTCTTGGAGGAAACTCCTAGATTTCGGCTATGAGTTGATTAAACGCTTGTAGCAGCAATTCTATAGTGGATAAGATTCTTGGCACTCCCGGGTAGCTGTAATCATGATGGAATCACTCCTCTGGCTATTATGAGAAATCATTATGCAAAAGGAACAAAACCTTAGTGAATCCACAAGTGTCCATCACAACCCGATAAACAAATTTTTTTTGGCATGCTCTCAATTACTTAAAAACTAAAATTCTTGAAGGACAATGAATAGAAAAGTAGTGCTTGAAAAATCTTGATTTATTGATGTGGGAGAATTGAGATACTCTAGTGTATATGTTTTTCATGACAACTCTCACACTCTTAATTTACATGATTGTACTTTATTGTTCAAAGGAAAGCATATGAGTTGATTACTTGACATGGACTAAAGTTTACTCATTTGAATCATCCATGTTGACAATAATTTTGCTGCACTATAAGGATGTATGGAACTCGTATGATATGCTTGCCATTACTCTATCTATGCTAAAGTTCAGATTTATAAAGTGGAGGAAACATGAGACTACTAATCATGAGTGAGATCACCATCTCATTATTTCAGTTTAAATGCTGAGTTCCTTTTTGATTTTGGTTTTCTTGCTCGGGGACGATCAAGTTTAAGCTTGGGGAGGTTGATGGCTCTGAAATATAGCCATCTACGTCCACATTTAAACTGGATATTATTCATACTTTTGATGAAATATCTTTCTAAACCCTGCCACTAATGCCCAATATTCAGAGGGGTATGCAATCCTTTCTTTTATATTTTCCCTGCACAGATAATATCGTTTAAAGGAGGGAATCACTACATTAAAGTAAAAGATACGAGATATCCAATAACCAGAAGAAACCATGAGCCATAAAGCAGAGGCAGATGCTTTAACGACCAACTATACTACCGGAGCAGAAATTCTGGCCACATAGCTCCGGTCGTATAGTTGGGGCCGCCACCGTTAGGTTAAACGGAACAACTTGCGTGAAGGGGCCCCTATATAAAGAATCCTCGGGCAACGAGAAAAATGCCCCCGACCTCGCCAAAAGTCTCTGCCACAGATCACCAGCCGCCTCCAGATCTCAAAACCCTTCTCCATCTCTATAGCCATATTCCACCACTTGTAATAGTAGATCTCTTCTTCGATTGGCAACATTGTAAGACTATTGCTATCAATCTTATGATTTTCATTACAATGTTTGTGATTGTTGATCTCATCTCTATGTGTGAGTAATTCTCCTTGGGCTAAAGGCTTTGGCCTAGCCATGTAGCAATTGTGCATGTTATTTATCATAGATGGGATCGTGTATTAGTTTATATGACATGATGATTATTGTATCCTCTCTTGCCTCAATCCAAGGACTTGTCAGGTACCCAAGACCCTGAGGGTTGAGCCAGGTATAGGGAGTATGATAATGACTGATCTGCAGGTTGGGAATCCTAGTGTCAGAAGGGGTAGTACGGCTGTATGTGAGGGATTTGCTTGGGATTAACGGTGACATCACTATGCATATCATTAGTTCTCTTTCTTCTATGGATGAGACTAGTAAGTTATTGCTATAAGCGGTTGCGGAGGCAATAGAAATTATGGATGCACTGCCCACATATAATTTATCTTGCTCTAACAAGTACATGCATACTTTATTTCTATCTTTTATTCCCATAAGATGTTTTGCACAGCTACAGGTGAAACCGAACGCCCTAGGCCCTCTCTCTCCATCATCATCAACATCAAAAAGACACAAGCTATTGGTCCGGTAAAACACAAAAGGAATTGTAAAACTCCCGAAGGTCCGTTAAAGTAACTTCACTATGCATTCGCTTCCCGAGGCTTCGATAAACCTAGGTCTACTAAGAAAAAAGAAGCTATACTACATCCGTAATCCGGATCGAAGGTATCAGTATCTCACACTCGAGGGTTGTGCCTCTTTGAGAAACCTAACATACTATCGACTCCTCGCACTCAAA
Organism: Avena sativa; assembly: GCA_916181665.1. NCBI lineage: Eukaryota > Viridiplantae > Streptophyta > Magnoliopsida > Poales > Poaceae > Avena > Avena sativa. Next base: position 420,224,451 of record OV702287.1, on the reverse strand, counting down.
CACCCCTTACACGATAGCCTGAATAGCTGACTATGCCTAAACGCCAAATCCTTGAAAACTCCAACCTAGTTGCGGCCCAATTGATAGGTTAGAAAGGAAGTGAGACTAAGTGCATCAGGCTATCGAAAAGGCCTAACATATGGTGTATTGAGTGAAATCATACATCAACATAAATTTAATTACAAACAAGCTGAAAGGTGAATACGATTTACAAAGTAAAAATATTTTACATATCTACATCATGTGCAGGATTGCAAGGTTGGAAACCACTAAGGCTGCGGTTGAGCCTGCCAATACCGAAGGGCGACATTGGTATGAATCTCCAACTGATGAGCAATGTTCATTCTCCGACGAGTAACAACTCGATAGTGCGGCCTCATATCCAAGTTGGCACCACCTAGTGCCAGAGGGAGCCCTTTTCCAATAGCTTCCATGTCCATCCGGGGATGATGGATTCAGACATACACTAGCGCAGTCTTGCCACCAACAACAAGTTGGGAGTTGATGCAGTCTTCGACAACCTCCATGCCGCGGAACCTTCACGTCAAAGCCAAGAAGCTATAAGGCGCGACATCCAGGGGATACATCACACTGTAGATCATCGCCAAGGTTGAGCGAGCATTCTAGAAGAACTTCTTGACCTGCTCAGTCCAGTCATGGAGTACGACCAACATAATACCTCGACTCCTATCAGAACAGAAGGATGTGCAAACCTCCGAGTCAATCTTGCCCAAGGAGTTTAGTTGAGTGTATACGCGTTTATCCTCCTCGTAGGGATCAATCTTGACAAATGCATAATCAAGGAAAAATATTAAGCACAAGACAAACCTTATGGACCCAGGGCCTTCGTGGATGCTTACATAGCAATTTCTCGTTGGCCTTCGCCACTTCGTCAAGAAAATACTTCTCCCAATCAGCTGCCTTTTCAGACTTCGACGTCCGTACAGCCGCGAAGCCTTTTGTTTGCCTATAAAGCTTCTCCAATTCCTTCACCCGATCACGAAGGCGAGCAAGCATCAAAAGCTCAGAACTATGCATGTTAACTGCTCCTAACCCAAAGTGCTCTTAGGATCCGAAGCATCGAACGGGTTGGCGGCTACATCCTGTGGAATACAGGGAGGAAATAGCCTCCCGAGCATGTGATGCCCTCTTCGAGCTGAGTCATATTCTCGAGGGCTGCATGCAAAAGCAAAGACATTATGAATACACAATAGAAGCAAATTCTTATATTAAAGAAAGGTCATTGTCACCACGGCAAAAGAAGATGCAAGTTTATAGAAAAGAGGCTAGTGTTAAGCTACGAGCCTAGTCTAAACTACATTCTCGGATAGCCTAGAAGATTCAGCTGGATGATTCCTGGCCTGGCGCTGCTCATCATTATACTTCTCTACCAGTTCTGTCAGCTGCCTAGCATATTTCTTTGCGCTCTTAGCAAAGGGGCAGAGCTCTTCCTCCTGACCGTCGAGTTCCGTTGGGATGGAGGAAGAGGCTTTCTAGAGGTCGCCCTTTGATGCCATGTGCCATGGTCATTGTAAATGTCAACGTAGCTCCAGACACCGATTGGGCTTGCTTGTACTCCTTCAGCGGGTTCTTCATGGCGTGGAAGGCATCTACCAGCCCCTTAAAACCTTGAATAGCCACAACCTTTAGGAACATCTCTTTGTGGAATAACCCAGAACCTCCTTGGATTTTTCTAGCAGATTTTGTAGGCGACCGCTCTAATCCTCGACTGCTGCAACAACGTTGGTCAAGGAGCTGACATGAGTCTAGGAGCTGCGATCTAGAGGGATCTCGATAGCATCTACACGAAAAGACAAAGAGTTTAGTACGAAAAAGCTAAGGCATGTAAAGGAAGAACATTAGTAAACACTCACGTGACAAAACTTGGGTTATGGCAAGAAGCTGAATACCCAAAGCATCCCCACACTTAGTGGCCTTGGCAAGGAGCTCCTCCTCTTGCTGGCCCGGTTCAGCCTTGGCCTTGTCGAGTGCATCCTTAGCCTTGTGTTCGGCGGCACCCAGCTTCTTCTCCAGGTCCTCGATTCGGTGCAGGGCCTCATTTTTCTCATCTGCATCAACGCGTTTGCATCTAACATAAAAACTATGAAGCTGCGAAGATCAAAAGGCAAGTAAGGAAGCTTACGCTGAAGCTAGCTGCGCTCAGACTTGACCTGGATGAATCGCTAACCTATTTGCATGGCCGAGCGAATAAGCGGCTGCGTGGCATTTGTGTCATTCAACTTAGGTTCCAACTGAGCCTATACTCAGCTGCAAGCAACTAAGCATATCCTCAGGGGCTACTCGAGTGGTACTACATAATCAAACAAAATAGACAAGTCTTAGAAGTATTTACGTGCTCGTCAGAATAGGTTGATGGTCCTTCAAGCATTGCTCGTGCGGAAACCCTCTTGCGCTTGTGCAGATGGGAGGAGCTGGAGGCACTTCCATAACCCCGGGGACTCGTCGGCTTCGTGGATCCATTGGTCAGCTCTAGCGCTGCAGCCTTTGACTCCACGACTCCTCCTCCACCTTGTCTGAGGCAGACTCTCTGGACGTCGAGCCCCTTAAAAGACATAAGCTGAGAACTGAAAAAACGCCTCGAGCCCCCTCTCGCTCCCCCGAGGGCGACGGGGCTCTTCCACCACCGGCCGCCTCCTCCCACCTCCATCCGCCTCCCTCCGTCGCCGCCACCGGCAGGGGTCGCCGGGCGAAGCCCGGGCGACGCCAGCGGCGGCGGCCTGCTTCTCCCCGTGCCCTGGAGAGCGGGTCGGGGCCCTCCTCCTCCCTGGCGACGGTGCACATCGGAAGGTTTCGGTCCGGCGCGGCTGGGTGTTGCTGGCGGCGGCATCCTCTCGCGGCGGGGCTCCATGGACGCGGTGGGTCATCGGCCGCCGTCCCGGTCCTGTTCTGGGAACCTCGTCCCCTTGATGGACTCGGGAGGGCCCCAGATGGGCTTAGGCGGGCCGGGTCACCAAGTCTGCGGAGCCTCTGATGGTGGCGGCGGCGACTGAGCTGGGATGGGGACAGCGACGTTGCGGCTGCCTATTGCAGCAGGACGGCCGGAGCTTCACGGGCCTGCCTAGGCCCGGCCGGGCCTGCCAGGGCCTGGTGTGCTCCCGCTGATCTGTCCGGCCAATGACTGCCTCGGCGGTGGAGGTAGGTTCCTCCCGCGGCGGCGATGCTGTTGTCCCTCATTCGGCTATGTTGCGTGCTTCCGCCTTGCAAGCCTTCGCTAGTGTTCATCAAGAGGCAAGCGATGGTGTCTACAAGATTGTGGAAGCGCATGCTCGTGGGTGGCAAAACAAGGTGGCGGTGCTCTGTTGCGCCAGAGTTTTTTTGTGGGAGGGGATCGGGAGAAATCCTAGTCAGCTAGTCTGACCTGGGCGTGGTGCCGCCCTCGAGTGGCACTATTCCTTCTTGAAGTATGTTGCGGGAATCCCTACCCACTTTACGCTGCGTGTCGGGGGAAACCCTAGGATCAATTTGGTCCAGGTAGCAGCATTGTGTCGACGGTGCTACCTTCTTGAAGGTGCTGCTTGATACGGCCGCTTCAGGGCACTTGAAGGTGGTGGGTCAAAGTCGGAGGGCGCTATGGTTGTGGGCATCATCGTTTCGTCGATTCGCCTTTATCTTTATTTTTTTCTTTTGGGCATGTGTTTGCTGTTGTCGTAGCACTTTATTTATTTCCAATGCTTGTATCGGTGTGGTTGCTATATTAATATAGGGGAACGAAAGTATTTCGAGAAAAAGACATAAGCTACTTAGCTATGCAGATAAAGACAACATGTTCATTGAAACAATAGACCGAAAGAAGAACTCACGAGCTGATGATGTGAGAGTGAACAAGTTTAGCTACGGTTTCTTAACCGCCGGAGCTAGAGGAGCTGCCTAGATCGGCACTGCGCCGATTGATCTTGGACTATGTTCGTTGGCACCTCAAGGGGTCCTTTGGATTGGGAAGCGGTTAAGGAATCAGAGGCCTCGCTTCTGTTAGCTCCTTCAGAGATCTGTCCCCTCTTGTGGGTGGCATCATCGCTCACTTCAACCTCCGATTTAGCACCAGGGATGATGGAGTGCGACTCCTCCGCCTCTTCGTCCTCTAGCGCATCATATTCTTTTTGCTGTGGTGGACGACACAACTTCTTATGATTCTGCAACCAAAGGGGCAATCGAACATTTCAACTACAAAGATATAGCCAATAAGAAATGAAGAAAATAAATGTATCAGCTCTTACCCTGGGTAGCTTATTGCTCGCATCACATGGAGCCACTGGTGGTTCCCCTGGAAGCTCCTCGACGATTGTTAAGGTGGCGAGGGACTTAACTTTCTTCTCGAGCTCAACACTTGAGAAATTCTCTACCAGGGTCCGCATCGGGTCCGAGGGACCGGGATAGTTCCACATCAGATGGATCCTTGCTTGGAGCGGCTGAATGCACCGTCGGGTGAAGGTCGAGATTATATGTACCCACCTCCTTTCCCATTCCGAAGTTCCTTCAGCCAGACGTAAAGAACCTTGACATCAGCTTCCTTGACAACGGTTAGCTCATTTTTTCAAGATCTCTTCTCCTTCACTAGAGAATTCACTATGAACTTTGGTAGCCCGTACTTCTGGTTGGTAACTGCCTCATTGCGGATGTAGAACAACTTCTTCCTCCAGCCTTGGACTGAGTCCATGATCTTGAAGGCGAAGTATTCAACCTCTCCTCTAATGGAGATGCCAACGCCGCCAATGACATAGCCCCCCTGTTTCCTCGACTGCCTCTTCACATAGTACATACTTTTCCAGAGACCCTAGTGGGGCTCGATGTCCAAGAAGCACTCGCACAACATGATAAAGCATGCAATATGTAGAATAGAATTGGGCGACAGCTGGTGAAGCTAAATACCAGAAACAAAGAGAAGCCCATGAAGAAATTCATGGACAGGAAGAGAAAGATCCCAAAGAACATCGGCAACAAACATGACCCTCCACCTAGGTGGGGTATTGGGGATTACCTCATCTTTGAGGATGCATAGATTATCGTTAGTGGGCAACTGCCGGACCTGCTTCAAGGGGCGAAGATCCTTGGCGGCACAAGTCGACCGCTGCTAATCACATTGGTAATCCTCTTCTCGGTGGCGCTAGTGGCCTTCTTCTCGGCAGTGGTGCCGGAGACGGAACCCGCAATCTTCTTTGGCTTCTAGGGCGGCAGAAGTGCTGGCTATGGTGGAGAAGTGCGAGGAAGAAGACGAATGCAGAGAAAATGAGGATAATGAGATTTTACTATGGCAATTTTCCATTTTCTTGTAATACCAGAGGGACTGATACCAGCCGATGATTAGACTTAAAGGCCATGTGGCGCACATCAGTGGCAACGCGTGCAGGCACAGAGGATGAACCGGTGTCTCATTAGCTCCACCTCGCGCGAGAATCGAGGAAAACGCTATCAAACTACGATTTTCACGTATCGTGCGGTCAAATCTGGTTAGCTTTTACAGTGGTCCCATACTGCTATGTCCCATCAGCTACTCCGGCTGATGCTTGAGTGCACCGAGCGTCATCCCTAACATCATACACCCCTTTGTTTCATCGAACCCTCCAACAGGAGTCGAGTAAAAACAAGTTGCGTCTGCAAACGCATCAACCAAGTCGAGTACCTCCTCGGGAGGCTAACTTGCCTGGTGTATGAAGAAATGAGCCTATGCTGAACAACAAGTTGCCCATCATATACTCGGGTGCTTCTCCCAACGGGAGCGCTGACCACACAACCGAAATAGGCGCATGTGTCAACTGCGCCTATGACGTCGACTAATGATCATCCGAAACTACAAAGAAACACTGACCTGATGTGCTTCTGGGTCAGTGTCTTCTCCTTACAAGGTTGTCGTCTGCGAATACACAATGCATGACCTACAACTTTTAGTATCTACCGAATCTACCATACTACTAGAGATTCGGGGGCCACTCGCATAGGGAGCGATGGTCGCGAACCCTATAAAAATAAAAATATACAGCTTGTCTGTTGTGTCGACTGCGTCTACGATGTTGACTCTATACTTACAATTGCGGAATACTTGGCAGCTCCCTCATTATGCATCTTATATCAATGTTGAGTTCAGAGGCAACATCTCCTTGACTGCCTAGATCGCATCAGCTGCAACAAACATCTGGATGTTATGTCTATGACATGAAAATAAGACCTACAGATCTAATCTGCTAGCCTAGCAATCGCATCATCTGTGCTCTACCAGATAAAATACCATACCTACAACGTGAATAAAATGCTGATGGACGCGTTGGGTATACACTTGTCGACTAGAGTTCGACTTAGTAAGGCATACGTGGCATGATTCGAATTACCCAAGCCCATACCAGGTTCGATTCCGGGGTTTTGAATCTGAGTAGATAGCGTTGTTTTTTCACAAGAGCAATGTACTGGTCCCGATCCGTCAAGAACACTAGACGCGCTTACCAGTATCCCCATGGATAATTCCCCCATCCCCGCCTCTAGAAGGCGACACGTGTCCACTTCCCTTCCAAATCCCACAAATGAGGCCGAAAGTGTAGCCCCCTGTTTTTTTTTGAACGAGAGCCCCGAAGGGCCTGGAAGCATTGAATTAAGAGCAAATAATGGAGGTGAACAAGATTACAAAGGACTCCATAAGAAGAAGAAGAAATATAGGTCCCCATTTAAAGTGGATAAGGCTATGCTGAAAAATAAAAGAAAAACCCAGGACCCTCCCTATCTCCACTGCCGAGCAGAAGGCCAGCTGCACCGCCGCCGAACACCGCCACGGGGACAGAACCACTTGCTTCAGAGCCGACGTTGGATGCGGCCGCTGACCAGAAAAGGGGCCTCCGATGTCGCTTCCAAGCTCGGGTGATCCCCGACGGAATAGACCTCGCAAACTCTGTCAGTGTTGAATGACCCGCGCTCCAGCACATTACTCCTGCCACGGGTGGGCGAAGGCAAGCAGAGATGGTCGGAGAAGCAGGGAGAAGTCCGTCGAAATGGGAAGAACCGAAACTCCCTAGGGTACTCTGGCCTAGCCTTTCGCTCTCTACTGACTGCATCCCCTTCCTCGCCGCCACGGCCGGCCAAGAGGAACAAGCAAAAGCAGCGAGCTTCTAGATTAGCCCGAGCACCGAACCAGCACTTATTTAATGGATTCGCTTGGAGTCGCTTAGCCAGTGTCTTCAACCTCCGAAGCACACCGGGAGTCACCCACCGCGGCCTCCTGCCGCTGCGCCAAAATGCCAGGAGACAGAATACAAGGCCCTTCCTTCCCACAGCCACAGCTCCGCACCAATCCCACCTCCCCACGCCGCCACGGCTGGCCGGAAGGGGATCAGCGAGGGAGCAGCCACCACGCAGAAGAGAGGGCACAGAGAGGCAGCAGCCACTGCTCCGACGGCCGACACCCCCGCAGTCTCCCTCGCCACCATGGCCGGCCGAGGAGGAGGGGTGACACATCGAGCAGGGTGATGCCAGGTGGGGGGGGGGCTTTATTGGAGGCACGGGCAACTCTCCACCACCACGCCGCCGGCGAGCGGACGGCGCCGACGAGGAGACTCAGCCCACGACGGATCTGGTCCCAGAAAACTGTCGTTGACCTCCTGGCACAGAGCCAAATACCGGCATATAGCCAAACCCTAGAGCTACTATGTACAGAGGAGGCCCCGGCACCGGTCCTCAGCCTCTCCCCGCCGGCAGCGCCGGCGGGAGCGGCGTCGGATCGACCCGGGGCAGGCGGTGAGGGCGATGGGAACTGTAGCAGGTGGGGGGAGAGGGAAGAGATAAGGAGATGCTCGTGTAGCCCCCTGTGGGCATGGTGTATGGGCAGACAACCATTCTATCCGATTTTGTTGCCAACGGGCATGTCCCAACCTCATGCGGACTACCAAATCATTTCCTTTAGTATTTACTCAAGTCTTTATTTGAACTTATTTTGAATCACTAATTTTTGATGCGATGTATATTTCTACAAAGGGCCATCTCCAAGCGAGGCCTAGTTGTTCCGTCTGGATGCCCTCATATTATGTTCGTTTTGGTGCATCCAGACACCATGTCTAGGTGGCAGGGACGAATGTCCTCAGAGGCACCTATATTTGCTTGTTTTAACAAAAATAGCAAATTGTTCCATCATAACATACTACATAAACATGGAATGATCAAACAATGCAATAAAATATCCATAGTCAAGCTTGTTTAAACAAAGGCTTTCATCTTTGGGTCCATGTTGCTTGTGTATGTTCACAATATCTAGGCATGATCAGCCGTCAAGACAAGCCCTACTTGCTTTGCTTCGGATTTCATTTTCCGCTTTCTTGATTCCGCTTTCAGCTTATCGGCTGCAACTATTTCAGCCTATTCCTTGTCGTGTCTTAGATTTTGACACCGGGATGGATGATCCCCTTTTTAGTTCAGCCAGGGGCACAACGTCTGACGAGCTCGAACGACGAGTTAGAAGAACACAATAACACAAATAGACATAGTTTTTTTTACCCAGGTTTAGGCCATGATGTGCGAATCCCTACGTCCTATAACTATCTACTATGTGGTGGATGAACACACGATTAAAGAGTTTGTTCCCGGAAAAGAAACACAACATGTTCTTCCCTCTCTCGACCAATCTAGGCATCCTTTTATATTGAAAATGGTACACCACAAGGGTCGGCCACCACGTGGCGGTGCTCCAGGGGGCTCCCACGCCCTAACGTGTGGCCTGTGGCATCTAAGCTTGCGCAGGGGCACATTGGAATCTATCCCATCAACCTGACTCCTATATGGAAACTGCTCCTCGGGCTCCTCTCCATCCCGCGGAGATGTAGCCAGGGTCCGGGTAGGATCCTGGTCGTCCCCGCGAGGGCTTCTCGATTCCGGGGCCATGGCCCTCCAGCAGGACTCGGGGTACTCCTGGTCCCACTGAGACGACAGGAGCCCTCGAGCACACCTCTACCAAGATAGTTTTGGCTAGGGCGCGTCCTTATCCTCGGTGGGCCTGAGACCCTTATCATAACTTTATCAGGACTTCACTACTTCTGAGGTGTCGCGTTTTTCGTAAGATGCACAAAAAGGGGGACCCGCCTTTTGCCAGCTGCTCTTGGGATGACCGACAATAATTTTGAGGTAGGGTGGGTGGATAGGTTTCGTAGGCCTGGGCCTATAAATAAATGGTATGACCTGTCCCCCTTTCTCACAATTTTGTTGTCATTCTTCATCCTCTCCTTGGACCTTGAATCGGGGTACACCGATGGCGCCGATGGTGAGCCACAGGTTCAAGGGGTATTCTTGTAGGACTCGATCTAGTGCTCACAGGTGTAGGAGACCCGTGAGAGCTCGACTTCCGCCCACTGTTGACCAGAACAAACTCCTTGCTCTGAAGCTTCATGTTGCCAATGAGCATCATGAGAATGGGGCTACCAAGTTCCGATGTTCTGGAGGAGCCATCGGAGATGGGGATATGCACATCTATAACTGCTTCCTCAAGATATGACTGGTTCCCCCTTCTCCGGTTTCTTTGTGGAACTGATGACTGCATATGATTTTTATCTGTTCCTCGATCCATCCCAACGCTCTGCTGGCGTTAGCCTCCTTCGCACATCTATGTGAAGGATTTGTTGGAGTGATGTCCACGGTGGCCTTGTTCCGCCACTATTTTACCCCTCTTATTGATAATAAGCTGAGGATAGCCCGGGGCATCACCTTCTGACTTCAGAACAATCTTTCCAAGAAGTACCTCCAGGGTAAGTTCAAATCCAAGTGGGAGGAGTGGCGTGGCAAGCACTATGTAGTGCAAGTGGAGAGTAGCTTCGATTGGATGTATGATCCTCACGAGGTCGCCCATCCTTGCCCTAGGTGGGAGAGGTTGAGCACTCGAGATGTGAGCCTAAAACTTGTGAACAACAGGATCCAGGCTCTCACGAACAAAGGCTTGACGGTGCACGTCGTCATCTCGGACTACCTTCGGTGCCACCGGGTGCCGTTGTAGAGGTGGTCTCTCCTGGCTTGGGTGTACCTGGGTCCCGATTACCTGACCCTCCATCAGCCCAAGAAAGATGGAAATCTAACCCGAGAAGAGTATGCCAAGTTGATCAAGGAGCTTCTATTCCCGGGGCCACCAGGGGATGGCTAAAAGGCCTTCTTCTGCTATTCTTTGACAAACTTCAGGACGAAATTATCACCCAAATACCTCCTTGCAGTGCCAAGGGCCTTGTGGATGGGGAGGAGTCCCCTTCCGAGGTGGATGACACCTCGGAGGACGAGGATCCCTCTGAGGTTAGTGCGGACTCGTCGGACGCGGCTCAATCTTCCACGGAGGGGGAATCATCTCATGAATATTCCCCACCCTTAGAGGAGAGTGAGTTTGGTGGTGATGCCACTTTGGAGGACCTCTTCAGCACTGTCCCTGACTCAGCTTCCACTGTTAGTGAAGGTGCCTAGGGAAAAGGTGGCAGCTCCCCCGTGCACTACTTCTCGAGTTGATCTTAGTTCACCTCCGGTGGAGCAACCGGAGGAGCTCGTGCCGCAAGCAGTCCGACATCGTCTCAGGGGTATCCTCGGTCCCCTTTGAAAGGTCCAACTTTGGTCGGCTAGAGGAGGGTGAATATGAGACTACCATTTTTATCCTTTTCTTTCAAGTTTTGGCTTTGTACAAAATTAAGTTCTATAGTGAAAAACCTATATGACAAGAGATACAACAAGTAATCAAAATGGTAATTGCAAGTAGTAAAGGAGAGGAACGAGTAAACTGGCAAGAGGACACAAAGATGTAATTCCTGTAGTTCACTTCCAAGGAAGCTTATCTATGCTGGAGAGGTGTCGGGGCCACACAAGGTCACCCGAGCGCCACAAAGGCCTCACCTTCTTCTTCAGTGAGCTCCACCACAAAGGTGGGCTCACAATCCACTAACCGGTGACCTTTAAGGTGCCAACGAAACATTTACAACAAGGTTGAGGGGAGACTCCACAAATCAATTGGAGGCCCTCAACGACACGACGAAGATTCACAAGAATTGCCATAGCTCCGAGGATGCCCTACACTGTCTACGGTTCCAAGAACCCAAGAGTAACAAGATCCACACACGATGGGTGGGGGAAATCATGATTCCTTTGGAAGTGTAGATCTAGGTCACCTCTCCCACTCCTAAAAAGATCAAGAGGTTTGAGTGGCTAGGGAGAGAGATCTAGGAAGATTGAGATCTTGTATTAATGGAGGAGAGAGAAATTGAAGAGTTGAGTGGGGAGGAGGAATAAGGATGCCTTAAATAGGCCCCCCTTCAAAATGAACAGTTGCCAAATTCACGACACCACCGGAATTTCTGGTCAGCGCTCTCCAACAGTTCAAAAACTGACTGGAGAGGCTCTGAGTATGGTCAGAAGTTCCGAATCAATGCGAGCAGAACAACTGACCAGTAATACCGGCGCAAGTTCCGTTCCAAGTTCCAACAAATAGGACACTTCAAACAGAAGAGTCACTAAGATGAACGAGGGCATCATTGGAACTTGAATCAGAACTAGGCCCAGAAATATTGGGTCGCGAAACCCCTATCCGGAACTACCGGCGCCCGGGCGGTAGTACCGCTCATGGGTACCAAAGGAAGTGGCTAGGTAGTGTCGTCCAGAAGTTCCTATCAGGGGTGAGCGGTACTTCCGACCGGTACTACCGGTCCAACAGAAGTGATACTGGGGATGACCGGAACTTCGGCCGGTACTAGAGATGGTACTACCGCCTAGGCTAGCCCCGCAGAAGACTGCGGGCAGAACTACCGGCGCATGACCAGTACTTCCGGCCAAGACATAAATAGCTCAAACACCTCTGAAGATCGCTCTCTCGCTGAAAAATAGGAAGGTTGTGGAGGTGCAAGTATAGTTTGTGCATGAAAACATGATTTCCCACAACCTTCCGAGGTGGACCCCCTCTTGATAGTATGGCCTCCTAAAACACAAAATGGAGATAAAGACTAAATAAGAGGCACCATCTTCACGATTCTTCAAGAGATGAGTCCACAAACCAAAATGTCCATAGGTAAAACCTGCAACTTAGGCATACAGCTAAACCACAAGTGGAGTTATCATCAACACCAAAATAGTTAGAGAAATCAATATCCTTTTAATCTCCCCCTTTTTGGTGTTTGATGACAACCTCATAAGATTTGCATAGATAAAGAACATGAAAGCCAAATTTTTGTAATGTAAGAGAGGCTCCACCTAGATGTGTGCACAAGATGAATATATGCTTATGGAATGCAACATGCACACACGAGGGTAGGCTCGCCCTTAACATTATAAAATTAACACAAGTGCAAAGATACAAGAATAGGAGATTAAGAACATACCTTTGCACCAACAACCATATGGTGAGAGACAATATGTGAGATAAAAGAAATAGCTCCACCAAATACAACCAACCACGAGAATACCACATAGATAACAACGAAGATATCACAACACATAGTCTCATACACATAGTAGCACAAATAACGGAGGTCCACAAACACACATAGAAAGAGAAGATGTTCACGAGCATAAAAGGACCAAAGAAAGAACGAGCTCGTGACAATACCCATGCAAATCCCATAGAACCCTAATAGATAACTTCCTCCCCCTTTGGAATCAAGACGCCAAAAAGGGAAAAACTACCAAACTACATGCCCCGACCACCCACATAAGGAGGAGAAGGCTCTAGGTTCCATGTGGTGTGCTCCCAAGCGGGCGAAAGAGGACTGGTGACATCATCCTCATCATCACTATCAGACCACTTGCAATGCGCATTCACCCACTGATACTTGGGAGCGGTGACAGAGCTGGACTCAGGAGATACATCAATATCGACCTTCGCCATGATGGCCTTCTCTCTCTTGACACTATGCCTCCAGTCGACATAGGCTTGGTACTCACGGTCTTGCATGAAGCAAAAGGACTTCGTGATCTTCATCAGCCTCTTTTCCCAAGAGGGGTGCCTCTCTAGCCTAGGAGAAGGAGATGACTCTGCTTGATCCCCAGCACTAGACCCAGCATGGCCTGATGCCCCATCTCTTTCCCTCTTAGTCTTCCAAATGGCAGATTCATTCTCTGCTTGTGACCTGGGTTTCTCATGCTGCATCACACGGAGCATCTTCTCCTCATGGACATTGAACTCATCCTCACGAAGACGGGTGCGAGTGGTTTCCAACCACTTGGCATTGATAAGACCCTGAATATAAGGAGCATAAGGGCACGACCTATTTCCAATCAAGGCAAGCTAAATCTCATGGAAAAGGTAGTGCATGACATCAAGCTGCTTGTCAGAATCCTTGTGGTGATGTGTCTAAATCATAGGATCAATCTGGAAAGCATGGAGCTGATCGAACTTACCTGCCTTGGGAGCAATGGTGTTTTGGTACACGTGACGCATGATGTCATATACAAGAAGAAGGTGAGCCACCTGACCATTCATGCCCCAACCTTCAATGTATAGAGGCTCCAAAACTTCAAGAGCGGAAGCCTTGCCCTTGTGGCTGCGCCACCCATTTGCCCTCCTGCCTAGTTGGATGGGATAACCAAGAAGATCCGCAAGCTCACACCACTTGGCAGACATCAGATTGTCTCGATTCATCCACTTCATTGTCTCATCCACGGGGTCGCCATCCATGTGGAGAGTGGCATAGAACTGGGCAATGGCTCACTCATCATAGTTCTGATGATGCTCCATGATCTTGATGAGCCCAAAATTCTTGCATAAGTTAAGTGCCTCACCAAAGTAAGAACTCTTTCTCTCCATGTGAGCATCATTGATATACTTCTGGGGAGCAACCACATTCTTCTTCTTGGATGCATACAATTCAAGATAAATCTCTTCTTGATGAACAATATGAAAGAACAGATCTTGAGCAAGATGGTCACGGGGAACAAGATAGGGGTCCTTCTTGGTGGTGTCAGGCCCGGAGGAGGAGGATTTCTTCCTAGATGCAACAATGGGTCTCTTCCCTTCAGCCTTGACTGCACGGCGCTCAGCAGCAGCTCTCTGACAAGCAGTCTGAGTAGAGGGGCGCACCACTTCAATGTCATCTTCATCAATCTCTGGCGGAGGTCTTGTTGATGCACGAGATCGCTTGGAGTTACCACCGGAAACACCTTGCCATGAGAAGAAAGCATAAGGGAGGGATGGAACGAGTGGGTAAGTGAAAAAATTTGATGGAAAAAACAAAGGGAGATTGGAAAGATACAGAGAATGAATCAAAACCCGGTGTGTCGGAAGTTCTGGTGAACTATCGGAACTACTGGTGGTGACGAAGCCACCGGAAGTACCAGTCGTGCCTCATCGATAGTACCCGTGAGTGCACGAACAGGGCTATTCATCATATCCGCGGTGTACGAAGGACGGATTCACTAAATGTATCGGTCCAATCTACCCCAACAAGGATTCCTAGGCCTACCAAGATCTCCTCAGAAGGTTCTAGCTAAAGACTAGCCTAGACATGGTGAGCCCTAACTCAAGAAAGAGGATGAGCAAGATCTCCATTAATGGAGGGAGTTGAGGGAAAATACTGGAGTCCATGGTGGGGAAGGATCCCACGGAGCAGATCTAGAAGGGGTGGCCGGAATTGAAGGTGCCGGTGGTGCCTCAACGGGAGAGTCCTGGCCGGCGGCTGCTCCCTGTATGAGGCGGGCCAGGGAAGAAAAGGGGAGAGATTCCCATTTTCTTCCTAGGACCGCTACTTATAGGTCGATGAGCATGACCGGTAGTATCGGCCAAGCGCCGGAACTACCGTTGACATGAGATATTTAGGCACGGTCGGTAGTACCGTTTCGAGGAGAAATTCCGGAGAACTTCTCCTAGGGCCGGTACTACCGGTACCAGGCCGGAAATCCCGATGCCGCCAGAAAAGACTTCCTAGGTTTGGAATGTGGCAAGGAATGAACTTGTGCAGGAGATATATGGGGTTTCAAGGAGGAGCACGGGCTTGGGATAGATGACGCAAAATGTGAAAAACCAAACGAACACCAAGAACAAAAGAACAACACCAAAATCGTATAGAAACAATAATAACAAACAAAAGGGAAACACACAAATGGCAAAAAGGGTCGGGTGGCCGAGGCTACCATATATGAGTAAATTTGGGCTTTACACCGCGAAGATATATCTTGGGTTCATTACCAAAACTCGTGATTGGAGCTCATTTTGTCTCATTGAGAGACCATAGAGGATGATTACGTTGATGTGCCCATAAGTGTTGGTTCATATGAGGAACTACACTCCCCCTGAGTCCATGCCTACATCCAAACAAATATATTCTTTGAAATACGGGTAGGTGTGCAAGTCACTGATGCATGTAAAATGCATACATGAACTTTGTAGTTTGTTAACATGTTTTCCTACATATTTGCATCATATATAATGTTATATTCCTGTTTTATATTGATTTTTGGGGATTTACCAATGATCCCCTTTATTTTGGTTATAACCCTGTAGGACAGAAAAACACTGTTTTCAATGTTTTTGATGTTTCAGGACCTATATAAAGTCAAATGGACCTGCACTTTTGGGATTGCCAATATTTATCTACGAGAAGCATCTGGAGCACTGGAATCTCACCAGGAGGGCCAAAATAGCACATGTGGCATGCCTAGGCCTGGTGGGCGTGCCACCCATGCTCTTTCCCTCCTCGACCGTCCGATCGCCTTGATTCTTTCGCCCACATAGTTCTCTTGACCTAAAAATCCCTATATAAGGACCCCTCGGGGTGTCCTCAAAACAAAAAGAAATGAGAGACACTAGAGACAAAAACACCACCAGATCCAAGGAAGATTGGAGGGGAAAACTCCGCTGGAGCCACCGCCAGGGAGATCTCCACCCTCTCCAACATTTCCAACTTCATCACCATGATGAAGAGGGAGTAGTCCATCTCCGGGCTATGGGTTTTTGGCATTAGCTTGATATATTTATCTCTTGTTCTTCATAGATATAGTACCATATGAGCTGCCCAACATGATTATGGTCATATTTGTAATTCATATGTGGTGGATCTTTGTTCTATGGTTTGATATTTGAGATTGGAATCTATTTTGTGTAATATGTTTTAATAGATGCATATCATGCACCCCGTTCTTCATTGCTTGTTTTGATCCAACTTGTATGCAAGAACTTTTATGCGAGAAGTGTGTGTTAGACGGAGTGGCATGGGGGTGGAGATTGAATTGTGACACATAATATTCAAGATCTACGGTTTTACCTTTCTTTTGCTGCCTCAGTAGGGTTAAAGTGAAATCATGTGCTGTAGTTATCATGTGACAGTGTGATGACCTTGTTAAATCAAGGTAGCATATTTGTATTTCAAACATCATATAATAGTGCTTAAAGCTATACTCTGATTTGTTCCTAAATCAAGATTGCATAGAGATTTCCCTTTCTTGAGGAGTATAAGAGAGAGATGTATTCCATCTCAATATTAGAATGTGATGCCCATATTAATTCCTTTTATCAAACACTTATAGAATTTCCATGAATCTTTAACATTGATGAATTGTTTTGTGATCACTACAACCTAAAAAGAGAGTAACAAGTGAACCCATGAACCCCGTTCTGATTTTATCATAAGAAACACCTTTCCATTGCATCTACTATCCATTATAATTTGTGAAATTTATTATTTCAAAAATACAAAAATACTTTCTGTACTTGCAGTCACTTATAAAAACCCAAAAACAACTCTGCTATCTTCATATCATCTAGTTTGCATTACTTTACTTTATTTACTGCTTTTATTTCAGTTTACATTTTATTTTATTTCATATTACTAATACGAAACCTTGTGCTTGACAACCACTTGGTGGAGTTGGGGACACAAGAAAAATTATTTTGCTTTACAGGTTGCTTGAAGAGGAGAAGACAAACATCCTTCCATAACTAATTCCCCAAGAGTTCGATATAAACCCTCGAGTCACCCTTGTGGGAAAAGAAGCTTGCTACAACACTCTGCACTTGAAGTCCCAACGAAAAGTCGCCACGTATATTGCCATTACTACTATGTTCTGGTAACTCCCACGACAACTGCATCCTCATAAAGTTTGAAGAGCAAGGTAACTCCCACGACAACTGTTTATTTTCTGGCGTCGTCATCTTCATCAACTTGTGCAACAACCCAAGCTTGGGGAGGTTGCACCGCTGTGAGGTTTTTCTTCTCCCTTTAGATTTTTAAAGTATTTTATTTTTTCTTGTTTTAGTCTTTTTAAGTTTTTCTTTAAAAACACATAAAGTGGAAAAGAGAGCTTATTGGCCCTTTAGTGTAAAGAACTTCCCAAAAGAAAGTGAGATACCATCTGAATCATTTCAAATAGACCCTGCAGCTACTAAAGCTATTTATGAAACCCTTTTTATGGGAAGCCTAATGAGAACCCTATGCAGCATTTGAGAACTTTTAATGAAGGATGCAAAGATCTAAACATGAGTAATAAAAATAATAGTATGATTAAAGTTAAACTTTTTCCCTATTCACTCGCTGGTAAGGCTTTAGATTGTATATTAAAATGGCCACCTAGAAATTTTAGCTCTTGGTTTAATGTTAAAGCTGCTTTTGTTAAAAGATTTGGAATCCCTGAAGTAATAGGTCATCTTAGGAAAATGCTTATCATGTTTAAACAAAAAATGATGAACCTCTTATAAGAGCTTGGGAAAGATTTAGAGAAATATCTTTTGGGACAGAACATGGTTTTATAGATTGGATGTTAATGCACATCTTCTATAGAGGGCTAACTAAAAGTTAAATGTCTTATTTAGATAAAGAAACTGGAGGTTCCTTCATAAATATAACTGCCAACAACGCTTATATATTGTTAGATGGCCTACTCCTCGAAGTAAAAGTCAAATAAAGCCTAGAAAAAGCTAAAGTGCCAGAAGACGTATTTGATGATAGACATGAAATATTCAATTTATATAATAGAGATAAACAAGTAGAATAAGTCAAGATGCTAAGTGAAACAAAAGAACCTCTACTTGGATCTTGATAAATGTAGCTTGCATGAACTCATTAACTTGTTGCAAAAAAATTCTAATGATCCATCCTTTAATGGTCATCAAGCATGATTTGGTTCCTACCTAGCAAATTATGTTATAAAAGAAAAGATTGAAAGATACAATAGAGAAGCTATGATACCACCTAATCTTGGGGATGTATGGATCCCCAAGGTATTAATCACTTTTGGAAAAGAGACACATCATGCTATTCTAGATTTAGGATTTAGTGTCTTAGTTTTATCTAAAGATCTATATGACTTACTTGAATTGAAACCTATGGAAAAATGCTCAATAGATATTTTACTTGCTGATGATTCAACTAAACATGCTGTAGGAAAAGTTCAAGATATTATGGTTGAATTACATATGACATTTTTACCTATTGATTTTATTGTCATGGATATGGGGAGCAGTACCTCAAGTCCTATAATACTTGGTAGACCTTTCTTGAGAACCATAGGTGCAGTCATTGATGCAAAAGAAGGAAATGTGAAGTTTCAATTTCGTCACAAGAAGTGCAGGGAACACTTTCCAAGGAAGAAGGAGGTAGCTAAGAAGCACAAGCTATCCCATGAGTTGCACATCACCTAAACCAACTAAGTAAAGCCTAGCTATATGGCTATAAAGAAAGCGCTTTGCGGGAGGCAACCCGATTATTTTTCTTTTAGATTTTTGTTTTGAACTCTTGCTGTAGCAGGAGAGTTTTATTTTGGTTTTATTTCTAAAGTTTTTAATAAAGTACCAAGTGGAACCCATTTTGGATGTTTTAAAAGTTGCTAAACATATGGAGTAGCAAATTTCTGCACAATAGTTTTTAGTGCATGAATTTTCTAATTTTTTCTATAACTCCGATTGCGCTGAGAATCATACATAATTTACAAATTTTCATCCTCTTATGCAAAAAAATTGGCTAAAATTACTGACATGTCTAAGTGGATGAAAAAATTCATTTTTCTGTTGTAAAAATCTGGACAGATTCTGCCATGCTTTGTTTTAACCATTCCAAGTGTCCTAAGATGATTTGTATGAGTCATATTATATGCTAGGGATATGTAGGAAAATTATATGCTTGATGGAACATTTAGAAAGAATTTTTTCTTTGATATATAGGCAGCAACTATTATATGCTTGTGCCACTAATGTTACCTCTCAGAAAAGAGATGGGAGAAAAAGTTTTGTGTTGAAGTTTTTTGACAGGGAATAGAGGAACAACACACCAAGAGCAACCCAAGGATGGTACAAACCATAATCTTGGGGATGCCCAAGGCACCCCACTGGACCAACTCAACTCTCGGTTTGCAAACCGCTAAACTTTGTTTTTTGAGCAACATAGAACTATCGTAGAAACTTGGAGCGTCTGTTTTGTCATTTTACTTTTTCTTTTGCATTAGAAAGACCATCACCACCATTATTATATATGATTATTATTAGCTATGAAAATAAACTCTACCTTGATGAAACTAAAACTGAAAAAGAATTCCATGGAATAAAAGAAAAGGGGAGATAAAAACAAAATTTGAAATTCGTGTTGTGTCTAGTTCTTAAGCTCAAGTGTTTTATATGAAGCATGATCTTTTTTACGCCTATTAAACTGTATCCTTTGCGTGTTCATATTTATGTTCAACATTAAGAAGCAAGGTGAGAAAATAAATGTTGACATTATGAACTTGATGGCACACTCCTTAGATCTCTTTTTTGCTAAGCATTTTTATGCACAAGCTAAGACTTGTTCCAAGCCCCTTAAAACTAGACTAGGAATACCCACCTACTTGTAGAAAAAGATACTTTCAACTATAGTATGTATGTTAATTCTCCAAACACTCTTAAAAACACCCTTTTTCATGTATTTTAAAGCTCATAAGAAAGTAAGGTTTGGGGTGATACCACTATGGAAATTTTTGTACTTCACATCTTATTAGTGGTTGTTAGCTAAACCATGACTAGGATGGCACAAAGCTTTCAATATTAAATGTTGAATATCAATCATGTTTAAGTTCTACCTATGGATTGTAATGATGTGAAATGAAGTGTGCACACTACAGTAGGAATGTTAGTAGAAAACGCTCCTGAACCGCTAGCCAAAGCCATGCATGACATGGTTGAAACTTACAACATGATGATCCTTGTTGATATGATTCATATGTCTATCTTTCTTGTATTCTAGAGTAGAGATACTGCCCCCTGCCACCATGAACACAACCAAGGAATTATATTATCTTTTGTGCTAAAATAAGCAAATAAGTAAATGCCAAAAAGGGGGAATATACCTACACAGGGGTGATGACCCACAAGTATAGGGGGTGTATCGCAGTATTTTCGATAAGTAAGAGTGTCGAACCCAACGAGGAGCAGAAGGTGCTGGCTAGTGGTATGGATCAAGAATTCTCTGCAAATACTTAGCAAACGGATTTTTAGGGTTTTTTGATAAAGCAAGTAAACAAAGTACGAGTAAATAAAAGACAGTAGGAATAAATGTAGCAAGTAGGCCAATCCTTTATGCAACAAAGGACAAGCCGGTTGTATTACTTAAGATGACCAAACGTTCTTGAGGACACATGGGAAGACTGTCAAGTGCTTTCGCTTCATATAGTTGATTAATCTTCTTTAGCTTGCTAAGTGTTGTGTGGGTGAACCTGTGCTAATGTACCGATCTTCCTAGCACTAATACATACTTGTGATTATACCCCTTGTAAACATCCATAAGTACAAGAAAGTAATTAATGTAGAAACCTAACCACAGCTTTAAACTCTAAGACCCTTACGCCCCTTATGCAATGGTTTCCTAACAGGGGTTCAGGTTTCTGTCACTCCGGTAACCCCTACGATTAGTAGCCAAATACACAATGCATTCCCCTAGGCCCATATAGGTGAAGTATCATGTAGTCGACGTTCACATGACACCACTAGAAGACGTACACCACAACTTAAATATCAAACTATTGAATCTTTCTCAACACAACTCCACTACTAACAACATGACTTCTCCCATGTCCTCAAGAACAAAACAAACTACTCACAAGACATCATATGGATCATGATCAGAGATGGAATAATGATGTATAACAATCTGAACATAAACAATAATTCAATGGTTCACTCAATAGCATCAACTACAAAGAGTAATCAACACCGGGAAAGTTTCCCCTATGAACTATGCAAGATTCAACCCAATTGTTACAGCAATATGGAGATGGTGATGAGGGTGCTGATGGTGAAGATGGTGGTGATGATGACGATCCCGATGAAGTCTAGCTTGATGGTGGTGTTGATGGCGACGATCTCCCCTCTCCGGGAAGGAATTCCCCCGACAGAAATCTGTCTGCCGGAGAGATCTTTCTCTCTCGGTGTTTTCCACCCCGCAGAGGCGGCGGAATGTTTCTGTGGTCACTCCCTGAGTCTTAGGGTTTCGGGAGGATAATATACACCAAAGGGGAGTGCCAGGGGTAGACTAGGGCGGCCATACCACCAGTTGGCCCACGCCAGGGGGTGGTGTGGGCCCCTTGTGTCCCATCTCCAGCCCTCCTTCTGGCTTCCTTCGTCTTCTGGAAAAATAGGATTTTCCATGTATTTTCCCGGATTTTCTGATCTTCGCGAATTTTGCCTCCAAATAGCACCTTTTCCATCAGAATCCTGACTGCAGTGGTCCATGAAGGGAATATGCCCGAGAGGCAATAATAAAGTGGTTATTATCTTATTCCATGTTTATGATAAATGTTTATTTTACATGCTATAATTGTATTGATCGGAAACGTCAATACGTGTGTGTTTAATAAACAAAAAGGGTTCCTAGTGATGCCTCTCTTATAGACTAGCTTGTTGATTAACAAGATGATCAAGGTTTCCTGATCATGGACATTGGATGTTGTTAATAACAAGGTCACAACATTTGTGAAATGATGTGATGAACATTCATCTGAAGTATAGCATTACGATCAAGTCATTATGTTTATATTGCTATAACATCATACGAAGTAATCTTTATCCTTAGACCATGAGATCATGTTAATTGCTAACACCGGAAGAGTATCTTGATAACATCAAACGTCACACCGTAACAGGGTGACTATAAAGATGGGTTCAGTGCTACGAAGGTGTTATGTTGAGGCTCATGGATCAAGAGTGGAATTTTTCAATCTCGATGATGGATAGATATACTCTGGGCCCTCTCGGTGATATCACATTAAGATAGCTTGCAAGCAAGTGATGTGATCACTAGAATGTTATATCACGGGAACAAGAAAAGAGTGCATGTCGGCAACGAGATCAAACTAGGTATGGAGATACCGATGATCGAATCTCGGACATGTAATATATCGCGAGACAAAGGGATTTAGTTACTAGCGTTAAAGGTTCTCACGATCACAGAATTCATCATTGAATGTGTAGGAGTTAGTATGGATCTCCAGGTCCCGCTTCTGATTATTGATCTATGAGGGGTCTCGATCATGTCTGCATTATTCGCGAACCATAGGGTGACACACTTAAGGGATACCGACACCATTTGGAGCAAATATGTTTCAGATAAAGGTTTAAGAAAGCGCTGGAATTATTTCAATAGACACCGAAACTATTTCGGGTGAAACTGCTGAAATTGGTTCTGCATGTAATATTGAAATGTTGCAGGGGGTTTATGTGAATGTTTGTTAATTAAAGTAATTAACAAAATTCTGAATAAAAATAATAAAAGAGTTTTATTAAATGAGAGAGCATTAAATTAACTCAATGATCCCAAAGTGATACTAATACTAACAACAAGATCAATCATATAACCACGAATTGAAAACTAATATAAGCTATGAAAAAGAGTGAATGATAGAACTTCTCATTAATATTCCATAACGGCAACTCACACCAAGGGATACATATCTAACGAGAGAGGGGACACTTCCAAAATGCAAACCATACTACATAATAACTTATCTATTCATGATATGACTCTACTAATAAGGCAAAAAGATAGAAGATAGTGATGTGATACCGCGGCACTCCCCCAAGCTTGGAACAAACCAAGGGGATGCCAAACCTGATGACGAATTACTCCTTTGGTGGTGGTGGTATCCTCTCATCTTCGTCCGACTTCCAGGGTAAGGGCTTCCCATCAACAAAGGACATCGTGGTTTCCAGCATCCTGAAACTTGCAACAGCACTTATGTGTTTAAACCTAACCTCATACTCACAATTTTTATTTTGAACATCATAGAACTACGCTTGCAGTTTGTTGGTTGTTTGGCGGAGTGAGAGGACTTCATCCCTGAGTTCAACAGTCTCCTTTTGGTGCTCGGCGATGAGTTCAGAACAAATCTTATGGATGATATCCACTTCGTGCTCCGCCATCTTCTTGTACCTAAAGACTTCTTGCTCTAGTGCTTCCATCCTGTCCTCCAGACTTCCTTCACCTTTAGGGCCTCGAACCTCTTTTATCCGGAGTTCCCCATCTTCAAGCAACAACTCCTTGGGATGAATCTTCAGCTCTCTCATGTATGGGTTGATGATATCCTCTAAAGAATCTTCCTTGGCTGGTCCAGAGGAAGACATTGTAGCTCCAAATCTGGGACTGTACCTGGCAGAAACAGATCGAAATGAAAACACGGCAGAAACACGATATATGAACCTCGGGAGATCCGGGGGATTATATATTACGAAGTTTCATGACGAAAGGAAGGTACTAGGAGAAAACGGGTCGGAGACGGAGTCTGGGGTGGCCACACCACCTGGTGGCGCGGCCAGGGGTGGGCCCATGCCACAGGGTGGTGTGAGCCATCCTGGCTCCGTTTCCGTCCCTTTTTCGCTTCATAGCTTTCCTTATTGGCTAAAAACTACAAAAATATAGTTGGATAGTATTTTCGCGGAACTTTTCTTACTAGATCTATTACCTATTTGAAAGCGGACTCCGCAGGTCTCTGAATTTGGTCCTTGATAACTTTTTTCGGAGTTATAACTTGAAAGGCATCAACATCTTCATTATAAGAATCCCAAGCAATATAGTGTTTGATTCGCCGCCCATTCACTACTTGTGTAGTATTATCTTTTAAAGAAGAAATTTGTATTGCTCATGAACAGTATACTTCTTCAATACTGAAAGGTCCTTCCCATTTTGACAGTAGCTTCCCTGCAAAAAATCTAAGACGAGACCTATACAATAGAACTCTCTCACCAACATGAAATTCTCTCTTAAGTATTCGCTTGTCATGCCATCTTTTAACTTTTTCCTTAAAGAGCCTAGCATTTTCATAGGCTTCACTCTTCCATTCATCTAAAGAACTTAAGTCAAATAATCTTTTCTCACCAGCGAGCTTACAATCTCTATTTAGTTCTTTAACTACCTAGTAAGCTTTGTGTTCTAATTCTAAAGGTAGGTGACAAGCTTTCCCATAAACCATTTTATAAGGAGACATCCCCATAGGATTTTTGTAGGCAGTTCTATAAGCCCATAAAGCATCATTCAACTTTTTAGCCTAGTTTTTTCTAGATCTATTAACAGTCTTTTGCAAGATGGATTTAATTTCTCTATTTGATAACTCTACTTGCCCGCTAGTTTGGGGGTGATAAGCTAAAGCAATTATATGATTAACATCATATTTAGCAAGGGTCTTTCTAAAACAACCATGAATGAAATGAGAACCCCCATCAGTCATGAGATACCTGGGCACTCCGAACCTAGGAAAGATAACATCCTTAAGCATTTTTAGAGAAGTTTCCCCGTTAGCACTCTTCGTAGGAATGGCTTCTACCCACTTAGTAACATAATCAACGGCAACAAGAATATGAGTATAACCTTTCGAGGGAGGGAAAGGACCCATAAAGTCAAATCCCCAGCAATCAAAGGGTTCAATAACTAGAGAATAGTTCATAGGCATTTCATTGCGTCTAGAAATATTACCAACACGTTGACATTCATCACAAGATAAAACAAATTTTCTTGCATCTTTAAAAAGGGTAGGCCAGTAGAAACCTGATTGTAGCACCTTTTGTGCAGTTCTATCTCCTACATGATGTCCTCCATAAGCACTACCATGACATTTATGCAATATCTCCTTTTGTTCATATTCTGGAACACATCTTTGCATAATACCATCCACTCCTTCTTTGTATAAGTGTGGGTCATCCCAAAAATAATGCCTCAAATCATAGAAGAACTTCCTTCTTTTCTGAGCTGTAAATGTTGGAGGCAAATACTTGGAGACAATAAAGTTAGCATAATCCACGTACCAAGGGCTCCCTCGCGAGCTTACCCCTACTGTAGCTAACTGTTCATTTGGGAAACTATCATTAACAGGCATAGGATCAAAATAGATGTCTTCCAATCGAGATAAATTATCAGCTACAGGGTTTTCAGCACCTTTCCTATCTACTATATGTAGATCAAACTCTTGTAAAAGCAGCACCCATCTAATAAGCCTAGGATTAGCATCCTTCTTCGTCATAAGGTATTTAATAGCAGCATGATCAGTATGAATGGTGGATTTTGAGTCTACAATATAGGGTCTAAACTTATCACAAGCAAAAACGACAGCTAGAAATTCTTTTTCAGTAGTAGCATAATTCCTTTGAGCAGCGTCTAAAGTCTTACTAGCATAATGAATAACGTTTAACTTTTTATCAATTCGTTGCCCAAGGACAGCGCCTACAGCAAAATCACTAGCATCACACATTATTTCAAAGGGTAAACTCCAATTAGGTGGTTGAACAATAGGGGATGTAGTTAAAGCCTTCTTAAGAGTTTCAAAAGCTCCCTTACAATCATCATCAAAAACGAAGGGTACATCTTTTTGAAGAAGATTAGTGAGGGGTTTTGATATCCTAGAAAAGTCTTTAATAAACCTTCTATAGAAACCAGCATGACCAAGGATGCTACGAATACCTTTGATGTCTCTTGGGCATGGCATCTTCTCAATGGCCTCAACCTTAGCTCTATCAACTTCTATGCTTCTTTCAGAAACTTTATGCCCAAGGACAATCCCTTCATTAACCATCAAGTGGCATTTCTCCCAATTAAGAACAAGATTAGTTTCTTCACATCTCTGCAAAACTTTATCAAGGTTGTGTAGACAATTATCCAAAGAAGTTCCATAGACAGAAAAGTCATCCATGAACACTTCTACAATTTCCTCACAAAACAATGAAAGATAGCAGACATGCACCTTTGAAAAGTAGCAGGAGCATTACATAAACCAAAAGGCATACGTCTGTAAGCATAAGTTCCGTAAGGGCAAGTAAAAGTAGTTTTTTCTTGATCTTGTTGTTTAACATCAATTTGAGAGAAACCATAATAACCATCAAGAAAACAAAAATGGGTCTTCTTAGATAACCTTTCCAACATTTGATCAATAAAAGGAAGTGGGTAGTGATCTTTCTTAGTAACTTTATTGACTTACCTAAAATCAATGCACATCCTATAGCCTACTACTATTCTTTGAGGAATAAGCTCATCATTATCATTAGGAACAACGGTAATACCTCCTTTTTTAGGAACACAATGAACAGGACTAACCCATTCACTATCAGTAATAGGGTAAATAATACCAGCATCAAGGAGTTTCAATACCTCATTCCTTACCACTTCCTTCATCTTAGGATTTAAACGTCATTGGTGCTCTACTACTGGCTTTGCATTTGGTTCTATGTTGATAGAATGCTGACATATAGTAGGTGAAATCCCTTTTAAATCATCGAGAGTATAGCCCATAGCTCCTCGGTGTTTCCTCAAAACCTCCAATAACCTTTTTTCTTCCTTTCCTGAAAGTTTAGTGCTAATAATAACAGGATATATCTTTTTATCATCAATATAAGCATATTTAAGATCATCAGGGAGAGGTTTTAGATCGAAGACCGGATCCTTTTTAGGTGTCAACGTGGTACCCAAGTCTTCTATAGGCAAGTTATGCTTAAGCATCTTAGGCTGATCACGGAGAATCTTGTCAATCTCATTCCTTTCTTCCATGAAGATTTCACTTTCATGATCTTCCATAAATTGCTGCAAAGCATTGTTAGGAGCAAGAGAAATAGAAGCAAGTTGTTCAACTCTAAAATCCTCATTATGGGTTTCCTCTTCACAAGGTTCTTTAGCGAATTTCGAGAAATTAAACTCATAAGATTCCCCATCAAACTTAGTCAAGATTTTCTCCCTTTTGCAATCTATAATAGCTCCACAAGTACTCAAGAAAGGTCTCCCAAAAATAATAGGATAAGTTTTACTAGCAGCTGAACCGAGTACTAGAAAATTAGCAGGGTACTTAATCTTACCACAAAGAACTTCCACGTCTCGTACAATACCAATTGGAGAGATGGTCTCTTTGTTAGCAAGGTGAATAACCACATCAATCTCTTCCAATTCGCAGGGACTGATTTCATGCATAATTTCTCTGTAAAGCTCATAAGGAATAGCACTAGAACTTGCACCAATATCACATAAACCATAATAGCAATGATCACCAATTCTAACAGAAAGCGCAGGACACTATCTTTTTTAGTTCTATTGGGATGTGAAACAATATTAGAAGCATCCTCACAAAAGACTATGTGTCCATCTTCTATGCTTTTAGCGACAAGGTCTTTCACAATTGCTACCACAGGTTCAATGTCTATTTGTTCATCAGGTTTTACAGTTCTCTTTTCACTTTTGGTGATTACATTAGTTATAATAGGATGATCCTTTACCTTATCTGGGTAGGGAATCTTCTCGATATAAGGTTCAGGTAGGATCAATAGTGCAATACTCAACACTCCCAATAGGAACACAGTCAACAATATCTTTATAAGGTTCATGGTACTTGTTCCATCCCCTTTTTGGAATTTCAATATAAGAAGCAAAAGCCTTAAAATAAGAAGAAATAGCTTGAGAGTCTAGACCATAAGCATTTTTAATATTTTCAAAGTCATCAGTTCCCATAAAGGATTCAATGCATTCATAATCATAATTTATACCTGACTTTCTACCTTTGTCATTCTCCCATGCTTCAGCATTATCTTGAATACGGTCTAGAAGGTCCCATTTAGCTTCTTCTTCCATGCGAGTGAATGATCCAGCACAAGAAGCATCCAATAAATCCTTGTCATGTAGAGGGAGCCTTGCATAAAAGTTATTGATAATAATATTGTTGGGGAGCTCATGAATGGGACATTTGATCATTAGTAATTTCAATCTCCCCCAAGCTTGAGCTGTACTCTCTCCATCGAGAGGCCAAAAGTTGTATATTTGATTCCGATCTTTATGAATCTCACTAGGAGGATAAAACTTTGAATAAAAG
The DNA here is from genome assembly GCA_916181665.1 of Avena sativa. Lineage (NCBI taxonomy): Eukaryota > Viridiplantae > Streptophyta > Magnoliopsida > Poales > Poaceae > Avena > Avena sativa. The sequence continues at coordinate 420,196,227 of OV702287.1, read as the reverse complement.
AGAGGCACTATTTTCTCCCATTCAAGAGCTTGACCATTCTTCAGCAGCTTATACCAGTCCTCAGCTCTTCCTTTCAGTGATAATGAGAATAACTTCTTCTTAACTTGATCTGTAGTAATACCTGCACACTTGAACAACCCGCATAATTCGTGTATAAAGAGTAAATGATCACCGGGATGGACAGTTCCATCCCCAACATAGTAGTTATCCATAACACGATCAATAATTCTTGTAGGTATTTTGAAAGCATCATTCTCAGCAGGTGGTGGTTTATCTACTACCTTAGCAGTGGTAGTAGCATTACCAAATAAGAAACTCAGCGAATTATCCATAACGAAAATAAAGCAACTAGCAGAAGTAAACAATACTCATAGTAGAAGTTTCCTTTACCAGTTCCACTCTCCAATAGCGCTTCACTCCCCGGCAACGGCGCCAGAAAATAGTCTTGATGACCCACAAGTATAGGGGGTGTATCGCAGTATTTTCGATAAGTAAGAGTGTCGAACCCAACGAGGAGCAGAAGGTGTTGGCTAGTGGTATGGATCAGGAATTCTCTGCAAATACTTAGCAAACAGATTTTTAGGTTTTTTTGGTAAAGCAAGTAAACGAACTATGAGTAAATAAAAGACAGTAGGAATAAATGCAGCAAGTGGCCTAATCCTTTATGCAGCAAAGGACAAGCCGGTTGTATTACTTAAGATGACCAAACGTTCTTGAGGACACATGGGAAGACTGTCAAGTGCTTTCGCTTCATATAGTTGATTAATCTTCTTTAGCTTGCTAAGTGTTGTGTGGGTGAACCTGTGCTAATGTACCGACCTTCCTAGGACTAATACATACCTGTGATTATACCCCTTGCAAACATCCGTAAGTACAAGAAAGTAATTAAGGTAGAAACCTAACCACAACTTTAAACTCTAAGACCCTTATGTCCCTTGTGCAATGGTTTCCTAACGGGGGTTCAGGTTTCTGACACTCCGGCAACCCCTACGATTAGTAGCCAAATACACAATGCATTCCCCTAGGCCCATATAGGTGAAGTATCATGTAGTCCACATTCACATGACACCACTAGAAGAAGTACACCACAACTTAAATATCAAACTATTGAATCTTTCTCAACACAACTCCACTACTAACAACATGACTTCTCCCATGTCCTCAAGAACAAAACGAACTACTCACAAGACATCATATGGATCATCATCAGAGATGGAATAATGATGTATAACAATCTGAACATAAACAATAATTCAATGGTTCACTCAATAGCATCAACTACAAAGAGTAATCAACACTGGGAAAGTTTCCCCTATAAACTATGCAAGATTCAACCCAATTGTTACAGCAATATGGAGATGGTGATGAGTGTGCTGCTGGTGATGATGATGATGATGATCCCGATGAATTCTAGCTTGATGGTGGTGTTGATGGCGACGATCTCCCCTCTCCAGGAAGGAATTCCCTCGGCAGAAATCTGTCTACCGGAGAGAGCTTTCTCTCTCGGTGTTTTCCGCCCCACAGAGGCAGCGAAATCTTTATGTGGTCGCTCCCCGAGTCTTAGGGTTTCGGGAGGATAATATACGCCAGAGGGGAGTGCCAGGGGTGGACCAGGGCGGCCACACCACCTGGTGGCATGACCTAGGCTAGCCCGCACCAGGCGAGGTGTGGGCCCCCTGTGGCCCATCTCCAGCCCTCCTTCTGGCTTCCTTCGTCTTCTGGAAAAATAGGATTTTCCATGTATTTTCCCATATTTTCTGATCTTCCTGAATTTTGCCTCCAAACAGCACCTTTTCCATCAGAATCCTGACTGCAGCGGTCCATGCTCCAAAAGTCATCAACCATGCAAAAACAGATGAAATAACATAAGTATCACCCCTCAATATGAAATATATCAATGAATAACAGTGAATTATGACATAGAATAGTGATGCAAAATGGACGTATCAAGGGGCAAGAAGTACTTCAGTGATGCGGTTTCACAAGACCAACGTGAGTATACAATGATAGGCCTAAGTTGAGTAGCATGAGGAGTGCAAGGTCATAGACTAGGTGCATGAAATAATCAACTTGTAAGATGTTTATCACATAAACCATATGCTTTAAAACAAAGTAAAAATAAAAATCTACTAGGAACCCCATCCTTATTAGTATTGTTGACATGAGTTACATAGATCAAAATTCTATTTTTTATTCTTCATGGAGGATTAACATATGTATTCAATGCTTACTTTCGGTACGAGATGCAAAACATCTCAAGGTAAGGCATGAAACTAAGAAGTGAGTCTTCTAGTCAAGGGCATGAAACTAAGAAGTAGCCCAAAAATAAAGGCATGAACACCAATGCCAATCATGAAAAGAGTCTCTTATTGTATAGGTTCATGAAAGTGTGCTTGAAGGTTTATTTTGTTCATCATTTGTTTTATCATACCATCACTTATTGTTTAGCATATTTATGGATGTGTAAAAGATACAACTTGATAGTACACTTGCATACTATGTTTCATTGAAAGGAATTGAGCCTATGAACTCTACATGATAATGAAGGAAGCAAAGGTAACAAAGTCCAAAGTCCAAAGTCCATGTTTAGTTTTATCACCTTCATGCTCGACGACGAGCATATGTTAAGCTTGGGGATGTTGATGCATGTAAAATGCATACATGAACTTTGTAGTTTGCTAACATGTTTTCCCAAATATTTGCATCATATATAATGTTATATCCCTATTTTATATTGATTTTTGGGGATTTATCGATAATCCCCTTTATTTTGGTTATAACCCTGTAGGGCAAAAAACCCTGTTTTCAATGTTTTTGATGTTTCAAGACCTATACGAAGTCAAAAGGACCTTCACTTTTGGTAATGCCCATATTTATCCACGAGAAGCATCTGGAGCACTAGAATCTCACTAGGAGGGCTAGGAGGGCCAAAAGAGCCCAAGAGGCGCGCCCAGGCCTGGTGGGCGCGCCACCCATGCTCTTTCCCTCCTCGACCATCCGATCACATTGATTCTTTCACCCATGGAGTTCTCTTGACCTATAAATCCCTATATAAGGACCCCTCGGGGCATCCTCAAAACAAAAAGAGACGGGAAGCAACGAGAGCCATCAGAGACAAAACACCACCAGATCCAACAAAGATTGGAGGGGGAAACTCCACTAGAGCCACCTCCGGGGAGATCTCCACCCTATCCAACATCTCCAACTTCATCACCATGATGAAGAGGGAGTAGTCCACCTCCAGGATATGGTTTTGTGGCAGTAGCTTGATCTACTTCTTTATTGTTCTTCATAGATCTAGTACCATCTGAGCTGCCCAACATGATTATGGTCATATTTGTAATTCCTATGTGGTGGATCTTTGTTCTGAGATTTCACATTTGAGATTGGAATCTATTTTGTGTAAGATGGTTTAATAGATGCATATCATGCACCCCGTTCTTCATTGCTTGTTTTGATCCAACTTATATGCAAGAACTTGTATGGGGAGAAGTGTGTGTTAGATGGAGTAGCATGGGGGTGGAGATTGAATTGTTACACATAATATTCAAGATCTACTTTGGTTTTTACCTTTCTTTTGCTGCCTCGCTAGGGTTAAAGTGAAATCATGTGCTATAGTTATCATGTGACAGTGTGATGACCTTGTTAAATCAAGGTAGCATATTTGTACTTCAAACATCATATAATATTTCTTAAAGCTATACTCTGATTTGTTCCTAAATCAAGATTGCATGGAGATTTCCCTTTCTTGAGGAGTATAAGAGAGAGATGTATTCCATCTCAATATTAGAATGTGATGCCCATATTAATTCCTTTTATCAAGCACTTATAGAATTTCCATGAAACTTCATCATTGATGAATTGTTTTGTCATCACTACAACCTAAAAAGAGAGTAGACAAGTGAACCCATGAACCCCAGTCCAATTTTTATCATAAGAAACACCTCTCCATTGCATCTACTATCCTTTATAATTTCTACAATTTATTATTTGAAAATATAAAAATAATTTCTCTACTTGTAATCACTTATAAAAACCCGAAAACAACTCTATTATCTTCCATATCATCTAGTTTGCATTACTTTAATTTTTTTACTACTTTTATTTTAGTTTGAATTTTATTTTATTTCATATTACTAATACGAAACCTTGTGCTTGACAACCACTTGGTGGAGTTGGGGACACAATACAAATTATTTTGCTTTATAGGTTGCTTGAAGAGGAGAAGACAAACATCCTTCCATAACCAATTCCCTGAGAGTTCGATATAAACCCTTGAGTCACCCTTGTGGGGAAAACAAGCTTGCTACAACACTCTACACTTGGAGTACCAACGAAAAGTGGCCAGTCACTCAAGCCACATTGCTCGAATCTATGATATTTAGTTCATGTCTTAACTCCCGGAACCTTGATTCATCAAGAGGCTTCATGAAAAGATCCGCTAGATTGGCCTTGGTGGGAATATAATCCAAATAAATGTCTCCTCTTGCAACATGATCCTGAATGAAATGATGACTGATACATTGCAAATGTATCTATAATTTTTGATGTTCCATGCTTGGTTTTATTTACTTTCTTGTGTTTTGTTCCAACTTTGGAGTACTTTTCATATGATTTCTTGGACTAACCTATTAACAAGAGCCACAGTGCCAGCTGCCTGTTTTCTGCTGTTTTTGGTTCCAGGAAAGTCAGAAAATGAATATTCTCGGAATTGGACGGGACAAAAGCCAAAGTGCCTATTTTTCCGGAAGGGATCAAGTGCCAGAATACGAGACGGAGAAGGGCCAAGGGCTGGCCACACCACCTGGCCACGCGGCCAGGCTGGGCCCGTGCCAGGGGGTGGTGTGGTGGCTCCCGGCACCCCCTCGGCCTCTCCTTCCGCCTATATATTGCCCTCAGGACGAAAATCCTAAGGGCCCGATCAAAAAATCCACGAAAGAGTCTATAGCCGCCTTCATCTCCATCCCTAGATCGGGAGGGATCTAAAGCTCTTCCCGGCACCCTGCCGGAGAGGGGAATTCACCCTGGAGGCCTTCTTCATCACCATGCAAGCCTTCAATGTGATGCATGAGTAGTTCATCCTTGGACTACGGATCCATGTAGTAGCTAGATGGCTGGTTCTCCTCCTTTGTGCTTTCATGTTTAGATCTTGTGAGCTTCGTTCATGATCAAGATAATCTATTTGTAATTCTGCATGTTGTGTTTGTGGCGATCCGATGGATATTGAGATGCTATTTCAGATTGATTATTGATTCTATCATGTCTTTGTTATTTGTGATCTTGCATGCTTTCCGTTGTTAGTTGCTATCTTGGCCAAGTAGATGCTAGCAACTCCAAGAGTTAGTATTTATGCTCGATAGTGGGTTCATGCCTCTGGTAATCTGGGGAAGTGACAGAAATCTCTAAGGTACGAGATGTGCTGTTGCTACTAGGGAGAAAACAACAATCCTTTGTTCATAGAACAATCATATTTTTTACTTTACACGTAGTTTGTAAAGCAATAATCTGTTGCTTGCAACTTAATACTGGAGGGGGTTCGGATGATAACCTGAAGGTGGATTATTAGTCATATATGCAGTTGGATGGCGGTCTATGTATTATGTTTTAATGCCCAATCAAGTCTCAAAGGAGTCAAGATGATTAGTATATGCATGTATTTCTTTCTCGGTGTTTGTCAATTGCCCCGCTGTAATTTGTTCACCCAGCATGTTATCTATCTTAAGGAGAGCCACCTCTAGTGAACTATGGATCCCGGTCCTTGTCTTTTACATACAATCTACAATTGTTTACTGCTTTGTGTTTACTTTCTACAAACTTTTACTTCTTTCCATTCGATACGTTTAATCCTTTGTTTTCTGCAAAACACGGTGAGATTGACAACCTCATCGCAAGTTGGGGACAAAGTTCTGTGGTTGTGTTGTGCAGGTCTCCACGTTGCTACTAGCACCGGTAGTGCGCCCTGCCAAAAGCTCAGCTAGTAACACCTTTGGGGTGTTTCCTTGCTCCTACTGGTTCGATTAAACCTTGGTTTCATAACCGAGGGAAAACTTGCTGTTGTGCTCATCATACCTTCCTCTTGGGGTTCCCAACGAGCTCTACATCGAACGACGAGCACATCAAGATTTTCTAGCGCCGTTGCCGGGGAGTCAAGGAGATCTTCACAAGGGGAGTCCCTCATAACCAATCTCCTTACTTTGTTGTTTTTGTTTTTCTTAGTTTTATTTTTGCTTTGTTTGCTTGTTTTGTTATTCAAAAACACAAAAAAAATAGTTTTACAAGTTTGCTTTCTTATTTGAAAAACACAAAAAAATGAGTTCCTATCTTAAGTTGCCTTCATGTCTAGCCTTGCTCCAATCACTATGTCACCCGAGGAAATGATTTTCACTTTTAAACAAGGAATCGAGGAAAGTTTTAAGGAAGATTGGTCTAGAATCTCTGATCTACATGAAAAAACTGAGCCTAAAATGACTCAAAGCTTGTTCCTTAGCAGTTTTTACCTTGGGATTGCTCTTTGCTATAGATATGCTTTAGATGCTGTTATGGGAGGAGATTTCCTCCAATATAATGAGGATGATGCTATTAATGCTATAAAGAAATTGATCCTCACTTACAACATGCCTAGCCAAACTGATATTTCTTTCGCAAAAATATTTGCTAGGTTGAACACTCTTGAGACTAGCACTACTAGCTTAAAAGATTGCTATAATACGCTTAGGGAGCATCACAATTATGTTCCAATAAATTCTGAACCATCAAAGTGGCTCCCTACAGTAAAGATTGAGATAAACACTGAAACTTTTCAAGCCCGCTGCGATATCATGTCTGAATTTTGTCTTATGCCCAAAGATATTTATGAATCTTTGAATCTTTGGGGGCTTACTGAAGGAGGAAGATAAATATCTCTTGCTAATAATGCTACCATATTACCTATTGGAATAGATGAAGGAGTGTTTACAAAGATCCTTGGGAAAATGATTTCTACTGATTATCTTGTTATTGAATGTGCAGGAAAAGGACAAATTACACTTGGAAGGTCCCTATTAGAACTCCTTGGAGCAATAATAGATGTGGGAAAAGGGACCATGCACCTTTCTTCTCCACCAAACAATCACATTTTCCCAAAGGTTAAGAATAAAAGTAAGAGAAGTAAGGGCAAGAAAGTTGGTTTTAATGCTTCTTCATTTGAGAACACTTGATTCTTTCTTTGCTTCTTATGCCTAACTTAAAGGCGTTAAAGAAAAGTACTTATTGGGAGATAACCCAAAAGTTTTAGATGAGTCTTGGAAGTTATTACCTCTGTAATAACCGCTCCTTATCCTTTTTATTTGCTTTTTGTGCCAAGAGTAACCTCTAATGAGAGAGAAGTAATGATTGGGAAAGTTGCTGTCCCGAAACAGATTTTTGTGCTTCACGTAAAATTTCGTGAGAGAGCTCTGTATGTCGGATTGAGCTGTTATTTTTTGTGCTTCTGCCCCAGGTTGTTATCTAACTTTCTTTAGTTCAACACTTTTTGATTTGATCAACATAAGATCTTCTAAAAAATTCTTCTTTACCTGCTTGTCTGTTTTGACAGATTTCTGCCATTTTCTGCATTTGCTTGTTGTTGGTTCCTTTTTGAGTTCTTTTGGGGAATTGAGCTTTTTGAGGAAAGTGCTACAGTATATAGTGTTCTAATGGAAGTTTATTTGGTGTTAGAACTGAACCTTAAGACTTATTTATCTTAAGTGCACTAATGTTGCTAATGAGATTGTGTGAAGTTTTGTATGAAGGAAAATTTTCAGGTGTATGGAAGGAATGAGTAATGAGATGAAGGATGGACTAAAGCTTAAGCTTGGGGATGCCACACGTGTCACCCCAAGAAATATCTAAGAAGTACAAGCATCAAAGCTTGGGGATGCCCAAGGCATCCCCTTCTTCATCAATAAAAATTCCAGGTTTCTTCCAAACGCTTCATTTTTATTGTTTCATGCACAGTTATGTTTTTCTTGGAGCGTCTTCTTTTTCGTTTTCGTTTTGGTTTTTAGTTTGTTTGGTTTTCTTAGTTTTTTGAATAAATTGGTTGGACCCCCTCTTTCATACTTTGGTTTGCAAATAGTTTGGTTTGGTTTGGAAAAGAGTAGGAAAGTTCATACTTATGTGGTAAAAAGAGCTCGTTTTTGACTGTGGCCTATGCTTTGTCATGCCATGCTTGATATTGTTTTGGCTTTATGCTTAGTATTCTTTTCTGTAGCATGACTTGTTATAAACAATTGAGATTGTTTAATGTGCCTTGGATGAATCATGCGTTGTTTTAGCATATTAAAGCATAGTATAGTGGTATTCTCCTTTGATGCTTTATTTGGGTTGGCTTGGCACATGCTCACACCATGTTTTGACTATCCAAAGTCACCATAGCCTTTATGATCCTTTAGTTTTCAACTTGTAGTATCACTTGATGTTTTGTCGCTCTGCATGATTATGGCCATTATTGCTCTCTTAGTTTGTTGCTCCCAGTCTTTTGCTAGCCTCCACAACCAAGTATGAGTTCCACTCATGCATCCAACTCCCTAAAAAAAGTTATTCCAAAGAGTCCACCATACCTACCTACTAGATTATGCTATTCCAAGTATATTCATGCTTTTGTTTACCTTCCACTTGTTATGAGAAAACTAGTGATTAAAGCTCTCACGAACTTGATGGCACACTTTACTTTTTTGCCTCTAATAAACTTGAACCATTGGGTCCTTCTTTGTTGCGTATATGCTTGCGCTTTATAAGTTGAAATTAGCAGAACCATGTACCATGGGGAACGCTTTCAACATTGCACTTGTACTTTGTACCCCGTTGATATCATGTTCTTTTGCTTACGGATCCCAGCAGTGTGAAATAAAAGTGGAACTTGTAAGATCATGGAGTTTGTATGTGTGTTAGAGAAACGCCTGGGCCTCTAGCCTAAGCCATGCCTAATCATGGTGGAAACTTGCAGCATCACCATAATGAGCACTCTATGAAGCATCCTCAATAAAAACCTATGCAAATAGCAAATAAAAAGATCGCTGAGATGCTCATTGTCTGCTTGCCTTGTCATTTTGATTATGGGAAAGCTCCCGTATCATGTGCAAGGGGTACCCTGTTGGCGGTTCTTAATGATACACATATACTTACAGTGACAAGAGCTTACTCGTGACTGAAGTTGAGTAGCATGAGGATCGGTCTTCGTAAGTAAGGGGCATGAGATTTCGGTTTATAACTTGTCAAGCATATCCTCTTAGTTGTGTCACTTTAACCTTAATCACCTTCAAGATACTTATGATAGGGGCAATGAGAGCTGAAAGCTACAAATACCATAATTTTTGGAAGCTCTTTATGAGACTTGAATCCCTACTTCCTTGTACAAAAGGCCTTTCTTCCACCATTATATTGAGTCTCCACCTTCTATCTTTATGCACCTACTTTGAGAGCATAGTGGCCATTCTTAGTTCTATGTGCATTGTCCCAAGACTAGTTGATTGATGCATAACTTGTTATTGCTTGTTTTAAACTATTGTATCTAGTCACTCTTATGAACTTTGAAAGTGTCCTATGCATTTATATTTGCTACTCTATTGAGGGACAAGCTGAATACTATTATGCTATGTTTTCTTTATGTGAAACAAACAAACGTCTTGCAAAGTATTGTTATTCATGAATCTTTTGTTTGTGCCTTTTCATGTTGCATCATAGTTTCTTTGCTTATTGCTAGAACCTTGTCTTTCATGTTATGATTGAAGTACTATGATCCCAGCTTTGAATGTTTTGCAAATACTTTGATCAAGTCTTTGATGGTGCATGTCACCTCAAAAATTATTCTTTCTTTCTATCACTTACCTACTCGAGGACGAGCAGGAGTTAAGCTTGGGGATGTTGATACATTGCAAATGTATCTATAATTTGTGATGTTCCGTGCTTGGTTTTATCCACTTTCTTGTGTTTTGTTCCAACTTTGGAGTACTTTTCATATGATTTCTTGGACTAACCTATTAACAAGAGCCACAGTGCCAGCTGCCTGTTTTCTGCTGTTTTTGGTTCCAGGAAAGTCAAAAAATGAATATTCTCGGAATTGGACGGGACAAAAGCCAAAGTGCCTATTTTTTCGGAAGGGATCAAGTGCCAGAATACGATACGGAGAAGGGCCAAGGGCTGGCCACACCACCTGGCCACGCGGCCAGGCTGGGCCCGTGCCAGGGGGTGGTGTGGTGGCTCCCGGCACCCCCTCGGCCTCTCCTTCCGCCTATATATTGCCCTCAGGACGAAAATCCTAAGGGCCCGATCAAAAAATCCACGAAAGAGTCTATAGCCGCCTTCATCTCCATCCCTAGATCGGGAGGGATCTGAAGCTCTTCCCGGCACCCTGCCGGAGAGGGGAATTCACCCTGGAGGCCTTCTTCATCACCATGCAAGCCTTCAGTGTGATGCGTGAGTAGTTCATCCTTGGACTACGGATCCATGTAGTAGCTAGATGGCTGGTTCTCCTCCTTTGTGCTTTCATGTTTAGATCTTGTGAGCTTCGTTCATGATCAAGATAATCTATTTGTAATTCTGCATGTTGTGTTTGCGGGGATCCGATGGATATTAAGATGCTATTTCAGATTGATTATTGATCCTATCATGTCTTTGTTATTTGTGATCTTGCATGCTTTTTGTTGTTAGTAGATATCTTGGCCAAGTAGATGCTAGCAACTCCAAGAGTTAGTATTTATGCTCGATAGTGGGTTCATGCCTCTGGTAATCTGGGGAAGTGATAGAAATCTCTAAGGTACTAGATGTGCTGTTGCTACTAGGGAGAAAACAACAACCCTTTGTTCATAGAACAATCGTATTGTTTACTTTACACGCAGTTCGTAAAGCAATAATCTGTTGCTTGCAACTTAATACTGGAGGGGGTTCGGATGATAACCTGAAGGTGGATTATTAGTCATAGATGCAGTTGGATGGCGGTCTATGTATTATGTTGTAATGCCCAATCAAGTCTCAAAGGAGTCAAGATGATTAGTATATGCATGTATTGCTTTCTCGGTGTTTGTCAATTGCCCCGCTGTAATTTGTTCACCCAGCATGTTATCTATCTTAAGGAGAGCCACCTCTAGTGAACTATGGATCCCGGTCCTTGTCTTTTACATACAATCTACAACTGTTTACTGCTTTGTGTTTACTTTCTGCAAACTTTTACTTCTTTCCATTCGATATGTTTAATCTTTTGTTTTCCGCAAAACACGGTGAGATTGACAACCTCATCGCAAGTTGGGGAAAAAGTTCTGTGGTTGTGTTGTGCAGGTCTCCACGTTGCTACTAGCACCGGTAGTGCGCCCTGCCAAAGCTCAGCTAGTAACACCTTGGGTTGTTTCCTTGCTCCTACTGGTTCGATTAAACCTTGGTTTCATAACCGAGGGAAAACTTGCTGCTGTGCTCATCATACCTTCCTCTTGGGGTCCCAACGAGCTCTACATCGAACGACAAGCACATCAATGACGAATCTCAATATGCTTGGTACAATTGTGTATCACCGGGTTGGGAGTAATGGCAATGACACTCTCATTGTCAGAAAGAAGGGGCACCTTGCGGAATGATAGACCAAGATCCTTCAAAGTTTCTTCATCCATAGAAATTGAGCACAACAACTTGCGCGGAGATATAATCAACTTTGGCGGTATACATAGACACACAATTTTGCTTCTTGGACGACCAACACACCAAGGAATTGAAAAGCACTGTAGGTTGACTTCCTTTCCACCTTGTCTCCCGCCCAATCTAAATCCGTGTATCTAATGAGGTCAAATCTAGCTCCCTTGGGGTACCACAACCCAAAGTTTGGGGTATGAACCAAATGTTGAAAGATTCTCTTGACCGCCACCATGTGGCTTTCTTTTGGTCCGGCTTGGAATCTTGCACACATACCCACGCTCAATATAATATTCGGTCGGGATGCACAAAGATAAAGCAAAGAACCAAGCATCGAGCGGTAAAGCTTTTGATACACATCCTTACCCTTGGAGTTGATATCAAGATTAACCTTTGTGGGCATGGGAGTCTGGGCTCCTTTGACTTGATCAAGGTTGAACTTCTTGAGCATATCTTGAATATATTTGGCTTAGTTTATGAAGGTTCCCTTCCTCAATTGCTTGACTTCAAAGCCAAGAAATAATTCCAACTCCCCCATCATAGACATCTCAAAATGGCCGGTCATGAGCTTGGCAAAATCCTCATTAAAAGCTTTGTTAGTAGACCCACAAATAATGTCATCAACATATACTTGGCAAATGAACAAGTTTGCTCCAACTCTCTTAGTAAAAAGAGTGGGGTCGATTAGCCCTACTTCAAAACCACGGTCTAACAAGAGCTCTCTAAGGCACTCATACCACACACGTGGGGATTGTTTAATACCGTATAGTGCCTTATCAATCTTTTAGACATGGTTTGGGCAGAGAGGATCCTCAAAACCTGGAGGTTGATTGACATAAACCTATTCCTTTAAGGGACCATTAAGGAAAGAAGTCTTAACATCCATTTGTTGCAATTTAAAATTATGATGAGTAGCATAGGCAAGAAGCATGCGAATGGATTCCAGACGAGCAACGTGGGCATAAGTTTCACCATAGTCAATGCCCTCAACTTGGGAGTATCCTTGGGCTACCAACCTTGCCTTGTTGCGGACGACTATCCCATTGGCATCATGCTTGTTCTTGAAGATCCGCTTGGTATTGATGACATTTTTAGAATATCTTGGTTGCTTCACTAATGTCCACACCTTGTTCCTCTTGAAGTTGTGAAGATCTTCATTCATAACATCAACCCAATCATCGTCTTCAAGTGCTTCGAAGACCTTTTGGGGTTCAACATGAGAAATAAAAGCATGGTGAGAGCTAAAGGAAGTTAGTTGCCTCCTAGTAGTAGAACCCCTATTGAAATCTCCATAAACATTATCAAGGATATGGCCATCTTTGATGAGCTTGGCGAGACGATATGCTTTATGGCGGGCTTGGATCTCAAGATGAGATTATTGAGCTACCACTTGGTCATCACCACGATTTGAGTCCTCGCCTTGGCTATATGCACGAACTTGATCACTATTTTCATCAATATCAACCATTGGAGCATCATCATCAATAATTGGAGAGACATTAGCTTGGCCTTGTTCTTCTAGAGCTTTACCTTGATCAACATTATCTTGTGGAGTTCCACAATCTTGGAGTGGTAGAACTTGAGGATCTTGACATTGACCGGGGCTTGAAGAGTCATGGTCATGAGGAGCTTGGGAAGATCTTGGAGAATCTTGAGGTGCAACAGTTGGTCCTTGAGGGACAAGATGATCTTGTGAGAGTGAGGGCTCTACTTGGGTAGATCTTGGTCCTTCTCCTTCGGCCACAAGTGGTTCCTCAATGGGATGGAATAATCCCACACCATTCTTCTTATGGCTTGGGGAGGAATTTCATCACTTGGATCACAAACACCATCTTTCCTCACGAGAGACTCGTCTTCCTCATCAAACTCCACATTGCTTGTTTCTTCAACACTTCCATTGGCTTTATTGGAGACTCTATAAGAATGAGATTGATTGGAGTAACCAACAAAGTTACCTTCTTATGCCTTTGACTCAAACTTTGACGATCGGACTCCCTTCTTGTGAATGAAACATCTACACCCAAACACCCTGAAGTAGCTAACATTGGGCTTGCGTCCAGTGAGGAGTTCATATGGAGTCTTGTTCTTGTGCTTGCATAGGTAAAGGCGGTTGATAGCATGTCAAGTAGTGGAAATGGCCTCGGCCCAAAAGTTATATGGTGACTTGAATTCCGCCAACATGGTCTGGACCGCATCCACCAAGGTATGATTCTTCCTTTCGGCAACACCATTTTGTTGAGGGGCATAAGGAGTTTAGTACTGGTGCTTTATCCACTCATCACTAAGGAACTCATCCAAGGTTTACTTTTTGAACTCGGCGCCATTGTCACTCCAAATGGAAAGGATTGTAGCATTGTGTTTCCGTTGAACATGATTAGCAAAGTCGATGATAGTTTGTTGAGCCTCACTCTTGAACTTGAATAAATAGACCCAAGTGTATCTTAAGAAAACATTTACAATCACCAAACAATACTTCTTCCATCCAAGGCTATCATGAGATGGAGGCCCAAAAATATCCATGTGAAGGAGTTCCAAGCACCATGCGATGGTAATTTGATTGAGGACCTTGTGAGGTGACTCATGCATATTCCCTTAAATACAAGCCCTACACACATGATCTTTGACAAATGAAACGTCTTTTAGTCCAAGGATGTGGCCCCATGTGTAGAGACTTTGCAAAGACTTCATTTTTACAAGAGCCAAGCGGTAATGCCACAACCAGCGCATGTCGGCTTTCACATAGAGACATATAACATGTGTAGAGGGTTTTCTAGAGAAATCCACCACGTACAAGTCATGCTCTACATATACAACAAAAGCCACCATGAGAGTCTTGCTCCACATGAGGACCACGGAATTCTCATTGAAGAAGGACGAAAACCCCATAATGGCTAAAGCATGAATGGAAAGGAGGTTATACCCAAGGGTTTTGACAAGCATGACATTAACCAAGGAAACATCTAGCATTACTACCACCTTACCAAAACCCAATAACTGAGAACTTGTTTTATCACCATAGGAGACCATAGTATTGGCAAAGTTTGGCCTAATCTCCAACATGATAGACTTGCTTTCGGTCATATGGCTTGTAGCTCCACTATCAAGCACCCATTTCGCTCCACGGGAAGCAAATTCCTACAAGAAAATCAAGCTTTGGCTTTAGGTATCCATTTTGCAATGGGTCCCCTTTAGTTAGTAGCAAGGGTCTTCGGTACACAAATGGTCCAATGATAATCATGAGTATAAGAAGTGCCAATGTACTTTGCATAAACACGACCATCAAAAGATTTGCAAAGAATATACATATGAGGGGTTGTTATTCCCGGCAAAGTTGTCACTTTGCACAAAGGTAGGACCATAAGCGGGCCCTTAAGAAAACTTCTTGTTATTCTTCTTCTTCTTGGGATTAGGAGTGTACCCAATACCCTTCTTGTCAACATGCCCTTTTGCAAGTTGTTCTTTCAACTCCTTATTTTCCTCAACAAGTTTCACATGCTTGCAACAAAGGTTAGAAAAACAAGGCAAAACTATAATAGGCATAGCGGAAGACTTTGATTGTTCATTGTTCAGTTGAGTTTGAAGTTGCTCATGAGCTTCAAAAAGACTTGAGAATTTTCTCTCTAAGGCATGGTCTTCCTCTTTGAGTTTCTCAAGATCCTTTAGACATTCATGACCAACACCAAACTCAACCTTTTCATTTTTAGGGATTTAACCAAAGAAAGAGCATGATTACGTTCTTTAATGTGTTGTGACATGGAAGAATTATGATCCTCTACAAGCTTAGCAACACTCTCCTTAAGAGTAAATCTCAGATTTTGTTCATCCTAAAGATATTGTGAGAGAGAGGCAATTTCATCGCCGTCCTCTCTTTAATTTTTGCCTAGCATGTCAATTAATTCTTCCTTTTCATCTAGAATTTCCCTAGCATGGTCAAGTTGGTTCGAAAGAGTTTCAAAGAAAATTTTAGTGTCATCATCTAAATGCTCAATGAATTCACACATGCTTACCATCTCCTTCTTTAACTCTAGACCATCAAGATCATGCAAAGGAAGTTCATTTTAAGGAGACTTGGAAGTGGGTGTTACCTCGGTGGCCTTGCCCATGAGAACTTTTAGTTGGGGCGGATGATGTTCTCATTAGGCGAGTCAAAGAGTGACACTCATGGAGTAGAGGAAGTGGCAATAGTGGCAACTCCCATGATCTCTCCACCTTGACCTTCACTATCGTCATCATCCTTCGCCCTCGAGAAGTACTCTTCATGGACCACCATTGCTCTTTCCTTGTTTGCGAGGTTCTTGTTTGGGAAATTCTTGTTCATTGGATGAGGAGGTCTTCGCTTTCTCTTTCGTATGAGGTGACCACCATTGTCCTCTCTATTTTCGAAAGGACATTGGGCCACGAAATGACGCTTGTCATTGCAATTGTAGCAAGATATTGCCTTAGGAGCCTCCATCACCGAGTTGAATCTTGGGTTATCCCTTGACCTTGACTTCATGCCCAGCTTGTTCCAAAAGGCTCTTGATGCAAGAGCCAAGTGCTCATTGGAGGCATACTTGATGTCCTCTTGAGACCACTCACTAGTGTATTCTTCTTCATAAAATTCCACCACTTTGGCCTTCAAGGCAAGATTCACCTTTTGAGATCCATAGGCCCAAGCACGAGCGGATTTCACATTCTTCTTGGAAATCATCATGTAAATGACTTCACTCAAAACTTCTTGTGATTTTATGATGTGATAGTTGCTTGTTCCCTTGATGGAGTTGAGCTTTTTCTCTTCAAAAGGAAGAAGGGCTTGAACAAACTTTCTCTTTATGAACTTGTCATCAACATAGGTAGCTTCAAGGTCCCTCATAGTGCATCAAAGAACCTTGAGACGCCGATACATGTCTTCGGGAGTCCCATCATCTTGCATAGCAAATCCTTCAGACGCATTGTTGACTTAATCAAACTTGGAGCTTTGAATGATTGCATTCCCAACAAATAACTCGGTGAGCTGATCCCAAGCTTCTTTGGAGGTGGAGAATTGGCTAATGTGATAATAGTCCTTGGGACTCAATGCCTTTTGAATTATGCCCAAGGCGGTGGCATTGAGATGCTTGTCCACAACCTTGGCTCGAGTCAACTTCTTTGCATCATATGGCAAGAATCATTCTTCCACAATCCTCATCAATTCAATAGAAAAGCTGGAAATGTGAGATTGCATTAGATATTGCCAATTGGTGAAATTTGAGGTATCTAACATATGAGGTGCTCCTTGAGGTATGATATGAGGCATGGGAATTGGGGCGTCCGGAGTGTACTTGGGAGGTGGGGGCACCACCGAGTAATCCTTTCCCTCATCTCCCTCTTTGTACGATGAGTCACCTAGCCCCTCGGTGCTCTTGCTTGGGCACTTGGAAGTTTTAGCAACAAAGCCTAAGATCAAGTGAGTAGACCGCCACGGGATTCACCACGGGGGAGACCACGGGAACGGTCTTAGAGGAGGCTCGGTGGTTTGGGAGGCAACATGAGGAGTGGCAATCATGGGGTTAGGATTAAAGGACTGCAAGAGAGTCATCATTTCCTCGAATTGGTCAACATGGAAGTCTCCAATTGCTTGAGGTCTTCCACGGAGTCCGAATTCTTGGTGTTATCACTACCACCGCCTCGTCGACCATCGTCTCTTAGGCGGTAAATCCTGAAGTAAGAGCCTTGGCTCTGATACCAATTGAAAGGTCCAACTTTGGTCAACTAGAGGGGGGTGAATAGGAGACTACCAATTTTAATCCTTTTCTTTCAAATTTTGGTTTGCTGAAAAGTTCTATAGAGATGCAACTAGGCGAATAACCTATATGACAAGAAATATAACAAGTATTCAAAATGATAATTGCAAGTAGTAAAGGAGAGGAATGAGTAAACCGGCGAGAGGACAAGGAGATGTAATTCCCTAGTTCACTTCCAAGGAAGCTACGTCTATGTTGGAGAGGTGTCGGGGCCACACAAGGTCACCCGAGTGCCACAAATACCTCACCTTCTTCTCCTGTGAGCTCCACCATAAAGATGGGCTCACAATCCACTAACCGGTGACCTTTAAGTTGCCAACCGAAACCTTTACAACAAGGTTGAGGGGAGACTCCACAACTCAATTGGAGACCCTCAACGACACCACGAAGCTTCACACAATTTCCCTAGCTCCGAGGATGCCCTACACTGTCTAGGGTTCCAAGAACCCAAGAATAACAAGATCCACACATGATGGGTGGGGGAAATCACGATTCCTTTGGTGGAAGTGTAGATCTAGGTCATCTCTCCCACTCCTCAAAAGATCAAGAGGTTTGAGTGGCTAGGGAGAGAGATCTAGGAAGATTGAGCTCTTGTATTAATGGAGGAGAGAGAAATTGAAGAGTTGAGTGGGGAGGAGGAAGAAGGGTGCCTTAAATAGGCCCCCTTCAAAACGAACCGTTGCTAGATTCACGACACCACCGGTACTACCGGTGGGCAGCTAGAATTTTCGGTCATCGCTCTCCAACGGTTTGAAAACTGAGTGGAGAGGATCTGAGTATGGTTGGAAGTTCCGACTCGGTGTGAGCGGAACAGCTGACCAGTCCTACCGGCGCAAGTTCTGTTCCAATTTCCTACAAATATGCCACTTCAAACAGAAGAGTCACTGAACCGAACCAGGGTGTCAACGGAACTTGAGTTGGAACTAGGCTCAGAAATACCGGGTCGTGAAACCCCTAGTCAAAACTACCGGTGCCTGGGCGGTAGTACCGCTCATGGGTACCAAAGGAAGTGGCCAAGTAGTGTTGGCCCAGAAGTTCCTGTCAGGGGTGACCGGTACTTCTGACCTATACTACCGGTCTAACTTCCGACACTAATTCTGTTAATTAGCACACTTCAAACAGAAGTGATACTGGGTATGACTAGAACTTCGGCCGGTAGTAGAGCTGGTACTACCGCCTAGGCCAGCTCCGTAGAATATTGTGGTCAGAACTACCAGCGCATGACCGATAGGACAGAAACATCTCAAGTACCTCTGAAGATCGCTCTCTCACTGAAAAATAGGAAGGTTGTGGAGGTGCAAGTATAGTTTGTGCATGAAAACGTGATTTCCCACAATCTTCCAAGGTGGACCCCTCTTAATAGTATGGCCTCCTAAAACACAAAAAAGAGAGAAAGCCTAAATAAGAGGCACCGTCTTCATGAGTCTTCAAGAGATGAGTCCACAAACCAAAATGGCTATAAGTAAAACCTGCAAATTAGGCATATGGTTAAACCACAAGTGGAGTTGTCATCAGCACCAAAATACTTAGATATATCAATATCCTTTCACCCTCGCTAGACTCCCCCTCTCGCAAGAAGGAGAGGTGGGACTTCAAGGACGCATGCCGGTGAGTGTTACTTAGTTCGTTTATCTTTGTTGTGTCTTTGTTTCCGGTATGACATGTCCTCCTTCTGTACTGGGAAAACCCATGGATCATTGGGCTCCCCTACTACCATAGGACTGAGTGCCCCCTCGATGAGGCTGCAAGCCGCCCCGGAGAGCCCGAGCTCCCCGTTCACGATGAGGCCCTGACCCGACAAGGTGAGGGTCTTTCCTGGCTTGTTGTTTTGCTTCGAATCTTTTCTTATACAATTTTTTTCTCATCTTCAGGGTTTCTTGCTCTGAATGGTGCTTCTGAATCTCCTACTCACCCATACCGGAAACCCACCATCATTTTCCCAAGGTGGGAAACCGAGGAGGGGTCGATCCGGGTGCTGACTCCCCCACATGAGGTGCCGCCTCCGAGTGGCCTAGGGATCAGGTATGCTTACGACTGCGTGACTAACTGGGAAACGTCATGCGTCCTGATGGGCAAGGACTAGCCCGGAGAGCTCATATGTCATGCGAGGCAGAATGCCACTCACTCCAGGCTCGGTTGGAGGTCCCAGACATCTTCAGGGATCGCTGGCATGGCATTCCTCACAAAGTGGAAGCTAGAGAGGTGCGCCTCCGAAAACAACTCCATGGTGTGGAGGGGTTTGAGCGGCAATCGTTCATCGACGATACTTGCCCACCGAGAAATAGGATTTCGTCTTTGCGCAAGGATCTTTTCCTGCTGGCAAGCCGAGTAGCCATCCCGGAGGGAAATCGAGGAGACCCCCTGGCATCGGAGCCTAGTACGGGGAGACGTCTCAACGTTCTCTATGGGGGTCTCCCTAGCTTCGGGAGTGAGGTCCGCAGCTTGGAGGCCCAGCTGGAGGAGGCCAGGAGGGAAGCCGATAGTGCGTCACAGGCATTCCACGAGAAGCAGGAGGCGATAAAGGTGTGCTCGGCATCACTCTGATTGGTGGCCGCCTGGCTAAACGAGTTGCTGGTGTCCCTTCGGCTATGCCTGTTGGAGCCCCCCGGGTTCGTGTGTGAATATTGGCCTTCACCTCCTTTCTATGTTGTTGTCCTGACTCGAAGACGTTAGCTCTTCCGTGGATTCACTGCTATAGGAGGAAGGCGGGGGAGGTGGCTTCAGTGTTTCCTTGGATTTGTTGTCTAGGCTACACCACCACATACCCGACTTTGATCCTGAAGTGATCTTCAAGCCCCAGGCCCCGGTAGGAGCCTCCTGCTTTTTGGGAAGCGGTGGAGGTGGCCGTGGCCAAGGTGGTAAAGTTTCTTCGTCATGAGCCGACCGCCTAATTCTAGTGTTTCCATTTTCTCTGTTTATACACAAAGCAACACATTGAGCTTTGTCAATTCTTGTATTCTTTTTCTTCGTCATTTCTTATTGTACTGTTCACTTAATAAATTTCGCTACTCTCCTGGCCTATGTTTCCCTTTTCCTTCTGAGCGTACTTGTCATCCCACGTATTTCCTGGGGATCGGTTAGTGTGACTACACCAGCTGTAGTACTAAGGACCAGTCCCTGTAGAACCGACTAAGGTGTGCACCCCTGCCGCGCGACCACTTCACCTATCGGATGGTGCGCCCCAGCACTGAGGACCCCAGGCAGAACCCAAGTGATCGCTCAAGGGGTCGCTCCCTCCCTAGGACGCCCTTTGTACGGTTAGGCATACAATGAGTTTTCCAAGGGAAAAGTATACGAGAACAGATAATACTGATTGTTCTGATCATAACCTTAACTGAAATAGTACATGACTTATCTTTCTTCGAGCCTAGAGGATCAGGAAGATGCCCAAGCCAGACTGGTTTAGGATTCTATGCTATGGCCTGGGGATTTCCTACATCCGGCTTTCAGGAAACACATCACCCGTAGAAGCTCATGGTCCCGGGGCCGCCATTTGACCTAATAGTTCGGGGTGGTTGTCCTCCCCAAAGCCCTGCGGAGTCCAACACGAGGCCGCACCAGTGATGGGTCATGAGGTTTAGGTCCCCTTATGTTTCCTCAAACGTGTACCCCCACGCACACCAGAACTATGGATCAGGTGCAGTAATCTACCCTAAGGCACATGACACGAAGCAATATCCCACTTCCTATTTTCTGGTTCCTTGGATGAAGGGCCCTAGAGGTGTCACCATCCTCCCTTTCGCCTTCTCGGTCTTGCTCTCGAGAAGGCCTCGCGGCAGGATCTGGGTTACTCCTCCCATTGCCCTCCCCTCTGTGTGAAGGACAACTCATCTTCTTCAATTCACGTGCAACAGTCCGCAAGGTTGAAGAGACCTGACACCGCGTCAACGCGTCTCATGTGAATCTCCCTCTGGAGGAGCGCATAATGCATCCCCCGCTGAAGGGACCTGGCGACAAGTGTTCATGGAGCTTCTTGGATGGTGTTGAGGATCAGGCTGAAGTCACGCAGGTAGTCCCGTAGTCGCTCGCTCGGCCTCTGCTGGAGCTCGCAGAGGTCGTCGATGCGGCCTGGCCGGCGCCGCCATCTAGGCAACCATACCCTTCTGTCAGGGCATGCGGTTACAAAGAGATGGGGCGTCCCAGGATAATGGCACTTTGTGGGGGTGGAGGAGACAAGCGACGCCTCGTCTGGCCGTGCCTCCACCCACCTTCTCTCTTGCCCCGGTGGATCCAGGGAAAGCCATGAACCGAGGACTTCCACCGAGCCCCCGAGTGAGTCTTCTTCTTGCTCGGAGGCCCACATAGTTTCCTTGGACCCTCCATGCCCAAGCATGGTCGTTTGCCGGTGATGAACATTTGAAACTTCGTCTTAGTTACGCCCCTACCTAGCATGCCAGATGTCGTGTCTTAGATTTCGACACCGAGGATGGATGATCCCCGTTTTAGTTCGGCCAGGGGCGCAACGTCTGGCGAGCTCGATCAGTGAGCTCGACGAACACAATCAAATAGAGATACACAGGTTTTTTACCCAAGTCTAGGCCACCGAGGTGCAGATCCCTACGTCCTGCAACTGTCTACTATGTGATGAATGAATACACGATTATAGAGTTTTTTTCCGAGGAAGAAACACAACCCGCTCTTCCTTCTCTCAGCCTCTCCCTCTCTCGACCAACCTGGGCCTCCTTTTATAGTGACAAGGGACACCATAAGGGTCGGTCACCATGCGGCAGTGCGCCGCGTTCATGGCCACAACATGGCAGGACGCCATGCGCCCTAACCACATCGCCTGCCGCGTCCGAGCTTGCGCAAGGGTGCGCGGGAATCTGTCCCATCAATCTGACTCCTGTCTCGAACTGCTCCTCAGACTACATCCGTCCCGTGGAGGCGTAGCCAGGGTCCGGGTAGGATCCTGGTCGCCCCCGTGAGGGCTTCTGGCTTCTGGGGTCGCGGCCCGCCTGCAGGATCCGGGGTACCCCTAATCCCACGGAGACGACAGTCCTAAGCTTTTTTGCAACCATGGCTATCATGATTCTAGCCATAGTCACCTTCTTCGCTTGTATCCTCATGAAGCATTCATTTTTCTTTTGCCCCCTCAACTCTCCTCTCTTCTCACTCCGTTCCTCCTTCACTATTTTTCCAAGGATTCTTGCAGCAAGCTTGAATATGCCACATGCATTACGGCCTCTTTGAACATGTGTGACTCCCCTTCTTCATCCACAAGAGAGCCATCACCATTTGCACACTTATTTGTTGGATTGCCATCATTCATGGCTTCTTGGAAATCAGTGATGCCAGAAGGTTTTTCATCCACCTAGCTACGAGTATTTAAGATGAAGAAATGAAGCAGCCCGGCAAGGCGAGAATGGGAATCCTCGGTATTCAGACAAAACACTTTTGATACTTCTAGAATCCTCTCTAAACTTGATGATATTATAACTAGATACTCCGATCAAGCTATTTTGGCAAGATTCACACATCTTTATCGCTCTACCAAGTGTTATAATATTTAAATATATTATGGATAAATACACATCTAACGCACTATAGTACGCTAAATAGGATAAATAATTTATGGTGCAATAGAAGACTTTGTGTTTTCTTGGATTTTTGTGATACCCATTGAAACAAAATAATATTATTTACATCAAAGTAAATTTAAATAATGTAACAATTGTTGAATAAGTATTAAAAACTTTGAATTCTATGAAATATAAATTAATATACGTAAGTTTGATTACACTATTTGTTTTCATATTTATACCTAAAATTAGTATGTGAATGAAATAAAAAGGTGCATACATATAGTAGCTAGATAAATTATATCAAAGAAAAAATATTAAGTATAAATACCTCACTCCCTCAACCTTTTCTTGGTATGATATGACATAAAAATCTCTATGTAGACATATTGGCATATTGGCATATAAACTTTTGGGTATTCTACTATTTTTTTCTAAATAACTAGGTTAAAATTACAATTTCAGTTGAGGATTCGTGACTGATCTTGACACTTTAGCATGGTTTTTGGCTGACATGTCATTCAACGATTTCTATCGCATCAATTGTGTGTGCTACTGGTGGAAGGCATTAGCATTTGGTCCGTTCTACTCAAAGATACTCCCATAGTTCGTACTTCTCATTATATTTTCCTATCACTAAAAGGTCAACGAATGTTTGTACCAAAATTTTGTTTTAGATCAGTGATAAGATGTGCTAGTTTGTTCAATTAGGTTTTAGTATGTTTTGGATAACACATATAATGCTCTTTATGAAGGCTACCAATCCCAAGGTTGCAACAATGAAGATTTACAACACGGGCTTGCACCATTTCTCGGTAAGCTCCTTTGGAAGAAATTCTAGGTTATCATATACAATATAAAATATGTCCTGAGTTGGTGTACATGGTATGGGTGTACACCCAACGTATGATTTTTACGCATTACCATATTGAATGATTTTTACGCATTACAATATAAAATATGTCGTGACTGATATTGTGTTGCGCATGATTCACTTTCTTCAATATAATAGATGCTCTGGGACGCCAAGACTAGACAACTTTTCCAGATGGTGATAAAAAATTGCAAGTGGAGATTGTGCAGTCTGCGTAATTAACTGGGAGGGCGTTTCTACTCGGAGTTGGTTGATCTTTGTATGTCTCTTTGGAAGTCTTCGTCGCCTGGCTTTGAGTGCTGATAGTTCTAGATACTTCTCTCTTTGTATTTTTTTTAAGCAACACCTGCTGTGATCTTTATTAATTAAAACGCGCTTACATCGTTAATTAATAAAGGTAAAATAAAACTTGGGGATCCTCGTACCACACACTAGACTGAGGTCCACACTCTTTAGCTAAAACATGGGCAACCCAGTTTGCATTTCTAGGAATATAATAAAATTCTACTTTGGTAAAAGATGTCGCCTGAATGCATATATCTTGGATAATTGGAGCTGAGTCTGTTGCCGAATATCCACCATCGTTCATCATATTCTCTCTTTGTAGCTTATTTGTGGTGTCTCGGTTGCTATAATGTCATTGTTGGTCCTAAGGGGTGCCCGGGAGTTGAGTGTTTCTATTTTGAAGGTATGTAATATATGTGCTTTCTTGCCAAAGCTGGAGGTCACCAATGCGCGATGTTGTAATAGAGTCCAGGAGGTGGTGTTTTGGCTCACCGGTGAAAATGAACCTATTATAAAAAATGTATGAATTTTTAGAATGAAAATAAAAAAATATACAAAAATTTCGTATGTGCATCTAAACATTCTATGTTGATACACAAGCTTTTTATAAAAATTGAACATTTTATGTGATTTGTGTTTAAAAAGACAAAAGAAATATCCATGAATAGTCATGTTGCAGCACTGAAACTTGTCTTTTTTACGTGGGACATAAAAACTATTTCCTTTTCTAGAAAACTTGTGTACAGGCATATTTTTTTTTAATTTATTTAACATTTGATGTTTCTAACAATAGGTTCATTTGCACCGGTGAGCCGAATTGGATTTCCATAGAGTTCATTGCTTTTTTAATAAAAAAACAGGGGACTTTAATCTAAAATATACCCGTGTTCTTGCCTATGTGTAATGTACTTTATGTTTTGAAGTGGAACACCATTTGGCAGCTTGTTTGTCAAAAACTACTAATTATTTGTCATCTGTAAAATTTTGAGAAGCAAGAAGCAAAGGGAAATGATTTTTCTTTTGAATAGCTTTTCTAGTTTTGAGAAGCTAGAAGCTAGAAGCAAAGCAAAGGGAAATGACAAATAATTTGAAGGGGAAATAATTTGACAAACTATTAAAATTTGGCACCATTTCTCTTTTCATTTTTCATTTTCTTATGTCATTAATTACTTTTTGTTTTCCTTTTTCTTGTTTTTCTTTCCCCTTTTCTAGTTTTTTCCGTTTCCCTGCCCAATTTTCTCATCCGCATTTTTATTTCATATTTTATTTTCTTGTTTCTTTCTTTTTATGTTTTTTCTTCCTAATTCTTTCTTTTGTTCATTTTTCGTTCCCTTCTTTATGTTTTTGTTTCTTTTCCATGAATAAAAGGTTTATGAGATTTTTAAAATTGTACATCGGATTAAAATACATTCATGAATTCATAAAATGTTCACGAGATTCAAAAAATTGTTCATGCTTTCAGAAAAATACGTCCACGAATTTAAAATTTGTTCACAAGAATTCAAAAATTGTTAATGGGTTCAAAAATACGTTCACGAGTTCAAAAAAATGTTCACGGGATTCAAAATTGTTCATGTGTTCAGAAATATATGTTCATGAATTCAAAAACTATTCACGAGAATTCGATAATTGTTCATGGGCTCAAAAATACGTTAATGAATTCAAAAATTGTTCACGAGATTTCATAATTTGTTCATGGGTTCAGAATTACGTTCACGAAAATTCAAAAAGTTATTCATGGATTTAGACAAATACCTCACGAATCAAAAAATTGTTCTTCAGAACTCATTTCTAGGTTAAAAAATACGTTCACTTATTCAGAATTCTTCACGAGAATTAATTTGTTCATTGGTTCAGAAAAATGCGTTCATGATTTTCATAAATGATCATGGGTTCGAAAGATACGTTCATGAATTACAAAAATAATTAAGTTCACCTGTCAATATTAATATTACTAAATATATCCAATAGCAGCTAGTTATTTTAATCTTTGTACTTAGATTTCTTACATAGTCAAACTGATCAAGCAAAAAAAAAACTGATCAAGCAGTAGAAACAGAAAGATGTAATAGTGGAGGGTGGTGTTTTGGTTTCCAGGTTGCAAATGAACCCATCATAAAAATACATTAAAAATAAAAAATAAATTGTCGAAAAAGTTTGAACGAAAATTTTGCACGTAAATCCGGACATTTTATGTCCCTACACAAATTTTCAGAAGAAATGAATATTTTTTGTGGCTTGTGTAAAAAAGATAAAAAACATGTTCGTGAATAGACACGCTAGAGCACCGAAATTTGTCTTTTTTGCATGGGACACCTAAAATGTTGTTTTCACCTGCAAACTTGTGTATGAACCTATAATGTTCGGATATATATTCAACTATTTTTTCAGAATTTTTTGACATTTTAAATTATGTTTTCACACAATGGATTCATTTGCATCCGTGAGCCGAATTGGATTTCCGGTAATAGTGCATGTTTTAAATTCACCTCTTAATATTAATATTACTAAATATATCCAATAGAAGCTATTTATTTTAATTTTTGTACGGAGTACTTAGATTTCTTACATAGTCAAACTGATCAAGCAAAAAAAAACTGATCAAGCAGTAGAAACAGAAAGATGTAACAGTGCATGTTTTAGAACCCAGCCATACAAACAGGTTCGTCAACAGCCCGATCTGAAAGTCAACGAAATGGAAACGAACGAGCCTCGTCTAATGGGCCGGCCCATATGAGGTGCCCTGAAGGCGGCGCGACTATCAGATACCGCAAGCAGCGGTGTATAGCACCTCTGCAGGTGTCGAGATGCACCGCGTGAAGCGGCCTATAGCACCTCCGCCTACGGACCACTCCGGTAGTAAGTGGGTTCAGTATCGTCGTCCATGTGGGTTTACGTGTACCTCTGTTCGGGTGTCAGTTTACTGTGTGTTTCAGGCTTCAATCTCGAATTCGATGACTCTTTCACCGGCCTAGGGTATCGGTTCCGGATGCACCTGACATGTTTTTTCTCGCAAAAATGCAAAAGCTTTGCGTTTCGATTCATTGATAGAAAAAAGAAGTCATCTTTACAAGACTAAGAAAATGCCAGAACACCCACCACTCAAAACAGGCTACGACTATAGGTAGAAAGACACAGGTTATAACGGACACCTCCAACCTAAACACGACCTAGAAACCCATCTCACAAGCACTGGGTCGACATAACCCAGCAAAGCCCCCGAGGAGAAGGGGAACACTAATTCTGCAAAGAAAGGCTGAATCCAACTTTTTAATATAGCATGAATCATTCTAAAATGAAACAAAGGAAGTATATGACTTGTGAGGTCGTCCTACCACAACATGAAAGAAACATGTGTCTATTCTGACCAATGCTTGCTGGGTGTATTAATGGCAGGAGAATGGCGTCCTAAAGCAAAGGGGCACCAACAACTGATGTTGAACTGAATGATGGAAGCTATGAGTTATTCCTTTCTTTTCCAACAAAAGGTGTTCTTCCTGATACCTTCTCTTTTTCTTTCCTTTTTGTTATGTTTTTTCCAATTTAGGCGCTTTTAGTATTGTAAGACTCTTCTCCATCACACTCTATCATTTTAGAGACTTCTAGTATGCGAAAAACACGAACGACGTGGTGTCGCTTTAGCTCTCTATAGTGGCATGTGTGGATTATTGCATACAGCTTCCCTTCTACAATATGGACGTTAATCCGTCAGTATCCTGGTATATGCTGTCAACCTTTCATGGTTGATGGCTTTGGCATCTCCTGTTTCCCAGCACCTGCTCACAGTTCAGGTGAAATCAAGGCTGCGTCGGCCAAGGTCCGTGATTCTGTAAAATAAGCAGTAAATTTCTGCTGCAAAAGCGGAGGCAACTACATGTCAAATCATGACCATACTCGTAAGTTGTAACATGATCTTCTGTTAAGAAAAAGTGTGTAAGTCCAGCATGTCGTTGTTCTCTGATGTTCCTGTGGATATACTTACTCAGACGATTCTGCTTTAGTTATCAAAGCAGCGTGAAAGTCCACTAGTGCATGTTGGACTGTAAATGGCAATGCTTTTACATCAAGTACTTTTGGTTTTCCAGCCTTTAAAGCAAGTAGCTAGGCGATGATGAAATGCACATATGATGCTTCCACAGTATCCTCTCGGGTCTTGACCATTGCATGGATTTCAAGCAAGCTGCAGCGCAGCGCTGAATCATCGCCTTCCTCAAATAGTTACATGATTTTGACAAGCCATGGATAATGTATATAACATTTGGTTTCTGTTTACCTTTCTGTATCACCTGAAACCAGAAGCTTCTGGACACACACTTGCCTTAAAATTAATGGCCCTACTTATTTGTTGAGCTTTGCTGAAAATACAGCAATTAAGCCCGAGTTTCCACTTGCTACTCATACGGAAGATGAGGTGGGTGGAACAGTTCGTATCTTGGTTTTTTTTGTTTCTTCTCCGTGTTTTTTCTGATCCCATCTTGACATCAATGCAAGCTCATTGGTCGCTACATTGGAGCCGATGGTGCTTGTCTCAAGATAATCTATCTGAACTACCACTGCAGAACGCACATATGCCATGTGTGTTTCTTCAGGCGCGCGCGGTGTTTCTTCTCTGTCAGGCAATGCTGTACATGATCATTCTCTGATCCAGCTTCATGACCATCACCTGAACTGACGAACACGGAAAACAAACGGACCAACATATGTGGCGAGAGAATTGGTGATGATGTCAATCTTACCTGGCCTGATGCAACAACTTTAGCAACAACTTCAGCAACAGCGCATGCACCGAAACATAACGCCAAGAAAAGGCCGAGTGGAGCATGAATGTGTAGGTACACTTCGTTTTCGCATCATAGCATTCTTTTAAGCGCCGCCTGGGTTGCTACTGACGACACTTTTATCTTCTGCAGTAGGTGTTGTGAGCGTGCACTGGCCACTAGGAGGAATACAGAGATGAGAGTGAGCAGGAATACCAACAACTGCAAATGACCTTGTTATCATTATCCCGACTGAAAATTTCAGGTTCAGAAATGTAGTTGTTCAGGTGGCTGTGTCAACTGTCGAGCGCACGCGCAAAACCGGTTAATCACGGTTTAAGTTATCGCTCCAAGACGCCGAGTTTTAACCCTCGCAGCTGATGGATTTTGGACGGAGAACCCCTAATTATAAACTGGTATACTTGATCACTAAGGACATCTCCAACAAGCGCTGCAAATTTGCCCCCTACCGTATTATGATCCTTTTTTATTCGGCTCAATCTTTTTTACCGCTGGTTTTTGGCATACAGCACGCTGCATATTACACCGGGCTAGCGCCACAAACAGGTTTACACACATATGTACACAAACAAAGATCGAATAAACTAGAAAAAGTAGACTGAAAATAGGCTTCACTAATACTAAATGTTGATCGCCACTAGTAGGAAAATCTTTATAGTGGTCATTTTTCCAGTGGCGTGCACCGGAAATAACACGCCGTTGCTAATAGTCAACGTAGTAGTGACGTCTCGAATATACCGAATGCCACTACTAAACTTAGCGGTGGCGTTCAATGTACTACGGACGCTAGTACTAAAGCGGACCCACAGGTGAAACCGGACCGGATTTAGAGGTGGCGTTCGTAATTTGTAAACATCATCAATGTCTACATTTCTAGTGGCGTCGGTAGGAACGAAACACCGATACTATTCTATCAATAGACTCGAAAAATTCCCCGCCGTGTCGCCCCGACCCGCATCTTCCTCCCGTTCGCTCACTCCCTCCCTCCTCCCCTCCCTCCTCCCCTCTTCCCAATCACGTCGGCCGTCGCCGCATCCCGCGTGCACCGAATCGGCCACCGCCGCTCGCCTCCACCGCATCGACCGTCGCCGCCCCCCGCCTCCACCGCATCCGCTCCTCCACCCGCCGCCTCTTCCCCGTTGCCACGTCGCATCCGCTCCCCGTCGCCACCTCGTCGCACCTGCTCTCCGCCGCCTCGTGCACGTCGCCGCCTCGTCCCTGTCCACCGCCGGTGAGCCTCTCTCTCCCCCTTTTTTATTTGCTTTAGAGTAGATGGTTTAGTGTAGATGATTTTAAATGGTTTAGTGTAGATTTAGTATAGATTTAGTATATAGTAGCAAATGTACATGATTTTAGGGGTAGAAAACCTAGATAATTCTTGTGTAATATAGAAAATAGGTGATTTTAGGCTAATGTGAGGATGCAATATCGGTGGTGGTGTTAGTGAGTCTTGTGATATGCACAAATAAATAATTTATGCATCCTACTTGGCTCACTTACGTTATCCCTGTAATTATTTTACGTCTAATGAAAATATGAGGCCCTACTTTTAGTTGATTTTGGTTTTGTACTTCCATATGACTGATGATTACAATGTGAGGATGCAATGTCGGGGGTGGCGTGAGTGAGCCTTATGATATGCACAAATAAATAATTTATGCATCCTACTTGACTCACTTACGCCATCCTTATAATTATTTTGCATCCAATGCAAATATGAGGTCCTAATTTTAGTTGATTTTGGTTTGGTACTTCCATATGTCCAATGATTACAATATGAGGATATAATATTGGGAGTGGTGTTAGTGAGCCTTGTGATATGTACAAATAAATAATTTGTGTATCCTACTTAGCTTGCTAACACCATTCCTGTAATTATTTTGCGTCCAATACAAATATAAGACCCTACTTTTAGGTTGATTTTGGTTTGGTACTTCCATATGGCCGATGATTACGATGTGAGGATGCAATGTCAGGGGTGGTATTAGTGAGCCTTGTGATATATACAAATAAATAATTTGTGCATTCTACTTGGCTCACTAACACCATCCCTGTAATTATTTTGCGTCCAATGCAAATATGAGGCCCTACTTTAGGTTGATTTTGGTTTGGTACTTCCAAATGGCCCATGATTACAATGTGATTAATTAACGAGCACTTTATATTAGATATCAACCCTTTTTTGGCGTCGTTGCTGGGGAAGCAATTTTGCTATCCTGATGAGGTCACTAGAGACCTTGTTTTTTAGTTTATTATTTGTTTATAGTTTATTTCTTGTTATTAGTTTACTTTCTAATTGAAAACCTAAAAAAGTTAGTTACTTATTATTTGTTTCCATTACTTAGAAATACCAAAAATATAAGAGTCGTGCCTCAAAAGAGACTTGGGGAGTATACTATTCCCACTGATGATTTTATTCGTGCACCTATTACTTAGCTCGCTGTTGACGCTGAAGCATATGAAATTAAGCCTAACCTTTTAAGTTTGGTTCAGCAAAACCAATTTGGAGGCTCATCTTCTGAGGATTCAGGTTTGCACTTAAATACTTTTACTGAAATTTGCAACATAATGCGTATTAAAGATGTAGATCCAAATGCTGTTAAATTAAGATTGTTTCCTTTCTCTCTTAGAGGAAAGGCTAAGGACTGGTTGCTAGCTCTACCTAAGGACACTATTAAATCTTGGGAGGAATGCACTAATATGTTTATGACTAAATTGTTTCCCCCAGCTAAAACAATGCAACTAAGATCCAACATTACAAGCTTTAGACAAGAAGATCACGAGCCACTAGCGCTTGCATGGGAAAGGATGAAAGAAGTCGTAATGAACTGTCCTAGTCATGGGATGGAAGAATGACTTATATTACATTTATTTTATAATGGCCTTAACCCAATATCTAAGTATATGCTAGATACTGCAGTAGGAGGAACAATCATATAAAAGCAAGTGAGTGTTGCAAAGAAATTACTTGATGATATGCAAAACAACCATGCCCAATGGCATGTAGAAAGAACCTCGAAAAGAGTGAGTTCAATCACCAAGGTAAACAATGAAGAGGTTACATCTAAGGTAGACGAGTTACTCAACATAGTAAAGGGTAAGGAAGATACCCAAGTTAATACTATCACTATCGATATTAATAATTTTAATTTTATAGCTCGTACTCCTTATAATCCTGCATGGAAGAACCAAAATTTTGCTTCTAATGTGCAACAACATTACTCTAATCCTACAGGAGCTCCTTACAATAATTATGATAATCATAACAGAGCAAATCATGGCAATCTCTCATTTGAGCAAACTATAAGAACTTTTATGAAAGCCAAAATGGAGCAAAATAATATGCTTATTAAAATCACGTAGAACCATGAAAGTAGTATATGAAAATTATCTAACCAAATCATTGCAATTAGAAATGATGTGTAGGCTCTAGAGGAAAGGAAAAAGACCGTGGAGGCTCAACTGGGTAAGGTAGTCGAGATCCAAGCTCTCATACTAGCAAAGTTTGCTAGGAAGCCCGAGCCAAATCCAGTAGAAGACCTCAAGATGACGAGGGTGGTAACAAATGAAAAAACTCCAAAGAGCTGGATTATAGCAACGCGCCAACACCTGAATATACTGTGGAAGATCTACTAAAGATGATCGCCGTGAAGAATCCTGGTATAGAACAAGGTAATGATGCTTTGTACCAACAATTTATTCAACAAGTAGCATCTAAAGTTCGAGATTTAGAGATGGAGTAGAAGAGACTAGCTGATAAGCTTTCTGCTAAGCTAGATGATATATATATTCGATCCCACTATTAAAATTAAGATTGGGTTCAATGAGATATCTGCACTTTGTGATCTTGGTGTAAGCGTGTCAACGATTTTGAAAAGCATATTTGACAAGTTAAACCTGGGGCCATTTGCAACTACTGAATTGAGACTCCATCTAGCGGATTCAACTTATAAACAAGATGTTGGGATAAAAGAAAATATAGTTGCTAAAATTAATGGTAGTCCAGCTGATACCTTCGATCCGGATTACGGTTGTAGTATAGCTGTTTTTCCCTAGTAGACCTAGGTTATCGAATCCTCGGAAAGCAGAAAGCATAGTGAAGTTACTTTAACGGACCTTCAGGAGCTTTAGAATTCCTTTTGTGTTTTACCGGACCAAGAGTTTGTTGTCTTTTGTTGTTGTCGATGATGGAGAGAGAGGGCCTAGGACTTTCGGTTTTACCTGTAGCTGTGCAAAACATCTGATGGGAATAAAATATAATAATAAAGTATGCATGTAATTGTTTCATATGTGAGCAGTGCATGCATAATTGCTATTGCCTCCGCAACCGCTTATAGAAATATCCTACTAGTCTCATCCATGGAAGAAAAAGAACTAATGATATGCATAGTTATGTCACCGTTAATCCCAAGTAAATCCCTCACATACAACCGTACTACCCCTTCTGTCACTGGGGTTCCCAACCTGCAGATTAGTCATTACTCATACTCCC
Organism: Avena sativa; assembly: GCA_916181665.1. Classification (NCBI taxonomy): domain Eukaryota; kingdom Viridiplantae; phylum Streptophyta; class Magnoliopsida; order Poales; family Poaceae; genus Avena; species Avena sativa. The sequence goes on along the minus strand of OV702287.1, from coordinate 420,162,880 downwards.
TATACCTGGCTCAATCCTCAGGATCTTGGGTACCTGACAAGTTCTTAGAGTGAGGCAAGAGAAGATACAATAATCAGCATGTCATACAAACTAATGCATTATCCCATCTATGATAAATAACATGCACAAAAGCTACATGGCTAGGCCGAAGCCCTTAGCCCAAAGATAATTACTCACACATAGAGATGAAATCAACAATCATAAACATTGCAATGGAAATCATGAGATTGATAGCAAATAGGCTTACAATGTCGCCAATCTAAGATGTGATCTACTATTACAGTGGTGGAATATGTCTATGGTGGTGGAGAAGGGTTTGGAGATTAGATCTAAGTCTATTTCTCCAGCGGCTCTTCGGTGTTGTGGATGCAGGTTTCTGGGGTTCTGGGAGGCGCTTGTTTCTCGTCGCCCGAAGCCTCTTTATATAGATGTCCCTTCATGAAAGTTGTTTTGTTTGACCTAGTAGTGTCGATGGCAACTATATGGCTGGAACTATACGGCCGGAATTTTATTCCTGCCATATAGTTGGTCGTTAAAGCTTCTGTCTCCACTTCACGACCCCTGGTTTCTTTGGGTTGTTGGAAATCTCGTATCTTTGACTTTAATGTTGTGATTCCTATCATCAAACGTCATTATCTATGCAGGGAAAAATAGAAAGAAAGGATTGCATACGCCTTTGATCATTAGGCATTAGTGGCAGGGTTTAGAGAGATATTTCATCAAAAATATGAATAATATCCAGTTTAAATGTGGATGTAGATGGCTATATTTCACAGCCATCACCAGCTCCTATTGATCTTGTTATTGTGGACACGCCTGAAGATCCCATATCACCTATAATTCTAGGTAGGCCCTTCCTAAGAACCATTAAAGCATTAATCAATTTACATGAAGGGAATGCGAGAATAGGACTACCATTTAGATATCCTTTTATAGTATACTTCCCTAGAAAGATGAAAGCCAAGCCTAGGGATGATGATGATATAATTAATTTGAAAGCCAATTACTTTGAAGTGGGTGTTCCACTCATTAAACCTAAATGATTATCATCTGGATCAATCTAATTAACCTTAAATAGAAGCGCTCCATGGGAGGCAACCCATGTGAAATAAAAGTTTTTACTCTAGTGTTAGTTTTGTTTGTTTTTGTTTTTGTTTCGTTTTTGTTTTTAATAATGAGTGTTGAAGAAGATCTTTGGAGAGAGGAGAAGAAATAAGGTAATCCTCGATCTTTTATTTTGCTAACACATGGCCTAAGAAGTGTTGCTGATTTTTATGAAGTCTATTCGCTATTATTTTGTCCTTTGATAAGATGTGTAAATACACGTGAAGCTACTAACCAAATTCTTTGAGTTTTCAGCTTATTGCACGAATAACGACCAATGGTACGACCGGAAGGGCCTGTACCGTGCGCCCGTACCGCATTGAGGCATTGGAAAATAAAAACTTTGATTTTTTTTGTAGGAAACAACACTGTAACGGTCGGACACGACCGTACTACATGCCCGTACCATACCCTCGAGCAAAACATCAGATTTCAAGAAAAAGTACTGAACAAATAATAACCAGTAGTAGGGAGCGCGCGAATGTACCACGCGCCCGTACCGAGTGCATCGCCGAAAGGGATTCGTCACCCCCAAGATATGTTACCCGGTACGAGCGGGCTCCGGTCGTACCGCTCGCCTGTACCACGTACGCAGCCACCATAACAGCCAGGAAGAGGTAACCTAAAATCTCCAAACACAAACTTTTCTCTTTATTCTTCCTCCAAACTCCAAACCACCTCCATTGAATCTTCAAATTTACTCAATCTTTCTTCGATTCCTCACACCCAATCGATCTAAGGTATGATTCTCCTCCAATCTCCAACTTATTTGTAACAAAACTCTGCTCAATCTTTTACCATTATCAATCTAGACTTAGGTCTTATTCTTGAGCTAATCTTGATATTGAGTATGCTTAGTATTGTTTTTAGAGGAGTTTATTTTGTAACAAGTGTAGAGGATCGTTTATGCTATGTTTCTATTGGACTAAATTTTTAATTAGCAATTTTTATTTATTTTGTTTTAGATGAAAATGAGGAGCCATACACGTGTGATGGCTACGGAACCTTCCATACCACCCGTTGATATGTTTACCCCCGAGTCACTTGGTGTCAAGTTCACCGAGGAGTTTCAGCTAAACCGTTTCGACCGTCTCAAGCTCCGAGAAATCAATTCCACCAAGTGGGCGTGTTCCTATATCCTGAACCAACTTGGAATTTGTGCTTATTTTGATTTACTTTGCAACAATGTAGGTTTGTCTGACTTTGTCTTCCAGGATGTCGCCACGTATCTCCGCTTAACGCTTGATTTCCTCAGCACTTTGACGCATACATCGTTCTCTCACTATTGTTCCGAGGAGCAATTGCGTGGAGTTGATCATATTAACTTCCATCTTATGAACCGTGAGTACTCCTTGGCGCTCGACCAATGGGCTCAATATTTTGGGTTTGCTAACAACAATACCGACATACGCTCCACCACCTTTATTTTAAATCCTGCACCTTGGGAGTACTTTAATTTGATGAGAATTCGTGGAAACACATCCAAAGGGAACCAAATTGATCATCCTGCTATTCGCTATTTGCTTTATGTTATTGCTAACACCTTGCAGGCACGTGGTGAGTTTACTAGAGTCAATAAGGAGGACATGATGGTCCTCACAAAAGCTACTATTATTAATTGTAACTTAACGCCAAATTTGGGAACCCTTCTTGTGTTTCACCTTAAGCATCAAGCTCTGCAATTTCGAGGACCCATATGCGGAGAAGGAGTTGTAACTGTTCTTGCACACGCACTTCACGTCAACCTAGGTAACGTCCAACCATTAAAAGGAAGTCATCGTCTTGGTTTTTCTACTCTAAGATCATGTGGTATGATTTCTAGAACTAATGGTAGATACTTCCTTGATATATCTAGAGCGGATCACTTGATCCCAGCTCTTTTGCCTAATGGTCTATTCTCTATCGAGGATGGACATTTGCATTTTGACGCACATGTTGAGGCAGGTCTACCCTATCAAGAAATACACATGGGAGGAGGAGGAGAAGATGAAGAAGTAGAACAAGAGGGACCTGAACAAGATGTGTAGCCACCAAACCACTAAACCACCTATGAAGATATCTATGCGTTCAAAGGAAATATCCAAAACATGAACAACCTCTCCATCAACATTCCAGATGCTGCTGCCAACCTCGCCACCTAGTTCCATGATTGGAGCAGCGAATGGAGCATGTGAGATTATCCACCACCACCATAATGAGCAACAAAAGGGATTGCAAAAGCCAGAGCTTGGGGATGTGTTCCCCCAATAATTTTACTTGTGTTATAATGAGGTTGTACTCCTACTCCTTGAGAGCTTTGAAACACTCGTGTTGGTTTGTTCCAACACTTTACTTTTTTCCTTTGCTTTTGTTTTTAGTTTGCTTTTATTTTTCTTTTGTTTTTATTTTCTTAGTTCCTTGCTTGGTCGCAAGTTCTTTTCTATTCTTTAATCCCTATCCTCAAAAATACAAAAATAATTTTCCATTTTCCCTTTTTCATGAACATGGATTTGCACTTTGCCTTAATATTATTATGGGAATAATCATGCTTGAGTTTTGAAGGAACACATCTCTACAAGGAAGAGAATTATGAAGTCACTCATGCGAGGTATGTCCTATGTCTCCCACTTTTGAAGTTTGAGTTGTTTATTTTAGTTGGTTGATTTGCTACGATGCCATGGTAGTCGGAGTAATTCAAAATAATCAGAGTAAACCTTTTTATTGGTATAATAATTAGTTGTGGAAGATTTTTCTCTAGTTCTTTTAGATAACTGCGTTTTGCTTTGGAAATAATATTGCCAAACAAGTACAACAAGAAAACATCTGAAATTTATGACTTGTTTGATGAATGATTGTCTTGAGAGTATACCCTTGAAGATACATAACCCCATAGATGTTTTGATAGACTTGGCGGCACTCTTGAAAGGAGTTGTTTGATTGAAATGAAGTCTAGTGGTAATTGTGATGCATGCCAAAGCTAACCTTGTGGATCAAACCATGGTGCTAGTATAAAAAAGAGAGAACAAGTTCTATGTTTCTCATGCACACCTTTGGGATGCCAACAACTCCGCTAGCTTTTGAACAATCTATGGTATAACCCCAGATTTTGGCTATGAGTTGATCACATGAGTGGCATACGTGTCAATATATGGGAAAAAGTATTGATACTCTCAAAGGTTGTGTAAGCACTTGTAAAATAAACAGCCAATGATCCTTGAAAGAGGAAGAAAAAAGAGAAAAAGATATATATGAAGATCCACATAACAAGTCCTTGGCATGGTCTCGTTACTGCTTTATGAATTTTCTTGAAAGACAATGATTAGATTAGAAGTGTTTTGATAGCCTTGATTTACTGATGTGGGTATCCATAACTTCGCTATTATGCTACTTAGGACATGAACTCTCTTACTCAATTATGCTATTAAAACATCCTAGTGTTCCTTGGCAAGCTGAGAGTTAACTAGAAGAATTGGATTGATTGTTACACTTCTAGTTATTTATACTTATATTAAACTTTACTTTGATTGTCTTGACTTACCGAAGCTTGTATAGTATTCTTGTCATCTCTCTAACTTTGATACGCCTTTCAAATGGATGCAGTGCTGAACACATATGACTACCAACCGTAAGTGAATTCTTATTCTCGTTGTTTCAAGTTTAAAAGCTGAATTTTTTATAGTTCTTTTGTTTCTTCTTACTTGAGGGCGATCAAGGTTTGGGCTTTGGGGAGGTTGATGGCTCCAAAAATAGCCATCTTCCGTCGCATTTAAATTGTTTTTAGTCAAGCAATTGACAAGAAACTCTCAATCCTTGCCACTAATGACTAATAATTGCAAAGATATGAAAAACATTGCTTTGAATTGTGTTGTGCAGGAAATCACGCTTTTTAATGCAAAATCTGGAGTCATAATGAAGGTTTTTGAGAAAGTCTACACGACCAAGTAATTGTGGAGTTAATTCTAGGCGTCTGCAGCTGTAACAACCACTAGTACGGGTAGGGCCCGCCGTACCATCCGCCCGTACCATGTGGTGATGGCTCCGTCTCGTAAAACCCTATAACTTTCGTGAAGACGCCTATATATTTTGAGGTCTCAGCTGCCACGCAGGAGGCCGCCATTCTCAGATTGCATCACAACACACCCTAAGGAGATCCACACCATTGTTCATCCCTTCCATCTTCCATCCCCTCCATTAGCCATAACCATTACTTTGTATTTGAGATCTCCTTGTGATTCAACGACCATTGTAAGAATATTTGATTTCAATCTAAGTATTTTGCACAATGTTTTCTATCCTTGATGTTATTGTTATGAGTGAGTAGTCCTCATGGGCTGTGGGTTGGGGAGAAATCTCATAGCGATTATGTGCATCTAATCTATGGGAGAATTGTGTATTGTTTGAAATAGAGATTTGTATCTTTTGTTTCTTTGTCTCTTATCTTGATCTTTGGACTTGTAGGTACCCAAGACCCCATAGATTGATAAAGGCTTGAGGTGAGATAATTGGATAGAGGCGATCTCATAGGAACCCCAATGATAGAAAGGGTAGTATGGTCTTTGTTTAGTGACCCATTCGGGATCACAATAACATCACCACTTAATGCTTTGATCTGTATTTTAAACTTAATAATCATTTGAAGCCCATTGCTTCATGATGCACTCGGTTGGATTAAAAGACTATTGCTATGCCACTGAATCATGGGGGCTCTAGTATATTAGGATGTGTTGCCCACAAGGGATTATCCGTATTAAAACTTTACACATGACCGTGCTTATTATTATCTTTTATCCCATATGATGTCCAACTGCAGGTGGATCTTCAACCCTGGCCTATCTCCATCCATTATAAAAGTAAACTAGATTGGTACGGTAAACGAAGGTAAAACAAAGAAACAAAGTCTTGTAGACATGCCCTTTTTATTTCCTATTAGCATTACTTTCCAAGGTTCGATTAAACCTAGGTCTACTAGGGAAAAAGCTATTATACTACATCCGTGAATCTGGATTGAAGGTATCATCCCCCAGTGTGTACCATAGTGCAAGCATGATTACCTTGGATCCTAGGTTAGGCACCTCCATCCAGCTGTCCCGTTCTCGGAGTAAGCTTTAGATCTTCCGCTCCCATGTTTGGTACCCGGGGTGCTCCCCGCCATGGGGTTCCTCGGGATCTCGGAGAGGACGCTCTGGTTCCTCTCTCCTAGAAGGCATCCGACTCTTCACTTGTTGGACTGTGCACCCCTAGATTCAACAGAAGCGACAATGACAAAGTGGATTATATATTCATACCCTTGTAGAACACGTGCGTTAACAATCGAGATATTATGGGATAATGGAGTCGTACTTTTGTCGAATCAATCTGGTGTAGCACCGCACGAGAGGTACCTCTGAGTTTCTCACACGTACAACTAGACGGGGTCTCCTACTTATAGATCCAAAAGTGAAGGGGGTGCATGAGATCCATCCCGTCAGCATGACGGCCTGCCAATGGAAGTATGGTGGAAATCCGGCAGAGCTTTGCTAAATTCTGTAGAGAGGAGGAGTGTAAGGGAGAGAGAGGAGGGAGCCAACAGATAGGGTTCCTGTGATGCTCCTTAGCCCTCCCCTCCCTCTTATATAGGAGTGGGAGGCTACCTTGGCCCCTCCTCCAAGCCCTAGGGTCGGCCAAAAAAGGGGAGACTTCCCCCCAAGTTCATCCCTAATTTCATAGGATTTTGCCTTATCCCTAAGACCCATGCACATAGGCCTTATGGTGATGGGGATATGCCGAATGGGGTATGCCCAGCAGGATGTTTCGACTGGACCAAGGGCTTTGCGAGTGGGCCTACAGGACGACGAATGGAATGCGGCTGAAAGGAAGCCTGACGACTAGAAGCTGGAGGCCTAGAAGCATAGCTGAAGCCTAGTCAGAATAGGTCAAATCCTCCGAGTCCTTGACTGATTCAGTTTTATATCTGTAAACTCTAGCGAGGTACCCCTATATAATCCTCCCTAGGGTTCTCTTTGTACTCATGTTCCATCATACACCCCTTCCATGCGACTCATTGCCTAGCCGCCGAGCTCGCCACCCCTGTAGCTCACTCGCTGATAATACAATCTAGCAGGAGTAGGTCTTTACCCTACGGGGGGCCAAACCTGGGTAAACTCATGTGTCTCATCCCTCATCTCGCTCCACAGATGGCCGCCCGCTCATGCCCTCAACCCTATCAATCGCTACCCCTGGTAGCGACTGCCGTGGTCATTCCCACGACACTGGCGCCCACCATGGGGCATGGCCGGTCTGGCCTGAGTTCTGCGGAGAGACCCTATTCGCCAATCGACCAGCCGATCGTCACCGTCTGTATGATCGCTAGCAGCGGGATCATCTAGATCCTACCCAGCAGCTACATCCCGGCGTCACACCTGATCACTGATGGGTTCGTAGCATGGAAAACAAAAAAATTCGACCGTAAGAACGAACAAAACCCAGATCTAATCTAGATAAAAGCCAAGATCTAATCTATTAGACATGTGCAACGAGATAGATCTGTACTAACCCTTGTAGATCCGAAAGCCTTTGCGAGATCGGATCTCGTGGTTGATGTAGACGATCACTTGCTGATCTCAAGATCGAGTAGACGATCCTTCCGGCGCCGCGTTTCGGCAGCGCTTCCGCAGTCGGTCACACGCGCAGAGTCGATGCAGACCTTCCTCTCCCTGTTCCAGCGAGCAGCGGAGGTAGTAGATCTCTCCACGAAATCCCAGCAGCACGACGGTGTGGTGGTGGTGGTGGAGTAGAGAATTCTGCAGGGCTTCACCTAAGCCTGAGCAGAAGGAAGGAGGAGGAGAGAGGCGGCTAGGGCAAGAGTGGAAGGGCTAGGGGGGTGGCTCCTCCACCCCTCTATATATAGAGGGAGGGGTGCGACCTAGGGTTCCCACCCCTAGGCCCACCTCCTAGGGTCGGCGCACAAGGGGGGCTTGGGGGGGAGTTTCCTCCCCCCCAAGTTTCCCCTTTTTCTTTCTTGGTTTTCAAGTAAACTCCATAGAAATTTCTAGAACCTTCTGGAACATTCTAAAACCTTCTAGAACCCCCATATAAACACTCCGGGACAATTCTGAACCTAGAAAATGATCTCCATTATATGAATCTTATTCTCCAGACAATTCTGGATCTCCTCGTGATGTCTCAGATCCAATCCGAGACTCCGAACAACATTCGGTCTCCAACGCACATTCCATATCTACCTAAATAGCATTGAACCTTAAGTGTGTCACCCTACGGTTCATGAATATGCAGACATGATGGAGACACCTCTCCGATCAATAACCATCAGCGGGATATGGAGATCCATAACGGCTCCCACATACTCAACGATGACTTCGTGATCGATAGAACCATTAATATACGAAACCAATTCCCTTTGTCACACGATATTCTACTTATCCGAGGTTTGATCGTCGGTATCTCCATACCTAGTTATACCTTGTTACTGATAAGTACTCTTTACTCATTCCATGTTATGTCATCCCTTGTGACCTAGTCACATGCTTGCAAGCTAACTAGATGACATTCCACCGAGAGGGCCCAGAGCATATCTATCCGTCATTTGGATGGACAAATCCCAATCTTGGTCCATGCGCTTCAACACATACTTTCAGAATACCCAATGACACCTTTATAACCACCCAATTATGAAGCGGTGTTTGATGTCATCAAAGCACCCATCCGGTGATGGTGATTAACATAACCTCATGGTCGAAGGATTAGGTTACTATGCATTTGAAAGCTTGTAGCAATACGAACTAAATGACTTGATCTTATGCTACACTTACTATGGGTGTGTGTCCATCACATCATTCTCCTAATGATATGACCTTGTTATTAATGACATCCAATGTCCATGATCAGGAAACCATGATCATCTATTAATCAACAAGCTAGTTCAACAAGAGGCTTACTAGGGACTCTTTTATGTTTACAAAACACACAAGTATCAGTGTTTCCTAATAATACAATTATAGCATGGGATGTAAACATTCATCATAAACACAAAGATATAATAATAACCACTTTTATTATTGCCTCTTGGGCATATCTCCAACAGTCTCCCACTTGCACTAGAGTCAATAATCTAGATTACATGGTAATATACCTAACACCCATAGCGTTCTGGTGTTGGTCATGCTTTGATCTAGGGAGAGGTTTAGTCAACAGATCTGCCACATTCAGATCAGTGTGTACTTTGCAAATCTTTATGTCACCATCTTGGACATACTCGCGAATAGCATGGAAACGTAGCTTGATGTGCTTCAGCTTGCTATGTGACCTTGGCTCCTGTGCATTAGCTATGGCACCTGTGTTGTCACAGTAAATGGCCATCGGGTCCAACGCACTAGGAACCACTCCAAGTTCAGTAATGAACTCCTTCATCTATATGGCTTCTTGTGCAGCCTCCGAAGCAGCTATGTATTCCGATTCAGTTGAAGATTTCGCCACAACGCTTTGCTTGGCACTCCTCCAGCTCACTCCAGCACCATTCAAAATAAATACGTATCCAGACTGTGACTTTGAGTCATCTGGATCGATGTTCCAACTAGCATCAGTGTAACTGTTTACAACAAGTTGTTCATCACCTCGATAAGAAAGAACCATATCCTTAGTCCTATTTAGGTACTTTAGGATATTCTTGACCGCTGTCCAGTGCTCCATTCCAGGATCACTTTGATATCTGCTAGTCAAACTAACAGCATGTGCTATATCCGGTCTTGTACACAGCATGGCATACATGATAGAACCTATGGCCGAGGCATAGGGAATATTATTCATTTTCTCTTTATCTTCTTTTATAGCTGGACTTTGAGTCTTACTCAAGGTCTTACCTGACAACATGGGCACGAACCCTTTCTTGCTATCTTCCATTCTAAACTTCTTTAGAACTTTGTCCAAGTATGTACTTTGTGAAAGCGCTATTAGGCGTCTTGATCTATCTCTATAAATCTTGATGCCTAGAATATATGCCGCTTCGCCAAGATCCTTCATTGAAAAAATATTATTCAAATAGGCTTTGACACTATTAAGAAGTTCTATATCATTCCCAATCAACAATATGTCATCTACATATAGTACTAGGAATGCTATAGAGCTCCCACTCACTTTCTTGTAAATACAAGCTTCTCCATAAGTTTGTATAAATCCAAAGTTTTTGATTACTTTATCAAAACATTGATTCCAACTCCGGGATGCTTGCTTCAGTCCATAAATGGAGCGCTGAAGTTTGCATACCTTGTCAGCATCTTTAGGATCGACAAAACCCTTGGGTTGTACCATACACAACTCTTCCTCAATGTCTCCATTAAGGAACGCCGTTTTGACACCCATCTGCCAAATCTCATAATTGAAATATGCAGCAATTGCTAACAAAATACTCACAGACTTTAGCTTCACTACTGGTGAGAATGTCTCATCGTAGTCAACTCCTTGAATTTGTCGGAACCCTTTCACGACAAGTAGAGCTTTATAGACGGTAACATTACCATCAGCATCTGTTTTTCTCTTGAAAATCCATTTGTTCTCGACAGCCTTACGGCCATCCGGTAAGTCCACCAAAGTCCATACTTGGTTTTCGTACATGGATCCCATCTCGGATTTCATGGCTTCTAGCCATTTGTCGGAATCTGGGCTCACTATAGCTTCTTCATACGTCACAGCGTCATCAGTGTTGTCCACCAACATGACGTTCAAGGTAGGGTCATACCAATCAGGAGTGTACGAACCCTTGTTGACCTGCGAGGTTCAGCAGCAACTTCGTTCGAAGTTTCATGATCACCATCATTTGCTTCCTCTCCAATTGGTGCAGGCGGCACAAAAACATCTTCCGGTGCTGCGCTACTCTCAACTCCGAGAGAAGGTTCAATAACCTCGTCGAGTTCTACTTTCCTTCCAGTCACTTCCTTTGAGAGAAACTCCTTCTCAAGAAAGGATCCATTCTTGGAAACGAAAACTTTGCCTTCGGATCTATGATAGAAGGTATACCCAATTGTTTCTTTAGGGTATCCTATGAAGACGCATTTCTCCGCTTTGGGTTCAAGCTTATCAGGTTGTAACTTCTTTATATATGCTTCGCAACCCCAAACTTTAAGGAACGACAACTTAGGTTTCTTTCCAAACCACAATTCGTACGATGTCGTTTCAACGGATTTAGATGGTGCCCTATTTAAAGTGAATGCGACTGTCTCTAATGCATAGCCCCAAAATGATAGCGGTAAATCTGTAAGAGACATCATAGAACGAACCATATCTAAGAGAGTTCGATTACGACGTTCAGACACACCATTACGCTGTGGTGTTCCCGGCAGTGTCAACTGTGAAAGTATTCCACATTTCTTTAAATGCATGCCAAACTCATAACTTAGATATTCACCTCCGCGGTCAGAACGCAGAAACTTAATCTTCTTGTTACGATGATTTTCCACTTCACTTTGAAATTCCTTAAACTTCTCGAAAGTTTCGGACTTATGTTTCATAAAGTAGACATACCCATATCTACTTAAGTCATCCGTGAAAGTGAGAACATAACGATATCCACCACGTGATGCTACACTCATTGGACCGCACACATCGGTATGTATTATTTCCAATAAGTCTGTAGCTCGCTCCATTATTCTAGAGAATGGAGTCTTAGTCATTTTTCCCATTAGACATGCTTCGCATCTTTCAAGTGATTCAAAATCAAGTGATTCAAGAAGTCCATCAGAATGGAGTTTCTTCATACGCTTCACTCCAATGTGACCAAGACGATAGTGCCACATGTATGTAGAATTATCATTCAATTTTGTTCGTTTAGCATCTATGTTGTGAACATGTGTATCACTACTATCGAGATTTAGTAAGAATAAACCATTCATCTCAGGTGCATTACCATAAAAGATATTACTCATATAAATCGAACAACCTTTATTCTCGGACTTAAAAGAGTAACCGTCTCGCAATAAACAAGATCCAGATATAATGTTCATGCTTAACTCAGGCACCAAATAACAATTATTCAAATTTAAAACTAATCCCGAAGGTAGATGCAGAGGGAGCGTGCCGACGGCGATCACATCAACCTTGGAGCCATTTCCAACGCGCATCGTCACCTCGTCTCTTGCCAGTCTTCGCTTATTCCGCAGCTCCTGTTTCGAGTTACAAATATGAGCAACCGAACCAGTATCAAATACCCAGGCACTACTACGATTACTAGTAAGATACACATCAATAACATGTATATCGAATATACCTTTCTTCTTGATGTTGCCATTCTTCAGATCCGCCAGGTACTTGGGGCAGTTACGCTTCCAGTGACCGGCACCCTTGCAGTAGAAGCATTCAGTTTCAGGCTTAGGACCAGCCTTGGGCTTCTTAGCAGGTGCGGCAGCTTTCTTGCCGTCCTTCTTGAAGTTGCCCTTGTTCTTAGGCTTGCCCTGTTTCTTGAAATTGGTGGTCTTATTGACCATCAACACTTGGTGCTCCTTTTTGATCTCCACTTCAGCAATTTTCAGCATGGACGATAGTTCAGGCAACGTCTTGTTCATGCAGTGCATATTGTAGTTCATCACAAAGTTCTTATAACTCGGTGGTAGTGATTGGAGGACACGGTGAATCCCTAACTCATTAGGAATCATTATCCCCAACTCTTGGAGCTTGTTTGTGTGCCCAGACATGGTGAGCACGTGCTCGCTAACGGAGCTACCCTCTTCCATCTTACAGTTAAAGAAATTTTCGGAGGCCTCATAGCTCTCCACGGCCGCGTGAGTCTCAAAAATGAGCTTGAGCTCCTTAATGATCTCGAACGGGTCGTGACGCTCAAAGCGCTTCTGAAGCTCTGTTTCTAAACCGTACAGGATGGCACACTGAACTGTGGAGTAATGATTTTTCCGAGTGGCGTAAACATTCTTTACGTCATCGGTGGCATCTTCTGCAGGTGGGTCACCTAGCGGTGCTTCGAGCACATAGGTCAACTGACCAGCCCTGAGGACAATATTCAGTCCATGGAGCCAGTCCGTGAAGTTGCTTCCATTGTTCTTAAGCTTTTCTTTCTCTAGGAATGCATTGAAATTGGTGGAGAGGTTTGCCATAATCTACAACAAATTTGCAAGTAGTTTAGACTAAGTTTATGATAAATTGAGTTCAATTTTAATTCTTAAATTAACTAGATGAACTCCCACTTAAAACAACATCCCTCACATTGTCTTAGTGATTACACGAACCAAGTCCACTACACCAAGTCCAATCTTCACGAGAGAAGATGTAGTTTCATCGGCGAACAATCTTCATGTTCATCATATCATTTATATGACTCATGCTCTACCTTTCGGTATTCCGTGTTCCGAGACCATGTCTGTACATGCTAGGCTCGTCAAGATTAACCTTAGTTTCCGCATGTGCAAATCTGGCTTGCACCCGTTGTATGCACACATAGAATCTATCACATCCGATCATCACGAGATGCTTCGAAACGACGAGTCTTAGCAACGGTGCTAACTAAGGATGAACACTTTATTACTTGATATTTAGTGAGAGGGATCATCTTATAATGCTATCGTCGTGATCTAAGCAATACAAGATGCATAAAGGATTAACATCACAGGCAATTCATAATTAGTGTGATATGATATGGCCCTTTCTTATTGTGCCTTTGATCTCCATCTCCAAAGCACGGACATGATCTCCATCATCACCAGCATTGCGTCAAGGTCAGTGGAGCCGCTTCATGGTTGTCCATCATCACTAGCAACTATTACAACTACTTGGAATAAAGCTATTACAAGATGAATAGACTCGCAGGTCTTAACAGAATTAAAGACAACCATTAGGCTCCTGCCGGTTTCCATATTACAACAAGGATCATTGCATACATCAAATATAATCACAATCACATGATGGCCATATCACATCACAAAACCCCTGCAAAAACAAGTTAGACGCCTCTAATTTTCTTTGCATGTTTTACGTGGTTTGGGGCTTTCGAATAAGAACAGATCTTACCTACGAAACTGAACCACAATGTTGATACAAGTGCTATCAAGTGCAAAGTGTAAATTGGATCTATACTATGGTGGGAGAGACAGACACCCGCAAAGCCACTTGTGCAAAGCAAGTTACACGTCAATCGTGGAGCAAGTCTCATGTGCGATGACATGTAAGGTTAGCCCGAGCCGCTTCATCCACCATACCGCAAGATGCAAAGTACACAAAGCAAAAGGCGGCACGAGCACCAACGGCCACAAAACCATTGTGTTCTACTCGTGCAACAGATCTACACATAGACCTGGCTCTGATACCACTGATGGGTTCGTAGCATGGAAAACAAAAAATTTCTACCGCAAGAACGAACAAAACCTAGATCTAATCTAGATAAAAGCCAAGATCTAATCTATTAGACATGTGCAACGAGATAGATCTATACTAACCCTTGTAGATCCGAAAGCCTTGTGCAAGATCGGATATCGTTGTTGATGTAGACGATCACTTGCCGATCTCAAGATTGAGTAGACGATCCTTCCGGTGCCGCGTTCCGGCAGCGCTTCCGCAGTCGATCACATGTGCGGAGTTGATGTAGACCTTCCTCTCCCCGTTCTAGCGAGCAGTGGAGGTAGTAGATCTCTCCACGGAATCCCAGCAGCACGACGGCGTGGTGGTGGTGGAGTAGAGAAATCTGGAGGGCTTCGCCTAAGCCTGAGCAGAAGAAAGGAGGAGGAGAGAGGCGGCTAGGGCAAGAGTGGAAGGGCTAGGGGGGTGGCGCCTCCACCCATCCATATATAGAGGGAGGGGTGCGGCCTAGGGTTCCCACCCCTAGGCCCACCTCCTAGGGCCGACGCACAAGGGGGGCTTGGAGGGAGTTTCCTTCCCCCCCAAGTTTCCCCTTTTTCTTTCTTGGTTTTCAAGTAAACTCCATAGAAATTTCTAGAACCTTCCGAAACATTCCGAAACCTTCTAGAACCCCCATTTAAACACTCCAGGACATTTCTGAACCTAGAAAATAATCTCCATTATATGAATCTTATTCTCTGGACAATTCTGGATCTCCTCGTGATGTCTCAGATCCAATCCGAGACTCCGAACAACATTCGGTCTCCAACACACATTCCATATCTACCTAAACTGCATCGAACCTTAAGTGTGTCACCCTACGGTTCATGAATATGCAGACATGATGGAGACACCTCTCCGATCAATAACCATCAGCGGAATCTGGAGATCCATAACGGCTCCCACATACTCAACGATGACTTCATGATCGATAAAACCATTAACATACGAAACCAATTCCTTTTGTCACACGATATTCTACTTATCTGAGGTTTGATCGTCGGTATCTCCATACCTAGTTCTACCTCGTTACTGATAAGTACTCTTTACTCGTTCCATGTTATGTCATCCCTTGTGACCTAGTCACATGGTTGCAAGCTAACTAGATGACATTCCACCGAGAGGGCCCAGAGCATATCTATCCGTCATATGGATGGACAAATCCCAATCTTGGTCCATGTGCTTCAACACATACTTTTAGAATACCCAATGACACCTTTATAACCACCCAGTTACGAAGCGGTGTTTGATGTCATCAAAGCACCCATCCGGTGATGGTGATTAACATAACCTCATGGTCGAAGGATTAGGTTACTATGCATTTGAAAGCTTGTAACAATACGAACTAAATGACTTGATCTTATGCTATACTTACTATGGGTGTGTGTCCATCACATCATTCTCCTAATGACATGACCTTGTTATTAATGGCATCCAATGTCCATGATCAGGAAACCATGATCATCTATTAATCAACAAGCTAGTTCAACAAGAGGATTACTAGGGACTCTTTTATGTTTACAAAACACACAAGTATCAGTGTTTCCTAATAATACAATTATAGCATGGGATGTAAACAATCATCATAAACACAAAGATATAATAATAACCACTTTTATTATTGCCTCTTGGGCATATCTCCAACAATCACGCACAGTGCAGTGATGTCGGTCGGCACCATCAACCTTTTTGTCGGCTTCATCGACGCCATCGACCCAGAGGGAACGGTGAACATCGACGGATCTCCACCGTGCCACGATCTGCTCTTGGAGGACTAGATCTGCTCCATCAACCGCCTCGCCACCGAGTACGACTTGGCCGCCTGCAACATGGTCGGGACTGATGCCGCCGCGGATGATGTGACTCTCCACGACGACGCTGATTTGACGACCCCTGCCTTGGTCGCCGGATCCATCACCTCCGCATCGCGCGAGGACTGCATCACGTGAGTCTCCAACCCTGAGGATTTCGAGGACCCCTCCATCCTCGGGATCTTTGACTCTGACTCTAGATCGGAGTCCCCCGAGGACTTCCCGCCAGATCCAATCGCTTCAACGTGATGTACATGGCGGGCAGCACAAGATCCCCGCTAGATCTCTTCTCCATGCCGATCTCGTCGACTGCGATGGAAATGGAGGTCGAAGAAGCCTGCCTGTGACTGGAGGAGGCATCACACAGGGAGCAGGCCGAGCACGAGAAATTCCGCCTCAAGCAGGAAACGGCGCAGGGGCTATCGCTCTACCATCAACGCCGCATCAGGATCCGCCTGCACTCCAACGTCCAGGGCTGTGTCCTGAACTTCAACAACGAGAGCGACCCCGCATGCGGGGCCGAGCGTGAGCTCTACGAAAATGTGCCACCTGGCGACAGCAACCGTCCAATCTTGCCCTCAATCCTATCAATCGCTACCCCTGGTAGCGACTGACGTGGTCATTCCCACGATAGTGGAGCCCACCGTGGGGCATGGCCAGTCTAGCCTGAGTTCTACGGCGAGACCCTATTTGCCAATCAATTGGTTGATCGCCACCGGCAGTATGATCGCCAGTAGCGGGATCCTCAAGATCCTGCCCAGTAGCTTCATCCCGACGTCGCGCCCGATCACGCACAGCGTAGTGATGCCGGTCGGCTCCATCAACTTAGTTGTTGGCTTCAACGACACCATCGACCCCGCGAGAACAGTAATCGTCGGCTGATCTCCACCGCGCCATGATCTGCTCTCGGAGGACCAGATCCGCTCCATCAGCCGCCTGGCCACGGAGTACGACTCGACCGCCAACAATGCGGCCGGGACTGATGCCGTCGCGGATGACATGGCTCTCCATGACGATGCCGATTCGTTGACCGCTGCCTCGGTTGCCAGATCCATCACTGCCACATCTCGCGAGGACTCCATCACGCGAGTCTCCAACCCTGAGGATTTCGAGGACCCCTCCATCCTTGGGATCTTTGACTCTGACTTCGGATCGGAGTCCCCCGAGGACTTTCGTGCCAGATCCAATCACTTCAACACGATCTACATGGCGGGCAGCACAAGCGCCTCGCCAGATCCCTTCTCCATGCCGATCCCGCTGACCGCAATGGCAATGGAGGTCGAAGAAGACCGTCTGTGACTAGATGAGGCATCGCGTAGGGAGCAGGCCGAGCGCGAGAAATTCCGCCTCGAGCGGGAAACGGTGCAGGAGCCATCGCTCTAGCACCAACGCCGCATCAGGACCCGTCTGCACTCCAACATCCAGGGCCACGTCCTGAACTTCAACAGCGACAGCGACCCTGCACGTGCGTCCGAGCGCGAGCTCGGCGGAAACACGCCGCCCAGCGGCAAAAACCACCCACCACCTGGGGCACCTACGACTGGAGCCCCACCGCCACCCATAGGTTGCGCGCCTCCACTGGACCAGCTGCGGAACATCATCTCGCCGCAATCCCGCAACGCCAACGGGCTCCCGCTGTACTCCACCTGACGAGGGGTAACCTTGGCAATGCCTATGGTGATGGACTTGGGGTTTCACGGAAAAGAGAATGCTGGAGATTTCGTCGGATGTCAGGGAAACAATGGAATCAAAGTCACCTGAATATTGAGTAATTGCACTATTACAAGTTGTCCTCTAGATTTCGGTACCCTCGCTTGGGCTTCTCCCGTCCTATATATAATAGGCCGGGTCTCGAAGCTGTATGCGGATAGGTTTCATATACGTGTTATTACAATACCAACACAATATCGGTTCATAGTATCTTTCCTAATACAATCAAAGTCTTTGTTGGTTGCTTCCTTGGGCCGTCATCTGAAATCTTCATGGGCTGTAATCCTTTTACCTAGCATAGGGCAGCAAATCATAAGCATCCGAGTAATTGTACCTATGTCAGTAGCCCCCAAGGCTTTACCTGGACCGCAGTTTTCAGGTTGAGTCTCAAAGTTTCTATTTCTTTTCTTTCTTTTTATTTATGTTCCTTGATTTTTATTTTTGTAGGGATTTTGGTACAACGAGTCTGATGCTTTCGATAGATCGGGAATCAGTTAATTGCTCCTAGGCAAAAACAAGGTTGTCCTACATCAAATTCAAGTCCCCAGGCTGAGGTCTGATGCTTCTGACAGATCCGGAATTTGATACTGGCGTAATTCAGTTCGAGCCGCTAAGGTCTTATCGAATACTGAATTCCAGTTTCTATTTTTATCGGGTACCCAACACGTCTGTCAGGATTTTTCATCGTATCGTTTATATGAGTATTTTACTGGCAGAGCGCATTCTTGTGCGATTACCAGGCCACACAGGACGAATCCTGGGTTCTTACCTTCATGTTTTTGAACACGACATTCGGATTTTTTATCGCGTCTGAGCGTGATCCGAGATTTTTGGCTTTATTGGTGGTTGGCCTACTGGGCCGCCAATATTTCTGATTTTATCAGATAGTTTTAATGCTTTATATTGGCTCTCGATGGGAGTAATACCTTTTTGAGGATACTGGTGTAAAACTCAAAGGTGTTTGCAATCATGAATATATTTTTATACACAACTAAATTTCTATGGGGTGTGCGCCAATGCTCTCGATGGGAGTAGCCCCCGAGGCTATGTTCGGATGCATGTATATGGACATAGGCTCATAGTTGCTGTTAGCTTGATGGAAAACATTGATATTTTGAACAATAAAAAGATTAAGGTATGAATAACTTATCTCTTTATACATGATGACCCACAAGTATAGGGGGTGTATCGCAGTATTTTCGAGGGAAGTGAAACCCAATTTATTGATTCGACACAAGGGGAGCCAAGGAATATTTATAAGCCTTAACAACTGAGTTGTCAATTCAGCTGCACCTGAAAACAATCTTGCTCACAGCAGTTTATCAGTAGCAACAGTTTTGTAATAGGAATAGTAAAGTAGCAGCAATAGTAAAGTAAAGACAGCAGTAACAATAGCAGTAAACAATAGGATTCGAGTGCGGTAGGCATAGGGATGGATGGACGGGCGTTGCATGGACAAGACAATTCACATAGCAATCAGAACATAGGGCAATTGCAGATAAATAAGGTAAAGCATCCCAGTACTAGATAATCCTAGGCATGTGTTCCATATATAGTCATACGTGCTCGCAATGAGAACTTCCACAACATCTTTTGTCCTGGCAGCCCGTTTGCAGCGGGGCCTCAAGGGAACTACTGGCAATTAAGGTGCTCCTTTTAATAGAGCACCGGAGCAAAGCATTAACACTCCGTGAACACATGTGATCCTCACATCAAAGCCATTCCCTCTGGTTATCTCGATTTCTGTCACTTCGGGGCCATTGGTTCCGGACAACAACGTGTGTATACAACTTGTAGATAAGACAAAAACAATACTATCATAATGAATCAATAACATGTTCAGATCTGAAATCATGGCACTCGGGCCCTAGTGACAAGCATTAAGCATAAAAAGTCGCAACAAAGTCATAAAGCACTAATAAAAGATACTAGGAACATTGTCCTAACAATCTGATGCCATTACATGAACGATCTCATCCAATCCCTACCATCCCCATAGCCTACAGTGCGGGATTACTCACTCATAGATGGGGGAAACATGGATGGTTGATGGAGAAGCGATGGTGATGATGATGGTGATGATCTCCTCCAATTCCCCGTCCCGGCAGGGTGCCAGAACGGAGTTTCTGGTGCTGTTTCGTGGAATCTGGTGGTGGAGGCGGAGCGGAACTCCTTCTGGAAAAACGTCGAACCCCCTAGAGTTTTAGGTCAGAAGGTTTCTTATAGGCGAAGAGGGAGACCGAGGGGGTGCCTGGGGGGCCCACACCACCCCCTGGCGTGGCCTGGCCTGGCCCGCGCCACCAGGTGGTATGGCCACCTCTGGCTCTTCTCCGTCTCGTATTCTGGCTCCTAGAGTCTTCGGGTGAAATAGGATTTTTGGCATATTTTCCGGGATTTTTCCTGATAGTTGATTTTCTGCACAAAAAGTAGACACCAAGGCAATTCTGCTGAAAATAGCGCCAGTCCACGTTAGTTGCATCCAAATCACACAAGTTTAGAGGAGAAACAATAGCAAAAGTGTTCAGGAAAGTAGATATGTGTTGGACGTATCAACTCCCCCCAAGCTTAGCTTGTTGCTTGTCCTCAAGCAATTTAGTTGAAAACTAAGTGTGATAAAAGAACTTTCACGAACACATTTGCTTCATAAGATGTATATATTCTCAGCATGTGATCAACTACTTAGGCAATTCATAATAAAGAGTATGCTACTGAGTCTACTTAATAGTCATTGCAAGCTATGAAGAGATTCCAACTCAAAAATAATAAGTAGCACGAAGCATAAACATCAGCAACATTACAGTGCTCATAAAAAGGTATGATAGAGCGGTATCTCGCTTGCCTTTGATTATGAATGTCAATGCACCTCTGAAGTTCAAGTGATGACTAGAAGTAAAGATATCAAAGATACAAGCATTAAAATCATAACACAAATAATCAAGTAATGGGAAAAGCACGAAGAATGACAACTATGCTCTCAAGAAGGTGCTCGAAGAATATATGGAGACTCAACAAGTAAAGGAAAACGTTTTGAATAATTTTGAAAGGCTTCCAGACGCTGAAAGTATGGTACTCATTAGCTTTGAGCTCTCATTGCCCCTATCATAAGCATGTTTAATGTGTTTAAGGTGAAAGTGAGGTCCAATCTGAGTTATATGCTTGACAGACTATAAACTGAAAATCCCAAGTCCCTTCAGTACGAGGGCCGCTCCTCATGCTACTCAACTTTAGTTACCGGTAAGTTCTTGTCATCGTAAATATGTGCGTATCATAGAGAACCGCCAACGGGGTACCACTTGCCCAATGATACTGTTGGGGGGATACCCCCGGGTAGGGTCACTCCGAGGTATAAGGGCCGAGTTAGCCGAGGTTCGGCAAGGTCAAAGCGGATGCTGGTCGGGTCACCACAAGGCAGGCCGGATCACGGAGTAACCCGGACCAGGGGGGTCGCCTAACATTGTCTCATCCGACTTAAGGAGTAAGTCGGAAGTGCTTGTCTAACTTATATGCAGGAACATGTGTGGCCGGATCTACTATGATCCGGGTCCTCGCTTAGCTTCTGGGAGAAGGAAGGAATCTCTCTGGTCAAAAAGAAGGTCCGGTACGCACTGCATGAGCGGAGAAAGCAAGGGCAGGACCACCGGGTCATGGCCGACAAGGGTGACGACGCCCATGTCGGCTGACGCGGGCGCCGCAGAGGCTTATGTCGCTAAAGCATGTGTGACGCGGGGGAAAAGCACCCCGGTCGGGTTACCACTTTGGGAGGGGGCATATTCTTAGGAATATGCCTCCACGTATGCCTTAGGCAGGGACCAAACTTCTTCTATATAAGGGGGGCTAGGTTTCTGGTAGAGGGGGTTGGTTGAGCTCTAGTTGGTTTGGTGATTCCATAGTCACTGGTTGAGTTCTTTGAGGCCATAGTGCTAGTTGATCTAGGCTTCTAGGGAAAAATAGTAGGCAAGAGTAAGAGAGCTCCTTCTTCCTCCTCTCGCCAATATAGCTCAAGGAGCACTTGTAATCTTGAAGGAAATCAATACAAACTTCTGTGTGGAGAATCACTCCACTATCCCTCCCTGGATTCCCCTAGCGTGTATTAGTCCCCACCTTTAGCCTATCCATGGCATCTGCCGTGACACCACCATGACAGTTGGCGCCCACCGTGGGGCTAGCGGCGCTACCAGGGGTGAAGATCCGGACGGGAAACCTCATCGGCACCGGAGAACGCGTCGTCTCCGGGCTCGTTCAGTGCTTCGGAGCGCTGGACTTCGTTAGTGACAACGCTGGCTACTTCGGCACGCGCCCACTCCCGCGCAACGGCCTTTTCGTCAAGCTCGGTGCACACAAGGTCTACGTTGCGGTGGACGTATCAGGCGTTCATCCGCGCCGCGTCGTCGACGCGGGGGAACCACCCCTCATGGTGGCTCGCGGGGCGCGTATCGCTCGCTCCCCGGACCATGCGGAGGTGATGATGACTGCGCCAGGTGTAGGCGCGAGCAAGGATCCGGCACCGGACCCGGAGGTAACACCTAAGGCACCAAGGAAAGGTAGAGGACCTCCACTAGAGAGGCCTGAGAACGTACTGAGAGAAGCTATGGATAGCTTGGCTAACCCGGTAGCAGCAGTGGTAGATCCGGCTCAGGCATAGGCCGAGCTAGAGGAAACTAGGCAAAAGATACTAGAGGGCGCAAAGAAAATAGCCGTGGCTCAGCAGTCGCTGAACATGACGCTGCGTGAGTATGCAAAGGCAAACAAACTTGATACGGTAAAAGTAAAAGGGAGAAATCTCATAAGCGAGATGAACAGAGAAGGTGATGATGGAGCCGAGGGGTCGGAAAACTATTTGTCTGTGGGGCTGCCGAGGTATAGTACCCCGGTGAAGAACCTCAGAGCAGCAGATGCGGCTGCGTCCGAGTTAGAGGGACTGACAGGTGAGGCCCGTCAAAGACAGCAAGATAGGGTTAACGAGCTGGTTCGGATCGCGAACAGACAGAACGAAGAGCTGCTGAGAGCTAACCCGGAGAGAGTTGGAGCTTCCAAAATCGTCCATTCGGTGATGGGTAACCCGGAGAAATCCGCTGGAGCCGCATCATCGCCTCATGGTGGTCCAAGGAGAGAAGAGGTAGTAACCTCGGCCAGACGGAACAATACGATCGTCTCGTACGACCCGACGCGTGCGGAAAAGAAAAAGAAATGCGGAAAAATGATGATCGATGGAGTGTGAGCCGAGGTGAAGCTGGCCGAGGTAATCACGACCAAGGCAATGCCGGTCAAGGGAACCCTGCCAACGGCAATGCCGGACAACGAAACTCCGCAGGAGCAGGACAACCGCAGCAGCGGAATATACCAAGGCAAGAGCAAAGCGCCGGCCGAGGTATGCAGCAGAAAGGTGCACAACAAGAGCAAAACCAATACAACGACGGTGATTCGGAGATGGTGAACGCAGGGTAACCCAGACCGGACTATCATGTGATAGGGTCAAGATTGGGAAGCAGGGACTTGACGCCGGATGACGCCAGGTTAAAACTGGATCGCCTGTATAGGTCGAAACAGATCGAATGTCAGGGTCCCCCGGGTCCAGCGTGCTTTGGACCCCGGATCATGAAAGAGCCACCGGTACCCAACTTCCAGCTGCCCAGAGGCACGAAGACGTATGACGGCAGTACCAAGCCGAAGGATTGGCTGATAAACTATGCTACGGCAGTGAAAATTGCCACTGGCACCTTGAGATGGGCTGTACGATACGTACCCCAGATGTTGGAAGGTCCGGCCAGAGTATGGCTGAATAATTTACCACCCGAAAGCATCAACTGCTGGATAGATTTTGAAGAAATGTTTATCAGCAACTTCTCAAGTACATATCAGAGGCCGAATAGACCGCAGACCCTAGCAATGTGCAAGCAAAGACCTAACGAGACGGATCGTGAATTCTTGACCCGGTGGTGTACCGTGAGAAACTCGTGTGAGGGTGTCATAGAGTCACAGGCCATAGCGTGGTTTGTGCAAGGGTGCAGATATGGCAGCGAGCTGTGGATGAAGTTGCAAAGGAAAATGCCAATTACGCTGGCAGAGATGATCCGGATTGCTGATTCGTATGCTTTGGGCGATCCGACTCAACCTAGGCTCGCGTCAAATGAGTCAAACAAGGAATACTATCAGAGGGATGGAGCTGGGTCATCCCGGAGGAACGATTACAGAGGAAAAAGGAGAGATGATAGACCAGATCATCGCTACGGTTCGCAACAAGTTACAGCTGTGAATCAAGATCAACCCGGAGCAGGGAGAAACCAACGCCAGAGAACGGGAGGGCAATGGACTCCACGAAATGATGGCAAGAAAACATGGACTCCAGAGCAAAAGAAACAGTGGCAGGAAAAGAAAGACCGTCCGAGACCTATGAGTCAATGTTGGACCAGCCCTGTAAGTTTCACACGCCAAATCTGAATAGCCCGGCGGGTCACACAACGAGGCAATGTGAGTGGATGCGTAAGATAGAACAAGGTGGTTTGGGGAATGCTCAGGCACCCCGGAATGATCAACCTCGGCAGCAATTGCTCTCCGAGGCGAATACACAACAGCTAATGTTGCCTCCCCCTCCGCTGAGGTATGACAACAATGAGAGAAGGGATGCAGTGCATCAGGTGGAAAATCAGCAACAACCGGATAAGAGGTACCCCGGAAATGAGGGAAGGAATGAGTACAGGGAACATCACCAGAGTTATTGTGTGTTCACGACTGAGGAAACAGATAGAAAGAGCTTGCAGCGCCGACATATGGAGGTCAATGCGGTCATGCCAGCAGTGACGAGGTACATGCCTTGGTCGGACCAAGAAATCACCTGGAACATCAAAGATCATCCTAAACTTATGCCGAGCCCAGGTTCGTATGCGCTAGTGCTAGATCCGACATTCATTGGACCGAACATCAATGTGAGGTTCTCCAAGGTACTAATTGATAATGGCAGTATCATTAACATAATGTATGCGGATACGATGCGCAAGTTGGGCATCTCGGAGAACATGCTCCAGGCTACGAGAACAACTTTCCATGGCATTGTACCAGGCATTTCTTATGAGCCCATAGGCAAAGTCTGGGTCGACGGGCTATTCGGCACAAGGGATAACTGCCGAACTGAGAATCTGGAGTTTGAGGTGGTGAACTTGGAAAGTGCATATCACGCGTTACTCGGAAGACCAGCATTGAACAAGTTCATGGCAAGATGCCACATCAGTTATCTGAAGATGAAGTTGCCCGGGCCAAATGGAGTGATTACCATTGCTGGAGATTTCCGATGTTCCATTGAGTGTGCTTCAGCCGGGTCTAACTTAGCCGAGTCACTCGTGATTGCGCGAGAGAAAATAAAAATCCAAGAGGTGGCGGCATTAGCTCAGTCCGCGCAGCAATATATGCCGGCATTAAGTAACCCGCATGGCAGCGTTTCATTTCAAGCCGCAAAGGACACCAAGAAGGTTCCAGTTGATAACATGTTCCCGGAGCGCACCGTAACAATTGGTGCCGGGTTAACTGACAAATAGGAAAGCGAGCTCGTCAACTTCCTCCGTGAGAATCGGGATATTTTTACTTGGTCTACACAGGACTTGCAAGGTGTTCCGAGGGAGTTGGCCGAGCACTCTTTGAACGTAAGACCCGGAGCAAGACCGGTGAAGCAACCTCTCCGCCGCTTCGCCGAGGATAGGAGAAAAGTCATTGGAGACGAGATAGCTCGGTTACTAGCAGCATGATTTATCATGGAGGTACTATATCCAGATTGGCTCTCTAATCCGGTGCTGGTAGAAAAGAAGAAGGACGATCCGAACGTGGCAGTGGTTTGGCGTATGTGTATCGATTACACGAACCTGAACAAGGCGTGTCCAAAAGATCCATTTCCACTGCCGAGGATAGATCAGGTCATAGACTCGACCGCGGGATGTGAACTGTTGTCATTCATCGATGCATATTCTGGCTTCCACCAGATACCTCTGAACCCGGATGATCAAATAAAGACTGCGTTTATTACCCCGTACGGGGCTTACTGCTATCGCACTATGCCGTTCGGTTTACGTAATGCAGGTGCAACGTACCAAAGATGTATGCAAAAATGTTTGCACGACCAAATAGGTCAAAACGTACAAGTATACGTGGATGATGTGGTTATCAAGACCAAGGAAAGCACAACGCTCCTTGACGACATAAGGCAAACATTCGCGAACTTGAGAAGGTTCCGGATGAAGCTTAACCCGGAAAAATGTACCTTCGGTGTCCCGGCCGGAAAATTACTCGGATTTCTTGTCGCCAGCCGAGGTATCGAAGTTAATCCAACTAAGATCCGAGCCATCGAACGAATGGAGCTGCCAAAGTGTCTTAACAACGTCCAGAAGTTCACTGGATGCCTGGCATCGTTGAGTCGGTTTGTATGTCGGTTGGGAGAAAAGGCACTGCCTCTCTACCAACTCATGAAAAAGTCGGATAAATTCGTTTGGACGCCACAGGCCGATGAAGCCTTTGCCCACTTAAAAAAGATGTTGGCCACTGCACCAGTGTTAGCCTCTCCACTATCAAAGGAGCCAATGTTGCTCTACATAGCTGCAACCAATCGGGTTGTAAGTGCAGTGATTGTAGTGGAGCGCAATGAAGAAGGTAAGTCGGTGCAGAGGCCAGTATATTACTTAAGCGAGGTGTTGTCTGCCTCAAAACAAAACTACCCGCACTTTCAAAAGGTGGCATATGGTGTCTATATGGCGGCCAAGAAGTTAAAGCATTACTTTGAGGAGCACCCCATCAAAGTAATATGTGAAGCTCCCATATCCGAGATAATGGGTAACAAGGATGCGAGTGGCAGAATTGCAAAATGGGCAATTGAGTTAGCCCCTTATGCGCCCCAATACGACAGAAGGGAAGTGATCAAGTCCCAGGCTGTGGCGGACTTTTTTGTGGATTGGGCCGAGGTACAATATGAACCACCGCCACCAGATCCGAACCACTAGAGGATGCACTTTGACGGGTCGAAAACCAAAACCGGATTAGGCGCCGGGGTTGTGCTTACCTCGCCAAAGAAGGACCAACTAAAGTACGTATTACAGATCCATTTCGCGGCATCAAACAATGTCGCTGAGTATGAGGCTCTTGTGCATGGGCTCAAAGTGGTAAAGGAGATTGGCATACGTCGGATAATATGCTTTGGCGACTCGGATTTGGTGGTGCAGCAGGTGTCTGGAGTGTGGGACGCCCTAGATCCAAACATGGCACTATACAAATTTCACGTGCAGAAGATATCTGGTTACTTCGAGGGGTGTGAATTTCACCATGTATCCCGAGTGGAAAACGAGGCTGCCAACATGTTGTCGAAGCTCGGATCGACCAGACAGGCAATTCCACCGGGTATAGCATTGGAACACCTCAGAAAACCATCTATCAGGCCGTCCCCAAGAACCGACTCGATCTATGTCCCGGAAAATACGGAATCCAGAGCTGAGCCCATGGACATTGACATGGGAGGTAGTACGCGAGACCCGGGGACTACATCAGCAAACCCGGGGACTGCCTCGGCAAACCCGGGGACTACCTCGCTAGACCCGGGGACTGCTCAGCGTGATCCAGCAGAAGTTATGTCGGTGGATCAGATGGAAATTGATGAGGAGATGTTCCCTCCACGAGCGATACCAGCTTGGGCACTGCCTATATTCCAATTCCTAAAAGACGGAACATTACCCGCTGAGGAGGTGTTAGCCATGCAAACTCAGAGGAGAGCAAAAGCATACACAATCATCAATTCCGAGTTGTACGAACGGAGTGTAACCAATGTCCTCCAACGATGCATTGACCCGGAAGAAGGGCTTGACGTCCTCCGAGATATACACCAAGGAGAATGCGGGCATCATGCCTCATCCCGAGCCTTGGTGGCAAAGGCGTTCCGGCATGGATTCTACTGGCCAAGTGCCTTAGAACAAGCAGAAGATCTGGTGAAAAAATGCAATGGTTGTCAAAGGTACGCCACCAAGACACATATACCTATGTCGGAACTCAAGACCATACCAATTACGTGGCCATTTGCTGTATGGTGCTTGGATATGGTTGGCTCGTTCAAACCAGCAAGAGGAAACATGACACACATTTTGGTCATGGTGGACAAGTTTACAAAATGGATTGAAGTGAAACCTATAAGAAAATGTGATGGAGCTACGGCCGTGACATTTCTCAAAGACATCATCTTGAGATACGGTTATCCACACAGTATTATAACTGATAATGGAACAAATTTTGCGGAAGGAGCATTTGCGCGCTTCTGCCGAGATAAAAAGATCCGGCTGGACGTAGCCTCGATAGCCCACCCCGCATCAAATGGACAAGTGGAAAGATCCAACAGATTAGTATTATCCAGGATAAACCCCCGGCTCATTGAGCCGCTGCAAAGATCAGCGGGGTGCTGTATAGAAGAACTACCAGCGGTACTGTGGAGTTTAAGAACAACTCCGAATCGATCAACAGGCTATACGCCATTTTTTCTAGTATATGGGGCAGAAGCTGTGTTACCAGCCGACATAGAGCATGATTCTCCTAGGGTCACCCAATACACAGAAGCCGAAGTGCAAGAAGCCTAGCAAAATGATGTTGATCTGCTGGAAGAAGCGAGAGAACTGGCACTGTCTAGATCCGCCATATATCAGCAAAATCTCCGACGCTATCATAGCCGGAAAGTGTGCCCCCGAGTCTTTCGGGAAGGCGATCTGGTGCTCCGGTTGGTACAACGTACTACTGGTATGCATAAATTATCCCCCCCATGGGAAGGGCCATTCATTGTGAGCAAAGAATTGCACAATGATTCTTACTATCTTATAGATGCAAAGCCACAGGAAAAGAACAAGGCGGACAGGTCCGGAGAGGAATCTAAGCGACCATGGAATGTAGCACTACTTCGTCCCTTATACACTTAGCTGAGAAGTGTATGTATCCGAGTCGTCTCATATGTCGATATGTATGTCGGCAATGAGCTTATCAATGAAATAGCAGCGCCTCGAGCAGTAACTCGGGGACTGCCTTAATAATGTTTGTTGTTACTTCTTATGCGGTAGCTGGAATAAGTTGTTCTACTTAACCCGGATTAGTAATGTGTGAGCACCAAAAACCCAACTCTTCGACTTGCTGCTGTCCAACAAGAATTGGCTTCATGGCAAGCAAGAGAACAAGTTTGGAATTGCGTAGCACATGAAAAACGACTAAGGAAACGAGTTTATTCGAGCTAACGTTTGTTTTTCGGACTAACCCTGTATTTAATTTCAAGTTATTATGCTGAATTATTTTGAGCTAAGCCTAAAAGTTTCTAAGTATTGTTAAAACAATTTTTGAAGCTCGGGTTCGTAAGTCGTAAAACCGAATCAAGGTAGACACGGACCGAGCTAGATAATTGGACGAACAAGAAAATGAAACTCGGGGACTGCGTCCAAGTTAATCCGGCATAGAAATGTAGTAGCAAAATATCACATATCCAGCATACAATTGCACCCGGCATAACGGGGATCTGATAAATTTTCAAGTTTTTTGGAACTAAGGAGCAGCAGGAGGAGGAAGTTCGGCGTCGTCGTCGCTGTCTTCAATATCTGAAGCATCATCTTCTCCGCCCTCATCCGACCCATCTTCAACGTTCTCATTGTGCTCGTCCCCAGCGGATTCTAGGAAGCTCGGTCCTTCAACCCAGTCGTGAATAGGAGAATATTCGACGAGGCTGTAGGCGCAAGCCTGGCGCCGAGCTACCCACTCTGGATCATCGGTCCATCTGGATCCAGTGCGCCGGCTTGTAAGGATGCTAAGGTCGATCTTCTCGTACCATGTGAGAATATGGTGAAGGATGGTATCGGCTGCAGCACGCCCAGCGGACTCTCTCCAGAGGTCAAGCTGGGTCTCAGTCTCCATTAACTTCTCGACGAGAATCGCGATGGTCTCCGGGCTACTCTCTCCGGGCCATAACGTATTGAAAATGCGAACTGCAACGTCGAGGATATCCTTGCCATAATTCTTGATGATCTCCACGCGAGAGGACAAGCTGACCAATAGGTCCTCCATGTCTAAGGGAATGTTCTCACCATCAAGAGCGATGGGAGTACCCCTCTCTCGGCGAAATTTGGCAACAGCAGCGCTTGCAATAGAAGTACCCTCTAGAAAGTGGTCTGGAAACAAGGCAAAGGAAGAAGGTAAGGAAAAGACATATAAGGTAACCCGGAGAATTATGTCGGATAAGGGAAAGGAACTTACGAGAAATATGGCTATGGATCCGGGTTAACTCCTTGATGCATTCATCGCGTCTTTTGCGAAGTTGCTCAAGCTCAGCGTTTGCCGACCAAGCTGGAGGTCAGATTCTCTGAGTAGGTCCTGGTCCTTGGAGATCTGGAGAGTAAGGCGCTCACGCTCTTCTGTGAAGTTCCAACCTTTTGGAGCTCGGTTTGGTGCTGGGCCTTCATCTTCTCCATCTCAGCCTTGAGCTTGGCAATCTCATCGTCCTTAGTCCGGAGGAGAGCGAGCTCATCATCCTTTTTCTTCAGCTCGGCTTGATGCTGCCCTGCTTGTTCGAGAAAATGCAGCATCATATCAGGCACGGGCACACTATCCTCAAGCGATGCTGAATTAGTATGTTGACCCGGCAGAGCCGAGGAATGAATGTTTGCCGAGCCAAGGAGAAGAAGAGATGGAAAACACTACGAGGTCGAACAAAAGAGGACATACCCCGGATTTCCTCCAAGTTCTTCCGCATGATCTTGTTCTCAGCCTCCACCCCAGCTGCAGAAACCGAATGAGGAGATTAGTTCGGCGGAAGAAAGTGAAGAAAAACGGAGAGGTGCCGAGGGAGAAAATTACCCCTCTTTTCATGTTCTGCACTAAGTGCAACATGTTTTGCGTGTAGCATCTTGTGGGTATCCAGCAGGCGTTGGAATTCAGCGCTCCGACGATTGGTGGTTACCTGAAAAAAGAACAGAAGTGTAAAATTAGCTTGGTACATATTCAAAGTGTACAAGATCCGGGCCAAGTGGAACTTAACCCGGCTCTAGGTGTGTGCATATTCAAAGTGTACAAGATCCGAGCCAAGTGGAACTTAACCCGGCTCTAGGTGTGTGCATATTCGAAGTGTACAAGATCCGGGCCAAGTGGAACTTAACCCGGCTCTAGGTGTGTGCATATTCGAAGTGTACAAGATCCGGGCCAAGTGGAACTTAACCCGGCTCTAGGTGTGTGCATATTCGAAGTGTACAAGATCCGGGCCAAGTGGAACTTAACCCGGCTCTAGGTGTGTGCATATTCGAAGTATACAAGATCCGGGCCAAGTGGAACTTAACCCGGCTCTAGGTGTGTGCATATTCGAAGTGTACAAGATCTGGGCCAAGTGGAACTTAACCCGGCTCTAGGTGTGTGCAGATTCGAAGTTTACATGCAGCTACGTTAGTTTTCTAATGAGCATCTGGCTGAGTAACAAGCTACTCCACCGGAGGCTCGGGGACTAATGGTTATTATCTACATCATGTAAAGGAGAAACGACATACCTCCATCATTCGCCCCACGAGGTTAATTGCCTTAGCGGCGGTATTCATCTGGGCGGAAAATTTTGTGGGGCCTAACTTTTCCGGGAGATCGTCGTTGTGGACGAACTCCGCCTTGTTCCAGTTCATGACGAACTCGATAAGGCTCGGAGGGTACCTCTCGCCGGTGGGCATATGGGGTGCCACCAAGCCCTTCGCATGAGCTTCTTTCCTCTCAACTAGGGCGAGAGCTGGGCTGGTATGCAAAACCATCTGCTGCACATCAGTTGGCTCGGCAGGAACATCCTTCGCTGCTAGAGTTTTCTTGGGAAGCATTGATGCTAGGGTTCGCTGCCCAGCCTCGACAGATGCAGACTTGGTGGCATCCGGAGCCTATTTGCCCTTAGCTTGCTGGGAAGAAGTAACTGCGGTGGATTTCCCCTTAGAGGCTGCTGGAGTAGTTCCTCGCCGAGGCTGAGATGACTCGGACGAGGTGGAAGAACTTGGCACTGGAGCTCTTGTAGCTGGACTTGGAGCTGTGGTTGGTTTTCTTGGTGCTAGAACAGATGCTGGAGCCGGTTCGGTCGCTGATACTGGAACTGCTGCTGGTGCTGGTGTAGAGATAGACTCGGTGGTTGCTGGTTGCGGCGATGCCGAAGTGGTGGATGTCGTCGCCTCAGCTAGACCGACCCCTCCTGCTCCGAGGTCGCGTTCCTCTCGATTGAGGTACTGCGGAACCCGGAGCAGCCGCGGAACCTTCCGGAATAGGGCTTAGCGGGCGTGACTCGTCGTCACGAGGAGGAGAAGGGTCGGACCGAAGGGGTGAAGAGATGCTTGATCCGCTCTGAGGGACCTCCATCGGAGGCCTGAAAAAGAGAATAATGTCAGAAGAGAAATTACCACGATGCAAGGAAAAGTGAGTTACGCAACAAAAAATGACTTACGCATCCGAGGTTTCAGCCTCCTTGGGTTTCCGAGCCCTCCGTGCCGGGGCTTTGCCTGCCCGCTTGGAGGCAGTCTTGTCTCCGGCCTTCTTTTGCCTTTTTGTGGGCTGAGAAGGTTCGCAGGAAGAATTTGATGCGGCTCTGCGCTTCTTCTTCGATGCCACCGGAACCGGCTCGCCCGTAGCAAGTGGAGGATCCTCGTGGATATGCCCACCGGGGTTAGCTGATGCCGGAAAGGCAAAAGAAAGAGGGACAGCCTCAACAGGTTCAATCACGTCGACATCCGAGTCATCCTCATCATCGGGCCAATCTCTAAGAGAAGAGAATTTACCGCTGAGTCATTTGGTAGTGTCGGTCATAGGGAGGAACATCTCCTGGTCCGGCTCCTCCTCGTCCGGCATTTCTCGGTCCGGCGCCCACTTAAGGGTCGGATCCGTACCATCCTCGAGAGTTTGCTGAAGGAACAGCTGAGAAAAAGCACGAAGAACAGAGTCAAAAATACAACAAAAACCGACACATATTTGATCCGAAATAAGTTTGCCCCGTGAAGCTTACCGCGGGAGGGAGCCTGTCACGATAGTAGTGCTCAATTCCCCACGTCCATTCGGCGGAGAAATCCTTGTGGGTGGTGAAAAGAGCCTTAACCCGGCGAAAGATCTCCGTGTTGCTCAACTCGAAGGAGGAGGTTCGGTTGGGGTCACGGCTGAAACTCATGTGGCACAACTTGTGGGTGCGCTTCTGGAGGGGAGAGATTTGGTTGCGCATGAACGTGATCATAGCATCCTCGTTGCACAATCCGAGTCTCTTCAGCTCCGCGAACCTCTTGTTAACTTGGTTGGCCAGAGCTGTAGGCTTCTTGGGGACCTCCTCCCAGAATTCTGTGTCAGGTAGACCCAGAGCGTAGGGCAGCAACCGAATCAAATCTTCAGTGCCCTCATTCCGAACATAGAAGAAGGTCCGGGCCCATCCTTTGCAGGAGTCAAGCCCGGTAACCCAGGGGAAAACGGAAAGTCTCCAGGGTGAGATGGAGGCAGCTCCGAATTGGGTGAGCTGCTTATCCTCCGACTCTACTTGGATGTTGGGGATGACATTGCGACGAAGGCCGTAAAACCGGATCCACAGCTCCTTCATGGGCCATAGTCCGGTGTAGCCGTCGATCGTAGAGGCAAAGGCGGAGAGAGAGGTGATAGCGTTGGCTGGGAGATGGTGCGGCTGCAAGTGGTAGGTCCTAACCCAATCCCGAAAGAAATCGCTCACCGGCAGACCAAATCCCCGGATTGGGTGAGGGGGCCAGTTCGGCGGAGGGGAGACGAGCGGCAACGCCAGCAGGAATGCGTCTGGTCCG
Source organism: Avena sativa (assembly GCA_916181665.1). NCBI lineage: Eukaryota > Viridiplantae > Streptophyta > Magnoliopsida > Poales > Poaceae > Avena > Avena sativa. The sequence continues at coordinate 420,129,165 of OV702287.1, read as the reverse complement.
GTAGAGCCAGTCAAGGTCATCTTGACAGACCCATGATCCGGCCCACGCGCAGCGGTCCGCCGCGGCGGCGTCCTCCTCCATCTCCTGCTCGGCGACGGCGAGCTCCTCCTCCGTCATCTCGTATTCGCTATCCTCGCTGGAGCTAGCGGCGGCGGAGATCTGAGGCCTGGATTGGCGTGGACCCGTGGCGAAGAAGCTGCGCAGCGGTGGCTGCGATGCAGAGGCACGGGGAAGGTGCGGCGGCGGCGCTGCTGCTAGAAGCACTGGCGGCGGTGCGGTCGCTAGGAAGACGAAGGAGAAAGGCAATGAGCAGAGGGGCACAGAAGTGGAAAAATGCTAAGGGGTGCGCCCCTCCGCTACTTAACCGCCCCCTGAGATGGGTGAGTGGGATCGTGCTGCGCCAACAAGCCACACGGTGTGGCCGTGTATCACCTGCATCAGCCAATCGGAGAAAAGCCACACAGGGGGCCACAGAGCAGAAGCAATCCCATGACGTGACGCGCTGATGCGGTAAATGAGGAGGCAGGCATGACGTGACCCACGCACAGTGATAACTGACAATTACTGCGGCGGTTACTGTGCAAACCCTTAAAATGAGACAACGTGATGATTAGCCTCCGTGTGGGTTGGCGTATGAGAGAAGGAAGCAGGGCCCGGATCAAACCATGGTAACCATGGGATCCGAGCCAAAATGGTAACCCGGCCGGCAAGCGAAAACTTGGAACATGCAAAGGGAACGTAAATCCATATAATCCGAGATAAAGAGCTAATCCGGAATTAAACATCCAAGGCTCGAACATAAATGAACCTGATGTGGCCTTAGCGGCCAAGGCAGCTAAGACCGCACCAACTTCGGGGACTAATGTTGGGGGGATACCCCTGGGTAGGGTCACTCCGGGGTATAAGGGCCGAGTTAGCTGAGGTTCGGCAAGGTCAAAGCAGATGCTGGCCGGGTTACCTCAAGGCAGGCCGGATCACGGAGTAACCCGGACCAGGGGGTCGCCTAACATTGTCTCATCCGACTTAAGGAGTAAGTCGGAAGTGCTTGTCTAACTTATATGCAGGAACAGGTGTGGTCGGATCTACTATGATCCGGGTCCTCGCTTAGCTTCTGGGAGAAGGAAGGAATCTCTCTGGTCAAAAAGAAGGTCTGGTACGCACTGCATGAGCGGATAAAGCAAGGGCAGGACCACCGGGTCATGGCCGACAAGGGTGACGACGCCCATGTCGGCTGACGCGAGCATCTGTGTGACGCGGGGGAAAAGCACCCCGGTCGGGTTACCACTTTGGGAGGGGGCATATTCTTAGGAATATGCCTCCACGTATGCCCTAGGCAGGGACCAAACTTCCTCTATATAAGGGGGGCTAGGTTTCTGGTAGAGGGGGTTGGTTGAGCTCTAGTTGGTTTGGTGATTCCATAGTCACTGGTTGAGTTCTTTGAGGCCATAGTGCTAGTTGATCTAGGCTTCTAGGGAAAAATAGTAGGCAAGAGTAAGAGAGCTCCTTCTTCCTCCTCTCGCCAATATAGCTCAAGGAGCACTTGTAATCTTGAAGGAAATTAGGCAAGAGTAAGAGAGCTCCTTCTTCCTCCTCTCGCCAATATAGCTCAAGGAGCACTTGTAATCTTGAAGGAAATCAATACAAACTTCTGTGTGGAGAATCACTCCACTATCCCTCCCTGGATTCCCCTAGCGTGTATTAGTCCCCACCTTTAGCCTATCCATGGCATCTGCCGTGACACCACCACGACAGATACAGAAGAATCCCCATATCAAAATGACAAGGCAAGCAGACAATGAATGTCTCAGCAATCTTCTTATTTACCATGGGAAAATGGTGCTTTTTTCTCTCTTTCCTCTTTTCATAAATCTCTTTTTTTCTTTTTCTCAATAGCTATCTCTCTCTTTTTTTATAAGAAGAATGGTTACGCTGCAGGTTTCCACCATGTCAGCATGGATTAGACCAGCGGCCCAGGTGTTTCTCTAACACACATACATAACTCCATGGACTTACAAGCTCCCCTTTTATTTCACACCTACGACATCCGCAAACAAAAGAGCAAGGTATCAACTGGGTATATATTTACAAGTGTTGAAAGCGTTCCCCGTGACAGCACGGTTCTGCTAATCCCCAGCCTATAATTTGCAAGCATATAACTTTCATGGACAGTCATAATGGTTCAGTTTTATTAAGTGCGGAAAATAAAGTGTGTCGTCAATTTCGTGAGAGCTTTACTAACTAACTTTCTCATAACAAGCAAACATTTTATTTGGAAGAAAACAAGGCATATTGAATATGCACGGAAGTAGCAAATAATGCTAATGGGTAGGTATGGTGGACACTTTGGAAATATTTGGTTTAGGGAGTTGGAAACATGAGTAAAACTCAGTGTAAGTGAAGGCTAGCAATAGTAAGGGAGCGACAAACGAGAGAGCAATAGCTGCCATAATCATGCTTGCAACAAAACAGGACTAATCATGGCATGAAATTGATTCAAGATCCTCAAGGAAAAATAATTCATCAAGGCTTAACTGATTATTACAGTCATGTGCATGCGTGAGCATGTGCCAAGTCAATTCAAATGAAACATTCAGAGGAGGATACCATAGTGCCATACCAAGTTATGAATAGAATAATGCAAGCAAACATTCATAAGACATGCTACAAACTATTAGCGAGATGGAGCTAATCATAAGAAAGCAAGAACTACTAAGCATCCAAAGATAACATACACCCTACATGAACGGACTAAGCATGCCCACAGTGATGAGTATATGTACAAAAATGAAAACAAATAGAGTTCGTTACCAGCCTCTTACCACGCCTCAAGTTGTCATTAATCCTCATTATTGCTCTTCACTTGTGTGGCTTGAATAATAATATGAAACCAATATCCACTGAGGACTGATGAACCCTGTAGCAAACTCACAAAACCAAAGAAGAACGACAAATATTTTTGGTGTTTTCAATTTTTAAAACAAGAACCAAAGGGGAAAAACAAGCAAAGCAAAATCTTTTTGGGTTTTTCGAATAGTTCAAACAAAGCAAAAAGGGAAAAACAAACCAAGGCAAAAAGAAGAAGCAAACCAAAGAGAAACAATAGAAATATTTTTGGTCTTTTGTGTTTTTTAGAAAGCAAAAGCAAAGAAAGAACAAAAACTAAAAAGAGAACAAAACATGAATATACAAAGTACCGACGCAACATGATAAGGAGATGAGTGTGGTGTTGGCGTACCTCCCCCCAAGCTTAGGCTTTTGGCCTAAGTGGGTATCAACCCATGTACGAAAAAGTGTTCCAAGCTGGCGGATCATGATAAGAATGGTCGTAGTTGGGCCCGTGGGACGAAGAAGAAGCTCCCCAATCATAAGCAGGCTGCTGATATGAAGACCCCCCTCATTCGAGGGCTGGACCGAATCATCCATTACCTCCCTTCTAGTATCCTGCTCCTGTTGGGAGAGCTCTCCCAAGTACGTGTCAAGCTCCTCCTCAGCGAGGGACCATCCTAACATGTTATCAAGGTTAAACAAAACAGGTGCAGGCAAAAGAATAACACGCTCGGACTTGCTCTTTCTCCAACCAGCTTTGAGAAAGGTTATTTCATAAGAAAACTCACTCACACTAGCCGACGAGGAAACAAATTTATGCTGCATCATGGAATTAAGATCAAGCCTCTCTATGGGAAACTGTAGGTCTAGATGATGAGGCACTAAACCATGCAATGCTAGCAAACGAGAAGCAATGAGGCCTCCACAAATTCCACCTTTCTCACGGTTAGCAGCAAGACGAAAAGCTATCAAAGCACCTAAGTTGTAAGACCTATCTCGTTTAAGAGCACCAGAGATAAATGCTAGATCATATGAAGATAACTTATTGGCAGTTTTCCTTGCAAGAACACACTTGGCAATAAAGTAGGCAAAGTAGCGAATGGAGGGAAGATGAATTTTACGGATTTTTCCACACTCTTTCGAGAAGCTCCTCCCTTGGCAAATTTCCGCGTATAAATCCATGAGTGGTTATGGTCGCTCCTTAATCCTTCTACATGATCCCCATTGAGGTACCTTAATAGCTGCACAAAAATCATCAAGAGAAAGGTCGACAGCAATATTTTAAATTTTGTAATGGACCATGGGGTTAGGCAAAGAGTGACTAAATTGGAAGTCCTGCACCACAGACATGGTTAGCTTCACAAATTGACAAGGTTCATCTTCCAAAAAGTGCTCTAACCCTGCATTAGAAACCAAAGTGTGGAAACCTTGGAGAATTCCTGCAGCTCTCATGAACTCAGAACATGGATAAATGGAGGGAAAAACTTCCTCCTCCCGGTGGACCTTCATGATCTCAGGCACCCATAGTTCATGTTGGTTTAGGTGGTGCTCACTCATCTTCTATTCTAAAATTTAAACACCTATTAAACAAGTGATTGCAAAGTAAATATAATGAAGGATTCTACTCATAGGGACTTGTAAGAGGCTTAAACATGCATCAAAACTATAACTCTAAGCATCAAACAAGCTTACACGCTCAAATAACCTGTCACCTATAGCAGCAAAATACTCAAGATACAATCCACCAAACACAAATCTACTTGGACAAGGAGAGGAGTCACATACCAGGGAACAATTGCTCCAAATTTCAGCAAGAAAGATGGGCTGAGCAAGGAGATCGAAAAAATCGAGAGCAAGCACAGCAAGAACGCGATTTTGAGCAATGAACTGAAGCTTACTCGGGAGAGAGAAGAAAGTGGCAGGTGAGAGAGTTCGTGGAGGGCCAGGGGTGGCCCACACCAGGGCATGGAGCCACCCAGGGTAGGCCACGCCACTAGGTGGTGTGCCTGCCTGTTGGGTCCCCCTGGTACCTCCCAGGTACTCCTCTGCCCCTTTTTTCATGTAAAAATTTAATATGAATTTTCTGGAATTTTTTGAGACACTTTATTTTTGGGCAATTTTCAGGCATAGAAGAATGATTTTCTGACAGACAGATTTTTTTGGAAACATGATGCAAGGAAAAAACAAAGCTAGAACTACAAAAGTTCTAAGACACTCTAACATGCCTTCAACTAATCAACAAAAAGAAAACTAAACGAAAGCAAAAACTAAAATGGATAGAATGGAAGTACACGGAAATAATCATAGTGAAAACATTGTTTTGTTCAACGAAATCCTTTTGTTAACAAGGTTGATCAGGTCTTGTTACCAAAACAATTTCATATGAGATAAAACTTTGTATTCCACTAATGATTATGTTACATCAACTGTGATAGCAATGGTCCCAATCATAATAGTTTCAAAATTTTCTCTTGGTATGGGACAATATATCTCTCCAACTTGAATGCCCTCAACATGTTCAACTGAATTCAAACCATAAGTCCTTTCAATCTTCATGGGGAAGTAGACAGTATGTTCCTTGTCGTTAACATTAAAGGTCACCTTTCCTTGATTACAATTAATAACAGCTCCTGCAGTATTAAGAAAAGGTCTCCCAAGAATAATAGACATATTATCATCTTCAGGCATTTGAAGCACAACAAAATCAGTTAATATCAAGCAATTATGAGCCACTTTAACAGGTACATCCTCACATATACCAACAGGAATAGTGGTATATTTATCAACCATTTGCAAAGATATATCAGTTCGTATTAATTTTTCTAGTTGAAGCCTCTTATAGAGAGAGAAAGGCATAACACTCACTCCAGCTCCCAAATCACACAAAGCAGTTCTAACATAACTATTCTTAATAGAGCAAGGGATAGTTGGAATCCCTGGGTCTCCAAGTTTCTTAGGAACCTTAAAATTGAAGGAATAATTAGCAAGAAAAGTAGAAATTTCTTCATTAGGGATCTTCCTTTTATTCGAGACAATATCCTTCATATACTTTGAGTAAGGAGGCAATTTAATAGCATAAGTCAAAGGAATTTGTAGGAATAAAGGTTTCATCCACTCACAAAACTTATTATAGTGTTCATCTTCCTTTGACTTGTGTTTCTTATCAAGCAAAGGCATAGGTTTTTAGACCCAAGGTTCTCTTTCACTACCATGTTTCTTAGCAACAAAATCTTCTTTAGTGTATTTAGTACTCTTAGTGTGGTTTTCAGGTTCTTCCTCAACTTTCTCTTCATTAGGAGCTTCATTTTCTTCATTACCACTTTCAGTTTTAGCATCAGAGATAGATATACTATTAGGATCTAAAGAAGGTTCAGAGGATTCTACAACTATTTTATGTTTCTTTTTTCCTTTTCTTACGAGTAGAACCACTATTTTCAGCTTGTTGAGAATCCTGCTCAATTCTTTTGGATGCCCCTCAGGATATAGAGGATCCTGGGTAGCAGCTCCACTTCTAGTTCTAATTTCATAAGCATGTTTTTCTTTAGCAGCATTAACTAGCAAGTCTTTTTGCACTTTAACGGGTTGATCTATTTGAGTTTGAACCATTTGAAAGTGTTTAACAATCATTTTAACATCATTAGAGGTTCTTTCCACAATATATTTCAACTCAACAATAGCTCTAGTGTTTTCCATTAGATGATTTTGCACCCTTTTATTAAAATTATCTTGCTTAACAATAAAGATATCAAATTCTTCTAAGCATTGATCATGAGGTTTAGAGTAAGGGATATCACCTTCATCAAAGTGTTGGAGAGAGTGTACCTCAATAGTGGATGAGTAGGGGATAGGCTTACATAATTCTTCTATATGAGGTAAATTCTTGACATCTGCAGCTTTAATTCCCTTCTCCTTAAGACATTTCTTAGCTTCCTTCGTCACTTCATCATTTAATTCAATAACTCCCCTCTTCTTTGATATTGGAATAGGTACCGGAATAGAAGGTTCAGGTACAATTACTTCGGGTATAGCTTGTTTAGGAGGAGTCCAATCTTCATAATTCTTACTTATTTTAGCCATTAATTCCTCAACTTCCTTAGGAGTCCTATTCCTGAAAACACAATCAGCACAACTATCTAGGTATGTCCTAGATTCTTCAGTTAGTCCATTATAAAATATATCAAGAAGCTCATTCTTAGGTAATGGACTTCCAGCTTGTGCATGAATCAAAGCACAAAATCTTGCCCAAGATTCAGGCAATACCTCTTTTTCTCCCTGTTTAAAATCAAAAAGTTCCTGCAAAATAGCATGTCTAGCACTAGGAGGAAAATATTTCTTCGGGAAAGTACTAATCAAGCACTCAGGACTATCAATAGATCCAGGAGGTAAATTGCTAAACCAAGTTTTAGCTTCCCCTTTCAGTGAAAAGGGGAAAATCTTAGCAACAAAGTAAGTAAGCATCTTAATATCATCAGAAAACAAGCCACTCATGGTAGAAAGTTCATTCATATGTGCTACCGCACTTCCATTCTTAGTCCCACAAAAAGGTTCTTTCTCGACAATAGCTATGTAAGATAGATCGAGAGAGAAATCATAATCTTCATCGATAATGTTTATGGGAGAAGCAGCAAACTTAGCAATAGGAGACAATTTAGGTCTAATAGTACGCCTCTCAAGGAGACTCTTAGCAGCGCTCCTATCATGGTTGTTTTTACATTCTTTAATAAATTCATCGGTCATCTCAACATAACCATCTTCAATATCATAACTTTCACTAGACTCAGGTGAACTAACATGTGTGGTAGTGTCTTCATTAGGAGTTTCGGTATTTCCAGCTATAGTTCTAGCAATCGTAGCATCTAGGAAAGGACCTAATGAACCACTCTTATCAAGCACAGTAGAAGCAGCATCATAAGCATGAGAAGGTTCAGATTCAGCAGTAGTAGCAGTGTGTGTAGCATGTGCATGTGGTGGTGTAACGAGCTTACTCATAACAGATGGTGAATCAAGAGCAACAGAGGTGTTCAGAACCGTACCTCTTCTTGTAGTGTATGGTAAAATAGGAACCTTGCCATCACGAGACTTACCCATGATGGATGGATAGCAGCGAACAATAGAGAATCCAAGTGAACTTAATAAATAAAGCTATGCTCCCCGGCAACGGCGCCAGAAAATAGTCTTGATGACCCACAAGTATAGCGGGTGTATCGCAGTATTTTCGAGGGAAGTGAAACCCAATTTATTGATTCGACACAAGGGGAGCCAAAGAATATTTATAAGCCTTAACAACTGAGTTGTCCATTCAGCTGCACCTAGAAACAATCTTGCTCACAGCAGTTTATCAGTAGCAACAGTTTTGTAATAGGAATAGTAAAGTAGCAGTAGTAGTAAAGTAAAGACAACAGTAACAATAGCAGTAAACAGTAGGATTCGAGTGCGGTAGGCATAGGGATGGATGGACGGGCGTTGCATGAACAAGACAATTCACATAGCAATCAGAACATAGGGCAATTGCAGATAAATAGGATAAAGCATCCAAGTACTAGGCATGTGTTCCATATATAGTCGTACGTGCTCGCGATGAGAACTTGCACAACATCTTTTGTCCTGCCAGCCCGTTTGCAGCGGGGCCTCAAGGGAACTACTGGCAATTAAGGTGCTCCTTTTAATAGAGCACCGGAGCAAAGCATTAACACTCTGTGAACACATGTGATCCTCACATCAAAGCCATTCCCTCCGGTTATCCGGATTTCTGTCACTTTGGGGCCATTGGTTCCGGACAACAACGTGTGTATACAACTTGTAGATAAGACCAAAAACAATACTATCATAATGAATCAATAACATGTTTAGATCTGAAATCATGGCACTCGGGCCCTAGTGACAAGCATTAAGCATAACAAGTCGCAACAAAGCCATAAAGCACTAATAAAAGATACTAGGCCCATGCCCTAACAATCTGATGACATTACATGAACGATCTCATCCAATCCCTACCATCCCCATAGCCTATAGTGGGGGATTACTCACTCATAGATGTGGGAAACATGGATGGTCGATGGGTGATGATGATGGCGATGATCTCCTCCAATTCCCGTCCCGACAGGGTGCCAGAACGGAGTTTCTGGTGCTGTTTCGTGGAATCTGGTGGTGGCGGAGGAGCTGAACTCCTTCTGGAAAAACGTCGACCCCCCCGAGTTTTTAGGTCAGAAGGCTTCTTATAGGCGAAGAGAGAGACCAAGGGGGTGCCTGGGGGGCCCACACCACCCCCTGGCACGGCCTGGCCTGGCCCGCGCCACCAGGTGGTGTGTCCACCCCCTGGCTCTTCTCTGTCTTGTATTCTGGCTCCTAGAGTCTTTGGGTGAAATAGGATTTTTGGCATATTTTCCGGGATTTTTCCTAATACTTGATTTTCTGCACAAAAAGTAGACACCAAGGCAATTCTGCTGAAAACAGCGTCAGTCCATGTTAGTTGCATCCAAATCACATTAGTTTAGAGGAGAAACAATAGCAAAAGTGTTCGGGAAAGTAGATACGTTTAGGATGTATCAATACATATGGTGAAAAATCGATGATACATTATTCTTTGGGCGGATGGCCTCTAGCCGTTGGCCTAGATATTCGGGCTTAAGAAGCTGAGCTGTAACTCTTATCATATTGTAAGTCATCTTATGTGTAAAAGCATCGTAGCTATGCTACGTTCCATGGATTTGAGTAATTTACTCCTGTCTTCTTGTCTTGTACTCGATATGCTCCTCCAAGAATAACTTCTATGACGATGTATGGTCCTTCCCATGGCGATTCTAACTTGTTGTGGCCATCTTGCTTGAGGCAAAGAACTAGGTCCCCTACTGCAAATGACCTAGGCCGCAATCTTCTGCTATGGTAATTGCATAGGTTTTGCTAGTACATAGTTGTTCTTTGGAGGGCTTCATCTCGAGCTTCACCAAGTGCATCCACATCATCTTCAAGTGCTTATCTTGATTCCTCTTCATCATATGCAGCTACTCTTGGGGATCCATATGACACCTCAACTGGAAGGACGGCTTTTGCACCGTGGACCAAAAAGAAAGGTGTCTCTTGTGTTGAATTATTTGGAGTTGTACGTAAACTCCATAACACGGATGGAAATTCATCCACCCATGCTCCTTTTGCTCTGTCAAGTGGTGCTAGTAGTATTTTCTTGAGTCTAGCAGTAACTAGTCCATTGGCTTTTTCTACCTGTCCATTTGTTTGCGGGTGAGCTACCGAAGCGTAGCTTATTTTGATGCCCATTTCTTGGTAGTACTCCTTGAACTCACTAGAAGTGAAGTTGGTCCCGTTGTCCGTGATGATGCTGTTTGGTATGCCAAACCGAAATACTATGGATTTAATAAAATTCACAGCCTAAGTTCCATCTTGGGTGGTGACAGGCATTGCTTCAATCCATTTAGTAAATTTGTCGACTGCTACTAGCAGAAAGACGTGCCCTCCTGGCGATGATTTGTGAAGTTTTCCCACCATATCGAGTCCCCACTGAGCAAATGGCCAGGCCAAAGGTATAGGATTCAACTCAGCGGCGGGTGCTCCAGGCTTTGTTGCGAATCGTTGACATGCCTCACATGTTCTGACAATGTCTTTTGCATCTTGAACTACCGTGAGCCAGTAAATTCTACTCTGAATGCTTTTGCAGCAATTGCTCGGCTACTAGCATGGTGACCACAAACTCCTTTGTGTATATCTTTGAGTATGATTTTTCCTTCTTTGGGTGTTACACAACGCTGTAACACACCCGAAATACTTCTCTTATATAGTTCCCCTTTGATTATCCTGAAGGCTTTCGATCTTCGAGTGATTCGCCGGGCTTCTATCACATCTTCTGGTAGCTCTCCCTTAGTCATATATACTATATACGGCTGCATCCAGGTAGGCTCAATTATCATGACCTCTCCAATTTCTTCTTCTTCTTCTTCTTTGATGGCCTATTCTATGTTCTTGGCTTCTGAAGGATCCCTAGAGTCTTTTTGCGGATGTTTCTTTTTCCCTATTTTTGGTGGTACAACCTCGGATAGTCTTTTCGCTTTGATCGATCGCTCTGTTATCTCATCCCAAAAAACTCCGGGTGGTATTGGTAAGCACAAGGATCCTATGTTTGCTAGTTTGTCGGCTTCTTCATTGCTTGCACTTCCTAGATGTGATACTTCACACCCATCAAACTGAGCTTCCATAACACCATATAGATCGTGATAAGCAACCATATTTTTGCTGACGGCGTCGCACTTTTCATTGCTTGCTGAGCCACAAGATTGGAATCTCTAAAGATTTTGAGGCGAGTTGCACCGCAAGCTTTGGCCATTCGCATGCCATGCAACATGGCCTCGTATTCCGCTTCGTTATTGGATGTGTTCGCAAAGCTCATCCAAAGTATGTAGCGCATTTTGTCGCCTTGAGGTGATATTAGTATGACTCCTGCTCCTGCTCCTTCCGTTCTTTTTGATCCATCAAAGTACATTGTCCAGGCACTAGAAAGGTCTGGTGGACCCGCACATTGCAACTCTGTCCACTCTGTGATGAAATCTGGCAGAACTTGTGACTTAATTGCTTTGCGCTTCTCATACGTGATATCCCGAGGAGATAATTCGATGCCCCATAGAGAGACACGTCCAGTTGCTTCTAGATTGTTGAGGATTCTTGACAAAGGCGCTTCGTTGACCACTATGATTGGATGCTCTGAAAAATAGTGGCGTAGTTTTTGTGCTGTCATAAATACCCCGTATGCTAGTTTCTGGTAGTGTGGGTACCTTTGTTTGGATGGAGATAGAACCTCACTCAGGAGGTAGACTGGCCTCTGCACACCGTGGGTCTTCCCTTCTTCGGGTCGCTCCACGACCAAGACCGTGCTGACCACCTGATTTGTGGCAGCGATATGAAGTAGTATAGGCTCTTTCTCTTTTGGCGACATGACGATAGGAGATGTCGATAGTGTCCTTTTAAGATCTTCAAAGGCGCGCTGAGCTTCTTTCGTCCACTCGAATTTTTCTGATTTCCTCATAAGTGCGTAGAATGGCAGTGCTTTTTCTCCTAACCTTGCAATAAAACGACTAAGTGTCGCTACTCGCCCTGCCAGTTGCTGTACGCCACGTAGATTTGTTGGCTTCTTCATTATTAACATTGCTTGTATTTTCTCGGGATTAGCCTCAATTTTTCTAGATGATACCAAATATCCGAGGAGTTGCCCTACCGGGACTCCAAAGGAGCATTTTTTCAGGTTCAGCTTGATGCTAAACTTGTCGAGATTTTTGAATGTTTCTTCAAGGTCCTTGATCAACGCAGATCCTTGGCTTGTTGTAACTATGACGTCATCGATATATACTTGCACATTTGTGCCTATCTGGCTTCCCAGACACTTCTGCATCATCCGCTGATATGTTACTCCGGCGTTCTTGAGGCCGAAAGGAATTGTTGTGTAGCAGAATACACCATAGGGTGTGATAAATGTTGTTTTCTCCTGATCTTCTTCCTTCATCCTAATCTGGTGGTATCCTGAGTAAGCTTCCAAGAAAGAAAGACGTTCATATCCCGCAGTTGCATCGATTATTTGGTCGATTCGCGACAATGGGAAGTGATCTTTTGGGCAACGCTTGTTCAGTGCAGTAAAGTCGATGCACATCCGAAGTTCTGTAGTACTTTTCTTTGGAACACATACTGGGTTTGCGACCCACTCTGATTTCGTCAGTTCTTTGATAAAATTGGCATCAATGAGGCGATGGAGCTCCTTTCCAATGGCTTTGCGCTTTGGTTCTGCGAAGTGATGAAGCGGTTGCTTTACTGGCTTCGCCTTTGGATCTAAATTTAATGCGTGCTCAGCGAGTTCCCTGGGAATTCCTGGCATGTTAGAAGGTAGCCATGCGAAAATCTCCCAGTGCTCATGGAGGAACTCGATGATTGCGCTTTCCTATGCGGGATCAAGGTTAGAAGCCACAAATGTTGTTTTCGTTGGGTCGACAGGGTGGATTTGTACTTTTTTTGTGTCCTCTGCCGTGTCAAAAGCCTGATCAAGATTAACACGCGCTACTTCTAGTGGTTGTGCGTTTGCTGAAGTTTTGAGTTATCCAAACTCCATTGCCATCCTGAAAGATTCAAAAAAATTATTGAACTCCCAATCGCAGTTGTCAGCACGTGTGAAGCTTCCTTTTAATGTGATAATTCCCTTTGGTACTGGCATTTTCATAACTAAGTATGCATAATACGGCACTGCCATAAACCATGCAAGGCTGGTCATCCCAATATTGCATGATATTGTGATGGCCAGTCCATAACTTCAAATTCGAGTTTTTCTCGCCTGAAATTTACCTTGGAACCAAAAACAACGTCAAGAAATACTTTGCCTAAAGGGATTTCGTCTTTACCTGGTACTATTCCACAGAAAGATGTTTCTGTTGGCGTGAGATTCTCCAGGGGGTAGCCTATTGTTCTCAGTGTTTTTTCGTAGATCGGATTTATGCTACTTCCTGCATCCATGAAGACCTTGCTCATATCGAACCCGCCAATTTGTGCTTCGACTATCAAGGCTAAGTGACCCGGTCGTGGGACCCGAAGCGGGTGATCGGCTCTGCTGAATGTGATTTCTTGCTTGGACTAGTGGAGATATTCGGGTGTGGTTGATGTTGCTGTTTCCGCCATATTGATTTGTCTTGTGATGAGCTTCTGAATTCTGTTGGATGGACGCCCTTTCTAAATCATGGACATTGCTCCTTTTGACCTAGGGTACTCGTTGTTTTGATCATTGATGTTTTGTGGCGGTACCGCTGGTGGTGGTGGTGGTGCACCAATGGCTAGTGTACCAGGTGTGGATGCGTATCCTCGATTTGCCGCTTATGTTGCCTTTGCATTACATAGCACGTGCATCTTCAGGAACATCCAGCAGTCTTTCATGAGGTGGTTGGATTGTCGCCTGCCTGCTGAGTCAACGTAAAAATGCATATTACAGGGTCCTTCCAACATTTGCATCGTGGACATAGGTGGGTCTCGTGCTCTTGGCTAATACCGTTGTGCGGACTGGCTTCCTCCGACATCGTCCCTATTCCGGCGGTATCCGCCGTTGTGGTCGTTGCTTCTGTTGTTACCTTATCCTGAAAAACCTGATGCGACGTAACTTGGTCCCGTGTTTGCATCGTTGTTCCTTCTTCTTCTATCATTGTCGCGCTTATCCCTGTCCTCTTCGGGTGACCGTACACATTTATTATGCAGCACATCATCCCAGTGATTTGCTATTTCCATTAGTTGGGAAATTGTTTTGGGTTTAACCCGTCCTAGTTCTTCTATGAATTCTCGGCGACGGAGGCTGTCGTTGAAGGCATCGATGGCCCTTTCGTCGAATATGGACTCAGCTGAGGTTTCAATGATATTCCATCGTTGGATGAATGCTCTTATTGACTCCCCAGATTTTTTTTGCACGCTCGCAACTGCTCCAAGGATGCTGGTCGTTTAAACATGGATTGGAAGTGTCGGATGAACTTGTCTTCTAGTTTGTTCCAGCTACCGATGGAATCTTCGGGTAACTTCCTGAGCCATGATCTTGCAGCGTCGGTGAGATGTAGTTGTAGGCTTTGCATTGTGCTAGTTGTGGAGCCGCCCTGTAATTTGACAGTGGCCAAATAATCTGCTAGCCAAGCTTCGGGTTCCTGGAGCCCATCGTACTTGTGGTGGTTGTGTGGAAGTTTGAAGTCTTTGGGAACTGATGTCTTGTGAATCCGCTGCGTGAAACAACCGGCCTCGCATAGCTCGTGATCGTCTTCGTCGTATTCATCATGATATCGTCGGCTGCGGTTTTCATCCCTCAATCCATCACCCATGTGTTGCATATTATCGTTTCTTGTGTTACTTCGCGGCTCGGATTCTGCAACATGCGCTTGGTGTGGCGATCGAGATTGTCGGGTGTGTCCCACTTGCCGAGGACTATTATGACGGCGTGGGGATCTATCGGGTTTTCATGTGAATCCTTGCTCTGCTTCTGCGAGAGAGGCTCCGACCATGCCAAGGTTCATTAGGGCAGAGCGATGGAGGCCCGTACACGGATCGCCGGGTGCGGGTTGAGTGGTGATCAGGTATGTTTGCGCGGCCACAATGGCTGCCTGAGCTGTTTTTGCTTTGATGTTTCCTACTTGGTCAATTGACATGAATGATAGGTTAAGATCTCAGATGATTCCACTTCTTTCTGCTTCGGGGATATTCTACAGTCGAGATGTTGCCCTTCTTGGTGGTGCTGCTCTTGTCATGCTCCTTGATCCTCTAGTAGAACTTAACTGTGCCCATCGTAAGCTGGATTCGTCGGCTAATATTTTTCTTTCATCAAGTTGCCTCTGCATCCTAAGTAGGTCTCTCTTCTTGTGGTGGAGCAGATATTGGTATGCTAATAGATCCTCGTGTGAAGCATCCGCTATCATCGAGACTGCTCCCGAAATTTCTGCTCTTTCCTTTTCCCATGCACTGGCTAGTAGCCGAAGTCCTTGTCTCTCTCCTGCGTGTGGTTCTCCGCCTCTTCCTTGGACTATGTGATTATCTGCTGTTTCTCCTCCGTTTCCGTGGTCTCCTTCATTATCGTGGTTTCCTGCATTGTCATCTAATAAAATATCATCGAGGTTGAGGATAGGATTACCGTTTTCGTCGCGTGGTGTTGAGGTATCCCCGTTGATCATGCACACTTGGTGGCATGTTATGTGTAATCTTCTGCTTCCAAGGATGTGCTGATAGTACTCCAAGATCATAGTTCTAGATAGATCTTCGCCATCCTTTCTTTGAAGTCGATGTTTTCGCTGCTTTCTTCGGGTTCCGAGTTTGTCGGGTTTGCTGGCTGATGACCTTCTTCCCCTATTTCAATCTATGCCATGGCATCCATGGAGGATCCGACGGTAGGTGCCGGTGCCACCGTAGACACAGGTTTTTGTACCGACGGTTTTGATGTGATCATGGCTGAAGGGTGCGATTCTTGCGGGTTGTCTACCTAGAAGTGGAAGCTTCCGATAATTAGATCGGATCCACCATTAAAATCGGCGGGTACCAATACAGGGGTGGGTGGGCGTGGATCTGCTTTTGTCGATTTGATGCTTGGTGGAGAGCGGTCTGCCGAATCCGTGGTTCGAACGTTCAGGTTTCCCACAGACGACGCCAATTGACGAGGGGTAACCTCGGCAATGCCCATGGTGATGGACTTGGGGTTTCGTGGAAAAGAGAACGCTGGGGATTTCGTCGTATGTCAGGGAAACAATGGAATCAAAGTCACCTAAATATTGAGTAATTGCACTATTACAAGTTGTCCTCTAGATTTTGGTACTCTCGCTTGGGCTTCTCCCGTCCTATATATAATAGGTCGGGTATCGAAGCTGTATGCAGATAGGTTTCATACACGCGTTATTAGAAGACCAACACAATGTCGGTTCATAGTCTCTTTCCTAATACAATCAAAGTATTTGTCGGTTGCTTCCTTGGGCCATCATCTGAAATCTTCATGGGCCGTAATCCTTTTACCCAGCATAGGGCAACAAATCATAAGCATCCGAGTAATTGTACCTATGTCACCACCCCAATGGAAAACATCGTCGCAGCAGACGCTGCAGTTGCCAACCTCGACATCCAAGGAGAGGGCACGTTGTAGGTCCAGTATGCCAAGGCCCTACTCACCAGCGCCGTCGAGCAGCAAGCCGCGGGAGTCGACCCGTGGGGGTGGATGTACCCCTGCTCATCGGCAAGCAGGGCGGCCTCAAGCGGCCCTCCAACTGTCCACAACGCCCTCAATTGCCCACCACCCGAGCCCCTGTAGCTCCAGCTATGGGCCGCCAACCCTGCGCTCTCCACCAACGAGCCGTGACCCATGAACAACACGATCGCCGCCAATGGCCAACCCATCGACGCACGGACGCACATCATCAACAACCAGGCCTAGCGGGTGCGCCAGCCCAATTATCTGAGGCACACCCGCACCAACCGCGGCGACCCCGAGCCAAGGGGATCGCTCAGCCGAGTTAGCCCTCAGTGCTTCGGACCAATGACCCGAGGCGAGAAGTATCCCGCTAACTTCAAGGTTCCCAAGGATATTGAGAAGTACGACCCAACGTACGACCCAGTAGTGTGGCTAGACACATACCTTATAGAGATGGGAAACTCTGGCCACACCGACCTGCTCGCCGGTCGCTACCTTCCCCTGATGATGGAGGGAGCAACTAGGCAATGGATCAACACTCTCCTCGCCGACAACATTGACTCATGGGAGGAGATGCGCGATGCCTTTGTCAGGCACTTCGAGAGCTCCTACACCCATGCCACTACCATCGAGGAATTGGAGCGCTGCATCTAGGGACAGTGCGAGTCGACCCGCCACTGGATCCAGAGGTGGCAGGAGCTATGGATCAACGCTTTCGGCATCCACCCAGATAGTATGATCCACTGTTTCAAGAACGCGTGCCGGTACGAGTCCCTGGTCGCCAAGATCAGGAGGGTCTACCGGACACTCGATAACATCCCCGACCTCCTTGAGATCGCCAAACGCTACGCGGAGGAGGACCCCAACCAAGACTCTGACAACAAGTCAGGGGGAAGATGTCGCACTAGCAGAACGACAACGGGCAACAACGCGGCATGCGCTACAGTAACACTCGTCTCACCGGCAAGCGCCGCGGTGATAGGCGATTCGACTTCGACGCCAACGTCGGCTACGGGCAACGCAACCTGAAAATCTTCCGCCGCGACTGAGGAAACTACCGCAACAACAGAAATTACCGCGCTAACAACGTGGCGAGGCCAAAATTCGACCCCACCACCCTCCTCAACCAGCCATGTGTCTACCACAGCAGGGAGGGGAATCCTGCCACTCACACCACCACAGACTACCATTCTCTGAAAGAGATTGAGAAGGCAAGGCGAGCAAGGGAGGACCCCGACAACAACCATCCAAGGGACAACAGCAACGACGGTGGATTCGGCAACACCGTCGGCTTGCTGCACACCTTCACTAGGCTCGGCACCAAACACAAAAAGAAGGTGCTCGCCCACGCAGTCACCATCAATGTGGTGACCTAGGTCGACATCCCCCGCTTCCTCAACTGGTCCGAGCAAAGCATCACTTAGAGTCACCAAGATCACGCGCCTAGGATCGAATATCCAGGGCGAGTCGCCCTGGTGGTTAGGCCCAAAGTGGCTAACTACTGGATACCCAAGACGTTGATGGACGGCGGAAGTTCCATCAACATCATGTACTTGGACACATTCAAGAAGCTATGCCTCCCGGAGTCGATGATCGAGCTGACCCTCACAACCTTCCACAACATCGTCCCCGGTCGGAAGGCGTTTCCGATCGGCAAGGTGACGCTGCCATTCACCTTCGGCACACCAGCAAACTTCCACACCGAGCGGATCGTCTTCGAGCTGGTGAACTTCCATAGCCCGTACCACTGCATCCTGGGGCGCTAGGCGTTCACCAAATTCTTGGAGACCCCACACTACGCCTACAACATGATGAAGCTCCCCAGGCCAAGCGGCATCATCACCGTCCATGGCAACCCCGACATGGCCGTGGAGTGCCAGGATAAAGGATCCGAGCTCGCTGACACCATCATCACCGTGGAAACCAACCATGTGGACGAGCTTGCAAAATATGCGAGCAACATCGACAAGGACGACCCCGCCATCCTGAAGAAGCTCACCTCTAGGGGAACAACTTTTGAGGTGACCACGCACACTCGCACCATCGAGCTCGTCCCGGGTGACTCCAGCCAGACGTCACCATCGGGACGAACATGAGTCCTGCATAGGAAAGCACTCTCATTGGGTTCCTACATGAGAATCGTGACATCTTCGCATGGAAACCATCCGACATGCCTGGTGTCCCAAGGGAACTCGCTGAGCACAAAATGAATGCCGAACCAAAAGTGCGACCAGTAAAGCAGTCGCTGTAGCCCTTCAATGAAGAGCACCACCGAGCAATCGCTGAAGAAGTATAGCGTCTACTCGCTACAGGCTTCATTCGGCCAATCAAGTACACCAAGTGGCTGGCAAACCTAGTCCTGGTTCTGAAGAAGAACAACACCTGGAGAATGTGCATTGACTACACCAACCTCAACAACGCATGCCCGAAGGAGGAGTTCGTCCTACCGCAAATCGATCAGATCATCGACTCGACCGCAGGATCGGAGTCGCTGTGCTTCCTTGATGCATACTCTGGTTACAACCAGATCAAAATGGCGATCGAGGTCGAAGAGAAGACGGTGTTTATCATGCCATTCGACGCCTTATACTACACCACCATGACGTTCGGCCTCAAGAACGTTGGCGCAACCTATCAACGGTGCATGCAGGAGTGCCTTGCGAGTCAAATTGGCCACAACATCCATGTCTACGTCAACGGCGTGGTGGTAAAATCCACTCGCCAGAGCGACCTGCTCGCCGACCTGGCCGAGACCTTCGCGAATCTATGGAGGTACAAGATCAAGCTCAATCCAGGGAAGTGCACCTTCGGAGTGCCCACCGGACACCTCCTGGGGTAATGGTCTCCAAGCGAGGCATCGATGCAAACCCCACCAAGATCGACACCATCGCGCAGCTCGGGAAACTCGAGTGCCCGCGACGTCCAGAAGCTGGCCAGGCGAGTTGCGGATCTCAGTCGCTTCATCCCCCGGCTTGGCGAGAAGGCGATGCCCCTCTACCGCCTGATGCGTAAGAACCCCATGTTCCAATGGGACGAAGAAGCAGACAACACGCTCAAGGAAGTGCTCCTCGCGGCACCACTACTCGCTGCCCCAGTCAACAAAGAGCCAATGCTCGTTTACATCGCGGCCTCCGCTCAAGTCGTCAGCTTCGTGATGGTCGTCGAACGACCAGAAGAGGGCAAGGAGCGCCCCATACAGAGCCCGGTCTACTACATTAGCGAGGTCCTAACAGACTCAAGGCAGCGCTACCCGCAGTACCAGAAACTGGTGTATGCGGTCTTCAGAGCTCAACGACGACTCCCGTACTACTTCTAGGAGCACCCCATCACGGTCGTCTCCTCCACACCACTACATGACATCATCCGCAATCGCGAGGCGACTGGGTGAGTCGCCAAGTGTGCCAAAATCGGCGTCCACAACATCAAGTACGAGCCACGCAAAGCGATCAAGTCGCAAGCCTTGGCTGATTTCCTCGCCGACTAGGAAGAAGCACAGCAGCCGGAGAAGCTGCCCTATCTCCACTACTAGTCGCTCCACTTCGACGGGTCCAAGAATGCGGATGGCGCAGGGGCCGGGATTGTACTCACCTCCCCCAAAGGTGACAAGCTCCGCTACGTGCTACACCTCAACTTCACGCCCAACACCAACAACATGGCCGAGTACGAGGCCCTCGTCCACGGCATGCAGGCTGCCAAGGAGATGAACATCAATCGCCTATGGTGCTACGGCGACTCTGACCTAGTCGCCGCACAAGTTGCCGGGACTTGTGACACCGTCTCCCCCACTATGATAGCATACTGCCAAGCGGTGGACCAGCTGGGGGGCCACTTCGCCGGTTACTCCGTCGAGTGGATCGACAGGCGCAAGAACAAGGAGGTCGACACTCTCTCTTGCATGGGGCAGCCTGCTAAACACCACCTGCGGGTGTCTTCCTCGACATCATCCACAAGCCTTCGGTCTCCCCGCCCAAGGAAATCGACATCAGGATACCCCTGCAGCCCGAGCCCGCTCTAGTCACCATGATCATGGAGCCCAGCGACTGGACCACACCGTACATCGCCTTCCTCGAGAACAAGGTCCTGCCCACCGACGAGACGGAGGCACGAATGATAGTGTGCCACTGCAAATCCTTCGTCATCATCAACGCCGAGCTCAACAAACGCAGCATGACTAGCGTATTCCAGCGCTGCGTACAGCCAGAAGAAGGGCGCAAGATCCTCCAAGACATCCACGCCGGTGACTGTGGCCATCTCGCCAGCGCTAGGTCGCTAGTCACCAAGGCCATGTGATACAGATTCTACTGGTTGACAGCGCACACCGACGCCGTCAACATCGTACAACGATGTATCAGGTGCCAGAAGTACGCCAACCAGACGCACATCCCTAGTTCGGCACTTAAGACCATCCCCATCACCTGGCCATTTGCCGTATGGGGCATAGACATGGTCGGCCCGTTCAAGAAGGCCCCATCTGGCTTCACCCACCTCCTGGTCGCAGTCGACAAGTTCACCAAGTGGGTCGAGGACAAGCCGATCAAGAAGTGCAACGGCAAGATTGCTACCAAGTTCCCCTGTGAGCTCATTTACCGGTACGGCTACCCGCACAGCATCATAACGGACAACAGCACCAACTTTGCCAAAGGTGCCATGGCGGATTTCTGCGAGGAGCACGACATATGGCTCGACCTCGCCTCGGTCACCCACCTGGAGTTGAACGGCCAAGCAGAGCGCGCCAGCCAAAGCATCCTCCATGGCCTCAAGCCACGACTTCAGGTGCCCCTCGAGCGAATCCCTGGATGCTGGGTCGAAGAGCTCCCCTCCATGATATGGGGCATTCGCACATCCGTCAACCGCTCCAAAGGGTTCACACCCTTCTTCATGGTGTACGGCGCTGAGGCTGTCATGCCAACCGACTTGGAACATGACTCGCCTCGGGTCATCAATTAAGTGGAGTAGGAAAACGAGATCGCCCGCCAAGATGGGATTGACTAGCTCGACGAAGCACGCGACCTTGCTCGCTCTCGCACTGCCATCTACCAGCAAGGACTCCACCGCTACCACAACCGCCGAGTCTTGACTCACACCTTCTAGTAAGGCGACCAGGTCCTATGACTGATCCAGGACAAGAAGGTCATGCACAAGCTTTCCCCCATGGGAGGGGCCATTCGGCATAGGGCGAGTCCTCGGCAACGACGCCTACTACCTCATCGATGTATGAGGCAATGGCCAGCTTGAAGTTGGAAGGCCATGGAATGTAAATCTCCTCCAAAAGTTCTATACATAGAACTAACACTTGTACTCAGCTGCTATATAATGAAATCAATTCGGATCGCACAAATTGTGTCTACTCACCATCTTCTCGTGCCAATCGCACTCGTACATATAGCAATATGCTACCCATGGAAGTCAACCTTTGTTTGAGCGATCGACACGGCTAAGTAGTGCGGCCCAAGGGCACCGAAGATATTCGGGCCTTGTGTCATCCATGAACACGCCACCCTAGAGCCACCATCAGAGTCGCCTCGCCCAACTGGCCTGCCAGGCCAAGACAACCAATCACACTTGGCACATCGACCCATCCCCGCATCCTCGTGCAAAGCGACTCGAACGGTTAAGTACCACGCACGGAGACTCGTCCAAAACGATCCCCATGCGGCTCGGGAACACACTAAGTAAGAGAGCTTGCCTAGGACTCGCCACCCGACTGGCTTCTCGAGCCAGGGGGAGGGAAGCGTTACAAACAATGCACCAGGTCCTCACCTACCTTGGGCATGCGACTATAATGACTAAGTACCACGCTCGGGGACTCGCCTAAACTGACCCTGTCAGTGTTCGGGAAAACAACTAAGTACAGAGCTCCCTTGGGGTCGCCAAGCGACTGGCTCCACGAGCCACGGTGAGTTGACTCCAGCCAAATTAAAAACTTAATACAACCAAACTTACATACATATGAGGTAAACCCCAATAAAGGGCGGACGCGCTCGAGGACTCTCACAACCAAATACTCAACAAAAAACAGAAATAACCATGCATTGCGAGTCGATTGACCCCATTCATTTCAGCAACAAAATATATATTATTTACATTAAAAAAGCGATGTGTCTCCATAACTTAAAAAAAGCCCCTAAGGGTAGTCACTTATTTTGTAGGCTCCGACGAAGAGGCACCGCCATCACCTCCCAAGGGTTCGCCAAGGTATGTTGTCAATCGCATCGCCAGCGACGACTGGAAGGGCTGCTCCGACTTCAAGTCATGGTGCTTTGGCTCGGGTTCGCCTAGCGCCACCACCATTTTGTGGTATGGTAGCAGTTCCCCCATTGCCAACACCCGCTCCATGAACGGTGCAGTCCTAGCGGTTAACCTCAGCACCTCTGCGATCTCCACCGATCCAGTCACCGAGGGATACCCGCTGGTGATGTTGTCAAGGTCGAAGTCATCGGGGAAGTGCGCAAGACCGAGACTAGGCGTCGTGGTAGCTCCTCACCGGAAGGCCGATCGCACCATCCACTCGACCACAGCGGGAGCCTCGTCATGGTAGCACCACACCTCCATCAGCCCACGAGGAATCACCTCGGTGGGGAAGATCCCTTGAAGGATGGCCTGAACACAAAGTGTCGAGGCAGTGGCCGCATTCGCCACCACCATCACGCATTGCGAGGCATCATAGGTCTGCACCATCGGATCATTTTGACCTATCACAGCTGCAACGTCAGAAAATCAATATCACTTTGGCCTAGTGGACTCATCCGCTCGGGGACTCGCCGAATACCAGGAAGAAGGAGTAAAAGGAATAGACACTCACCGAGGAGTTTGCAACCGCTATCCGTCACATGCTTCTCCAATGCACCAAGGTTGTCCAGAATTGGAGGCTTTCCGCTCCTCCTCCACCGCGGCAACCGCAGCCTTCGCCCTCTCTTCAGAAGAGATAATCGAAGCCTTCGTGGCCTCTATCTCTTTCGTCAACGAGACGATTCACTCCTCCACCATGGACAAAGAGGCCTTCGTTGCCTCCAGCTTGGTGACTAGAACATAGCCCTCACGAGCTTTGGCAACTACAGCACAAGAATCAACTGCAAGAAAGACCATATTTCAAATCCTCCCACAGAAGCTTGAACTCAAATTTACCAAAGACATCACAACTTACCGGCAAACGCCTGGAGTCGCTGGTTGGGCTCCTACATCTCCCGTAGATCACACTCCAAGCGTTCCTTCGTGGCCAACCGGTCGACCGACTCCCGCTGTTGGCCCTGAAGATAACAAACAGTAAGGGACTAGACTCCTAAAAGCTCCGAGTGTCTAGCCGCTGAAATTCAGCGACTAGACCCTCAGGGACTAGACGACAACAAATTCAAAGTGCCTAGCCGCTGAAATTCAGCGACTAAGCCCTCGGGGACTGGGCATACCTGGATTGCAGCACCTAGCATGCCATGGAGTTCAACGGCATCCGCCGAGGGAATCATGAAGGGCGTATGCCCGTGATGTTGCACGAGGTCACCGTCGATAATCTCTAGGATCTATGGCGACTGACCTCCAGTCGACGCGGCAAAAGCCTTAGCCATGAAGCGAGGGAACGTCGCGGCCATCGGCATCGAAGCACTGGCGGCTGGCGTAGGTGCCTTCGCTGGCGGAACCACCACGCTTGGATCCAGGCCAGCAAGAATTCCTTCTCCGGCCATGCTCACGGAGTCGTCCTCCACCACACCTTGCTCTCCTTCTGCTTCTTTGTACCATCATCCGATGCCGCAGAAGCGTCGGCCTTTCTCTACCTAGAAGGGTCGAGATCCCCTTCAATAGCGACCAGCGGAACCTTGGCCACCAAAGGGCGGCAGATCCTCTTGGTGCCGGTCCTGCGAATCGTTGCAATCAACCACTCGCTCGAAACCACAAAAATAGAAAAGTACCAAAAAACGAGTCGATGTGACTTACTTGGCAACTGGGAGAGTGCGAAGGCCGGTGCTGATGTGTGATGACTTCTCCAGTTCTGGCCCCAGCTTCCGCGAGAGCCCCTTCTCAAGTATGCCCGCGGCGAACGACACCGCGGGCTTCTTCGTCTTTGAAACTATGGCTAGAGGAATTTCTAATGACAATGGCGCGGGTGTCTCCTTTGATAATGGAGTCTCCGATTCCGCACCCGCCTCGACTCGCGGCTCTAGGGGCACTGAAACCTCCGAGGAGAGCACTGCGAGTGGGACCGCCGAGTCCATGACAATGTCCATGGCCCCCGGCTCCATCACTGGCGCCTTGGGCGCGTTCCCGGCCTCCTTGCCGGCGGACTCGTCCTTTGAGTCGAAGGCCGCCACCGATTTGGGCGGCAACTTCGGTTCGGTCATTGGTTTGGCCTTCTCCGGTGACTGCGGCTTGGCCGACTGCTCGACCTTCACCGACGACTTAGGATTATGTGCGGCTTGGCTGGAGTAGCCGCTCGTCGCGAGGGATGCTCCTCTACGATCTCATCATTGCTATCGCGCTCTTCGAGGTTGCGACTCGCCTCGATTTCGTGTTGCCTCTGCCCGCGGGTCTTGCGGGCCGCGGGTGCTGGTGGAGGAATGTCCCTCACTTCCTCTTCGCTTTCAGAGGAGTCCCCTTCGGTCCCTTCCTTGAGCTCCTTGGGAATGTCCTCATCAAGCGGGGAGAGCCAACCTTCAAGGATCTGGAACAACTAAGAGTGGACAAGGAGAATCGGTTCAGTTAAAAATCATGACCGAACATTACAAGTTGTGGGTGCAAATTGCACCCGCACAAATTGCGACTGAAGACAAAGCATCTGGAAAAACTTACCGTGGGAGCTTCATTCTTCACGGCTACATACGGAGCTAGCCCGGCCTTCGCGTCGGTGAATTCTACGTTCGTGATCTTCTTCAAGGCAGCCTTGTAGTCTGCGGTGTCCTAGGCCTTGCTGCTCGTCCTGGAAGGATCGTTTTTCCTGGTGTATTCATACATCCAGTGGGGCCAGGTCACCAGTGGGACAGTTGTAGAGATTGATCGTATCGAGACCTTTGTTCTTCAACTCCTAAATCTATTCCATCATTTTGGTGACGGCCATCCTATGGTCGTCGGGGAGCTTCGTTGCTATTAGCCGGCGAGGCTTGCTTCTCTCTGCAGTATACATCTGGAGTGCCAATTTCACCGGAGGTAGTGGACTCCTTCACATAAAACCATCTCTTCTTCCACTCGCTTGCGGCTTTCTTCAGCAGCAGGAGCTTGAAGAACTTCACCTTCGGCTTCAGTTGAAAGGTAATGCCACCCACCGCCAAGACGGGGTCGCCCGATCTGTCACGGCTGAGGCAGCCGTGGAACAGCTCTAGCCACAGCGGGAAGTAAGGCCGGCATGCACCACACGTGTGTGAAACCATGGAGGTGCTGCCACTTGTGGCACCTAGGTTATTGTGCAAGGACGTGGGGTGACTTGCAAGGATCTTCACGACCTTGAGGTTGGCTATGAGTTCTACTACTTCATCTACGTTCCCCTCAGAACATTAAGCGCTTTCGGTCTACAAGGGTATGTCACCGAAACCTAACTAATAACTGGTGTTGCACTAACTGGTGTTGCACTAACTAATAAAATTTTATGTTTTCTACTATGAACCCCTTCACTAACCTCCACAGTTTGTCTCGCTCAAGCACTAAGCAGTCCTACCGGCTTATGAATTGCTAGGGTATAGGTACAAGGAGCGGGCTGTGGAAACCTGGGGAGAGCACACTAGGTGACGACCTAGAAACTGCCGCAAATCCTATGTTACCTCTAGCATAGTTGGTATGAGGCGAAGATAGGCACTAATCCAGGGTACACCTACCCATATCTGGCCTAGACTATCACCTGCAACCCCATATTACACATTGGGAGAGGGAGGGAGTCATGATCAGACAACGCGAAGGTTCCCGCCTAGGAACAAGTTAACAGAGTCAAACCTACACCACTCCGGTCTTAGGACCACGACCTACGCTACTCTGGTCCTAGGACCATGACCCGCTCTCTGACCTCATGGCCATGATTTGGGGACTTATAGCTTGTCTCATCTTCCTTGAAAGGTTAGGACCTCCCAAGCCTACTGCACCGCCAGCTCTCATCAATCGTCATCCGGTGTAATCAGACCACGTAGAAGAAAGGATATGGGGCGAAAACAATATATACGCAGCATGGATTTTGGAGGAGATGGTAGTAAAAGTTTGTACAACAACAAAAAGGGGTTCTTATCAAAAGGTTGAATGAATCCATTAGGGGAGGCCCTAGGCACCGGGAAACAGGACACCCTTACACATCTAAGGCCTTTGTCCAAGAGGAATCAGGCTGGACTCATTGACATGATGGATGGTAGCCATCAATGCTATCTTGGAATCAGAAAAAGCCTCGTCAATCCTAGCACGGGATGCGAGGATCTCATCAAGATGGAGTCGCACCTGGAGGACCTCTTCCTCTAGCTGGCCTTCTCCTTCCTCGTCAAGGCCACCAGGACTTCTTTCTCAGCAAGCTCGGCACAGATCTTATCCCTCTGGTCTCCAACAACATCCATCGCCTCCTAGTCCTTCTGATAGGAAGAGTAACATTGCCCTTATCATGCCACTCCATGTTTCATGGTTAGTAGGAGGGGTCACTGTTGATAGGCCTTTTGCTGCATCGTCCTAAAAGCAAGAAATTGAAGACTGGGGCATTCAACAGCAGTATTAGAAGAAATATAAACCCTCAAGGGAAATTGTGAGGTTGGAAGAACTTTGGAGGAAGAGGAACAGTATGTGTCACCGTTGAAAGATCGGTGCACGGGGACGCCTCCTAGCGGCATCACTGGAACATTGTGCGTCACATTGATTCTCCTGGCATGTATCTCCCTTAGGCAGCCAAAGTTCACCGCCTCGTCGAGAGGCAAAGCGAGCGACGGAACTCCTTCGGGATGATGGCGAGCTCTGGTCACCCTCTCTGTGGCTTGGGTGCACCTGATTTCTCTCCTCTAGAGGGAGCTACTATCACCTGAAGAATATGCTCTGGGGCAAGGGTTTTTCTAGTGAAACAGTAGGGAAGAGCTAGAGGGGATGTGAAAAAAGGTCTGAGCATCGGTATTTATGAACAAAGAGCCCTGGAAGGTCATGATCAGTAAAGTTGGATTGATGGATATGGATCACGGAGTCAAAGGGAACTCCACTTGAGGACACAAGCCCAAGAGGTAACCGTGTCGTGAAAGACGAGGAAATTACTCTGCATTCACATGAGGTCACGTCCCATCAGTCCACCACATGGGAAGGAATCTCATTATGATCACCACCTTCAATTTCACTAGATGGAACAAATTCCCACACAACATAAGCGATATGAGGAGCAACAGTTATTGAAAAGACCTCCCCAACCGGTTTAGATTCGGGTCCTCATGGTCACATAAAGATCCTCTCAGCAAACCTCCTCAGTTCATAGGAGAAGTTACACCAGCTGCCAGCGTCACTGATTATGTCATCCTGGACTAGACCTAAACCCCGCTATGACCTCACTGTGTCAGATGGGTCCACATTCATGGTTCTAACATGAAAAGAGCTCAATTTATGAATACCTTCTCGACCTCTTGGTTTAGTACTCCATGTCACATAAGGGACGTCCCCCTCAAACCTTCTCTGGTCATTAAGGTATCCACACCTCTACACAAAAGGATCATTTTTCCTTTTTTATTATTAACCCTTTCTCAGGACCTCATCACAAGCCCATTACCCTAGGACATCTGAGATGGGAAGGCTCATCAGATGTGCTCTATAGACGAGCGCACGATAAGGTATGCATGATCGAGACATTAGTACATGAACATAACCTTATGTCGAGACCTTGAACATTCATCAAGACCTCGCACCTCAAGACAAAGAAGTCATCAAGCTCACTGGGAGGAGGTTGAGCATGAGCTGAAGAAACTATGCTAAAATGAAGGTCATATTATTCAAGGTACTAATCAGGGGTTGATGGCCTGCAAGAGCATAGGTTCGTTAGAGCATGTTTTCGTGGAAGTATTGATTCCAGTTTTTATATCGATCCCAACGAAGAGCTTAGAAAAGTGTCTATCTGAGGCGTTTCTATCGCACCCAAGGTGTCATGTTGTCTTGAGTCAATTGAATGCAAGTGTAGAGGGTGGAAATGGTGAGTGAAGTAGAGATTAGTTTGAAGTAATAAAGGGTACTGAAAGTAATTAACATAAAAGTAAAAGTATCAGGGTTGTTTGAGATTCCTGCAGACAAAAAGTTAGGCATGGAGAGAAACAGTTCATGGTGATAGTGCATGTGCCAAATGGACAAAATGGGATAAGTGATTGTGATAATATTCATATGTGAGTACGCAAGCAACCCATATGCTGATCAAAAGTCCTCTTGCTAGATTTTCCCAATCCCAATGATTCGTTTGTCTGTTACCACATTAATGGTCAGCACATCAATTAAGGTCGATCTTATGACCAGATCAAGGTTTTAAACTTGATGGTTCCTTGTTATCCTCGAGTTATGCTATCTCCTCTTTGATATCAGCTGTGTCACTCGGGAGTCGCCGATTCACTAGTAAACAAGTTCATACCTATGAGATCTCAGGATCATGTTATTCGGACCCTTAAATTGGACAACAAGCATTGGTCAAACATAGATAGTCATTCTCACGATATAATAATCACGACATAAATCACAAATAGATGGAAATATAGGAGGCACAACACATCTCACCAATCCCCTACATCTCCCACGCCTATGGGGATTTACTCAGACATGAAACAAAGAAAGATCAAATGCATAATAATATTACAAATGGAAACCATCTCAACTTTAGTGTAGCAAACCAGAATACCGTTGGAGATCAAATCAAATACAAACCAGAGTGTAATACAGGTTGAAAACCCTAATCTTACTAGTATGAATCTATCTCTCAGTACAAGTAGGAATGATGGTGGAATTGATGGTGGAGAGGTTGGAGATCGTCGAAGGATGAGATGGTGTTCTTCTCCTTTTTCAGATCCGATTTCCTCTCTTCTAGGACTATTTGCGGCGGTTGTGTGTGTAATTCATCCCTCTCCCCTTTACGAAAGTTGCTTGTGTTGATATAACGGAGGCAACAGCGGGTCGTATGGGAAGATGGTACAGGTGGCCTCCGACTATACCAGTGGTCGTTATGGCCTCCAGGCACCTTGAAAGAAAGGATCTTCAATTGGGGATTCGCTCTTTTTGGTGTAATTAGCCCATAAATGCTCTCAGATGTTCCATTAGTGCTCAATACCTAAAAACAATATAAGAAAACAAGGTTTCTCTAATTTGTGATGTTATCATTTGTTGAAAGGTCAAAATCAATGAAACCCGGTGAGAACCAATGGAAAATCCTCGGTAAAAAGTATCGAATTTTGGAGCTATCAACTTCCCCAAGCTTAGCTGTTACTCGCCCTCGAGTGACAAATATATAAATAATAATATCGAGAAATGAATTCAAGCAAGGAAACTCACAAGTTCAAGGTTGTATCATATTCCATTGTCTCTGAAATCCTGCAACCTTAAACATGAGCATAATATATCCGAACATTTGCACTTAAGTTTGCTTCCTAACCGCATATAACTTGCTAGCTAATAATTTTTAAACTCAAAAGAGACTATCAAAAAATTTCTAGGCTTGCAAATCAATTCTTTCAGTGCCACTCTTTATGAGAGTAAAATCATTTTAAGGATGGATGCTTTTGTCAAATTAGAGGTGTACTAGTTGATGTCAAAATAAGGATAAACTTAGAGCTTTTCATTAACACCCACTCGATATTCGTGGCCTTCCAGCACCCCATATTTTCCTTGCTTTTCAAGAACTTTATTTTTTTAACTTGTGAGGACATGCCAAAATACTAGTAAGGATCAAACAATTTTAGCTCATATCTTGATGGTATTTTTCTTTTTTCTCAAGTACTTGTGCTCATGGAATTAAAATTTTGCACATCACAGCAATGCTACAAATGTCTCCCCAACTCGTAACTGACATCTGAGATGAACTCAAGATTGTTCATAGGCCATAGGAGTTGTTATTTCCATGAAGTTTGGGTACTCTCATAAATCTCTCCAAATAAAAGTATATCTTTTCAACTACGCAAGGAAAGTTTGGCATCTCCCTCAACCCACCGCAAAATATCCATTCCTTGAAACAATTCTTTCTCAAAAGGTGTTTTAAAGTCAACCCGTTAAGATGCGGGGTTGAGTGCTACTAAGATTAAAACCTTAAGACAAAAACATGGCACCAAAGTAGTGAAGAAGACACTTTTTCTTGTTCTCAAAAGTTTGGAATTTAATCCAAAGTGGTTGTTTTTCTAACTGATCATAATTGTCATAAGTTGAAACCAAAGTAGCAACATTATCCTTGAGAGTAAGTCTTAAAAGATAACGAGCTAAGCATGGAGTCGAACTCAAGTGTAACCGAATAAACATAGTATATTCATGAATAAACTTATAGGAAGAGGGAAAATAGGAATGTGGTACCTCCTCTTTCTTGCTCATCTCTCACTTGAATCGACTCCTCGCGTTTTTTCTCCATGGCTAAGTCACTTCAAGTGAATAACCTGCAAGAAACAAAAAGAAACAGAGAGATCTTCAAACGAAACAAGATAAAAAGCTAATTCTAGTTTTTTTGTGCTTTCTTTTACCAATGAAAAACTGAAAGAAAAACATGCATTTGAAGATAAATAAATAAATCAAAAGAAGAAAGCTAAATATGAATGCAAACGTGGGGAGGAGTTAAACCTCCCCAAGCTTAGACTCTTGGTCTATTCTCAAATAAATTGTTGCCGCCATCATTGGGCAGAGTCTGCTGGTGTGGTTGGTATGGATAGTAGTTCAGGAATTCGGACATTAAATGTGTCAAGTCCTGAGTGAGATTGACAATGTTGGTGTTAACATCATGCAACATGTTCTCCACATTGCTGATGCGGTGCTCCACCTGGTCAAAGTCACCCCTGGGGACGTATTTGAATTCCAGCTAAGGTGGAGGCATGTTCTGCTGCTGGTGGTACTGGGGAAATGGTTGTTGATGATGATGTTGCTGACCATAGTCATCCGAACCCATTTTGTTCTAGACTTTCTCATCCTTTCTACTGGTGTTGTTGGCTGCCTCCCGTGCCTTCCCAAGCGGGGTTCCCTCCCGAGGGCACAATCCTTCCTGAGGAAATCATTGCTTGACAGAATTCCTCTTCACTAAGGACCCAGTTATGTTTTCCTAGCAAACAAAAGATTGAACGAATGGAATAAAAGTTTGGTGGACATCACTATTAGGTACAAAATAAAATTGATAAGAACCAAGCTTGCGTTGGAGCTTATAGACCCCCATGAATTTGTTGCTTTCCATGTGAGAATCATCCAAAAGCTTACTCCCAGCCACGTCTCTCTCATGAGGCATGACATTCTCACATGAATAGGTGATATGAGTGATTAAACCTCCACAACGAGTGTCACCCGGGTGAGCCAACCTTTGGCGGCAAAAGTGTTGGATGAGCAAAGCACCCAAGTTTACCTTGTGCTGCATCTCTGGATGAAGAGCCATGTAAATAACACTTATCTCGGGGCCTGCCGTTGCCCCGGTGTCTCCCTTCCCAAAAAGTGAATTCACCAAAAGCACGGCGGAGTAGCAAATAGTAGGATTCTGAATACTAGCGCTCTTCTTCCGCAAATAATTAGTGTTCCTCAAAATAGAAATCTGCTCCCAGGCATGCCTCTTTGAGGACATCCTTAGTGGTATTGAGCTCACCATCATGGGAGAACCCGAAGCAATCAAAAAATTGGTAAAAAATGAGGTTGTGAGGTTTCCCATTGAGTACGAAACTTACCATGCAATGAAATTGTTAGATCTCGAGGTCATCGTGGAAGGATGACAAGAATTCATGTGTGGCGTGCTCGTAGGTGTTAGGGGAGAGAAAGGAAAATGCTACCATGCCAGTGTTCTCGTCCATCATGTCGAAGTCCTCCTTCAAACCATGACAGGAGAGGAACTCATGTCATGCCCATTTAGTGGGTAGCACCTTACGTTTTCTCACCCTCTTGTATTCCTTGTCTAGGGAGGCCTTCAAAGTATCCCCCTCTGAACGCCTCTTCTTTGATCCTGACGCCATGGTGGTGCCCCAGGTTCCTGTAGTTCCCGAGCCCCTCCCGGTGCAGAAAATCTTTCCAATATTCATTGTATTGCAAAGTTTGAAAGCAAAAATATAGGCATCAAGTTTTTGGTATATAAACAAATGATTACAGTAGATATTACAAATCCTAACATGAGGAATCAAAGATAAACTCAAAATATGAGGAACTCATCTAGATAGCCAATGTGAAGGATTCAACCATGGATTTCAGAAAATAAAGAGTGGATAGGGTGAGAAACTTACCGCTGTGAAGATTCCCCCACTCAAACGAATGAAATTGGAGAAGAATCAAGAGTTCTAGGAGGTTAGGGTTTGAGTATGAGAGAGAAAGAGAGAGGAAGAAGAAAGAGGTTGGCTGGAAGCCAGCCGCCGTCATCTTTACGGGGCGACGCAGTCGGTGCGGGCGCATCTTGCCTGTACCGACGGTCGTCACCATTGTATGCGGTTCTAGGGTTTTGAGATCAAACCCGGGTAGTCAGTACGGACGGATGGTATAGGCAGCTCCGGTCGTACCACTGATCATTAACTCGTCAATACCTTAGGAGAGAAATTGATCAATTCATTCGACATTCGGTACGAGCGGGCAGTATGGACTTATCTGGTCATACCGGTGCTTGCTAATAGCTATGTGTCGAAGAAGAGATTTGTGGATTTCTTCACCCATTCGATACAGACACGTGGTACAGGCAACTCCGGTCGTACTGGTGCTTGTTATGACCTCTGCCCTCTTCTTCTTTAAATTTTTTACCACTTTCTTTCAAACTTTAAACCTTGCTTCATATCATTCTATTTTCTCTGCACATTATGGATACAAGCTTTTATTAAAACAACTAAACTAAAACAAGAAAATAAGTAAACTTATTTATTTCAACAATGGGTTGACTTCCATTAAGCATTTTATTCTAAAAGGTTAGTTTTAGCTAACTAGCCTCAGAGTTTTTAGCACATACCTTGGGTTGCCCTTCATGAAGGGTACTTACCACTTGGACTCGCTTATGCGGTGGTATATACTTTTCACGCTGTCCTTGTTTCTTAGGAAAATAACGAACAATCTGATCATCATAAATGTTGAAACCAATTTTCCCGCTAGAGCAATCCACATTAGCTCCTACAGTGATAAGAAAAGGCCTTCCAAGGATAATTGAAAGGTTGTCATCTTTAGGAATATCAAGTATAATGAAATCAGTGGGTATAACATGTTGATCAATTCTAAGTAGAACATCTTCGATCATACCAACAGGATGTTAGTGGTCTTATCAGCCATTTGCAAAGTAATTGAAGTAGGAGAGTAATCTCCTAGGTTTAGTTTCTTTAAAAGGGAATAAGGCATGACACTAACCTGCACCTAAATCACAAAGAGCATTAAGAATGATGGTTTTTACAATAGCCCAAGAGATAGTTGGTATACCGGGATCACCAAGCTTAGCAAGAAGCTTGTCACCAAAGCTCATCATCACTGCTATAGTCTTAGTTACCTTTTTCTTTCTATTAAGAATATCCCGCATGAATTTTTTATAAGTAGGAACTTGAATTGCATCAGGCAAAGGAAGTTCTAAACGAAGATTACTCAAAGCCTTGGAAAACGAGTGATAAATAGTCTTATTTGGTTCATACTAAACACGATTAGGATAAGGAATTTTCTTCTTTGTTGGTGTTACCTTTTGTCTCACCTTGATTGTTGTTTCATCATTTTTAGTGTTCTTCTTTGTTGCAGGATTTTGCTTCTCAACTTGCTTTTCACCTGAGGTGATAGCTCGCTCTTCCTGTTCCCGTCTAAGTTCAACTTCTTCTCTTGGATCAATAGTTTCGGCATCTGAATCATATTGTTTCTCCTTGTGTCCTGCCTCTTCCTCTTTTGTCATTATTTGAAGCTTCATTTTCTTTCCTTTGAGCTTCATAATCAATACCATCTTGTGGATCGACAAGGTCCTCTTCTTGTTGACTCATTTTTGGAGTTTCCTTTGCTTTCTAGGCCTGCTCTTCTTGATACCATGGTGGCCTTTGAGGATCCTATGTATGTGTACCACGTATAGTAACAATATTAGTGGCATCAGTATTTCGATTATAATTATTTTGACTTAAAATCAAGACTTGAGTTTCATCTATCTAATCACATTGGGTTTTAACCATACTTAAATATTTATCAAGGTGCCTAGTGGCATGTCCTAGTTCATAAAAAAATTCGGTTAATTATTTTATATTTTTTCTTGAATCATGAAACATTTATAGTATTTTTCATGGAACTGGTTCTGCTGATGTTTGAACTTTTTCATTACAAGATTAATTTCATCCCCTTCAACAAAAGTTTGGAAAACATCCACTTTACTTTCTTTAACAAGCTCTGGTGCAATTCCTCTTTCGTCCATGGACTTTTTAACTTCAGGCATAAGTTCTTGGGGTATATGAAACATACCTTTTCTTGGTTCGATGTCCTCAACATGGTTGTATTGTTAATCATTGAAGGTTCTTACCTCGAAAAGCTTAATGCACTTGGGTAGTGTTAGGTTACTAAGAGATCCCCTGCAGTTAAATCAATCATATTCTTTGATTCATCAGAAATCCCATCATAAAAGTATTGTGTAATTAGGTGTTCCTTAAAGCCATGATTTGGGACTTTCATGATCATCCCATCAAATCTTTTCCATGCTTGATAAAAAAAATCGTCAACTCTTTGGAAGAAATTTGCAATGTCATGCTTGATCTACATGATTTTAGTAAATGAGCAATATCTTTGCATAAATTCTTGGATGCAATCTTCCCAGCTTTTTATAGTATGATTGAGCAAGGATTGTAACCAAGTAAAAGCTTTATCTTTTAAAGACCAGCAAAATTTTTTAAGAAGTACAAGGTCCTGATGGTTTAAGAGTGTTGCAAAGGTCATGGACCTTTGTCAAATGATCACTTGGATCTTCATCTTCTATTCCTTCAAAAGCAATTTATTTCATCATATATATTGGCTCGGGATATAATTCAAATTCCAGGCTCTCAAGATCAGGATAGAGAATAGGCATTTTTAACTAGTGCCTAGATGGATTCCCCTATTCTCCC
This sequence comes from Avena sativa, assembly GCA_916181665.1. Lineage (NCBI taxonomy): Eukaryota > Viridiplantae > Streptophyta > Magnoliopsida > Poales > Poaceae > Avena > Avena sativa. The sequence continues at coordinate 420,093,522 of OV702287.1, read as the reverse complement.
AGTGGTTGCTCAAGTTCTTTGGCCTCCTGGGTGATGGTCAAATCTACCATCATAGGAATCGAACTATTAACGTCTATAGAATGCGAGTTAGAAAATCTTTCAATAAATTCTAGGCGTCTTTCAGTTGGAATACGGTCAATGTAAGGAGGTAAATAAGTTTTACCAAAACGCATAGTACCTCTATCTTTAACAGAGATCATGGAGGATGTGAACACTTATGAATGTCAAGAAACAAACACTTAGAACTTATCTCCCCGAAAACGGTGCTAGAAAATAGCTTGATGGCCTACAAGATCACAGGTTCGTCAGAGCATGTTTTCATAGAAGTATTAATTCCAGTTTTTATATTGATCCCAACGAAGAGCTTACAAAAGTGTCTATCTAAGGCATTTCCATCGCACCCAAGGTGTCACATTGTCTTGAGTGAATTGACTGCAAATGCCTAGGGTAGAAATGATGAGTGAAGTAGAGAGTAGTTTGAAGTAATAAAAGGTACTGAAAGTAATTAACATAAAAGTAAAAGTATCGGGGTTGTTTGAGATTCCTGCAGACGAAAAGTTAGGCGCCGAGAGAAACAGTTCATGGTGATAGTGAATGTGCCAAATGGAAAAAATGAGATAAGTGATTGTGATACTTATTATTCATATGTGAGTAGGCAAGCAACCATATGCTGATTAAGAGTCCTCTTGGTAGATTCGCAATCCCAATGATCTGTCTATCTGTTACCATAGTAATGGTCAGCACATCAATTAAGGTCTTACGATTAGACCAAGGCTTTAAACTTGGTTATCCTCGAGTTATACTAGATCCTCTTTGATATCGATCATGTCACTCGGGGTCACTGATTCACTATTAAACAAGTTCATACTTATGAGATCCCAGGATCATGTTATCCGGGCCTTAAATTGGACATGAGTGACGTTTATTTGACTCCATGGAAGAACCCAAAAAATAGCTTGATATAGTCGACATCCTGGCAAAAACATAAGAAATTATGAAGTACTTGCATCTTTGTAAAGAATATTGCTTTTCAATTTGTCATAAAATTTTCTGGTGCCATCGTACCCAATACTTTTGTACCGTAACGCGAGACCTTTTCGTTATCCTGACGCCCTTAGTCTCAGTGCCTTGTCGACCTGTCAGTTGGACTGCAACTGGGTCAGAGTTCAAGGATTCGATGCTCAGGCAGAGTCAGCTATTCGAAAAATCGCATATGAGGTGCTTGAGTGGACAAAGTCGATGACACTTAGGTTACTTGAAGAGTGTGCAGCTCCCAATTGTTTCGAGTGCGATTAAAATAAGAAAAAAATCAACTTGAAGTAGAGAACTTAACTTTAGTTAGTAGTCGACGAGGTTGATGTGGCCGAAGGAGCTGGCGCCGATGATGGCAATGGGTCGCTGCATCCGAAGATTTAGCGGGTCGCTACAGCCGAGGATTTGTAGCGGGTTGCCGGATCAGACTCGCATCTCTAGCCGGAAAAAGATTGTTCGTGATACAGATGCAGATTCGCCAATTGACGTGAGGTCGATGCCTCATCTCACCTCCGTGGTCCAGTTTTCGTACGTGTGGTACATGTATTGCAAAACAAATCATGTAAATGATTAGATCAGATAATATATTTGAATTATTGCAACATAAAGAAATAGGAAAAACTCATTGCTCATGTCTGTGTGTGACCGAGATTGCATGCTACGCATGTTGCACCTCCAGGCCAGCATTTGTCTTGTCTTTGCGTCGCATAATGCAACCAATTTTGCCTCGTACTTTGCGCGCTTCCGTCAATTGATCTTGAGAGTACTTTGACAGCCGCGATTCCACAAATTTGCCCGCTACGAGCCATGTCCTTGCTGAATACGTTGCCGATTACAGCGGTTTGAAACGTGTCGTCACTTGAAGATGGTTGATGAATCCGCTAACTTGATCTTCAATTTTTTTTAGAAAGCCGATTGAGCTGAAACGGATCTGACCGCTCCCGATTGTCGAGTTGTGGACGGGTGGGAGGGTGTGGATATGCTTTTATCAAGTTGATGCTTGGTGGAGAATGTTCCGCCGAATCCGTGGTTCCAGCGTTCAAGTTTCCCACAGACGACGCCAATTGATGAGGCGTAACCTCGGCAATGCCCATGGTTATGGACTTGTGTTTCGTGGAAAAAGAGAGCGCTGGGAATTTCGTCGGCTTAACATACAAACCAGAAAGACGATTTACCCAGGTTCAGGCCCTCGTAGAGGAAATCCTACTTCCTGCTTGTCTGCTCGTATTATCATTAAAGAATACAAACTCGTTGAGTCGTCTAGATGCGATCTCGTCGAGGGAGAGAGGTGTGCATATTGTAAGATTGGTTGCCCTCCTCGTTGGCCCCTCCTAGCCTTTATATATGGGGATGCTAGGTCTCGGATGCCAATACGAGTAGGTTTACAAGTTAGAGTTCGTATCTAGTCTAGTTTTGTACTTTCTTTGTCTTCTTCTGCCAGGAGTCTGTGTCCTTGTGGGCTTCGTATCAGCCAAACCGTCGTAGGCTTCATAGATCTTGACATATCTTCGGGTGAAGCTTCCGTTAGGCCGCACCATGTGTACCAATAATAGGCACCCGAAGGGTTATGCTCATGTCAACAAGAATGGGGTAAACATAGATAGTCATTCTCACGATATAATAATCATGACAACAATCACAAATAGATGGAAATATAGGAGGCACAACACATCTCACCAATCCCCTACATCTCCCACACATATGGGGATTTTCTCACACATGAGAGAAAAATAGATCGAATGCATAATAATATTTCAAACGGAAATCATCTCAAATTTACTGTAGAAAACCACAATACCGTTGGTGATCAAATCAAATACAAACTAGAGTGGGATAGAGGTTGAAAACCCTAATCTTACTGGTATGAATCTCTCTCTCTCTCTCTCATTACAAGTAGGAATGATGGTGGAATTGATGGTGGAGAGGTTGGGGATCGTTGAAGGATGAGATGGTGTTCTTCTCCATCTTCAGATCTGATCTCCTCTCTTATTGGACTATTTGTGACGGCTATGTGCGTAATTCTTCCCTCTCCCCTTTACGAAAGTTGCTTGTGTTGATATAAAGGAGGCGACGACGGGTCATACAGGCGAAAGGTATGTGCAAGGGAGATCGGAGATCAAGATTACATGCAAGAAAAGATGAAGACCTAATGTGAATAAGGAAGACTCTTCTACCATCGACTCCTATAAGTACTAAAGAACATTCACCTAAGAAGGACACTCCATACTCTCGTAAGTCTTTACCATTAGCCTTACTCATAGTTCTAGATACATATCTCGTCGGGTGTTATTATAAACCCACCGGAAATCCTCCCCATTACACATATACCTTCATATTTTTTCTTTGAGAAATCCAAACCTGTTGATCCTAGCCGATTGCCGAGCAAATAAACTCTCTTCCGTTCCTCAGAAGTGATACCATGAAGGGGTCATGAAAACTACCTTTGTCACTTATCATGAACAAGGAAATATCATAATAAGAACTTTATTATTGCCTATAGGGCATATTTCCAACAATTAGGGTAACAATGCAGTGAAAAGGGAAAGAAGTACAAGTTAAACAATGCACATCAAGCATCTCACACATACAATTCTTTAGATGATAGTGATTATAATGCTACTCATGAATCAGATGACAAGTAACATTACTACTGAAGATGAAGAGGTAACGAAATACATAGATATAACAAAGGAACTAAATATGAAAGTGAAGAAAAGAATGCTTGGTGAGGATGCAAAATACCATATGAATTTCTTGGGTATGAATCAGTGAAGTTGAACAAGAAGAGCAAGATGGGAAAGAAGAAGCTTGTTTTGACACTAGTGACAAACTATCCTATGATGAAGATAGTGAAGATGACAGTGCAACAAGGACAAGGAAGACAAAACATAGAGTTTATGATGAGAGTGCTGAAGTTCAAGTTTTTCATCTTGGTCGAGATTTCAATGATAGCAGGCAATTCAAACAAGAACTACTTAATTATAGTGTGAAAAATCTCATCAACTTAAATTTCCAAAGGATGAGCACAAAAGAGTCAATGGCATATGCAATTGGCCTACTTGCTAATGGGAAATATATGTTAACAGTAAGTCACCATGGCTACTTGTTTTCAGGTATAACAATGTTTGCACATGCCCACCTAGGAGGGATAATAACCTTATCACTAGCACTATCATTGAAGAGAAGTACTTCGGGAAAATCAAGGACAATCCAGGGTGGAGGGTAGAGAAAATGAAAGAGGAGGTTCTTAAATATTTGTGTTCTCATGTTAGTGCATCAAAGTGTAAGAGAGAAAATAAGCTGGTTATTGAGAGGATTATTGACCTGACAAATGGATAATACTCTAGAGTATTTTACTATCATCTAGAGCATGTTAGAACTAATCATGGTAGCACGGTAGCTATGACATTAAACCTTGATGTAACTGACATACCACTTTTTGAAAGAATGTACATTTTCCTACAGATGGATGCAAAAATAGTTTTGTAGCAAAGAAATTCCACTTTTCATGCTCAAACTTTGCCAAAATTTAACTTTCAGTCCAAGATCTCTTGTATGGTCCAAAAAAAGATCTTGAACTTTCAAAATTGATCATATCATGTTTTTCCCGATTTTGTTCCTGGTTGTTACAACCCAAATATCTATCAAAATAGAGTGAACCGGACCAAACCAATCCGACTTCATCCATCCAAATCTCAAATTCGTGGCCAAAGTATCAAACTTTGTAGCAAAAAGCTCCCTATTAGTCTCTCACTACAGTAGCTTCCTTGCTCGACAGTGTCACATCCTCACATCCTGCTCGCCTTGTTCACCGCGACTCTCGTCCTTCACCATTCAACGGCACAAAACCCTCCTTGATGATAATGGTGGTATTCTAGGGTTCCTAGTCATCCCTCTCGTGGGAACGATCTTGATCTCTATGGGTTTTAATCATACACGTACTGATGTACAGGAGTTCTACACCTCTATCTCACACAATTTGAGCCCCTCTTTTGCTGGATGTGAGATGAAGCATTTCGGTTAGCTCATGGACGATGGTGGCGGTCGACGCTACAAGGAACGACACGGTCGTGGTAAAGATATGAGATCACGACTTGTGAAAATTATGAGAGCAATCCGAGGCACCTTTTTCTCGCTAGTATGTTCGGTTCGACCATTCAGCAAAGATCTGGTTCAGTCCGGCTTGATTGAGATTGGGTTTTATCTATCGGTTGTAAACAAAAAAATAGAAAAAATGCAATGGGATCAATTTAGGAAGTTCAAGGTATATTTCATATGAAATAGAAAATTTGGGACTAAAAGTGAACTTCTAGAAAAGTTTGAGGATTAAAAGTGGACTTTCTTCTTTGTAGCTGGTTGTAGAAGGATTGTTGGCTTGGAAGAGTTTTCTGAGAGGTCCCATTTAAGGTTAGTTATTGTGTACAGTTGGAAAAAGATCCAAATACTAAATTTACCCAATTTCTTGGGCTCATGTGCAAAGTGCAAATTATCAAAGTTTGTACTTGTTTATGTATTTGCTTCATAAGGATATATATATTAATAAATTTTGTGAGAGATCCATAATTTTATATGATCAAAAAAGGGGCCTCATCAAGGTTGTAAATGAGATCATTATCGATGCAGAACATAGATGTGTGCAAGGCACACCTATGCTAATTGTAGAAAGAAATGAATATACAAAATTTACTAGAAAATGTTCTAGGAATGTGCTAAATCTTCATACCACATACAATTCAACTATAATGGGGCCAAGTTAGCACAAAAAACAGTTGGAGCAAAGGCCATTATGAATACATCACTGATGAGTCTAAAATTGAAACATTTTTACCTTTTGTTTTTGCATAAATAGAGTAGGGATCTTTGTATTTCACCGTGTTTGCACGTGCCATTTTGTCCTTGTTTCAACGGGATCCCAAATCATTGAGTCCTATATGAACATATCAATTGGAACTATCATATTGTGCAATTATATGATATTTCTAAGTGATAAAAGTAATTATATGGATTTACCTTTGCACCTGGGAGAATACCAAGCGAGGATGAGCAATCAGTACCAATAACGACGGGTGGTACGGGCGGAGCCCGCCCGTACCATCTGCCCGTAAAAAACAAGTGCCATTGTGACCGCCTCTTCAAATACTTTCTCCTGGCAAAGACGAGAGAGATATCCGACATTCACAGCCACCAGAAACCAAAAAAACCACATCTGAAAGGGATCTGAAGGAGGAACTTGGCTAGTGCAAAATCCCGGATGCTCCACGGATCATTGGAGGACAACACATCATCCCCTTCATCATCAACCGTTGCATCTCCATTACCACCATTACCCCCATCTTTCATCTATTAGATCTTGTTGTAATTCTAGATTCAATTGTGGTTTGCATTAGATCTACCTCCATACTTTTATCCATTCATTTGATTATGATGATGTTGTTGATTTCTTCCATGAGTGAGTACCCTTGTTCTTGGGGAGATGGAGAAACCCTGGAACCATTATGAATTCGTAATAAATATGATCTATTCTTGTGTCCATATGACTTGCCAGTCTATGATATAATTATGATATGTGTTTGATCTCTCTCTTTAGATGGTATGTGTAGTCGGCCACATACCATTTGCCCTCGAGACTAAAGGGAGGGAGAAATCCTTTGGACGTGTCTTGGAAGCGTACCCGGAATGGCCCCACGACAGATTGGCGCGGACTCGTAACCTACACGGTCAAAGGAGGATTAAAGAGGGACTCCCTAAGCTAATTATGATATCCACGGGGAAACCCTTAATTGTTGTGGTTTGTATGGGTGACTGCTCTCATACATCACAATGGTTATTTAGATGTGACCTCACTCTTGGCTCAACAAAGTGGCTTCCTACGAGCCTTGTAGTGAACATCCTATTATGGAGCTCTCTGCACACATATCATGACACAAGGAGTATGTTATCTTGATTAGATATAACAATAATACTATGCTAGTGGTGTATCCTACATACCCGAGAATGTTTCAGCCCTATTGAGTTCAACCACGTTTTCATACAAACTTGTTACTTGTTTTCTTTTACTTGTTTTTATTACTTTTCTGCAAACAACCATAAACCTTTCAAACACCCTTTACTTGAGATCAAAGGCAGCTTATAAGTATCCTTTGGTAGAGTGTAATGAGGGGCATAAAGACCTTTACCAATAGCTCTCTGTTGGTTCGATATCTTTACTTAGAAACTAGCTACAATTGATCTGTGCACTTGTAGTCATCAAGCTATTTTTTCGCACCGTTGCCGGGGAGCTAAGCATTTTTCGTCTTTGTTCTTAGTTACTTATTTTACTAATTGTTTTACTAAAGTTGTTTAATAGTTTCAGGTAAGCACCATGACTACACTCAGACTGATTAATCAGCTCGATGCTACTAAATACCTCGGGAAGTTCAATAGAGGACTCGGTAAGGAATTCCCAAGTTGGAGCGAACTAGAATACGAGGTCAATCCTCATTTTATCGTTATTATTAAAGAAAAAAATTTTGCAGGAGATGATCCAGATGAGGATCCTTATACTCATTTAATGCATTTTACCGAGCTATGTTGGACCCTTAAATGGAGAGGTTATTCCGATGATGAATTGAAACTTAAACTGTTTAGCCAGTCTCTAACCAACACTGCTTTGGTTTGGTATAGAATTTGCCCTGCAGAGAAAATTGATACTTGGGAAAAACTTAAAGGAGAATTTGTGTTTCGATTCTTTCCCAAGTTAAAAACTTCTGAAGTAAAAAGGCCAATTACAAATTTCAAGAACCTCCCAGGTGAATGTTTGGTAAGTGGCTACAAAAGGTGCATGTCTTAACTTAATAAATGTCCCCATCATGATTTACCTGAATGGTACATTTTGCATATTTTCTATGAAGGATTTAATCAAGAAATTAAGCATGAGATTGACACGAATTCAGGAGGCTCTTTCATGGAGTTAACTATAATTAAAGCTTGGGAACTTTTAAAATGTATTCGTCGTAATAGAGAAACATGGGGATTTGATTTAGGAGGCGAAGGAGGTATAAAAATTGAATATGATTCTCTCAATGCTTATAAAGACTCCGATAAAGTAAAAGGAACTGCTAATGAACTACAACTTGATGATGATATTATTTTGCAAATCCTTCAGTCTTTTATAGAACATATTGAAGCTCCTAAGAAATACTGGCTTCATTATACTCCACCACCCGAGCTAGTTGTAGAAGATGATCCAATAATCACGGCCCCTGACAAGCCAGTAAAGGAGGTATCCCATATGTTGAACCCTTTCCTTTCCCAAGGACGGTGAGAAAACATATGATGGCTCAACAACTAGAGGATCAACGCAAAGAAGAAGAAATATTTCTCAAAGAGCTGGAAGAGGAGAGGCAAAGAAGGAAAACTGAAGAAGCACGTATACAAGAGGCAAAGGCATCAATGGAGTAAGATATTTTAACCATGTTTGCACACTGCAATGTAATTGAGCTAGATACTGAAGCTTCGCAATTCGTCGAAGGAAAGGTAAAAGCTAAAGAAGTTGGTAAGCCTATTCTCCCTTGCACTTTTGGAGGAACTTCCTATTATGGCCTTTGTGACATTGTTACAGCTGTTAATGTTATCCCTTTTAATTTCTATCTAAAAATTCAAAATGAAATAACTCCAGCCAAACTAGAAGATATGGATATGACTATAATGCTTGCAGATGAAACACTCAGAGTCCCCATGGAAATAATTAGGAATGTTCCAATTTGTGTTGGACCATACAAATATCCCATTGATTTTGTGCTTATTGATATGCCTACTGATATTTATTGTCCCGTCATTTTTGGAAGAACTTTTCTAAATACCGCAGGAGCAAACATAGATTGCAAGAGACAAACTATGTCCCTCAAGTTTGGTGAAGAGAAAATGGATTTTCATTTCTCCAAATTTGACCATAAGCCGGTTATTAAAGAACCAGATGATGATGAGTACGAACGTGAGGAAGAAGGTAACATCGTAAATTTAGCCTCGATAGTCATCGAGACTCCTGATGATGATTTAGCAATAAGTTTAGTCAATAATAATAATATTCGCTAGGACATAGAAAAAGCTGAAGTGGATGATTATCTTGACTCCACACCTGAGGTGGACGCTGAGATTAATCAAAAATATGAAGAACCCATAAGAAAAGGAGACGAGGCTCTTCCTCCTCCAATCCTTAAAACTTTACCAAAGGAACTAAAATATAGGTTTCTTGATGAGACCAATAAGTTTCCTATTATTATAAGTGCAAACCTTGTAGAGAAAGAAGAGGAAACTTTAATGAAGGTTCTCCGCATGCATCAAAATGCTCTTGGGTATTCGATGAGTGACTTGAAGGGGATTAGACCTTTGATAGCCACCCATAGAATATTCATGGAAGAAGGAGCTCAGCCGGTCATAGACTTTTAGTGACATCTTAAACCTCACATGGAAGAGGAAGTAAGAAAAGAAATAATACATTTGTTGGATGCAGGCGTCATCTTTCATGTAGAAGAGAGTGAATGGGTAAGTTCTGTTCATTGTGTTCCTAAGAAAGGTGGTTTACGGTTGTCAAAAATGAACATAATGAAATGTTACCTACTAGAACTGTTGTTGGTCATAGGATGTGCATTGACTATAGAAAACTTAATAAGGAAACTCAGAAGGACCACTACCCTTTACCATTTATATATCAAACTTTAGAAAGGCTTGCTATGCACTCTCATTTTTGTTACTTAGACGGCTATTCTAGTTTTTCCCAAATTTCTATTCACCCTGATGACCAACTTAAGACTACTTTTATTTTCCTTATGGCCTTTATGCTTATCTTCGCATGCCTTTTGTTCTTTGCAATGCTCCTGCCACTTTTCAAAGATGTATTACTACCATATTTGCTGATTATGTTGAAAGTATTATGGAAGTATGCATGGATGACTTCTCTATTTATGGAACTTCCTTTAATCATTGTCTCCATAATCTTCATAAAGTTTTGTAGAGATGTGAAGATACTAAATTAGTCTTTAACTAGGAAAATGCCACTTTATGGTTCAATAAGGCATAGTGCTTGGTCATAAAGTCTCAGGTAAGGGCTTAGAAGTCGATAAAGCAAAAATTGAAGCAATAGAAAGGTTACCCCCTTCCCCGAGACATAAAAGGTATAAGAAGCTTCTTAGGTCATGTAGGATTTTATAGAAGGTTCATTAAGAATTTTTCAAAAACTGCTAGACCTTTAAGTAACCTTCTTCAAAAGTATGTTCATTTTAATTTTGATGAAAATTATCTTACTTCTTTCAACATATTAAAACAAGCTCTCCTTGAAGCTTCCGTTATAAAACTACCTAATTGGAAGAAACCTTTTGAGCTATTTTGTGAGGCTAGTCATGAAGCTGTAGGAGCAATTCTTTGTCAGTATGATGGTGATGATCTTAATATCATTCATCATGCTTATCGCACATTAAATGGGGCCCAAAAGAACTACCCTATGGAAGAAAAAGAATTCTTTGAAGTGGTTTTCTCCTGTGATAAGTTTTGATCTTATATCATGGACTCTAAAGTAAGAGTACACATTGATCGTGTTGGCCTAAAGGAAGTCCTAGAAATGACTGATGTTAAGCCAAGAATGATCTGTTGGACTTTACTTTTGCAAGAATTTGATTTACAGATCCTACAAAGAAAGGAAGAGATGGAGGAAACATCCATGGACACTCAAGAAATTGCTCATCCTAAGGAGGTATCGTCTGTGTATATACCTGTAGGAACCACACTACCAAAAAGGAGTTCTCTATTTTTCTTGCAATGGTTTTGGTGATTTTCTACAACCAACTTTATTCGAAGAGAGGAAAAAAGGTACTCAAATGAATTAATGTTCCCTCGATGATAAAAACATATGAAATCTTGAACACATCTTTGTTCTTGATGATTTTTTGCTGTTCCTTTTCGCATTTCTGAATTCCTTTTGTTTTTCTGAGTTTATCGTCTATCTTACAAGGTTGGTACGGGTGGGCGGTACGACCGGATCCGCCTGTACCGCTGGTCGTTAAGCCCGCTGGTGCCTCGGTTTTTTTTCACATAAATTGGTACGACCGCACCATATGAGCGTAGCCCCCCGCACGGCTGGTCATTATCTGTTATGTGCCCTTCTTCTTGTTTTTGATTTGTGTCCAAAAAAAAGGAAGCCGCAAAGTCGGCACAGACAGGCAGTACGGGCGGAACCTTCTCGTACCGCTTAGTCGGTTGACTATTAACGACTTCATGAAGGCGTGTTTTTGGGAATGACCCGGTACGAGCGCACGCCCATACGGCACTCCGTATGGGTGTTCGCCCGTACCAGCTAGTCGTTACGATGGAAATTTCCTTCTTTTGCACTTATTTGTTTCCATACTTGTTGGAATTCTTTTCTTAGGCAACCCTTTTTCTTCCAATACGAGTTTCTCCCTGCTCCTAACCCTTAATAAGCCTCCTTAGAGCTCCCATGTCTCTTATATCAACAGATCTAATCTATTTGATGCGCTACCCAATTCAAGGCAAAGGCAAGCCTCTAAACCTAATGGCTCCTTCGTGGGATAGTTTCCAGACCTCCTCCATCGAAGCTGGTGATTGTGAAGCTCAAGGACTAAGCCCAAAGAACAAGCGGTACACCTATGATTCCGATGATGATTTTGATGACAAGGAGTTCAAGATCTTCATGGAGTAATCGAAGAGGGGATGGAAGCAGTCGAACTACCTGGCTATGGTGAAGCCTGAAGATCAGGAAGAAGCCAAGAAACCTCATGGGAAGGGGTGCACGGAGTCACTCAAGTTCATCACCGTCAACCACTCTTCACCAAAGCGTAAGAAAGCTAACCGTCCTGATGCAGGAACCTATCAGGAGACTATGGCACATACCTCAACAACAAAGAAGATCACCATGAATGCGCGCATGAGCGTGAAGCCACAAGAGGATTGGGCGTTCAACCTCCTGGACGTGCCGATTGGCGCGCATGTCCTAGACACTGAACACCGTCTTCATAAGATACAAAAGTACCAGAAAGAAGAGCTCATCCATAGGAAGATCATGCGCAAGTGTCTTCTAGATCTTGAAGGCAAGAAGGACTCAATGACATGATGAACAAGGTTGCTGATGGGATGTTCCTCTTGCGTTCGGATCTACAGAAGTGTCTTCAACGCATATCCGCTCTGGAAGATACAAACAAGAAGCTTCGTGTAGCGGTCTCCAACAAAACTACTTCACCATGATAGATGCCATGATATCAAATAATCACAAGGGATTATTTGATCCACCCGGCTTGATTCCAATCTTGGGGGATCTGTAAGAACCTTGTAATCCGTCTTATAGTTTTAGCATGCTTACTTTTCTACACGCATGTTAGACTTTAATTCCCAAATTTGCATTAGTTGCATCAACTTCGAGCTCCCTTTGTTCAAGAGAATATTTATATCCATTGAGTTGCGAGACTTTATGATAATTGAAGTTGTGTTTGATTCATGATTATTATATTAGATGATTGAACTAGGTTTAGTGTTATAATACTTGTATAGCTGTCATGATTTTAGGGACTTCCACACCAATGAAAGTATTGATTAAGTTATGAGAAGAAGAATTCTGGTAGCATATTATAATCAAGAGTTTTTGAAAGCCATTGAAGTAGTGAGCATGATCAAATAGTTGTATTATTAAAAAAAGGGGGAGGGGAAGATGAGCAAGTAAAAATATAGACATGCGGTTATTGAAAAGAAAAATAAGAGAGTAGCTATCAAAAGAACCAAACTTAGAAAAAAAGAATGATCATGAATCTTCATTACTAAGCTTAGTGCACTATATCTCTAAACTCTGTGATTATATGATATGTTGAATCACTAGCAGCTTCTTATGATTTCATTCATACTAGAAAAGGTGTGGAAGCCTCTAAGTTATGTAATGTGTAAGGGTATGGTAATACCCCTGAAGTATCTCTACATCCTATATTGTATTCCTGTTTCAATTTCTGCCTCATTTATGGTAATGACTCATGTCTCATGAACATGATGATCTTGTCCATAAGCCACCATCTTTATCGGGGACGAGCAATAGCCTAGTTTGGGGGAGTTGATGAGTCCAAAATTGAAGCATTTTTACCTTTTGTTTTTGCATAAATAGAGTAGGGATCTTTGTATTTCACCGCGTTTGCACGCGCCATTTTGTTCTTGTTTCAACAGGATCCCAAATCATTGAATCATATATGAACATATCAATTGGAACTATCATATTGTGCAATTATATGATATTTCTAAGTGATAAAAGTCATTTTATGGATTTACCTTCGCACCTAGAAGAATACCAAGCGAGGAGGAGCAATCAGTACCGATAACGACCAGTGGTACAGGTGGAGTCTGTCCATACTGTCCACCCGTACCAAGTGTCATCAAGACCACCTCGTCAAATACTTTCTCCTGGCAAAGACGAGAGAGAGATCCAACATTCACAGCCACCAGAAACCACGAAAAACCACATCTGAAAGGGATATGAAGGAGGAACTTGGTTGGGGCAAAATCCCAACTGCTTCATAGATCATTGGAGGATAAAGCATCATCCCCTTCATCATCAACTGCTGCATCTCCATTACCACCATTACCCCCATCTTTCATCTATTAGGTCTCATTGTAATTCCAGATTCAATTGTGGTTTGCATTATATCTACCTTTGTACTTTTATCCAGTCATTTGATTATGATGATGTTGTTGATTGCTTCCATGAGTGAGTAGTTCCCTTATTCTTGGGGAGATGGAGAAACCCTAGCACCATTATGAATTCGTAATAAAGATGATATATTCTTGTGTCCATATGACGTCCCCGTCTATGATATAATTATGATTTGTGTTTGATCTCTCTCTCTTTAGATGGTATGTGTAGTCGGCCGCATATCATTTTCCCTCGGGACTAAAGGGAGGGAGAAAACCTTTGGATGTGTCTTGGAAGCATACCTAGAATGGCCCCATGATAGATTGGTGCCAGCTCGTAACCTACATGGTAAAAGGAGGATTAAAGATGGACTCCCTAAGCTAATTATGATATCCACGGGGAAACCTGATGGCTGTGAAATATAGCCATCTACGTCCACATTTAAACTGGATATTATTCATATTTTTGATGAAATATCTCTCTAAACCCTGCCACTAATGCCTAATGATAAAAGGGGTATGCAATCCCTTCTTTCTATTTTTCCCTGCGCAGATAATGACATTTGATGATGGGAATCACAACTTTAAAGTCAAAGATACGAGATTTCCAATAACCCGAAGAAACCAGGGGCCGTGAAGTGGAGACAGATGCTTTAACGATCAACTGTATGGCGGGAATAAATTTCCAGCCGTATAGTTCCGGTAGTATAGTTTCCATCAACACCGCTAGGTCAAATAGAACAACTTTCGTGAAGGGACCCCTATATAAAGAGGCCTCAGGCGACAAGAAACAGAGCTCGTGTTCACCCTCGATCACCAGCCACCGCCAGAACCCTGCATCCACAACACCGAAGAACCGTCGGAGGAATAGACTTAGATATAATCTCCAAACCCTTCTCCATCACCATAGCCATATTCCACCACTTTTAATAGTAGATATCATCTTTGACTGGCAACATTGTAAGACTATTTGCTATCAATCTCATGGTTTCAAGTGCAATGTTTATGATTGTTGATTTCATCTCTATGCGTGAGTAATTCTCCTCGGGCTAAGGGCTTCAGCCTAGCCATGTAGCTTTTGTGCATGTTATTTATCATAGATGGGATCATGTATTAGTTTGTATGACATGATGATTATTGTATCCTCTCTTGCCTCAATCCAAGGACTTGTCAGGTACCCCAAGACCCCGAGGATTGAGCCAGGCATAGGGAGTATGAGTAATGACTAATCTGCAGGCTGGGAACCCCAATGACAGAAGGGGTAGTACGGCTATATGTGAGGGATTTACTTGGGAATAACGGTGATGTCACTATGCATATCATTAGTTCTCTTTCTTCTATGGATGAGACTAGTAGGTTATTGCTATAAGCGGCTATGGAGGCAATATCAATTAGGGATGCACTGCCCACATATAATTATCTTGCTCTAACAATTACATGCATACTTTATTATTTTCTTTTATTCCCATCAGATGTTTTGCACAGCTACATGTGAAACAGAAAGCCCTAGGCCCTCTCTATCCATCATCATCAACAACAACAAAAGATAGCAAACTCTTGGTCCGGTAAAACACAAAAAGAATTCTAAAACTCCTGAAGGTCCATTAAAGTAACTTCACTATGCTTTCTGCTTCCCGAGGATTCGATAACCTAGGTCTACTAGGGAAAAAGAGCTATACTACATCCATAATCCGGATCGAAGGTATCAACCCTTTTTCTAGTGCCGTTGCTGGGGAAGCAATAGCTACCCTGGTGAGGTTAGTAGGAACCTTGCTAGTTTTAATTCTTGTTTTTAATTTTGTTAGTTTTCTTTCAGTCTTTATTTGAAAAACCAAAAAAATTAGTTAGCCTTTTAATTCTTGTTTTTACTATCATAAGTCTTTGTTTAAGAAAACCCAAAAACATAGGAAATATGGCTGAAAAGAAGCTTGGGGAGTTTGCAAATCCCAACAATGATTATTTGCATACTCCTATTATCCAACCAACAATTACTACTGATGATTATGAAATTAAGCCCCACTATTTAAGTTTGGTTCAAAAGAATCAATTTGGAGGCTCTACTGTTGAGGACGCAGGTATGCACTTGAACACTTTCACTGAAATATGTGATATGATGCGAATTAAAGACGTTGACCCCGATGCGGTTAAATTGTGCTTGTTTCCTTTCTCTCTTAGAGGAAGAGCAAAAGAATGGTTGATATCTTTGCCTAGAAATACTATTACATCATGGGTGGAATGCATTTATTTATTTATGACTAAATTTTTCCCACCTGCAAAGACTATGGAACTAAGATCTAATATTACTGGTTTTAGATAGGAAGAGCATGAGCCACTAGCGCTTGCATGGGAGAGAATGACAGAATGCATGAGAAACTGTCCTAGTCATGGGATGGAAGATTGGTTAATTCTCCATTTAATTTATAATGCTCTTAACCATGTGTCTAAGTCTATGCTTGATACTGCAGCTGGAGGAACATTCATGGGCAAACATATTACTGAAGCAAACTAGCTGCTAGACAATATGCAAGACAACCATTCCCAGTGGTATGTGGATAGATCAAACACGAAGAAGGTGAACTCCGTCTCACCATAAGAAAATGAAGAACTCAATGCTAAGCTGGATGAGCTCATATTAGCCGTAAAAGGTAAGGAAAATCAGGTAAGAGCTATCCCCGAATCAAATATTGAAGAAATAGACTTCATAGCTCGTAATGATTATAACCCTACTTGGAAGAAGAATTATAATCCTAATTTTCAAAAACATTATTCTAGTCCTGCAGGTAACTCTAATAATAATATGGGAACAAGTAATGGTAGTCTCCAAGAAACACTTAAGTCCTTTATGGACTCACAAAATGAGCAAAACAATATCCTTGTTAAAATAATGGAGAACCATGATGTTATGCTTGGTAAATTATCTAACCAAGCTATAAGTTTGAGGAATGATTTGCATGCCCTCCATGAAAGAAAGAGGATCGTTGAGGCACAGCTAGGTAAGATAACCGAGAGTCAAACTCTCATTCTAGCTAAATTTGCAGGTAAAGATGAGCCCAATCCTGTTGAAGACCTCGAGATGATAAGAATCCAAAGGGAGGAGCCTAAAGAAATAATGCTCCTTCACCAAATTACATTGTTGAAGATCTTGTAAAAAGGATCAGTATCAAGATTCTGGTAAGTGAAGGGAATGAGGAAGCTATGTACCAACACTTTGTTAATCAGGTAGCAATAAAGGTACGTGAGCTTGAGGAAGAATATAAGAAAATTGCTGAAAAATTACCTGTAAAGCTTGATGATATATTTGAGCCTACTATTAAGACTAAAATTGGTACCAATGAGATAGCTGCACTTTGTGATCTAGGTGCAGGCGTTTCAACAATTCCAAAAAGTCTTTTTAATAAGTTAAATCTTGGCTCCTTTGAAATCACTAAGTTAAAATTGCATCTATCAGATTCTACCTACAAACAAGTTGTAGGGATTAAAGAAAATACTTTAGTATACATTAAAGGTTGTCCTGCTCTTGTCGATTTTGTTATTGTTAACATGCCTGAAGATGCTACTACTCATATTATATTAGGCCGTCCATTTTTAAGAACTATTAAGGCTTTGATTAATCTGCATGAAGGGAACATGAAGCTTCAATTTCCTTCGTGGGATCATTTTGTTATTCATTTTCCCAGGAAGAAGAAAGCTAAGCATGATGAGAAGGAGGCCATCACTTTGAAGGCCAACTATTTTGGAGTAGGTGTTCCACTCATCTGGCCTAAGTGAGCAACATTGAGGTCAAGCTATTGACCATAAAAGAGCACTTCATGGGAGGAAACCCATGTGAAATAAAGGTTTGAGTAAAGTTTTTAAGTTTTAGTTTAAGTTTTATATTTAATAAAGAGCTAGAAAGCTCGAATTGAGGAGAAGAAGTTCGGTAGTACTAAAAATCCTGCTTTATACATGCTGATGTGGGTCGACAATTTTTACTATCATTTTTCTGTCAAAAACAAGGTATTTCACTAAGTTTCAGGATAAGAAAGAATTCTCGAAGAAATAGAATTTTTTTGATGATTACAAAAGGTTTAACGACAAACTATATGGCGGGAATAAAAATTTCGACCGTATAGTTTGGTCGTATATAGATATCTTTGCCATCAACAAATTTCTTTTCTAGGATACTGAAGGTTTAACGACCAACTATACGGCGGGAATAAAAATTCTGGCCGTATAGTTCCAATCATATAGATATCGATGCCTTTGTGAAATTTCTTTTCTAGGTATAGAAGATTTGACAACTAACTATATGGCGAGAACAAATTGTTCTGACCATATAGTTCTGGTCGTATAGTTGCGCTGCCAGGTGAAAACCCTAAATTTTTGACATCAGACCAACTATACGGCGGGAACATATTGTTTTGACCGTTTAGTTTAACCGTATAGTTTCGTCCGACCATGAAATCGCCACGGGAGGTACCTCCAACCCCAAAACTTCAATCCTTTTTCTCTCTTCTACCTCCAAACTCTCTCAAAACCTCAAGAGATCTTCATCTCTACTCAATTTCGTTCGATTTCCTCGCACAAAAGTGATCTACGGTATGTTTCTCCTCCGATCCTCCAATTAATTTTTGCAAATTCATCTCCAATCTATTGTCATTATCAATCTAGGGTCAGACCTACTATAAACTAATTGCCATGATTCTCTTGCCTAGATTATTATTTTGAGGGGACTCTTTAGTGTGGTATGATGAGGAATATGTTATGCTTATTATTGTTCGATAAAAAAAGTATAATTTTTTGTCTTTCCTTATTATTTTAGATGATGAACACAAGGATCCAGACTCGTGCTCGTGCCACCGCTAGTGCTTCTCGGGCTGTCGCTCAAGAACGCATGGGGATACGGTTCAGGGATGAGCTCCAATATGATTGCTTCAACAGGATCAAGAATCGAGAAGTGAAGACAACCAAGTGGGCTTGCCCCATTATATTGAATCAACTCGGTATTTCTAATGACTTCAATTTACTTTGCAATAGGGTTGTCCTACAAAACTTTGTATTCAATGATGTGCCTATTATCACCGATTAACTCTTGAATTTCTAAGTTCTTTGCAAAGCACCGTTAAACTATGGCATGGAGAGGACATGATTTCTTTCTGACTTATGAACAACAATTATGCTTTATCACTAGATGAATGGTGCGCATGTTTTAATTTTCCAAACAATGATGCTAATGCCTTAAGTGCATCCTTTACTAGCTTAGACCCTTCCCCGGAACTTTATTATAATGGAATGAGTTTCACCTCTAGAGTAAGCAAGGGGAAGAATATTCAACATCCTGCAATTTTCTATTTTTTCTATGTTATTGCTAACACCTTGCAGGCACGAAATGAGTTCACGAGACTCAATGAGGAGGACATCTTAGTTCTCACAAAAGCTGCTTTCAACAACTGCGACTTGTCACTCAACTTGGGTGCAATTCTTGTGCGCTACCTAGAGCACCAATCCTTCCAAAGCCAAGGACCAATCACAGGTGGAGGCGTCATCACTGTGTTTTCCATTGCCCTAGGAATTGACCTAGATGAGTTGCAATCAGTGCAAGGTGAGTGACGTGTCGGTTTCTCTACTTTAAAAGCTTGTGGAATACTCACTAGGAGAGGTGGTGTTTATTACTTGCATATTGCTGAGCTGGGCTTTTCTACCCCGCTCCTTTGCCTAATGGTCTTTTCTCTATCGAGGAAGGATGTTTGCTATATGACTTGCAGGTTGAGCAACACCAACCTGAGGAGGAGATTCCGGATGAGGATGAGGACCAAGAATAGGAGCAAGAAGTTCCTTATCAAGAGGAGCAACTACCAACCCGGTTCGCTACATACCAAGACTTCCAAGAACATGGAGGAACTATGGAGAGGATACATAACCTCTCCTTGAACCTCCGAGAAACAACTAGTAATTAATCAACTCAATTTGCGGACTGGAGTAACGACTTTTTCCCACCACAACAGTGATTTGAAGGGCTTGCAAAAGCCTAAGCTTGGGGAAGTTTCCTTATTATCTTTATTTGGCGTTCATTCGTTTTTATTTATTTCAAGGTTATGTTTTTAATTCGAGTTTATAAGAACTCGTGTTGGTTTCCCCAACACTTTATCTTTAGTTATTTATTTTTGTTTTTGAGATTTTCTAGCTGAGCTTTGCCACCAATTTTCTATTCTTTAATTCCCTCTCTCAAAAACAACAAAAAGATTTCTCCATTTATCTTTATTTTCCCTATTTATTTTCTTTTCTCCTCGAGGTTCTCATGTATTTGCAGGAAGAGTGATCGACTTCGAGTTTCTAAGAAACGAATCAAAAGGGAAGAGAGAACTGGAACCAAACATAAGAGGTATGCCTTATGACTCCCCACTTTTGAAGTTTGAGAAACCCATGCTAGTTAGTACTAAATGTTAAGATACTATATTGGTGGAGTGAGTCTCTATATTGTAGCAAAATTTTGTTTGCATGGGTATTTAGTTGGGTACATTTTGTTCCAGCTCTTGTAGTTAACCAAGTCTTGCCTAAAAATTTGCTAAAAAATTGTAATAAGAAAAAGTCTCACAATTTAAGGCTTGGGTGTTGTAGTGTTTAGTCTTGAAGGCTTATTTCTAGAGACACTCAACACCACAGAAAATAATGATTGACTTGATAGCCCTCTTTAAAAGGATTTGTTCAATTGAATTAATGTTTAGCGGTTTTTATGAGCATGCCAATGTTTGACTTGTGAATCATAAGAATGATATTGCTTTATGCGTGTCAAACTTTATGGGATGTCAACAACTCCGTTAGCCTACGAACGATCTTCATGCAGGAAACTCCTAGATTTCGGCTATGTGTTGATTAAACATATGTAGCAGCAATGCTATAATGGGTAAGATCTTTGGCAATCTCGGGTAGCTGTGTTCATGATGGAATCACTCCTCTGGCTGATATGAGTAATCATTGCGCAAAAGGAACAAAAATCTTAGTGATGCCACGAGTGTCCATCATAGCCTGATAAACTAATTAAATTTTTTGGCATGCTCTCAATTACTTAAGAACTAAAATTCTCTTAGGACAATGAATAGAAAAGTAGTGCTTTAAAAGTCGTGATTTATTGATGTGGAAGAATTGAGATACTCTAGTGTATATGTTTTTCATGACAAGTCTCACGCTCTCAATTTTATATGATTATACTTTATTGTTCAAAGACAAGCCTATGAGTTGATTACATGACATGGAATAAAGTTTACTCACTTAAATCATCCATGTTAACAATAATTTTGCTGTGCTATAAGGATGCATGAAAACCCGTATGATATGCTTGTCATTACTCTATCTATGCTGAAGTTTTTCATATTTATTAAGCAGAGGAAACATGAGACTACCAATCATGAGTAAGATCATCATCTCGTTATTTCAGTTTAAATGCTGAGTTCCTTTTTGATTTTGGTTTTCTTGCTTGAGGACGATCAAGTTTAAGCTTGGGGAGGTTGATGGTTGTGAAATATAGCCATCTAAGTCCACATTTTAACTGGATATAATTCATATTTTTTATGAAATATCTCTCTAAACCCTGCCACTAATGCCTAATGATCAAAGGGGTATGCAATCCTTTCTTTCTATTTTCCCTGCGCAGATAATGACATTTGATGATGGGAATCACAACATTAAAGTCAAAGATACGAGATATCCAACAACCCGAAGAAACCAGGGGCTATGAAGTGGAGACAGACGCTTTAATGACCAACTATACGGCGGGAATAAAATCCCGGCCATATAGTTCCAACCGTATAGTTGCCATCAATACCGCTAGGTCAAACAGAACAACTTTCGTGAAGGGACCCCTATATAAAGAGGCCTCGGGCGATGAGAAATAGATCTCACGTTCACCCTCGATCACTAGCCACCCGTAGAACCCTGCATCCACAACACCGAAGAGCCACCGGAGGAATAGACTTAGATATAATCTCCAAACCCTTCTCTAACACCATAGCCATATTCCACCACTTGTAATAGTAGATCTCATATTCGATTGGCGACATTGTAAGACTATTTGCTATCAATCTCATGGTTTCAATTGCAATGTTTATGATTGTTGATTTCATCTCTATGCATGAGTAATTCTCCTTGGGCTAAGGGCTTCGGCCTAGCCATGTAGCTTTTGTGCATGTTATTTATCATAGATGGGATCATGTATTAGTTTGTATGACATGATGAGTATTGTATCCTCTCTTGCCTCAATCCAAGGACTTGTTAGGTACCCAAGACCCCGAGGATTGAGCCAGGTATAGGGAGTATGAGTAATGACTAATCTACAGGTTGGGAACCCCAATGACAGAAGGGGTAGTACGGCTATATGTGAGGGATTTACTTGGTAATAATGGTGACGTCACTATGCATATCATTAGTTCTCTTTCTTCTATGGATGAGACTAGTAGGTTATTGTTATAAGCAGTTGTGGAGGCAATAGCAATTATGGATGCACTGCCCACATATAATTATCTTGCTCTAACAATTACATGCACACTTTATTATTATATTTTATTCCCATCAGATGTTTTGCACAGCTTGAGGTGAAATCAAAAGCCCTAGGCCCTCTCTCTCCATCATTGACAACAACAAAAGATAGAAAACTGTTGGTTCGGTAAAACACAATAAGAATTCTAAAACTCCCGAAGGCCCGTTAAAGCAACTTCACTATGCTTTCTGCTTCCTGAGGATTTGATAACCTAGGTCTACTAGGGAAAAAGAGCTATACTACATCTGTAATCCGGATCGAAGGTATCAAAACTCTTAATTGTGGTGGTTTGTATGGGTGACTGCTCTCAGACATCGTAGTGGTTATTTAGAGGTGACCTCACTCTTGTCTCAACAAAGTGGCTTCCTACGAGCCATGTAGTGAACATCTTATTATGGAGATCTCTCCAGACATATCATGACACAGGGAGTATGTTATCTTGATTACATATAACAGTAACACTATGCTAGTGGTGTATCCTACATCGTCGAGAATGTTTCAGCCCTATTGAGTTCAACCATGCTTCCATACAAACTTGTTACTTGTTTTATTTTACTTGTTTTAATTACTTTTCTACAAACAACCATAAACCTTTCGAACACCCTTTACTTGAGATCAAAGGTAGCTTATAAGTATCCTTTGGTAGAGAGTAATGAGGGGCATAAATACCTTTACCAATAGCTCTCTGTGGGTTCGATATCTTTACTTCGAAACTAGCTATAATTAATATGTGCACCTGCAGTCATCAATCACCTGCACATTGGTGTAGAGCATATTTCAATCCTGGTTCATATTGCAATTTAGTAGATAACAATCTTTGTGAAGCTTTCAACAATGTCATTACGAGAGCGAGATTTTATCCAGTTATTTAATAGATGGAAATCAAAATGAGAAAGGTTAGCGCAAGGATGCAGAGAATAATACCAAATTAATGAATTGGTCAGGTACAATTGATAACCCCCAAAAGAAAGGGTTCACTATAGCACCTCTCAATGTGGAAGTAGGGTATTGATCCATAGGAGCAAGAAGGAAAAGCTATTTACTCTCTTCATCTAGAGTGTCACAAATTCTATTTATCTATGCAATAAACAACTGTAACACACTGGCCAACCTGGTCCCGATGGCTATCACCCCTGGAAGCTCTCTAGCATCTCTAAACTGGCCTCACATACCAATACTAGTCTTTTATATGCACCTTTTCCTCACTCATGCACACCCAGGAACAACTTCTGGTCGGTCACCCATCCTAAGATTGTTCCAGGCCAAGCACGCTTAACCTGAAGTTCCTTTCAAGATGATCCCTAGAAAAGAAGTTGCAACTTGTTGGTATGAGTATCCTATCAATCCTAGTAAGCCATGCACCAGGATCTCACATACACCCACCCTTAGAAGATCGGCATCCTCGTTGATTAACCACAATCCAACAACTTTCCCTCTTGGCACACATTTGTGTGTCTAGTGACAACACATGTGTCATGCCATGCCATGTGCGACGGGCCACACGCGCCATGTGCCACATGTACACGTCCCTGAACCACACATGCCCCTGTAACCGTGAGGATCAGCTCTGATACCACTTGTAACACCCCGGGTCCAACAGCTGTCACCCCTGGCAGCTCTCTAGGGTCTCTAGATTGGCTTCATCTACTAATAATAGTCTTTTCTGTGCACTTTTTCCTCACTCACACACACCCAAGAACAACTTCCCAGTTCATCACCAATCCTCATATTGCTCCAAGACAAACATGCTTAACCTGAAGTTCCTTTGAAGATGAGCCCCGGAAAAGAAGTTACAACTTGTTGGTACACCATGATCCCACAACAAGTTAAAGGAACATGGAGGTTGATTAATTCTTGGAAGTAAAAATGTAACAAAATAGCAAATATAAAGTTTCCCAATCCTCTAAATGCAAGAGGAAAAGATGATGGTTTACTCTTATAGGAACAGTGGACCTAGGTTCACGGTTTCACCCGATCTCTCTCTCTCCAATAATGGTACAATATGATAAAAGTTATACATGATTGCATGTTTTAGTGGCTAACATTTATGGTGGCTACATATCCTAAAACACATAGTTGAAAGAAATACACATACATGTGCTGCGTCACTACAACATGCGGTTGCTATCACTCTGCCACTTCATACTCCTTCCTTTTTACCCCCAGATAAAGGATGTTGGTTTTCCTGTCTCTATCACTTGAAGGTGCCATTATTGTCCCTTCGCTACACCCTTCATCTACATACAACATACTCCTTCATATAAAAACACATTGTAATGTTATGGCAAAGGTTTATTTGTTTTGTGCATTACCGCATCTCTCTCATATACATACACTTAGTGTTGTCAAACACCTCCTGATATGGGAAGACAAGGCATAACCACTCACATTACCCTGATGCTTCTATGGCATATAATGACAAACCAATGCATAGATATCTGATGACTGCAAGAGCATAGATCAATTGTAGCTAGTTCCAAAATAAGAATATCGAACCCACATAGAGCTATTTGGTTAAATCCTTTATGCCCCTCGTCACTATCTACCAAAGGATACTTGTAAGATGCCTTTGATTTAAAGTAAAGGGTGTTTGAAAGGTTTTGTGTTTGTGTGCAAGGAAGTAATAAAAGCAGGAAAAGTGGACAAGTAATGAAAACTTTGGAAGCGGTGTTGGAACTCAATAAGGCTAAAGCGTTCTAGGGAATGTAGGATACACCACTAGCATATGATGCTTATTCATTAGGATAATCTATTTCTTTCATCATGACATATGTGGAGAGAGCCCAATAATAAGATGTTCACTACAAGACTCATGAGCAGACACTTCTTGAATCAAGTATTGAGGTCATCTCCAAATAAACACTGCGATGCCTGAGAGCAATCACTCATCCATACCACCACAATTAAGGCTTTCCCCATGGATATCGTAATAATCTTAGTGAATATCTCTTAGTTCCCCCGTGGACCATGTAGGTTATAAGACAATGCTTGTAGCCACAAAGTAACACTGGACATACTCCCTTACACGTCCCAAAGGTATCTACCTCTCTTTAGTCCTGAAGGCAAATACTATGTGGTTGACTTCACATACTATCTAAAGAGAGATTTAACACAATATCATAGATGAATGGATCATGGACCAAAGTAATAGATCATGTTTATTTTATTTCATAATAATTATAGGGTTTATCCATCACCCCAAGAACAAAGAGAACTACTCACTCATGGAAGCAATCAACAACATCATCATATTCATATGGATGGATAAAAGTGTAAAGATAAATCTAGCGCAAACCACAATTAAATTTGGAATTACAATAAGATATAATATATGGAAGAGGGGAATAGTAATAGTGATGGAGATGCAGTGGTTGATGATGAAGGGTATGATGTGATGTCCTCCGATGATCTGTTAAGGAGCAAGGATTCACCCTTCTCCTAATTCCTCCTCCAGATCACTCTCAGGTGAAGTGTTTCAAGGATGGAAGTTTCTGTGAATGTCGGATCTTAGATTCGTCTTCGCGTGGTGAGAGTATTTAATGAGGCAGACGCGCTGACAAGTAGTACAGGCAGACGGTACGGGCAAGGTCTGCCCATACCATAGGTCGGTAAACCCTCTGTAGCTTTTCTTTGGATTCTCTCTTCTCCCATGTGCGTGGAAAAATCATTTAAATAACATTTATCACTTAGAAATATCATATTACTGCATAACATGATAGTTCCAATTGATATATTCATAAAGGACTTGATAACTCGGGATCCTGTTGGAATAGGGACAAGAGGTGCGCGCAAGCATAGTAAAATACCAAAAATTCTACTATACTTGTGCAAAATCATAGGGTAACCATGCTTCAAAAATGGACTCATCAATAGCATAACATGCTTCCAGAGAATAACAAGCCATAAAGTCCCAACATAACAGTAAATTCATAACATGTTCCATCTCATACCACTATATCCACCATAGGAATTACATAGATTGCACTGTAATCATGTAGACAAGATCATACGAGCTAGAACAATGATCATGCATAGAGAGATTGGATCAAGTTACCACCACAAACCCAAAGTCCAGGGGGTGGAATACTCCCTATCATGGTGGAGAGTAGTGCAGAGGTGTTGGTGAAGGAGGAGACATGGCTAGAGGCAATTCCGGTAGTGGTTCTCCCTCTAATCTTTCTCCATGGTAGACTATAGACTCTTTGTTTCGTGGTTTACGATATCTGCATCCATGCGTCTCGAGATCATGATAGGGAACTATATATAGATTTTTCTTGGGTCAAGGCAAAGTCGTGGGAGAAAGATTGAGGTCATACGAGCTTCAAGGCTACAGATGGGTGAAGGGTATTCGCAGCAGAAAACAAAAAAGAATTTATGGTAGAACTATCCAAAGTGCCTAGATCTATATACGAGTTAATGCAGTAACATGAATAGATGTTTGGTAACATACCTTTGTAGACCGAATGCGGTTAACATCCTGCAGGAAACATGGTTGAAGTAGTTGAACTTGTAGCCAACCTCGAGGTCATGAAACTCCTCGCCTTCTCCTCCTAGTACTTATATGATAGCCACGACCCCACTATTGGTGGTGCCATCCGAGTACTCGCACGCGTACGGTGTCCGATGACGACTCCCATTCTCCTCCAGCCGGGATGCGGAAGTAGACCATCTGGAACCGGGATCCAGCAGCGCGACGGCATGCCGGTGTAGTCGACTCTCTCATGCGCATATCTTCGTGGAACCCCACTCTTGAGAGTCAATTGAGAAAGAGGAGGAAAAAATTCCCTAAGGAAATAGTCCTTAATAAATCCCCTTTTATTTTTTTTTGTCTTTTTCCCTCCAATATAGACTCATATATATAGTCGGAAAAGTAGGCACTACAAGAAATATGTTCATTTGTGACCAAATTTCACTATATTGTCACATAGGGAGGGTCACAAACGAACATATTTCTTCTAGTGAGGACTCCCACCCCTAAAGTATTTGGGTGGGACTAAAGGAATTGGGGAAGGAAGGGAAACCGACCGACGCTAGGTGGGCCTGCCCGCGCATAACCCGCCCACGGCCTGCTGGCTTGCGCGGCTAAGGCGGTTTATCGGGTGGGCCGGCCACCGCAGCCCGCTAGCGCCCCTGCTTGGGGCCTGCCAAGCGGTGTGGGCTGGCCTACATCATGTGGCCCGCCAGTAGCAGTGATGATAGCGGCGACATGAACTAGCTATCGCACGCACGCACACACGCATGCGGCTGCCCACGTGGGCTGCGTCCTGCCTAAGATGTTGCAGTCGTGTTCGCCCGGGGTGGCCTCCCTCATGGGTTGTCTTCCCTT
Source organism: Avena sativa (assembly GCA_916181665.1). Taxonomy (NCBI): domain Eukaryota; kingdom Viridiplantae; phylum Streptophyta; class Magnoliopsida; order Poales; family Poaceae; genus Avena; species Avena sativa. Next base: position 420,065,998 of record OV702287.1, on the reverse strand, counting down.
TGGGAATTTGGCCCTTTAGCGAAGGTTGCCCCTAATAATTAATTTAAGTATTTTATTTAATATATTAATTCATAATTAGTACATATAAATGTATATTTAAATCCCTATTAATCCGAAAACAATTTTCATCTTATTCCTTCTTCCGATATAACTTCAGATTCTCTTCGGAACTATTCCGGCATTATCTTATCAAAACAATTCTAATCCTCTTCTTTCTCATCTATGATCACTTCCTTCCATATTGATCTGAGAACATCATTAGACCCTTAAGTGTGTTACCCTATAGTTCAAGAATGTCATAGACATGATCGATATCAATTTCGATCAATAATCAATAGCGGGACCGGTATATCCATAATGAGCCCTATGCATTCACGATACTTTGTCGTGTCAGAACCATAAACTTCATGTCCATATCCCTTTGTTTTTTCGATACATGACGTATCCGATATTTAATCTATGGTACCAACATACCTCTCTTGTTACCGACAAGTCCACTTAACTCGTTATTGTGATATTGTATCCCCTGATCTAGTCATTGGTTGCAACATGTTGGATATAGTTTCATCGAGTGGGCCTGGTGTATCTCCCCATCACGCGGGTGAATAAATCCTGATCTTGATTCACATGCCTCAATTGTTTCTCTGAAATACCTGATGTACACCTTTATGGTTACCCAGTTACAGCCATGACGGTTGATGCAATCAAAGTAGCCACGGGAAATAGTAATTAATGTGATCTGACGGTCTCAGGAGAAGGTCACTTACTTTCATAGGATTGTAGCGATAAACCATATGACTTGATCTCACTGCAATACTTCAATTGGGTAATATCCATAATATCATTCTCCAATAATATGACTCTGTTGTCAACTGACATAAATACTCCATGATCAGGGAACCTTGATCATCGGTTGCCCAACAAAATAGCTGAATAAAGGCTACTAGGGACCTGGTTTATTTGCATACCACAAATGTATCAATGTTTTCACTTGATATAGTTATAGCATAGTATGAAACTATTATGAACTATTTCGAGATATGATGATAAACCTATTTATTATTTGTCTCTATGGCATATCCCTTTCAGTCTCCCGCTTTCACTAGAGTACACATAATCTAGCTGCATTTTTACCGATCACAAACACAATGTTTTAATCATGCTTTCTTATAGGAAACCTTCTATCTTTAATTTGTTTTACCAGATTTGTATGTCTTCTGCAAATCATTTTAAGTGTCCCCTACTTATGACATTATCTCATAATTTTCCTAAATGTGTTTGGTGACAAAATGAGACTTTTGTTTCTTAGTATTTCCAATGACTATCGATCAATCATGAAGACTTTCATTGTTTTCATTATACAAGAAACTCGCGCGACTGAAGTCGAACTTCATGAGCCAAACTAGTCATATCTTCATTCACTATTCCATTATCTATGTAGATTCCTTATTTGCTGGTTCAGCAGTTTTCATAAACCTCTTCTGAACCTGTTCTATTTAAGAACTTGGGTCACATTTCAGTTAGGCACACAACCCGTTGATTCGTGGAAGAAACATATGACAGATTCATATAGGATGAGTATCATCCTTCCTTATCTAATCAACATTTGTTGCTTGCTTAAATGTTTCACCTAGATTAACAAAACAACTTTGTTTGTCCTATTCTGAAACCTTTTCAGAATCTAATCTAGGACATTCTAAACTTATTTTAGAATCCTATCAGAAACATTATGGCTTTGATGTTTACTAATCTATCTCAATAGATTTCAATATCTAATATATTGTTCAACTTCATTCATAAACTATTTATTAACTTTTAAATACCACTAATTTCAAGTATGACATCCACATATGTGTCAAGCATATACAAAGTGATGTCCGTTACGCTCCCACTCAAAATGTCACCACATATGAGTCCCTTTTGATATCCCTATTGTTGGGAGTATGCCCTAGAGGCAATCATGTATGATGTTATTTCCAATGTATTCATAAAGTCATTGTCCATGTATGAACTACTGATATATATCATTGAATATGTGATTCAATTGTGGAACTATATATTCATGTTGTTTATACTGATTGTCCTTGGTCGTTGAGGTTGTGCTGGACACACAACTTAGACTAATGTGAAAGTCGGTTGATGACTCGGTTCCACTTGTCATGGGCATAGAGATGCTATTCCAACTTACACAGATTCGGCTAAAGAGTTTAGCGAGTCGGACTGACCCATATTGAGATACAGCGAATAAGTCGTCATTTGTATATCTCAATCAATGTAATCCTTAGACCTGAGGTTATTGCACAATCCGAGTTGAGGATCACCGACTTAGATTCTGTCAAACGATGTTCCGTCACTTGGCAGTTATAAAGGTGGAGTTTGGGTCGACTGAGAATCAAGCTGCATGATGTGAATAACCGAGATGGGATTTTGCCCCTTCGTCTGGAGAGATATTCTCTAGGCCCTCTCGGAAGATATGATTCAGAAAGCATGGCCATGCGTGACTCGGTTAAGTGTTAACCGAGGCGACCGACTAAGAGTTAGTCGGATGAATCACTTATCTCGGATCGAGAAAGAGAGTCAAACTATTTAAGGGATGACGATTATTCGCCTATAGTTCGACAAGGTATATCGTGAGGCAAAAGGGACATAGACGAAAGTCGCATTGGAAGGTATGTCGTCATGACTCTTTGGTACTTGGGAGTTGGCACGTTCTGCTAGGAGCTGCTACCAACTGATCAGTCATGAGTGAGACTCGGATCGTGTCCGGGTCACCATGAGCCTGTTGGGTCACACACTTAAGAGCGGGAGCAATTTTGGGTTGGACCCAAAAAGGAAACGGACAGAGTTAGTGAGTTGGACTCGCAGTGACTAATATAGGCCTTTTAGTGAATTGGCCACCAGTTAGTGGAGCCCACTATCACTCCCTATATAAGCTGGGGCGCAGGTGCTTAGAGCACATGGTTAGCTCACTCCATGTGTTGGAAACCCTAGCTCCAGTCCAGTCTTGTCGCTGTTGTACCGGACCTAGCAGTCCATCGCTGGTGCTCCTCCTCGTATGTGTGGATACTGGCGGAGGTGCTGTACGTTCAGCACTTCGACGATCGTGTATCGGAACAGATCGTGAGGACTGCACTACATCAAGCGACGTGCTTCATCGATTCCGCAACCGCGCGTCTAGTGGTAATTCTCGTGGCCTACTACCTCAGCTAGATCTTGGGTTCACCGCGTAGGAAAAAGTTTTGTTTTCTCTGTGTGGGCCAACAGTGGTATCAGAGCGTTAGCTTCTGGTTTTAGGCTCGAGATCTTGCATATGTGATATGCAGTTGGCGTTATATTAGATCTAATTGCAGTTTTGGTGGTCGGTCTATGAGATAGATCGGTTTTGTAAGAAGTTGATTGGATCAACTGTACTCGGGGAATGGATGATCTGGTTTCCGTGATCTAACTACTAAGGTCGTGGAAGGACATACCCCTACCGGTCGACTTCCGCCATCAGGGTAGACTGTGACACGTAAATCCAGATGCGGTGATCGAAGATCAAAGAGTTTGGTCGAATTGGAGTATGGATCTGATTTGGGTAAAATTGTTTTATCCAATGATGAAATCCATGTTCGGAAGGCAGATGAGATCTGCGTTTTCGAAAAAAATCACCGGGCGCTACCCGCACCCGCGAGGGGTGCTGCCCCTTCGATCCCCGCCGCTATCTGGCTAGCGGGACCGCTGGCTTCGCCATGTCGTAGCGCCTTAGATGTCGTTGCAAGTTTCACAACGCCGGTAGATATCGTATCTATGCATAACTTGTTTTTGCAGGATGATGTTGTGAATGGTATGGCTTATGTGCATGTGATGTGTGTAATCCATACGTGATCTGTGTATCACGGTTTTTGTTAGCCGGCTGTAGCCTAGGTGCTGTCATTTTATTGTATAACGACCTGCATGTCGGATTCTCTATGTAATTTACTTTACAAGCTAGTGTAGCTGTTTGGAGAACCCGAATGGCATGCAAGTCGATGTACAAGTCGGCTACATGGTGTAAGGCGGCACGTGACAAGAGTTGACACGAGTCGAATTACAAGCTTTGTGGAGATGGAGATCGCCATAAAGAGATCCATACCATTTCACATTATAATTTCTTTATTTTGTGTTATTGTTATGTCTCTGTTTTACCTCTATTTGATAGCTGGTAGAAAGTAATCCCTCAAAGAAGGTCTAGTCGGTTTCCCCGCCAGTGCTGCACCATCACAAGTCGAACATTTTTGGTAGTGGGCTCATAAAATTGAGGTACTATCAATTCTTTCCAACTAGGTGGGTTCGAGTCGGACTCTTACAGCGGAAGCACTCGGTAATCTAGACGGGTCTATCACAACGGTTGTGGGACTCGGGGAAAAGTCGGAAGGGAGCCGGGGCATGTGATGCCACCCATCCAACATGAGTCGTATGAGATACGAAAGACAAGGAGTTGTCTACCTAGATCATTGACGGCTAACGGTGATGCTAAAGCTCACTAGTCGACTTGCTTATTTAGGGTCCTGAATCACTAAGTAACCATTGGAGGGGTGTTGGTTCTAGTGGGAGCATAAGTATTAAAGTATTTAATATGCTTGCTCTTTTATGGATACATGTCTTAAGTGTTTTGCATATATTTTTACTGTTGTAGATCAATGGCACCTAGCAGTCTCCCTCAGATTTCCAGTTTTTCTTTGAGAACCATCTTAGAGAAAGATAAGCTAAATGGAACTAACTTCACCAACTGGTATCATAATCTGAGAATTGTTCTCAAGCAAGAAAAGAGGGACCATGTCCTAGACAACCCACTTCCAGATGAGCCGAATGAGAATGCGACTGTCGCAGCCACCAATGCCTACCATCGGATTTGTGATGAATCCACGGAGATTAGCTGTCTTATGCTTGCTCACATGGAACCGGACTTGCAGCATTAGTTCGAGAATGTTGAGGCCTACGATATGATCGAAAGCCTCAAAAGTATGTTCTAGGCTCAGGCAAAGACTGAGAGGTATCAAGTCTCTCAGGCCTTGTTGAGCTGCAAGCTTAAGGATGGTGATCCACTGAGTCTGCATGTGATCAGGATGGTTGGTTACGTGCAGTCTCTGGAAAGGCTGGCTACCCCATTAGTGAAGAGTTCGCTACAGACATAATTCTGAAATCTCTTCCTAGTGCGTATGGTTAGTTCATATCGAACTACCACATGCATGGTATGGATAAGAAGCTCACTGAATTACATGGGATGCTCAAGCAGGCTGAGGCGGATCTCAAGAAAGGTGCCAGTCAAGTGTTGATGGTACAGAATAAGGCTAAGTTCAAGAAGAGTTCTTGGACTAAGAAGAAGAAGGCTAAGTCGGGAGGTAAGGCTGAGGACCCGGTCCAAAGCGCTTCCTCAGGGACTAAGCCATCTCCTGCAGCCGGATCCACTTGCTTCTACTGCAAGGCGGATGGCCACTAGAAGAGGAATTGTAGCAAGTATCTGTCTGACAAAGCCAAGAGTGGAGGTGTGACTTCTGGTTCAGGTACGCTTGTTTGCAATGTTATAGACATTTATCTTGCTGATGCACCTGGTAGTTCTTGGGTACATGATACCGGATCAGTTATTCACATCTGCAACTCGTTGCAGGGACTGGTAAGAACTAGGAGCATGGCGAGAGGCGAGGTTGACATTCGAGTCGGCAACAAAGCAAGAGTCGCTGCGTTGGAAGTCGGCACAATGCAACTTCATTTACCTTTTGGATTCTTAAAGGAGCTGAATAATTATTATTATGTTGCAGTGCTTAGTCGAAACATTATTTCTGCCTCATGTTTGATGGGACAAGGCTATGAGTCGAATATTAAGAATAATGGTTGTTATTTGTATTTGAATGATATGTTTCACGGCTTTGCACCCGTCCAGGACGAGTTATTTATTTTGAATCTTGAAGGTGAATCTGTCTATAACATAAATGTGAAAAGGTTGAAACCAAATGATCTAAATATGGCTTACTTTTGGCATTGTCAGCTTGGTCATATAAGCTGGAAACGCATGAAGAAGCTCCATGATGATGGACTCCTAACTTCGTTCGACTTGGAATCATTCGAGACATGTGAATCTTGCCTACTCGGAAAGATGACCAAGACACCTTTTGCAAAGAGTTGTGAAAGGGCGTCCGACTTATTGGGACTAGTACATAGTGATGTATGTGGCCCGATGAGCACGACAACCAGAGGTGGTTATGAGTACTTCATTACATTCACTGATGATTTGAGTAGGTATGGATATATCTACTTGATGAAACATAAGTCAGATGCCTTTGAAAAGTTCAAGGAATTCCAGAATGAGGTACAGAATCAACTCGGCAAGAAAATAAAGTTTCTTTGGTCGGACCGAGGAGGCGAGTACATGAGCCATGAGTTTGATGACCATATGAAGAGTTGTGGAATAGTTCCCCAGCTCACTCCTCCAGGAACACCGCAGAGAAACGGTGTGTCAGAAAGGAGAAATCGTACCTTGTTTGACATGGTACGATCAATGATGAGTCGGACAGATCTTCCTTTATCATTTTGGGGTTATTGTCTAGAAACTGCAGCATTCACACTAAACAAAGTACCATCAAAGTCGATAGAGAAGACACCGCATGAGATGTGGACTGGCAAGAAGTCAAGTTTATCTTTTCTTAAGATTTGGGGTTGTGAAGCTTTTATCAAGCGACTTCAGTCGGACAAGCTTACAGCTAAGTCGGATAAGTGTATTTTCGTAGGATATCCGAGGGAAACCTTGGGTTACTACTTCTACAACCGAGAAGAGGGCAAAGTGTTTGTCGCTCGGAATGGTGTCTTCCTTGAGAAAGACTTTATCAGTCAGGGAGTCAGTGGGAGCACGGTGCAACTCGAAGAAATTCGAGAGGTACCAGCCAGTAGCGAGTCGGCAAAAGCCTTGGAGGTTGAGCCGGCCATGGTACCTGAGCCGGAAACAGCACCGACACTGCGAATATCGGCCAGATTGCGAAGTGTTCGTGATGTGTTACTGTTAGACAGTGATGAGCCAGCAACTTATTCGGAAGCAATGGTCGGTTCTGATTCTGAGTCATGGCTTGGAGCCATGAGATCCGAGTTAAAGTCCATGGATGAAAATCAAGTTTGGAACTTGGTTGATCTGCCAGACGGTGCAAGACCCGTCGAGTGCAAATGGGTCTTTAAGAAGAAAACTGATATGGATGGAAATGTTTCTATCTATAAGGCACAGCTTGTCGCGAAGGGGTTCCGACAAGTTCAAGGAGTTGACTACAATGAGACTTTCTCTCCTGTGGTGATGCTTAAATCGGTTCAGATCATGTTAGCTATAGCAGCCTATTTCGACTATGAGATATGGCAGATGGATGTCAAGACGGCTTTCCTTAATGGAAATTTAACCGAGGACGTGTATATGATACAACCCGAGGGCTTTGTCGATCCGGCTAATGCTGACAAGGTATGCAAACTTCAGAAATCCATTTATGGGTTGAAGCAAGCATCTCGGAGTTGGAACATTCGCTTTGATGAGGTAGTCAAATCGTTTGGCTTCATCAAAAGTGATCATGACTCTTGTTTATACAAGAAGTTTAGTGGGAGCAAAGTAAACTTTCTGATCTTATATGTGGATGACATATTACTGACCGGAAATGATGTCCAGATGTTGCAAGAGACCAAGGAATCATTGGAAAAGAGTTTTTCGATGAAAGACTTGGGTCAGGCGACTTACATACTAGGAATCCGGATCTATAGAGATAGATCAAAGTGGCTCATTGGATTGAGTCAAAGTACATACTTGGACAAAGTATTGAAGAAGTTCAACATGGAATCGTCTAAGAAGGGGTTCTTACCAATGTCCCATGGCGTGAAACTTAGCAAGACTCGGTGTCCTTCGACAACTGATGAGCAAAGTCAGATGAGTGCGATTCCATATGCTTCTGCAGTCGGATCCATCATGTACGCTATGATTTGTACTAGGCCCGATGTTTCCTATGCTCTAAGTGTTGTGAGCAGGTACCAGGCTGACCCTGGAGAAATCCACTGGGCAGCGGCTAAAAATATCCTTAAATACTTGAGAAGGACTAAGGATATGTTCCTGGTTTATGGAGGTGAGGATGAACTCAGTGTAAGGGGTTACACGGATGCGATTTATCTCACTGACTCAGATGATTCTCGTTTGCAATCCGGATATGTGTTTGTGATAAACGAAGGGGCTGTGAGCTAGAAGAGTTCCAAGCAAGAGACGGTGTCTGCATCTACGATAGAGGCTGAGTATATTGCTGCCTCGGAGGAAGCAAAGGAAGCTGTTTGGATGAGGAATTTCCTCATGGATGTTGGTGTGGTTCAGGGCTCGTCCAATCCGATAGACGTGTATTGTGACAACAATGGTGCTATTGCACAAGCCAAGGAACCTAGACAACACCAGAAGAATAAACATATACTCATGCGGTACCACCTTATTCGCCAGTTCGTGGATCAAGGTGATATCAAGTTATGCAAGGTACACATGGATGCAAACATTGCGGATCCATTGACAAAGCCACTTCCACAGCCGAAGCATGAGGCGCACCTGAGATCTATGGGCATTAGATGCCTAGACATGTGATGTCGGATGATTGACTCTAGTGCAAGTGGGAGACTGTTGGGAATATGCCCTAGAGGCAATCATGTATGATGTTATTTCCAACGTATTCATAAAGTCATTGTCCATGTATGAACTACTGATATATATCATTGAATATGTGATTCGATTGTGGAACTATATATTCATGTTGTTTATACTGATTGTCCTTGGTCGTTGAGGTTGTGCTGGACAAACAACTTAGACTAATGTGAAAGTCGGCTGATGACTCGGTTCCACTTGTCATGGGCATAGAGATGTTATTCCGACTTACACGGATTCGGCTAAAGAGTTTAGCGAGTCGGACTGACCCATATTGAGATACAATGAATAAGTCGTCATTTGTATATCTCAATCAATGTAATCCTTAGACCTGAGGTTATTGCACAATCCGAGTTGAGGATCACCAACTTAGGTTCTGCAAACGTTGTTCCGTCACTAGGCAGTTATAAAGGTGGAGTTCGGGTCGACTGAGAATCAAGCTGCGTGATGTGAATAACCGAGATGGGATTTTGCCCCTTCGTCTGAAGAGATATTCTCTAGGCCCTCTCGGAAGATATGATTCGGAAAGCATGGCCATGCGTGACTCGGTTAAGTGTTAACCGAGGCGACCGACTAAGAGTTAGTCGGATGAATCACTTATCTCGGATCGAGAAAGAGAGTCAAACTATTTAAGGGATGACGATTATTCGCCTATAGTTCGACAAGGTATATCGTGAGGCAAAAGGGACTCTGACGAAAGTCGCATTGGAAGGTATGTCATCATGACTCTTTGGTATTTGGGAGTTGGCACGTTCTGCTAGGAGCCACTACCAACTGATCGGTCACGAGTGAGACTCGGATCGTGTCCGGGTCACCATGAGCCTGTCGGGTCACACACTTAAGAGCGGGAGCAATTTTGGGTTGGACCCAAAAAGGAAACGGACAGAGTCAGTGAGTTAGACTCGCAGTGACTAATATAGGCCTTTTAGTGAATGGGCCACAAGTGAGTGGATCCCACTTTCACTCCCTATATAAGCTAGGGCGCAGGTGCTTAGAGCACACGCTTAGGTCACTCCATGTGTTGGAAACCCTAGCTCTAGTCCAGTCCTGTCGCTGCCGTACCGGACCTAGCAGTCCATCGTCGGCGCTCCTCCTCGTACGTGTGGATACTGGCGGAGGTGCTGTACGTTCAGCACTTCAACGATCGTGGATCGGAACGGATCATGAGGACTGCACTGCATCAAGCGACGTGCTTCATCGATTCAGCAACCGCGCGTCTAGTGGTAATTCTCGTGGCCTACTACCTCAGCTAGATCTTGGGTTCACCGCGTAGGAAAAAGTTTTGTTTTCTCTGCGTGGCCCAACACCTATAACCCCCACTCAAATACTTCATAAGTATGGATTTTCTCGATATTTTGCTAATCCCCAAAATCATTTGATTCAATCAAATCGAAATTTACATTACAAGATGTTTTACCATCCATGTGTTTTAACAACCTTTTGCATGTTGTACTAATTACAACCTTTCTTCAATTCCAAATTGGAGAATTCATAGTTTTTGTTAAAACAACTAGCAATTCACAATTGTATTTTAATTGCCAATTTAAATCCACCGATCTTTAAGCATCACTTCATTTCTGTAGTTAACCCTTAAATTTGTCAAGACATTCTTTAAAAGTTAAACTTTCATGCCATTCTTTAAAGTTGCATTTATCCCTTATAAATCCAAGTTATTTGGAAATTCATCAAGTAATCACTTACTTTGACAAAGTCGAGTAATCATATTACTTTTGCAATCTTCAAATGCAATTTGCTTTGGATTAATTCATCTCTCGAACTTAGGTCCACCATCTCTTATTTGCAATTCGTAGGTATGTCATGTTTGAATAATATGCAAAGTGAATCAGTGTATTTCCACAAATTTGTACATGTACCATTGAATCCTACTTTTCATAAGTAAAGTCTTTAACAAAATGTTGTGATCACAATCATCAGCTCCACCCTTTTCCTTGTAGAGTTTGGTTTCACGAAAAACATTTTGTTGCGTGACTCTAATTGGGTAAGATTGAATGTCTTGATTAAACTCTAACTCTCCTCCATAAAAAAATTTCATGAATAACAACCAGTTTGTTTTATGGAAGATTTGTGTTCATAACTACTTATGAGTACATGCACAAAGATTTATTCGCCACGACTTTAGCAAAGTCTCTAGAAACTCGAACGTGCCACATTCCTTTTGGTGTTGTTTCCGCGAATCTAGATGATTTCCTAATTCTATGAGTGTTTGTGAATTCTTATGGCTTATAGTTCTAGTTTTATACGATAACCTTCTAGAGATTCTCTTTAGACCATATGTATCCAATACACCATGATTACGATGATTGAGGTATATCATTATGTTTTGATATATCTAATCAACATAATTTGTGAAATAGTTTTCACAAGTCAATCATGCGCTAAATCTTAACTCAAATGCCATTCCCCTTTGATCAAATCATAGAGACCTCATTTTCTTATTAATGTTATATCCAATATTAATCCTAAGATGTTTGAACATTTCAAACTCCTTTTGAAAATTGTGCTTCAGTAAGTGAAATTGTTGTTCACTTAACTCTGCAACTGTTTCTACAAAATAATGATTTCACTGTATTGATGAATAATACATCATTATGTAAAATATTCAACAATTTATACATTATGTTTCACCAGAACGTATTAGTTTTAGCCATTCTTGCCTAGAGGGCATGGTATTGAAATTCCAAAAGACTTTGAACATCCCATGACTTTATGTTTTCAAAAAAATGAATGTATATAATACTATTATGACTAAAAATATAGTGTTATTCATTATTAAGTTTGGATATGTTTTAGCTTTGTGATTATAAATGTATAAGGCATTATCATTAGGACTATAATGAGAATAACATATTCATAACCGAACAATATGATCATAATAGAAATTATTTATAATAATCGAACAACTGGTTTGTTACAAATTCATTATGAATAACCATCTTGCGAGAAGCAAGACACACTAATAGGTTCACACTCTCGAATCAATTACAAAACTATTCTAATCTCAACTAATCTAGACGATAAATACAGAAAGTGACATGTCATCGGCCATCAACTCTTCCATCAACATGCCTTGTCTCCTTGTCCACTCCACGTAACACCCATGCAGACAGTCATATTTTCATATAAAAAGAACAAGTATCAGTATACTTGGTAAAACTGCTATTGTGTTATGTGAGAAACACAATTATAAAATGTATATCACATATACCTGTTCAATCGACGATTTCTCCAGCAATTGGTTCTAACTTTACAGTTCTCAACTATGACATGAATCTATGAAAGGCGAGTTATTCATCTTTCATAATGTATCCTTTGATGACATTGACATAGTTGGGGGGAAGAGAATGCAAAACCCCATCCATCGCAAGCTTTTCATCCATCCAGTAGTCCGCATCGAACGCGAGTGACTCATGAAAGTAATACATGATCTCCAGATGCATGTCCAGACACGTGTTTTCTTCCATCTTTTGTGAAAGAAACTTGTCAAGGTGCTCAAAATTCATAAGCCTGACTTTTGCTCCGAACATCACCTTCAAATCGACCATCATCTCATATGATTGAGTGTTCATAAACTGTGCATGTAATTCAGGTGTTGGGCTGAACTGAATCGCACTGCTTGCACATATGTACATACCATGATGATCGCGATATTCATCACGGTCCTCTTGACTTGCACCATCTTTGGGAGGATCTCCTAGTGGTTCTTTTATAGTGCAGATAGCTCCATTGTCCATGAGGACGTCCTTTAAGCGTTGAAACCAGTCTATGAAGTTGGGATCGTCTATTCGAAGCAACTCATCACGGGATAGAGATCTGGGGTTAAATAGCATAATTCTATTTGCCATGCTCTACAAGGACATCTGTAAGACATAATACTAAGTTCATAAATAAACACAAGAACTCCCACTACAATCTTTATACCTAAAAAGGATTCTAGCAATCATACGATCCCTTTATACCACATCATCCCCGACCATCACAACATTTGATGCAGATGCCAGGGTGGACTATATCCGTCGATCACATCGTTCATGTGACTCGTGCTCGATATTTTGATCTACCATGTTCCGAGGCCATGTATGTACATGCTAGGCTCACCAAATCAATCACAGTGTATTTGCTATGCATTAGCTTGCACCCACTATATGCAAACGCAGAGATGTCTAGCACCCGATCATCACGGCCTGCTTCATAACTATGAACTTTTTTAGTGGTTGCGCACTAATCATAGAACACTAAGATTGGTATTAGTTAGGGATTATCCTGTTCTACTAACGCCGCATATCAACAACCAAGCAAAACAAGATGCACAAAATAACATCACATGCATTTTATAACTGTGATATGACGTGGTCCTTCATGTCATGCAGATGATCAACATCACATGCTACCAGTATTACGTCATTGATGTGGCGTTACCAGCTGGTCGTTCTACATGAAGTTCTGTGACTGTATCATATAACAAGCCCCTCCCCACAACATAAAGATCCTACTTTATTAATTGCAGATTTTACGTGGTTGTTAGGGCTATCGAGATAAAACCGTTCATACCTACGATCATCAACCACAACATTGATCTATTAGTTGTCTTATTACTCCCCTCTCGAGGTCTTCCTTTGTGAATGCCATATTAACTATTGTGAGAGATACAGAAACCCGCTGGCCACTTATATGGTACAAGGCTTATGTCGAGTGTGGAATCAGTCTCGCGTAGGGTTACGCATAAGGTCATTCTAGGCCTCTTCATCTCACAATACCACAATATTTACAAGTACACGTGCGAAGATGACAACTATGCGATCAACGCCCCACAATCACCATGTGGTCAACCCATACTATCATAACTGCATATAGATTGGCTCTGATACCATTGAAGGGTATTCGCACCAGAAAACAAAAAAATTCTATGGTAGAACTATCCAAAACATCCAAATTTATCTACGAGTTAATGTGGTAACGGTAATAGATGTTCGGTAACATACCTTTGTAGAACGAACGCGATTAACGTTTCACGGGGAACGTGGTTGAAGTAGTCGAAATTGTAGCCGACCTCGAGGTCGTGAAGATCATCACCTTCTTCTCCAGGTCCTTGTACAACAGCCATGGCCCCACTATTGGTGGTATCGTCCAAGTACTCACACACGTACGGTGTCCGACAACGACTCCCGTTCTCCTTAATCCAGTCGGGATGCATAAGTAGACCCTCTAGAACCGGGATCCAGCAGCGTGACGGCGTGCCGGTTTTGTCGACTCTCTCGTGCATAGCTCTTCGTGGAACCGCACTGTTGAGAGTCAACTAAGAAAGAGGAGGGAAAAATTCCATAAGGAAATAGTCCTTAAGAAATCCCCTTTTATTTTTCTATGTCTTTTTTCCTCCAATATAGACTCATATATATATAGGCGGAAAAGTAGGACTCCCACTCCTAAAGTCCCTAGGTGGGACTAAAGGAATAGGGGAAGGAAGGGCAACATACCGGCGCTAGGTGGGCCTGCCCGCGTGCAGCCCACCCCGGCCTGCTGGCCCGTGCGGCTGAGGTAGTTTGTCGGGTGGGCCGGCCACCACGGCCCACCAGCCACCCACCCGCTAGCGCCCCTGCCTAGGGCCTGCCAAGCGGCATAGCCCAGCCTGCGCCATGCGGCCCGCCAGCAATAGCGATGATAGCGACGACCCACACTAGATGCCATGCGCGTGTACGCGTGCCTGCGTCCGCCTGTGTGGGCCGCTTGCATGGCCGCGTCCTGGCCCAACTGTTGCAACCGTGTCCGCCTAGGGTGGCCTCCCTCATGGGTTGTCTTCCCTTTGGGAATTCGGCCCTTTTAGCGAAGGTTTCCCCTAATAATTAATTTAAATATTTTATTTAATATATTAATTCATAATTAATACATGTAAATGTATATTTAAATCCCTATTAATCCGAAAACACTTTTCGTCTTATTCCTTCTTTCGATACAACTTCGGATCCTCTTCGGAACTATTCCAGCATTATCTTATCAGAACAATTTTGTCCTCTTCTTTCTCATCTATAATCCCTTCCTTCCATATCAATCTCAGAACATCGTCAGACCCATAAGTGTGTTACCCTACTGTTCAGGAATGTTATAGACATGATTGAGATCACTCTCGATCAATGATCAATAGCAGGACCGGGATATCCATAATGACCCCTATGCATTCACAAGACTCTATCGTGTCAGCACCATAAACTCCGTGTTCCTATCCCTTTGTTTCTTTGATACATGACTTATCCGAGATTCGATCTATGGTATCAATATACATATCTCGTCACTGACAAGTGCACTTAAATTGTTATCATGATATTCTATCCCCTGACCTAGTCAATGGTTAAAAAACCATTGGATATAGTTTCACCAAGTGGGCCTAGTGTATCTCCCCGTCACGCGGGTGAACAAATCCTGATCTTAATTCACATGCCGCAACTGTTCCTATGGAATACCTAATGTACACCTTTACGGTCACCCAGTTACGGCCATGACGGTTGATGTAATCAAAGCACCTGCAGGAGATAGTGATTAATGTGATCTCACGGTCTAAGGAAAAGGTCACTTAGTTTCATAGGATTGCAACGATAAACCATATGACTTGATCTCACTACAATACTTCAATTGGGTAATGTCCATAATACCATTCTCCAATGAGACTCCGTTGTTAACTGGCATAAATGCTCCATGATCAGGAAACCTTGATCATCGGTTACCCAACAAACTAGTTGAATAGAGGCTACTAGGGATCTGGTTTGTTTGCATACCACACCTGTATCAATATTTTCACTTGATACAGTTATAGCATAGTATGAAACTATTATGAACTATTTTGAGTTATGATGATAAACCTATTTATTATTTGCCTCTAGGGCATATCCCTTTCAATGGGCCTCCAGCTGCTCCAAGTGGGTTCCATGTGCTCTAGTATTCTATTTCGATGAAAAACTTCAGTAGAAAAAATCTCAGGTCCTTTTGAGTTCACGAAGGTCCTTGAAAGTCCAAAATACGCAAACTAGGGTTTTCCCATCCGCAGAGTTATAATGCAAATAAAAAGGATCTTTTAGAAAAATCTCCAAAATCATTCTAAAACATGATTATTACATCTCATATGAATCAATTATGATGTAATATGTCATAATAAACTGCAAAGATTATAGATGCATTTGACGTGCATCAACAATCTGCCCCAATATTTTCAAGAAGTGGAAGCTAAATAGAAGGAGATTTCCACCATTTTGTATAATAGGATCCATGGATTTGAGTTCAAGAGGGCCAACATCGAAGGTTTAATATTAGCCTAGGAAATATGACATGTTCTTGTAGATACTGGGATTTGTCTAGATTACCTTGCCCTCATACAATGAGTGTAATATGTACTCTTGGAAAATGCATATATGAGTATGTTGCTCCTTGATGTGGAATAGATGTCTATGCTCATATATAGAGAAATGTGTTATGGCATGTAGAGGGGAAAGAGAGTTGGAAAGTTGCTAGCAATCCTAGGCCATTTCCACCTATCAAAACCAACATGCCATGAAGGCCCAAGACAAAGAGAAGAAGAGAAAATAAACAAAAGGGCACAAAATTATCAAAAAAAGGTGTTACAATTAGATTCTCCTTGTGGGGAGGGGAAAATCACAATAAAAGAAAGTCCAAAGGCAACCTGGATGCTGTGAAGGAACATGTCCAGGTCACTAAAGTATCCAAAATAAAAATAAATAAATCAAGAACAAACAACAGCCAAGGACATATTTTTCCCTTTTACATTCAATAAAAATCACACTACTATTTCTTGTATAAACCCATACTTGTCAAAATTATGTGCAGTGATATTCATTTAATTCTTATTATTGTGCACCAAGCTCATGTACAACAAGGTAATGTGAACAAGAACATGTCCATCAAGCTCATATGTAGCCAATAGTCCATGTGCCCCCAAAGAAAAGGCAGAAAAAGAAATCAGTCCATCCAACAACAAGCTCACAACCGGGTTTAGGTCCTACGCCATCTAGTCAAGCTCCCAACCAGCAAGGTGTCAAACAATTCCAATGTTCCAGGTTGTGACTGGAACAGTGCTAGAAACTAGGAGAATTAAGTGGTACTTGTGGGGAAATAAGAAACAATATAGAGAACCTGGACAATGTGGAGAAGGAGAAGAGTAGTGCACAATGATGTGATGTTGATATGTACAAGATCAGCACCCCAAACTAGTATTGCTTTATGTGGCTATGCGTGAAACTATGTGTTTTGAACGGTTACATATGACTACGTGTGAAACAATGTTGTTGTCACCATTATATCTTGCCTTGATATTGGTGTGTCTGAAATTTACTATTGTTAATATGACTGTTAAATTATACACATGATGGTGCCAACTTGGAGACAAAATGTTGCCAAAATTTCTATGTACTATTGACCAACATTCAATACAAAATACAGACAAAATGCTCCCAAATTTCTAGTACAAATTTTGGACCCACATTCATAGTACATAATGTTCACAAAACCTAGCTACTAAATGCCAACAATATTTAGTACATAGTGTTGCCAATTGACAAACTTCCCATTTGCTCCTCATGACCATTCCACAATACATTGCAAATGCTACTAAAAATATCCAAATTATGAGAAGGTTGCATCCTCCATGTGCCCGCATCTTCACCTTTGCTATTTCACTTGCTTGCATCTCCACTTCTTCATGCAACATCTTGACAATGTGCTCACTGCTTTGCTTCACTTGCACCTCTAGCCTTCCAATTTATCCAGTTTTGTCCCACACAGCGTCACACAGGTCTTGGACTAAATCTCTCTAAAATCTGGACATCGGCGTGTCAACCCAACTGAATTTGTCACAACCTCCACCACCCCAATCTGACAGAGAAGATTCAACATCCAAACCAACATCCAAAGGTGAGAACAAAGGAAAAATCAGAAGAAACCTTGAAACTAATCGAGTGCATGCTACAATTGCGGTGCCTCCGACCAGAGTTTTCATCACTCCAAGATATCCAATGCGACATCTTCAGTCCATAGTTGCAGTTGATGGTGGGAGCATAGTCGAACGGGAGTTAGCGGTATGGTATGTGCTTGCCCATCTGACGGCGGTGAAGTGGTGTTGCTCCACCCTTCGGAGAACTATCGGAGTTGGCCACCATGCCTTGCGAGCATGACCAAGAGGGAGAGAAGACATGGGAGGCAAAAGAAAAACCCAAATCAAGGTGGAGGCTTGGGGGATTTATCTGTGGGGCTTATGTATAACAATTGGAGTCCACGTTGGACTAAACCAAGGCCCATGTTAGTGAAACCAGGGTGCAAACCCACTCTCATTGGCTCTAGGAGGTTAGTTGTTTGGGTTTAGTTAGTTTATGGGTTATAAGTATGTGTTGGGGATATGCATAATGAGTATCACCATAACATAGCCTCATTTCGTCTAACTCGGGTGGCCCACTGATGGTAGCATGGCCTATGGGCTGTTGGGCGGTCCAGTTAGAGAAATCCAAAAGGGAGGCGCATGCCGAAGTAACATGGAGGTTATGGTACCGACATAGACGAAGCCGGAGCCTTGGAGTACATGACACAAAGATTAGTTAGTGTTAGTATAGGACTCTGTAAACTGTCCGGTATGGTATCTACCCTGTAACCCTAGGTTCTAGTGCCTTTATAAGCTGGACCTGCGGGAGCCTTTAGGGCAATAGACAACCTCGCATAGCAAATCCTACAATCTCTGTAACCTGTCGTATTGCCATTACAGCGATTGGAAGTAGGAGTAGGATTCCGCCACCATCGTGAGATCTAAACTGGAGTAAGCTGTGTTATCTTGTACCCGCCAACTCGCCGCCTTACCCCATGTCTGTCTAAACGCGTTGTGAGGAACCCCATGGCATACTCATCGATAATACCACGACAATATGCTACTTTATAATTAGGGGGTTCTCCGTCCGAAATCCATTAGTTGTGGGGGTCATGTAGACTTTTTTCCTTTATGTTATCACCTTCTCTTAATTGGCTGGGTGCATCTTCAGGTGCCGAGGCTGGGAGAGTTACATGTCTATTCAGGTTTTATTGTGTCGAAAGACGAGTTTTAACTACTATGGCAGCCATGGCATTTTGTCTACTTCGAGGGAAGCCCAGCTTGTCTTAATCATGTTTATGCCGTCTTAATAGCGGTTATCCTGCACTAGTGATCACCTTGTCTTTCTCAGTAGCTGCGTGCGTTGGAATGCCTGATACGTGTAACGTCACTGACTTTTCTCTGGAGCTTCTTGACATCACCTCATCGTCTCGGCAGCATCACACCGGTGATGACGACCCTATACTGGTTCCTGACTGGGGAGGGTATTCGGTGACACTTTGAGGTCTGATGCGGTGTAGCTTTCCATCTGATTACATTACCTGAATCCTTGCCTTGTATATTAGCGCCTGCTGTTAGTTGTTCTATTTCTTGTTGTCCCGCTCCTGAACCGGCTTAGCATCTTTTTTATCTTTGATTCTGTTCTTATTTCTTTGTGAATCTTTTTATGCAAACTCAATTAATAACTTATAGTTGACATGATTGCATCATGGCCGAATGTGTTACTGGTATTCTCTGTTACATAGTTGATGCATGTTATTTTAGAAAATTGAAGAGTTCATTATCCCTGGCTGGCATTATAGATACATAGTTGTATCAGTTGTATCATGTAAGATGAAATCATTATTGTTCTCTGCAGGGTGAGCTTACATAGATACATGTGACTGTCAGCAGAGACAAATACTTCTTGGTACAATTTTGTGCGGTTAATAGAATAGGACGACAGTCAACAAAATCTCTGAAGTGAAAGATGTTAAAATTTCTGTAACCTAACATAATTATGTGGCACAAACCACAGAACAAAAAAAAGTAAGAGCTTCAATGGCCAACAGTCATGAACAAATAAAATACTCAGCCAGACGTCAAAATTTGCTCTCTAGAGGTCTTTAGGAAGTGGAACACTGGCTGCTTCCAACACAAAGAAAAGAAGCAGGCAGTAGAGAACAAAATGTGACAAATTAGTAAATCAGGTGAAGTGAAGGCCAAAATGGCTTGGAAGTGCACTCTTCAGTGAAACCCCTTCCTCTCACAGTTTGATTTGATCTAATCATGTCAGGCAGCTCCCAAGCTGTTTTCTCCGCTGGAGAAAACAAAGCCTGTATACATAAGGGGATGGTCAAGGAAAAAAAATGCCTCTGGTGAGCCGATGAATTACCGCGCCGTTTGCCAGGAAAAAAAGTTCCATTCCGCACCTTCTCTTCTGTGGTTCACCAATAGATCTCAGCAACCTGCGAGCCCAGGCAGTCGGGAATTGCCATCCGTCATGCCGCCTGCTGTCGGTACGGTCACAGCCGTGCCGGCAAAATGGTTAAAAGAGGGGGAGAATCTACATTTCTGTGAGTGACATCAGAAGGGAGGGGGAACTGTCTACTAGGGTCTTCTGCCATACTGCAAAACCATAATGTGGTTAGCGGTTGACATGTCCGGTGCGACCGACGGCGACACGGCGTCCCTCAGGCACCAGATACTGTCGCGGACATGCTGCAGGGTCATCAACGGGAGGAGCAGTCGCCCTCGGCATGTAATCTCCACCTGCAAACACACACACACACACACATTTTCTTCAGTTCAGTTCCAGTGTTTGTCAGCCAACGCCTAAGCTTCTTGAGAGAGCAAGCAAAACGATGATGTGCACATGACTCCACACTGATGCACCGATGCTAGTGAACCGTGACCAAATTACTAAGGAACAAGACACAAGTGGATTACAAGCCAAGCAAAATAGTTTAGTAGGGCATCAATTACTGTTAGTACTTTCTTTAAGGTAAGGCATCAATTACAGTGAGGTGAGAGGATGGACCGGAAGCATTGCGTTGCATTGCTTCTGGCGAGAGAAACATAGTGATGTGATGGGGAGTTTCTCCTTTGTGCAGCCACATAAACATACTACATTGCAATTCCATGGCTGATGCTCTATAAAAGTACAGTACAGAAAAGAGCAGGCAGGTCCAAGTGATGCATGCCTGATGCTGATGTCTGATTCCCCCTGTTAGTTTGTGATGATGGCATTTCATTACCTTCTCCCCCACGGCCACATGTGAGAAGCCCAGCCCAACAAACCAAGAAGCTAAACTATACTAAACGTGCATGCTTGGATCTCAGATGCCAAACTACTACAGCTCTTGCCTACATAAATTTATTACCCGTCCTCTCCATGAATCTACGCTTTCTTTAACTAATCATCAGCTCAGGCTCAAGTCAATGGCTGGTACAAGTGCTCGTCTAAGTTAAGACAAAAACTTAAACACTTACCGCGCCTAATCTACACTGGATGCTGATTGATTGAATGGTTCATCTTCCTTCCGCAAACTGCTGCCCAGCATGAGCGTGCAAGTGCTCTAGCTTCTCTGACCGTGCTCCTCCACCAAACATGCCATTTCCATGGCATGACAGGGACGCCCGGCCCTACGCCTGATTATGATTTTTAGATGATATCGCGCCACCGACATTGTTGACAATGACAGCAGATTATGGTACAGAGCCCAAAACGGACCCATGTGATTCATACTAATTAATAATCGCGAATCGAGCCGATGATTGGTCCCAAGGATATGGCTGGTTTATGGCAGTACGTAGGACAGTACCTAGAGCAGATGCATGAATTATGAATGAGGCTCATTTGTGGTCACATGCTTACAGGCTTACAGGGCTGATCAAGCCTAACCCTGCGATCTCCCCAGCAATTCCCCTCCACTCTCCACCCCCATGACAATCCAGACACCAGCTCAGGTGAAAGTGATAATCTGGCATGGCACACTATGAGTGCCAATATATAGGTGCTTGATCTAGCTGAGTAAGATTTGTAAGTTCAGTTCATCAATAACATCTAACATCATAACATGGTACAGTATCCATACATGTCACCTAGACTCAATACATCAGTGGTCCACTGTATGATCTAATACTGAAAACATATATTAGAAATAGATGGCATACCTACCTCTACGCAAATCTATACGCATCCACGACCTCACCAAGAGGGTTAACTTCATTGGTCAAGATATATGAGTGTATCAAAGCATCTAATTAACTTGCTTAAAAATGAACTAAATTCCATGCTAGTGGTTATCATGCTCATGGGGGGAAAGGAGTCTAACACAGTCGTAATCCTAACTCAAGCTAAATCATGTAAAATTTCAGTTCATAAAAAAAATGTAAAGGGATAGAATCTTGATCCACACTTCCACTATGATACGGATTCTTATAAATCTCGTTTTTTCAGAATGCAGTAATTCATAAATGCAGTTGTAACCTACCGAGCAGAGTTCAGTACATATTGTGTTCAGATGGCAATGTTCAGTCTAAAATGAACTTCATAGATACGTTTGAGAAATAAGTTTGGGCATACAGCAGAAATGATCATCCGAAGAAGTGTAAGCCACCAGAAAAGGTACTTAACAAATTCTTCGGCAGAATCTTACCGTAGCAATCTTATGAGGGCTTGTCATTTTTTTTGATAAAGGGCGCTTTATTACTTAAAAGGTTTAAGCATTACACCCGGCCTCTGCATTGCTAGGATGCACACAGCCAAAAGAGATCCATAGTTTCAAACAAAAAATAAGCGAAATACATATCATGTTGAGAAATTGTATAGCAATCTTATGAGGGCTTGTCATTTGCAGGATGAATATTGAGATAGTAGGAGAAATTGAGCCTCTTATGTAACGATTTTCTCGAAACTCCTACTCTTGTTTTCTAACTGAAAAAAATATTATCCACCATAAAATTATATATAAAGATATGAACAAATTTAGCCAAAAATCCATTTGATATTCCTACCCATTAAAACCTGCCAGCTAGTCTAAACCAGCTATAGGACAAGAAGCAAAATAATATTAGGTCGTAGTGTGCTAGGTCTAATAATATCATGCAGGCGTGCATTTTTCTACATAGAATGCAACCCTCTACCAATCAAACACCGCCAAGCAAGACAAAAGGGTTCTATATAAGAACCTAATCATGTACCACACTAACAAGAAAACAAAAAGGAAAGAACACCCTATACTATATATCAACTAGCAAGTTAGAAACCACTCTGCGAATCTCTAATCGCATCCATCGTGCTTATATGACACCATTAGACGTGCCCAACACTTCGTCAGTATGCAGAATTATTCAAAGACCATGGATCAGTATAATTATTGCAAACCTTAAGGCCATGATACACTGTTGTATCCAGTACATAACAACTGTCATGTCGTGTCAATTATGTGCATGATCATGCATGCACTACATCGATATATTGCTAGTCCCTACAGCAATCGTGCACGAAACCAATGTAGTCGTAATTAAAATATACATGTATCCTCCAATTTGATTCCATTGGTTTGGTGTAGTTTCCCACAGGAGTTTATTATGTTTTGCATACTATATAAAAAATCTTCTCCTTTACATGTATAGCTACACTTATTTGGCTTGCCATCATGTGGCCTATGACCGTGATGTGCGTATATGTTTGTGCGCCCGGCCGGCCAAACGTCCAACGTCCCTAGCTTTGCCCCCAAAGAACCACGCCTAGCTACATCAAATGTGACCCACGAGCTACTACGACTACTACTCTGCTATAGTAGTACTAGTCTAATCACGAGCACTAGTTAGGGATGTACTTAGTATAATTTCATTTATATGCACATAATAAACATAGAAAAGTACTTAGCTGCCATATAATAATTATGAAACATAAAACGACAAAAAACTTAACATGATTTTAGTTCAAATTTAAACTAAAATCATGTCAAGTATTTTCGGACTACGGACGAATATTGCAAGCAAATTGATGGATTTTGATTGATGTGCTATGTCCCAACCGACGAATGGCTTGTACATATACATATACGAGGTCATTGAGTGAGAGAGTTTACACTTTTTGTTAGGCTTGGCTGCATGCATGAGCATGATGCATGCATGCATAAACCCTTTGCCCTCTGTAGCTACTAGCTAGGGGAATATTTCCTAGCATGGCCACAAACAAGTACCCTCCAACTAACGCTCCAGCCTGTGGTTGCGCCCCTAATATAATCACACCATCCATCATGGGGGTCGTACTTGATTACTCGTTAAGTACACCTCCCATTTAGCTGCTAATAGTTGGAGGGACGAGGCGTGCGTACGTGCATGCAATTAATGCTGCACAGCGTAGTGATTCAGGTGTGCTTAAACTATATTAGATTTTGTTGTTAATGTCGGTATATGCTTCTCTGCTAAAACCCCTCTTAATTCCCAGTGACAATTGGTTGGTGCACCAGTTGAAGTGCTTTCTTCCTTTGTAAATCACCCATAAAATCAATTCAAATACTAGGCAACTTGCGCCTCTCTAGCTAGTTCGCTAATCACTCTCTTTGGAACAAAAAAAGGGGGGCTTAGCATATATGCACATGGTCCCCCGATCCATATTTAGACCGAATACTACTGGAGAAAACATGTGTAAGTTTCTCACGAAACCACCTGATCTACGGTGGTAAATTTAACTACCAAGATTGTTACTACTCCCTCTGACCCAAATTAGTTGACTTAGAAGATTCGACTGTATCTAGACGTGATTTAATATCAGATATATCCGTATCTTGACAAATTTAATTTAACTAATTTGGATTCAGAGGGAGTACTTCTTTGTTCCTAAATATTGACATCAGAAAACATAGGGAGTACATTACAATAGAAATTGGTGGTTGAGGTTGTACATAAATTGTGTCGTTGCACGGAGAGAAGAGAGGGTATTTAATCAGAAATTACTGGAGACTGATTAAAGGTACAATTCTCCACCGCTCCTTGTCTCAAGGGTCTCTAAAGTGCAACAATGCTTCCCTTTTAACCCGTAGCTACTAGCACGCCACGAACTACGGACGACACGTCCGATCCAAGGAATGCATGCACGAGAGGAGTTTGTACTACTCCCTCTATCCCAGTTTATAAGACTTACGCGTATACTTAGGTTGTCCGCATGAACTATATAAAATGAATTATATAATATAAAAATTATATCATTAGAAAATATAACATTTGAAGTTTCTAATAATATAGTTTTTATCTTATGTACCTCATGCTAAGTTGGTTAATTTGTCAATCTAGAAATATGCGTAAGCCTTATAAACCGAAAGGAGGGAGTACACTAGTACCAGCAGTTAGTGGTACTTTTGGCTTTTGTCCATCCGTCCATTCCTTCCTTCCTCCCGCTTCCCTTTCATCGAGATAGATGCCTCACCCTTCACCAACTTGGCATTATTCTCTCTCTAGTCTCTACTGTACACGCATTTTTCTCATGGACCCACTCCCATGCACATTTTCTTTTCTTTCTGAAAACCAATCATATGGGCATATAACTACTGATGTGGTGGGTCTCTTTGATTGGCTAGCAAGGTGGGGCCACATGCATGCACGTATGTGAAAAAGTATTATTCCACCACAAAGTGCACCCACTTAAGCTTCTTCGATTTGTCATCTAACCACAAAACCAAAGCTATATATCTAAGCTATCTTACCTTCCTCTTAGGCTTTGTCTCTGATGGGAATTTGCAGTTTGGCTTCCATGGGGTGCACAGTTATAATTAAGTGAGGTAAGCTCAACGATAGCATGACGGCAACAAATGCATGCCATTGAGCATAAAGAAATGAATTTGCTTCACTCATGGATGTTCTAGCTTCATAAACATGCATGGAGGTTATATTGAATATATCTGTTCAGGGATATATAGTAACATGATTATATTACAACTAGGTCTAATATTACCACTATAGTCTACATGAGACATGTACACTAGATGCATTGGATCTATTCTCGATGGATCTCTCTCTCTCTATGCATTCGTTTTAAAATTTTGAAGTGAACGACTAAGATAGCATTGAAGAAAAGAGCACCAAACCACTAAAAGACAAACAATAAGTACAATTGATATGTTTATATAAAGTGGTAGAGCCGTTTGGTTTGGTGCATGCATGATGCGTAGTATATTAAGCCATTTATGAACAGATGGAATATTTTGGTTAGCTAAGAGCTGCCACTAAGCTCTGATTAATACGGCATATTATCCTAATCATAGCGTGGCCACGTTCCATATTCCACGGAAATTGTTAAATCAAACACGCATCGCTACTCCCTAGTCACGAGGAACTTTCACTGCTGAAGAATGGCACACGTCTGAACCTAGTAAAACAATCACCATCTTTTTCTAGCGAAGAACCTCCTTAATCAAACACGCGTCGCTACTCCCTAGTCATGGAGCTTATTAAAGTTTATATTGTATAGAATTGATTGGTAGACACAAAGTTGACCTTGGAATTTTTCTTAAATGGCATCTTCACAAATGAAAAAATAAGAATAAATTATTATGCATGGCGTCGGTTATGCTAGCTCCAATAGGGAGACAGATGACAATTATAAATAGGAATTGACGCAATAAACATCTGCTACATCGACTTACATATTACAATGAGCAACCATTCCAGTACATCGTGCGTGCATGCTGATTGATAGAAACCATGTTGATAGTTAGACATCAATTTTCAGTGATCGAATATCACTCATGAATGTTGTGATGAGCTTAATTAGTTGAATTTGGACCTAATTTGGTTCTTAAGCATTCTAGGCGCAAAATTCATGAATTTTATTAGAGGAAAGTAGTAATTATGATGTATGTGTTTTTTACAAAATATAACATATAGACTACATGAGCCAATCGAAATCACTAACATTATAGAACGCGTACCAAAATGCCAGTTTAACTGGAACATATAATAGATATATAGTGTGTGTTAGATCCAAAGCACGTGTAACATGAGGCATGCATAAACATACCATATTTTTTATCAGGCCAAACTCTGAATTGATCAGACTTAAGGAAAAAGAACAGCAAAATGTAATTTCATTAATTAGCACAACTACCAGAAAGGAAGACAAGAGCTAATGTCCTCCCTTTAGTCCCACCAGTATCCTAATTATTAGTTTCAGCGTATACCTACTATGGCCGTTTAAAAATAATATAAGAAACTAGATTTTGAAGCTTATGGTGTAAAAAGTATTGCTTAACTATACATAGTTGATCACATGATCCAAACTCAACAAATTCAAAGTTAGCTTATGATATATGGATAGCTGATTGATTCTTTGAGAATTGATTTATTTTTATTCTTGTACTACTACTTACAGCGAGATTTACTGAAATTTGGGAACTAGTATATATTATTCTTAGTCCTAAATTTAACTTCATTGCTGATTTCGGGATGCATGGTGGAGACTTGGTGGAGTACATTATTTTTTGCGGGTAAGCATATATATAATTTGACCTTGTACGTATGCATTTGTCACACATGAACAAATATATTTGGCACTCAGATGGGAGGGACGCTATAGCTTCAGGCTCGATGTGGTTAGCAGGTCAATTCCCAGAAATATATAAAACTGTACATGATAAATGCCTAGCTAGATCTATGGGAGGTCAAAACAAAAGTAGGATCCTGATGCATGCTTAACTGCACCGTATTTCTAGCGTAAAAAGAAAAAGGGTGCACGCACCACCGACGCTGTACCGTACGTACACAGAACTTAAAAGTGTTGCTGCACACATATAGTATATATATATATATATTACTATACTACCCACCTTAAAAGTTCGCCTTCCTTTCATCATTGTGTACGGCGCTTACACGCAGATCGATTACCTAGATATATTAGCACTGATGTAGTACTACTAGTAGTATTTCTTTTTGTATATATTTGCAAGAAGCAAGATTCCTGCATGGCGTGCATGCAGTGCATGCCATTTTGCATGAGATTGATCAAAGCAACAGAGAGGCAAAGTAGCTAGCTACTAGTATTAGCTAGTAAATTGATACATATATGCATATATAAATGTATAGATATGATTATGGATTTTGTATATATGCGCGTACTCCTGAACAAAAAGAAGCCTACTACTTTATCATTTCGGTTACTGAAAACATATGCAGGCTTGGTAGCTAGGCCTATCAAGTGCAAAAGGAAGCAAGATCTCCAAGTCATGATGAAAAGGATCCATTCCTGTACCGCTGTACGTGATGGAGCAAGAAATGGTGTGGGTGTGCTATGTTCTGTTGTTCTTGCACACACACACACACACACACACACACACACACACACACACACACACACACACACACACACATCTCTCTCTCTCTTTCTCTCTCCCCCTCGCACGCACATACTCTCTCTCTCTCTCATGCACAAACACAAACCACAAACACTCGAAAGCTCTACTTGATGCTTCCATCCATATGGTGAGGATGATGCATAGCTTTCAGTGATGCATGGTAGGTGAAGGAGCGCCCTCTTTTTTTCTAGGGCATTGGAGTATCTCACAATGCTATACTACTAGCTTTACACAAACACAGCCCCACACACTACACATATATGCCTACTCATGTGTCCTACACATGAGCATAGCCCTGCAAGCCTCTGGTGCATGCATGCTAGCTAGCCCTTCCATGCCTCCATTTGAGGCATTGGACCGGAGAGAAAGGGCTTGGGCAATTATGAGCTCCTTGGCCATTTGCTGACTCCTATGTTGCATAGGAAAAGAAAGAACAGAAAGGCTTGTGACGGCTCTACCTATCTAGCTATAGCTACCAAAGCTACAATAACAATATGTATACTCGCTCTATGTAGCTTCCGTGTTTGCATGCACCCACAGATCGAGAGCAAGAAGAAGAAACAAGTAAAGCTCCATCACTAGCCAGTGATAATAAAGTGATAACAGAACGTCTAATAAGAACCTCTCACTACTTCTCTTTATTTTCTCTCTCTCTCTCTCTAGGATGGACGACGGAGGAGAGTATGTACGTTCTTGTCAAGTGGTGAGGGATGATGTGCCACCCAAGACACACACCCCTCACCTACAATAGGAACAAGCCCACACCCTTAATGCCATGCCATGCTTAATTAATATTTTGTATGCATTAGCAGGAGTGTAGGCATATGTATAATGTTTTTAATCTAGACCCTGCGTCTGTATGGTACAACTAGTCCCTTTTCTAGCTCCAATGTTCCTTTCATGGCCGATGTTGGAAAAAAGCAAGAGGAGGAAACATGCATCTTGGGACACAAAAAAAATAGTCCACCATGACACAAAAGACCGGAGAGGGGGGAAAGAATAAAATGCAAATGCTTCAAGAACGGATATTAATTCAAGTTGTGTTTTCGACATAAAAATACCTCTGATTCATCTTGCAGTCCAAGCTTGTTAACCAGGTACTTGATCAACAGTCTAACTGTCACCCTCGCATCTCTGAAAAACATCAAAAATAGAAGGAAAAATTGTTCAATTCTCATTTGTTTTCCAGTAACAAATATTAATGACCGTATGCCTGAAGTTTTTTTTTAGATAGATACATCTCAACTGATAGATTTAGAGGCGCATAATTAAAGAATGCAAATGCAGGATGGGAAATATAGCTAACTGAAGCAACAAATGTAGATCGGTAGAAAGGGAGCGAAGGAAGTAGAATACTACCTGATCCTCAAGTAGCTTCTCGGAATCTGAGGCAAGAACGGCTCCCTCACTCTGCACGATCAAAATAGGACAAGAAAGAAAGTCAAATAAACACCAGTAAGTATATTTCTACCAAACCGACAAGAATGGAAGAACATGCAGCTACATTTTGCAGGAATTTATCATCCATGTAGTAGGGATAATCAACTGGCATGCAGTGAGGCAGAGATTTAGGAAGAGAGGCCAAGTAGTAGCAATGAACGCATGAAATGCTTGCATGTTTCCATGAAGCTAGCTAGTGCAGTCCGTCGAGAGTAGGGGTAGCACTCACTGGTGGGGCGCGGCCTGGAGGAAGAACCAAACGCCGGCTGCTGCGGTGGCCACCGGCGGAGGTAGCACGACCCTGATCGTGTCAACGCCAGAGGAGCCTGCGGCCGGCGATCCGGGCGGGTAGAAGCCGCGGTGCGCGAACGGGAGAAGGAGGGGCGGCTGTTGCCCCGCGGGGTTCCACGGCGGTAGCCAGGGCGGGCCGGCTCGCGGCACGGGCATGTGTATCGACGCCTGCGGAATGCCGGGCATGGCGGTGCGAAGGAAGATGCCGGGCGGCGTCCCCATGCCCGGGAGCATCTCCTGCCGCGGCCGAGACGTCCCCGCAGCGTCCGCCGTGAAGAGGTCGATCTCGGGAGCAGCGCCACTGGGCCCTGGTGGGGAGGCCGGGCCGAGGCCGAGGCGTAGCCAGTCCCCCGCCCCGCCGCCGCCGCCGTTGCTGCTGCTACCGCCACTGCTACTGCCGCTTGTGCCGGCGGCGGGGTGGAGCTGCTGCTGCTGCGGCGGCGGCGGCGGCGGCAAGGCGACTAGGGCCTCCTCGCGGTGCTCGTCCTGGCGTACTTCGTGCCTCTCCTGCGGCGGCGGCGGCTTTGATGGGTCCTGGTTAATGGGCTCCTGGGCCATGTGGTGGGTAGGCGGCGGCTGCGCCGTCACAACGTCGACGCCTGCGGCGACGTCGCGGGCGAAGTGCGTGGCATGCGCGTCGCGGAGGAGCTGCAGGTTCCGAGCCGGGACCATCCGGGCGGCCGCCAGTTCATTCCATCCACCTGGCCGGCCCGGCCCGGCCCAGCGCCACCCCCTCCTAGACAATCCTTGTCCCTCCGCTCGCTAGGACGCCGGAGAGGCCGAGACGCGTTCACGCGCGCGCCGGCACAGACGACGTCGGCGCGTGCGAGCCACGTAGCTAGCTAGGCCACAGGAGATGGGAGGAGGAAGATGACGAAGAGAGAGAGAGAGAGAGAGTATTAGGTAGGCACGCGAGGAGAAGCAGCTAGAGGAGGAGCAGTAGCAGCATGGCACGGAGGCAGCCCAAAGAAAGAGGGACGGATAGAGAGAGAGAGAGAGAGAGGCGGCCTGGTTCCACCGGAGATCAAATAGTTTCCAAGGGGGGTAGAGAGAGAAGAAGCCCGAGCAGGTCGCGTCGTCCTACTCCTAGAGAGAGACCCTCTCTCTCTTTAACTTTTGAGTCCTCGCGGTCGCATGGACAAAAAGAACAGAAGCTGCAGATATTTTAAGCGCGGGTGGCCTTATGGAATAGCTCCGTCACGTAGGGGGCTTTTTGAAAGAATGGCTGGCCGTGAGGCGCGGGCCCCGCACGGCAGTGCGTGTGCCGTGCGATGATTTTACCCTGCAGCGGGGTCGTCCTTGCAGTGGAATATTATGTTTTCTCGACCCTGTTGTGGTTCGTGACGTGGCGACTCATGTGCTGTGCTGCCTGGGCCTAGGTTTCTGCGCGATTGGGGATGGCTTCAGCTGGTCAACACTACTTTTGCATGCCGGGACATGACGACACGTCCAAAATTAGCCAAAAATTGTCAACACAAGCGCCTTCTGAAATACCCAAATGGCCATCAGCAAGTAGAGAACGAGGAAGCGTCCCGTAGAGCTGGAGGAGGAAGTCGTACATACATTTCATATAGATGGGCCCAATTCATTTAGGGCATTTTGGTTCCTAAGAATAAAAACCGAGGAATAAAATGTTTAAAATTTACAGGATATAAAAACGCAGGAACCAGTAACGCAAGTTGTTTGGTTGCATCGTCGAAAAAACGCAGGAATTATCTATAAAGATTGAGTACATGTTTTTTTTCCGAAACAAACTTGTATTACTCAAAAACATCAGATGTTACAATATGTCGGGCAAGTATCAACTAAACCCTCTGGATTAGAGGATATCCACACCGCCGTTCGCCCACTAGCCGTTCGCCCACTAGTTCTAGCAAAATTAGCCATAAAATGACTACTGATGTTCCGACGTCAATTAACATTAGTAATACAAGTCTGCCTGACCTTAAGCAAGGTTTTAATCTCCTCTATGACCGTGGAAAGAACTGATCTATCCATCACCTCCTTCAAAAGCTTAATAATCTCCAAGCAGTTCGTTGCTATTAACAAGGGTTGATTGCACCAATGGAGAGCAAGGGAAAGGCCTTCGAGAATTGCACATAATTCTGCATCCATGCACTCCTACACGAGAGGAGTTGTGTGCAGCTTGTTCCTCTTTGTAAGTATGGAAGGCCTTCTCAACATGATCATAAATAAACTTTCCTTTCACGGTGTCCTCTGCATAATGGTTTTTGATTTGGATCAACGGATCAATATAACTCATAAGGAACCTCTTAGATGATTCAACAGACGGAGGTGGTTTGTCATGGACTCCTCGTTCCTAATATGCCATGCGCACCATAAGGTCATTAAGACCATATTGATACTCCTCTCAGGAAGGGAACTGATTAAGGACAATACCACGCCATTAAAAATGATAGATTCAATAGGAGGAATTTTCCACACTTCAGACATTGCCATCCACAACTCCTTTGAAAAGGAGCACCGGAAGAATGGATGAAAATTATCCTCTGTCTAGACACCACAAATTAGACATTGATCCATTGCTTCTAGGTTGCGTCGAATGTTTATTGTGCCATGTTGGTAATGAGTTAGTAGCCAATCTCCATGCAAAATGTTGTACTTCCGCTGGTATGTTTGCCTTCCAGATTAAATCCCATACCTTTCTATTTTCATAAGGAGCTACACTAGAAGATTCAGTACATGATCTCCAACCTTCATCCAAGCACTTCAAATAGTGAATAAACCATGTTGCTCAACTGCCCAAGCAATCTGGTCGTCAGCAAGCCTGTTCGCAGGTTTAATTTTAAGGATTTCAATAACATCAGCGGAGATAAAGTACTTTTAAAGCACTTCAGACTTCCAATTACCGAATTGGTCTATTAGTTCTGACACAAACCCTAACCTGCATCTCCTTTAGCGAGAAATCAGTCTGAAAGTTATCGTCCTAGGGATCCATGGGTCCCTCCATATGTGTATGCTCTATCCATTAACAACTCGCCATATGAGCCCATTTTCAGAAGATCAAGGCCGTGAGAAATTGTCTGCCATGTTGAGGATGCATTCCCGAAGAAAACCGTATCCTCGAGCCTCTCATTAGGATAATATTTGGCACTTAAAACCTTAGCACATAAGTTATCTGGCTTAATAATTAACCTCCAAGCCTACGTGCCAACAAAGCTTGGTTAAAAGCACGAAAGTCCCAAAAACCTAGACCTCCTTGTCTTTTCAGCCTCTACAACTTTTCCCAAGCTCCCTAGTGAGTCTCCTGCTTGCCCTCTTTTTATCCTCGATAGAAATTCCTCACTAACCTTGTCAAATCATCACAAGACGAAAAGGGTAGTTTGAAAACTCCCATTATATAAGTTAGAAGTGCTTGAGCAACTGCCTTAATGAAGACCTCCCTTACTTCTTGTGCTAGCTCTCCATCACCCCATACCAAGGGTCGTTTAGTCAATTGCGACATCAAGGATTGTGGTTTCCCTCTAGACATCCTGCCATCAGGCGTAGGTAGCCCCAAGTAATTTTTCATCAAAGGCCAGGGAAGTCACACCAAGCACATCTCGTATCTCATCCTTAATACCCGGAGGACACGAGTCTCCAAATAGTAGGGAGCACTTCCCATGATTAATAAGTTGTCCGGTAGAAGATGTATAAGCCTTAACACATGCTTCACATGAACTGCTTGACTATGTTTAGCTTTGAAAAATAATTGTGTATCATCGGCGAATAATAGATGTGATATACCTAGAGCCTGCCGACATACTTTAATTGGAGATATCATACTATCATCAATACCTTTATTCAGAAGAGCAAATAAACCATTAGCCACCAAAAGGAATAAGAAAGGAGATAATGGGTCACCTTGCCATAGCCCACGCGATGGTGCAAATGAATCCAAGAGGGTTCCATTGAATTTTACTGCATTTCTCACCAAAATCACACATGACATTATCCACTCGACAAACCGGTGAGGAAACCCCATATTTTGCATCACTTGCCTCAAGAACACCCATTCAACTCTATCATATGCCTTAGATAGATCAAGCTTATAAGCACAAAAACTTTTTTTAGGATCCTTCTCTTGCTTTATGTGGTGAATGCATTCAAAGGCCAATAGAGCATTATCCATGATCAAATGGCTAGGAACAAATGCACTCTGAGCATGGGATATAATATCATTCAGTAATGGTCTCATTTTGTTCACTAGGCACTTAGGAACAATTTTGTAACCCATATTGCATGAGCTAATAGGGCGGTACTTGGAGAATTTATTTGGGATGGAGACTTTTGGAATTAGGACAATAGATGTGGTATTAGCACCATCTAGCATTATACATGTCCTGAAGAATTCTTTAACCGCCCCTATAATGTTGTGCTTCACTGTTGGAAATATGCCCTAGAGACAAATAATGATAAGAACTATTATCATA
This sequence comes from Avena sativa, assembly GCA_916181665.1. Lineage (NCBI taxonomy): Eukaryota > Viridiplantae > Streptophyta > Magnoliopsida > Poales > Poaceae > Avena > Avena sativa. The sequence goes on along the minus strand of OV702287.1, from coordinate 420,031,963 downwards.
TTTCATAAAGTTTATGATTAAGTTTTATATCATGCTATAATTGTATTGAGTGGAAACATCAATACACGTGTGATATATAAACAACCAGGGATTCCCATTGAAACTCTAGTCACTGGTTCATTGGTCAACAGATGATCAAGTTTCGTGATCATGTGGCATTTATGCCAGTTGGAAATGGAGCCACATTCTGAGAATGAGATGATGAACCAATACCCAACCTAAACATGACCCGATCATGTCACGAATTTCAAGTTATGATGATTAGAAATGGATCCTCGTAGACTATTCCTTAGACCGTGAGGCTATATCAATCACTGTCTCCCGAGAGTGCTTAGATAGCATCAAGCGCCACTTGGTAATACGGTGGTTATAAAGGTGTGTTCAGGTACTCGGAGAAAACCGTAGAGGCAATATATGTCAAGAGCGGGATTTGTTCGTCCACGTGACGGAAAGATACTCAAGGGCCCACTTGGAGAAGTTATATCCAATAGCTGCGCAGCGTATGATTTGATCACATGGATATCACTTATCGGAACGAGTCAAGTAGCATTTTTCAGTAATGAGATTGAACACGACATGGTGATTTTATTGATCAAATCTCGGGCAATACAAGTATCGAGAGACAACGGGATTAAGACACGACCGTCCCGGTTCAAACGACGAAAGATCTTCATGGAACGCACAGGGGTCACATAGCCATCCAGGTCCCTCTGTCGATCATTGGTCTGGGAGTGTCCCGACCATGTCTGGAGTGTTCCCAAACCATAGGGTATCACGCTTAAGGGTTTGATGATTCTTAGAGAGTGTTTATAGGATTGGTAGAATCACAGAAGAAGAGTAGAGAGAAAACCGAAAGGGTTTCGGTAAGTCCGGAGGATGTCTGGAGTGGAGGTGGAAGGTGTTCCATAGCCACGGAGATTGAATAATATGTGAATGAATGTTAAATATTGATTTAATCATTTATTCATAATTATTTAATAAAAGAGAAAATCAATTTAAAGGTCAAAAGGCTTAATGGGCCAATTCCGGAGGGAAGAGGGCCCATTAGGGAAAGGCAAAGGAGAGAAGGGCCAGAGGGGGTGGCCGGCGCCCTAGTGGGCCAGCCCCCTCCCCCCGCACGGGGCCCATGGGGGTGGCCGGCGGCGCCACCCCTCCCCCTCTCCCTCTCTTTTAGTCCCACCCCAGGACTTTGAGGGAGTAGTACCTCCCCTCCCCTATATAGTGGGGTATTTGGCTAGATAAATACACGCAATATTCAATAAAGGTTTCCTCACTTTTGGGGAGACCTCCAATTGATATTCTCTCTCTCTCTCTCTCTCTCTCTCTCTCTCTCTCTCTCGTGACCGTGGTCCCAAGTTCGGACCACACGAACGAGAGACATCTTCACCGCGGAGCACCGTCGTGCTGCGGGATTCGGATCCAGGAGCTCTACTTCCGCAACTGTTGCTGGATCGGGGTAGCGGGAGTCATCGTAGTAACTCCCCGCGAGGTGTCATACTTGAGGCACTCAAGTCGTTGGAGCCATAGGAGCGCAAGGACTTCATCACGACCTTGAGGTCAGCTTCGGCTCGTCTACATCAACCACGCTCTCCTGAGCGTTGACAACGCTTTTCGGTCTTCAAGGGTAAGTTCGTGAAAATCCCCTCCCGTTACTACATTACTAATAGATACGTCCTGACAACATCAGGGGTTCAGGGGCGTAGGGTAAAAATTTATTGTTTTCATACGCGGAACCCCTACATTCACCACTCCCCAATTGCGCTGAAAAAAACAGCCATGAAATTCATCCGGTATTGGTGCTTTTAGAGGCCTGATCTGAAAGAGAGCATCCGATATTTCCTTATCTGTGAATTCAGCACATAAAGAATCATTAGCATCCTCTAGAACTCGTCTTTCGAACATGTCAACAAGCGGTTTAGGATGGAGATTCAAATCAGCCGAGTACAATGTTTTAAAATATTCGGTTGTCATTTGTTTCAGGGTAGCCTCATCCTCACAAACCATACCACCATCATCTATGAGTTTACACATTTTATTCTCCCTGGCTCTCCAAACTGCCTTGTTATGAAAATATTTGGTATTTCTATCACCCTCTTTTAGCCATGTTAATCGAAATTGTTGAAGCCACATCATCTCTTCACGATAAATCAACTCGTTCATTATATCAATCGCACTTCTTATCTCTTGCTTATCATCATTCATGTGCATAATTTCATCCAACTAAGCACGTGAATTTTACAACTCCAAATTGATGCTGCCAAATTTGACTCGGCTCCACTCATATAACTTTTTCGTAGTTTTATCTAGAGCCTTCTCTGTTGGAATTCGATGTTAATAACAAAAAAATTATTACCTACGCAACCCTGAATTGCCCAAGTTCTATATATTAGTAATGTTGTAACAATTAACTGGGATTAGGTGGCATACCCTTGTAAACCGAACACGGGGATTACGCTCCCGCACAAGCATTGATGATGAAGCCGACCTCAAGGTCGTGTAGATCTCGATGTTGCGACAACTCCGACGTAACGACTTAGTGCCACAAGTGGAAGCACCTTGTAGTACTCGTACACATACGGTGGACGATGATGACCTATGGATCTCTAATCCAGTCGAGATTACGCAAGTAGATCAGTTTGGGTCAGATCTGGAATTCCTGCAGCACGACGGCGTGCAGTGATGGAGTTGACCTTCGCTCCTACGTAGCCCTTCGGGGAGCCACACGGGAAGAAGATGTAGAGAGATAGGGGGAGGCGCATAGAGGAGGGAGGAAAGCTCCCTACTAGTGGCCTTGGTGTGTCTCTCGTCCTCCAAGAGGGGACTTTATATAGGGGGAAGGGGCACCCTTACCCCCACCAAGGCAACCATAGGGCGGCCAAGAGGTGCCTAGGGCCGACGACTAGGGTTTCCCTGTTAGGAATGATTCCCTAGAGGCTCACATTCCGCCTTGTATTTGTAACCTAGTATCCGGCTTGGAGCTAGTTATATATGTCACTGCAATTGTTGTGGGTGTGAACCACATACTCATATCTAGCTCTAGCCAGTTAGTCCTGAGTCGTTTGAGGTTGGGAGGGAAACCCACCGCCGAGACTAATTTGTAAGTTAGAAGATGACAATGTTTCATGTGTCATGAGCATGGAGATGCTATCTGCCTTGCATTGGCTAGTCGGAAGAGGTACGATAGCTGGACCGATCCAAAGGTTAGTAGGACATGAGCACACCTTCATATGCTCTGACTAACACAATGGAATCCTTAGACCTGAGGGGATCACATGATCCGAGTTGTGGATAAGCTAGCCTTGACTCCATCTAACTCTCACTGTAATTGGGTGTCATATGGGTGGTCTTGGGCCGACTTCGAAGCAAGTTGCGTGATGTGGGTCAACCAAGATAGAATTTTTCCCTCCATCTCAGAGAGATATTATCTGGGCCCTCTCATGTGATATGATTCATAAGCATGGTCATGCGCTACTCGATCAAGTGTTGATCAAGGTAGTCCGACTTAGTGAAGCCGGAGGGAATCAGTTATCACTGCAACGAGAAGAGAGTGGACCGGCACTGGGATGATGGAATCTCCCATGTGGTTTATCAGCAATATCGTGAGGTAAAGGGACTCGGATATATCGTCACATTGAGGGAACTTGCATAAATTGGGATTCAGCAAGTCTTGCTAGAGGCTGCTGCCGATTATCAGCTCTAGTAAAAAAGTCACTGAGCTACTGCTCTGACTGAATGATTATTGAGTTGTGTTTGGCTTACTGTAAGCCTGCGAGATCGCATAGTTAAGAGGGTGGGACTAGTCGGATGATGATCTGACTATCACAAGCCGGCAAGTTGGACTTGTTCGGATAGGGACACGTGTTAATGGGTTGGACCCACTTTAGCTAGGGATAGGGTTTAGGACCGAGGGACACAAGTGTTATGTGCCCTCACCTACTCGCATATATAAAGGAAGGTGGTGGCGGCAGACAAGACAAAGTTTTGGATCCAGTGCTGCTTCCTAGGGTTCCGCTAGACTTGGAAACCACCTTCCTAACCCACGGCGGCAAGATCGAGACTAGCATCTCTCTTGCTATTGTTCCACCTTGTACATGTGTGTGACAACAGAGGCACCACATGTGCGGTGCTTGTCGGCAAAGTTGGGCATTGGCGAATTCGGAGGCGAGGAGGAGCACGGAGCCGGCGACGAGGTGGTCCTAGGATCGAGAAGTTTGCCGAAGCCGGGCGAGGCGATGGGAACGTATGGCACCACAGCGACGCGCTTCCTCAGCTTCCGCACCTACGCGGCGAGAGGTAAAAGCTATTGCCTTTGACCTTAGACGGATCTTGGGTGGCTCACCGAAGACCCTGTCAGAGCAGAAAAGTTTTTGTTTTTGGCTTAGCTCTGCGTGTTGCCCAATAGTGGTATCAGAGAATCAGATCTAGGTTTTTGGCCTAGTTCTTTCGCATGATATGCGCTAGTGCGAAAGATTGGATCTTTTTCGCTATTTTTGTTTTACCTTTCTGATCTATTTTGATCTAGGACAGTGGCCAGATCTGGTTTGTCTTTGCCAAGAAGTTGGTCAAAACTGGTCCAGATCTGAGTGGGAGGTCACGTGGATGACATCCACGATCAACCACTAAAGTTGCTTTCCTTGTTGGACAAGAATAGGACAGTTGTACCCTATCAAAAGTTATAGCTAAGAGTTAGCTGGTGAGAGTCGAAAAGGTTCTGACTTGCAAGTTTTATTTGATTCTTATTCCCTCAAAGAATTTCTAGTCGGATTACCCGCCATTTGCCGCAACACTACAAGTCGGACATTTTTGGTTAGGTGGCTCATATTGTTGGGGCACTGCCAATTCTCTCTGATAAAGTGTGAGAGATTTGGACTCTCTTAAGAAGGGCACTTGGTAGCTAGACGGAGCTATCACAATAGTTGTGGGCTTCATGGTAAGGAGGGTTGTCGGACAATCCAACAGGAATCAGAGAGAGATCTGATTGTCAAGGTGTTGCCTACTCAGAAGGTTCTCTGACTAGTAGTGACATAAAGGCTCACTAGTCGAATAACTGTCCGGGATCCTAAATCACTATCGACTATTGGAGGGATATCAGTCTCAATGGGAGTGTGCAAAATTAAGGAGTTTAATTCGCCTTCTCCTATTACAGATATATTGTCTTAAGTGTTTTGCATCTTTTGTTTGTAGATGGCACCAACTAGCACCGTTCAGATTTCCTGTTTTGTGCTGCGTACAATCCTTGAGAAGGACAAGCTAAATGGAACAAACTTTACCAACCGGTATCGTAACTTGAGAATCATTCTCAAGTAAGAAAAGAAGGAACATGTCCTGGACAATCCGATTCCATACGAGTCGGGCAATGATGAGCCTAATGCTAGAAGAACCGCCTTTCGCCAGGCTCAGGATGAGTCGACAGAAGTCAGCTGCCTCATGCTCGCTCACATGGAGCCAAAACTGCAGCAGCAGTTTGAGAATGTTGAGGCATACGATATGATCGTTGCCCTCAAGAGCATGTTTGAGACGCAGGCTAGGATGGAGTGGTACACTGTATCCAGACCCTTGCTTGGGTGCAACTGAAAGACAGAGATCCACTGGGACCACACATGATTAAGATGGTCGGATATGTGCAGTCCTTGGATCGTCTGGGTTTTGCCTTGAGCGAAGAGTTCTCTACCAACATTCTTGTGAATTCTCTTGCTAGTGCTTATGGTACTTTCATTTTGAACTATAATATGCATGGTATGGATAAGAAACTGGTAGAACTTCAAGGGATGCCCAAGACAACAGAGGCCGACATCAAGAGAGGCGGCACCAGTCAAGAGTTTATGGTGTAGAACGCTTCCAAGATCAAGAAAAAATATTGGTCTAAGGAAGCTAGGACAAAGGGAGACGACACGCTGGATCGAAGTCCCAACGCCGGCTCAGTGACTAGCAAGCCGACAAAAACTCCGGGTATAGTATGCTTTTACTGTAAAGGCGGAGGGTCACTAGAAGAGGAACTGCGACAAGTATAAGGAGGATAAAGCCAGGAGTGGAAGTATGACTTCTGACTCAGGTACACTTGTTGTGAATGCTATAGACATTTATCTTGCTGACACCCCTAGAAGTATCTAGGTATACGATACCAGATCGGTTGTTCATGTGTGCAACTCAATGTAGGGACTGGTAAGGCATAGGAGCATGGCGAGAGGGGAGATTGACATCAGAGTCGAAAAAAGGCAAGAGTTGCTGCGTTAGCCGTAGGGACGATGCAACTCCAAATAAGTGTTATTATGTTCATGTACTAAGCTGAAACATCATTTCCGCCACATATTTGATGGAGCAGGGTTATGAATCGAGTATTAAGAACAATGGTTGTTCCTTTTATTTGAATAATGTGTTTCATGGCTATGCACCTATCCAAGCCGGATTTTTTGTGCTAAAAGGTTGTTCATTTTATTTGAATGTAAATCAGTCTGTAACTTGAATGCTAAAAGGTTGAAGCCAAATGATCTTAGTTCTACTTATCTATGACATTGTCGCCATGGTCATCTCAGCTGGAAGCGCATGCAGAAGCTCCATGGTGATGGACTTGGCTTGGAGTCATTCGAAACATGCGAATCCTGTTTGTTGGGAAAGATGACCAAGACACTATTCTCAAGGAGTTGTGAGAGGGCGTCCGACCTACTAGAACTGATACATAGTGATGTATGCAGTCCAATGATCATGACAACTAGAGGTGGTTATGAGTATTTTGTCACATTCACGGATGATCTCAATAGATATGGTTATGTCTACTGATGAAATCCAAGTCGGAGACCTTGGAAAAGTTCAAAGAGTTTCAGAGTGAAGTGTAAAACCAACTCAGCAAGAACATTATGTTTCTGCGATCATATCATGGAGGCAAATATATGAGCCATGAGTTTGATGACCATCTCAAGAGTTGTGGAATAGTTCCACAGCTCACCTCGTCGGGAACACCTTAGAGGAATGGTGTGTCAGAAAGGAGGAACCGAACCTTGTTAGACATGGTGAGGTCGATGATGAGTAAGACAAATCTACCTTTATCATTCTGGGTTTTTGTCTAGAGACAGCAGCGATAACACTAAACAAACTACCATCTAAATCAGTAGAAAATACACCACATGAGATGTGGATGGTCAAGAAGCCGACCTTGGCTTTTCTTAAGATTTGGGGATGTGAAGCTTTTGTCAAGAGATTACAATCTGACAAGCTCAACCCAAGTCGGATAAGTTAGTTTTCGTAGGCTACCCTAAGGAAACTTTGGGTTACTATTTCTACAATCGAGAAGAGGGCAAAGTGTTTGTTGCTCGAAATGGGGTATTTCTGGAGAAAGAGTTTCTTAGCTGGAAAGATTATGGAAATAGGGTGCACCTCGAGGAAATTCAGGATTCACCAACTCACGACAAGTCGTCAACCTTGCAGGTTGAGCCGAACATTGTGCCTAAGCCGGTAAATGCACCAGAGCCGCAAAGATCAGCAAGACTATGTGGAGATGTACTTATGCTAGACAGCGATGAGCCGACTACCTATCAGGATGCGATGGGAAGTACTGATTTCAAGTCATGGCTTGGAGCCATGAGATCTAAGTTAAAGTCCATGGATGACAACCAAGTTTGGAACTTGGTTGATCTGCTAGATGGTGCAAAATCCACCGAGAGCAAATGTGTCTTTAAGAGGAAAACTGATCAAGACAGAAATAATTTTGTCTATAAAGCACGGCTTGTCGCGAAAGGGTTCCGACAAGTTCAAGGAGTTTACTATGATGAGACTTTCTCACCAGTAGTGATGCTTAAGTCGGTGAGGATCATGTTAGCACTAGCTGCATATTTTGGTTGGGAGATATGGCAGATGGATGTCAAAACGGCTTTCCTTAATGGAAATTTATCTGAGGACGTGTATATGATACAACCCAAGGGTTTTGTCGATCCTGCTAGTCCTAACAAAGTTTGCAAGCTTCGGAAATCCATCTATGGATTGAAGCAAGCAAGTCGGAGTTGGAACATTCATTTTGATGAAGTGGTCAAATCGTTTGGCTTCATCAAAAGCGAATAATATTCTTGTGTATACAGGAAGTTTAGTGAAAGCTCAGTTGTTTTTCTGCTACTGTATGTAGATGACATACTGATAATCGGAAACAACTTTCCAATGTTGCAAGAAACCATGGATTCTTTGGAAAGGTGTTTCTAAATGAAGGACTTGGGTGAGGCAACATTTATACTAGAAATTAAGATCTATAGAGATAGATCCCGAAGACTCATAGGTTTGAGTCAGAGTGCATATATGGATAAGATGTTGAAGAAGTTCAATATGGACTTGGCTAGGAAGGAGGTTTTACCGATGGTGCATGGAATATGACTTAGTAAGACTCAATGCCCATTGTTGGCTGATGAGCAAAGTTAGATGGAGAGGATACCTTATGCTTCGGTAGTAGGATCAATCATGTATGCGATGATATTTACTAGGCGGATATTTACTATGATCTAAGTGTAAGGAGAAGATATCAGTCGGATCCTGGCAAAGGACACTAGACAACAGTAAAGAATATCTTTAAGTACTTGAGAGGGACTCAAGATGAGTTCCTAGTCTATGGTGGTGAGGAAGAGCTAAGTGTAAAGGGTTACACGGATGCTAGATTTCAGACCGACCTGGATGACTCACGCTCGCAATCCGGCTATGTGTCATAGTAAATGGAGGTGAAGTGAGCTAGAAGAGTTCCAAGCAAGAATCGGTGGCTGATTCTACTATGGAAGCGAGTATGTTGCTACCTCAGAGGCGACAAAAGAAGGGGTTTGGATCAGATTTTTTTTGACCGAACTCGGGGTTGTTCCGGGCCCGTCCAGTCCGTTATACGTGTACTGTGACAATACTAGTGCTATTGCACAAGCAAAGGGGCCACGGGCACACCAGAAGAACAAGCACATACTTAGGAAATTTCACCTCATTCGACAGTTCATCGATCTCGGAGAAATTAAGCTATGCAAGGTACACACGGATGCAAATGTTGCAGACCCGTTGACCAAGCCGCTTTCACAACCTAAGTTTGAGGTGCATGTAAGAGAGATGGGCATGAGATTCCTAAGGCCTGGAGATGCCTGAGTGTTCGACTCTAGTGCAGGTGGGAGACTGTTAGGAATGATGTCTTGTATTTGTAACCCAGAATCCGGCTTGGAGCTAGTTGTATGTGTCACTGAAATTGTTGTACGTGTGGAACCACATACTCATATCAAGATCTAGCCAATTAGTCCTTAGTCGTTTGAGGTTGGGAGGGAAACCCACTGCCAAGACTAATTTGTAAGTCAGAAGATGACATTGTTTCACACGTCATGAGCATGGAGATGCTATCCGCCTTGCATTGGCTAGTTGGAAGAGGTACGATAGCTGGACCGATCCAAAGGTTAGTAGGTCATGAGCACAACGTCATACGCTCCGACTAACATAATGGAATCCTTAGACCTGAGGGGATTGCATGATCCGAGTTATGGATAAGACGGATTTGACTCCATCTAACGCTCACCGTAACTGGGAGTCATAAGGGTGGCCTTGGGCCGAATTCGAAGCAAGCTGTGTGATATTGATCGGCCAAGACGGAATTTGCCCCTCCATCTCGGAGAGATATTCTCTGGGCCCTCTCGTGTGATATGATTCAGAATCATGGTCATGCACTACTCGATCAAGTGTTGATCGAGGTAATCCAACTTAGTGAAGCCGGAGGGATTCAGTTATCACTGCAACGAGAAGAGAGTGAGCCAGCACTAGGATGATGGAATCTCCCATGCGGTTTATCACCAATATCGTGAGGCAAAGGTACTCGGACAGATTGTCACACTGAGGGCACTTGCGTAAACTGGGAGTCGGCAAGTCTTGCTAGAGGCCGCTACCGATTATCAGCTCTAGTAGGAAAGTCACTGAGCTACTGCTCTGACTGAATGATTATTGAGTTGTGTCTGGCTTACCGTAAGTCTGCGAGATCGCACAGTTAAGAGGGTGGGACTAGTCGGATGATGATCCGACTATCACAAGCTGGCAAGTTGGACTTGTTTGGACAGGCACACGTGTCAATGGGTTGGACCCACTTTGACTAGGGCTAGGGTTGAGGACCGAGGGACACAAGTGTTGTGTGCCCTCACCTACTCGCCTATATAAAGGAAGGTGGGTGGTGGTGGACAGGACAAGGGGTTTGGATCTAGTGCTGCTTCATAGGGTTTCGCTAAACTTGGCAACCACCTTCCTGTACCGCGGCGGGAATACATAGACTAGCATCTCTCTTGCTGTTGTTCCACCTTGGACGTGTGTGTGACAGAAGGGGCACCACACCTGCGATGCTCATTGGTGAAATTGAGAGGCACCAAAGTCAGAGGCGAGGAGGAGCATGGAGCTGACGACGAGGTGGTCCTAGGATCGAGAAGTTCACTAGAGCCAGACGAAACAAGGGGAACATACGACACCACCGCGACACGCGTCCTCAGCTTCTGCACCTGCGCGTCGAGAGGTACAAGCTATTGCCTTTAACCTTAGCCGGATCTTGGGTGGCTCACCGGAGACCTTGCTGGAGTATAAAAGTTTTTTTTCGGCCTAGCTCGGCATGTTGCCCAACATTCCCTAGCCAGCCACACCCTATGGGCCCAATTCAGCCCACCCACCAAACCCTATGGCTCCCTACACCCTTATCCAATAAAGGGGCCCCTAGGCCTAGTTGGGCTTCCCTCCGGGAGGGGCCCAACAAGGTGGGTTGCCTTTTATTAATTAAATAAATCATATATTTAATATTAATTCAATCAATTAATATTAATTACATATTACTTAATTCCCTTTTACTCTGAAACTATTTCCGGAACCTTTCGAACAACTTTTGGACCTTCACGAAACTTCTATGTCTCTCTCTTGTCAATACTCCAATAATTCTGAATGTACCAAAAACATATTGCAACATCATCGAAACCTTAAGTGTATTAGCCTATGGTTTGGGAATACTCCAGACATCACTGAGACACCTCTCTAGTGAATGATCATTAGCGGGACCGGGATGTCCATAATGACCCCTGTGCATTCACGAAGATCTTTTGTCGTTGAACCGTAAACATCGATGTCCTATTCCCTTTGTTTTTTATTACTTGAAATATCCTAGATCTGATTGTTGCTATCATCATACCTAGTTCAATCTCGTTACCGACATTTCTATTTACTCGTTCTCGTGATATTCCATCCTCGTGACCTAGTCACATGTTGCAACATTGGATGTGATCTCACCGAGTGGGACCAGATTATCTTTCCATCACGCGGAAGAACAAATCTCTCTCTTGATGCATATGCCTCAACCTACTCCATTGGAATACTCGAAGACACCTTCTCAGTCACATTTTCCCAAGTGACGGTTGATGCACTCAAAGCAACCGCCAGAAGTAGTGATTAGATATGATCTCACGGTCTAAGGATTAGGTTTCAATGTTTCTTATTATAGCAACATGAAAATCATCACACGATCATGTTACAATACTAATATTGGGTATGTCCATCATGGCATGATCCTCATTGTCAATTGACATAAATGTCACATGAACCGGAAACCTCGATCATCAGTTGACCAATGAGCTAGTATTAGAGGTATATTAGGGACTCTCGTTGTTCAATACCACACGTGTATCAATGTTTCCAATTGACACAGTATAGCATATTATTACACTTATTATGAACTAATGATATATGCAAATAAACACTTTATTATTTTCCTCTAGGGCATATATCATTAAGTCTCCCACTTGCACTAGAGTACAAATAATCCAGTCGCATTTTGTTACTAATCATGACACCATATCAGACATATGTGTCCTTGATCATGCTTGCTCATGAGAGAGGTTGTTTTAGTGATATGTACACCTCAGACCTTTTATATTCTTTGCAACTTGTCATCTAATTTGACATTATTCTATCAACAAATGATGTTGTTAAATTATATGTTTGGCAAAAGAGTGAGATTTTGTTTTCTAGCATTTGCAATTGAATTTGATCAGTCAAGTGGAACTTTCACATAGCCATGCATGCTAGAAACACACTCATCTAGAAGACAAACTTTCCAAGCCACAACATCATACTTGCCACTTTCCAAGTAGCTTTGTAACTTTTCAATTTATGTAGATTCAATCGAAAATGCAAAGTGTAACTTCGATGTCTAAACACGCTTCCATTTACCTAAGTCTTTTATCTTGTAATTTTGCAAACTCAGTAAAACTCGCACTTGCGGCCAAGCTTACTTTATTTTAGAAATATATCTTCGGTTCTACCTGGAACATCTAGGACAAACTTATACTTTGTTGAATGATTCTCAAGTCATTCTAGAACATGTTCTTCAACTAAGAACTTGGGTTACATTATGTCGTGTAAATAACATGGTTTTAGATGACGTAATGAACGTGGCACATCTATCAACCACTATTATAGTACTAAATTCCAACTCAATGTTTCACCTAGCCATTCAATCAGTCAAGAGCTTCCTCTCTGACTTTTTCCATTCTGGACTTGTTTAGAATTTTGACTAAGAAAACATTCTGACTTAAAGTTTTATTAAACACATCAATCTATCTCAATAGATATCAATGTTTTCCATCTATTAATACCATTTAATATTTGTCAATACCAACTTTTCATTCATAATATGTCATTTACATATAAGAATATTGTCACAGCTCCCACTCAAATATGTCAGTCACATATAAGACTAGAAGGCTCCCATAGCTCCCACGCAAAATATGTCGTCTACATATAATGCTCATGGAACTATTCAATTTAGCTCCTACTCAGTTTAGTGTAAATAGGTCTTCTCGATATATGGGACTCTTCCAAACCGAGATTTCCTAGTTGTGAGATATTAGTTTCCAAATGGTTTACAAAACCTTGCCTCTTCTTAAACAATTTTAAGAACATGCAATTTTGACAACTAGATGGTTTTAATTACCCAATGGACTCAAGCATTGCTACTTTTGTAGTCAACTTATTGAATTTGTCAAAATACCTTTTGCGACAAATCAAGCTTTTATCACCTTCTTTGAAGTTTCATTTCTTCCGTATAACCTTGCATTAATTGGGAAGATTAAGTAACAACTTTACTTAATAAGATCAAGTACTCCTACTTTGCAATCTTAAATATAACTTAGATTTCATGACTCCAAGTCATTTCTCGCATTTAGGTCCACCATCTTATCTTCTTAGTTCATAGGTATGTATTGTTCCAATAAAACGACAAGTAAATCATGAATTATACTTTACGACCAGGCACAAAATTATTCATGAATCCTATTTTCTTCAATAAAGGACTTTCATTGAAAATGATATGATAATCATCATTAATTTTATTTCTTCTAGTGTAGACCATCGCTCCAGAACATATTCCTTTGTGCTATTCTGACATTATCAAGATAAAGTCAATATCTTTATTTTAGTCCTTTATTTTCTTCCTTTTAACTCCCTTACCGAGAATACTCTTTCTATAGAGTGCACCAAAACTTTGCAATAGAATCTTGCACTTTTGGTTCATGGAATACATGTGCATATTACACATAAGGACACACTACAAAGATTTATTCATATTAATTTGAAGTATCATTTATAACTCAGAAATTTCTACGGATTATACTATAACTCATATAGTATTATTTATATGGTTTCCTATTTATTAAAATTGAGTGTTTTCTATTTTAATGCACCGCTCTTAAAGATAAAATCTAACCCTATAGGAGATAATTCAGCATCACATATTATCCAACAAGTTATGATTTAAAACACACATCAACATATTGAAGTGTTCTGGCTATTTATTTGTTAGAATGAATTCTACCAATTCTTACACCAAAATCACAACTTATAATTTTGTCGCTTTGATAAAAATCATAGGGACTTAATTATGATTCTTTCTTCATTTCCAAAATCTTTTGAACACATCAAATGGTTTCAAAACCCCGTAAACACAAATATTTACTTTGGATTTCTAATGAAGAATGCGAAATAATAATATCCACTACTTGTATGAATACTATAAATCGATATGTATAATACTTAACAATTTAAAGTACATTCCTTTTCCTATGTTGAAATCATCTGTATGATCTCACCAATTAGGCGTACCCTCCATAATGCGGAGTTCGAGACATTTCGTGAAACAAAACATGATTCGTATTGTATAAATATCAAACATCTAGCAACAATAATATTTCATCAACATGAAAATTCCCATGTACTTAATCATAAAGTATGACTTTCAAATAGTAGTGTCATTTAATATGAAGTCATTATTTAGCTTGGATAATTAATGTTTAATGTTTATAAATGCTCATTAAATAATTATCAAGGGTAAACAAGAATAATACATTCATAATCATAATGTGACCATAACTTTATCTCACGAAAAGCAAGACACATAAATAAGGTCCTCAACGATTATTGATTATAAAATTTATTCTATCAATAATCTTGATAATAAATGTGGAGGTATAGCATTAATGGCCATGAACATCTTGCTTTCCATTAATATGCGCCATAAGCTCCTTCATATAATTCTTACAGATAAGGTCATGTTTTCAAATAAAACGGGAATTTGTATCAAATACACAAAATCTGCTATAAGTGTTTAACATGAAACATTTATAACTTGTATACGATTTCCCCTGCTATTGGCTCTACTTTCACGGTTCTCAACCGAGACAGGAATCCATGGAAGTTGAATGATTCTCCTTGCATGTCACAACCTGTGACAAAATCATTGTAGCCGGGAGGGAGTCAACACAGCACCCCATCTATCACAATTTCATTTGTCATCCAGTAATCCTAGTCAGTGGGGCACCAATGAATCCTTATGCATGGTTGCCAAGTGACTTTCTAAGTAGGTGTTCTCTTCTAGTTTAATTGAAAAGAATATGTCCATGCAATCACACTTCATAAATCCATGGGATGAAGCATGTTGCTTTGGACTTGTATGCAATTATCATGGTAATCATGATAATCGCTATTATCATTCTCACTCACGGAGTCCCCAAATGCCTCTCCTGATGGTCCTTGTATCACGTAGAACAAGTCATTACTATTGAGGATATCCCTCAAGCGTTGGTGCCGATCGATAAAGTTTGACCCGTCACTTTTAAGTTTGTTTTCATGCATAAAAGGACTAAGATTGATGTGGACATTCATCTACACAAATTTGCAAAGTTATAAATATTAAGTTCATAATATGAGCATAAATTACAATGAGCTCCCACTTAGAACAACATCCCTAAAACTGTTCTAGTGATTACATGGCCCCCATCCGCTACACCGCCCCTGATCGTCATGGACGACGATACAATTTCAAAGGTAGATAACACAGTGTCAATCACATCATCCATGTGACCCATGCTCGACCTTTCGGTCTCCATGTTCCGAGGCCATGTCTGTACATGCTAGGCTTGCCCAAATTAACCTTGGTGTATTGTGTGGCACATACATAGCTTGTAGCTCTCAATGTATGTGAACGTAGATATGTCTAGCCCCCGATTGTCACGGCCGGCTTCATAACGACGAACTTTCTTGGTGTTGCACACATAAGGGAGACCACAATTATTTGGTGTTTGATTAGGGATTGTCTTATTTTATGCTACTGTCGTGTATCTAGATACTAGCACAAATAAGATCCACACATAAAACATCAAATATAAATAATGAGTGATATGATATGGTTCTTCATCGACGCGCTTGATCTCCATCAAGCAATCCAACATGATCTCCATCTTACCACCGGTATGGTGCCAAGTCCATGGTGCCATCATCGTGAAGTTGCAGTTAGTATAATATTGTTGGGTCCGCAACATAGAAAACAAAAAATTTCCTACGATGAGAACTATACGCCAAGATCTATCTACTAGATACAGAGCAACGGGTGGACATACATCCATGGAGAACTTACCATCGAAGACAAAGAGTTTTGTTAACGAGTAGGAACTCGTGGTTGATGTAGTCGTACGCTTGCCGATCTCAAGATCGTGTGGAAGTCCGAGCGCCGCAAATGAGCAGCGCATCCATCCTCGCACACACGTTCAAGCCACCGGACAACCTCCACCTCCTCGCTCCAGCGATCCAGCGGAAGCAGCAACTCCTTCCAGACGAAGTGCCACCAGGAACATGTATCTCGCTAATCCGAGACCATGGGGGAATAATTCTAGAGGGGGAGAGAGATCCTTCACAAGGAGGTGTGAGGATGAAGGAGGGAATTGGTGGCCTTTTATAGGAGGAGGGGGGTGCCCCCTCTCTCCATGGCCGGCGCATGGGGGGGGTGACCCCTCACCTCCCCCATTCATGTGGTGGTAACCCCTCCACATTAAAATGCCTCTTCACATTCCCTTTTAAAGTCTCCACTTTAAATGCATTAAATTTCTCCAAATTTAATGCTCTCTCATTTAATAAAACTCTTTTTATTAAATTTATTAAGAATTTTGTTAATTACTTTAATTAACAAACATTCACATATAGCCCCTTGCAATATTTCAATATCACAGGTAGAACCACCTTCTGCAATTTCACCCAAAACAATTTCCGGTTTCTATTGAAACAACTCCTGCGCTTTGCAATTCTTTCGTCTGAAACATATGTGCTCCAAAATGGTGTCCGGTAACTCTTAAGTGCGCCACCCTACGGTTCGTGAATAATGCAGACATGATCGAGACCCTTCTCCGATCAATAATCAGCAGCGAGACCTGGAGATCCGTACTGACTCCTACACATTCAACGATGACTCCTGTGATCGTGAGAACCTTTAACGCTTGTAACTAAATCCCTTTGTCTCTCGATATATTACATGTCCGAGATTCGATTATCGGTATCTCTATACCTAGTTTGATCTCGTTACCGACATGCACTCTTTTCTCGTTCCCGTGATATAACATTATAGTGATCACATCACATGCTTGCAAGCTATCCTAATGTGATATCACCGAGAGGGCCTAGAGTATATCTATCTGTCATCTGGATTGACAAATTCCACTCTTGATCCATGAGCCTCAACATAACACCTTCGTAGTACTGAACCCATCTTTATAGTCACCCTGTTACGGTGTGACGTTTGATGTTATGAAGATACTCTTCCGGTGTTAGCAATTAACATGATCTCATGGTCTAAGGATAAAGATTACTTCGTATGATGTTATAGCAATATAAACATAATGACTTGATCGTAATGCTATACTTCAGATGAATGTTCATCACATCATTTCACAAATGCTGTGACCTTGTTATTAACAACATCCAATGTCCATGATCAGGAAACCTTGATCATCTTGTTAATCAACAAGCTAGTGTATAAGAGAGGCATAACTAGGAACCCTTTTTGTTTATTAAACACACATGTATTGATGTTTCCTATCAATACAATTATAGCATGCAAAATAAACATCTATCATATACAAGGAATACATAATAACAACTTTATTATTACCTCTCAGGGCATATTTCCTTCACTCTCCCACTTGCACTAGAGACAATAATCTAGTTTATATAGTGATAAATCTAACACCCATGGAGTTCTGGTGTTGAACATGTTTTGCCCTAGGGAGTACTTTAGTCAATGGATCTGCTACATTCAGGTCTGTGTGCACTTCACAAATCTTTATATCTCCATCCTTGACATGCTCATGGATGGAGTGAAACCGGCGCTTAATATGCTTGGAATTCTTGTGAGACCTTGGTTCCTTGGCGTTGGCTATGGTTCCATTATTGTCACAATAGATCACCATTGGGTCCAACGCACTAGGAACCACACCTAGTTCCGTTATGAACTCCTTCATCCAAACCGCTTCCTGTGCTGCTTCTGAAGCAGCAACATATTCCGCCTCCGTCGTTGATCCAGCCACCACAGGTTATTTGGAGCTCCTCCAACTAACTGCTGCTCCGTTCAAGAGAAATACATATCCGGATTGAGGCTTAGAGTCATCCGGATCAGTGTCAAAGATAGCATCGACATAACACTTAGCGACTAGCTCTTCTTCACCTCCGTATACAAGAAACATATCCTTAGTTCTTCTCAAGTACTTAAGGATATTCTTGACCGCTATCCAGTGTTCCGAACCTGGATCAGATTGGTACCTACTAGTCAAACTAATAGCATGTGCCACATCCGGTCTTGTACATAGCATGGCATACATTATAGAGCCTATGGCTGAGGCATAGGGGATCTTATCCATTATCTCTCTTTCTTCCGCCGTAGCCGGACTTTGAGTCTTACTCAATGTCTTGCCTTGCAACATAGGTAAGAACCCCTTCTTACTTTCGTCCATATTAAACTTCTTTAATATCTTATCAAGGTATGTACTCTGCAATAGCCCAATTAGGCATCTTGATCTATCTCTATAGATTTTAATGCCTAATATATATGAAGCTTCACCAAGGTCCTTCATCGAAAATTTGCTGTTTAGATAACTTTTAACACTGTTTAAAAGATCTATTTCATTTCCAATCAATAATATGTCATCCACATATAATATCAGAAATGCCACATTGCTCCCACTCACTTTCTTGTAAATACAAGCCTCTCCATAAGTTTGGACAAATCCAAACTCTTTGATCACCTCATCAAAGCGGAGATTCCAACTCCGGGATGCTTGCTTCAGTCCATAGATGGATCGCTGAAGTTTGCGCACCTTATCAGCATCCTTAGGATCGACAAAACCCTTAGGTTGTATCATATACAACTCTTCTTCAATATTACCATTGAGGAACGCAGTTTTGACATCCATCTGCCATATTTCATAATCGAAATATGCAGCAATTGCTAACATAATCCTAACCGACTTAAGCATCGCTATGGGAGAGAATGTCTCATCGTAGTTAACTCCTTGAATTAGTCGAAATCCCTTTGTGACAAGTCGAGCCTTATAGATGGTTACATTACCATCAGCATCAGTTTTTCTTTTGAAAATCCATTTATTCTCAACAGCCTTTTGGTCGTGAGGTAAGTCCACCAAGGTCCAAACCTGGTTTTCGTACATGGATTCCATCTCGGATTTCATGGCTTCTAGCCATTTGTTGGGATCAGGGCTCATCATCGCTTCTTCATACGTCGCAGGGTCATCTATTTCATCAATTCATAACAGGATTGCCGTACAGTTCAAGAGCTGCACGTGTCCTGCTTGACCTGCGAGGTTCGGTAGTGTCCTCTTTCGGAGTTTCATGATCATTATCATTAGCTCTCTCTTCATCAGGTGAAGTCAACTCCGAAACAACTTCCGGTGCTGCGCCACTCGCCATTCCATGAAGAGAAGGTTCAATAACCTCTTCGAGTTCTACCTTCCGACTACTCACACCTTTCACGAGAAACTCCTTCTCAAGAAAGGATCCATTCTTGGCAACAAAGACCTTGCCCTCGGATCTGTGATAGAAGGTATACCCAATCGTTTCCTTAGGGTATCCTATGAAGACGCATTTTTCCGCTTTGGGTTCGAGTTTATCCGGTTGAAGTTTCTTCACATAAACATCGCATCCCCAAACTTTAAGAAATGACAGCTTAGGTTTGTTTCCAAACCATAATTCATACGGTGTCTTTTCAATGGATTTAGATGGTGCCCGATTTAAAGTGAATGCAGTTGTTTCCAGTGCATAACCCCAAAATGATAGAGGTAAGTCAGTCAAAGACATCATAGATCGAACCATATCCAATAAAGTACGATTACGACGTTCTGACACACCATTACGTTGTGGTGTTCCGGCAGGCGTGAGTTGTGAAACTATTCCACAGTCTTTCATATGTTTGCTAAACTCGTAACTAAGATACTCTCCTCCATGGTCGGACCGCAGAAATTTGATCTTTCTGTTATGATGATTTTCCACTTCATTCTGAAATTCTTTGAACCTTTCAAAGGTTTCAGACTTATGTTTCATCAAATAGATATACCCGTATCTACTCAAATCATCCGTGAAAGTAACAAAATAACGATATCCACCTCGCGCCGACACACTCATTGGTCCACACACATTAGTATGTATGATTTCCAATAAATCTGTCGCCAGTTCCATTGAACCGGAAAACGGCGTTCTAGTCATCTTGCCCATAAGGCATGGCTCACATGTATCAAATGATTCAAAATCAAGTGATTCCAAAAGTCCATCAGAATGGAGTTTCTTCATGCGTTTAACGCCAATATGACCTAGACGGCAGTGCTACATATATGTAGATATATCATTATCAAGTTTAATCCTTTTAGCATCAACATTATGAATATGCATAATACTACTATCGAGATCCAATAGAAATAAACCATTCAACACAGGTGCATGACCATAAAAGATATTATTCATATAAATCAAACAACCATTGTTTTCAGATTTAAACGAATAACCACTTTGCATCAAACACGATCCGGATACAATGTTCATGCTCAGTGCAGGCACCAAATAACAATTATTCAGGTTTATAACTAATCCCGACGGCATATGGAGAGGCAGCGTTCCGACGGCGATCACATCAACTCTTGATCCATTGTCGACCCGCATCGTGACCTCATCCCTTGCTAGTTGTCGCTTGTTCCGCAGCCCCTGAACCGAGTTACATATATTAGCAACCGATCCTGTATCAAATACCCAGGTGCTACTGCGAGTACTAGTCAAGTACACATCAATAACATGTATATCACATATACCTTTGTTTGCCTTGCCGGCCTTCTTGTCCGCCAAATACTTGGGGCAGTTGCGCTTCCAATGGCCAGTCCCCTTGCAATAGTAGCACTCGGTGTCAGACTTAGGGCGAGCTCGGGGTTTCTTTTCAGGCGCGGCAACAGATTTGCCTCCCTTCTTTCCCTTCTGCTTGCCTTTCTTGTCCTTCTTGAAACCGGTGGTCTTATTGATCATCAACACTTGATGTTCTTTCCTAATCTCCACTTCTGCAGTCTTAAGCATTGACAGAAGCTCAGGAAGAGACTTCTTCATGCCCTGCATATTATAGTGCATCACAAAGATCTTGTAGCTAGGTGGCAGAGATTGGAGAACACGATGTATGCCTAAGTCAATGGGAATCATTATTCCCAAGGACACAAGCTTATCGGCGTACCCAGACATTTTGAGTACATGCTCACTAACGGAGCTATTCTCTTCCATCATGCAGCTAAAGAAATTTTCAAAAGCATTATAACTCTCTACGGCAGCATGGGTATTGAAAATCATTTTCAATTCTCCCATGGTATCAAAGGCATTGCCATTTTTGAAACGTTTTCGAAGTTCTGGCTCTAGCCCATACAGTATGCCGCAATGAACTAAGTTGTGGTCCTCCTGACAAGTTATATAGACGTTCTTTTCCTTGTCAGGGGCATCAGGAGCTGGTGGGGGGCCTAGCGGCGCCTCTAGCACATATTGCTTTTGTGCAGCAGTGAGGAGAATCCTCAAATTCATAGCCCAGTTGGTGAAGTTGCTACCATTCGCAGCAAGCTTCTCTTTCTCCATGAACACATTGAAATTAAAAGCAGGTGGTGCCATCTACAACAGAATTTGTAAAATATATTTAGACTAAGTTTATGATAGATTGAGTTCAACTAATCCAAATTACTAATGAACTCCCACTCAAAAACGACATCCCTCGTGTCCTTTTGGTGATTACATGAACCAAATCCACTACACCAAGTCCGATCATCACGTGAGTCGGTGTAGCTTCAAAGGAGAGCATCTATATGGGCATCATATCAACTATATGACTCATGCTTAACCTTTCGGTCCGTGTTCCGAGGCCATGTCTGTACATGCTAGGCTCGCCAAGTAAGAACCTTAGTATTTGCGTGTGTAAAACTGTCTTACACCCGTTGTATGAAAGCGTAGAGTCGAGAACACCCGACCATCACGTGATGCCTCAAAACACGATCCACAAAACGGTGCATACTTAAGGAAGAACACATTTTATCTTGATATCTAAATGAGGGATCATCTTATAATGCTACCAAAAGCGCCAAACTAGCAATATAAGATGCTAATGTGTGAAGTGAGGTGATATGGTCCATGCATTTGATCTCTATCATTTGCATCGTGGTATGATCTCTATCATTACTTTGTGTGTAAGGCCAAGGTCTATGGAACTTACACGATAAGTGAGTTGTAAGAGTATCTATCATACATCTACTTACAACAATACCATATCAAGACACTAGCCTAGCAACGATCTAAACTAGACGCCTCTAATTTATCAATTGCAAGTTTTACATGGCTTAGGGCTTTCGGAGATAGAACAGGTCTTACCTATGAACATGAACCACAACGAGGATAACCAAGTTATTAGCAACTCATTGTAAATCAGATATTGACTATAGTAGGAGAGACAGACACCCGCTAGCCACTTATGCAAAACTAGTTATGCCACCAATATCCAAAGTACATACAAGATGCAATAACATGATCATCATCGCCCACATATAAACATATGTGTACGACCCGTGCAAAGCACCTACACATAGATCAGGCTCTGATACCACTGTTGGGTCCGCAGCATAGAAAACAAAAAATTTCCTACGATGAGAACTATACGCCAAGATCTATCTTACTAGATACAGAGCAATGAGTGGACATACATCCATGGAGAACTTACCCTCGAAGACAACGAGTTTTGTTAACGAGTAGGAACTCGTGGTTTATGTAGTCGTACGCTTGCCAATCTCAAGATCGTGTGGAAGTCCGAGCGCCGCAAATCAGCAGCGCATCCGTCCTCGCACACACGTTCAAGCCACCGGACAACCTCCACCTCCTCTCTCCAGCGATCCAGCGGAAGCAACAACTCCTTCCAGACGAAATGCCACCGGGAACATGTATCTCGCTAATCCGAGACCATGGGGGAATAATTCTAGAGGGGGAGAGATCCTTCACAAGGAGGTGTGAGGATGAAGGAGGGAATGAGTGGCCTTTTATAGGAGGAGGGGGTGCCCCCTCTCTCCATGGCCGACGCATGGGGGGAGGGGTGACCCCTCACCTCCCCCATTCATGTGGTGGTAACCCCTCCACATTAAAATGCCTCTTCACATTCCCTTTTAAAGTCTCCACTTTAAACGCATTAAATTTCTCCAAATTTAATGCTCTCTCATTTAATAAAACTTATTCAGAATTTTGTTAATTACTTTAATTAACAAACATTCACATATAGCCCCTTGCAATATTTCAATATCACATGTAGAACCACCTTCTGCAATTTCACCCGAAACAATTTCCGGTTTCTATTGAAACAATTCCTGCGCTTTGCAATTCTTTCCTCTGAAACATATGTGCTCCAAAATGGTGTCCGGTAACTCTTAAGTGCGCCACCCTACGGTTCGTGAATAATGCAGACATGATCGAGACCCTTCTCCGATCAATAATCAGCAGCGAGACCTGGAGATCCGTACTGACTCCTACACATTCAACGATGACTCCTATGATCGTGAGAACCTTTAACGCTTGTAACTAAATCCCTTTGTCTCTCGATATATTACATGTCCGAGATTCGATCATCGGTATCTCTATACCTAGTTTGATCTTGTTACCGACATGCACTCTTTTCTCGTTCCCGTGATATAACATTATAGTGATCACATCACTTGCTTGCAAGCTATCCTAATGTGATATCACCGAGAGGGCCTAGAGTATATCTATCCGTCATCTGGATTGACAAATTCCACTCTTGATCCATGAGCCTCAACATAACACCTTCGTAGTACTGAATCCATCTTTATAGTCACCCTGTTACGGTGTGACGTTTGATGTTATGAAGATACTCTTCCGGTGTTAGCAATTAACATGATCTCATGGTCTAAGGATAAAGATTACTTCGTATGATGTTATAGCAATATAAACATAATGACTTGATCGTAATGCTATACTTCAGATGAATGTTCATCACATCTTTTAATCCCGTTAAGGGTCCTCCGTTGTAAGCGCCATATCTACTATAGTTGAAGAAACAGACACCCGCCAGCCACATATACAGTGCAAGTCATATGTTAGTTGTGGAACCAGTCTCGCATAAGAGTACGAGTAAAGTCGGTCTGGGTCGCTTCGATCCAACTATGCCATAGATATAAGAAAATGCACATGGGAGGGTAATAATTTGGAAATCAATGCCCATATATCACAATGTGTTCTAATCGTATAAGCATACTATGCATAGATCAAGCTCTGATATCATAAATGTGGTTCAATGCTAATAACTAGAATTTCATTACCTACGCAACCCCAAATTGCCCAAGATCTATCTATTAGTAATGTTGTAACGATTAACTGGGATTTGGTGATATACCCATATAAATTGAACATGGGGATTACGCTCCCGCACAAGCATTGATGATGAAGCCGACCTCAAGGTCGTGTAGATCTCGATGTTGCGACAACTCCGATGCAACAACTTAGTGCCACAAGTGGCTGCACCTTGTAGTACTCGTACACATACGGTGAAAGATGATGACCTCTAGATCTCTAATCTAGTCGAGATTGTGGAAGTAGATCGGTTTAGATCAGATCCGGAATTCCTGTAGCATGACGGAGTGCAACGGTGGAGTTGACCTTCGCTCCTACGCAGCCCTTCGGGGATCCACATAGGAAGGAGAGCTGGAGAGAGAGGGGGAGGCGCATAGAGGAGGGAGGAGAGCTCCCAACTTGTGGCCTTGGTGTGTCTTTCCTCCTCCAAGGGGGGCCTTTATATAGAGGGAAGGGGCACCATTAACCCCCCCCCCCCCAAGGCAACCCTAGGGTGGCCAAGAGGTGCCCAGGGCCGGCGGCTAGAGTTTCCCTAGCCAACCACACCCTATGGGCCCAATTCAGCCCACCCACCAAACCCTGGGGCTCCCCACACCCTTATCCAATAAGGGAGGAGGGGCGCATAGGCCTAGTTGGGCTTCCCTCCGGGAGGGGTCCAACAAGGTGTGATACCTTTTATTAATTAAATAAATCATATATTTAATATTAATTACATATTACTTAATTACCTTTTACTCCGAAACTCATTCCAGAACCCTCCGAACAACTTTCGGACCTTCACGAAACTTTTCCGTCTCTCTCTTGTCAATACACGGATAATTCCGAATGTACCAAAACCATCTTACAACATCATCAAACCCTTAAGTGTATTACCCTACGGTTTGGGAATACTCCAGACATCACCAAGACACCTCTCTGGTGAATGATCATTAGCGGGTCCGGGATGTCCATAATGACCCCTATGCATTCATGAAGATCTTTTGTCATTGAACTGATGTCCTATTCCCTTTGTTTCTATGATACTTGCAATATCCGAGATATGATCATTGGTATCATCATACCTAGTTCAATCTCGTTACCGACATTGCTATTTACTCCTTCCCGTGATATTCCATCCTTATGACCTAGTCACATGTTGCAACATTGGATGTGATCTTACCGAGTGAGCCTAGAGTATCTTTCCATCACGCGGAAGAACAAATACCGCTATTGATGCATATGTATCAACCTGCTCCATTGGAATACCTGAAGACACCTTTTCAGTCTCCATTTTACCGAGTGACGGTTGATGCACCCAAATCAGCCACCAGAAGTACTGATTATATATGATCTGACGGTCTAAGGATTAGGTTACAATGTTTCTTATTATAGAAAGATGAACATCGTGACACGATCGTGTTACTATACTAATATTGGGTATGTCCATCATGGCATTTACCTAATGGCATGATCCTCATTGTCAATTGACATAAATGTCACATGATCCAGAAACATGGATCATCAGTTGACCAATGAGCTAGTATTAGAGGTATAATAGGGACTCTAGTTGTTCAATACCACACGTGTATCGATGTTTCCAATTGATGAAGTTATATCACAATGTTAAACTTATTATGAACTAATGATATATGCAAATAAACACTTTATTGTTTTTCTCTAGGGCATATATCATTCATTCTCAACATCACCGAGATGGTTAATGACCTCAGCATCTGTCCAAGAATTTTGTATCACCTCCGGTAATGTATGATCTCTTTCCCACATGACCTCATATTGTCCACACTTTTTCCTACCATTCAACATATACTCCACTTCACCTTTAATCGTAATAGCCACATGGTCCAAAACAGGGGTTACTATATGCTGAACTGAAGTATACGGAAACATATTCCGCCAGCTATTAGTGGCCACAACCTGGTCCAAGCGCACTTTAACGTTTGTTGATTCAGCTCTCTTATTATCATAAGTATAAGGAACACCAGAGAACCCCAAATCGACTAGTGCACATAGCTCCAGTATATCCCCGAATGAGAACATCTGCGCCTCGGCTCTAGGTGTGGAAGAGAAATGTTCGAAGTTCCACATGCATTCATTAAAGTATCCCACAACAAACCATGGTAAATTAAAGTGTGTGCAAATCACCAAGAGCATCCCACATAAAATGATGTTGCTCTACTCGCGGTTCACCATAAACACATGTGACCCGCCACATGTCCACATCCTCTAAATTCCGCACAACTCCATCAATATAGTGATTCATGCCAGTATAAGGCTAGTCCACAAGACATACCCGCACTATCTATTCCATCAAACACACCTCCTTAATATTCTCATTTTGTTCTTTTTATCTAGTTTCGCATAGGAAAACCAGACTAGGGGAATGTGACTGTACTAGTGTCACTATTTCACGAACTGTCCGAGGATTCCCCTCTCCTCGACAGTTTAGGCTTAACAGACTCATTGATCCTGGCGACGCTCCTCTGCGGAGCCCGCCGGTTTCAGTCATTACCATCAACAAAACCAGTACTCCATCAGACGTATGTACTCTTTTTGGGCCTCTCTTCGGTGGAGGACTAGCAGGAAGGGTTGCATTATTCACGGCCTGAAATTTGGTCATAAGAGCACCAAAATGCCGATCAGCAGTATTTGGAGGTGCCAACTCCTTCCCTGTCAAGGCAGACCATCGGGCCCTAGACCATGCTTCCTGGTCGCATCAGTCTCCATATCGACAATAGAATTATCCTTTTCTAAATAATTGCCATTATACTCAGCTTCCTCCTTCGAGTAGATAACAGTTGTCCATCTTCCATGTCCATGACCTGAACTAGAGCCTCTACCATGACCACGTCCTGACCAGCTGAACCTATAGCCCAAGTGGCTTTTAAATCCTTGAAAACCACCGCTGATGGTGGATGAATACCATCACCATGTTTAGTGCTTAAGTGTCCAATCATACTGCATAGGGTACACCAATCTGAGAGTCTTTCGTATTTCACAGTAAATATTTGTGTTTTCCTAGCCTGTATTATTGAAATATGATTTTTCAGTGGTTTAAGAACATCAATCCACACACGAACTCTAAAGAAGCTGCCCGACCTTAATCACCGACTTGAAACCATCAGGCAAATCATGGATTTGTATCCATATTCTGAATCTATGCAAAGGAATTTCAGTGGGTTTGGTAAATCCGTCATATGGTGCTAAAATCACCGGGTTCCCTCTAAATGTCCAAGGGCCACGTTCCATTACTTTGTCCCAGTCTCCGAGACATGAAAATTCCATCGTATACAAGTTATTCTCTAGCGATCTGAACTTCACTTCCTGGGCAAGATCCCAAGCCGTGTGCATATTTTTATAGAACCAGAAATCACTATACTCACGATTAGTGTGCACTCTAACAATCACCAACCATCTAGTAGCCTCAACCGGAGGTGGAGTTTGGTCCTCGAAGACTATGTCATCAAGGTCCTCTTCCCGAACCCCCAGCTTCTTCATCATTGTGTCCAGATCACCCGCTGTAGATCCATCTGAACCAAATGTGTTTGTCGTCATCCTTGGAAACCCTAGGTTCCCCAAAACCTCCCACGAGAGAGCCGCTCCAATCACCGGACCCCCTCCACGAGATGTTAAGCCAGCCAGCGACATGGGATCGCTCACATAGGCTCGAGCGAGACCACCGAAGGGTATATGCCTACAGGGGAGGAAGAGTTCTCAACGGCAACAGAGTCCCCGCGAGGAAGAGAGCCCTAGAGAGAGGGGAAGTTTAACTTGATATTGAGTACATGTTATAGTTTTTATAAACACATTGGTTGCACCGTTGAACAAACGTAGGGTGGCATGCTTAAGGGTAGATGACATTTAGGGATTGATTTAAGATTGTTGGAGAAAAGAGAAGAGAGAACCAGAAACGTTCTGTGAGAACCTGAAAAATGTTTGAAGGAATCCGAAAGGTGTTTCATAATAAGACAAATTAGTTCATATTAATATATATAATTTTAAAATGATTTAAGGAGCATCCCATCTATATGGGGCCCTTCAGGAGGGGAGGCTCATGTAGGGGCTCCACCGCAAGGAGCAAACAGGGGAGGAGACAACCATCCTAGGGCTACGCGCACGGGGGGAGGGGAGGCTACCTCGTCCGCCCCCGCCTTTAGTCCCACCTTGGTCACCGCCCCATGGGGGTGCTCCCCTACCCCTATATAAAGTGAGGAGGACCCCTCGTACTCATTCATAACAATTGGATTTTGCCTCATCTCTCCCTCTCTCCCTCCCTCACCCGTGGTTCCTCTATTGGAACGTGCATACGAGGATAGATGTTTCTCCACCATACGCACAACGTCGTGCTATTAGAATCTCGGTCCAGATTATATTCTTCCGCTTCTTCGCTGGACCAGAGCCCTGGGGATGCCATCTACTCCGGACACGTGTAGAATTGTGGAGGTGCTGCTAGTTGGGAAACTTGTCGCTTGTACGCCTGCATGACCTTGAGGTCGTCTTCGCCGTATGACTACATTGGCAACGTTTTAACGTGACCATAACCCCACTTTTCATCTTAAAGGGTATGAACACCGAATCCCTCTCATTACTTTACATCTGCATAGATAGATCTTGGCTATGCCATTCTTGTTGTTAGGATTTTTTTGTTTTCTGCTACGGAACCCCTTAAGTGGTATTAGAGACGATCTATGCGTATGTTTTTTATGTTTGATTAGAACACATAGTGATATGTGGCATTGATTTTCTAGTTGTTACCCTCCCATGTGTACTTGTT
The DNA here is from genome assembly GCA_916181665.1 of Avena sativa. Classification (NCBI taxonomy): domain Eukaryota; kingdom Viridiplantae; phylum Streptophyta; class Magnoliopsida; order Poales; family Poaceae; genus Avena; species Avena sativa. Next base: position 420,002,988 of record OV702287.1, on the reverse strand, counting down.
CATATCGCGGCAATATTTGATGAAGCGGCCCGGACCAACATTACGTGCAATCTTATGCGAGATTGGTTTTGCACTTAACATATGGATTATACCATATATGTGGCTAGTGGATATCTATCTCTCTTTCATTAGTTAATATGGTATTTATAAAGGACGACAATGAAAAGGGATTTAAAGCGATAACTAGTCAATCCATGTTGTGGTTGAAAATCCGTAGGTAAGAAACGGGTCATGTACGAAAGCCCTAACAACCATGTAAAATATGCAAAAGATAAAGTAGAGGAATCTAACTTTATTTTGTTGGGCATGTGATATGTATGGTCTAGGTAAGTGTTTATGAAATATTCTGCCAACGACATGAAGGCACCGTGAACTTGGTGTCGTGCTAGAGCGTTTGATGGAGATCAAGGCGCAACGACCATATCATATCGCATACTTATTTACATATGATGTTAAGTTATTTATGCATCTTATTTTTCTTGTATTAGACATACGATGGTAGAATTATAAGGTAATCCCTCAACTAAATTCCAATAATCGTGTTCTCTCATTAGTGTGCACCACTAAGAAAGTTCTCCATTATGAAGCACGAAGTGATGATCGGGTGTTAGACATATCGGCATTTGCATACGGTGGGTGTAAGTCATGTTTCATAACAATACACTAAGGTTAGCGTTAGCGAGCCTAGCATGTATAGACATGGCCTTGGAACACAAGTGACCGAAAGGTTAAGCATGCATCACATAGTTGATGTGATTGACATGTTAATGTCTACCTTTGAAGCTATACCATCGTCCATGATGATCAGGTTGTTGTAATGAATTAGGACCATGTTATCAATAAAAACGGAATCCTGTAATGACTAACACTATAAAAATACCCCATACCTGGCGGATTTTTGGGGCGACACAAGCAAAAAGTACCTACAAAAGTTGGATGCACGGCGGATGGGCAATCACGGCACCATTTTATCATGGTGGCCATTTTTTCTCCATTTTCGCATGATTCCCGACGCCTTTATGCGCCACAATCAACATTTGCTGGGTCCCATGACCGATTTCCCTTCCCCCACTCGTTTCGCTTGTCCCGCTTAGATTTTGAATGGCCCCTCCTAAAATTAGACCGTCACGACCCTCCTTAGACAAATATTTCCCTTTCCCTTTTCCAAAATTCCCATTCCCCTCTACACACTAAACCCTCGACTCCGGAGACCACCCACTGATTACGTCAACGAGGTCAATCGATGGAGGCCTGAAGTGACTCCCTTCCACCACCCCTGCCGCCAGCATTCACCCCTCCGCCGTGAATCACTGATGTTGCCTAGGTCACTATGGTAAGTCTTTCGTGCGTATTATGTTTTGTTTCCACTGCCTCCTTGTGTTTACTACCTCCATCTATGCATTGGACATGGCTCTGTTCTCGTTGTTATACCATCCAATAGATGGCACACCGAGGGAAAAGAAGGGCTTCTTCTTAGCAGGAAGAAGCCCTGGCTGTAATATCAGAATATGAAAAGCCAAGGTTGTTAACCATAGAAGCGAACAATGCAAGAATCAGGGAAATGAATTTTGCACACAGGTTCCTTATACAACCATCCTCTCATGAGAACCAGTTGTTCCTGGACAGAACAATGTTATAGATGAGGTGTGTATACTTGCCTGGTTGTAGTTCTAACCATTACTGATTTACCCATAAATTCTACTTTACCCACTTCTGATTACTCTTAAATTTCACTTATAGCCTAACGCACCAGATGAGCCCGACGATGAACAGGAAGATCCTTTGTTTCAAGAAGGTCAGGGAGTTCCAAATGAGGATGAAGAGGCAGAGGAAGAAGAACAAGAGGATATAACCGATGATGACAACAGTGGGGATGAAAGTGGCACTAATAATGAGGAAGATGAAGATTAAGAGGCATGTGAAGACACAAACGAAGAGGAAAACGAAGGTACATTGCGTAATCTGAATTTTATTCCACAGTAGTGCTAACTGAATTTTAGTCATAGTGGTAGCTGAATTTTAGTCATAATGCTAGTTGAATTTTAGTGCACATAACATAGCTTCCTACCCTGAGTTACAAGCCTACATACTTGATACATGCAGTGCTAGTGATGAATGGGAGGAACGTAAGGGGTCCTACTAATATGAGGTTAATAACAAGGAGTAATGGGAGGTTCAATTTTTTTGTCAAATTCAACAAACTAGGACAGCCTTGTGGGTTGCTACGGCCAACTTTGCTAACTATATTGCATACCTGGTAAAAAAGTGACATATGCTTTAGGTTTACAGACTGGAGGAAAGCTGATCAGAAGAAGAAGTTGTGAGACATTCTAAATTGCTATTTTACATCAGTCTTATTATCCTGACACATGCTTCTCAAAATTTAGAAATATTTTGGTATTGATCCTTTGTGTAAAGATTGGGTAATGAGGCCAGCTGGAAATAAATGACATGATTTCAAAAGCACGCGGAAGAAGATGTATTATAGACCCTCCTTGACTATTGAGGAGTGTTGTAAATGGTTGTGGAGATAGAATGTCACATGCTGATTGGGCAGCACTGTGTGAGTATTGGATCTTGGATTCCACCAAGGAGAAAGCTCGAAAGAATGGTGCAAATCATTCCAATCAAACAAATGCCTGTCATACTTCTGGATCTACGAGTTTTGCCAGGGCTATGTACATAGGGGTGAGTTTGATGGGGTTCGTTGCATAGAAAACAAAAAATTCCTATAATTTGCAACTTCCAAGATTGAATCTAGGCGGTACTTTGTAACATTATAGATTGACTCACCCTCGTAGACTGTAAGCGGGATAACATTCCTGCAAACAAACGTGGTTGATGTAGATGGTACACGACCATCCTTAAGGACGTGCAGATGAGCAGCTCCACAGACGGGCAGCACCTTCGTAATCGGTCACATGTTCGGTGTGCTGACGACTCCCGATCCCTCGCTCCAGCCGGACAGCGGAAGTAGCGGATCCCCAGGAATGCCAATAGTGCTACGCCATGGTAGTGGTGGTGTAGGGGAAGGTTTAGAGCAGGGCTTCGCCGAGCACCTTTTCTAGTGGCAATCGACAAGGCAAGCAAAGGGGAGAAGATGCCAACCTGGGGGCATATGAGATAGCTTGTGAGAGAGTGTGTGGAGAGGAGGAGGAGGCAACCTCCTTTAATAGGCGCCATGGGGCTGCCCCCTCCCCTCTCTCATTCAATCTCCATTAAAGCACTTTAATTCCCTTAAAGGTTTATCCATTAAAACACTTTAATTCCCTTAAAGGTCTTTCCGTTAAAGCACTTTAATTCCACTAAAGCACTTTAATTCCCTTAAAGGTCTATCCATTAAATCACTTTAATTCCATTTTAATGCAACTCAATTTAATGAACACTTCATTTAATGAGTACTTCATTTAATGAACACATTAACATTTTGATCCCTTGCTTTATTTCGATACACCAAATCTATTTCAGCAGATTTGGCACAACAATTTTCTACGATGTCCATTGACTTCCCCTATATTCTCTATCCGGTCAAATGCGTCGGTTAACCTTAAGTGTGTCTCCCTATGGGTTCGAGAACTATGTAGACATGATCGAGACTTTCTCCGATCAATAATCATTAGCGGGACCTAGAGATCCATAACGACTCCCACTAGTTCCATGAAAATCAGATGATCGTCTAAACCTATTTCGCTGTGATCAAATTCCTTTTGTCTCGTGATATATTACTTATCCGAGATTCGATCATTCGGTATCATCTATACCTTGTTTAATCTCGTTCTCGATAGGTACTCTTTTTCTCGTTCTTGTGATATGACATTCTAGTGATCAAATCACTTGCTTGCAAGGCTATGTCAATGTGATATCACCGAGAGGGCCCTGAGTATATCTCTCCATCATCCGGATGGACAAATCCCAATCTTGATCCATGAGACTCAACTGACACTTTCCAAATACCTGACGACACCTTTATAATCATCCTGTTACAGTGTGACGTTTGATGTAATCAAAGTACTCTTCCTGTGAAAGTTAATGGCGTGATCTCATGGTCTAAGGACATTGAGTTACTACGAATGCGATATCAATTTAAACTTGATGATATGATCGTATTTCTACATCTACTGTGGGTGACTGTTCATCATATCATTCTCTAATGATATGACCCTATTATTAACAACATCCAATGTTCATGATCAAGAAACCTTTGATCATCTGTTAAACAACAAGCTAGTATAAAGAGAGGCTTTACTAGGAACCTTATTTGTTTATAATTCACACATGTATTAACGTTTCCTTATTAATATAATTTTAGCATGAAAAATAAACATCTGTTATAAACCTGGAATAGCATAATAACCACATTATTATTGCCTCTCGGGCATATTCCTTTCAGTATCCCACTTACACTAGAGTCAATAATCTAGTTTACATAGTCATGAATCTAACACCCATAGAGTTCTAGTGCTGATCATGTTTTGCACGTGGGAGAGCTTTAGTTAACGGATCTGCAACATTCAGATCCGTATCTACTTTGCAGATCTCTACGTCGCCATCCTGAACATGTTCCCGGATGGAGTGAAAATGACGCTTTATATGCTTGGAATTCTTGTGAGACCTTGGTTCCTTAGCATTGGCTATCCATTGTTGTCACAATAGATCAACATAGGATCCAAAGCACTTTGGACCACACCCAGTTCAGAAATGAACTCCTTCATCCAAACTGCTTTCGCCACTGCTTCCGAAGTAGAGATATATTCCGCTTCCATTGTAGATCTCGCAATCACGGGTGGGTTGGAGCTCCTTCAACTCACCGCTACACCATTCATCAAAAATACATATCTAGATTGTGACTTAGAGTCATCTGGATCGATGTCGAAGCTAGCATCGACGTAAGACCTTGCGACGAGCTCTTCTTCACCTCCATATATGAGAAACATGTCTTTAGTTCTTCTTAACTGCCTTCCAGTGTTCTGAACCTAGACCATATTGGCACCTACTAGTCAAACTAACAACATGTGCCACATCTGGCCTTGTACATAACATAGCATACATAAGAGAACCTATGGCTGAGGCATAGGGGACACAGTCCATTATTTCTCTATTTGTTGTTGTCGCTGGACTTTGAGTCTTACTCAAAACCGTTCCTTGCAACATCGGTAAGAACCCCTTCTTACTTTTGTACATTTTGAACTTCTTCAAAATCTTGTCAAGGTATGTACTCTATGACAATCCTATTAAGCATATTGATCTATCACTATAGATCTTGATGCCTAATATGTATGCAGCTTCACCAAGATCTTTCATTGAAAACTTACTAGTTAAGTATCCTTTACACTTTTCATAAGTTCTATGTCATTTCCAATCAACAATATGTCATCCACATACAAGATTAGAAATACAATATAGCTCCCACTCAATTTCTTGTAAATACAAGCTTCTCCGATGGTTTGGAGAAATCCAAAACATTTGATTACTTCATCAAATTGGAGATTCCAACTTCGGGATGCTTACTTCAGTCCATAAATGGATCGCTGAAGTTTGTATACATTGTTAGCATCCTTAGGATCAACAAAACCTTTTGGTTGTATCATATACAACTCTTCCTCAATGTTTCCATTAAGGAACCTGTCTTGACATCCATCTTCTAGATTTCATAATTGAAAAATGTAGCAATTGCTAACATAATCCTAATAGACTTTAGCATCGCTACCGGTGAGAAAGTCTCATCGTAGTCTACTCCTTGAATTTTTCAGAACCCTTTAGTGACAAGTCGAGCTTTATAGACGGCCACATTACCGTCAGCATCCATTTTCTTTTTGAAAATCCATTTATTCTCAGCGGACTTTCGATCGTGAGGTAATTCTATGAAAGTACAAACTTGGTTATCATACATGGATTCCATCTCGGATTGCATGGCTTCTAGCCATTTGTTGGAATCCGGGCTCATCATCGCTTCATCATACATCGCAGGGTCATCACTTCCATTTATCATGAAATTGAGGACTGGATCACTCTACAGTTCTGGAGCTGTACGTATCCTACCCGACCTACGAGGTTCGGTAGTACTCTCTCTTGGAGTTTCATGAGGAGGGGTGGGCACCTCATCATCATTTCCTTCTTCCGTGGGTGGAGTCAACACTGGAACAGTTCCGGCGCTGCACTACTTGCCACTTTTGGAAGAGAATGTTCAATAACCTCATCGAGTTCTACCTTCCTACTACTCACACCTTTCAAGAGAAACTCTTTTTCTAGAAAGGATCCATTCTTGGCGATAAACACTTTGCCTTCAGATTGGTGATAGAAGGTGTACCCAATTGTTTCTTTTGGGTATCCTATGAAGACACATTTTTACGCTTTGGGTTCAAGCTTATCAGGTTGAAGTTTCTTCACATAAGCATCGCATCCCCAAACTTTTAGAAATGACATCTTAGGTTTGTTACCAAACCATAATTCATACGATGTCGTTTCAACGGATTTTGATGGTGCCCTATTTAAAGTGAATGCAGCAGTCTCTAATGCATGACCCCAAAATGACAATGGCAAATCTATAAGGGACATCATAGATCATACCATATCCAATAAGGTTTGATTACAATGTTCGGATACACCATTACGCTGTGGTGTTCTGGTGGGAGTGAGTTGTGAAGCAATTTCACATTGTCTCATGTGTGTGCCAAACTCGTAACTAAGATATTCTCCTCCATGACCGGATCGTAGAAACTTGATCCTTGCGGTTATGATGATTTTCTACTTCACTATGAAATTCTTTGAACTTTTCAAATGTTTCAGACTTGTGTTTCATTAAGTAAATATACCCATATCTACTGAAATCATCTGTGAAGGTTACAAAATAACGATATCCGCCACGTGCCGACACACTCATCGGACCGCATACATCAGTATGTATTATTTCCATCAAGTCGGTCACATGTTCCATTGTTCTGGAGAACGGAGTTCTAGCCATCTTGTCCATAAGGCATGGTTCACATGTTTCAAATGATTCATAATCAAGTGATTCAAGCAGTCCATCAGAATGGACCTTCTTCATGCGCTTTACACCAATATGACCCAAACGATAATGCCACAAATATGCAGCAATATCATCATTCAACATAATTCTTTTCGCATTCACATTATGAATATGTGTACTACTAATATCAAGATACAAGACAAATAAACCATTCAACAAAGGTGCGTGATGATACGTTGCAAATGTATCTATAATTTTTGATGTTCCATGCTTGTTTTATATTTACTTATGTTTTGTCCACACTTTGGAGTATTTTTACACATTTTCTGGAACTAACCTATTAACAAGATGCCATAGTGCCAGTTTCCTGTTTTTTGCTATTTTTGGTTTCAGAAAATCTAGTAAGGAAATATTCTCGGAATTGGACCGAACAAAAGGCCAAGTCAATATTTCACCAGAAGGAATACAGAGTCCAGAGGGGAGACGAAGAGGGGAGCCAGGGAGGCCACACCCTAGGGTGGAACGGCCAGCCCTAGCTGTGCCGCCACCTAGTGTGGGCCCCCTGGAACTCCACTGACCTTGCCCCTTCGCCTATATATTGCCTCCGGGACGAAAACCCTAAGCACCCGATCAAAATTCCACGAAAGAGTGTAGCCACCGCCATCTCCATCCCTAGATCGGGAGGGATCTGAAGCTCTTCCCGGCACCCTGCCGGAGGGGAGAGATCACCCTGGAGGCCTTCTTCATCACCATGCCTGCCTCCGGTGTGATGCGTGAGTAGTTCATCCCTAGACTACGGGTCCATGTAGTAGCTAGATGGTTGGTTATTCTCCTTTGTGCTACCATGTCTAGATCTTGTGAGCTCCATTCATGATCAAGATCATCTATTTGTAATCATACATGTTGTGTTTGCGGGGATCCGATGGATATTGAGATGCTATTTCAGATTGATTATTGATTCTACCATGTCTATGTTATTTGTGATCTTGCATGCTTTCCATTGTTAGTAGCTATCTTGGCCGGGTAGATGCTAGCAACTCCAAGAGGGAGTATTTATGCTCGATAGTGGGTTCATGCCTCTAGGAATCAAGGGAAGTGATAGAAATCTCTAAGGTACTAGATGTGCTGTTGCTACTAGGGAGAAAACAACAATCCTTTGTTCATAGAACAATCGTATTGTTTACTTTACACACTTTGCTTAATGCAATTATCTATTGCTTGCAACTTAATACTGGAGGGGGTTCGGATGATAACCTGAAGGTGGATTATTAGTCATAGATGCAGTTGGATTATGGTCTATGTATAATGTTGTAATGCCCAATGAAATCTCATAGGAGTCAAGATGATTAGTATATGCATGTATGCTTTCTCGGTGTCTGTCAATTGCCCCGCTGTAATTGTTTCACCCAACATGTCATCTATCTTAAGGAGAATCACCTCTAGTGAACTTTGGACCCCGGTCCATTCTTTTACCATCAATCTACAATCTATTATTTACTGTTTTCTATTTACTTTCTGGAATCAATTACTATCTTCCACACAATACGTTTAATCCTTTGTTTTCAGCAAAAAATCGGTGAGATTGACAACCTCACTGTAAGTTGGGGGCAAAGTTCTGTGGTTGTGTTGTGCAGGATTCCAAGTTGGAAACAACACCTTGGAAGTGTTTCCTTGCTCCTACTGGTTCGATAACCTTGGTTTCATAACTGAGGGAAAACTTGCTGTTGTGCTCATCATACCTTCGTCTTGGGGTTTGATGACCCACAAGTATAGGGGGTGTATCATAGTATTTTCGAGAGAAGTGAAACCCAATTTATTGATTCGACACATGGGGAGCCAAAGAATATTTATAAGCCTTAACAACTGAGTTGTCAATTCAGCTGCACCTGGAAACAATCTTGCTCACAACATTTTATCAGTAGCAATAGTTTTGTAGTAGGAATAGTAAAGTAGCAGCAGTAGTAAAAGTAAAGACCGCAGTAACAATATCAGTAAACAGTAGGATTCGAGTGCGGTAGGCATAGGGATGGATGGACGGGCGTTGCATGGACAAGACAATTCACATAGCAATCAGAACATAGGGCAATTGCAGATAAATAAGATAAAGCATCCAAGTACTAGATAATCCTAGGCATGTGTCCCATATATAGTCATACGTGCTCGCAATGAGAACTTGCACAACATCTTTTGTCCTGCCAGCCCGTTTGCAGCGGGGCCTCAAGGGAACTACTGGCAATTAAGGTGCTCCTTTTAATAGAGCACCTAAGCAAAGCATTAACACTCCATGAACACATGTAATCCTCACATCAAAGCCATTCCCTTCGGTTATCCCGGTTTCTGTCACTTCGGGGCCATTGGTTCCGGATAACAACGTGTGTATACAACTTGCAGGTAAGACCATAAACAATACTATCATAATGAATCAATAACATGTTCAGATCTGAAATCATGGCACTCGGGCCCTACTGACAAGCATTAAGCACAACAAGTCGCAACAAAGTCATAAAGCACTAATAATAGATACTAGGCACCATGCCCTAACAATCTGATGCCATTACATGAACGATCTCATCCAATCCGTACCATCCCCATAGCCTACAACGGGGGATTACTCACTCATATATGGGGGAAACATGGATGGTCGATGGAGAAGTGATGGTGATGATGATGGCGATGATCTCCTCCAATTCCTCGTCCCGACAGGGTGCCAGAACGGAGTTTCTGATGCTGTTTCGTGGAATCTGGTGGTGGCGGTGGAGCGGTACTCCTTCTGGAAAAAAGTCGAACCCCCAGAGTTTTTAGGTCAGAAGGCTTCTTATAGGCGAAGAGGGAGACCGAGGGGGGTTTCTAGGGTGGCCAGACCACCCCCTAACGCGGCCTGGGCTAGCCCGCGCGGCCAGGTGGTGTGGCCTGGGCCCAGCCCCCCGTCTCGTATTCTGGCTCCAGGAGTCTTCTGGTGAAATAGGATTTTCAGCATATTTTCCAGGATTTTTCATGATAGTTGATTTTCTGCACAAAAAGTAGACACCAGGGCAATTCTGCTGAAAACAGCGTCAGTCCGCGTTAGTTTCATCCAAATCACACAAGTTTAGAGGAGAAACAATAGCAAAAGTGTTCGGGAAAGTAGATACGTTTTGGACGTATCAACTCCCGCCAAGCTTAGCTTATTGCTTGTCCTCAAGCAATTCGGTTGAAAACTGAGTGCGATAAAAGAACTTTCACGAACACATTTGTTTCATACGATGTATATATTCTCAGCATGTGATCAACTACTTAGACAATTCATAATAAAGAGTATGCAACCAAGTTTACTTAATAGGCATTGCAAACTATGAGGAGATTCCAACTTAAAAATAATAAGTAGCATGAAGCATAAACATAAGCAACATTACAATGCTCATAACAAGGTATGATAGAGTGGTATCTCGCTTGCCTTTGATTGTGAATGCCAAGGCACCTCTGAAGTTCAGGTTAAGACTAGAAGTAAACATATCAAAGATACAAGCATCAAAGTCATAGGACAAATAATCAAGTAATGAGACAGGCACAAAGAATGACAACTATGCTCTCAAGAAGGTGCTCATAGAATATGTGGAGACTCAACAAGGAAACAAAAAAGGTTTTGAATAGTTTGAAAGGCTTCCAAATGCTGAAAGTATGGTACTCGTTAGCTTTGAGCTCTCATTGCCCCTATCATAAGCATCTTTAAATGGTTAAGGTTAAAGTGACACAAGTAAGAGGATATGCTTGACAAGTTATAGATCAAAGTCTCATGCCCCTTACTTACGAAGACTAATCCTCATGCTACTCAACTTCAGTCACAAGTAAGCTCTTGTCATTGTAAGTATATGCGTATCATAGAGAACCGCCAATGGGGTACCCCTTGCACATGATACAGGAGCTATCCCATAATCAAAATGACAAGGCGAGCAGACAATGAGCATCTCAGCGATCTTTTTATTTACTATGTGCATAGATTTTTATTGAGGATGCTTCATAGAATGCTCATTATGGTTATGCTGCAAGTTTCCACCATGATTAGGCATGGCTTAGGCTAGCGGCCCAGGCGTTTCCCTAACACATATACAAACTCCATGATCTTACAAGTTCCACTTTTATTTCACACCGTCGGGATCCATAGGCAAAAGAACATGATATCAACGAGGTACTAAGTACCAGTGCAATGTTGAAAGCGTTCCCCATGATACATGGTTCTGCTAACTTCAGCTTATAAAGCGCAAGCATATACGCAACAAAGAAGGACGCAATGGTTCAGGTTTATTAAGTGCAGGAAATAAAGTGTGCCATCAAGTTCGTGAGAGCTTTACTAACTAACTTTCTCATAACAAGCAAACATTTTATTCGGAAGAAAACAAGGCATATTGAATATGCACGGAAATAGCAAATGATGCTAATAGGTAGGTATGGTGGACACTTTGGCAATATTTGGTTTTAGGGAGTTGGAAACATGAGTAAAACATACTCAGTGAAAGTGAAGGCTAGCAATAGTAAGGGAGCGACAAACGAGAGAGCAATAGCTGTCATAATCATGCTTGCAACAAAACAAGACTAATGATGGCATGAAAGTGATCCAAGATCCTCAAGGAAAAATAATCCATCGAGGCTTAACTGATTATTTCAGTCATATGCATGCATGACCATGTGCCAAGTCAATTCAAATGAAACATTCAGAGGAGGATACCATGGTGTCATACCAAGTTATGAATAGAGTAATGCAAGCAAACATTCGTAAGACATGCTACAAACTATTAGCAAGCTGGAACTAATCATAAGAAAGCAAGAACTACTAAGCATCCAAAGATAACATACACCCTACATGAACAGACCAAGCATGCCCACAATGATGAGTATATGTACAAAACTGAAAACAAATAGAGTTCGTTACCAGCCTCTTACCACACCTCAAGTTCTCATTAATCCTCATTATTGCTCTTCACTTGTGTGGCTTGAATAATAATATGAAACCAATATCCACTGAGGACTGCTGAACCCTGCAACAAACTCACAAAACCAAAGAAGAACATCAAATATTTTTGGTGTTTTCGATTTTTAAACTAGGACCAAAAAGGAAGAACAAGCAAAGAAAAATCTTTTTGGGTTTTTCGAATAGTTCAAACAAAGCAAAAAGGGAAAAACAAACCAAGGCAAAGAGAAAAAGAAGCAAACCAAAGAGAAGCAACAGAAATATTTTTGGTCTTTTGTGTTTTTAGAAAGCAAAAGTAAAGAAAGAACGAAAACTAAAAAGAGAACAAAACATGAATATACAAAGTACCGACGCAACATGATAAGGAGATAAGTGCGATGTCGGCGTACCTCCCCCCAAGCTTAGGCTTTTGGCCTAAGTGGGTATCAATCCCAAGCTGGCCAGGATGAAGTGTCACTGTGGTACGACGAGGAGGTACCCTCGTCCTGGTGCGAGCTCGAGTACGTCCCTCCGTAGTGCGCGGAGTAATCGTAGGAGGGTACATCCTCCTGATGCTGCTCGTGGAAACCCAGCAAGCGGAGCTGCTCGTCCACCTCCTCCCTGGAGCGCGATCACGGTCTCCTGTGAACACTAAACAAAGAAGACTGTGGAAAAGGGATCTCCCTCTCATCCCCGTCAATAAACAACATCCTATACACTAGACCATCCAAATCAGAATCAGAAGTGACAAAATGATGAGTTTTCATAGCAACAAGGTCAAGCCTTTGTGGTGCCAATATAGTATCATTGGGGTCCACTAAAAGCCCTAATGCATTGACCATACGTGAGGCAATGATGCCCCCATAGATAGGCCACCTAGCAGCTAGGCGGCGAGCAATAAGCGAGCCAAGGTTGTATCGAGTATCATTGTTGAGCGCAGCAGCAAGGAAAGCTAAATGATAGTTGGAGATATTACTTGTGTTCTCCCTACCAAGCATGCTAGTAGCAAGATAATATGCAAAGTATCTAAGAGCAGGGAGTTGGATGTTTCTTATCTTTCCACGCTACGCCACGCGGTCATCATCATTGGTCACCCCTCGGTAAAGTTCCAGCAATTCAGCGGGTTTCCCTTGAATTTTCTTCACGGTCCCTGTCATGCTCACACCTACAACACTGCAAAATCTTTCCAATGACATGGTGAAGGGCAGGTTATAAATTTTGAAAGAGACAGTTGACTGATAGGGTGTGTTAGTAAACACGAAGCTCTCAACAAAGGTTTTGGTGAGCATAGCATATTGCTCACTCTCATCTTGCATATATGAGGTCAAACCAACCCTCTCAATCAGTAACAAGAAATCATCAAGAAACCCTGCAGCTTGTAAGAAAGTAAAACAAGGAAAAGTAGATGGGTGAGCATCCCCATCATCCCTTTCATTACCAATACGAGTTGCAGTGAGATCTTCGTTGATTGATGGCCTAAACTAAGAGGCTGATCTTGAGAGCCTCGACCTCCTAGGTGCATCCCTCTCAAATATCTCTCCAAAGGTATGGTTGTTCATGCTTGATATTCTGAAATTTAAATACCTATTAAACAAGTGATTGCAAAGTGAATATAATGAAGGATACTACTCATAGGGACTTGTAAGAGGCCTAAACATGCATCAAAACTATACCTCTAAGCATCAAACAAGCTTAAAAGCTCTCATAAACTGTCACCTATAGCAGCAAAATACGCAAGATATAATCCACTAAACACAAATCTACTTGGTCAAGGGGATGAGTCACATACTGGAGAACAAATGCTCCAAATTTCAGCAACAAAGATGGGTTGACAAGGAGATCAAAAAAAACGAGAGCAAGCACAGCAAGAACGCGATTTTTAGCAATGAACTAGAGCTTACTCGGGAGAGAGAAGAAAGTGGCAGGTGAGAGAGTTAGTGGAGGGCCAGGGGTGGCCCACACCATGGCATGGCGCCACCCAGACCAGGCCACGCCACCAGGTGGTGTGCCTGCCTAGTGGGTCCCCCTGGTACCTTCCAGGCACTCCTCTACCCCTTTTTTCACGTAAAAATTTAATATGAATTTTCTGGAATTTTTCGAGACACTTTATTTTTGGGCAATTTTCAGGCATAGATGAATGGTTTTCTGATAGAAAGATTTTTTTTGGAATTGATGCAATGAAAAAACAAGGCTAGAACTACAGAAGTTCTAAGACACTCTAACATGCAAGCAAATAGCACAAGAAAGGTAAACTAAACGAAAGCAAAAACTAAAATGGATAGAATAGAAGTAAGCGGAGATAATCATAGTGAAAACATTGTTTTGTTCAACGAAATCCTTTTGTTAACAAGGTTGATCAGGTCTTGTTACCAAAACAATTTCATATGAGATAAAACTTTGTATTCCACTAATGATTATGTTACATCAACTGTGATAGCAATGGTCCCAATCATAATAGTTTCAAAATTTTCTCTTGGTATGGGACAATATATCTCTCCAACTTGAATGCCCTCAACATGTTCAACTGAATTCAAACCATAAGTCCTTTCAATCTTCATGGGGAAGTAGACAGTATGTTCCTTGTCGTTAACATTAAAGGTCACCTTTCCTTGATTACAATTAATAACAGCTCCTGCAGTATTAAGAAAAGGTCTCCCAAGAATAATAGACATATTATCATCTTCAGGCATTTGAAGCACAACAAAATCAGTTAATATCAAGCAATTATGAGCCACTTTAACAGGTACATCCTCACATATACCAACATGATAGTGGTATATTTATCAACCATTTGCAAAGATATATCAGTTCGTATTAATTTTTCTAGTTGAAGCCTCTTATAGAGAGAGAAAGGCATAACACTGACTCCAGCTCCCAAATCACACAAAGCAGTTCTAACATAGCTATTCTTAATAGAGCAAGGGATAGTTGGAATCCCTAGGTCTCCAAGTTTCTTAGGAACCTTACCATTAAAGGAATAATTAGCAAGCAAAGTAGAAATTTCTTCATTAGGGATCTTCCTTTTATTCGAGATAATATCCTTCATATACTTTGAGTAAGGAGGCAATTTAATAGGATCAGTCAAAGGTATTTGCAAGAATAAAGGTTTCATCCACTCACAAAACTTATTATAGTGTTCATCTTCCTTTGACTTGTGTTTCTTATCAGGGAAAGGCATAGGTTTTTGGACCCAAGGCTCTCTTTCACTACCATGTTTCTTAGCAATAAAATCTTCTTTAGTGTATTTAGTATTCTTAGTGTGCTTTTCAGGTTCTTCTTCAAATTTTTCTTTATTAGGAACTTCATTTTGTTCATTACCACTTTCAGTTACAACATCAGAAATAGATATACTATTAGGATCTATAGCAGGTTCAGAGGGTTCTACAACAGTTTTATGTTTTTTCCCTTTTCTTACGAGTAGAGCCACTATTTTCAGCTTGTTGAGAATCCTTCTCAATTCTTTTGGGACGCCCCTCAGGATATAGAGGATCCTGGGTAGCAGCACCACTTCTAGTTCTAATTTCATAAGCATGTTTTTCTTTAGCAGCATTAACTAGCAAGTCTTTTTGCACTTTAATGAGTTGGTCTATTTGAGTTTGAACCATTTGAAGGTGTTTAACAATCATTTTAACATCATTAGAGGTTATTTCCACAATATCTTTCAACTCAACAATAGCTCTAGTGTTTTCCATTAGATGATTTTGCACCCTTTTATTAAAATTATCCTACTTAACAATAAAGATATCGAATTGTTCTAACCATTGATCAGGAGGTTTAGAGTAAGGGATATCACCTTCATCAAAGTGTTGGAGAGAGTGTACCTCAATAGTGGATGAGTGGGGAATTGGCTTACATAATTCTTCTATAGGAGGTAAATTCTTGACATCTGCAGCTTTAATTCCCTTCTCCTTAAGGCATTTCTTAGCTTCCTTCATCACTTCATCATTTAATTCAATAACTCCCCTCTTCTTTGATGTTGGAATAGGGACTAGAATAGTTGGTTCGGGTATAGCTGGTTCAGGAGGATTCCAATCCTCATAGTTCTTGCTTATTTAGCCATTAATTCCTCAGCTTCCTTGGGATTCCTATTCCTGAAAACACAATCAGCACAACTATCTAGGTATGTCCTAGATTCTTCAGTTAGTCCATTATAAAATATATCAAGAAGCTCATTCTTAGGTAATGGACTTCCAGCCTGTGCATGAATCAAAGCACAAAACCTTGCCCATGATTCAGGCAATATCTCTTTTTCTACCTGTTTAAAGTCAAAAAGTTCCTGCAAAATAGCATGTCTAGCACTTGGAGGAAAATATTTCTGCAGGAAAGTACTAATCAAGCAATCAGGGCTATTAATAGATCCAGGAGGTAAATTACTAAACCAAGTTTTAGCTTCTCCTTCAAGTGAAAAGGGGAAAATCTTAGCAACAAAGTAAGTACGCATCTTAATATCATCAGAAAACAAGCCACTCATGGTAGAAAGCTCATTCATATGTGCTACCGCACTTTCATTCTTAGTCCCACAAAAAGGTTCTTTCTCAACAATAGCTATGTAAGATAGATCGAGAGAGAAATCATAATCTTTATCTTTAATATTTATGGGAGAAGCAACAAACTTAGCAATAGGAGACAATTTGGGTCTAATAGTACTCCTCTCAAGGAGACTCTTAGCAACGCTCCTATCATGGGTGTTTTTACATTCTTTAATAAATTCATCGGTCATCTCAACATAACCATCTTCAATATCATAACTTTCACTAGACTCAGGTGAACTAACAGGTGTAGTAGTGTCTTCATTAGGAGTTTCACTATTTCTAGCTATAGTTCTAGCAATCGTAAAAGGATTTAATGAACCACTCTTATCAAGCACAGTAGAAGCATCATCATAAGTATCAGAAGTTTCAGATTCAGCAGTAGTAGCAGTGTGTGTAGCATGTGTATGTGGTGGTGTAACGAGCTTACTCATAACAGATGGCGAATCAAGAGCAACAGAGGTGTTCAGAACCGTACCTCTTCTTGTAGTGGATGGTAAAATAGGAACCTTGCCATCATAAGAGTTACCCATGATGGATGGATAACAGCGAACAAAGAGAATCCAAGTGAACTTGATAAATAAAGCTATGCTCCTTGGCAACGGCGCCAGAAAATAGTCTTGATGACCCACAAGTATAGGAGGTGTATCGTAGTATTTTCGAGGGAAGTGAAACCCAATTTATTAATTCGACACAAGGGGAGCCAAAGAATATTTCTAAGCCTTAACAACTGAGTTGTCAATTCAGCTGCACCCAGAAATAATCTTGCTCACAGCAGTTTATCAGTAGCAACAGTTTTGTAGTAGGAATAGTAAAGTAGCAGCAGTAGTAAAAGTAAAGACAACAATAACAATAGCAGTAAACAGTAGGATTCGAGTGCGGTAGGCATAGGGATGGATGGACGGGCGTTGCATGGACAAGACAATTCACATAGCAATCATAACATAGGGCAATTGCAGATAAATAAGATAAAGCATCCAAGTACTAGATAATCCTAGGCATGTGTCCCATATATAGTCATACGTGCTCGCAATGAGAACTTGCACAACATCTTTTGTCCTGCCAGACCGTTTGCAGTGGGGGCTCAAGGGAACTACTGGCAATTAAGGTGCTCCTTTTAATAGAGCACCGGAGCAAAGCATTAACACTCCATGAACACATGTAATCCTCACATCAAAGCCATTCCCTCTGGTTATCCCGATTTCTGTCACTTCGGGGCCATTAGTTCCAGACAACAATGTGTGTATACAACTTGCAGGTAAGACCATAAACAATACTATCATAATGAATCAATAACATGTTCAGATCTGAAATCATGACACTCGGGCCCTAGTGACAAGCATTAAGCACAACAAGTCGCAATAAAGTCATAAAGCACTAATAATAGATACTAGGCACCATACCCTAACAATCTGATGCCATTACATGAACGATCTCATCCAATCCCTACCATCCCCATAGCCTACAGCGGGGGATTACTCACTCATAGATGGGGGAAACATGGATGGTCGATGGAGAAGCAATGGTGATGATGATGGCGATGATCTCCTCCAATTCCCCGTCCCGGCAGGGTGCCAGAACGGAGTTTTTGATGCTGTTTCGTGGAATCTGATGGTGGCGGCGGAGCGGAACTCCTTCTGGAAAAACGTCGAACCCCCCAGAGTTTTTAGGTTAGAAGGCTTCTTGTACGCGAAGAGGGAGACCGAGGGGGTGTCTAGGGCGGCCGGACCACCCCCTGGCGCGGCCTGGGCTAGCCCGTGCAGCCAGGTGGTGTGGCCTAGGCCCAGCCCCCCTCCGTATCGTATTCTGGCTCCAGGAGTCTTCTGGTGAAATAGGATTTTCAGCATATTTTCTGGGATTTTTCCTGATAGTTGATTTTCTGCACAAAAAGTAGACACCAGGGCAATTCTGCTGAAAACAGCGTCAGTCCGCGTTAGTTGCATCCAAATCACACAAGTTTAGAGGAGAAACAGTAGCAAAAGTGTTCGGGAAAGTAGATACGTTTTGGACGTATCAGGGTTCCCCAACGAGATCAACGTGTTGAGCCGATCATCAAGACTTTTTCTGGCGCCGTTGCTGGGGAGTCAAGGACATCTTCACACGGGGAGTCCCTCATAACCAATCTCTTTACTTTGTTTTATTTGTTTTCTTAGTTCATTTCTGCTTTGTTTGCTTGTTTCTTTATCAAAACACAAAAAAAATAGTTGTACTAGTTTGCTTCTTTATATTAAAAACACAAAAAAATGACTACTCTTGAAAACACTAAGTTGTGTGATTTCATTAGTACCAACAACAATGATTTCATGTGCACACCTATTGCTCCACATATTCCTGAAGCTACTTTCTTTGAAATTAAAACTGCTTTACTCAATCTTGTTATGAGAGAAAAAAATTCTGGTATTGGTACTGAAGATGCTACTTCTCATCTTAATAACTTTGTTGAACTTTGTGAGATGCAAAAACATAGGGATATAGATGGAGATATTATTAAGCTTAAATTGTTTCCTTTCTCTTTGAGAGGAAAAGCTAAAGAATGGTTGCAATCCCTAACTAGGAATAGTATTGATTCTTGGACTAAATGCAAAGATGCTTTCATTGGAAAATACTATCCTCCTACTAAGATTATATCTATGAGAAGTGAAATAATGAAATTTAAGCAATCTTATAATGAACATGTTGCTCAAGCTTGGGAAAGATTGAAATCTTTGGTAAAGAATTGTCCCACTCATAGACTGACTGCTGATACGTCCATTTTGCATCACTATTCTATGTCTTAATTCACTATTATTCATTGATATATTTCGTATTGAGAGGTGATACTTATGTTATTTCATATATTTTTGCATGGTTGATGACTTTTGGAGCATGGACCGCTGCAGTCAGGATTCTAATGGAAAAGGTGCTGTTTGGAGGCAAAATTCGTGAAGATCAAAAAATCCGGGAAAATATACAGAAAATCCTATTTTTTTCAGAAGACTAAGGATGCCAGAAGATGGAGTGGAGGTGGGCCACAGGGGGCCCACACCACCCCATGGCACGGGCAGGCCTAGGCCGCGCCTGGAGGTGGTGTGGCCACCCTGGCCCACTCCAGCCTCTCCCCTCTGTCGTATATCAACCTCCCAAAACCCTAATACTCGGGGAGCGACCACAGAAAGATTCCGCCGCCTCTGCGGGGCGGAAAACACCGAGAGAGAAAGATCTCTCCAGCAGACAGATTTCTGCCGGGGGAATTCCTTCCCGGAGAGGGGAGATCGTCACCATCAACACCACCATCAAGCTGGACTTCATCGGGATCATCATCATCACCACCACCATCATCACCATCAGCACCCTCATCACCATCTCCATACTGCTGTAACAATTGCGTTGAATCTTGCATTAGTTCATAGGGGAAACTTTCTCGGTGTTGATTACTCTTTGTAGTTGATGCTATTGAGTGAACCATTGGATTATTGTTTATGTTCAGATTATTATACATCATTATTCCATCTCTGATCATGATCCATATGATGTCTTGTGAGTAGTTCGTTTTGTTCTTGAGGACATGGGAGAAGTCTTGTTGTTAGTAGTGGAGTTGCGTTGAGAAAGATTCAATAGATTGTTATTTAAGTTGTGGTGTACTTCTTCTAGTGGTGTCATGTGAACATCGACTACATGACACTTCACCTATATGGGCCTAGGGGAATGCATTGTGTATTTGGCTACTAATCGTAGGGGTTGCCAGAGTGACAGAAACCTGAACCCCCATTAGGAAACCATTGCACAAGGGACGTAAGGGTCTTAGAGTTTAAAGCTGTGGTTAGGTGTCTACCTTAAATACTTTCTTGTACTTACGGATGTTTGCGAGGTGTAAGGATACCTCTAATATTGTTTCACAAAGTAGTGTTATGAGAGCTAGTATTCCCGTGTTTTCTATTAGAATAAGTGATCATTGCTATGATGGTCCTTGTGATAGCTATATTGTTAAGTTTATGCATGATACTGAAGGCTACTATGAGAGAGGGAAAAGTGTTCTTATGTATCTCAATAATATCAAGTTTCATCGCTTTATGCTGAAAGTTTTTATGTTGCACTTCTTTTGCCTTCTCATGCAGGTTGCCTCTGGTTTTAAGAACTTGTTTGTTTACAAAATTCCCTTGCATAGGAAGTGGGTTAGACATAAATGTGTGTGTGTTTCTGCTTCTTAATGCTCTCTTTCACTTCAACTCATATCCCTATGAGAGCTTCTTCAAAATTATCATGCCCATCTTAAAGGCTATAAAGAAAGAGCTTTATGGGAGACAACCCAATTTGTTTTTGATTTCAGTTTGTTTTTGTTTCTTTGAGTCTTGGAATTTATTACTTCGGTAATAGCCGCTCCTTATCCATTTTGTTTGGTTTTTGTGTCAAGATCAACCTCTAATGAGAGAGAAGTAATATTTGGGGAAGTTGCTGTCCTGAAACAGATTTTTTGTGCTTCACCGTAAAAATTCGTGAGAGATCTCTGTATGTCGGATTGAGCTGTAATTTTTTGTACTTATGCCCCAGGTTGTTATTTAAATTTCATTAGTTTTGCACTTTTTGATTTGAGCAACAGAAGATTTTCGATAAAATTGATCTTTACCTGCTGGTCTGTTTTGACAGATTTTGCCACTCTTGCATTTGCTTCTTTAATCGATTTCCTTTTTGAATTCTTTTTGGTTTTTCAGAAGGATTTGCTACAGTAGCTTATGTTGTGATGGTTTTCATTTGAAGTTGGGCTGAAGAGGTTTTATCACTTCACTTATACTAATGTTGCTAATGAGAACTGTGTGAAGTTTTGTGTGAAAGAAATTTCCAGGAAGTGGAGACAATGGTGTAATAAGGAAGAGAAGGGTTTTATGATTCAAGTAATAAGTATATGAAGATGAAGATATTGATGCTATTCAAGTAATGACTCCGGAAGAATCTACTAGATACCAAATTTAGAGACCTGCAGAGTCTGTTTTCAAATAGGTAACAGTTCTGGTAAGAAAAGTTCCACGAAAATACAATCCAACTATATTTTTGCAGTTTTCAGTCAATAAGGAGAGCTACGAAGCGAAAAAGGGACAGAAACGGAGCCAGGGGGCCCACACCACCCCATGGCGCGGGCCCACCCCTGGCCGCGCCACCAAGTGGTGAGGCCACCCTAGACTCCGCCTCCGACTCGTTTTCTCCCAATACCTTCCTTTTGATATGAAACTTCGTAATATATAACCCCCCGGAGCCCCCGAGGTTCGTATATCGTGTTTTCGTCGGGTTTTCGTTTCAATCTGTTTCTGCCAGGAACTCTCTTTGAAAGTTTAGGAGCACAATGGTGTCCTCCAAGGATAAAGGGAAGGAGCGTATGGAGGAGGATCTCCATGACCCCAAGCAGGGGCTGGTACCTTTAGTCTCTTGCCCTGCATCAACGGAAGCCCTACGAGTCACTAAGGAGTTCTACGATAAGTACCGAGACTTGCAGAGGAAGGTCGACATGCTTCAATGGGAGAATAATAATGGCTTCGCAAGATGCTGGAAGATTTCCTCACGTCAACTAAGAAAATATTACCACCACCACCGAAGGAGTAATTCGTCATCAGGTTTGGCGGCATCCCCTTGGTTTGTTCCAAGCTTGGGGGAGTGCCGCGGTATCACATCACTATCTTCTATCTTTTTACCTTATTATTAGAGTCATATCATGAATAGAGGAGTTATTATGTCGTATGGTTTGCATTATGGAAGTGTCCCCTCTCTCATTAGATATGTATTCCTTGGTGTGAGTTTCCGTTATGGAATATTAATGAGAAGTTCTACCATTTACTCTTTTGCATAGCTTATATTAGTTTTCAATTCATGGTTATATGATTGATCTTGTTGTTAGTATTGGTATCACTTTGGGATCATTGAGTTAATTTAGTTGGTTTTGGCAAACCTGGCTCGGTCAGTAGCAACACCTTTTTGAGAGTTAAAAAGAAAAAGATAGAAGTACTCTAAAGAAAAATAATTTCATCGTCTTTCTTTCTTGATTTGCTCATAAGTCTAGTATTCTCTAGTTAAGATCTTTTGTGCTTCCAAGGAAGATTGCATGTTTGTCTTTATCATTTGTATGTTTGGTTGTTTCCTTCAACTCTTATACTTGCTACCCAGCCTTGCTAGCCAAAAACCTGTACTGAGAGGGAATTCTTCTCGTGCGTCCACCTCCCTTAAACCAAAACCTTTGCCATTTGTGTCCACCATACCTACCTAGTAGCATTATTGCTATTCCAAGTAAATTATTGTTTTATCTACCTCCCAAATTAAACTTGTTATGTGAAAATTAGTGATTAAAGCTCTCACAAACTTGATGGCACACTTTACTTTCTTGCATTTAATAAACTTGAACCATTGTGCTCACCTTTGTTGCGTATATGCTTGCGCTTTATAAGTTGTGAATTAGCAGAACCATGCTGTCATGGGGAACGCTTTCAACATTGCACTGGTACTTTGTACCAAGTTGATATCATGTTCTTTTGTCTATGGATGTTGTCGGTGTGAAATGAAAGGGGAGCTTGTAAGTCCATGGAGTTATGCATATGTGTTAGAGAAACGCCTGGGCCGCTGGTCTAATCCATGCTGACATGGTGGAAACCTGCAGCGTAACCATAACGAGTATCTATGAAGCATTCTTCTTATAAAAAAAGAGATAGAGATTGAGAAAAAGAGAAAAGGAAAAAAAGATATTATGAAAAAGGAAAGAGAGAAACAAGAAGCACCATATTCCCATGGTAAATAAGAAGATTGCTGAGATACTTGTTGTCTGCTTGCCTTGTCATTTTTATATGGGGATTCTTCCGTATCATCGGGCAAGGGGTACCCCGTTGGCGGTTCTCAATGATACACATATGCTTACGATGACAAGAACTTACCGATGACTAAACTTGAGTAGCATGAGGAGCGGCCCTCATATTCAAGGGACATGAGATTCTCAATTTACAACTTCTCAATGCATATCCTCATTTTTGATCACTTTAACCTTAATCACCTAAAGATGCCTATGATAGGGGCAATGAGACATGAAAGCTAGTAAGTATCATAATTTTTGGGAGCTCTTTATGAGACTTGCAATCCCTGTTTCCCTCTGCGAAGGGCCTTTCTTTTACTTTGTACTTGAGTTAGTAAACCTATTCCCTTCTACCTCAGCAAGTATTTTGAGTTGATGTGTTTCATTCATTCATATGATGATTTATTCAATCATGTTTCTTATGTTCCTTGTTTTCCACATTGCTCTTATATTGAAGTTTACTACTTTGAAAGCTATCATTGAAAAACCAGTTATTTGTGAACTCCAGCAAATTATCAACTATTCTTCAACCAAGAGCTAAGTTTGCCATTACCAATTATGATTCACTTTATGTATCTTTATTGTGTTTCCTTTACTCACTGCAAGTTGAGTTATATAATAGTGAGTTGTCTTCTATTATGATCTATGTATTTGATGAATGTGATGCTTCTTGTCCGTATTCTTTTATCGACTATTCACTCCATAAACTTGAGGCCATGTTTATTGAGCTTAGTTTCGCTTGGGGACAAGTGAAGTCTAAGCTTGGGGGGAGTTGATACGTCCATTTTGCATCACTATTCTATGTCTTAATTCACTATTATTCATTGATATATTTCGTATTGAGAGGTGATACTTATGTTATTTCATCTATTTTAGCATGGTTGATGACTTTTGGAGCATGGACCGCTGCAGTCAGGATTCTAATGGAAAAGGTGCTGTTTGGAGGCAAAATTCGCGAAGATCAGAAAATCCGGGAAAATATACAGAAAATCCTATTTTTCCAGAAGACTAAGGATGCCAGAAGATGGAGTGGAGGTGGGCCACAGGGGGCCCACACCACCCCATGGCGCGGGCAGGCCTAGGCCGCGCCTGGAGGTGGTGTGGCCACCCTGGCCCACTCCAGCCTCTCCCCTCTGGCGTATATCAACCTCCTGAAACCCTAAGACTCGGGGAGCGACCACATAAAGATTCCGCCGCCTCTGCGCGGTGGAAAACACCGAGAGAGAAAGATCTCTCCGACAGACAGATTTCTGCCGAGGGAATTCCTTCCCGGAGAGAGGAGATCGTCGCCATCAACACCACCATCAAGCTGGACTTCATCGGGATCATCATCATCATCATCACCACCATCATCACCATCATCACCCTCATCACCATCTCCATATTGCTGTAACAATTGCGTTGAATCTTGCATTAGTTTATAGGGGAAACTTTCCCGGTGTTGATTACTCTTTGTAGGATGCTATTGAGTGAACCATTGAATTATTGTTTATGTTCAGATTGTTATACATCATTTTTCCATCTCTGATCATGATCCATATGGTGTCTTGTGAGTAGTTCGTTTTGTTCTTCAGGACATGGGAGGAGTCTTGTTGTTAGTAGTGGAGTTGCGTTGAGAAAGATTCAACAGATTGTTATTTAAGTTATGGTGTACTTCTTCTAGTGGTGTCATGTGAACATCGACTACATGACACTTCACCTATATGGGCCTAGGGGAATGCATTGTGTATTTGGCTACTAATCGTAGGGGTTGCCGGAGTGACAGAAACCTGAACCCCCGTTAGGAAACCATTTCACAAGGGACATAAGGGTCTTAAAGTTTAAAGTTGTGGTTAGGTTTCTACCTTATATACTTTCTTGTACTTACAGATGTTTGCAAGGGGTTTAATCACAAGTATGTATTAGTCTTGGATGGGGCGGTACATTAGCACAGGTTCACCCACACAACACTTAGCAAGCTAGAGAAGATTAATCAGCTATATGAAGCAAAAGCACTTGACAGTCTTCCCATGTGTCCTCGAGAACGTTTGGTCATCTTAAGTAATACAATCAGCTTATCCTTTGCTGCATAAAGGATTGGGCCACTTGCTACATTTATTCCTACTGTCTTTTATTTACTCGTACTTTGTTTACTTGCTTTATCGAAAACCCCTAAAAATCCGTCTGCTAAGTATTTGCAGAGAATTCCTGATCCATACCACTAGCCAGCACCTTCTGCTCCTCGTTGGGTTCGACACACTTACTTATTGAAAATACTGCGATACACCCCCTATACTTGTGGGTCATCAACTGCTTGGATGATTATCCAAACCTTTTATGCAGGATTGAATTATTCTTCAAGAAATCTGCTGGATTTTGCTGTTGGAGGTACCTTTATGACCATTACTTTGGGTGCTGCAACAAAGCTTCTTGATAATATGATGGTTAACTATTCTGAATGGCACACTGAGAGAGCTCCACAAGGTAAGAAGGTAAATTCTGTTGAAGAAACCTCCTCCTTGAGTGATAAAATTGATGTTATTATGTCTATGCTTGTTAATGGGAAAGCTCATATTGATCCAAATCATGTTCCCTTAGCCTCTTTGATTTCTCAAGAAGAGCAAGTTGATGTGAACTTTATTAGAAACAATAATTTTCGCAACAATGCCTACAGGAATAATTTTGGTAATAATAATTATAGGCCATATCCTCCCAATAATGGTAATTCTTATGGAAATTCCCACAACAATAGAAGTGCACCCTCTAAAATTGAAGTCATGCTTAAAGATTTTATTAGTAAACAAACTGCCTTCAATAAAACTATTGAGGAAAAACTCTCTAATGCTGAAAGAAATCTAGCATCATTGTCTGAAGTACAATCTTCTTTGAATAAAATGGCTGCTAAACCTGAAACCATTGAAAATCTCTTTGCTGCTACTAATGCCATACATGTTAGAATTGATGAAAATGTTAGACTGTTAGCTGAATTGCATGCTAAGTGGGAAAGAGAAGATGGAATTGCTAGAAATATTAGTATTTCTACTATCACTACCACTAATGTTGAATCTAGTAAACCCAATGGAACCTTTTCTAATAAAAATGCTGAAATTCTTCGAAATATGGGAAGCAATAGCTCTACTACTTTAGATGATAATTATGATTTTGATCTTGATGGTTACAATATCTCTGAAGTAATTAAGTTCCTACAAAAGCTTGCTAAAAGTCCTAATGCTAGTGCTATGAATATGGCCTTTACATAACACATTACTGATGCTCTCATAAAAATTAAATAAGAAAAGATGAAACATAAAGCTTCTATTCCTATGAAATTAGAAGATGGTTGGGAACCCATCATTAATATGAAAGTGAATGATTTTGATCTCAAAGCTTTATGTGATCTTAATACTAGTGTTTCTATTATGCCTAGAAAGATTTATAAAATGCTCGATTTGCCACCATTGGAAGATTGTTATTTAAATGTCCCACTTGTTGATAGTGCTAAAAAGAAACTCATGGGGAGTATTAATGATGTTCTTATTATGGTTAACAATGTATATGTCCCCATTGATTTCTATGTTTTGTATGTTGAATGCAATGCTTCTTGTCCTATTACTTTGGGAAGACCTTTTCTTAGAACTGCTGGTGCCATTATTGATATGAAAGAATGCACCATTAAATATCAATTTCCACTCAAGAAAGGTATAGAACACTTCCCTAAGAAGAGAGAGAAGATTCATTTTGCCTCTACTATTAAAACAAAAATTTCTCTTAATGCTTCTTCATTTGAGAATACTTGATTCTTTTCTTGCTTCTTATGCCTAGCTCAAAGGCGTTAAAGAAAAGCTCTTATTGGGAGATAACCCAAATTTCATTAGGAATCTTTTTTTCAGTCTTGGAAGTTATTGCTTGAGTAATAACCTCTTCTTATCATTTTTGTGTGGTTTTTGTGCCAAGAGTAACCTCTAATGGGAGAGAACTAATGCTTGGGAAAGTTGCTGTCCCGAAACAGATTTTTGTGCTTCGCTATAAAAATTCGTGAAAAATATCTGTACGTCGGTGTGAGCTGTAATTTTTTGTGCTTCGGACCCAGGTTGTTATCCAACTTTCGTTAGTTCAACACTTTTCGATTTGAGCAAAACATAAGGTCTTAGAAAAAATTGGTTTCTACCTGCTGGTCTGTTTTGATAAATTTCTGTCATAATTTGCATTTGCCTCTTGATCTCTTTCTTTTTGAGTTCTCTTTGATCATTTGAACTTTTTAAAGGAAGTGCTACAGTAGCTTTTGTTTTGATGGACGTTTTAGTCGTGTTGAAACTGAACCAAAAGACTTATTATCTTGAGTACACTAATGTTGCTAATGAAGATTGTGTGAAGTTTTGTATGAAGGAGATTTTAAAGTGTAGGGAAGAGTAATGTGATAAGATGAAGTATGGACAAAAGCTCAAGCTTGGGGATGCCACCCGTGTCACCCCAAGAAATATTCAAGAGGTACAAGCGTCAAAGCTTGGGGATGCCTTGGGCATCCCCTTCTTCATCAATAAAAATTTCAGGTTTCTTCCAAACACTTCATTTTTATTGTTTCATGCACAATTGTGTTGTTTTTGGAGCGTCTTTATTTTTGTTTTTTAGTTTTCGTTTGCTTAGTTTGCTTGAATAAGTTGGTTGGACCCCGTCATTCATATATGATAGTTTTCAAATAAGTTGATTTGGATTGGAAAAGAGTAGGAAAGTTCATGCTTAAGTGGTATAAAGGGAGTTTGTTTTTATTGTGGCCTAGACTTTATCATGTCATGCTTGATATTGCTTTGGCTTTATGCTTAGTGATTATTGCTGTAGCATGACTTGTTATAAACAACTGAGATTGCTTAATGTGCCATGAAAGAATCATGTGTTGTTTTAGCATATAAAAGCATAATATTGTGGTATTATCCTTTAATGTTTTAATTGGGTTGACTTGGCACATGCTCACACCATGTTAAGACTATACCAAGTCACCATAGCCTCTATGATCATTTATTTTTCGTCTTGTAATATCACTTTAGGCTTTAATTAATAATGTTTTGTCGCTTTGCATGATTATAGCCATTATTGCTCTCTTAGTTGGTCGCTGCCAGTCTTTTGCTAGCCTCCATACCAAGTATGAGTTCCACTCATGCATACAACTCCAAATAAAACCAATTTATTCCAAAGAGTCCACCGTACCTACATATTAGCATTTGCTATTCCAAGTATATTCATGTTTTTATCTATCTTCCAAATTAAACTTGTTATGTGAAAATTAGTGATTAAAGCTCTCACGAACTTGATGGCACACTTTACTTTTCTTGCCCCTAATAAACTTGAACCATTGTGTCATCTATGTTGTATATGCTTGTACTTATACGTTGGGATTTGCAGAACCATGCTGTCATGGGGAACGCTTTCAACATTGCACTTGTACATTGTACCCAGTTGATATCATGCTCTTTTGTTTATGGATGTCGTCGGTGTGAAATGAAAGGGGAGCTTGTAAGTCCATGGAGTTATGTATGTGTGTTAGAGAAACGCCTGGGCCGCTAGCTTAATCCATGCCTAATCATGGTGGAAACTTGTAGCACCACCATAGTGAGCAATCTATGAAGCATTCTTCTTATAAAAAAAGAGATAGAGATTGAGAAAAAGAAAACAAAAGATGAGAAAAGAGGAAAGAGAGAAAAAACACCATTTTCCCATGGTAAATAAGAAGATTGCTGAGATGCTCATTGTCTGCTTGCCTTGTCATTTTGATTATGGGATAGCTCCTGTATCATGTGCAAGGGGTATCCCGTTGGCGGTTCTCTATGATACACATGTACTTACTATTACAAGAACTTACCGGTAACTAAACTTGAGTAGCATGAGGAGCGGCCATCGTATTCAAGGGACATGAGATTGCTAACTTATACTTTGTCAAGCATATACTCCATAGTTTGTTCACTTTAACCTTAATCACTTCAAGATGCTTATGATAGGGGCAATGAGAGCTGAAAGCTAATAAGTACCATAATTTTTGTAAGCTCTTTATGAGACTTGAATCCCTGCTTCCTTCTATGAAGGCCTTTCTTTTACTTTTATTTTAAGTCTCCATCTTCTACCTTTATGCACCTATTGAGAGAGCATAGTGGCCATTCTTAGTTTAATGTGCATTGTCCCAAGACTTGTTGATCGATTCATAACTTTGATATTGCTTGTTGTTAAACTATTTGTATCTAGTCACCTTGATGAACTTTGAAGGTGTCCTATGCATTTATATTTTGCTACACTATGAGGGAAAAGCTGAATACCATTGTCATTATGTTTTCTATATGTGAAACAAACAAACATCTTTCAAAGCATTGTTATTCATGAATCTTTTGTTTGTACCTTTTCATGTTACAACACAATTGCTATGTCTTATTGTTAGAACTATATCTTTCATGCTATGTTAAAGTACTATGATCCCGGCTATTAATGTTCTACAAATACTTTGATCAAGATTATGATGGTAAATGTCACCTCAAAAATTATTCTTTCTCTTTATCACTTACCTACTCGAGGACGAGCAGGAGTTAAGATTGGGGATGTTAATACGTTGCAAATGTATCTATAATTTTTGATGTTCCATGCTTGTTTTATATTTACTTTCTTATGTTTTGTCCACACTTTGGAGTATTTTTACACATTTTCTGGAACTAACCTATTAACAAGATGCCACAGTGCTAGTTGCTTTTTTCTACTATTTTTGGTTTCAGAAAATCTAGTAAGGAAATATTCTCGGAATTGGACCGGACAAAACCCCAAGTCAATATTTCACTAGAAGGAATACGGAGTCCGGAGGGGAGATGAAGAGGGGAGCCAGGGCGACCACACCCTAGGGTGGCGCAGCCAGCCCTAGCCACGTCGCCACCTGGTGTGGGCCCCCTAGCACTCCATCGACCTTGCCCCTTCGCCTATATATTGCCTCTAGGACGAAAACCCTAAGAACCCGATCAAAATTCCACGAAAGAGTCTGTAGCCGCCGCTATCTCCATCCCTAGATCGGGAGGGATCTGAGGCTCTTCCTGTCACCCTACTGGAGGGGAGAGATCACCCTGGAGGCCTTCTTCATTACCATGCCTGCCTCCGGTGTGATGCGTGAGTAGTTCATCCCTGGACTACGGGTCCATGTAGTAGCTAGATGGTTGGTTCTTCTCCTTTGTGCTACCATGTCTAGATCTTGTGAGCTCCATTCATGATCAAGATCATCTATTTGTAATAATACATGTTGTGTTTGCGAGGATCCGATGGATATTGAGATGCTATTTCAGATTGATTATTGATTCTATCATGTCTATGTTAGTTGTGATCTTGCATGCTTTCTGTTGTTAGTAGCTATCTTGGCCGAGTAGATGCTAGCAACTCCAAGAGGGAGTATTTATGCTCGATAGTGGGTTCATGCCTCTAGGAATCTGAGGAAGTGATAGAAATCTCTAAGGTACTAGATGTGTTGTTGCTACTAGGGATAAAACAACAATCCTTTGTTCATAGAACAATCGTATTGTTTAGTTTACACACTTTGCTTAATGCAATTATCTGTTGCTTGCAACTTAATACTGGGGGGGGGGGGGGTTCGGATGATAACCTAAAGGTGGATTATTAGTCATAGATGCAATTGGATTACGGTCTATGTATAATGTTGTAATGCCCAATCAAATCTCATAGGAGTCAAGATGATTAGTATATGCATGTATGCTTTCTCGGTGTCTGTCAATTGCCCCGCTGTAATTTGTTCTCCAAACATGTCATCTATCTTAAGGAGAATCACCTCTAGTGAACTATGGACCCTGGTCCATTCTTTTACCATCAAACTACAATCTATTATTTACTATTTTCTGTTTATTTTCTGCAATCAATTACTATATTCCACTCAATATGTTTAATCCTTTGTTTTCAGCAAAACCGGTGAGATTGAAAAACTCACTGTAAGTTGGGGGCAAAGTTCTATGGTTGTGTTGTGCGGGATTCCAAGTTGGAAACAACACCTTGGAGGCGTTTCCTTGCTCCTACTGGTTCGATTAAACCTTGGTTTCATAACTGAGGGAAACTTGCTGCTGTGCTCATCATACCTTCCTCTTGGGGTTCCCCAAAGAGATCGACGTGTTGAGCCGATCATCACGTGACCATAAAAGATGTTATTCATATAAAAGGAACAACCATTGTTCTCCGATACAAATGAATAACCGTCTTGCATTAAACATGATCCATACATGATGTTCATGCTCAACACAGGCACATAATAACAATTATTAAGGTTTATTGTCAATCCTGATGGTAGATGAAGTGGGAGCGTCCGGACATCGATCACATCAACCTTCGATCCATTGCCTACGCACATCATCACTTCATCCTTAGCTAGTGGTCGACTATTCCTTAGTCCCTGTTTCGAGTTACATATATTAGCAACTGAACCGGTATCAAATACCCAGGTACTACTTCGACTACTAGTAAGGTACACATCAATAACAAGTATATCGTATATACCTTTGTTCACTTTCTCGACCTTCTTATCTGCCAAGTACTTTGGGCAGTTCCGCCTCTAGTGTTTAGTCTCCTTGCAGTAAAAGCACTCAGTATCGGGCTTAGGGCCTCCCTTGGATTTCTTCTCAAGGCGGAAACAGACTTCCATCCTTCTTGAAGTTACCCTTGGGCTTGCCCCTTCGGCCATTTTTCTTGAAACTGATGGTTTTATTGACCATCAACACTTGTTGTTCCTTTTTGATGTCTACCTCGGCAGTCTTAAGCATAGCTGCGAGTTAGATGAGCGACTTGTCGGCACCATTCATCTTGTAGTTAATTACAAATGCTTTGTAACTCGGTGGCAGCGATTGCATAACCCTATCCATCGTGAGATCAGCTAGAATCTCACATCCTAGTGTCTCAAGACGTTGAGCGTATCTCGTCATCTTTATGACGCGCTCGTTCACAGAGTTGTGCTCCTCCATTTTAGGGCTAAGGAACTTTTACGAGATCTCATATCCCTCGGCACGGATTTGGTTCCCAAACATAGTTTTGAGTTCCTCCACCATGACATCAAGATCAGTAAGTTCAAAATGCTTTTGGAGCTTGTACTCCAACAATTGGAGCATTGTGCACCGCACAAGATTATAGTCATCAAACTTTGTGTCATACACATTGCGCTCTTCCCGAGTCACAATTTCTACAAGGGTGTCACCTAACAAACCATCAAGTAAATAGGACATTTTTATGCCCGCGAGGATATTCCTCAAATTGCGGTGCCAGTTGGTGAAGTTAGACCCATTGTCTAGCAGCTTTTGTTTCTCAAGGAATGCATTGAAATTGAATGCAGTGGCATTTTTTCTGTATGCATCACTGATATTTATCTGTGGCACATGGTTTTGCATATGCGCCACAGAGTAGCTTGTCTACCTATAGCTATTTTCCTAGTAGTTCATGATCTACAAAGTATTTGCAAAGACTATTTAGACTAGGTTTATAATAGATAGAGTTCAAGCTAATTCAAAATTACTTATGTGAACTCCCACTAAAAATGACATCCCTCTAGTCATTTTGGTGATTACACAAACCAAATTCACTATGCCACGACCGATCATCATGAGTGGTGGCGTAGCGCCAATGGCGAGCATCGTATGGGTCATCATATCTCCATATGAATCATGATTTACCTTTCGGTTCATGTTCTGAGTCCATGTCTGTACATGCTAGGCTCGTCAAGTAAGAACCTTAGTATTCACCTGTGTAAAACTGTCTTACACCCATTGTGTGCGAACATAGAATCTATCACACCCGATCATCACGTGGTGCTTCGAGACGACAAACTTTATTAACGGAGCATACTAAGGAAGAACATATTATTATCTTGATATTTAGTGGGAGAGATCATCTTATAGTGCTACCAAGGTAATCAAATACTACCTAGGCTATCAAATCAACACAAAATAAGATGCATCAAAGGATAAACATCACATGCATATGTAATGTGATATGATATGGCCCTTCTCGCATTCGAGCTCCATCTCGTGCATCATGGCATGATCTCCATCATTCCAACGGTGTGTCACCAAGGTCCATGGCGCTGATACGTTGCTAATGTATCCATAATTTTTGATGTTCCATGCTTGGTTTTTATCTACTTTCTTATGTTTTGTCCACACTTTGGAGTATTTTTATACACTTTCTAGGACTAACCTATTAACAAGATGCCACAGTGCCAGTTGCCTGTTTTCTGCTGTTTTTGGTTCCAGGAAAGTCAGAAAATCAATATTCTCGAAATTGGACCGGACAAAAGCCAAAGTCGTTATTTTTCCGGAAGACTCACGGAGCCAGAAGGAGAGACGAAGGGAGGCCACAGGGTGGCCACACCACCCCTAGGTGCGGGTCACCCCTGTCCGTGCCAGGGCATGGTGTGGACCCCCTGGCCGGCCACCGACCTTGCCCCTTCGCCTATAAAATCCTCCCGATGCAAAAACCCTAAATCGTCAAGCCTCCAGCCACAAAAAGTTCCGCAGCGCTGCCGCCACCCAAGGGGAGATTCGAGGGACCGAAAGTCTCTGTTCCGGCACCCTGTTGGGACGGGGAAGTGCCTCCGGAGCCATCTCCATCGATCTCCACGACCATCTCCATCACCATTGCTGATTCCCATGATGAGGAGGGAGTAGTTCTCTCTTGAGGCTAAGGGTTCTACCGGTAGCTATGTGTTCATCTCTCTCTATGCATGATCTTATTGAGATCATGAGCTTGTAATCTATAGATCTACCTTGCTACTCAAGTGCTTTAATAGATCTCTGCTCTCCCCATGTGTGTGAAGTTGACAGTGTGCACACCATGGTGGCACTTAGGCTAGAGATTACAAATACTTGTTATAAGTTATATTTAGAGTTGGATGTTTCTATGAAATTATGGTGTTTGTTGGAACCATCTAGAGCTCAAGGTGACAGTGTGGGGTTATCTAGATGCGGAAAGAAAACTTTGAGGTGTGCTGTTATAGCCCTACCATGGATTAGAGTGTCCAACCGGAGAGTAGTTCAGAGTAGTATCATGAAGAGAATATATTTATATGAGAGTGTTCACTAGTGAAAGTATGATCCCTAGGCCTTGTTTCTAAGCATTGAAACACCATTTGCAACTAGATCTGTTACATGTTTGCTTGCTTCTATCTTTATTTCAGTTTTACTTTAGTCTTTTCCACGCCATCAAGCTATTTTCTATCACCGTTACCACTTATAATTATCCATACCACTTGTATTTCACTATATCTTCGTCGAACTAGTGCACCTATACACCTGACATGTGTATTGGGTGTATTGGGGACACAAGAGACTTCTTGTATCTTAATTGCAGGGTTGCTTGAGAGGAATACCTTTGACCACTTCCTCCCTGAGTTCGATAAACCTTGGGTGATCCAGTTAAGGGAAAACTTGCTGCTTTTCTACAAACCTCTGCATTTGGAGGCCCAATAACTGTCTACAAGAATAGAAGTGCGTAGACATCAAGCACCACCATCAAGGTTGTTCTCTACTAATCTAATTACATGGATTTCCATTTTCCGGCACAAAGGCCATAAAATAAAATAACAACCATATGGATCCTGCCGGTTGTTTTACAATAAAACACATTGCATACAACAACATTTATATCACATACCATATCACATCAAATGCCCTACAAAAACAAGTTAGACACCTCTAATTTATTTTTTGCATATTTTACGCGGCTGTGGGCTTTCTAGGATAGAACCGTTCTACCTACGAACTTTAGCAACAACAGTGATAACCAAGTTATTAAGCAGACCGTTGTAAATCAGATATCAACTATAGTGGGAGAGACAGACACTCACTAGCCACTTATGCAAAACGAGTTGCATGTCAAGCGTGGAACATGTCTCATATGCGAGGACATGTAAAGTTTGTCTGGGCCGCTTCAATGCACTATGCCACCAATATATGAAATACAAGAGATTTTCAATAACAAGACTTATCAACGCCCATATCTCCATGTGTTCTAACCGTACAAAGCATCTACGCATAGACAAAGCTCTGATACCACTAATGTGGTTCGTTGCATAGAAAACAAAAAAATTCATATGGTTTGCAACTGCC
Source organism: Avena sativa (assembly GCA_916181665.1). NCBI lineage: Eukaryota > Viridiplantae > Streptophyta > Magnoliopsida > Poales > Poaceae > Avena > Avena sativa. The sequence goes on along the minus strand of OV702287.1, from coordinate 419,967,674 downwards.
AAGATTGAATCTAGACGATACTTTGTAACGGTTACAGATGGACTCACCCTCGTAGACTGTAAGCGGGATAACGTTCCTGCAAACAAACGTAGTTGATGTAGATGGTACACGACTGTCCGCAAGCGTCTGCTTTTCTTCTAACGTTTTGCCTCCAGTCTCTACCATCGATCGTAATACTCCCTCTATCCTGGTTTAAATGGCACATAAAGAAAATCTCTAGGCCCTAGACTTATTTTGATTGGGGATAATTTGGCTCTTACTAATGCTTTGATTGGTTCTTTCTCTAAAATTAAATGTTTAAGTGTCTAAGAGGTGGGGTGATTTTGGGATTGCATGTTTTTTAATATATGTCCTTTAAACTGGGAGGGAGGGAGTATTTGTTTCCTTTCAATGCTTTGTCCGTGTCCACGACACTGATCTCCGAGGACAGTAGAATCTTGGACTTCATGAACTAGGCTTTTCCATTCGTGCATGTTGTTTCTTTCGTGGTTTTGAGACGTGTTTTGTGGTGAAACTTTGCATCGTTTTCTGGGTTGCGTGCTTTCCAGGGTTTATGTACCTTTTCAAGTTTAATACTAGTGATGCGTTCTTAAATTAGGAAAATGGAACATTTCTCCCTGCGGCTCATCAGTGCCTCAGGAAACCAATCTAAAATGAAAAGAGAAATAAAGCGTATGCAATTGGGCTGGATGCGTGGACCACTCGTACTTTGCTGGTGATTGGCCCAACAAAATCATCATGACTACAAGCAAGTTTAGCCTAATTGGCATGTAAAACAAAAACAAACTGGACCGCAATCAACCAAACTTTTGTATGTACAAATGTGGCAAGGAGGCCATGTCAGGAGTCAGGGGCGAAATTGTTTCCGATGGCAATTGGATACATGAGAACGGAACCTTCACCAATATTCTGCCGCACGCGTCACATGTGTTTGTTTGATAGAGATATTTAGATATGAGTCTCTCTCTTAAGAAATATATGTGTCTGGAGCTAATGTTCACAATTTTCTGAGCGAAATAAAACTAAATACTCCCTCCGTCTCAAAACAAGTGACTTGGGTTTGTTTAGATTCGCATGTACCTATATACTATTTCACACAGTCAACGTTCCACGAAGCTTTAGGTCAGTTAGCAAGGCCCCACTCATCATTGAGAGCAATCGTCCAAGGAAAATAGAGTAAAATCAAGAATACTGTACGTAAGTGTCTAATATATACGTTCACACCTTGTACGTTGAGCTGCTCTACGACATCCCAGAACAGGAATATCTCCATTCCAGCTCTTCTACTCTCTCCTTTTAAAATATAAGGTATTTTAGTTTTGTGAAATAAGTGTGTATCTACACTCTATTTAGTGTGTACACTTCTTTCACAAAGCTAAAACACCTTATATTTTGAAACAGAGGAAGTATATTATACTGTAATACGGTATACTATTTAGTAGGGATCCACCCAGCACGCACGATCGAGCATGTGCATTATGAGATGATCAACCAGTAATTAAATGGTCCCTTTACGCTAGGCTGCATACATGATGGTTAGATAGATGGTTAGCTGAAACTGCATTTTCTGGCGATATAATATACGCAAAAGCGAAATGGCAGGACTGTAATACGCCAAATCGTGACGTGGACGGAGCGATGTGCCCTCTGAAGCTACTACTGCCTTGTTCTGGTATGGCCAATATCCTGCTTCTACTCACGGGGTACACGTCAGCACAGAATAAGTGTAAGTGGCCAGTTGACCACGCAGCTACGTGCAGAGTCGCGTATGAAATACTTTCGGAGTCGCTTCGGTAAAAGCAACAAGTTTTGGAGACACAAACATCAACATTTTGCTAACGGACTGGATTCCAAGACACAACTAGCGCACACAGAGCGAAAGTGTCCCTACGACGACGTTATCAAACCGCTCGTATAGTGCATGATGCTCGTTTCTTGAAATTGGCTTTTGCCCAACTTTATAAATAAATCAATTATCCATATAATATCTCAAACAAAAAACCATAAACTGGGGGCACAACACAAAACCCCCACTAAATATAGATAAAGCATAGTCTCGAAAGGGAGAGGTAGCGGGGATCCCACGGGCCAGCAAGGGCTTAGGATCGGGTGGGCGGCGGAGAGATGCGAAGCGCCTCCTCAATAAGGTGTCGGAGGATGTCGTCTAACTTCTACATAGTGGGTACCACTGCTGCAAAAAAACGAGAAATTTGAAGATCAAATCAGTGACACGTAGTAAGAACACCTTTTCTATCACCATTTTATTGCGCACCGTCCACAGGATCCATGACAACGCTGCAAAAACGAACCAGAAGAGGCATCGCCTCTTGCCAGGTTCGTTCGCACAGGTTTCCAGGAACTGGCCAAGATCCTAAGCGTCCCAATCGGTATCTAGTGCTTCTCGGATAAAATTCCATAGAAACCGAGCCACGGGACAAGTGAAAATTATATGAGATCCCGTTTCTGGGATCGTACATAATGGACATAACCCGTTGTAACATCCCAGTGTTTAGGAAACAACAAATGGTAGATATAGGAATATGTGCATGTGCATGCTTTCATCCATAAATTGGGGTAATTTTTTCGCAAACTAAAAGAGTTGAGGGATCATGGTTTCTTTCACTTTGGTGTGTTAGGGCTCAGCTCATTTAGGTGAATGCTATGAATTCTGACATGAACTCTAGGAAAATTTTAACTCTTTTTGGAAATTATTTTGAATTGACTTTTGAAGTAAATTCAAGTTATAAATATCTAGGAGTTTATCTTATTAAAGAAATTAGAATAATTTTAACTGAAATAGTATTGTTATCACATATTGAATATTTAAATAAAGGAATGAAAGTTAAACAAGTTTAAATAAAGATAAAGAATACAAATCTTTATTCCTTTAAATAAATTACAAATTGAATAATTATAAACAAAGAAAAGGAAATCAATTCTAGAAATAAAGAAAATGAATTCTTTATTGAATATATATTACATTGTTTGTACAAATAAATAAAAGAAATTGCAAAGGAATTAAAGAAAGTCCTAAACAATTTCCTAAACTAAGTCTTTAGTCTTCTTATTATTTCATGTGTTATCTTGTACATGTAAGTAAAACAAAGAAAACAAAAATAAAATAAAGGGTTAGTGTTAGTATTTGCTCTCTAAATGAACAGTGCAATGCACTGGAAATAGGGGAAAGTTTCACCAATGGAAGTATATGTTCTTTTGTTGATAAAGGCCTCAGTGCAACATCATCGGCCTAAGGGGAAAATTTCACTAGAGAGAGAGATGCAAAGGTTAAAGAAACAACAGGAACAATCCAAAGTTACTAGAAATAATCAATATTAGCATAGCAAGCAGGCACACGACTCACTCACACATACATGCCTATGTGCTAGCGTCACAGGGGTAACTGATGGCTCCGATTTTTGTCATCTTCCACTGTGTTTAAACATTGTTTTTAGTCAAGCAGTTGCCAAAGAAACGCTCAACTCTTGCCACCAATGACTAATAATTGCAAAGATATTTAAATCCTCTCTTTGATTTGTGTTGTGCAAGAAATCATGACTTTTATTGCGAAATAGGGAGTCATAATGAAGGATTTTGAGGAAATACACATGGTCAAGTAATTGGGATGTTGTACCAAGGTGCCAGAACGCTTAACGACCACCGGTACAGGCGTGGTCCGCCCGTACCAGGTGGCGACGGCTTCGTCTCGTCAAACCCTACAACTTTCGTGAAGACATCTATATGTTTTGAGGCTCTAGCCGCCGGCCAGAGAGCTGCCATTCTCAGATTGCATCACAACACCACCAAAGGAGATCCACACAATTGTTCATCCATTGTTCATCACTTCCCCCATCCATCCATCCACTAGCCATAGCCATTGCTTTATACTTTATATCTCCTTGTGATTTTGCAACCATTGTAAGAACATTTGATTTCAATCTAAGTATTTGTATGATATTTTATATCTCCGATCTATTTGTTATGAGTGAGTAGTCCTCACGGGCTGCGGGTTAGGGAGAAACCTCGTAGCGATTATGTGCATCTAGATCATGGGAGGATTGTATTTTGTTTGGAATTGTGATTTGTATCTTTTGTTTCTTCGTCTCTTGTCTCGATCTGTGGACTTGTAGGTACCCAAGATCCCATAGATTGATAAAGGCTTGAGATGGGATACTTGGCTAGTGGCGATCTCATAGGAACCTTAGTGACAAAAAGGGTAGTACGGTCTTCGCTTAGCGCCCCATTCAGGATCAACAACAACATCACCACTTAAAGCTTTGATCTGTGTTTTATACTTAAAATTTGTTTGTAACTCGTGGCTTCGGTGTGCTCTCGGTTGGATTAAAAGTCTATTGTTATGCCCACTTCATCACGGGGGCTCTAGAATATTAGGATATGTTGCCCACAAGATATTATCTCCATTCAAACATTATACATGACTATGCTTATTATTATCTTTTATCCCATTTGATCTGCAGCTGTAGATGGATCTTCAACTCTAGACTATTTCCATCCATTGATTCAAACCCGTTATAAAGTAAACTAGATTGGTTCGGTCAACTAAGGTAAAACAAACAAACAAAATGTTGTAGACGTGTCCTTTTTATTACCTTTTAGAAGTGCTTTCCGAGGTTCAAATAAACCTAGGTCTTATAGGGAAAAGGCTATTATACTACATCCGTTAATCCGGATCGAAGGTATCAGTAAACCCAGGGTAAGATAATTACCAGTAGTAGCAGTAGAGAGAGCTCTCTGCTGAACACTTGTCATCACCCCAAGAACAACAAGAACAAGATACCGTTTCCTCTCTGTTTTCTGACCAGATCACCCATACAACCACCAAAAAATCTAGTAGTTACTAAGGTAACCATGGTCACTTAAGGAGGGGTGGTTTTTGTGTTGAGCAAGGTTAGGCTTGCAGCTGGGAGAAGGTCAAGTCACTCATAGGGAGTGGCCAAGCAAGATCAATCCAGGAGTTAAGGCAAGGAGGATAAGGTCAACAACAATATCAAGCTAGAAGCAAGATCACCATAACCACCACAAGCTTTTCAAGAAAACACAAGCTTCAGCAAAAACACAAGTTGCTATATATATTAACCATGCACACTGCTTTTTGCCAAGTTCCAAACATGGTTAAGCTCATAGGAAATACCCTCCGATGTAGACTCAAATGGAGTAATTAAATCATCATAGGGTTTGGGGATTAGTCATGCATATTTTCATCCAGTGGAAGATAAAAGAAAGGCCTCATTTTGTTGCATCCTAGGCCTAGGGCTATTTTCTGGAATTCGTTGGTAAATCATCTATAGTGGATGATTCATGGATCAGGATTCCTAATGATCAAGAACATCCATATATGTTAGAGGTCATCACTATGTACCGTGCATTAGGAGCCTTCACAGTGGCATCCATCCAACATTAACCACATTTATATACAGTCACAACTTGGACAATCACTTCCCTTGGATGCTAGGAATCATTTATATTTAGAATTTTATCACGGGATAGCATCAACAAGCTGTTTTGCTTATGACGATCACTCCAGTAAGGAAATCTTTATTGGCACATTTAGGAGCCCATCCAAAGTGCTACTCCCGTTATAAAAGGAACCTACTGAGCCTTCCATTCATAAATCCAACCATGTACTACTTCTGTATTTTGTTTGGAATTGTGATTTGTATCTTTTGTTTCTTCGTCTCTTGTCTCGATCTGTGGACTTGTAGGTACCCAAGATCCCATAGATTGATAAAGGCTTGAGATGGGATACTTGGCTAGTAGCGATCTCATAGGAACCTCAGTGACAGAAAGGGTAGTACAGTCTTCGCTTAGCGCCCCATTCAGGATCAACAAAAACATCACCACTTAAAGCTTTGATCTGTGTTTTATACTTAAAATTTGTTTGTAACTCGTGGCTTCGGTGTGCTCTCGGTTGGATTAAAAGTCTATTGTTATGCCCACTTCATCCCGGGGGCTCTAGAATATTAGGATATGTTGTCCACAAGATATTATCTCCATTCAAACATTATACATGACTATGCTTATTATTATATTTTATCCTATTTGATCTGCAGCCGTAGATGGATCTTCAACCCTAGCCTATTTCCATCCATTGATTCAAACCCGTTATAAAGTAAACTAGATTGGTTCGGTCAACTAAGGTAAAACAAATAAACAAAATCTTGTAGACGTGTCCTTTTTATTACCTTTTAGAAGTGCTTTCCGAGGTTCAGTTAAACCTAGGTCTTCTAGGGAAAATGCTATTATACTACATCCGTTAATCCGGATCGAAGGTATCAATAAAACCAGGGTAAGATAATTACCAGTAGTAGCAGTAGAGAGAGCTCTCTGCTGAACACTTGTCATCACCCCAAGAACAACAAGAACAAGATACCGTTTCCTCTCTGTTTTCTGACCAGATCACCCATAGAACCACCAAAAAATCTAGTAGTTACTAAGGTAACCATGGTCACTTAAGGAGGGGTGGTTTTTGTGTTGAGCAAGGTTAGGCTTGCAGCTGGGAGAAGGTCAAGTCACTCATAGGGAGTGGCCAAGCAAGACCAATCCAGGAGTTAAGGCAAGGAGGATAAGGTCAACAACAATATCAAGCTAGAAGCAAGATCACCATAACCACCACAAGATTTTCAAGAAAACACAAGCTTCAGCAAAAACACAAGTTGCTATATATATATTAACCATGCACACTGCTTTTTTGCCAAGTTCTAAACATGGTTAAGCTCATAGGAAATACCCTCAGATGTAGACTCAAATGGAGTAATTAAATCCTCATAGGGTTTGGGGATTAGTCAGGCATATTTTCATCCAGTGGAAGACAAAAGAAAGGCCTCATTTTGTTGCATCCTAGGCCTAGGGATATTTTCTGGAATTCGTTGGTAAATCATCTATAGTGGATGATTCATGGATCAGGATTCCTAATGATCAAGAACATCCATATATGTTAGAGGTCATCACTATGTACCATCCATTAGGAGCCTTCACAGTGGCATCCATCCAACATTAACCACATTTATATATAGTCACAACTTGGACAATCACTTCCCTTGGATGCTAGGAATCATTTATATTTAGAATTCTATCATGGGATAGCATCAACAAGCTGTTTTGCTTATGACCATCACTCCAGTAAGGAATAAATCTTTATTGGCACATTTAGGAGCCCATCCAAAGTGCTACTCCTGTTATAAAAGGAACCTACTGAGCCTTCCATTCTTAAATCCAACCATGTACTTAACTTCCCAGAAACTTGAAACTCAATTTAAACTAGTAAATACCACTATACATCATAGAAACATAAAAGAAGTATGGGATTTCATCCAGAATATCATCTAGATAAACATCCACAAGGAATTCATACTATGCATATCATCAGCAATACCCAGTTCCAACAACTAGTCTAATTTCCAAAAGTCTAAGTATATTCAATGCATTATCAGCATTACATTAGAAGCAACAATAGAGTGAAACCAACTGGAAGCACCTTGTATTGCAGCCTAGGACTCAGTATAACTGATACCTTCGATCCGGATTACGGATGTAGTATAGCTTCTTTTTCCCTAGTAGACCTAGGTTATCGAATCCTCGGAAAGCGAATGCGCAGTGAAGTTACTTTAATGGACCTTCGGGAGTTTTAGAATTCCTTTTGTGTTTTCACCGGACCAGTAGCTTGCATCTTTTTGTTGTTGTCGATGATGGAGAGAGAGGGCCTAGGGTGTTCGGTTTCACTTGTAGCTGTGCAAAACATCTGATGGAAATAAAAGATAGAAATAAAGTATGCATGTACTTGTTAGAGCAAGATAAATTATATGTGGGCAGTGCATCCATAATTGCTATTGCCTCCGCAACCGCTTATAGCAATAACCTACTAGTCTCATCCATAGAAAAAAGAGAACTAATAATATGCATAGTGATGTCACCGTTAATCCCAAGCAAATCCCTCACATACAGTAGTACTACCCCTTCTGTCACTAGGGTTCCCAACCTGCAGATCAGTCATCACTCATACTCCCTATACCTGGCTCAACCCTCTTGGTCTTGGGTACCTGACAAGTCCTTGGATTGAGGCAAGAGAGGATACAATAATCATCATGTCATACAAAATAATACACGATCCCATCTATGATAATTCACATGCACAATTGCTACATGGCTAGGACGAAGACCTTAGCCCAAGGAGAATTACTCACACATAGAGATGAGATCAACAATCGCAAACATTGTAATAAAAATCATAAGGTTGATAGAAATAGTCTTACAATGTCGCCAATCGGAGAATAGATCTACTATTTGAAGGGTTCGCAGCATAGAAAACAAAAAATTTCCTACGATGAGAACTATACGCCAAGATATATCTACTAGATACAAGCAACGGGTGGATATACATCCATGGAGAACTTACCCTCGAAGACAACAAAGTTTTGTTAATGAGTAGGAACTCGTGGATGATGTAGTCATACGCTTGCCGATCTCATGATCGTGTGGAAGTCCTAGCGCCGCAAACCAGCAGCGCATACGCACTCACACACACGTTCAGGACACCGAACAACCTCGGCCTCCTCGCTCCAGCAATGCAGCGGAAGCAGCAACTCCTTCGAGACGAAATGCCACCAGAACATGTATCTCGCTAATCCGAGACCATGGGGGATAATTCTAGAGGGGGAGAGAGATCCTTCACGAGGAGGTGTGAGGAAGAAGGGTGAGAGGGGTGACCTTTTATAGGAGGAGGGGGGGTACCCCTCCCATGGACGGCGCCCCATGGAGGTGACCCCTCACCTCCCCCACTCATGTGGTGGTAACCCCCTCCACATAAAAGTGTCCCTTAACATTCCTCTTTAAAGTCTTAACTTTAAATGCATTAAATTTCTCCAAATTTAATGCTCTCTCATTTAATAAAACTCTTTTATTAAATTTATTCAGAATTTTGTTAATTACTTTAATTAACAAACATTCTTATAAAACCCCCTGCAACATTTCAATATTACATGCAGAACCAGTTTTAGCAATTTCACCCGAAATAGTTTCGGTGTCTATTGAAATAATTCTAGCGCTTTGCAATTCATTCGTCTGAAACACATTTGCTCCAAATGGTTTTGGTGTCCCTTAAGTGTGTCACCCTACGGTTCTTGAATAATGCAGACATGATTGAGACCCCTGTCACATCAATAATCAAAAGCGAGACCTGGAGATCCATACTGACTCCTACACATTCTACGATGACTTCTGTGATCGTGAGAACCTTTAACATTAGTAACTAAAACCATTTGTCTCGCGATATATTACATGTCCGAGATTTGATCATCGGTATCTCCATACCTAGTTTGATCTTATTACCGACATGTACTCTTTTCTTGTTCCCGTGATATAACATTCTAGTGATCTCATCACTTGCTTGCAAGCTAACCAATGTGGTATCACCGAGAGGGCCCAGAGAATATCTATCCGTCATCGGGATGGACAAATCCCACTCTTGATCCATGAGCTTCTATATAACACTTTTGTAGCACTAAACCCACCTTTATAATCACCCTTTCACGGTGTGACGTTTGATGTTATCAAGATACTCTTCCAGTGTTAGTGATTAACATGATCTCATGGTCTAAGGACTAGGATTACTTTGTTAGATGTTATATCAATATAAAGACAATGACTTTGATTGTACTGCTATACTTCAGATGAATGTTCATCACATCATTCCACTAATGTTTGACCTTGTTATTAACAACTTCTAATGTCCATGATCAGGAAACCTTGATCATCTTGTTAATCAACGAGCTAGTTTATAAGAGAGGCATAACTAGGAACTTTCCTTTTGTTTATTAAACACACATATATTAACGTTTCCAAATTAATACAATTATAGCATGCAAAATAAACATCTATCATATACTTGGAATATGTATAATAACAACTTTATTATTGCCTCTCAGGGCATATTCCCTTCAGTCTCCCACTTGCACTAGAGACAATAATCTAGTTACATGGTGATAAATGTAACACCCATGGAGTTCTTGTGTTGATCATGTTTTGCTCTAGGGAGAGTTTTAGTCAACGGATCTGCTACATTGAGATCCGTATGTACTTTACAAATCTTTATATCTCCATCCTTGATATGCTCACGGATGGAGTGAAACCGGCGCTTAATATGTTTGGAATTCTTGTGAGACTTTGGTTCCTTTAGGTTGGATATGGCTCCATTGTTGTCACAATAGATCACCACTAGATCCAACGCACTAGTAACCACACCCAGTTCAGTAATGAACTCCTTCATACAAACCGCTTCCTGTGCTGCTTCTGAAGCAACAATATATCCCGCCTCCGTTGTTGACCTTGTTACCACGGGTTGTTTGGAGCTCCTCCAACTAACCGATGCTCCGTTCATGAGAAATACGTATCTGGATTGAGACTTAGAGTCGTCCGGATCAGTGTCAAAGCTAGCATCGACATAACAATTAGCGACCAGCTCTTCTTCACCTCCGTATACAAGAAACATTTCCTTAGTTCTTCTCAAGTACTTAAGGATATTCTTGACCGCTATCCAGTGTTCCAAACCTGGATCAGATTGGTACTTACTAGTCAAACTAATAACATGTGCCACATCCGGTCTTGTACATAACATGTCGTACATTATAGAGCCTGTGGCTGAAGCACAGGGGATCTTATCCATTATCTCTCTTTCTTCCGCCGTAGCCGGACTTTGAGTCTTACTCAATGTCTTGCCTTGCAACATAGGTAAGAACCCATTCTTACTTTCGTCCATTTTAAACTTCTTTAAAATCTTATCAAGGTATGTACTTTGCGATAGCCCTATTAGGCGTCTTGATCTATCTCTATAGATCTTTATGCCTAATATATATGACGCTTCACCAAGGTCTTTCATAGAAAATTTGTTGTTTAGATAACTTTTAACACTGTTTAAAAGATCTATATCATTTCCAATCAATAATATGTCATCCACATATAATATCAGAAATGCCACATTGCTCCCACTCACTTTCTTGTAAATACAAGCCTCTCCATAAGTTTGGACAAATCCAAACTCTTTGATCACCTTATCAAAGCGGAGATTCCAACTCCGTGATGCTTGCTTTAGTCCATAGATGGATCGCTGAAGCTTGCACACCTTGTTAGCATCCTTAGGATCGACAAAACCCTTTGGTTGTATCATATACAACTCTTCTTCAATGTTACCATTGAGGAACTCAGTTTTGATATCCATCTACCATATTTCATAATCGAAATATGCAGCAATTGCTAACATAATCCTAACTGATTTTAGCATCGCTACGGGAGAGAATGTCTCATCGTAGTCAACTCCTTGAATTTGTCGAAACCCTTCTGCGACAAGTTGAGCTTTATAGACGGTTACATTACCATGAGCATCGGTTTTCTTTTGAAAATCCATTTATTCTCAAACGGCCTTTTGGTCATGAGGTAAGTCCACCATGGTCCAAACCTGGTTTTCGTACATGGATTTCATCTCGGATTTCATGGCTTCTAGCCATTTGTTGGAATCCGGGCTCATCATCGCTTCTTCATACGTCGCAGGGTCATCTATTTCATCAACCATGAAATTTACAATAGGATTCCCGTACAGTTCAGGAGCTGCACGTGTCCTGCTTGACCTACGAGGTTCAGTAGTGTCCTCTTTCGGAGTTTCATGATCATTATCATTAGTTCCTTCTTAATTTGGTGAAGTCAACTCCGGAACGACTTCTGGTGCTGTGCCACTCGCCATTTCATGAAGAGAAGGTTCAATAACCTCTTCGAGTTCTACCTTTCGACTACTCACACCTTTCGCGAGAAACTCTTTCTCTAGAAAGGATCCATTCTTGGCAACGAAAAGCTTGCCCTCGGATCTATGATAGAAGGAATACCCAATTGTTTCTTTAGGGTATCCTATGAAGTCGCATTTTTCCTCTTTGGGTTCGAGTTTATTCGATTGAAGTTTCTTCACATAAACATCGCATCCCCAAACTTTAACGAAAAGCTATGCACATAGAAGAGAGATTTGCAGGCGAAGATCGATGCTTTGTCTACAAGCTTGGAGGAATACAAGGTAGGATTCACCGTAGCAGGACTTGCACTAGTGGAGGAGGAAGTCGACATGGAGGAGTAGCGATATCTTATTATTGAGTCGCATACATCATACCGACTTGTGGGTGACTATGCTAGTATGTTTATTTTCGCAAACTCTGTTATTGTCGTGATGTTGAACCTGCATGTGCTTGTTTGTTTGATTGTTGTTATTTTACTTGGGTTATCTATCTTTACTTACCCTTATTAAACCCACAGATGCCTCCCTGTCGCAACAACAAGGACAATAACGACAATGGCAATGGAATGCAGCAAATGATGGCTGCGCAGACACAGTTGATGCAGATGATGACTCAGTTTATGGCGAACCAGAATCAGAACAACAACAATAACAATAGTAACAACCAGAACAATCCACCACCTCTGGATATGCTCACAAGATTTCTAAGGCTGAGACCTGCTAAGTTCTCTAGAACTACTGATCCCATGGTAGCAAATGACTGGCTACGCTCTGTGAATAAGGACTTAGTCACAGTTGGATGCACTGATGCATAAAAAGTCAGATTCGCAGCACACTTACTGGAAGGTCATGCAGCTACTTGGTGGGACAATTTCCAAGTTACTCACCCTATTGAAGAAGTAACTTGGGTAATATTTGAGGATGGATTTTGTACCACTCACATCTCTTCTGGAATAATGGGGTTGAAGAAAAAGGAGTTTCACAACCTCAAACAATGCCACCCAGTATTTCTGAGTACATCGAGGAGTTCAACAATCTGCCACGTTATGCACCAGATGATGTTGACACGGACGCAAAGAGAAAGGAGAAGTTCCTTGATGGGTTGAATGATGAGATTTCTATGCAACTATCTGTTGCTTATGTTCCAACCTATCAATCTCTGTGTGATAAAGCTACCATCCTAGAAAACAAGATGAAGCAAGTGGAAGGTAGAAAGAGGAAGCACCATTTTGATAAGTTTGGATCAGGATCACCTCACAAGCGTTCTCATGGTGACGGAAGTGGTAGTTCTGGATTCCACAAGAATGGGAATCATAACAACCATCGTAACAATAACCACCACCACGATGGAAACAATCATCATGGACACAACAAAGGTGGTACAGGAATAACCATAATAGTCATGGCCATGGGAATCAAAATGGTCAGAATCGCCATAATCAGCCAGCAAAGAAAGACATCAGTCAGGTTGAGTGTTTCAAGTGCAAGAAGACATGGCACTATGCTAATGAATGCCCAGAGAAGAAGACTGATGGGGCTAAGTGATACATTGCAAATGTATCTATAATTTTTGAATTCCATGCTTGGTTTTATCTACTTTCTGATGTTTTGTCCACACTTTGGAGTAATTTTCATATGATTTCTTGGACTAACCTATTAACAAGATGCCACAGTGCCAGTTGCCTGTTTTCTACTGTTTTTGGTTTCAGGAAGTCATAAAATGAATATTCTCGGAATTGGACGGGACAAAAGCCAAAGTTCCTATTTTACCGGAAGACTCACGGAGGCAGAATACGAGACGGAGGAGGGCCAGAGGCTGGCCACCCTCCCAGGCACGGGCTAGCCCTACCCGCGCCACCAGGTGGTGTGGGCCCCCTGGCACTCCACCGACCTTGCCTCCTTCGCCTATAAGAGCCTCCCGATACCAAAACCCTAAAGAATCAATCCGAAATCCACGAAAAGTTCCGCAGCGCCGCTGCCACCGAAGGGGAGATTCGGGGGATAGAAAGTCTCTGTTTTGGCACCCTGCCAGGACGGGGAAGTGCCCCCGGAGCCATCTCCATCAATCTCCACCACCATCTCCATCACCATTGCTGATTCCCATGATGAGGAGGGAGTAGTTCTCTCTCGAGACTAAGGGTTCTACCGGTAGCTATGTGTTCATCTCTCTCTCTATGCATGATCTTATTGAGATCATGAGCTTGTAATCTATAGATCTACCTTGCTACTCAAGTGCTTTAATAGATCTCTACTCTCCCCATGTGTGTGAAAGTGACAGCGTGTACACCACGGTGGCACTTAGGCTAGAGAATACAAATACTTGTTATGAGTTATATTTGGAGTTGGATGTCTTTATGAAATTGTGGTGTTTGTTGGACTCATCTAGTGCTCAAGGTGACAGTGTGGGGTTTCCTAGATGGGAAAGGCTTACTTTGAGGTGTGATGTTATAGCCCTACCATCGATTAGAGTGTCCAACCAGAGAGTAGTTAAGAGTAGTATCATAAATAGAAGATATTTATATGAGAGTGTTCACTAGTGATAGTATGATCCCTAGGCCTTGTTTCTAAGCACTAAAACACCGTTTGCTATTAGATATGTTACATGTTTGCTTGCTTCTATCTTTATTTCAGTTTGCCTTTAGTCTTTTCCACGCCACCAAGCTATTCACTATCACCATTACCACTTATAATTATCCATACCACTTGTATTTCACCATCTCTTCGCCGAACTAGTGCACCTATACACCTGACAAGTGTATTGGGTGTGTTGGGGACACACGAGACTTCTTTATCTTGATTGCAGGGTTGCTTGAGAGGGAATACCTTTGACCACTTCCTCCCTGAGTTCGATAAACCTTGGGTGATCCACTTAAGGGAAAACGTGCGGCTGTTCTACAAACCTCTGCACTTGGAGGCCCAACAACTGTCTACAAGAATAGAAGTGCGTAGACATCAAGATATTTTCTGGTGCCGTTGCCGGGGACTGAAGAAGAAGAAGCTCCCACGTCAACCACGCGCCAGCAAGCTATTTTCTGGCGCTGTTGCCGGGGAGGTAAGGTAAAAGGTATTCACACCGGAGGATTAAAGAAGAAGAACTTCCCATGGCAAACGCCTATTTTCTGGCGCCGTTGCCGGGGAGGTAAGGTAAAAGGTGCTCACATCCTCCGGTGTGAGTGCTCGAAGTTATTTTCTTTAGACTCTGCAATTTTGTCTTTTTATTTCTTGTTTTCACTAGTTAGGCTTAATGGAAAATAACAAAAAAATTAGAGAGCTTTATAGTATTTATCTTGAGTTAGGACATGAAGTGTTTGAAGATAAAATTAAAAAACCTATGGAACTTTATTTGCATGCTAATAGCAATGTTGTTAGTATGAATTCTTTGGACACCATTATTTCTAATGCTATGGAAAAGTCTAAGCTTGGGGAAGCTAGTTTTTATGAAAATGATCTTTTTAGTTCCCCAGCTTTGGAAGATAGCTATTCTATTGCTTATGATGATACCAAACCTCCAATATATGATGATTACAATGATGAATATGATATTTTCAGTCCACCTACTATTGAGGAGAAAATTAATTATGATTACAATATGCCTCCTATATTTGATGATTATGGTGATGAGAATAATAATGATAGCTATTTTGTTGAATTTCCTCCCACTACAATTAATAAGAATGACTATGTTTATGTGGAGAGTATTAATTCTTTTATGCATGTGGCTCATGATAAGAATGTTTTATGTGATAGTTATATTGTTAATTTAATTCATGATGCTACTGAAAGTTATTATGAGAGAGGGAAACATGGTTTTATGTATCTCAACAATATTAAGTTTCCCCTCTTTATGTTGAAAATTTTGAAGTTGCACTTGTTTTGCTTTCTTATGCTCGTTGCTGTGTGCTTTCATGACTTGTTTCTTTACAATATTCCTATGCATAGAAAGTGGGTTAGACTTAAATGTGTTTTGAATTTGCTTCTTGATGCTCTCTTTTACTTCAATTTATATTTCTTATGTGAGCATCTTCTCAAACTATCATGGCTAGCTTAAAGGCGTTAAAGAAAAGTACTTATTGGGAGATAACCCAAAAGTTTTAGATGAGTTTTGGAAGTTATTGCTTCAGTAATAACCTCTCCTTATTCTTTTTATTTGCTTTTTGTGCTAAGAGTAACCTCTAATGAGAGAGAAGTAATGATTGGGAAAGTTGCTGTCCCGAAACAGATTTATGTGCTTCACCGTAAACATTCGTGAGAGAGCTCTGTATGTCGGATTGAGCTGTAATTTTTTGTGCTTCTGCCCCAGGTTGTTATATAACTTTCATTAGTTGAACACGTTTTGATTTGAGCAACAGAAGGTCTTCGAAAAAATTCGTATTTACCTGCTAGTCTGTTTTGACAGATTTCTGCCATTTTCTGCATTTGCTTCTTGTGGATTCCTTTTTGAGTTCTTTTGGGGAATTGAGCTTTTTGAGGGAAGTGCTACAGTAGCTAGTGTTCTAATGGAATTTTATTTGGTGTTAGAACTGAACCTTGAGACTTATTTATCTTAAGTGCACTAATGTTGCTAATGAGATTGTGTGAAGTTTTGTATGAAGAAAAATTTTCAGGTGTATGGAAGGAATGAGTAATGAGATGAAGTATGGACTAAAGCTCAAGCTTGGGGATGCCACGCGTGTCACCCCAAGAAATATGCAAGAAGTACAAGCGTCAAAGCTTGGGGATGCCCAAGGCATCCCCTTCTTCATCAATAAAAATCCCATGTTTCTTCTAAACGCTTTATTTTTATTGTTTCATGCATAGTTGTGTTGTTCTTGGAGCGTCTTCTTTTTATTTTTTGTTTTGGTTTTTCATTTGCTTGGTTTTCTAGTTTTCTGAATAAATTGGTTGGACCCCCTCTTTCATACATTGGTTTGCAAATGGTTTGGTTTGGAAAAGAGTAGGAAAGTTCATGCTTATGTGGTAAAAAGAGCTTGTTTTTGACTGTGGCCTATGCTTTGTCATGCCATGCTTGATATTGTTTTGGCTTTATGCTTATTATTCTTTGCTGTAGCATGACTTGTTATAAACAATTGAGATTGCTTAATGTGCCTTGGATGAATCATGCGTTGTTTTAGCATATTAAAGCATAGTATAGTGGTATTCTCCTTTGATGCTTTATTTGGGTTGACTTGGCGCATACTCATACCATGTTATGACTATCTCAAGTCACCATAAGCCTTTATGATCCTTTAGGTTTCAACTTGTAGTATCACTTTATGCTTTGATCAATGATGTTTTGTCGCTCTGCATGATTATGGCCATTATTGCTCTCTTAGTTTGTCGCTCCCAGTCTTTTGCTAGCCTCCACAACCAAGTATGAGTTCCACTCATGCATCCAACTCCCTAAACCAAGTTATTCCAAAGAGTCCACCATACCTACCTACTAGCTTATGCTATTCCAAGTATATTCATGCTTTTGTTTACCTTCCACTTGTTATGAGAAATCTAGTGATTAAAGCTCTCACGAACTTGATGGCACACTTTACTTTACTTGCCCTTAATAAACTTGAACCATTGTGTCGTCTATGTTGTATATGCTTGCACTTATTTGTTGGGAATTAGCAGAACAATGCTTTCATGGGGAACGCTTGCAACATTGCACTTAGTACTTGTACCTAGTTGATATCATGCTCTTTTGTATATGGATGTCGTCGGTGTGAAATGAAAGGGGAGCTTGTAAGTCCATGGAGTTATGTATATGTGTTAGAGAAATGCCTGGGCCGCTGGTCTAATCCATGCCGACATGGTGGAAACCTGCAGCGTAACCATAATGAGCTGTCTATGAAGCATTCTTATAAAAAAAGAGTCCTATAAAAAAAGAGAAAAGAAAAAAAAGATACTATGAAAAGAGGAAAGAGAGAAAAAAGCACCATATTCCCATGGTAAATAAGAAGAATGTTGAGATGCTCGTTGTCTGCTTGCCTTGTCATTTTGATATGGGGATTCTTCCGTATCATCGGGCAAGGGGTACCCCGTTGGCGGTTCTCAATGATACACATGTACTTAAAATGACAAGAACTTACCGGTGACTAAACTTGAGTAGCATGAGGAGCGGCCCTCGTGTACAAGGGACATGAGATTTCTGACTTATACTTCGTCAAGCATGTACACCATAGTTTGTTCACTTTAACCTTAATCACTTCAAGATGCTTATGATAGGGGCAATGAGAGCTGAAAGCTATAAGTACCATAAATTTTGGAAGCTCTTTATGAGACTTGAATCCCTACTTCCTTTTACAAAAGGCCTTTCTTCCACCATTATATTGAGTCTCCACCTTCTATATTTATGCACCTACTTTGAGAGCATAGTGGCCATTCTTAGTTTTATTTGCATTGTCCCAAGACTAGTTGATTGATGCATACTTTGATATTGCTTGTTTTAAACTATTTGTATCTAGTCACTCTTATGAACTTTGAAGGTGTCCTATGCATTTATATTTGCTACTCTATTAAGGGACAAGCTGAATACTATTATGCTATGTTTTCTTTATGTGAAACAAACAAACATCTTAGAAAGCATTGTTATTCATGAATCTTTTGTTTGTGCCTTTTCATGTTGCATCATAGTTTCTTTGTCTTATTGCTAGAACTTTGTCTTTCATGTTATGATTGAAGTACTATGATCCTAGCTATCAATGTTTTACAAATACTTTGATCAAGTTTATGATGGTGCATGTCACCTCAAAAATTATTCTTTCTTTTTATCACTTACCTATTCGAGGACGAGCAGGAGTTAATCTTGTGGATGTTGATACATTGCAAATGTATCTATAATTTTTGATGTTCCATGCTTGGTTTTATCTACTTTCTGATGTTTTGTCCACACTTTGGAGTACTTTTCATATGATTTCTTGGACTAACCTATTAACAAGATGCCACAGTGCTAGTTGCCTGTTTTCTGCTGTTTTTGGTTTCAGGAAGTCAGAAAATGAATATTCTCGGAATTGGACGGGACAAAAGCCAAAGTTCCTATTTTACCGGAAGACTCATGGAGCCAGAATACGAGACAGAGGAGGGCCAGGGCCTGGCCACACCCCCCTAGGCGCGGGCTAGCCCTACCCGCGCCACCAGGTGGTGTGGGCCCCCTGGAACTCCACCGACATTGCCTCCTTCGCCTATAAGAGCCTCCCGATACCAAAACCCTAAAGAATCAATCAGAAATCCACGAAAAGTTACGCAGCGCCGCCGCCACCGAAGGGGAGATTCGGGGGACAGAAAGTCTCTGTTCCGGCACCCTGTTGGGACGGGGAAGTGCCCCCGGAGCCATCTCCATCGATCTCCACCACCATCTCCATCACCATTGCAGATTCCTATGATGAGGATGGAGTAGTTCTCTCTCGAGGCTAAGGGTTCTACTGGTAGCTATGTGTTCATCTCTCTCTATGGATGATCCTATTGAGATCATGGGCTTGTAATCTATAGATCTACCTTGCTACTCAAGTGCTTTAATAGATCTCTGCTCTCCCCATGTGTGTGAAAGTGACAGCGTGCACACCATGGTGGCACTTAGGCTAGAGAATACAAATACTTGTTATGAGTTATATTTGGAGTTGGATGTCTTTATGAAATTGTGGTGTTTGTTGGACTCATCTAGTGCTCAAGGTGATAGTGTGGGGTTTTCTAGATGGGAAAGGCTTACTTTGAGGTGTGCTGTTATAGCCCTACCATCGATTAGAGTGTCCAACCTGAGAGTCGTTAAGAGTAGTATCATAAAGAGAAGATATTTACATGAGAGTGTTCACTAGTGAAAGTATGATCCCTAGGCCTTGTTTCTAAGCACTGAAACACCGTTTGCTATTAGATCTGTTACATGTTTACTTTCTTCTATCTTTATTTTAGTTTGCCTTTAGTCTTTTCCACACCACCAAGCTATTCTCTATCACCATTACCACTTATAATTATCCATACCACATGTATTTCACTATCTCTTCGCCGAACTAGTGCACCTATACACCTGACAAGTGTATTGGGTGTGTTGGGGACACAAGAGACTTCTTGTATCTTGATTGCAGGGTTGCTTGAGAGGGAATACCTTTGACCACTTCCTCCCTGAGTTCGATAAACCTTGGGTGATCCACTTAAGGGAAATCTTGCTGCTGTTCTACAAACCTCTGCACTTGGAGGCCCAACAACTGTCTACAAGAATAGAAGTGCGTAGACATCACTAAGCCGAACCCATTTCAAAAGGGTCACATGAATCACATCAATGTGGAGGAAATTCAAGAAGGGTCTGATGCCGTGATCGGTAAGTTCAAGATTAATTCCTTTCATGCACTTATCCTTTTTGATACCGGCGCATCGCATTCATCATTTCAAGAGCATTTGTAGTCAAAAACAAACTCTCCACTAAAACCATTGGATGCCCCATTAAGGTAAGCTCCCCGGGTGGAGAAATGATAGTAAATTCTGGGTGCCGACAGATAATCCTAGAGATTGGAAAGAACAAGTTTCCAGTTAATTTAATAATACTAGAGTCCCAAGGATTAGATGTAATATTAGGGATGGACTGGTTGACACATTATGAGGGAGTGATTGATTGTGCCAAACAAACTGTTATCCTCACCACCCCAGAAAAGAAAAGGATCAAGTTCAAGTCTAACTTTGAACCTAAAGGGAATATGCTCGAGAGGCAATATTAAAGTGGTTATTATCTTATTCCATGTTTATGATAAATGTTTATTTTGCATGCTATAATTGTATTAATTGGAAACGTTAATACATGTGTGTTCAATAAACAACATACAAAGTTCCTAGTAATGCCTCTCATATAAACTAGCTCATTGATTAACAAGATGATCAAGGTTTCCTGATCATGGACATTGGATGTTGTTAATAACGAGGTCATAACATTGGTGGAAATATGTGATGAATATTCATCCGAAGTATAGCAGTACGATCAAAGTCATTATGTTTATATTGCTATAACATCATACGAAGTAATCTTAGTCCTTAGACCATGAGATCATGTTAATTGCTAACACCGGAAGAGTATCTTGATAACAGCAAACGTCACACCGTAACAGGGTGACTATAAAGGTGGGTTCAGTGCTACAAAGGTGTTATGTTGAGGCTCATGGATCAAGAGTGGGATTTGTCCATCTCGATGATGGATAGATATACTCTGGGTCCTCTCAGATATCACATTAAGATAGCTTGCAAGCAAGTGATGTGATCACTAGAATGTTATATCACGGGAACGAGAAAAGAGTGCATGTCGGTAACGAGATCAAACTAGGTATTTGGATACCGATGATCGAATCTCGGACATGTACTATATCATGAGACATGTTACTAGCGTTAAAGGTTCTCACGATCACAAAAGTCATCGTTGAATGTGTAGGAGTTAGTATGGATCTCCAGGTCCCGCTTCTGATTATCGATCTGAGAGGGGTCTCGATCATGTCTGCATTATTCGTGAACCGTAGGGTGACACACTTAAGGGATACCGACACCATTTGGATCAAATATGTTTCAGATAAAGATTTAAGAAAGTGCTGGAATTATTTCAATAGACACCGAAACTGTTTCGGGTGAAATTGCTGAAATTGGTTCTGCATGTAATATTGAAATGTTGCAGGGGGTTTTATGTGAATGTTTGTTAATTAAAGTAATTAACAAAATTCTGAATAAAATTAATAAAATATTTTTATTAAATGAGAGAGCATTAAATTTGGAGAAATTTAATGCATTTAAAGTGGGGACTTTAAAAGAGAATGTGAAGGGGAAAATTTATGTGGAGGGAGTTACCACCACATGAATGAGGAGGTGAGGGGTCACCCCTTGGGCGCCGCCCATGGGGAGGGGCACCCCCCTCCTCCTATAAAAGGCCCCCCTCACACCCCTTCTTCCTCACACCTCCTCGTGAAGGATCTCTCTCCCCCTCTAGTATTATTCCCCCATGGTCTCGGATTAGCGATATACATGTTCCCGGTGGCTTTATCTGGAAAGGAGTTGCTGCTTCCGCTGCTTTGCTGGAGCGAGGGACGAAGGTTGTCGGGGTACCGAACGTGTGTGCAATCACGGTTGCACCGCTGCTTTGCGGTGCTGGACTTGGTGGTGCTGGACTTGCTGGAGCTGGATCTGAAGGACATGCTGGAGCCGGACTTGCTGGACTTCATCACGATCCTGAGATCTGCAAGTGTACGACTACATCATCCACGAGTTCTATCTCATTAACAAAGCTTTGTTGTCTTCGAGGGTAAGTTCTCCATGGATGTATATCCAGCCGTTGCTTGTATCTAGTAGATAGATCTTGGCGTATAGTTCCCATCATAGGAATTTTTTTGTTTTCTATGCTGTGAACCCCAAAAGTGGTATCAGAGCCAGATCTATGCGTATGTGCTTTGCATGGGTAGTACACATATGTTTATATGTGGGCGATGATGATCATGTTATTGCATTTTCTTTGTATTTTAGATATTGGTGGCATAGTGGGATGAAGCTGCCCGCACCAACCTTACATGTCATCGTACATGAGACCGGTTCCACGACTGACATGCAACTTGTTTTGCTTAAGTGGCTGGCGCGTGTCTGTCTCTCCTACTATAGTCAATATCTGATTTACAACGAGTTGCTAATAACTTGGTTATCCTCGTTGTGGTTCAAGTTCGTAGGTAAGACCGGTTCTATCTCCGAAAGCCCTAAGCCACGTAAAACTTGCAATTGATAAATTAGAGGTGTCTAGTTTAGATCGTTGTTGGGCTAGTGTCTTGATATGGTATTGTTGTAAGTAGATGTATGATAGATACTCTTACAACACACTTAACGTGTAAGTTCCATAGACCTTGGCCTTACACACAAAGGAATGATAGAGGTCATACCACGATGCATATGATGGTGATCAAATGCATGGACCATATCATTCCACTTTACACATATGATGTTTGCATCTTATATTGCTTGTTTGGCGTTTTAGTAGCATTATAAGATGATCCCTCATTTAAATATCAAGATAAAAATGTGTTCTTCCTTAAGTATGCACCATTGTATGGATCGTGTTTCGAGACATCACGTGATGATTGGGTGTACTCGACTCTACGCTTTCATATAACGGGTGTAAGATAGTTTTACACACGCGAATACTAAGGTTCTTACTTGGCGAGCCTAGCATGTACAGACATAGCCTCGGAACACGGACCGAAAGGTTAAGCATGACTCATATAGTTGATACGATGCACATATTGATGCTCGCCTTTGAAGCTACACCGACTCACGTGATGATCGGACTTGGTGTAGTGGATTTGGTTCATGTAATCACCAAAAAGGCACGAGGGATGTCGTTTTTGAGTGGGAGTTCATTTGTAATTTGGATTAGTCGAACTCAATTTGTCATAAACTAAATCGAAGTGAATTTTCATAATTTGTTGTAGTCATTGGCGTCTGTTCACTACCTAATAC
Organism: Avena sativa; assembly: GCA_916181665.1. Classification (NCBI taxonomy): domain Eukaryota; kingdom Viridiplantae; phylum Streptophyta; class Magnoliopsida; order Poales; family Poaceae; genus Avena; species Avena sativa. Next base: position 419,944,456 of record OV702287.1, on the reverse strand, counting down.
TTCGTTTTAATCGAGATAATAGAACTATAGAATTCTGGATATTTATTTTACGAACTGGTATCGTATTGTTTTGAATGTCAATTTAAAGTTTATAAGTCCTATTGCAAACTTTCAGCAAACTCTATTTACTCCATGAAGTTTAATAAGTAGTATTAAATCAAGAGTAAGAATTCCAATGTTAGTATCTAAAGTATCATGTTTGCCTCCATGATTATTGATATTCAAAAGTTGTTTTAATATCAAGATTATGTAGGAGCTGAAAATTGTTTCAGAAAGCATCATGTGTGAAAGATATTGTGATATCTGAAACAATGTTTTTAGTTGCATTATGACAGAGTATAATTTAGCAAAATACATGTTCTCATATTGTATGAGAATTTGTGAAGGATGGAGATGCTAAGCATCCGAATCTCCCAAAAAGGTTTTGGGAACTAACATTATACTCACGATTCTTCCTTATAGTCTATAGTAGCTTGATCATGGAAGTTGTCATGATAAGGATGAATAGAAGATGTAAGTAAAATGTTTACTACACTAATAGATTACTAAAGAATGGATTTTTGAAAGAACACCAAACATTTGATGATGGTGATCCACTTCAAAGTGCAAGTCCAAAGGTATTAGTATTTGACTATATACACTTTGTACTATGTGTCATGTGAATGACACCACTATTGATGTTGATAGATTCTTTTAAAAGGAAAAAGTAATTGCTGAAAGAGAATCTATAAAATATTTGGCAGAAAAGAAAATTTGGAGATGTCCAGCTTAGGTATATAGAAGATATACATGTTATGGCTATATTCTTTGCTTGTTAAACAATGTGGTTCTTAGGTATTGGATACCGATATTCGATACCGAATTGGTTGGTATGAAGTGTCATACAGGACAATGCAATTCATGAACTGCAATGGCCTAAGTAACTAGCAAGAGAATAAGTGATGATGATCATCGAAAACAAATAAAGTATTATTGTGCTTTTCGTTGACGTCAAACCTAGTCTTCAAGATTTTTTTTAATAACTGTTATTTTGTTCCGGTATTCCGAGAATAATGCTTGTTCACATAATTACCGTATTCCATAAAGGATGGATGAACTTTTACAAGTCTAGTTGGAGAAATTACATCCATAAACATTATTGCTAAAATGTCACAAGACAAATGATTAAAACATCACTTATTAAGTGACATCGTTGTTTTAAATTATATTGGAAAGAAAACATGAAGAAACTCCATGTTGATGGAGTTTTTGGAGTCTTTGATTTTGATCAATTGACACTTGTGAAACTTTCCTCGGGATAATTGAAACTCCGTCCATAGGCCAAAGAGGAACGGATGACTAACTTATTGGATATTATGCATGTTGATGTATATAGTCCATTATGTGTAGCCATATGCGATGGATCTTTTTGCTTCATATGCTTTCTCTAGAAATTTAAGTGAATATATCTATATATTTACTTAATAAGGAAGAAGTATGAAACATTTGAAAATTGTTCAAAGACTTTCAAGATGAAGTGAAAAATCATTGTAACAAGAAAATAAAAGAGTTTATGATTTGATCATAAATGAATATATTTGAGTTACATGTTTAGCAAAACACCTAAGATTTGAGGAATTGTTCCATGATTTGTGTTTTCCGGTAAACCATAGGAGTATGGCATATTCGAGAGATGAAATCAAACCATGTTTGACATGGTAAGATCAAAGGTGTCATTTATAAAACTGCCATTATGTTTTAAGGAATAAAGCTTTAGAGACTACCGCTTTTACACTGAAAAGAGCACAATCGTGATCCGTTGAAATGACACCATATAAGTTATGGTTTGGGATAAAACCCGAATTGTCTTTTCTTAAATTTTGGTATGCTATGCATAAGTAAAATGTTTACAACGAAAGTCAGATAAGCACGTCTTCGTAGGTTATCCCAAAGAATTTTTTGGGAATTTCTCCATAACACCGAGGACAAAAGAGTTTGTTACTTGTAACGTCAAGTTTCTTGAGAAGGAATTTTTCGCGAAAAGTTAAGTGGGAGGACAATAGAACTTGGATAAGGTTGTTGAACCTTAGCTATATGTGCTAAGTAGCGCAGCGCCGGAAAGTGTCCTGGTGGCGGCCACAATGCTCATGGCTCCCGTGATTACAAAGGTTGTGATCTCGGAGATTAGAGTTCCTATTGAACCATGTGGGTTGGTAAGAATCAAATAGTGTGATTTGATAAGAAAGTCATTATTGTTTTGACAGCGATGAACCGACTACATGAAAAGAAGCGATGATGGACCCTGACTCCATAAAATGACTAGAAGTCATAGAATTCGTGATAGTATCCATACACGAGAAATCAAGTTTCTAAACTTGGAAGACCCTCCGGAAAGGCGTGAAGCCTATCGGTCGTGTTTGGATCTATAAAAAAATAGACATGGATGTTTAACATCTATGAAATAGTACATGTCAGAAAGAAGTTTACGACAATGTTCAAGGAGTTGACTATGACAAGATTTGATCTTTCATAGCGATATTTAGTCTTGACGGATTAATGTAGCAACCACTACATATAATTTGATGTATGGTAGTTGAACAAACAAAACAATGTTCTTCTAATAGAATGGTTACCTAGGACGTGTACAAGACATGGTCTGAAGGGTTTTGTTAATTCAAAGGGTGCTAAAAGGGCATGCAAACTTCAATAGTTGAAGTAAGCATAGCGGAGTTGGAATCTTCACCATGATGAAACTGTTAAAAGAGTTTAAATTCATCAGAGATGATGAAGATGCTTGCATTTGCAAGAAATTAAGTGGGAGTGCTGAGACATATTTCTAATACATTATGGAGAGAACATATTGTTGATTGGAAATGATGTATCTTGTATTGACACAAGTTAAGAATTTCATTAAAATAAGATTTTGATGAAAGACTTGGGCAAAACCGGAATATTTGGCATTACTATCTATATGGATAGATTGAGGCGCTAATATGGTTGTGCCAGACATACATATATGAGATATTGAAAGGGTTCAATATGGGAACAACAAGAAAGGTTCTTGCTGCATGGAAAGGATTGTACCAAAATTCAAGTGTTTCAACACTTGGTGAGTAAAATCACATGAAGATTTTGATCGATTATACCGTGATATGTATATATCCAGAATGTCCTATGCTCTAAATGTTATGAGCACATACCAAAATGATTGATAAGATGATCACTGGACAATAGTAAAGATATTCTTATGAGCTTTGGAAGAACTAAGAATATATCATGTATAAGTGACAAATAGTTAAAGGTAGTTCATTGTAAAGTGTTACATTGATACTAGTTTTGTCACAAGATACAAATTAAATTTATCTCAATTTAGACTATGGGTGGCACAATGTAATGGAAAGGATGTTCCATGATGGATTTGGATAAGTTCCAAAGTTGAAATATTGTGACGGATACTACAACAAAAGGCTAAATATATGACTGCTATAGTAGCAGCAAAGGAGGGCATTTGTGTTAAGAAGTTTGTTATCAAACTAGGTGTGGTTCAAAATGGGCTAATACTATGAATATATATTGTATGACAATAATATCAACATATTTTAACCCGAACGAACTAAAAGGTCTCACCAAAGGACCAAATTTGTACAATGCCATCTCATTTGAGAATGAGTGATGCGTAGAGACGCAAAGACATGCAAATACACACGAAGCTGAAACTGTCAGATCCAGAGATTATGTTAACCACTAGCAATCGCGTATATGCAACACCAGAAAGCCATAGGTGTTCAATACACAAAGTTTTTCAAACTAGATTATTGACTGTAGTGCAAGTGGGAGACTGAAGGGAATATGCCCGGGAGGCAATAATAAAGTGGTTATTATCTTATTCCATGTTTATGATAAATGTTTATTTTGCATGCTATAATTGTATTAATTGGAAACGTTAATACATGTGTGTTTAATAAACAACATACAAAGTTCCTAGTAATGCCTCTCATATAAACTAGCTCGTTGATTAACAAGATGATCAAGGTTTCCTGATCATGGACATTGGATGTTGTTAATAACGAGGTTACAACATTGGTGGAATGATGTGATGAACATTCATCCGAAGTATAGCATTACGATCAAAGTCATTATGTTTATATTTCTATGACATCATACGAAGTAATCTTAGTCCTTAGACCATGAGATCATGTTAATTGCTAACACCGGAAGAGTATCTTGATAACAGCAAACGTCACACCGTAACAGGGTGACTATAAAGGTGGGTTCAGTGCTACAAAGGTGTTATGTTGAGGCTCATGGATCAAGAGTGGGATTTGTCCATCTCGATGATGGATAGATATACTCTGGGTCCTCTCGGTGATATCACATTAAGATAGCTTGCAAGCAAGTGATGTGATCACTAGAATGTTATATCACGGGAACGAGAAAAGAGTGCATGTCGGTAACGAGATCAAACTAGGTATTTGGATACCGATGATCGAATCTCGGACATGTACTATATCATGAGACATGTTACTAGCGTTAAAGGTTCTCACGATCACAAAAGTCATCGTTGAATGTGTAGGAGTTAGTATGGATCTCCAGGTCCCGCTTCTGATTATCGATCTGAGAGGGGTCTCGATCATGTCTGCATTATTTGCGAACCGTAGGGTGACACACTTAAGGGATACCGACACCATTTGGATCAAATATGTTTCAGATAAAGATTTAAGAAAGCGCTGGAATTATTTCAATAGACACCGAAACTGTTTCGGGTGAAATTGCTGAAATTGGTTATGCATGTAATATTGAAATGTTGCAGGGGGTTTTATGTGAATGTTTGTTAATTAAAGTAATTAAAAAAATTCTGAATAAAATTAATAAAATAGTTTTATTAAATGAGAGAGCATTAAATTTGGAGAAATTTAATGCATTTAAAATGGGGACTTTAAAAGAGAATGTGAAGGGGCAAATTTATGTGGAGGGAGTTACCACCACATGAATGAGGAGGTGAGGGGTCACCCCTTGGGCGCTGGCCATGGGGAGGGGCACCCCCCTCCTCCTATAAAAGGCCCCCCTCACACCCCTTCTTCCTCACACCTCCTCGTGAAGGATCTCTCTCCCCCTCTAGTATTATTCCCCCATGGTCTCAGATTAGCAAGATACATGTTCCCGGTGGCTTTATCTGGAAAGAAGTTGCTGCTTCCGCTGCTTTGCTGGAGTGAGGGACGGAGGTTGTCGGGGTACCGGACGTGTGTGTGATCACGGAAGCACCGCTGCTTTGCGGTGCTGGACTTGGTGGTGCTGGACTTGCTGGAGCTGGATCTAAAGGATGTGCTAGAGCCGGACCTGCTGGACTTCATCACGACCTTGAGATCGGCAAGTGTACGACTACATCATCCATGAGTTCCATCTCGTTAACAAAGCTTTGTTTTCTTCGAGGGTAAGTTCTCCATGGATGTGTATCCACCCGTTGCTTGTATCTAGTAGATAGATCTTGGCGTATAGTTCCCATCGTAGGAAATTTTTTGTTTTCTATGATATGAACCCCAGCGGAACCCAAGGGGAGCAAGGTTAATTCTCTTAAGGGGGTTAGCCTAGATAGTGTACCAATAGTGAAGGAGTACCCGGATGTGTTCCTAGAAGAATTACCTGGCATGCCACCAGATAGGGATGTGGAGTTTCTGATAGACTTACTACCAGGAACTGGACCTATAGCCAAGAGACCTTACAAAATGTCGGTGGACGAGTTAAAAGAACTCAAGAAACAACTAGGAGAACAGTTGAAAAAGGGATTTATGCAACCAAGTTCTTCGTCTTGGGGAGCACCAGTTTTGTTTGTTGAGAAGAAGGACCGAAGTCAAAGGCTATGCATAGACTATCGATCACTTAATGAAGTGACCATAAAGAATAAATATCCCCTACCTAGAATTAATGATCTTTTTGAGCAACTGGAGGGAGCATGTGTGTTCTCAAAAATCGATCTTCGATCAAGATACTTCCAACTGAAGATTAGAGAACATGATATACCAAAGACTGCATTTACCACTAGATATGGGTTGTATGAATATACAGTGATGTCGTTTGGATTGACTAATGCACCGGCCTATTTCATGAACATGATGAATAAGGTATTCATGAAATTTATTGACAAGTTTGTAGTGGTATTCATCGATGACATATTGGTATATTCCAAGAGCAACGAAGAACATGAAGGACATCTGCGCCTAATTCTGGAGAAACTTAGGGAACACAAACTATATGCCAAGTTCAGTAAATGTGAATTTTGGCTGAATGAAGTGGGTTTTCTTGGGCGTATAGTATTTGGAAGTGGTATAGTTGTTGACCCAACAAAAGTGGCAGCTGTGATAGAATGGGAACCTCCTAAATCGTTTAAAGAAATCCGTAGTTTCCTCGGCCTAGCAGGATACTATCGGACGTTCATTGAAAATTTCTCAAAGATAGCAAAGCCTATGACTGATCTGCTAAAGAAAGAGAAGAAGTTTAACTGGACAGAAACATGTGAAACTAGTTTTCGGGAGTTGAAGAAGAGATTAGTGTCAGCACCAATGTTATGCTTGCCAGATCTTGAGAAAGACTTTCAAGTCTATTGTGATGCATCTCACCAAGGACTGGGAGGTGTACTAATGCAGGAAGGTAGAGTTGTAGCTTATGCATCAAGGCAACTCAAAAATCATGAAGTGAACTATCCTACTCATGACCTAGAGTTGGCATCAGTTGTGCATGCTTTAAAAACATGGAGGCATTATCTTATGGGGAAGCATTGTGAAGTGTTCACCGATCATAAAAGTCTAAAATACATTTTCACATAGAAGGAACTCAATATGAGACAAAGAAGATGGCTAGAACTTATCAAGGATTACGACTTAAGTTTGCAATACCATCCTGGAAAGGAAAATGTCGTAGCCGATGCATTAAGTCGTAAGGTTTATGTAAATGTCCTCAATAAAGGAGAATTGCCGGAAGAGTTATGTGCCCAATTTAGGGAGTTGAGATTAGAGATAGTGCCTGAAGGATACCTTGCATCCTTGGAAGTGCAGCCCACACCGATGAACAGAATCCAAGAAGCTCAAAAGATGGACAAAGAAATAGAAGAAATAAAAAGTAAAATTATTGAAGGCAAGGCAAAAGGATTTCACGTAGACGAACAAGGAACCTTATGGTACGAAAAACGTATCTGTATTCCGCAGGATCTTGAACTTAAGAAGTTGATCTTACAAGAAGCTCACAACTCACCATATTCAATTCATCCTGGCAACACCAAGATGTATATGGATGTTAAGGAAAGATTCTGGTGGAATAATTTAAAGAAAGATATAGCAGAACACATTGCCCTGTGCGACGTATGTAGTCGTGTAAAGGCAGAACATCATAAACCGACGGGATTATTACAACCACTGCCAATACCTGATTGGAAATGGGATAAAATAGGTATGGATTTTATCACCGGATTGCCAAGGACTAAATCTGGATACGATTCTATATGGGTTATTGTTGATTGCTTGACAAAAGTGGCTCATTTCATACCGGTGAAGACCACTTACACAAGTGCCAAGCTAGCCAAGATATACATGAATAGAATTGTATGTTTACATGGGGTGCCTAAGAGTATCGTGTCAGATAGAGGAACTCAATTCACTTCACACTTTTGGCTACAACTTCACGAGTCATTGGGAACTCGACTAGAATTCAGCACTGCGTTTCATCCACAGGCTGACGGGCAGACAGAAAGGACCAATCAGATATTGGAAGATATTTTAAGAGCTTGTGCGTTAGACTATGGATCTAGTTGGGATGAAAGTCTACCATATGCGGAGTTTTCCTACAACAATAGCTATCAATCAAGCATAGAAATGGCTCCGTTTGAATTCCTTTATGGAAGGAAGTGTACTACACCATTGCTGTGGAATGGAGTAGGAGAAATTTTTTTGTTCAGACCATACCTAATCAAGGAGGCTGAAGAGAAAGTCAAGATGGTGAGGGATAGGCTAAAGGTAGCCCAATCTCGACAAAAGAGCTATGTAGATCCAAAACATAGAGAGGTCACCTATGAGGTTGGTGATAGAGCTTATCTCAAGGTATCACCACTTCGCGGTGTGAAGAGATTTGGAATCAAAGGAAAATTAGCACCACACTATGTAGGACCCTTCAAGATTTTGAGCCACAAAGGAGAAGTGGCATATGAGATAGAACTACCAGAATCTCTGTCAGCAGTTCATAATGTTTTTCATGTCAGTCAGCTGAAAAAGTGTCACCCAGAGATGGAAGAAACTTCGTTGAAAGACACTATACCGTTAGAAGAAGTTCAGCTAGAAAATGATCTCACTTATGAGGAGAAACCTATTAAGATTCTGGAGACAGCAGAAAGAATTACACGTACTAAGACAATAAAATTATGCAAAGTGCAGTGGAACCATCACCCTGAATCAGAAGCAACGTGGGAGCGAGAGGATGAACTTCGGAGAGATCACCCTCACCTATTTGCTAGCCAACCCTAATCTTGAGGGCGAGATTCATCTTAAGGGGGTTAGATTTGTAACATCCCAAAATTTTCATCTGAAAACCATCATCGTTGCATTCATATCATCATGGCATGTGTTGCATTGCATCTAGTTTGTCCTCCAAAAATTTGGTGAAATTTTGAGGCAATTTGGAGACCTTTTGCTAAATCCAAAACCTAGGAAAAGAAAATCTAAAAGGAAAAGAAAAGGGGAAAAAAACATCAGCAGTAGTTCTGGCCTTTTCGGCCCAACCCAGCCCAGCAAGCCCACCCGGGCCACCCCTCCCCCTCTCTATCTTTCTCACCAACCCCCTGCATACCCCCTCCCGCTTACATGCTGGCCCCACTCCCACGTCATCGCCACCTTGTCGTCTTCAACCCAGGCAATGAACAGACCCCCACTCCCTCTGCCGTTTCTAAAACCCGCTCTAATTCGAGCATTGCTCGCATTAAAACTCCACCGCGACCACCCCTACTTAATCCCCTCTCCCTCCTCTTCAGTTTCCCCTCAGTCGCCACCCCTAGAGAGCCCCCAGGCTCCCCAATTGAGAGCTCGAAACCTCACTTACCGTCAGTACTCCGGTGACAATTCCGGTGAGCTCCGACCACCTCGCATCCTCCTCTCTGCCCTATCCCCTTTGCCGTGTCGTGGCGCACCTTTTAACCCTGGCCACCCGTCTTTTCTTGCCCCAGGTCAACGACTCGATTATCGTCGGTGAACTCCCACTGCCGCCACCGTCCATCGATTATTCCGGTGAGTCTAGGGTTCCCGCCGCCTCTCTATGACCACCACTAGCTTGCGCTGGACCTGGTACACGTCGCTGACGCTTTCCTTTGCCTGTTCGAGCCCCAGATCACCGTCACCATCGCACGGACTCGAGCTCCGCCGTCGACAGAACTCCGGCGAGGAATTGGGATCGAGGCAGAGCACCCCTCTCTCCACCGCGTCTATCAACGAGATCGCTTCGACCGCCATGACCTCTGGTAAGAGTCCACGGACCCCTGCCCCTTTAGAACCGCCGGAACACCGATGTCCGATGAGCCGCCGCCGCGCACAGAGAGCCAGCACCGCCAGTTCGTGGTTGTGCGCTGAGCAACGTTCGATCAAGTTTTAGTGGCCAGGATTAGATCTCTAGCTGAAGCGGTACGGGCTGATCCAATTCGTCCATTGCCACTTAAGATCTGATGGCCCGCAGCGGTCGATCCGACCGAATCGGTACGGACCAATAGGGTCGCGCCACGTCGGCTGGGATATCTGTTTAATTAGAAAAATGGACATATTATATATTAAACTTAGAAATTCAATAACTTTTGATCCACAAATCAGAAAAATGCAAATTTGGTGTCTATGGATTCAGAAAAATTAGACATTTATTGTTGAGGCCTTGTTTCACACTTTTGCTTCTAGAAAATTGGAATTATAGGAAGAACCTTTTTAGGAGTATTTTTCTCATAAAAATTACTCCATAAATTGTTTTTAGGTATTTCTTATGCCTTTAGATAGAGTGTTTTAACCTCAGTACTGTAGACTCTGCAAGTTTTAGAGTTTTGTTCATATCATTGCATTTTGCATGCATTCATATTTTTGTGATGCTATATTGATTGAATTATGGTTGTTGGATTGTTCTTTGTGTAGATTGTGTGGATTGTGAAGTTTGTTGCTATGAGGATTGTACCTATTCCCCTAGCTACCAAGGCAAGTGATATTTCATCTCATGTCCTATTATTCTCACTATTGCACTAGTGTTATTTTTTGTAGATCTTAGCATGGTAGGATTATTTATATGTTACTATGCTATGCTATCCTATAGATTATATCTTGGTAGCATTTCCTAGTTGAAAGACATCATATGCTAGAGTGCTTAGCCATGCTATTAGAATTCGTGGGTGGAAATTCATATCAAGATAGTACGGAAAGATATTATTTTGATTGATTAAGAAAACAAATAATGTTAATGAAACACCTAGGTGGAATGGGACTTGCTTGGATTATGTTGAGTGGTTACTCAGGAGCCATTTTTATGGTCAGCTGGTGTATCGCACTTGTGGACGGCCACCCAGGAACAAAGAGATTGGAGACGTTCTTGTCGTGAAGCTTCCAGTGCAGCCACATGGAATATGGGCTCTGCCTTGACCGATTAAGTTGCAAGAACTCAGCCAGACAGACAAAGGGTGGTACATATGATAGGATGGAACACGTCTGTGGTGGTCTGAGGGATTGCTTTTGAAAAGTCTCGTCTCGATGCATGTCGAGTCTTGTGGGGAAAGTGCACCACCTCTCGAGAGGGTAAAACTAAGTACTTAGCCGTGTCCCCGGTTATGGACAATTTCTGAGCGTCAAGACAGTGAAGCAGTTCAATAATCTCCTCATCCAAATTTCTCTAAGTTAAAACTTGTGGGTGAACAAGGGTAGAGGTTCATTGATGTCTATCAATGGTACCTTAGTGTCTTGAAAGAGAAAACCTACTCTTTAAAAACTATGAGATAAAACCTTGCTTTTAGCAAAGTCAGCCAAAACCACACTTAGCCATATATTCATGTAGTTGTTGGATTATACTAAGTATCTATGGTATCACTTGCCAATACAATTCCAAATGTATTGACCCTTGTGGATGTAACTTATTATGTTGCAAGATACTCTGATGATGAGTAGGGTTGCGGGTCTACACTCGACATGTTTGCCTGTGGCGCATGAAGACAAAAGACTCTATTATTATACTATGTATTGTGAACCTTGAGTAATGTTAGCCTTGGGCTAAGTGAGTTGTAAGAACCATTATATTCCTGGATATGCGATGTAATAATGACCTTTGTTTCTGTGTACTTCATCTTAAACTGTGGGTGCTAGCATTTCGATCCAGGGACTAGCACTGCAATCATAGGGATCTTACCTTATTATGGTGAAATCTTACACGGTGGTCCTATTGAACATCAACACTTGATGTTCTTTCCTAATCTCCACTTCTGCAGTCTTAAGCATTGACAGAAGCTCGGGGAGAGTCTTCTTCATGCCCTGCATGTTATAGTTCATCAAGAAGCTCTTGTAGCTAGGTGGCAGAGATTGCAGAACATGATGTATGCCTAAATCAATGGGAATCGTTATTCCCAAGGACACAAGCTTATCGGCGTACCCAGACATTTTGAGTACGTGCTCACTTACAGAGCTGTTCTCTTCCATCATGCAACTAAAGAACTTTTCTGAAGCATTATAAATCTCTACGGCAGCATGGGTATCGAAAATCATTTTCAATTCACCCATGGTATTAAAGGCATTGCCATTTTCGAAACGCTTTCAAAGTTCTGGCTCTAGCCCATACAGTATGTCACAATGAACTAAGTTGTGGTCCTCCTGACGAGTCACATAGACATTCTTTTCCTCGTTAGGGGCATCAGGAGATGGTGGGGGGCCTAGCGGCGCTTCTAGCACATATTGCTTTTGTGCAACACAGAGGAGAATCCTCAAATTCATAGCCTAGTTGGTGAAGTTGCTACCATTCGCACCAAGTTTCTCTTTCTCCATGAACACATTGAAACTAAAAGCAGGTGGTGCCATCTACAACAGAATTTGTAAAGTTTATCTAGACTAAGTTTATGATAGATTGAGTTCAACTAAACTCCCACTCAAAAACAACATCCCTCGTGTCTTTTTGGTGATTACATGAACCAAATCCACTACACCAAGTCCGATCATCATGTGAGTCGGTGTAGCTTCAAAGGCGAGCATCTATATGGGCATCATATCAACTATATGACTCATGCTTAACCTTTCGGTCTGTGTTCCGAGGCCATGTCTATACATTCTAGGCTCGCCAAGTAAGAACCTTAGTACTCGCGTGTGTAAAACTGTCTTACACCCGAAATATGATCGTGGATTCAAGTACACCCGATCATCACGTGATGTCTTGAAACGCTGAAACATAAACAGTGCGTACTTAAGGAAGAACACATTTTTATCTTGATATTTAAATGAGGGATCATCTTATAACGCTACTAAAACGCTAAACTAGCAATATAAGATGCGAATATCATATGTGTAAAGTGAAATGACATGGTTCTTGCATTTGATCACCATCATATGCATCGTGGTATGATCTCTATCATTCCTTTGTGTGTAAGGCCAAGGTCTATGGAACTTACACGTTAAGTGTGTTGTAAGTGTTTCAACTATAGATCAACTCACAACAATACCATATCATGACACAAGACCATCAACGATCTAAACTAGACGCCTCTAATTTATCAATTGCAGGTTTTACGTGGCTTAGGGCTTTTGAAGATAGAACTATTATTACCTACGAACATGGAACCACAACGATGATAACCAAATTATTAGCAACTCGTTGTAAATCAGATATTGACTATAGTAGGAGAGAAAGACACCCGCCAGCCACTTATGCAAAACTAGTTGCATGTCAGTCGTGGAACCGGTCTCATGTGCGATGACATGTAAGGTTGGTCCGGGCCGCTTCATCCCACTATGCCACCAATATACAAACTACATATAAGAAGCAATAACATGATCATCACCGCCCACATACTCTTATGTGTTCTACCCGTGCAAAGCACCTACGCATAGATCAGGCTCTGATACCACTGAAGGGTTCGTAGCATAGAAAACAAAAAAATTCCTACGATGAGAACTATACGCCAAGATCTATCTACTAGATACAAGCAACGGGTGGATATACATCCATGGAGAACTTACCCTCGAAGACAACAAAGTTTTGTTAACGAGTAGGAACTCGTGGATGATGTAGTCGTACACTTGCCGATCTCAAGAGCGTGTGGAAGTCCTAGCGCCACAAACTAGCAGCGCATCCACACTCGCACACATGTTCAGGCCACCGAACAACCTCCGCCTCCTTGCTCTAGCGATGCAGCGGAAGCAGCAACTCCTTCCAGACGAAATGCCACCAGGAACATGTACCTTGCTAATCCGAGACCACGGGGGAATGATTCTAGAGGGGGAGAGAGATCCTTCACGAGGAGGTGTGAGGAAGAAGGGTGAGAGGGGTGGCCTTTTATAGGAGGAGGGGGGTACCCCTCCCATGGACGGCGCCCCATGGACGTGACCCCTCACCTCCCCATTCATGTGGTGGTAACCCCCTCCACATACAAGTGTCCCTTAACATTCCTCTTTAAAGTCTTTACTTTAAATACATTAAATTTCTCCAAATTAAATGCTCTCTCATTTAATAAAACTCTTTTATTAAATTTATTCAGAATTTTGTTAATTACTTTAATTAACAAACATTCACATAAAACCCCCTGCAACATTTTAATATTACATGCAGAACCATTTTTAACAATTTCACCCAAAACAGTTTCGGTGTCTATTGAAATAATTCCAGCGCTTTGCAATTCATTCGTCTGAAACACATTTGCTCCAAATGGTTTTGGTGTCCCTTAAGTGTGTCACCCTACGGTTCGTGAATAATGCAGACATGATCGAGACCCCTCTCAAATCAATAATCAAAAGCGGGACCTAGAGATCCATACTAACTCCTACACATTCTACGATGACTTCTGTGATCATGAGAACCTTTAACATTAGTAACTAAAACCCTTTGTCTCGCGATATATTACATGTCCGAGATTTGATCATCGGTATCTCCATAGCTAGTTTGATCTCGTTGCCGACATGTACTCTTTTTTTGTTCCCGTGATATAACATTCTAGTGATCTCATCACTTGCTTGCAAGCTAACCAATGTGATATCACCGAGAGGGCCCAGAGAATATCTATCTGTCATCGGGATGGACAAATCCCACTATTGATCCATGAGCTTCTACATAACACTTTTGTAGCACTGAAAACACCTTTAATCACCCTTTCACGGTGTGACGTTTGATGTTATCAAGATACTCTTCTAGTGTTAGTGATTAACATGATCTCATGGTCTAAGGACTAGGATTACTTTGTTAGATGTTAGAGAAATATAAACACAATGACTTTGATCGTAATGCTATACTTCGGATGAATGTTCATCACATCATTCCACTAATGTTGTGACCTCGTTATTAACAACATCCAATGTCCATGATCAGGAAACCTTGATCATCTTGTTAATCAACGAGCTAGTTTATAAGAGAGGCATAACTAGGAACTTTCCTTTTGTTTATTAAACACACATGTATTAACGTTTCCACATTAATACAATTATAGCATGCAAAATAAACATCTATCATATACTTGTAAAATGTATAATAACAACTTTATTATTGCCACTCAGTACATATTCTCTTCACTATTACAAGTGGTGGAATATGGCTATGGAGATGGAGAAGGGTTTGGAGATTTGGAGGCGGCTGGTGATCTATGGAAGAGACTTCAGGATGGTGTGAACTCTCTTTTCTCATCACCCGAGGCTTTTTTATATAGGGGTCCCTTCACGAAAGTTGTTCTGTTTGACCTAATGGTGGCGGCGCCAACTATACGACCAGAGCTATATGGTCGGAATTTTTGCTCTGGCCATATAGTTGGTCATTAAAGCGTCTCCCTCCGATGTAAGGCTCTTGGTTTCTTCTGGTAGTTGGAAATCTCGTATCTTTGAGTTTAATGTAGTGATTCCCTCCTTTAAACGACATTATCTACCCAGGAAAAATACAAAAAAAAGGTTTGCATACCCCTTTGAATATTAGCATTAGTGGCAGGGTTTAGAGAGATATTTCATCAAGAATATGATTAATATCTAGTTTACATGTGGATGTTAGATGGCTATATTTTAGAGCCATCAACCTCACCAAGATTAAACTTGATCATCCCAAGCAAGAAAAACAAAATCAAAAAGGAACTCAACATTTAAACTAAAATAACAAGATGGTGATCTTACTCATGATTAGTAGTCTCATGTTTCCTCCACTTTATAAATCTTAAAAACTTCAGCATAGATAGAGAAATGGCAAGCATATCATACGGGTTTCATGCATCCTTATAGTGCAACAAAATTATTGTAAGCATGGATGATTCAAATGAATAAACTTTATTCCATGTCAAGTAATCAACTCATAGGCTTGCCTTTGAACAATAAAGTATAATCATGTAAATTAAGAGTGTGAGAGTTGTTATGAAAAGCATATATACTAGAGTGTCTCAAATCTCCCACATCAATAAATCAAGACTTTTCAAGCACTACTTTTCTATTCATTGTCCTTCAAGAATTTTAGTTTTTAAGTAATTGAGAGCATGCTAAAAAAAATATTTACTTTATTGGGCTGTAATGGACACTCGTGGCATCACTAAGGTTTTTGTTCCTTTTGCATAATGATTTATCATAACTGCCAGAGGAGTGATTCCACCATGATTACAGCTACCCGAGAGTGCCAAGAATCTTACTCACTATAGCATTGCTGCTACAAGTGTTTAATCAACTCATAGCCAAAATCTAGGAGTTTCCTCCATGAAGATCGTTCGTAGGCTAGTGGAGTTGTCGGCATCCCATGAAGTTTGACACGCATAAAGCTATATCATTATTATGATTAACAAGTCAAACTTTGGCATGCTCACAAAAACCGCTAAACATTTACTCAATTGAACAAATCCTTTCAAAGAGAGCTATCAAGTCAATCAATATTTTCAGTGGTGTTGAGTATCTCTATAAATAAGCCTTCAAGACTAAGCACTGCAACACACAAGCCTTCAATTGTGAGACATTTATTATTACAATTGTTTAGGCAAGACTTGGTTAATTACGAGAGTTGGAACAAAATGTCCCCAATTAAAAACCCATGCAAAGGAAAATCTTATGCCGAAAGAAGGACTCACTCCACCAATATAATATCTCAACATTTACTACTAACTATCATGGGTCTCTCAAACTTCAAAAGTGGGGAGTCATAAGGCATACCTCTCATGTTTGGTTCCACTTCTCTCTTCCTTTTTTATTTGCTTCTTGGAAACTCGAAGTCGAACACTCTCCTGCAAATATATAAAGACCTCGAGGCGGAAAGAGAAGGAAGAGGGAGAATAAGGAAAAATGATGAAATCTTTTTGTGGTTTTTAAGAGAGGAAAATTAAAGTATAGAAAATTGGCGGCAAAGCTCGGCTAGAAAATTTCGAAAGAAAAATATAAAGAACTAAAGAAAAAGTGTTGGGGAAACCAACACGAGTGCTTATAAACTCAAATAAAAACACAACCTCTAAATAAAAGCAAATAAACGCCAAATAAAGATACATGAGGAAACTTCCCCGAGCTTAGGCTTTTGCAAGCCCTTCAAATCATTGTGGTGGCGGGAAAAAGTCATTACTCCAGTTAGAAAATTGAGTTGAGAGGTTACTTGTTGATTCTTGGAGGTTCAAAGAGAGGTTGTGCATCCTCTCCACAGTTCCTCCAAGTCCTTGGAAATCTTGGTATGTGGCGAACCGGGTTTGTGCCCGCTCCTCTTGATAAGGAACTTCTTGCTGATCTTCTTGGTCCTCATCCTCTTCAGGAATCTCTTCCTTGGGATGGTGTTGCTCAACCTGCAAATCATATAGCAAACATCCTTCCTCGATAGAGAAAAGACCATTAGGCATAGGAGCGGGGTAGATATGCCTAGCTCCAGCAATATGCAGGTAATAAGCAGCACCTCTCCTAGTTAGCATTCCAAAGGATCTCAAGGTGGAGAAACCAACATGTGTCTCACCTAGTACCGGTTGCAACTCACCTAGGTCGAGGCCTAGGGCTATGGCAAGCACGGTGATAACACCTCCTCCTATGATTGGCCCTTGGCTTTGGGAGGCTTAGTTCTCCAGGTAGCGCACAAGGATGGTGCCCAAGTTGAGTGACAAGCTGCAGTTGATGTAAGTAGCCTTTGCAAGCTCTAGGATGTCCTCATCATTGAGTCTCGTGAACTCATTACGTCCCTGCAAAGTGTTAGCAATAACATAGAACAAATAGCAAATTGCAGGATGTTGAATATTCTTCCCCTTGTTCACTCTATTAGTGAAACTCATTCCATTATAGTATTGATCGGGGGAAGGACTTAAGCTAGTAAAGGATGCACGTAAATCATGAATATCATTGTTTGGCAAATTGAAACATGTGCACCATTCATCTAATGTTAAAGTGCAGTTGTTGTTCATCAGATGGAAATAAATAGTATCCTGAACTTGCCATTGTTTAACGGTGGTTTGCAATGAACTACGTAATTCAATGGTTAAGCGGCGGTAAGTAGGTACATCATTGTACACAAAGTTTTGCAGGCCAGATCTATTGCAAAGTAATTGAAGTCATCAGCAATACTGAGTTGGTTCAATATGATGGGGCAAGCCCACTTGGTGGCCTTCACTTCGTGGTTCTTGATCTCGTTGAAGCGATCACGATGGGCCTCATCCCTGAACCGTATCCCCATATGTTCCTGAGCGGCATCTCGAGAAGCGCTAGGGGTGGCACGAGCACGAGTTTGGATCCTTGTGTTCATCATCTAAAACATTGAAGAGAGGCAAAATATTTTTTTTGATCCAATAACAGTAAGTATATCATATTCCTCATCATAGCACAGTAAAGAATTCTCATCAAAATAATAATAATCTAGGCAAGAAAATAATGGCAATTGGTTCATAATAGGTCTCACCCTAGATTGATAATGACAATAGATCAAAGTTGAATTTGCAAAAAGTTATTGGAGGATCGGAGGAGAAACATACCGTAGATCACTTGTGTGCGAGGAAATCAAATGAAATTGAATAGAGATGGAGGTCCCTTGAGGTTTTGAGAGAGTTTGGAGGTAGAAGAAAGAAAAAGAATTGAAGTTTTGGAGTTGGGAGTACCTTCCCGTGCGATTTTGTGGTCGAACGCAACTATACGGGGAGAACTATACGGTCGGAACAATGTGTTCCGGCCGTATAGTTTGCCTTTTGTCAAAAAATTAGGTTTTCCTCCTGGCGGCGCAGCTATACAGATGCATCTATACAGGCAGAACAAAATGTTCCGGCCGTATAGTTGGTCGTTAAACTATTTGTCCCTGGGAAAGAAAATTTGCAAAGGCATCGATATCTATACAACCGGAACTATACGGCCAGAATTTTTATTCCCGCCGTATAGTTGGTCGTTAAACTCTCAAAACATATGAAAATAAATTGTACGGAGGCATTGATATCTATACAATCGGAGCTAAACGGCCAGAATTTTTATTCCCGCCGTATAGTTGGTCGTTAAACTCTCAGTACATATTGCAGAATAATTCTCGATGGCAAAGATATCTATACGACCGGAGCTATACGGCCAGAATTTTTATTCCCGCCGTATAGTTGGTCATTAAACTCTCTGTGTGCATCAAATTTTTTATGTTTCTTCGTAAACTATTTCTTTTCCTGTAACTTAGTGATATACCTTGTTTTTGAAAGAAAATTGACAGTAAATATTGTCAACCAACAATAGCATGAATAAAGAAGAATTTCAAGTACTACCGAACTTCTTCTCCTCGAATGGAGTTTTCTAGCACTCTTTATTAAACAAAAAGTTAAACTAAAACTAAAAACTTAACTCAAACCTTTATTTCACATGTGTTGCCTCCCATGGAGCACTCTTTTATGGTCAATAGCTTGACCTTGATGATAATCACTTGGGCCAGATGAGTGGAACACCCACTCCAAAGTAATTGGCCATCAAAGTGGTGGCCTCCTTTTCGTCATGCTTGGCTTTCTTCTTCCTGGGGAAATGAATAACAAAAGGATCCCGTGAAGGAAATTGCAGCTTCACGTTCCCTACATGTAGATTAATCAAAGCCTTAACAGTTCTTAAGAAAGGACGACCTAATATAATAGGAGCAGTAGCATCTTCAGGCATGTCAGCAATAACAAAATCAATAAGAGCGGGACATCCTTTAATGTATACTAAAGTGTTCTCCTTAATTCCTACAGCTTGTTTGTAGGTAGAATCTGCTAGATGCAATTTTAACTCAGTAATTTCAAAGGAGCCAAGATTTAACTTGTTAAAAAGACTCTTTGGAATTGTCGAGACGCTTGCACCTAGATCACAAAGTGCAGCTATCTCATTGGTTCCAATTTTAATCTTAATAGTAGGCTCAAATTGAAGAGTTCTGTAGCAGAAAATAAAAAAATTCTATCTACTCAAA
The DNA here is from genome assembly GCA_916181665.1 of Avena sativa. Taxonomy (NCBI): domain Eukaryota; kingdom Viridiplantae; phylum Streptophyta; class Magnoliopsida; order Poales; family Poaceae; genus Avena; species Avena sativa. The sequence continues at coordinate 419,924,911 of OV702287.1, read as the reverse complement.
CACTAATACCAGGATCTATACTATGTAGACATGAGCAACAGAAGAGAAAGATGGTGTTCATACCTTTTGAAGATCGAGGCACGCCTTACGCAGGAAGGCATATATTGATGAAGATGAGCAACACCTCAAGTGTGGTGCGTCTGAAGTTCGTCACACGTCCGATGTGGGTGACGTCAACCGGACTCCGATCCAGCCGAGCAGCGGAAGAAGTACATGCCAGATAGCAGATCACACGACGATGGTGTGAAACTGGAGAACTCGCCCACGAGGTCCTCCTAATATTATGGAGAAGTCCTCAATGGATGAGAGAGATAGAATGACAGGGAATGGAATGATTCCAAAGGGGGGAGGGTGACCCCTATATATAGTGGGAGGGGGCGCACCACCCAAGGGCCAGGCGGTGTGGGACTAATCCCCACACTCGCCGGCCACCTAGGGGAAGCTGCCGGCCCTAGGTTGGCCCCACTAGGGCGACCCACCAAGCCCAGGCCAGCTGGCCCCCTCTCCCTAGGCGCCATACCCTATTGGGCCTCCCTTTGGGTGAGGCCCATTAGCATTAGGAAGCCTTTAATAATAAAATAAAATATATATTTAATACTAATTCTCTAATTAACATTCAAATACATATATCATCATATTCCTTTTCTCCGGAACACCTTCCTGACCCCTTCCGATATTCATCGGCTATTACCCGGAACTATTCCGGGTTCTCTCTTTCTATTTCTCCTATGATACCTCATCTACCCTAAGCGTCTCCACCCTTAAGCGCGACATCCTTCGGTTCAGAAACACTCCGGACATGATCGAGAATACTCTCACATCAATGATCAATAAAGGGACCTGGATGGCCATGTGACCCCCATGTGTTTCATGAATATAATCGCTCGAACCGCGAGATAGTCGTTTCCCGTTCCCTTTGTCATTTGATACCTAATTCATCCGATACTTGATCTTCGGTACCTCCATACCTTAGTTCGGTCTCATCACCGATGAACTAGTTTACTCGTTCTCATGTTGTTGCATTCCGTTACCAAGTCACATGCCTGCAAGCTTCATCAATGCAACATCACCGAGATGGCCACATGTATCTATCTGTTACATGGATTAGACAAATCCTGGTCTTGATATGTACTCCTCTACTCATCCCTTTTGAAAACCTGAGTGGAACCTTTTTGATCACCCTTTTACGAGATGATTCTTGATAACCATCTAAGCTTCCTCTAGAATGGTGATTTGCATTACCTCACAGTCAAAGGATCAGGTTGCGAGGTTCTCTTTGTTTTATCATCAATGGTGAACTTTGTTACTAGATCTCATTCAAGATATAACGGTTGGATGTTTGTCTATCATGTTATTCAACTAATAACATAACCTCATTGTCAATTGGCATAAATTCCCATGATCATGAAACCCATATCATCCTCATGACCAATGAACTAGTTCACTAGAGGTAACTAGAGACACGATTTGTTTGCATACCACACATGTATTAACGTTTCATATTAACACAGTTATAGCATGATATGAAACGTATCATGAACATATAGAAGATATATCAAATAATACACTTTATTATTTGCCTCTAGGGCATAACTCCTTCACAAATATGTCATCTAGTTTGACAGGTATTTTTTAGCAATTTGCTTGTATTCTTCTTCAAGCTCGCTTACCTTTATTTCTACTTGATTGAAAAAATGTTGGTACATAGCTTCCTCACTACCTTCACTCACCGTAATCTCGACGTTGGTCCTTTTTATGAGATCTTCAGATTGGTGAAGGAGCATTATTATAGTCAAGTTCTTCAGGCTCCTCCCTTTGGATCCTCATCATTTTGAGTTCCTCAACCGGATTGGGCTCAGCTTTACCTACAAATTTAGCTAGAATGAGAGTTGACTCTCGGTTATCTTACCTAGTTGTGCCTCAATGTTCCTTGTTCTTTTTTGAAGGGCCTATAAATCATTTCTCAAACTAACAGCTTGGTTAGATAATTTACCAAGCATAGAATCATGGTTCTCCGTAATTTTAACTAGAATATTATTTTGTTTGTTTTGTTAGTCTATGACAGACTTCAGTGTTTCTTGGAGACTACCATTACTATTTCCCATATTATTATTAGAGTTACTTGCAGGACTAGCATAGTGTCTCTGAAAGTTAGGATTGTAACTCTTCTTCCAAGAAGGATTATAATCATTATTAGCTACAAAGTCTATTTCTTGAATATTTGTTTCGGGAGTGGCTCTTACCTAAATTTCCTTACCTTTTACGGCTAGTATGAGCTCATCCAACTTAGCATTGAGATCTTTGTTCTCTTGTGGTGAGACAGAGTTCACCTTCTTCGTATTTGATCTTTCTACATGCCATTGGGCATGGTTGTCTTGCATATTGTCTAGCAGCTGCTTTCCTTCGGTAATATGTTTACCCATAAATGTTCCTCCATCTATAGTATCAAGCATAGACTTAGATACAGGATTAAGAGCATTGTAAAATAAATGGAGGATTACCAATCTTCCATCCCATGACTAGGACAGTTTCTTAGGCATTCTTTCATCCTCTCCCATGCAAGATCTAGTGGCTCACACTCTTCCTGTCTAAAGCGAGTAATATTAGATCGAAGTTGCATAGTCTTTGCAGGTGGGAAAATTTTAGTCATAAATAAAGAAGTACATCCCACCCATGATGTAATAGTATTTTTAGGAAAAGATAGCTACCATTCTTTATCTCTCCCTCTTAGAGAGAAAGGAAATAAACACAATTTGACCGCATCAGGGTCAACGTCTTTTATACGCATCATATCACATATTTTAGTGAAAGTATTCAAGTGCATACCTGCGTCTTCAATAGCAGAGCCTCCAAATTCATTCTATTGAACCAAACTTAAGTAATGGGGCTTAATTTCATAGTCATCAGCAGCGATTGCTGGCTGAGTTATAGGAGTATGCAAATAATCATTATTGGGAGTAGCAAACTCTCCAAGCTTCTTTTTAGCCAAACTTCCTATGTTTTGGGGTTTTCTTAGATAAAGAATTATAACGATAAAAGCAAGAATTTAAAGACTAACTAATTTTTTTGGTTTATCAAATAAAGACTAAAAGCTAACTAAAAAAAATAAAAACAAGAATTGAAACTAGCAAGGTTCCTAATAACCTCACTAGGGTAGCTATTGCTTCCCCGGAAACGGCACCACAAAAAGGGTTGATACCTTTGATCTGGATTACAGATGTAGTCTAGCGTCTTTTCCCCTAGTAGATCTAGGTTATCGAATCCTCGGGAAGCGAATGTATAGTGAAGTTACTTTAATGGACCTTCGGGAGTTTTAGAATTCCTTTTGTGTTTACACCGAACCAGTAGCTTGCGTCTTTTTGTTGTTGTCGATGATGGAGAGAGAGAGGGCCTAGGGCGTTCGGTTTCACCGGTAGCTATGCAAAACATCTGATGGAAATAAAAAATAGAAATAAAGTATGCGTGTACTTGTTAGAGCAAGATAAATTATATGTGGGCAGTGCATCCATAATTTCTATTGACTCCACAATCGCTTATAGCAATAACCTACTAGTCTCATCCATAGAAGAAATGGAACTAATGATATGCATAGTGATGTCACCGTTAATCCCAAGCAAATCCCTCACATACAGCTGTACAGCCCCTTCTGTCACTAGGGTTCCCAACCTGCAGATCAGTCATCACTCATACACCCTATACCTAGCTCAACCCTCGGGGTCTTGGGTACCTGACAAGTCCTTGGATTGAGGCAAGAGAGGATACAATAATCATCATGGTATACAAACTAACACACGATCCCATCTATGATAATTCACATGCACAATTGCTACATGGCTAGGCCTAAGCCCTTAGCCCAAGGAGAATTACTCACACATAGAGATGATATCAACAATCGCAAACATTGTAATAAAAATCATAAGGTTGATAGCAATAGTCTTACAATGTTGCTAATCGGAGAAGAGATCTACTATTACAAGTGGTGGAATATGGCTATGGAGATGGAGAAGGGTTTGGAGATCTAGAGGCAGTTGGTGATCTGTGGCAGAGACTTCTAGATGGTGCGAACTCTCTTTTCTCATCGCCCGAGGCTTCTTTATATAGGGGTCCCTTCATGAAAGTTGTTCTTTTTGACCTAACGGTGGCGGTGCAAACTATACGACCGGAGCTATACAGTCGGAATTTTTCCTCCGTCCGTATACTTGGTCATTAAAGCGTCTGCCTCCGATGTAAGGCTCCTGGTTTCTTCTAGTAGTTGGAAATATCATATATTTGACTTTAATGTTGTGATTCCCTCCTTTAAATGACATTCTCCTTGCAGGAAAAATACAAAAAGAAAGGATTGCATACCCCTCTGAATATTAGCATTAGTGGCAGGGTTTAGAGAGATATTTCATCAAGAATATGATTAATATCCAGTTTAAATGTGGATGTTAGATGGCTATATTTTAGAGCCATTAATAACAAAGGTAACAACATATAAATATTAACAGGGTATCACTGAGATTTTATCTAAAAATTCACAGAGCCAAATCAATCAGAGTACCATGAGAGTAACAAATGTACTAAGCAAGTCATGCTTCAACTAAGAGTATCAGAAGAGGAAGGGTACAACCCTATAACAGGAACAAACCCTAAATAGGGATACATACAACAATACAGGATGGCTTCATAGATGAAGAAGAAAATGGAAGAATTGCCTATCGTCCTTGCTCAGCAAGACGAGGAAGTAGAACATCAAGGTGGGCGTGGCGGTGGCGGCCACGACATAGCGACACAGGTGGCACCCGAGCTTCCACCGAGCTGCGAGTAGTGCCGCCCAATCCACCAACAGAGCGGCACCCAAGTCACCAGCTGAGCACCACCAAGCCAGGGGATCACGGTGAGGCCGGTGTACCCAGAACTCTAGGTTCCAGTAGGGTATGAGCGAGGATAGAGGAAGGTTTGAATGACGAATTGACTTGGACCAATCTACTCAGCATCATGCACTTGGTCAACAGGCATAGCGGTGGCTGAGCTCGCCGGAACCAGCCGAGATTGAGAGGCGATGGCAATGACGTCACGTAATCACCATAGAAGAGAGGAGAGAGAGATCGAGAGGGGAGAGTGCGAGGACTCGGTCAGTTTGACCGACCCAATGGACCATGTTGGGGTTAGCCCGATCGTGGGCTGGGCTGAGCCAGGGCTAGGCCGGCCCATGGGATAGGTCCAGATTTAAAGATTTTAGTAAAAAAATAAATCCATAAAACAATAGCAAATTACGAAAATACCCCTGAGAGTATTTAGGCTCTAAAAAAATAAAGGAAAACCCTAAAAATGCATATGATCCCTGTAAATGTTCACAAAAATATAAGTTATCTAATAAAACACTAATTTGTATTTTAAGATGGTAAACTTAAATTAATTATTTAAAGACAATAATTCCTTTATGGGATTTTATAAAAATAAAGGTAAGACTTAAAAATAAATAAAAATTATTTTTATTATCTTGAATAAATATATTTTACTAAAAAAATACTAAGGATAGTGTTTCAAGAGGTTTTAGGATTTTAAAGTAATAAGTTCTATTTTAGCTATTAATTGTTGAACAAAATACTTTAACTTCTAATAATATGGGTAAAACACACAAAGAAGGGTTTTATAATAAAATAAAGTAGTGCATGATATTACTATGCATAATTCATCATTGTTTCTTTAAATATTTTTCTTACCGAATAATGATGGTGTTTTGTAGAAACAAGAGCTCAGGGTCAAGTCGAAGCATCTGACATCACTAGGCAAGTTCATCACTTGCTCATGTCTTTTGATGTGTTTTCAAAAGTATTTGAAACTTATTGTGTGCTCACTTATGGTTGATAAAGGAGTCAGAAAAGAATATTTTTACAATAATATGATGTATCAGTTATCATCCAAGAGGTGATAATCTATTATAGCTAGCAATGGAATTGAGGATTCCATGTGAAGTGAAGTTATCAGATATAGCTTAATAACCCATGACATCAATGAATCTAGCGCTGTATAATACATGTTAACCATGATATCTGGAATGGGACAGTAAAGTCAGTTGGATCCTGTTCCTTTCGTATGTCGATGGATGCGCATGCCATGGATGGATCCTTGCGTGGTGTGGTTTAATTCAGAGAGGATTTGCAGCAGATGGGTGGGATCCCAGAACATCCCATGATAGTTTTGGAATCTATAATGGTATGTGCGTTCATTGCTGTAATTCTAGAGGTGGGCATCATGTACACCAAGGAGACATGGCGGTGACCCAGCATACCACTTCATGTGTAGTACACTATAGTCGTTGATATGACACTCATAGAACACCGTTCCGTAAATATCACACCCCTTAGAGTGGTACAACAGAAACATTGCGAGTCCATATTACAAACATACACACTTTTTTATTACAAACCAAGAGTTCTCACACTTCAAATATTATGAAAGTACAAACCAAACTTAAGTAGTTTCAGCGGAAGATATTAAAAACTAAACTCATACTCCGAATTGAGCTCAACAACTTATTCTATATAGTTCCTGCTGCTCGGCTCAATTGGTTTACTAATAACTAAGGCAACTACTCCGACTCGTTGCCCTCCACTCCATAGCATATTTCGTAGTCCACCCCTTCAATTCCTCTGGACAGGTCGGGTTCTTCATAACAGACGTCCTCTTGTCCATCAGCTACATACATCGAAGTGTCTTCTGGATTCTCAGAGTCTAAGCAGGGGTTCAAAGGAAAGAGTGAGTAACAGCGTTACCCAGCAAGTTCATTGTATGCAATGTGGGAAGTTTGATGCTCTATCTACCACCTCGGACGATACGTCCTTGGTACTATGCATTTTTCGTAAACATTTCGTCAAAGATTGATTTTAATTATAAAAAACTATGTCCATCAGCCTTCACAGGTTGACCAGAACTTCATGGAGTTCCGTTCTTGCCGCGTTCGTAGCTCCTTCCCGGAACAGGGAGTAACATGTCACAATTCTTACACTCTGCAGAGGTGCGTTTCTTCACCCATGAGATACCCACTCCTTGTTGCACAACCGGGCGTAGTTTCCCGTCCACAATTCCATGATGTGGGGCCCAGTAGGTGATCCAAGCCAATCACTGTCCTCTCCGTGACCCCATATGTCTGCATGATCCTCCGGGGCTGACTACACCTCCGTTAAGCATCCAACTAGGGCAAGCTATAACCCTACTGAGTTCCCAAAGACTCTATGAAGTGGTGATGCCCCTGGTAAGCCCCATAAAAGGCCCGACTATACCTCTGGCAGCCACTCATAAATAATCTAGACACCACAATCGTGGGGCCTAAGGGTGCCCACCCATATGTTGGATCCATACTAGGAATACCAACGTCACGATAAGGTCATCTTGCCTCAATATAAAAGGAAGAAGATACAGCTGACTTCTCTGTCCCATTCCAAATCTCATGGTTAACGCGTATTATACGGTGCTAGAATCACTGATGTCATGGGTTTTTAAACCTATGTGACTTACGCAATTGGAATCCCTAAGTTCCATTGGTGATCTTTATCGTCACTTAGGATGATACTACATCTTATTTATTAGAGAAGATATCATTTTCTTTCTCCAGATCATAGATGATAACACACAATTTCAATATCTTTGATAAAGACTCTTCAAAGAACATGAGCAAGTTATGAACTTGCCTTGTGACTGCAAGGTAGTGAAGTCGGATGCTTCTACCTAACTTTGAGCTCCGGTTTCTACAAAGAACCATTATTGCCCGATAAGGACAATATTTAAAGAAGCAATATGCCATGCATAGTAATGTCATGCAATGATTTATTATTTGCTTCCCTGCATGTCTTACCCTTTTAGTAAAAGCTTACGATTTAATTTAATTGATAAAAGACAATATCATTCTATGAATTTATTTCCTTTGAATATTTTATGAAATTCTTTTAAGGAAATAGGATTTATTTTCATCACACCAAATTCACTTTGCAAAAATACAAATTAGTATTTTTCTACAATAGTATATCCATTTAGCATCTTAAAAGTGAGTTTTATTCAATTTTAGGTGTTTCCCAAATTTTTGTAAAAAATCAAAAGTAATTAGTATCCTATTATTATTAACCCTATTTTTAATTGCCAAAAATTCTATTGATTATTTTTATTCAATAGAAAATATTTTTGTGAATTTATAGATATATTATTTGTATTTTTAGGATTTTTATTTATTTATCTAGAGTTATTTTTATCTCAGGGGTATATTTGTAATTACTTTCTTTTTAAATAATCCTATTAAGATACGGGCATGGCCCACTGGGCTTGCCCGACCCAACTTAACCTGGCCCACCTGGCCTGGTTACACTCACCCGAGTGGTACTGGGCGGCCCACAGGCCTAGTACCCCCTTCGCACGCACACTCTTCTCCCCTCTCTCACTCTCTCACGCACACGACCATCTCCTCCGTCTGCCGCCGCCGTGCACGATTCTGGCCGAGTCCGGCTGATGTTGCGACCACCACGATGCAGGGTGACTTAGTCGATGACGCTGCTTCATCTTGTCCAAGCAGATCCAAAGTTGGTGCTTTCTTCTGGCCGTGCTGAGCTCTGCCCTAGGCTAGGGTTAGGGTTTGCCGTCCTAGAGCATTGGCAATTGTGTGCCGGTTCTTCACTGTGTTTGCTGCTCTTCTTCGGTGGATCTAATCATGCGGTTGGTGCGGGTTGCAGCGCCCCTTCGGGGTGCTCCCCATGCCACCGTTCCTGCTTCGCCGCCGGCTAACCTCTGCTTCCTCTTCGGTTCTTTTTGCGAGGCTCTTGAGTAAGATTGGCTACTCCTCTTCTGTGCTCCACTCTACCTTGCTCAATATCCTCTGTGTCCTCTAGTGGTAAATCCCTAATTGATTTTATGATTCGTTTAGGGTTCATCCCTCTGGCCTGAGCATGATAATTCTATTAGGACTGGTTATATTGTCCTGGATGTTTACCCCCTTATGCTAGTGATGTAAATTTCACTATGGTTTCATGAGCCTAGTTCTGACAGTGGTTCTGTCAGTAATGTGTAGTTGATATTTATACACTGATTTATGTTGATCTCTTACATTGGAGTGAAAATGGTACTCCTATGCTTCCCTGATTATAGAAATGCAACCATGATTATGATTCCTGAATCTTTGTTTCAGGAAAATGATTAGTTATCTTTCTGTAAGTTAACTAATCAAATATCAGTAAAACATTGGCTTGGTTTTAGATGTGACATTTGTGACACCTTCTTTAGAATGGTACACAAATGCCTATACTTCTATTGCCTAAATCTTCCTGTCTTCAAGTTTGGCTGGTTAAGTGACTGAAAAGCTTCTGCTTGCTTTATTATCCTAATCTCCTATAGTCTATTAGCCTATGATGTTGGTCTGAGGCATGACTAGGAAGTACTAAGGTGTTTCTAGTTGTTTCTCAAAGATATGCTCTGATGCTTTCTTGAATCCTTTTAAGAAATGATTGATCTCCTCACTGTCAAATATTGATCCTTAAGACCCTGAGATTATAGAGGTGCTACTCCATAGGAGATGTGCCCTGAATCTAGGTCTAAGACTGCTGTTTATTTATAAATGTGGAGAATTTAATATATATCCAAGATCTATGATGCAAAGGCTGAGATCTTGGATTTGTTTGTAAGGATTTATCATTGGCTTTCATTTAAATGCTTCTAGGATGAATCTACATCCCACTTGGGTGTTTTTCTGAGAAGTTTAAGTAAAAATTATATGCTCATATGATTCTATGATGATCTAATCATGTGGTGATGTGATTTGAACTCACCAGATTGCTTGTTGATTGATGATGTTGTGATGCAGCTTGCTACTTGATATTGCTCTGCACCACCTAGTGCTGCTCCTGTAACTTGCTGCCTGATCTCTCTTTCCACCTGCTCCACCTCCTCCTTATGTTACCATCAGGTAGAGATTTGATGGTTAATTTGGTGGAGAAATGGACTATGGTTTCAGCAAGTTCTATTGCTGTGTGTGTGACTGAGAAGAAGAGCTAAACTTCTGTATTTCCCCTTCGACTGGTGCTTTGTGTGGTACCTTGTACTGCTACTGGTAGCTTGACAACATACCCCATGCAGTCAGTCGACAAAGCTGTGTGTGTGTGTTGTGCATGTGGATCAGCTCAAGTAACTAGGTTGTCCACTTGACTCTTACCTATTTACTAATTGTCAGCCTGGTGAAACCTATTTGTTTATCCACTTGACTTTTACTGTAACTTTTGCTATTAATTGAGAAGAACAGATACTTCACTATTGGTGAAACTTACCCTTTTATTTACTCAATGATGTACCAGGAATAGTGCACTTCACTATTCAACACTGAGAGTAAAATTACCTTACTAATCCCTAATCTTCCTTTCTAGTTGTTTTTCTTACTTGTAGGAACAAGATCTGGACTTCCAAGATTAGTGTAGGATATATAGTTAGTATAGGTTCTACTTGTAACCTTCTTTGTAATTATTTTGTAAAGGATCTTGTAAAGATGTTATTACAAGTTTAATAAAGTTAAATTTCTGTTTTGTGTAAACTTATACCTTTGATGTATTTGTCATCATTTGTGACCTCATTATAAAAAATAGAGAAACATGCATTATTTCTTATTTAATTCTTTTTCCTTGTCATTAAATCTTATTGCTGATTACTATTTCTTTCTTAAAATCAAACGATGTTAATAAGGTTTTCTTTTGGAAAACCCTTCAATATTAATAACTTCTAATATTTAAATAATTTCAAATTCATTTGAAATTTCAAATTTAAATTCCAAATAACTCCCCCAATTTCTTAATATTGCCTAAAGATCATGTCAAAATTCATAGCAATCACTAGCAAGAGCTATTCCTACCTCCAGTTAGTGAAAGAAACTCTGATCCCTTTAGTGTTTTGTTTGGCGAAAAATTTATCCAGATTTTACAGATGCATGCATGCATAAACTTATATTACTATTTCTACCATTCGTTGGATCCTAATGCTGGGATGTTACAGACTTCCCCCTTAGATTAAACTTTGTCCCGAAGTTTACAGATGGTACCTGAACAACTCTGGATATGCTTCTCTCAAGTCATCTTCCTTCTCCCAGGTAGCTTCTCGTTCTGGGTGATGTTCCCACTGTACCTTGCAGTACTTGATTGCCCTGTTTCTTAACCTTTTCCAGTTTTCTTCTAGAATCTTATAGGGTTTCTCAACATAAGTCAAGTCTGCTTGTAACTCAATCTCTTGATGAGTGATAGCATCATCGGGAACTTTCAGACATTTCTGAAGTTGTGAAAGATGGAACACATCGTGAAGCTGAGCTAACCTCTTTGGTAACTCTAGAGCATAAGCTATTGTTCTAATTTGACTTAATATCTTGAATGGTCCAATGTACCTTGGACTTAATTTTCCTTTGACTCCGAACCTCTTCACTCCCTTCATCAGACTTACCTTGAGATATACCATATCTCCTACTTCTGGATGCCATGGTCTGCGACTTTGATCCGCATAACTCTTTTGTCGACTCTGAGCTATCTTCAACCAATCTCTAATGATATCTATGATATCTTGCCTTTCCTTGATATAATCTGGTGCAAATTCTTTGCTACTACCAGGTTCATACCAGCATATAGGTGATCTACACCTTCTTCCCTATAATACTTGATAAGGTGCTGCCTTTAGGCTACTCTGATGGCTATTGTTGTAAGAAAATTCTGCCAATGGTAAATGATCTTCCAACGAACCTCCATAATCTAATGCACAAACTCTAAGCATGTCTTCTAAGATTTGGTTTGTCCTCTCTGTTTGGCCTCCCGTTTTTGGATGATAAGCTGTCTAAAATCCAACTTTGAACCCAGTGCTGCGTGTAATTGTTTCCAAAATGATGATGTAAACACAGATCCTCTATCGGATACAATTTTCTTGGGTACCCTGTGTTTACTCACAATCTCTTTGACATAAATTTCCACTAATTTCTTAGCTTTATCCTTTTGATTCACTGGAATAAAATGAGCACTTTTTGTGAGTCTATCGACAATCACCCATATCATATCCTTCCGTTTCAGTGTCATGGGTAGTCCTGTGATAAAATCCATACCTATTTCTTCCCACTTCCATTCTGGAATTTCCAAAGGCTGTAATGGTCCTGCTAGACTTTGATGTTCTGCTTTAACCCTTTGGCAAGTATGGCATTCCGATACATATTTTGCAATATCCCTCTTCATATTATTCCACCAGAACAACTCTTTTAAATCCATGTACATCTTTGTACTACCCGGATGTATGGAATATGGTGTTTCATGAGCTTCCCAAAGTATCACTTCTCGAATCTCTATCACATCTGGTACACAAAGACGGTTTTGAAACCATAAAGATCCATAATCTCCTAGGTAAAAAACTGAGGTTTGACCTTGAGAGATTCTTCAAACTTTTTCAGTAATAAAAGGATCTTCACCTCGATGTTTATAAATTTCATGTTGAAGATCACTACTCTGTTCTTCAATCACTCGCATGGTAGGTAATCCTCCAAGAACTGTTGTACTTATAAATTGTAATTCCATCCTTTCCAAATCCATTTGTAGTTCTTTTGGCAGTTCTTTATTCAAAGGTTGTATATCTATGCTTTTCCGACTTAAAGCATCTGCTACAACATTTGCTTTTCCAGGAGTGTAATTGATTGTTAGATCATAATCTTTAATCAACTCTAGCAAACGCTTCTATCTCATATTCAGTTCCTTTTGAGTGAAGTAATATTTGAGACTTTTGTGGTCAGTATATAACTCACATCCTTCCCCATAGTGAAAATGTCTCCATCCTTTTAAAGCAAACACTACTGTTGCTAATTCTAAATCATGGGTTGGATAGTTCACTTCATGTGGTTTCAATTTACTAGATCCATAAGCAATCACCTTACGGTCTTGCATAAGCACACAACCCAATCCTTCCTTGGATGCATCACAATAAATTGTGTAATCTTTTCCAGGTTCTGGAATTGCTAGGATTGGTGGGGTAGTTAATCTGGTCTTCAACTTCTGAAAACTTGCCTCGCACTTCTCATCCCATATGAAAGGTGTATTCTTTCTTAATAATTTGGTCATTGGTCCAGCTATCTTGGAGAAACCTTCTATGAATCTTCGATAATAACCGACCATACCTAGAAACCCTCGGATTTGCTTCACATTGATTGGTGCCTTCCAATCCAATACTGACTGAACTTTGGACGGATTTAAAGCAATTCCATCCTTACTGATCACATGACCAAGAAACTCTACTTCATCCAACCAAAATTCACACTTACTGAACTTAGCATAAAGCTTATGTTCTCTTAAGATTTGTAATGCTACTCTCAAATGATTTGCATGCTCTTATGTATCTTTGGAGTATATCAGAATATCATCGATGAATACTATGACAAACTTGTCCAAATACAGCATGAAGATTTTGTTCATCAAATTCATGAATATTGCTGGTGCATTAGTCAGACCAAAAGGTACGACTAAATACTCATGATGTCCATATCTTGACACAAATTCTGTTTTAGGAACATCTTCAGGTTTAATTTTTATCTGGTGGTATCCTGATCTTAGATCAATTTTGTAGAATACTCCTGCTCCCTTGACTTGGTCAAATAAATCTTGTATTCTTGGTAAAGGATACTTGTTCTTGATAGTGACATTGTTGAGATTTCTGTAATCCCCACACATTCTCTATCCACCATCTCGTTTATCCAGAAAGATCACCGGAGTTCCCCACGGAGATACACTTTCCTATATGAATCCTTTCCGGGCTAATTCATCAATTTGCTCTTTAAGATCTTTTAATTCTTTGGGCCCCATCTTATATGGTGCTTGAGCTATTGGTGCTATACCGGGTATCAGGTTAATAGTGAACTCGATCTCCCGATCAGGTGGCATTCCTGGTAATTCTGCTGGAAAAACATCTTGAAACTCCTTCACCACTGGAATATCTTATAATTTGGCTTCCTTCATTGAGTTCAACTGCAGATCTACCATGATATGACTATGTTTATCCGCCTGATAGGCTATCCTTACTCCACTTGGAGATCTGATGGAAACTGTTTTCTCTTCACAATTGATCTGAGCTCCATAGTCTGTCATCCAATCCATTCCCAGCACTACAGTTATTCCTTTTAATGGGATCACATAAAGATCCGCATAATAGGTTTGACCATAGATTGAGATGACTTGGTTTAGTTTAATATGCCTAACTACCACGATCCCTCTGGCGGTAACTATGGTCATAGGTTTTTTAATGGTGCCCTTCCAATCCCGAATTTATCACAAAACTCTTCAGATATGAAAGAAGTAGTTGCACCAGTACCAAATAAAACTTTTCCGGGATTTGTGAGAATATTGAGCATACCTATCACCGCCTAATTTGAGTTATCCACCTCCTCTAGGGTTGCGCAATTCAGATTTCCTGTAGGTCTACCCCTCTTGCCATTATTGTTTTTGGCATAGCTTCCACCTTTGTTAGACTGTCCACCTCCGCCTCCACTGGCTTGACCTCCACCCTTTGCGGTCCAACCACCAGGTGGTTTGTTTGGGCAATCAGGCTTAATATGGCCCTTTTGTCCACATCCATAACAAATTATCACTGGTTTCTGGCAATCCTTGCTGATATGTCTCGGAAGTTTGCAATTATGACATATGACATCCCTTCTAGGATTGAATTGTCCTCCAGTGTTATTACTACTCCTGTTGTTGTAGGGTCTGTTTCTAGGTTGAAACTCCATATTAGTTTTGGGTTTACTTGCCAGAATCCTCTTTGTTTCCTTCTTTGCTCTCTTCCTACGGTCCTCTTGGAAATTTTTGTAATCATCCTCAAAGGTGATAGCTGCATCAAGCAACTGTTGAAAAGTTTGAGTGTTGGCAAGCCTCAACTGCATCTTCACAAATGGATTTAATCCACGCATGAACCTTTTCTTCCTACTCGCCTCCGTGCTAACTTCTTCAGCAGCATAACGAGATAAATCACTAAACTCCCGAATATACTTCATGACACTGGAGTATCCCTGTTGCAGTTCTTCAAACTCCCTACGCTTCAACTCTATGATACTCTCCGGAACATGATATTCATGGAATCTTTGTTTAAACTCCTCCCAATTGTACTCTCTTCCTGGAGGTTGCATTGCTAGCTGACTCTCCCACCATGACGCTGCAGGTCCAGTCAATAAATGCGTTGCATACCTCAACTTCTCTTCCTCATTGCATCCTACAGTTCTCAACTTTCTTTCGGTATCTGTTAACCAGTCCTCTGCATCCATTGGTTCAGGAGCGGATGTGAAAGGTAAAGGCCTAGTATCCTGGAAATCCGAAAGACTAACACGACGTCCTTGAGGTGCCCTTGGCTGTCCCACATGGTCTACTAGCCCCTCCTTGAACTTATTCTGGGACTCTTGCATCATTTGCATGTACTGCATAAAGTTTTGCTCCATCAATGGCCTCATTGGTGGTGGTGGTAAATTCTCTTGCATTCTGGCGTCTTCATCCGCTTTTTATTTGGCTTCGCGCTCCACGCGCTGCTGCTCAGTCTCCATTTCTACACCCGTTTCCATACCCCCTAGTCCTGTAACATAAGCGAATACTCATAATTACATCATGCATATGTGTTCTGAGCTCAACTTCATGCACAGAACTAGTCACACAATGGAAAACAAGATCCAAATAAGAACCAAATATGCATTACACACATCTTCTACATTACAAGCAATATAATTTATACAACGTGATTACAAGCCCTTACTCATTGTACATTACAAGCTCATGTGGTACTATCTCGCTTATTTATTTACATCAGTCCTCCAACTCCAACTCTCGTCTCATGTGGAAATGTTCCTAATCAAAGTCACACTCCCCAGAAGTTGCGTCGTTCATCATACATATCCGGAATACAACCGTGCTATTGTGAAGTACGACACACTGACTGTGAAACGACTTGCCTTTTCGATGGACGATATTCAGTATCAGAAGTCTCTGGACTTGACACAACATTCAGCTGAAGTGTATCCATACCTTCCCACTCATCTGAAGTATCTATCGAATCATCCTCATCACTTTCTTCTTCATCCATCTCCTGCATCCCGACTCTGGAGGAATCAACAGAATATTCCCCTTCTGGTGCCCCCCAAGTACTCTGCTGGGTACGATAGTCCTCGGCTATGACTGGATAATGCACACTATCTGGAGTAGGATAATCCTCAAACACCCTTTTTTAGGATCTTCCTCCTCGGACTCTACATCTTCCACGTGGACATCTCTTCCATCAACAGAATAAGATTTTATGCCCATGCGACTAGTCTGTCTGATATCTCCAACTGAATCTTCCATAGGAATTGGATTCCCGGTAGATCCATCCATTGATCCGTACCTCCAGCCTTCAGAATTCCCAATAGGTAATTCCGAGTCCTCAGGTCCCCAAGAACTCTGTGGTACTGGATGACTAGTGCCCTCATCAGGATATCTAAGAGGTGCTGGTATTGGTGAATAGGGATATGGTGTAAAAGATGCTGGATCTATAGGTATATCCTTGAAAACTAGGTTAACCCTAACCACTGCTTCATTTTCTAGTTTAAATGCTAACTTCTCCCTTCTTTCAGGATTCGTTAAATCCTCTAACATATCAACCTGATCTTCTATGATAACCTGATGTGTCTTATACAAAGACCCAACCATCAGTCAATATAGATCCATAAACTTAGAGGCTAGTTTTGGATGCTTCCTTACTAAAGTAAGATGATCTGGTTCTGGTTCTTCATCTATAGAGTCATGAGGAATCACAAAATATGTGCTTCTGACTAACTCTTCTGCTTTATGTTCCCGAACATTGGCTATTACCTCCACAATAGCAACATGATATGCTGCTAGGTGACTTCTACCTTCTCCCATAGGTAAATTGTGATATAACCCAAGCTTCTTTGGTAGTTGAATGCTAACACGATATTTGGCTAACATTCGCCCATCATGGTAGGTAATAGTATTGACTGGGATATTAGTTGTGCAACCAAATACCTTCAGAAGTTCTCGAAGTTGTTTAGTTAAAGCCCCCTGATAAATATCGAGAGTCTCTTCTTTCCTTGCCAAGGTCTGTTTTGGAAACTTTGGTGCCATTTCAACTGTATAGATATAAATATAATTAGTATCCATTAATTATAATGATGCATCATAATAAAGAATTATCGCACTAAAAAATATAACAAAATATTCCCAATTGAATATTCATCATATAGTCTAGAGAACTCTTTACCGTTGCTCCTAGACTCCTACAGTTATTTCCCTTTACTAGGTTTCCAACCTAAGGTCAAAGCAATTGCTCTGATACCAGCTGCGGTGACCTAGCATACCACTTCATGTGTAGTACACTATAGTCGTTGATATGACACTCACAGAACACCGTTCCGTAAATATCACACCCCTCAGAGTGGTACAACAGAAACATTGCGGGTCCATATTACAAACATACACACTTTATTATTACAAACCGAGAGTTCTCACACTTCAAATATTATGAAAGTACAAACCAAACTTAAGTAGTTTCAGCGGAAGATATTAAAACCTAAACTCATACTCCAAACTGAGCTCAACAACTTATTCTATATAGTTCCTGCTGCTTGGCTCAATTGGTTTACTAATAACTAAGGCAACTACTCGGACTCATTGCCCTCCACTCCATAGCGTATTTCGTAGTCCACCCCTTCAACTCCTCTGGAGAGGTCGGGTTCTTCATAACAAACGTCCTCTTGTCCATCATCTACGTACATCGAAGTGTCTTCTGGATTCTCAGAGTCTAAGCAGGGGTTCAAAGGAAAGAGTGAGTAACAGCGTTACCCAACAAGTTCATTGTATGCAATGTGGGAAGTTTGATGCTCTATCTACCACCTCGGACAATACGTCCTTGGTACTATGCATTTTTCGTAAACATTTCTTCAAAGATTGATTTTAATTATCAAAAACTATGTCCATCAGCCTTCATAGGTTGACCAGAACTTCATGGAGTTCCTTTCCTGCCGCGTTCGTAGATCCTTCCCGGAACAGGGAGTAACATGTCACAATTCTTACACTCTGTAGAGGTGCGTTGCTTTACCCATGAGAGACCAACTCCTTGTTGCACAACCGGGCGTACTTTCCCGTCCACAATTCCATGATGTGGGGCCAAGTAGGTGATCCAAGCCAATCACTATCCTCTCAGCGACCCCATATGTCTGCACGATCCTCCAGGGCTGACTACACCTCTGCTAAGCCTCCAACTAGGGCAAGCTATAACCCTGGTGAGTTCCCAAAGACTATATGAAGTGGTGATGCCCTGGTAAGCCCCATAAAAGGCCCGACTATACCTCCGGCAGCCACTCATAAATAATCTAGACACCAAAATCGTGGGGCCTAAGGGTGCCCACCCATATGTTGGATCCATACCAGGAATCCCAACGTCACGATAAGGCCATCTTGCCTCCATATGAAAGGAAGAAGATATAGCTGACTTCTCTATCCTTTTCCAAATCTCATGGTTAACGCGTATTATATGGCGCTAGAATCACTGATGTCATGGGTTGTTAAACCTATGTGACTTACGCAATTGGAATCCCTAAGTTCCATTGCTGATCTTTATCATCACTTAGGATGATACTACATCTTATTTATTAGAGAAGATATCATTTTCTTTCTCCAGATGATAGATGATAACACACAATTTCAATATCTTTGATAAAGACTCTTCAAAGGACATGAGCAAGTTATGAGCTTGCCTTGTGACTGCAAGGTAGTAAAGTTGGATGCTTCCACCTAACTTTGAGCTCCGGTTTCTACAAAGAACCATTATTGCCCGATAAGGACAATATTTAAAGAAGCAATATGCCATGCATAGTAATGTCATGCAATGATTTATTATTTGCTTCCCTGCATGTCTTACCCTTTTAGTAAAAGCTTATGATTTAATTTAATTGATAAAAGACAATATCATTCTATGAATTTATTTCCTTTGAATATTTTATGAAATTCTTTTAAGGAAATAGGATTTATTTTCATCACACCAAATTCACTTTGCAAAAATAAAAATTAGTATATTTCTATAATATATTCATTTAGGATCTTAAAAGTGAATTTTATTCAATTTTAGGTGT
The DNA here is from genome assembly GCA_916181665.1 of Avena sativa. Lineage (NCBI taxonomy): Eukaryota > Viridiplantae > Streptophyta > Magnoliopsida > Poales > Poaceae > Avena > Avena sativa. The sequence continues at coordinate 419,905,785 of OV702287.1, read as the reverse complement.
TTCCCATATTTTTGTAAAAATTCAAAAGTAATTAGTATCCTATTATTATTAACCCTAATTTTAATTGCCAAAAATTCTATTGATTATTTTTATTCAATAGAAAATAGTTTTGTGAATTTATAGATATATTATTTGTATTTTTAGGATTTTTATTTATTTATCTAGAGTTATTTTTATCTTAGTGGTATATTTGTAATTACTTTCTTTTTAAATAATCCTATTAAGATATGGGCCTGGCCCACTGGGCTGGCCCGGCCCAACTTAACCCGGCCCACCTGGCCTGGTTACACTCACCCGAGTGGTACTGGGCTGCCCACAAGCCCAGTACCCCCTTCGCACGCACACTCGTCTCCCCTCTCTCACTCTCTCGCGCACACGACCATCTCCTCCGTCTGCCGCCACCGCCGTGCACGATTCCGGCCGAGTCCGGCCGCTGTTGCCGCCGCCACGGTGCATGGTGACTTAGTCGATGATGCTGCTTCATCTTGTCCAAGCAGATCCGCGGTTGGTGCTTTCTTCTGGCCGTGCTAACCTCTGCCCTCGGCTAGGGTTAGGGTTTGCCATCCTGGAGCATCGCTGATAGTGCGCCGGTTCTTTACTGCGTTTGCCGCTCTTCTCTGGTGGATCTAATCACGCAGTTGGTGCAGGTTGCAGTGCCCTTCGGGGTGCTCCCCGTGCCGCCGTTCCTGCTTCGCCACCGGTCAACCTCTGCTTCCTCTTTCGTTCTTTTTGCGAGGCCCTTGAGTAAGATTGGCTACTCCTCTTCTGTGCTCCACTCTACCTTGCTCAATACCCTCTGTGTGCCTCTAGTGGTAAATCCCTAATTGATTTTATGATTTGTTTAGGGTTCATCCCTCTGGCCTGAGCATGATAATTCTATTAGGACTGATTGTAGTGGTTATATTGTCCTGGATGTTTACCCCCTTATGCTAGTGATGTGAATTTCACTGTGGTTTCATGGGCCTTGTTCTGACAGTGGTTCTGTCAGTAATCCGCAGTTGATCTTTATACACTGATTTATGTTGATCTCTTACATTGGAGTGAAAATGGTACTCCTATGCTTCCCTGATTATAGAAATGGAACCATGATTATGATTCCTGAATCTTTGTTTCAGGAAAATGATTAGTTATCTTTCCGTAAGTTAACTGATCAAATATCAGTAAAACATTGGCTTGGTTTTAGATGTGACATTTGTGACACCTTCTTTAGAATGGTACACAAATGCCTGTACTTCTATTGCCTAATTCTTCCTGTCTTCAAGTTTGGCTAGTTAAGTGACTCAAAAGCTTCTGCTTGCTTTATTATCCTAATCTGCTATAGTCTATTAGCCTATGATGTTGGTCTGAGGCATGACTAGGAAGTACTAAGGTGTTTCTAGCTGTTTCTCAAATATATGCTCTGATGCATTCTTGAATCCTTTTAAGAAATGATTGATCTCCTCACTGTCAAATATTGATCCTTAAGACCCTGAGATTACAGAGGTGCTACTCCATAGGAGATGTGCCCTGAATCTAGGTCTAAGACTGTTGTTTATTTATAAATGTGGAGAATTTAATATATATCAAAGATCTATGATGCAAAGGCTGAGATCTTGGATTTGTTTGTAAGGGTTTATCATTGGCTTTCATTTAAATGCTTCTGGGATGAATCTACATCCCACTTGGGTGTTTTTCTGAGAAGTTTAAGTAAAAATTATATGCTCATATGATTCTATGATGATCTAATCATGTGGTGATGTGATTTGAACTCACCAGATTGCTTGTTGATTGATGATGTTGTGATGTAGCTTGCTACTTGATCTTGCTCTGCACCACCTAGTGCTGCTCCTATAACTTGCTGCTTGATCTCTCTTTCCACCTGCTCCACTCCCTCCTTATGTTACCATCAGGTAGAGATTTGATGGTTGATGTGGTTAATTTGATGGAGAAATGGACTATGGTTTCAGCAAGTTCTATTGTTGTGTGTGTGTGACTGAGAAGAAGAGCTAAACTTCTGTATTTCCCCTTCGACTGGTGCTTTGTGTGGTACCTTGTACTGCTACTGGTAGCTTGACAGCACACCCCATGCAGTCAGTCAACTAAGCTTTGTGTGTGTGTGCTGTGCATGTGGATCAGCTCAAGTAACTAGGTTGTTACTCTTACCTGTTTACTAATTGTCATCCTGGTGAAACCTATTTGTTTATCCACTTGACTTTTACTGTAACTTTTGCTATTAACTGAGAAGAACAGATACTTCACTATTGGTGAAACTTACCCTTTTATTTACTCAATGATGTACTAGGAATAGTGCACTTCACTATTCAACACTAAGAGTAAAATTACCTTACTAATCCCTAATATTCCTTTCTAGTTGTTTTTCTTACTTGTAGGAACAAGATCTGGACTTCCAAGATTAGCGTAGGATATATAGTTAGTATAGGTTCTACTTGTAACCTTCTTTGTAATTCTTTTGTAAAGAATCTTGTAAAGATGTTATTACAAGTTTAATAAAGTTAAATTTCTGTTCTGTGTAAACTTATACCTTTGATGTATTTGTCATCATTTGTGACCTCATTATCAAAAATAGAGAAACATGCATTATTTCTTATTTAATTCTTTTTTCTTGTCATTAAATCTTATTGTTGATTACTATTCCTTTCTTAAAATCAAACAATGTTAATAAGGTTTTATTTTGGAAAACCCTTCAATATTAATAACTTCTAATATTTAAATAATTTCAAATTGATTTGAAATTTCAAATTTAAATTCCAAATAACTCCCCCAATTTCTTAATATTGCCTAAAGATCATGTCAAAATTCATAGCAATCACTAGAAAGAGCTATTCCTACCTCCAGTTAGTGAAAGAAACTCTGATCCCTTTAGTGTTTTGTTTGGCGAATTTTTTTTCCAGATTTTACAGATGCATGCATGCACAAACTTATATTCCTATTTCTACCCTTCGTTGGATCCTAATGCTGGGATGTTACAGGCATGTGGGGTCGTGGAGAAGGGCAGTGATTGGCTTGAGTTCTTATACTGGGTCCCACACTAAAGGATGTGTGGACGGGAAAGTAAGCCCTCTTATGCAACATGGTTAAATATCTCTCATGGGTAAAGCAACATACCTCTATAGAGTGTAAGAATTGTGACATGTTACTCCATGTTCCGTGAAGGAGCTACCAACATGGTAGGAAAGGAACTCCATGAAGTTCTGGTCTACCTATGAAGACTAATGGGCATAGTTTTTATTATAAAAGCAATATTTTGAAGAAATGATTACAAAAACTACATGAATTCTAAGACATATAGTCTGAGGTGATAGCTAGTGCATCAAACTTCCCACCTTGCATATAACTTGTTGGGTAACGTTGTTACTCACTCTTTCCTTTGATACCCTACTTAGACTCTGAAGACCAGGAGGATACTCTAATGTATGCAACAGAGTGCCAAGACGACGTCTTCTATGAAGAATAAGATCTCTTCAGTGGAGTTGAAGGGGTGGACTATGAGATACGCTACGGAGTAGAAGACCATGAGTTCAAGTAGTTATTATAGTAGGAAACAGTTCCTAGGTTGAGTCGAGAAGAACTAACTTTATAGAATAAGTTGTTGAGCTCTCGCCATGTTAATTACTTTGGATCTTTCATTCTTATGCTGGAACGTCATTAAGTAAGTTGCCTGTTGGTTGTAAGACTAAGAATCTTATTCGCTCTTTTGGTATTGTAATACTAAGTTTGTATGTATTGTGGACCCGCAATGTTTCTATTATACCACTCTAAGAGATGTAATATTTGTATAACAATGTTCCCTGAGTGTTATGTCAATGACTTGCATACTACAGCATGAAGTAGTATGATGGGTCACCGTAGTTGGTATCAGAGCAATTTCTTTGACCTTGGGTTGGAAACCTAGTAAGGGATTAGACCTGTAGGAGTCTTGGAGCAACAGTAAAGGATTCTCTAGAAATATGATGATTATTCACTCGAGAATGTCATTTTCATATCTTTAGTGCGATAAATATTTATTATGATGCATCATTACTAATTATAAATATTTTGTATACAGCTAGGATGGCACCGAGGTTCCCTAAACATCACTACAAGAAATGTTGGCTTTTACAACAAATGATTTTTGTGGTTGAAGACCCGTTTTTCGTGGCTAAAAAGTCTTCTACGACGGATGGACATCATGGTAAAAGCCCCGTCACAAAAGAATATACCACGGTTTTTTTCCTGACCATGGCGGATTGCAACCTTCAGCCACGAAAACATGTTCCGTCGTAGTTCTGTTTGCTAGCCGTGTTAACTGCTGACGTCATGCAAACTGCCACATGGCAGCCGCCGTGAGCGGCCAGTTACCGTTGTTAACGGCCATAGAATCCGTGGTAGAAGCTAGGCCCAGCCAAGGCCTGCTAAATTCTAACTGGGCCGGCCCATAAGGGGAGCCCATGAAGAAGATGGCATGTTACTGTTTTGTCCTGCACTGTTTGAAATGGGCCCAAACTTGCAACCAGCAGCAGCCCACGAACTTTCAGGCCCAATATTGTTTCGTCCCAAAGTAGGCCCATGATGGTCCAACACTCCGCGGCCCATTAGCAGCCTGTGCCAAGTCGCTCCTGTACATTTAAGGCCTGCGGGCAGCCCATCACTGTTTATCACAGCCCATCATGGGCGGCCTACTGACGGCCCTTGTCTGAGATGGCCCGTTACTGTTCAGGCATGTTACTGTCCTAGCCTTTCACTATTCCAGGCTTTACCTGTTCAGGCCCACAAGTGGCCCTTTACTGTTCTAGTCTGGTAAATGTGTCGGCCTGTTACTGCCCTCGCCTGGAAATTTCTCGGGCCGTTATTGTTCTGGGTTGTCACTATTATGGCCTTTCACTGTTGTGACCCTTTACTATTGCAGCCGACTACTGTTTTGGCCTGTTACTGTTCCGGGATTTCACGGTTTCTTGCCTGTTACTATGATGGGTTATTTCTATTACGGCCTTCTACTGTTAAGGCATGTTACTATTATGGCCTGTTACAGTTATGACCTGTTACTCTTACTGCCTGTTACTGTTTTGTCCAGTTACAACTTGTAGGTTGGGCCATTACGTTTACGACCTTTTACAGTTTCGGCATTTTCTGAAGCCCAAGCCAATATCATATAACACTTATATAATCCAACATTTTTTACTGTTCATCATCGGCCGAATACACGACGGGCCAATAACAAAGCACGATATTGTTCCCTAATCGACCTGCCTGGCGTAGTTACCGTAACGACTACCGCATATGTGGACGGCATCAACTAAATGCATACATGGCCTACGCGAGTTATCTAGATATTACATCAGCTACAAACTTCTTAAAATTATTACATATTATCAAATCAAGGGAAAGAAAAATCGGCATTTCAGTTGACAATCAAGTTGATAGCAGAGTCCTCAATTGATCACCTGCATCTTCCTTTGAGTGTGACAGCTACATTGGAGGAGACATGATCTTGCAACCCCCTCTTTGGTGGCGATAGCAATAATTGCACCCTGAAACTAAGTAATAACAAGTTAATACATAAAACAAGACAAACTACTCCTTTGACTAATATGACAGGAGCTATGATCTGGAGTTTACAACTGGTCAATGGTTCAATTATTGACCAACATATTAAACAAAAAGGACAAGCAAGCATGCATTAAACAAGTGTGCCTACCGTGAAACGAGCAATCAAAAAATTGTGTGTGGCTTAGAATTTCAGCAAAAATAAACTAGCCAGGTCATTTCAACAAATATATATGGAAGCAGTTCTATACCCTAAAATGGAAGAGATGTCGGGTGACTCGGAATTTGCGCTGAGACACAAAATGGCATGCAGTTACTGTCATAGTAAAGAATGAACCAGATAGAAATTATAACTACATCATACGAGAACTTGTAGAGTAGGAATGCAAACCACGAATGAGCTATATATTGTAGAGGATAGTTATGTCGGGACTTAGGACGAACCAGACCTAGAACCAGATGCAAGATATAATGGCATCACTCGTGAACCTGTAGAGCAGGACAAACAAGCATTAGACAAGTGTGCCTAGAATGAAATGAGCAATCAAACAAAGTGTTTCTTAGAATTTCAGAAAATATAAACAAGCGAGGTCATTTTAGCAAATATATATGGAAGCAGTGGCATCTCTTGGAACGCATAATTGTTGGGTCACTCAGAATTTGCGGTGAGCTACACAATGGCATGTAGTTACTGTCATAGATAAGAATCAACTAGATAGAAATTATAATGGCATCATAAGAGAACGTCTAGAGCAGGAATGCAAACCACGAGTGAACTACATAGTAGAGGACAATTATGCCATTGATTAGGACGAACCAACACCAAATAAGGAAATAATGGTGTCGCTTGTGAACCTGTAGAAGAGGCTATGCAAACCATCATGTTCATTGTTCTATTCTAGGCTCTATGCAAGAAAAAGAAAATAGTTAGTGTTGCAGCTTTTGAAGAACCACATGGCAACAAAAACATTATAATCGAATTAGTATGAAGAGTCTAAACAGGTACTACCGAACATCATAACGATGCCAAGGAGGAAAAAATAACAGGAACTTATCTCAGGACGAACCAGATAGATTCAGTAACTGTGGAGCAGGGAATCCAAACTAATATTTTCCACTGATTTTACATTTTGCAAGAACTACACGATAGTAGGGAATCACTATTGTTCAGAGTAGCTAAGAACATGTGCATGACTTCAAAATTTGTAGAGCAGCGAATGCAAACCAACATGTCTAGGGTATCTCACGAAGAACAGGCGTGCGCTTTGACTGGGTGTACAGAACGATTAGAAAAATGCAGTTACTTCGACAGGCTTGAACTTGTTGTACTGCTGGCAAAACAAAAAAGAGTTAGTGATTTGGTTACCATGGTCGGATAGGCTTCTAATCATCATTCGTACCGGCGTGGGTGACATCCTTGTCACCCAGGGTGCTTCGGTTGCACCGGTTGTTTGCGTTGGGGAAGAAGATCTTGGGTGCTCGATGCCGGCTGGACCGCGGTGGACGAGGTTGAATCGGTGCACTGCATGGCGGTTCAGGTAAGGTACGGGTGGGGAGGATGCCGCCAGCATTGATGCAGATCTTGGGCGGTCGTTGACGGATTCGACACCATGGAGGGGAAAGTGGGAAAAGGAAATCAGGTGCGGTGGATGACGACAAACTCGGTGACCAAGGTTGGGTGCGGTGGACGTCGGTGAAGCGGAAATGCTGCTTTGGATGAGACTGCATCTCATGCAGCTCCGGTATACTGTTGGCTGAGGAGTGCACGGTGTCAAGTTCTGGCAGGCAAAGCCAGCCGCGGAGAGTGTTGCGGGAGGTTCTGGGCGCGAGAAATTTCGCAGTGTTTGAAATGGAGGGGCATGAGGGAGTGGGGACCACGTAATTTTGGTATCGTTTGAAATGGAGGGGCACCATAAATTTCGTAGTGTTTGAAGCGGAGGGGCGCGAGGGAGTCGAGACCACGTGATTTTGGTATTGTTTGAAACAGAGGGCGCCAGAAATTTCGCAGTGTTTGAAATGGAGGGGCACGACGGAGTAGGGACCACGTGATTTTGGTATCGTTTGAAAAGGAGGGGCGCTAGAAATTTCATAGTGTTTGAAATGGAGGGGCGCGAGGGAGTGGGGACCACATGATTTTGGCTGTCTAGCAATCTTTTCCTTCCATCCCAAATCAATGGGCCATAGGGGATACCTTCCCTTCGAAGGCTCTGGCGCGGACGCCTATGCAAGCAATCGCTGGGTGTCCCAAAGTAGATTATAGGGGTAGATGTGTAGGTTACTGTAGTAGCAGACCATTAATTGGGCTAGCTGACGTGATGTCATTTTGGCACTCCACGAGTTCAAACTTGTACTTATGGTGTTCAGGAGTGAATGCATCCAGCTAAAGAATAAAGGTACTGTACTTACATGACTAGTAAACTGTACGTGCTTCGTATGACTATTTTATTGCGTGCACTCCAGTCACTTACCTTATTAAAGCATAATAATATCCTCATAATTTAGAACTTTGGTGCAATACTTGGTCGACTTATTAGAACTAAATATCTCTCGGGTATTTTAGAAGTACTCCCAAACATGTTTCTAGCTTACTAAGATATCGTCTATTTTTTAATGGATGTAGTACTATGAATGGTTTGGCATGACTGTCGACATGCACAATTTTGGTTTTGCATTGTTCACATGAACAACGATAAGTTTCCAGGCAGACAATGTACATATACCTCTCCATGAACAACGATAAGTTTTGTCATTTTTTTCTTACTTTCTAAATGTTACATTAAACTACCATCATTTCTCATGATGCATGAAACAACAAAAAAAGAGTTGTGACCTTTTTTTAGTATCTAAAAATATTTTCATTGTTAATAATTATTTTTTACCATTTTATAGAGCATTCCGTAAAACGAAACAATGTTATCACCATCAGGGGAAATGTTTCCATTACATGACAAAAAATAATGTCTTCATCACCAAGAATATATACCACAAGAAATGAATTCCAACACAATAACCATATGCAATGACCTGATGTGTATAAACCTTAGTGACCGTCTAATTTGTAATTAGAAGTGTCAAGGAGGGAGGATGCTAGATTCATTTATGGTGGCTAGGTGCAAATTTTTAATTCAATAAATGTACTACATTCTTGTGGACACTCACAAAGATAATTGACCTCTTGTCTTAGGAGACTTGTGATAAAACTATTACTAGTAGTTCGGAAATAAGTGAGTTGGAATTTATCTAGATTCGTATGTATCACTAAAATACGTCTATATACTCGTGAATATGATCTATATACTCGATCTATATACTCGTGAATCTAGACAAATCTAAGTTTTGTATTGAGGGAGTATGGCAATATTATAAATTTGCAACGTTGTCATTATAAATAATGATATTCGCTACACTCCATAAATGAAACCACTTCTTTTCTTCCGTCATAGTTTTACATTTTTGTACTGAAGTATTTTTACTATAAAATAACGCACGAAATTATTTACACGTTAGTGATTAAGTACATCCGCTAATTTGTTTTTACATACAGAGGTAATACCTACACACCAAATTAACATCATAAGTAATTTCTCTTTCTTGCTTTCTAGAGGAGTTTTCTAGGTTGTCAGTTTGAAGAATCATTTGTCAGATACGGAGAATTGAACACTTTAAATTATACAACGAGTGGTTAGATGGATGGATGATCAGTGCATAGAGGCAGTCGAGCTGGTAAAATGCTCACATTTAACGGTAGATGTGAGCTGATCACTACTAGGAAACAGCCTATACATAGACAACATGTTCAGTGGCGCATGAGCCAATCTATGCGCCACAGGAAGACATCAGTGGCGCACTGGAAAGCATGCGCCACAAAAGTTTGGTAGTTCTGTGGCGCATTTTCCAGAGCATGCGCCACTGAAGATTGATGGGACCCGCCGGCGAGGGGGATGATCCAAGTTCTGTGGCGCATTCTGTAATATGCGCCACAGAAGAGGAAACTTCTGTGGCGCATATTTACTCATGCGCTACAGAACATGGAGGAGGGCCCCACCACGGAATCTAATTCACCCAAGTTCTGTGGCACATGTTGACATATGCGCCACAAATGTGTTTCACTTCTGTGGCGCATATCCTAGCATGCGCCACAGAACTTGTGGGTGGGCCCCACAGAGGGAATCTTATTCACCCACTTCTGTGGCGCACATGGTAGAAATGCGACACAGAAGTTTCATCATCTATGGCGCATTTCCTCCATATGCGCCACAGATGAGGGAGTCCAGATCCATATGTTAAAAAGGTGACATGAGCTAGCTTTCTTATCTATCTATCCCACCACCACCCATTTCACATCTCTACCTCCTCCCAACTCGTCTTCCTCCTCCCTCACACCCCATCTTGCCCATAGTTTCTCCATTTTCTTATATATAAACCTACTTTAATCCATAAATTGGTAAGTAGAAGCTTCGCTCCAACTTCTAGATCTAAAAGTTCCTTACTTTTCCATCTCACATCTCTCTATTTGTTTACTAATTTCCTCTCCACCAACTTGCATTGTAGATCTATTTATCCATACTCTCTCATCGCGCGGTCTCGTCTCGCTATTATTGTGTCTACTATAGCTAGGTGAGTACTTGGCCATCATGAACATGTAGGTGAAGCTTGTCGCGCGGGCGGTGTGTGTGTGCGATCCTTGGCGAGACGATGCTTGTGTGTGGTGCATGAATGTTTGCAATGGGAGGAAGTTTTTTGTTGTTTTCTTGTTGTTGTCGGGCCCGGCCGGTGTGGTTGCATCGATGTTTGCCAAAATGTTGATTCATTTCCATTTCGGCAAATTTTTGCACTACCCATATGTCCTAATTTTAGGAAAGGTCATGTCAAAATTTTTCCGGCTAGCATTCATGCATGTGTGTGTTCATATGGTGTGGTTCTCACCTATATTCTCTATTTTGACCGCTCAGGCAACCATGGTCCTCACGATGAGCGAAGGTCGAATTTCTAGGTACAAGAAAGGCGCGAAGGAGGACATGATTCTGAACAACAAGACCATGATAAGATGTCCATGTCGAACATGCAAACTGCAGCGCTGGATCGACCCTGAATCTGGACAATTGGAGGGTCACCTGCTTAGGCGCGGTTTCATGCGCGACCTCAATGAGGCGCCGGCAGGACATGCTGGTGGTCACGAAGACGTGGGCGAGCGAGAAGACGGAGAGTCTACCGGGCATGATCATCATGACGAAGGAGATGCCAGCGGTCATGATCATCATGACGAAGGAGATGCCGGTGGGCATGATCATCATGACGAAGGAGATGCCGGTGGGCATGATCATGAAGAAGGAGAAGACGCGAACACACAGACGCTGCTAACTTCGATCTTGTAGGACCCTCATGTTCAAGAACTGCTCCTCAAGGAGACGAGCAACGACAAAGCTGCAGCCAGAGAGAAAGCCAAGATGGCCCAAATGGAGGTAGACGGGATGACTCCATTGTATCCTGGGTGTCGCCCCGAGGATACACGTTTGAGTGTAACGCTCAAGGCTCTAGAGATGAAGGCCGAACACAAATGGACCGATGTGAGATTCAACGCAAACATGGAATACTGGCACGACCGACTTCCTAAGGGGAACACATTGCCAACAAGTATCGAGGAGGCCAAGAAAATCGTGTGCCCTCTCGACCTACCACACATTAAATACCATGCATGCATCAATTATTGTGCACTTTATCGGAACGAGTACGCGGATAGAACCACTTGTCTGGTGTGTGGCCAAGGACGGTACAAGAGAGGGAACAAGAAAGTTCCTCGAAAAGTGGTATGGTACTTTCCTATCACCCCTCGTCTGCAGCGATATTTCGTAGATCCTAAGGAAGCCATGCAATGGCACGCGGAAAGAGAGAAACCCGAAGATGATCCAGAGAAGGGCAAGATCCTGACACACCCTTAAGACGCTAGCCAGTGGAACGCATTAGACATCGAGTTTGAAGAGTTCGGGGGCGATGCAAGGAACGTCAGGCTGGGTATGATCATACTATTATGTTCTTGTTGTTCTCCAAGTGCTTACTCCTGATAGTAACTGTTGGGATTACTGATGTTTATATGGTGTTGTTTGATATATATGGTGCTGGGATCATACTATTATACGGTATTGTTTGATATATATGGTGCTGGGATTATATGATGCTGGGATTATATGATGCTGGAATTATTTGGTACTATATGGTGCTATTTGATTCAATGGGGCTGTGGATGGGGGCTGTGAATGGGGCTGTGTATGGGGCTATTTTCTTGCTGGGTCCATACACTAATGGGGGTATGGATGGGGTTATTTTCTTGCTGGGTCCATACACTAATATATACATGGGGCTGTGATGTGATGATGGACTGGTACTATATCTGTTATATATATACTGTGCATGTGGATGATGGATATCATGGATGCTGGGGTCAATGCATGTGGCTATCAATATGGGGATGGGGTGTTTTGTCTTGCATGGATTTTATTTGAGTTACCCATTTCTCCCGAAGTGTCGATTCACTTCCATTTTGGTTGAGAAATGGGCACTCCTAGGTCAAAAAATTAGCAAAGGTCATGCCGAATTTTTCGGCCGAGATTTGTGCTAACATTTTGCCTCTTTTAAATAGAGTAGTGCAAACATGTAGGGCAACAAGAAGTCTGGCCCTTCTAAGCACATGATCAGCGTCGAAGAACAAGCTAGACAGGCCAACCAGTCATTCTGGCAGGGGTCCCAACAGGAGGAGGAGGAGGAGGCGATGAGGATGACACCACCACCGGAGGAGGAGGCGACCGTCGCCAGAGCTGCTGGGGCCAATGAGGGCGGAGATCCTGATTACGAGGGGGACGAAGACGACTACGATGGAACTAGTGAAGGCGGCGGCAAAGAGGATGACACCACCGATGGTGGCATCCGCACCGATGGCGGCGAGAGGACGGATGGCGGTAGCGGCAACCCGACCGCTTCTCAGAAGAAGAAGAAGAAGAAGGAACAGAAGGAGCGAAAGGTGCCAGTGCTCGCCACTGTCTGTGATGAGTTCACTGAGGTCACAGAAAGTGGCCAACCCATTGCGCCAGAGGCGATTGCTAAAGCGTACGGCCTGCAACTCGGGTGCATCATCCGGGAAAGCATGTCGATCAACACGAAGTACATCAGACATGCTGACCATGCAGCTTTGGTCGATAACCTCCTTAAGAAGCTTCACAAGCGATACAGATTCCCAGAGCAGTTTACAAATCTCGAGAGAAATAAGAACCCGGTGAACAGACTAGCCCTCACGAAGATGAGCAACGCCTTGAGCAGCTGGAAAACCCGGGTGAAGAATAGCATTGACAAAGGTGAAAGCTGGGAGGTTATTAGTAAGAAAAATCCGATGCTCGACGAAGAGGAGTTTAGGATATTCGAGGCGGATATAGCTACCGCTGACGCTATAAAATGGACTTAATGGGGAAGGAGTATGCGGGAATAGAACATAGGTAACCACCACCTTGGAAGCGGCGGTTACAGGGGGAAACAGGACATTTGGGACAAGGAGGACGCCGAGCTTGAACGCCTTGGTAAATACAACCCTTGGCTTAAAATCACGGACTTGCAGCTTAGGCAATTTGTTCGGGCCCGCTACTACCTGGACAAGGAAACAGGGGAGTTCATCACCGACGATCTAGAGGTGAAGGAATTCGAGAAGAATCTGGTAAGGAATTTATCACCGATCTCAAGTCTATTGCGTTCTAATTAAGATAATGAAGCCAAGAATCTAAATGGGTTCACCTTTCCTTGTCTCTGCAGGAGGAGGAACTGAACGCTACTGCCACAGAGTCGTCCCAGGATTCGATGGAGCCCTGGGACATGGTTTTCAACAGGGCGACCAATGCTTACAAGAAGAGGGACAAGGGGTTGCCGCCGTCCTCAGCTGGCCGTGTGTCCGGCTTCGGTACGAGCATGAAGTTCAAGGAGTTCTACAAAGAGGACGCCAGGAAAAGAAGGGACAGGAAGAACCAGGATAAAGCCGCTATTGCAGAGCTGAAGATGAAGGTGCAGACACTGGAGGAGAAGGCGGTGGACTAGAAAACGGTGGACAAGTTAGTGGAAGAGAAGCTCCGCTCGATGATCCCCCCTAAGTTTTTCGAGGGGCTTACTGCTTGGAATGCGGGAGATCGACAGGGGCCGATACATCTGCCCAGCTTAAGCGGCAGCAACTCGGGCATCAATGTTACCGTGTCGCCGGACCTGGTGACCCCGCCGGCCGTCAACGTCAGGACGCAGCCCCTCGTTTTGGTCACACCGACGCCCCCTCCCGCAAAAGATACCAATAAGGCGTAGCCGATGGCGGCGTTGCTTCGTGAGGCACCCGAGCGGGAGATTGCAGATGATGATAGGCCGGCCGCCGGCATCTGCCGTGTCTCTACATTAGCTGAGATCCATGCCATCACCAAGGTAACTAATTAGTTAGTGCATGTCATCTCCTTTATGCCTTTGATGCATGACTGTTGCCATCTCATGACGCCCAACAACATGTTTTTGCCTCAGGACACTTCTTGCGTACTCCTGCTTAAAGATGTCGGCGGTGAGTTGAAGGATGTTGCCAAGGGCACTCTTATACAACCGGCGAGCCACACGATGCACAACAATCCAATGGATGATGATGTGATGAAGGTCAGGTTGGCTCGAGTGTTGCCAGGGTGCGATGACATGGACCCCCCCATTCAACCTCAGGGAGCCGACAAACACAAGACCCTTGGGGAATGCTACAATTGGCCCTTGACATGGCCGAGGACCCCAGATTCGTCTTGCAGGGGGGAGCACCGGCGCCACCTCTCGACCGATCATCGCCCGGCCACCACCTCGGAAGCCAGTAGCCGCCGTTCTCGCCACCACCAGCCGTCACCATCAACTCTTGGCAGCGTGTGCACCGCCACATGGCAAAGACGTTGTGCCGCAACCACCGTCGCCCCCGCTACCACCACCACATGATGGCACCCATGAAGATGATGATGAATTGGTCAACGTTGACGACTTCATCAACACCGGCGCCGCCAAAGGATTGTATATGCCTTTTGTGGATGAAGAACCCTTCGCAGCTCGCGACGACCATCAAGCTAATCGGCCCAATACATGCACGCAGCGCCTGGTCTTCCATGGTCTTTCTCAAGAAACGCCTCCGACCGCCGACCCACCACAAGAGAAACCGGGATTGGTTTTCAGCCCCAACACACTCCGAAAGGCGACTGATGAGCAGATGGCAATGGCTGACACTGTTGTGAAGAAGAAGCACTACAGGAAGAGAGGTAATAATAATAAGAAGGGTGCGAGCCAGCCTCCTCCGAAGAGGATTCGGGGTCAGGACGCCGTCGTCATACCATCCACACAATTTGGCTTGCCCCCCGAGTGCATGTAGCTGGTGATCCGATATTGACTCCGGATATGATCCACATTGCGGTTGGAGCCATGTTAACTTTGCACGAGGGTGTCAAGACACTAGAGGCCCTCCTTCTTAAAGAGGACGATCCAAATTACCCAGTTTTCACGGCCAAGGTGCCATTGGACGTGGGCTTCGTCGATGAACCCCCGCGGATATATTCTTCATAGCGTTCGAGGACATATTCAAGCTGTTTCTCACGAAACGACTGGACTATAACTTGGTCCGCCTATACGCGCTTAATCTGGCGCTCACGATCAAGAGAGAAAGTACCCCGGAAATCACGATAGTGGATCCCTACTACATGCGAGACAGCCAGTTGGTCGAAGGATCAGAGACACGGACCAAGGCGATGGCGTACCTCGAGAAGCTCATGGTGGACAACAAGAGGAAGGGCACACTTCTTTTGCCTTTCTTTCCCGAGTAAGTACACACACTCGCTCATCGTCACCGTAACTTATGCATTTCTTATAGACTTCTTTCCTTTGCTCTTTTTCCAACATTCCGTTCCAATTGTGTTGCACAGAGACAAATACTACACGCTCATCGTCCTTGCCCCGAGGTATTCGCTAGCCACGTATTTCGACTCGGGGAGTTTGACGAAGAAGAAAGACTACACTAGAATAAGGGGTGTTCTCAATGAGGCTCTCGAGGGCTACACCAAGAAGGGATGCACCTTCGTAGATAGGGGGTAATGTATCAAGGATGGCAAAAACGTGTTCAAGCACGTGCTCGACTTCCCCTGCGTCAAGCAGTCGACTGCTGGTGCCAAGGAGGCCTTCTACGTCCTCCATCACCTTAAAGGCTATGTTCGGGATTGCCATAACCTAACGCTGCCATCTAGTCTCCGAGGATGGGCCGAAACTTTGGCAAAAATCGACGATGCTGATCTTAGAGAAGAGTTCCATCGCATTCAGATGAAGTTGTCGCAAATCATCATTGAAGATGTCAACACAAGGGGCGGTGCCCTACAACAAGCCAGAGGGTTGAGTAAGAGGGAGATCGAAGAACGCCTCCGTAAGCAGGGTGACACAAGGACGTGGATGACGAAAGAGGGCTATCTACCGTTCCCGAAGCCATGCCAGAAGAGGAAGTCTTCATCGTGATCGATGTGTGCCTCTAGCATGATCCAGTGTGTGTATATTCTTGATGGACGTCTGCTGTATTAGTGTGTGTGTCATAAACTTTACTATCTCGATCGTGGTCGAAATGGTCATTGTTGTTAGACTTAAACTACCTTGTGGTGGTGCTGTCGTTGAACTTATTGCATCTATGATGATCTAACTTTTAGGTTTATGGATCCTTTGTTTTATATTCTATGAACATATATATATATGGATGTGAACCCTTTATTCACTCTTTTCGTTGTATTTTTACTAATATGCCTTGTCGTCTATAGAGATGGCGACGAGGTGGTATGTGGTGTACATGGGTAGGGTTCCAGGAGTCTACGAGGAGTGGGTGGATTGCCACAAACAAGTGAACAAGTTCAGCGGCAACATCTACAAAGGATACGCGACTAGAGAGGAGGCGATAGCCAAGTGCAGGAACCACTTGTGGAAGAAGAACCGGATGAAGATATTGGTCGGGCTAATGCTCTTGCTCACCATTATCACAGTTGTATTCTATTTGATCCTAGTGTAGGCGGCGGTGGCCACTTCATATTTGTAATGTGAGATGATATGAACTTTGTATTCGGCACTTGTGTAAAAATTTGGCACTTGACACTATATATCTATCTCGATCGGGCTCTAAGTGTTTGTATTATATATATGTCGGTTTTCATGCATCTACTACTTGTGCAATGTATTTTATACTCATCTGGATAAATCCTGTATAAATCCTGTATAAATACCTGATTATACACCAGGAAAGTATTTTACTTCGAATACATGTTACACAATCAGTGGCGCATATAATTATATAGTTAGTGGCGCATGGCATATCTGTGGCGCATACACGTAAATGCGCCACAGAAGTTCTTCATGTGGCGCATATGAAGGAATGCGCCACAGAAGTCTGGAACTTCTGTGGCGCATATCCATATGCGCCACAGGAAGTAGTTATCAGTGGCGAGGTAACAGTGGCGACAAAGATATGCGCCACAGAAGTCCCCTTTTGATGCGCCACAGATAGGCTGTTTCCTAGTAGTGGATGGCTCAATGCACGGCGCCCAGAAAAGTGTTGATGGCTCGTGGTTGATGTAGAGCTTGTTGGGAACCCCAAGAGGAAGGTATGATGAGCACAGTAGCAAGTTTCCCTCAGTTATGAAACCAAGGTTTAATAGAACCAGTAGGAGCAAGGAAACACCCCAAAGGTGTTACTAGCTGAGCTTTGGTAGGGCGCACTACCGGTGCTAGTAGCAACGTGGAGACCTGCACAACACAACCACAGAACTTTGTCCCCAACTTGCGATGAGGTTGTCAATCTCACCGTGTTTTGCGGAAAACAAAGGATTAAACGTATCGAATGGAAAGAAGTAAAAGTTTGCAGAAAGTAAACACAAAGCAGTAAAAGATTGTAGATTGTATGTAAAAGACAAGGACCGGGATCCATAGTTCACTAGAGGTGGCTCTCCTTAGATAGATAACATGCTAGGTAAACAAATTACAGCCGGGCAATTGACAAACACCGAGAAAGCAATACATGCATATACTAATCATCTTGACTCCTTTGAGACTTGATTGGGCAATACAACATAATACATAGACCGCCATCCAACTGCATCTATGACTAATAATCCACCTTCAGGTTATCATCCGAACCCCCTCCAGTATTAAGTTGCAAGCAACAGATTACTGCTTTACGAACTACGTGTAAGGTAAACAATACGATTGTTCTATGAACAAAGGATTGTTGTTTTCTCCCTAGTAGCAATAGCAAATCTAGTACCTTATAGATTTCTGTCACTTCCCCAGATTACCAGAGGCATGAACCCACTATCGAGCATAAATACTAACTCTTGGAGTTGCCAGCATCTACTTGGCCAAGATAGCTACTAACAACGGAAAGCATGCATGATCTCAAATAACAAAGACATGATAGAATCAATAATCAATCTAAAATAGCATCTCAATATCCATCGGATCCCCGCAAACACAACATGTATGGATTACAAATAGATGATCTTGATCATGAACGGAGCTCACAAGATCTAAACATGAAAGCACAAAGGAGGAGAAACCAGCCATCTAGCTACTACATGGATCCGTAGTCCAAGGATGAACTACTCACGCATCACACCAGAGGCTTGCATGGTGATGAAGAAGGCCTCCAGGGTGAATTCCCCTCTCCGGCAGGGTGCCGGGAAGAGCTTCATATCCCTCCCGATCTAGGAATGGAGATGATGGCGGCTACAGACTCTTTCGTGGATTTTTGATCGGGTACTTAGGGTTTTCATCTCGAGGGCAACTTATAGGCGGAAGGAGAGGCCGAGGGGGTGCCGGGAGCGGCCACACCACCCCTGGCGTGGGCCTGGCCTGGCCGCATGGCCAGGTGGTGTGGTGGCTCCCTGGCCCTTCTCTGTCTCGTATTCTGGCACTTGATCCCTTCTAGAAAAATAGGCACTTTGGCTTTTGTCCTGTCCAATTCCGAGAATATTTATTTTCTGACTTTCCGGGAACCAAAAACAGCAGAAAACAGGCAGCTGGCATTGTGGCTCTTGTTAATAGGTTAGTCCAACAAATCATATGAAAAGTACTCCAAAGTTGGAACAAAACACAAGAAAGTGGATAAAACCAAGCATGGAACATCAAAAATTATAGATATATTTGCAATGTATCATGAGCACAATTGATTGAGTGGAAAACCTTTTTTTGTGCGGTCGAGGCCCCCGTACGCTGATGACCCTCGTTAATCAACACAGCTCACACATAAGTGTATTTTTACGTAGTAGTAGTAGAAACATCATCCAGGGAGACAGAGTTCAGTGTCTAGCAATCTTGACCGTCCAATCCGAAATCAACAGGTCAAAGTGGATACCTTCCCTGCGAAGGCTCTAGCAGGAATGCTTATGCAAGGAATCGTTGGCTATCTGTGGGTAGACTATAGGGGTAGCTGTGCTGGTGACCCAAATTAATCTAGAGTCCAGACAATAGCTGGTGTCCTGATGCTGACGGTGCATCTTCTTTTCTAGACACTAGATCTAGATCCCTACACATCTGACAAAGTAGAAAGTATGACCAAATTTAAAGATCACTCATTGATGATTTAATTATTTTTGATTTATCAGACATACTCTCCCCCAGCCTAATTTTTCTGAAAATACCCTCCAACCTAATTAAAAAGGATGTCACATATTTGACTAAATTTGAATGTAATATGTACACTAAATAGTGACTACTATACAACAAGTATATCGTTACAAAAGCTCCACAGAGCGTATTCGAACGCTAAAGAGTGCAATATAATTATGCGCAGATGGATGAGAAAAAAACGATCCATGCACCCAAAAGAAAGAAAAAGGAGGGCCACGTAGGCAAGTCCTCCCCCTTCCTAGTTCCTACTCCAAGATTCGGCGATTGCAACATTGTGGCCGCCCTGCGGAGGTAGGGCCTCAATGACCTCCGCAATGGTCACGACCTCGACGGCCAATATGAGATGGCTTCTCTCTTTCGACTTAGCGGGGCATGACCTGGACGATCTCCGCATTGGTAGCTACTGGCTGCGAAGCACCGTGACTTCTTTCTTCAAATTTTCACACTTAGCGTGAAGCGTGGAGGAGTCTGATGGCCCAAAATATATCGAGCTCGTTGGGGAACCCCAAGAGGAAGGTATGATAAGCACAACAACAAGTTTTCCCTCAGTTATGAAACCAAGGTTATCTGTAACATCCCAAAAATTCAATCCAAGCTTATCAAGATCAAATCATCCAAAATTGGGGTTAACAAAAACTTTTCCAAATTTAAAATGAAAGCATTCATATATGTGTGCATTTAAAATAGGAGTTGTTTGAATTACCATGATTGATTTATCCAATGCTTGTCAAATGTTTCTTAGGTGATTTAAACACCATCTACATCATTCTCAAACTTTTCCTAAAGAAAATCAAATAAAAAAGAATTAAAATGAAAGAATGGTCATTTTGACAAATCTAACTCTCATGCCTACTTTGGCTATTCCTAGTACTCAATTCTTAACAGAAACAATTCTTGATCTTTGCACCCCTTGCTATTACACATAATGAGGTACCAAGGCCCACCTTTTGATCTACTAAAAACATTCTGTAAACTATTTTAAATGACAGTTTAAAATTGAATCTAATGCATATGCATAGATCACCCCTATTTCAAAAACCATCAAATTGAGCACCATTTTTCAAAACCCTTGCAACCAGAGACTACCTAGCACTAGTGGAGATCACCCAAAAATTTTGAACTCAAAATTAAAAACTTTTTCTCTTGCGGCCATTTCATCAAACACTTGGCAGGCAGAATCACACCTCTAATCCTAGCTCACTGTTTTGAACAGAGTTTTGCCCCCAATTGATCTCCATTTAATCTCTATGTCCCCCTTTGATCAAACCATGCCATTTGCAACCCATTCCCTACACCCTAGGAGCAATGCCATGCCATGCCGAGAACCACCCTGGCCGGCCAAACTTGCCCCGCTGCAGCAGACCACCTCCTCGTTCCTCTCCATGTCTAGGAGGTAGCCAACACCGCACCGCCCCTCTTTGTCCCTTGCCCGAGCCAAGACCAGCCATGGACCATAGAGGAGAACCCGCGCCCAGTGCCACCGAACCATGCCGACGCCGCCCGCAGAGTGCGCACTGTCCCCGCTCGCACCGACCGCCCCTCGGCACCAGCCCGCGCCCACCGCTCCGCCTCGACCTGGAGAACACCCCAGACATCTCCGTTCGCCGCCCAAAGCCCCACAGCCACCGCTCGCCATGGACACATCCGCTTCGGCCGCGCAGAGCGCCACCTCGCCCCGAGCGCATGCCACCGCCCCTACGGCCGCATTGAAGCGCTAGAGCACCGCCAGGGAACCGCCCATCAATCGCCATCCCCAGCCATGCCGCTAGCTCGCCGTAGCCATGTCGCCACCATCGACCACCCATCCCGCTCGGTCTCAACATCAGGCCTATAAAAGGAGCCCTCCCCAGCACCAAAGACTCACACCATTCCACTCCCCTCACCTCTCTGAACCTCACCCACCCCTCGTCGGAGCAAGTGGAGCAGCAGCTCGCCGGAATTGGAGCCGGAGCTGCTGCCTCGGGAGAAGAAGGGTGCCGTTGATTCCGGCCACCCCAAGCTCCGCCGCGACCACGCCTTGCCTCGCCGTCGTCTTCCACTTCGTTCGCCCGCATCGCCGACCCCGCTGGAGCCCTTGTACGCCCCCAATAGACCCCCACCGAGCCGCTAGGGTTCGAGCTCGCCGGCGACCTGTCCGTCGTCGACGACGACCCTCAGCCGTAGATCTAGCCTCTAATCGCACGGCCCACAACGCGCGTACCGCTTCGCGTTTTAAGTGCCGCTGACAAGTGGACCCCTCCTGTCAGCTGAGCCCCGCGCTGCATAGCGCCACTGGGCCGGCCCATTTCCTTTCCCGCACAAGCCCGTAGATTCAAATCTAGATTTTTCCTTTTAGTTAGAATATAGTTTCTGTCTAGTGTTTCAAAATTCAATTCTGTGAGTTTGACAAATCCAAATTACATGAAACTAATTTTGTCTGAAAGGTATTGAAATGCTCTATCCAAGACCATTGGAGTTAATTCATTTAGAGTTATAGATTTCTCCTAATAAAAATAAAAAGATAGAAGCTTTTGCTACTTGAAACATTTTTATAAAATCAACCAAGTAAGCTTTTGAGTTGATTCCAACTCTCAAAAATCAAATTTCATCATATCTATCCAAATATGTAAT
This sequence comes from Avena sativa, assembly GCA_916181665.1. Classification (NCBI taxonomy): domain Eukaryota; kingdom Viridiplantae; phylum Streptophyta; class Magnoliopsida; order Poales; family Poaceae; genus Avena; species Avena sativa. Next base: position 419,883,972 of record OV702287.1, on the reverse strand, counting down.
AATATTAAGGTTTACAGGCAGTGACTTTGGACTAGTACCAAAATAATGCTATATAGGCATTTCTAGTCACTTTAAATCATTAAATAATAAACTTAAACCAAAGTAATATTGATCCAACCTTTAAATCTCATTCCCACATGTTAGTATATGTGGTGAGGACATGTGTCCACATGATCCCATATTTTGGTGGTGAATATTAAATTGTAGTTAATTTTTCGATGAGTAGAAATTACTTTTCCAAAATAAAAAGGTTGAAACTATTGAATTAAAACTTGTGATGTTTGGGATGATAATAGATCATCAATTGTGTGGTTTAGAATACTAATTAGCCTAAGTTAAGTATTGTTTGGTGATTGTGCACTCCCTATGTATTTCTAGACGATAGTACCGACCAAGCCTTCGAGGAGGAGGAGTTCTACCAAGAAGAAGAAGCAGAAGAAAACTTCAACCACTTCACCAACCAAGGAAAGCTATTAGTGGCAAGCTAACCCTTTCAAAACATGCTTTAGTAAGCTATTGTTAGCAAGCTAGAATAAGACTAGATGGTTTAGTAAAGATGCCTTGAGCATGCTTTGATCACACCCCTTTAACTATTAGTACCCCAAGTCTTATTAACAAGTTTTACCCCCTTAGTTTACACAAAGTTCTTTAATTAATTTTGAAGGTGGCATAAAGAGTATAAAACTTGACCTACTTAGAAACCTTTAGATGTCATTCTAGCATGAGATTGATCCCACCTTTCCACCTTAGTGAACACTCTTAACTTGGTAGTTTAGAATAGCTCAAAAACTTGAGTCACTTTAGATGGGAACACTTGGTGAAAATGAGTTATGAAAACCTTGGAATGATGAGTCATTCTATTGAGATGTTTTGACATGTGTTGAGAAACACAATTGGTTTATGATGATGAAAATGATGAGGCATGAGCCTTAACCCTTTAATAAAACTGATGGTTGGACTCGGATGCGATACCATTCCAAATTTATCGTACAACCACATTACCTGAATTGGGTAAGGCTTAGCTGGAAATTTATATGCATTAGTATTAGTTCCCTCACGGGAGAGGTTTGAGCTGAGGCTGCCTCTCAATGATGTCCACCTATGCAGTGCCCAAGATGACTGATGGTCATGGTTGGGAGGCCATGCTCATAGGAGAGGTGCTTGTACTAGGGTGTGTAAAGGGAAGGTTATGTTTGATTATCTGCATACTAAGTATGATGATTCAGGGTTATCCTTGACAGATGTATCGAATCTTGTGGTGAGAGTGTACCACCTCTGCAGAGTGTCAAACTATTCGAATAGCCGCGTTCGCGGTTATGGACAGTTGGAATGGCCATACTGTTTCGTTGTCAGATGTTTTCTAAATAACTGGAAATGAATGATGAACTTTGACTTGACCACAACAGGGTTGTGTTAATGATAATAGCTTCCCAACCTAAGTGATTCTAGAACTTTACTTTATCATTTCTTGCTTCAGAACTCAGCTTAGGTTTCAAACTTAACTTGATAGTTATTCTTTAAATTCAGTACTTTAACTTAGAATTACAACCCTTGTTAGTAGTAGTTTGCGAGTACTTAAAGAGTACTCATGGCTTTTGTCCCTGGCTATTATCATGGCCAGACTATGAAGGAGATTATCAAGATGATGGTCAGCAGGACGGCTATGATAACTAGGACTATCTGCCTTCGTCAGCATTGCCTGTGCCCCTGAAGATGGACCCCACCGCTACGCTATCGTTTATTTCCACTGCTTATTGTATTGAAGACTGGATCATGAGATCCTTATTTGTGTAAAACCTTATGTATGGTTTGTAATGGATGATATACTGTGATATCCAATCTGTTATGTCTCGCAAAAATGGTAATCCTGGGATTGCGAGGTATGGCATAACGGGCATCTGGGATTAAAAATCCGGGTGTTGACATTATCGAACCAGTAGGAGCAAGGAAACACGTCCAAGGTGTTATTGCCAACTTGGAATCCTACACAATAGAACCACAGAACTTTGCCCCCAACTTACAGTGAGGTTGTTAATATCACCGGTTTTGCTGAAAACAAAGGATTAAATGTATTGTGTGGAAGAAAGTAAAAGCTTGCAGAAAGTAAACAGAAAGCGGTAAACAGTTGTAGATTGATGGTAAGAGAAAGGACCGGGGTCCATAGTTCACTAGTGGTGGTTCTCCTTAAGATAGATAACATGTTGGGTGAACAAATTACAGCGGGGAAATTGACAAACATCGAGAAATTAAACATGCATATACTAATCATCTTGACCCCTATGAGATTTGATTGGGCATTACAACATTATACATAGACCGTAATCCAACTGCATCTATGACTAATAATCCACCTTTAGGTTATCATCCGAACCCCCTCCAGTATTAAGTTGCAAGCAACAGATAATTGCATTAAGCATTGTGTGTAAAGTAAACAATACGATTGTTCTATGAACAAAGGATTGTTGTTTTCTCCCTAGTAGCAACAACACATCTAGTACCTTAGAGATTTCTGTCAGTTCCCCATATTACTAGAGGCATGAACCCACTATTAAGCATAAATACTCCCTGTTGGAGTTGCTAGCATCTACTCGGCCAAGATATCTACTAACAATGGAAAGCATGCAATATCAAAAATAACAAAGAGATGATAGAATCAATAATGAATCTGAAATAGCATCCCAATATCCATCGGATCCCCGCAAACACAACATGTAGGATTACAAATAGATGATCTTGATCATGAACAGAGCTCACAAGATCTAATCATGGTAGCACAAAGGAGAAGAACCAACCATCTAGCTACTACATGGATTCGTAGTCCAAGGATGAACTACTCACGCATCACACTGGAGGCTTGCATGGTGATGAAGAAGGCCTCCAGGGTGAATTCTCCCCTCCGGCAGGGTGCCGGGAAGAGCTTTAGATCCCTCCCGATCTAGGGATGGAGATGAAAGTGGCTACAGACTCTTTCGTGGAATTTTTATCGGGTACTTAGGGTTTCTGTATCATAGGCATCTTATAGGTAAAAGGGGAGGCCGAGGGGGTGCCCTAGGCGGCCACACCACCCCCTAGCATGGGCCAGGCCTAGCCGCACGGCCAGGTGGTGTGGTGGCCCTCTGGCCCCTCTCCGTCTTGTATTCTGGCTCCGTGTTCCCCTCGGTGAAAAACTGACTTTGGCTTTTGTCCCGTCCAATTCCGAGAATATTCATTTTCTGACTTTCCTAGAACCAAAAACAGCAGAAAATAGGCAGCTGGCACTGTGGCATCTTGTTAATAGGTTAGTCCAAGAAAGTGTATAAAAAGTACTCCAAAGTGTGGAAAAAACATAAGAAAGTTGATAAAAACCAAGCATGGAACATCAAAAATTATGGATATGTTAGCAACCTATCAACATCCCCAAGCTTAACTCCTGCTCGTCCTCGAGTAGGTAAGTGATAAAAAGAAAGAATAATTGTTGAGGTGACATGCACCATCATAACCTTGATCAAAGTATTTGTAAAACATTGATAGCTGGGATCATAGTACTTCAACATAACATGAAAGATAAAGTTCTAACAATAAGACATAGCAACTATGTTGCAACATGAAAAGGCACAAACAAAAGATTCATGAATAACAATGCTTTGCAAGACGTTTGTTTGTTTCACATAAAGAAAACATAGCATAGTGGCATTCAGCTTGTCCCTCATAGAGTAGCAAACATAAATGCATAGTACACCTTCGACTAGATACAAATAGTTTAAGAACAAGCAATATCAAAGTTATGCATCAATCAACAAGTCTTGGGACAATGCACATAGAACAGAATGGCCAGTATGCTCTCAAAATAGGTGCATAAAGATAGAAGGTGGAGACTCAACATAAAAGTAATAGAAAGGCCTTAAAAGAAGGAAGTAGGGATTCAAGTTTCATAAATAGCTTACAAAAATTATGGTACTTATTAGCTTTCAGCTCTCATTGCCCATATCATAAGCATCTTTAGGTGATTAAGGTTAAAGTGACACAACTAAGAGGATATGCTTGACAAGTTATAAGTTGAAATCTCATGCCCCTTACTTACGAGTACCGAACCTCATGCTACTCAACTTCAGTCACAAGTAAGCTCTTGTCATTGTAAGTACATATGTATCATAGAGAACCGCCAACGGGGTACCCCTTGCACATGATACATGAGCTATCCCATAATCAAAATGATAAGGCAAGCAGACAATGAGCATCTCAGTGATCTTTTTATTTGCTATTTGCATAGGTTTTTATTGAGGATGCTTCATAGAGTGCTCATTATGGTTACGCTGCAAGTTTCCACCATGATTAGGCATGGCTTAGGCTAGCGGCCCAGGTGTTTCTCCAACACACATACAAACTCCATGATCTTACAAGTTCCCTTTTTATTTCACACCACCGGGATCCATAAGCAAAAGAATCATGATATCAACGGAATAATAAGTGCAATGTTCAAAGCGTTCCCCATGATACATGGTTCTGCTAACTTTAACTTATAAAGCGCAAGCATATACGCAACAAAGATGGACACAATGGTTCAAGATTATTAAATGCAAAAAAGTAAAGTATGCCATCAAGTTCGTGACAACTTTAATCACTAGTTTTCACATAACAAGTTTAATTCGAAAGGTACATAAAAACATAAATATACATGGAATAGCAAATGATAATAGGTAGGTATGGTGGACTATTTGGAACAACTTGCTTTTATTTGGAATTGGATGCATGAGTGGAACTCATACTTGGTTATGTAGGCTAGCAAAAGACTGGGAGCGACCAACTAAGAGCAATAATGGCCATAATCATGCAAAGCGACAAAAGATCATTAATCAAAGCATAAAGTTATATTGCAAGTCGAAAACTAAAGGATCATAAAGGCTTATGGTGACTTGGGATAGTCATAACATGGTGTGAGCATGCGCCAATTCAACCCAAATAAAACATCAAAGGAGAATACCACAATACTATGCTTTAATATGCTAAAACAACGCATGATTCTTCAAATGCACATTAAGCAATCTCAGTTGTTTATAACATGTCATGCTACAACAAAGATCACTAAGAATAAATACAAAACTATATCAAGCATGGCATGACAAAGCATAGGCCACAGTCAAAAACAAACTCCTTTTACCACTTAAGCATGAACTTTTCCTACTCTTTTCCAATCCAAACCAAACTATTTGAAAACTAATGCATGAAAGAGGGGGTACAACCAACTTATTCAGCAAACTAAGCAAACCAAGAAAAGTAAAACCAAAAACAAAAACAAAGATGCTCCAAGAACGACACAACTGTGCATGAAACAATAAAAATGAAGTGTTTGGAAGAAACCTACGATTTTTATTGATGAAGAAGGGGATGCCTTGGGCATCCCCAAGCTTTGACGCTTGTACTTCTTGAATATTTCTTGGGGTGACATGGGGTGGCATCCCCATGCTTGAGCTTTAGTCCATTCTTCATCTCATTACATCATTTTCTCCATACACCTGAAAATTTTCCTTCATACAAAACTTCACACAATATTTATTAGCAACATTAGTGCAGTCAAGATAATAAGTCTTTGGGTTCAGTTTCAACACCAATAACAATTCCATTAAAACACAAGATACTGAAGCAATTCCCTTGAAAAGCTCAATTCCCCAAAGAGAACCCAAAAAGGAATCAAGAAGAAGCAAATGCAAATAATGGCAAAAATCTGTCAAAACAGACCAGCAGGTAAAAACCAATTTTTTCGAAGACCTTGTCTTTCTCAAATCGAAAAGTATTGAACTAACGAAAGTTAGATAACAACCTTGGGAAGAAGCACAAAAATTCACGCCTCAAAACAACGTACAGATATTATACACGAATTTTTACAGCGAAGAACAAAAATCTGTTTCGGGACAACAACTTTCCCAAGCATTACTTCTCTCTCATTAGAGGTTACTCTTGGCAGAAAAAGCAAATAAAAAGGATAAGGAGAGGTTATTACTGAAGAAATAACTTCCAAGACTCATCTAAAACTTTTGGGTTATCTCCCAATAAGTACTTTTCTTTAACGCCTTTAAGTTAGGCATGATAGTTTGAGAAGATGCCCACATAAGAAATATGAATTGAAGTAAAAGAGAGCATCAAGAAGCAAATTCAAAACACATTTAAGTCTAACCCACTTCCTATTCATAGGAATCTTGCAAGAAAATAAATCAAAGAAGCACATAGTAACAAGAATGGGTAGAAAAAGCAAGAGCAACTTCAAAACTTTCAGCACATAGAGAGGTGTTTCAGTACCATGAAAACTTCTACAACCATTTTTTCCTCTCTCATAATAATTTTCAGTAGCCTCATGAATAAACTCAACAATATAACTATCACATAAAGCATGCTTTTCATGATCTACAAACACATAATTTTTATCAAGCTCAAAAATAGTGGGATTAAAACCTTCAAACCCACTTTTAACAATTTTATAACAAGATGACTGATCAATCTCATTTTCAATAGTAGTACAATTAATATTATCAACCAATATAGGACCATCATCTAGAGCTTTATTATAAACATTTTCCAAAGAATCCACAGGAACATAACATTCATCCTTCTTTGGTAAGCATGGGGGACAATCAAATAATGTAAGGGGTAGAGAGTTACTCTCATTAGAAGGTAGGAATGGGTAGATCCATTCTTCCCCCTCTTGATCATCACTCTCCTCCTCTTTTTCATCCAATGAGCTTCCAGTTTCAGCAATTTGTTCATCCATAGGCTCCTGCAAGGCATTAGTCTCTTCCACTGGTGGAGAGCATCTATTAAGATATTCAAGAATATAGCCATTTTCTTCCTTGTAATTATCAAAGCAAAATTTAAGTATACCATAAACCTCATATTTATAAGGTGCATCATCAATATTTTCAAGCAAATAAGCTAGTTCGAATGCACCCTTCCAAGCAATAAATTCTTCAATTTGTTCCACATCATAAAAGTCATAATTTCCCTTAACATAAGAAGATATGGTAACATCATCATTATACTCACATTGAAAAGGGAGGTGTTTATACCTCTTACAGCAACAAGATTTATCAAAGCAATAAGTAACATTATAAATAGAGCACACGTTTCTAGCAATGGTATACAATTTATCAATTTGTTCCCATAAGTGTTTCCCTTTTTGTGACAAGCGGTGTTCCTTATAATAATATTTTTTTCTTCCTTGAACCCACCTTGCCAATTAGATTCAGTTTCAAAGAAACCAACCATTGATGGAAAGCATGATAAAGCAAGACAATAACAGACCAACGAAAATAACAACTATAGTAGGAACTAATTTTTTTATATTTTATAAAAAGAACAAGAAAACAAAGCAGAAATAAACTAAGCAAAACAAAAATAAAAAGTAAAGAAATTGGTTATGAGGGACTCCCCTTGTGAAGATGTCCTTGACTCCCCAACAACGGCGCCAAAAAAATAGCTTGATGACCCAAAATATATCGAGCTCGTTGGGGAACCCAAAATATATCGGCAGCAAGTTTTCCCTCAGTTTTGAAACCAAGGTTATCGAACCAGTAGGAGAAAGGAAACACCTCCAAGGTGTTGCTGCCAGCTTGGAATCCTGCACAACACAACCATAGAACTTTGCCCCCAACTTATAGTGAGGTTGTAAATCTCACCGGTTTTGCTGAAAACAAAGGATTAACGTATTGTGTGGAAGAAAGTAAAAGCTTGGAGAAAGTAAACAGGAAGCGGTAAACATTTGTAGACTGATGGTAAAAGAAAAGACCGGGGTCCATAGTTCACTAGTGGTGGTTCTCCTTAAGATAGATGACATGTTGGGTGAACAAATTACAGCGGGGAAATTGACCAACATCGAGAAAGAAAACATGCATATACTAATCATCTTGACTCCTATGAGATTTGATTGGGCATTACAACATTATACATAGACCGTAATCCAACTGCATCTATGACTAATAATCCAAATTCAGGTTATCATCTGAACCCCCTCCAGTATTAAGTTGCAAGCAACAGATAATTGCATTAAGCATTGCGTGTAAAGTAAACAAGACGATTGTTCTATGAACAAAGGATTGCTGTTTTATCCCTAGTAGAAACAACACATCTAGTACCTTAGAGATTTCTGTCACTTCCCTAGATTACTAGAGGCATGAACCCACTATCGAGCATAAATACTCCCTCTTAGAGTTGCTAGCATATACTCGACCAATATATCTACTAACAACGAAGAGCATGTCATTATAGAATCAATAATCAATCTAAAATAGCATCTCAATGTCCATCGGATCCCCACAAACACAACATGTAGGATTACAAATAGATGATCTTGATCATGAACGGAGCTCACAAGATCTAAACATGGTAGTAGAAAGGAGAAGAAGCAACCATCTAGCTACTACATGGACCCGTAGTCCAAGGATGAACTACTCACGCATCACACCGGAGGCTTGCATGGTGATGAAGAGGCCTCCCGGGTGAATTCTTCCCTCTGGCAGGGTGCCGGGAATAGCTTCAGATCCCTCCCGATCTAGGGATGGAGATGACGGCGGCTACAGACACTTTCGTGGAATTTATATCGGGTACTTAGGGTTTCTGTATTAGAGGCATCTTATAGGCGAAAGGGAAGGCCGAGGGGGTGCCCTAGGCGGCCACACCACCCCCTAGCGCGGGCCAGGCCTAGCCGCACGGCCAGGTGGTGTGGCAGCCCTCTGGCCCCTCTCCGTCTCGTATTCTGTCTCCATGTCCCCCCCGGTGAAAAACTGACTTTGGCTTTTGTCCCGTCCAATTCCGAGAATATTCATTTTTTGACTTTCCTGGAACTAAAAACAGCAGAAAACAGGCAGCTGGCACTGTGGCATCTTGTTAATAGGTTAGTCCAAGAAAGTGTATAAAAAGTACTCCAAAGTGTGGACAAAACATAAGTAAGTAGATAAAAACCAAACATATAACATCAAAAATTATAGATATGTTAGCAACGTATCAGAGTCACGCTCATAAGATCGTGCGAGCTTCAATTGAAAAGCCAAATCGGCTCGAAGGCGATCACACTCTAGGTCGATCTCGAAGTTTTTCTAAAGCATGCAGAGAAGAACAAAAAATGTCAATACATGTATAGTGACTAGAGTACCTCTCTTCTTCGACCAAGAGCGGGCATGAGGGCATTGTCCGTGATACGTTGCAAACGTATCTATAATTTTTGATGTTCCATGCTTGATTTTTATCTACTTTCTTATGTTTTGTCCACACTTTGGAGTATTTTTATACACTTTTTGGGACTAACCTATTAACAAGATTCCACAGTGCCAGTAGCCTGTTTTTTGCTGTTTCTGGTTCAAGGAAAGTCAAAAAATCAATATTCTCGGAGTTGGACCGGACAAAAGTCAAAGCCGATATTTTACCGGAAGACTCACGGAGCCAGAAGACGAGACGGAGAGGGGCCACAGGGTGGCCACACCACCCCTAGGCGCGGGTCTCCCTGGCCACGCCAGGGCATGGTGTGGGACCCCTGGCTGCCCACCGACCTTGCCCCTTCACCTATAAAATCCTCCCGATGCAAAAACCCTAAATCGTCAAGCCTCTAGCCATGAAAAGTTCCACAGTACCGCCGCCACCGAAAGGGAGATTCGGGGGACAGAAAGTCTCTGTTCCGGCACCCTGACGGGACGGGGAAGTGCCCCCGGAGCCATCTACATCAATCTCCACCACCATCTCCATCGTCGTTGCTGATTCCCATGGTGATGAGGGAGTAGTTCTTCCCGAGCCTAAGGGTTCTACCGGTAGCTATGTGTTCATATCTCTCTCTATGCATGATCATATTGTGATCATGAGCTTTGTAATCAAGTAGATCTACCTTGCTAGTCAAGTGCTTTAATAGATCTCTGCTCTCCCCATGTGTGTGAAAGTGACAGCATGTACACCATGGTGGCACTTAGGCTAGAGATTACAAATTCTTGTGATGAGTTATATTTGGAGTTGGATGTCTTTATGAAATTGTGGTGTTTGTTGGAACCATCTAGTGCTCAAGGTGACAGTGTGGAGTTATCTAGATAGGAAAGGCTTACTTTGAGGTGTGCTATTATAGCCCTACCATGGATTAGAGTGTCCAACCGGAGAGTAGTTCAGAGTAGTATCATAAAGAGAAGATATTTATCTGAGAGTGTTCACTAGTGAATGTATGATCCCTAGGCCTTGTTTGTAAACATTGAAACACCATTTGCAACTAGATGTGTTACATGTTTGCTTGCTGCCATCTTTATTTCAGTTTTCCTTTAGTCTCTTCCACGCCATCAAGATATTTCTGGCACCATTGTCTTATATCCATACTACTTGTATTTCACTATCTCTTTGCCGAACTAGTGCACCTATACACCTAAAAAGTGTATTGGGTGTGTTGGGGACACAAGAGACTTCTTGTATCTTAATTACGGGGTTGCTTGAGAGGGGATACCTTTGACCACTTCCTCCCTGAGTTCAATAAACCTTGGGTGATCCACTTAAGGGAAAACTTACTGCTGTTCTACAAACCTCTGCACTTGGAGGCCCAATAACTGTCTGCAAGAATACAAGTGCGTAGACATCAAGCTATTTTTTGGCGGCGTTGCCGGGGAATCAGAGAAGAATAGAAGTGCGTAGACATCAAGAAGGTCCCACGTCAACCACGCGCCAGCAAGCTATTTTTTTGCGCCGTTGCCGGGGAGGTAAGGTAAAAGGTACTCACATCCTCTGGTGTGAGTTCTCGAAGTTATTTCCTTTAGATTATGCAATTTTGTCTTTTTGTTTCTTGTTTTCACTAGTTAGGCTTAATGGAAAGCAACAACACAATTAGAGAGCTTTATAGTATTTATCTTGAGTTAGGACATGAAGTGTTTGAAGAGAAAATTAAAAAACCTATGGAAATTTATTTGCATGCTAATAGCAATGTTGTTAGTATGAATTCTTTGGAAACCATTATTGCTAATGCTATGGAAAATTCTAAGATTGGGGAAGCTAGTTTTTATGAAAATGATCTTTTTAGTTCCCCAACTTTGGAAGATAGCTATTCTATTGCTTATGATGATACAAAACCTCCAATATATGATGATTACAATGATGAGTATGATATTTTCAGTCCACCTTCTATTGAGGAGAAAATTAATTATGATTACAATATGCCTCCTATATTTGATTATTATGGTGATGAGAATAATAATGATAGCTATTTTGTTGAATTTGCTCCCTCTACAATTAATAAGAATGACTATGCTTATGTGGAGAGTAATAATTATTATATTCATGTGGATCATGATAAGAATGTTTTATGTGATAGTTATATTGTTAATTTTATTCATGATGCTACTGAAAGTTATTATGAGAGAGAGAAACATGGTTTTATGCATCTCAATAATATTAAGTTTCCCCTCTTTATGTTGAAAGTCTTGGAGTTGCACTTGTTTTGCTTTACTATTCTTGTTGCTTTGTGCTTTCATGACTTGTTTCTTTTCAAGATTCCTATGCATAGGAAGTGGGTTAGACTTAAATGTGCTTTGAATTTGCTTCTTGATGCTCTTTTTTACTTCAATTCATATTTCTTATGTGAGCATCTTCTCAAACTATCATGCCTAACTTAAAGGCGTTAAAGAAAAGTACTTATTGGGAGATAACCCAAAAAATTTAGATGAGTCTTGGAAGTAATAACCGCTCCTTATCCTTTTTATTTGCTTTTTGTGCCAAGAGTAACCTCTAATGAGAGAGAAGTAATTATTGGGAAAGTTGCTGTCCCGAAACAGATTTATGTGCTTCACCGTAAAAAAATCTTGTAAAATCTCTGTATGTCGTTTTGAGGCGTGAATTTTTGTGCTTCGGCCCTAGGTTGTTATCTAACTTTCATTAGTTCAACACTTTTTGATTTGAGCAACACAAGGTCTTCGAAAAAATTCGTCTTCACCTGCTGGTCTGTTTTGACAGATTTCTGCCATCATTTGCATTTGCTTCTTGTTGGTTCCTTTTTGGGGAATTGGGCTTTTTGAGGGAAGTGGTACAATAGCTATTGTTTTAATGGAAATTTTATTGGTGATAGAACTGAACACAAAGACTTATTATCTTGAGTGCGCTAATGTTGCTAATAAAGATTGTGTGAAGTTTTGTATGAAGGAAAAATTTCAGGTGTAAGGGAAAGAATGATGTAATGAGATGAAGGATGGACAAAAGCTCAAGATTGGGGATGCCACGCGTGTCACCCCAAGAAATATCCAAGAAGTACAAGCGTCAAAGCTTGGGGATGCCCAAGGCATCCCCCTCTTCATCAATAAAAATCCCAGGTTTCTTCCAAGCACTTCATTTTTATTGTTTCATGCACAGTTGTGTTGTTGTTGGAGCGTCTTCTTTTTTGTTTTTGTTTTGGTTTTTGTTTGGTTGGTTTTCTTAGTTTGCTGAATAAATTGGTTGGACCCGCCTCTTTCATGCATTGGTTTTCAAATAGTTTGGTTTGGATTGGAAAAGAGTAGGAAAGTTCATGCTTAAGTGGTAAAGAGAGCTTGTTTTTGACTGTGACCTATGCTTTGTCATGCCATGCTTGATATTGTTTTGGCTTTATTCTTAGTATTCTTTGTTGTAGCATGACTTGTTATAAACAATTGAGATTGCTTAATGTGCCTTGGAAGGATCATGCGTTGTTTTAGCATATTAAAGCATAGTATTGTGGTATTATCCTTTGATGCTTTATTTGGGTTGACTTGGAACATGCTCACACCATGTTATGACTATCCCAAGTCACCATAGCCTTTATGATACTTTAGTTTTCAACTTGTAGTATCACTTTATTCTTTGATCAACGATGTTTTGTCGCTCTGCATGATTATGGCCATTATTGCTCTCTTATTTGGTCGCTCCCAGTATTTTGCTAGCCTCCGTAACCAAGTATGAGTTCCACTCATGCATCCAACTCCTAAAACCAAGTTATTCCAAAGAGTCCACCATACCTACCTATTAGCATATGCTATTCCAAGTATATTCATGTTTTTGTCTACCTTCCAAATTAAACTTTTTATGTGAAAATTAGTGATTAAAGCTCTCACGAACTTGATGGCACACTTTACTTTCTTGCACTTAATAAACTTGAACCATTGCATCCATATTTGTTGCGTATATGCTTGCTCTTTATAAGTTGATGATAGCAGAACCATGTATCACGGGGAACACTTTCAACATTGCACCTGTACTTTGTACCACGTTGATATCATGTTCTTTTGCTTATGGATTCCGGCAGTGTGAAAAATAAAAGGGGAACTTGTAAGATCATGGAGTTTGTATGTGTGTTAGATAAACACCTGGGCCGCTAGCCTAAGCCATTCCTAATCATGGTGGAAACTTGCAGCATAACCATAATGAGCACTCTATGAAGCATCCTCAATAAAAACCTATGCAAATAGCAAATAAAAAGATCGTTGAGATGCTCATTGTCTCCTTGCCTTGTCATTTTGATTATGGGATAGCTCCTGTATCATGTGCAAGGGGTACCCTATTGGCGGTTCTCTATGATACATATGTACTTACAATGACAAGAGCTTACTTGTGACTAAAGTTGAGTAGCATGAGGTTCGGTCTTCATAAGTAAGGGGCATGAGACTTCGGATTATAACTTGTCAAGCATATCCTCTTAGTTGTGTCACTTTAACCTTAATCACTTCAAGATGCTTATGATAGGGGCAATGAGACTAAACTTGAATCCCTGCTTCCTTCTACGAAGGCCTTTCTTTGACTTTTTTGTTGAGTCTCCACCTTCTACCTTTATGCACCTACTTTGAGAGCATAGTGGCCATTCTTAGTTCTGTGTGCATTGTCCTAAGACTTGTTGATTGATGCATAGCTTTGATATTGCTTGTTTTAAAATATTTGTATCTAGTCACTCTTATGAACTTTGAAGGTGTCCTTTGCATTTATGATTGCTACTCTATGAGGGACAAGCTGAATGCCACTATGCTATGTTTTCTTTATGTGAAACAAACAAACGTCTTGCAAAGCATTTTTATTCATGAATCTTTTGTTTGTGCCTTTTCATGTTGCAACTTAGTTGCTTTGTCTTGTTGCTAGAAATTTGTCTTTCATGTTTTGATTGAAGTACTATGATCCTAGCTATCAATGTTTTACAAATACTTTGATCAAGTTTATGATCGTGCATGTCACCTCAAAAATTATTCTTTCTTTTTATCACTTACTTACTTGAGGACGAGCAGGAGTTAACCTTGGGGATGTTGATACATTGAAAACGTATCTATAATTTTTGATGTTCCATGCTTGGTTTTTATCTACTTTCTTATGTTTTGTCCACACTTTGGAGTATTTTTATACACTTTCTAGGACTAACCTATTAACAAGTTGCCACAGTGCTAGTTGCCTATTTTCTGCTGTTTTTGGTTCCAGGAAATTCAGAAAAAATCAATATTCTCGGAATTGGACCGGACAAAAGCCAAAGTCAATATTTTACCGGAAGACTCATGACGCCAGAAGACGAGACAGAGAGGGGCCACAGGGTGGCCACACCACCCCTAGGCGCGGGTCCCCCTGGCCGCGCCAGGGCATGGTGTGGGCCCCCTGGCCGCCCACTGACCTTGCCCCTTCGCCTATAAAATCCTCCCGATGTAAAAACCCTAAATCGTCAGGACTCCAGCCACGAAAAGTTCCGCAGCACCGCCACCACATAAAAGGGAGATTCGGGGGACTGAAAGTCTCTGTTCTGGCACCCTGCCGGGACGGAGAAGTGCCTCCGGAGCCATCTCCATCGATCTCCACCACCATCTCCATCGTCGTTGCTGATTCCCATGATGATGAGGGAGTAGTTCTTCATCGAGGCTAAGGGTTCTACCGGTAGCTATGTGTTCATCTCTCTCTATGCATGATCATATTGTGATCATGAGCTTTGTAATCAAGTAGACTACCTTGCTACTCAAGTGCTTTAATAGATCTCTTCTCTCCCCATGTGTGTGAAAGTGACAGCGTGTACACCATGGTGGCACTTAGGCTAGAGATTACAAATACTTGTTATGAGTTATATTTGGAGTTGGATGTCTTTATGAAATTGTGGTGTTTGTTGGAACCATCTAGTGCTCAAGGTGACAGTGTAGGGTTATCTAGATGGGAAAGGCTTACTTTGAGGTGTGCTGTTATAGCCCTACCATGGATTAGAGTGTCCAACCGGAGAGTAGTTCAGAGTAGTATCATAAAGAGAAGATATTTATATGAGAGTGTTCACTAGTAAGAGTACGATCCCTAGGCCTTGTTTGTAAACATTGAAACACCATTTACAACTAGATCTGTTACATGTTTGCTTGCTGCCATCTTTATTTCAGTTTTCCTTTAGTCTCTTCCACGCCATCAAGCTATTTTCTGCCACCATTGTCTTATATCCATACCACTTGTATTTCACTATCTCTTCGCCGAACTAGTGCACCTATACACCTGACAAGTGTATTGGGTGTGTTGGGGACACAAGAGACTTCTTGTAAATTGATTGCAGGGTTGCTTGAGAGGGGATACCTTTGACCACTTCCTCCCTGAGTTCGATAAACCTTGGGTGATCAACTTAAGGGAAAACTTGCTGCTGTTCTACAAACCTCTACACTTGGAGGCCCAACAACTGTCTGCAAGAATAGAAGTGCGTAGACATCAGTACGCGTCAGAGATATCCGTCGTGCTATCGACCCGTGGGGTGGAAAATTCGACGCTCGAGCCGCCTGCCCTGGAAGATGTACATAGACGGTTCAATAGTAGGAGCATACAATCCAGGAATCAACGGAAGTACAAACCTACCCGGAATCTTGGTCCCCATGATAGGCGCTCTTCGGATACATGCGTGAATACGTGCCCTAGCCCCATGGCTGGTCTCCTTTCTCGGTCT
Source organism: Avena sativa (assembly GCA_916181665.1). NCBI lineage: Eukaryota > Viridiplantae > Streptophyta > Magnoliopsida > Poales > Poaceae > Avena > Avena sativa. The sequence continues at coordinate 419,868,110 of OV702287.1, read as the reverse complement.
GAGCCTGCACGTCACCCTGCCGGCAGGATTTTTCCACGGCTCTAACCACCGCCATCTTGCTATTCTTCCGACGAGACATGATATTTTGTGACATTGCTAGACGAAGAAGTAGAGAAGAAAGGGAGGAGAACTGGAAGAAAATGGTTTCTGCGAAGGCGAAGCGAGGTAGTACTAGTAGGAGGAGAGAGAAGAGTGAATAGTGGAAGCAAAACGTCAAGTACTGGGTCTCGCTTGTTCAAAAAAAATACTGGGTCTCGCCGCTGGCCTTCGAGCAATCTCGTTAGTCCATCAAGCGATCGAACTTACTAGCTGCAAATATTGTGCAGTGTGCTAAGGCTTGGGCATGAGCTAAGAAAATAACTTAAACGTGAGTCTAGCAAAATCAAAACTGCTCCACCGTATAGGTCTCTTGCGTGGGTCCCATGTAGCAGCTTTTTTTTTCACTTTTTCTCTCCAAAGTACTAGTGTTCTGGCTAATGAAAATGCCTCAAAGTATTATGCCAAATATTTTAATCAACTAGCCTTTGGGTCTTGTACTAGACACAAGTCCAAGAATATTTTCCTTAGACCCATCTTATCCACCGTTTAGACATAGGTGGAGCATGTGCAGCGTGCTAAAACTTAGAGTGAGCTAAGAATATAACTAGAGTTGAGTCTAACAAAACCAAAGTTGCTCCACCGTTTAGGACCCTTGTGTAGGTCCTCTGTTCCAGATTTTTTTCCTTTCTCCCACCAAACTGCTACACCTCCGGCCAATGGAAGGAGCCCAAAGAATTGAAATAATTTTTTAATCCACTAGTACCTGGGTCCTGTACTAGACTCAAGGCAAAGAATCTTTCTCTTAGACACACCTCCTCTATTGTTTAGACATAGGTCTAAGAGCTGAAAAGTTTTCTTAGCCACCACATTTTGCACACGCTGCTCGCGAGATGAAAATATTTCTTAGCCACCCCATTTCTGGACTAAGCTTTAGTGACTTTGTGAAGCTAAGTCACCGAGGCTAAGTCGCCAATCTCATCCCTTGAATTCTGATCCAATGCACCAGATTGACCCATATTTACACATAAAAGTTCAAACATTTTAGAAAAAATTTAAAAAATTCCAGCGAATCATAAATGTTTTGTTCTATAATCTGAGAAAGTTACAATCCATTTGCATTACTGGTTTGTGATTAAATAGCTTTTTTACTTTTCAAACATAAATGGCTATTTAATCGCACACCACTAATCCGAATGGACTGAAACTTCCTCAGAATATAGAACTTAACAATTAGGATTCACTGGCATTTTTTCTAAAATGTTTGAAATTTTTGAGTGTGAATGTGGATCCATCTGGTTCATTGGATCAGAAAGGAAGGGCTAAGATTGGTAACTTAGTCTCAGTGACTTAGCTTCACAAAGTCACTGAAGCTCAGTCCCCCATTTCCTATACGCTGCACACGCTCACCATTTAGACAGTGTCTAGCAATAAAGCATTCCAACTCAACAATGGAGCTAGCAGAGCAAAAATGGCTACACTAGTTAGACACCTCGGTCGGACCCACAAGCCCAGAAAAAGGTAGTACCTTTCCTGCCCACTTTTCTGCCATCAGCGTCAGGATAATATGAGGCTGACAGTGGGCCTTTTCCGCCTTTTATTTCCTTAGACGCTAGGACTAGTACTAGACACATGCCTAAGAATTTTTTGGTTAGACATAGGTACTCCACCGTTTAGACTCAAGCTAAGAAACAAAAAGATTCTCTTAGCCACCGCAATTCTCATATGCTGCGCTTGCTCTTACGACCCACCCAAAGTTTACGGAGAAATTTGGCTAGATACATAGTGGTGCAATCAACTGGCTTATCCTGTACTAAGTGGGTCCCATCTTTAGGATTGGTTTTTGCTGGCCAGTCTAGTAAATTTCTAGTAGATTCGAAAAATAAGTCTAGTACGTATATTTCTTAGCCACGTTAGAAATGGCTCACGCTGTGCTTGCTCGTAGTAGTAGTAGTACTCTCTCCCATCCATATTTACTCGTTGCTGAATTGGACGTATCTAGCAATGAATCGAAGGGAGTAGTAATTGTAGGCGGTGCCCATTACATAAAAAAGCAGCCACCACATCGCCGATGCCTAGGAAAAAAGTCAGGCACCGCTCTCACAACGTTGGGCATTGGTAGGTAAATGAACACTGGGACCCATCGAATAAACAAGTACAGGTTCTTGCCTTGTTGGGAGGAAAGAGAGAGACATTTGCTGTTTGAAGTAGATAGATAGTAATATTTTATTGGCTGTAGAAATTGGGCATCGATGCTTCTACTTGCTCTGATGCATGGATTTTTTTTGTTCGGTCACTGACCTCACAACGTACGGGCATCAGCGATCGGAGCCAGAAATCGTTTGGCCACTAGCAAATTGCAACGCTGTGGAAGGCTGTAGTAGTAGTAGTAGTCACATTGAATATACTTAGGGCTTGACGCATAAGCATCATAAACGGTCGCCAAAAGATCGAACAGCAAACTTAAATATAACTTTGGGCTTCTTTGGATAACAGGATTTAAAAATACCGGAATTTGACTCGGTCACATGTACAAAACAATGGATTGCAACACAAAGGAAATAGCTTTCTTTAGATCACAGAATTTCAAAACACAGGATAACAGGGTCAGAGGTACAAATTTGTTGGCTTAAAGTAATTTCAATGAAACACAATAAACGTGGAGGAAAATTTCCTCAATCCTATGCGAATGTGTGTAAAAAAGTCGATGTTGAAATTCCTATGGGATTGGGGTGTAGAAATGCAATCTATATGAATTTTGGAGGTATGATTCCTTTCATCCAAAGGGCTTCCTTATGAAAAAAATTACTATGGGTCGAATTCCTCCAAAATTCCTTTGAAAATCCTTCGATCCAAATTGACACTTAAACAAGATGTGCATGCTCATGACAGACAAACACCTTCCGGCAGGAGGTGATGCGGTCGTAGATTTTCATCTTGAACCCGTCTGTGGTGACCTTAAACATAAGGCAGTCACCCTCCTTCAACCCATGGAAAGCAGCAAAGGTAGCCCACTCTTTGTTTAGGACGATCTGGTCTTTGTTGCGGTTGGAATGGACCACCCACTCGCATTCCTCGCATGCTTGGACCACCACTAGTTTGTGGGTAGGGGCGTCCCTTCAAGTAAGGCTTGAAGTAAGTCGGGATGATAAGCATATACAAGTCATGCTTGACTAACTAGATGTAGAAGCGCCTAGGACGATCCGCCGTGGCATGGTGTCTAACCGACCTAGGGAGTCTTCTCGGTTTGGCAGAACTGGCGACCGACCTGGCAGCACTTGCCCTTGCCAAGGCCTCCACTCGCCTGCCCGGTAGCTTCAACTCCCTTGGTATGATGGGGAGAGCATCTTCATAGTCACCTAGAGCTGGAGCAGTCCGGTCAAGAATGTAGTCTAAGTTCTGTTGGGTCCGCAACATAGAAAACAAAAAATTTCCTACGGTGTGAACTACACGCCAAGATCTATCTACGAGGTACAAAGCAACGGGTGGACATACATCCAACGAGAACTTACCCTCGTAGACAACGAGATTTGTTAACGAGTAGGAACTCGTGGTTGATGTAGTCGTACACTTGCCGATCTCAAGATCGTGATGAAGTCCAGCAGGTCCGGCTCCAGCACGTCAGATCCAGCTCCAGCACCACCAAGTCCAGCACCGCAAAGCAGCGGTGCATCCGTGATCGCACACATGTCCGGTACCCCGACAACCTCCGTCCCTCGCTCCAGCAAAGCAGCGGAAGCAGCAACTCCTTTCCAGATAAAGCCACCGGGAACATGTATCTCGCTAATCCGAGACCATGGGGGAATAATACTAGAGGGGGAGAGAGATCCTTCACAAGGAGGTGGGAGTGAGAAGTGAGGAGAGGGGGGCCTTTTATAGGAGGAGGGGAGGGTACCCCTCCTTCATGGCCGGCGCATGGGGGAGGTGACCCTTCACCTCCTCCATTCATGTGGTGGTAACCCCTCCACATTAAAATGCCCCTTCACATTCTCTTTTAAAGTCTCCATTTTAAATGCATTAAATTTCTCCAAATTTAATGCTCTCTCATTTAATAAAACTCTTTTATTATTTTTATTCAGAATTTTGTTAATTACTTTAATTAACAAACATTCACATAAAACCCCCTGCAACATTTCAATATTACATGCAGAACCAATTTCAGCAATTTTACCCGAAACAGTTTCGGTGTCTATTGAAATAATTCCAGCGCTTTGTTAAATCTTTATCTGAAACATATTTGCTCCAAATGGTGTCAGTATCCCTTAAGTGTGTCACCCTATGGTTCGTGAATAATGTAGACATGATCGAGACCCCTCTCCGATCAATAATCAGCAACGAGACCTGGAGATCCATACTGACTCCCACATATTCAACGATGACTCCTGTGATCATGAGAACCTTTAACGCTTGTAACTAAATCCCTTTGTCTCGCGATATATTACATGTCCGAGATTCGATCATCGGTATCTCCATACCTAGTTTGATCTCGTTTCCGACATGCACTCTTTTCTCGTTCTAGTGATATAACATTCTAGTGATCACATCACTTGCTTGCAAGCTATTTCAATGTGATATCACCGAGAGGGCCCAAAGTATATCTATCCATCATCGGGATTGACAAATTCCACTCTTGATCCATGAGCCTCAACATAACACCTTCGTAGCACTGAACCCATCTTTATAGTCACCCTGTTACGGTGTGACGTTTGATGTTATCAAGATAATTTTCCGGTGTTAGCAAGTAACATGATCTCATGGTCTAAGGATAAAGATTACTTCGTATGATGTTATAGCAATATAAACATAATGACTTTGATCGTAATGCTATGCTTCGGATGAATGCTCATCACATCATTCCACCAATGGTGTGACCTTGTTATTAACAACATCCAATGTCCATGATCAGGAAACCTTGATCATCTTGTTAATCAACAAGCTAGTCTATAAGAGAGGCATAACTAGGAACACTTTTTGTTTATTAAACACACATGTATTGATGTTTCTGATCAATACAATTCTAGCATGTAAAATAAAAATTTATCATAAACATGGAATAAGATAATAACCACTTTATTATTGCCTCTCGGGCATATTCCCTTCAGTCTCCCACTTGCACTAGAGTCCATAATCTAGTTTGAAAAACTTTGCGTATTGAACACCTATGGCTTTCTGGTGTTGCATATACGCTATTGCTAGTGGTTAACATAATCTCTGGATCTGACAGTTTCAGGTCCGTGTGTATTTGCATGTCTCTGCGTCTCTACGCGTCACTCATTCTCAAATGAGATGGCATTGTATAGATTTGGTCCTTTGGTGAGACCTTTAGTTCGTTCGGCTCAAAATATGTTGATATTATTGTCACACAATATATCTTCATAGTATTAGCCCACTTTGAACCACACCTAGTTTGATAACAAACTACTTAACACAAATGCCCTCCTTTGCTGCTACTATAGCAGTCATATACTTAGCCTTTTGTTGTAGTATCCGTCACAATGTCTCAACTTTGGAACTCATCCAAATCCATCATGGAACATCCTTTCCATTACATTGAGCCACCCATAGTCTAAATTGAGATAAATTTAATTTGTATCTTGTGACAAAACTAGTATCAATGTAACACTTTACAATGAACTACCTTTAACTATTTGTCACTTATACATTATATATTCTTAGTTCTTCCAAAGCTCATAAGAATATCTTTATTATTGTCCAATGATCATCTTATGAATCATTCTGGTATATGCTCATAACATTTAGAGCATAGGACATTCTGGATATATACATATCATGGTATAATCGATCAAAATCTTCATGTGATTTTACTCACCAAGTGTTGAAACACTTGAATTTTGATACAATCCTTTCCATGTAGCAAGAACCTTTCTTGTTGTTTCCATATTGAACCCTTTCAATATATCATATATGTATGTCTGGCACAACCATATTAGCGCCTTAATCTATCCATATAGATATTGATGCCTAATATTCCAGGTTTGCCCAAGTCTTTCATCGAAATCTTATTTTAATGAAATTCTTAACTTGTGTCAATACAAGATACATCATTTCCAATCAACAATATGTCCTCTACATAATGTATTAGAAATATGTCTCAGCGCTCCCACTTAATTTCTTGCAAATGCAAGCATCTTCATCATCTTCGATGAATTTAAACTCTTTTAACGGTTTCATCATGGTGAAGATTCCAACTCCGCTATGCTTACTTCAACTATTAAAGTTTACATGCCCTTTTAGCACCCTTTGAATTTACAAAACCCTTCGGACCATGTCATGTACATGTCCTAGGTTACCGTTCTATTAGAAGAACCTTGTTTTGTTTATTCAACTATATATCGCTATGAAAGATCAAATCTTGTCATAGTCAACTCCTTGAACATTGTCATAAACTTCTTTCCGACATGTCGACTATTTCATAGATGTTAAACATCCTTGTCTTATTTCTTTATAGATCCAAACACGACCGATAGGATTCACGCCTTTCCGGAGGGTCTTCCAAGTTTAGAAACTTGTTTTCTCGTGTATGGATACTATCACGGATTCTATGACTTCTAGTCATTTTATGGAGTCAGGGCCCATCATCGCTTCTTTGCATGTAGTCGGTTCATCATTGTCAAAACAATAACGACTTGCTTATCAAATCTTACTATTTGATTCTTACCGACCCACACGGTTCTATAGGAACTCTAATCTCCGAGATCACACCTTTTGTAATCACGAGAGCCATGAGCATTGTGGCCGCCACCGGGACACTTTCCGGCGCTGCGCTACTTAGAACATATAGCTAAGGTTCAACAACCTTATCAAAGTTCTATTGTCCTCCCACTTAACTTTTCACGAAAAGTTCCTTCTCAAGAAACTTGACGTTCCAAGCGACAAACTCTTTTGTCCTCGGTGTTATGGAGAAATTCCCAAAAAATTCTTTGGGATAACCTACAAAGACGTGCTTATCCGACTTTGGTTGTAAACATTTTACTTATGCATAGCATACCAAAATTTAAGAAAAGACAATTCGGGTTTTATCCCAAACCATAACTCATATGGTGTCATTTCAACGGATCACGATGGTTCTCTTTTCAGTGTAAAAGCGGTAGTCTCTAAAGCTTCAATCTTTAAAACATAATGGCAGTTTTATAAATGACACCTTTGATCTTACCATGTCAAACATGGTTTGATTTCATCTCTCGAATATGCCATACTCCTATGGTTTATCGGAAACACAAATCATGGAACAATTCCTCAATTCTTAGGTGTTTTTGCTAAACATGTAACTCAAATATCTTCATTTATGATCGAATCATAAAATCTTTATTTTCTTGTTACAATGATTTTCAACTTCATCTTGAAAGTCTTTGAACAACTTTCAAATGTTTCATACTTCCTCCTTATTAAGTAAATATACAGATATATTCACTCAAATTTTCGGAGAAAGCATATGAAGCAAAAAGATCCATCGCATATGGCTACACGTAATGGAGTATGCACATCAGCATGCACAATTTCCAATAAGCTAGTCATCCGTTCCTCTGTGGCCTATGGACGGAGTTTCAATTATCTCGAGGAAAGTCTCACATGCGTCAATTGATCAAAATCAAAGACTCCAAAAATCCATCAACATGGAGTTTCTTCATGTTTTCTTTCCAATATAATTTAAACAGCGATGTCACTTCATAAGTGATCTTTCAATCATTTGTCTTGCGACATTTTAGCAATAGTGTTTATGGATGTGATTTCTCCAACTAGACTTGTAAAAGTTCATCCATCCTTTATGGAATATGGTAATTATTTGAACAGCCATTGTTCTCATAATACCGGAACAAAATAACAATTATTTAAACAAATCTTGAAGGCTTGGTTTGATGACAAAAAACACAATAACACTTTATTTGTTTTTGATGAACATCATCACTCATTCTCTTGGTAGTTACTTAGGCCATTGTAGTTCATGAATTGCATTGTCCTGTATGACACTTCATACCAACCAATTCGGTATCCAATACCGGTATCCAATACCTAAAAACCATATTGTTTAACAAGCAAGGAATATAGCCATAACATGTATATCTTCTATATACCTAAGTTGGACATCTCCAACCTTTTATTTTCTGCCAAATATTTTATAGATTCTCTTTCAGCAATTCCTTTTCTTTTAAAAGAATCTATCAACATCAATAGTGGTGTCATCAACATGACACATGGTACAAAGCGTATATAGTCAAATACTAATACCTTTGGACTTGCACTTTGAAGTGGATCACCATCATCAAATGTTTGGTGTTCTTTCAAAAATCCATTCTTTAGTAATCTATTAGTGTAGTAAACATTTTACTTACATCTTCTATTCATCCTTATCATGGCAACTTTCATGATCAAGCTACTATAGCCTATAAGGAAGAATCGCGAGTATAATATCAGTTCCCAAAACCTTTTTGGTAGATTCGGATGCCTAGCATCTCCATCCTTCACAAATTCTCATACAATATGAGAACATGTATTTTGCTAAATTATACTCTATCATAATGCAACCAAAAACACTGTTTCAGATATCACAATATCTTTCACACATGATGGTTTCTGAAACAATTTTCAGCTCCAATATAATCTTGATATTAAAACAACTTTTTGAATATCAATAATCATGGAGGCAAACATGATACTTTAGATACTAACATTGGAATTCTTACTCTTGATTTAATACTACTTATTAATCTTCATGGAGTAAATAGTGTTTGCTGAAAGTTTGCAATAGGACTTATGAACTTTAAATTGACATTCAAAACAATACGATACCAGTTCGTAAAGTAAATATCCAGAATTCTGTAGTTCTATTATCTCAAATAAAAACTAAGCATAAGGTAGTGAACAGATGCGAATGACTACAACAAATTATGCAAATTCACTTCGATTTAATTTATGACAAATTGAGTTCGACTAATCCAAATTAGAAATGAACTCCCACTCAAAAACGACATCCCTCGTGCCTTTTTGGTGATTACATGAACCAAATCCACTACAGCAAGTTCGATCATCACGTGAGTCGGTGTAGCTTCAAAGGAGAGCATCAATATGGTCATCACATCAACTATATGACTCATGCTTAACCTTTCGGTCCGTGTTCCAAGGCCATGTCTATACATGCTAGGCTCGCCAAGTAAGAACCTTAGTATTCGCGTGTGTAAAACTGTCTTACACCCGTTGCATGAAAGCATAGAGTTGAGAACACCCGATCATCACGTGATGTCTCGAAACACGATCCATAGAACGATGCATACTTAAGGAAGAACATATTTTATCTTGATATTTAAGTGAGGGATGATCTTACAATGCTACAGAAAGCGCCAAACTAGCAGTATAAGATGCTAACATCTAATGTGTAAAGTGAAATGATATGGTCCATGCATTTGATCTCTATCACTTGCATCATGGTATGATCTCTATCATTCCTTTGTGTGTAAGGCCAAAGTCTATGGAACTTACACGTTATGTGTGTTGTAAGAGTATCTATCATACATCTACTTACAACAATACCATATCAATACACTAGCCCAACAACGATCTAAACTAGACGCCTCTAATTTATCAATTGCAAGTTTTACGTGGCTTAGGGCTTTCGAAGATAGAACCGTTCTCACCTATGAACATGAACCACAACAAGGATAACTAAGTTATTAGCAACTCGTTGTAAATCAGATATTGACTATAGTAGGAGAGACAGACACCCGCCAGCCACTTATGCAAAACAAGTTGCATGTCAGTCGTGGAACCGGTCTCATGTACGATGACATGTAAGGTTGGTCCGGGGCGCTTCATCCCACTATGCCACCAATATCCAAAATACATAGAAGATGCAATAACATGATCATCATCGCCCACATACTCTTATGTGTTCTACCCGTGCAAAGCACCTACGCATAGATCAGGTTCTGATACCACTGTTGGGTCCGCAACATAGAAAACAAAAAATTTCCTACGGTGTGAACTACACGCCAAGATCTATCTACTAGGTACAAAGCAACGGGTGGACATACATCCAACGAGAACTTACCCTCGTAGACAACGAGCTTTGTTAACGAGTAGGAACTCGGGGTTGATGTAGTCGTACACTTGCCGATCTCAAGATCGTGATGAAGTCCAGAAGGCCCGGCTCCAGCACGTCCATCAGATCCAGCTCCAGCACCACCAAGTCTAGCACCGCAAAGCAGCGTTGCATCCGTGATCGCACACACATCCGGTACCCCGACAAGCTCCATCCCTCGCTCCAGAAAAGCAGCGGAAGCAGCAACTCCTTTCCAGATAAAGCCACCGGGAACATGTATCTTGCTAATCCGAGACCATGGGGGAATAATACTAGAGGGGGAGAGAGATCCTTCACAAGGAGGTGTGAGTGAGAAGTGAGGAGAGGGGGGCCTTTTATAGGAGGAGGGGAGGGTACCCCTCCTTCATGGCCGGCGCATGGGGGAGATGACCCTTCACCTCCTCCATTCATGTGGTGGTAACCCCTCCACATTAAAATGCCCCTTCACATTCTCTTTTAAAGTCTCCACTTTAAATGCATTAAATTTCTCCAAATTTAATGCTCTCTCATTTAATAAAACTCTTTTATTATTTTTATTCAGAATTTTGTTAATTACTTTAATTAACAAACATTCACATAAAACCCCCTGCAACATTTCAATATTACATGCAGAACCAATTTCAGCAATTTCACCCGAAACAGTTTTGGTGTCTATTGAAATAATTCCAGCGCTTTCTTAAATCTTTATCTGAAACATATTTGCTCCAAATGGTGTCGGTATACCTTAATTGTGTCACCCTATGGTTCGTGAATAATGCAGACATGATCGAGACCCCTCTCCGATCAATAATCAGCAGCGGGACCTGGAGATCCATACTGACTCCCACATATTCAACGATAACTCTTGTGATCGTGTGAACCTTTAACGCTTGTAACTAAATCCCTTTGTCTCGCGATATATTACATGTCCGAGATTCGATCATCGGTATCTCCATACCTAGTTTGATCTCATTTCCGACATGCACTCTTTTCTTGTTCCAGTGATATAACATTCTAGTGATCACATCACTTGCTTGCAAGCTATTTCAATGTGATATCACGGAGAGGGCCCAGAGTATATCTATCTGTCATCGGGATTGACAAATTCCACTCCTGATCCATGAGCCTCAACATAACACCTTCGTAGCACTGAACCCATCTTTATAGTCACCCTGTTACGGTGTGACGTTTGATGTTATCAAGATACTTTTCCGGTGTTAGCAATTAACATGATCTCATGGTCTAAGGATAAAGATTACTTCGTTTGATGTTATAGCAATATAAACATAATGACTTTGATCGTAATGCTATACTTCGAATGAATGTTCATCACATCATTCCACCAATGGTGTGACCTTGTTATTAACAACATCCAATGTCCATGATCAGGAAACCTTGATCATCTTGTTAATCAACAAGCTAGTCTATAAGAGAGGCATAACTAGGAACCCTTTTTGTTTATTAAACACACATGTATTGATGTTTCCGATCAATACAATTCTAGCATGTAAAATAAACATTTATCATAAACATCGAATAAGACAATAACCACTTTATTATTGCCTCTCGGGCATATTCCCTTCAAGTTCGAAATTACAACTGGGTCGTCCTACATGAAAATTACCATTGCGTCAGTCCTTTGGAATTACCAAAACAGCACAATGCATTGTATAAATTGACTAAAGATCACAATGAGTCATTGCACCATCAAAATTACCTAAACAGCAAAAGGTATCAGGTAAATTAAATTGCCTACACAGCACAATGCATCATCAGAATGACCTAACCCGATGGGTCCTCAAAATTATCTGAACAGCTACTAGAAGGCACAACATTTAATTAGATTGATTAAATAGCACAATGCATATTACCACAAAAAAACAGCATAATGCATAATCTGAATGGCTAAAACAGTACAATGCATTATCTGGATAGACAAAACAACATATATGCAGTGCATCATCAAAAATACCAAAACAGCAAAAGGTATTATGTAATTAAATTTAATAAACAGTGTCTACACAATCAAAATTACCTAAACTGATGGGTCATTGAAATAATCTAAACAGATAGAAGGCATATCATTTAATCCTAAACAACAGAACGCAGATCAAAATGGACGAAACAACAAAGTGAGGAGACAGGACACAATGCATCATACAAAAAAATACCAAAACAACAAAACGCGTCATGGAAAATTCCTAAACAGCACAATGCATCATCTAAGTACCAAAACAGAACCATGCATCATCATCATCATCAAGAATATTCCATAACTAAGCAGAACAACACAAAAAACAAATATAGATACATTCAAATCTAGGAAAAGTCAAGTCAGTTATTTCTGGACGGAGGGAGTATAAAGAACAGCACAAAAGACAATTATCAAGAATATTACATACAACTAAGCAGTTCAACAAAGGACCTGTAGTACACATTGCAAAAATCTGACTAGATGCACGTGGGATTTGGGTTAAAGCCCCAATCCTCCAGATCTAACCTCGTTGCAGTTGGGGGGAACGAACTTGCACAGGGGTCGATGGGTTGAGCAAATGAACACGATGCCACTAATGAAGAGCCAACCACATACACCGAAGAAGCACAGACAATCGTTGATGAAGGGGGGCCACCGATAGTGGTTTCACCGTGTACACTCTAAAGTTTGGCACATTCGGAATGAGAGTCCAACCTGCAGATGAAAAGTACGTGTCCGCCACCGCATGATCATTTGTTCCCAATGCACGTGGTGCCGGAGGCTTGGACGACCGCTCGACGGGCGACGAGGGTTTCGGTGAGACCGGCCGAAACCCTAAGGGTGACGGACGCCTAACCTTGGGCACGACCAGCACACACATGAAAGGCGAAGGACGCTTCAGGCAAGGCGCTGAGGCCATCGGAATCGAACAAGCCACCTGTAGCTCTGAAGTTGAGCTTGTTGAGGACCCCAACTCAACCAAAGACAAAGGTTTTGGCATTAGTTTCATCAAGCAACGGCTGGGTTAACGATTGAGAGTCGTGAGGTGAGTGCGGGAATGTGATAGCGAGAGAGGAAATGGTGGGGAGGAGTTATTAGAGAATGGGAGTGGGTAACCCTCTACCGATTTTAGTTGTACCATACTACAAAAAAACTACATTTTACATATCATCACTTTTTGACGAACTAGTTCATTTCTTTAACCGACTAAAATAGTGGACACCCTTTAGGTTTCAAACTTCCATCTAGTACCTGTTTTGCTAGTAGTAAGTACAGTACAATAATTTGTATTACCCTCCATCCCAAAATATAAGGCACCTGAGGATTAGTCAAAAGTCAACATTTTTTAAGTTTGACCATGATTATACACAAAAAATATAAAATTTATAATACTAAATTAATATCAATAGATTCACCATAAAGTATATTTTCTTAATATGTCCATTTAATATTGTAGATATAGATATTTTTTTCTAAATATTTGGTTAAAGTTAGCAAGGTTTGACTTTTGACCAATCCTTAGACGGCTTATATTTTGGGACGGAGGAAGTAGTATAAAACATTTTTTTAGATAGAGGAAATTGCATGATCCACCATCTTTTCATCGCACTTTTGCACAAAGCACTTGGTGGACATCATTTTTTGCACATTTTAACTATTTTTTTAGCGTAATATGCACAAATTTGGCCAGTTAGTCCTGTAATGACCGATTTAACCTCATTGGTAGCAAGACTGACAAGTGGTCTCCGAATGCCATTGCTCCCATTCACACACAAAGATTTGAATGACGCTAAAAACTAGATACTAACGATATTTATCACCCGCAATACTTTTTGGATGCATGTAGCTGGTATGTAAGAGACTTATTTCATATGAAATGTTAATGTTTACACAAAGGTACAAACATAACAGTCCGTCGCACATTGAATTTGTGAAGACTTTATTTGGTCGTAATAAACTTGATTTTGAAAATAACTTGTTTGTACATAAATTTGACATTTCATTCACATATCCAAATGTACATCGAAGAATTTCTTTTAAAGTGTAGGAGTAACGATATATGTCTGTTTATTATATCTCACACAAAAAAACACCCTGATTGATCATAAACTTTAAGCAGATTATTATTTTCTCGGGATTTATTTTCCTGAGAGCAAGCACGGTGAATATGCCTCAGAATGTCATAAGCCTAGTTTCTAGACAAAGTTTATACATGTTTCATTTATGATTGTGAACTTTTTTGAGTTCTCAAGGTTTCCTAGTGAACTTCACATTATTAAACTAATTTAAGCTGATTTACCAATGTTAGATAAAATTTGAACTATGAGTAAGTAGTAGATTTCTCTTAAAGTTATACAAGTATCTTTTGAAGGTACCCACACCTAGACTGTCAATATATCGGAAACCAATGAATTTGTTGGATTCAGCTTCTTGCTAAGCATTTGCATGTACAAAATTTGTCTTTTATTTGAAAACAATAAAAAACATTGCATGGTGACCTCTGACTTGTCCTACTTGCTGTGAAAAATGATTATTATCAAGAGAGTTCGCATATAAAAACAATCTAATTGAAAATATGGCCTGCCATGTCTGAACATATCCTTAGGCTTCAGGCCGAAAGACAAGCTAAATGGCCTTATATATGTACAACATACTTTATGGTAATGTTCCTATATTTGGTAGATGAGTGCATCTTGGCATGGTGAACAATAATTCTACCAGTACTGGGAGTTTCCAAAATTTAGGAATAAAAAATCATTTTCAAATTTGAACTACAAGTAAACATGATAGAATGCTCTTAAAAGTTACAAACATCCTTTGAGTCTTTATGGTACCAAGGCGGGCAATACTTCAAAAACCAACGAGAGTTCTGTAGGATTAAAATTCTTGCTACGAATATGCATGTGGACAATTTGATCCTCACTAGCTATGAACAAAAATAATGAAAACCTAAAAATGAAGCCTTCTTCATGGCGTCCTCTTGCGTGTACTACTATTTGCACTGAAAAATAATTAATAACCGTGAGTCATCATAAATTACAAAAAAATAGTTACACAATATATATGGCCCATGGTGTATGAACACTATTGGGTATCAAGCCGAACAACAAAGGTAACAACCATATGCACATCATATTGTATTGTAATGGTCCCATATTTGGTAGATGTGTGCATCTTGGCAAGGTGAAAAATAGTGGCAACCACAGGTTTTTCAGACAAAGCATGGACCTTGATACAAGTACGTAGAAAAATGGCTTAGAGTACCACAACAATAACCCTAGTTTTCAGATAAAGCGTGGACCTTGATACACTTACGATTGATTACCAAGTTTTATGAGGTCTCAAGCTTCCCAGACAACTGTTTTCCTTGTTTAATTTTAGGGTGCTTCGTGCTAAATGTATGGACATCGATGTAATTTTACCTTTTTTACGTCCTTGATGTAAAATGTACTTCCACCGTCCATGTAAAATTCAAACCTAGAAGAAAGTGGTAAAATTTAAACGTATTTAAGATTATTAGTTGTTAATGAGTATGAACATTCTTGGAGTTTCAAGCCGAACGACCAAGGTCATGGCCATATCAACATCACACTTTATGCTGATGATGATCCCATATCCAAGAATTTGTATGCCACCAAATTTGGCCATATATTTTGAAAACAAATGAATAGGAAGTAGCGGTATGAAGAGTATGGCTCAATCAGGTGCTCTCTCGAGAATGAGCCAAACCCGACTATTTTATTTCTTTGCTTAATTTTGGGGTAGTTCATGCTACATGTAAGGATCTTGATGTAATTTCCCCCCTTTTAAGGTCCTTGATGTAAATTATACACCCATCGTCCATGTAAAATTCGAACCTAAAAGCAAGTGGTAAAATTTTAAACATATTTAAGATTATTAGTTGTCGATGAGTATGAACATTCTTGGGTTTCAAGACGAATGACAAAGGTCATGGCCATATCTACATCATACTTTATGTTGATGATTCGTGATCCCATATCCAAGAATTTGCATGCCGCCAAATTTGGCCATATTTTGAAAACAAACAAAGAGGAAGTAGTATGATGATTATGGCTTGATCAGCTTCTCTCATGAGAAGGAGAAAAACATGACTGTTTCCCTGCTTAATTTTAGGGTGCTTTATTTGTGCTAAAAGTATGGACCTCGATGTAATTTTACCCCGTTTTAGGTCCTTGCTGTAAAATGTACTCCCACCGTCCATGTAAAATTCGAAGATAAAAGCAAGTGGTAAAATTTAAACATATTTAGTATTAGTTGTGTGAATGAGTATGAACAATCTTGGATCTGAAGCCGAACGACCAAGGTCATGGCCATATCCATCTACATCATACTTTATATAGATGATTCATGATCCCATATCCAAGAATTTGCATATCGCAAAATTGGGCCATATTTTGAAAAAAACGAAGAGGAAGTAGTATGAAGAGTATGGCTCGACCAGCTGCTCTCTATCGAGAAGAAGCCGAACCTGACTATTTTCCCTGCTTAATTTTAGGGTGCTTCGAGCTAAAAGTATGGACCTCGATGTAATTTTACATTTTAAAACATATTTAAGATTATTAGTTGTCGATGGGTATGAACATTCTTGAATTTCAAGACGAATGACCAAGATCATGGCCATATCTACATCATACTTTATGCTGATGATGATCACATATCCAAGAATTTCCATGCCGCCAAATTTGGCCATTTTTTGAAAACAAACAAAGAGGAAGTAGTCTAAAGAGTATGGCTCGATCAGCTTCTCTCTCAAGAAGGAGCCAAACATGACTGTTTTTCCTGCTTAATTTTAGGGTGCTTCGTGCTAAAAGTATGGACCTCGATGTAATTTCACCCCTTTTTAGGTCCTTGCTATAAAATATACTCCCACCATCCGTGTAAATTTCAAAGATAAAAGCAAGTGGTAAAATTCAGATATTTTTTTAAATAATACATTTTTTAATAATTTCCACGAATAATACAAGAATTGAAAATTTGCAATTCTAGCATGGTGTCAACAGTTGAATAGCCGACCAGTCCTTATCGACTTTTGAATAGCCGACTAGTCCATGTCTACTTTTGAAAAGATGATAAGTCCCTGTCTGCTTTTGAAAAGCCGACATGTGATAGGGTAATGTGAAGAATAGGGGGACTAGTCAGGTTTTCAAAAGCACCTGACTAGTCCCCCTATTCTTCACATTACCCTATAACATGTCGGATTTTCAAAAGAAGACAAGGACTAGTCAGCTTTTCAAAAACAAATAGGGCCTAGTCGGCTATTCAAAAGCCGATAAGGACTGGTCGGCTTTTCAAGTGCCAACGCCGCGCTAGAATTGTAAATCTTTCAAATCGTGTATTATTTGTGAAATTTATTTAAAAATGTATTATTTAAAAAATAGCTAAAATTCAAACATATTTCAGCTTAGTTGTGAATGAGTATGCACAGTCTTGGATTTCAAGCCGAATGACCAAGGTCATGGCCATATCTACATCATACTTTATATCAATGATTCATGATCCCATATCCAAGAATTTGCATGCCGCCAAATTGGGCCATATTTCAAAAACAAACGAAGAGGGAGTAGTATGAAGAGTATAGCTCGATTAGCTTTCTCTCAAGAAGGATCAAAACATGAGTTTCCCTGTTTAATTTTAGGGTGCTTCGTGGTAAATGTATGGACCTCAATGTAATTTTACCTTTTTTAGGTCATTGATGTAAAATGTACCTCTACCGTCCGTACGTGTAAAATTCGTATGTAAAAGCAAGTGTTAAAATTTAAACGTATTTAAGCTTATTAGTTGCCAATGAATATGAACATTCTTGCATTTCAAGCCGAACAACCAGGGTCATGGACATATCTACATCATAATTTATGCTAATGATTCATGATCCCATATCTAAGAATTTGTATGCCGCCAAATTTGGCCATATATGTCGAAAATAAATGAAGAGAAAGTAGTATGAAGAGTATGGCTCGATCAGCTGCTCTCTCGAGAAGGAGCCGCACCCGACTATTTCCATTACTTAATTTTAGGGGGCTTCGTGATAAATGTAAGGAGCTTTATATAATTATTTACATTTTTAGGTCCTTGATGTAAATTGTACTCCCACCGTCCGTGGTGGTCCCATATTTGGGCGTAAAATGGGTGTGAATCATGGCATGGTAACAATGTTGCCACTCGGAGTTTCCAACCATGAGGAAAGGAAAAAAATAAATTTTCCAAGTGAGAGGAGTGTATTTTCTGTAAAGAAAGTACTCCCTCCGACCCAAATTAATTGACTCAAGTTTATATAGATTCGGATGTATCTAGAACTAAAATATGTCTAGATACATCTGAATCTAGACAAATCTGAGTCAATTAATTTGGGTCGAGGGAGGAAGAATATATATTTTTGTAGAAAAGAAACAAAGAGACAGAAGAGAAACTTTGGGCATAGAGGAAGCAGCTCGAGAGAGCATTGAAGAGGAGGTGTTGAAGGCGGTGTGATATGAGAGCAAAGCTGTGATGGCTTCCTGACACAAGGTACAGGGTATAGTCACCTAGTAGTACTAGTAGTACGGAACTAGTACTAGTAAATTTCAGGACCTTTACTAATACTACTGTATGCATGCAAAACAAATTGTGTTTTCTCTCTCCTTCAGTGCCTCATCACCATCCCCACACCACAGCTAGGTGATCTCTCCCTCGTCCAAACCGTGGTGCTGCGCATGTGTGTCGACCTACCTTGTCGTTGGCTCCGTGTCAGTATCAGGCGTGCTGCATAGAAGGAACCATTTTGGGGCTTGGCGACAAAAGGGAAAATACTCATATTATTATTAGAGTCAGAGTTCAAACTTTCACAGTTTCAAAATTTTCACTTCCTTCCCAAACATCCGGAGGGAAGGTTATTCAAAAGATTCAAAAGATAGTGGTGCACAAGGGATTGTTTATACTGTCTAGTGTCTGCAGTACGTCCCATCGCATTCGATGCACTTCATTATGATCTGACCAGCTTTACCACTACTCTGTAGTACTCCATTGTCGTTCCATTTCACACCCTTCAAAGAGGAAGCCACCAAGCACACCCACAACACGCTGGATCGAAAGTACAGTAGCAGTAGTACGAAGGGTATGGCTCGGCCTCTCGCTCGAGAAGGACCCGCACCCGACTGTTTTTCATTGCTTCATTTTAGCGCCCTTTGTGCTAAATGTATGGACCTCTATGCAATTTTCTATTTTTTGAGGTCTTCGATGTAAACTGTACTCCCACCGACCTTCTCAAATTTTAACTAAACATAAGCGCGATGGGTTGCTCTTAAAATTTTCCAAAAATCTTTTGAAGTTAAGCAGGAATTTGGTACATCGAAAACCCATCGAAAGTTCTGAAAATTCATGTTCTTGCTATGCATCCGCATCCCGAAAAAGTTGACACAGTTTTCATAAGATTTCAAAAAAGAATAAGAAATATAATATTTTTTTGTGTCATCATGTTATGTGTATCCGGAAAAACGAGTTATAAAAGTATAATACGAACATTATTAATTATTCTTTGGTTATAATAATACTTTATGTTAATGAAATTAGGTCAAACTTGAACTACAAGTAATAAATTGTAGGTTGCTTTGAATGTTTTATTTTGGAGGTACCCATCGAGCGGTTAATTAATATATCAGAAACCACAGAGAGTTTTGACAAGTGGTTCAACTTCTAGCTAAGATTTTGTATCATGAAAAATTTGAACACCTTTTGAAAACGATCACATGAAACAGGGAGAGAGGGGAAATGATTTTTCTATTCTCTATGGGCAACCCACAAGCTTGAGGTGCACCTTATTAGGCTTAAAGATGCAAACTCTATTTTCTCCACAATGTATATGGTGAACCTTAGAGGATGCCACATACTAGGCCTGAAGGTGTGCTTTTGTACACATTGTTGATGCCCTTATTAGGGGAAAAGCAAATAGTACTCCCTCGATCCAAATTAGGGTTCTCACATGTGTCTAGATTCGGATGTATCTAGTCATGTTTTAGTGCTAGATATATCCGAATCTAGACAAATCTGAGAACATTAATTTGGATCGGAGGGAGTAGTATATTAGTAATTTTTTGATGAAAGTATATTAGTACTAGTACACTAGTGTAGTACTAGTACTCATTTCTTTGCTTAGACATATGCTCACCTCTATCCACGCGCTGTACACGTTGAGAGAATAAACGTAGGCAGGGTAAAAGAGGGCAACAACGAAGAGGAGTTGAAGGCGGTTTGATGTCAGAGGAAAGTTATGATGGGTTCCAGACACGAGGTACTCCTGCGACCACTCTGCTAGCAGTAAATTTCAGGACCTATGCATGCAAAAAAATTGTGTGTTTTCTCTCTACTTTACTGCCTCCCTCCATCCATCCTCCCTCTCTCCTACCCTTTCCCCTCGCGCACCGGCCCGACTGATCTCTCCCTGGTCCACAGCGTGGTGCTACGAACGTGTGTCTTGGTACGATGGCTCTGTGTCTCTGGCGTGTTCGGCAGCCGTGTTGGCATGGAGTAGGGACGAGGAGTACATAGGAAGGAAACCACTTTGGTCCTTGGCGGCAAAAAAAATTCAAACTTTTCCAGTTTTCGAAATTTTCACTTGCTTCCCAAACATCAGGAGGGAAGGTTACTCAAAAGATCGGTCATTCCCAGTACTTCTTATCTTATCTTTATATTTTCTGATCTCTTACAATACCATACCACTATATAGTGTACGGATAACTTCGAACATTGACCGATGGATCAAGACCGGCAAATCCAAATAGTGTCCTCGGTGTGATTTTCCAACTATATCAGAAAAGAACATTCAATTCTTCTCAATTTTCTGTGTGGATGACTAGCGAGGTTGTGCTTTTCCATTTAGGAATGTCCGAAGAATATTGGATATGAATGCCAGAAGCCAAGTTTACCAACATGTTGTACCAACGATTCCCATGTTTTATTTATGAGTTTTCAAACTTCCTAGCTAATTCTGTCTATTTGACCGAATGACTTTATGTCGATTTATCGAAATTAGGTCAAATTTGAAACTACAAGTAAATTGTAGGTTACTTTGAAAGTTTTATGAAAAATCTTTTGGAGGTACCCATCGAGGGGTAACAATTAATATATCATAAAACACTAAGAGTTTTGACGATAGGTTCAACTTCTTGCTAAGATTTTGCATCTTGACAATTTAACGAAATTAGGTCAAACTTGAGCTACATGTAAGCGTGATAGATTTCTATTAAATTAAATGTATTTCTAGAGGTAGATGGGTGCATCTTCATGTAGTAAACAATGTCCTTGGTGTTAGTTTCCAACTATCATGAAAGAACATTTAATTCTCAATTTTTCGATTGATGACAAGATTATTCTTTTACGTAAAGAAACACTGAAGAATATGGATCTGAATACCACAAGACAAGTTTTCAGACATAAATTTATGGACATCGATGTAATTTTTACTTTTTTAGGTCCTTGATGTAAAATGTAGTCGCAACGTCCTTGTAAAATTTAAACCTAAAAGCAAGTTGTAACATTTAAAAGTATTTAAGATTATTAGTTGTCGATGAGTATGCACATTCTTGGATTTCAAGCCTAACGACCAAGGTCATGGCCATATCTACATCATACTTTATGGTGATGATGATCCCATGTCCATGAATTTTCATGCCGCCAACTCTGGCCATATATTTTGAAAACAAACGAAGAGAAAGTAGTATGAAGAGTATGGCTCGATGAGCTTCTCTCTCGAGAAGGACCCAAACATGACTATTTTCCCTGCTTAATTTTAGGGTGCTTCGTGATAAATGTATGGACCTCGATGTAATTTTACCCCTTTTTAGGTCCTTGCTGTAAAATGTACTCCCACTGTTCCTGTAAAATTCGAACACAAAAGCAAGTAGTAAAATTTAAACGTATTTAAGCTTATTAGTTGTCAATGAATATGAACATTCTTGCATTTCAAGCCGAACCACTAGGATCATGGACATATGTACATCATACTTTATGTTGATTATTCATGATCCCATATCGAAGAATTTGCACGACGCAAAATTTGGCCATATATTTTAAAAACAAACGAAGAGGAAGTAGTACTACAAAGAGTATAGCTTGGTCAGGTTCTTTATCGAGAAGTAGCCAAACCTGACTATTTTCCTTTTCTTAATTTTAAGGAGTGCTTTGTGCTAAATTTTTGTACCTCGATGTAAATTTTCCCTTTTAGGTCCTTGATGAAAACAAACGAACAGGAAGAAGTACTATGAAGAGTACGACTCGATCAACTTTTCTCTCGAGAAGGAGCCGAACCAAACTATTTTATTTGCTTAATTTTAGGGTACTCCATGCTAAATGAATGGACCTCGATGTAATTTCCCCCTTTTTAGGTCCTTGATGTAAAATGTACTCCTACCGTCCGTGTAAAATTCAAACCTACAAGTTAGTGGTAAAAGTTAAACGAATTTAAGGTTAGTTGTGAATGAGTATGAACAATCTTGGATTTCAAGCCGAACAGCCAAAGTCATGGCCAGATCTACATTATACTTTACATCGATGATTCATGATCCCATATCCAAGAATTTCATGCCGCCAAATTGGCCATATTTTGAAAACAAACAAAGAGGGAAGTAGTACGAAGAGTATGGCTCGACCAGCTGCTGTCTCGAGAAGGAGCCGAACCCGATTGTTTTCCCTGCTTAATTTTAGGGTTCTCCGTGGTAATTAAATGTATAGACCTCGATGTAATTTTACCTTTTTTAGGTCCTTACTATAAAATGTACACCCACCGTCTATGTAAAATTTGAACATAAAAGCAAGTCGTAAAATTTAAACATAATTAAGCTTATTAGTTGTCAATGAATATGAAAATTCTTGCATTTCAATCCGAAAGACTAGGGTCATACATATTTATATCATACTTTATATG
This sequence comes from Avena sativa, assembly GCA_916181665.1. Lineage (NCBI taxonomy): Eukaryota > Viridiplantae > Streptophyta > Magnoliopsida > Poales > Poaceae > Avena > Avena sativa. The sequence continues at coordinate 419,845,112 of OV702287.1, read as the reverse complement.
TTGATGATTCATGATCCCATGGCGAAGAATTTTCATGCCGCCAAATTTGGCCATATTTTGAAACAAACTAAGAGGAAGTAGTATGAAGAGTATGGCTCGATTAGCTTCTCTCTCAAGAAGGAGCCAAACATGATTGTTTTCCCTACTTAGTTTTAGAGTGCTTTGTGCTAAAAGTATGGACCTCGATGTAATTTTACCCATTTTTAAGGTCCTTGCTGTAAAATGTACTCCCACCATCCATGTAAAATTCGAAGATAGTATGAAGAGTATGCATGGCTCGGTCAGCTTCTCTCTCTAGAAGGAGCAAAACATGATGGTTTTCCTTGATTAATTTTAGGGTGCTTCGTGCTAAATGTATGGACCTCGATGTAATTTTACCTTTTTTAGGTCCTTGATGTAAAATGTACTCCCACCATCCGTACGTGTAAAATTCAAACCTAAAAGCAACTGTAAAAATTTAAGCATATTTAAGATTATTAGTTGTCGATAAGTATGAACATTCTTGGATTTCAAGAAGAACGACCAAGGTCATGGGCCTCATGGCCATATATACATCATACTTTAGCTGATGATTCATGATCCCCTATCCAAGAATTTGCAAGCTGCCAAATTTGGCCATATTTTAAAAACAAACGAAGAGGAAGTAGTATGAAGAGTATGTCTCGATCAGCTTTTCTCTCGAGAAGGAGCAAAACATGACTATTTTTCCTGCTTAATTTCAGGGTGCTTCGTGCTAAATGTATGGACCTCGATAAAATTTTACCTTTTTAGGTCCTTGATGTAAAATGTAATCCCTACGTCCTTACGTGTAATATTCGAACCTAAAAGCAAGTGGTAAAATTTAAACGTATTTAATTTTATTAGTTGGTGATGAGTATGAACATTCTTGGATTTCAAGTCGAACGACCAAGGTCAAGGCCATATCTACATCATACTTTATGCTGATGATGATCCAATGTCTAGGAATTTTCATGCCACCAAATTTGGCCATATATTTTGAAAACAAACAAAGAGAAAGTAGTATGAAGAGTATGGCTCTGCTCTCTCAAGAAGGATCCGGACCCAACAATTTCCCTTGCTTATTTTTAGGGTTCTTCGTGTTAAATGTAAGAACCTCTATGTAATTTTATCCATTTTTAGGTCCTTGATGTAAATTGTACTCCCATCATCCGTGATCTTCCATATTTGGGAGTAAATGGGTGAATCATGTCATGGTAATAATGTTGCCACTCGGAGTTTCCAACCATTAGATAAATCTAGCATGAAAACATGACTATATACATTCTAATCTAACTAAATTTGAGAACATTATATGGATCGGAGGGTGTAGTATATATGCATTCAAAACAAATTGTGTTTGCTCTCTCCTTCAGTGCGGCATCACCATCCCCACACGCAAAGAAAATTTGAGGACATTTCAAACTTTTTTCTTTGGCACGGTGTGATTTGTTGTCCCTAGCTACCTACTGGAAAAAAACAGTAGCGCCTCAAACTAGGGGCCAGCGTTGCGGGCTGGAGCGTTTAAGAAATACTACTATATCTAATTTTCTGTTATTATTCCTTTTTTGCATAAGTGTCTATGTTAATGTCCCACGTTAGTTTTGCCCTAATATACCGGGTCGAAGTAGTCGATCCGACAACCGGAGGAGAACCGCCCCGCGCCCCTCATCGTCTTCCTCTGCCGCTTCGGCCGCTTATGCACCATCGTAGCCCCTCTCCACCCTTGCAGAAAGGTAGAAACCGCCAACCCATCCCGACTAATCTTCCGCAGTACTCTTCCCCGGAACGACATCTGGAGTGTAACATCCCAAAACTCTAATCCAAGGTTATTAAGATCCAAATCATCAAATTTAGGGTTAACAAAAACTTTTCCATTTAAAATATTTAAGCATTCATATGTGTGTGAATTTAAATTAGGAGTTGTTTTAAATTGCCATGTTTGAGTGGTTCATTGGTTGTAAAATGATTCTAAGGTGAATTAAACATCATCTAGATCATCCCCAAACAAATCCCAAAAAAAACAAATCAAAATGAATAAAATAAGGAAATGGCCATTTGTGCCATTTTAGTCACCATGCCTACTTTGGCCATTCCTAGGACTCAAATCTTAACAGAAACAATTTTGGTTCTTTGCACCCCTTGCTAGTACAAGTAGTGATGTACCAAGGCCCACTTTGTTTCATCCCAAAAACTTTCAAACACTAAATTTAAATGACATTTGAAAATTGAATGTAGTTCATATGTATAGATCACACTTATTCAAAAACCACTCAAATGATCTCCACTTTTAAAACCCAAGAACACCTAGAAGCTCAAGCATAAGATACATCACTCCACCAAAAATCAGCCCAAAATTCAAACATTTTGTTCTTGAGGCCATTTGATCGAACAGGTTGCAGACGGAAATAAAATGGCCTAACTATTACTGTTGCTAAGTTAAACCCTTGTCCCCCATTGCACCCTCTCTACTCTCCCCTGTCCTCCCTGAGTCCAACCAACACCCCACCGGCCTACCCCTTAGCCGCAGCAGCAGTGGAGCGCCGCCACTTTGTGGTCACCATCGGCCAGAAGAGGGCAACGCGCCAGGGACCACACCGCGCCAAACTAGCAAGTCCCCTAGATCCGCCCAACCCTACCGCACCTCCTTGTCCACCCCTCGATCGACCCTAGCCCCTGGACCACTCCCCAGCGTTGCCGCCCTTTCTCTCTGCGAGCTCGCCAAAGCGCGCCAGAGCGCGATATCCGCCAACACGCAGCAGACCACCCCTCGACCCCATACCGCGAACGCTGCTCTGCCTCGACCCCAGCACCCCGCCAGACACGGCCGTGCACCGCCGCGCGACCCACAGTCGCCGAGCGCCGTGTCGAGCAACGCCTATGTCTCCCAGAGCGCGCAACGCTCCCGACCATATGCCACCGCCCCTAGACACGCCATTACGCCCTAGAGCACCGCCAGGGAACCGTCCACCGTCCGCCTACGCCGCCCATGCCGATAGCGCCCTGTATGGTCGTCACCGACGAGCTCGCCGTCGACCTTTCGGTCCCCTCGTCGAGCCTATATAAGGAGCCCTCCCCAGCACCATTTCTTCACACCACTCAACTCCCCTCTCACCATTGATCCTTCCCCACCTCTCGCCGGAGCCGCTCGAGCCATAGTTTGCTGGAATTGCACCGGAGGAGCCCGCTGTAGAGGAGGAGACACTGCCGTCGATTCCGTCCACCGCAGCCTCTACCGTGACCTCTCCTGAGTTCGTCGTCACCATCCAGTTTGATCGCCCGCCTCGCCGCACTAGCTGGAGCCCTGGTACATCCCCAGTAGACCCCCACCGGCCGTTTAGGGTCGGTCTCGTCGTGGACGAGTCCGTCGTCGACGACGACTGTGAGCCGTTGAGCTAGGTTCTAATCGTGTGGCCCAGATTGCTAGATACTATTTCGGGTTTTAAGTCTCGCTGACAAGCGGGACCAACCTGTCAGCCGCCATCCGCGCCGCTGAGCGTCACTTGGCCGGCCCATTTCTTTTCCCGCGCGACCCAGTTAATTCAAATATAGATTTTTCTATTTAGGTTTAAACTCAATTTTGTCCCTTAGTTTAAAAATCAATTCAGGAAGATTTACTGAACCAAATTGGGTGATTGCAATTTTGCTGGAAAGCTTCTGAAAAGACCTATCCAAGCCCGTTGGATTTAATTCATTTAGAGTTAGAGATCTCTCCTAGTAAAAATAACAAGACAGAAGCATTTGCACATTCAAACATTTTTATAAAATCAACCATAATAGCTTTTGAGTTAATTCCAACTCTCAAAAATCACATTTAACCATACCTATCTGAATATGTAATAATATTAAGGTTTGCATGCAGTGACTTTGGACTAGTACCAAAATAATGCTATATAGGCATTTCTAGTCACTTTAAATCATTAAATATTAAACTTAAACTTATTCAAATGTGATCCAACATTTAAATCACATTCCCATATGTTAGAATATGTGGTGATGACATGTGTCCACATGATCCCATATTTTAATTGGAGAATATTAAATCTTAGTTAATTTCAATGAGTAGAAATTACTTTTCTCAAATAAAAAGATTGAAGCTTGTTCAATTAAACCTTGTGATGCTTGTGATGATAATAGATCATCAAATGTGTGCCTTAATGTGCTAAGTAGACTAGTTAAGTATTGTTTGGTGATTGTGTACCCTGTATGTATTTATAGACGATAGTACCGACCAAGCTTACGAGGAGGAGGAGTTCTACCAAGAGGAGGAGGAAGAAAACTTCAACCACTGCACTACCCAAGGCAAGCTAACACTTGCAAGTATTATACTAGCAAGCCATCATTAACAGTGCAAGCTAACCCTTGCAATGTAGATAACCCAAGCAAAGGCATTAGGCATGCTTTGGTGATACCATCTTGGATTTATACCTATTCCAAGATTTAGTTCTAAGCTTTACTTTTCTTTACTTTACCAAAGTCCCTTGCTTGTTTTGAAGGTAGCATAAAGAGTATAAAACTTGACCTATATAGTTAGACTTAGATTTCATTCTATGGCATGAGATTGAGATTAGCATCATACCTTAGTGAACACTCTTAACTCAGTAGTTTAGAGCTAAACTAAAACTTGAGTCACTTTAGATGGGAATACTTGGTGAAAATGAATTGTGAAAACCTTGGAATGATGAGTCGTTCTATTGAGATGTTTTGACATGTGTTGAGAAACCCAAATGGTTTATGATGATGAAAATGTTGAGGCATGAGCCTTAGCCCTTTTACAAAAACTGATGGTTGGATTCGGATGCGATACCATTCCAATTTTACCGTACAACCACAATACCTGAATTGGGTAAGGCTTAACCGGAAGTTTATATGCATTAGTATTAGTTCCCTCATGGCAGAGGTTTGAGCCGAGGCTACCTCTCAATGTTGTCCGCCTATGCAGTGCCCAAGATGACAGATGGTCATGGTTGGGAGGCCATGCTCATAGGAGAGGTGCTTATACTACGGTGTGTAAAGGGAAGGTTATGTTTGATTATCTGCATACTAAGTATGATGATTCAGGGTTATCCCTGACAGATGTATCAAATCTTGTGGTGAAAGTGTACCACCTCTGCAGAGTGTCAAACTATTCGAATAGCCGCGTCCGCGGTTATGGACAGTTGGAGTGGCCATACTGTTTTGTTGTCAGATATTTTCAAAATGACTTATGAAAGGAATGATGAATCTTGACTTGACCACAACAGGGTTGTGACTATGACACTAGCTTCCCAACTTAAGTGATCCTAGAACTTTGTTGTATCTTTCTTTGTTTCTGAACTCAGCTTAGGTTTCAAACTTAACTTTACAAATCAACCTAGATTTAGCATTTTCCCACTAGAACTACCTTACTTGTTAGTGATAGTTTGCGAGTACTTAAAGAGTACTCATGGCTTTTGTCCCTGGCTATTCCCGTGGCCAGACTATGAAGGAGACTACCAAGATGAAGGACAACAGGATGGCTATGATAACTAGGACTATCTTCCATCGTCAGCATTGCTTGTGCCTCTGAAGATGGACCCCACCGCTATGCTTATTATTTATTCCGCTGCTTGTTGTATTAAGACTGTATCATGAGATCATTTATTCATGTAAGACCTTATTATGGTTTGTAATGGATGATGTACTATGATATCCAATCTGTTATGTCTCGCAAAAATGGTAATCCTGGGATTGCGATGTATGACATAACATGCATCTGGGATTAAAAATCCGGGTCTTGACAAGTTGGTATCAGAGCCATCCTGACCATAGGAGACCAAAGTTAGAATGGACGTCCGAACAAAAACTTAATTTCAAAACCAAAGTGAGTATTTATGAAAAAAACTATTTCCTCTCTTACCCTTGGGAATTCATTCTTTCTCAAAAATTCATGTTCCTCCAATTCTTGCATTACTACCTAAAATTTGACACACTTGATCACTTCACTAAATTCCTCATCCTAAATTCTTGTAGATGGAGACTCAGTTCAGAAAGTTCTACCAGTTGAGCAACGGTGCCAACTGATCTTCGAGAGGGATCTAGATTCACTGTCTGAGTTACTAGGACGCCCACATCTGGAGTTTCTTGGAGCTCAACTTCCTGGACCCCCAGGGGGAGATTTACAATGGCTAGTCACCGCTGATCTTCGAGGAAGCATAGAAGCACCAATGTCCGGGAGAATCCAGTTCTCCGTAAGAGAGAACAACTGGCTAGATGGATTAGCCAGGGCAATGCATGAAGCTCTCGCACGTCTATGTGCCCTCAGTGTCAACCAAATCCAAGGAACCCTCTTTGCACACTATGCAAGGCGTGACTTCATGGGAATGCCAATGGAGATGCCAAGTCACCCGGAGTTGAAGCGTCAAGTGGAGAACCTTGACTTCTTGATGTACGATCGCCAGAAGGAATTAGACAATGCTAGGGAGTTTGCCAACCACAATTGTGCCATTGCCGCCCAGAAGGCCCAGACTTTCTCACTGCTTGTCAAGGACCGACAGGTTCATCGCCTCCAGTGCGAAAAGAAGGATCGCACCATCGCCTGTCTTCGCAAGAAGGTGGCCGACCTCGAGAAGACCATCAAGGAGCAAGAAGCTCATCTTGCAGCAAAGGAAGAAGAAGAGGAAGGTGAAGACATCCAGGAAGATATGGATTCTTACCTTAGCAATGATGATGACTTTTTGGAGGAGGATGTCGTGGACTTCTACACCGACGATGACGACTCCGACTTCATCGATGATGATTAGATGCACTAGAGCACTGTCGCAGCATGAGTATCGGTCCCATTGTATCGTAGCTTGCAGAATGGTTCTTAAAACCATCTGTTTTCCTTTGATGTTGTGGTGTGTGTTTGTATCATGTGCTTTGCGTGAATGAATGAAAAGAAGTTAGTTGCAAAACCTGAGTCAAACTCAAAGTTTTAGCTTTGAAATCAAAACCATGAACCTTAGAACCTTCCCTCTTACCCCTGTATCTACCTCAATCTTCAGATGACTCGTGGAAACCAAGGAGCGAGCAGCTCATCGCAAGACCCAATGCTGTAGATCCTGCAGAATCTCATCGCAGACAGAGAAGCAAGCAGGGCAGAGCGCCAAGCCAATCTAGCAACACTGCAACAGATTTCCCAGATGGCTCTCAACAACCAGAACCATGAAAATCAGGATCATCAAGGATCCAAGCTGAAAAACTTCCAGAATACCAATCCCCCAATCTTTAGCACTTCGGAGAACCCATTAGATGTTGATGACTAGTTGCAGACGATGGAGAACAATTTGGAAGTAGCTAGAGTTGATGACAACAAGAAAGTTCTCTTTGCCACCCACTATTTGGCAGGAGATGCAAGAGCATGGTGGAACAGTATCCGCACAATGAACCATGGTCAAGTGATGACATGGGAAGCCTTCAAAATCAAGTTCAGCCGCACCCACGTGCCGCAGGGTTTAGTAACCCGAATGAGGGATGAATTCAGAGAGTTGAAGCAAGGCAGAATGACTGTAGTGGAGTACCATGACAGATTACTATTCTTAGCCAGGTATGCACCTGATGAGATCAACACAGAGGCCAAGAAGAAGGAGAGATTCCTGAACGGACTGCATGATGAGATGCAGACTGTCCTCGTCAACATCCATTTCCAAGATCTCGAAGAGCTAGTCGACTCTGACATTCAGATGGAAGGAAAGATTAACCAGGAAAACGACAACCGCAAACATCGTATGATGCAGCAATCTAGGTCCAATAGTCAGCAGAAGTATCGTCCCAACCCCTCACCAGGAAATGCACCAAGGAACAACCGACCCCCAATGTCTCGCCCAAGCTACCCCAACCGTAGTGGGGGAAATGTGAAGTCCGGAGGAAACAACAATCACTCCGGCAACATCAGCAATTTCAACCGTGCCCCTCCCAAGAGCAACAACAACAACACTGCACCCAGAACTGGAAGCAATGTTGTGCCAGTCGCAGCTAAAGACAAGTTTCAGATTACTTGTTTCGAGTGTGTAGTGAAGGGTCACTATTCCAATGAGTGCCCCAAGAAGACTGTCGCCATTGCCAATGTGAATGCCCTAGCTCAACAGCAGCGTCGTGTTGAACCAGGAAGAAGATTTGCCCCAGGGAACCCTCACAACCGCAATGGCTGTCTCTTCCACATGAACCCCGAAGAAGCTCAAGAAGCACCAGATGTAGTGCTGGGTATGTTTTCTGTCAACTCAATTTTAGCAAGAATGTTGTTTGATTCTGGAGCATCGCACTCATTTGTCACCGAAGAATTTGCATGCACTAGTAAGATTCACCCAACCAACTTGAAGCATGTCATGATAGTTCAAATCCCCGGTTCAACGACAAAAGCTAGAAAAATTTGCAAAGTTGTGCCTATCAGAATACATGGGATAGATTTTTATGCGAATCTAATAGTACTTGGAACCAAAGGTTTGGAAGTAGTACTAGGAATGGACTGGATGTCAAAGCATAAAGGACTAATAGACTGTGCTAAGAAAGCCATCACCATGACCAGTAGCTCTGGAGTAACAGTAGAGCATATATTTGAAACCTTACCCCGTCAATTCAAGTGCAACAAGAGTCTAGCCCTGCCCACCATAGACCAAGTTAGAGTAGTCTGTGGATACCCGACGTATTCCCAGATGAATTGCCTGGTATGCCCCCGAATAGGGATATTGAGTTCATTATCGAACTAATCCTCGGAACCAGACCCATAGCCCAGAGACCCTATAGCATGAACCCCTCAGAGTTAGTAGAATTGAAGAAGCAGTTGGATGTTATGTTAGCAACAGGCTTGATTCAACCAAGCGCATCACCATGGAGATCACCAGTGTTATTCGTCAACAAGAAAGATGGAGGCAACCGTTTGTGCACAGATTACAGGAAGCTGAATGATGTCACAATCAAAAACAAGTACCCTTTGCCAAAGATAGAGGATCTATTTGATCAGTTGACTGGTGCCCAGGTATTCTCAAAGATTGATCCTACCACTAGTTATCACCAATTTAAGATTCGTGCAACGGATATTCTGAAGACCGCCTTTACTACTTGTTATGGTTTATACGAGTATATGGTCATGTCTTTTGGATTAACCAATGCCCCTGCTTATTTCATGAATCTCATGAATAAGATCTTTATGAATTTCCTAGATAAGTTTGTCGTTGTGTTTATCGATGATATCCTTATCTACTCCAAGTCAGAACAAGAGCATGAGCAACATCTGAGAATCATCCTAGAAACCCTGAGAGAGCATCGGTTATATGCCAAGTTCAGCAAATGTGAGTTTTGGCTGAAAGAAGTAGGATTCCTAGGACATATTGTGTTTGCCGATGGAGTCGCTGTTGATCCTGCCAAGATCAAAGATGTCAAAGAATGGGAAGCCCCAACCACTCAAACCCAAGTCCGTGCATTTCTCGGATTAGCGGGATACTACCACAAGTTCGTGGAAGGATTTTCTAGCATCGCCAGACCCATGACCCAATTATTGAAGAAGGACAAGAAGTTTGAATGGACCGACAAATGTGAATCCAGTTTCCAAGAGCTGAAGAAGAGATTGATTTCAGCCCCACTATTGATCATGCCAGATATCAAGAAGTCATTTGATGTGTATTGTGATGCATCCAAGATTGGTCTCAGATGTGTATTGATGCAAGAAGGAAAAGTCATCGCTTATCTGTCTCGACAACTGAAGCAGCATGTGCAGAACTATCTGACCCATGATCTTGAGTTAGTAGCCGTAGTTTTGGCATTGAATACATGGCATCATTATCTTATGGGTAATCGTTGTGAGATTTACTTGGATCACAAGAGCTTGAAGTATATTTTCACTCAGAAGGAGCTGAATATGAGGCAAAGGAGATGGATAGAGTTAATCAAGGATTATGACCTTGACATTCACTATCACCCCGGCAAAGCCAATGTGGTAGCGGATGCTCTTAGCAGATTCCTGTGTAGGCTAAACACCATGATCAAGGAGAAGCAACCAAGTTTGTATGAGGAGTTGGAGCAGTTCAGAACTGAACTAGTGAGCAAAGGATTCTTAGCTAGCATTGAACTTCAACCCACTTTGATTAGCCAAATAAAGGAAGCCCATAAGGGAAATGAAAGTTTCGACGGAATCAAACGTCGTATTGGTACAGAAAAGGTACTTGGATTCACTAAAGACGAAGAAGGAGTTCTGTGGTACAAAGGACGTATCTGTGTGCCAGCAGATTCGAAGCTGAAGCAAGTTATCATGCGGGAAGCTCATGATACTCTTTATTCTATCCACCCCGGAGGAACGAAGATGTATCAAGATTTGGAGGAGCAATTTGGTGGCACAAGATGAAGAGAGAAATTGGGAGCTACATTGCCAAGTGTGACATCTGTCAAAGAGTCAAAGCCGAGCATTAGAGGCCTGCAGGACTATTGCAACCATTGTAGATTCCGGAATGGAAATGGGATTCCGTCGGAATGGACTTTATCACTGGATTGCCTACTTCGAGTAGGGGAAATGACTCAATCTGGGTCATCGTTGATAGGCTGTCCAAGGTAGCTCACTTTATACCTGTCACGACAACCTACCAGAGTTCAAAACTAGCAGAGCTATATATTGCTAGAATTGTTAGTCTGCATGGAACCCCCAAGACCATAGTATCGAATCGAGGAACCCAGTTTACCTCGAGATATTGGGAGAAAGTCTAGGAAGGATTAGGAACCAAGTTGAATTTCAGCACCGCTTATCACCCGCAAACTGATGGACAGACTGAAAGAGTCAACCAAATCTTAGAAGATATGTTAAGAGCTTGTATGTTAGAGTATGGATCAAAATGGGAAGACTACCTGCCTTTTGCAGAATTCTCATATAACAACAGTTATCAAGCTAGTTTGCAAATGGCACCATTTGAGTTACTATACGGAAGAAAGTGTCGCACCCCTTTGAATTGGCTGCAAGTAGGAGAGAGTCGGAGCTTTGGACCCGACATTCTCCGAGAAGCTTAAGAGAAGGTTCACAAAGTCAGTGAGCACCTCAAGACCGCCCAATCTAGACAGAAGAGTTATGCCGACAAGAGAAGGAGAGACCCGACTTTCAATGTCGGAGATTTTGTATATCTCAAGGTTTTGCCATTGAAGGGAACCCAGTGTTTTAGTCTGAAAGGAAAGTGAGCCCCTAGATATATCGGGCCCTTCAAGATTCTGAACCGTCGAGGAGAAGTATCGTATCAACTGGAATTACCAGAGGAGATGTCAGCCATCCACAATGTGATCCATATCTCGTTACTTCGCAAATGCCTAGAAGTGCCGGAGAAGACCGAAGTTTTCAAGAATATCGATCACCGAGCTGTTGATATCAACAAAGACCTGACGTATCGTGAAGTGCCCGTCCATATCCTAGAGGAAGCCTATAGAACCACTAGGACCAGGAGTATCAAGTTTCTCAAGATTCAATGGGAGCGAGAAGAAGAAGCCACTTGGGAGCGAGAAGATTACATTAGGACTAAGTTCCCAGATCTCTTTAGTTTCTAGTTTTCTATCGTAAATCTCAGGAAGAGATTTTGTTTAAGGGGGGAAGGTTTGTAACATCCCAAAACACTAATCCAAGGTTATTAAGATCCAAATCATCAAATTTAGGGTTAACAAAACCTTTTCCATTTAAAATATTTAAGCATTCATATGTGTGTGCATTTAAATTAGGAGTTGTTTTGAATTGCCATGTTTGAGTGATCCATTGGTTGTAAAATGATTCTAAGGTGAATTAAACATCATCTAGATCATCCCCAAACAAATCCCAAAGAAAAACAAATAAAAATGAATAAAACAAGGAAATGGTCATTTGTGCCATTTTAATCACCATACCTACTTTGGCCATTCCTAGGACTCAAATCTTAATAGAAACAATTGTGGTTCTTTGCCCCCTTGCTTGTAAAAGTACTGATGTACCAAGGCCCACTTTGTTTCATCCCAAAAACTTTCAAACACTAAATTTAAATGACATTTGAAAATTGAATGTAGTTCATATGTATAGATCACACTTATTCAAAAACCACTCAAATAAACTCCACTTTTAAAACCCAAGAACACCTAGAAGCTCAAGCATAAGATACATCACTCCACCAAAATTCAGCCCAAGATTCAAACATTTTGTTCTTGCGGCCATTTGATCGAACAGGTTGCAGACAGAAATAAAATGGCCTAACTATTACTGTTGCTAAGTCAAACCCGTGTCCCCCATTGCACCCTCTCTACTCTCCACTGTCCCCCCTGAGTCCAACCAACACCCCACCGGCCTACCCCTTAGCCGCAGTTGCAATGGAGCGCCGCCAGTTTGTGGTCACCACCGACCAAAAGAGGGCAACGCACCAGGGACCGCGCCATGCCAAACCAGCAACTCCCCTAGCTCCGCCCAACCCTACCGCACCTCCCTGTCCACCGCTCGATCGACCCTAGCCCCTGGACCACTCCCCAACGTCACCGCCCTTTCTCTCTGCTAGCTCGCCAGAGCGCAATAGCCGCCAGCACACAGTAGACCGCCCCTCAACCCTATACCACGCTCGCCGCTCCACCTCGACCCCAGCAACCCGCTAGACACGGCCGTGCACCACCGCACGACCCACAGTCGCCGAGTGCCACGTTGAGCACCGCCTCTGTCTCCTAGAGCGCGCAACGCTCCCGACCACATGCCACCACCCCTAATCGCGCCATTATGCCGTAGAGCACCGCCAGGGAACCGGCCATCGTCTGCCTATGCCGCCCATGCCGATAGCGCCATGTATCGTCGTCACCGACGATCTCGCCGTCGCCCTCTCGGTCCCCTCGTCGAGCCTATATAAGGATCCCTCCCCAGCACCATTTCTTCACACCACTCAAATCCCCTCTCACCACTGATCCTTCCCCACCTATCGCCGGAGCCGCTCGAGCCATAGTTCGCTGGAATTGCACCAGAGGAGCCCACTGCCGTTGATTCCGTCCACCGCAGCCCCTGCCGTGACCTCGTCTGAGTTCGCCGTCACCGTCCAGTTCGATCATCCGCCTCGCCGCACTAGCTGTAGCCCTGGTATGTCCCCAGTAGACCCCCACTGGCCGTTTAGGGTTCGGTCTCGCCGGCGACGAGTCCATCAACGACGATGACTGTGAGCCGTTGATCTAGGTTCTAATCGTGTGGCCCAGATCGCTAGATACCGTTTCGGGTTTTAAGTCTCACTGACAAGCGGGACCAACCTGTTAGCCACCCTCTGTGCCGCTGAGCGTCACTGGGCCGGCCCATTTCTTTTCCCGCGCGACCCAGTTAATTCAAATATAGATTTTTCTATTTAGGTTTAAACTCAATTCTATCAATTAGTTTAAAAATCAATTCAGGAAGATTTACAGAACAAAATTGGGTGATTCCAATTTTTTTGAAAAGCTTCTGAAAAGACCTATCCAAGCCTGTTGGATTTAATTCATTTAGAGTTTCAGATCTCTCCTAGTAAAAATAACAAGACAGAAGCATTTGCACATTCAAACATTTTTATAAAATCAACCATAATAGCTTTTGAGTTGATTCCAACTCGCAAAAATCACATTTAACCATACCTATCTGAATATGTAATAATATTAAGGTTTGCATGCAGTGACTTTGGACTAGTACCAAAATAATGCTATATAGGCATTTCTAGTCACTTTAAATCATTAAATATTAAACTTAAACTTATTAAAATGTGATCCAACATTTAAATCACATTCCCATATGTTAGAATATGTGGTGATGACATGTGTCCACATGATCCCATATTTTAATTGGAGAATATTAAATCTTAGTTAATTTCAATGAGTAGAAATTACTTTTCTCAAATAAAAAGATTGAAGCTTGTTCAATTAAACCTTGTGATGCTTGTGATGATAATAGATCATCAAATGTGTGCCTTAATATGCTAAGTAGACTAGTTAAGTATTGTTTGGTGATTGTGTACCCCGTATGTATTTATAGACGATAGTACCGACCAAGCTTACGAGGAGGAGGAGGAGTTCTACCAAGAGAAGGAGGAAGAAAACTTCAACCACTGCACTATCCAAGGCAAGCTAACACTTGCAAGTATTATACTAGCAAGCCATCATTAACAGTGCAAGCTAACCCTTGCAATGTAGATAACCCAAGCAAAGGCATTAGGCATGCTTTGGTGATACCATCTTGGATTTATACCTATTCCAAGATTTAGTTCTAAGCTTTACTTTTCTTTACTTTACCAAAGTCCCTTGCTTGTTTTGAAGGTAGCATAAAGAGTATAAAACTTGACCTATATAGTTAGACTTAGATGTCATTCTATGGCATGAGATTGAGATTAGCATCCTACCTTAGTGAACACTCTTAACTCGGTAGTTTAGAGCTAAACTAAAACTTGAGTCACTTTAGATGGGAATACTTGGTGAAAATGAATTGTGAAAACCTTGGAATGATGAGTCGTTCTATTGAGATGTTTTGTCATGTGTTGAGAAACCCAAATGGTTTATGATGATGAAAATGTTGAGGCATGAGCCTTAGCCCTTTGACAAAAACTGATGGTTGGATTCGGATGCGATACCATTCCAATTTTACCGTACAACCACAATACCTGAATTGGGTAAGGCTTAACCGGAAGTTTATATGCATTAGTATTAGTTCCCTCACGGGAGAGGTTTGAGCCGAGGCTACCTCTCAATGTTGTCCGCCTATGTCGTGCCCAAGATGACAGATGTTCATGGTTGGGAGGCCATGCTCATAGGAGAGGTGCTTATACTACGGTGTGTAAAGGGAAGGTTATGTTTGATTATCTGCATACTAAGTATGATGATTCAGGGTTATCCCTTACAAATGTATCGAATCTTGTGGTGAAAGTGTACCACCTCTGCAGAGTGTCAAACTATTCGAATAGCCACGTCCGCGGTTATGGACAGTTGGAGTGGCCATACTGTTTTGTTGTCAGATATTTTCAAAATGACTTATGAAAGGAATGATGAATCTTGACTTGACCACAACAGGGTTGTGACTATGACACTAGCTTCCCAACTTAAGTGATCCTAGAACTTTGTTGTATCTTTCTTTGTTTCTGAACTCAGCTTAGGTTTCAAACTTAACTTTACAAATCAACCTAGATTTAGCATTTTCCCACTAGAACTACCTTACTTGTTAGTGATAGTTTGCGAGTACTTAAAGAGTACTCATGGCTTTTGTCCCTGGCTATTCCCGTGGCCAGACTATGAAGGAGACTACCAAGATGAAGGACAGCAGGACGGCTATGATAACTAGGACTATCTTCCATCGTCAGCATTGCTTGTGCCTCTGAAGATGGACCCCACCGCTATGCTTATTATTTATTCTGCTGCTTGTTGTATTAAGACTGGATCATGAGATCCTTTATTCGTGTAAGACCTTATTATGATTTGTAATGGATGATGTACTGTGATATCCAATCTGTTATGTCTCGCAAAAATGGTAATCCTGGGATTGCGATGTATGACATAACAGGCATCTGGGATTAAAAATCCGGGTGTTGACATGGAGCGATGAAGCGTAAGATATCTGAGCGCTACAGCCAAGCAATCGGATTTGGTAACCTCCACTACGGACCGCTGAGAAACATCACCGGTTGCGCCAATCTTCTGAGTACCACTCACCTGGCTCCCGGCATGGTTGGCATGCGTCGAGGGATTGCGGAAGATCCTGGTCTCCCATTTGGTTTGCCCTGCCTACTTCACTCTGACCCACAGACATGGCCACTAGACCATGACGAGCAGGTAAAAATCAGTTTTGCATGATTTTTGTAGGACTCAAGTCCTTAGATTCTTTCCTATGGATTGAATTTGGATCAAAGGAATCATGGTACGCAAATTCTTTTGAACTACAACCCCCACCCATGCTTAAATCCCGTAGGAATTGGAACATCTGCTTGAGGCTCCACTCTCATCGTGCCAATCACGTAGGTAGTTTTCCTACATTTTATAATCGCCTGTTTTTTGCTGATAAACCTATGAAATTCCTGTGGTCTAAATCCTGCGATCCAAAGAGGCCCAAGACTTTTGCTTCAGTGTCCCCCCCTCTCCTCCAAACATACTAATCTGAAAACACAAGAACGACCAGGATTCTTGATACCTGTAATGGAAGGTGTATTGGCCAATCAAGGCTGGCATTATATTTTAAGTTTCATGTGCTTTACAAACACAAGATTTCTATAAAAAGTTGGCTCTTTGGTTTACATGAATACAAAAACATAGGATTACTTTAAAACATGGTAAAATCAAAGTCAAACCTCACGGGAGAGTATATATTTATGAAGTTATTGTGTATCTTGGGACCTCATTCTTGTTCTTTGCACGCATAGGAATTTGAAAATGAGGTCCAAGTTGGATATGAAGAATTGCATATGAGTTTTGGAGGATTCTAACCCATAGGATTTTGGAAGATATCAAATTCCTATGGAGTCACTTCTTGGTTCCTATGCCCTCCATTCCATAAGAATCTAAACACGAGCTCCAACCTCATTCTATTTCTCCTTTGAGAAGTCCAATGCGCTTACACTATATTCCTATAAAACTCTTATGTTTATTTCCTATTCACCATCCAAAGACACATGTTACAAAATTCCTGCATTTTTAATTCCTAATATGAATTTACTGTACCTACCATGTCAATCCTGTGTTTTTCCTATTCCTACGTTTTTTTAAACCATTGATCGAAAGAGGCCCCTAATATTGTTAATCAATCATAGGAAAATTGCCTTCAGTTTTTCCTCTGGTCCATTCCTCTGAACAATGCCATCATAGGAAACTTAACTATTCCTACACTTTTTCTTTAATGCAAACAAGACCTTATTCCTTGGTGTGTTTGTCTGCATGCATTCATGATTTATTCAACACGATTCTGCATCTTTCAAATAGTAGCTTTTCTGCAAAGGTAGCTAGCACTACCCTTTGTCAAACACCTCGCATGCCCCTAGATATGAAGGAAATCTGTTGCAGGGCATTGACGCGTTGCTGATGCCACTAGACAATCCAACAGTAGAAGCATTTGTACCAGTTGATGATGACATACCCGAAACATGGGATGATGCAGGATTTGAAAACAAGGGTCGCTAGGTTGGTGCCAACGGAGAATGGATTGCGATTGCAAAGCACCCAGGGCGCTGGTACCTCCAAAACGTCTACAGTATGGCACGTATCGAGCTGCCATGTGTGCAGCGTGTTGATATTAATCCATCGGGTAACCAGTGTTTCCCCGGCCCCCCATGCACTTACCTCTACAAGCACGCATATATCAAGCTGCTGAAGATACACATAGCAAAGAAACCGTACAGATTTGACAACCAATGGCACTACATTGCGATGGCGGTGTTTGACAAATTCATTGCTACCATAGATTTTCCTTGTGATAGGGACTGGATTATCCTTCAAAACGACTATCTTGCACCATCAACGTATGTCGATTCCATTGCCAAGTGTCTAATCAGTGGTTCTATTGATCGCATATACGCGGTGACAGAACCGCGAGGAGATGTTCTTGTCTTGGAACTAAACAAGTGGAGTGAGTCCCGATATATAAAAGTAAAATTTATAAATTACTTACAACTGTATTGTTCGTGATACTTTTGCTAACTGAAGTGCACACACAGGTATACTTGCAGGCCCGCGTGTCATACAAGCTCCAGTAATTGAAGAGCCGGCAAATGTCCAAGCTGGTGACGATGCCGAGGCTGAAGATATTGCATTACACAGCTGGTACTTGATATGTCCATAACGTATCTATAATTTTTGATGGTTTTATGCTAATAATATGCTTTTGATACTCCTTTTTATATAAAGTTTATGATTTATTTGGATTAACCTACTAATAGTTGCAAAAGTGCACAATGTTCTTGTTTTACACTTTGATGGGTAGGAATTACCAATAATACAAGTGGAAACCTTGTTGGAGTCAAATAGGGATTTTCCAGAAATCTGTCTCAGAACTCTTTTTAAAGATGGTCATGTTTCAGGTCGAATACGGCGTCAAACAGAAAACTCTTCAACCACAAAGTTGTTGTAAATTTCGTGACAAACGCTCTAGACATAAAATTGAGCTGATTCCGAGTCCGGACGGGCCCGATAGGCCCGATTTACTGCAGCCCAAGATGGGATGACGGGAATCCGAGAAGCTATATAAAGAGAGAAAACCTAATTCATGGGAGACACCTCCACCCACGAATTTGCAGCCACCAAAGCCACGTTTTTGCCTCCCTCATGGATCCCATCTCCATGGGGAAGGGCTCCCAAGAAGCCATGAAGGAAGGGTGCTAAGGGGCGGTGCTCCCCTGTGATACCGGCGGCGGGGAAGGAGTCCTCCGCGCCACCGCCAGCGCCGCCGCCGTCTCATATTCACCATATTCACCGCCATCACCATCTTCATCGCCATCTCCATCGCCGTTGCTGACTCCCATGATGAGGAGAGAGTAGTTCTCTCTCGAGGCTCAGGGTTCTACTGGTAGCTACGTGTTCATCTCTCTCTCTATGCATGATCATATTGTGATCATGAGCTTGTAATCTATAGATCTACCTTGCTACTCAAGTGCTTTAATAGATCTCTGATCTCCCCATGTGTGTGAAAGTGACAGCTTGCACACCATGGTGGCACTTAGGCTAGAGATTACAAATACTTGTTATGAGTTACATTTGGAGTTGGATGTCTTTATGAAATTGTGGTGTTTGTTGGAACCATCTAGTGCTCAAGGTGACATTGTGGGGTTTTCTAGATAGGAAAGGCTTACTTTGAGGTGTGTTGTTATAGCCCTACCATCAATTAGAATGTCCAACTGGAGAGTAGTTCAGCGTAGTATCATAAAGAAGAATATATTTATATGAGAGTGTTCACTAGTGAAAGTATGATCCCTAGGCCTTGTTTCTAAGCACTGAAACACCGTTTGCAACTAGATATGTTACATGTTCGCTTGCTTCTATCTTTATTTCAGTTTGCCTTTAGTCTCTTCCACACCATCAAGCTATTTTCTATCACCGTTACCACTTATAATTATCTATACCACTTGTATTTCACTATCTATTCGCCGAACTAGTGCACCTATACACCTGACAAGTGTATTGGGTGTGTTGGGGACACAAGAGACTTCTTGTATCTTGATTGCTGGGTTGCTTGAGAGGGGATACCTTTGACCACTTCCTCCCTGAGTTTGATAAACCTTGGGTGATCCACTTAAGGGAAAACTTGCTGCTGTTCTACAAAGCTTTGCACTTGGAGGTCCAACAACTGTCTACAAGAATAGAAGTACGTAGACATCAAGCTATTTTCTGGCGCTGTTGCCGGGGACTGAAGAATAAGAAGCTCCCACGTCAAGCGTCAGCAAGTATTTTCTTGCACCATTGCCGGGGAGGTAAGGTAAAAGGTACTCACATCCTCTGGTGTGAGTGCTCGAAGTTATTTCCTTTAAATTCTGTAATTTTGTCTTTTTGTTTCTTATTTTCACTAGTTAGGCTTAATAGGAAACAAAAAAAATTAGAGAGCTTTATAGTATTTATCTTGAGTTAGGACATGAAGTGTTTGAAAAGAAAATTAAAAAACCTATGGAACTTTATTTGCGTGCTAATAGCAATGTTATTACTATGAATTCATTGAGCACCATTATTGCTAATGCTATGGAAAAGTCTAAGCTTGGGGAAGCTGGGTTTTAGTCCCCCATGCATGGAGGAGAAAGTTTACTTTGATGATACTATGCCTCCAATCTATGATGATTACAATGATGAATATGATATTTTCAGTCCACCTACTATTGAGGAGAAAATTAATTATGATTACAATATGCCTCCTATATTTGATGATTATGGTGATGAGAATAATCATGATAGCTATTTTGTTGAATTTTCTCCCACTATGATTAATAAGAATGACTATGCTTATAGGGAGAGTAATAATTATTTTATGCATGTGGCTCATGATAAGAATGTTTCATGTGATAGTTATATTGTTAATTTTATTCATGATGCTACTGAAAGTTATTATGAGAGAGGGAAACATGGTTTTATGCATCTCAATAATATTATGTTTCCCCTCTTTATGTTGAAAGTCTTGAAGTTGAACTTGTTTTGCTTTCCTATGCTTGTTTCTTTGCACTTTCATGACTTGTTTCTTTACAAGATTCCTATGCATAGGAAGTGGGTTAGACTTAAATGTGTTTTGAATTTTCTTCTTGATACTCTCTTTTACTTCAATTCATATTTCCTAACTGAGCATCTTCTCAAACTATCATGCCTAACTTAAAGGCGTTAAAGAAAAGTACTTATTGGGAGATAACCCAAAAGTTTTAGATGAGTCTTGGAAACCGCTCCTTATCCTTTTTATTTGCTTTTTGTGCCAAGAGTAACCTCTAATGAGAGAGAAGTAATGCTTGGGAAAGTTGTTGTCCCGAAACAGATTTTTGTGCTTCGCTGTAAAAAATTCGTGTAGAATCTCTGTACGTCGCTTTGAGGTGTGAATTTTTGTGCTTCTTCCCCAGGTTGTTATATAAATTTCACTAGTTCAATACTTTTCAATTTGAGCAACATAAGGTCTTCTAAAAAATCGGTTTTTACCTGCTGGTTTGTTTTGACAGATTTCTGCCATTATTTGCATTTTCCTCTTAATCTCTTTCTCTTTGAGTTCTCTTTGATCATTTGAACTTTTTAAAGGAAGTGCTACATTAGATTTTGTTTTAATGGAAGTTTTACTTGTGTTGGAACTGAACCAAAAAGACTTATTATCTTGAGTACACTAATGTTGCTAATGAAGATTGTGTGAAGTTTTGTATGAAGGAAAAAATTCAGGTGTAAGGAAAAATGATGTAATGAGATGAAGAATGGACAAAAGTTCAAGCTTGGGGATGCCACTCCGTGTCACCCCAAGAAATATTCAAGAGGTACAAGCGTCAAAGCTTGGGGATGTCCAAGGCATCACCTTCTTCCTCAATAAAAATCTCAGGTCTTTCTAGACACTTCGTTTTTATTGTTTCATGCACTGTTGTGCTGTTCTTGGAGCATCTTTGTTTTTTTTTTGTTTTTTTTTGTTTGGTTTGCTTAAATAAGTTGGTTGGATCCCAAAACACTTCATTTGGAGAGAGACACACCCCGTTATTCATTGCCTAGAACACTCTAGTTTTCATTCTTATTGTTTTATGAGTGTTCTCTTTTGCTAGCACTGTGTTTAGCCTTAGTTTTCTTGTGCTTCCAGCTTAGAACTTTTTAGTTCTTCTTTGTGGATTTGTGAGACAAGCTCACTGATCTTTACTTATTATTATCTCTGTGAGTTGTTTCAAATAAGTCGATTGGTGTTGGAAAAGAGTATGAAGCTTCATACTTATAGTGGTACAAAAAGGAGCTTGTTTTTGACTATGACTTAGGCTTTATCATGTCATGTTTGATATTGTTTTGACTTTATGCTTAGTGATTATTGTTGTAGCATGACATGTTATAAACAATTGAGATTTCATAATGTGCCTTGAAATAATCATGCGTTGTTTTAGCATACAAAAGCATAATAATATGGTATTCTCCTTTGATGCTTTGTTTGGGTTGACTTGGCACATGCTCACACCATGTTATGACTATGAACCAGTCACCTTAGCCTCTATGATCATTTAGTTTTCGACTTGTAATATCACTTTATGCTTTAATTAATAATTTTTTGTCGCTTTGCATGATTATGGCCATTATTGCTCTCTTAGTTGGTCGCTCCCAGTCTTTTGCTAGCCTCCATACCAAGTATGAGTTCCACTCATGCATCCAACTCCAAATAAAACCAAGTTATTCCAAAGAGTCCACCATACCTACCTATTAGCATTTTCTATTCCAAGTATATTCATGTTTTTATCTACCTTCCGAATTAAACTTGTTATGTGAAAATTAGTGATTAAAGCTCTCATGAACTCGATGGCACACTTTACTTTTCTTGCCCCTAATAAACTTGAACCGTCGTGTCATTCTATGTTGTATATGCTTGCACTTATACGTTGGGAATTAGCAGAACCATGTTGTCATGGGGAATGCTTTCAACATTGCACTTGTACATTGTACCCAGTTGATATCATGCTCTTTTGTTTATGGATGTCGTCGGTGTGAAATGAAAGGGGAGCTTGTAAGTCCATGGAGTTATGTATGTGTGTTAGAGAAACGCCTGGGCCGCTAGCCTAAGCCATGCCTAATCATGGTGGAAACTTGCAGCATCACCATAGTGAGCAATCTTTGAAGCATTCTCCTTATAAAAAAAGAGATAGAGATTGAGAAAAAGAAAAAAAAAAGATGAGAAAATAGGAAAGAGAGAAAAAATCACGATTTTCTCATGGTAAATAAGAAGATTGCTAAGATGCTCATTGTTTGCTTGCCTTGTCATTTTGATTATGGGATAGCTCCTGTATCATGTGCAAGGGGTACCCCGTTGGCGGTTCTCTATGATACACTTGTACTTACTATGACAAGAACTTACCGGTAACTAAACTTGAGTAGCATGAGGAGCGACCCTCGTATTCAAGGGACATGAGATTGCCAACTTATACTTTGTCAAGCATATACTCCATAGTTTGTTCACTTTAACCTTAATCACTTCAAGATGCTTATGATAGGGGCAATGAGCGATGAAAGCTAATAAGTGCCATAATTTTTGGAAGCTCTTTATGAGACTTGAATCCCTGCTTCCTTCTATGAAGGCCTTTCTTTTACTTTTATGTTGAGTGTCTATTTTCTATCCTTAGGCACCAATTAAGAGATCATAGTTGTCATTCTTAGTTTTATGTGCATTATTCCAAAACTTATTGATTGATTCATAACTGTGATATTGCTGGTTTCTTAAATTATTTGTATCTAGTCACCCTTATGAACTTTGAAGGTGTCCTATGCATTTATGTTTTGCTACTCCATGAGGGACAAGCTTAATGCCACTATGCTATGTTTTCTATATGTGAAACAAACAAACGTCTTTCAATGCATTGTTATTCATGATCTTTGTTTGTACCCTTTCATGTTACAACATAGTTGCTATGTCTTATTGTTAGAACTCTATCTTTCATGTTCATGTTTAGAGTACCTTGATCCTAGCTATTAATGCTTTTACAATAATGATGATCAAGATTGTCTTGGCTACATGTCACCTCAAAAATTATATTGTTTTTATCATTTACCTACTCGAGAACGAGCATGAACTAAGCTTGGGGATGTTGATACGTCCATAATGTATCTATATTTTTTGATGGTTTATGCTAATAATATGCTTTTGATACTCCTTTTTATATAAAGTTTATGATTTATTTGGACTAACCTACTAATAGTTGCAAAAGTGCACAATGTTCTTGTTTTACACTTTGATGTGTAGGAATTACCAAGAATACAAGTGGAAGCCTTGTTGGAGTCAAATTGGGATTTTGCAAAAATCTGTCTCAGAACTCTTTTTAAAGATGGTCATGTTTCAGGTCGAAGACGACATCAAATGGAAAACTCTTCAACTAAAAAGTTGTTTGAAATTTCGCGACAAACGTTCTGGACATAAAACTTAGCTGATTCCGAGTCCGGACGGGCCCGATAGGCCCGATTTACCTCAGCCCAAGATGGCATGACGGGAATCCGAGAAGCTATATAAAGGGAGGAAACCTAATTCGTGGGAGACACCTCCACCCACGAATTTGCAGCCACCAAAGCCATGTTTTTGCCTCCCCCATGGATCCCATCTCCATGGGGAAGGGCTCCCAAGAAGCCATGAAGGAAGGGTGCTAAGGGGCGGTGCTCCCCTGTGATACCGGCAGCAGGGAAGGAGTCCTCCACGCCGCCGCTAGCGTCGCTGCCGTCTCATCTTCACCATATTCACCGCCATCACCATCTCCATCGCCATTGCTGACTCCCATGATGAGGAGAGAGTAGTTCTCTCTCGAGGCTAAGGGTTCTATTGGTAGCTATGTGTTCATCTCTCTCTCTCTCTATGCATGATCATATTGTGATCATGAGCTTGTCATCTATAGATCTACCTTGCTACTCAAGTGCTTTAATAGATCTCTGCTATCCCCATGTGTGTGAAAGTGATAGAGTGCACACCATGGTGGCACTTAGGCTAGAGATTACAAATACTTATTATGAGTTATATTTGGAGTTTGATATCTTTATGAAATTGTGGTGTTTGTTGGAACCATCTAGTGCTCAAGGTCACAGTGTGGGGTTTTCTAGATGGGAAAAGCTTACTTTGAGGTGTGATGTTATAGCCCTACCATCGATTAGAGTGTTGAACCAGAGAGTAGTTCAGCGTAGTATCATAAAGAAGAATATATTTATATTAGAGTGTTCACTAGTGAAAGTATGATCCCTAGGCCTTGTTTCTAAGCACTGAAACACTGTTTGCAACAAGATCTGTTACATGTTTGCTTGCTTATATCTTTATTTAAGTTTTCCTTTAGTCTCTTCCACGCCATCAAGCTATTTTCTATCACCGTTACCACTTATAATTATCTATACCACTTGTATTTCACTATCTCTTCGCCGAACTAGTGCACCTATACACCTGACAAGTGTATTGGGTGTGTTGGGGACACAAGAGACTTATTGTATCTTGATTGCAGGGTTGCTTGAGAGGGGATACCTTTGACCACTTCCTCCCTGAGTTCGATAAACCTTGGGTGATCCACTTAAGGGAAAACTTGCTGCTGTTCTACAAAGCTCTGCACTTGGAGGCCCAACAACTGTCTACAAGAATAGAAGTGGGTAGACATCAGTACTTGGCAGAGCTTGGCTGGAATATCCTGTGGATTCATACCAGGGGTGCACAAACCAGCAGCCATGGTAATCCTGTATCATACATGGGTAGAGAACTGCTCACTTATCCCTCGCTCTGCTGCCACGTTTTCCAGAGGGCCCTTAATTTGTATGACCCTGTAGCACCAGACTAGATCAGAAGGGATAATCTTGGAGGGAGGTTAGTGTTTGTGTGAATCAACCATCCATTCATCCTTGATCCACCTACAAACTCCGAACCTGGTGTTGCTGATGTTGATGAAGCTCTGCCAGTGTTCAGAGTAGACTATGTGTTTGCTACACACGTGCGCTGCCAACATCTCCCACAACCAGTTCCAGATTGGAGCCGCATGCACGTCAATTGGGGAGCTGCCATAGGTTCATCACTTAACTACACTGGAGCGAAACATAGAGAGCAAATTTTTGAGGCGCCAATGTGGTTCGTGCCAACCTTGCCTTGTTAGAACTATGTGAAGTTTGACCAAAATACCGAAAAGCTGATTATGAGCACTGGCAACATCATTTCTGTAGCTAGTACTTGTCACCATGTAATGTATAGTACTATGCACGTAGTACTTTCATACTGTATTGTAGTATCAGTACTTGCAACATCATTTCCACTATTGCTTGTACTAGGCACCATGTACATAATAATATAATTTCATAGTATGTGTTTGATGTTTCCTTATTCAAGCACTCAAGCTGCCGTGCCCAATTTTCTAGGCAATTAATTTTTGCATGATAATTAGTAGTACTGTATTGGTGGCAAGGTTTGCTTTGTCCAGCATTCGTGTAACCTCGCCGCATTTATTCCCTCACCAGCCCCCGCGCCAGCCCTAGCCCTCTCTCACACAACACTCTTTAATCGCCATTGTGCTTCCCTCCATTGACGACCACCACCGCCGCAACTTACTCGTCTTAGGCAGGTCAGCTGCAGGCAGCAGACCCTGCAACCTCATCTATAGAGCCATCGCATCCCTCAAATATCGCGGTGGCAGTACGATATGTACATAATCCCCGGAACCCTTGATCTTGATGATGAGATGCGGTCAAGCTTTTATTAGCGCTTGGTTAACATTGGGTTGGTGTTGAGTATAGTTCTCATCTAGTGCATTTAACTCGTCCGTATACTACAGTTCAGTTTTATGCATGCAAGCTAGTTCTAGGGCTAGATCTACGGTGAACTGTAGTAATAAGTTCAAATTTTATATTGATTGATCCACGGCTGATGATGATTTGGGAGGCCACTCGGTATGTTTTGCTTTAGATTTGTCTCAGGGGAAGAGGTCCCTTTAATTTGGGCAAGTTAGGGAGGCTCCTGCCCTACCCTGATTTTTGCTAAAATTTCGAGTATAAGTATGCATCTCTAGCATCGGCAGCAGATAGAGCTCATCATGTTCGTCCGTTCGTCTATTCCTGGGTGTTCGGTATCTGTACTGCTCGATAAAGAACTGCACTAATGTGATGCCTAGACCTTGGAAGTAATACTAATATAACCGACGTTCATTCTAGCTAGAGTTAAGACTTTAATTTGTGTACTTCGATAATAAAATTGCTCTACTTTACTTTCTTAGCTGATCTTGTATTGTACTCTATCATCTAATACTGTACTATTTCACAATTATTGGCAGCTGGTAGAGACATTATCTGTCCACGGGATATTTTTTGCATTGTTCGGGCAAGAAGAGCTTGGATAGACTCATCATCGAAGAAGACAAGAGAGCCCTATGCAGTCTGGATGGAGGGGCTAGCCAGGAACACCCATGTGGAGAACACCTGTGACGAGTTCTGCAAGATGCTGTTAATACCGGGAGGGTTAGACGTGTGGAGCATACCCAGCTCCTTTTTGCCAATGTTTGGCGGTGAGTATCCAGAGGCCATCAAGCTGAAGATATGCAAAGCCTGCAGCTGGGACGTCGGGCTAAAGAAGCCATATGGCAAGGTAATCCTTGATGAAGGATGGCTAGATTTTGTCAAAGCACATGACTTGAAGGTAGGATACTTTCTGGTATTCAAGAAACTTGCCACCACTTCCTTTAAGGTGATAGTATTTGATCATGATAACTGCGACAAGGTGATCAGATGTGCAGGTTATCACCCATAATTTGATGGACAATTTACTATATCGTAGGTGTATTAATGTAGTGATTGTTCGCTTCTATTTATAACTATTCTATAAAGAGGTGCTTGAACACATTCCATTATCATGCATTCTGTTGGAACACCGTGGTACTTAATCGCGCTAGGCTCCAATGTGTAGGTATTTATTGTACTATGTTTGCAGCAAATCTGCAAAACAAACATCTAGTGTACTAGTGCTAGTATTGTACTACCTCCTGTTCCAAAGTATTAGGGCTGGACATAAAACTCGAAACTCGACGAGTTTAATGAGCACTCGTTTGCTCGGCTCGTTCAAAATCGACTCGTTTCCTTAACAATCTTGGTTGATCTGCAGTTTTTGCTCGATATCCTTAACAAGCTAAACGATCGAGTTAACGATGTTCGTGAGCTACTCGTTAAGCTCGGTAACAACCAAGGTAAGGCCCACTTCTGTTGCTACATGTCTAATCTAGCAGCCCATCTAAGGCAAACATCTAGCCCATTGAGTAAGACTCATCAATCCAGGAGCGAGAGCGACCGACCAAAAACCTTACCCCACACTCTCCCGATCGATTCAGAATATTTCTCATGTGTCTCGTCAACTCATCATCTCCCACTGCATACCCCATATCCATCTTCTCGATCTGGATTTGCTGACTGTGGCACTGACCGAACCCTGCCGACTATCGTTTTTAATTACCGGTATGCCTCTGTCTGAGGCTGATACATTTTCATAACGAGCATCTCGTGAGAGCTTGTTAACATATAATGAACCGAGTTGAGCTTTACTTTTTGCTCGTTATCCTTAACGAGTTTAATGATCTGAGCCTTAATGAGCATGAGCCTTAACGAGCCGAGCCTTAACGGGTCGAGCTGCTCGATAGTCCATCCCAACAGTATAATCCTTTTTAGCAAACTAAACAAACATCATCTGGTCAAACATGACAGCATTAGTAACTCTAGTCGGCGTACACGGCAGTGTGCCGGCCTAGCTGTAATGGCCCAGGTTGTGACATGGTTAATTTAGGGCACGGCAGCATGCCGGCCTAGCTATAAAATGCGCCAGGATTTCAGATGGTAAATTTAGTCCACTGCAGCGTGCAATCCAAGCTAATCGGCATCTTGGATGCAGCTCCAGAGGCCTTGCAAAAAAAACTCGTTCAAAGAGCCATCCCCACTCGCCAACGCCGCCTGGCTCCGCATTTGGGATCGTCTCCAGGGCATGCTTCGCACATTTTCCTCGCCATCTCGCCCGATGCATCAGATCTTGCAGGCCGCACGCCACCTCTCTCCAAAAGTCCCCCGATAGTCATACTCTGGTTCGACCTCTTCCCCCCAATCCATCCCGATGTCGCAATCGACGCACAAACCACTACACGACGTCTTGATCAAGGTCGGCGATGACATTTTCAACGAAATCGCTATGCGTCTGGACACTACTAGCACCGTCTGGTTGGCCGCATGCTCCAAGGAGCTGTACCACCAAGTCGCGGGCAGAAAATGTAGCAAATGCCCCAACGACCACTGCGGCACATTCGTCCCCTACAACGACGTCTACGACCACATAATCTAGTGCTTTCAGGGCCAGCAAGTCTATACGGAGCCTGGATGTGAGTTCATCGCCTCGTTGGTAGATCTAACACCTATGGTAGAGCTCGTCCACCACCTCAGAGTTTCCCACTCGAGGACTGTGCCCATAATGTCCTATGGCCATAAACACTGGGAGGCGTCTAAGCTGGTGCCCATAGGGGGCTCGCGGAGAGCGGATATCATAGGCATCGGGAAAGAGGGCACCGTGTTCATCACCCAAATTGATCGCCACACCATGGACATCGTCATATCCCCTAGGTTCGTCAGTTTAGGGGCGTGCGAATTGTCGCGGTACAAGGTGAAGCTTTGGTCGCTGTCTCTATGGCATGAGCTCCGTGCGGTCGAAATGGTGGCGACATCGAAGCTGACGAGCAAGCCATCATCGGCCGAAGTCGCCCTGGAAGGGCTTAGGTCATACCTGTCGCAGCCACGGTGTTACCTAGAAGCTTCTGAACTGTTCGTCGGAATTCCCTGTGGATTAGGAGTATTGCATCAACAAGTTTCAAAAGTGAGATAAACCATCTAAATATTCTTTGTGATGATCCCAATGTTAAAATATGTAACGTCGTACTAATTAATTACTACTTTATGTTGGTGAGAAATTCAATTTGTATGGGGAGAGGTGGAACAAGTTTGTGGCAATGTATACCTATTTCCAATGTACGCTGCTGAGATAGTGGGCCCACGGGTGACGGTGTGACAAGGAAAGGGTAACAGGCAGGAAAGAAACTGCTACACGGCCAGCACTTGACACACTATTGCATTATGCCGAGTATTTTGTATGAAGGTCTTAACTTGCTACTGCTAATCTATTTTGTAGTATACATATGTAGTGGTACTTGTTCAGATCGAGCGATCGAGTGTTGAATATGGACTCTCTTTCCTTATGACTCATGGCCTTGCTAAAACTATTAAATATCAATGTCTTCATTGCTGAATCTGTCATTTCTTTTGGCCATTGAGTGTTCTGCTGAATCGGTCACTTTGAAATGCTGTTGAATCTGTCAAGTGGTGCTTAATATGAACTGGGAATCTGTAGATATTTTTTTTGTCTTATTCTGTACTGCTCAAGATTAAAATGCTACTCAATTTGTCAAGTGTTATGTCGTTACTATTACTAAGGTATTTTCTAGAACTAATACTGATGTACTTGTACTTGTTTAGATCAAGTGCAGTAGATGGTCTTGCTTTCCTTTTTAAACTTGGCTTTGTCAAAATCTAGATGAGGCTTGGGCATTTTGGGATGCATATATATGGGGGTCACACTGGTATTAATGTGAAGAGGAGGTATGCACACAAAAGCATACTTGATCGTCAGTTATGCTTGATCCAATGATCGAGTGTGTTTGGAGAAAAGGGCAAACTGATCGTGCGACAAGGTTTTTAGAGCTGAAACATGAACGAGTTCTCTCTGTACTGCTATTGAGTTTCAGTGTCTATAGAGCTGAAACTGTCACTTTGGAATGCTAGAACCGGTCAAGTGCTGCTGAATATGAACTAGGAATCTGTCGATATTTTTTCTGTCTTATTCTGTACTACTGGATCTTTCAAATGCTACTGAATTTGTAAAAAATTTATGTCGCTGTTGCTGGGCTGCTTGCACTAGAGCTTTTGCCCGTGTGTCATCGGAACCGTTGGATGTTTTGGAAAGAAATGAGAGGGTATCAAGTGAAGTCATTGGATACCAGTCTAGTTTTGGCGCATGCTGTCTGTGTCCCATGTTCTAGATATTTTTACACGAATATATGTCAAAAGAATTATTGTTTCTTTTTCCCTCCGGTAGTGAAGTCTATGTTCCGAATCTGGCCGAGCCACAGCATAACGCAAATTTTACTAAAGAGGAGGTAAAATCTAGCCCATTCGACCCCTCTTTAGCCTAGAACAATTTAATTCGGCCTTGTAGGGGTCAGGGGACTTGCTGACGACTACCCATTTAAATATTTATCAAGGAGACCATGGAGAATAACGCATGGAGTATAGCCCATTGACTATAGTAGATGTAGAATAGCCCAAAATGTTTAATTCGGCCTTTTTGGCATTGCCCTTTAAAAAAAACCCGCCTACCCATGTTTTTAAGAAACTACTTCATTATTTGGCATTTAATAAATTGAGATGCCCACGATTCTTCTAATGTGAGGCTAACATAAGGGACCCACCAGCCTGAATAAATGGCTGATGCAGAGAGCAAAGCTATCAAGTTCGGAACACGAAGGCGCGACAAAGGGTAAAAAATCCATCATACACACGTTTCTTCTAATGAGAGGATGACATGTGGGGCCCAGCAGCGTGATTAAATGGTAGATGCATCGAAAAGCGCTATCAAGTTTGGAACAGGGTAGCGCGAGCGAAGGAAAAAAATCCATCAGACGTATGTTTCTTATAATGAGAGGATGACATGTGGGGCTCAGGAGGTTGGTTAAACGGTAGATGCGTCGAGCAGCGCTATCAACTCAGAATGGGGTAGAGCCAGCGAAGGAAAAAATCCATAATACACAAGTTTCTTCTAATGAGAGGATGACATGTGGGGCCTAGTAGCGTGATTAAACAGTAGATGCATCGAACAACGCTATCAAGTTCGGAACAGGGTAGCGCGAGCGAAGGAAAAAATCCATCATAAACACGTTTCTTCGAATGAGATGATGACATGTGGGGCTCAAGAGGTTGGTTAAACGGTAGATGCGTCGAGCAGTGATGACCCAAAATATATCGAGCTCGTTGGTGAACCCCAAGAGGAAGGTATGATGAGCACAGCAGCAAGTTTTCCCTCAGTCGGAAACCAAGGTTATCAATCCAGTAGAAGCAAGGAAACACCCCAAAGGTGTTGCTAGCTGAGCCTTGGCAGGGCGCACTACCGGTTCTAGTAGCAATGTGGAGACCTTCACAACACAACCACAAAACTTTGCCCCCAACTTGCGATGAGGTTGTCAATCTCACCAGTTTTGCTGAAAACAAAGGATTAAACGTATCGAATGGAAGGAAGTAATAGTTTGCAGAAAGTAAACACAAAGCAGTAAACAGTTTGATTGTAGATTGAATGTAAAAGAAAGGACCGGGGTCCATAGTTCACTAGAGATGGCTCTCCTTAAGATAGATAACATGTTGGGTGAACAAATTACAGTGGGGCAATTGACAAACATCGAGAAAGCATACAAGCATATACTACTCATCTTGACTCCTTTGAGATTCGATTGGGCATTACAACATTATACATAGACCGCCATCCAACTGCATCTATGACTAATAATCCACCTTCAGGTTATCATCCGAACCCCCTCCAGCATTAAGTTGCAAGCAACAGATTATTGCATTACGAATTGCATGTAAAGTAAACAATACGATTGTTCTATGAATAAAGGATTGTTGTTTTCTCCCTAGTAGCAACAGCACATCTAGTACCTTAGAGATTTCTGTCACTTCCCCAGATTACCAGAGGCATGAACCCACTATCAAGCATAAATACTAACTCTTGGAGTTGCTAGCATCTACTTGGCCAAGATAGCTACTAACAACGGAAAGCATGCAAGATCACAAATAACAAAGACATGATAGAATCAATAATCAATCTAAAATAGCATCTCAATATCCATCGGATCCCCGCAAACACAACATGCAGAATTACAAATAGATGATCTTGATCATGAACGGAGCTCACAAGATCTAGACATGAAAGCACAAAGGAGGAGAACCAGTCATCTAGCTACTACATGGACCCGTAGTCTAGAGATGAACTACTCATGCATCACACCGGAGGCTTGCATGATGATGAAGAAGACCTCCAGGGTGAATTCCCCTCTCCGGCAGGGTGCCGGGAAGAGCTTCCGATCCCTCCCGATCTAGGGATGGAGATGATGGCGGCTACAGACTCTTTCGTGGATTTTTGATCGGGTCTTAGGGTTTCTGTATCAGAGGCAATATATAGGTGGAAGGAGAGGCCGAGGGGGTGCCTGGGCTGGCCACACCACCCCCTGGCGCGGGCCAAGCCTGGCCACACGGCCAGGTTGTGTGGCCGCCCTCTGACCCTTCTCCGTCTCGTATTCTGGCTCCAAGTGTCCCCCAGTAAAATAACAACTTTGGCTTTTGTCCCGTCCAATTCCGAGAATATTCATTTTCTGACTTCCTGGAACCAAAAACAGCAGAAAACAGGCAGCTGGTACTGTGGATCTTGTTAATAGGTTAGTCCAAGAAATCATATGAAAAGTACTCCAAAGTGTGGACAAAACACAATAAAGTAGATAAAACCAAGCATGGAACATCTAAAATTATAGATACATTTGCAATGTATCAAGCAGCGCTATCAACTCGGAACGGGGTAGCGCCAGTGAAGGAAAAAAATCCATCATACACATGTTTCTTCTAATGAGAGGATGACATGTGGGGCCTAGCTCGTGATTAAACGGTAGATGCATCAAACAGCACAGTCAAGTTCGGAACAGGGTAGCGTGAGCGAAGGAAAAAAATCCATCATACACACGTTTCTTCTAATGAGAGGATGACATGTGGGGCTTAGAGGTTGGTTAAACGGTAGATGCGTCGAGCAGCGCTATCAACTCGGAACAGGGTAGGGCTAGTGAAGGGAAAAAATCCATCATACACACGTTTCTTCTAATGAGAAGATGACATGTGGGGCTTATCATCGTGATTAAACGGTAGATGCATCGAATATCGCTATCAAGTTCGGAACAGGGTAGCACGAGCGAAGGAAAAAAATCCACCATACACACGTTTCTTCTAATGAGAGGATGAGATGTGGTGCTCAGGAGGTTGGTTAAACGGTAGATGCGTCGAGCAGCGCTATCAACTCGGGACGGGGTAGCACCAGCAAAGGAAAAAATTCCATCATACACACATTTCTTCTAATGAGAGCATGACATGTGGGTCTCAGGAGGTTGATTAGATGGTAGATCCATCGAGCAGCGCTATCAACTTTGGAACAGGGTAGCGCGAACGAAGGAAAAAAATTCCATCATGCACACGATCCTTCTAATGAGAGGCTTACATGTGGGACCTAGCAACCTGACTAAACGGCAGACGCCTCGAGCAACATTATCGAGTTCAAATCAGGGAGGTGTGACCGAAAAGTATGCTCCGCTAGATGCACTGACGTCCGGGACCCACACGCCTCAAAAGACTTCGGCAAGTCAACATCGCCCGAGGAAACGAAAATCTTGCTTCTGCCATGCGCCAGCCGAGCTTCCTCCATGTTTTTAGCAGATCTGTCATAGTAGAGGGCTGCGAAACTAGAAAAAAAGGTTTTCCATTTGACATGGGTATACCTACAGGTACTCGAGCTTGGTATATACGGTCCAAATACATACAGGCCCACAGTGTCGCCAAGGACCGAATGGAGGGACTCGAGTAACCTACGGACTCACGATTGCTTGAAGAACAAGAAGAAGCTAAAGATAGAAAGATTAAAGGGAAAACCCTAACTTGTAACCGACTCGACCTGCTACTCGAGACCTAGCCTATCTATATAAAGGCTAGGAGGGGGGCGGCGAGAAGGACACATGCAACCCTAGTTTCCATATCCGTCGCCAGATTACATCTGCGCACCATTGTAACTTTCGACTCCCTCAATAATTCCACGAGCAGACAAGCAGGAGTAGGGACCTCTACGAGGACCGAACCTGGGTAAATCCTTTGTCCCCTGTGTGCTTGTTTGCTAGTCGATATATGTCTCTAGCGCTCCCTCCTTCTCCAAAACCCAAGTCCATAACAATGGGCATTGACGAGTTAAACCCTCGTCAATTGGCGCCGTCTGTGGGAATTGGGAGTGCTGATGTTGCGGCTTCTTTGGCCCCATCAACTGCGATCTACAACTCTGCAACAGCGGAGATTCGTCAGCTCTTCGGCGCCTTCGACTTCAACGTCCACACGCCGGCCACCCGCCCGGCCTTCGAGTCTGTGGGCAACGGAATCAGCCTGGCGATTAGGAGCTTTCGCTTCCAAGTTGGTCAGATGGGCATGCTTCGCATGCCTGATCATCCGACAACACCAGCGATTGCCCCGGCATCATGGTTCCCTCCATCGATCGGCACCCTCAGCGAGCTCAACGCTCCGGTGGCAGTCGAGAACACAGTCAGCGACAGCAGTCGCGACTCCGATCTAAGCGATCTGGCCACTAAAGATGGAACCTACGGTTCCGGATCTGAAAGTTGTGGAAGCAACAGCTTCCCTAATCACTTCATGTGCGCCGTCATCACCGCGGGTGACACCTCCACCAATCGCGGCAACGGTGGTAACACCGGCAATGGCACCGATCCACCCAATCGCGGCAACAGTGGTAACACCGGCAACGGCACCGACCCACCCAACGCCGGCAACGGTGGCAACGGCGGTAACGGTGGCAACGGAGGAGCAGTCAAACCTCCTAGCATGATCAACGAGCAAACCGGCGAACGCGTCGTGATCAGGCTCAACGAGCAAGAGTGGGATCGCTGTCGCGAAGCCCTACGGGGTGCACCTCTACCCTTCGGGTCCCCGCAGGAACTACTGATGGGCTACCACTGGCTCCTAAAAGAGGAATTCAAGCGCCAAAAACAAGCAATCGTGCAACTTGAGGCACATAAAAAGGCAGCGGACGAATCAAGCCTTCGTCGTGCTGGGATCTCCTCCTACGGAGGATCCTCCTCAAGAGGCAACGAGTACCTCGCCAAGAAGAGGCAGTCGCGGATGGCTCACCTCACTGAACAAGAGCGCATAGAGGCCGTGAAAGTCCTCGACTTTGGCTCTATGACAGTCGACACGAGAGGCAACGTGGTTCCCAGGACACCGCAAGCCGCGGTGACAGCAGCCACCATGTACCTCCTCAATAACCAGCCGCCGGCTGGAGATCCCCGAACGGCCATGCACCGATCTACGATCGCGGGCTAGGGGCTAATCGAGGCCGCCCTCGACAAGGAGCCGGTACCAGACCCAAAAAAGGGCAAAGCGCTAGCAAAGCGCTACTCCTCGCCCTCGTCCAACGATGACAGTCACGATCTGTCTCGACGCTGCCGCTCACGGCGACACGATCGCGACTACGATGCACGCGACGACCTCACACAACACAATATCGACAAGTCAAGGGCACGACGTGCTTAGTCGACTGACTTAGAAGAGGAAGATGGGGAGCTCTACGGCGCCAGATGCTTTAGCAAAGCCATTAGGCAGAAGCGAATGCCTAAAGAGTTTAAACTCCCATCAGAGAACCCGAAATTCGATGGTCTACAGGACCCTAAGATCTGGCTGGAGGACAACATCTCCTCCGTCAGGCTACACGGAGGCAGTCGAAGTACTGCCATGCAATGCTTGCAGCTATAGCTACAGGGCGACGCCCGGGCATGGCTCAATAACCTCCCACGCGGATCCATTCGCAGTTGGGATGAGCTGGTCTACAGCTTCGTGCACAACTTTAAGGGCACGTACAAACGGCCCGCCTCAATCGAAGAACTGAGATGCTTCCAGCAAAGATCTGGTGAATCGCTGCGCTCTTACATCCAAAGGTGGTCCATCATCAAGAACTCCGCGGAGAACATCTCGGAAGACCGCGCGATTGATGCATTCAACGGTGGTGTCCTCCGCATGGAACCCAGGGAGGAGCTAGGCCGCTCAAAGCCCCAAACCATCGACCACCTGATGGAGATCGCGAATCGGTGGGCCGATGGAGAAGATTCGGTGAAGAATCGCATTCACTCCGACGAGGAGGCAGAACTCGGACGCAGACGCGACCGCCGGGGCAAGCGTCGCATGGGCGTCTACGACGATCGTGATGACGTCAACATGGTCGCAGCCGGCTACGCCGATAGACGCGACGATAACCGCAGCGGCGGATACCGCGACTCCAGGAAAACCACGCAAGTGTGGCAACGCCGCACTCGTGATGAGGCACCCGCGACCTCCATCGAGGACAAACTGTCCGGGCCATGCACGATACACTTCTACATCGACAAGCATGATGGCAAGAAAGTCCAGCCACCTCCTCAAGGACTGCCGCGAGTTCCTCAAGATACACGAGGGATTGGTTCGGATGAACCGCAATGCAGTCGAAAGAGGCTTCGGATCCGCTCTAGGTGCCGTGGCACATGGCGCACCACCACCACCACCTGGGCCACCCCCGAACGGAGCTGCACCGCACCAGCACCACGGAGGCGAACCGTACCCACGGGCCATGGGTACCATGATGATCCAAAAGGGGCTTCCCTCCAACACGATGCAGAAGGCCATCACTCTCCAAGTCAACTTGTCCATGCACTCGCCACCATCCACCACTGAGTACCTCAGTGGCAGCGAGTCGTGCATTACCTTCGACAAACACGACCACACACCTCAAGTACCTCGCCCAGGTCATTGCCCCCTCGTACTCGAGGCACAAATTGGAGGCTTCGACATGAGTCGCGTCTTCATGGATGGCGAAAGCAGCATCAACCTCATATTCGCGAGTACCTTGCGAGCAATGAGGATCCCTCTAACCTGCTTGGAGGCATCGGACACAACGTTCCACGACATTGTCCCAGGGAAAGGCGTATACCCCTTGGGCAAAATCAACCTCGACGTCATCTTTGGCACGCCGAAGAACTTCTGGCACGAGCGCATCGACTTTGAGGTCGTCGACTGGCCCTCACAATACCATTGCATCCTTGGGCGCGTCGCATTCGGCAGGTTCATGGCAGTACCCCACTACGTCTACCTGCAGATGAAAATGCCAGGTCCCAACGGCTTCATAACGATCAACGGGAACTTTGAGCGATCTGATGCTTGCGACAGGGAATTCAACAGAATCTCCCAGTCCTTCGACATGCAGGAGGAACTCACAAGACTGAAAGAGACGACAGACAACAGTCTGCCTCCCTTGAGTAGGCCAAGCTCACCTAATCTCTCCTTCGACTCATCCGTGCACACAAAGAAGGTGCAGGTCCATCCATCGGATCCCTCCAAGATGGCCCTCATCGCCAACAACCTGAGTCCCGCATAGGAACTCGTGCTCGTCGAATTCCTCCGTGAGCACTGGGAAATTTTTGCCTGGTGTCCTGCGGACATGCCAGGAGTTCCCAAGGAATTCGCCGAGCACGCACTCAACGTCAACCCCGACGCAAGGCCAGTCAAGCAAACAATCAGGCGACTGTCTGAGCCACGAGCGCAGGCAGTCGGAATGGAGATCAACAGACTCTTCAAGGCCAAGTTCATATGCGAGATCAAGGAAAGCACTTGGCTCGCCAATACGATGCTGGTACCAAAAAAGGACACAGACATCCTACGGATGTGTGTGGACTTCACTTCTTTAAACAAGCACTGCCCATAAGATCACTTTTCGCTGCCACGGATCGACCAGATCATCGACTCCACCGCGGGATGCGAGCGCCTCTGCTTCCTCGATGCCTATTCAGTCTATAATCAAATGCAAATGAAGGAGGAAGATCAGGAGAAAACAGCGTTTACAACGCCCTTTGGTGTGTTCTGCTACAACACAATGCCCTTCGGGCTAAAAAACGCGGGAGCCACCTACCAACGATGCATGCAGGCTTGCCTCAAGGAACAACTAGGTCGCAACATCCAAGTCTATGTCGACGACATAGTAATCAAGACCAAGGAGGAAGCCTCTCTAATCGATGATTTGCGTAAAACCTTCGCCAACCTCGATCGCTACCGGATCAAGCTCAATCCGGACAAATGCGCCTTCGGCGTACCATCTGGGCAGCTACTCGGATACCTCATCTCCGCGAGGGGGATCGAGGCGAACCCGAAGAAGATAAAAGCCATACTGGCCATGGAGAAGCCGAAGAACATAAGAGGCGTCCAGCAAATGGCCGGACGAATCGCGGCCCTCAGTCGATTTATCAGTCGGATGGGTGAAAAGGCACTGCCCTTCTACCAGCTCCTCCACAAAGCCGAAAAATTCCAGTGGACCAATGAAGCATAAGAAGCATTCGAAGATCTCAAGCGCTTGCTATCCACCTCGCCAGTACTGGTGACTCCATGAGAAAGGGAACCACTGTTGCTGTACATCTCTGCCACCAACCAGGTGGTCAGCACAGTGCTCGTCGTCGAGCGAGCCGAGGAAAACAAAGTCCACGGTGTACAACGCCCAGTATACTACCTCAGCGAGGTCCTCACGCCAACAAAACAACGGTACCCGCACTACCAGAAGCTGGCGTATGGCGTCTTTATGACCGCCCAGCGACTGCGCCACTACTTCTAGGAACACCCAATTGTGGTAGTCAACGACGCCCCGTTGGGGCATATCCTTAATAACCCCGACGCCACGGGGCGAGTCGCGCTTTGGGGAATAGAGCTGTCTCCACGAGACATCACATACGAAAAACACGACGCCATCAAGTCGCAAGTGCTCCCTGACTTTCTCATGCACTGGATGGAGAACCAGCTCCTGGACAAGCCAGATATGTCCTACCTCTGGACAATGCACTTCGATGGGTCCAAACGGAAAGACGGAGCAGGCGCAGGTGTCATATTGACATCACCTCAAGGGGACAAGCTGAAATATATCCCGCGAATGCAGTTCATAGCCTCAAACAACAAGGCAGAATACGAGGCCCTGTTGCATGGGATGAGGATGGCAAAAGCCCGTGGCGCCAAAAGGCTCATCATATATGGCGACTCCAAGTTGGTCGTCAACCAAACAATGCACGAGTGCGACGCACTGAACGACAACATGATCGCGTACCCTGACCTCTACGATACACTCGAAGGAGACTTTGATGGTTGCGAGTTGCGACACATAGGTCGCAAAAGCAACGAGGAGGCGGACACACTCACCAACATAGGCTCTACCTGCGCCCCCATACCACCTGGGTTATTTCTTGAGCACATATGCGAACGCTCCATCAAGCCAAAGGCCGCAGAGAAGAAAACAAGCACAGCAACGGACTCGGGGGCTATGCCACCCAATGAGCCAATGGCACTCGATGACTTGGAGCAGGACACAGGACTCGAGGGACCAATGAGTGTCATGATGATCGAGCAATCTTGGACGCAGCCGTACATTATGTACCTCCTCAGCAAGAGACTACCAGATGATCCGACAGATGCACGTCACATCGCGCGGCGCCCCAAGGCATTCGCCGTTCTCAACGACGAACTGTATAAACGCAGCATCACATGAGTGCTACAACGATGCGTCTCCATGGCTGACGGAAGAGCAATGCTCCTCGACATCCATGAAGGAACCTGCGGGCATCACGCAGGCAGTCGCGCCCTCGTCGCCAAAGCTCTACGAGCTGGATTTTACTGGCCCACGGCCATGCGCGACGCCAAGGACATAGTCCAAAAATGCAATGCTTGCCAATGATTCACGGACAAGCCACACGCACCAGGCGCAGAGCTACGGCCTATTCCATTGGCCTGGCCCTTCGCACAATGGGGGCTTGATATGGTTGGCAAGCTGCTAAGATCCTCGCTTGGAGGCTACGTCTACCTCTTTGTGGCAGTCGACAAATTCACCAAGTGGATCGAGGCCATACCAATGACCAACCAATCAGGGCACAGCGCAGTCAAGTTCTTCGAGTTCATCGTCTACCGCTTCGGCGTGCCGCACAGCATCATTACCAACAACGGGACGAACATCACATCCAAGGAGTTCTAAGAATTCTGCGAAAAC
Source organism: Avena sativa (assembly GCA_916181665.1). Taxonomy (NCBI): domain Eukaryota; kingdom Viridiplantae; phylum Streptophyta; class Magnoliopsida; order Poales; family Poaceae; genus Avena; species Avena sativa. The sequence goes on along the minus strand of OV702287.1, from coordinate 419,805,109 downwards.
CTGGGGATCAACATCAGCTACGCCTCAGTAGCGCATCCACAGACCAACGGTCAGGTGGAAAAAGCAAACGGGCTCGTCTGCAGCGGCATCAAGAAGCGACTCCTGTGACCACTCGAACAAGCAGCGGGTTGTTGGCCAGATGAGCTGCAATCCGTACTCTGGAGTCTATGTACAACTCCAAACAGCGCCACGGGCTACACGTCATTCTTTATGGTGCACGGAGCAGAAGCAGTACTACCTGACGAGGTACGGTACAAGGCGCTGCGCGTGGTCGCCTACAGCGAACAAAAGTCATCCCTTGCACTCGAAGACTCCGTCGACCTCCTCGACGAAGAAAGAGAAATCGCCGTAGAAAGATCTACGATCTACCAGCAGAACCTGCGCAACTACCACAGTAGAAGGCTTCGCCCCAGATCCTTCATCGAAGGTGACTTGGTCCTGCGACTGAAACAGCATGGGCATCTCAAGCTCAAGTCTCCCTGGGAAGGACCGTACGTGATTGCATAAGAAATCCCAGGTGGCGCCTATCGCCTTAAAGATCTAGAGACAGGAGTCGCATACTCCAACCCTTGGAACGTCGCACAACTGTGACGCTTCTACCCCTAGTAGTTTTACTTTTTACATCGCAAATAAGGCTACTCAGCCAAGGCTACTTAGCCGCACATTGTACCTCGCATTGTTCTTCGAATAAATAAAAGTTAAGTGCCCCAAAACTCCGTGTTTCTCCTTTACTTTGTCAATTTTTATACTCGGGGGCTACGCCACCCATACGTCTGTTCTTCGAACCAGTAACGCGATATCCTGAGTAGCTGGCACATCAATTGAACCCCTTAATACAAACCCTACCCAGCTGCAACACACCTGGCAGGTTGACAAGGGACCAAGGAAAAAGATGGCCAGGCTAACGAAAAGGACTCGCATAGTGCAACGCACCTTACGCTTACAAAGATATTTGTACACATTCAACAATAAATTATCTACAAATATATATGAACTTTACAACACAAATACACTTATGTGCAGGATACAAATCTGGCTACCATCGCAACAGAGGAACGTTGGTTTGTTCCTCGAAGAAGTCGACGATCTCCTCTGCTGGACGGTCCACCACCTGATAATGTGGCACCATATTCCAGGCAGATCCTGCTGGCGGCGCTGGCGGTCCAGAGGCAATGGCGGCGACATCCATGTCAGGCATGTGCAAACGCACCATTAAGAGGGCAGCCTTGGCACCAGCCACCAACTGCTGCCTCACGCACTCGCGAACTGCGGACATATCTTGAAATTTAGCCAGGAAAGCCAGCAGGCTTGATGGAGTGTCATCCAACGGGAGCATCGCCCGATAGATGTTCTTCAAAACGACTACGACTTCTTCAGAAAGAGCAGCACTCGCGAGGCGCGATCCTGCAGGGTCGCCAATGCAGTGGCACGATCATGATCTACCCAGAAGTATCCACTCTCCTGAAGTTGCTCCTAGGTGAGATCATGAAGGCGGATGGCAATCCTATCCCTCTCCTCCTGCGGATGGCGTGCGCTAACAACTACACGAAGCAGCATCAACAGCATGAGTACAACGTACCATTGCGACTAACTATAAAGGAAAAGATGAGAATGAGCAAACTAACACTTAAGCTGGTCGCCCAGCTGCGTCACCTCGCCAAGCAGATATTGCTCGCAGGCGGCGGATTTTTCCGCCTTCGACTTCCACACGTCTGCGTTACCACGGATCAGGGGCAACTCACGCTCCAGCTGCTTCACGCGGTCACGAAGTCGCGACAGCAAGGACAACTCCTCTACCCTGGAGTGCGGTGGTGCCACTGTCTCACCAAGAGATGGCGAGTCCTGGGTTCCCCCCACAGGATCACTTGACGTACCCTACCACAAGTCAAGACAGAGGCAAATAAGGCGACCAAATTAACACAAAGGCAAGGGGAACAAATGCATTCAAGATAAGCATAAGTGTTCACAAACACACTCGCCAGCAGGCATGTTCTTAGACTAAAAGGGCAACTTATCAATTATTACAACAAGATAATTATGGAGCAGCTGGCTTCTTCGACTTCGATGGTTTCGGGGGCTTCATCAAGTCCGCGGCGGTATCAGACGCCACTGACTTTCCGCCAGCCCCTGAGGCCGAAGCTTTCGCCACCTTCTTCGCACGTTGGAGCTCCTACGAATACTTGGCAACGGTATTTATCAAGGAATGGCCATATTTGGCACAGGCAGTCGCGAAAGGAGCGAAGACTACCTGCTGACCGTCCGCGCCAACAGGCATCACCTTCGACACCGCAGAGGGATCTATCTCGACTCTGTGGGCTTGAACCATGGCGAGTGACATGGTCGTGCCAGCCGTGCGGAGGGAGTTCTTGTAGGTGGGAGGCACACCCCCGGCGAGTGACTCTACCAGCTCGTCCACATTATCAACCAGCTCCGCCTTCGGCATCAACTCCTCCCGGAGGCGACTAAGGGTGACCTTGGCCTTGGACAATGTACTTTGGACAGCGGCACTACGGTCCTCGACTGCAGACACCGCGCCTGCCAGAGCATCATCGCGACGAAGGGCCTGCGGGTCAAAGCTCAAATCGCCAGCATCTGCACAGAAAACTCACACATGGATGAAATCTCTAGCGCCACCGGCAAAACTCCAGATGAAGAGAAGGACAACAATAAAACATCTATCAGCAAAGGTACCTGAGAGGGCCTTGGCGACTGAAAACAGTTGCTCTTCGAACAACTTTTCCCTAGCTGCAAAGGAGGCACGCAGATCCTCTTCGTGCTTCCGTGCATCATCACGAGCCGCAATTGCCTCGTCGTGCCCCTTCACAGCCGCGGCTAATGTCTTTTCCAAGGTGGCGACATTGCGCAGTAAAGCGTTATGCTCAACTACATGGCAACCAAAAGTTGACTATCAGTCGACTATACCAAGGAGGAGACGAAAAGAATAAGTGTAGAACACTCACTTTCGACCACGCGGTGATGCGTTTCTAGCATTGCATGCTGGCGACCAATCGCCATCACCTACTCCGCCACTTGCGCGGCTGCCTTTACAAGGAGCTATCGCACAAACAAGGAATCAAAGAGAGCAACAAAGAGCGTCGACTGCCATACTAAAAGAAGAAAAGATATACTGACATGATCCTCCAGCGACTCCAAAGAAGTTTGCTGAACGGTCATCCGAGCAACTATTCGATGTTCCCCTACGTGAGGAGAGCTCGAAGAGTTGTGCCCGGAGTGGGCCGCCGCTGGAGGGGAAGGAGCGCGCTCGACCTCTACCTTGGCCCTGAGGTCGCGACTCCCGATTCTTTCAAAAACTCGATGTAGCCAGAAGATGACGACGCCTCTTGACTACAAGATCAAATCCACATTGAGAAATGGCAAACTCCAGGGCAAAGTCAACAAGAAGAAAACAGAAAAGAATGAATGATCTAGCAAACTTACCAGTCAAACTTGTCAAGATCAAACATGGCCGCCGCCGACTCCGATGAAGACTCCTTGGGCAATCGCATCTTCTTGCGAGAAGATGGTGCCACAGCCCTCACAAGAACGGCTGGAATTGGTGACTCCACGCCAACAGCCGTGCCTCCTGGAGTCGAAGGAGTCGACGCGTCGGAATCCTCGCTGCGCGAACGCTTACGAGTATCCGGGCTCTCGGACTTGGGGGCTTCCTCTTCCACATCAGAAGGGACAGTCGACTCAGACTCGTCCTCTTCCAAAGCTTCACGAGGAATAATCCCCTCAGGGAGAGGAGGCATACAAGGCGACACCGCCCAATCCTGCATACAAACAGAACAAGTAAGCAAACAGAAAAGCAATCGTGAAAATAAGCTACTGCGTAGCACAACTATACCTCAGGAGGAGGATTCGAAGCATCAAAAGGAGGAACAACTGGCTCACTCGGAAGCACATCCTTGATAGTGCACTTCGTGACCAGTCGAATCCTCTTATCCACCTCACTCGCGGACATGCCATCGGCAGACACGGGAGTGGCATCATCAGCGCCACTCCATTGAAACATGGGATGGACTCTAGCTTAGAGAGGTTAGACGCGACGGTGCAGCCAAGTTCTGATAAGAGCGCACCCTCCCTCTTCTGCGCCTATGCGACTTTCGAGCTCACATACGCGCTGATATAGCACGTCCGTCTCCGCGAGTTCGCCAGGCATAACTACGTTCTTCCAAGAATGCATCTTCTTGCAGGGAGTCGCCGGATCGAAGGGCACGAGTCCAAAGTGCTCATCTTTGGCCTTCTGATCGCGGACATAGAACCATTTGTCCCTCCATCCCTGGACGGACCTGGTAAGCTTGACGTCGAAGTACGTGGCGGATGGGTCGACATGGATGCCGCAACCACCTACATCATAAACTAAAGATCCAGATGCGGACTGATGCTTCAATTTAAACAAGCGCTTGAAAAGACCAAAGTGTGGCTGGATTCCGAGCCAGCACTCGCAAAGGGTGATGAAGCAGGTGATGTGGAGAATCGAATTTGGGGACAGCTGATGGAGCTGGAGCCCGTAGAAGCAAAGAACCCCCCTAAGAAAGGGGTGGAGAGGCAAGGAGAGACCGCGAATGACGAATGCGAGAAACATCACTCGAAAACCAGCGGGAGGAGCAGGAATGGGCTCACCGCTGGAGACGCACGCATCGGCGACTGCCGCAGAGATAACTCCATCCTGGCGAAGAAGACGGAGATTCGACGCCTTGATAATGGAGGGGCGCCATCCACAATTGGTCACGCGAGTTCCCGCGACTTTCTTCTTCACGCCGGCGGCGGCGCTGGTGCCCGTAGCAGCGGAGCCACCCTTCTTCTTCGTCGCGGCGGCGGTGGCCGCGGAATCAGCGGCAGCACCTCCTTTCTTTTTTCCCATTGCACGGCAGCAATGAGAGCGCAGAAAGTAGCTTGGAAACGAGCGAAGGTGGTCCAGCACCATGGAGGAGATGAGCGCAGGGAAAAGCAGAAGAACAGCAGCAATGGCGATGGCAGCAAGGAAGAAAGAGCGCAGATGGAAAATTACCGCCGCAGCACCGCTACTTAACCCCTGGGAGATGCAATCCAATGGCTGACAAAAACCCTATTGGACGCGTGGCACGCATCGCGTTGGACACGTGGAGAAGAGGAAGCGCGAACCGTCCCCCCACTTCTACCATTACACGCGGAAATCGAGGAGGCGCAGTGAAAAATAAGATTACGCACGCCCAGTCAAATCAAAGTCAGAAAGTGGGACCCACCGCTCGTCACATCCCATCAAACTCGCTCACGCGGGCAACTGAGGTCATACAAGCGTCAGCACTGACGTCATCAAGGCTACACAGTGGAAAACTTAGACTATTTTTAGTCCTTGCTGGAGTCTTCGACTCCACCAAGCACTCGGGGCCTACTCCCATAGGGAGCGCTGGCCGCGCACCCTACGACTTTTTCTTTTCTTGTTGCAGGAACATGGACAATCACAAAGCAAACCCAACCACTTGAAACACAGTTCGATTACGGACATGGGTTACTCCCATAGGAAGCGCCAGAAACAAATTCGACTGAAACAAGAAGGAAAGAGACGATAGCAGTCGTAAAAGTGTTTTAGTCCCTACCTGAGTCTTCGACTAAAATAAGCAAGACAAAGACAACAGCAGTCGCAAAAATTCTTTAGTCCCTGCCTGAGTCTTCGACTCAACCAGGCACTCGGGGGCTACTCCCATAGGGAGCGCTGGTCACGCACCCTATGATTATTGGCACAAAAACTATGTGTTGATAACATCCGCACTCGCAACCCTTGGCGACACCGCCTCACAAATTTTCCCTACAAAGAGACTGCGTCTCCTGGGACGCCCGAATCATCTCCACAGTGATAAAATTCGGATGCCACGCTTACGGCGTGAAGGTAAGACCTGAATAAGGCCTGGCAATGCATTTAACTGCGTACTACCAGAAATGTATCCGTGCCTACAAGCACGATGAACATGCCTTGACGGACACGTCCGAGTGCTCACACCCATATAACTGGAATTCGACTCCTGTAAGACCTCCGCGGCCTGAGTCAAATTACACCAGCACTTTCCTGGATTCGAGTCCGGGGACTCGAATTGGAGTAGATTGCGTTGTTTCACCCTAAGGTGGTTAACTGATACTGATACTTCGGTTATATCAGGCACGTATATCAACAATCCCTATGACACAAATAAAAGCAATCGAAATGTACTCATTTGGGCACTCGAAGGCTTCAAAAGTCCCCAGTCGAATCTGCGATTCCACTGGACACTCGGGGGCTACTGACATTTGTATACCCTAAAGGTACTCGAGCTTGGTATATATGGTCCAAATACATACAGGCCCATGGTGTCGCCAAGGACCGAATGGAGGGACTCGAGTAACCTACGGACTCTCGATTGCTTGAAGAACAAGAAGAAGCTAACGATAGAAAGATTAAAGGGAAAACCCTAACTTGTAACCGACTCGACCTGCTACCCGAGACCTAGCCTATATATATAAAGGCTAGGAGGGGGCGGCGAGAAGGACACACGCAACCCTAGTTTCCACAACCGTCGCCAGATTACATTTGTGCACCATTGTAACTTTCGACTCCCTCAATAATTCCACGAGTAGACAAGCAGGAGTAGGGACCTCTAGGAGGCCCGAACCTGGGTAAATCCTTTGTCCCCTGTGTGCTTGTTTGCTAGCCGATAGATGTCTCCAGAGCACCCTCCTTCTCCAAAACCCAAGTCCATAACAATGGGCATTGACGAGTTAAACCCTCGTCACCATCGGCCATGGCCGAGCCGAGAATTTCGTCGCGGAAGACGCGCCTTCTACAATGACCGTTAGGCCAATTCGTTGCGAAAGGAAACTTTTCTTGTAGTACATACTTTAGGGAAGAAGGAGGAGAGTCTCGAGGATTATCAGGGGACGTTGACCGAACAGCTTCGGCAACTTTTGAGAGTTTTTGGTTGTGAGACCGACATCCCAATGAAGACCTTTACGTAATAGCAAAGTACCGTGTTAGTATTCACCTACCGAAGAAGCTTGGGTTGTGTCCAGCTATGTCATTTGGAGAGGGTCGAAGTCAATTGGTAGCACATCATGTTGCCATAGTGGAGGCGCTAGCTACTGTTAAGAAGCACAAAGCCAAAGACTTGTAAGGAAGCAGTTATGCTGTGATTCCTCGTGATTCTATAGGCTCGGAGTTAGTACTAATCACCCCGAGTTAGCCCAGAAGTATCTTGTTCTATATTCCAAGTTCATGGACTGTTATAGATAGTTAGTTGAGTCTTTTTTTAACACCCATCGTGTCATAGTGGAGGACAAGGATAGTATGCTGGAGGATCTCACTGATCCTCATAGGAGGGAGGTGTTGGCAGCACAGTTAGCTCGGGAAGCACGTGGTTCACCTAGTACAACACCCACTGATATAAACATAGACCTAGCATCATATACACCATATCCTTATTCACCCATACCAGAGTCTATCCATTATCCTAATATAGGCACTAGTTAATAGGTACCGCAGAGCTCATGGGGGCAACAGATTCAGAACTTCCCATTGAGAACTTGGATGGATGGAGGTTTGAGTTGTATGTTGGATCTAGTGGAAATCCTATTACATTAGAGGAATCCGATGGGATACCAAGAGGACTAGCCAGATGGGAGTTAGGTTCTATTCTACTAATTGCAGAGACACAGACGTTGTGAATGTGGAGTCAGAGGAGGAAGATCCTAAAGATGTAGAGTTTGAGTCATCCATGTATTTTACTACCCCGAAGCATGTCCATTATCCCGTCATAGCTGAGGGATGGGAGCAGGAGACTTATGATGACACTAGTGTGGAGCCTGCTTCAGAGGACTACTCTGTTGAGCTGGAGGGAGTTGATGCACCCAGGCTGAGTGAAGCTTTGAGTCCCGATACTTCCGATACTGAGTAATGTGTTCTACCTGTGATAAGCATCTACGCATAGATTAGGCTCGGATACCACTCTTAGGTTCGTAGCATAGAAAACAAAAAATTCCTACGATGTGAACAACTAAGTACCAAGATCTATCTACCTAGATACAATAAACGGGTGGATATATATCCATAGAGAACATACCCTTGAAGAGCAAAAAAGCGTTACGAGCTTGGACTCGTGGATGAAGTAGTCATTTGCTTGCCGATCTCAAGATCGTGGTGAAGTCCAGCAAGTCCAACAGGTCCAGCACCAACAAGTCTAGCACTGCAAACTAGTGGTGCATTCGTGATTTCACACACGTACGGTACCCCGAAAACTTCCGCGTCCTTGCTCAAGCAATGCAGCGAAAGTAGCAACTCCTTTTAGGCAAAGCCACTAGGAACATGTATCTCGCTAATCCGAGACCATGGGGAAATAATACCAGAGGGGGAGAGAGATCTTTCACGAGGAGGTGTGAGATGAGAGGAGGAGTGGGGGGATTTTATAGGGGAGAGGGGGCATCCCCTCCCATGGCCGGCGGCCAAGGTGGTGCCCCCACCTCTTCCATCATTCATGTGAGTGGATCTCCCACTCACATAAACACCTCTCCACTCAAAAGTCCACTCACCTCCATTAAATTTCCACCAAATTTAATGCAAACTCTCATTTAATAAAACTCTTTTATTTATTTTATTCAGAATTTTGTCAATTACTTTAATTAACAAACATTCACATAAAACCCCCTACAACATTTTGATATCACATGAAGAACCAGTTTTAGCAATTTCATCTGAAACAATTTCGGTGTCCATTGAAAGGATTCTGGCGCTTTCATAATCTTTATCTGAAACATATTTTCTCCTAAATGGTGCCGGTATCCCTTAAATGTGTCACCCTACGGTTCAAGAATAATGCAGACATGATCGAGACCCCTCTCCGATCAATAATCAGCAATAGGACCTAGAGATCCATACTGACTCCCACACATTCAACAATGACTCCAGTGATAGTGAGAACCTTTAACTCTTGTAACTAAATCCCTTTGTATTGCAATATATTACATATCCGAGATTCGATCATCGGTATCCCCATACCTAATTTGATCTCGTTACTGACATGTACTCTTTTCTTGTTCCCCTGATATAGCATTCTAGTGATCTTATCACTTGCTTACAAGCTACATTAATGTTATATCACCGAGAGGGCCCTGAGTATATATCTCCGTCATCGGGATGGACAAATCCCACTCTTGATCCATGAGCCTATACATAATACTTTTGGAGTATCCGAACCCACCTTTATTGTCACCCTGTTATGGTGTGACGTTTGATGTTATCAAGTTACTGTTTCGGTGTTAGTGATTGACATGATCTCATGGTCTAAGGACTTTGATTGTTATAGCAATGTAAACACAATGACTTTGATTGTACTGCTATACTTCATATGAATGTTCAGCACATCATTCCACCAATGGTGTGACCTCATTATTAACCACATCCAATGTGCATGATCAGGAAACCTTGATCATCTTGTTAATCAATGAGCTAGTTTATATGACAGGCATAACTAGGAACTCTTTATTTTGTTCATTAAACACACATGTATTAACGTTTCCAATTAATAAAATTATGTCATGCAAAATAAACATTTATCATAAACAAGAAATAAGATAATAACCACTTTATTATTGCCTCTCGGGCATATTCCCTTCAGTCTCCCACTTGCACTAGAGTCAATAATCTAGTTTGTAAACTTGCACTGTCATGGTGGTGTCACGGCAGATGCCATGGATAGGCGAAAGGTGGGGACTAATATGCGCTAGGGGAATCCAGGGAGGGATAGTAGAGTGATTCTCCACACAGAAGTTTGTATTGCTCTCTCTTCAAGATTACAAGTGCTCCTTGAGCTGTATTGGCGAGAGGAGGAAGAAGGAGCTCTCTTACTCTTGCCTACTATTTTTCCCTAGAAACCTAGATCAACTAGTGCTCCTCCAACTAGAACTCAACCAACCCCCTCTACCAGAACCCTAACCCCCCTTATATAGAGGAGGTTCGGTCCTGGCCTAGGGCAAAGGTGGAGGCATATTCCTAAGAATATGCCCCCTCCCAAAGTGGTAACCCGACTGGGGTGCTTTTCCCCCGCGTCACACATGCTTTAGCGACGTAAGCCTCTGCGGCGCCCGCGTCAGCCGACGTGAGCGTCGTCACCCTTGTCGGCCATGACCCGGTGGTCCTGCCCTTGCTTTGTTCGCTCATGCAGTGCGTATCGGACCTTCTTTTTTGACCAGAGAGATTCCTTCCTTCTCCCAGAAGCTAAGCGAGGATCCGGATCATAGTAGATCTGGCCACACCTGTTCCTGCATATAAGTTAGAAAAGCACTCCGACTTACTCCTTAAGTCGGATGAGACAATGTTAGGCGACCCCCCCTGGTCCGGGTTACTCCGTGATTTGGACTGCCTTGAGGTGACCCGGTCAGCATCCGCTTTGACCTTGTCGGACCTCGGCTAACTCGGCCGTTATACCCCGGAGTGACCCTACCCGGGGGTATCCCCCCAACATTAGTCCCCGAAGCTGGTGCAGTCTTAGCTGCCTCGGCCGCTAAGGCCGCATTAGGTTCATTTATGTTCGAGCCTCGGACGTTTAATTCCGAGTTAGCTCCTTATCTCGGATTATATGGATTTATGTTCCCTTTGCACGTTCCAAGTTTTCACTTGCCGACCGGGTCACCACTTTGGCTCGGATCCCATGGTTATCATGGTTTGATCCAGGCCCCGTTTCCTTCTCTCATATGCCAACCCACGTGGAGGCTAGTCATTACCTTGTCTTATTTTAAGGGCCTGCACAGTAACCGCGGCAGTAATTGTCAGTTTCACTGTGCGTGGGTCATGTCATGCCTGCCTTCTCGTTTACCGCAACAGCGCGTCGCGTCATGGGATCACTTCTACTCTGTGGCCCCCTGTGTGGCTTTTCTCTGATTGGCTGATGCCGGTGATACACGGCCACACCGTGTGGCTCGTCGGCACAGCGCGATCCCACTCATCGATCACTGGGGGTGGTTAAATAGGGGAGGGGCGCATCCCTTAGCGTTTTTCCACCTCTGCGCCCCTCTTTCCATTGCGTTTTCTCCTTCGTCTTCGCTGCAACCATGCCGCCGCCGGTGCTTTCCAGTAGCAGCGCCGCCGCCACACCTCCCCGTGCCTCCGCACCACAGCCACCACTGCGCAGCTTCTTCACCACGGGTCCATGCCAATCTAGGCCTCAGATCCCCGCCGCCGCTAGCTCCAGCGAGGACAGTGGATACGAGATGACGGAGGAGGAGCTCGTCGTCGCCGAGCAGGAGATGGAGGAGGACGCCGGCGCGGTGGACCGCGGCGCGTGGGCCGGGTCATGGGTCTATCAAGATGACCTTGACTAGCTCTACCGGACTAGGCGCATTCCCACCGGCGTCACCGCTCGTCTCCCCTCCTCGGAACTGGCCTCCTCACCCAATCTGGGTGAGTTCGTTGTATTCCTGTCCCACTTCCAACGGGGATTTGGCCTTCCGGTGAGCGATTTCTTCCGGGATTGGGTTAGGACGTATCACCTGCAGCCGCACCATCTCCCAGCGAACGCAATCACCTCCCTTTCTGCCTTTGCCTCTACGATCGAAGGCTACGCCGGACTATGGCCCATGAAGGAGTTGTGGATCCGGTTCTTCGATCTTCGTCGCAACGTCGTCCCCAATATCCATGTAGAGTCGGAGGACAAGCAGCTCACCCAGTTCGGAGCTGCCTCCATCTTGCCCCGGAGATTTTCAGTCTTTCCCCGGGTCACCGGGCTTGACTCCTGCAAAGGATGGGCCCGGACCTTCTTCTACGTCCGGAACGAGGGTACCGAAGATTTGATTCGGTTGCTGCCCTACGCTCTGGGCCCACCTGACACGGATTTCAGGGAGGAGGTCCCCAAGAAACCTATAGCTCTGGCCAACCAAGTTAACAAGAGGTTCGCGGAGCTGAAGAAGCTTGGATTGCGCAACGAGGAAGCTATGATCACGTTCGTGCGCAACCGAATCTCTGCCCTCTAGAAGCGCTGCCACAAGTTGTGCCACATGAGCTTCGGCCGCGACCCCAACCGAACCTCCTCCTTCGAGTTGAGCAACACGGAGATCTTTCGCCGGGTTAAAGCTCTTTTCACCACCCACAAGGATTTCTCCGCTGAATGGACGTGGGGAATCGAGCACTACTGCCGTGACAGGCTCCCTCCCGCGGTAAGCTTCACGGGGCAAACTTATTTCGGATCAAGTATGTGTCGGTTTTTTTAGATTTCTGACCCTATTCTTCATGCTTTTTCTCAGTTGTTCCTTCAGCAAACTCTCGAGGATGGTACGGACCCGACCCTCAAGTGGGTGCCAGACCGAGAAATCCCGGATGAGGAGGAGCCGGACCAGGAGATGTTCCTCCCTATGACCGACGCCACCAAACGACCCAACGGTAAATTCCCTTCTCTTACAGATTGGCCCGATGATGAGGATGACTCGGATATCGACGTGATTGAACCTGTTCAGGCTGTCCCTCTTTCTTTTGCCTTTCCGGCATCAACTAACCCCGGTGGGCATATCCACGGGGATCCTCCACTTGCCACGGGCGAGCCGGTTCCGGTGGCGTCAAAGAAGAAGCGCGGAGCCGCATCGAGTTCTTCCTCTGGACCTTCTCAGCCCACAAAAAGGCAAAAGAAGTCCGGAGACAAGACTACCTCCAAGCGAGCAGGAAAAGCCCGGCACGGAGGGCCCGGAAACCCAAGGAGGCTAAAACCTCGGATGCGTAAGTCATTTTTCATTGCGCAACTCATTTTTCCTTGCATCGCGGTAATTTCACACCTGACCTTATTTTCTTTTTCAGGCCTCCTGTGGAGGTCCCTCAGAGCGGATCGAGCATCTCTTCTCCCCTTCGGTCTGGCCCTTCTCCTCCTCATGACGACGAGTCACGCCCACTGAGCCCTATTCCGGAGGGCTCTGCGGCTGCTCCGGGTTCCGTAGTACCTCATCGAGAGGAACGCGACCTCGGAGTGGGAGGGGTCGGTTCATACGAGGCGACGGCGTCCACCACTTCGGCATTGCCGCAACCAGCAACCACCGAGTCTATCACAACACCAGCACCAGCAGCAGCTCCAGTACTAGCTACCGAGCCAGCACCTGTCCTGGCACCAAGGAAACCCACAGCAGCTCCAGTGCCAAGTTCTTCTGCCTCGTCCGAGTCATCTCAGCCTCGGCGAGGAACTATTCCAGCAGCTTATAAAGGGAAGTCCACCGCAGTTACTTCTTCCGAGCAAGTTAAAGGCAAGAAAGCCCCGGATACTACCAAATCTGCGTCCATCGAGGCCGGGCAGCGAACTCTATCGTCAATGCTTCTGAAGAAATCACCAGCAGCGAAGGATCTTCCTGCCGAGCCAACCGATGCGTAGTAGATGGTTTTGCACACCAGCCCAGCTCTTGCCCTAATTGAGAGGAAGGAATCTCATGCGAAGGGCTTGGTGGCACCCCACATGCCCACTGGCGAACGGTACCCTCCGAGCCTTATCGAGTTTGTTATGAACTGGAACAAGGCGGAGTTCGTCCACAACGACGATCTCCCAGAAAAGTTCGGCCCCGCAAAATTTTCTGCCCAGATGAATACTGCCGCCAAGGCAATTAACCTCGTGGGGCGAATGATGGAGGTATGTAAACTTCAAAACCAATGTAGATAATAGCCGTGTTTGAGAAAAGTCCTTTACATGTTGTAGATAATAACCATTAGTCCCCGAGCCTCCGGGGGAGTAGCTTGCTACTCGGCCGGATGCTCATTAGAAAACTAACATAGCTGCATGTAAACTGCAAATGTGCACACACCTAGAGCCGGGTTAAATTCCACTTGGCCCGGATCTTGCACACTTCGAATATGCACACACCTAGAGCCGGGTTAAGTTCCACTTGGCCCGGATCTTGCACTCTTCGAATATGCACACACCTAGAGTCGGGTTAAGTTCCACTTGGCCCGGATCTTGCACACTTCGAATATGCACACACCTAGAGCTGGGTTAAGTTCCACTTGGCCCGGATCTTGCACATTTCGAATATGCACACACCTAGAGCCGGGTTAAGTTCCACTTGGCCCGGATCTTGTACACTTTGAATATGCACACACCTAGAGCCAGGTTAAGTTCCACTTGGCCCGGATCTTGTACACTTCGAATATGCACACACCTAGAGCCGTGTTAAGTTCCACTTGGCCCGGATCTTGGACACTTCGAATATGCACCAAGCTAATTTTACACTTCTGTACTTCTTTCAGGTAACCACCAATCGCCGGAGCGCCAAATTCCAACGCCTGCTTGATACCCACAAGATCCTACGCGCAAAACATGTTGCACTTGGCGCAGAACATGAAAAGAGGGGTAATTTTCTCCCTCAGCACCTCTCCGTTTTTCTTCGCTTTCTTCCGCCGAACTAATCTCCTCATTCGGTTTCTGCAGCTGGGGTGGAGGATGAAAACAAGATCATGCGGAAAAACTTGGAAGAAATCCGGTGTATGTCTTCTTTTGTTCGACCTTGTAGTGTTTTCCATTTCTTCTTCTCCTTGGATCGGCATACATTTACTCCTCGGCTTTGCCGGGTCAACATACTATTTCAGCATCGCTTGAGGATAGTGTGCCCGTGCCTGGTATGATGCTGCATTTTCTCGAACAAGCAGGGCAGCATCAGGCCGAGCTGAAGAAGAAGAATGATGAGCTTGCTCTCCTCCAGACTAAGGACGACGAGATTGCCAAGCTCAAGGCCGAGATGGAGAAGATGAAGGCCCAGCACCAAACCGAGCTCCAAAAGGTTGGCCAGGACTTCACAAAAGAGCGTGAGCGCCTTACTCTCCAAATCTCCAAGGACCAGGACCTACTCAGAGAATCCAACCTCCAGCTCAGGTCAGCAAACGCTGAGCTTGAGCAACTTCGTAAAAGACGCGATGCCTGTATCAAGGAGTTAACCCAGATCCATAGCCACATTTCTCGTAAGTTCCTTTCCCTTGTCCGACATAACTCTTCGGGTTACCTCATATGTCTTTACTTTACCTTCTTCCTTTGCCTTGTTTCCAGACCACTTTCCAGAGGGTACTGCGATTGCCAGCGCTGCTGTTGCCAAATTTCGCCGAGAGAGGGGTACTCCCATTGCTCCTGATGGTTAGAACATTCCCTTGGACATGGAGGACCTATTGGTCAGCTTGTCCTCTCGCGTGGAGACTATCAAGAATTATGGCAAGGATATCCTCGATGTTGCAGTACGCATCTTCAATACGTTCTGGCCCGGAGAGTAGCCCGGAGATCATCGCAACTCTCGTCGAGAAATTAATGGAAGTTGAGACCCAGCTTGACCTCTGGAGAGAATCCACTGGTCGTGCCGCAGCTGACACCATCCTTCATCATATTCTCACATGGTACGAGAAGATCGACCTCAGCCTCCTCACACACCGGCATACCGGATCCAGATGGACCGATGATCCGGAGTGGGTAGCTCGGCGCAAATTTTGAGTCACCTAACGTCTCTTGCATTCCAGGATATACAACTGCTTCTTTGTTGAAATGACCTGGCTAGTTTATATTTGCTAAAATTCTCTGAAACACTTTGTTTCATTGCTCATTTCATTGTAGGCACACATGATTAATGCTTTCTTTTCCTGTTCTATAGTTTGATGAGAGATGTCATTATATTTCACATCTGGTGTTGGTTCGTCCTAAGCAACGACATAGCTATCATCTACTGTGTAGTTCATTCGTGGTTTGTATTCCTGCTCTACAAGTTCACGTATGATGCCATTATAATTTCTATCTAGTTCATTGTTAGCTACGTCAGTAACTATATGACATTGTGTAGGTCACTGCAAATTATGAGTCACCCAACGTATCTTGCATTCTAGGATATACTACCACTTCCATATATATTTGTTGAAATAACATGCCTAGTTTATATTTGCTAAAACTGAAAGAAACACTTTGTTTAAATTGCTCATTTCATTGTAGGCACACATCTTTAATGCTTGCTTATCCTGTTCTACAGGTTCACAAGAGATGCCATTAGATTCTGCAAATGGTGTTGGTTCGTCCTAAGCAATGACATATATATCCTCTACTGTGTAGTTCATTCGTTCTTTGCATTCCTTCTCTTCAATTTCACATATGATGCCATTATAATTTAGTTCATTTTTAGATACGATAGTAACTACATTTCATTGTGTAGGTCACCACAAATTCTGAGTCATCCAACATCACATGCATTCCAGGATATATAACTACTTCCATATATATATATATATATATTAGAATGAACTGGCTTGCCCCCTCTTCATCCTTGGAGATAGTTCTAGTGGAGAGGATCTCCTCCCCCTTCTTGGCGGCTGCCAAGAGGGGGATTTTTTGTGACTTCTGATGGATGCCTCCAAAAGTAGGGTTTCCCCTTAATATATAGAGGTGGAGATGCAATCTAAACCATAGGATGTATACCCTTTGATACAAGGGCTCTTGGGCACCTCTAGAACCTTCCTATGACTCCCTTTGTCCTTTGGGAGCCCATAGTTTATATTTTCTAAAATTATAAGCCACACACACATTGTTTGTTTACTCGTTTCATTATGAACACTTGTTTAATGCTTGCTTGTCCTATTCTATAGGTTCACGAGTGATGCCATTATATTCCACATCTGGTGCTAGTTTTTCCTAAGAAACGACATAACTATCCTCTACTGTGTAGTTCATTCGTGGTTTGCATTCCTGCTCTATAAGTTCATGTATGATGCCATTATAATTTCTATCTGGTTTATTCTTAGCTATGATAGTAACTGCATGCTATTGTGTAGGTCACCGCAAATTCTGAGTCAACCGTTGTATCTTGCTTTCCAGCATATACAACTACTTCCATATATATTTGTTGAAATGACCTGGCTAGTATATATTTGCTGAAATTTTAAGCCACACACACATTGTTTGATTGCTCATTTCACGGTAGGCACACTTGTTTAATGCTTGCTTGTCCTATTTGTTTGACGTGTTGGTCAATAATTGAACCATGGACCAGTAGTAAACTGTAGTCCATAGATCTTGTCGTATCAATCAAATGAATAGTTTCAACTTCTTTGATAATGAATATGGTTGTTTATTTGCCTTGTTTGTTGTATTAATGTTATTACTTAGTTTTAGACTGCAATTATTGCTATCGCCACCAAAGAGGGGCTGCAAGATCATGTCTCAAGGTGGTTTTATATTGTAGCATCCATACTGAAAGGGAGATGTTGTTGATAGATTGAGAAAGCAACACTACAAGAATCTGGACGGTCCGTGACATTTTTTTATGACGCGACCTAAAAACATCACAGATCCCTGATGTTCTAGAACGGTTCGTCACAGCGAGATCCAAGCCCCTCCAGCCCGGTTATCTATGACGTTCCTTGGTTTCGTCGTGGCAAATTCGTCACAGATTTTGTCCCAGGCCCTGAAGCCCAATTTGCCATTTCATCTGGTGCAAAATTCGTCGTGGATTTCATCACGGCACAAATTCGACACTTTTTTGCATCGACCGTCTCCTCCGTGCTTCAACCACATCTATCAGCGCACTATGCACGTTAGCACTTCACGGAATCTAGGGGTAATTTTTTAGCCGGTCCCACATGTCAGTATGTTTGGTCAAAACTTGCATGTAGTGCATGGCTAGTTCACGTGCTAGTTCCGAAAAAAGCATGTTGATCCAAACTTGAAGTGGCAGTTCCGCTTCTTCTCCCTCATCTCCTCATCTCCTCGCAGTGCCAGTTCCACTTCGTCTCCCTCATCTCCTCGTAGTGGCAGTTCTGCTTCGTCTCCCTCATCTCCTCGCAGTGGTAGTTTCGCTTCGTCTCCCTCGTCTCTTCTCCTCTTCTTCTTCTCCTCGCAGTGGTAGTTCTTCTTTCTTCCTCGATCAAAACATTCCCGCACGTAAGCCATGGCCAGCAGCCGGATGAAGAGGAACTGGTCCGATCTCCCAGCCGACCCACTTCGCAAGATCGCCGACTACTAGCTGGAGAAAGAGGAGTACGTCAACACCTATGCTACTTGTCAAGAAGTCTGCACCGATTGGCGCCGCACTTTAAAGGTGCCCGAATTCCATCTCAATAACTGGATCATGATAGATCACACACTTTCAGACGTTGGCGACTTCACCTTCCTCAACCTCGCCACTGGTCGTTGCTTCAGGACGAATCTAATGGACGTTCATCGTAGGTTCACATTCACATCCGATATATATATAACATTCATTTATTTGTATTTTCCATTGTAAACATATCTTAGTGCTAACCGATGTCCTCTTCTTCCAAAAGATTCTCCTTCGTCGGCGTTTCTCGTGGCATCATCGTGCTTGCTCAGAGGGTGGAGCCATACAAGATTCAGCTTCTGAACCCAATCACGCATAAATCTAACACTGAGTTTCAAGCACACATACCATCTGATCTTCTGGAATCTATCATCATGACAAAGTCCCCGATGATGGTGTTCGTTTGCATAGATTATCCCGATATTATTGCATGGGCCGATGAGAGCACCCCAACGAGGCAAATCAATGAATCATTTGGAGAAGGAATGTATTCGCCACCACCTGATATGTTTCTGGTCTGCATGGCGGCATTCCGAGGGGAAGTATATGCATTACTTGAGAATGGATACATCATGTTGACCAACATCCAATTAGAGCAGCGTGCGAGCACTGTCATGATGGCCAAAATAATTTCAGCCCCAGTCTTTGAACAGGTAGGCGGAGGCTACAGATTTTATCTAGTGGAGTCAGATGGTGATCTGCTTCTTGTGTTGAACGAGGATTTCGCCAAAGGGCAACCGGTGTTGTACCAGGTGGATACGGAGAACCACTCTCTCGAGGCCGTCGGTGATTTGGAAGTCGTGCCCTCTTCATTGATTACCATCGGTCTATCTCCATTGACACTAGGTTATATCCCACAGTCAAACTCAGTTGCATATACTACAGGAATTATATCAGACTGTATGATCATGAGGTTCAGGCCTAGGAAGAGGAACCAACAATGGTAACATATGGCTTAAGTCTAGAACGTACACTAAGGCCTTACCCTCTAGAAGAAATACTGGCAGCACATTGCAGACGGAGAGAGTTCTCTGAATATGTGTTGCAGCACGCGGGAGCCAACGACGATGAAAAATATAGGGGAGAATGAATCCTATATTCATCCTAGGTTATTTGCTAGCATTTTTAGGTCTATTTTGAAGTAGAAATTTGTACTGTATTTATATTATTTTGATCAGCAATATGCCTATTACCTTTCAGATAAAATTGTAATGTATTTCATTTAAGTACCTTCAGAATTCAAAGTATTAATTTTTAGTAGCTTCTTTCAGAATTCTCTATGTTAGCTTTCAGAATTATGTGCAAGTACTATCTTTCATCTTTTACTATCATAGTACTCAAGTTGTTGCAATTACTGATTCAAAAAATCTAACGGAGATCAGAGTCTCATCATGGAAATCTCTCGAACTCACCATGAGGGACCCTCTCGCGAGCAGCCCAAACGACCAGAATGCATGTGGATAGGAAATCTTTCAGAATTCTTTTGTACTAGTACCTTCCATATAATTCTTTGTAGTAGCTTCTAGTTCACACAATTATAACCATACCCGACAAAATCTTCCAAGGGTAGACTAAACAGGCAAATATATTATAACCATAGCCCAAACCCTAGCCCATCGTCACCTTCGCGGTTTCCCACCACGCCGTGCCAACTGTCAAGCTCGCAGGTCTGCAACCACGCTGCCAACCTCACCCACAAGATCTGCCACCTCTACGTGCACCTCTCCATAAAGATCTCCCCACTCGTCATGCACCTCTCCGTCAAGGTCTGCTCCCTGGATGCCAAGGTCTGCCCACCCGTGGTCAAGGTCTGCTCACTCGACATGCACCTCTGATACATCGTAAACGTATCTATATTTTTTTATGTTTCATGCTTGTTTAGTATCTACTTTCTTATGTTTTGTTCATACTTTGAGGTATTTTTATACATTTTCTGGAACTAACCTATTATCAAGATGCCATAGTGTCAGTTGCCTGTTTTCTGTTGTTTTTGGTTTCAGAAAAGCTAGTAAGGAAATATTCTTGGAATTGGACCGGATAAAAGCCAAAGTCAATATTTTACCCGAAGAAACACGAAGTCCGGAGGGCAGCCGAAGGGGGGCCATGAGGCGGCCACACCCTAGGGTGGTGCGGCCAGCCCTAGGCACGCAGCCACCTAGTGTTGGCCCCTCGAGCCTCGACCGACCTTGACCTTCCACCTATAAAATCCTCCCAGGACGAAAACCCTAAGGAACCCGATCAAAATTCCACGAATGAGTCTATAGCCGCCGCCATCTCCGTCCCTAGATCGGGAGGGATCTGAAGCTCTTCCCGGCACCTTGTTGGAGGGGAGAGATCACCCTAGAGGCCTTCTTCATCACCATGCCTGCCTCCGGTGTGATGCGTGTGTAGTTTATCCTTGGACTACGGGTCCATTTAGTAGCTATATGGTTGGACTACGGTTATCATGTTTAGATCTTGTGAGCTCCATTCATGATCAAGATCATCTATTTGTAATCTTACATGTTGTGTTTGCGGGGATCTGATGGATATTGAGATGCTATTTCAGATTGATTATTGATTCTATCATGTCTATGTTATTTGTGATCTTACATGCTTTCCGTTGTTAGTAGCTATCTTGGCCAAGTAGATGCTAGCAACTCCAATAGGGAGTATTTATGCTCGATAGTGGGTTCATTCCTCTAGTAATCTGGGGAAGTGACAGGATTCTCTAAGGTACTAGATGTGTTGTTGCTATTAGGGAGAAAACAACAATCCTTTGTCCATGGGACAATCGTATTGTTTACTTTACACACTTTTCTTAATGCAATTATCTGTTGCTTGCAACTTAATACTGGAGAGGGGTCGGATGATAACCTGATGGTGGATTATTAGTCATAGATGCAGTTGGATTATGGTCTATGTATAATGTTGTAATGCCCAATCAAATCTCATAGGAGTCAAGATGATTAGTATATGCATGGTATGCTTTCTTGAGTCTATTAATTGCCCCGCTGTAATTTGTTCACCCAACATGTTATTTATCTTAAGGAGAATCACCTCTAGTGAACTATGGAACCTGGTCCATTCTTTTACCATTGCTATACCTTCTACTATTATTGTTTACTATTTATTTTCTGCAAACAATTACTATGTTCCACACAATACGTTTAATCCTTTGTTTTTACCCAAACCGGTGAGATTGACAACCTCAGTGTAAGTTGGGGCAAAGTTCTGTGGTTGTGTTGTGCAGGATTCCAAGTTGTTAGCAACACCTTGCAGTTGTTTCCTTGCTCCTACTGGATCGATAACCTTGGTTTCATAACTGAGGGAAAACTTGTTGTTGTGCTCATCATACCTTCCTCTTGGGGTTCCCAACGAGCTCGATATATTTTGAGCCATCAAGCCTATTTTCTGGGGTCGTTGCCAGGAGTGAAGTGTTATTGAAGAGTGGAACTAGTGAAGGAAACTTCTACTATGAGTATTGTTTATTTCTATTAGTTACTTTATTTGAATATGGATAATTCACTTAGATTCTTATTTCATAATGCTACTACCACTGCTAAGTGATACGTTGCAACTTATCTATAATTTTTGATGCTCCGTGCTTGTTTTATATCATTTGTCCTATGCTTTGTCTACACTTTGAGGTATTTTTATACACTTTCTGGAACTAACCTATTAACAAGATGCCACAGTGCCTGTTGCCTGTTTTCTGCTGTTTTTGGTTTCAGAAAAGCTAAAAAATGAATATTCTTGGAATTGGACGGGACAAAAGCCAATATGCCTATTTTTCCTGGAGCAACACAAAAACACGAAGCAGAGACGGAGTAGGGCACCAGGGTGGGCACACCATATGGTGGCGCGGGCTAGCCCTGGTGGCGCCACCAGGTGGTGTGGGCCCCCTGGCTGCCTCCTCGCCTCGCCTCTTCGCCTATAAGAAGCCTCCCGGTGAGAAAACCCTAAATCATCAAGCCTCCAGCCACGAAAAGTTCCGCAGCGCCACCGCCACCGAAGAGGAGATTTGGGGGATAGAAAGTCTCTGTTTCGAAACCCTGCTGGGATGGGGAAGTGCCCCCGGTGCCATCTCCATCGATCTCCACCACCATCTCCATCGTTGTTGCTGATTCCCATGATGATGAGGGAGTAGTTCTCTCTTGAGGCTAAGGGTTCTACCGGTATCTATGTGTTCATCTCTCTCTCTATGCATGATCATATTGTGATCATGAGCTTTGTAATCAAGTAGATCTACCTTGCTACTCAAGTGCTTTAATAGATCTCTGCTCTCCCCATGTGTGTGAAAGTGACAGAGTGCACACCATGGTGGCACTTAGGCTAGAGATTACAAATACTTGTTATGAGTTATATTTGGAGTTGGATGTTTCTATGAAATTGTGGTGTTTGTTGGAACCATCTAGAGCTCAAGGTGACAGTGTGGGGTTATCTAGATGGGGAAACCGAACTTTGAGGTGTGCTGTTATAGCCCTACCATGGATTAGAGTGTCCAACCAGAGAGTAGTTCAGAGTAGTATCATAAAGAGATGATATTTATATGAGAGTGTTCACTAGTGAAAGTATGATCCCTAGGCCTTGTTTCTAAGCATTGAAACACCGTTTGCAACTAGATATGTTACATGTTTGCTTGCTTCCATATTTATTTCAGTTTTCCTTCCACGCCATCAAGCTATTTTCTATCACCGTTGTCTTATATCCATACCACTTGTATTTCACTATCTTTTTGCTAAACTAGTGCACCTATACACCTGACAAGTGTATTGGGTGTGTTGGGGACACAAGATACTTCTTGTATCTTGATTGCAGGGTTGCTTGAGAGGGATACCTTTGACCACTTCCTCCCTGAGTTCGATAAACCTTAGGTAATCCACTTAAGGGAAAATTTGCTACTGTTCTACAAACCTTTGCACTTGGAGGCCCAACAACTGTCTACAAGAATAGAAGTGCGTAGACATCACTAAGGTAGTAGATGAACCTCCACCTGCTGAAAATGATACTTTTAAGATACCTACAAGAATTGTTGATACTTTTAAGATAACTACTATTTTGGAGATGGAACTGTCCATCACGGTGATCATTTGCTCTTTATACACGAATTATGCAGGTTGTTCAAGTGTGCAGGTATTACAACAGATCAAGTCAAGAAGAAGTTATTCTCATTTTCACTGAAAGGAAGAGCTGAGGAATGGTACAAGCTACTGAAGAATGACCAATATCTTGAATGGGAGGAAGTTGTACCCCTCTTTTATTCAAAATTTTATCCTCCTAGTGATATTCATAAAGATCGGAATCAAATATACAAATTTTGGCCTCGTGATGGAGAGAGTACAGCTCAAGCTTGGGGGAGATTGAAGTTACTAATGCTCAAATGTCCTATTCATGAGCTCCCTGACAATATTATTATCAATAACTTTTATGCAAGGCTTTCTCTTCATGATAAGGATCTATTGGATGCTTATTGCTCTGGATCGTTTACACGTATGGAAGAAGAAGCTAAATGGGATCTTCTAGACCGTATTCAAGACAATGCTGAAGCATGGGAGAATGACAAAGAAGAAAGTCAGGTATAAATTATGATTTTGAATGCATTAAATCTTTTATGGGAACTGATGACTTTCATAATATTAGTAATGCTTATGGTCTTGATTCTCAAGTTATTGCAAACTGTTTTAAGGTTTTTGCCTCTTATATTGAAAATCCAAAAAAAGAATGGAACAAGTATCATGCACCATATAAATATATTGTTGATTGTTTTCCTGCTAGAAGTACTAAAGTTTGTACTATTGATCGTATTTTACCTGAACCTTATATCGAGAAAATAAATTTCCCGGATAAGGTAAAGGAGCATTCTATGATAACTAGTGTAATTAACAAAAGTACAAAGAGAGTTGGAAAGCCTGATGAACAAATAAACATTGAACCTGTAGTAGCAATTGTGAAAGACCTTGTCACTAAAAGTGTAGAAGTTGGACACATTATCTTCTGTGAGGATGCTTCTAATATTGTCTCACATCCTAATAGAACTAGAAAAGCTAGTGTCCCTATGCTTTCCGTTAGAATTGGTGATCATTGCTATTATGGTTTATGTGACATTGGTGCAAGTTCAAGCGCTATTCCTTATGAGCTTTACAAAGAAATTATGCATGAAATTGGTCCCTGTGAACTAGAAGAAATTGATGTGATTATTCACCTTGCCAATAAAGAGACCATATCTCCAATTGGTATTGTAAGAGATGTGGAAGTTCTTTGTGGTAAGATTAAATATCCTGCTGATTTTCTAGTACTTGATTCAGCTGCTAGTAAAACCTATCCTATCATTTTTGGTAGACCTTTCTTGAACACTTGTGGAGCCATTATAGACTGTAAGAGGGAGAAAATTTTAACTAAATTTGATGGAGAATCTTATGAGTTTAATTTTTGAAATTTGCTAATGTTCCTTATGAAAATGAACTTCCTAATGAGGATTTTATAGTTGAACAGCTTGCTTCTATTTCTCTTGCTCCTAACAATGCTTTACAGCAATTTATGGAAGACCACGAAAGTGAGACCTTCATGGAAGAAAGAAATGAGATTGAAGAGATTCTCCGTCGTCAACCCAAGATGCTTAAGCATAACTTACATGTGGAAGATATGGGTACCACATTACCACCTAAAAAGGATCTGGATTTTGATCTGAAACCTTTACCTAACGATCTTAAATATGCTTACATCGATGATAAGAAAATATATCCTGTTATTTTTAGTTCTAAACTTTTAGGAAAGGAAGAGGAAAGATTATTGGAAATATTGAAGAAACATAGAGGAGCTATGGGCTATACCCTTGATGATTTAAAGGGGATTTCTCCTACTATATGTCAGCACACTATCAATATAGAACCCGATTAAAAACTAGTGGTAGAACATCAACGACGTTTAAATCGTAAGATGAAGGAAGTGGTAAGAAATGAGGTATTAAAACTCCTTGATGCTAGTATTATTTATCCTATTGCTAATAGTGAATGGGTTAGTCATGTTCATTGTGTCCCTAAGAAAGGAGGAATTAATGTTGTGCCTAATGAGAATAATGAGCTTATCCCCCAAAGAGTAGTAGTTGGTTATAGGATGTGCATTGACTTCACAAAGGTTAACAAAGTTACTAAGAAAGATCATTACCCACTGCCTTTTATTGATCAAATGTTAGAAAGGTTGTCCAAAAGACTCATTTCTGCTTTCTTGATGGATACTCTAGGTTCTCTCAAATTGTTGTTAAACAACAAGAACAAGAAAAACCTACTTTTACATGCCCTTATGGAACCTATGACTATAGGCGTATGACTTTTGGTTTGTGTAATGCTCCTGCTACTTTTCAAAGATGCATGTTTGCTATCTTTCATGGTTTTGTGAGGAAATTGTGGAAGTATTCATGGACGATTTCTCCGTCTATGAAACTTCTTTTGATAATTGTCTTCACAACCTTGATAAAGTTTTGCAGAGATGTGAAGAAACTAATCTTGTTCTTAATTGGGAGAAATGCCACTTCATGGTTAATGAAGGAATTGTCCTTGGACATAAAATTTCCGAAAGAGGCATTGATGTTGATAGAACAGAAGTTGAAGCAATTGAGAAAATGCCCTGTCCTAGAGATGTCAAAGGTATTCATAGTATCCTTGGTCATGCTGGTTTCTATAGAAGGTTTATTAAAGATTTCTCCAAGATATCAAAACCCCTTACTAATCTTCTCCAAAAAGATGTAACTTTTGTTTTTCATGATGATTGTAAGGAAGCTTTTGAAACTCTAAAGAGAGCTTTAACTACTGCTCCTATTGTCCAACCACCTGATTGGAATTTACCCTTTGAAATCATGTGTGATGCTAGTGATTTTGATGTAGGTGCTGTTCTTGGGAAACGAATAGATAAAAAGTTAAATGTTATCCATTATGCTAGTAAGACTCTTGACGCTGCTGAAAAGAATTATGCTACTACTGAAAAAGAGTTATTAGCTATTATCTTTGCATGTGATAAGTTTAGACCTTATATTGTTGATTCAAAGTTATAATTCATACTGATCATGCTGCTATTAAGTACCTTATGATAAAGAACGATGCTAAGCCTAGGCTTATTAGATGGGTGTTGCTTTTGTAAGAGTTTGATCTACATATTGTAGATAGGAAAGGTGCTGAAAATCTTGTTGCTGATTATTATCTCGATTGGAAAACATTTCTTTTGATCCTATGCCTGTTAATGATAGTTTTCCAAATGAACAGTTGGCTGCAATAGGGGTAAGCTCGAGTCCTTGCTACGCTGATTATGCTAACTTTATTGTTTCCAAGTATTTGCCTCCAACATTTACAGCCCAGCAAAGAAGGAAATTCTTTTATGATTTGAGGCATTATTTTTGGGATGACCCACATTTATATAAAGAGGGAGTGGATGGTATTATGCGAAGGTGTGTTCCGGAATATGAGAGAAAAGAGATATTGCGGAAATGTCATGGTAGTGCCTATGGTGGACATCATGCTAGAGATAGAACCGTACAAAAGGAGCTACAATCAGGTTTTTACTGGCCTACCCTTTTTAAAGATGCAAGAAAGTTTGTCTTATCATGTGATGAATGTCAACGAGTTGGTAATATTTCTAGACGCAACGAAATGCCTATGAATTACTCTCTTGTTATTGAACCATTTGACTATTGGGGATTTGACTTTATGGGCCCTTTTCCCCCTTCAAAAGGGAATACTCATATTCTTGTTGCTATTGATTATGTTACTAAGTGGGTAGAAGTCATACCTATGAAAAGTGTTGATGGTGAGACCTCTTTAAAAATGCTTAAGGATGTTATCTTTCGTAGGTTTGGAGTGCCTAGGTATCTTATGACTGATGGAGGTTCTCATTTCATTCATGGTGGCTTTAGAAAGAGCCTTTCTAAATATGATGTTAATCATAGAATTTCTTCAGCTTATCATCCCCAAACTAGTGGGCAAGTAGAACTGTCAAATAGAGAAATTAAATCCATCTTGCAAAATACTGTTAATAGATCTAGACAAAATTGGGCTAAAAAGTTGAACGATGCTTTATGGGCTTATAGAACTGCTTTAAAAAATCCTATGGGAATGTCTCCTTACAAAATGGTTTATGGAAAAGCTTGTCACCTGCCTTTAGAATTAGAACACAAAGCTTATTGGGCAGTGAAAGAACTTAATAGAGACTTCAAACTTGCTGGTGAGAAAAGATTGTTTGACTTAAATTCTTTAGATGAGTGGAGGAGTGAAGCATATGAAAATGCTAGACTCTTTAAAGAAAAAGTTAAAAGATGGCATGACAGGAGAATCCTTCAGAAAGAGTTCCATGTCGGTGAGAAGGTTCTATTGTATAGGTCTCGTCTCAGATTTTTTGCAGGGAAACTACTCTCAAAATGGGAAGGACCTTTTGTTATTGAGGAGGTGTATCATTCAGGTACAATGAAAATTTCTTCCTTAAAAGATAACACTACACAAGTGGTGAATGGTCAAAGTCTCAAGCACTATATTTCTGGAGGTTCTTACAATGAGGATATTGATGATTTTCAAATGGTGACTCCGGAAAAATTTATTATAGACCAAATTTAGAGACCTATAGAGTCCGTTTTCGAATAGGTAATAGTTCTGGTAAGAAAAGGTCCGCGTAAATCCTTCCAAGTTATATTTTTGCAGTTTTTATCTAACATGGGAATTAATGAGTCGAAAGAGGGACGGAAACGGAGCCCGGGTGGCTCACGCCACCCCGTGACGCGGGCCCACCTGGTCGCGCCACCAGGGGTGTGGCCACCCCGGAGCCCATCTCCGACCCGTTTTCTCCTAGTACTTTCCTTTTGTTGTTAAAATTCATAATATATAATCCCCGGATCCCCCGAGGTCCGTATATCGTGTTCTCGTCATGTTTTCGTTTCGACATGTTTCTGTCAGGAACTATTCTCAAAGTTTAGAAGCACAATGGTCTCCGCCAACGATAAGGGAAAGGAGCTTGCGGAAGATGATCTCCAAGACTTTGAGCACGAGGAGGAGATTGAGAGTGAAGTTGAAGAGGAGGCAAAGGAAGACCAGCATCCGCACACCAGCACCACCATTGCAAGCATTGGAGTGGTGGTGAATCCTGCCAAGTTCAAAAGAACTGCATGGATGTCCACTAGATGGAAGGTTCCACGTCATTTCCTGGCTTCACGGTCACCTCCTCCACGCACCAAGAATCCATTCCATACCCTTATTCATGAGCAGCAATTCCAAAATATGCCCAAGGAAAAATTACCCTCCAATTGGGATATGCCTCATTCTAACCATGCAGGAAAAGAATACTTCGAGGAGGAAGAGTGGGAAAGGAATCGCAAGAGTTGGGATTCATAGCCCGACATGATCATGTACCGCACAATTCGTAGTTGATTCGTACTCTCACCTTCGAGATTGAGGATTTGAGGGAATTGATTGAAAAGCTCATCGAGAGAACACCACCACCACCAAAGGAGTAATTTGTCATCAGGTTTTGCATCCCCTTGGTTTGTTCCAAGCTTGGGGGAGTGCCGCCGTATCACATCTTTTATCTTTTTACCTTTTTAAGTAGAGTCATATCATGAATAGAGAAGTTATCATATAAGATGGTTTGCATTGTGGAAGTATCTCCCCTCTAGTTAGTTATCTATGTATCCCTTGGTGTGAGTTGCCGTTATAGAATATTAATGAGAAGTTCTGTCATTTACTTTTTACACATCTTACTTTAGTTTGCAATTTCTGTTATATGATTGATCTTGTTGTTAGTATTGGTATCACTTTGGGATCATTAAGTAAATTTAGTTGGTTTTGGAAAACCTGGCTCTGGTCAGTAGCAACACTATTTGAGAATTGAATGAAAAAGAGAAAAGTACTTTTAAGAAATATAATTTCATCATCTTTCTTTCTTGATTGGCTCATAAGCTTAGTATTCTCTAGTTAAGATCTTTTGTGCTTCTAAGGAAGATTGCATGTTTGTTTTTTATCACATGTATGTTTGTTTGTTCCTCCAATTCTTATATGCTTGCTACCCAGCCTTGCTAGACAAAAACCTGTACTGTGAGGGAATGCTTCTCGTGCATCCAATCCTTAAACCAAAACCTTTGCCATTTGTGTACATCATACCTACCTATTAGCACTATTGCTATTCCAAGTAGATTCATGTTTTTATCTACCTTCCGAATTAAAATTGTTATGTGAAAACTAGTGATTAAAGCTCTCACAAACTTAATGGCACACTTTATTTTCTTGCACTTAATAAATTTGAACCATTGTGCCCATCTATGTTGTGTATATGCTTGCATTTTGTAAGTTGTGAATTAGTAGAACCACGTTACCATGGGGAACGCTTTCAACATTGCACTTTATTTAGTTGATATCATGTTCTTTTGCTTATGGATCTCGGTGGTGTGAAATAAAAGGGGAGCTTGAAAGCTCATGGAGTTTGTATATGTGTTAGAGAAATGCCTGGGCAGCTAACCTAAGCCATGCCTAATCATGGTGGAAACTTGCAGCATAAACATAGTGAGAAATCTGTGAAGCATCCTCAATAAAAAAAGAAGGAAAAGTATCTACTTTATTATGTTTTGTTCATACTTTGAGGTATTTTTATACATTTTCTAGAATAACCTATTAACAAGATGCCAGAGTGCCAGTTGCCTGTTTTCTGCTGTTTTTGGTTTCAAAAAAAGCTAGTAAGGAAATATTTTCGGAATTGGACCGGACAAAAGCCAAAGTCAATATTTTACCCGAAGCAACACGGAGTCCAGAGGCTAGCCACACCCTAGGGTGGCGTGGCCAACCCTAGGCGTGCCGCCACCTGGTGTGGGCCCCTTGAGCCTCCACCGACCTTGCCCTTCCGACTATAAAAGCCTCCCGGGACGAAAACCCTAAGGAACCCGATCAAAATTCCACGAAAGAGTCTATAGCCACCGCCATCTCCATCCCTAGATCGGAAGGGATCTGAAGCTCTTCCCAGCACCCTGCCGGAGGGGAGAGATCACCCTGGAGGCCTTCTTCATCACCATGCCTGCCTCCGGTGTGATGTGTGAGTAGTTCATCCTTGGACTACAGGTCCATGTAGTAGCTAGATGGTTGGTTCTCCTCCTTTGTGCAATCATGTTTAGATCTTGTGAGCTCCGTTCATGATCAAGATCATATATTTGTAATCTTACATATTGTGTTTGCGGGGATCCGATGGATATTGAGAAGCTATTTTAGATTGATCAATGATTCTATCATGTCTATGTTATTTGTGATCTTGCATGCTTTCCGTTGTTAGTATCTATCTTGGCCAAGTAGATGCTAGCAACTCCAAGAGGGACTATTTATGCTCGATAGTGGCTTCATGCCTCTAGTAATCTAGGGAAGTGACAGGAATCTCTAAGGTACTAGATGTGTTGTTGCTACTAGGGAGAAAACAACAATCCTTTGTCCATGGGACAATCGTATTGTTTACTTTACACGCAATGTGTAATGCAATTATTTGTTGCTTGCAACTTAATACTGGAGGGGGTTCGGATCATAACCTGAAGGTGGATTATTAGTCATAGATGCAGTTGGATTACGGTCTATGTATAATGTTGTAATGCCCAATCAAATCTCATAGGAGTCAAGATGATTAGTATATGCATGGTATGCTTTCTCGAGTCTGTTAATTGCCCCGCTGTAATTTGTTCACCCAACATGTTATTGATCTTAAGGAGAATCACCTATAGTGAACTATGGACCCCGGTCCATTCTTTTACCATTGCTATACCTTCTAAAGTTACTTTTTACTGTTTATTTTCTGCAAACAATTACTATCTTGAAGACAGTACGTTTAATCCTTTGTTTTCAGCAAAACCGGTGAGATTGACAACCTCACTGTAAGTTCAGGCAAAGTTCTGCTAGAAACACCTTGCGGTTGTTTCCTTGCTCCTACTGGTTCGATAACTTTGGTTTCATAACTGAGGGAAAACTTGCTACTGTGCTCATCGTACCTTACTCTTGGGGTTCCCAACGATCTCGATATATTTTGAGCCATCAACCTCGCCGACAAGGTACACCACCTCGTCGTGCACCTCGTCGACAAGGCCTGCCACCTCACCGTCATGTTCTTCCCACTGTCCTTGCATGTCGCTGTCAAGATCTTCCCACTCGTGGTCAAGGTCTGCTCACTCGACGTGCACCTCGACTACAAGGTATGCCTACTCGCCGTCCACCTAGTCGACACAGTGTGCCACATCACCGTCGACAAAGTCTGCCTACTCGCCGTGCACCTCGTACACATAGTCTTCTACCAAGGTCCGCTGACAAGCCTCGATGCCACGATTTAAGCTTTCCGCCAAAAATAGCAATAAGAAAAAGGCCCCACAGCCTGAAGGCAAGGAAGCACTTACCTTGCTTTTCTACTGTTTGGTTATATTGTTTGTTGCAGATAAATGCTTTTCATAACACCTCTTATGATCCGAGTATAAATACAAATTGTTCACAGTGGAATATTTTATACTTGTGATTACTATTGGACAATCAACAACATATGTTATATTCTGCCTACTTGCCTATTCAGTGGAAAGATATAGATGCATATACTGCTCATTTTTAATTGTCTTGACTTCCTTATTATTGCAACCAATTGGTGAATTGCCCATCTTGTAAACTATTAGGCTTATGATCAGTTTGCGTGTGATAAAGGTTGCATTATCCTATTTGTTGCATTACTTTGGCTGTTTCGTGATATGTCTTATGTTCATCGTATAAGTAGTTCATAGTTTACTGTTTTACATGATGGTTACCATAGGACAATGAGCACCATAGGTTATATTTTTATTAATTGCCTATTTAATTGCACGGTAGATGCTTGTACTGCTTATGTTTAATCGTCCTGCCCTGCTTATTATTGTAGTGTATAATACTAAGTCTGGTCATAGTGGGGAGTAACATAGCATGTTACTAGGCTATGTTACTCCCCACTATGACTGATCTTAATATTATCTCCATAGTGAGCAGTGTCATAGGTCTTATAACATAGAACCATCATTTAGGTTGGTCATAATGGGAAGTTTGTACACACTAGTATTATGTGTATGATACTAGTGTATAATACCAGCTAGGCCACCCATAGTAGGACTATCATGCAATCCATCTTGCATTTATTTTGATGTTTTGTCGTATGTCTTATGATCAGAGTATGAATTGGTCATAGCGGACTGTTCCATCCCATATGTTATATATTGAGCCATATTTGGAGTTCCCTATACATGTTAGAAACACATATGTACAGTGGAATGTGCTTGGGGTGTTGCTTAGAAAAATAATCCTAGCTTTTTCGTAAGAAATAGTGCTTATTTGTATTCGAGAGGTGCCAATTTAGACATCATCCTGTTATAAATAAGCACCATTGCTTAACCAAAAACTGGTTTATTTCGCTAAGCACTTCTCTAAGCATCTTGCATTGTACATGATCTTAGGTTCTTAGCATATGCTGTTGCATCGCCAAGTGTATTCACCCCCCCCCCCTACACACACACCCCCATAGACACCACAGACCCCTAGACCCCTAGAAGTAGCAAAAAGGAAGGTTGTAAACCAGGTTACATTATCCCGTGTGTTGCATTAGTTTGGAAGCATATGATTTTTTTGTTTAAATTGCTCATGGTGACCTGTTAAATGATGAGTACTATATACTATATAACATAGGTTGGTATCGCACCTAGTTTTATATTTCTAGATTAATTGGAATTCTTTATTCATGTTAGAACCACAAATACTACCGATGGAAGAAAGTCGGATGAAAACCATCATGAGAAAGAGTCTATGGATGCAACGACTTGGTATTAGGTTCGTAGCCAGTGTTGTTGCATCCCCAACTGTACTCACCCCTAAAAAGAGCAATAGTGATCCCTCAAGACCTCGGTATGATCCTGAGGGGGGTATCAGTGAAGGAGACACATCAGGTGATGAAACACTAGTCACCGAGGAGACTGGGCTGCAGGTAGTCCCCTTACCTGCTAGCTCACCATCTTGTCATGATTTCTCCTTAATTAAGGTGCTGCCAAATCATCTTGTGTGGAATTGTTTGCTTACTCTTTTTGCCATATGTTTTGTTCCTCTTTATTTTCCCTAATTGACTGTTACATGTAAAATGTGTTGTCGTCGGATTGATGACAAGTATGCCATGAGGGGGTCCTCGAGGCGTGCGGAAGAGAGGGGTGTGAGACGTATGGTGTTCCTGAACGGTGAGCACACAAGTTTACCCAGGTTCGAATCCACCAGCTTTGGACGGATCCTACTCCTGCTAGCAATCTAGTAATACGGCAGAGCCAGAATATGGGTTACAAGGGTTTCGCCTATGCGAGTTGAGATTTTAGACTATTGTGAGGGTGCCCTACAGGCTCTCCCTAGGACGGCTTATATAGATATCCGGCCTAGTGTTTATAGGAGAGACCTATCTGGCTACGACTAAGAGTCGGTTACAGAGTAAATCTTGAACTACAAGTAACACTATGGGCCTATGTTGGTAACTCATATGGGCCTTCCCGTAGCCGGATTGGACTCCATCTCTTCTCCCTGACTGGACCGCATGTGAAGCACTGCTCTAACCCGAAGTGGGCCACCCTGGTCAGTGAAGCATAGTGAGGATACTTGGAAAGTATATCCCCGACAGCAGCTGCCGGAAGCCTCCAAGATCGAGAGTCGGACTTTATCATCGTCTAGCTTGATCTTCGGCTTGCAGAATCTTGAAGGGTTCCATAAACTTCAAAAGAAAGGATAGGATCCGGGTCTCAAATGAGTCGGACCTATGAATATATTATTCGGGTTTCCAGCTCGAAATTCAAACTAAGCCGGAACTTGGTCTCTGACGTAATCTGACACTAGTCATGGCCAAGTCATGTCACTGGCAGACATTCCCATCAGCACGACCGTTGGTGGGTCCGCCTTTTGCGGAACCGAGGCGTCGTTTTAATGCATGCACGAAGATCGAGGCGGCGTAATCATCGCTAGGGGGTTACCTAGATCCTTCCGCGACACGTGTCACGGTTACTGTACACATTTGCACGAATCTTGGCGCGTACGAAGGATATAAGTGGTTAGGATTCTCCTCCCCATCTTCTTCACCAGCACTTGTGCTACTTCCTTCCTCCCGACGCTTCCCACGAAAACAGAGCTCCTCTGCCTCCCCAGAATCCTCCAGTGTCGCCCATCCTAGGTCGTCGACCCACGAGAAAATGGCTTCGACCTCATCTTTCGATGTGGCAGCGACGACAGCGACGACTTTGGCAGCGGAGAAGGAGAGCAACCGCGGGGTCTGGATCCCATGCATCCTTGACGATGTGAAGCTCTGCCTCGTGGAAAACGAGGGACTCCTCCGTGCCGATGACTGGCGGAGGGGCTACGGCCAAATCGTTCCCTCTCCTCACGCCGACGAGCGAGTACACTTCGGCACCCACCTCGACAGAGGTTTTAGTTTCCCTCCCTCAGACTTCTTTTATGACGTTATAGATCACTACGGAGTTCAACTCCATCATCTTCCCCCGAACTCTCTCTTAGAGATGAGCGCATACGCTTCTTTGTGCGAGGGGTACCTTGGCATTAGGCCGAGTCTCACTCTTTTCCGGTTTTATTTTCACATCCGGAGAAATTCTATCACCACCGGTAATCCATATATTACCAGAACCATTAGTTTTTCCGTTAGGAGAGAACGCGTTTATCCTCGGATAAAAGCTAGTGAGTCGGTGAAATGGTGGCCGTC
Source organism: Avena sativa (assembly GCA_916181665.1). Taxonomy (NCBI): domain Eukaryota; kingdom Viridiplantae; phylum Streptophyta; class Magnoliopsida; order Poales; family Poaceae; genus Avena; species Avena sativa. The sequence continues at coordinate 419,770,360 of OV702287.1, read as the reverse complement.
CATGTTATTCTATCATAAGGACAGACCGGCTCCCGGCAAAGCTACGGCCTTGCTGGCTTTGGTCGATGGCGCCGCCACACCCCAAGATTCCTAGTATGCGGACGCTCCTTCTCTCACTGACGATCTACTTCTTGCAAAGAGGCGGATCGAATACTTGATGAAGCACAAGGATCTGAAAGGATCCGACTTAGTGCACTGCTAGCTGGCGCGCCAGATCCAGCATCTCCAACACCACGGTGATCGGCTCATGCATACCATCAACAAGAGCAGGTCAGACTCTCTTCGCATCTGCTCCACGCCATATCCGGAAAAGGAATATCAGTCCCAAATCAAATGGCTGATAAAGGAGCGGGTCGAGAGGAAAATTCCGGACTTGTCCTTGGACATGCACATAGCTGATGATCCTATAACACCAGTAAGTTTTCCAGCAGTAATTCGAACTATGTATCCATCTTATACATTATTTTGCAATACTGAGATTCCATTTTCCTTTTTAGCTTGCTGATCTCCCCGAGTCGGAGCTTGCTCCTATCGAGGGATATCCTGCTAAGTTATCTCAGGATGACGGGGAGTTGGTTCCACTACCGGACACAATTCCTTGGAAGCGTAAAGCTCCAACAATGTCTATCGGAATGAAGGAGGTGTCTGTTGTGAAGAGGTAATCTTTCCTCACAAGGTCTTAGTATTTTTATGTCTTATTCTTTCTGAAGTGTAACATTTTTTGTTCTATTACCTCTTCAGAGCCAGATAGCTCACCAAGGGTAAGGGGAAGGGAGCCTCGTCAAAGCCCCTGCGTCAGTCAAAACTTAATTTGAATTCTCCTACCGCAATGCCTCCGACTCCTGCCCCTCAGCCTTCTGCGGCACCGGAGATTATTCCATCTCTGATCGTCGTAGAAGATCTGGCTCAACAAGCAGAGCCAATGATCCTCGGATCACAAACTGACGTCACCATGGGTGACTCAGGTTTTGATAAGGGTGAACCCTCTTCGGGTAATGATCCCTCGGTAGAGGTCTTCGATGAAAACCTCCGTAACAATCCGGGTCTTGCCAAGCTTGGCATTACTCGGAAATCTGTGGAAGAGATCCAACGGCTAGACTAGCAATGCTTGGAAAGCCGTAATATTACTGCCGAGGAAGAGGCACAAGAAGATGAGGACGTTAAGTACTCCGAACTTCTCGAGCAGATCTGTCTTCGCGACGAGGGGTTGAGAACCGGTGTGCTTCCGCCACCCCTAGTAATCCCGCTGACCCTCGCCGAGAAGGTTAGCACTGAAGTGTCCATGAGCTTGAGCAAGCTCACCCATGAACATCATGTAAGTCGAATTCCAACTCATCTTTTTTATTTTACTTTACATCATATCCTCTAGCCCCAAGCATGAAGTTCGATAGATAATCCAGATTTATGCTTCATTAGGATGCCAAAGAATGAAATAATGCAGCCCCCAAGGCTCGTGCTGATATTAGTAAAAATATTAGCCCGAGTCTTTAGTAGACTTCTGACTCTAGGTATTCTGACTTACAGAAAGTTAATTCATATAACTAGGAATTGTTAAAGAATATTTGCAACAAGCGAAGAGAAATCAGAGCTCTCCATCTTGAAAGTGCTCAATTGAAAGTGTCAAGGGATGAGGCTGAAGGTAAACATTCCAGTACTCAAACCTTGCCTTTTATTTCATATTCGAATTTTTATTCAACTGTTGTTCTTTTGACTACAGCACTGGTAAAGCAATCTTGTGCTTCGATTGAAGAAGCCAAAAACCTGAAGACCCTGGCGGTGGAGAACACCGACTTACATCGGGAGCTGGACAGGCTGAAGGCAGATCATGAACGGAGCATTGCTCAAGTTCTTGAATCCTCTTCCATGGCCATCGAAGAACATGATCGAAGGATCGCGGCCCAGGATCAAAGGATCTCGGATATCAATGTTACTTTGCTCAAAGAGAAGGACATTATCGAGGCACTCCAGGCTGAACTCCAGAGCCTTCGAGAAGAGAAGCCCAAAGTTGATGATGTCATCTTCGGTATATTTCCCCCTTTCTGAATTTCTGCCTTTTCCGACTTTTGGAATTGGGATGTATTTTCCTTAACCCTTTGCATTATATGCGCAGGTCCTCTGAATTTACTAGATTCAGCCTCCGTCGAGTCTCACACTAACCGGCTTACCCAAGTCGGCGATTTACTTCATGATTTCTGCCAATCCTTTGAGGATATTGGCGAAGTTCGCAAGGTCCTGGACATGCATAGAATGTACGGCTTTGAAGTGCGAGACAAGTCCAAGGAGATTCCCCAGCTCATCTAGGATTGGAACATGTCCTACGCATGGACCGCAGCGCAGAACGCTCTTACCATGGTTATGAGCCACCATGGAAGCATGGAAATCTGGCAAGTGACTAGAGGGTATTCTACTGTGGATGAAGACGGACAGGAGCAGGACATCAAAGCAATCATGGACTCCTGTGCCGGATAAGGGTGCCACGTAGCTGACTTGACCAGCTACGACACTCCTTTCTTCACTTGCGTAGAGACGCCGCCTCCGCCCGCCGAAGAAACTGGTGAAGTTTCCAACGACGAACAAACTGTTTCGGATTGGAACGTCTCGGAAAGATATCAGGGCGAGGCTGATGTCTCCAGTGATACGGCAGCTCCTACCTCTCCCCCTGCATCGTAGAGTGTCAGAAAAACAATGTGTTATTCTGAAAACAATTTGGGCTGTAAATAAGTAGTATAATACTTTCCTTTTCTAGTGTTAAGTTTTACTCTATCTATTTATCACTTTTGTCCTTTATATTTATGTGCCTAAAATATTTACATAAGCACTTATGTTATTTGTCTATACTTATCGTTTATCTGGCTTTCCGCCTCGTCCCTTTCGTGAGCCGGCTAACCTTTAGCACGGAAACTTTGCTGAGCAACGGAGCTCAATTGCTAAACCAGTTTAAACTTGGAAACAAAGCCGGCTTCCAGTACCAACAATTCACTACTCAGAAAATGCCCGCATCCGGCAATCAGATAAATAACCAAAGTATAGACTAGAAAATTTAAATTTATACCCGAAGGTAGCATTTTTAGAATCGGAACTCTAAACCAGAACAAACATGAGCATCAAGTACTTTCAAGTATTCTGGGATTTTCGACTGTGACATGATCATTCGGAAATAAGATGGTAAAAAACTTCTCAGAAAAATTTGAGGCAACCACTACTTTATTTCTCATTGAACATGTCCACATATATGATTACAAAGAAAGATAAACTAAGAATAAAAAGGGACGTAGCTGAGCAATATTCCACGGTCTGTCTAATTCTTCTGGGTCTGTACTGCCTCCAGCTCTCTTTCTTTTCTTAGTGGCAGGTCTTTCTTTGACTGGCCGCATATCAGTTAGATAGTAAGAACCATTGTGCAATACTCGGCTAACTAAAAAGGGCGCTTCCCATACTGGGGAAAGTTTCTTCTTTCTTTTCTACATAAGCCGGAGAACCAAATCACCCATATTGAAAGACCGATTTCTGACTCTCTGGCTATGATACTTGCATAACTTCTGCTGATAGGCTGTTGATCTCATCTCAGCAACGACGCGAACTTCTTCGACTAAGTCGAGATCATTTTGTCGAGAAATTTCAGCATCCTCTTCAATATATGCGGCAACTCTAGGAGAAATGTGAATCAAATCACTAGGAAGAACTGCTTTTGCACCATAGACCAAGAAGAAAGGTGTGTATCTGATTGACCTGTTCGGAGTTGTTCGAAAGCTCTATATTACAGAAGGTAATTCCTCTGCCCAAGCCCCCGCAGCACGTCGTAGTGGTGCTTCGAGTCTTGGTTTTAGCCCTTGTAGAATTAAACCATTTGCTCTTTCAACTTGTCCATTAGCCTGTGGATGTGCGACTGACGCAATGTCAAGCCAGATGTTTTGTTCATTGCTGAACTCGGCAAGCTCTCCCATAGAAAAGTTACTCCTGTTGTCCGTGATGATGCTATGTGGATAACCGTATCGGATTATGACATCCTCGGCAAATCTTATGGCTGTTGCTCCATCACAACTAGTGACGGGTTTAGCCTCAATCCATTTTGTGAATTTATCCACCATCACTAAGAGATGAGTAAATCCACTTGGAGCCCGTTTAAACGGTCCTACCATGTTAAGGCCCGAGACCGTGAAAGGCCATGTTATAGGTATTGTCCGCAACTGATCAGCCGGAACGTGATCTTGCTTCATGTACTTTTGGCAGCCTTTGCACGTCTTGACCAGCCGTTCAGCATCTGCCTTGGCTGTAAGCCAAAAAAACTGTGTCGAGAAGCTTTTTGCCACTAGAGATTTGGCTACAGCATGGTGACCACACTCGCCTTCGTGGATTTCTCGTAAGATTTCAACTCCTTCTTCCGGAGATACATAGTGCTGAAAGACCCCAGACACGCTCCGCTTATAGAGCTCACCACTAATTATAGTATAGGCTTTTGCTCGTCGGACGATCTGCCGGCTCAGAACTTTGTCTTCGGGTAATTTGGCCTCTACCAAGTAATCAAGGTAGGGTTGAGTCCAGCTGGAAATTACAGCCAGAACTGCAACTAAAGGTGAGTCGGATTTGGTCGGATATTCCTCGTCTACTCCTTTTATAGAGGGAACTTTTAGGTGCTCTAAAAAAGCGCCATCCAGAACCTTTTTCCATGTAGAGCCTATACGAGATAATGCATATGCTTCCTCATTTTCTGTTCGAGGGATGTGTTGAACTTCAAACCCTTCAAACGATTTAGATAGTTCATCCACAACAGCTCTATATGCTGCCATGTGTTTATTTGCATTACAGACATCCGACACTTGTTGGGCAACAAGATCCGAATCTCCATAACACATCAAACGTCGGATGCCGATATCCTTAGCAATCCGGATTCCATGCAGTAGTGCTTCATACTAGGCAATGTTATTCGTCGCCATGAAGTGGATCTACAACACATAGAAAAGTTTATCTCCTTGGGGTGATTTGAGCACCACGCCAGCCCCCGAGCCCCCGAGCGCCTTAGACCTGTCAAAATGTAAGATCCAGTATTCCGACTCTGGTAGGGTCATATTTTCATTTGTCTCTGTCCAATCAGCGACAAAGTCAGTGAGGATTTGGGATTTGATTGTTGTACGAGGTTTATACTCAATGTCGAAAGCTAAAAGCTTTATGCCCCATTTTGCGATGTGTCCTGTAGCATCGTTGTTGTTAATTATATCTCTCATGGAGCTGTGCTCACCACGGTAATGGGATGTTCCTGAAAATAATGTTGTAACATACGAGATGCAAAAAACACAACATAAGCCAGCTTTTGATAGTGCGGATACCGCTGCTTTGATTCGGTTAGGACCTCGTTGAGATAATAAGTCGGATGCTACACCAGGTGTTCCTGATTTTCTTGTGGTCTCTCCACCACCATGACGACACTTACGACCCTGTTTGTCATAGCGAGATAGAGAAACATCGGTTCCCTGGTTCCGGTGCTGCGAGGATAGGAGTAGACGAGAGTACTGCTTTCAGGTCTTGTAGTGCAGCTTCAGCTTCGTCATTCCAAACGAAATTTTTGGTCTATTTTAGGAGCTTGTATAGTGGTGTGGATCTTTCTTCGAGCCGGCTTACAAACTGACTGACTGCAGCAATGCAACCAGTTAGTCTTTGAAAGTCCTTTATGCGAGTTGGCCTAGAAATATTGAGTATAGCCTTAATCTTGTCTCGGTTTAACTCTATGCCTCTTTGAGACACGATAAAACCTAACAATTTTCCAGCTGGTATTCCAAAGAAGCACTTCTTCGGGTTAAGCATTATGTTGTATTTTCGTAGATTGGCAAATGTTTCCTCTAAGTCGGAAATTAGAGTTTTCTTCTTTTTGGACATCACCGCAATATCGTCCACGTATGCATGTACATTGCGTCCGATTTGGTCGTGGAGGCAACGCTACATAGTGCGCTGGTACGTAGCTCTTGCGTTCTTGAGCCCAAAGGGCATCGTAACAAAACAAAACGTTCTGAAGGGGGTTATGAATGAAGTTTTCACTTTGTCTGATTCCTTCATCTAGATTTGGTGATAGCCGGAATATGCGTCGAGAAAACATAGGAGTTCCGAGCCTGCCGTAGAGTCGATAACTTGATCAATTCTAGGCAGAGCAAACGGATCTTTGGGACAAGCCTTGTTCAAGGCAGTATAATAATCACACATCCTTAAATCAGTGGTGTCCTTTTTAGGGACCATTACAGGATTGGCCGACCACTCAGTGTGGATGACCTCTTCTATGAATCCGGCTAACTCGAGCCACGCTAGTTCCTTAGCTATTGCCTTACGCTTTTCATCGCTGAAACATCGTAGGGACTGTTTGACGGGTTTAGCATTCGGGAGTACATTTAGAGAGTGCTCGGCAAGTTCCCTAGGTACTCCGGTCATGTCAGATGGCTGCCATGCGAAGATATCTTGATTTGCTTGGAGGAACTTGATGAGCATGCTTTCCTATGCGCTATCTAGGCCTACACCTATCTGGGTCACCTTGGAGGGGTCATCATCCTTCAACGGCGTCTTCTTTGTCTCTTCCGATGCCTTGAACTCCGGATTCGGCTTTGTCACCTCCTTCTTCGTTGCGGGCATCTCGGACGGATAAATGGTATTCTTGATCTCCTTGTACTCCTGGGCGTGCAGCACGGCTTCAACAAAGGCGGCATTTCCGTCCTCGCACTCTCGTGCCTTATTTGGGTCTCCCCTGATTGTGATCATGCCTTTGGGACCTGGAATTTTCATCATATTGTAAATGTAACACGGACGAGCCATAAAAGCCCAGTAAGCTGGACGTCCGAATATAGCATGATACCAACGGGACCACTTCGAAAGAAAGTGCCTCTGTTCGATAGTTCTTTGGAGTTCCAAAGGTAAGATCGAAAGTGATCTCTCCTAGGGAATTTGCTTGTCTTCCTGGGACAACTCGATGAAATAACACAAAACTATGATTTAGCTGGGTCTCTAAGATCCGCATCTGGCGTAGCGTTTTAACATACAAAATGTTAATGTTGTTACCGCCGTCCATGAGAGTCTTGGAGAAACTATAGCCATCAATAAGTGGGTTGACGACTAAGGCGTATTTTCCTCGCCTTTGCAACTTAGGCGGATGATCAGCACGGTCAAAGGTGATTGCCACTTCCGACCAGTCCAAGAATTGTGGGACAACCGGAACAGTTGCTTTGAGCTCATGCATAACTGCTTTTTTGACCTTAGCTGGTTGAGATCCGAGGAAGGTGACGTAAGTGTCTTTCTTTGTTGGGAAGTTTTTCTTTCCCTCCTATGGCTTGGGATTTGAAGGATCAGCTTCCTCCATGTCGGAATCTTCCTTGGTCTCTTTATCTTTCTCGGGATTCTTCTTTCCCTTCTTCCGCTTAGCCATGTAGCCAGCGGTATCGTCTTTCTTGATGTCGTCATTAAAACGACACTCGGCATTTGTGTGATATGAGCCCCCACTGGCATCTAAGTGATGCACACATGGGTTGTTGGCAATGTCGGCCCAGGAGTAGGTTTTGCCAGGTTGCTGGTCTCCTCTACCCTGAACTCTTGATGTCCCACGACCACGTCCGCAGCCACCGCCACGTCCTCCTCGTCCACCAGACCCGAAAGTAGCAGTGACCACTGCCGTTTCCGCGTTGGGTTTTTCTTCAGAGGTGTTCATGCTCTTGTGAGCTTGCTGCTTTGGTTGTTTTGCCGACTGTGGCACAACTAGGGCATTCCGTAATCCCTCTATGTCGTTGTCAGCATCTGCATACTTGCTTGCTATTTTTATCATCTCTCCCAAATCAGTGACTTTGTCACACTTCAAGCGATGAGGCAGTAAACCAATCGGGAGTCCTGCAATGAAAGCTTCCATCGTAGTTTGGTCATTTACTCCTTCATAGGAATTCTTAGTGTCGATCCATCGTCCGAGGCAGGGTCTTCGATACTGGCCTTCAAAATTCTGAAAGAACACACTTTGCATGTCATACCAGTTGTGGATGGTATTCTCCGGAAGTTCATTTAGCCATGATCGTGCCATCTTCCGCAACATAAGTGGGAGATATCGGGTTGTGACCAAGCTGCTTCCGCCTTTGGTGATACAGCAAGCCTGGAAAAAATCCTGGAGCCAAGTATCTGACCGAGCTACACCGTCGTAGGGCTGGATGTGCCTTGAGATAGCAAATCCTTCCGGGAATCTTGTTGCTCTTATGCATGGTCCAAATCATTTTGGACCCACATAGATTTCGTCGTTCTCGTAGCGCCATGCCTCTATGTTGGAGCTGATCTGATGTCTCGCGTCACTCGGTAACAGAGATCACAGTCCTAATTGACGGTTGTGGCTGCGGTGCCTTGGAGCCGGACTTCTACTTCTGCCACCGCCTCCTCCATCATGATGCCCTCCTTGGCCTCCTTGGGAACCGTTGTGGTGGCTACTTGGTGGAGAAGGTGGATTGTTTCCGACTGATCGCCAGCCTCCGTCCGGAGCGTCATTATTCCGGTTCCGGGGAGGGTATTCATTGCGACGAGCCCCCTGTCAGTTTGACTCGGTACGATGTCCGTCGTTCCTTCATCTGTCATTCCCATCACGATGGGGTTCAGCTGGACTGCTTGTATGTCTAGGAGGTGGCATTCTTTGACGGTCCTCCTCCCGACGTTTCTCTTTGTCTTCTTCCCTATGATTGTTCGACTCCCGCCGGGGAGGATTTTTGGATATAGTGCAACAATTGCTTCTTGCTCCGCGGCTGGGGCAATGTTGCACCAGTCACATGCGGTTATGTGGTGCTTCCCTGAAGATCCGGTTCTTGAGTAGTTGTCTTCTCGACGGTCGGAACGGTGATGCTGCTCCAAAACACGTTGGGGTCTTATGTCATTCCAGGCCGGATCCATGCGGCATTGGTCAGATTGAGAGACCAGTTTTGCGCTACTAGACTTCGCGACCTTCTGCTGCTCCAGACCCTTGGTAAGTAGCTTAATGCCCAATCGGACTTGTTCTAGGCCTAGATTATTTTCTAGGATATCTCAGGCCACAATGGTGTTCTGTACTGGTGTTGGGTACACCAGATCTCCATTACTGCGAGCCGAGGCATCCCTAGATCTCCCTCAAAGAGAACCTTGCGTACTTCCGGAAATTTGTCGGCCCGTACGTGGCCTTTCCGTGTCTTCTGATGTTGTAGAGAGATGAGCTTCTCCATAGTAGCCATGCGCTTCTTCTCTTCCTCGATGTTTATGGCTTCATCCAGGAGTACTTGGCGGCGTGCTTCTAGGGCTTGGGCCCTTTCTTCCTATTCTGAGGCAGTGAGTTCTGCCGTAGTAGGGATAGGTGTGGTTAACGCAGCATCAATGAGTTTACGGGCACCTGCAGCGACCATGTGTCCATCCACCGACTCTTATTTGGGCTCGTCTAGGATAAGTGCTCCATCCGAGTCTTCCTCATATCCTCGGCAATCACCTCCTCTGCCGGAAGTTCTTTTATCGGGGTCTTGTTCTTCTTCTTTGCCTTCTTGGCAGCACCGGTAGCAAAGACGGCTTTGGGTATGTTTCATAGAGTCAAGCTCTGAGCAGTATTTTCGGACATCTGGGCATCGGGACTATCTCCGAGGTCCATGTCATCATGCGCTCTGGGAGAGTTTTCTCTAGATCCTTCATCCATGGCTTCTCCTTCTTCTACAGCTTTGGAGTTGAACTCCTCTTTGTATGCCGCGGAGAACTTCCGGAAATCCATCAACGTCATCGAGTCATCAGAGGATGCGGGTAAGTCGATGTTTGTTCCGATCACCTCCAGCACCTAGTCTTCATTATCTCCAGCATCAGCAGAGCCAGATCCAGATCCAACATATCCGACAAAGTGCGACGTGTTGTCCTGAGGTAGTTGCGGCTTTCCTCGTGGGCTTCCTCGAAAATCCTAATGTTTTCGAGAACCTCATCCACGTTTGCACCTTGCAGCATCATGCGCCTCAACGTATGCTTTAGGAAAGGTTGGTCTATTCCGGCGTTAGCAGAGCCAGAACTAAGGTTATTGTCCTACCCCTCCTGGATTTCGACCTCGGCGGGTACATCGATCTAGGATTCGGCCTCGCTAGGGATATCCACTCCATATTCGACTTGAACCGCAAGATCTTCTTCAGGTTCGGCTTTCTCAACTATCTCCGTGACAGGTGCGGGCTGGGTGGGTTTAGGGTTCTCCGAGATCCGGAACTCTGCCGCCTCCGTGGACAAAGTGGACCCAGAGTTTTCTTCTGCCTCTATCATCACCATTGGGGTGGGTGGGATAGGTTCAGCGAAACCGATGTACACATCGATCTCGCCAAAGGACATGATGGTGTAAGCAGTCATGACCTCCCTAGCCAAAATCCAGGTCTTGTCGAGAATGACGAGAGGGACGTCGCTAGCATAGAGGACGCGATCGACACTGATAGTCTCACCAATTCCAGTTCGGAACACAGATTCCGCTCGGAACACAGATTCGAAGCTCACTTTCCCCATGGTGGGCACCAACTGTCGTTGGATTGATGACAAGTACACCATGACGGGGGTCCTCGAGGCGTGCGGAAGAGAGGGGTGTGAGACATACGGTGTTCCGGGACGGTGAGCACACAAGTTTACCCAGGTTCGAATCCGCCAGCTTTGGACGGGTCCTACTCCTGCTAGCAATCCAGTAATACGGCAGAGTCGGAATATGGGTTACAAGGGTTTCACCTGTGCGAGTTGAGATTGTAGACTATTGTGAGGGTGCCCTAAAGGCTCTCCCTAGGACGACTTATATAGATATCTGGCCTAGGGTTTATAGGAGAGACCTATCCGACTACGACTAAAATCGGTTACAGAGTATATCTTGAACTACAAGTAACACTATAGGCCTATGTCGGTAAGTCATCTAGGCCTTCCCGTAGCCGGATTGGACTCCGTCTCTTCTCCCTGACTGGACTGCCTGTGAAGCAATGCTCTAACCCGAAGTGGGACACCCTGGTCAGTGAAGCATAGTGAGGATACCCGGAAAGTATATCCCCAACATGTGTCTTAAGCAGAGAAAATTCAAGAAGACAACTCCCAGGCAAAGGATGTCTCCTGGTGGTGGATCATCTCGCAAGCGCGTTGTGGCATCAGTACTATCTCCAGACATAGAAAATGAGAGACACACAAGGTCCAAGGGGAATCCGCTAAAAGCAGGACTTCCACCTCCAGGTTCCACACGGTGGACAACAAAAGCGGCAAGTCCTACGACCCATTCACAAGAAACTCGGAGCGCAACCTAGAAGATTGCCAAAGCCGAACTACCTGATGCCCGGTAAACGACCAAAGCCGAACTTCCTGATGCCAGGTAAACTGCCAAAGCCGCACTTCCTAATGCCCTGGAGGTGGCTAGAGCTGCACTTCATTTTCCCCTACAGGTCATCGATGATGCAGTTCCTGATGCCAACCTAGTGGCCAAATCTGCAGTTCCCGATGCCCGGCAAGTAGCTAAACCTTTAGTTCCTGATGCCGGCCAAGTGGCCAAAGCTACAGTTCCTAATGCCGGCCAACTGGCTAAAGCTGCAGTTTCTGATGCCAGCCAAGTGGCCAAGCTGCAGTTCCTGATGCCGGCCAAGTGGCCAAAGTTGCAGTTCCTGATGCCCACCAAGGCGAGAAGCCAGCTGCCGTCAATCTACCACCCACCCAAGCCAAGAAGGCAGCAGCCCAAGGCAAGCAACCAGCTGCCCAAGGCGAGCTGGCAGTTGTCCAACATGAGAAACACTCTACCCAAGGTGACCTCTCCACTCCCTCCGACCCGCTGGTATGCTGTTTGGCACCTCCCTAAAGCCAGTAGCCACCCCCGAAAGCCAGCAGCCACGTACCCAAGGTGTGGAACCACAACCCACATCCTGCCGTCCTCTGGCACCTCCCAAAACCAACCTGCCACCTCCACAAATCAAGAAGCCACCTTCCCAGGTGACGAAGTCCGCATCCTTCTGCCCATGGGTATCCCCCAAAGGTGACTTGCTACCTCTCCAAATCTAGAAGCCACCTCCCAGTTGTATGCGGGCACCTCGCCGAAGCGACCATGCACTGTTCCAAACCGATGGGTTAGGTACCCAAGGCGCTACGTCAGCTACCCAACACCTGTGTTCAACTGCCGATGGCGAGGACTCTGGTACCCAATTTGAGGGTCAGGGGTCAGCTACCCAATACGATGAGTCAGCTACTGAATATCGGGAATCTGATCCTAGTCATGAAGTACCGTGCCAAGACTACAATGACTGGTCTCAACGTGGTAATGCGTTAAACCGACTGCTTGCTCACTTATAATCCATTTAATCCCATCATATTACTGTGGAACACTAAATCAACACATTGTATTCCTGTAGATGATGATGGCTACCAGATGTCTCAAGACTTTGATGCACCTTGTTCTGAAGACGCTGAAACGCAGAATTCTGAAGATATAGTTCCACATACTAGTCAAGCTATGGTGGTGAGGGGGGAAACATGGGGAAGAGGCTTGACAAGTTGTCCAAAGGAGGGAGGCTTTCACTTAATGTTCTTCTAGGAAGAACTAGACCAGACGAGCCGGGTGTTTCTGCCAGGTTTGCCAGTGAGTGTGTAGTCACAGTAAGGACTAGCATGCCTATCTTACCCCACTAGAAAGAGTACAAGAAGAGGGTTGATGTCCAATCAGACTTCATAGGAAAAGTTTCTACATGTTCTATGACTTAGCTGTCCTTTACCTTCCCGTTTCTCTATTCATGCAAATGCTGATGCTCCATGTTTTATTTCAGCAAAAGTTTTCCATGGACACAAATCACCCTGACGTGCGGAATGCTTGCGCAAATCAATTTATGAGGCATGCAAGGATTCAGCGGTATATTCTGAAGAAGTATTTTGATCCCTACCCTCTGAACCAAGTTACAAGGAAATGTCCTGATGAAGTGAAACACATGACCGACAAGCAGTGGTGCAAGCTTGTTGATACCTGGTCTGACCCTAGGAAACAGGTCACTTTTCATTTACTCTTTTACTATTACTGCATGTGTTTGAATTGTTTGATTGGAACTGCCTCTTATACCATATGGTTTCTTCTTGTGTAGAGTGCTTGTGTAATAAACAAGAAGAATAGGAGAAAAGTCTTGTACCCTGCTGCCACAGGTTCTCGTAGCTATGAGGTTGTGTGCAACAGTGAGGATGATGCCTTCGAAATCTTCAAAAACACGCATTGCAGCCCAATAAATGGCTTCACTCTGAATGTGAAGAAAGCAATTGTAAGTCATCTTGAATACTTTCCATCTTCATAAAATTCAATGCTATCTTAATCTCTCAAGTGTATACGATATGATTGTAGTTTGCTTGCTATATTTCTGAGGTTCGCTTCTATTCCTAATACTGTAGGAAATCATGGAAAAGAAGATGGATCCAGATGTCCAGGAGGAAGAACCACTTTCTTCCACTGAGGTTGTGCACTTTGCACTCTCGTTGGACAGTAGAAAGCCAACGTTCCTGAAGAACATCAGCCTCCATCCAAGTACATCAAGACGAAGCAGGTCTGGCCTTGAAGCGGAACTTTTGACTGAAAGAGCAGGAAGTGACAAACTGCGCTGTACCATAGAGGAATTGCAGAGAGCAAAAGAGGTTGCCAAGGCAGAGAGGCTGCGGTATGCTAAAAACATGAGAGAAATGAAGAATAAGCAAGAAAAGATGCAGGATAAACAAAACCATACAAACGACTTACTTCAGCAAGTGTTGTCTCAGATGACTCAGCAGAAGCAGTAGCAGTAGCAGTAGCAGGTTCAGTTGTTGCAAGGTAAGTGAACTCGTGGTTGACACTTGTGAGTTCTTGGGCTAGGAAAGTTAACTGGTATAGAAATTTGTCAGTCTTTTGAAAAGGGAAACTTGTGAGGCTTTTGGCTCATAAACTGCTGTGGAAAGTTTTTGGCTGTGGAAGTTTGTGAGGCTTTTGGCTCAGAAACTGATGTGGAAATTTGTCCTAAAATTCATTGTCAAATTCTGTTATTTGATGCATGTGGTGTGAAATGTGTCACCAACGATTAGGGCTAGTAGAAATTTACGTGCATAAATGGCCCGCTAATCTCACGGTGATGCCATCCCGCATCCGTGACAAAAGAGAAATCGTCTCAGTTGTTCTTGACGAAATATTTCCGTCATAGGTAAAACCCGACGTGGCCGCCTTTCATTGGCCAACTATCTAGACGAAACAGAAACATCACGGCCAATGATGACGTCATCACACAGAATTCGTTGTCGGTAGGTGATACATGTCCCATTTTGATTTGTCAACGTGGCGTTTTGCGGCTTGCCCATGTGGCCTCATCCGATTGGCGCAAGCTTGTCCGTGCCAACCGTCCACGTGTCAGCATGGCGTCGAAAGGTGGCGACGAACAAAATTCGTCACGGCGCGTGGGACGTCATAAACGGGATGTATGGCGTCATGAACGGGTTGGATGACGTCACGGATATGGAGACAATGGAATCAAGCCGTGATGGAAAAAATGTCAGGAACTCGATGACATCGTAGATGGTGAACATGCCGTCAGCAAACGTCACTGATGGCCACCCGCGATGCCGTCTGCCACATGGCCTCGGCCGTGACGAAATAAAAACATCATGAATGACCGGGCCTGGGCTGGTCCAGTTCGCCGCGACGAAAATACAGGAACGTCACGATCGGGCGTGACGTTTTCAGATAGAAAAAACATCGCAGAATGAATTACGACGTGGGGTCCGTGATCCATTTTTTCGTCGCAGAATTCATCGCGGATGGCCATCTACGACGTTTTGGCCCTCATCCACGATGATATCAGATCGTCATGAACCGCCCAGATTCTTATAGTGCAAACTGAGAAGGCTCAATCTCGATTGGCAACTGAAATGCTGAATTTTCTAACCTTCTGTTTGTTGATGATATGTAATAATTTCAAGAAGTTTGTAGTTGATGTAATATGTAGGTAAATCGCATAGGTCATGTAGGCATTTAGTTGACGCTGTCCCCACCTAACGGTAGGCGGTACAATAACTGGGCCGAATGAGCTTTGGTATTCGCCCATTTTGTACTGGCCCGATGATGAACAGTAAATGATGCTCGTTGATAGTATGCACACACCTTTTTTGATCGTTGTGATTGACGTGGTTATTAGAAAGGCCAAAACATAGTAAAAGACCGTAATAGTAAAAGCCTCATGTGTAAAAAGGCAAAAGTGTCACCACAAATGGGATCCATGAACAACAAAAGGTCAGAACAGTAGAAAAACAGAATCATAGAAGGCCGCAAAGCGGAAAAAAGCCAGACATCCTTATGGTCCGGAACAGTATTATCGGATTTTGTTTTTCTCCTGTCAGATTTAATCATGTTCAAGTTTTCGGGTTTCTGGGGCTGGATTGGGCTATTCGGTTATGTCGTTTGGTTTTGTGAGTACTGCATCCTTATAACACGTTTTCGGTGGGCTTTACACTGGTGGAAAAAGGGCCTCTAGTCCCGGTACATAAGGGCCATTGGTCCCGGTTTTCGAACCGGGACCAATCACTCGGGACTAATGTTGGTCCTGGTTCGGACACGAACCGGGACCAATGGCTCTCCACATGGGCAGGCGCGCGACGAGGGGGGGGTGTTGGAGATATGCCCAAGAGGCAATAATAAAGTGGTTATTATCATGTCTTCACACTTATGATAAATGTTTACATACCATGCTATAATTGTATTAACCGGAAACATTAATACTTGTGTGATTTGTAAACTAAAATAAGAGTCCCTAGTAAAGCCTCTTGTTAAACTAGCTTGTTGGTTAATATATGATCATTGTTTCCTGATCATGAACATAGAGATGTTATTAACAACAGGATCATATCGTTAGGAGAATGGTGTGATGGACATACTCCTATAGATAAGCGTAGCATAAAGATCAAGTCATTTCAATAGTTCAATTGCTATATGCTTTCTGATACATAGTAACCTAATTCCTTCGACCATGAGATCATGCATATCACCTTTACTGGATGGATGCTTTGATGTCATCAAACACCACACCGTAACAGGGTGGCTATAAAAGTGGCATTGAGTGTTCGGAAAGTATTGGTTGAAACACATGGATCAAGAGTGGGATTTGTCCATCCATATGACGGATAGATATACTCTGGGCCCTCTCGGTGAAATGTCATCCAATTAGCTTGCAAGCATGTGACTTGGTCACAAGGGATCACATATCACGGGAACGAGAAAAGAGTACTTATCAGTAACGAGGTTGAACTAGGTATGCAGAGATACCGACGATCATAACCTTGGATAAGTAACATATCGTGAGACAAAGGGAAATTGGTATCGTATGTAAGTGGTTCATTCGATCGCAAAGTAATCGTAGAAATATGTGGGAGCCATATGAATTTCCAGATTCCTCTATTGGTTATTGTTCGGAGAAGTGTCTCGATCATGTCCGCATAATTCACGAACCGTAGGGAGACACACTTAAGGATTCGACGTTGTTTGAGTAGTTATGGTATTATGAGAAAGAGACCGAATGTTGTTCGGAGTCTCGGATGGGATCCGGGATATCACGAGGTGATCCGGAATGGTCCGGAGAATAAGATTCATATAAGGAAAGTCCCGTTTCGGAGTTCGGGAATGATTCCGGTGTTTTCATCGGGAATGTTCTAGAAGGTTTCGGATTGTCCGGCACTCCGGGGGGGAAGGGGTACATGAATGTGTCATTACATATTGGAATGATTGCATCATGTACTAAGTGTTCTTGCTGTCCCAAATATAGGATTAAATTGAATCCTAAAACAGAAAAGTCAAATGTCCAGTTTGAAAGTCAAACGGCTAAAACAAGAAACTGTGGGAAACAAGCAAGAGGAGTTGGAATCAACTTGGAGGAGGAGTTGGACTCCTCCAGGCCGGCGGCCAGCCCTAGGCCGAGTTGGGGAGGGACTCCCTCCCTCCCCTGGCGCGCCAGCCCCCTCCCATCTATATAAGGAGGGGCAGGGCTCCCCTCCTAGACACACAAGTTTCCTATCCTCTAAACTAAACCCTAGATCTAGACTCCGGTTTAGAGCTATTCGGTTTAGAGCCTTCTAATTGGTTTAGAGCCTTCTAATTGGTGTGTCTAATTACTAGACCACTAATAGCCTCTCTCATAAGCTCCACCATACTCGCACCGGCTTAAGGCGAAGCCCTGCGGGATTTCCCCTCTACTTCCGGTACCACGCCGTTGTGCTGCCGGAATCGCGAGGAGAGTGCTACAACCTCCGCTGCCTGCTGGAACAAGGGAGAGGAAGGTCTTCATCGAGTACCGAACGTGTGACCGACTGCGGGAGCGCTGCTGGAACGTGGCGCTGGAAGGATCGTCTACACGATCTTGAGATCGGAAAGAGTACGACTACATCATCCACGAGAATCTGCTCTCGTTAACCGCTTTGGAATCTTCGAGGGTGAGTTCCTCTATCAACTCGTTGCTACAATCTAGTAGATAGATCTTGGCTTGTTTGTTTGTATGCGATAGAAAAATTTTGTTTTCCATGCTACGAACCCCTACAGTGGTATCAGAGCCGTGTCTATATGTAGATCTGTTGCACGAGTAGAACACAATGGTCATTGTGGGCGTTGATGCTTTTATTGTAGATTGCTTTTTGTGTACTTTGCATCTTGCGGTATGTTGGGATGAAGCGGCCCGGGCTAACCTTACATGACATCGTTCATGAGACTTGCTCCACGCTTGACATGCAACTTGTATTGCATAAGTGGCTTTGCGGGTGCCTGTTTCTCCTAGCATAGTTAAGATCCAATTTACAACGGGTGATTAACAATACTAGTATCAATGTTGTGGTTCATGTTCGTAAGTTAGAGCGACACTTATTAACAGCCCCAAACCACGTAAAACATGCAAAGAAAGTAGAGGCGTCTAACTTTGTTTTGCAGGGGTGTGCAGTGATGTGATATGGCCATGATTGTGATTATATTTGATATATGCAATGTTCCTTATTGTAAGTTGGCAACCGGCAGGAGCCATATGGTTGTCTTTAATTTCTGTTAAGACCTGCGTGTCTATTCAAAATAGTTGTAATAGTTGAAGCTGGTGGACGACAACCATGGAGAAGCGTCATTGACCTTGATGCTATGCCGGTGATGATGGAGATCATATTCGTGCTTGAAGATGGAGATCGGAAGCACAAAGAAGAAAGGCCATATCATATCACATATTATAAATTGCATGTGATGTTAATCCTTTATGCATCTTGTATTGCTTAGTAGACGACGGTAGCATTATAAGATGATCCCTCATGCACATAAATTTCAAGTTCTAAAGTGTTCACCCTTAGTATGCACCGTTGCCAAAGCTTGCTGCTTCGAAGCACCACGTGATGATCGGGTGTCTTTGATTCCGCGGGTGAATACAACGTAAGCAAGCCAGATTTGCTTATGCGGTAGCTAAGGTTTGATCTTGACGAGCCTAGCATGTACAGACATGGCCTCAGGAACACGGATTACCGAAAGGTAGAGCATGAGTCATATAGTAGATATGATGAACATGTTGATTGTTCGCCATTGAAGCTATATCAATTCTCGTGATGATCGGTTTTGATGTGGTGAATTTGGTTCGTGTGATCACTAAAACAATGTGAGGGATATTGTTTTGAGTGGGAGTTCACCTAGATTAATTTAATTATTAATTAGAACTCAATTTATCATAAACTAAATCAAAGTGAAATTGCATAGTTGTTGTAGTCATTGGCATCCGTTTACCACCTTGCGCTTAGTTATAATTGAGATGATAGAACTATAGAATTCTGGTTAGTTACTTTACGAACTGGTATCGTATTGTTTTGAAGTGTTAATCTAAAGTTTAAAAGTTCTATTGCAAACTTTCAGTAAGTTCCGGTTACTCCATGAAGTTTAATAATTAGTATTAAATCAAGAGTAACAATTCCAAGTGTTAGTATATAAGTATCATGTTTGTATCCATGATTCTTGATATTCAAAGGATTCCCTTAATTTCAAGGTTATCTAGGATCTGAAAGAGTTGTTTCAGAAACCATGATGTGTGGAAGATATTGTGATATCTGAAACGAAGTTTTGGTTGCAACATGATAGAGTATAATATGGCAAAAGTCATGTTCTCATATTTGATGAAAATTTGCAAAAAGGTTGGAGACACTTGTTGTCTTAATCCTCCAAAAGGTTTTGGATAGCAACATTATACTCATAATTCATTGTTATAAGCTAAAAGTAGCTTGATCATGGACAATTCCATGATAAGGGTGAATATTTGATGTAGGTAAAATGTTTACTACACCAAGAGATTACTAAAGAAAGGAATTTGAAAGAACACCAAATATTTGATGATGGTGATCTACTTCAAAGTGCAAGTCCAAAGACATTGGTATTTAATTATACACGCTTTGGACTATATGTCATATGTATGACTTCACTATTGATATTGATAGATTCTTTCAAATAGAAAAGGAAATATTGAAAGAGAATCTCATAAATATATGGCAGAAAAGAAAAGACTAGAATTGTTCAGTTTAAGTATATAGATGATATACATGTTGTGGCTATATTCTTTGCTTATTAAACAATGTGGTTCTTAAGTATTTGATACTGAATTTGTTGGTATGAATCGTCATACGAAACAACAGAATTCATGAACTACAATGGCCTAAGTAACTAGCAAAAGAATATGTGATGATGTTCATCGAGAACAAATAAAGGGTTATTATGTTGCTCGTTAAAACATCAAAGCTTGCCTTCAAGATTTGTTTTATCAGGTATTATGAGAACAAAAGGGTTGTTCAAATAATTGCCGTAATCCATAAAAGATGGATGATTCACAAATCTCGTTGGAGAAATCACATCCATAAAACTAGTGCTAAAATGTCGAAAGACAAATTGATTGAAAGATCACTTAGGAAGTGACATCGCTGTTTGAATTATATTGGAAAGATAACATGAAGAAACTCCATGTGGATGGAATTTTGGAGTCTTCTGATTTTTGATCAAATGACGCTTGTGAAACTTTCCTAGAGATAATTAAAACTTCGTTCATAGGCCAAAAGGGAATGAATGACTAGCTTATTGGAACTTGTACATATTGTTGTACGAAATCCATTATGTGTAGTCAAGAGCGATGGATTTCAACTTCATATGCTTTCTCCAAAAATTTGAGTGAATATATGAATATTTACTTAATAAGGATAAAGTATGAAACACTTGAAAAGTTCAAAGACTTTCAAGATGAAGTGCAAAATCATTGTAACAAGAATATAAACAGTTTATGATAAAGATCATAAAGGAAGATATTTGAGTTACAAGTTTAGCATAATACCTAAGATTTAAGGAATCGTTCCGTAGATTTGCATTTCCCGAAACACCATAAGAGTATGGAGCGTTCGAGATATGTAATTAAACCTTGTTTGACATGGTAAGATCAAAGGTATAATTCATAAAACTGCCATTGTATTTTAAAGATTAAAAGCTTTAGAGATTACCGTTTTTCCACTGAAAAGAGCTCCATCATAAACCGCTGAAATGACACCATATAAGGTTATGGTTTGGGATAAAACCCAAGTTGTCCTTTCTTAAACATTGGTATGCTATGCATAAGAAAGATGTGTGCAACCAAAGTCGGATGAACCTGTCTTTGTATAAACTGTTCCTCCATAAAACACCGGAGACAAAAGTGTTTGTTGCTTAGAACGTCAAGTTTCTTTGAGAAGAAATTTTTCGTGAAAAGTTAAGTGGGAGGACAATAGAAACTTTGATAAGGTTAAAAGAACCTTAGCTATATGTGCAGAGTTGCGCAGCGCCGAAAAGTGTTCCGGAGACAGCAACAATGCTCATGGCTCACGTACCTCAAATGTTGTGGTCACAGAGATCTAAGTTCCTATTGAAACAAGTAGGTCGGATGAACAATCAAATACCAAGATTTGAGGGTTGAAACATTATTTGAGAATAATGAACCGACTACATGCAGAGAAGCGATGATGGGCCCTGACTCCGTAAAATGGCTTGAAGCCATAAAATCCGTGATAGTTCCATACACGAGAAATCAAGTTTTGAACTTGAAGGACCCTCGAGAAAGGTGTAAGACCTTACAGTTGTGTCTGGATCTATAAAGAAATAGACATGGATGTTTTACATCTATGAAATAGTCGACATGTTGGGAAAGAGTTCACAACAATGTTCAAAGGTTGACTATGACAAGATTTGATCTTTCATAGTGATATTTAGTCTAGACGGATTAATGTAGCAACCACTACATATAATTTTGTTATATGGTAGTTGAATAAACAAAACAAGTTCTTCTAATAGAATCGTTACCTAGGACATGTGCATAACACGGTCCATAGGGTTTTGTTAATTCAAAGGATGCTAAAAGCATATGCAAACTTCAATGGTTGAAGTAAGCATAGCGGAGTTGGAATCTTCACTGTGATGAAACTGTTAAAGGAGTTTAAAAGTTCATCAGAGACGATGGAGATGCTTGCATTTGCAAGAAATTAAGTGGGAGCGCTAAGACATGTTTCTAATACATTATGTGGAAGACATATTGTTGATTGGAAATAATGTATCTTTTATTAACACATATTAAGAATTTCATCCCGATGAAAGACTTAGGCAAAACCCAAATATTTGGCATCAATAGACGCTAATATGGTTGTGCCAGAAGTACATAGACAAGATATTGAATGAGTTCAATATAGAAACTACAAGAGAAGGTTCTTGTCGCACAGAAAGGATTGAATGAGTTCAATGTTGATGATATATTCAAGTGTATTGACATTTGGTAAAGTGAAACAAATAATCAAGTATAGATTGATACTTGATGTATGAAATCACAAAGAGTATTTATATCAATCATACTGTGATATGTACAAATCCAGATATGTCCTATGCTCTAAATGTTGTGAGCATATACCAGAATGATTTGTAAAATGATCATTGGACAATAGTAAGGATATTCTTATGATCTTTTGGAAGAACTAAGAGTATATTATTTGTAGAAGTGACAAATAGATGGTTAGTTCATTGTAAAAGTACTACATTGATACTAGCTTTGTCACAAAGTACAAATTAAGTTTATCTCAAACTAAACTAAGGGTGGCACAATATAATGGAAAGTGAGTTCCATAATGGATTTGGATGAGTTCCAAGGTTAAGACATTGTGACAGATACTACAACAAAAGGCTAAGTATATGACTGCTATTATAGCAGCAAAAGAGGGCATTTGTGTCAAGTAGTTTGTTATCAAACTAGGTGTAGTTCACAGCGGGATAATACTATAAAGATATATTGTACGACAATATTGTCAACATGTTTTAACCCCAAAGAACTAAAGGTCACACCGAAAGACCAAATTTATACAAAGCCATCTCATTAGAGAATGAGTGATGCGTAGAGACGCAAAGACATGCAATTACACACGGACCTGGAAGTGTCAGATCCGGAGATCAGTTGACCACTAGCAATCGTGTACATACAACACCGGAAAGCCATAGGTGTTATATACACAAAGGTTCGAAACTAGATTATTGACTCTAGTGCAAGTGGGAGACTGTTGGAGATATGCCCAAGAGGCAATAATAAAGTGGTTATTATCATGTCTTCACACTTATGATAAATGTTTACATACCATGCTATAATTGTATTAACCGGAAACATTAATACTTGTGTGATTTGTAAACTAAAATAAGAGTCCCTAGTAAAGCCTCTTGTTAAACTAGCTTGTTGGTTAATATATGATCATTGTTTCCTGATCATGAACATAGAGATGTTATTAACAACAGGATCATATCGTTAGGAGAATGGTGTGATGGACATACTCCTATAGATAAGCGTAGCATAAAGATCAAGTCATTTCAATAGTTCAATTGCTATATGCTTTCTGATACATAGTAACCTAATTCCTTCGACCATGAGATCATGCATATCACCTTTACTGGATGGATGCTTTGATGTCATCAAACACCACACCGTAACAGGGTGGCTATAAAAGTGGCATTGAGTGTTCGGAAAGTATTGGTTGAAACACATGGATCAAGAGTGGGATTTGTCCATCCATATGACGGATAGATATACTCTGGGCCCTCTCGGTGAAATGTCATCCAATTAGCTTGCAAGCATGTGACTTGGTCACAAGGGATCACATATCACGGGAACGAGAAAAGAGTACTTATCAGTAACGAGGTTGAACTAGGTATGCAGAGATACCGACGATCATAACCTTGGATAAGTAACATATCGTGAGACAAAGGGAAATTGGTATCGTATGTAAGTGGTTCATTCGATCGCAAAGTAATCGTAGAAATATGTGGGAGCCATATGAATTTCCAGATTCCTCTATTGGTTATTGTTCGGAGAAGTGTCTCGATCATGTCCGCATAATTCACGAACCGTAGGGAGACACACTTAAGGATTCGACGTTGTTTGAGTAGTTATGGTATTATGAGAAAGAGACCGAATGTTGTTCGGAGTCTCGGATGGGATCCGGGATATCACGAGGTGATCCGGAATGGTCCGGAGAATAAGATTCATATAAGGAAAGTCCCGTTTCGGAGTTCGGGAATGATTCCGGTGTTTTCATCGGGAATGTTCTAGAAGGTTTCGGATTGTCCGGCACTCCGGGGGGGAAGGGGTACATGAATGTGTCATTACATATTGGAATGATTGCATCATGTACTAAGTGTTCTTGCTGTCCCAAATATAGGATTAAATTGAATCCTAAAACAGAAAAGTCAAATGTCCAGTTTGAAAGTCAAACGGCTAAAACAAGAAACTGTGGGAAACAAGCAAGAGGAGTTGGAATCAACTTGGAGGAGGAGTTGGACTCCTCCAGGCCGGCGGCCAGCCCTAGGCCGAGTTGGGGAGGGACTCCCTCCCTCCCCTGGCGCGCCAGCCCCCTCCCATCTATATAAGGAGGGGCAGGGCTCCCCTCCTAGACACACAAGTTTCCTATCCTCTAAACTAAACCCTAGATCTAGACTCCGGTTTAGAGCTATTCGGTTTAGAGCCTTCTAATTGGTTTAGAGCCTTATAATTGGTGTGTCTAATTACTAGACCACTAATAGCCTCTCTCATAAGCTCCACCATACTCGCACCGGCTTAAGGCGAAGCCCTGCGGGATTTCCCCTCTACTTCCGGTACCACGCCGTTGTGCTGCCGGAATCGCGAGGAGAGTGCTACAACCTCCGCTGCCTGCTGGAACAAGGGAGAGGAAGGTCTTCATCGAGTACCGAACGTGTGACCGACTGCGGGAGCGCTGCTGGAACGTGGCGCTGGAAGGATCGTCTACACGATCTTGAGATCGGAAAGAGTACGACTACATCATCCACGAGAATCTGCTCTCGTTAACCGCTTTGGAATCTTCGAGGGTGAGTTCCTCTATCAACTCGTTGCTACAATCTAGTAGATAGATCTTGGCTTGTTTGTTTGTATGCGATAGAAAAATTTTGTTTTCCATGCTACGAACCCCTACAGGGGGATCATTGGTCCCGGTTCGTGGAACAAACCGGGACCAATGGGTCTCCACGTGGGAGCGCGAGAGATGAGCGGGGGTGGATCATTGGTTCCGGTTCGTGGCACGAACCGGGATGGTTGGTCTCTGTGCTGCGGCAGGATTTTTGGGCTATTTTTGTGCTGCGGCAGGGTTTTGTGCCGCGGCAGGGTTTTATTTATTTATTTATTTGGTGTTTTGTATTCAGTTTAATGGTACTACATATATACAGCAATAATAAAACCACGATATATATATTACATATCATGCATGATCACAAATATATTATACACCGTTTCATCCGTCTTCTTGGTCGAAACATATTATAATTACAAACGGTACTCTCACATGAATTTGATCTAATTTACATCTTCTTTTTTACACTTCACCCTTCCAAATGAAGCGGGTAATAGTATTCTCCTTTCGGATCTATGACTTGTTCTAACAAGAATCCAGCAATTTCCTCTTGAATTACTTGCACGCGTTCTTGTGATAGAAGACCGTCCCGCATCCGTTCGATCTAATTTAAAGAAGGGGATCAATATATATGAATGAAACTAAACACAATTGGTGGTAATAAAATAAAGTTGTGATTATTGTTTAATTTAAAGAATTTGTTCACCGTCGCTTCGTCATCCCCGTGTACAAATATGAGGCCACAGCGCGTCGCTTTCGCCATCGCCTCGGCCCCTCTGCAGTCGATCTCCACCGCGCCATCACCTCGCCCTCTGCACCTCTCCACCGCGCCGTCGTCTCGCCTCCCCTCCCTCTCCAATCTCCACCGCGCCGCCATGGAGGTGCCCACGCTCAACTTTTACGAGGCGGCGATGTTCGCGTACTATGACATCCTCGCGCCGCCACGCGCGACGGTGCCCACCGGATGGCGCATCAGCGAGGCGGGTGTGCCGGTAGCTCCGCTGCTCGTTCCCGGCGGATACGAGATGGAGAGCATAATCGTGGAGCATCGCCACAGATGCCCGCGTGGTAGAGGGCGTTGCCCCGGTACGCGGCGGCCAGCCCGTACTGGCCCCGGCTATTCAAGAAGAAGCGGAAGGCCAAGCTTGGCAATCGCATCGTGGACGGGTGCGTGGTGCACCCGGATCTCCGCAACCGAGAAGGGCGGGAGATGTTCTGGTCCGTCCCTGGACGGACCATCTACACCGCCATCGACGCCGCTAGCCGCGCAGAGGAGCTCCGTCTCCCGAACAATGCCGAAATCGTGGAGGTTTCGTCCGACGACGACGAGGAAGCCGGCGGCTCGGAGGACAGCGGCAGCGTAAGTGAAATTATCGACTAGGAAAATTTGTAAAATCGCATCTTTGTGTGGAAAGAATTTGTGGTCGAATTAATAAAATGTCTCGATTTAGATCTTTGTCTCGATTAATTTGTGAAAGATTTTTTTAAAAATACTGATCAATTTCTGCCTCGAATTAATTTCTGCCTCGTTCAATTTCTGCCTCGAATTAATTTAAACTGTTCTGGATTGCGGATCGTTGCGGGGTTTTTGGTTCCGGTTGTGGCATGACCCGGGACCAATGCTCCGCAGAGCGCCACGTGTGCGTCGCGGTGGCATTGGTCCCGGTTCATGCCACGAACGGGGACCAATGCTTAGAGATGAACCGGGACCAATGCCCAGGCGGCATGAACCGGGACCGGTGTCTGGCATAGGTCCCGATTAAGAAAACGAACCGGGACCAATAATATTTGGGTGCTGGACCAAAACCAATTTTTCTACCAGTGTTATCAAAGTTTAAAAGGTAGATGGTATAAGGGTATTACTATAGAAGTCCATAATATCGTATCTGGCCAAGCTGCCATTTCAGGAATCGGACGTCGGAACCATTTTCCGTTTGGCCGAGAGCCAGCCGGAATCCAACGAACCGACATTATCGACCGACCATATGGGCACCGTAGTATAGCCCGCTCGATCTCGCCTGGTCCCTAGCTACCGCTAGATCGTGCTAGAAAAATAGAGACCTTCGGAAAGGTCTATTCCCATCCGTACGAGCGTTTCTCTGTATGACATGTGTCAGTGTTTCCAGCAAACCAGTTTCCGATCTATACGTAGGGTCCGACCTTTGTAGTTTAATTAACGTGTTCATGTGTTTGTTTTTCCTTTTTTTTCTACGTGTTCTATGGCTCGGCTTCGGTGGCTATAACGCATAATTTTTTTATAAACATCTTAAAGGGGTGCATTGGCCGTAGCGTCCGTTGTCGTTCTCCCAATTTGTCCGTTGTCGTTCTCCCAATTTGTCGTAGCGCGTTCTACGGTTCGACTTCGCCTCGAAGCAAGACACCTACAGTGCATCAAATTATATAAGTACAAGTGTACTAAAAGGCAAAGTACACTAAAGTACAAGTATATGCTGATCCGAAGTACGAGAAAGTACAACTATTGTCACAGACAAAATACAACAGAAGTACTTCCTCCGTCCCAAAATAAGTGACGTGAGTTTGTCTAAATTTGGATGTATCTAGGCACGTTTTAATATATAGGTATATGTGAATCTAGACAAACTCAAGTCTCTTATTTTGGG
Organism: Avena sativa; assembly: GCA_916181665.1. NCBI lineage: Eukaryota > Viridiplantae > Streptophyta > Magnoliopsida > Poales > Poaceae > Avena > Avena sativa. The sequence continues at coordinate 419,743,355 of OV702287.1, read as the reverse complement.
ACAGAGGGAGTACAACTGTACTTAAAATCAAAAACCATGAAAATTACAACTCTACTCAGAATCGAAGTACACAAAAGTACAAATATACTAAAGTCTAAGTATGCGGAAAAACAATTGTACTAAGAGGCAAAGTACACGGAAATATAAGTATATGGAGATCTGAAGTACGGAAAGTACAATTATGCTCACAGACAAGGTACATCAAAAATACAATTGTACTCAAAGTCGAAATACACGAAAGTAACTCTACTCGGAGCCTGAAGTATATGAAAGTACAAATGTACTAAGAGTCAAAGTACGCAGACCAATAACTATACTAAGAGTGAAAGTACACATAAGTACAAGGGTACTCACGATGACGCGCGGGATAGACCCTGTCCGCGTTCTTTTAGGATTTCCTCTATAATAACCAAAAGTAATGATCTACTCTCTCCGGTCCAAATTAATTGACTCAAGTTTTTCTAGATTCGAATGTATCTAGTACTAAATTATATCTAGATACATCCAAACATAGACAAATCTAAGTCAATTAATTTGGATTGGAGGGAGTAAATAAATCTTGGTGGGCCGATGGGAACTTGCATGGAAGTGCCCACACGAGAAGTCTGCAACGGGACCGGTGGATTGATCAATCCGCGGGAGAGAATCCCCGGCCCGGCCGGGAGATCGATGCTTGTTGGTCCCTGCTCCCTCTCGTTCGCGTGACGGATCCACGCCCAAACAGTTGCGGTGATCAGCTTGGGGCCTTGCACGTACGTACATGCCGCTGCAGTTGCGGTGAACTTGTCCAAGTTGCGGCAGGGGTGCGGTGGGGTTGGTTGATCGATCATCGTCGATTCATTCCATCGGCTCGCACGTCCACGGCGCCGGTCGCTCCCGGGGTTCAGTGTGACCGTGAGCTGCTGGCTTTCTCATGCATGCAAATAGCACACCCTCTCTGCCTGCACTTGTCGATCCACAGGAGCGTACACGTGGCGATCGACGTGCGTGCCCATGCATCCAAGAACTTATGTATTCACCTAGGCTTGATCCTGTTAGAAAAAAACATAGGTCTGATGGGCGGGTTATTTCGGGTACACGGCACCGTGATTCTGAGAACTTTTTGCTCGACTGACGCGCTTTCCACCGCATAATTTGAGTCGACATGAGAAAACTACATCCAACTGTTACCGAAGTGATTCAATTACCTGTAGCAACTTCTCCTAGTAACTAGATTTCACAGTCATCAACCAACCAAAACCTGGACATAATTAATCTTTGTCGATTCGTTCAGCGCTGTTGATGCTGAAACACCAGAGTTTGAACACAGGTATGTTTGCGTTTGTACTTCCGGCCGGCCTTAATGGCGTCTTTTGGACAGTATATATCACAAGTACGAAGAAGTAGTACGTACATAAAAACCTACTAGGCTAGCAGTGAAAGAATTAGTTGTACCGGTCCCCATTCAACAGTACTGCGCATCGTGACCCGTCAACAGAAGCTAGCCCAAATAAAAAATGCAGGCGCTACATACTGTAATCAAAAGCAGAACGACGGACAAGCCGTAGTTAAGAACTCCACGGAAGACAGAAACAGAACCGTCCCGTGCGATCAGAGTACGTACGTATAGTATAGGTCCGTCCGTGTGCAATCACCGCCACACGTGTATGTACGCCTCGTGGTCGGTTGCGCGTCACCTCGCCTCAGCTCCAAGGAAAATATATATACTAGTGGCACTAGGAAACGTACCTGTCGTTTCACTCAACGTCGCGCGTCATGTACGTAGCGATCGACACATTTATTCCGTGCACGCCCACTCTCTCCATTCTCCCGGCCCCCGTCACGCTCCCGTCACCACGCTCGTCATGCATGCCGTCGGTCCCGCCCGGTAAATCCACACGTACGTACTCCATGAAAGTCAGAGCCCGCGAGTAGGGATTTTCTTATGCAGCGTTGGGCAGCCAGAGGCGCAACGGAAGCCAACGACCATACTTTGATGTCAAGCACGGATAATAGAAGTTAGGGCAGCCACAACGTTGGCTTAGCCAAATCTGACCGAAGGGGCAATTTAGCAACGAGTCAAAAATTGGCAAGTGCTCCACAACGTTGGCAATAGCTAATTCTCTGTACTGTGGGTCTCAACGTCATATAAAACAATCTAGAAAAAGGACAGTCTATGTCCTCAGCCCACGTCTTTACGCGAGTTCGTCGCCCCCCGGGAAAATTCCCCATTCGCTATCCACTCTCCCTCCATGGATCTTCTCTACTTTTTTCACTTTTCTCTGGCGCTCAGATCCGGCGAGGATTAATCCAGTAGAGGTGGCGGCGATTCAAGCGGCGGCTCTGAGTGGCATACGATTCGAGCGACAGCTTTGCGGCGGCGGACGAATATAGTGGCGGCTGTGCGGTGGCGGACGGATCTAGCGACGACTCCCCTGCTGCCTCGCGCCGCCGGCACGCGCGCTCTGACTTCAGTTGCAGCTCGACGCGCTTCAGCCGCCACGCCATCTCCTTTCGATGCGCCGGCCAAGCGCAGCTCCCCACCTCACGCCGGCCACGCGTGACACCCCTCGTCCAGCTCCGTCCATCTCTCGACCAACTCAACCAGCGCCGCGCTCAGGTGCGGCTTCGTCGGAGATGTCCTGGTGAGGCGCGAGATGCAAGAGAGGTTGGAGACGAAATATTATTTTAATCCATCGACGGATTTGGCATGGGAGCACGTACTTGCGCCGGTTCCCTCGTTTCTCTCTTTTGGAACTAACCTCACAGCGGCGGGAACTAGTTCCAAAAGCCAATATCAGATATAGAACCACTTTTAGCCACACGGTGTGGGTGCCCTTACAAGGCTACAATCTTTTTTTCCCGCAACCCGTATGACATCCACGAAGTGTCCACTTAGGTTGAACCCACTTTATATTATACCTAAAAAAAAAAAGTAAAGCTGAACGCACTGTTCCAACAGATTATTGTCGATCGACTCATACGGGGCAACCTGCAGAAACAGTAATCTCTGAACCGATGGAATATATATAGGGGACGCATGATGGCTGCATGCGAACAGACCTGGCACTCGAGATCGATCGCAGAATAATATGGGTGGTGCATGCGGCTGCAGTGCATGGCACGGGCCTGCCGGCCGGAATCTGCTATCGTCTCGTGTGTGTCCGGCCGGACACCTGACCTGAGTGCGGTCGATCATGAGACTGTCGTCTCGTTGTTTTCCATCCCCGACTCGATGGAATTTTGTAGCATGACCGTAGTCGTCCACCGACAGATGAGGCTGTCGCATGATCCAACGACTTTGGCTTTCCCTTTTGTTGTACGTGTCAAAGCAAAAAAGTTCATCTGTCCACTGCTCCTCTCTCTGTATAAACAGAGGATCAATCGTTGAAGCGCCTCCTGGAATACATGCATATATAGCTCTAACAGAGTACAGTACGTACGCACTATTTTCTCGTTGAAACAGTTTGAGTTCTGGCGCTTTGACGTGGCCGGTAAACTAAGATGGCGAATTTCATCCGATGATAGGAATACAGTGATCGAGTCACACCATATACACCAGCAGTGCCACGTATGGGTACGTACGTGTGCGTAGCTCCAGGACACCGACGTCGCACGCGCGCGCACACATGTGTTGTTAACAGGCCCGGCCACACGTACGGGACAAGACGGAGCGACTGTTGTCGCGCAGGACAGCGCAGCTTCCGTCTCCTTTTCTTTCTTTGTTTATTAGTGCGTGCACGTACGTAAATCAGCCGAGGTCGCTGTGTGACGTGACATGGATTTCGCCCATCAAACTGCACGTCGATCGCACGTCCATTCCTAGGCTTCCAGAACGTACAGTGACCGATGTAGACATATATGGGCTCGACCAGCGTATGGTGCCATGCGTGGGGTGATTTGCTCACAGGATCACCGTCATGGGAACAGCAAGCGTAAGATGCCTTAAGAAACAAAAACAAAATAGATTTTTTTGTCTCGCTCACAAACCTATTTCCTAGAACAGTTACGTGCCGCATATATTGCTGGAATATTAAGCAATACTGGGTGGTGTTTAATTAACAAAATCAACATCACAAAATGCAGTAATAAACTTCATCACATAAACAGAACATAGACATGACGTTTTCCATGAGCATACATGATCTGTAAACGCATATGGTATATGGTTTATATGAGTAAAAATGCAAGCTAGGTTATTTGTACTCTAGTGCAAGTGGAAGACTGAAGGAGATATGCCCTAGAGGCAAATAATAAATAGATTTTTATTATCATATCTCAATTAGTTTATAATAGTTTCATATTGTGCTATAATTGTGCCAAGTAGAAACATTGGTACAGGTGTGGTATGAAACAACCAAGTCCCTAGTAGCCTCTATTCATACTAGTTCGTTGGTCACGAAGATGATCTGGGTTTCAAGATCATGGGCATTTATGCCAACTGACAACGAGATCATATCATTGGAGAATGATATGGTTGGACATTCCTCGAAGGATTGCAACACGATCAAGTCAACTAGTTCATTGTTGCAACAGCTATACCTAGACTCCTTCTTCGTAGACCGTGAGCTCATATTACTCACTGTTTCCCTAGGCTGCTTAGACTGCATCAACCGTCATCTGGTAATGCGGTGGCCATAAAGGTGTATGTTGAGTATTCCGAAGGAACAGTAGATGACATGTGACTGCAAGACCGGGATTTGTTCACCCACATGACGGTTAAAGATACCCGGCTTGGTGAGATTACATCCATAAATGTTGCAACATGTGACTAGGTCACGGGGATGTAATATCACGGTAACAAGAAAAACAGAACATGTTGTGAACGAGATTGAACAAAGGTATGGGATACCAATGATCGGATCTCGGATAACTTGTATCGAGAAACAAAAGGAAGAGGATGCTACATTTATACGGTTCAAACGACATTGTCATCAGGAATGCATAGGGGTCACATGGATATCCCTGGTCCCTCTGTTGATCATTGATACAGATCATGTCTAGCGCATTCTCGAGCCGTGAGAGGATACACTTAAGGGTACGATGAGAGCGATCATTCGTAAGATGGAATCGCAGTAGAGAAAGTGAAAGCCGGAATCATTCCGCAGAGAGATCCGAAGTTGTTCGGAGAAAGAATAAAGGACCGGAATCATTCCGAGAAAGATCCGAAGTCGTTCGGAGGAAATCGAAAGGGAACCGGAAGGTGTTTCGGGTCAAGACGGATTTTGTAATATGTATTTACATATTAATTAATGTAATTAATATTAAATATAACATTAAAATCTAATTTGAATGGTTATTCTACTAATGGGCCAAACTTCCTAGTGAATAAAGGCCCATGAGGGAAAAACCGAAGGGGGGAAGGGCCAAGGGCCAAGGCCTAGGCGCCTCAAGGGGGCCCACCCGGCCAGCCTAGGGCTGTGCGCGGGGTGGGGCCCACCCCAGGCCGGCTGGCCCATGAAGGCCCATGCGCCTCCCCCCTCCCCCTTGTTTCCACCATGATTAGGCATGGCTTAGGCTAGCGGCCCAGGCGTTTCTCTAACACACATACAAACTCCATGATCTTACAAGTTCCACTTTTATTTCACACCGCCGGGATCCGTAAGCAAAAGAACATAATATCAACGGGGTACAAAGTACAAGTGCAATGTTGAAAGCGTTCCCCATGGTACATGGTTCTGCTAATTTCAACTTATAAAGCACAAGCATATATGCAACAAAGAAGGACCCAATGGTTCAAGTTTATTAGAGGCAATAAAGTAAAGTGTGCCATCAAGTTCGTGAGAGCTTTAATCACTAGTTTTCTCATAACAAGTGAAAGGTAAACAAAAGCATGAATATACTTGGAATAGCATAAGCTAGTCGGTAGGTATGGTGGACTCTTTGGAATAACTTGGTTTAGGGAGTTGGATGCATGAGTGGAACTCATACTTTGTGGTGGAGGCTAGCAAAAGACTGGGAGCGACAAACTAAGAGAGCAATAATGGCCATAATCATGTAGAGCGACAAAACATCATTCATCAAAGCATAAACTGATACTACAAGTTGAAAACTAAAGGATCATAAAGGCTATGGTGACTTGTGAAAGTCATAACATGGTGTGAGCATGTGCCAAGTCAACCCAAATAAAGCATCAAATGAGAATACCACTATACTATGCTTTAATATGCTAAAACAACGCATGATTCATCCAAGGCACATTAAGCAATCTCAATTGTTTATAACAAGTCATGCTACAGCAAAGAATACTAAGCATAAAGCCAAAACAATATCAAGCATGGCATGACAGAGCATAGGCCACAGTAAAAAACAAGCTCTTTTTACCACATAAGCATGAACTTTCCTACTCTTTTCCAAACCAAACCAAACTATTTGCAAACCAATGTATGAAAGAGGGGGTCCAACCAATTTATTCAGAAAACTAAGAAAACCAAGCAAATGAAAAACCAAAATGAAAACGAAAAAGAAGACGCTCCAAGAAAAACACAACTGTGCATGAAACAATAAAAATGAAGCGTTTGGAAGAATCCTGGGATTTTTATTGATGAAGAAGGGGATGCCTTGGGCATCCCCAAGCTTTGACGCTTGTACTTCTTGGATATTTCTTGGGGTGACATGCATGGAATCCCCAAGCTTGAGCTTTAGTCCATCCTTCATCTCATTACTCATTCCTTTCATACACCTGAAATTTTTTCTTCATACAAAACTTCACACAATCTCATTAGCAACATTAGTGCACTTAAGATAAATAAGTCCCAAGGTTCAGTTCTAACACCAAATAAACTTCCATTAGAACACTAGCTACTGTAGCACTTCCTTCAAAAATCTCAATTCCCCAAAGGAACTCAAGAAGGAACTAACAAGAAGCAAATGCAGAAAATGGCAGAAATCTGTCAAAACAGACCAGCAGGTAAAGAAGAATTTTTTAGAAGACCTTATGTTGATCAAATCAAAAAGTGTTGAACTAACGAAAGTTAGATAACAACCTGGGGCAGAAGCACAAAAAATAACAGCTCAATCCGACATACAGAGCTCTCTCACGAAATTTTACGGTGAAGAACAAAAATCTGTTTCGGGACAGCAACTTTCCCAATCATTACTTCTCTCTCATTAGAGGTTACTCTTGGCACAAAAAGCAAATAAAAAGGATAAGGAGCGGTTATTACAGAGGTAATAACTTCCAAGACTCATCTAAAACTTTTGGGTTATCTCCCAATAAGTACTTTTCTTTAACGCCTTTAAGTTAGGCATAAGAAGCAAAGAAAGAATCAAGTGTTCTCAAATGAAGAAGCATTAAGATCAATACCAGAAATATTTTCAACATGCAAGGTATATCATCCAAATAAGTTCTAGAGGATCCTCTCTCAATGCTCTTAGGTTCACTATTCTCATCAAAAGGGTTTGCAGGAACAATCCAGTCAAGATTCTTTTCTATGGCATCATGTATTGCTACTAGTTTAAAGGGTATTGGTATCTTAGGTTCCTCCCCATTAGGTTCGGTTTTGTTCATCTTTTCTCGTGTACCAACAACATCTACACATGAGCCTAGCATATTGAAACGTTCAAAAACTTTTCTAGCTTCCTTGGCAACATCATAGAACTCCTTAAACAAAGTTTTTAGAATAAAATCCCTCTTTTCAGGGTCCTCAATTTCTTTAAGCTTAAGAAACATTACTTGCATTAAGGGGTTGAGGTTAACAAACCTAGCTTCTAACATGTGAATTAAAGAAGCTGCAGCAATCTCAAAATTTGGAGCAAGTTCTACAAGGGATCTATCCTCAGTATCTTCATGTTTGCTAACATGATTAAAGAATTCTTCAATATTATCTTTCCCAATTATAGAACCACTACCAATTGAAAGGTCTTTCAAGGTGAAAGTAGGGATCAATATGGTGAGCTAAGGAAGGAGTGACAACTAAAGGAGACTTAATTTTTTTGTATTTTTCAAATAATAAAGCAAAGAAGTAAAACTAATTTTTTTGTGTTTTTGAAAGAACAAAACAAGCAAACAAAGCAAAAATAAACTAATCAAAACAAAAACAACAAAGTAAAGAGATTGGTTATGAGGGACTCCCCTTGTGAAGATGTCCTTGACTCCCCGGCAACGGCGCCAGAAAATCTTGATTGGCGTGTAGTTGACGTGGGAGTTTCTTCTTCTTCGTTCCCCGGCAACTGCGCCTGAAAAGATCTTGATGCACTCGACGATCGACGTAGAGCTCATTGGGAACCCCAAGAGGAAGGTATGATGAGTACAGTAGAAAGTTTTCCCTCAGTTATGAAACCAAGGTTTAATCGAACCAGTAGGAGCAAGGAAACACCCCAAAGGTGTTACTAGCTGAGCTTTGGCAGGGCGCACTACCGGTGCTAGTAGCAACATGGAGACCTGCACAACACAACCACAGAACTTTGTCCCCAACTTGCAATGAGGTTGTCAATCTCACCGTGTTTTGTGAAAAACAAAGGATTAAACGTATCGAATGGAAGGAAGTAAAAGTTTGCAGAAAGTAAACACAAAGCAGTAAACAGTTTATAGATTGTATGTAAAGAAAAAGGACCGGGGTCCATAGTTCACTAAAGGTGGCTCTCCTTAGATAGATAACATGCTGGGTGAACAAATTACAGCGGGGCAATTGACAAACACCGAGAAAGCAATACATGCATATACTAATCGTCTTGACTCCTTTGAGACTTGATTGGGCAATACAACATAATAATCCACCTGCATCCATGACTTGATAGACCGCCATCCAACTGCATCCATGACTAATAATCCACCTTCAGGTTATCATCCGAACCCCCTCCAGTATTAAGTTGCAAGCAACAGATTATTGCTTTACTAACTGCGTGTAAGGTAAACAATACAATTGTTCTATGAACAAAGGATCGTTGTTTTCTCCCTAGTAGCAACAGCACATCTAGTACCTTAGAGATTTCTGTCACTTCCCCAGATTACCAGAGGCATGAACCCACTATCGAGCATAAATACTAACTCTTGGAGTTGCTAGCATCTACTTGGCCAAGATAGCTACTAACAACGGAAAGCATGCAAGATCTCCAATAACAAATACATGATAGAATCAATAATCAATCTGAAATAGCATCTCAATATCCATCGGATCCCCGCAAACACAACATGTATGGATTACAAATAGATGATCTTTATCATGAACGGAGCTCACAAGATCTAAACATGAAAGCACAAAGGAGGAGAAACCAACCATCTAGCTACTACATGGATCCGTAGTCCAAGGATGAACTACTCACGCATCACACCGGAGGCTTGCATGGTGATGAAGAAGGCCTCCAGGGTGAATTCCCCTCTCCGGCAGGGTGCTGGGAAGAGCTTCAGATCCCTCCCGATCTAGGGATGGAGATGATGGCGGCTGCAGACTCTTTTGTGGATTTTTGATCGGGTACCTAGGGTTTTCGTCCCGAGGGCAACTTATAGGCGGAAGGAGAGGCCGAGGGGGTGATGGGGTCGGCCAGACCACCCCCTGGCGCGGGCCAAGCCTACCGCGTGGCCAGGTGGTGTGGCCGGCCCCTGGCCCCTCTCCGTCTCGTATTCTAGCACTTGATCCCTTCCGGAAAAATAGGCACTTTGGCTTTTGTCCCGTCCAATTCCGAGAATATTCATTTTCTGACTTTCCTGAAACCAAAAATAGCAGAAAACAGGCAGCTGGCACTGTGGCTCTTGTTAATAGGTTAGTCTAAGAAATCATATGAAAAGTACTCCAAAGTTGGAACAAAACACAAGAAAGTGGATAAAACCAAGCATGGAACATCAAAAATTATAGATACATTTGCAATGTATCAGTCCCACATGGGAAACCCAAAGGGGAGGGCACACCCCCTCCCCCTATATAAAGGGGTGCCCATGGGTGGGATGAAACACACCAATATTTGGAGAAGTCCTTTGGTTAACTTCCTCCTTCCCTCTCTCTCTCTCTAGCCCTTGTGACCATGGCCCCAAGTATGGGCTGTGCGATCGAGGCACACCTGCAGTACGCCATTGCGCTGCAGGGATTCCTAGCCGGATATCAACTTCCGCACTCTCGGCGGGATCGGGGAGCCAGAGGTCTCATCGTGCACGAGATGTGTACGAAGACACGAGGCGCAACACTTGGGGCACTTAAATGTCGTGAGCCGGAGCTGTTGCACGATGAAGATCAAGAAGGAGCAAGGGGTGACCTGCGAGGAGCTTCGCGACCTTGAGGTCGGCTACGAGTACGACTACTTCAACCATGTTCCCCGCGGAACGTTAACCGCGTACGGTCTACAAGGGTATGTATTCTCTCTACGCATCGGCCGTTACCGCATTACTACATAGATAGATCCTAAGCTAGTTTCTGGGGTTCCGTCGTAGGATTTTTTTTGTTTTCCGCACTGATCCCCAACAGTGGTATCAGAGCTGATCTATACGTAGGAGTGTTGTACGGCCAGTACGCACAAGTATTGTGTGGGCATTGATCCCTTAGTTGTTACCCTCTAATATGTACTTGTTTATATCGCGGTATTGTTTGATGAAACGGCCCGGACCGACCTTACGCGTATTCGTGCGCGAGACTGGTTCCACGCTCAACATACGGCTTGTACCGTATAAGTGGCTAGCGGCTGTCTGTCTCTCATTCAATAGTTGATATAGCATTTACAACCGAGGGCCCCGAAAGGGGTGTAACAGAGACAACTGTCGGATCCATGTTGTGGTTGGAAAGTTCGTAGTTTAGAAACGGTTCTAGTGCGAAAGCCCTAACAACCACGTAAAACTTGCAATAGATAAAGTAGAGGCGTCTAACTTTATTTTGCAGGGGGCATGTGATTATGATATGGCATTGGTCGTTACAAAGGTAAAGTAGTTTACTTTTCTGTTACTAAGTAGTATAGTGATAGTCATCGTTCCGATGAACGACCTGGTGGAGGCGTCGTGGACTTGGCATCAAACCAAGGGCAAGATGGAGATCATGCCAGAGCGCTCGATGGAGATCAAGGCGCAAGAAAGACCATATCATATCACATTATACATATGATGTTGATACCAGTTTTTACATCTTATTGTGTGCTAGTATTTAGATACTCAACGGTAGCAAATCAGATAATCCCTATTGAATTCCAATGTTCCATGTTCCCCTTGTGTGTGCACCACCAAGAAAGTTCTTCGGTATGAGGCGATCCAGGGTTACAGGCCTGGGTGTCAGACATATCTACGTTCGCATACAGTGGGTGTAAGCCATGTTGCACAGCGAATACACACAAGTTAGATTTGACGAGCCTAGCACGTTAGAGAAGCGTGGCCTCGGAACACAAGAGATCGAAAGATCGAGCATGAGTCACATGGATGATGTGATTGACATTAGTGAATGTCTACCTTTGATAATGCACTGATGGCCGTGACGATCAGGGGAGGTGCAGAGGATAGGGATCATGTGATCACTAAAATCCTCCAGGGGATGACAATTTAGTGGAGACCAATTATAAATTGATATCTTATTATAAACTTAGTCTTGATGTCTATTTGCAAATATCTTAGTAGATCATGGCCTATTCCGTCGAGGTCCTTTGTGACTATGGGAATATATTGCTTAATTTGGAACTTAGCAAAAGGGTCCAACTTCATACATTAATACCCACGCCTAAGGTATCCTCGTAAAAGGTGATCTTTTCTTCTTGATACGATAACCATTAGGAGATAATTAGATGACTCTGGAATGTTTGTGTTTTCTCCATAATCATCCAATAAGCCATTCTCCATTCGATGGAGAGTTGGGCTACATTTTGTATTCTGCAAAATAAGGCACATAGAGTATGAGCCGTTGGATGAGTTTTCCTCCATCGTGGATGAAAAGAGAATGTTTGGAAAAACACTTAGCAATCTTGCATTAGAGTTGAGAACTCTTAGAAGGGCTTGATTGCAAATGGACGTCGTGGATGAAAAGGGATATGTTAGATATACAAAATTATAAATGTGGTTCTTGCAAAACTCGTTGCAGTTTGCAAAGTATTTGGTACTTGTCCCGTTTTGTGAAAACAGGAGGATCTGCTTGAGAATTGCTGGTTTTGAGGCAACGTGACTTGATGACGGCAAGCAAAACAGTCGATGACCGACATCACCTCTTTCCTCAAAGTTTGTCATTTGGATTAGTGGACTTGAATATAGATTTGTAATCCTTGTTTGTGTGTCTTGCTTTTGGCAAGATGATTATTCATATGAACAAGTTACAAACCAGTTTGTACTATTCTTATGAACAATGCCTTATGGTCACATCATGATTATAAATAAGTTATTCTCATCACTATGTTAATGATAATGGTCTAAACATTTATAAAGGATTAGAATGCTAAAAGATATCCAAAGTTTAATAATGACACTACAGTTTAAGTCATTTTGGTTATTGCAGGTTCTTTATGAAAGATCGGGGTCCTAGATGCTTAATCTAGAGACTTTGCAAAACCATGCCTCTCAGGCAGAATGACTAAAACTCCGCATTCTGGTAAAACGGTGATATGCGAAGAAATGTTGAATCTCATACATAGTGTTCTATCGTATTTTCAACAAATAGTGGAAATCATTAGTTAATTGTGGACTTAAGTGAATAAGCGTATTTACTTAATGAAACATAAGTTTGAAATGATTTGAATTTTTCAAATGAGTTCATAACTAAATGTGATATTGAATTAACTGAATTAACAAGTCTCTTCGATTTGATCGACACGACTAAAGTATTCAAGTTAAGTTTAGCATAAAAAGGAACTTGTGAAAGATGTTTCACAAATTATGATAATTGGACAAATTCAAACTATGTTGAAATTTCTAAACATCATAATAATTTTGTATTAGATACATATTATCTCTTATCGGGGTTATAGTTATCATTTAGAGCTAGAGATTGAAATAAGCAAACGCTCATTTGAAATACAAAGGAACATCTGAAGATTCGTGGAAACAACACCACATGTGTTATGGCACGTTCGAGTTTCTGGAGATTTCGACAAGTCGAAGTCGTGGCGAATAAACAAGTCTTTGTAGAGCATTCTTAGGAAGCTATGAATGCATCGTCCAAAATGGGAAAACCAGTTGTTGTCCAAAGCTGATGTGTCTTGATGAAGATACAGGTGGAAGAAAGTAAAAGATCAAAACAAGGTATTTGACCTTACCTCCGGATTGTTGAGTGGCGCAGCAGAATTTGTTTCGTGAAACCAAACTCTACAAATAGAGGAGAAACCAATGATAATGATCATAAATTCTCAGTGAATACTTTTACTAAAGAAAGTATAATTCAACTATATATTCTACAAGTTTGTAGAATTATATTGTTGATTCACTTGTCATATTTTGAACAAGACATACCTACGAAATACAAAGAAGCGTGATGGACCTAAGTACGAGAAATGAATGGTCATTGAAATCTCGTTAGTGGAATTCTCAAATTGATGATGATCAAAGAATTTTGGAATGTCCAAGATTATTGAGAGGACCTAGATTTGAGTGGGAGCAAATCAGCTTGGCTAATTCATAATATGTAGCTAACATATTTTGAGTGGGAGCTAAGTGAAATCCCTGGATCTCAAACATGAATGTCATATTTGAGTGGGAGCGTGAAATCATTCTGGAATATGTAGACGACATATCCGAATGATGTGATTGGTGTTAATAGTATTTAATTTAGGATGAAGTTGAAGTTATTAAACAATAAAATCTATCGAGATAGATTGGTGAGTTTAATAAACACTGAATGTCGAATGCTTCCTCGACTAGATTCTTAAAGATGTTCAGAATGTTCTAAGCAAGGTTCTGAAGTAGCTCAGAATGGAATAAGGTAAGGAAGAAGTTCTTACTATATAAATCATTGAATTAGTATTGCAACTATGGTTGAAAGAAAGAGATGTGTTGCATCTCCTATGCCCCAGTCATAGGTTCTTCCATATAACCATGTTATATACTCGACGAAATGTGACCCGAAGTTCTGGTTGGTAGGACAAAGTCTTGACTGAACGTGTCTTTAAGTGATTCCTGAGTTGGTCACTGAACCAGAATTAAGCTTGTACTTAAATGGCAAGAAGCAATGTAAGTGGCATAGATGCATTTCATGCACTAGGATCTACATAGATATAGAAGTATAAATGTTGCATCTGATGTGATGTATAATGGCATGGCGGGGCTAGTTCGCTTTTAACGTAGAATGATGTGTCCCAGGGCCCAGTGCCCATGAGAAAGCCCTCGAGGTTGATCTAACGTCATTGTAAGCTCCTGGAATCTGGCCTCGTTCTGCTGCCATGAGTATAGTATATACACAAAGGATAGCAAAGTGTGTTTCGAAGTTTAGATGACAACGGTGCAAACGACCGTCATCATAAACACTAGAAACAAAAGTCTCACTTTGTCGCCAAAGAAATACTTCGACCCATTATACGATAATGGTGTGAATGTCAAAATTAGGAAGACATTAATGATTTGCAAAAGACATAATGATCTGGTAAAATAGAACATAGACATGACGTTTCCCATGAGCATGCATGATCTGTAAACGCATATGGTATATGGTTTATATGAGTAAAATGCAAGCTAGGTTATTTGTACTCTAGTGCAAGTGGGAGACTGAAGGATATATGCCCTAGAGGCAAATAATAAATAGGTTTTATTGTCATATCTCAATTAGTTTATAATAGTTTCATATTGTGCTATAACTGTGCCAAGTAGAAACATTGGTATAGGTGTGGTATGAAACAACCAAGTCCCTAGTAGCCTCTATTCATACTAGTTCGTTGGTCACGAAGATGATCTGGGTTTCAAGATCATGGGCATTTATGCCGACTAACAATGAGATCATATCATTGGAGAATGATGTGGTTGGACATTCCTAGAAGGATTGCAACACGATCAAGTCATCTAGTTCATTGTTGCAACAGCTATACCTATACTCCTTCTCCTTAGACCGTGAGCTCATATTACTCATTGTTTCCCTAGGCTGCTTAGACTGCATCAACTGTCATCTGGTAATGTGGTGGCCATAAAGGTGTACGTTGGGTATTCCGAAGGAACAGTAGATGACATGTGACTACAAGACCAGGATTTGTTCACCCACATGACGGGTAAAGATACATACAGCCGTCTTGGTGAGATTACATCCATAAATGTTTCAACATGTGACTAGGTCATGGGGATGTAATATCACGGTAACAAGAAAAACAGAACTTGTTATGAACGAGATTGAACAAAGGTATGGGATACCAATGATCGGATATCAGATAAGTTGTATCGAGAAACAAAAGGAAGAGGATGCTACATTTAGACGGTTCAAACGACATTGTCATCAGGAATTCATAGGGGTCACATGGATATCCCTGGTCCCTCTGTTGATCATTGATACAGATCATGTCTAGAGCATTCCCGAGCCGTGAGAGGATACACTTAAGGGTACGATGATAGCGATCATTTGTAAGATGGAATCACAGTAGAGAAAGAGAAAGCCAGAATCGTTCCGTAGAGAGATTTGAAGTTGTTCGGAGAAAGAATAAAGGACCGGAATCATTTCGGGAAAGATCCGAAGTCGTTCGGAGGAAATCGAAAGGGAACCGGAAGGTGTTTCGGGTGAAGCTGGATTTTGTAATATGTACTTACATATTAATTAATGTAATTAATATTAAATATAACATTAAAATCTAATTTGAAGGGTTATTCTACTAATGGGCCAAACTTCCTAGTGAATAAAGGCCCATGAGGGAAAAACCAAAGGGGGGAAGGGCCAAGGGCCAAAGGGCCAAGGCCCAGGAGCCTCAAGGGGGCCCACCCGGCCAGCCTAGGGCTATGCGCGGGGTGGGGCCCACCCCAGTCCGGTTGTCCCATGAAGGCCCATGCACCTCCCCCCTCTCCCTTGTTTAGTCCCACATGGGAAACCCAAAGGGGAGGGCACACCCCCTCCCCCTATATAAAGGGGTGCCCATGGGTGGGATGAAACACACCAATATTTGGAGAAGTCCTTTGGTTGACTTCCTCCTTCCCTCTCTCTCTCTCTAGCCCTTGTGACCATGGCCCCAAGTCTAGGCTATGCGATCGAGGCACACCTGCAGTACGCCGTTGCGTTGCAGGGATTCCTAGCCGGATATCAACTTCCGCACTCCTGGCGGGATCGGGGAGCCAGAGGTCTCATCGTGCACCAGATGTGTACGAAGACACGAGGTGCAACACTTGGGGCGCTTAAATGTCGTCAGCCGGAGCTGTTGCACGATGAAGATCAAGAAGGAGCAAGGGGTGACCTGCGAGGAGCTTCGCGACCTTGAGGTCGGCTACGAGTACGACTACTTCAACCACGTTCCCCACGGAACGTTAACCACGTACGATCTACAAGGGTATGTATTCTCTACGCATCGATCGTTACCGCATTACTATATAGATAGATGCTAGGCTAGTTTCTAGGGTTCCGTCGTAGGAAATTTTTTGTTTTCCGCACCGATCCCCAACATTCTTTGACCCGTCTCCCAATTTCATCCTAACTATCCTTGACTTCTGGATGGTCATGTGTGACACATGGACATGAGCAGGTTCATCAAAGCAATTCTTTTAGATACCTATCTGTGAACTCAGATCCAAATTTATGTAAATATACAAATAATTAAAGAATTATCATACTTGTTGGGGATATGCTAAATGGGTATCACCATAGCACGTCCATAATCCGGATAACCCGGGTGGCCCAAAGTTGGTAGCAAGGCCTATGGCCTGCTGGGCGGCCCAGTTAGATGGATCCAGAAGGGAGGCCCATGCAGGATAAAGGAAGGCTACGCAGGAGTCACCGACGTACTCGGAGCCTTGGAGTGCAAGACGCGAAAGTCTAGTTAGTATTAGTGTAGGACTCTTTACCTTGTCTGGCAAGGTCCTTTCCCTGTAACCCTAGGTTCTGGTGCCTTTATAAACCGGACCTATGGGAGCCTTTAGGGCACAACCTCTCAGATTGCTATGTACAACATGCAACACCTTGCACAGTGAACCTATCTTTGTAACTCGACGTATTGCCATTATAGTGATTTATAGCAAGAGTAGAGTTCCGCCACCATTGTGGGACTCGAACCTAGGTAAGCTTTGTTACCTCGTACCCGCCAACTCTCCACCTTACCCCACGTCTCTAAACACGCATTGTGAGGACCCCTCCATGGTGTACTCGTCGGCAATACCATGACAGTTGGCGCCCACCGTGGGGCAAAAGGCGCTTCGAGCTCTACACCGGGCGAGGTCCAAGATCTTCGCAGGAATTGGCGACACCGTAGCCATCATACGTGTTCTCTTCTCCGGCAACGTCCCGATCGTACCTCTAGATGAGTTCTAGGTGCCTGTGAAGACGAACCCTACGTGCTGCTCCGTCATCCCCTTCGGAGACATCCACATCTTCATCGATGAAACT
This sequence comes from Avena sativa, assembly GCA_916181665.1. Taxonomy (NCBI): domain Eukaryota; kingdom Viridiplantae; phylum Streptophyta; class Magnoliopsida; order Poales; family Poaceae; genus Avena; species Avena sativa. Next base: position 419,725,986 of record OV702287.1, on the reverse strand, counting down.
GACTCGGGTCCTAGCTGCCAGGAAGTCGGAAACTCATCAAGCCCCACACAGACCGCCTATGGGCAAGACACGTTCGCAGAAGGATCCGGGCCATACCTATCTTTGGAGCATGGTGACTCAGATTAGGAAAATTCAAGGCCCACCCAAACCACTGATGGCTCTGTGTATGGCGCCTAGAAAAATGCTTGATGGCGGTGTTGATGTAGAGCTCTTTGGGAACCCCAAGAGGAAGGTATGATGAGCACAGCAGCAAGTTTCCCTCAGTTATGAAACCAAGGTTTAATCGAACCAGTAGGAGCAAGGAAACACCCCAAAGGTGTTACTAGCTGAGCTTTGGCAGGGCGCACTACCGGTGCTAGTAGCAACGTGGAGACCTGCACAACACAACCACATAACTTTGTCCCCAACTTGTGATGAGGTTGTCAATCTCACCGTGTTTTGCGGAAAACAAAGGATTAAACGTATCGAATGGAAAGAAGTAAAAGTTTGCAGAAAGTAAACACAAAGCATTAAACAGTTTATAGATTGTATGTAAAGAAAGAGGACCGGGATCCATAGTTCACTAGAGGTGGCTCTCCTTAGATAGATAACATGCAGGGTGACCAAATTACAGCGGGGCAATTGACAAACATCGAGAAAGCAATACATGCATATACTAATAATCTTGACTCCTTTGAGACTTGATTGGGCATTACAACATAATACATAGACCGCCATCCAACTTCATCTATGACTAATAATCCACCTTCAGGTTATCATCCAAACCCCCTCCAGTATTAAGTTGCAAGCAACAGATTATTGCTTTACGAACTGCGTGTAAAGTAAACAATATGATTGTTCTATGAACAAAGGATTGTTGTTTTCTCCCTAGTAGCAACAGCATATCTAGTACCTTAGAGATTTCTGTCACTTACCCAGATTACTAGAGGCATGAACCCACTATCGAGCATAAATACTAACTCTTGGAGTTGCTAGCATCTACTTGGCCAAGATAGCTACTAACAGCAGAAAGCATGTAAGATCACAAATAACAAAGACATGATAGAATCAATAATCAATCTGAAATAGCATCTCAATATCCATCGGATCCCCGCAAACACAACATGCAGAATTACAAATAGATGATCTTGATCATAAACGGAGCTCACAAGATCTAGACATGAAAGCACAAAGGAGGAAAACCAGCCATCTAGCTACTACATGGATCCGTAGTCCAAGGATGAACTACTCATGCATCACACCGGAGGCTTGCATGGTGATGAAGAAGGCCTCCAGGGTGAATTCCCCTCTCCGGCAGGGTGCCAGGAAGAGCTTCAGATCCCTCCCGATCTAGGGATGGAGATGACGGCGGCTACAGACTATTTCATGGATTTTTGAATCGGGCGCTTAGGGTTTTCGTCTCGAGGGCAATATATAGGCGGAAGGAGAGGCCGAGGGGGTGCCGGGAGTAGCCACACCACCCCCTGGAGCGGGCTAGGCCTAGCCGCGCGGCCAGGTGGTGTGGTGGCCCCCTGGCCCCTCTCTGTCTCGTATTCTAGCACTTGATGACATCCAGAAAAATAGGCACTTTGGCTTTTGTCCCGTCCAATTCCGAGAATATTCATTTTCTGACTTTCTTGGAACCAAAAGCAGCAGAAAACAGGCAGCTGGCACTGTGGCTCTTATTAATAGGTTAGTCCAAGAAATCATATGAAAAGTACTCCAAAGTTGGAATAAAACACAAGAAAGTGGATAAAACTAAGCATGGAACATCAAAAATTATAGATACATTTGCAATGTATCAACATCCCCAAGCTTAACTCATGCTCGTCCTCGAGTAGGTAAGTGATAAAAAGAAGAATAATTTTTGAGGTGACATGCACCATCAAAGACTTGATCAAAGTATTTTCAAAACATTCAAAGCTGGGATCATAGTACTTCAATCATAATATGAAAGACATAGTTCTAGCAATAAGAAAAGAAACTATGATGCAACATGAAAATGCACAAACAAAAGATTCATGAATAACAATGCTTTGCAAGACGTTTGTTTGTTTCACATAAATAAAACATAGCATAATAGTATTCAGCTTGTCCCTCAAAGAGTAGCAAATATAAATGCATAGGACACCTTCAAAGTTCATAAGAGTGACTAGATAAAATAGTTTAAAACAAGCAATATCGAAGTATGCATCAATCAACTAGTCTTGGGGCAATGCACATAGAACTAAGAATGGTCACTATGCTCTCAAAGTAAGTGCATAAAGATAGAAGGTGGAGACTCAATATAATGGTGGAAGAAAGGCCTTTATAAAAGGAAGTAGGGATTCAAGTCTCATAAAGAGATTCCAAAAATTATGGTACTTATAGCTTTCAGCTCTCATTGCCCCTATCATAAGCATCTTGAAGTGATTAAGGTTAAAGTGAACAAACTATGGTGTACATGCTTGAGGAAGTATAAGTCAGAAATCTCGTGTCCCTTGTATACGAGGGTCGCTCCTCATTCTACTCAAGTTTAGTCACTGGTAAGTTCTTGTCATTGTAAGTATATGTGTATCATAGAGAACCGCCAACGGGGTACCGCTTGCCCGATGATACGGAAGGATCCCCATATCAAAATGACAAGGCAAGCAGACAACGAGCATCTCAGCATTATTCTTATTTACCATGGGAATATGGTGCTTTTTTCTCTCTTTCCTCTTTTCATAGTATCTCTTTTTGTTCTCTTTTCTCTTTTTTTTCTCAATATAGGACTCTTTTTTTTATAAGAAGAATGCTTCATAGACAGCTCATTATGGTTACGCTGCAGGTTTCCACCATGTCAGCATGGATTAGACTAGCGGCCCAGGCGTTTCTCTAACACATATACATAATTCCATGGACTTACAAGCTCCCCTTTCATTTCACACCGACGACATCCATATACAAAAGAGCATGATATCAACTAGGTAAAGTACCAAGTGCAATGTTGAAAGTGTTCCCCACGAAAGCATGGTTCTGCTAATCCCCAGCAAATAATTGCAAGCAGATACAACATAGACAACACAATGGTTCAAGTTTATTAAGGGCAAGAAAAGTAAAGTGTGCCATCAAGTTCGTGAGAGCTTTAATCACTAGTTTTCTCATAAAAAGTTTAATTTGGAAGGTAAACAAAAGCATGAATATACTTGGAATAGCTTAAGCTAGTAGGTAGGTATGGTGGACTCTTTGGAATAACTTGGTTTAGGGAGTTGGATGCATGAGTGGAGCTCATACTTTGTTATGGAGGCTAGCATAAGACTGGGAGCGACAAACTAAGAGAGCAATAATGGCCATAATCATGCAGAGCGACAAAACATCATTGATCAAAGAATAAAGTGATACTACAAGTTGAAAACTAAAGGATCATAAAGGCTATGGTGACTTGTGAAAGTCATAACATGGTGTGAGCATGTGCCAAGTCAACCCAAATAAAGCATCAAAGGAGAATACCACTATACTATGCTTTAATATGCTAAAACAACGCATGATTCATCCAAGGCACATTAAGCAATCTCAATTGTTTATAACAAGTCATGCTACAGCAAATAATACTAAGCATAAAGCCAAAACAATATCAAGCATGGCATGACAGAGCATAGGCCACAGTAAAAAACAAGCTCTTTTTACCACATAAGGATGAACTTTCCTACTCTTTTCCAAACCAAACCAAACTATTTGCAACCCAATGTATGAAAGAGGGGGTCCAACCAATTTATTCAGAAAACTAAGCAAACCAAGCAAACAAAAAACCAAAACGAAAACGAAAAAGAAGACGCTCCAAGAAAAACACAACTGTGCATGAAACAATAAAATGAAGCATTTGGAAGAATCCTAGGATTTTTATTGATGAAGAAGGGGATGCCTTGGGCATCCCCAAGCTTTGACGCTTGTACTTATTGGATATTTCTTGGGGTGACATGAGTGGCATCCCCAAGCTTGAGCTTTAGTCTATCCTTCATCTCATTACTCATTCCTTCCATACACCTGAAATTTTTCCTTCATACAAAACTTCACACAATCTTAATTAGCAACATTAGTGCAATTAAGATAAATAAGTCTTAAGGTTCAGTTCTAACACCAAATAAACTTCAATGAGAACACTAGCTACTGTAGCACTTCCCTCAAAGAGCTCAATTCCCCAAAAGAACTCAAAAAGGAACCAACAAGAAGCAAATACAGAAAATGGCAGAAATCTGTCAAAACAGACCAGCAGGTAAAGACGAATTTTTTAGAAGACCTCTGTTGCTCAAATCAAAAAGTGTTGAACTAAAAAAAGTTAGAAAACAACCTGGGGCAGAAGCACAAAAATTCACGCCTCAAAAAGACGTTCAGAGATTTTGCACGAATTTTTACGGTGAAGGACAGAAATCTATTTCGGGACAGCAACTTTCCCAATCATTACTTCTCTCTCATTAGAGGTTACTCTTGGCACAAAAAGCAAATAAAAAGGATAAGGAGAGGTAAATAACTTTCAAGACTCATATAAAACTTTTGGGTTATCTCCCAATAAGTACTTTTCTTTAACGCCTTTAAGTTAGGCAGAAGAAGCAAAGAAAGAATCAAGTGTTCTCAAATGAAGAAGCATTAAGATCAATACCAGAAATATTTTCAAAAAGGCAAGGTATATCATCCAAATAAGCTCTAGAGGATCCTCTCTCAATGCTCTTAGGTTCACTATTCTCATCAAAAGGGTTTTCAGGAACAATCCAATCAAAATTCTCTTCTATGGCATCATGTTTTGCTCCTACTTTAAAGGGTATTGGTATCTTAGGTTCCTCTGCAATAGGTTCGGTTTTTTTCATCTTTTCTCGTGTACCAATAACATCTACACATGAGCCTAGCATATTGAAACGTTCAAAGACTTTCCTAGCTTCCTTGGCAACATCATAAAACTCCTTAAACAAAGTTTCTAGAATAAAATCTCTCTTTTCAGGGTCTTCAATTTCTTTAAGCTTAAGAAACATTACTTGCATTAAGGGGTTGAGGTTAAAAAACCTAGCTTCTAACATATGAATTAAAGAAGCTGCAGCAACCTCATAGTTTGGAGCAAGTTCTACAAGGGATCTACCCTCAGTATCCTCATGTTTACTAACATGATTAAAGAATTCTTCAATATTATCTTTCCCAATTATAGAACCACTACCAATTGAAAGGTCTTTCAGGGTGAAAGTAGGGATCAACATGGTGAGCTAAGGAAGAGGTGAAAACTAAAGGAGACTTAATTTTTTTGTGTTTTTGAAAGGACAAAACAAGCAAAAAAGCAAAAAGAAACTAAGCAAAACAAAAACAACAAAGTAAAGAGATTGGTTATGAGGGACTCTCCTTGTGAAGATGTCCTTGACTCCCCGGCAACGGCGCCAGAAAAATGCTTGATGGCTCTATGTATGGCGCCCAGAAAAATGCTTGATGGCGGTGTCGATGTAGAGCTCGTTGGGAACCCCAAGAGGAAGGTATGATGAGCACAGCAGCAAGTTTCCCTCAGTTATGAAACCAAGGTTTAATCGAACCAGTAGGAGCAAGGAAACACCCCAAAGGTGTTACTAGCTGAGCTTTGGCAGGGCGCACTACCGGTGCTAGTAGCAACGTGGAGACCTACGGAACTCAACCACAGAACTTTGTCCCCAACTTGCGATGAGGTTGTCAATCTCATGGTGTTTTGCAGAAAACAAAGTATTAAACGTATCGAATGGAAAGAAGTAAAAGTTTGCAGAAAGTAAACACAAAGCAGTAAACAGTTTATAGATTGTATGTAAAGAAAGAGGACCAGGATCCATATTTCACTAGAGGTGGCTCTCCTTTGATAGATAACATGCTGGGTGAACAAATTACAGCGGGGCAATTGACAAACATCGAGAAAGCAATACATGCATATACTAATCATCTTGACTCCTTTGAGACTTGATTGGGAATTACAACATAATACATAGACCGCCATCCAACTTCATCTATGACTAATAATCCACCTTCAGGTTATCATCCGAACCCCTCCAGTATTAAGTTGCAAGCAACAAATTATTGCTTTACGAACTGCGTGTAAAGTAAACAATACGATTGTTCTATGAACAAAGGATTGTTGTTTTCTCCCTAGTAGCAACATCACATCTAGTACCTTGGAGATTTCTGTCACTTCCCCAGATTACTAGAGGCATGAACCCACTATCGAGCATAAATACTAACTCTTGGAGTTGCTAGCATCTAGTTGGCCAAGATAGCTACTAACAACGGAAAGCATGCAAGATCACAAATAACAAAGACATGATAGAATCAATAATCAATCTAAAATAGCATCTCAATATCCATCGGATCCCCGCAAACACAGCATGCAGAATTATAAATAGATGATCTTGATCATGAACGGAGCTCACAAGATCTAGACATGAAAGCACAAAGGAGGAGAACCAGCCATCTAGCTACTACATGGATCCGTAGTCCAAGGATGAACTACTCACGCATCACACCGGAGGCTTGCATGGTGATGAAGAAGGCCTCCAAGGTGAATTCCCCTCTCCGGCAGGGTGCCAGGAAGAGCTTCAGATCCCTCCCGATCTAGGGATGGAGATGACGGCGACTACAGACTATTTCATGGATTTTTGATCGGGCGCGTAGGGTTTTCGTCCCGAGGGCAATATATAGGCGGAAGGAGAGGCCGAGTGTGTGGCGGGAGCGGCCACACCACCCCCTGGCGCGGGCCAGGCCTGGCCACGCGGCCAGGTGGTGTGGTGGCCCCCTGGCCCCTCTTCGTCTGGTATTCTGGCACTTGATGACATCCAGAAAAATAGGCACTTTGGCTTTTGTCCCGTCCAATTCCGAGAATATTCATTTTCTGACTTTCCTGGAACCAAAAACAGCAGAAAATAGGCAGCTGGCACTGTGGATCTTGTTAATAGGTTAGTCCAAGAAATCATATGAAAAGTACTCCAAAGTTGGAACAAAACACAAGAAAGTGGATAAAACCAAGCATGGAACATCAAAAATTATAGATACATTTGCAATGTATCAACCACCCATGTGAAGGATATAATGGTGGAAGGACCCCGTGAATCCGCCCGGCTTCCCCGAGCGTTTGAGACACGGAGGTCACATTTTGTCGGTGTTGTCACCATCTTCGATCTAGCCAGATGCGTTCAAAGGGATGGAGAACCTCCTCGTGAATACCTCGCTAGATGGATGAGGGTGAGGGAAACCCTAGAGGGGGACCACACCAACGAACTCGTGTACCACTTTGTGGAAGGGCTCATGCCTGGGACACTCCTCCGGCATACACTCAGGAGGTGGCAAGCTGCCAGATTACTCACACTCGGCAAGATGGTCTCAATCATCAACGAATATGCAGACGCCAATAAGGACGCCGAGGCCGACATCACCCTCGCAGATGGAGGCGACAACCACAACAATGGCCCGCCTCCATCACCCTCAACCTCCGCCATCGACAACACTAAAGCCAACTCTGACTCCATCCTTGATGCCTTATACGCTGACATCAACATGGATGGTGGTGGCTCGGACGCTAACTCGGAGGAATACGATGTTGTTATGAGGGAGATTGAGCAGGAGATCGAGAAGGAGGAGCGCGCCAAGAAATCTAACACTTCCTGTCAGGTGCTTATCGCCATTGGGAACGTGGTAGAAGAAGAACAGTAGGAACCAGAACGTGAGAGAGCTCCACCCACACCTGCGCTCACCAGAGCGGCAGCGCCGAAGAAGGCTGCTGAGCCTCCGGCTTCGGCCAAAGCCATGCCCCCTCCGATTATATCATAGCAAGCGCAGGAACTCCCCACAGGCCCCAGTACTACCAAGCAATCAAATCAGCCACCACCACCACCGTCAATGTCTGCAGCTGGCAACCCATTGGCTACTCCTGCGGACAAGGTAATCTATGGTCCACTTCTCATCGAGCCTATCATCGTCGCTCATATACAGAACGTTACGGAGTTAAGATGAGAAACACGCAGAAATCCTCGCGGAGGCCAAATGCATTGCAGAACTGGGCGCCCAGCTGGACAAGGACATGGCCAAGGCGCAACAATCCATCAAGGCGGCAAGAGCTATGGAGGCTGAGTACAAGCAGCTGCTGAAGAAGCACAAGGCGAAAAAAGCACTAGTTCAGGTCGTCGAAGATCTCGGCGTTCGACGCAAGTTGGGAAGGGACACGTCAAAACCGGCAAAAGTAATCTCATACATTGATTCAGAGGGGAAGCAAGTGATGCTAATGCCCTCACTCAACATGGTCGTCGCCAAGACCCTCCTTGAACATGATAGGTCGCCAGAAGCGATGGCTCAGTTCTATGACCTTGTAGCCAAGGCTTGCAAGCAACAAGAAAAGGCTACCTCCCAGAGGCTCGATTCCAACCCGGAGCTTTGCCAGTCAACACTAAACAGCCGCAGAAGGCCAAGATCTCCCCGTGATGAAGGATCCCACACAGTCTCCACAGAGTGAAGATGGAGGGATGCGCGCAACTGGGTTGATGCCATACCTATTTCTTCCGACAAGGGTCACCCTCGTCGATCACCACCACCCCCTCCATCCCGGTGTCACGAGGAGCCACAGCCGTGCCACCGAACAAGCATGCCACCCCCTAGACGTCCCCAGGTCGGTATTGTTATACGCGACCAGGGTGAGAAACCTCAGCATGCTGGAGAGCGCAACGAGAATGACAGACACAGGAGCAGATCCCACAAGGAAGCACCGCGTCCGACAAGCAATCGCGACAGGCGTGAGGAGTCGCATGGAGGGAGTAGCAAGAAAGCTAACCCACCATCGCCACCTAGTAGCCACCATGGCGGAGGACATGGTGGATCCCATGGATCATACCACAATTCTCATCCCCATGGCGGGAAAGGGAAGCAACCGGAGTCGTACGACGCACGTTCACGATTGGACAAGATCCAAGAAGCATGGGAGCTCCCTGATGACTGCAAGTGCACAGATCGTTTGTAGCTAGTTTCGAAATAAAGATATTGATCCCATAGGGAGCAGTAGGCGAAAGACTAAAATGGTTTTAACTAAAACTAAACAAAGTACTTAAGGATTAACTTTAAGATGCAAGAAAAGTAGAGTTGTTTTTGGGTTTTTGGTTGAATGAGGCAATTTAAAGTAAAGTAAAACTTAATGCAGAAAGTAAGAATCGCGTGTGTAAAAGAACTTGGAACTCCAATAGGGAAAAAGGTGTTCTCAGGGAGTAGTGGATACACCGCTAGAAATTTAGACTAAGCAATCAAGATTATTATAACAAATATTCTCATGATATGTATGTATGTGGGAGGATATCCATATATGGACAAATAGGCAGCAACCGCTGCTCACATCATCCTTCATAACCACAGCTGAAAGATAAACGACATCAATCGTATTATCCCGCTATTAAGGGATTTCTCTCGTGGCATGGACATGGCTTTATGAGTTCTCCTTGATCCCCCAAGTCAATACGTAAAGAATGACAACAGCTTTATAGTCACGGTAAGTGCTATCATCCCTCCGCCTACCAACAAGTAATCCCCTTCGTCGAGTCTCCATGAGAGGCAAATATTAAGGAGGTGCACAACTCCCAACATCAAGATGAAGACAATTAACACATACACATAATGATGTATAACATAATAATCTCTATCTAATCTTAATCATGTGCTAGGGTTTCTCCATCTCCCCAAGAACTAGAGATCTACTCAGACATGGAGGCAATCAACATCATAGAAATAACAATGGAATCTATCATAGATGAATAGTACTTGTATAAATCCACAATGAGTATGGAAATTACAACAAGATGTAGATGGGATGGATGGAGATGATGGTGATGCAACGGTTTGATGATGACGATGGATGCCTTAGCCTCCCGGCTCTGCGCAGGGCGAAGATGGATCCCTGGTGGACGAGTTCCCCCTCCAGATGCCTTCCGGAGGTGAGGTTTCGGCGATTTTCTGGGTGTTCTGTATGTCTTCTCTCCGATCCAATTGCACGGGTTGAAACTATTAGAGGGGCGGAGAAGGCGCCAACTATACGGCGGGAACTATACGGCCGGAAAATTTATTCCTGCCGTATAGTTGGTCGTTAAACCGTTTTTCTCCTTTCTTCGCTTCGGGTTTTCTTCTAGTAATATTGATATTTCCCAATTAAGTAATTTACATTGTTTTTGGCTCCGTTTCTCCTTAGTACAACTTCTCCAATAATTGTGTCCATTGTATCCATCATCTGTCCTGATCCTGGTGAAAACAGACATAAAACATGCGCGTGAACACCGTAAAATACCAAGATACTACATCTACAGTGCAAAATAATAATATAAAACATGATGCAAATATGCACTCATCACTCCTGTACCTGGGCCCACGTTGTTTTGGACCTGTAATAAGGGCCACAACTTACCCCAGAGGTCTTCGGATTGACAAGACCATCAAGCCCTATGACGACACTGCTAGACCAGCCACATGGTTGCAGGACTACAACGAGGTGATTCAGATCGCAGGTGGTAACCCTAACGTCACCATCAAGTACCTCCCAACGATGCTCACCGGCACCGCCCGCCAATGGATTGATGAATTGCCAGAGAAATCAATATGCAATTGGTTGGACATGCATGAAGCGTTCACCAAGAACTTTTAGGGAACATACAAACATCCCTGCACTGTTGGAGACCTACAGTGATGCGTACAAGAAAAGGATGAAACCTCACGTGCTTACCTCTCTCGCTGGCTGGATATGAAAAATTCCTGCGCAGGGGTGCACGAACAAACCGCTATGGCCGCCTTCATCGACGGTCTGGAAAAGGGAACTTTGCTCCGGCATACGTTGAAGTGCAAGCAAGATAACAATGAGCTCAACCTCAATGCAATGATTTCCATGGCTAGCGAGTTTGCCGCTGCTAATGGCGATGCGCGCGGATCATTGTTGGCAATACCCAGGCCAGAAAAAACAATAACAACAAGCAGAAGACTCTACCTGAAGATAAGAAAACAGCCGACATGGTCGCCACAACGTTTGCTAGCAAAGGCGGAGGCGGACAACGTGGTCGTGGCCGAGGAACTAGCTAGGGCCAGCAGAGGACTGATGCTACACCCTCAGCTCCCCGCATTCCCCAGACATACGAAGAGTACTGCGATATGTCGTGTTTCTTCCACCTCGACGCAAACGGCAAAGCCACCCACACCAACCGCCAATGCAAGGTTGTCAACGACCTCAAGGAAGACCCTAAGTCTGGCTACAAATGAAGCCGGAACAACAGACCTCTAGGAAAGGGCAAAGGGAAGAAGAAGGCGGAGGAGGAGTCCAAGGACTCAAGTGACATGGATGAAGACATGGAAACCACGTCCACCGACAAGGGCGATGGCAAGGGCAAGAACCCTTCGAAAAGAAGGCCCTAGTCTACCACACATTCCATGGTACTCCCACCGTTCGGGGCCCAGAAAACCTCATTGAGGATACTGATGGCTACCCTCCCTCCAGTGCCCCAGTACGTCAGGTGGTCGGAAGTTCCAATTACTTGGGATAGGAAGGATCATCCAGATCTTATCCCAACAGAGAACCAGTATGCCATGGTCATCAACCCTCTGATTGACGGCACAGAGTTCACCAAGTGCCTCGTGGACAGTGGAAGCAACATCAACATCATGTACTTGGATACACTACACAAGATGAACTTGACGAGAGACCCAGCTAAGGAAGAGCAACATTGTGTTTCATGGCATTGTCCCTGGACGACAAGAAAATTCCCTGGGCTGCATCACCCTTCCGGTCGCTTTTGGTGATGAACAATTACCGCCAAGAACACATGACCTTTGAAGTGGTGCCTTTCAAGAGCGGGTACCCCGTCTTTGGCGACGACATCTTCCACTCCTTCTTTGCAAATCCATGCTTTGTCTACAACGAGCTCAAGATACCCAGACCAAACAACGTCATCACTGTTGACGGAAGCTTCACCATGGCAAGAGAGTGCAAGCTGAGTGAAGCCTCCTTCGCCGAAGCAATCCTCTACGGTGAGGAGTTCAAGGAGATCTAGAACCAGGTCGATCCCTCGGATATGCCGGCTTCGAAGAAGCAAATCACTGCTGCCGAACCTGCATTCAAGGCTGCCATCAAGACCAAGCAGGTGGAGCTTGTGGAAGGAGATTCCTCCAAGACTACCACCATTGGCACATACCTGGATCCCAAATAAGAAAGCGCACTCATCGAGTTCCTCCGTGAGAATAGGGACATCTTTTCCTGGCAACCTGCTGACATGAAAGGTGTACCTAGGGAACTTGCCGAGCATAACTTGAATATTGATCCTAACACCAAAATGGTGAAACAACCTCTACGACGCTTTGGTGATGAAATACGAAGGGCTCTAGGCAAAGAGATAGCTAGGTTACTTAAGGCTGGCTTTATCCGAGAAGTTATTAACAACTGATGGGTGGCAAATCCTGTACTTGTCCCCAAAAAGGGAACCAAAGAATTAAGAATGTGTGTTGATTACACCGGCTTGAACAAAGCATGTCCGAAGGATCCATTTGCTTTGCCTCGCATTGACCAAGTCATTGACTCAATGGCTAGCTCAGAACTTCTGTGTTTTCTCAATGCTCATTTATGATACCACCAGATCCGGATGCGAAAGTGAGACCAACTGGCCACTTCATTCACCACACCTTACGACACGTACAACTACGTCATGATGCCCTTTGGGATGAAAAACGCTGGTGCTACGTACCAGAGGACGATGCAGCGTTGCCTACACGACCAAATAGGTCGCAACGTACACGCTTACGTGGACGGCATCATGGTGATGTCCAAAAAATCAAACGACCTAATCACCGACTTACAGGAAACCTTTGATAACCTTCAAAAGTACAACATGATGCTTAACCCAAAGAAGTGCGTCTTTGGGGTACCATCTGGCAAGTTGTTGGGCTTCATCATTTCGCATCGCGGGATTGAAGTCAACCCGGAGAATATCAAGGCCATCCTTGACATTAAACGTCCGACATGCCTGAAGAATATACAAAGGCTCATGGGCTGTGTAGCAGCAGTAAGCCGGTTCATCAGCCGACTTGGCGAGAAGGCTATGCCGCTCTACAAGTTGCTCAAGAAGGCGGACAAATTCATAAGGATGGATGAGGCTGACGCAGCAGTTCAGGAGTTGAAGTGAATACTCTCTTCCCCACCAATACTTGCATCACTGGCATCAAGGGAGCCTATGTTAGTTTACATGGTGGCAACCAACCGAGTCATCAACATCGTCATCATGGTGGAGCGCAAGGAACCAACACACGAATACGGAGTTCAGCGACCTGTTTACTACATAAGCGAGGTCATGACAAAATCCAAGCAACGTTACCCGCACTACCAGAAGATAGCTTATGGAGTTTTTCTTGCTTCACGTAAGCTAAGGCATTATTTCCAGGAGCGCCCTATCACAGTGGTGAGCAAAGCTCCACTGTCCGACATCATCAATAATAGCGACGCTATAGGGAGAGTGGAAAAGTGGGGCATTGAACTTGCCGCCTTTGAAATCACCTACAAGAGATGCGACGCTATCAAACCACATGCATTCGCAGATTTTATTGCAGATTGGATAGAGCTGCCAGAAGACACCCCTGTACCAGAGCCAGAGTTTTGGGTCATGCATTTTGACAGATCCAAGTTACTCAATGGCTCGGGGGCTAGTGTATTACTACAATCACCAACTAGGGAGAAGCTACAATACGTCCTACAGATCCACTTCAATGCCACAAACAACATGGCGGAATATGAGGCCCTCATTCATGGACTTCGTGTGGCCAAGGATATTGGCATCAAGTGCATAGTTTGTTGTGGATATTCCGACTTGGTTGCCCAGCAGGTGGCTGACACCTAGAATGCACGGAACCCTATGATGGCGGCATATCGAGACGAAGTAGACGAAATAGCCAAGTGCTTCGATGGCTACAAAGTCAAGTACGTCAAAAGAGAGGAAAATGAGGCGGCAGACCTGCTGTCAAAGCTTGGGTCAGCTCGCCGACCAATTCCTCAAGGCGTTTTTCTGGAACATTTACGGACCCCATCCGTGAAAGGAGCGGACCCCAACAACCCGGATAGAGTGTACTCATTTGTTAATGCAGTAACAGTGACCCCTCCGGTTTGGACGAAACTGTTCATGGATTATCTACAAGATGGAACTTTGCCCTCCGATGAAGTTGAAAGCCGGCAGATAGTACGCAGAGCAAAAGGCTTTACAATTATTGACGGACAGCTATACAAGAGAAGTACCACAGAAGTTTTCCTTCGATGCGTCTCTTGGCATCAAGGTATTTAAATCCTTAGAGAAATACATCTCGGAGATTGAGGGCATCACGCCGCTCCCCGATCATTGGTGGCCAAGGCCTTCCGATAAGGATTCTACTGGATTACTGCTAAGGAGTATGCCGACAAGCTAGTACAAACCTGTCTTGGGTGCCTGTTTTATGCAAGACAACCTAGTGTTCCAGCAGAAGAATTGCGAACAATACCAATAACTTGGTTGTTCGTAGTCTGGGGGCTTGACATGGTGGGGCCTTTGCAAACAGCACCCTGTGGATTTATTCATCTGCTAGTTGCAGTTGATAAGTTCACAAAATGGATTGAAGCTAAACCCATTAGAAAGCTTGATGGGGCAACATCCCTAAAATTTGTCCGGGATCTAGTGGTGAGATTTGGTCTCCCACACAGCATCATCACCAACAACGGCAGAAATTTGTCTCTCGGAGAAGTTGAGCAGTACTGTCATGAAAAAGGCATCCACAGTGAAATGGGCAAGTTGAACGGGCCAACAGACTAATTCTGCACGGAATCAAGACACGCTTAGAAGCACCGCAACGTAGAGTAGCTGGAGCTTGGGCAGAGGAATTACCATCTGCCTTGTGGAGTTTACGAACAACACCCAACAGATCCGCCGGCTTAACTCCTTTCTTCATGGTTTATGGAGCAGAAGCCGTCCTTCCATCCGACATCTTTCATGATGCACCCGGAGTCACCGCCTATATGAAGGATGAAGCTGAAGAATCCAGACGCTTATCTGTGGACCTACTCGAAGAAGAGCACATGCTGGCATGCCAGAGATCCGCCATCTACCAGCAGAAGCTATGTGGATACCATAGTCGACGTGTTAAGCATCACTCGTTTAAAGAGGGGGATCTAGTGCTTAGACTCAAGCAGGAGAAATCACACAAACTATCCCCACCTTGGGAAGGACTGTTCGTCATAAGCAAAGCATTGCTCAATGGTTCCTATTACCTCGTCGATATTCGTGATTTGAAAGATAGGCCCAAAAATCACAAGCGCAAGCAACGTGACTCTGATGATGATTACCCGGAGACAGATCGGCCATGGAACATAGCACAGCTACGTCCCTTTTACACTTAGCACATTTATATTATGTAATAAGTTTCTTATATAATCAATGAAATAAAGCATTTGGTTTACTCATATTTATTGAGTCTTTTACCTCCTTTAGTTTTTCATTTTTGGATCATATAAACCCTTTATGCGCAAGTTTGCATTTTCACTTGTGAAAATTCTGCCTATGGGCGTTAGCTTAAGTTTTCTGGTTTACACGTCCTCTGAAGTTTTTATGTGGATTCCGGAGTAGTAACTTCTCGTCACTCAAAGCCGGCGATTTTGCTCTTAGGTTCTTGACGGTGTTATAAACCATCATCACCTGAGAGCATAGTTCTGTGCTGCTTCCGTCTCACGAAAGGTCAAGCATACGAATCAGAATAATTGATAAGCCAGCACTTGCTTAAAAAATATATACATGCTGGTGATGACTGCAAGTGCACAGATTGTTTGTAGCTAGTTTCGAAATAAAGATATCGATCCCACAGGGAGTAGGAGTCTAAAATCTAATAATTCTTGAATTAAATACACTGAAATAGAAATGCTAAATAAAGTTCTAAGTAACAAGATAAAATGCGAGTATTGTGTAAAAAGGTGTTTTTGGGTTTTTGGTATAAGAGAACAATAAGTAAAGTAAATCAACTGAACACAGAAAGTAAGTATCGTGTATGTAAAAGATATTTGAAACTGCAATGGGAAAAGGCATTCTCAGGGAGTAGCAGATACACCTCTAGCTTTATAAAGAGCTAAGGTAAAGATTATTATCATGAACATTCTCAACTATGTATGTGTGGGAGAAACTCCATATTTGGACAAATAGGCAGCAACGACTGCTCACATCATCCTCATAACCACAACAGAGAGCAATCGACATCAATCGAATTACCGTGCTATAAAGGGACTTAATCCCGTAGGACGTATCCCATGGTATGGATAGTGTTCCATGAGTTTCCTCGGTTCCCAAGTTGATACGTAAGGGGTGCCAACAACTTTATAGTCACTTTAAGTGTTAACACACCTCCATCTACCAACAAGTGGTTCCCTCCATCAAGTCCCCACAAGAAGAAAATATTGAGAGGTCGACTTCTCCCAACATCAAGATGAAGAAAGTCTAACACATGGTCAGAGCGACAAATATCATAATAAACTTTATCTTATTTCAATCTCATACTAGGGTTTCTCCATCTCCCCAAGAACTAATGATCTACGGAGACATGGAGGCAATCAACATCATGGAAATAACAATGGAATCTATCATAGATGAATAGTACTTGTATAAATCCACAACGAGTACGGAAATTAGAACAAGATCTAGACAAGATGTAGATGGTATGGATGGAGATGGTGGTGATGTAGCGATTGATGATGAAGATCGATGCCTTAGCCTCCCAGATCTGCATAGGGCAAAGATGGATCCTCGGTGGACGTCTTTCCCCTCCAGATGCCTTCCAGAGGTGAGGTTTCAGCGATTTCTGGTTGTTCTGTATGTCATCTCCCTAATCCAGTTGCACGGGGTGAAACTATTTGAGGAGGCGGTGACAGCGCTGATGACCCACAAGTATAGGGGGTTTATCGCATTATTTTCGATAAGTAAGAGAGTCGAACCCAACAAGGAGCGGAAGGTGTTAACGAGTGGCTTGGAGCAGGAATTCTCTATAAATACTTAGCAAACGGATTTTTAGGGGTTTTGGATAATGCAGATAAATAAAGTGCGAGTAAATAAAAGACAATAATAATGATTGCAGCAAGTGGCCCAATCCTTTCTTTAGCAAAGGACAAGCTGGTTGTATTACTTAAGATGACCAAACGTTCTCGAGGACACACGGGAATATCGTCAAGTGCTTTCGCTTCATATAGTTGATTAATCTTATTTAGTTTGACAAGGGTTGTGTGGGTGAACTTATGCTAATGTATCGACCTTCCTAGGACTACTACATACTTGTGATTATACCCCCTGCAAGCATCCACAAGTACAAGAAAGTAATTAAGGTAGAAACATAACCACAACTTTAAAATCTAAGATCCTGACATCCCTTGTGCAAAGGTTTCCTAACGGGGGTTCAGGTTTCTGTCACTCCAGCAACCCCTACGATTAGTAGCCAAATACACAATGCATTCCCCTAGGCCCATATAGGTGAAGTTTTATGTAGTCGATGTTCACATGACACCACTAGAAGAATAACACCACAACTTAAATAACAAACTATTGAATCTTTCTCAACACAATTCCACTACTAACAACATGACTTCTCACATGTCCTCAAGAACAAAATGAACTACTCACAAGACATCATATGGATCAAGATCAGAGATGATATAATGATAAGCAACAATCTGAACATAACAATAATTCAATGGTTCACTCAATAGCATTAACTACAAGGAGTAATCAATACCGGGAAAGTTTCCCCTAAGAACTATGCAAGATTCAACCCAATTGTTACAACGGTATGGAGTGGTGATGATGGTGCTGGTGGATATGATGATGATCCCGATGAAGTCCAGCTTGATGGTGGTGTTGATGGCAATGATCTCCCCTCTCCGGGAAGGAATTCCCCCGGCAGAATTCTGTCTG
This sequence comes from Avena sativa, assembly GCA_916181665.1. NCBI lineage: Eukaryota > Viridiplantae > Streptophyta > Magnoliopsida > Poales > Poaceae > Avena > Avena sativa. The sequence goes on along the minus strand of OV702287.1, from coordinate 419,708,089 downwards.
CTAGAGAGATCTTTCTCTCTCTGTAGTTTTCCGCCTCGTAGAGGCGGCGAAATCTTTCTGTGGTCGCTCCCCAGGTATTAGGGTTCCGTGGGGATAATATACGCCAAAGGGGAGAGCTAGGACTAGGCCAGGGTGGCCACACCACCTGGTGGCATGGCCAGGGGTGGCCCACGCCAAGGGGTGGTGTGGCCCCCCTGTGGCCCATCTCCACTCCCCCTTCTGGCATCCTTCGTCTTCTGGAAAAATAGAATTTTCCATGTATTTTCCCAGATTTTTTGATCTTCACGAATTTTGCCTCCAAACAACCCCTTTTCCATCAGAATCCTGACTGCAGCGGTCCATGCTCCAAAAGTCATCAACCATGCAAAAACAGATGAAATAACATAAGTATCATCTCTTAATATGAAATATATCAATGAATAAGAGTAAATTATGATATTGAATAGTGATGCAAAATGGACGTATCAACTCCCCCAAGCTTAGACTTCGCTTGTCCCCAAGCAAAAACTGAGCTCAATAAACATGACCTTAGGTTTATGGAGTTAAGAGTCGATAAAAGGATACGGACAAGAAGCATCACATTCATCAATACACAAATCATAATAGAAGACAACTCACCATTATATAACTTAACTTGCAATAAGTAAAGGAAACACAAGTAAAGATACATAAAGTAAATAACAATTGGTAATGGAAAACTTAGCTCTTGGTCGAAGAATAGTTGACAATTTGCAGGAGTTCAATCATAAAGGGGTTTTTAATGATAGCTTTCAAAGTAATAAACACTAAGATAAGAGCAACGTGCAAAACAAGGAACATAAGAAACATGATTGAATAAATCATCATATGAATGAATGAAACACAACAACTCAAAATACTTGCTGAGATAGAAGGGAATTGGTTTACTGACTCAACTTAAAAGTAAAAGATAGGCCCTTCGCAGAGGGAAGCAGGGATTTTAAGTTTCATAAAGAGCTTCCAAAAATTATGGTACTTATTAGCTTTCAGCTCTCATTGCCCCTATCATAGGCATCTTTAGGTGATTAAGGTTAAAGTGATCAAATATGAGGATATGCTTGACAAGTTGTAAGTTGAAAATCTCATGTCCCTTGAATACGAGGGCCGCTCCTCATGCTACTCAAGTTTAGTTACCAGTAAGTTCTTGTCATAGTAAGTATATGTGTATCATAGAGAAACACCAACGGGGTACCCCTTGCCCGATGATACGGAAGAATCCCCATATCAAAATGACAAGGCAAGCAGACAACAAGCATCTCAGCAATCTTCTTATTTACCATGGGAAAATGGTGCTTTTTTCTCTCTTTCCTCTTTTCTCATCTCTCTTTTTTCTTTTTTCTCAATCTCTAACTCTTTTTTTATAAGAAGAATGCTTCATAGATTTCTCATTATGGTTACGCTGCAGGTTTCCACCATGATTAGGCATGGATTAGACCAGAGGCCCAGGCGTTTCTCTAACACACAAACATAACTCCATGGACTTACACGCTCCCCTTTCATTTCACACCGACGACATCCATAAACAAAAGAGCATGATATCAACTAAATAAAGTGCAATGTTGAAAGCGTTCCCCATGACAGCATGGTTCTGCTAATTCACAACTTACAAAGCGCAAGCATATACGCAACATAGATGGGCATAATGGTTCAAGTTTATTAAGTGCAAGAAAGTAAAGTGTGCCATCAAGTTCGTGAGAGCTTTAATCACTAATTTTCACATAACAAGTTTAATTCGGAAGGTAGATAAAAACATGAATTTACTTGGAATAGCAATAATGCTAATAGGTAGGTATGGTGGACACAAATGGCATATGTTTTGGTTTAAGGATTGGATGCACGAGAAACAATCCCTCTCAGCACAGGTTTTTGGCTAGCAAGGCCGGGTAGCAAGCATAAGAGTTGAAGGAAACAAACAAACATACAAGTGATAAAAACAAACATGCAATCTTCCTTGGAAGCACAAAAGATCTTAACTAGAGAATATTAAGCTTATGAGCAACTCAAGAAAGATGATGATGAATTTATATTTCTTTAGAGTACTTTTATCTTTTCATTCAATTCTCAAAATAGTGTTGCTACTGACCGAGCCAGGTTTGCCAAAACCAACTAAATTTACTCAATGATCCCAAAGTGATACCAATACTAACAACAAGATCAATCATATAACATAAATTGAAAACTAATATAAGATATGCAAACGATTAAATGATAGAACTTCTCATTAATATTCCATAACAGCAACTCACACCAAGTGATACATAGATATCTAACGAGAGGGGGGACATTTCCATAATGCAAACCATCCTACATGATAACTTCTCTATTCATGATATGACTCTACTAAAAAGGTAAAAAGATAGAAGATAGTGATATGATATCGCGGCACTCCCCCAAGCTTGGAACAAACCAAGGGGATGCCAAAACCTGCTGATGAATTACTACTTCGGTGGTGGTGGTGTTCTCTCGATCGAAGTGAGATGATCTTCCAGGATCTTGCGGAGCCTGTTATTCTCTTCTTGCAGTATGTCCACCTTTCTCCTTAGGACTCGGTACTTATCGCAAAACTCATTAGTGGCCCGTAGACCTTCCACCACTACAGGGCAGGAACTGAGGTTCAGAATTAGAGGTATCAGCCCTTGTCCTTTAATGTCTGTCGACATGCCCTTCACTTCCTCCTTGATGCTCCAATCCATATCTTCGTGCCTAGCCATGATCCTGATACATTGCAAATGTATCTATAATTTTTTATGTTCCATGCTTGGTTTTATCCACTTTCTTGTGTTTTGCCCACACTTTGGAGTACTTTTCATATGATTTCATGGACTAACCTATTAACAAGAGCCACAGTTCCAGCTGCCTGTTTTCTGCTGTTTTTAGTTCCAGGAAAGTCAGAAAATGAATATTCTCGGAATTGGACGGGACAAAAGCCAAAGTGCCTATTTTTCCGGAAGTCATCAGATGCCAGAATACGAGACGAAGAAGAGATGGGGGCCGGCCACACCACCTGGCCACGCGGCCAGGCCTGGCCCACGCCAGGGGGTGGTCTGACCGACCCCAGCACCCCCTCGGCCTCTCCTTCCGCCTATAAGATGCCCTCGGGACGAAAACCCTAAGCACCCAATCAAAAATCCACGAAAGAGTCTGTAGCCGCCGTCATCTCCATCCCTAGATCAGGAGGGATCTGAAGCTCTTCCTGGCACCCTGGAGGCCTTCTTCATAATCATGCAAGCCTCCGGTGTGATGCGTGAGTAGTTCATCTCTAGACTACGGGTCCATGTAGTAGCTAGATGGCTGGTTCTCCTCCTTTGTGCTTTCATGTCTAGATCTTGTGAGCTCCGTTCATGATCAAGATCATCTATATGTAATTATGCATGTTGTGTTTGCGGGGATCCGATGGATATTGAGATGCTATTTCAGATTGATTATTGATTATATCATGTCTTTGTTATTTGTGATCTTGCATGCTTTCTGTTGTTAGTAGCTATCTTGGCCAAGTAGATGCTAGCAACTCCAAGAGTTAGTATTTATGCTCGATAGTGGGTTCATGCCTCTGGTAATCTGTGGAAGTGACAGGAATCTCTAAGGTACTAGATGTGTTGTTGCTACTAGGGAGAAAACAACAATCCTTTGTTCATAGAACAATCGTATTATTTACTTTACACGCAATTCGTAAAGCAATAATTTGTTGCTTGCAACTTAATACTGGAGGGTTTCGGATGCTAACCTGAAGGTGGATTATTAGTCATAGATGCAGTTGGATGGCGGTCTATGTATAATGTTGTAATGCCCAATCAAGTTCCAAAGGAGTCAAAATGATTAGTATATGCATGTATTGATTTCTCGATGTTTGTCAATTGCCCCACTGTAATTTTTTCACCTAGCATGTTATCTATCTTAAGGAGAGCCACCTCTAGTGAACTATGGACCCCGGTCCTTTCTTTTACATACAATGTACAAACTGTTTACGGCTTTGTGTTTACTTTCTGCAAACTATTACTTCCTTCCATTCGATACGTTTAATACTTTGTTTTCAGCAAAACCGGTGAGATTGACAACCTCATCGCAAGTTGGGGACAGAGTTCTGTGGTTGTGTTGTGCAGGTCTCCACGTTGCTGCTGGCACCGGTAGTGCGCCCTGCCAACGTTCAGCTAGCTACACCTTTGGGGTGTTTCCTTGCTCCTACTGGATTGATAACCTTGGTATCATATTGAGGGAAAACTTGCTGCTATGCTCATCATACCTTCCTCTTGGGGTTCCCCAACGAGCTCGATATATTTTGGGCCATCAAGCATATTTTCTAGCGCCATTGCCGGGGAGTCAAGGATATCTTCACAAGGGGAGTCCCTCATAACCAATCTCTTTACTTTGTTATTTTTTTTGCTTAGTTTCTTTTTGCTTTGTTTGCTTGTTTCTTTATCAAAAACACACAAAAAATTAGTTTTACAAGTTTGCTTTCTTATTTGAAAACACAAAAAAATGACTACTCTTGAAAACACAAAGTTGTGTGACTTCACTAGCACCAACAACAATGATTTTATGAGCACACATATTGCTCCACCTGTGCCTGAAGGTACTTTCTTTGAGATAAAACCTGCTTTACTCAATCTTGTTATGAGAGAACAATTTTCTGGTATTGGTAATGAAGATGCTCCTGTCCATCTAAATAACTTTGTTGAACTTTGTGAGATGCAAAAGCATAGGGATGTAGATGGTGATATTATTAAGATGAAATTGTTTCCTTTCTCTTTGAGAGGAAAAGCTAAAGAATGGTTGAATTCCTTAACTAGGAATAGTATTGATTCTTGGACTAAATGCAAAGATGTTTTCATTGGAAAATACTATCCTCCTGCTAAGATTATATATATGAGAAGTGAAATAATGAAGCTTAAACAATCTGATAATGGACATGTTGCTCAAGCTTGGGAAAGAATGGAATCTTTGGTTAAGAATTGTCCCACTCATGGACTGACTGCTTGGATGATCATCCAAACTTTTTATGTAGGATTGAACTATTCTTCAAGGAACCTATTGGACTCTGCTGCTGGAGGTACCTTTATGACCATCACTTTGGGTGGTGCAACAAAACTTCTGGACAATATGATGGTTAATTATTCTGAATGGCATACTGAGAGAGCTCCACAAGGTAGGAAGGTAAATTCTGTTGAGGAAACTTCCTCCTTGAGTGATAAGATTGATATTATTATGTCTATGCTTGTAAATGGGAAAGCTCATATTGATCCAAATAATGTTCCTTTAGCCTCTTTGTTTGCTCAAGAAGAGCAAATTGATGTGAACTTCATAAGAAATAACAATTTTGGCAATAATGCTTATAGGAACAATTTCGGTAACAACAATTATAAGCCATATCCTCCCAACAATGGTAATGCTTATGGAAATTCCTACCACAATAATAGGAGTGCACCCTCTGAACTTGAAGTTATGCTTAAAGACTTTATTAGTAAACAAACTGCTTTCAATAAAACTATTGAGGAAAAACTCTGTAATGCTGAAAGAAATATAGCATCTTTGGCTGAAGCTCAATATTCTTTGAATAAAATGGCTACTAAACGTGAAACTAATGATAATCCCTTCGCAGCTACTAATGCTATACAAGTAAGAATTGATGAAAATGTTAGACTATTAGCTGAATTACATGCTAAGTGGGAAAGAGAAGATGAAATTGCTCGAAACATTAGTATTTCTACTATTACCACCACTAGTGTTGAGGCTAGTAATAGTTCTATTACTTTAAATGATAATTTCGATTTTGATCTTGATGGTTGTAATATCTCTGAAGTTATTAAGTTCCTACAAAAGCTTGCTAAAAGTCCTAATGCTAGTGCTATGAACATGGCCTTTACAAAGCACATTACTGATGCTCTCATAAAGATTAAAGAATAAAAGATGAAATATAAATCTTCTATTCCTATAAAACAAGAAGATGGTTGGGAACCCATCATTAATATGAAAGTGAATGACTTTGACTTCAAAGCTTTATGTGATCTTGATAGTAGTGTTTCTATTATGCCTAGAAGGATTTATGATATGCTTGATTTGCCTCCACTTGAAGATTGTTATTTGAATGTCCCACTTGATGATAGTGCTAAAAAGAAACTCATGGGGAGTCTTAATGATGTTCTCATTATGGTTAACAATGCTTATGTCCCCGTTGATTTCTATGTTTTTGATGTTGAATGCAATGCTTCTTGACCTATTACTTTGGGAAGACCTTTTCTTAGAACTATTGGTGCCATTATTGATATGAAAGAAGGCACCATTAAATATCAACTCCCACTCAAGAAAGGTATAGAACACTTCCCTAAGAAGAGAGAGAAGATTTCTTTTGCCTCTCCTATGAAAACAAAATTTGGTCTTAATGCTTCTTCATTTGAGAACACTTGATTCTTTCTTGCTTCTTATGCCTAACTTAAAGGCGTTAAAGAAAAGTACTTATTGGGAGATAACCCAAAAGTTTTAGATGAGTCTTGGAAGTTCTTACTTCAGTAATAACCGCTCCTTATCCTTTTTATTTGCCTTTTGTGCCAAGAGTAACCTCTAATGAGGGAGAAGTAATGATTGGGAAAGTTTCTGTCCCGAAACAGATTTCTGTGTTTCACCGTAAAAATCGTGTAAAATCTCTGAACGTCTTTTTGAGGCGTGAATTTTTGAGCTTCTGACCCAGGTTGTTATCTAACTTTATTTAGTTCAACACTTTTTGATTTGAGCAACATAAGGTCTTCGAAAAAAATCGTCTTTACCTGCTGGTCTGTTTTGACAGATTTCTGCCATTTTCTGCATTTGCTTCTTGTTGGTTCCTTTTTGAGTTCTTTTGGGGAATTGAGCTTGTTTAGGGAAGTGCTTCAGTAGCTAGTGTTCTAATGGAAGTTTATTTGGTGTTAGAACTGAACCTTAAGACTTACTATCTTGAGTGCAGTAATGTTGCTAATAAAGATTGTGTGAAGTTTTGTATGAAGGAAAAATTTCAGGTGTATGGAAGGAATGAGTAATGAGAGGAAGGATGGACTAAAGCTCAAGCTTGCGGATGCCACGCGTGTCACCCCAAAAATATCCAAGAAGTACAAGAGTCAAAGCTTGGGGATGCCCAAAGCATCCCCCTCTTCATCAATAAAAATCCCAGGTTTCTTCCAAACGCTTGATTTTTATTGTTTCATGCACAGTTGTGTTGTTCTTGGAGCGTCTTCTTTTTCGTTTTTGTTTTGGTTTTTCATTTGCTTTGGTTTTCTTAGTTTTCTGAATAAATTGGTTGGACCCCCTCTTTCATACATTGGTTTGCAAATAGTTTGGTTTGGTTTGGAAAGAGTAGGAAAGTTCATACTTATGTGGTAAAAAGAACTTGTTTTTGACTGTGGCCTATGCTTTGTCATGCCATGCTCGATATTGTTTTGGCTTTATGCTTAGTATTCTTTGCTGTAGCATGACTTGTTATAAACAATTGAGATTGCTTAATGTGCCTTGGATGAATCATGCGTTTTTTAGCATATTAAAGCATAGTATAGTGGTATTCTCCTTTGATGCTTTATTTGGGTTAACTTGGCACATGCTCACACCATGTTATGACTATCTCAAGTCACCATAGCCTTTATGATCCTTTAGTTTTCAACTTGTAGTATCACTTTATGCTTTGATCAATGATGTTTTGTCGCTCTGCATGATTATGGCCATTATTGCTCTCTTAGTTTGTCGCTCCCAGTCTTTTGCTAGCCTCCACAACCAAGTATGAGTTCCACTCATGCATCCAACGACCTAAACCAAGTTATTCCAAAGATTCCACCATACCTACCTACTAGTTTATTCTATTCCAAGTATATTCATGCTTTTGTTTACCTTCCAAATTAAACTTGTTATGAGAAAACTAGTGATTAAATCTCTCACGAACTTGATGGCACACTTTACTTTTCTTGCCCTTAATAAACTTGAGGGTCCTTATTTGTTGCGTATATGCTTGCGCTTTATAAGTTGAAATTAGCAGAACCATGTATCATGGGGAATGCTTTCAACATTGCACTTGTACTTTGTACGCTGTTGATATCATGTTCTTTTGCTTATGGATCCCAGTGGTGTGAAATAAAAGTGGAACTTGTAAGATCATGGAGTTTGTATGTGTGTTAGAGAAACGCCTGGGCCGCTAGCCTAAGCGATGACTAATCATGGTGGAAACTTGCAGCATAACCATAATGAGCACTCTATAAAGCATCCTCAATAAAAACCTATGCATGTAGCAAATAAAAAGATCGCTGAGATGCTCATTGTCTGCTTGCCTTGTCATTTTGATTATGGGATAGCTCCTATATCATGTGCAAGGGGTACCCCGTTGGCAGTTCTTTATGATACATATGTACTTACAATGACAAGATCTTACTTGTGACTAAAGTTGAGTAGCATGAGGATCGGTCTTCGTAAGTAAGGGGCACGAGATTTCGGTTTATAACTTGTCAAGCATATCCTCTTAGTTGTGTCACTTTAACCTTAATCACCTTCAAGATGCTTATGATAGGGGCAATGAGAGCTGAAAGCTATAAGTACCATAATTTTTGGAAGCTCTTTATGAGACTTGAATCCCCACTTCCTTCTCTGAAGGCCTTTCTTCCACCATTATATATTGAGTCTCCACCTTCTACCTTTATGCACTTACTTTGAGAGCATAGTGGCCATTATTAGTTCTATGTGCATTGTCCCAAGACTAGTTGATTGATGCATAACTTGATATTGCTTGTTTTGAACTATTTGTATCTAGTCACTCTTATGAACTTTGAAGGTGTCCTATGCATTTATATTTGCTACTCTATGAGGGACAAGCTGAATACTATTATGCTATGTTTTCTTTATGTGAAACAAAGAAACGTCTTGCAAAGCATTGTTATTCATGAATCTTTTGTTTGTGCCTTTTCATGTTGCATCATTGTTTCTTTGTATTATTGCTAGAACCTTGTCTTTCATGTTATGATTGAAGTACTATGATCCCAGCTTCGAATGTTTTACAAATACTTTGATGGTGCATGTCACCTCAAAAATTATTCTTTCTTTTTATCACTTACCTACTCGAGGACGAGCGGGAGTTAAGCTTGGGGATGTTGATACATTGCAAATGTATCTATAATTTTTGATGTTCCATGCTTGGTTTTATCCACTTTCTTGTGTTTTTCCCACACTTTGGAGTACTTTTCATATGATTTCTTGGACTAACCTATTAACAAGAGCCATAGTGCCAACTACATGTTTTCTGCTATTTTTGGTTCCAGAAACGTCAGAAATGAATATTCTCGGAATTGGACGGGACAAAAGCCAAAGTGCCTATTTTTCCGAAAGTCATCAGATGCCAGAATACGAGACGGAGAAGAGCTGGGGGCCGGCCACACCACCTGGCCGCACGGCCAGGCCTGGCCCGCGCTAGGGGGTGGTCTGACCGACCCCAGCACCCCCTCGGCCTCTCCTTCCGCCTATAAGATGCCCTCGGGACAAAAACCCTAAGCACCCGATCAAAAATCCACGAAAGAGTCGGTAGCCGTTGTCATCTCCATCCCTAGATCGGGAGGGATCTAAAGCTCTTCCCGGCACCCTGCCGGAGAGGGGAATTCACCCTGGAGGCCTTCTTCATCATCATGCAAGCCTCCGGTGTGATGAGTGAGTAGTTCATCTCTAGACTACGGGTCCATGTAGTAGCTAGATGGCTGGGTCTCCTCCTTTGTGCTCCGTTCATGATCAAGATCATCTATTTGTAATTCTGCATGTTGTGTTTGCAGGGATCCGATGGATATTGAGATGATATTTCAGATTGATTATTGATTCTATCATGTCTTTGTTATTTGTGATATTGCATGCTTTCCGTTGTTAGTAGCTATCTTGGCCAAGTAGATGCTAGCAACTCCAAGAGTTAGTATTTATGCTCGATAGTGGGTTCATGCCTCTGGTAATCTGGGGAAGTGACAGAAATATCTAAGGTACTAGATGTGTTGTTGCTACTAGGGAGAAAACAACAATCCTTTGTTCATAGAACAATCGTATGTTTTACTTTACATGCAATTCATAAAGCAATAATCTGTTGCTTGCAACTTAATACTGGAGGGGGTTCGGAAGATAACCTGAAGGTGGATTATTAGTCATAGATGCAGTTGGATGGCGGTCTATGTATAATGTTGTAATGCCCAATCAAGTTCCAAAGGAGTCAAAATGATTAGTATATGCATGTATTGCTTTCTCAATGTTTGTCAATTGCCCCGCTGTAATGTGTTCACCTAGCATGTTATCTATCTTAAGGAGAGCCACCTCTAGTGAACTATGGACCCCGGTCCTTTCTTTTACATACAATCTACAAACTGTTTACTGCTTTGTGTTTACTTTCTGCAAACTATTACTTCCTTCCATTCGATACGTTTAATCCTTTGTTTTCAGCAAAACACGGTGAGATTGACAACCTCATCGCAAGTTGGGGACATAGTTCTGTGGTTGTGTTGTGCAGGTCTCCACGTTGCTGCTAGCACCGGTAGTGCGCCCTGCCAACGTTCAGCTAGCTACACCTTTGGGGTGTTTCCTTGCTCCTACTGGATTGATAACCTTGGTTTCGTATTGAGGGAAAACTTGCTACTGTGCTCATCATACCTTCCTCTTGGGGTTCCCCAACGAGCTCGATATATTTTGGGCCATCAGATCCTTTCTTCTTCCACCCATCCTACGAAGGTCTTCTGCTCCAAGTCACGATGGAGCTCACATCAGCGCCAAAGCTCATAGTCCTCTGAAAACGAACCCTAAAATGACATCTGAACAGCAAAACCACGACGATAACACGATATACGAACCTCGAGGGATCCGGGGGATTATATATTACGAATTTTTACAACAAAAGGAAGGTACTAGGAGAAAACAGGTCGGAGACAGAGTCCGAGGTGGCCACACTACCTGATGGCGCGGCCAGGGGCCCGCGCTAGGGGGTGGTGTGAGCCACCCTGGCTCCATTTCCGTCCCTCTTTCGCTTCGTTGCTTTCCTTGTTGGATAAAATAGCAAAAATATAACTGGACAAATTTTTCATGGACTTTTTCTTACCAGAACTATTACCTATTCGAAAAAGGACTCTGTAGGTCTCTGAACTTGGTCTTTAGTAGATTCTTCCAGAGTCACCGCTTGAATAACATCAATATCTTCATCTTCATACTCATATTTCTCGAGTCATGAAACCTTTCACTTTCTTACTACACCATTTTCTCCACTAACCTAGAAATTTCTTTCAGACAAAACTTCACACAATTCTCATTAGCAACATTAGTGTAAGCGAGGTAATAAACCTTTTAAGTTCAATTTCAAATGAAATCCATCAAAACATAAGCTACTGAAACAACTCCTTCCGAAATCCCAAAAGAATTCAAATAAAGGAAATCGTTTTAAGAGGCAAATGCAAGAGTGGCAAAAATCTGTCAAAACAGACCAGCAGGCAAAGATCAATTTTTTTCGAAAATCTTCTGTTGCTCAAAAAAAAAGTGCAAAGCTAACGAAAGTTAAATAACAATCTGGGGCAGAAGCACAAAAAATTACAGCTCAATCCGACATTCAGATATTTTTAACGAATTTTTACAGCGAAGCACAAAAATCTGTTTCGGGACAACAACTTCCCCAAATCTTACTTCTCTCTCATTAGAGGTTGATCTTGACACAAAAACCAAACGAAAAGGATAATGAGAGGTTATTTCAGGAACAATAACTTCCAAGACTCAAAAAAAGAAAACAAACTGAAAGCAAAAATATATTGGGTTGTCTCCAAAAAGCTCTTTCTTTATAGCCATTAAGATGGGCATGATAATTTCAATGATGCTCACATAAGAATATGAATTGAAGTAAAAGAGAGCATCAAGAGGAAAAAATACACATGTTTAAGTCTAACCCACTTCCTATGCAAGGGAATTTTGTAAGAAAATAAATTGTTGAAACCAGAGGCTGCTAGCATAGGAAGGCAAAATAAATGCAACATAAAGACTTTCAGCATAAAGCGAGGAAACTTAATATTATTGAGATGCATTAGAACAGTCTTCCCTCTCTCATAATAACTTTCAGTATCATGCATAAATTTAATGATACTAGCTCTCATACCACTACTTTGTGAAATAATATTAGAAGTATCCTTACAGAGGATAGTGTGTCCATCTTCTACATATTTAGTGACAAAGTCTTTCACATTTTCTATTATAGGTTCATCATTTTGTTCATCAGGTTCAACAACTTTATTTGTACTTTCATTAACCATACTAGCTATCATAGAATGTTTGTTTACTTTAACTGGGAAAGGTATTTTCTCAATGTAAGGTTCAGGTAAAACATGATTAGCAGTATAAACTTCATTATTTCTTGCAGGAACACTATTAACAATGTCTTTATAAGGTGCATGATACTTATTCCATTTATTTTTAGGAATTTTAATATAGGAAGCAAAATCCTTAAAATAGGTTGCAATAGCTTGAGAATCAACACCATAAGCATTTTTAATATTTTGAAAGTCATCAATTCCCATAAAAGATTCAATGCATTCATAATCATAATTTATACCTGACTTTCTTCCTTTGTCATTCTCCCATGCTTCAGCATTATCTTGAATACGATCTAGAAGATCCCATTTATCTCCTTCCATCCGTGTAAATGATCCAGCACAAGAAGCATCCAATAGATCCTTATCATGAAGAGAAAGCCTTGCATAAAAGTTATTGATAATAATATTGTTGGGGAGCTCATGGATAGGACATTTGAGCATTAGTAACTTCAATCTCCCCCAATCTTGGGTTGTACTCTCTCCATCAAGAGGCCAAAAGTTGTATATTTGATTTCGATCTTTATGAATCTCACTAGGAGGATAAAATTTAGAATAAAAGAGAGGTACTACTTCCTCCCATTCAAGAGCTTGACCATTCTTCAGCAGCTTATACCATTCCTCAGCTCTTCCTTTCAGTGATAATGAGAATAACTTCTTCTTGACTTGATCTGTTGTAATACATGCATACTTGAACAACCTTCATAATTCGTGTATAAAGAGCAAATGATCACCAGGTTGGACAGTTCCATCTCCAACATAATAGTTATCCATAACACGATCAATAATTCTTGTAGGTATTTTAAAAGTATCATTCTCAGCAGGTGGTGGTTCATTTACTACCTTAGCAGTGGTAGTAGCATTACGAAATAAGAAACTCAGCGAATTATCCATATTGAAAATAAAGTAACTAACAGCAGTAAACAATACTCATAGTAGAAGTTTCCTTTACTAGTTCCACTCTCCAATAGCGCTTCACTCCCCGGCAACGGCACCAGAAAATAGTCTTGATGACCCACAAGTATAGGGGGTGTATCGCTGTATTTTTGATAAGTAAGAGTGTCGAACCCAACGAGGAGCAGAAGGTGTTGACGAGTGGCTTGGAGCAGGAATTCTCTGTAAATACTTAGCAAACGGATTTTTAGGGGTTTTGGATAATGTAGATAAATAAAGTGCGAGTAAATAAAAGACAATATTAATGATTGCAGCAAGTGGCCCAATCCTTTCTATAGGAAAGGACAACATGGTTGTATTACTTAAGATGACCAAACATTTTCGAGAACACACGGGAATATCGTCAAGTGCTTTTGCTTCATATAGTTGATTAATCTTCTTTAGTTTGACAAGGGTTGTGTGGTTGAACCTGTGCTAATGTACCGACCTTCCTAGGACTAATACATACTTGTGATTATACCCCTTGCAAGCATCCGCAAGTACAAGAAAGTAATTAAGATAGAAACCTAACCACACCTTTAAACTCTAAGATCCTGACATCCCTTGTGCAAAGGTTTCCTAACGGGGGTTCAGGTTTCTGTCACTCCGGCAACCCCTGTGATTAGTAGCCAAATACAGAATGCATTCCCCTAGGCCCTTATAGGTGAAGTGTCATGTAGTCGATGTTCACATGACACCACTAGAAGAATAACACCATAACTTAAATAACAAACTATTGAATCTTTCTCAACACAATTCCACTACTAACAACATGACTTCTTCCATGTCCTCAAGAACAAAACGAACTACTCACAAGACATCATATAGATCAAGATCAGAGATGATATAATGATAAGCAACAATCAGAACATAACAATAATTCAATGGTTCACTCAATAGTATCAACTACAAGGAGTAATCAATACCGGGAAAGATTCCCCTAAGAACTATGCAAGATTCAACCCAATTGTTACAGCGGTATGGAGTGGTGATGATGGTGTTGGTGGACATGATGATGGAGATGATGGTGATGATGATCCTGATAAAGTCCAGCTTGATGGTGGTGTTGTTGGCGACGATCTCCCCTCTCCGGGAAGGAATTCCCCCGGCAGAATTCTGTCTGCCGAAGAGATCTTTCTCTCTGTAGTTTTCTGCCCCGTAGAGGCGGCGGAATCTTTCTGTGGTCGCTCCCTAGGTATTAGGGTTCCATGGGGATATTATGTGCCAAGGGGGAGAGACGGAAGTGGGCCAGGGTGGCCACACAACCTGGTGGCACGACCAGGGGTGGCCTGCGCCAGGGGGTGGTGTGGGCCCCTTGTGGCCCATGTCCACTCCTCCTTCTGGCATCCTTCGCCTTCTGGAAAAATAGAATTTTCCATGTATTTTCCCAGATTTTCTGATCTTCGTGAATTTCACCTCCAAACAGCCTCTTTTCCATCAGAATCCTGACTGCAGCGGTCCATGCTCCAAAAGTCATCAACCATGCAAAAATAGATGAAATAACATAAGTATCATCTATTAATATGAAATACATCAATGAATAAGAGTAAATTATGATATAGAATAGTGATGCAAAATGGACGTATCAGGCGCCAACTATATGGTGGGAACTATACGGCCAGAAAATCAATTTCCGCCGTATAGTTGGTCGTTAAACCTTCTGGATGCCTCGATCGCTTCGGGTTATCTTCTGGTGTTATTGATATTTCCAAAATAAGTGATTTACGCTGTTTTTGACTCCTTTTCTCCCCAATACAATTGCTCCAAGAATTGTGTCCATTGTATCCATCATTTGTCCTGATCCTGGTGAAAAAAGACATAAAATGTGCGTGCGAACACCGTAAAATACCAAGATCCTATAACTATAGTGCAAAATAATAATATAAAACATGATGCAAATATGCACTCATCAACTTCCCCAAGCTTAGACTCTTGCTCGCCCCGAGCAAGTTTAGCTTAATGGATGTGATCCCCATATTCATGAAGTTGAGTCGATAAAATAAATGAGCTAGTTGCAGCATGTGTTTATCATATATGATACATAGGAATAAGTTCATGAATAGTATCTTACTCGAACCATCTGAATAATATTAGCAGGCTTCCACAACTTAGCATTCAATAGTTCACAAAAGATTACTCTCAATATGATGTAAAAGTATTCAGTTCAACCGAATGAGTTTTTGAGGTAGTCCCAAGTGTTTTTGGATTAACATATTCACTTGGGATTTGAAATCTCAAACGCTTCTTTGTCATACTACAATATAGTGGTGTATGCCTATTTGCTCTTTGCACATTCGCTCTTTTTCTTCTCTTTTTTTATATATGTGCTCACACTTTTGTTTAAGTGTTGTGCAAAGGAGCTAGCCATACATTCCACTTCATGTAGGAATTCAAAGTTTAACAATCTCAATTACCAAATTTCAATTTTATATGAAGCAATATTTATAGCTTGAATATTCTACCTTGTCTTGTTCTCACTCTAATTTGATAGCACTTTTAATTTTCCTTTGTTCAAGGTTTCTTTTTCAACTTAACTGATTAGATAATTTTTTCTTTGTAAATCAAACCATGCACTTACAACATATTGGCCAAATTATATTTGTATGTTCCATTAAAATACCAATGGTGTGGAAGACTCCTATTGCTCAAGTGCAAGTAAAATTATACTCAAGCCATTCATATATCCAATAGGACAAGCACAAACTCAATAATGCTCCATATATGATAATAAACTCAGAATTTCATAAAAGGGATCGACTATTCCTGAAGGAAATTCTAATTATGTAACTTTATTTCTAATTTGAACTAATGCAAAACTAAAATAGTAATGTAAAACTTATAAGATAGATTACAAGGTCTTAAAGATCTCCCCAAGCTTGGAATCAATCCAGGCAGGATCAAATAATCCCTTGTGATCATTTGATATCGTGATTGTTGTAGATCACTTTGGCGCCATGGCACACGGTATCTTCTCTTCACGGGTTAGCCTGAGGGACTGATTCATAGCCTCTAATTCTTTAACACACACCTTGTAGAAAAGATTATTCCTCTCCAGCATTCTCACTTGTTCTTTAATGAGCTCATTGTTATCTTGAAGTGTTTGTATCGCCTTAAGACTCATAGAAAAACCTGATTCAGTTGTCTGCTTAATATCTTCATCAAGTTTATCAAGAAAGAGTCGCAGCAACCGAAGATGTTTGGGTGTCCTCGGTGTCTCCTTGTCCATCTCTTCAATCTTCAGCTCGAGGTCTTTCAACTCCCTCTTCCGGCGTTCATTGTCGGTGTCGAGGAACTCCATAGGGACGATCTTGATCTCCTTGCCTTGCTCACTATTGCTCCCGATATCCATAGGAACTTCTCTACTTGGCTTATGTCCCTTGGTTGCGTGTCCTCACGTATGAATAAGAGGTAGATTGGTTTCTGGAGATTATGATTAGAGAGAGACACAATGGCCGTATATAAGAAGGTTCAGAGGTCGGTAAAACTCGCGAGAAACACCAAATTTACACCCAAGGAAAGAATATTAATGAAACAGGGAAAGAAATCGCGGATTTGGAGAAGTCCTGCCATGTAACGACCAACTATATGGGCGCGGCCCGTATAGCTCCGGCTGTATAGTTGGTTCTGGGCAGATATTTCCAAATATTACGAGTCTAGGTCGATTAAGTTACCGACTCGGAACCGACAAAATTGTTTTTTAATCTAAATTTAAAAATGAATCGAAAATGTGTGAGAGTTTAACGACCAACTATACGGCGGGAGGATTTTCTCCGGCCATATAGTTGTGAGCGTATAGTTTCCAAACATCGAAAACAATTTCACGAAGAAGGAACTAAAGGTTTAACGACCAACTATACTGCGGGAGATTTTTCTCCAGTCATATAGTTGCGACTTTATAGTTGGTAAAAACCTTCAGAAACTTTAGAAAAACACGAGGAATTCAAAGGCAAAAATTTCAGAAGTATAATTTGTGAAAACAAATCACTTATTTGAGAAAGAAACTTACCTTGCACTTACCGTTTTCTTATTCGGGGATGGCAAGCTCCTCCAACAACAAAGACTTCTTCTCTTTTGGAGGAATTAACCTTAGTTCATTTAAATTCTCGTAAACGAAAATCACCAGGACTAAAGTTCCTCTCAATAAGATTGGTGTCTTGCTGGGAAAATATGGACACTGCATCCAACATCTTTATTTCTTGCCTCTGCATAATCTATAACTCAAATTCTTGAAGTAAAAGGATCCAACAGATCAGTCTTGGCTTCTGATTTTTCCTCTCAAGGAGTTCTTTTAAACCATCACGGTCCATATGAACTCTTACTTTTGCATCAACTATATAAGAACAAAATTTATCGCAAGAGAAAAATATAGCAAAAAGTTCCCTTTCTTCCTTAGGATAATTCTTTTGAGCACTATTAAGAGTTCTACTAGCATGATGTATAATATTAAATCTATGACCTATATGTTATGCCGAGTTACTCCTACAACATCATCACTAGCTTCACATATTAAGTCAAAAGTCATATCCCAGATAGGTGGTTTAATGATAGGAGCATGGGATAAAGCATATTTAAGTTTATCAAAGGCTACATGACATTTATCATCAAAATTAAATCTTACTCCCTTTTGCAGAAGGTTAGTCAAAGGTTTAGATATTCTAGAGAAATTCCTAATGAACCTTCTATAAAAACCCACATGACCAAGGAAACTTCTTATACCTTTTATATCCCTAGATTGTGGCATTCTCTCTATGTCCTCAACCTTAGCTCTATCCACTTCAATTCCCTTACCTGATACCTTATGTCCAAGGACTATACCTTGTTTTACCATAAAATGGCACTTCTCCCAGTTTAGAACAAGATTGGTTTCTTTGCAACGTTGCAAAACTCTTTTGAGATTATCCAAGAAACTAGTAAACGAAGTTCCAGAGACAGAAAAGTCATCCACAAATACTTCCATTATCAGTTCTATAAAATCCGCAAAAATAGCAGTCATGCATCTTTGAAAAGTAGCTGGAGCATTACATAAACCAAAAGGCATACCATGGTAAGCATGTAAACCATAAGGACTAATGAAAGTTGTTTTAAGTTGGTCATCAGGATGAAGAGATATTTGAGAAAAACCAGAGTATCCGTCCAAGTAGCAAAAATGAGTGTGGTTTACTAACCTCTCTAAAGTTTGATCTATGAATGGTAAAGGATAGTGATCTTTCCTAGTTTCTTTATTCAATTTCCTGAAATCTATACACATCCTATGTCCAACAATAGTTCTAGTAGGTATCAATTCATTGTTTTCATTAGGAACAACAGTAAAACCGCCCTTCTTAGGGACACAATGAACATGACTTACCCATTCACTTTATTTTATAGGATAGATTATACCTGTGTCCAGTAGGCATACTATTTCTTTTCTTACCACTTCCTTCATTTCGGGCTTCAGTTGTCTATTAAATTCTGCAACTAGTTTAGCACCCTCCTCCATGAATTTTTGATGGACGGTTATCATGGGACTAATGCCCTTCAAATCATCCATTGATTACCCAAAGGCCTTGCGATGCTCCTTTAGTATTTTCATGAGTTCTTCTTCTTCATCTCCTGAAAGTTTAGCACTAATAATAACAGGAAATTTATTTGTATCATCTAAAAATCTGTATTTAAGATTATCTAGTAGAGTCTTCAATTCTGGGGGTGGTAATTCCTCAGCCCCTCTCTTTTCTGGCTCTTCAAAAGCCTCATTAGTTGGAGGCCCTATAATGGGAAGTGAATCGAATTCACCTTCTAGTTCTTGTAGGGACTTTTCCTCCATAACTATTTCTCCATAATTTGAGTCTTCATTTATTTCTTCTTCTTGATCACTAAAGAAGAGAGCTGCCATTTCCTCAATAGTTTTCTCTTTCTCTTCTACTTGTATTTGTAGAGGTTTGTCTTTAAATTTGGAAAAGTGGAATTCTTTTTCCGCTTCCCCAGGCTTAAGAGACACAATCTCCTTTTTGAAATCAACTTTGGCACCTACATCACTCAAAAAGTTTCTTCCAAATATAATTGGGCAAAGAGTGTTAGCTG
The DNA here is from genome assembly GCA_916181665.1 of Avena sativa. Classification (NCBI taxonomy): domain Eukaryota; kingdom Viridiplantae; phylum Streptophyta; class Magnoliopsida; order Poales; family Poaceae; genus Avena; species Avena sativa. The sequence goes on along the minus strand of OV702287.1, from coordinate 419,688,770 downwards.
GCATATCAACAACTACAAAATCGATAGGAAAGTTTTTATTGCCAATTGTGATAGTTGCATCTTCAACTACTCCCATTGGAATTCTAAGAGTTTCATTGGCTAACATGATTGTCATATCAGTATTTTCAATTGTAGCTGGTTCTATTTCTTCTTTTATTTCTAAATAAAAATCATAAGATATAACATTAACTTCAGTGCCAAGATCGCATAAACCATAATGCAAGGTTTCGTTAAATATGCAGGGAAGAATAGGCTTACCCACATCTTTTACCTTTGTTTTACCTTCAACCAATACGGAAGTCTCTTTATCAAGTTCAACTATGTTACAATGTGCATACATAGCCATAATTGCTTCCTTGGTTACCTCTTCATTTTTGGTTTCTTCCAGATGTTCCTCAACTTCTGGCATACTTTCCTCTTCCTTATTCTCCTGTACTGCTTTGACTTGTTCATATTCAAAAATATGCTTCTGTGTAGTGTTAGGGAAATGTATCTCATATATTGGTTCTAGGGAGGCCAATGTTGCTTTAACTTCTCTTTTTTCTTAGGTTCGGGTGGTGGATCATACCTGACCAAACCCTCTTTTGGAACTTTGATGTGTTCTGTAAAAGCTTTAACAACATGCAACACAAGATCTGAATCCAAATAAAGTTCTTTAGATAATTCGTTAACATGGCCCTTTTTATTATAGTCATGAATACAATCATAATCTATTTCTATGCCTCCTTCGCTTCCTAGACCAAAATTCCATGAAACTCTATGATTGCAAATTCTATTAAGTAAAGCCCAAGCTTTAGTTATAGGAAGATTCATAAAAGCTCCTCTTGTGAAAGAGTCTAGTTCAATTTTATTAGGTTCAATTAAATCGCCATAAAAGATATGAAATAAATACCATTTAGGCAAATCATGATGAGTACATTGATTAAGTAAATCTTTAAATCTGATATAAGCTCTTACTAGTCCTTCATTAGGATGTTTCCTCCAAGTCATTATAAGACGCCTGATTCCAAAAGATTTTGATAATGGATGATATTTTGCTAGAAACTCAAGGCAAAATTATCCCAAGTAGTAGTGGCTTCTGGGGGTAGAGATCTATAACATGAGAGAGTTGTACTAGTCAAAGTCTAACTAAAAAGTTTAATCCTTACCTCATTAGCAGTATATCCTGGTAATTGGAAAGTGCCACATATATCTTTGAAACATGTAATATGCTCATATGGATCAGGATCTTCTTCATCTCTAGTAAATTGCTTCTTGTGTAGAATACCAAGTAGTAGAGGATTTATATCAAAACTCCTTGTCTTCTCGTTGGAGTTGTCTCTTTTATTAATATCATAGGGCTTCCCAAAGTGGCTGAGTGGGTTCGCACTAGCCATATCTCAAACTCCATCATGTTGGTGGAAACCTGTAACTCAAAACAAAACTTAGCAAGACAAAAATAAATAAACAAAAACTAAAAGACCTACATCGCTTAGCTCCCCAGCAATGGTGCCAGAAAATAACTTGATGGCTACAAGTGCATAGATCGTTTGTAGCTAGTTTCGAAATAAAGATATCGATCCCGCAGAGAGCAGGAGTCTGAAGTCTAATAACTCTTGAATTAAATACTGAAATAGAAATGCTAAATAAAGTTCTATGTAACAAGATAAAATGTGAGTATTGTGTAAAAAGGTGTTTTTGGGTTTTTGGTATAATAGAACAATAAGTAAAGTAAAACAACTGAACATAGAAAGTAAGTATCATGTATGTAAAAGAGATTTGAAACTGCAATGGGAAAAACGTTCTTAGGGAGTAGTGGATACACCTCTAGCATTATAAAGAGCTAAGGTAAAGATTATTATCATGAACATTCTCAACTATGTATGTGTGGGAGGAACTTCGTATTTGGCTAAATAGGCAGCAACCACTTCTCACATCATTCTCATAACCACAACAGATAGCAATCGACATCAATCGAATTACTGCGCTATTAAGGGACTTAATCCCGTAGGATGTATACCATGGCATGGATAGTGTTCCGTGAGTTCCCTCGGTTCCCAAGTTGATACGTAAGGGGTGTCAACAGCTTTATAGTCACTGTAAGTGCTAACACACCTCTGTCTATAGTTCCCTCCATCAAGTCCCCATGAGAGGCAAATATTGAGAGGTCGACTTCTCTCAACATCAAGATGAACAAAATCTAACACATGGTAACAGCGATGAATATCATACTAGAATTTATCTTATTTCAATCTCATACTAGGGTTTCTCCATCTCCCTAAGAACTAATGATCTACTCAGACATGGAGGCAATCAACATCATGGCAATAACAATGGAATCTATCATAGATGAATAGTACTTGTATAAATCCACAATGAGTATGGAAATTACAACAAGATATAGACAAGATGTAGATGGGATCGATGGAGATGGTGGTGATGCAGCGGTTGATGATGAAGATCGATGCCTTAGTCTCCCGGGTCTATGCAGGGCGGAGATGGATCCCCGGTGGATGAGTTCCCCCTCTAGATGCTTTCCGAAGGTGAGGTTTTGGTGATTTCTGGTTGTTTTGTTTGTCGTGTCCCCGATCTAGTTGCACGGGGTAAAACTATTTGGGGAGGCGATGGCGGCGCCAACTATATGGCGGGAACTATACGGCCGGAAAATTAATTCCCGCCGTATAGTTGGTCGTTAAACCTTCTGGATGCCTCGATCACTTCAGGTTTTCTTCTAGTGTTATTGATATTTCCCAAATAAGCGATTTACGTTGTTTTTGTAGGGGTTCGTAGCATGGAAAACAAAAATTTTCTATCGCATACAAACAAACAAGCCAAGATCTATCTACTAGATTGTAGCAACGAGTCGATGGAATAACTCACCCTCGAAGATTCCAAAGTGTTTAACGAGAGCAGATTCTCGTGGGTGATGTAGTCGTACTCTTTCCGATCTCAAGATCGCGTAGACGATCCTTCCGGCGCCGCGTTCCCGCAGCGCTCCCGCAGTCGGTCACACGTTCGGTACTCGACGAAGACCTTCCTCTCCCTTGTTCCAGCAGGCAGCGGAGGTTGTAGCACTCTCCTCGCGATTCCGGCAGCACAACGGCGTGGTACCGGAGGTAGAGGGGAGATCCCGCAGGGCTTCGCCTTAAGCCGGTGCGAGTATGGTGGAGCTTATGAGAGAGGCTATTAGTGGTCTAGTAATTAGACACACCAATTAGAGGGCTCTAAACCAATTAGAAGGCTCTAAACCGAAACAGCTCTAAACCGGGGTCTAGGTCTAGTTTCTAGTTTAGAGGATAGGAACTTGTGTGTACTAGGAGGGGAGCCCTGCCCCTCCTTATATAGGTGGGAGGGCTGGCTGCGCCATGGGGAGGAGAGTCCCTCCCCAAGTCGGCTTGGTGGGGCGCCGGCCAAGGGAGGAGTCCTCCCCCAATTCGGCCTCCACCAATCCTCCTCTTTTCCCACTTCCCAAAATTGGCAGTTTGACTTTCAAATTAGCCGTTTGACTTTTCAAATTTAGGAATTAAATAAACCCTTTATTTTGGACAGCGAGAACACCTAGTACATGATGCAATCATTCCAACTTTGCAATGACACATTCATGTACCCCTTCCCCCCCGGAGTGCCGGACATTCCGGGACCTTCTAGAATGTTCCCGATGAAAACACCGGAACCATTCCCCAACTCCGAAATGGGACTTTCCTTATATGAATCTTATTCTCCGGACCATTCCGGATCACCTCGTGATATCCCGGATCCCATCCGAGACTCCGAACAACATTCGGTCTCTTTCTCATAATACCATAACTACTCAAACAACGTCGAATCCTTAAGTGTGTCTCCCTACGGTTCGTGAATTATGCGGACATGATCGAGACACTTCTCCGAACAATAACCAATAGAGGAATCTGGAAATTCATATGGCTCCCACATATTTCTACGATTACTTTGCGATCGAATGAACCACTTACATACGAAACCAATTTCCCTTTGTCTCACGATATGTTACTTATCCGAGGTCATGATCGTCGGTATCTCTGCATACCTAGTTCAACCTCGTTACTGATAAGTACTCTTTTCTCGTTCCCGTGATATGTGATCCCTTGTGACCAAGTCACATGCTTGCAAGCTAATTGGATGACATTTCACCGAGAGGGCCCAGAGAATATCTATCCGTCATGTGGATGGACAAATCCCACTCTTGATCCATGTGTTTCAACCAATACTTTCCGAACACCCAATGCCACTTTTATAGCCACCCTGTTACGGTGTGGTGTTTGATGACATCAAAGCATCCATCCAGTAAAGGCAATATGCATGATCTCATGGTCGAAGGAATTAGGTTACTATGTATCAGAAAGCATATAGCAATTGAACTATTGAAATGACTTGATCTTTATGCTACGCTTGTCTATAGGAGTATGTCCACCATATCATTCTCCTAACGATATGATCTTGTTGTTGATAACATCTCAATGTTCATGACAAAGAAACCACATCATCAATCAACCAACAAGCTAGCGAAGTATAGAGGCCATACTAGGGACTTCAAATTAAGTTTACAAATCACACAAGTATTAATGGTTTCCTTGTTAATACTATTATAGCATGAATGTAAACATTTATCATAAACACAAAGATATATAATAATAACTACATTTATTATTACCTCTAGGGCATATCTCCAACAGTCTCCCACTTGCACTAGAGTCATCTAATCTAGATTACATGGTAATATACCGAACACCCATGGCAGTTTGGTGTTGGTCATGTTTTGCCCTCGGGAGAGGTTTAGTCAACGGATCCGCCACATTCAGATCTGTGTGTACTTTGCAAATCTTTTATATCCCCATCCTGGATATGTTCTCGAATAGCGTGGAAACGCAGCTTGATATGCTTCAGCTTCTTGTGTGACCTTGGTTCTTGCGCATTGGCTATGGCGCCCATGTTATCACAGTAGATAGACATTGGGTCCAGCGCACTTGGAACCACACCCAGCTCTGTAATGAACTCTTTCATCCATATCGCTTCTTGTGAAGCCTCCGAAGCAGCCATGTATTCCGATTCAGTTGAAGATCTCGCCACAACGCTTTGCTTTGCACTCCTCCAGCTAACTGCTGCACCATTCAAAATAAATACGTATCCAGATTGTGATTTAGAATCATCCGGATCGGTGTTCCAACTAGCATCGGTGTAACCATTAACAACGAGCTGTTCATCACCTCCATAAGAAAGAACCATATCCTTAGTTCTTCTCAAGTACTTAAGGATGTTTTTGACCGCTGTCCAATGATCCACTCCTGGATCACTTTGATATCTGCTAGTTAGACTAACAGCATATGCGATGTCGGGTCTAGTACATAGCATGGCATACATTAGAGATCCTATGGCTGAGGCATAGGGAGTCTTACTCATCCTTTCTCTATCTTCTGCCGATGTCGGACTTTGAGTTTTACTCAAGGTCGTATTGGGCAACATGGGCAAGAACCCTTTCTTGCTATCTTCCATTCCAAACCTCTTTAGAACTTTGTCCAAATATGTACTTTGTGACAATGATATTTAGCGTTTCGATCTATCTCTATAAATCTTTATGCCTAATATGTAAGCTGCTTCGCCAAGATCCTTCATTGAAAAACTATTATTCAAATATTCCTTGACACTATTAAGAAGGTCTACATCATTCCCAATCAACAATATGTCATCCACATACAGTATTAAGAATGCTACAGAGCTCCCACTCACTTTCTTGTAAATACAAGCTTCTCCATAAGTTTGTATAAAACCAAAACTTTTGATTACCTTATCAAAATGTTGATTCCAACTTCGGGATGCTTGCTTCAATCCATAGATGGACCGTTGAAGCTTGCATACCTTGTTAGCATCTTTAGGATCGACAAAACCTTTGGGTTGTATCATATACAACTCTTCATCAATGTCTCCATTGAGGAATGCTGTTTTGACATCCATCTGCCATATCTCATAATCATAATATGCAGCGATTGCTAACATAATCCTCACAGACTTTAGCTTCGCTACCGGTGAGAAAGTCTCATCGTAGTCAACTCCTTGAATTTGTCGAAACCCTTTTGCGACAAGTCGAGCTTTATAGACAGTAACATTACCATCAGCATCTGTTTTCTTCTTGAAAATCCATTTGTTCTCGACAGCCTTCCGGCCATCCGGTAAGTCCACCAAAGTCCATACTTGGTTTTCGTACATGGATCCAATCTCGGATTTCATGGCTTCTTGCCATTTATTGGAATCTGGGCTCATCATCGCTTCCTCATATGTCTCGGGGTTATCGGTGTTGTCCACCAACATGACATTCATAACGGAATCATACCAATCTGGAGTGGTACGAGTTCTCGTTGACCTCCGAGGCTCTGTAGTAACTTCAACCGAAGTTTCATGATCACCATCATTAGCTTCCTCTCTTATTGGTGCAGGCACCACAGGAACTTCTTCCGGTGCTGCGCTACTCGCAATTTCGAGAGAAGGTTCGACAACCTCGTCGAGTTCTACTTTCCTTCCAGTCACTTCTTTCGAGAGAAATTCCTTCTCTAGAAAGGATCCATTCTTAGCAACGAAGATTTTGCCTTCGGATCTATGATAGAAGGTATACCCAACAGTTTCCTTCGGGTATCCTATGAAGACGCATTTTTCCGCTTTGGGTTCAAGCTTGTCCGGCTGTAACTTCTTTACATAGGCTTCGCATCCCCAAACTTTAAGGAACGACAATTTAGGTTTCTTCCCAAACCATAATTCATACGGTGTCGTTTCAACGGATTTAGACGGTGCCCTATTTAAAGTGAATGCGGCTGTTTCTAATGCATAACCCCAAAATGATAGTGGCAAATCTGTAAGTGACATCATAGAACGAACCATATCTAAGAGAGTTCGATTACGACGTTCAGACACACCATTACGCTGTGGTGTTCCCGGCGGTGTCAACTGCGAAAGTATTCCACATTTCTTCAAATGCTCGCCAAACTCGTAACTTAGATATTCACCTCCACGATCAGATCGTAGAAATTTAATCTTCTTGTTACGTTGATTCTCTACCTCACTTTGAAACTCCTTAAACTTCTCGAAAGTTTCGGACTTATGTTTCATAAAATAGATATACCCATATCTACTCAAGTCATCCGTGAAGGTAAGAACATAACGATAACCACTGCGCGATGCTACACTCATTGGACCACACACATCGGTATGTATGATTTCCAATAAGTCTGTAGCTCGCTCCATCATACCAGAAAATGGAGTCTTAGTCATTTTACCCATCAGACATGCTTCGCATCTTTCAAGTGATTCAAAATCAAGTGATTCAAGAAGTCCATCGGAATGGAGTTTCTTCATACGCTTCACTCCAATGTGACCAAGACGACAGTGCCACATATAGGTCAAATTATCGCTTGATTTCAAACGTTTAGCCTCAATGTTATTAATATGTGTATTTCTACTATCGAGATTCAATATGAATAGACCATCTATCAAAGGTGCATGTGCATAAAACATATTACTCATATAAATCGAACAACCATTATTCTCGGATTTAAACAAGTAACCGTCTCGCAATAAACAAGATCCCGATATAATGTTCATGCTCAACGCAGGCACCAAATAACAATTATTTAAGTATAAAACTAATCCCGATGGTAGATGAAGAGGTAGTGTGCCGACCGCGATCACATCAACCTTTGATCCGTTTCCCACGCGCATCGTCACCTCGTTCTTCACTAGCTTCTGTTTATTCTGCAGCTCCTGTTTCGAGTTACAAATATGAGCAACCGAACCAGTATCAAATACCCAGGCACTACTACGAGTACTAGTGAGATACACATCAATAACATGTATATCAGATATACCTTTCTTCTTGATGTTGCCGTTCTTCAAATCCGCCAAGTACCTTGGGCAATTCCGCTTCCAGTGACCTTCTCCCTTGCAGTAAAAGCACTCAGTATCAGGCTTGGGTCCAGCCTTGGTCCTCTTCGTCGGCGTGGTAACTTTCTTACCACCCTTCTTGAAGTGTCCCTTCTGCTTAGACTTGCCTTTCTTGAATTTGGTGGTCTTATTGACCATCAACACTTGGTGCTCTTTCTTGATCTCCACTTCTGCAGATTTTAACATAGCAAACAGTTCTGGCAACTCTTTGTTCATGTTCTGCATGTTGTAGTTCATCACAAAGTTCTTGTAACTTGGTGGTAGTGATTGGAGGATGCGGTAAACTCCCAAAGTATTAGGAATCACTATACCCAAACTTTGAAGTTTATTTGCGTGCCCAGACATTTTAAGCACATGCTCACTGACGGAGCTACCCTCTTCCATCTTGCAGTTAAAGAACTTTTCAGAAGCTTCATAACTTTCAATTGCCGCATGAGTCTCAAAGATTAATTTGAGATCCTTGACAATATCATATGGATCTGACTCTTCAAACCTTTTCTGAAGCTCCGATTCTAAACCATACAAGATAGCACACTGAACTATGGAGTACTGATTCTTCCGAGCGAGGTAAACATTCTTTACTTCATCGGTAGCATCAGCTGCAGGTGGGTCACCTAGCGGTGCATCCAGCACATAGGTCAAATTACCAGCTGTGAGGACAATCCTCAAATTGCGGAACCAATCCGCGAAGTTGCTTCCATTGTTTTTCAACTTTTCTTTCTCTAGGAACGCATTAAAATTGATGGTAGGGGCTGCCATTGATCTACAACATATTTGCAATAGTTTAGACTAAGTTTATGACAAATTGAGTTCAAATTAATTAATGAAATTAAACTAGGTGAACTCCCACTCAAAACAACATCCCTCACATTGTTTTAGTGATCACACGAACCAAATCCACTACATCAACACCGATCATCACGAGAGCTGATATAGTTTTAATGGCGAACAATCATCATGTTCATCATATCTACTATATGATTCATGCTTTGCCTTTCGGCGATCCGTGTTCCTGAGGCCATGTCTGTACATGCTAGGCTCGTCAAGATCAAACCTTAGCTTCCGCATAAGCAAATCTGGCTTGCTTACGTTGTAGTCACCCGCGGAATCAAAGACACCCGATCATCACGTGGTGCTTCGAAGCAGCAAGCTTTGGCAACGGTGCATACTAAGGGTGAACACTTTTAGAACTTGAAATTTATGTGCATGAGGGATCATCTTATAATGCTACCGTCGTCTACTAAGCAATACAAGATGCATAAAGGATTAACATCACATGCAATTCATAATATGTGATATGATATGGCCTTTCTTCTTTGTGCTTCCGATCTCCATCTTCAAGCACGAACATGATCTCCATCATCACCGGCATAGCATCAAGGTCAATGACGCTTCTTCATGGTTGTCGTCCGCCAACTTCAACTATTACAACTATTTTGAATAGACACGCAGGCCTTAACAGAAATTAAAGACAACCATATGGCTCCTGCCGGTTGCCAACTTACAATAAGGATCATTGCATACATCAAATATAATCACAATCATGGCCATATCACATCACTGCACACCCCTGCAAAACAAAGTTAGACGCTTCTACTTTCTTTGCATATTTTACGTGGTTTGGGGCTTTCCATAAGTGTCGTTCTAACTTACGAACAAGAACCACAACATTGATACTAGCATTGTTGATCACCCGTTGTAAATTGGATCTTTACTATGCTAGGAGAAACAGGCACCCGCAAAGCCACTTATGCAAAACGAGTTGCATGTCAAGCGTGGAGCAAGTCTCATGAACGATGTCATGTAAGGTTAGCCCGGGCCGCTTCATCCCAACATACCGCAAGATGCAAAGTACACAAAAAGCAATCTACAATAAAAGCATCAACGCCCACAATGACCATTGTGTTCTACTCGTGCAACAGATCTACATATAGACACGGCTCTGATACCACTGTAGGGGTTCGTAGCATGGAAAACAAAAATTTTCTATCGCATACAAACAAACAAGCCAAGATCTATCTACTAGATTGTAGCAACGAGTCGATGGAATAACTCACCCTCGAAGATTCCAAAGTGTTTAACGAGAGCAGATTCTCGTGGGTGATGTAGTCGTACTCTTTCCGATCTCAAGATCGCGTAGACGATCCTTCCGGCGCCGCGTTCCCGCAGCGCTCCCGCAGTCGGTCACACGTTCGGTACTCGACGAAGACCTTCCTCTCCCTTGTTCCAGCAGGCAGCGGAGGTTGTAGCACTCTCCTCGCGATTCCGGCAGCACAACGGCGTGGTACCGGAGGTAGAGGGGAGATCCCGCAGGGCTTCGCCTTAAGCCGGTGCGAGTATGGTGGAGCTTATGAGAGAGGCTATTAGTGGTCTAGTAATTAGACACACCAATTAGAGGGCTCTAAACCAATTAGAAGGCTCTAAACCGAAACAGCTCTAAACCGGGGTCTAGGTCTAGTTTCTAGTTTAGAGGATAGGAACTTGTGTGTACTAGGAGGGGAGCCCTGCCCCTCCTTATATAGGTGGGAGGGCTGGCTGCGCCATGGGGAGGAGAGTCCCTCCCCAAGTCGGCTTGGTGGGGCGCCGGCCAAGGGAGGAGTCCTCCCCCAATTCGGCCTCCACCAATCCTCCTCTTTTCCCACTTCCCAAAATTGGCAGTTTGACTTTCAAATTAGCCGTTTGACTTTTCAAATTTAGGAATTAAATAAACCCTTTATTTTGGACAGCGAGAACACCTAGTACATGATGCAATCATTCCAACTTTGCAATGACACATTCATGTACCCCTTCCCCCCCGGAGTGCCGGACATTCCGGGACCTTCTAGAATGTTCCCGATGAAAACACCGGAACCATTCCCCAACTCCGAAATGGGACTTTCCTTATATGAATCTTATTCTCCGGACCATTCCGGATCACCTCGTGATATCCCGGATCCCATCCGAGACTCCGAACAACATTCGGTCTCTTTCTCATAATACCATAACTACTCAAACAACGTCGAATCCTTAAGTGTGTCTCCCTACGGTTCGTGAATTATGCGGACATGATCGAGACACTTCTCCGAACAATAACCAATAGAGGAATCTGGAAATTCATATGGCTCCCACATATTTCTACGATTACTTTGCGATCGAATGAACCACTTACATACGAAACCAATTTCCCTTTGTCTCACGATATGTTACTTATCCGAGGTCATGATCGTCGGTATCTCTGCATACCTAGTTCAACCTCGTTACTGATAAGTACTCTTTTCTCGTTCCCGTGATATGTGATCCCTTGTGACCAAGTCACATGCTTGCAAGCTAATTGGATGACATTTCACCGAGAGGGCCCAGAGAATATCTATCCGTCATGTGGATGGACAAATCCCACTCTTGATCCATGTGTTTCAACCAATACTTTCCGAACACCCAATGCCACTTTTATAGCCACCCTGTTACGGTGTGGTGTTTGATGACATCAAAGCATCCATCCAGTAAAGGCAATATGCATGATCTCATGGTCGAAGGAATTAGGTTACTATGTATCAGAAAGCATATAGCAATTGAACTATTGAAATGACTTGATCTTTATGCTACGCTTGTCTATAGGAGTATGTCCACCATATCATTCTCCTAACGATATGATCTTGTTGTTGATAACATCTCAATGTTCATGACAAAGAAACCACATCATCAATCAACCAACAAGCTAGCGAAGTATAGAGGCCATACTAGGGACTTCAAATTAAGTTTACAAATCACACAAGTATTAATGGTTTCCTTGTTAATACTATTATAGCATGAATGTAAACATTTATCATAAACACAAAGATATATAATAATAACTACATTTATTATTACCTCTAGGGCATATCTCCAACAGTTTTTGACTCCTTTTATCCCCGATACAACCCGCTCCAAGAATTGTGTCCATTGTATCCATCATCTGTCCTGATCCTAGTGAAAATAGACATAAAATGTGCACGCGAACACCATAAAATACCAAGATCCTACAACTACAGTGCAAAATAATAATATAAAACATGATGCAAATATGCACTCAGCAGCTAGAAACAGATAAGTAGCAGGAAACTTGAGTACAAGTTTTTTGCCTTACAAACACATAAGTTTTTCCACATACACACTTCAGAGATACATTTAATACAAATATGGTTTTTATGGCTTTGTTGTAGGGGACTTTGTTGTGGCATCATCAGCAACAGGAGAGCCAGGTCGGGAGAGATCATCAAACTCTGAAGGATATGGGCTAGACTCAGACGAAGCCATGTCCTCATCTAATATCTCAGCAGGCACGAAGACATCCGCCTTGACCATCTTGGAAACTCTGGTGTCGTAGTCGGTGAGGGAGTTCCAAATATCATTGATATCGATCTCTTTACCTTCCTTGTCCAGCTTGGGCATGCCGGATGTCACCAAGTCGATGTCGGCATTGTCATGGTGTGCTTTGACCAAGGACAGGGTCATCCTTGCACCAGCTCGGACGCATGAGGCTTTCTAGTCATTGACTTTCTCGGGGGCTCGGCGCAGGATTTCTGCATACTTGGCTGCTGAGTCTGCCGCCTTGATGTTTATTCCCGAGGGATGGGCTATCTCCTTGGCTTGCGTGATGGCGGTGTTAATGAAGTTGCCGGCAAGAATGATGCATTTTTTTGGATCCGGAGCACCTTCACCCATGTTGGTTAAACCAATGGGGGATGTGTTTTCGTCAGAAACAAAAGTTCATGAGTACAAGTAATATAATTGCACATCTTATAGAAGTTGACAAAGTCAGAGGAAAGTTACCAAAGATGCTGGTCTCCACATGCTTGCACGCCTCTGCCTTGATGTCTTGCTCCTTCTGAACAGTCTTGAACATCTCAAGGTTTATCTCATTATTCTCTTTGGTATCTTGGTTCTGATCCTTGAGCTGTGCAATCTCGTTCTTCTGGTGCTGCATCTCGGCGTCAGCAGACTCTTGCATGGCCTTCATTGCCTCTTCATGTCCCATGACAGCTTCAGCTAGGTCTTTCTTCAAGATTTTTTCTCATCATCGAGCTCCTAAATATGCTTGGATTGCTCGATGATGCTCTTGGCTTTTCCAATGGCTTCTGTAAGACGGAAAATACAAAGCATTATGAGAAGACGGCAAAAACGAATCAATGAGGAAAGGTAAGGAGCTGTTAAAAGAAACAGACTCTGGCTATTTTTGATCTGTTGCTTCAGGAATGTTATTTTACCCTATTCAAGGTCCAGTTCCTTCCGCAGCGTAGTAAACCTCTCATTGGCGGCTATTCTTCGTCTATTCTCATTCTGCAAAGAAGAAACATGATTAGTTTCTCTAGAGCATCTAGTCGGAACTATCTAGTTTCAACTACATGCTCGGGGGCTATAGTATAAGATTTTAAATCAACTAGTGTTCTCTCTTAGAGTGTCTAGTCGGAATTTTCATTCTAAACTAGAAACTCGTGGGCTACACGGACAAGTTCTACACTTGTTCTTTGGAGCACTCGGGCTAAAAACTATTGAGTTTTCGCCTAAGAGCTCGAGGTTTACAGTGGGATACATTACATAGTAAAAGAAGTGAAGTTTAAAAACTTACAATGGCAATAACTTTGAGATTGTTGGCCAGGTGAGCATATGAATCATAGTAAGTCTGGGCATTGCTATAGATAGCATTTTCCGGCTTGATTAGGTCATCCAGGCTCAGTGTTGGAGGATCCGCAACCAAAGGAGTTGTATAAGCCGGAGGCATGGATGATGCCCTAGCCACCTGCTGTGTGATCATGGAAGTTGATGGCTTAGAGGCTCCCGCCTTGTCCGTGGCTGCAGCTGCTTCCGCCTCCTCTCCATCCGCTACCTGTTTCCCTTTATCAGTGGCATCCTTAGCCGGAGCTTCAGCCACTTTGGAGGAAGTACTCTCCTATGTCGCCTGTCCACTGGGAGAAACGTCCGCGGAGGCAGAATCTGATGCATCAAAGATTGGATGGGTATCTATCTCCATGTCGGACGCCTCGGGAATGACGGGGGACGAAGGCCTAGTGGGCTCGTAACGGGCTTGGCGGGAGGAGTAGGTGGAGAGGTAGATGGAGAAGACTTGGCTGCCAGGTCCTTGGTCAACATATCGCGAATATTTTTTGACCCTCTAGAATCTTTGGAGGATCACTTCAGGCTAATACCGGCTTTCCTCCTGAAACGTACAAAGTATAAGTATAGGAGTTGAATAGGGTGCGAGCTAGAATACAAGCTGGAGGATGAATACACTTACTCTATGGCAGGATCCTTAGTCAGGGGAATGCTGGTGGATTTCTTCTTCTGCGCCTCTAAGGCGGCGGTGGATCATTTGGAGACTCTACTCTCTGATTTCTTCTTCTTCTTGGCCTCAGCAGCAGCGTCAGAGGTGGATCTCTTCCGCTTACGTGCTACCGGAATTGGATGATCCTTGGGGGTATCATCGTCGGATACCACCTGGATATCCTGCAGCCCGGGATCATAGACCTAGGAGGGCATCTAATCCATCGCCAACGTCGCCAGCTGCAGGCTAAAAGGTGTGTTAGACTGATAACATCAAGATGGAAAAGACTTAGAGTATAAAAAGAATGAGCAACAAAGGAAATAGAAGCTACCTCTGGGCACTTGCCGCATTCAAACATGTCATAGGTGATCTTGAAGCCATGCTTCCTGTCTTTCACCTTGACTATGTCCTTTAGCCTAAGCTTGATGGAGTCAGTGGAGAAGTTGTCCTCTGAAATACGCATAGGATCCTTCCGGCTCTAGGTGTACTTGCACATCAACTCGGCGTGGTGCTGCAGAGGCTGGATCTGCCTAGTGAACCAGCACATGGCTAGGTCCAAGCCTGTAAGACCTCCGTCCACGAGACATTCTATCCGCCTTATGGCACGATTGGCTTCATCGTCGGATAGAAGGGAGGATGGGGTTCTCCAGGTCGGTGCTTCGGTAGCGGCTCCGTCGACAAAGTTAGGGTACGTCTCAAGATGGTCAGGCACAGGAATGTTTGGGCCATAGGAATATGTGCGCCGCTAGTTCTTGCATGATTTATGCCCTACAATGTCGAGGAAGCACCGGCTAGGCCGGATCTTAAAGCTAATGGTTCCACAAGTCCGCAATTCATACTTGGACTCTACAGACTCTCTCTTGACGGTGAAAAAATATACAAACAGATCTAATCTAGGTTTGATTCCTAGATATCCTTTGCACAAAGCTACAAAGTTGCTAAGGGCGAGGATTCTGTTAGGAGAGAGGTTGTGGGGCAGTACCCAGAAGTGTTGGAGGACGTCGAGGAAGAAGTCGGAAACTGGCAGGCTTATGCCTTGTACCAGCTGGGCTTTGAGGTACACCTTCTCTCCGGCTTGGGGAGAAGGAGTCACCTCGCTGGCCGGCGCCGGCCGCCAGACCAAACCCTCTGCCTTGGGAAGATACCCTTCGGCGATGAGTTCTTGAAGATCCTCGGCGGATAGGTCGGAGCCCCTCCACACTCCTTTGTGGGAGTCATTGTCCTCTTCGGTATCTTATGGCGCCGCCCATCCTTGGTTATCACTGGTGGTTTCCACCACGGAGGAGACAGAGAAGACGACCACCTCCGGTGGGATCGTCACTCCCTGAGATGGCTCCCTAGTAGCCTTGGGAGTCACCACCGTTGAAGGGACAAAGATGGTAGAGGCCATTGCGCAACTAGGAGTAGGTGGAGAAAAGAGGAAGCTCTAGCTAGGGTTTTCCGATGAGGAGCTCGAACGGACACGCGGCTTGAGGAAGACGAAGACGTAGGTGAGAATGCGGGTAAAAGAAAATAACCTAGTTGCAGTCAAAATATATAGACCCAGCGTCAAGATTCGTGTAAAGGGATCCGATGGACGGAGCGTTGCCGACATGGAGACGAACGTGCGTGATAATTTTTCCACGTCCTCCGTCTTTGCCGATTTACCATTTTGGATTTCGCGCGCGTAAAAATAGCTAATGATTAATTCCTTGCCTTCTGTGAGATTTGAGGTAGCGTAGGTTGTACCTTACGTCATCCTCCTGACAGTTGGAGTGAAGAGGTCACATTTGAAGATTCCATTGAAGTCGGAAGTTGTCCACCTCTCGAAATGAAACTCAAGGAATCTCCACCTACATTACAAAGACAGAGAGGATTGCGGGGTTCTTTGGGATACCTTTGAGATATTGCTTGACGGATTGCCAGTATCACATAGACGGAGCATTCAAAGATTAATAAGCAAGATGTCGCAAGATCTCGAAGTCGTCCGGGGGCTACTGTTGGGGATATGCTAAATGGGTATCACCATCGCATGCCCATAATCCGAATAACCCGGGTGGTCCATAGTTGGTAGCAAGGCCTATGGCCCGGTGGGTGGCCCAGTTAGATGGATCCAGAAGGGAGACCCATGCCGGATAAAGGAAGGCTACGCAGGAGTCACTAACGTACTCGGATGTAACACCCCTAGTTTTATTAATAGTAATTAGGGTTTGACTTCTGCATCCATGAGCATCATATTTTAAAATGCATGGAAGATAATAATATGCAAAACCTAAAACCCTAGTTTCCTCTCTCTAAAATACATTCAAATGGTTCTGATTATTTTGAAAACTACCAAAATGTTGGATCCCAAATGGATTAAAAGGGCCTCACAATATCTTAATAGTTTTACAAAACCCTCTGGTACTTTCGAAATGTTCAAAATAGTTTTGAATTTGAAAAGACAAGGAGAAGAAAATAAAACAGAAAAAGAAAATGATTTCTAAAGAAAAACATTTTCCTAACCTAATCTGGGTCGAAGCCCATCTCTCAACCTCTCCCTATCTTCCGCTTAGCGCGACCCACAACAGCCTGCTTTGCAAGCTTTGTCGCAGCCCAGTAGTGGCCCAAACTGCCCCTAGGTGTCCCATACCGGTTTGGCCCCTCTGTACTCCTTCGTCCTCATTTTCGACAATGACGAAGCAGCTGCATTTCACCGCCGCCGCCGTCCATCGCTGCTGGAGTGCGCCAAGATCCGCGCCGCCACCCCCGATCGTCTATAAACTACCTTCGTCGCCGCGGGACGAGCACTAGCTGCCGTTTTCCCTCTCTCTCTTCCTCTGCGCTGGCCGCGGCCGAACCCTAGCTCCACCAGGCGTCGCGCCATCCGTCGTTTCCAGCTTCCCTCGACCAGCTAAGGTGCCCAGGAGATCCGCCTCGCAACCCTTGTCCTCCTCCGTGAAGCGCGCGTGTCGGGAAGCCCCGTGTTCACCGGAATTGAGCACGTCCTCACCGTCGGCCGCCGCAGTCACGTCATCGATTCGTCGTTGTCCGATCTTCCCTGGCCTCGTTGACCCTCTCCTCGCGCTCGTGGTGAGCTCCTGAGCACGCTCGTTCTCTCCTACGTCTCGCCCTCGCCCTACCTCGTGCCTGCGCCGTGCGTCTGCAAGCCCCGTCACCGGCCGCCATTGTGCTCGTCGCTCCGGCGACCAAATTACAGCGGCACCACCACTATTTGGTAGCCCGCGCAGCACCCTCTCCAGAGCCCCCACCCGCGCATCCAGGCGCACACAGGATCGACAGATCTGTGCTTGACCTAGGGCTCCGCCATTGTTGATGTCAGCATGACATCATGCTGGCGGAGTAATCTCCTTTTTCTTTTATTTAAATGTTTTTTGTAATTGTTTTAATAAATAAAAATGCTGACGCACGGACATGTGGGGCTAGCTGGAAAATAATTTATAATATTCCAAAACATGTTTAATTGTTTTGAAATGATTTACAAATGGATTTAAAATGGGAAAATTCATAACTAATTCAGTTTAAGTCAGAAAAATATGTATAATATATCAAAATGTTCAGAAAAATAAGATCTACACAATAGACTCAAAATCATGCATTGTTCAACAACTTCAATTGTAAGATTAATTAGAAGAATCAATTGAACCCCGTATGTGATTATGAGGTTCCCCCTGTTCTAGGGTTTGCACCCCTCGGACCTTGTTTAGAATGACCAAGCATGTACTAGGGTTCATTTCAGTACAACTTAACTTGTCATATCATTATTCTTGCTTGATCATTGCATCGATGCCATGTGTTGATTGTTGCTTTCCTTTCCGGTGTTTCTGCTTCTTCTCGGTAGACCTCGGAGTTGATGTGAGTAACGATAGCAAGTCCAAAATTGAAGATCGAGATTAACACCATCGAAGATCGATGAGCAATACTTGATCAACTATAATCAAGTACAATACAAGATATCTGAAGACCTGCTTTGAGTATAAACAGGCAAAGGCAAGCAAAACCCCACACATGATATAATCCTACGATTTCAAAGTATTTCATTCTTGCCATGTGCATACGATTCCAAAGTATTTTATCGATAGATATAGTAATCATATCTGATGCATGTTTCCTTTGTAGCCTATATTCCCTGATCAACTACTCCTAGTATAACTAGGGTTTGGTTTATGAGCTTCGCTACAACTACTATATCCGTTGTGCTTAGCCATGCTTAGCTATTACCGCTGGTCCATCCGTTGATGAATTAGAGCTGCGAATGAACCTAGTTGGATAGGATGATGCGGTATGATCATAGATGAAAGTTAAACATGATAAGGCTTGTATGGGAGGCAACGAGGGTTGTGGTTTTTGTAGTCCCATACTTGCCACCACTAGGACCCGAGTTCTTGCCTTTGGACCAAGACCGAGCGTCCAACCACACGGGGATTTATGGGGACCCCCTTGACCCCAACTTGTCTAGTTTGATCAATGAGTTCGTAGTTTGAGTTTTTATTCGGCACCCGCATGGAAAAAGATTTTGGAAAATGGTGCAAGCATATAGGACATGGCCGAGTGAAGGGTGCATGACACTGAAACTGGATCCCGGTACACAGAGTCGCGGACCTCCTCGGAGTATGGCCAACTGCCACAATAGGGAGCCCTTCTGGGTGACTCATGGATTAAGCAAAAGCAAGGGAAAGGTTTTGGTCGATCACCCTCTGTCAACACACCAAGGAAGTGTGTCAAGTGACGATAAGAGTCAGTCGACGCGTGTGGGTAAAGTTGTACACCCCTGCAGTGTTAAATCATTTCGAAAAGCCGTGTCCACGATTATGGACAACTTGGTGACCAGATTTAAAGATCATAGAGAAGAATGACCTAACCGTAAAACTTGGCAGGTAAAGTGTGCTTAATGATGCTTCCTCAGGGATCGAGGGGGTGATCCTAGATGGTAGGTTTAGCTAATGATAATTCGGTGGATTTAAAGAGATGATCAAGTTAGAGATATCGCTTTTTATCCCCTTTTAAAATGGTCTATTTAGTCGAGCTTCTTCTCCTCCCTCTTGTTTTACAAATAAAAATCGCTTTATGCAAAATAGCTCCACCAGCCATAAGTCTTGCGGAGTACAACCTGTACTTACCCTTGCTTTGTTGATATTTTTGCAGAAGAGTAAGTGTTACCACAAAAGAAGAGTTTGTTACAGCATTGACATCGATGAGTAGCTTGGGGTTCCCGCTTGACGAGGGTTTAACTCGTCAATGCCCATTGTTATGGACTTGGGTTTTGGAGAAGGAGGGAGCGCTAGAGGCATCAGTCGGCTAGCAAACAAGCACACAGGGATGCAAGTTTTACCCAGGTTTAGGCCTCGTAGAGGTCCCTACTCCTGCTTGTCTGCTCTTGGAATTAACGAAGGAATCAAAGATTACAGGGGTGCGCAGATGCAATCTAGCGAGAGTTGTGGAAACTAGGGTTGCGTGTGTCCTTCTCAACACCCCCTCCTAGCCTTTATATAGATAGGATAGGTCTCGGGTAGCAGTCGAGTCAGTTACAGATTAGGGTTTTCCATTTAAACTTTCTATCTTAAGCTTCTTCTTGTCTCGCAAGCAATCGAGAGTCCGTGGGCCCCTCGAATTCTCCATTTGGGCCTTGGCAACACTGTGGGATTCCGCCATACCTAGACCGTATATACCGAACTCGAGTACCTGTAGGGTATACCCATGTCAGTAGCCCCCGAGTGTCCAGTGGAATCGCAGATTCGACTGGGGACTTTATGCAGTCTTTTCGAGTGCATGACCGAGTATATTTTCTTGTGTTTAGTTTGCGTCATAGGGATTGTTGATATACGTGCCTGATTTATCCGATGTATCTGTATCAGTTAACGGCCTTAGGGAAAAACAATGCAATCTACTCAAACTCGAGTCCCCGGACTCGAATTCGAAAAAGTGCTGGCGTAATTCGACTCAAGCCACGGAGGTCTTACAGGAGTCAAATTCCAGTGTATAAGTGTGAGCACTCGACGCGTCCGTCAAGGCATGTTCATTGTACTTGCAGGCACGGATATGTTTCTGGTAGTGCACAACATATGCGTTGCCAGGCCTTATTTAGGTCTTATCTTCACGCTGTAAGCGCGGCATCCAAACTTTTGTCATCGCGGAGATGATTCGAGTGACCCAGGAGATGCGGTCTCTTTGTAGGGATAGTATGAGGCGGAGTCGCTATATCATTCGGGTGTGGATGTTATCAACACACAGTACGATGCACAAATAATCATAGGGTGCGCGACCAGCGCTCCCTATGGGAGTAGCCCCCGAGTGCCTGGTTGAGTCGAAGACTCAAGCAGGGACTAAAAACTTTTTGTGACTGCTGTCGTCTTTTGTTGCTTGTTTCAGTCGAATTTTCTTCCGATGCTCCCTATGGGAGTAACCCATAATCCTCAATCGGATCGTAGATTCGAGTGTGGGTATGTCCTGGATGTTCTTATACCTGCATAAAGATAAATCGTAGGGTGCGTGAGTAGCCCCCAAGTGCTTGGTTGAGTTGAAGAATCGAGCAAAGACTAATGTAGTCGAAATCTTATGCTCCTAAAATGACGTCAGTGCTGACAATGTGATGACATTGGTTGCCCGCGTGAGCGCTTTGACGGGACGTGACAAGCAGTGGGTCCCACTTTCTGACTTTGATTTGACCGGGCGTGCTTAATCTTCTGTTTTAACCATGTCTCCTCGATTTCCGCGTATAATGGGAATAGTGGGGGGATGGTTCGTGTTTCAGCTTCGCCACGTGTCGATGGCGATGCGCGGCACGCGTGCAGTAGGGTTTCTGTTGGCCGTTAGATGGTGTCTGCGGTGAGGTTAAGTAGCAACACAGCAAATTTCCCTATCTGTTTTCATTGTTCTTGCCTCCATTGCCATTGCTGCTGCTCTCTGCTTCTTTGTGCACTTCCCCGTTGTGGCGCTGGACTAGCTCCGCATCTTTCCGAGCTACTTCCTCCATTCTTACCGCCATCGGAAGATGGGCAAGAAAAAGGGAGGCGTCGCCGCTAGGTCTGTCGCCGCCATTGCCACCGCCAAGAAGAAGGGCGGCTCCGCCACTGTGGGCACCAGCGCCGCTGGTGATGGTAAGAAGAAGGGCACGGGAACCCGCGTCACCAATGGCGCTTGGCGTGCGTCCATCATCAAGACCGCCGAGCTGCATCTTCATCATCGAGATGGAGTTCTTCCCTCCGTGGAAGACGACTCACGAGTGCCCAGCGGGGAGGTATTTACATGCCCTCCTGCTGGTTTCCGGGTGATGTTCCTTGCGTTCATCATCCAAGGTCTTTCTCTGCCCCTGCATCCTTTCTTTAGGGGCCTCCTTTGCTTCTACGGGCTCTAGCTACATCAGCTATCCCCAAATTCTATTCTCCACATCTCCTGCTTCATTACCCTTTGCGTGTGCTGGCTCGGAGTCGAGCCACACTTTGGCCTCTTTAAGAGGCTTTTTAAGTTGAAGCGCCAGTCGGCATCTGGTTCTGTAGTCTACGATGTAGGAGGTTGCGGAATCCATGTTGACTCTTCCGCAACTTATTTTGATATCAAACTCACGGCGTCCGTCCAAGGGTGGATAGACAAGTGGTTCTACATCTGTGACTAGATGGCCGACGGAGAGCACTACAGACTCGGTCCCTTCGATCCTGCGACGTCGTGCAAGAGGAGGCGTTTTTGGAAGAACATAGTGATCCCTAGCGAGTCCGAGGAGACAGAAGTGTTGTACAAGCGCGTCTGTGACCTCGAGAGTCGCATAGGTAAAGAAGAGGGAGGCGCTGCCCTCATTCGCACATGGTTGCGCCGTCGTGTCCAGCCTCTGTAGGCCAGAGTCCACCCCATGTTCCGCTAGGCTGGTGCGAATGATGCCACTCGCGTATCTACCGATGGCATTTCTACGAGTGAAGTAGATAGGAGGCTGCGATTGGTGACGAAGTATACCGCCAAGGAGGATCTTCCATGCAAACCAGTCGTGCTTCCTTTCGATGCCTCTAACCCTCGTCCTGAGGTAGAATTGTACTACAAAGTAGCTTTCTTTGTTGATTGCCGTTAAGTACTTGATGTATAATAAATTATCTTCTAAATGCAGGATTGGAAGGTGTCTCCCAATTTGCCCCCTCTTCCTGAAGGGGTTATTCTTCACGAAGTGGATGAAGAGGACGAGTCGGAGTCGACCATCCCAATTGAAGAGGAGGAGGGAGCCCCCGAGTCCAGTGACCCGAACACTCGCACGCGCTCCCGCAGCAAGGATTCAGATGCTTCGTTGCCGTCGACTCCAGAAGGCCCTTCTGTTGGTGCAGAGGAGCCAATCCCCGCCGTTCCTATGCGCTCCATGGCTCCTCCTGCCCGGAGGAAGCTACGACTGCCAAAGGAGTCGTCGGAGTCGGAGGAGCAAACCTTCGATTTTGACAAATTTGACTAGTAAATTTTCGACTTTGTCTTAGTTTCTTTTTGTGGAGTTGCATTCCCTGGAGTTTCTGCTAGATGCGTTCTGTAGTCAAGCGGCGTCGTCATCTTCTAGCGACGTCCAATTTTTTAAGGAATCCGGAGTCGCGGACTCCAAGGCCAAAGAGGTGGCTGAACGATCTTCATCTCCTCAATTAGCATCCCACTCTAGGCACAATTCTTCTAGTTCCCCGCATGCTGGGGAACACCAGATTGTTACCCGGACGACTGCGCGGCAGTCATCTTTGGAGTCTCTGGAGGACCACGTAAGCATTCTTTTTTTTGGCAGTCGAATATACACTTGGTGCTATTACTGAACTTTGTTTTCTTCTAATGTAGCTCATCGTGAAGGAGGCTACTCGCCTGGCGGATCAAGTCCTGGAGATGGGTCGATAGCATGCACGGCTGGACAATTGCCATCATGTTGTTGAAGGTTAGTATTGTCTTTGTATTTGTCTTGGTGAAGTGTCTAAATGCGATTGATGATACACCCTCTCTTGCAGTTGAGAATAACGAGCTGCTGCGTCATGCTGCATCACTTGAGAAGGCGCTTGCTGTAGCGGCGAAGAGTCGAGATGAAGCAATCGTTGTCTTGGAGGAATCACAAAAGCGCGAGGAGGACTTGCGGAAGCGCGAAGAAGACTTGCGTTCCTCCAATGTCGAGAGGGAGACGTTGCTCGAGGAGCAGCTTGTCTCGGTTGCTAAGTCCCTCTCGGGTATTCTTTCAGCTGAATTTTCTTTGTTTCTTGCTTCGACATCGTGGTATCGTACCAACACTTTGCTTTATGTAGATGTCGACAGCCTGAGTTTTGATGCCAGGCCCTTCGTCACGACGATGCATTGGCTGGTGCCGTCGCCATAGTCAAAGACCGCAGCGCTTCTCTTCAAGGGATGCTGACGAAGGCCAAGAATGTGCTTAGTCGCATACGCAGGGATCTAACTCCCAAGGCTGAACGGCTTGACAACCTGGAGGACCTAGCGGAATCCCTTGCTGGGGGTATTCCCATGGACTTCCGGAACTCCCAGCGGTCCGTTGGCGCCACCATGGCACTCGCAATGGTGCAAGCCCATGGCGTGGAGGTGGATCCTGCCGCGATTTCCAAGGTGATGCCAGTCGGCACAAATGGCCAACAGGTAGTGTTTGCTCCCTTCGCTATTGGCTGTGGTAAATATGGGCCGCAGCTCATCAATACAGTCGCCAAATACTCCGAGAAGCTGCAGCGAGCGAAGAATGCAGCGAAGGTTGCAGCATCAGGGGCCAGAACTGGAAAGTCTGTGGCGTTAGAGATCTCCATGGATTCGATGAGGCCCCCGAAGTCTAAGTCGAAGTCGAAGAAGCAGTTTGCTCCTTAGTAGCTATCTTGTAATAGTTGTAGTTTTAACTTCTATGTTGGAACAATGCTTTTATGAAAGTGTCATAGTTGAAACTTTTGCTGAGCTTGAATGCGTCTATGCCTTCTATCAATGTATTCTTGGTCTCTTATTTGCTTTTGCTTGGTTTGTGATCAGGTACATTGAGTGGTCCTTCGAGTGGTCCTCACGATCCTCCATCCGCTGATGAGATCTTGGCTCAGCCGCGCTCAAAGGTGGACGAGTTATCCTTGCTTTCGCGATTGCACGATCGCATTAAGAAACTGGAGCGTGATTTTCCCATCCTCCGTGGTACCATGGATGTATGAAAGTCGAAGGTGGAGAAGGCTACCGCCGCGAGCAGTATCTATTGGAGGAGGTGACGTAGCTGGGCGATCAGTTCAAATGTTAGCTTTCTACCCTCTTATCTTTTCCTTTAGCCAGTCATGGTAGTGCCTTGTCTTCATACTTTGCCCTTTTTTGCTTGGTGTAGTTGTCAGTCCTCATCATCCGTAGGATGAGAAAGATCGGATTGCCATTCGGATGAATGACTTGACCCAGGAGCAGCTTCAGGCGAGTGGGTACTTTTGGGTGGACCATGATCGTGCGATCGCGCTTGCGACCCTGCAAGATCGTCCTTCTCGAGTACTCCACTTTTTGAAGAAGGCGCAGTCGTGCCTTAGGCATATATATCAAACAATGTTCCCGCTGGACGCCGTCCCTTCAAGCCTGTTGGCTCTTCTAGCGAAGTTCCAAGATCTGAGTGTAGTTCGCGAGTGCGTGTGGCAGCAGTTAGTGGCCGGTGCCAAGGCTGCTTTCTCGCTGGTGTGACTGCATAGGCTAGATGTAGACGTTGCAGCTGTTGCTACTAGATCGCCGACCCCGCCAGAAGGTTCGACCTGGAACATGGTTCCATATTACTAGGCGGTTGATCGCCCAGCAGAAGAAATCGTCGACTTCTTCGAGGAGCAAACGAACGTTCTTTTGTTGCAGCAGTAGCTTTAGCTTTGTGTCCTGTGCATAATTGTACAAGTGTTGTAAAGTTCGTATAGATATGTTGGGTGTAATTAGTTTCTAATTATATGTAAAGAGCTTGCCAGCTTATATATTTTGCGAGTGTATTTGTACTCCGCAGTTCCTTTTCGTTAGCCTGACTTGTTTTATCTCAGCACCTTGCCAACTTATCAGGTGCGCTGCAACTGGGTTGGTGTTTTATCAAGTGTTCGATGGATGTTGTGTCAGATACTCGGGATACTGCGACTTGTTCGTAGAACAAGGATGTAAAGGGTGGCGTAGCCCCCGAGTGATAAGATTGCCAGAAAAATAAGGGAAAACACAGAGTTTTGGGGCACTTAGCTTTATTTATTCGCAGAATAGTATGAGGTACAATATGTGGCTAAGTAGCCTGGCTGAATAGCCTTATTTGTAATGTAAAAAACTACTAAGGGTAGAAACGGCGTATCTCTACGACGTTCCAGGGGTTGGAGTATGCGACTCCTGTCTTGAAATCTTTAAGGCGATAGGCGTCACCTAGGATTACTTCTGTAATAACGTAGGGTCCATCCCAGGAAGACTCGAGCTTGAGATGCCCTTGTTGCTTGAGTCGCAGGACTAGGTCTCCTTCGACGAAGGATCTTGGGCGTAGACTTCTGCTGTGGTAGTTGCGGAGGCTCTGCTGGTAGATCGTTGATCTTTCCGCTGCGATTTCTCACTCCTCGTCAAGAAGGTCGACGGAGTCTTCAAGTGCAAGAGTTGACTTCTTCTTGCTATAAGCGACCACCCGTGGGGCTCTGTAGCGTACTTCTGCGGGTAGCACCACTTCAACGCCGTGCACCATGAAGAACGGGGTGTCTCCTGTGGCGCTGTTTGGAGTTGTGCGCAAGCTCTAGAGTACGGATTGCAGCTCATCTGGCCAGCATCCGGCGGCTTGTTCGAGTGGCCAGAGGAGTCGTTTCTTGATTCCACCACAGACGAGGCTGTTGGCCTTTTCGACTTGACCGTTGGTCTATGGGTGAGCCACCGAGGCATAGCTTATGTTTATTCCTAGGTTTTCGTAGAATTCCTAGAACTCCTTGGAGGTGAAGTTCGTCCCATTGTCCATGATGATGTTGTGTGGCACTCTTTAGCGATAGACAAGGGACTCGAAGAACTTGACAGCGCTGGCTCCTGACTGGTTTGTCACCGGCATGGCCTCGATCCACTTGGTGAATTTGTCGATTGCAACCAAGAGGTAGACGTAGCCTCCTCGCGAGGATTTCGGGAGCTTGCCAACCATATCGAGTCCCCATTGTGTGAAGGGCCAAGCTAATGGTATTGGCCGGAGTTCCACGCCAGGTGCGTGCGGTTTGTCCATGGATCGCTAGCAAGCGTTGCAGTGCTGGACGATGTCCTTGGCATCGCGCATGGCCGTGGGCTAGTAGAATCCAGCTCGTAGAGCTTTGGCGACAAGGGCGCGACTGCCAGCGTGGTGCTCGCAGGTCCCTTCATGGATGTCGAGGAGGACGGCCCTTTCGTCCCCGTTGGAGACGCACCATTGAAGTACTCCTGTGATGCTGCGCTTGTATAGTTCGCTGTTGATGACGGCGAATGCTTTGGATCATCGCACAATGTGTCACGCGTTAGTCGGGTCGTCAGGCAGCCTCTTGCTGAGAAGATATGTGATGTAGGGTTGAGTCTAAGATGGCTCGGTCATCATGACTCCCATTGGTCCTTCGAGTCCTGTGTCGAGCTCCAGGTCGTCGAGTGCCATTGGCTCATTGGGTGGCGTAGCCCTGAGCCCGTTGACGCGCTTGCTTTCTTCTCTGAAGCCTTTGGCTTGATGGAGCGTTCGCAGATATGCTCGAGAAATACCCCAGGTGGTATGGGGGCGCAGGTGGAGCCAATATTGGCGAGTGTGTCCGCCTCTTCGTTGCTTTCGCAGCCTACGTGCCGCAGCTCACAACCGTCGAATTCCCCTTTGAGTGTGTCATAGAGCTCGCGATAGGCAATCATGTTGTCGCTCAGTGCGTCGCACTCGTGCATTGTTTGGTTCACCACCAGTTTGGAGTCGTCGTAGATGATGAGCCTCTTGGCGCCGCAGGCTTTCGCCATCCGAATCCCATGGATTCGGGCCTCGTACTCAGCTTCATTATTGGAGGCCGTGAACTGCATTCGCAGAATGTATTTCAACTTGTCTCCGTGGGGCGATGTCAGTATGACACCTGCGCCGGCCCCGTCCTTTCGTTTGGACCCATCGAAGTGCATTATCCAGAGATAGGACATATCTGGCTTTTCGGGGAGCTGGTTCTCCATCCAGTGCACGAGGAAATCGGGGTGGACTTGCAACTTGATCGCGTCGCGGTTTTCATATGTGATGTCTCATGGAGACAGCTCGATTCCCCAAAGCGCGACTCGCCTAGTGGCATCAGAGTTGTTGAGGATATGCCCGAGTGGGGCGTCATTGACTACCACGATTGGGTGCTCCTGGAAGTAGTGGCATAGTCGCCTGGCTGTCATGAAGACGTCGTACGCCAGCTTCTTGTAGTGCGGGTACCGCTGTTTTGTTGGCGTGAGCACCTTGCTGAGGTAGTAGACTGGGCGCTGGACCCCGTGTACTTTGTTTTCCTCGGCTCGTTCCACCACGAGCACCATGCTGACCACCTGGTTGGTAACGGAGATGTAGAGCAGCAGTGGCTCCTTTTCGCGAGGCGTCACTAGTACTGGCGAGGTGGATAGTAGATGTTTGAGGTCTTCGAATGCTTCTTGCGCCTCGTCTGTCCACTCGAACTTGTCAGTTTTGCGGAGAAGTTGGTAGAAGGGCAATGCCTTTTCGACCATTCGACTGATGAATCGATTGAGCGCTGCGATTTGCCCAGCCAGCTGCTGGATGCCTCTTACGTTCTTTGGCTTCTCCATGGCCAGTATGGCTTTTATTTTCTTCGGGTTTGCCTCGATCCCTCTCGCGGAGATGAGATATCCGAGTAGTTGCCCGGATGGTACGCCGAAGGCGCATTTGTCTGGATTGAGCTTCATCCGGTAGCGGTCTAGTTTGGCGAAGTTTTTGCATAGATCGTCGATTAGAGAGGCTTCCTATTTTGTTTTGATGACGATGTCATCAACGTAGACTTGGATGTTGCGACCAAGTTGGTTCTTAAGGAAGGCCTGCATGCACCGCTGATAGGTGGCTCCTGCGTTTTTAGCCCGAAGGGCATCGTGTTGTAGCAGAACACGCCAAAGGGCGTCATAAACGCTGTTTTCTCTTGGTCTTCCTCTTTCATTCGAAATTGATTGTAGCCTGAGTAGGCGTCGAGGAAGAAGAGGCGTTCACATCCCGCGGTGGAGTCGATGATCTGGTCGATTCGTGGCAACGGGAATTGATCGTTTGGGCAGTGCTTATTCAGGGATGTAAAGTCCACACACATCCGCAGGATATCTGTGTCTTTTTTAGGCACAAGCACCGTGTTGGCGAGACAAGTACTTTCCTTGATCTCGCGTATGAATTTGGCATCAAGGAGTCAGTTGATCTCCATTCCGACTGCCTTTGCTCTTGGTTCAGACAGTCGCCGAATTGTCTGCTTGACTGGCCTTGCATCTGGATTTACGTTGAGTGAGTGGTTGGGTGGGGACTCCTGGCATGTCCGCTGGACACCAGGCGAAGATCTCCTAGTTCTCATGGAGGAATTCGACGATCACGAGTTCCTATGCGGAACTCAAGTTGTTGGTGATGAGGGTCGTCTTGGTCGGGTCCGTTGGGTGGACCTGGACTTTCTTCGTGTGCACCGATGAGTCGAAGGACAGGTCGGGTGAACTTGGCCTTCTCAGGGGAGGCAGAATGTTGTCCGTCAACTCCTTTAATCTTGCGAGTTCCTCCTGCATGTCGAAGGACTGGGATATTCTATTGAATTCCCTATCATAGCTGTCGGACCTCTCGAAGTTGCCGTTGATTGTGATTACGCTGTTTGGACCCGACGTCTTCATCTGTAGGTAGGCGTAGTGCGGCACTGCCATGAACCTCGTGAACGCGACACGTCCGAGGATGCAGTGGTATTGTGAAGGCCAGTCGATGACCTCAAAGTCGATGTGTTCTCACTGAAAGTTTTGCGGTGTGCCGAAGATGATGTCGAGGTTGATTTTGCCCAGGGGATATATGCCTTTTCCTAGGATGATGCCGTGGAATGTCGTGTCTGAAACTTCCGGACACGTCAGAGGGATCCTCATCGCACGCAAGGTACTTGTGAACATGAGGTTAATGCTGATTCCTCCATCCATGAAGACGCGACTCATGTCGAAACCCCTAATCTGCGCCTTGAGTACGAGGGGACAGTGGCCTGGACGAGGAACTTGGCACGGGTGGTCACGCATGTCGAAGGTAATGCAGGAATCGCTTCCACTGAGGTACTCAGTGGTGGAAGGTGGAGAGTTTATCGCCAAGTTGACTTGGCGAGTGATGGCCTTCTTCACTCGATTTGAGTGACGCCCTTTTTGGATCATCCCCATGTTGCCCATGGCTCGTGGGTATGGCTCGCCTCCATGATGCTGGACCGGTGCAGCCGCGGGTGGTTGTGGTCCGGGCAGTGGTGGAGGAGCTCCATGTGCCACAGCGCATGGACGACTCCATAGCCCCTGTTGACTGCGTCGTGATTCATCCGAGCCAGGCCTTCATGGAGTTTGAGGAACTCGCGACAATCCTTGATAAGGTGGCTGTATTTCTTCTTGCCATCGTGCTTGTCGATGTAGAAGTGCACGTTGCATGGCCCGAACGGTTTGTCCTCGATAAATGTGACGGGTGCCTCTTCGCGAGTGTGGCGTTGCCACACCTGCGTGGTTTTTCTGCTGTCGCGGTATCCACCACTGCGGTATCCGCTGTTGTGGTTGTCGTCGCGTTTGTTGGCATAGCCGGCTACGACCATGTTGACTTCATCGCGGTCGTCGTAGACACGCATTCGACGTTTGCTTCGGTGATCGCGTCTGTGCCCAAGGTCGTCGTCATCGTTAGAGTATGTGCGGTTCTTCAGCGAGTCTTCTCTGTCAGCCCACCGATTCACGATTTCCATCAGGTGGTCGATTATTTTGGGCTTCGAGCGACCCAGCTCCTCCCTGAGCTCTATACGATGAACACCGCCATTGAACGCGTCGATTGCATGGTCCTCCCAGATGTTTTCTGCGGAGTTCTTGATGATGGACCACCTTTGGATGTACGAGCGTAGCAACTCGCCTGACCTTTGTTGGCAGCTTCTCAACTCTTCGATTGACGCGGGCCTTTTGTAGGTGCCTTTGAAATTGCGCATGAAGTTGTAGACCAGCTCTTTCCAGCTGCGAATGGATCCGCGTGGGAGATTGTTGAGCCATGCGCGAGCGACGCCCTGCAGCTGTAGCTGCAGGCATTGCATGGTCGTGCTTCGACTCCCGCCATCTAGTCTGACGGAGGAGATGTGGTCTTCCAACCATATTTTCGGATCCTGTAGACCGTCAAATTTTGGGTTCTCTGATGGAAGTTTGAACCCCTTAGGCATTCGCTTCTGCCTGATGGCCTTGCTAAAGCACCTGGCGCCGCAGAGTTCGGTCTCGTCCTCTTCTGAGTCAGTCGAACGAGCGCGTCTTGCCCTTGATTTATCGATTTTGCGCTGCGTGAGGTCATTGCGCGCATCATAGTCACGATCGTGCTGCCGTGAGCGGCGACGCTAGGATAGGTCGTGGATATCGTCGCTAGACGAAGGCGAGGAGTAGTGTTTTGCCAGAGCCTTGCTTTTCTTTGGCTCCGGTGCATGTTCTTTGTCGAGGGCTGCCTCGACTAGCCCCAAGCCCGCGATCGTAGATTGGTGCATGGCAGCTCGTGGATCTCCAGCTGGCGGATGGTTGTTGAGGAGGTACATGGTGGCTGATGACCCACAAGTATAGGGGGTGTATCGCAGTATTTTCGAGGGAAGTGAAACCCAATTTATTGATTCGACACAAGAGGAGCCAAAGAATATTTATCAGCCTTAACAACTGAGTTGTCAAATTAGCTGCACCTGGAAACAATCTTGCTCACAGCAGTTTATCAGTAGCAACAATTTTGTAGTAGGAATAGTAAAGTAACAGCAGTAGTAAAGCAAAGACAGTAGTAAGAAAAGCAGTAACAGTGGGATTTGAGTGTGGTAGGCATAGGGATGGATGGACGGGCGTTGCATGGACAAGACAATTCACATAGCAATCAGAACATAGGGCAATTGCAGATAAATAAGATAAAGGATCAAAGTACTAGACAATCCTAGGCATGTGTTCCATATATAGTCATACATTCTCGCAATGAGAACTTGCACAACATCTTTTGTCCTGCCAGCCCGTTTGCAGCGGGGCCTCTAGGGAACTACTGGCAATTAAGGTGCTCCTTTTAATAGAGCATCGGAGCAAAGCATTAACACTCCGTGAATATATGTGATCCTCACATCAAAGCCATTCCCTTCCGGTTATCCCGATTTCTGTCACTTCGGGGCCATAGGTTCCGGACAACAACATGTGTGTACAACTTGCAGGTAAGACCATAAACAATACTATCATAATGAATCAATAACATGTTCAGATCTAAAATCATGGCACTCGGGCCCTAGTGACAAGCATTAAGCACAACAAGTTGCAACAAAGTCATAAAGCACTAATAAAAGATACTAGGCACCATGCCCTAACAATCTGATGCCATTACATGAACGATCTCATCCAATCCCTACCATCCCCATAGCCTACAGCGGGGGATTACTCACTCATAGATGGGGCAAACATGGATGGTCGATGGAGATCATGGTGGAGATCGATGGAGATGGCTCCGGGGGCACTTCTCCATCCCAGCAGGGTGCCGGAACAGAGACTTTCTGTCCCCCGAATCTCCCCTTCGGTGGTGGCGGTGCTGTGGAACTTTTTCTAGAAAAACGTCGAACCCCCCAGAGTTTTTAGGTCAGAAGGCTTCTTATAGGCGAAGAGGGAGACCGAGGAGGTGCCTGGGGCTACCACACCATGCCCTAGCGCGGCCAGCCCCTGGCCCTCCTCCGTCTCGTATTCTGGCTCCTGGAGTCTTCTGGAAAAATAGGCACTTTGGCTTTTGTCCAGTCCAATTCCGAGAATATTTATTTTCTGACTTTCCTAGAACCAAAAACAGCAGAAAACAGGCAGCTGGCACTGTGGCTCTTGTTAATATATTAGTCCAAGAAATCATATGAAAAGTACTCCAAAGTGTGGACAAAACACAAGAAAGTGGATAAAACCAAGCATGGAGCATCAAAAATTATAGATACATTTGCAATGTATGAACATCCCCAAGCTTAACTCCTGCTCGTCCTCGAGTAGGTAAGTGATAAAAAGAAAGAATAATTTTTGAGGTGACATGCACCATCAAAGACTTGACCAAAGTATTTGTAAACATTCAAAGCTGGGATCATAGTGCTTCAATCATAACATGAAAGACAAAGTTCTAGCAATAAGACATAGCAACTAAGTTGCAACATGAAAAGGCACACACAAAAGAGTCATGAATAACAATGCTTTGCAAGACGTTTGTTTGTTTCACATAAAGAAAACATAGCATAGTGGCATTCAGCTTGTCCCTCATAGAGTAGCAAACATAAATGCATAGGACACCTTCAAAGTTTACAAGAGTGACTAGATACAAATAGTTTAAAACAAACAATATCAAGGTATGCATCAATCAACAAGTCTTGGGACAATGCACATAGAACTAAGAATGGCCACTATGCTCTCAAGAAAGTGCTCAAAGAATAAGTGGAGACTCAACAAGTAAAAGAAAAGGTTTTGCATAGTTTGAAAGGCTTCCAAATGCTGAAAGTATGGTACTCATTAGCTTTGAGCTCTCATTGCTCCTGTCATAAGCATCTTTAAATGGTTAAGGCTAAAGTGACACAACTAAGAGGATATGCTTGACAAGTTATAAATCGAAGTCTCATGCCCCTTACTTACGAAGACCGATCCTCATGCTACTCAACTTCAGTCACAAGTAAGCTCCTGTCATTGTAAGTATATACGTATCATAGAGAACCGCCAATGTGGTACCCCTTGCACATGACATATAAGCTATCCCATAATCAAAATGACAAGGCAAGCAGACAATGAGCATCTCAGGGATCTTTTTATTTACTATGTGCATAGATTTTTATTGAGGATGCTTCATAGAATGCTCATTATGGTTATGCTGCAAGTTTCCACCATGATTAGGCATGGCTTAGGCTAGCGGCCCAGGCGTTTCTCTAACATACATACAAACTCCATGATCTTACAAGTTCCACTTTTATTTCACACCGCCGGGATCCATAAGCAAAAGAACATGATATCAACAAGGTACTAAGTACCAATGCAATGTTGAAAGCGTTCCCCATGAAACATGGTTCTGCTAACTTCAACTTATAAAGTGCAAGCATATACGCAACAAAGAAGGACGCAATGGTTCAGGTTTATTAGATGCAAGAAAATAAAGTGTGCCATCAAGTTCGTGAGAGCTGTACTAACTAACTTTCTCATAACAAGCAAACATTTTACTCGGAAGAAAACAAGGCATATTGAATATGCACGGAAGTAGTAAAGATGCTAATAGGTAGGTATGGTGGACACTTTGGAAATATTTGGTTTAGGGATTTGGAAACATGAGTAAAACATACTCAGTGAAAGTGAAGGCTAGCAATAGTAAGGGAGCGACAAATGAGAGAGCAATAATGGCCATAATCATGCAGAGCGACAAAACATCATTGATCAAAGCATAAAGTGATACTACAAGTTGAAAACTAAAGGATCATAAAGGCTTATGGTGACTTGGGATAGTCATAACATGGTGTGAGTATGTGCCAAGTCAACCCAAAGAAAGCATCAAAGGAGAATACCACAATACTATGCTTTAATATGCTAAAAGAACACATGATTCATCCAGGGCACATTAAGCAATCTCAATTGTTTATAACAAGTCATGCTACAGCAAAGAATACTAAGCATAAAGCCAAAACAATATCAAGCATGGCATGACAAAGCATAGGCCACAGTCAAAAACAAGCTCTCTTTACCACTTAAACATGAGCTTTCCTACTCTTTTCCAAACCAAACCAAACTATTTGAACACCAATATATGAAAGAGGAGGTCCAACCAATTTATTCAGAAAACTAAGCAAACAAAGAAAACAAAAAAAACAAAATGAAAACAAAAAAGAAGACACTCCAAGAACAACACAACTATGCATGAAACAACAAAAATGAAGTGTTTGAAAGAAACCTGGGATTTTTATTGATGAAGAGGGGGGTGCCTTGGGCATCCCCAAGCTTTGACGCTTGTACTTCTTGGATATTTCTTGGGGTGACATGTGTGGCATCCCCAAGCTTGAGCTTTAGTCCATCCTTCATCTCATTACTCATTCCTTCCATACACCTGAAATTTTTCCTTCATACAAAACTTCACACAATCTCATTAGCAACATTAGTGCACTCAAGATAAATAAGTCTCAAGGTTCAGTTCTAACACCAAATAAACTTCCATTAGAACACTAGCTACTGTAGCACTTCCCTCAGAAAGCTCAATTCCCCAAAAGAACTCAAAAAGGAACCCACAAGAAGCAAATGCAGAAAATGGCAGAAATCTGTCAAAACGGACCAGCAGGTAAAGACAAATTTTTTCGAAGACCTTCTGTTGCTCAAATCAAAAAGTGTTGAACTAACGAAAGTTAGATAACAACCCGGGTCAGAAGCAAAAAAACGTACAGCTTAATCTGACATACAGAGCTCTCTCACGAATTTTTACGGTGAAGCACAAAAATCTGTTTCGGGACAGCAACTTTCCCAATCATTACTTCTCTCTCATTAGAGGTTACTCTTGACACAAAAAGAAAATAAAAAGGATAAGGAGCGGTTATTACTGAAGTAATAACTTCCAAGACTCATCTAAAACTTTTGGGTTATCTCCCAATAAGTACTTTTCTTTAACGCCTTTAAGTTAGGCATAAGGAAAAACTGAAATGGATAGAATAGAAGTAAGCGGAGATAATCATGGTGAAAACATTGTTTTGTTCAATAAAATCCTTTTGTTAACAAGGTTGATCAGGTCTTGTTACCAAAACAATTTCATATGATACAAAACTTTGTATTCCACTAATGATTATGTTACCTCAACCTTGATAGCAATGGTCCCAATCATAATAGTTTCAAATTTTTCTCTTGGTATGGGGCAATATATTTCTCTAACTTGAATGCCTTCAACATGTTCAATTGAATTCAAACCATAAGTCCTTTCAATCTTCTTGGGGAAATAGACAGTATGTTCCTTGTCATTAACATTGAAGGTCACCTTCCCTTGATTACAATAAATAATAGCTCCTGCAGTATTTAAGAAAAGGTCTCCCAAGAATAATAGACGTATTATCATCTTCAGGCATAAAAAGTTTGAGAGGATGCTCTCATAAGAAATATGAGTTGAAGTAAAAGATAGCATCAAGAAGCAAATTCAAAACACATTTAAGTCTAACCCACTTCCTATGCATAGGAATCGTGTATGCAAATAAATTCGCAAAGAACAAAGTGACAGGCATAGGAAGATAAAACAAGAGTAACTTCAAAACTTTCAGCACATAGAGAGGTGTTTCAATACCATGAAAACTTCTACAACCATATTTTCCTCTCTCATAATAATTTTCAGTAGCCTCATGAAGAAACTCAACAATATAACTATCACATAAAGCATGCTTTTCATGATCTACAAGCACTAGAGCTTTATTATAAACACTTTCAAAAGAATCCTCAGGAACATAACATTCATCCTCCTTTAGAGCATGGAGGATAATCAAATAATGTAAGGGATAAAGAGTTACTCTCATTAGAAGGTAGGCATGGGTAGCTAATCCATTCTTCCTCCTTTTGTTCATCACTCTCCTCTTTTTCATCTAATGAGATTTCAGGTTCATCAAATTCTTCTTCCATAGGATCCTGCAAGGCATTAGTCTCTTCCATTTGTGGAAAGCATCTATTAAAATATTCAAGAATATAGCCATTTTCATCCTTGTAATTATCAAAGCAAAATTTAAGTATACCATAAACCTCATACTTATAAGGTGAATCATCAATATTTTCAAGCAAACTAGCAAGTTCAAAAGCACCCTTCCAAGCAATAAATTCTTCAATTTGTTCCGCATCATAAAAGTCATAAATTCCTTTAGCATAGGAAGATATGGTATCAATTTCATTATACTCACATTGAAAAGGGAGGTGTTTATACCTCTTTCTACAACGAGATTCATCACAACAATAAGTAACATTATAAGTAGAGCACACGTTTCTAGTAATGGTATACAATCTATCAATTTGTTCCCATAAGTGTTTCCCTTTTTGTGACAAGCGGTGTTCCTTATAATAATATTTTTGATTTTCCGTGAACCCACCTTGCCAATAAGCTTCAGTTTCAAAGAAACCAACCATTGACAACAAGCATGACAAAGCAAGACAATAACAGACCAACGAAAATAACAACTAGAGTAGGAACTAATTTTTTTTGTATTTTTGATAAAGAAACAAGCAAACAAGGAGAAAATAAACTTAGCTTGAACAATAATGAATCTAAGTGGACTTGATAAATAAAGCTATGCTCCCCGGCAACGGCGCCAGAAAATAGTCTTGATGACCCACAAGTATAGGGGGTGTATCGCAGTATTTTCGAGGGAAGTGAAACCCAATTTATTGATTTGACACAAGGGGAGGCAAAGAATATTTATCAGCCTTAACAACTGAGTTGTCAATTCAGCTGCACCTGGAAACAATCTTGCTCACAAAAGTTTATCGGTAGCAATAGTTTTGTAGTAGGAATAGTAAAGTAACAGCAGTAGTAAAGCAAAGACAGTAGTAACAAAAGCTGTAACTGCGGGATTCGAGTGCGGTAGGCATAGGGATGGATGGACGGGCGTTGCATGGACAAGACAATTCACATAGCAATCAGAACATAGGGAAATTGCAGATAAATAAGATAAAGCATCCAAGTACTAGATAATCCTAGGCATGTGTTCCATATATAATCATATGTGCTCGCAATGAGAACTTGCACAACATCTTTTGTCCTGCCAGTCCATTTGCAGCGGGGACTCTAGGGAACTACTGGCAATTAAGGTGCTCCTTTTAATAGAGCACCGGAGCAAAGCATTAACACTCCGTGAATACATGTGATCCTCACATCAAAGCCATTCCCTTCCAGTTATCCCGATTTCTGTCACTTCGGGGCCATAGGTTCCGGACAACAACGTGTGTGTACAACTTGCAGGTAAGACCATAAACAATACTATCATAATGAATCAATAACATGTTCAGATCTGAAATCATGGCACTCGGGCCCTAGTGACAAGCATTAAGCACAACAAGTCGCAACAAAGTTATAAAGCACTAATAAAAGATACTAGGCACCATGCCCTAACAATCTGATGCCATTACATGAACGATCTCATCCAATCCCTACCATCCTCATAGCTTACAGCGGGGGATTACTCACTCATAGATGGGGGAAACATGGATGGTCGATGGAGATGATGGTGGAGATCGATGGAGATGGCTCCGGGGGCACTTCCCCGTCCCGGCAGGGTGCTGGAATAGAGACTTTCTGTCCCCCGAATCTCCCCTTTGGTGGTGGCGGCGCTGCAGAACTTTTTCTGGAAAAACGTCTAACCCCCGGAGTTTTTAGGTCAGAAGGCTTCTTATAGGCGAAGAAGGAGACCGAGGAGGTGCCTGGGGCCACCACACCATGCCCTGGCGCGGCCAGGCCCAGCCCACGCCTGGGGGGGTGTGGCCAGCCCCTGGCCCTCCTCCGTCTTGTATTCTGGCTCCTGGAGTCTTCTGGAAAAATAGGCACTTTGGCTTATGTCCCGTCCAATTCTGAGAATATTTATTTTCTAACTTTCCTGGAACCAAAAACAGTAGAAAACAGGAAGCTGGCACTGTGGCGCTTGTTAATAGGTTAGTCCAAGAAATCATATGAAAAGTACTCCAAAGTGTGGACAAAACATAAGAAAGTGGATAAAACCAAGCATGGAGCATAAAAAATTATAGATACATTTGCAATGTATTAGTGGCTGCCATTACCGTGGCTTGCAGCGTCTTTTGGAGAACGTTGCCCCGTGTATCCACCATCATGGAGCCGAAGTCGAGGACTTTTGTGGCTTCCACGCGCTCCTCCTTGGTGAGGTGGGCCAGTCGAGATATTCTCTTGTTGGCCAGGTACTCATTGCCTTTGGAGGAGGATCCTCCGTGGGAGGTGAGCCCTGCTTGCCGAAGGCTTGATTCGTCCACCGCCTTTTTACGTGCTTCGATTTGCGCGATTGCATGTAGCTGGCGTCTGTACTCCTCCTTCAATAGCCAATGGTAGCCCATCAGTATATCTTGCGGGGAATTGAGGGGCAGGGGATTGCCTCATACAACTTCTCGATAGCGAGCCCATTCGTTGTCGTTGAGCTTGATCACCACGCGCTCTCCTGTGTGCTCATTCACTATGGTAGGCGGTTCTCCTGCCGCTCCATTGTTGACGGGTGCGCCGTTGCCACCGTTGGTGAGGCTGCCATTGGGTGTGCTGCCGTTGGGTGGTCCAGTGCCGTTGGGCGGTCTGGTGCCAGATCTGGGGCAAACGTTTTCGCGATTGGCGGTAGTGTCGCCTGCATTGATGACCGCGCACATGAAGTGGTTGGGGAAGCTGTTGCTCCCGCAACTTTTAGATCTAGAGCCATAGGCTCCGTCTTTAGTGGCTAGGTCACCTAGATCGGATCCGCGACTGTTGTCGTTGTCCGTGCTCTCAGCTGTCGCCGAGGCGTTGAGCTCGCTGAGGGTGCCGATTGGTGGCGGGAACCATGATGCTGGAGCAATCGCAGGTGCCGTCGGCTGGTCAGGCATGCGAAGCGTGCCCATCTGACCAACCTGGAAGTGGAAGCTCCCAATCGCCAGACTGATTCCGTCGCCCATGGACTCGAAAGCCGGACGAGTGGCCGGCGTGTGGATGGTGAAGTCGAACATGCCGAAGAGCTAGCAAATCTCCACTGTTGCGGAGTTGTAGATCGCGGTTGATAGGGCCGAAGAAGCCGCGACATCAGCACTCCCAATTCCCACTAACGGCGCCAATTGACGAGGGTTTAACTCGTCAATGCCCATTGTTATGGACTTGGGTTTTGGAGAAGGAGGGAGCGCTGGAGGCATCAGTCGGCTAGCAAACAAGGACATAGGGATGCAAGTTTTACCCAGGTTTAGGCCTCGTAGAGGTCCCTACTCCTGCTTGTCTGCTCTTGTAATTAACGAAGGAATCGAAGATTACAGGGGTGCGCAGATGCAATCTGGCGAGAGTTGTGGAAACTAGGGTTGCGTGTGTCCTTCTCGCCACCCCCTCCTAGCCTTTATATAGATAGGCTAGGTCTCGGGTAGCAGGTCGAGTTGGTTACAGATTAGGGTTTTCCCTTTAAACTTTCTATCTTAAGCTTCTTCTTGTCTCGCAAGCAATCGAGAGTCCGTGGGCCACTCGAATTCTCCATTTGGACCTTGGCAACACCGTGGGCTTCCACCATACCTGGACCGTATATACCGAACTCGAGTACCTGTAGGGTATACCCATGTCACTGGTTGACAACCTGGAATCTATGGATTGGAACGTCATCATTTTGCTTCAGGCCTCTTAGGCCATTTGTTAAGTTTGATATACTTAATAGCATAATTTTCCTTCCGTTGTTTGATGTCTGTGGTAAGTGACCTCTTCTTGTAATATTTTGGTTCTCTGCTCAATTATGAGCTTGCTGTAATAATTTTTGTGTCGTATGGTCAGTATTGTATTACCGATTCTTTCTCTGTATGCTTCCGAGATTTAGGTTAGGCTTATATCAGACAAAGGTCTAGGATTTGTCTAGTCCTAATCTCGGGGGTGTCACATCGGAGCCTTGGACTGCAAGACACAAAAGACTAGTTACTATTAGTGTATGACTCTTTACCTTGTCCGGCAAGATCCTTTCCCTGTAACCCTAGGTTCTGGTGTCTTTATAAACCGGACCTATGGGAGCCTTTAGGGCACAACCTCTCAGATTGCTACGTACAATGTGTAACACCTCGCACAGCGAATCTATCTCTGTAACTCGGCCAATTGCCATTATAATAATTTATAGAAGGACTAGAGTTCCACCACCGTTGTGGGACTCGAAACTGGGTAAACTGTGTTACCTCATACCCGCCAACTCTCCGCCTTACCCCATGTCTCTAAACACGCATTGTGAGGACCCCTCCATGGCGTACGCGTCGACAATACCACGACAATACTTGTAATTATTAAGAAATGAGATATCACA
The DNA here is from genome assembly GCA_916181665.1 of Avena sativa. Classification (NCBI taxonomy): domain Eukaryota; kingdom Viridiplantae; phylum Streptophyta; class Magnoliopsida; order Poales; family Poaceae; genus Avena; species Avena sativa. The sequence continues at coordinate 419,648,507 of OV702287.1, read as the reverse complement.
AGCTTGTTCATGTTGTGAGGAATCATCCCAGCAAATCTGCACGATCTCGCTATTTTTCAGAAAGTTTCTGTCAATCTGCAGCTAGCGGATATGTCCCTATTCATCGACTTCTAACCGGATATACACTCGTTTCCGGATGGTTCCTGAACCAAAGTTGAACCTCGAGCTCGCCACTATAGCTTCTGTTTTGACGGCGTGGCGAAATTCCCAACGATTTAGTCATCATCTTCCTCCAAACATCAGTCGAGCTAGTTGTTTTTACTCTATCAGCATTTAGTTTCCGATTCATATGCTCCCGACCTGTTCTTGCACATTTGCAGATAGGTCCTTGGGTTTTTCGAGACATCAATAGTTGGTCCCCAGCTCGCACACGTTTCAGCAACCCGCAGGCCACGCCCGCGGCAGCCTAGTCAGCCCCTTGGCCCCACTTGTCATAGACCGCGACATAGCTTTGGTGAAAAAAGTTTCCAAACGTTTTTATAATTAATTAAACTGCTAGAAAATGGTTAAATCTAATTAAATTCATATCTTTTATAATAATTTGAATTTGAGAAATCTTATTAAATGAAATATAAATCATTTTCAAATGTGAATTCAAATATGTTTTCAAATAATCCCAAAGTTGACCCTAACTAGTCAAACCTTTGCTTTTGACCCTTTTTAAATTGTTTTGCATTTAATAATAATTTAAAGTTTATATCTTCACATAATACAAATGATATTCTGATCAGAAAAATGCCAGGAATATGAATATACCATTTAAAATATTTTCTAGGCAATTAAAATTTTGGAATTATTAAATACTATTAATATGCCTTTATCTTAATTAATTCATAACTTTAATTCCGTAATTCTGAATTCGACAAATATAATATGTCTAAATAGATCAACGCAACGAGCCCATTTTAACTATGCATTCCATGTTACCAATTGAAGCATGTACCATATAAATATTAAAAAACATAAAGGTTTATGGGGCTAAAACATCTCTAAATAATTAATTAAAATGTTTTATTATTGCTCCCACACCTCACGCATGCCATGCTATGTTATAGCATATAATTGTGCATCATTCCATCATGGCATACCTTTTTTGTTTTTGCATATATTCATATGATTGCACAATTTAGTTATTATGGCCCTTTGTGTGTTTGGCTTTTATTCCGGATAGACGCCGAGCAAGGGAGCTATCAGGAGGCACAAGAGTACTACCCGGATCCCGGTTACCCTACTGCTAACCTGACATGCAAGCAATTCCCCATGCTTGCATACATATAGCATATATGCTTCTATCTTATTCTTGCATCATTGAGTCACGATTTCTTTAAATTGGAATCCTAAGTACTGCATAGCCTTTACTTTTAAACCACACCGAAATTTGTACCTCAATCCTCTGAGCCATTACTACAGGAGTTGTTTGAGTCATGCGGATCATAGAATTACATATGTAGGGTTTGTGTGATTCTTTGGATAATGTGGTACCTAAACAACTTAAATAGTATAGTAATGGGATGACTAAAGAAAGAGGTACCGGTGGGCAATAGCTGTTATTTGGTTCTTCCATGCTCAATTGTGTCTCGTAGGCCCTAAGTACTTGATACTTGTTCCTTGACTATTCGCACTATCCATATGTGGGAGACTCTATGGATCCCCCTTCGTCTAATTTGATGCATACTTTATTTCTTGGGGCCACAAACTAGTTTGGGGCTTTATTACTACCATGTACTTATGCCAATCTTTACTGTTTTATTTACAATTGTGCGTGGAGCACCTGTATTGTTTAGGAACCCCATGCCATGTTTTCGCTGTATCAACAAGCCCAATCATACTTTCGGGTTCCCTGTCGTTTACCAACGTCATCACAAACCCTAGGTCCATCTCGGAGCCGACCAACTTCATTGCGGGTAGTTTATTGGGGTGGCCCCTGAAATAATTTTTGAATCCTGTGAATGCATTGTCGTGAGGCCTCGTTGCTTTTTATTTGGTTCTTCCCGAGGTTGATCGTGCGTGTGTTGCTATTTGTGCACCCCTGCAGGGCAAATCTTTCTGAAAGCCGTGTCCGCGGTTACGGACGACTTGGAGGACAATTTTTCAATCATAGATAACTATAACTAAAGTACCGTCTTTAATTTGACTAAGACATGACTAGTAAATAGTATAACGCCCATGGAATGGTTAATAAAATTGCCAACGGATGGGATGTTCTTCCGCCTTCTCGTCGGTAAGCGAGAAGGAGGGCTAGCGATGTTTATTTATGCTGCTTATATAAATGATGCTTCTAATTAACGAGCGTCCGTCCATCTCTGGTTGGGCGGATGTTGTAGCGTGTCTCAATAGAACTGTTTAGATATTATCATTCGCTGCATCTGCGTCACCCCCAGGTTATTCTCTTTAGATACATTAAGACTTGCTGAGTATCCCTAGGGTCTCACACGATAAATATTTTGATTTAGATGGGCATGTTTACTCACAAGAAGGTTACTGGATTGAGGAGACCGGTGATGGTGCCAACGACTGTCAGGTGTAGAGATTCCGGGGATGGAGATCCATGAGATCTATGGGCGATATATGCTTATTTCAGGGGCATCTTATGCCAATTTTCTTCTTGTCTGTACTCGGATCTTGTTTTCTGCTTCCGATTGATACTCTGATATGTGATGTATGAGGATGTATCCTAAACTATTATCTCTATCTAGGATATTTCGATCTTGTCATATGGCATTTAATATTTCTATTTCTATTGTTTTAGATGCTTTGTCTCTGATGTACTGTTGTATGTCGCGGACATACACACTTGTGTATGTCTTGATCGCATACCTGTCGACTACGCTGCTCGCACTTGATAGGATATTCTTGCAAAGTGGATATGGTAGTTGGCCGGTACCGAGCCCTTCTCCGCTCAGACGGGGCCTACATGTGGGTGGCCCTTGGGCCTCCACGGTAGGACACCTTATGCACTTTGGGTTGATCCTGACTTGTTGCTTAGAGCGTAGGATCCGAGGTATTACAGCCGTTGCCCCGATGTCCACCAATCCCACAACAAGAGAAGCCACACACCATCGTCAGAGCTGACTCACTAAGGCGACACCCACGAGAAGTAGGTGTCGTTGACCCCACCGTCGACCGCTCTAGCTAATGAAGCTTGGGTTTTCACCTAGAGAGCCCAATTCATATTCAACAGAAGACAAAGTCCACAACAGTGTCTCCAAGTGGAATACGACATCCGTAGACCTCACCACCGAGAGCACTGAACCTAGGGTCGAGGTAGATCTTTCGCCTAGAAGTACTCCTCCCTGGGAAAAAGGCTCGCTAGGATGGAACACCAAAGAGCGCCCAACGCGATGTCGTCGCATCACCATCCTCTTGCGCGACCTAGTGCCAGCACCACATATCTGTAGACACCACAAAGTAGTCATGCCCCAACCAAACACGCGGTTGCCCGCCGCATCCCCACCAAGACAACTGGATCTGGGCATGGAGGCCAAACCCGCGACCTCCATGTAGGTCCCACGATGGGATTTGCTAGACGGGCGCCGCAAGAGCACCATTGTATCTTTGGGGCTACCGACTCATCTTTCATGTGTCGATGAGCCGTCTTTGTCGTCCAAGCCAAGGCCTCGGCCCGCCCAGACCCATCGGCCCAAAATCAAGGCCAAAGAAGTTGTCGACCGCCGCAATGCCGTCGGCACTTTCCTGCGCACCAGAGCTTCTTCCCCTTGTCAATCCTGCCCGATCTCCGCTACCAAAGTCTCTTTGTCGCCCTGCACCATGCCGCCACGAGAGAGGAGTTGCACGACCCCCATCTCCACCACATGCCCTCCCTGCAGTGCCTTGGGAAGGTTGTCACCACCGCGTCAAGACCGGCGGTAGCAGAGGAGAACCGGTACTCTAGGATTTTCCCGTGTTTTGCTCGAAGTGACGTGGTGTCGGGGAATACTTATTTGTTTTATTTTATTATTTCGTGTTACCAACAAAGTACAATGTGTATTTTTCTGATCATTAGAAGGGCATGAAGAAGCTAACTAAAAATTATAATAATTGTATTTTTATACAAAATCACAAATGCTAACGGGCTCGAAAGCAAAAGTTTCTAAGGAGTGCACCATACCGACTTTGACACTACGATCCTCGAAAAAGACTGAGATCCTATATACTCCTACGAGTGGAAGAACCGCGCTCAAGTCCAGCCAAGGCAAGCCGGTACGGGTGGCAGAGAAGAAATTAACTACGAAGTGGCCTGCTCAAAAGGCCATGTGCGCTTGGCCGGCACTAAAACAGGGGATTCTGCAGCTCTACTGCTTGCGCTCACTTGGGCAGGCACTGTAACATTGGCCGGACTCGCGTGATCCCAACAGCAAGAGGACAAGAGTAGCTGATGATTACTCGCACGCACACGCAGCTGCACTGTTCCGCGGAATGCTACCTATGCCTGCGGTTTGACTTTGGACGAAGAAACAGAGGAATCGATCGGCCGAGAGCAAGTAGCGATGGAGACTAGTGGCATATTTAAAACAACGAGATCGATCTTCACTTTCACTGTCTCGTTTTATCGTCATGACTGTGGGCGATGGATGGATCGATCGATCACCGATGTGACCTGGCCTTGTTTTTTCTACATATCCCCTCCTTGCTTCCGGCCGGAGGAGTGAGAGGCGAGGTGATAGACGTTTGCTCCATGCACTCCATCAGGCTCAGTCTTTCGCTCCGCCATATTAATACAGTACAGGACCGAAACCAAACATATGCTCCAAGAAAAAGAACCGAAAATAGCGGTGAAGTGATTAAACAATGACGATCCGCAACTATTGCGCCCTCCAACTATATCTCGCCAGGCTCCGAGCACCCCGAAGCCCCAGGTACCAAGCAGCACCTTCAAAGAAGAAGGCAGTGTCAACGGAGCGCTGCGGTCCGGACCAGCGCGCTGAGCATAGAGTTTCTCCGGGCACTTGGGGTATAGAGGAATGAGAATCCGCTGCTCTTCTCCGCCCTATCATTCATGATCATGACCTGCCCTGCGTCTACGCGCAGAACCTCTTCCATCTCCTCGGTAAAGAATGCTTCTTCCCTGATCTCCCCCGCTGTTACCTATACACTGAAATAAAGAGTGTGCACAGAACACATGTACTCTTAGGCACGACGTGACACTTTGGGCGTTTGCCTTAGAACCGGGGCTAATTTTTTAAAATGATTTTTTTATTTCGAATTTTAATATGCGAAGTTTGAAATTTGCAAGAATAGCATATTGTCGGTGTGACCGAAACCGAGTGGGCCAACCGGCCAAGCTAAAACCGAATGGGCCAGTCCGTGTCAGCCACACCTAATATAATGGCCACTCCTTCGGCCACACCTAATGGTCACGCTTCCTGCGTGTCCACTCGGTTTCGGCTACACCGATAATATGCTATTTTTGCAAAATCTAAAATTCGTGTACTAAAATTCGAAATAAAAAACTGTATAGGTTATTGCCGAGAGTGGCACGTGCTTATTCTAAGGCAAACTGGTGAAACTGGGTAAGGTTTGGTGGACTGCCACCATTATACTGGGATATACTACACTATTTTGCCCTAATGACTCACCATTTCATTGGCTAATTTGCATTACAGCCCTTAATTTGTTTCCTGATCCGCTCGATCTCTTATTCTGTCAGTAAGTAAATGTTCCGCTAACGGGGGCAATCACTTTGTTCGAGTGACGGTTGGGATGCATTTGTGCGCTGCCATGCTCTGAATCTCTGATACTACTACATAGCTAGCTGTCGTTCTCTTCCTCAGCAGATTATAGGACTATAGGAGTAGATGATTGCTGAGGAGCACAGCGCACACACCGGCCAACTGTAACTTTGGTGCAGATCTAGCTACTATGCCATCGACCAGCCGGCCGGCGGCCGGCCAGCTACGGCGTCGCAGCTACTAGTAGACTGCGATAGTCCTACTTTCCTTCTTGCCGCGCCCTGTCTAGCTTGCTTCCACTAGAACTAGCTACTCCTAGACTAATCTACAACTCTGCGTACGTACATGTATTCGAGCTGTAGCTAGGTACTACTCATGCGTGCATGGCCGCGTGCGCGTCCCTGGTACGGCACTGCCTCGACTCGTAACGCCTCACATCTCAGCTTGCAGCAGCCGGCTTTTCTTTTCTCTATCAGCGCACAGAATCTTAGGAGGAGGCAGCTACCTCTACTACATGTTCCCGAATATGGATCCGGTTACGTACGGACATACACAGTACTGTACAGCGGACATCCGCAGCTACCTGTGCTCATACGTACGGTCGAATGCTCCGTGTTTACAATATGGATCAGCCTAGTGGCTGTTAAACCTGGTTTCTAAAGTCACGCTTTAGTTTCAGGTTCAATTTTTTAGAAATGTGTTTCAGAGACGGGGTCGGGGACCTGATTCCTCCGGCAGCGATGTTCCTTAGGCGGCGGCGGTCCCAGCTTTGACGGGGAGGCTCCTGCGCGGCGGCGTGCCTATGGCGGCGGTGCAGCGCGCCGCGGGTGGCAGCAAGCGGCGGAGGGGCGACCTGCAGGCCCTGCCAGCCCAGATCGGGCCCTCAGGGACCCATCTGGGGCTGGGGGCGGGTCGGTTTGCCCTAACGTCGGCTTGTTCTGTAGGTTTTGGCGAAGGCACCTCAGGCAGGGACCGGCGGTGACCATGTTCGGCTTGCTGCAGCGCAGGTACGGGTTTTCCGACCCATTTGGGCCTGGTCGGACCCTCTTAGGACTCGTGCGCTCCTGCTGGGGCTTTACGAGCCTGCTGGGCCCGGCCAGATCTGACGGGGACTGGCATGCCTGTGGTTGCGTCTGGTCGACAACTACCATTGGCGGTGGAGGTAGTTCCCTCCCACCGGTCGCGATTCTGCTAGTTCCGATTCGAGCTACTTTTGCCTCTTCCTCACAGACCTCGCAATGGTGTTCTTGGTGAGACGATGATGACGACTTCGTGATCGGAGTGGCGCATGCTCGTGGACGACAAGTTTGGTGGTGGCGAGGCTTCGTCCTCGCGGTGCTTCTACTCAAAGGATCGCCTAGGGGGTGATGGATAGGGTTTTCGAAAGAAATCCTTGTTGGCTTGCTCGACACCGACGCAGTGCCGCCCTCGGGTGGTACCATTCCTTCCTGGAGGGCGTCATGGCTACCCTATCATTTCCCTCTGTGTGCCGGGGGAAACCCTAGGACCAGCTATGGTCTGGGCAGCAGCGTTAGCTTTCTTTCTTGAAGGTGCTACTTGGTGCTTGACGAGACGTTGCTAGGAGTGTGATGGTACTTTTCCGGTGGGCGCAAGGGTTGCGAGTCGTTTTCATTTAGTTGATCCGTCTATGTCTCCATTTTTTCTCCTTTTTCCTTGTTTTAGTTCGGGCGTGTGTGTGCTGCTGCCCCAGCATCTTGTATCGTGTTGTGTCTCTTTCTTTGGGCGTTGTACTGTCTGGTCCAACAGCGGTCTCATCTGTGTGCTTTATTTATAAAGCAGGGTAAAGTGGTCTAAATACACACACTAAAACTGGTCTAGATACACTATTTTCATAAAGGTAAAACATCTTATATTTGGAAACGAGGGAGTACCCACGTACGTACATATGCCAATTGAGTACGTGTTCATCTTTTCTGTAGCTAGCTAGCTCTACGATCTGATCCATCCATCGAATTGAAAGATCACAACATGATAGAACTGAATTGCATTCGTACATGCATGCCTAGCTTTTTGTGCCCTTTATTTGGGTGACTGCCCTTTGCACTGGCGTTTTGTCCTTCCCTTTCGTCTTCATCCAACAACAGCTTCCCAGTTAGATAGACACGTCCATGCATTCACTTTTATTCAGTCGCACAGAGCTTTACCTAGTTTGTACCGGTAGGAATACTTCGTATAGATATTACTGGTCCAGGTTAACAAGATTGCTAGTACTGCTATCTGTTACAGCCTTAGAGCTGGAGCAATTGTTACCTAGGCCCTACCGCTACTTCACTTCAGAAATGAAGTGCCATTCAAAATTTTCTCCCAAAACAACACTGTACTACTCTAAATCAGTGGCTCGATCTACTCGAGGAACATCTTAAATTTTCGGCAAAGAACCCCAGAAACACCTTTAATTTGAAACAGCATCCCAACCATGCATGCATCACTCCGTCGATCCAGGTCTCTTTTTTTTTCATGCCGATGAGTGTCTTTTGAGCGTGGCATGGCGTCCCACCAGAATTATAACGTGTGCTCTAGCCGCTCTACTCCATGCAAGAAAAACAGAGCGCCAACTTTCGGAAGCAGCAGAGATCAAGGGGAGGATAGAAAGGCTATTATTCTGCGTTGAAAAGAGCGATATCGGATGCTTTGATCAGATCACTAGCTAGCTAGATCTAACGACAGTACTGCTACCCTCACCTGGTGGACCATGCATGCACTCCATGTATATTCTTCTTCATCTCCATGTATTCTCGTCATGATGCGATCGAGCTTCCCCAAATAGCTCCCTTGCTTACTGGAATCATAGCTCATGGGCCGGGGTCTCACTACCGAATTTATCTTTTCTGCTTATTTTCTTGTACCCCCTCTGTCCCAAAAATGATGTTGTAGATTTGTCTCTATTTGTATATAAATCCTCATACATTTGACCAATATATCAATCACAATCCATCTAAAAATGGTTTCATAATTATATTCATCGAGGCTTCGCATGTGTTTCAGAATGGACTTAGCAGCGAATGTTAAAGTGACAAATAAATTGCAAGGGTTCACTGAGAAAGTGAAACATATTATGAAACTTGGAATCAAACATCCTGCAGGTTAATTTAGGTAAATATTAAAAAATTATGATTTTTTATAACACACGGCAATTGATTCTCCTGGACTGGCGGAGTATCATTATTAGCTGATACCCTCACAAGAAGCTCAAATTCAAATTGTAAAGCTTGATATCCTGCATGCACGCTTGCAAGTGCGTGTAGTTATATCTTGAGCAAGGTTGGGCAAAAAACCGAAAACCTAACCCCAAAGGACCGAGCATACCGATCAAAAAATTGGGTACCAAAATTTAAAGACCGAATTTAGATCGGTTAATTTGTTCAGCAGTTCATGATAACGGAATGGACCGAACAAACCGAACTTTATGTGAGAGGGGCCTAGTCCGAAGACCCGTGTCACCCATTATTGTAGATTCATCTTCTCCAACCTAGCTAATTTGGTAGTGCTGAACCTTTTTTTCCTTGCAATTGATATGAACGCATGCATTGTATAAGTGTTTATATTTGAAATGATACCATATGTTTTACCAAATATTGTCCAATTTTGTACCGACAATAGCCACCATGCGGTTCTGTCATGGTCAAAACCGAACCCGAATTATCGAGTATCCTAATTTATCGGGTAGTAAAACTGACATGTAAATTTCGGTCTTCTTTTTCAAAAGACTTAATTCAAAATAGACTAGCGGCCAACCCTAAGAGCATCTCCACTTGTTGGCCGTTCCCAGGCCAAAATCCGGACCTAAATAGCGCCGGACGAACGAAGGTTTCGGCCTGGGAACGGCCGATTTCCCACTCGCGTTCCTAGGCCGAGTTCCCAGGTCGGCGTATTTTCACCCAAATTTGGCTCAAGTTCGTCCAGTTTTCGGATATTTCGGCATAATACGAATACAGAGAAATGTTCGGCATAGTTCTGGACGAAATTAACCACAGTTCGGCATAAAATTAAACATAATTCAGCGAAAAATGAAAATACAACATATTTCGGCCTAGTTCGGCCAGATTCATGCTGCGCATCTATGTATTTCCCTTGCATATTCATAGGTGCTCAACCAGATCATCCTGCAGCTATTGATGCACTACCGGGTCTTGAATCTCCTGACGCATGGCGATAAAGGCAGCCCAGGTTGGAGGCACCTGGTGATTAAGCTATGCAAGAGGTCCCTATCTGTAGTATGGCTCGTTCTGCTCAACCAAACTCACTGGGTCCTTCCTCTCATCCTCAATGATCATATTGTGCAAGGTCACACAACAGTTTATCACTTCCCACATCTGATCTTTTGACCAGGTCATTGTAGGGAACCGGACAACTGCAAACCTCCGTTGGAGCACACCAAATTCCCGCTTCACGTCCTTCCTGCAAGCTTCCTGTTCCTTGGCATACTGAGCATGCTTGGGGACTATCGGGTTTGTGATGGTCTTCACAAATGTTGGCCATCTTGAATAGATGTCATCTGCAAGATAGTATCCCTTGTTGTAGTGGTGTTCATTGATCTCAAAGTCCACGGGAGGAGCATGACCCTCAACAAGCTTGGCAAAGACATTTGAGGAGTTGAGAACATTGATATCGTTGTTCGATCCTGCCATGCCAAAAAAGAAGTGCTAGATCCAAAGATCATGTGTACCAACTGCCTCAAGTATCACAGTGCAACCTCCTTTGTGCATTTGTACATCCCCTGCCATGCAAATGGACAATTCTTCCAATTGCCAATGCATGCAGTCTATGCTTCCAAGCATCCCAGGGAATCTTCTACTTTCATTGACTGTGAGGATCCGAGCAGTGTCTTCAGCAGTGGGTGCTCTCAAGTAGTGTGGCCCAAACACTGCAATCACCGCCCTGCAAAACCTGTACAAGCAATCGATGGTGGTCGACTTGGCCATGTGGAGATAGTCATTAGCACTGTCACCCGGCGCTCCGTATGCAAGCAACCTCATCGCCACTGTGCACTTCTGCAGTGAGGAAAAGCCTACCATGCCAGTGCAGTCTTTCTTGCATACGAAATAGGGGTCGAACTCCCGGATGGCGTGCACGATCTCGAGGAAGAGCTTTCGGCTCATCCTGAAACGGCGCCAAAACACGGCCTCTTTATGGAGCGGCTCGTCGGCGAAGTAGTCAGCGTACAACATGCAGTAGCCCTCTGCCTTGCTTTGCACTTCTGGCGAACCTTCGTCGAGCCTCCACGCTTGTCTACATGTACAATCATGCCACCGAGGCTAGGATTTGCACGTGGTCTACATCTTCGGCGGCTGCGGCGTTCTCTTCCTCCAGCTACATGGCGAACAACTCTTCATCGTCGGAGTCCATGGCCGAACGGGCCAATCGTCGAAAACTTGGCGGGCGAGGTGGTAGGAGCTAGAAGCGTGGGCAAGCTACGGCGAAGGTGGGGGTGGCGAAAGTGACATAGGCTGCGGGGGGAACTTTCGGTGGTGGCGACGGACCTATCTACAGGCGCGATTTCGGCTTGAGTCGGCGGAGATTCGTCGGCGCAAGCATGACGACGATGCAGCCGGGGGAAAACCTTCGTCGCGGGAGAGGCGACTGGTGGTGAGAAATGGGATGTCTCGCTGACAGGGCTGGCCCACCCTCGTTTTCTCTCCATCTGGCGTTCCCAGGCCGTTCCCGACGTCTCGGGTTCGGCCTGGAAACACTGGACCAATTTTGGGCCAAATCCGGATGAAACCGGCGTCCTGGAAACATGACTGTGCAAATCTTCGCTGTGCGGACGAAAAATAAACGCTAGGAACGTCTTTCTGGTAACGCGAGTGGAGATGCCTAATCCTTAGTGAGCATTGAATTATCGATCCTCAGTTATTTCTAATCCTTGGTGAGCATTGAATTATCGATCCTCAGTTATTAAAGACACATTCTTGCAGTACGCATGGAAGAATGAGCATGTCGTACTGTACCATGTATGCATGCAATGTCTGCCCAGCAATTAAGTCGCACAGATTAACACATCTGCGGACTCCATATACTGTATGATCATAATGATCCGGCCGGCCGGTGGGTCAAGTCGTACTGCCAAAGCAGCAGCGGCTACGGGAAAGGGTACAATTACATGCGCAGGCAGCAGCACCAGCAGCATACATACATACTGTATGAGAATGATGGCCCTTGATTTGTGCTGCTGCGTGCCCCCTCGATCTCATTCATGCGCTGCACCGCACTGCGACGCATGCATTTCTCTCTCTTTCTGGGCAGTGAGCATGTACGTACACCCAACAGTAGAAACACCCACAAAACAACAGCTCCGCAGATGAGATCGAGGCTTGCAGCGCAGAGCAGGAGCTCAAGGCCATTTATAATGGACCTGGCTTTCTCTACTACTACTCCCGTAGTATGATTTCCACAGTGGGCATACACACATGCCATTGATTGCATGTGTGCCATGTAGGCCTAGCTCGCCTGTCGTTGGGGCAGCGAGAATGCAGCATGCATGTGTAGTGCTCATGTAATGATGGTTCTACGACTCGTACGCGTGTGATCTATCTCGTCTCGACACTGCAAAATGGTAGTCCAGGAGTAGTACATTGCTTGGGCGTAGAGTCTCGAGGATTCAAAAGTGGATCGATTGATAGATCACCGAGGGGGCGAGGATCGGAAGGAGAGGGAGGGTGACATGTATGGCAGTATAGCGCTGAAAAATGTGCCATAACTTCGATCGGTCGCCTTTGAATCGATCTAACGCAGAGCAACCAGCTATAGCTAGCTAGGTGCAAGCATGTGTATAAATGATCTAATCAAGTATATCTACGTAAATCTTTGTCCCTGCATGGGTGTCGGCACCACGCATTTCCATCTTACTCCCACTTTATTGAAAGGAAGAGTCTAGATCTCAGGCGTCTGGTTATTAGTTATGTCTAAGTCACTGACGACATCCTACTACTTTGTATTAATTCTTAGTTACAACCTAGTTACAATTTATTAAATTTATACTAATTTTAAGTTGCAAATTAGTTATAACTTATTAAGTTCTCGGTTATAACCTAGTTATAACTCATGTGTTCCATGCATCGCGAGATATATGCAATGGTGAGTGAGGCAACCGAGCATCACTAAAAATCAGACGTCTGATTTCTAGCAAAACCATTATTAAAAATCGTTGATTATGCGTTCTAGTCACCTGATTTCTAACAAAACCATTATTAAAAATCGTTGATTACGCGTTCTAGTCACAAGGATCAAACATATCTTTCCCACTTATAAAGAGTGAAGCTGGTGAAGAGTTCGCACCTCTAATTTTACTTATAGAGTACTACTATATGCGAGACCAACAACAGACAAAAAAGACTTAAATAAACTACTATCTTTCTAACATGTGGGATCACCATTCAGGCGAAACACATATTATAAACAAATACATCATCATAGCCACGTGTAGCGGTCTTCCGAAGGGGCTCAACTAAATAAATATGTTCTTACTTTCATAGGAACTGAATTAGTATTGTAATGGCACAGATAATTAAATATGAGTTTACAAGACCTTTCTTTGGCTTTTAGCTTCCTCCACCAAACTCACTCACCTCATTATGTAGCGCACAATACAAGACTATATATACGTTTTACAAAATATGAACATGAAGGAAGACCTCTTCTTCATATAACGTCTTTCTTCGTCCCCTATAAATCACCAATCTTCACAAACATCCCACACTTAAAAATGAAGATTGTGTGTCGCTTCAAACCTTGTACTACCTCTTAATGGTCATTTTAGTTGCCCTAACATTTCCGTTTATTCATCATTTTTGCATGAACCATACGAAAGTTGCGGGACGCCAAGACTCTTCATGGAACCTCAGTGTCACTAGTAGAAACCGGGTCGAAACCTTTCGACCCGGTTCGTAAGGACCTTTAGTCCCGGATTGCACATCCGGACTGCCAGATCGGGACTAAAGGTCCGGCCTTTAGTCCCGGTTCTGTTACGAACCGGGACTAGAGCTCCACCACGTGGCCCCGCAAGGCGCGCTAGGCTGGAGGACATTTAGTCCCGGTTCGTGTTACGAACCTGGACTAAAGGTTCCTGCTGCGGCAGTGTTTTGGGCCATTTGGCTGCCGCGGCAGGAGATGGGGTTTTAGGGTTTTGCGTTTTTCTTTTCATTTTGTGTTTTGTGCTCAATTATTTTTCATTCTGTGTTTTCATTACAAACAAGTTTCCGTATACATACACAACGCTACTACATAGTACTTGTAAACGTTGATGCATATATAATATAATTTTTCTTACAAGCATACATGCATGGAGGTTATTACATGGAGTCCCAACCGGGTCCAGAGTCTGTCTATTTGATTACATGGAGATCATTACATGGATGTTTTAGGGTATATCTAGAGAGTATTCTTCGTATGGGTCTATAACCTCGTCGACCAAAAATGCAGCCAATTCCTCTTGGATTGCTAGTAGGCGGTCCTATGATAGGAGCTTGTCCCGCATCGCGTCCAACTATAAAGAAGGAGATCATATGAATTAGACTCAACACAACTTATTGTAAAAAAATAAAGGGTGAATATATTGTTTACTTACTCGAACAATTTTCAAGGGCTTCTCAGTAGTGATGCGAATGAACTTGCAAACGTAGAATCCACATAGATTAGTCTCCCATGACTGCCTCGCGCACTTTACAAGAATAGAATTCAATCAAATAATAACTCTAGCATGATAAATGTACAGAAACTAGAATTAAAGAGATTCGTGGACCTAACTCGTACTACTCATCAGGATCGGTTTAAAAATCAGCTCCTCACGCCATTGACCGCAGACCTTGTTCTTGAACCATGTCCAAACACTAACCGACAAAGAAAATGAATGAATGAGTTAATAACTACTTGATATCTCGGAAAATGAAGCGATAATGGTTGAAATTACCTCTGGAGCATATTGATAATGCTGCGATACTCTTCCATGTCTTTTTTTAACGAGTCCATGATCTGAACTCTTACCAAGTCAACAGAAATGCTTAGAAGAATCCAGTGGTAGCTACGCAAGGTTTACATATGTCAGTAACTCATCATTTACACTGAACATCGAGTAAGCAAAAGTTAATATGTACAAGACAATAACACACTCACTCGAACTGGTAAGAAAATAGTATTTCATTACAGAAATGTTGGTTCGTGAAAAACCAGAGCAAGTTATGCTCGGTCTCTAGTGGCTTATCCTTTAGCACAGCTCCATTAACTCGATGTGGATCAATGAATCCAAATCCGTGGATAGGCTTTTTCTTACATTCGAGAATCTTCATTCTGCATTATTATAGCGTACAAAAGAATATAGTGAGTATACTTACCGACAATGAATTGAACAAGCTGAGCTAGAGACTTAATTATATAAATAAAGTAATCACTTACAGACAATAGCAACTGAGGATAGATTTGTCGAGTTCCTTTAGATTGAATAACTGAAAGAGTTCTGTAAATTCAATAGGGACCTCGTCTTTAGTGAAGTAATGCTCTTTTCGAACTTTCGCTATGAGCCAATATCGCTCTTTTTTTATACTTCCATGTACCATTCATGCGATTGTCGCATTTTTGTTGGCATATTCTGAAGCCTCTCAGAACTGACTAGAGGCTCCCCGTGAACATATTGTGGTGCTACATCAGCCTTGGCCATATCAGCGCCGTGAATAATGTCATGAATAGACATATTACATTGCTCGGCCAATATCTTAGCCGTTTCCATATGCAAAGGTTCTCTCCCATATAGTTGAGGTTCGGGTAACACCTGGAGCGGGGGGGGGGGGGGGGGGGGGGGTCGATTGTTTTGCTTGTTTCCCCAGCTGGGGAACGTCCCTTTTGATTCTTCCGCTGCCACTTGATAGTTTTGCTTGTTTTCCCAGCTGGGGAACGTCCGTTCTGATGCTTCCGCTACCACTTGATAGTTTTGCTTGTTCCCCCTGCTAGGGAACGTCTTTTGTGATGCTTCCTCTACCACTTGATCTCTTTTGTTTCAGTGTCTTCTGAAGACATCGTGTATAGTTATCTGGCGCATTTAACTGAGCTTGGGATGCCTACGTCAGTAATCTCCTAAAGAGCTCCTTGGTTTCCGGTTTTTTTGGACCTCTGGCTCAAGTTGTTTCTTTTTAAAATGAGCATCCACTTTGGCACGTACGACCGCATCGGTCTCCTCATCGTTCAGGTCGTAAGCCCTCTTGGGAGGAACTGGCGGTACTCTTGGGAGGGGAGACAACTGTCGCTTCGGGCGTCGGTTATCCCTCGACGGAGCGGTGCTATTATTCTGCTTTTGGCCCTTAGTGGGTGGAGGCGGCTGCGTAGATTGAGATGGACTCGTGCTGAGGTCATGGATTAGACTTGGAGGTGGTGGACTTTTACTGGGAGGAGACGATGGCCTTGGAGGTGGACTTGGAGGTGGTGGACTTTTACTGGGAGGAGACGGTGGCCTTGGAGGTGATGGATTGTTTCTCGGTGGAGAAGGTGGCCTTGGTGCCGAGCTTGGAAACTTGATGTATTCCTTTTTCCAAAGAATAAAGCCACTCGTGACTTCTCCCAGTGTCGTCTCCCCTTCACCTCCAGGGATGTCAAGTTGTAGTGACTGACACATCGGTTGAACTTCATCCACACTGACACGAGCATAGCCAGCTGGAATCGGAATGCAATGGTAGGTAGCTCCCGGTGCAGAAGGTAAAGCAAATCCGACCGCCACCTTCATGGATATGTTCTTCGGTTCAACATGCAGCTCACAACTAGTCTTCTCCTTAATTGCATCCACAGGGTACACATCCATCGTTGCATCATTAGCGTGGCCCCCCGTGGAAGCCACACTGTTTTTCCGTTGAGATGGGTCGACCGTACTCTCTAGTGCAGGATCTTGCTGTCGGAGTCCTTTAAGTTCATTAAGCTCCTCCTGATGCTCCTGCACCATGGCTTCAAACCACGCGAACCGCTCTGCATCCTCCTCTTGTCGCTGCTTTGTTTTTCTCGATCGGCTTCTGTAGGTGTCAAAGTCCTCGGAAAACCCGATAGCCCATGGACAAGAAGGTCTGAAGCATCTTGTTCGTCCAACCTTTTCAGGATTCCTGAGGGCCTTTGTCACCTCATCGTTTTCTCTCTCGAGAACAAACTTTCCCTCTTGAACCTCTTTTATGGCTTTAATAAGATCATCCTTGGGTCCAGCAACTTCTTTGGTTGCAACAATCTTGCCTGTTTCTGGGTCATACGATGCCCCATGCCCGAGTAACCAATTTCTTGACCTCAAGGGCCAACCAGACATAGCTGGAGTGACCCCTTTAGCCGCTAGGTTGGCCTCAGCTTTATCCCACTTAGGCATAGCACTCTTGTAGCCACATGTGCCCATATGATGGTGATATTTCTTTTTGGCTGCATTTAGCTTATTTTTTTCTGACATTGCCACAACTGGTGCCGAGGTCTTGTATTGCACAAATGCGGCCCAGTTATCCCGCTGCATCTCTAGTGGGCCAGTGAATGCAGGAGTTTTTTTCTTCAACACATAGTTGCGGTACAATCTTTTCTTCTAGTCCTTGAATAGTTCGCCCATCTTCTTAAGATCCCACTCCTTGACTTTCCTCCTCATTTGTTTTGTGAGCTCATCAGTATCCAAGATGGGTAGGGTGAAATGTGTCATGAGAGAATGCCACATCGCATCTTTCGCTCTGCCGTCGACAAAACTAGCCCTAGCTGGATCCCTTTTCTTTCCTGGCTTATTCCACTCTCGCGTGGTGATCGGGACTGTGTCTCTAGCAATCACTATGCATTGATGTACAAATGCATTCACAGATTGTTTGGGCTCCAACGGTTGACCCAGCGCAGAGACTAAGTCAATGCTGAGATGGACATCAGCGGGCAACTTTTGGGTCGGGCCTCTTTTCCTTGTAGAAGATTGGCCCGATGCGGAGGTCTAAGAGAATAAACATTCGTCAGAACGAATCAATTAGTGCATCTATACTAGTGATCGATCGGTAGAGACTTTATATACCTCGCCGGACTTTGTTATTAAGGTGTCTTCACCATGGTCAGCACCATCGTCTCCACTATCGTCTCCTCTAGACAAATTAAGATACTGGGAGCCATCATCGTAATAAGAACCTTTAGTACCCTCATCTATCATGTTGAGAAGATCCTCTTCATTCTGTCTACCGTCCATAGCTTAATTAATAGAGAAAAAGATAAAACAATTTTGCAGTAAGTAAAAGAATATTACAATTGTGACAACTTGGATACAGAAAAAAGATTACGTACTAATAATGAAACAATTTTGCATTAAGATAAAGTACAATAATATAAGATCTGTGTTTTATCTTAACATAAAGTACAATAATAATTTTGCATTAAGATAAACAATCGCTCATATCTCGCTCATATCAAACTAGTGAACTTGGCTGCCGCGTTCTGTGCCACGGGAGCTGTACATCCAGAGAACATGAACCATCACCGGAGAATAGCTCGGGTGAGATCCGTGAAGAATCTGCAAGAGATTGGAGAACCTGGTCTCCAAAAGATACATATACCGATGGACGTGCTCGTCCTCCTCACTGATACGACGACGTACCACCTCCTCGGGGCCCGTCTCCCTCTGCACTACTCCTGGACCTCGTGGACGCCACCAAAAAAGCTCCAGGTCGATGATGATACCCGGATTCCTCACCAAGGTACGAGTCCCAACATGTAGCACCTCCCGGTGCCAGCCCAGCGGAGCCAAGGCTCGGACATCCCCAGACCCGATGGAGTCCATTACGCCGAGTGGACGAGGAGAAAGCGGCATAACTAAATAATAACAATAAACAATCATAAAACATAAACAGTAACTAAATCACTAAGTATTGCCCTAATAACACTAGCTAAGTATATATTCTAACTAAATCCCTAACTAACTAAGTATTCTAACTAAATCCCTAACACTAATCCTAACTAAATCACTAACACTAACTAAGTATTCTAACTAAATCCCTAATAACACTAACCCTACCTAAATCCCTAACACTAGCGGGTGGTGGAGCGGCCGGTGGCGTGGCTGGCTTTCCTCGGCGGGCGGCGACACGGGAGATTATCCCTTAGCTAAGGGAAGATAACCTTCCCTCTCTTAATTCTCTCTACTCCAACTAAGCAAAAATCCGACGTGGCAACTCTAAGGGAAGGCTGGCGTCATCGCATTGTACATGCCCTAACACTAAAAATAAACCTAATTAACTAACTCTATTCTAACTAACTCCCTAATCCCTAATAAACTAACTAATTGACCTAACTAATCCCTAATCTGATCCCTAATCCCTAATTAACTAATTGACCTAACTAATCCCTAATAATAAACTAACTAATCCCTAATAATAAACTAACTAATCCCTAATACACCTCACTTGCAGGGGGCGGCACGGTGCGGCGGGACATACGTTGACGCGCGGCGAGGCGGGACAGGTGACGGCGCGGGCGGCGGCGAGCTCCTCCTCGATCGACGGGCACAGACGGTGCGGGTGGCGGCACGGACGGCGGGAGGGATGATGGTGTGGGCGGCGGCACGGGCGTGGTGGGACGGCGGCGGCATGGGAGCGGAGGGACGACGGCACGGGTGGCGGCAAGCTCTCCTCCACACGTACTCTACAGCGGCAGGAAGAAGGATCAGGCTCTCCGGGTCGTGGCTAGACCCGGGGTGGATGTGGGGGTATTTATACCCCCAACCTTTAGCCCCGGTTTGTAATACAAACTGGGACTAAAGGGTGCTAAAGGTGTTTTCAACCACCGCTATTCCCGCGCACGCATACCCCTTTAGCCCCGATTTGTAATACAAACCGGGACTAAAGGGTGACATTTAGTCCCGGTTTGTTTCCAAACCGGGGATAAAGGGGGTTTTTGGCGCCAAAGAGAAAAATGGTGTATAGTTTTTAGAAAATTATGTATTATATATCAAAATTTTCAGAAAAAGAAGATCTATAATTTAAATCTATTATCATACTCTATTATACAACTTAAATGAAATTATTTATTGTTTAACAAGTATTATATTTAGTATAAATGTTGAAAAAATATAGTTTATTATTTAAAAAACAGAAAAATACATATAATATACCAAACTATTCACAAAAAATAATATACTCATTAGAAATATAATATTTCATACTAAAACTAGTAACTGGGACTAAAAGATATTTTAGGGGCCTTTAGTCCCGGTTGGAGCCACTGACCGGGACTAGATATTTCCCGCCATTTTCCCCGTTTTCCGCCATGTTTTCCTGCCATTTCCCCCTGCTTTCCGCCATGTTTTCCCGCCATTTCCCCCCGCTTCCCGCCATGTTTTCCCGCCATTTCCCTCTATATCTAGGCCTACCGCCATGTCCATCCACACATCCAGACCTTCTCTCTCATAACAATGGACACCGATTACTGGGCCTTTCTGACGCTCGAGGAGACCGAGGCGCTGTGCGCCTCTAGCTACCCATGCTCGTCGGGGTACCGGCTGCCCTCCGGCTAGATGCTAAGTGCTGGAGGGGTTCCTGTTCCTCCTGTGCCTCAAGGTTCGGCCCGTCAGGCGGCCATCACGAACCACTTCTATCTCGAGCTCACGCCGGAGCAGCGGATGGATCCCCATTGGGATCCCGACAACCTCGACACCTGGAATGCCTTCTTCACAAACCGGTGGGAAAGGGAGCTCGCCGGGTACGAGGGTGACGACCCGCCCCTAGTGAACCACAACGAGGCTGCTCGCCACCTGTGGTGGGCGAATCGGACTATCGCCGACATGATGCACTACATCGCCATGGGATACCATCCTCGCCTGAGGTACCTAAACTTTCACTAGCCACATAGCCACAAGAATGGTGGTGGTGGTGAAGGCCGAGGGCGTATCGGGGTCGTCATTCGGGAGCCCCTCCCCCGTGTGTCGTGAATCCGAGCCTGGAGTGGCAGGTGCCCCCTCCCCTGTTCCCCCGTGCACAAGCAGGGGAGGGGCTGAGGATCTAGCCGCATGCTACAAGTGACGACAATGACGATGACGATTCCGAAGACGACCCTGAAGCTGTGTACTACAGGGCTAGATATGATTATGACTAATTTTTACGTTTTAATATTAATAAATATCTTTGGTGTTGGCCACATCAAGTTGCAATACTACCTATAGATCGAGACAGTTCATATCCATATATATATAAGAAGATCATTAAAATAAAGGTTTAATAATATTGTACATCACCAACATCCACACATCTCTATTGTTAGGATTTTCTTCTAATCCGTAACCATGGAGCATCTTCCTTACTTAACAGGATGCTTGGGTCATCCTTCACAGCGAAGGGCGTAATGTCATGAAAATTATCATAATCTTTTGACATGTTTGTCTTATCCTCCACCCCCACGATGTTTCTTTTTCCTGAAAGAACTATGTGGCGCTTTGGCTCATCGTATGCTGTATTCTTTTGCTTATCTTTCCTTTTTCTCGGTTTGGCAGACATGTCCTTCACATGAAAAACCTGAGCCGCATCATTGGCTAGGACGAATGGTTCATATCTATACGCAAGGTTGTTGAGATCCACTGTTGTCATTTCGTATTTTTTGTCTACCTTAACCCCGCCTCCTGTCAGCTTGACCCATTTGCACCGAAACAAAGGGACCTTAAAATAAGGTCCATAGTGAAGTTCCCATATCTCCTCTATGTAACCATAATATGTATCCTTTTTCCCATTCTCGTCTGTTGCATCAAATCGGACACCACTGTTTTGGTTGGTGCTCTTTTTATCTTGGGCGATCGTGTAAAATGTATTCTCATTTATCACGTACCCTTGGAAAGTCAATATAGTCGAAGATGGTGACCTGGCCAACAAGTACAACTGCTCTCCAACATTGATGTCATTCATGAGATGTGTCTGCAACCAACCGCCGGAAGTCCTCATGTGTTCATCTCTAATCCAGGAGCCAGGCTTCCCTGGGTTGTTGGAGTGTACAATATTCTTGTGTTCCTCGATATACAGAGCCACCAAGGTGGAACTTTGCAGAACTGTGTAGTGTGCTTTAGTGAGAGAACGTCCGTCCATACATATCCTTGCTTTCTTTCCTAGCGTGCCTTTTCCACTCAATCTACCCTTATGCCATGATTCAGGAACACCGATGGGCTTCAGGTTAGGAATAAAGTCAACACAAAACTCAATGACCTCCTCTGTTCCATATCCCTTTGAGATGCTTCCTTCTGGCCTAGCACGGTTATGAACATATTTCTTTACGACTCCCATGAACCTCTCAAAGGGGAACATATTATGTAGAAATACAGGACCGAGAATGTTAATCTCTTCGACTAGGTGAACTACGAGGTGCGTCATAATATTGAAGAAGGATGGTGGGAACACCAACTCGAAGCTGACAAGACATTGGACCACATCTTTCTGTAACCTTGGTAGACTATCTAGACTAATTACCTTCTAAAAAATTGCATTGAGAAACGCACATAGCTTCACAATGGGTACTCGAACATTTTCCGGCAGGAGTCCCCTCAATGCATTCGGAAGCAGCTGTGTCATAAGCACGTGGCAGTCATGAGACTTTAGTTTTGAAATTTTTTCTCTACCATATTTATTATTCCCTTTATGTTCGACGAGAAACCAGACGGGACTTTGGTACTATAAAGGACTTCAAAAAAGATTTCCTTCTCTTCTTTGGTAAGAGCGTAGCTGGCAGTACCTTCAAACAGTTCTGGATGCATGTCGTCTCGGTCTTTCATACGTTGTTGGTCTTGCCACGCTTCCGATGTATCTTTATTCTTCCCATACATGCCCAAGAAGCCTAGCAGCGTCACACAAAGATTCTTCTTCAAGTGCATCACGTCAATTGCAGAGCGAACCTCTAGGACTTTCCAATAGGGTAGCTCCCAAAATATAGATTTCTTTTTCCACATGGGTGTGTGTCCGACATCGTCTTTCGGAACAGATTGTCTACCAGGACCCTTTCCAAAGATTACTTTTAAATCCTTCACAATATCAAATACATCATCACCAGTACAGTGGATAGGCTTACACTGGCTGTCTGCCTCACCATTGAAATGCTTACCTTTCTTTCTTAGGGTGTGCATGGGCTGAAGAAAATGGCGATTCCCCGGGTACACATTCTTCTTACATTTATCCAAATATATACTTTCAGTCTCATCTAAACTGTGTGTGCATGCATTGTATCCCTTGTTTGTCTGTCCTGAAATGTTACTAACAGCAGGACAATCATTGATTGTTATGAACAACAACGCTCGTAGGTCAAATTCCTCCTGCTCGTTCTCATCCCACACATGTACACCTTGTCCGTGTCACAACTGTAAGAGTTCTTCAACTAATGGCCTTAGGTACACATCAATGTCGTTGCCGGGTTGTTTCGGTCCTTGGATGAGCACTGGCATCATAATGAACTTCCGCTTCATGCACAACCAAGGAGGAAGGTTATAGATACACAGAGTCACATGCCAAGTGCTATGACTGCAGCTCTGCTCCCCAAAAGGATTCATGCCATCTGTACTTAGACCAAACCATAAGTTCCTCGTGTCACCTGCTATGTCCGGGAACTCTCTCTCGATTTTTCTCCACTGCGACCCATCAGCGGGGTGTCTCAACATCTCGTCTTTCTTACGGTCTTCCATGTGCCATCGCAACAACTTGGCATGCTCTTTGTTCCTGAACAAACATTTCAACTGTGGTATTATAGGAGCATACCACATCACCTTGCCAGGAACCCTCTTCATGCGGTGCCCGCCGTTAACATCACTAGGGTCATCTCATCTTATCTTATACCGCAATGCAGTGCATACTGGGAATGCATCCAAATTCTCGTATTCCTCGCCGCGGTAGAGGATATAGTCATTAATGCATGCATGTATCTTCTGCACCTCTAATCCTAGAGGGAAGACAACCTTCTTTGCTTCGTCGGTACTTGCGGGCAGTTTGTTATCCTTTGGAAGCAACTTCTTCATTATTTTCAGCAACTTTTCAAATCCTTTGTCAGTCACACCGTTCTCTGCCTTCCATTGCAGCAATTGCAGTGTGCTACCCAGTTTTTTGTGCCCATCTTCACAATTTGGGTACAACAATTTGTTGTGATCCTCTAACATCTGCTTGAACTTCAACCTCTCCCTTTCAGTTACGTATTCTTCCTTTGCATTAGCAATGGCCCAACTAAGATCATCATCAGGCAGATTTGATGCCCGTTCTTCATCTTCTTCTTCATCATTGTCTTCCATTGTAGTACCATCATATTCAGGGGACATAGTAGGGTAGTCGTTATCATTCTATTCTTCTTTGTTGTCTTCCATCATAACCCCTCTTTCTACGTGCTTGGTCTAACAATTATAGCCGGTCATGAAACCGGACCGAAACAGGTGGCTGTGAAGGACTCTTGAGGAAGATTTTTCCTTATGATTCTGGCATACACCACATGGAGAAGACATAAAACCATTCCACTTGTTTGCCTCAGCCACAAGGAGAAAAGAAGGCACGCCTTTAATGAACTAGCTAGAGAGTCGGTCAGCATACATCCATTGCCAGCTCATCTGCATTATATAATTAAGTACATCAAACATAATCATGATGATAAAATTAGTACTGGTCTAAAAAAATTAAAGCAAACAACCGGGACAAAAGATATGATGAACCTTTAGTCCTGGTTGGAGGCACCAACCGGGACTAAATGTGGATGTGGCGTCAACATGTCCTCAGTGGGCAGCACTAATGTCAACACCCAAATTTTTAATCCCAGATGCCTGTTATGCCATACATCGCAATCCCAGGATTACCATTTTTGCGAGACATAACAGAATTGGTACCACAGTACATCATCCATTACAAACCATAATAAAGGTCTTACAAATAAAGGATCTCATGATCCAGTCTTAATACAATCAAAGCAGCGGAAAGTAAACGTAGTAGGGGCTCCATCTTCAGGGTCACAGGCAATGTTGACAATGGGAGATGATCCTAGTTGTCATAGACCTGCTGTCCATCTTCCTGGTAGTCCTCCTCATAGTATGGTCACGGGAATAGCCAGGGACAAAGCCATGAGTACTCTTTAAGTACTCGCAAACTATCACTAACAAGTAAGGTAGTTCTAGTAGGAATCTTAAGCTCTAGGTTTATTTGCAAAAAGCCAGGTTTATTTCATAAGAGTTCAAAAGTAAAGAATCTAATTTAATCACTTAAATGGGAACCAAATTTTCATATCCACAACCCTGTTGTGGTCAAGTCAATGTCATAGTTCAATTCACAAGTTATTTTGAAAACATCTGACAACAGAATAGTATGGCCACTCCAACTGTCCATGACAGCGGACGCGGCTATTCGAATAGTTTGACACTCTGCAGAGGTGGTACACTTTCACCACAAAATTTGATACATCCATCAGGGATAACCCTGAATCATCATACTTAGTATGCGGATAATCAATCGTAACCTTTCAATTACACACTCTAGTATAGGCACCTCCCCTATGAGCTTGGCCTCCCAGGCATGGCCATATGCCATCCTAGGCACTGCATAGGTGGACATTCACATTCATGAGGTAGCCTCAGCTCAACCTCTTTCCATGAGGGAACCCATACTAAGGCATATAAACATCCAGTTAAGCCCTACCCAATTCGGGTATTGTGGTTGTACGATAAAATTGGAATGGTATCGCATCCGAACCCAACTATCAATTTTTATAAAGGGCTAAGGCTCATGCCTCAACATTTTCATCATCAACCATTGTGTTTCTCAACACATGTCAAAACATTTCAATAGAATGAATCATCATTCCAAGGTTTTCATAATCATTTTCACCAAGCATTCCCATCTAAAATGATCAACTTTTATGCTTAGCACTAGCCACTAAAGTTGAGGGTATTCACTAATGAGGGGTGCTAATCAAGTGTAACTATCCAACTCTAGTTTTATGCCTTTTGATGACATCTAAGTATAACTAGTTAGGCCTAGTTTTATACTATATATGGTATCTATCCTATTTTTCCAATACTCACAAAGCACTAACTAAAAGTAAATAACTTTGGTAAAAGTAAAAGAATAAAGCTTGCAAGTAAAACTTGGGATTTGTATAATCAAGGTTGTATAACCAAAGCATGCCTAATGCATCTTGCATAGGTTATCTTGCATAGGAGAGCTTGCATAGTTAACTTGTAGTGTTAGGCTTGCACATATATGAGGTTTGCAAGTGTTATCTTGCATAGTTCACTTCTAGCGTTAGGCTTGCCTTGAGTAGTGCAGTGGTTGAAGTTCTCTTATTCTTCTTCTTCTTCTTGGTAGTACTCCTTCTCCTCGTATCCCGGGTCGGTACTATCGTTTATAAATGAATACAAGGTAGACAATCACCAAACAATACTTAACTACTTCTATTTAGCACACTAAGGCTCACACTTGATGATCTAGCATCATCACAATCATTACAAGAAATCAAGACCTAGTTTTATTTATCTTATTTTGGAAAAGTAATTTATACTCATTGAAAATACTTAAGATTTAATATTCTCCAATTAAAATATGGGATCATGTTGACACATGTCATCACCACATATTCCAATACTTGGGAATGTGATTTAAAGTCATGGTCATATTTTATAAAGTTTAAAATTACCAATTATTACAATTAAAGTGGCTAGAAATGCCTATATAGCATCCTTTTAGTACTAGTCCAAGATCACTACATGTAAACCTAAATATTTTTACAATTTAGATAGATCTTGTCAAATGTGATTTTTGAGAGTTAGAATCAACTCAAAAGCATTTATGGTTGATTTTTGAAAAATGTTTGAAGTTGGAAAAGTCTCTGTCTTGTTATTTTTACTATAGGTGATCTATAATTTCAAATGGTTTGAATCCAATGGGCTAGGATAGATATTTTGAATACCTTTCTAACAAAATTGTAATCATGCAATTTGGTTTAGTGAATCTCTTTGAATCGATTTTTGAATCTACTTACAGAATTTAGTTTTAACTAAAATGGGAAAAATCTATTTGAATCGATGGGCTCTGCGCGGGAAACTAAATGGGTCGGCCCAGCTACACGGCGCACGCGCAGCGGGCTGCTGATAGGACAGTCCCACTGGTCAGTGGCTCATCTAAACCGAAATGGTATCTTTCAATTGGGCCGTAGAGCGCGATCGACGGCTGAGCATCGTCGTCTCCATCGCACAGCTCCGACGAGACTGAACCCTAATGCGAACGATGGGGGTACATGGGGGCTCACCAGGGCTCCAGCTAAGGTCGGCGATGGGGGCGAATGAGGTTGTCATTAACGGCGAGTCAAATGGTGGTCGCGGCGGCTCCTGGCGTGGTTGCAATCAACGGGCTCCTTCCTCCTCTACAAATGCGGACTCTGGCTAAATTCTAGCGGTGTGGTGCTCGCCTTGCTCCGGGAAGAGGTGTGAGAGGTGTCTAAGAGAGAGGGAAGTGAGATGCTGTGGTGAATGAGTGCTGGGATGGCCTCTATTTATACACCGGCGAGAGGGACTGATACGTTGCTAACGTATCCATAATTTTTGATGTTCCATGCTTGGTTTTATCTACTTTTTCATGTTTTGTTCCAACTTTGGAGTACTTTCTATATACTTTGTTGGACTAACCTGTTAACAAGTGCCACAGTGCCAGTTGCCTGTTTTCTGCTGTTCTTGGTTCCAGGAAAGTCAGAAAATCAATATTCTCGGAATTAGACAGGACAAAAGCCAAAGTTGATATTTTACCGGAAGACTCACAGAGCCAGAAGACGAGACGGAGAGGTGGCACAGGGCGGCCACACCATGTGGTGGCACGGGCTAGCCCTGGCCGCGCCACCAGGTGGTGTGGGGCCCCTGGCCGCCCATCGACCTTGCCTCTTCGCCTATAAGAAGCCTCCTGATGCATAAACCTTAAGTCATCAAGCCTCCAGCCATGAAAAGTTCCGCAGCGCCGACACCACCGAAGGGGAGATTCGGGGGACAGAAAGTCTCTGTTCCGGCACCCTACCGGGACGGGAAAGTGCCCCCGGAGCCATCTCCATCGATCTCCACCACCATCTCCATCGTCGTTGTTGATTCCCATGATGAGGAGGGAGTAGATCTCTCTCGAGGCTAAGGGTTCTATCGGTAGCTATGTGTTCATCTCTCTCTCTATGCATGATCTTATTGAGGTCATGAGCTTGTAATCTATAGATCTACCTTGCTACTCAAGTGCTTTAATAGATCTCTGCTCTCCCCATGTGTGTGAAAGTGACAGCGTGCACACCATGGTGGCACTTAGGTTAGAGATTACAAATACTTGATATGAGTTATATTTGGAGTTAGATGTCTTTATGAAATTGTGGTGTTTGTTGGACCTATCTAGAGCTCAAGGTGACAGTGTGGGGTTATCTAGATGCGGAAAGCGAACTTTGAGGTGTGCTGTTATAGTCCTACCATGGATTAGAGTGTCCAACCGGAGAGTAGTTCAGAGTAGTATCATAAAGAGAAGATATTTATATGAGAGTGTTCACTAGTGAAAGTATGATCCCTAGGCCTTGTTTCTAAGCATTGAAACACCATTTGCAACTAGATATGTTACATGTTTGCTTGCTTCCATCTTTATTTCAGTTTGCCTTTAGTCTCTTCCACGCCATCAAGCTCTTTTCTGGCACCGTTGTCTTATATTCATACCACTTGTATTTCACTATCTCTTCGCCGAACTAGTGCACCTATACACCTGACAAGTGTATTGGGTGTGTTGGGGACACAAGAGACTTCTTGTATCTTGATTGCAGGATTGCTTGAGAGGGAATACCTTTGACCACTTCCTCCCTGAGTTCGATAAACCTTGGGTAATCCACTTAAGGGAAAACTTGCTGCTGTTCTACAAACCTCTGCACTTGGAAGCCCAACAACTGTCTACAAGAATAGAAGTGCGTAGACATCAAGCTATTTTCTAGCGCCGTTGCCGGGGAGGTAAGGTAAAAGGTACTCACATCCTCTGGTGTGAGTGCTCGAAGTTATTTCCTTTAGATTCTGCAATTTTGTCTTTTTGTTTCTTGTTTTCGCTAGTTAGGCTTAATGGAAAACAATAACAAAATTAGAGAGCTTTTTAGTATTTTCCCTAACATAGAACATGAATTCTTTGAAATGAAAATTAAAAAGCCCTTGGAACCTTCTTTGCATGCTAATAGCAATGTTATTACTATGAATCTTTTGAACACCTTTGTTACTAATGCTATGGAAATATCTAAGCTTGGGGAAGTTAGTTTTTATGAAAATGATCTTTTTAGTTCCCCAGTTTTAAAGAAGAAAGTTTGCTCTGGTGATACTTTATCTCCCATATGTGGTAATTCTAATGATACTTGTGATATTTTAAATCCACATACTGAAAGCATCCCTTTTAAAATACCTCTAAAAATTGGTGAACGTGTTATGAACAACTCTTATTTTGGAGATGGAACTGTCCATTCTGGTGATCATTTACTCTTTATACATGAATTATGCGGGTTGTTCAAGTGAAGGTATTTCAATGAACCAAGTTAAGAGGAAGCTATTCTCTTTATCACTTAAGGGCAAAGCAAGGGAGTGGTATGAGCGACTAGATGATCCTCATCATTTGGAGTGGAAGGAACTTGAATCTCTCTTTTACTCTAAATTTTATCCTCCTCATGAAATTCATAAAGATAGGAATTATATTTATAATTTTCATCCTCATGATGGAGAAAGTATTGCCCAAGCACGGGGGAGATTGAAGTCACTAATGCTCAAATGTCCCATTCATGAGCTCCCCAGGAATATTGTTATTAATAATTTCTATGCAAGGCTTTCAGGACATTACAAGGACTATCTAGATACTTGTTTAGAGGGATCCTTCACGAGTAAGGAGGTAAAAGCTAAGTGGGATCTTCTTGAAACAATTCAAAGCAATACCGAAGATTGGGTTAACAACAAAGGTAAAGAACCAGGTATAAACTATGAGTATGATTGCATTAAGTCTTTCGCTGAAACTGCTAATTTTCAAGAGCTTAGTGCTAAATATGGTCTTGATCCTCAAATTCTTATTAATTGTTTTAAAACCTTTGCTTCTCATATTAATTCTCCTAAAGAAAAGTGGGACATGTATCATGAGCCTTTTGAAGACACTTGCATGGAAAATGAAATTGTTGTTAATGATAGCAATAAACATGCTCAAACCTCTGAAAGTACTATTTCTTATAAGCATGTTAATTTTTGTGGAATACATAGACCTTGTGAGAATAATCAAATTGAAGAAGAATATTGTATCACCCACAGGAATGAAAAAACTAGAATGTGGTATAGGGCTTTAAATGATCTTGGTAAAAAAGTTTGTGCCCTTTATACTTTTATTTGTGAACTTTGCTTTGAAGTGGGTCATTTAAATTTTCAATGCTCAGGCCATAATAATAGCCCTTCTAATCCAATGAGTATTGCAAGTTTATATTGTGATGACATGATCACTCCTAATCAGCATGATGAAATTACATTATTTTTGGGGTGTGAAGAATTATCAAGATAAACTTCTTTGGTAGATATGAGTGCTATTTGTATGAATAGTGTCCTGCATGGTTGTCATCTTTATTGTGTTGATAATTGCCACACAAATACTTACATACAAAATATTATAGAAGATGAGATTTTACCAAAATATGATAGGACTAATATGTGTTTTGATCTTATTAATGAAAAGAAGGAATCCTCCAAAGTTTCTTCTATTGTCTCTAATAATAAACCAGGGTATATGGATAAGCTTCCTTTCAAGCCTCTCCCTCCTAAAGATAAGAACTTAAAGAAGAAAAGTTGGAGTAAGAGGAGGGAGGAAACGGTATTTTCCCCTAAGCATGTAGCTCCTATTATAGTTTTTAATGAGTCTGAACTCGATGATGTTCCTATGCCTGTTACGTATAGTAGTGATCATGATTGGGAAAAGCACACTTCTTTTGATATTGAAAATCTCTTTGGTACCAATTCTGAAAATGATGATATTAATAATTGCTATACTATTAGTGCTGTCCATGATCCTTCTAATCATGATATGTTTACAAATGAACACACTTTGGAAGATAACTATTCTATTGCTTATGATGATACTATACCTCCAATATATGATGATTGCAATGATGAATATGATATTTTCAGTCCACCTACTATTGAGGAGGAAATTAATTATGAT
Source organism: Avena sativa (assembly GCA_916181665.1). Taxonomy (NCBI): domain Eukaryota; kingdom Viridiplantae; phylum Streptophyta; class Magnoliopsida; order Poales; family Poaceae; genus Avena; species Avena sativa. The sequence goes on along the minus strand of OV702287.1, from coordinate 419,617,693 downwards.
TACAATATGTCTCCTATATTTGATGATTATGGTGATGAAAATAATAGTGATAGCTATTTTGTTGAACTTGCTCACACTCCAATTAATAAGAGTGGCTATGTTTATGTGGGGAGTATTAATTCTTTTATGCATGTGGCTCATGATAAGAATGTTTCTTGTGATAGTTATATTGTTAATTTTATTCATGATGCTACTGAAAATTATTATGAGAGAGGGAAACATGGTTTTATGTATCTCAACAATATTAGGTTTCCCCTCTTTATGTTGAAAATTTTGAAGTTGCACTTGTTTTGCTTTCCTATGCTTGCTGCTTTGTGCTTTCATGACTTGTTTATTTACAAGATTATTTTTCATAGGAAGTGGGTTAGACTTAAATGTGTTTTGAATTTGTTTCTTGATGCTCTCTTTTACTTTAATTCATATTTCTTATGTGAGCATCTTCTCAAACTATCCAACCTAACTTAAAGGCGTTAAAGAAAAGTACTTATTGGGAGATAACCCAAAAGTTTTAGATGAGTCTTGGAAGTTATTACTTCAGTAATAAACGCTCCTTATCCTTTTATTTGCTTTTTGTGCCAAGACTAACCTCTAATGAGAGAGAAGTAATGATTGGGAAAGTTGTTGTCCCGAAACAGATTTCTGTGCTTCACCGTAAAAATTTGGGTAAAATCTCTATACGTCCTTTTGAGGCGTGAATTTTTGTGCTTCTGCCCCAGGTTGTTATCTAACTTTTGTTAGTTTAACACTTTTCGATTTGAGCAACAGAAGATCTTCGAAAAAAATTGTTTTTACCTGGTGGTCTGTTTTGACAGATTTCTGCCATTATTTGCATTTGCTTCTTGTTGGTTCCTTTTTGAGTTCTTTTGGGGATTGAGCTTTCTGAGGGAAGTGCTACAGTAACTTGTGTTTTAATGGAAGTTTTATTGGTTTTGAAACTAAACCCAAAGACTTATTATCTTGAGTGCACTAATGTTGCTAATAAAGATTGTGTGAAGTTTTGTATGAATGAAAAATTTCAGGTGTATGGAAGGAATGAGTAATGAGATGAAGGATGGACTAAAGCTCAAGCTTGGGGATGCCACGCGTGTCACCCCAAGAAATATCCAAGAAGTATAAGCGTCAAAGATTGGGGATGCCGAGGGCAGCCCCTTCTTCATCAATAAAAATCCCAGGTTTTTTCCAAACACATCGTTTTTATTGTTTCATGTACAGTTGTGTTGTTCTTGGAGCGTCTTCTTTTTTTTTCATTTTGGGTTTTCGTTTGCTTGGTTTGCTTAGTTTGCTGAATAAATTGGTTGGACCCCCTCTTTCATATATTGGTTTTCAAATAGTTTGGTTTGGATTGGAAAAGAGTAGGAAAGTTCATGCTTAAGTGGTAAAGAGAGCTTGTTTTTGACTGTGTCCTATGCTTTGTCATGCCATGCTTGATATTGTTTGGGCTTTATGCTTAGTATTCTTTGATGTAGCATGACTTGTTATAAACAATTGAGATTACTTAATGTGCCTTTGAAGAATCATGTGTTGTTTTAGCATATTAAAGCATAGTATTGTGGTATTCTCCTTTGATGCTTTGTTTGGGTTGACTTGGCACATGCTCACACATGTTATGACTATCCCAAGTCACCATAAGCCTTTATGATCCTTTAGTTTTCAACTTGTAATATCACTTTATGCTTTGATCAATGATGTTTTGTCGCTCTGCATGATTATGGCCATTATTGCTCTCTTAGTTGGTCGCTCCCAGTCTTTTGCTAGCCTCCGTAAGCAAGTATGAGTTCCACTCATGCATCCAACTCCTAATACCAACTTATTCCAAAGATTCCACCATATCTACCTACTAGCATATGCTATTCCAAGTATATTCATGTTTTTATCTACCTTCTGAATTAAACTTGTTATGAGAAAACTAGTGATTAAAGCTCTCACGAACTTGATGGCGCACTATACTTTTATTGCCCTTAATAAACTTGAACCATTGTGTCGTCTATGTTGTATATGCTCGCACTTATTTGTTGGGGATTAGCAGAACCATGCTGTCATGGGGAACGCTTTCAACATTGCACTTGTACTTTGTACCTAGTTGATATCATGCTCTTTTGTCTATGGATGTCGTCGTTGTGAAATGAAAGGGGAGCTTGTAAGTCCATGGAGTTATGTATATGTGTTAGAGAAACACCTGGGCCGCTGGTCTAATCCATGCCATCATGGTGGAAACCTGCAGCGTAACCATAATGAGCTGTCTATGAAGCATTCTTCTTATAAAAAGAGTCTGATATTGAGAAAAAAGAGAAAAAGGAAAAGAGATTATGAAAAGAGGAAAGAGAGAAAAAAGCACCATATTCCCATGGTAAATAAGAAGATTGCTGAGATGCTTGTTGTCTGCTTGCCTTGTCATTTTGATATGGGGATTCTTCCATATCATCGGGCAAGGGGTACCCCATTGGCGGTTCTCTATGATACACATGTACTTACAATGACAAGAACTTACCGGTGATTAAACTTGAGTAGCATGAGGAGCGGCCCTCGTATTCAAGGGACATGAGATTTCCAACTTATACTTTGTCAAGCATATACTCCATAGTTTTTTCACTTTAACCTTAATCACTTCAAGATGCTTATGATAGGGGCAATGAGAGCTGAAAGCTAACAAGTACCATAATTTTTGGAAGCTCTTTATGAAACTTGAATCCCTGCTTCCTTCTATGAAGGCCTTTCTTTTACTTTTATGTTGAGTCTCCACCTTCTACCTTTATGCACCTACTTTGAGAGCATAGTGGCCATTCTTAGTTCTATGTGCATTGTCCCAAGACTTGTTGATTGATGCATAACTTTGATACTGCTTGTTTTAAACTATTTGTATCTAGTCACTCTTATGAACTTTGAAGGTGTCCTATGCATTTATGTTTGCTACTCTATGAGGGACAAGCTGAATGCCACTATGCTATGTTTTCTTTATGTGAAACAAACAAACGTCTTGCAAAGCATTGTTATTCATGAATACTTTGGTTGTGCCTTTTCATGTTGCAACATAGTTGCTTTGTCTTATTGCTAGAACTTTGTCTTTCATGCTATGTTGAAGTACTATGATCCCAGCTATCAATGTTTTACACATACTTTGGTCAAGTTTATGATGGTGCATGTCACCTCAAAAATTATTCTTTCTTTTTATCACTTGCCTACTCGAGGACGAGCAGGAGTTAAGCTTGGGGATGTTGATACGTTGCTAACGTATTCATAATTTTTGATGTTTCATGCTTGGTTTTATCTACTTTTTTATGTTTTGTTCCATCTTTGGAGTACTTTCTATACACTTTCTTGTACTAACCTATTAACAAGTGCCACAGTGCCAGTTACCTGTTTTCTGCTGTTTTTGGTTCCAGGAAAGTCAGAAAATCAACATTCTCGGAATTGGACAGGACAAAAGCCAAAGTTGATATTTTACCGGAAGACTCACAGAGCCAGAAGACGAGACGGAGAGGGGCCACAGGGCGGCCACACCATGTGGTGGCACGGGCTAGCCCTGGCCGTGCCACTAGGTGGTGTGGGCCCCCTGGCCGCCCACCGACCTTGCCTCTTCGCCTATAAGAAGCCTCCCGATGCATAAACCCTAAGTCGTCAAGCCTCCAGCCACGAAAAGTTCTGCAGCGCCGCCACCACCGAAAGGGAGATTTGGGGGATAGAAAGTATCTGTTCCAGCATCCTGCTGGGATGGGAAAGTGCCCTCGGAGCCATCTCCATCGATCTCCACCACCATCTCCATCGTCGTTGTTGATTCCCATTATGAGGGGGGAGTAGATCTCTGTCGAGGCTAAGGGTTCTACCAGTAGCTATGTGTTCATCTCTCTCTCTATGCATGATCTTATTGAGATCATGAGCTTGTAATCTATAGATCTACCTTGCTACTCAAGTGCTTTAATAGATCTCTGCTCTCCCCATGTGTGTGAAAGTGACAGCGTGCACACCATGGTGGCACTTAGGCTAGAGATTACACATACTTGTTATGAGTTATATTTGGAGTTGGATGTCTTTATGAAATTGTGGTGTTTGTTGGACCTATCTAGAGCTCAAGGTGACAGTGTGTGGTTATCTAGATGTGGAAAGCGAACTTTGAGGTGTGCTGTTATAGCCCTACCATGGATTAGAGTGTCCAACCGGAGAGTAGTTCAGAGTAGTATCATAAAGAGAAGATATTTATATGAGAGTGTTCAGTAGTGAAAGTATGATCCCTAGGCCTTGTTTCTAAGCATTGAAACACCATTTGCAACTAGATCTGTTACATGTTTGCTTACTTCCATCTTTATTTCAGTTTGCCTTTAGTCTCTTCCACGCCATCAAGCTCTTTTCTGGCACCATTGTCTTATATTCATACCACTTGTATTTCACTATCTCTTCACTGAACTAGTGCACCTATACACCTGACAAGTGTATTGGGTGTGTTGGGGACACAAGAGACTTCTTGTATCTTGATTGCAGGATTGCTTGAGAGGGAATACCTTCATCCACTTCCTTCCTGAGTTCGATAAACCTTGGGTAATCCACTTAAGGGAAAACTTGCTGCTGTTCTACAAACCTCTGCACTTGGAGGCCCAACAACTGTCCACAAGAATAGAAGTGCGTAGACATCAGGGACAGAGTGGGATGGCTCGGGCTCGTCGGCGAGGTCGATACAGGGGGCTAGCGGCATGGATGAGGGTAGGGGTCGACGCGGTGCTTCAGGGTGGTCGTCATCTGAGTGATGGCGTGGCAAGGGGCAGTCGAGAATGGTCGGGAGCGGTCCATGCTCCTTGCGGGAATGGCGGCGTTCAAGACGGCGCACAGTGGCTACGGTCCACGCGGCGGCGAACGGGCGTGTCTTGGGGGTAGCTAGGGTCACGACGAGTGCGGGCATGCGCGGAGAGGGCAAGGCGCGGCGTGTGTGCGCATGTCGGCTGCGACGCTCTGGCACGCTCTCGGCATGGCAGACAGAGAGGTAGGCGCAGTGATCATGGCTGGTCCACGGCTTGTCTGCGGTCGAGGGGTGGACAAAGGGTGGCGGTGGTGTGGCGCCTGTCTCCTGGACATCGTGGGAGAGGGCGGTGCTAGCTGTGGCGAGTGGGGCTTGGTCGACCGGCGCGGCGAGCTCAGGCGGCACGACACTGGTGCAAACGGCAAAGGGGGATTGTGTCCACTGCGTTGCTAGGTGCTAAGGGAGACCAGGGGAGAGAATTAAGGGACTAGTGGCGATTGATCGCTGGTCAAAACAGTAGAAGTTAGATAGTGTTGATTTGTGTCTGCCAGGTGCTCGACCAAATGGCCGCATGAATTTAAGTTTTGAATTTTTGGATGAATTTTGGTGAGTGTTCTGAGGACTTGCTGGGTGGCTATGGTTGCTTGGAAAAGTCAAGGTGAATTGATTTGAGTGGTTTTTGCAAAATGGTGATCTATGCATATGAACTTGATTCAATTTTGCAATGTCCTTTAAATAGATTTGGAATTTGTTTCTATTTGTAAAGTGGGCTTGGGTTCACTTTTACTTGGTCTGGCAAGGGGTAAAAAGAATTGGGAGAGTTTCTGTTGGAAATCTTTGACTAGGAACACTCAAAGTCGTCTAGTGGTTAATTTTAGTCAAAATGACCATTTAATCATAAGATTCATATTTGTAATTGGCCTAGATGATGTAGTATTCATCTTTAAACCATTCCTTATCATTTGTAGCAATAAAAAATGGCAATTGCACTCATTCACACACTAATGCAATTCACACATACACTCATATTAAATTTAAGAATAAAAGTTTTTGTTAACCCTAAACGTGGGTGATTAGAACTTGATAATCTTGATTAATATTTTTGGGGTGTTACAAACCTTCCCTCCTTAAACAAAATCTCGTCCCGAGATTTAAGAAAAAACTAGGAACTAAAGAGATTTGGAAACTCAGTCCTAATGTAATCTTCTCGCTCCCAAGTAGCTTCTTCTTTAGTATGGTTACTCCACTGGATCTTGAGAAACTTGATACTCTGGGTCCTGGTGGTTCTGAAGGCTTCTTCCAAAATAAGAATGGGTACTTCACGATAGGTTAGATCCTTGTTGATATCTATGGCTCGGTGATCGATGTTCTTGAACACTTCGGTCTTCTTCGGAACTTCTAAGCATTTGCAAAGTAATGAGATATGGAACACATCATGTATGGATGACATCTCCTCTGGCAGTTCCAGTTGATATGATACTTCCCCTCGGCGATTCAAAATCTTGAAGGGTCCAATATATCTGGGGGCTAACTTCCCTTTCAATTGAAAACATTGCATTCCTTTCAAGGGTGATACTTTGAGATACACAAAATCTCCGACATTAAAGGTCAGGTATCGACGTCTTTTGTCAGCATAACTCTTCTGTCTGGATTGGGCGGTCTTGAGGTGTTCACGGACTTTGTGAACCTTCTCTTAGGCTTCTTGTAGGATGTCTGGTCCGAAAATCTGACTCTCTCCTACTTGCGACCAATTCAGGGGGGTACGACACTTCCTTCCATACAGAATTCCAAATGGGCCATTTGCAAACTGGCTTGATAACTATTGTTGTATGAGAATTCTGCGAAAGGCAGACAATCTTCCCACTTTGATCCATATTCTAACACACAAGCTCTCAACATATCATCCAAAATTTGGTTAACTCTTTCAGTTTGTCCATCGGTTTGCGGGTGATAGGCTGTGCTGAAGTTCAGCTTGGTCCCTAACCCTTCTTGGACTTTTTGCCAAAATCTTGAGGTAAACTGGGTTCCTCGTTCCGAAACTATGGTCTTAGGGGTTCCATGCAAACTGACGATTCTAGCAATGTACAGCTCTGCTAGCTTCGAACTCTGGTAGGTGGTCTTGACAGGTATAAAATGGGCCACCTTGGACAGTCTATCAACTATGACCCAAATAGAGTCATTTCCCCTAATAGAGGTAGGCAAACCGGTGATGAAATCCATTCCGACAGAATCCCATTTCCATTCCGGAATCTGCAATGGTTGCAGAAGTCCTGCGGGTCGCTGATGTTCCGCTTTGACTCTCTGACAGATATCGCACTTGGCTATGTAGCTTCCGATTTCTCTCTTCATCTTGTGCCACCAAAATTGCTCCTTCAAATCCTGATACATCTTCGTTCCTCCGGGATGGATATAATAAAGAGTATCATGAGCTTCTTGCATGATGACTTGTTTCAACTCGGAATCTGCTGGTACACAGATACGTCCTTTGTACAACAAAACTCCTTCTTCATCTTCGGTGAATCCGGGTACCTTCCATGTACCAATACGACACTTGATTCCGTCGATACTTGCATTTCCTTTCTGCGCCTCCTTGATATAACTCATCAAAGTGGGTTGAAGTTCTATGCTAGCTAAAAGTCCTTCGCTAACTAGCTCCGTTCTAAACTGCTCCAACTCTTCATGCAAACTTGGCTAGGCTTCTTTTATCACGGTGTTCAATCTACACGGCAATCTGCTAAGAGCATCCGCTACCACATTGGCTTTGCCGGGGTGATAGTGAATGTCAAGGTCATAATCCTTGATTAACTCTATCCATCTCCTTTGCCTCATATTCAGCTCCTTCTGGGTGAAAATATACTTCAGACTCTTGTGATCCGAATAAATCTCACAGTGGTTACCCATAAGGTAATGACGCCAGGTCTTCAAAGCTAAAACTACAGCTGCTACTTCAAGGTCATGGGTAGGGTAGTTCTACTCATGTTGCTTCAGTTGTCTAGACATATATGATATGACTTTGCCTTCTTGCATCAACACACATCCGAGACCAATCTTGTATGAATCACAATACACATCAAAAGGCTTCTTGATATCCGGCATAATCAGAATTGGGGCTGAAATCAATCTCTTCTTGAGCTCTTGAAAACTTGCTTCACATTTGTCCGTCCTTTCAAACTTCTGATCTTTCTTCAATAGCTGGGTCATTGGTCTTGCGATGCTCAAAAATCCTTCTACGAACTTGCGGTAATATCCCACTAATCCGAGAAATGCGCGGACTTGGGTTTGAGTGGTTGGGGCTTTCCATTCTTCAACATCTTTAATCTTGGTGGGATCGACAGTGATTCCTCCTGCCGACCCGATATGTCCTAGGAATCCTACCTCCTTTAAACATAATTCACACTTGCTAAACTTGGCATAGAACTGATGTTCTCTAAGAATTTCAAGGATGGTTCTCAGGTGTACCTCATGGTCTTCTTCTGACTTGGAATAGATCAAAATATCATCGATAAAAACAACGACAAACTTATCCAGGAAGTTCATAAAAATCTTATTCATGAGATTCATGAAATAAGCGGGGGCATTGGTTAATCCAAAAGACATGACCGTGTACTCATACAATCCATATCTAGTGGTAAAGGCGGTCTTTTTGATATCCATTGCACGAATCTTGAGTTGATGATAACTAGTTCTAAGATCAATCTTAGAAAACACTCTGGCACCAGTCAACTGGTCAAACATATCCTCTATCTTTGGTAGTGGGTACTTGTTCTTGATGGTGACATCATTCAGCTTCCGGTAGTCCGTACACAAATGGTTACCTCCACCTTTCTTATCCACAAACAAAACAGGTGATCTCCCTGGAGATGCATCAAGTTGCTTCTTCAACTCCACTAATTCAGATGGGTTCATACTATAAGGTCTCTGAGCTATGGGTCCAGTTCCAGGAACTAGTTCAATGATGAACTCGATATCCTGATCTGGGGGCATACCGGGAAATTCATATGGGAACATGTCAGGGTATTCACAGACTACTCTGACTTGGTCTAGGGTTAGTTGGGCTAGACTCTTGTTGCATTTGAATTGATGGGGCAGCGTCTCAGATACATGCTCTACTGATACTCTAGTGCAACTCGTCATGGTTATGGCTTTCTTGGCACAGTCGATTAATCCTTTATGTTTCTACATCCAATCCATTCCTAGTACTACTTCCAAACCTTTGGTTACAAGTACTATTAGATTAGCATAAAAATCTATTCCATGGATTCTGATAGGTACAGCCTTGCAAAATTTTCTAGCTTTGGTGGTTGAACCAGGTATTTGAACTATCATAACATGCTTCAATTTTGTTGGTTGAATCTTACTAGAGCATGCAAATTCTTTTGTAACAAACGAGTGCGATGCTCCAGAATCAAACAACACTCTTGCAAGTACTGAGTTAACAGAAAACATACCCAGTACGACATCTTGCGCTTCCTGAGCTTCTTCAACATTCATGTGGAACAGACGGTCGTTGTGGTTAAGCGGGTTCCCTAGGGCAAATCTCCTTCCAGGCTGAACACGGTGTTGCTGCTGAGTGGGTGCATTCACATTGGTGGCTGTTGCAATCTTCTTGGGGCACTCATTGGAGTAGTGACCCTTGACTCCGCATTCAAAGCAAGTAATCAGGGACTTGTCTTTTCCTGCAACAGGCACAACATTGCTTCCAGTCCTTGGGGCAGTATTGTTGTTGTTGTTGTTGGACTTGGGTGGTGCACGGTTGAAGTTATTGGAGCTGCTGGGGTTATTGTTATGGTTTCCTCCGGACCTCAAGTTTCCTCCGCCACGATTGAGATAGTTTGGACGGGACATAGGGGGTCTGTTGTTTCTTGGGGCATATCCTGCAGACGGGTTGGGGCGATACTTCTGGGTATTGTGGGCTCCAGGCTGGTGCATCATCCTGCGCTTGCGATTGTCATTGGCTTGGTTTATCTGCCCTTCCATCTGGATAGCAGAGTCCACTAGATCTTCAAGATCATCAAAGGGAATGTTGACTAGCATGGTTTGCATCTCATCATGCAGTCCGTTCAGGAATCTCTCTTTCTTCTTGGCTTCTGTGTCAATCTCATTAGGAGCATATCTAGCTAAAGATAAGAATTTGTCATGGTATTCCACCACAGTCATGCTTCCTTGCTTCAAATCTCTGAACTCATCCCTCATCGTCTTAATCAGACCCGGGGGCACATGGGTCCGACTGAACTTGATTTTGAACTCATCCCAAGTCATCATCTGACCTCCGTTCATGGTACGGGTGCTATTCCACCAGGCTCTTGCATCACCTGCCAAATAATTGGTGGCAAATAGTACTTTTTCATTGGCCTCAACTCCTGCGACCTCGAAGTTGTTCTCCATGGTTTGCAGCCAGTCATAAACATCTAAGGGCTCTTTAGACTTATTAAATATAGGGGGATTGGTGTTTTGAAAGTTCTTGAGCTTGGATCCATGGTTATCCTGGTTTCCGTGGCCTTGATTATTGTGGGCCATCTGAGCTATCTGTTGAAGAGTCGCTAAATTGGCTTGATGTTCGGCTCTACTAGCTTCACGGTCAAAAACTAACATTTGCAGAATCTGCAGCATTGGGTCCTGAGATGAATTGCTTCCTCCGAGATTTCTGCGAGTCATCTGAAGATTGAGATAGATAATGAGATAAGAGGGAAATCTCTAGGGTTCATGGTTTTGTTTCAAAAGTTTTAAACTTTGAGTTTGACTCAGGTTTTGCAAACTAACAACTTGCTTTTCATTCATTCATAGCACACAATACAAACACACACCACAACACAAATAGAAAATAGATGGTTTTAAGAACCATTCGGTGAAACTATGATAAGGTGGGACCGGGTATAATTCACTCCTACGGTAGTGCTCAAGTGCATCTAATAATCATCAATGAAGGCGGAATCATCATCATCAGTGTGGAACTACATGGCATAGTCCTCCAGGTAGTAGTCATCATCACTGAGGTAAGAGTAGAGATCTCTACAGATATCTTCACCTTCCTCCTCCTTCACTTCAAGATCTCCTGTTCACAGATGGTCTTCTCGAGAGTGGCCACCTTCTTGCGAAGACAATCGATGATGCGATCCTTCTTGTCACGCTAACGGCAAAGTGATTGACGCTCCTTGGCGAGGATGGCAAGGGTCTGGTCCTTCTTGACTGCAATGGCATGGTTGTGGTTGGCGTAGGCATGGGCGTTGTCCAACTCCTGCTGTCTATCATACAACATGAAGTCGAGATTATCCACTTGGTGCTTCAGCTCCTGGTGTTTTGGCATCTCCAAGGGCATTCCCATAGAATCACGCCTTGCGTAGTGAGCAAAGTGAGTTCCAATGATCTGGTTGATGTTTTGTCCACACAGACATGCAAGAGCTTCTTGCATAGCCCTGGCTAATCCATCTAGCCAGTTATTCTCCCGAACGCTGAATTGGATCTTCTCCGAGGTGGGTTCTTCCATCTTGCCTCTGAGATCTGCAACTATTAGCCACCACATTTCTCGTCCTTGCTGATCATTGAGTTGGGCCTCGAAGAATCCCGGGTGCAGGCGCTCAAGATACTCTGCGAGTGAATCGAGATCCTTCTCAAAGTTCAGGTGGCCTCTGTTGCCTAGCTGGTAGAACTTGCTATACTTTACCTCCATCTATAAGAATATAGGGTGAGCAAGTTAGTGGGGTGATCAAGTGTGTCAAATTTTATGTAGGATTGCAAGAATTTTTGAGGAACATGATTTTTTTTGAAAGAATCTCAAGGACAAGAGTGGGAATAGGTTTTCATAAATACTCACTTCTTTTGTTTTGAAACTAAGTTTTTGTTCAGACGTTCGTTCTAACTAGGGTCTCCTATGGTTAGGATGGCTCTGATACCAACTTGTCAACACCCGGAATTTTTAATCCCAGATGCCTATTATGCCATACATCGCAATCCCAGGATTACCATTTTTGCGAGACATAACAGAATTGGTACCATAGTACATCATCCATTACAAACCATAATAAATGTCTTACAAATAAAGGATCTCATGATCCAGTCTTAATACAATCAAAGCAGCGGAAAGTAAACATAGTAGGGGCTCCATCTTCAGGGTCACAGGCAATGCTGACGATGGGAGATGATCCTAGTTGTCATAGACCTCCTGTTGTCCATCTTCTTGGTAGTCCTCCTCATAGTCTGGCCACGGGAATAGCCAGGGACAAAGCCATGAGTACTCTTTAAGTACTCACAAACTATCACTAACAAGTAAGGTAGTTCTAGTAGGAATCTTAAGCTCTAGGTTTATTTGCAAAAAGCTAGGTTTATTTCATAAGAATTCAAAAGTAAAGAATCTAATTTAATCACTTAAGTGGGAACCAAATTTTCATATCCACAACCCTGTTGTGGTCAAGTCAATGTCATAGTTCAATTCACAAGTCATTTTGACAATATCTGACAACAGAACAGTATGGCCACTCCAACTATCCATGACCGTGGACGCGGCTATTCGAATAGTTTGGCACTCTGCAGAGGTGGTACACTTTCACCACAAAATTCGATACATCCATCAGGGATAACGCTGAATCATCATACTTACTCTGCGGGTAATCAATCATAACCTTTCAATTACACACTCTAGTATAGGCACCTCCCCTATGAGCTTGGCCTCCCAGCCATGGCCATCTGCCATCCCGGGCACTGCATAGGTGGACATTCACATTCACGAGGTAGCCTCAGCTCAACCTCTTTCTGCGAGGGAACCCATACTAAGGCATATAAACATCCAGTTAAGCCCTACCCAATTCGGGTATTGTGGTTGTACGATAAAATTGGAATGGTATCGCATCTGAATCCAACCATCAATTTTTATAAAGGGCTAAGGCTCATGCCTCAACATTTTCATCATCAACCATTGTGTTTCTCAACACATGTCAAAACATTTCAATAGAATGAATCATTATTCCAAGGTTTTCATAATCATTTTCACCAAGCATTCCTATCTAAAATGATCAACTTTTATGCTTAGCACTAGCCGCTAAATTTGAGGGTATTCACTAATGAGGGGTGCTAATCAAGTGTAACTATCCAACTCTAGTTTTATGCCTTTTGATGACATCTAAGTATAACTAGTTAGTCCTAGTTTTATAATCTTTATGGTATCTATCCTATTTTTCCAATACTCACAAAGCACTAACTAAAAGTAAATAACTTTGGTAAAAGTAAAAGAATAAAGCTTGCAAGTAAAACTTGGGATTGGTATAATCAAGGTTGCATAACCAAAGCATGCCTAATGCATCTTGCATAGGTTAGCTTGCATAGGATGGCTTGCATAGTTAACTTGTAGTGTTAGGCTTGCACATATATGAGGTTTGCAAGTGTTAGCTTGCATAGTTCACTTGTAGTGTTAGGCTTGCCTTGAGTAGTGAAGTGGTTGAAGTTCTCTTCTTCTTCTTCTTGGTAGTACTCCTGCTCCTCGTATCTCGGGTAGGTACTATCGTCTATAAATGAATACAAGGTACACAATCACAAAACAATACTTAACTACTTCTATTTAGCACACTAAGGCTCACACTTGATGATCTAGCATCATCACAATCATTACAAGAAATAAAGACCTAGTTTTATTTATCTTATTTTGGAAAAGTAATTTCTACTCATTGAAAATACTTAAGATTTAATATTCTCCAATTAAAATATGGGATCATGTTGACACATGTCATCACCACATATTCCAATACTTGGGAATGTGATTTAAAGTCATGGTCATATTTTATAAAGTTTAAAATTACCAATTAATACAATTAAAGTGGCTAGAAATGCCTATATAGCATCCTTTTAGTACTAGTCCAAGATCACTACATGTAAACCTAAATATTTTTACAATTTAGATAGATCTTGTCAAATGTGATTTTTGACAGTTAGAATCAACTCAAAAGCATTTATGGTTGATTTTTGAAAAATGTTTGAAGTTGGAAAAGTCTCTGTCTTGTTATTTTTACTATAGGTGATCTATAATTTTAAATGATTTGAATCCAATGAGCTAGGATAGATATTTTGAATACCTTTCTAACAAAATTATAATCATGCAATTTGGTTTATTGAATCTCTTTGAATCGATTTTTGAATCTACTTACAGAATTTAGTTTTAACTAAAATGGGAAAAATCTATTTGAATCGATGGGCTCTACGCGGGAAACTAAATGGGTCGGCCCAGCTATGCGGCGCACGCGCAACGGGCTACTGACAGGACGGTCCCACTGGTCAGTGGCTCATCTAAACCGAAATGGTATCTTTTAATCTGGGCCGTGCGATTAGAGCGCGATCGACGACTGAGCATCGTCGTCTCCATCGCACAGCTCCGACGAGACTGAACCCTAATGCGAACGATGGGGGTACGTGGGGGCTCACCAGGGCTCCAGCTAAGGTCGGCGATGGGGGCGAATGAGGTTGTCGTTGACGGCGAGTCGAATGGTGGTCGCGGCGGCTCCTTGGGTGGTCGCAATCAACGGGCTCCTTCCTCCTCTACAACGGCGGACTCTGGCTAAATTCTGGCAGTGTGGTGCTCGCCTTTCTCCGGGGAGAGGTGTGAGAGGTGTCTAAGAGAGAGGGGAGTGAGATGCTGCAGTGAATGAGGGCTGGGATGGCCTCTATTTATACACCGGTGAGAGGGACAGAGCAGGATGGCTCGGTATCATCGGTTACGTCGATACAGGGGGCTAGCGGCATGGATGAGGGTAGGGGTCGACGCAGTGCTTCAAGGCGGTCTTCATGTGAGTGATGGCGCGACAAGGGGCGGTCGAGAACGGTCGGGAGCGGTCCGTGCTCCGTGCGGGAACGACGGCGTTCGAGACGGCGCACAGTGGCTACGGTCCACGCGGCGGCGAACGGGCGTGTTTGGGGGGGGGGGTAGCTAGGGTCACGGAGAGTGCGGGAACACGCGGAGAGGGCGAGGCCCGGCAAGGGGTGCGCGTGTCGGCTGTGGCGCTCTGGCGCGCTCTCGGCATGGCAGACAGAGAGGTAGGCGCGGCGATCACGGCTGGTCCATGGCTTGTCTACGGTCGAGGGGTGGACAAAGGGTGGCGGTGGTGTGGCGCCTGTCTCCTGGACATCATGGGAGAGGGTGGCGCTGGCTGTGGTGAGTGGGGCTTGGTCGACCAGCACAGCAAGCTCGGGCGGCGCGACACTAGTGCAAACGGCAAAGGGGGATTATGTCCACTGCGTTGCTAGGTGCTAAGGGAGACCAGGGGAGAGAATTAAGGGACTAGTGGCGATTGATCACTGCTCAGAATAGTAGAAGTTAGGTAGTGTTGATTTGTGTCTGCCAGGTGCTCGACCAAATGGCCACATGAATTTAAGTTTTAAATTTTTGGATGAATTTTGGTGAGTGTTCTGAGGACTTGCTTGGGTGGCTATGGTTGCTTGGAAAAGTCAAGGTGAATTGATTTGAGTGGTTTTTGCAAAATGGTGATCTGTGCATATGAACTTGATTCAATTTTGGAATGTTCTTTAAATATATTTGGAATTTGTTTCTGTTTGTTTGTAAAGTGGGCTTGGGTTCACTTTTACTTGGTCTGGCAAGGGGTGAAAAGAATTGGGAAAGTTTCTGTTAGAAATCATTGACTAGGAACACTCAAAGTGGTCTAGTTGTTAATTTTGGTCAAAATGACCATTTGATCATAAGATTCATATTTGATTTTCTTTTCTTTGGATTTTGTTTGTAATTGGCCTGGATGATGTAGTATTCATCTTTAAACCATCCTTATCATTTGTAGCAATCAAACATGACAATTGCACTCATTCACACACTAATGCAATTCACACATACACTCATATTAAATTTAATAATAATTTTTTTTGTTAACCCTAAACGTGGGTGATTAGAACTTGATAATCTTGATTAATCTTATTAGGGTGTTACAACTAAGCTAGTAAATGACGACACTATTTTGGATGGGTGGCAGCACATGCCAGGGGTGAGTGTCGATATTATGTCTTCAGTGACCATCACTATGTTGTGCTGCTTAATCTATAAATAGGTATGCATTCTTGTGAAGAACTGCAAGATGGTGTGCGAGAGCAGGGACACCACTATGGCGGAGCTTCTCAAAGATGTCTTAGGATCCCGTCCTTAGACATCTTCGAGGAGCTCGCCATAGAGGCACTCCCTAATATGTGAATTATTTTAGTTACCCGGCGTATTAATCTATAGCTAGAGAAGTTATTATTAACTCCAAGATGGTGTGAGAGGGACACCACTATGGCGGATCTTCTCGAAGATGTCTTAGGATCCTATCCTTAGACATCTTCGAGGAGCTCGCCGTAGAGGAACTTCTCGCAGATATACTGTGATGTCTTCTTATCAAGCTTTTATGAATTAACCCTATTTTTATTACAATTTTTTCAGTTTGCCGATGGCAGGTAGAAGACGAAGAAGGGTATTTTGCCCAGCTAGTTAGAATGATGAACTCATGCATGTATGTGCTTCTATGAATCAAATTTCGAGACTATGTACCAAAACAAGATATATAGGTAGAATCCACATATTGAGCATGATATTTACCTTGGAGTTTATTACATTAATACAAGATAGATAGAATCTAAACATCGATCTCATGTTATCATTGCAAAAATTACTATCAAATTAAATCCACAAATCTATCTATAAGATAGAGCATGAAATGAGCTAATATAGCAATGAGAGTTGGAAGGATGAAGTTACTCACCTTTTAGAACCTTTGGATAGATGAAGCATCATAAAATATTGACAAATCTTGAGAAAAAATTGGACATGAACTCGAGCTTGAAGCAAGAAAGAGAGAGGAGCCACCGAGTTGAAATGATGGCTCGGGCAGGTGGGGAAAAAAGATATAGCCAGGCCTTTAGTCCCGGTTCGTATAGCAAACCGGGACTAAAGGGTCTGTAGCCGGACCCAGCCTGTCTGACACCCTTTCGTCCCGGTTTGTTACATGAACCGGGACTAAAGGGTCCGTTCGAACCGGGACTAGTGTATGCCGTCTCCTGCGGCCAGATAGACCTGTTGGGACCGGAGAATTAGTTCCGGTTTGTAGCAGAACCGGGACTAATACTGGACCAAAGCTCGGTTTTCTACTTATGTGTGCACGTCCTAATAACTCCTTGTGTTCATAGAAACAATTGGGATCTGAGCAGTTCAAGTTCCGTTACCAAAATAGCTAAGGTGTCAAGTGGGTCCCACCTAGATCCCACTTTTAGTTTATTTTGAATTTTATAGTGGAAACTTTTGTCAATTTTAAATACAGCAATGCAAGCTCGGTCTAGAAATCTTAGGAAGACATGTGTGTCGGTGTTGCAGCGCAAGAAAGCGAGGAGGGTAAGTGGTTAGCCGGGCCCTGCGGGTGTGCCGTGGGCCGGGTAACACTGAATGGCCGAAGTCAGCACGCGCGCCCCGCGCTCAGGTGGTGGGCATGGGCCCTCTCGACTGCCCAAAACCCAGGCAGACGTGCATGAGAGGAATATTTCCTTCCTTTCCTGTCAGCACTCGAACGGGTGGCACGGTTGGGGACGGTCCGGTGGAGGCTACACGAAGTTTAGTCCCACCTCGCCTACGGAAGGAGGCCACACCCACCTTATAAGAGAGAGATTCCTTCCTCCTTTCAGTCCGGGCTTTTGGGATGGAGTGGGCTCTATTCTTATAGTTGGGCCGTGAGCGCATGAACGTCCAGAACGTAGGCTGAGTGCTGGGCTGGGCCAAGTGGACGCTGACATCTGGTATCAGAGCCAGCGTGCGCACCGCTATTAGGTGTGTGGCGATCTGCATCGCTCCTGTTTAGGAGGATGGGATGTCAGCACTCGAACGGGTGGCACGGTTGGGGACGGTCCGGTGGAGGCTACACGAAATTTAGTCCCACCTCGCCTACGGAAGGAGGCCACACCCACCTTATAAGGGAGAGATTCCTTCCTCCTTTCAGTCCGGGCTTTTGGGATAGAGTGGGCTTTTTTTTTATAGTTGGGCTGTGAGCGCATAAACGTCCAGAACGTAGTCTAAATGCTGGGCTGAGCCAAGTGGACGCTGACATTTACCCCTAGATCTCTCTTTAATTCTTCGCCCCCACATGCACGTACTCCTGATCACCAGTTCACCACCGCACCGTCCACCGGCGACTGGCCGGCCGGCCACCTGAGTTGCCTTCAGCCTCATGTGGAGATTAAATGCAACGTACGTATACCTGTCACGTAGTATGTCGGTATATGTGCATGCATGCTCTGCCTCCACTGAAACCAATGTTGTTGGGGTGTGCCTGCTTTACGTTATTATTACTCCACTAGTTCATGTGAACGTACCCATGCAAGCCTGCATGCACCTTTCCTGGTTAATTATGCATACATCCCGTACTACCTAATTACTAGTTAATTCACCGATGACGACGAGTAGTACCCTTTTGCTACAAGGTTACACCGCGTGCAGATCGTGTCGCCGAGCGCTTTAATTTGCTGGTCGATCGAGGAGAGGAGACGTACACCGACTCGGAGTAAAAAGGTGGCCAAGCCCAAGCATGCAAAGCATCTTTTTAATAACCAGATTAATTAACACTCCCGGCCGGAGACGTACACTGACTCTGACTAGTACTATTAATACCCACCTCGCATCATTACGTACGGACGATGAAACAGCCACCATATCATTGCCTAATCAGATAGAGTGAGTAAAAACACTAAGTAGGTTGTGCATGGATCTGCCAGCATGCATGCTTAAAGAGAAAAGTTTTCACTCTTACGGTCTCACGGTACCTTTTTCCTCAATGTTGATTTTACCGTGTGTGCATGGACGCAACCATCCATGCATGCATGCATGCAGGAGGGGTGACGTTTGTGTGATACTCCTACATTATACTACCACTCTTCCCTATCAGCAGCAAAATTAACTAATGATGTCCCGTACGCATCTTTGAACTTCGGTCCATGGATGTTACTAGTACACAAAATTATTTACTAATAGCCCATAACGGGAACAAAAAGGGACACTCATGGTCCCTCTCTAGGAGGGAGAGGAAGGACAAGAAGAATATATTTGTAAACTGGTTCCAAAAGCTAGGGCTCTTAACCCTGATTAAATATGCAAAGGACATGATGACGAGGTGCAGTGATGGTTTGAGCTAGAAGCATACTCCCTCCTAGCTACGGCATGCAGCATGCAGAGGAGAATTATAAGGAAAAGGGGATGGAATATTTGGGGGCAGTGGCATTCATGCATGCATGTCCCTCCATCAGGTTTGCTTCATCTATATTTCTGTGTGGCGCCAGGGTCTCAGGTGTATATTTATTTGGTGGGTGACAAGGCTGGTATGAATGCAAGCAGCGCTGACACCACAAATGGTGTCCAAATTCCAAACAATGCACATCATTGCGCTTTTCATGGGAATGTGTGGGCTTTTGTGTGCATGGTGAAAGCATGAGTATGGACGCAATAGAGCTTTCTATAATTAAGCTCGTTTTGTTGTATTTTATTGTGCTTCTGTTTTAATAGTGGTGAGTACATATTATATGTCGGACTCTGGTCGTCTAGCTAGCAAGCTTGGTAAGAATTTTAAAATTTTAGTCTACCTAGATTACTATTAGTTCCGGATTTAAGATAATTCTTTTGTGATTGAAACATATTAGCTTTTTTTTAGAAAGATTTCAGCCATTCGTATTTATCAGGGGCATGTCATGTTGTAGAACTAGGGGTGTAAACTGATAGCGCAATAATTTGACCTGAAATTAAAGGTAGAAGAAAGAACAAAGCAACACATCAGATAGAAACACGAGGTGCATAATGCCTACTGACATGGACCACGCTACCAACATGGATCGCAAAAAAAGAAATGTTCAATCACGACACATCAATGTTTAAAGTGCCCAAAAAATCATGAAAGAAGCTGCTCCTTCGTGCCCTTTATATTTGTCCTTAATTTGCTAAGCAGTTAAGGGAGACAAAAATGCATGGAGAGTGTATATTCATAGACACGCATGCATGCAATTCCACATTCTCCCACATAGATCCAACCTTTAACTTTTCCTTGCTTTGTCCACGCATGTTGGTTTTAAGTATGGACCATAGTGTGATGAAATGATCACGTCTTTTGTTCTCTCTCTCCCCGTCTCTCTCTATCTCTCTCTACATTGTCTAAGTGCAAGATCATGAGCAATGGGGGACGGCATCACACCATTCCACTACCGTTCCTCGCATTATTGATTATCACTGCATCTGCATGCATGCAAAAGAACATGGCGCAACGTGCGTCTCATTTTCATAAGAGACGGTGGATCGCTTTCACTACCCCAGCCAGTTCTGTGTGCTCGTACAGAAAAGAGGGGGCAAAAGCGAAGCGTGTGCATGGCCCATGCATGCATGTGTATCGGAGGCACAAGCATCTACGAGCCCAGGAGGCTAGGAGATTGTTTTACAATTTACTACGAAACTGGAAGGAGGATCTATTATTTGTGGCCATGATAACCGTTAGTACGCATGGCTCAAAGAGATACAACAACGCACTTTTTTTTTTCTGCCGATGGCCAAAGAATTCCTCGGCATAGAGAGATATGCCGACGGCGAGCATGATGGTTAGAGAATTTGTCGGCATATAGAGATATGCCAACGACCGAAGAAGGTGCGCCAATGATTTCTTTGCCGATGGAGCTACGCCGATGGCAACCGTCGGCTTATCCTATGTCGATGTCATAGTGGCATGTGCCGATGGCTTCAGGCCATTGGCATGATATCTCCCCCCTTTTTTGGACGAACCGCTGCTTGGGGAGTGGTCGATTGAAGCAAAGTGACATCTCCAGCTACCGGCTAGAGGTCCATGGAGGCGAATCCCAAACATGGTGAGGTCGGACAGCGACTGGGACAGTAGATCTGCGGCGGCGGAAAAGAAAGGCGGGAAACAACGGAGGTGAAATGTCCCTCCTGGCAAACTAGCGACACGTCTACAGACTACCCTCGGATCGGCCGCGAAAGCTGGGCATATAGTGCGGGGTGTGGGAATTCTCGGTGCGCGGTAAATAAATTTCAAGCTTCGGACGAGTTTACGGTTCGGAAAACTTTTTTCATGCAAAGCCAAGAACTAGCTGTTATTTTATTGATCGGGATCTGCTACGTAGTGCAGCCAAACAAATTCTTGACGCCCCGTATAAGCCTTGATACAACTCAGACGATCGGGCTTAGTACTTCTCTATTGGGCATATCCAAGATTCGATAGGCTCGGCTGAGCATGGCTGCCGACTCCGTACGGTCTATCAGACGGCCTGCCGTTTCAGGGAGTCGGACGGCGCAACCATTTTTGTTTTGGCCGAGCCAAAGAGCCAGCCGGAATCCAACCAACCGACGCTTCATGAACCAGCAAGACGGGCACCGCAGTACACCCCGGTCGACCACCTGGTCCTTAGGCTGCTGCTAGATCCTTCATTGAACGAACATACCACAGTTGCGGTGATCTTGTCCAAGTTGCGTCAGGGGGTGTGGGTGGGTCTGGTTGACTCATTCCATCGGTTTTGGCTCGCACGTCCCACGGCGCCGGTCGCTCGCGGGCTTCACCTGCTCTCCGCCCGGCTGTGGATTTCTCATGCATGCAACTTGCAAATAGCACACCCTCTCTGCTTACACTTGTCGATCCACAGGAGCATACACGTGGCGATCGACGTGCGTGCCATGCATCCAAGAGCATACATAATCTATACCTACCAATAAAAGCAGAACTATTTCTTTGGTTTGATCCATTTTTGGCCAATTTTACCCCTGTAGTTTAGGCGAAATTACCTACCACTGCCACCGCAAGTCAACGAACGGTTCGACCCCAAAAAACAAAAAACATTGTCCTCGCCTCTTCTCTCCGCGGCAGGGGGCATCCGCGGGAGCACGAGGGCGCTGGCTGCCACGCCATTTCTCTCCTCGGCAGGGGGCATCCGTGGTAGCGCGAGGGCAAGGGTGCCACGGAGCCGCCAGCCGCAGACACTCTGCCCTCTGTCCGGGAGAAGAAGAACGGGAGGAGAGGACCGCATCACACATGAGGAGAGAAGGTGGACGTCGAGCCAGGCATCACGGAGGACTGGGACGGGAAAGGGATGGGAGGGAAGGGGCAGGGCGGCGACCTAGCGACGAGCTTCTCCATGGTGGCGGGTGCGCATGCCAGTTTGTGACTGAGGACGGGGCACGCAGGGAGCCCCGCGACAGTCGATCCCCACTGTGGACCAGTGATACTAGCTAGTTCATGTGGATCTGATTGCTTTCTTCTTTTGGATGGATCTGATTGTGAACTAGCTATGTATGTAGATGGATCTGATTGCTAGCTACATATGTGGATTTGATGTATTACTCCGTTGCTCCATGTGGTAGCTGACCGGGGACATGCATGCACTGTGCTGTTCAGGTTGCCGGGGAACATGACAGGCGACAATCATGATATCGAGCTTCCCTTCATTGCTCCATTGCACCGTGTTCTTCAGATGGAGAGGTGGGATTTGTTATTTTTTGTAGCTCTATTGTGGTATTAGGTTCTTTTACCTAGAACTTTAACATTTCTAAATTTTCAACAAAACATAAGACAGGTGTTGGATATAAGTGGTCTATAGTAATCTACAGGTTGCTGTGATTAATCTAAGGCATATTAAGGTCATTTAAAGGGGCTGTTATTTACAGCCATTGGATGCCCTGATCAGGGGCAACCTGACCATCCATTAGAGGTGTGGTTCCCCTAGTGCAAGTGCTATAAATAGAGGACCTAGGGTTAGAGATGAGACATACCCTCATTCGGATGCTCCCTCTCTCTCTCCCCTGCTCACTGATGATCAAGCCATCACCTAAAGCACTAGGAAGAACCACTCACTAATCATCCAATTAGTTTTAGGTCAAGAAGGTGAAGAGGAGGTCATGGAAGGACCTCCAGACCAAGGTACATAACATCTGATCCCGCTTGAGTGGCCCTAATATTGAGCTAGTTGATCCTATGGATCCTAACAATGGTATCAGAGCACCTAGCTCTAAGATTGAGCCCTCTTATGTATTGAATTATGTTCCTGCAAGCTTGTTCTTCCTGGTTTCTTCATGTTTTTATTGTTGGAGCTATGTTCTTGTTCAAGTTCTTGCTTCGGAACAGCTTAAAGTTGTTGTTTTAGCCCTAAATTTACTAAGTTTAAGTTCTAACTGATCAAGAACAGGTGCTAGGGTTTCTACCGCTGCATCACCATCATTACTATTACCCCCATCTTTTATTCATTAGATCTTGGTGTAATTCCAGATTCAATTGTGGTTTTCACAAGATTTATCCCCGTACTTTTATCCATCCATTTGACTATGGTGATGTCATTGGTTGATTCCATGTGTGAGTAATTTACCCTCGTTCTTGGGGAGATGGAGAAACCCTAGTACTATTATGAAATTGAATTAAAGATGATCTATTCTCGTGTCCTTATGACTTATTAGTCTATGATAGATTTATGATGTGTGGTTGATCTCTCTCTTTAGATGGTATGTGTAGTCGGCACATATAATTTGCCTTTGGGACTAAAGAAGAGGGAGAAATCCATTGGACGTGTTTGGAAGCATGCCCTAGAAAGCTATCGTGCCTAATTGGCACCGGCTAGTAACCTACACGGTAGAGGATGATAAAGAGAGATTCCCTAAGCTAATTATGATATCCATGGGGAGACCCTTAATTGTGGTGGTTCGTATGGGTGAATTGTCTTAGACATCGCAGTGGTTATTTAGAGGTGACCTCATTCTTGGCTCAACAAAGTGACTGCCTACGAGCCCTGTAGTGAACATCTTATTATGGAGCTCTTTCCACACACATCATTACACAAGAAGTAGATTATCCTAATTACGAATAATTATATCATGCTAGAGGCGTATCCTACATCCCGAGATTGTTTTAGCCCTATTAAGGTCAACCACGTTTCACACTCTTGTTACTTGCTTTCTTTACTTGTTTTAATTACTATTCTACATTTAACCAAAAACCTTTCAAACATCCTTTACTTGAGATCAAAGGCAGCTTACAAGTATCCTTTGGTAGACAGTGATGAGGGGCATACAGACCTTAACTAAATAGCTCTATGTTGGTTCAATACTCTTATTTCTAAACTAGCTACAATCGATATTTGCACTTGTAGTCATCAAGTGTCGGTCAGCGTACATCCATGGCCGGATCATCTGCATTATATAAGTATATCAAAGGCAATCACGACGCTAAAATTAGTACTGGTCTAAAAATAAAAGCACACAATGATACTTCGGCTCCGGATGCGACGACATCCTACGTACTAAAACTATGCACTGATTTAAAAACTTTCTACTCCATCTTAAGGGGTTGCGGTAGGATGGAGCCGACGCAAGCCCGTTTAGTCCTGGATGGTGTTCTCCAACCGGGGGTAAAGATGAACCTTTAATCCCGGTTGCAGACACCAATCGGGACTAAATGTTTAGATTTATTTAATCGTGGGTGGCAACAGTATTCGATGAGTGGCGACACTACGTCATAGGTGAGTGTCGACACTATGTCATGAGTGTTGGCACTATTCCAGTGAGTGGCGACACTATTTCGTTGGGTGGTGGCACTATGACAGGGGTGAGTGTCGACATTATGTCATGAGTGTCGACACTATGTCATGCCACTTAATCTATAAATAGTCTAGATGCATCCTTGCGAAGTTATAAACTGCAAGATGGTGTGCAAGAGCAGGGATAATACTACGGCGGAGCTTCTCGAAGATGACTTAGGATCTTGTCCTCAGACATCTTCGAGGAGCTCTCTATAGAGGCACTCCCTAGTATGTGAAATTTGTTAGCTCCCCGGCGTATTGATCTAGCTAGAGAAGTTATAAACATCAAGATGGTGCAAGAGAGACACCACTATGGCGGAGCTTTTCTAAGATGTATTAGGAGCCCGTCCTCAGACATCTTCGAGAAACTCGCCATAGAGGCACTCCCATATATTTATCTTGAGGAGCTTCTCAAAGATGTACTGAGCCAGTGTGTCTTCTTATGAAGCTTTTGTGAATTAGCCCTATTTTTTGTTACAATTTGTAAGTTTGCTGAAAGCAGGTAGAAGAAGAAGGGAATTTTGTTGTTGGATGGTGGCATGATGCATCTGTCAGTGTGTGCACTAACAGTGTAGTAGGATGAACCCATGTATCTCTATGTTTTAGTAGTTGTAGTAGGATGAATCAATGTTTCTCTGTGCTATAGTAGTTGTAGTAGCTGTCTAGGATGAACTCATGTATCTCTGTGCTTCTGTGAATAAAATTCATTTCGACACTATGTGCCAAAACAAGATATATATAGAATCTACATATTGAAAATGATATTGAGCTTGGAGTTCATTACATTAATACAAGATAGATATAATCCAAATTAATACAAGTTCATCTCATGTTATTATTGCAAAAATTACTTCCAAACTAAACCTACAAATACCTAGAGCTTGTAATGAGCTAAACTAGAAATGAAAGATGAAAGGATGAAGTTGCTAACCTTTTAGAACTCTTGGATAGATAGGACGCCACCAAATCTTGTGAAAAAATGGGCATGAACTCGAGCTTGAAAGGAGGAAACAGAGAGAGGAGATGCAGCTTGAAATGGAGTATGGCTCAGGCAGGGAGGAAGATGATATAGGAGAGACATTAGGAAATGAACCGGGACTAAATATAGACCTTTATACCCAGTTCGTGTCACAAACCGGGACTAAAGGCTCTGGTGCCAAGCCCAGCCTTCCGGAAACCCTTTAGTTTTGGTTCGTGTCCCAAATCGGAAGTAAAGGTCCCGTTCAAACCGTGGACTAGTGGGTTGCGTACCCAACGTACATTTCTAGCCGTTGGCACTAGGGCATTAGTCTCGGTTCGTAGCAAAGCCAGTACTAATTCTCCGAAACAATAGCACCATTCACCGGCGATAACAACACATACCACCAACAAGTGGACAAATTCGTCGGGGATAAGTCCCCTAGCACTGGCGCATAGGTATTTGCTAGGGGTAACAAAAATTGTTCGCCGGAAATATTATGTATTAGAGCAAAAGAAAAGGAAATACAAAGACAAAATACAAAATACACAGATGAATACAGGAATACACAATATATATGATAATGACATCAAAATACATACTAACACAGGAAATAGTAGAAGTATCCACCAAATGTTCAATATGGCTAGGACATGCTCAATAACACAAGTATATATAAGGTTGTAATTATATGGTCACACGTGCAATATTATCAATATTGGCTCATAACATTATCTAGAGTTCACTCATCTTCACCCTCATTAGAAGAGTCGGGAGGAAAGCAAGTGAAATAGATGATGCCATAATCATGACTGAGCATAAACTTAAACACTTGTCTCTCTTGCATATCCTCGTACAGAATGAGGAGTCTTGTTCATCCAGGACCACTAAAATATGTCCGTACCTCCTTTACGTCCTATCGGGATGATTATGGTGCGTTAAAGTGTCATTACACATGGCAACCTCATCCATGCTTCTATGGAAATGGTCCATGAAGCCACATAGTGCACCACAAGGTATTGACTAAGTAAAATCATAGGATAGAACAATTAGTCAAGATTTTCATTGAACATATATATATTTACATTCTCCACATATGAATTTCAAAGAACATACCGTCCTAACACCAAAGTTCATAGGGAGTAGTATGGTAATTTTCCTGTCCATGCAATGCCAACTATGTTGACTACAATTGCCGCACGCTTCTTCCCTATAATCCACTCTACATATACTAAAAAGAAAGTCGCATTAAAAAGAATGCATGTATAGAGTAAACGACATATAATACGATGGTCAACTACGATGGTCAACTACATAGCTAGCTTACTGTTGGATATCATCATCAGGTGGCGTGTACATGTAGTAGATTAGAACTGCTTGATGAATGAGAAAGATCTTTATCTTGTCTCCGTATTGCATGTCATGCTCATTCAAGAAGTTTATCTAGCCAGATCCACTGAAAGATGTACTGATCGCTATGTTGGTGACTATAACCACATAACTCCTATCGAGATCAGCATTTGACATCAAAGTGACCTCAAACACGACATTGTCAATGGTGTTTATATGGAAATGGTCCATGAAGTCCCGTTTCCATGCGCAAGGGATTGACTGAGTAAAACAATATAAATAAAACAAAGTTCATGGTTTAGTTTCGATTCTATATAGACATCCATGGTACGGTGTTTTCCGGAACACATACCGTCCTAGCCTCAAACCCGACAGGAAGCATTATGGGGAACTTCTTGTCAAGGCACCTCCCTAATGGTTGAGCATAATTGTTGCACACTTGATCCATTCTTAGGGTCAAGCTAAGGTATAAGGACAAGTTCCACCAAGGCATAAATCCGCCAAAGCATGAGCTAGTCGAGGTATATGAGGGCCGTCCGAGTTACGGTCGGGTTACCTTAGGCTGGACAGCACCGGTGAGACTCGTCCGGCATATATGTTATGTCGGCACGATGTCTGGGTTGTTTCATCTTTGCCAGTACCGTCTTGGCCGACTTAACCAAACTGGGGCCGAGTCACGTGTTGGCGTGCTCAAGAAGGAGAGAGCCAACCCAAGGACAACACTTTTCTCTCACTCATGGGAATCTGGGGAGAGACAAGCGCTAAGGACAAATGCTAGAGGAGCAGAGATAGAACAGAGGGTCACGGATGTGATAGTGTTTGACCCCAACGGTCAGACATCGTGGCCTCTGAGCCTGTCGTGGTGGTGTCATGGCAGATGCCATGGATAGGCTAAAGGTGGGGACTAATATTTGCTAAGGGAATCCAGGGAGGGATAGTAGAGTGATTCTCTACACAGAAGCTTTGTATTGATGTTCAATCTCCAAGATTACAAGTGCTCCTCGAGCTGTATTGACAAGAGGAGGAAGAAACTCTCTTACTCTTGCCTACCAACTAGCCCAAGAACCCTAGATCCACTAGTGCTCAACCAACTAGAATTCTCCTTGCTCTGTATCCGAAAAAACCCAACCCCCTTACCAGAACCCTAACCCCCCCTTATATAGAGGTGGTTCGGTCCTGGACTAGGGCATACGTGGAGGCATATTCCTAAGAATATGCCCCCTCCCAAAGTAGTAACCCGACAGGGGTGCTTTTCCCCCGCGTCACACTTGCTTTAGCGACGTAGCCTCTGCGGCGCCCGCATCAGCCGACGTGAGCGTCGTCACCCTTTTCAGCCACGATCCGGTGGTCCTGCCCTTGCTTTATTCGCTCATCCAGTATGCACCGGACCTTCTTTTTTGACCAGAGAGATTCCTTCCTTCTCCTAGAAGCCAAGCGAGGATCCGGATCACAGTTGATCCGGCCATACCTGTTCCTGCATATAAGCTAGACAAACATTTCCGACTTACTCCTTAAGTCGGACGAGACAATGTTAGGCGACCCCCTGGTCTGGGTTACTCCGTGATCCGGCCTGCCTTGAGGTGACTCGGCCAGCATCCGCTTTGACCTTGCCGACCCTCGGCTAACTCGGCCCTTATACCCCGGAGTGACCCTACCCGGGGTTATCCCCCCAACGTTAGTCCCCGAAGCTGGTGCGGCCTTAGCGGCCTTGGTCGTTAAGGCCACATCAGGTTCATTCGTATTCGAGCCTCGGACGCTTAGTTCCGGGTTAACTTCTTGTCTCGGATTATATGGATTTACGTTCCCTTCGCACGTTCCAAGTTTTCGCCTGCCGCCCGGGTTACCATTGTAGTTCGGATCCTATGGTTTTACTTTCCCTCTACACATTTCAAGTTTTCACTTGTCGGCCGGGTTACCATGGAGGCTCGGATCCAGGCCTTGCTTCCTTCTCTCATACGCCAACCCATGTAAGGGTTAATCATTGCGTTGTCTCATTTTAAGGGCCTGCACTGTAACTGTCGCAGTAACTGTCAGTGATTATTGTGCGTGGGTTACGTCACGCCTGTCTCCTCGTTTACCGCAACTACACGTCGTGTCATGGGATCATATTTACTTTGTGGCCTCCGCTGTGGCTTCTCTCTGATTGGCTAATGCCGGTGATACACGGCCACATCGTGTGGCTCTCCAGCGCAGCGCGATCCACTTTTCGATTACTGGGGGCAGTTAAATAGGGGAGGGGCGCGCTCCTTAGCACTTTTCCATCTCCGCGCCCCCTCGCCCGTTCCTCTTCTTCTTCCTCGCGACCACGCCACCGCCAGTGCCCGTTGCAGCAGCGCCGCCACCGCACCTTCTCCGTGCCTCCGCACCGCAGCCACCGCTGCACCACTTCTTAGCCACGGGTCCTCGTTAATCTAGACTATAAAGCCCCGCCGCCGCCAGCTCCAGCGAGGACAACGGATTCGATATGACGGAGGAGGATCTCATCGTCGTCGAGCAGGAGATGGAGGAGGACGCCGGCGCGGCGGACCGTGGCGCGTGGGCCGGTTCGTGGGTCTGCCAGGATGACATCGACGGGCTCTACCGGACCCGGCGTATTCCCGCCGGCGTCGCCGCTCGTCTTTCCTCCTCGGAATTGTCCCCCTCACCCAATCCGGGTGAGTTCGTCGTTTTCCTATCCCATTTCCAATGGGGATTTGGTCTTCCGGTGAGTGATTTCTTTCGGGACTGGGTCCGGACCTATCACCTGTAACCACATCATCTCCCGGCGAACGCCATCACCTCTCTGTCCGCTTTCGTCTCTTCGATCGAGGGCTACACCGGACTATGGCCCACGAAGGAGCTGTGGATCCGGTTCTTCGGCCTCCGTCGCAACGTCGTCCCCAACATCCACGTCGAGTCGGAGGACAAGCAGCTCACTCAGTTCGGAGCTGCCTCGATCTCGCCCCAGAGATTTTCAATCTTTCCCCGGGTCACCGGGCTTGACTCCTGCAAAGGATGGGCCCGGACCTTCTTCTACGTCCGGAACGAAGGCACCGAAGACTAGATCTGGTTGCTGCCCTACGCTCCGGGTCCCCTGGACACGGATTTCTGGGAGGAGGTCGCCAAAAAACCTACAGCTCTGGCCAACCAAGTCCACAAAAGGTTCGCGGAGCTGAAGAAGCTCGGATTGCGCAACGAAGATGCCATGATCACATTCGTGCGCAACCGAATCTCTCCCCTCCAGCGGCGCACTCACAAGTTGTGCCATATGAGCTTCAGCCGCGACCCCAACCGAACCTCCTCGTTTGAGTTGAGCAATACGGAGATCTTCCGCCCGGTCAAGGCTCTTTTCACCACCCATAAGGATTTTTCCACCGAATGGACGTGGGGAATCGAGCATTACTGCCGTCACAGGCTCCCTCCCGCGGTAAGCTTCGTGGGGTAAACATATTTCGGATCAATTACGTGTCGGTTCTTTTCATATTTTTGACTCTGCTCCTTGTTCTTTTTCTCAGCTATTTATCCAGCAAACCCTCGAGGATGGTACCGATCCGACCCTTAAGTGGGCCCCGGACTGAGAAATCCCGGATGAGGAGGAGCCGGACCAGGAGATGTTCCTCCCCACAACCGATGCCACCAAACGACCCAGCGGTAAATTCTCTTCTCTTAGAGATTGGCCCGACGATGAGGATGACTCGGATATCGACATGATTGAACCCGTTGAGGCTGTCCCTCTTTCTTTTGCCTTCCCGGCATCAGCTAACCCCGGTGGGCACATCCACGAGAATTCTCCACTTGCCACGGGCGAGCCTGTTCAGGTGGCGTCGAAGAAGAAGCGCGGATCCGCGTCAAGTTCTTCTTCCGAACCTTCTCAGCCTACCAAAAGGCAAAAGAAGGCCGGAGACAAGACTGCCTCCAAACGGGCAGGCAAAGCCCTGGCACGGAGGGCCCGGAAACCTAAGGAGGCCAAGACCTCGGATGCGTAAGTCATTTTTCACTGCGCAACACACTTCTCCCTGCCTCGGGGTAATTTCACTCCTGACATTATTTTCTTTTGCAGGGCTCCTGTGGAGGTCCCTCAGAGCGGATCGAGCATCTCCTCTCCCCTTCGGTCCGGTCCTTCCCCTCCTCGTGACGACGAGTCACGCCCGCTGAGCCCTATTCCGGAGGGCTCTATGGCCGCTCCGGGTTCCGCAGTACCTCCTTCAGAGGAACACGACCTCGGATCGGGAGGGGTCGGATCGGCCGAGGCAACGGCATCCGTCACTTCGGCATTGCCGCAACCAGCAACCACCAAGTCTACCGCAACTCCAGCACCAGCAGCAGCTCCAGCACCAGCCACCGAACCAGCGCCTGTCCCGGCTCCGAAGAAACCAACAGCAGCTCCAGCACCAGCCACCAAAGCTCCCGTGCCAAGTTCGTCTGCCTCGTCCGAGTCATCCCAAGCTCGGCGAGGAACCACTCCAGCGGCTTCCAAGGGCAAATCCACTATGGTCACATCCTCCTAGCAAGCCAAAGGCAAGTCTACCTCCGTCGAGGCCGGGCAGCGAACCTTGTCATCAATGCTTCCAAAGAAGTCACCAGCAGCGACGGATCCTCCTGCCGAGCCAGCCGATTCGCAGCAGATGGTTCTTCACACTAGCCCAGCTCTTGCCCTGATTGAAAGGAAAGAAGCTCACGCAAAGGGCTTGGTGGCACCCCACATGCCCACTGGCGAACGGTACCCTCCGAGCCTCATCGAGTTCGTCATGAACTGGAATAAGGCGGAGTTCGTCTACAACGACGATCTCCCAGAAAAATTCGGCCCAGCTGAATTTTCCGCTCAGATGAATACCACTGCCAAGGCCATTAACCTCGCTGGGCGAATGATGGAGGTACGTCGCTTCTTGTTTACATGCTGTAGAGAATAACCATTAGTCCCCGAGCCTCCGGCGGAGTAACTTGTTACTCGGCCGGATGCTCATTAGAAGATCAACGTAGCTGCATGTAAACTTCAAATATGCACACACCTAGAGCCGGGTTAAGTTCCACTTGGCCCGGATCTCGCACACTTCGAATATGCACACACCTAGAGCCGGGTTAAGTTCCGCTTGGCCCGGGTCTCGTATACTTCGAATATGCACACACCTAGAGCCGGGTTAAGTTCCGCTTGGCCCGGGTCTCGTATACTTCGAATATGCACACACCTAGAGCCGGGTTAAGTTCCGCTTGGCCCGGATCTCGTATACTTCGAATATGCACACACCTAGAGCCGGGTTAAGTTCCGCTTGGCCAGGATCTTGTATACTTCAAATATGCAACGAACTAACTTTACACTCCTGTACTTTTGTCAGGTAACTACCAATCGCCGGAGCGCCGAATTTTAGCGCCTGCTTGA
Organism: Avena sativa; assembly: GCA_916181665.1. Lineage (NCBI taxonomy): Eukaryota > Viridiplantae > Streptophyta > Magnoliopsida > Poales > Poaceae > Avena > Avena sativa. The sequence continues at coordinate 419,585,752 of OV702287.1, read as the reverse complement.
TACCCACAAGATCTTGTGCGCAAAACATGTTGCACTTGGCGCGGAGCATGAAAAGAGGGGTAACTTCCTCTCTTAACAATTCTCCGTTTCATTTGTTTCTGCCAGACTAACCTCCTTATTCGGTTTTTTGCAGCTGGGGTGGAGGCTGAAAACAAAATTATGCGGAAGAACTTGGAGGAAATCCGAGGTATGTCCTCTTTCGGCCAACGTTGTTGTATTTTCGATTCCTTCTTCTCCTTGGCTCGGCAAACATTCACTCCTCGGCTTTGCCAGGTCAACACACTATTTCAGCATCGCTTGAGGATAGTGTGCCCGTGCCTGATATGATGCTGCATTTTCTCGAACAAGCAGGACAGCATCAAGCTGAGCTGAAGAAGAAGAACGATGAGCTTGCCCTCCTCCGGACCAAGGACGACGAAATAGCCAAACTCAAGGCCGAGATGGAGAAGATGAAGGCCCAACACAAAACCGAACTCCAAAAAGTTAGCCAGAACTTCACCGAAGAGCGTGAGCTCTTTACCCTTCAGATCTCCAAGGACTAGGACCTGCTTAAGGAATCCGAGGTCCATCTTGGGTCGGCGCTCGCTGAGCTTGAACAACTTCGCCAGAGACGCGACAGTTGTATCAATGAGTTGACCCGGATCCATCGTCATATCTCACGTAAGTTTCTTCCCCTTGTCCGGCATAGTTTTCCGGGTTAGCCCATATGCATTTGCTTCAGCATCTTCCCTTTCCTTATTTTTAGATAACTTTCCGGAGGTACTCCCATCGCCAGTGCTACCGTTGTCAAATTCCGCCGAGAGAGGGGTACTCCCGTCGCTCCTGATGGTGAGAGCATCCCCTTAGACATGGAGGACCTATTGGTCAGCGTGTCAGCTCGGGTGGAAACCATCAAGAACTATGGGAAAGATCTCCTCGACGTTGCGGTCCGGATCTTCAACACTTTCTGGCCAAGCGAGAGCGCTCCGAAAAGGATCACAATCCTTGCTGAGAAGCTATTGGAAATCGAGACACAGCTTGATCTCTAGAGAGAATCCGCCGGGCGTGCCGCAGCAGATACCCTCCTCCATCATATCCTTACATGGTACGAGAAGATCGACCTGAGCCTCCTCACACGCTGGTGCACCGGATCCAAATGGACCGATGATCCGGAGTGGGTAGCTCGGCGCTAGGCTTGCGCCTACAGCCTTGTCAAATATTCTCCCATCCATGACTGGGTTGAGGGGCCGAGCTTTCTGGAATCCGGCGAGGAGGAGCAGATGGAGAACATGGAGGATGGGTCGGGTGATGATGGAGAAGATGCTGCTTCAGATATCGAAGACAGTGATGATGACGCCGAACTTCCTCCTCCTGCCGCTCCTTAGTGGAAAAAACTTGAAAATTTATCAGATCCCCGGTATGCCGGGTGCAATTGTATGCTGAATACATGATATTTTGCTACTATGCTTGTATGCCGGATTAACTTGGGCGTAGTCCCCGAGTTTCATTTTCTTGTTCGTCCAATTCTCCGGCTCGATTCGTGCCTACCTTGATTCGGTTTTAGGACTTACGAATCCGAGCCTCAAGAATCGTTTTAACAATACTGAGAAACTTTGAGGCTTGGCTCAAAATAATTCAACATAATAACTTGAAAGTAACTACGGGGTTAGTCCGACGAACGTTAGCTGGAATAAATTCGTTTCCTTAGTGGTTTTTCATGTGCTACGCAATTCCAAACTTGTTCCCTTGCTTGCCATGAAGCCAATTCTTGTTGGGTAGCAGCAAGTCGAAGGGTTGGGTTTTTGGTGCTCACACATTACTAATCCGGGTTAAGTGAAATGAGTCATTCCAGCTAACGCATAGAAAGTAACAACAATCATTTATTAAGGCAGTCTCCGAGTTACTGCTCGAGGCTTCGCTATTTCATTGATAAGCTCATTGCCGACATACATACCGACATATGAGATGCCTCGGATACATACACTTCTTAGCTAAGTGTAGAAGGGACGAAGTAGTGCTACATTCCATGGTCGCTTCGATTCCTCTTCGGACCTGTCCGCCTTGTTCTTTTCCTGTGGCTTTGCATCTATAAGATAGTAGGAATCATTGTGCAATGCTTTGCTCACAATAAATGGTCCTTCCCATGGGGGGGATAATTTATGCATGCCAGTGGTACGCTGTACCAACCGGAGCACCAGATCACCTTCCCGGAAGACTCGGGGGCACACTTTCTGGCTATGATAGCGTCAGAGATTTTGCTGATATATGGCGGACCTGGACAGTGCCAGTTCTCTCGCTTCTTCCAGCAGATCAACATCATTTTGCCTGGCTTCTTGCACTTCGGCTTCTGTGTATTGGGTGACCCTAGGCGAATCATGCTCTATGTCGGCTGGTAATACAGCTTCTGCCCCATATACCAGAAAGAACGGTGTGTAGCCTGTTGATCTATTCGGAGTTGTTCTTAAACTCCACAATACCGCTGGTAGTTCTTCTATCCAGCACCCCGCTGATCTTTGCAGCGGCTCAATGAGCCGGGGTTTTATCCCGGATAATACTAATCTGTTGGATCTTTCCACTTGTCCGTTCGATGCGGGGTGGGCTACCGAGGCTATGTCGAGTCAGATTTTCTTGTCTCGGCAAAGGCGCGCAAATGCTCCTTCCGCGAAATTCGTTCCATTGTCAGTTATAATGTTGTGTGGATAACCGTACCTCAAGATGATGTCTTTGAGAAACGTCACGGCCGTAGCTCCATCACATTTTCTTATAGGCTTCACTTCGATCCATTTTGTAAACTTGTCCACCATGACCAGAATGTGTGTCATGTTTCCTCTTGCTGGTTTGAATGGGCCAACCATATCCAAGCACCACACAGCAAATGGCCATGTAATTGGTATGGTCTTGAGTTCCGACATAGGCATATGTGTCTTGGTGGCGTATCTTTGACAACCATTGCATTTTCTCACCAGATCTTCTGCTTGCTCCAAGGCACTTGGCCAGTAGAATCCATGCCGGAACGCCTTTGCCACTAAGGCCCGGAATGAGGCATGATGCCCGAATTCTCTTGGTGTATATCTCGGAGGATGTTAAGTCCTTCTTCCGGGTCAACACACCGCTGGAGGACATTGGTTACACTCCGTTTATACAACTCGGAATTGATGATTGTGTAAGCTTTGGCTCTCCTATGAGTTTGCCTGGCTAGCACTTCCTCAGTGGGTAACGTCCCATCTTTCAAGAACTAGTATATAGGCAGCACCCAAGCTGGTATCGCTCGCGCAGGGAACATCTCCTCATCAATTTCCATCCGATCCACCGGCATAACTTCAGCCGGATCACGCTGAACAGTCCCTGGGTCTAGCGAGGTAGTCCCCGGGTTTGCCGAGGTAGTCCCCGGGTTCGGCGTGCTACCTCCCATGTCAATGTCCATGGGTTCAGCTCTGGATTCAGCGTTTTCCGGGACATAGATTGAATCGTTTCCTGGGGACGGCCTGATAGATGGTTTTCTGAGGTGCTCCAATGCTACGCCCGGTGGAATTGCCTGTCGGGTCGATCTGAGCTTTGACAGCATGTCGGTAGCTTCATTTTCCACACGAGGTATATGGTGAAATTCGCATCCCTCAAAGTAACCTGAGATCTTCTGCACATGAAATCTGTATAGTGCCATGTTTGGATCCAGGGCGTCCCACACTCCGGACACTTGCTGTATTACTAGATCCGAGTCGCCAAAGCATATTACCCGACGTATGCCAATCTCCTTTGCCACTTTGAGACCATGCACAAGAGCCTCGTACTCGGCGACATTGTTTGATGCCACGAAATGGATCTGCAATACGTACTTGAGCTGATCCTTCTTTGGCGAGGTAAGAACAACCCCGGCACCTAACCCGGTTTTGGTTTTCGATCCGTCAAAGTGCATCCTCCAGTAGTTCGGATCTGGTGGCGGCGGTTCGTATTGTACCTCGGCCCAATTCACGAAAAAGTCCGCCACAGCCTGGGACTTGATCGCTTCTCTCCTATCATACTGGGGTGCGTAAGGTGCTTGCTCAATTGCCCATTTCGCAATTCTGCCATTCGCATCTTTGTTACCCATTATCTCGGATATGGGGGCTTCGCATATCACTTTGATGGGATGCTCCTCAAATTAGTGCTTTAACTTCTTTGCCGCCATATAAACACCGTATGCCACCTTTTGAAAATGCGGGTAGTTCTATTTTGAGGCAGACAATACTTCGCTCAAGTAATACACTGGCCTCTGCACTGACTTACCCTCTTCATCTCGCTCCACTACAATCACTGCACTTACAACTCGGTTGGTTGCGGCTATGTAGAGCAACATTTGCTCCTTTGACAGTGGGGAAGCTAACACTGGTGCAGTGGCCAACATCTTTTTCAAGTGGGCAAAAGCTTCATCGGCCTGCGGCGTCCAAACGAATTTATTTGACTTTTTCATGAGTTGGTAGAGAGGCAGTGCCTTTTCCCCTAACCGACATACAAACCGACTCAACGACGCCAGGCATCCGGTGAACTTCTGGACGTCGTTGAGACACTTCGTCAGCTCCATTCGTTTGATGGCTCGGAGCTTAGTTGGATTAACCTCGATACCTCGGCTGGAGACGAGAAATCCGAGTAATTTCCCAGCCGGGACACCGAAGGTACATTTCTCTGGGTTAAGCTTCATTCGGAATCTCCTCAAGTTCGCGAATGTTTGCCTTATGTCGTCAAGGAGCGTTGCGCTTCCCTTGGTCTTAATAACCACATCATCCATGTAGACTTGTACATTTTGACCTATTTGATCGTGCAAACATTTTTGCATACATCTTTGGTACGTTGCTCCTGCATTTCATAAACCAAACGGCATAGTGCGATAGCAATAAGCCCCGTACGGGGTAATAAAGGCAGTTTTTATTTGATCATCCGGGTTCAGAGGTATCTGGTGGAAACCAGAATAAGCGTCAATGGACGACAACAATTCACATCCCGTGGTAGAGTCGATGACCTGATCTATCCTCGGCAGTGGAAATGGATCTTTTGGACACTCCTTGTTCAGGTTCGTGTAATCGATACACATACGCCAAACCACTGCCACGTTCGGATCATCCTTCTTCTTTTCTACCAGCACCGGATTAGAGAGCCAATCCGGATACAGCACTTCCATGATAAACCCTGCTGCTAGCAACCGAGCTATCTCGTCACCAATGACCTTTCTCCTATCCTCGGCGAAGCGTCGGAGAGGCTGCTTCACCGGCCTTGCTCCGGGTCTTACGTTCAAAGAGTGCTCGGCCAACTCCCTCGGAACACCTTGCAAGTCCTGTGTGGACCAAGCAAAAATATCCCGATTCTCACGGAGGAAGTTGACGAGCTCGCTTTCCTATTTGTCAGTTAACCCGGCACCAATTGTCATGGTACGCTCCGGAAACATGTTATCCACTGGAATCTTCTTGGTGTCCTTCGCGGCTTGAAACGAAACGCTTCCATGCGGGTTGCTTAACGCCGGCATATACTGCTGCGCGGACTGAGCTAATGCCGCCACCTCTTGGATTTTTCTTTTCTCTTGGGCAATCACGAGTGACTCGGCTAGGTTAGACCCGGCTGAGGCGCACTCAATAGAACGTCGGAAATCCCCAGCGATAGTAATTGCTCCATTTGGCCCGGGAAACTTCATCTTTAGATAACTAACGTGACAACTTGCCATGAATTTGCTCAGTGCTGGTCTCCCGAGTAATGGATGATACGTGCTCTCCAAGTTCACCACCTCAAACTCCAGATTCTCAGTTCGACAGTTATCCCTCGTACCGAATAGCACGTCGACCCGGACTTTGCCTATGGGCTCACAGGATATGCCTGGTACGATACCATGGAAAGTTGTTCTTGTAGCCTGGAGCATGTTCTCCGAGATGCCCAACTTGCGCATCGTATCCGCATACATGATGTTAATGCTACTGCCATTGTCGATCAGTACCTTGGAGAACCTCACATTAATGTTTGGTCCAATGAACTTCGGATCTAACACCAGTGCATACGAGCCCGGACTTGGCATAAGCTTGGGATGATCTTTGACGCTCCAGGTAATTTCCTTGTTCGACCAAGACATGTACCTCGTCACTGCAGGCATAACCGCGTTAACCTCCATATGTCGGCGCTGCAAGCTCTTCCTATCCGTTTCCTCTGTTGTGAACACACAATAGCTCTGGTGATGTTCCCTGTACTCATTCCTTCCCTCGTTTCCGGAGTACCTCGGATCCGGTTGTTGCTGGTTTTCCACCTGATGCACTACATCCCTTCTCTCACTATTGTCATACCTCGGCGGAGGGGGAGGCAACATCAGTTGTTGCGTGTTTGCTCCGGAGAGCAGTTGCTGCCGGGGTAACTCCTGCCGAGGTTGATCATTCCGGGGTGCCTGAGCATTCCCCGAACCACCTTGTTCTATCTTACGCATCCACTCACATTGCCTCGTTGTGTGACCCGCCGGACTATTCGGATTTGGCGTGTGAAATTTACACGGCTGGTCCAACATTGACTCATAGGTATACCTTGGACGATCTTTCTTTTCTTGCCATTGCTTTTTCTGCTCCGGAGTCCACGTTTTCTTGCCATCGTTTCGAGGAGTCCATTGCCCTCCCGTTTTCTGGCGTTGGTTGCTCCCTGCTCCGGGCTGATCTTGATTCACAGCTGCAACTTGTTGCGAACTATACCGATGATCCGGTCTATCGTCTCTCCTTTTCCCCCTGTAATCGTTCCTCCGGGACGACCCGGCTCCGTCCCTCGGATAGTACTCCTCATTTGACTCATTCGACGCGATCCTAGGTTGAGTCGGATCACCCAAAGCATAAGAATCCGCAATCCAGATCATCTCTGCCAACGTGACTGGCATTTTCCTTTGTAATTTCATCCACAACTCGCTGCCATATCTGCACCCTTGTGCGAACCATGCTATAGCCTGTGACTCTATGACTCCCTCACACGAGTTTCTCACGGTACACCACCGGGTCAAGAATTCATGATCCGTTTCGTTAGATCTCTGCTTGCACATCGCCAGGGTCTGCGGTATATTCGGTCTCTGATATGTACTTGAGAAGTTGCTGATAAACATTTCTTCAAAATCTATCCAACAATTGATGCTTCCGGGTGGCAAATTATTCAGCCATACCCTAGCCGGACCTTCCAACATCTGGGGTACGTATCGTACAACCCATCTCAAGTTGCCAGTTGCAAATTTCACAGCTGTTGCGTAGTTTATCAGCCAATCCTCCGGCTTTGTACTGCCGTCATACGTCTTCGTGCCCCTGGGTAATTGGAAATTGGGTACTGGCGGTTCCTTCATGATCCGGGGTCCAAAGCACGTTGGACCCGGAGGAACTTGACATTCGATCTGTTCCGACCTATACAGGCGATCCAGCTTTAACCTAGCGTCATCCGGCATCAAATCCCTGCTTCCCAATCTCGACCCTATCACATGATAGTCCGGTCTTGCGTATCCCGCATTCATCATCTCCGAGTCTCCGTCATTGTATCGGTCTTGCTCTCGTTGTGCTCCTCTCTGTTGCATACCACGGCCGACACTTTGCTCTTGCCTTGGTATATTCCGCTGCTACGGTTGACCTGCTCCTGCCGAGTTTCGCTGTCCGGCATTGCCGTTGGTAGCATTCCCTTGACCGACATTGCCTTGGTTGTGATTACCTCGGCCCGCTTCACCTCGGCTCACACTTCGTCGATCGTCGTTTTTTCGCATCTCTTCTTCTTTTCCCGCACGCGTTGGGTCGTACGGAACGATCTGCTTGTTCCGTCTGGCCGAGGTTACTACCTCTTCTGTCCTTGGGCCACCATGAGGCGACGACGCGGCTCCAGCGGATTTCTCCGGGTTACCCATCGCCGAATGGACGATCTTTGAAGCTCCAACTCTCTTCGGGTTACCTCTCAGCAGTTCTTCATTCTGCCTGTTCGTGATCCGAACCAGCTCGTTAACCCGGTCTTGCTGTCTTTGACGGGCTTCACCCGTCAGACCCTCTAGCTCGGATGCCGCGGCATCTGCTGCTCTGAGGTTCTTCGCCGGGGTACTATACTTTGGCAACCCCACAGACAGATAGTTTTCCAACCCTTCTGGTCCATCATCACCCTCTCTGTTCATGTCACTTATGAGATTTTTCCCTTTTACCCTTACTGCATCAACCTTGTTTGCCTTCGTGTACTCACGCAGCGTCATGTTCAACGACTGCTGAGCCGCTGCTATTTTCTTTGCGCCCTCCAGTATCTTTTGCTGGGTCTCCTCTAGCTCGGCCTGTGCCTGAGCCGGATCTACCACTGCTGCCACCGGGTTTGCCAAGCTATCCATAGCTCCCCTCAGCACGTTCTTAGGCCTCTCTAGCGGAGGACCCCTAGCTTTCCACGGTGCCTTAGGCGTTACCTCTGGGTCTGGCACTGGATCCTTGCTCATGCCCGCGCCTGGCGCAGTCATCATCACCTCTGCATGGTCTGGGGAATGAGCGATACGCGCCCCGCGAGCCACAGTGAGGGGTGGTTCTCCTGCATCGATGACGCGACGCGGATGAACGCAAGACACGTCCACAACAACGTAGACCTTGTGCGCACCGAGCTTGACGAAGATGCCGTTGCACGGAAGGGGGCACGTGCCGAAGCAGCCAGCGTTGTCGCTGACGTAGTCCAGTGCTCCAAAGCGCCGAACGAGCCCGGAGACGATGCGTTTGCCAGTGCCGATGAAGTTTCCCGTCCGGATCTTCACCCCTGCTAGCGCCGCTAGCCCCACGGTGGGCGCCAACTGTCGTGGTGGTGTAACGGCAGATGCCATGGATAGGCTAAAGGTGGGGACTAATATGCGCTAGGGGAATCCAGGGAGGGATAGTAGAGTGATTCTCTACACAGAAGCTTTGTATTGATGTTCAATCTCCAAGATTACAAGTGCTCCCCGAGCTGTATTGACAAGAGGAGGAAGAAGAAACTCTCTTACTCTTGCCTACCAACTAGACCAAGAACCCTAGATCCACTAGTGCTCAACCAACTAGAATTCTCCTTGCGCTGTATCCGAAAAAACCCAACCCCCTTACCAGAACCCTAACCCTCCCTTATATAGAGGTGGTTCGGTCCTGGCCTAGGGCATACGTGGAGGCATATTCCTAAGAATATGCCCCCTCCCAAAGTAGTAACCCGACAGGGGTGCTTTTCCCCCGCGTCACACTTGCTTTAGCGACGTAGCCTCTGTGGCGCCCGCGTCAGCCGGCGTGAGCGTCGTCACCCTTGTTGGCCATGATCCGGTGGTCCTGCCTTTGCTTTATTCGCTCATTCGGTACGCACCGGACCTTCTTTTTTGACCAGAGAGATTCCTTCCTTCTCCTAGAAGCCAAGCGAGGATCCGGATCACAGTTGATCCGGCCATACCTGTTCCTGCATATAAGCTAGACAAACATTTCCAACTTACTCCTTAAGTCGGACAAGACAATGTTAGGCGACCCCCAGGTCCGGGTTACTCCGTGATCCGGCCTGCCTTGAGGTGACTCGGACAGCATCCGCTTTGACCTTGCCGACCCTCGGCTAACTCGGCCCTTATACCCCGGAGTGACCCTACCCGGGGTTATCCCCCCAATAGAGCCATTGTCGTGCAGGGGCTCGCGACAAAGGAAAGGAGGGCACCGAACTACTATTTCGGGACAAGCATCTTCAAGGAATATCTGGGCCACGTAAGCCCTAGCTGTAACCTGGCCACCCCTTTATAAGGTGATCCAGGGCCTCCAAGGAGGGGTCAGTCCATTTGTACTAAGGGAAAAATCTAGAGTGAGTAGAGAGAAGAAGCACTTCATCTTGTTCCTCTCTTCGATACAGCTCAAGGAGCATTTGTACTAGTCTAGAGATCGTAATATAAGATCTAGAGCAGGAGTAGGGGTTTTATCTCCATAGGAGAGCCTTGAACCTGGGTATATTGTGTGTTGAGTTCTTGTGTTCTTCATGTGCAGATCCACCTCACTATCCCTCCCCGGATACCACTAGTGTCCATTGGCCCCATCTTTAGCCTACCCATGGCATCTGTCGTGACACCACCATGACAGTTGGTGCCCACCGTGGGGCCAGCAGTGGCGGTAGATGGTGTCAATATCCGGATAGGAAACTGCATCACCACTAGAGAGCGCATCGTCTCTGGACTAGTTCAGCGATTTGGCTTGCTGGACTTCATCAGCGACAACACGCACAACATCGACAACCAGCACCTCCACGCAACAGCCTCTTCGTCAACTTCAGCGCGCACAAGATCTACGTCATCGACGATGTCACCTGCGTGTACCCGCATCACGTTGTTGTGGCAGGAGAACCTCCTCTCTACATGGCTTGCAGTCTGCATATCACTCGCCCGCTAGCTGTATCGAGGTGATGATGATCATGCCAGATACGGGAACATGCAAAGATCCGGCAGAGGATGGGGAAACAACCCCCAGGTAACTTGTTCAGGGTTACCTCCGCTGGAAAGGCCGCAAAACATACTGCAGCAAGTCATAGATAGCTTGACAACACCTATAGCTCCCATAGTAGATCCAGCTCAAGCACAAACCGAGCTAGAGGAGGCTCGGCAGAAAGTGCTCGAGGGAGCCAAGAAGATAGCAGCGGCTCAGCAGGCATTGAACATCACGCTGCGTGAGTATGCTAGGGAAACAAGCTGGACACTAGTCCCACTCGTATGTATGGTGTAAAGATTAGGGGAAAAGAACCTCATTAGTGAAATATATAAAGAGTATGTGCCAAAGACGACAGATTCAGGTAACGCAATGTCTGCGTTTGCCGAGGTACAGCACCTCGTAAAAGAACCTCAGGGCTACAGATACAGCAGCTGCCAAGATACCCGCTTTGACTGTCAAGGCCCAGCAAAGGATGAGGAGTTACTCTAGGCTAACCCGACAAGAGCAGGTGGTTCTTGTGTCGTTCATTCGACTGGGGGAGCTCTGGCAAAATCGGCCGAGGCAGCATCTTCGCCTGGTGCAGGACCAAGAATAGACGAAGCCATAACCTCGGCCAGAAGGAACAAGCAGATGGTGCCCTATGACCCGGCTGTGGCTGGGAAAGGAAAAGTAGTACAAGGAAATGATGATCGAGGTAGTTTTAGCCGAGGTGATGGCGGTCGAGGAAACCTCGACCAAGGCAATGCGGGTCAGGAAAACGCTGGGCACGGCAATGCCGGATAGTGTAACTCGGCTGGAGCAGGACAGAATCCACCACGGTAGCACCAGCATCAATATATACCTCGACAGGAGCAGAGTACGGGGCCAGCCATGCAACATCAATATGCTCATCCGGGGCAAGACAGATACAATGATGGTTATTTGGCTATGGCCAATGCCGGGTTTCCTAGGCCGAATCACTATATGATGGGATCAAGGCTGGGAACAGGAACTTGTAGCCGGATGATGCAAGATTAAAGCTGGACAAAATTTATAGGTCAGAATTGATGGAGGGACAAGGTCCTCCGGGTCCTGCATGTTTTGGACCTCGGATTATGAGAGAACCACCTGTGCTGAACTTTCAGTTCGCCAGAGGAACAAAGACATCTCATGGTAGCACCAAGCCACAGGATTGGTTGATTGACTATGCCACAGTTGTGCAGATCGCACATGGGAATCTCAGATGGGCGGTGAGGTATGTGCCTCAGATGCTAGAGGGACCAGCAAGGGTCTGTCTGAATAATCTGCCAGTAGGGAGTATCAACTGTTGGTTGGATTTTGAGAAGATGTTCATCAGCAACTTCACGAACATGTACAATAGGCCGAATAGGCTGCAACAGCTAGCAATGTGTAAGCAATGGCCGAATGAAACTGACCTAGAATTTTTGACTTGGTGGTGCACCCTAAGGAATTCATGTGAAGGGCTGATTGAGTCACATGCAATTGCTTGGTTTGCACAAGGGTGTATACATCCAAGTGTATTGTGGCAAAGGCTATAGAGGGATATTCTAACTATGTTGGATACGACAATCAAGGTTGCTGATTCATATGCATTGGGAGATTTGACCCAACCCATGCTTATGTCGGCTGAGCCGAATGAGGAGTACTACTCTAGGGACAGGGCCGGGTCGTCCCGGCAGAATGATTTCTGAGGAAAAATAAGAGATGAGAGGCCGGACTATAGATATGGCTCGAACCATGTTGTCACGGTGAACCAAGATTAGCCAGGAGGTGGGAGTAGCTAGCGGCAAAAAAGAAGTGGCCAACAATGGGCACAGAAAAGTGATGGCAAGAAAACATGGACAAATGAGCAGAAAAATCTGTGGCACGAAAGTCCAAGGTATACTTATGATTCTATGCTTGATCATCCATGTAAGTTTCACACACAGAATCCGAGTAAACCGGTGAACCATACAATTTGGCGATGCTCATGGATGAAACGTGTGATGGGTGATATGGGATAGCCTTAGGCGCCACCTCAACCATAGCTCATAGGGGCAAATGCATAGCAGCTAGTTCTACCCCCACCACCACCGAGGCATGAGAATCAGGAAAGAAGAGATGTGGTGCATCAAGTGAACAACCATAACCAAGGGAACCATGGAAACCCCGACAATGATGGTAGGAATGAGTACAGGGAGCACCAGAGCTATTGTGTGTTCACCATAGAGGAAACTGATAGGCAGAGTGTGTAGAGGCGACACATGGAGGTCAATGCGGTTATGTCAGTTGTGCCAAAGTATATGCATTGGTCGGACCAGGAGATCACTTGGAGCATCAAGGATCATCCCAGATTCCCAGGCTCATGCCGAGTCCTGGATCATATGCTTTGGTGCTTGACCCAACATTTATTGTTCCAAACATGAATGTGAAGTTCTCCAAGGTACTGATCGACAATGGCAACAGTATCAACATATTGTACAAGGATACAATGTATAAGTTAGAATTCTCGGAAAACATGCTCCAGGTAACTAATACCACCTTTCATGGAATTGTTCCAGGGTTGTCTTGTGAGCCATTTGGCCAAGTCCGGATAGATAGATGTCCTATTCGGCACACGAGAGAATTGCAGAACGGAAAACTTGTTGTTCAAGGCTGTGGATCTACACAGTTGTGACCATGCACTACCCGGCAGCCCAACACTTTCAATGTTTATGGCCAGTGACCATATCATCTACCTGAAGATGAAGATGCCAGGGCCCAATGGGGTCATCACCATTGCTAGGGACTTTAGGCATTTTATGGAGTGTGCCTCGATCGGATTAAATCTGGCTGAGTCATTGGTCATTGCGCAGGAAAAGAGGAGAATTTAGGAGGCTATGGCATTGGCTCGGTCGGCACAGCTGAATATGCCGACACTGAGTAACCCACATGGGAGTGTTTCATTCCAGTCGACTAAGGACACCAAGAAAGTGCCAATTGACGACCAATTCCCAAAGCGTATTGTCACCATTGGTGTGGGCCTGGATGACAAATAGGAAAGCGAGCTCATCAGCTTCCTCCGTGAGAATCGGGACATTTTTGCTTGGTCCACACAGGATCTGCAAGGTGTGCCGAGGGAGCTGGCTAAGCACTCTTTGCATGGCAGGCCTGACGCAAGGTCGGTGAAGCAACCTCTCCACCGCTTCTCCGAGGATAGGAGAAAGATCATAGGGGATGAGATATCTCGACTCCTTGCATCCTAGTTTATCATGGAAGTGCTTCATCCGGATTGGCTATCTAATCCGGTGCTGGCCGAGAAGAAAAAAGATGACCCAAACGTGGCAGTACTATGTCACATGTGCATTGATTATACCAACTTGAACAAGGCATGTCCAAAGGATCATTTTCCTTTGCCGAAGATAGATCAGGTCATTGACTCGACAGTTGGTTGTGAGCTCTTATCATTTGTAGATGCGTATTCTGGTTTCCACCAGATACCATTAATTAAACTCGTCTGATCAAATAAAGACTGCCTTTATTGCTCCGTATGGGGCTTATTGCTATCGCACTATGCCATTCGACTTATGCAATGCAGGTGCCACGTATCAAAGGTGCATGCAAAAATGTTTGCTTGATCAAATTGGAAAAAATTTCCAAGTGTATGTTGATGATGTGGTGATAAAAACCAAGGAGAGTCATACTGTCCTAGATGATATCCGGCAAACATTGGAGAACTTGAGGAGGTTCCGAATGAAACTTAACCCGGAAAAATGCATCTTCGGTGTCCCGGCCAGAAAATTACTCGGATTCCTCGTGTCTAGCCAAGGTATAGATGCTAATCTGACTAAGCTGTGTTAGCTTCGCCACTATCCAAAGAGCCGATGTTGCTATATATAGCAGCGATCAACCGAGTCGTAAGTGTTGTGGTAGTGGTAGAGTGTGAGGAGGAGGGTAAGTCGATGGAGAGGCCAGTCTATTACCTAAGTGAAGTACTTTCTGCTTCAAAGCAAAACTACCCTCATTATCATAAGATGGCATATGGCGTCTATATGCCGGCCAAAAAGCTTAAGCACTACTTTGAAGAACGCCCCATAAAGGTGATATGTGAAGCAGCGATTGTAGGGTTCCGTAGCAGAAAACAAAAAATTTCTATCTACTCGAACACTAATACCAGGATCTATACTATGTAGACATAAGTAACGGAGAAGGGATACGGTATTCATACCTTTGAAGACCGAGGCACGCCTTACGCAGGAAGGCGTATATTGACGAAGACGAGCATTACCCCAAGTGTGTTGCCTCCGAAGTTCGTCACACGTCCGGTGTAGGATACGTCAACCGGACTCCGATCCAGCCGAGCATCGGAAGAAGTAGATGCTGGATCGCAGATCACACGAAGGTGGTGTGAAGGTGGATAACTCACCCACGAGGTCCTCCCCAATATTATGGAGAAGTCCTCAATGGATGAGAGAGAGAGAATGAGAGGGAATGGGGTAATTCCAAATGGGGAGGGGAGACCCCTATATATAGTGGGAGGGGGGCGCACCACCCTAGGGCCAGGTGGTGTGGGACTAACCCCCACACCCTCCGGCCACCTAGGGGTAGCCGCCGGCCCTAGGTGGGCCCCATTGGGGCAGCCCACTAAGCCTAGCCCAGCTGGCCCCCTTTCCCGAGGCGCCATGCCCTATTGGGCCTCCCTTCGGGTGAGGCCCATTAGCATTATGATGCCTTTAATAATAAAATAAAACATATATTTAATATTAATTCTCCAATTAATATTCAAATACACATATTGTATTATTTCTTCACTCTGGAACATCTTCTGGACCCCTTCCGATCTCCATCGGATATTACCCGGAACTATTCCTGTTTCTCTTTCTCTATTTCTCCTATGATACCTCATCTACCCTAAGCGTCCCTACCCTTAAGTGTGACATATTTTGGTTCAGAAACACTCCAGACATGATCGAGACTACTCTCACATCAATGATCAACAGAGGGAACTGGATGGCCATGTGACGCATGTGCGTTTCACGAATATAATCGCTCGAACCGTGAGATAGTCATTTCCCGTTCCTTTGTCATTTCATACCTAATTCATTTGAGACTTGATCTTCGGTATCCGCATACCTTAGTTCGGTCTCGTTACCAATGAACTTGTTTACTCATTCTCATGTCGTTGCATTCCATGACCAAGTCACATGCTTGCAAGCTTCATTAATGCAATGTCACCGAGATGGCCACATGTATCTGTCCGTTACATGGACTAGACAAATCCTGGTCTTGATATGTACTCCTCTACGCATCCCTTCGGAAAACCTGAGTGGCACCTTTTTGATCACCCTGTTACGAGATGATTCTTTATAACCATCTAAGCTTCTTCCGGAATGGTGATTTTCATTACCTCACAGTCAAAGGATCAGGTTGCGATGTTCTCTGTGTTTTATCATCAACGCTGAACTTTGTACCAAGATCTCATTCAAGATATAATGGTTGGATGTTTGTCTATCATGTAATTCAACTAATAACATGACCTCGTTGTCAGTTGGCATAAATGCCCATGATCTTCAAACCAGACCATCCTCATGAGCAATGAACTAGTTCACTAGAGGTAACTAGAGACACGGTTTGTTTACATACCACACATGTATTAACGTTTCATATTAACACAGTTATAGCACAACATGAAACGTATTATGAACATATAGGAGATATATCAAATAATACACTTTATTATTTGCCTCTAGGGCATAACTCCTTTAGTCTCCCACTTGCACTAGAGTATAAACAAAAGTAGCTTACAATAGGCAGGAACCTAACACCAATGGAATCTCGGTGTTGTTCGTGATTTTCCTGATGGAGACCTTTAGTCAAAGGATCTGCCATATTTAGTTCCGTATCTACTTTGCAAATCTTGACTTCACCTTCGTTAACGTTCTGTCGGATGACGTGAAATCTAAGCTTGATGTGTTTGGCTGTGCAATGAGTTCTTGGTTCCCTTGCGTTTGCAATAGCTCCTGTGTTATCACAATATATCGTCATGGGGTCTTGCGCATTTGGAAAAACTCCCAGTTCGATGATGAAATTCCTTAGCCAAACAGCTTCGTTTGCTGCATCGGCCGCAGAAATGTATTTAGACTCCATCGAAGATTGCGCCACCACCGACTGCTTCTTACTCTTCCAACTAACCGTCCCACCATTCACTAGGAACATAAATCCTATTTGAAACTTCGAGTCATCATGATCTGAGTTCCAGCTCGCATCCATGTAACCCGTTACGTTTAGAGCTTCATCACTTCCTCCATAGATTAGGAACATATCCTTTGTTCTTCTCAGATACTTTAGGATATTCTTTACAACTGTCCAGTGATCCGGTCCTGGATTACTTTGGTATCGGCTCGTCAAACTAAGAGCCAATGCCACATCAGGTCATGTACTTAGCATTGCATACATGGTAGATCCTATGGGTGAGACATAGGGGATGTAAGACATCTTTTCTCTATCATCATCCGTTACAGGACATTGAGTCATACTCATTTTGCAATTCTTCATCATGGGTGTAAAACCCCTTTTGGTGTTTTCCATTTTGAACCTCTTCAAAATCTTTTCAATGTAAGTACTCTGACTTAATGCAATTAGGTGCCTTGATCTATGTCTATAGATCTTGATTCCTAATATGTATGCAGCTTCACATAGATCCTTCATGGAAAATTGGTTACTCAAATATGTTTTCACGCTTTTCATAAGATCCACATCGTTTCCCATGAGTAATATGTCATCCACATATAATATTAAGAAAACAACTGAGCTCCCACTCGCTTTCTTGTAAACACAGAACTCTTATTGATTTTGGACAAATCCAAAACTTTTGATCACTTGATCAAAACGTTGGTTCCAGCTCCGAGATGCTTGCTTCAATCCATAAATGGACCGTTGAAGCTTGCATACCTTTCCAACATCCTTAGGATCAACAAAACCTTCTGGTTGCATCATATACAACTCTTCATCAATGTGACCATTGAGGAATGCGGTCTTGACATCCATCTGCCAAATTTCATAGTCGAAATGTGCAACAATTGCTATTAAAATCCAGACAGCCTTAAGCATCACTACGGAAGAGTAAGTCTCGTCGTAGTCAACTCCTTGAATTTGTCGAAAACCCTTTGCGACAAGTCGAGCTTTGTGAATGGTCACATTACCATTCGCATCTGTCTTTTCCTTAAAGATCCATTTATTTTCCACGGCCTTGCGGCCTTCTGGAAGATCCACCAAGGTCCAAACTTGGTTCTCATGCATGGATCCTATTTCGGATTTCATGGCTTCTAGCCATTTGTCGGAGTTAGCACTATCCATAGCCTCTTTGTAGTTTGCAGGTTCTTCCTATTCATCCAGGATGACAGACATTACAAGGCTACTGTACCAATCAGGAGTGGCACGAACTCTTGTAGACCTACGAACCTCAGGAGTCTCGGCGTCGTTGTTTTGATCATCATCAATGGACTCTTCCTCCATGTTGGAGAGCGGTTTCGGAACAGCTTTCATTGCGCTACTCAGAATTTGGAGAAAAGGGTCAAAAATTTCATCGAACTCAATTTTCCTTCCACTCACTCCTTTTGCAAGAAACTCTTTCTCGAGAAAGGTTCTAGTTTTTGTGACAAGCGTCTTGCCTTCGGCTTGATTGTAGAAAGTGTACCCAATGGTTTCCCTTGGATATCCCACAAAGATACATTTTTCCGATTTGGGTTCGAGTTTGTCAGGCTGTAGTTTCTTAACGTACGCCTCACAACCCCAAACTTTCAGAAAGACAACTTTGGCTTCTGCCCATACCATATCTCATATGGGGTTGTCTACACGGATTTGGATGGTGCTCGGTTCAAAATAAAAGTGGCGGTTTCTAACGCGTATCCCCAAAAAGACACAGACAAATCAGTTAAAGACATCATGGACCGTACACTATCTAATAGGGTTCGGTTACGATGTTCCGACACACCATTACGCTGTGGTGTTCCGGCTGGCGTAAGCTGTGGGATAATCCCACAGTCCTTCAAGTGCATGTTAAACTCATAACTCAAATACTCGCCCCCTTGATCCGATCGAAGATGCTTGATTCTCTTGTTAAGTTGATTCTCTACTTCTTTCTGAAATTCCTTGAACTTTTCAAAGGTTTCAGACTTGTGCTTCATTAAGTAGATATATCCATATCTGCTTAAGTCGCCAGTAAAGGTAACAAAGTAACGATAACCATTGCGCGTTGAGACGCTCATTGGTCCACATACATCCGTATGTATGATTCCTAGTAGGTCTACAGCTCTCTCCACTATCCTAGAGAATGGTGTCCTAGTCATCTTGCCCATGAGGCATGGCCCACATGTGTCAAGGGATTCGAAATCCAATGATCCAAGAAGCTCTTCTAAATGAAGCTTGTTCATGCGTTTTACGCCAATGTGACCAAGACGGCAATGCCACATAAACATGGAATTATCATCACTATGCTTACAACGTTTAGCATCAACACTATGGATGTGTGTATTACAATCAAGATCAAGTAAGAATAAACCATCACACATAGGAGCATGAACATAGAAAACATCATTCATATAAATTGAACAACCATTTGTTCCTGATTTAAACGAATAACGGTCTTGCAACAAGCAAGACCCACTCACAATATTCATACTCAATGCGGGTACATAGTAGCATTTATTCAAAACCAACAATAATCCTGACGGTAGATGGAGATGCAGGGTGCCGATGGCCATCACTTCGACTCTCGAACCGTTGTCGATGCGCATCGTCACCTCGTCCTTCCTCAGGCGCCTTCTACTCTGCAGATCCTGCTGAGAGTTACAAATGTGAGCAACAGATCCGGTATCAAATACCCAGGTGTTACTCCTGGTGCTTGTAAGGAATACATCAATAACATGTATATCATATATACCTTTGTCCTTGGCGGCTATCTGATACATTGCAAATGTATCTATAATTTTTGATGTTCCATGCTTGGTTTTATCCACTTTCTTGTGTTTTGTCCACACTTTGGAGTGCTTTTCATATTATTTCTTGGACTAACCTATTAACAAGAGCCACAGTGCCAGCTCCCTATTTTCTGCTGTTTTTGGTTCCAGGAAAGTTAGAAAATGAATATTCTCGGAATTGGACAGGACAAAAGCCAAAGTGCCTATTTTTCCGGAAGTCATCAGATGCCAGAATACGAGATGGAGAGGAGCCAGGGGGCCACCTCACCACCTGGCCGCACCAGGGGGTGGTGTGGCCAGCCCAGGCACCCCCTCGGCCTCTCCTTCCGCCTATAAGATGCCCTCGGGACGAAAACCCTAAGTACCCGATCAAAAATCAACGAAAGAGTCTGTAGCCACCGTTATCTCCATCCCTAGATCGGGAGGGATCTGAAGCTCTTCCCGGCACCCTGTCGGAGAGGGGAATTCACCCTGGAGGCCTTCTTCATCACCATGCAAGCCTCCAACATGATGCGTGAGTAGTTCATCCTTGGACTACGGATCCATGTAGTAGCTAGATGGCTGGTTCTCCTCCTTTGTGCTTTCATGTCTAGATCTTGTGAGCTTCGTTCATGATCAAGATCATCTATTTGTAATTCTGCATGTTGTGTTTGCGGGGATCCGATGGATATTGAGATGCTATTTCAAATTGATTATTGATTCTATCATGTCTTTGTTATTTGTGATCTTGCATGCTTTCCGTTGTTAGTAGCTATCTTGGCCAAGTAGATGCAAGCAACTCCAAGAGTTAGTATTTATGCTCGATAGTGGGTTCATGCCTCTGGTAATCTGGGGAAGTGACAGAAATCTCTAAGGTACTAGATGTGCTGTTGCTACTAGGGAGAAACAACAATCCTTTGTTCATAGAACAATCGTATTGTTTACTTTACACGTAATTCGTAAAGCAATAATATGTTGCTTGCAACTTAATACTGGAGGGGGTTCGGATGATAACCTGAAGGTGGATTATTAGTCATACATGCAGTTGGATGGCGGTCTATATATAATGTTGTAATGCCCAATCAAGTCTCAAAGGAGTCAAGATGATTAGTATATGTATGTATTGCTTTCTCGATGTTTGTCAATTGCCCCGCTGTAATTTGTTCACCCAACATGTTATCTATCTTAAGGAGAGCCACCTCTAGTGAACTATGGATCCTGGTCCTTTTCTTTACAAACAATCTACAAACTGTTTACTGCTTTGTGTTTACTTTCTGAAAACTTTTACTTCTTTCCATTCGATACGTTTAATCCTTTGTTTTCAGCAAAACACAGTGAGATTGACAACCTCATCGCATGTTGGGGACAGAGTTCTGTGGTTGTGTGGTGCAGGTCTCCATGTTACTACTAGCACCGGTAGTGTGCCCTGCCAAGGCTCAGCTAGAAACACCTTTGGGGTGTTTCCTTGCTCCTACTAGTTCGATTAAACCTTGGTTTCATAACTGAGGGAAACTTGCTGTTGTGCTCCTCCTACCTTCCTCTTGGGGTTCCCAACGAGCTCTACATCAACACTGAGCCATCAAGCATTTTTCTAGCGCCATTGCCGGGGAGTCAAGGACATCTTCACAAGGGGAGTCCCTCATAACCAATCTCTTTACTTTGTGATTTTTGTTTTGCTTAGTTTCTTTTTGCTTTGTTCGCTTGTTTTGTTATCAAAAACACAAAAAATTAGTTTTACTAGTTTGCTTTCTTATTTGAAAACACAAAAAATGACTACTTTTGAAAACACTAAGTTGTGTGACTTCACCAGCACCAACAACAATGATTTTATGAGCACACCTATTGCTCCACCTGTGCCTGAAGATACTTTCTTTGAGATAAAACCTGCTTTGCTCAATCTTGTTATGAGAGAACAATTTTCTGGTATTGGTAATAAAGATGCTGCTGCCCATCTAAATAACTTTGTTGAACTTTGTGAGATGCAAAAGCATAGGGATATAGATGGTTATATTATTAAGCTGAAATTGTTTCCTTTCTCTTTGAGAGGAAAAGCTAAAGAATGGTTGAATTCTTTAACTAGGAATAGTATTGATTCTTGGACTAAGTTCAAAGATGCTTTCATTGGAAAATACTATCCTCCTGCTAAGATTATATCTATGAGAAGTGAAATAATGAAGTTTAAACAATTTGATAATGAACATGTTGCTCAAGCTTGGGAAAGAATGAAATCTTTGGTAAAGAATTGTCCCACTCATGGACTGACTGCTTGGATGATCATCCAAACCTTTTATGCAGGATTGAACTATTCTTCAAGGAACCTATTGGACTCTACTGCTGGAGGTAGCTTTATGACCATCACTTTGGGTGCTGCAACAAAACTTCTGGACAATATGATGGTTAATTATTCTGAATGGCATACTCAGAGAACTCCACAAGGTAGGAAGGTAAATTCTGTTGAGGAAACTTCCTCCTTGAGTGATAAGATTGATATTATTATGTCTATGCTTGTTAATGGGAAAGCCCATATTGATCCAAATAATGTCCCTTTAGCTTCTTTGGTTGCTCAAGAAGAGCAAGTTGATGTGAACTTTATAAGAAATAACAATTTGGCAAGAATGCTTATGGTAGTAACAAATATAGGCCTTACCCTCCTAATAATACTTATGGTTATAATGGCAAACCTGGATTACCTAGTGAAGGAAGAATTTTAGAAGTTGAAAGAGCCACTAAGAACTTCATGGAAATGCAATATGAGCAAAATCAACTATTTACTAAAACTATGGAGGAACAATCTACCATTGTGAAGAACATTAGCCATCAACTTGAGAGTCTAAATAGGGAAATTCCTAGTTTACAATTGAAACTTTCTAATGCTGAAAGGAATATATCATCTTTCTCTGAAGATCAATCTTCTTTGATTAATAAAATGACTGCTAAACCTGAAACTAATGATAATCCCTTAGCAGATACTAATGCTATACAAGTAAGAATTGATGAAAATGTTAGACTATTAGCTGAATTACATGCTAAGTGGGAAAGAGAAGATGAAATTGCTAGAAACATTAGTGTTTCTACTATCACCACCACTAGTGTTGAGGCTAGTAATAGTTCTACTACTTTAAATGATAAATTTGATTTTGATATTGATGGTTGCAATATCTCTGAAGTTATTAAGTTCCTACAAAAGCTTCCTAAAAATCCTAATGCTAGTGCTATGAACATGGCCTTTACAAAACACATTACTGATGCTCTCATAAAGATTAAAGAAGAAAAGATGAAACATAAAGCTTCTATTCCTATAAAACAAGAAGATTGTTGGGAACCCATCATTAATATTAAAGTGAATGACTTTGATTTCAAAGCTTTATGTGATCTTTATAGTAGTGTTTCTATTATGCCTAGAAGGATTTATGATATGCTTGATTTGCCTCCACTTGAAGATTGTTATTTGAATGTCCCACTTGATGATAATGCTAAAAAGAAACTCATGGGGAGTCTTAATGATGTTCTTATTATGGTTAACAATGCCTATGTCCCCGTTGATTTCTATGTTTTGGATGTTGAATGCAATGCTTCTTGTCCTATTACTTTGGGAAGACCTTTTCTTAGAACTGTTGGTGCCATTATTGATATGAAAGAAGGCACCATTAAATATCAACTCCCACTCAAGAAAGGCATAGAACACTTCCCTAAGAAGAGAGAGAAGATTTCTTTTGCTTCTCCTATGAAAACAAAATTTGGTCTTAATGCTTCTTCATCCGAGAACACTTGATCCTTTTTCTTGCTTCTTCTGCCTAACTTAAAGGCGTTAAAGAAAAATACTTATTGGGAGATAACCCAAAAGTTTTATATGAGTCTTGGAAGTTATTACTTCAGTAACAACCGCTCCTTATCCTTTTTATTTGCTTTTTGTGCCAAGAGTAACCTCTAATGAGAGAGAAGTAATGATTCGGAAAGTTGCTGTCCCGAAACAGATTTCTGTGCTTCACCGTAAAAATTCATGTAAAATCTCTGTACGTCTTTTTGAGGCGTCAATTTTTGTGCTTCTGCACCAGGTTGTTATATAACTTTCATTATGTCAACACTTTTTGATTTGAGAAACAGAAGGTCTTCGAAAAAATTCGTCTTTACCTGCTGGTCTCTTTTGACAGATTTCTGCTATTTTCTGCATTTGCTTCTTGTTGGTTCCTTTTTGAGTTCTTTTGGGGAATTGAGCTTTTTGAGGAAAGTGCTACAGTAGCTAGTGTTCTAATGGAAGTTTATTTGGTGTTAGAACTGAACCTTAAGACTTATTTATCTTGAGTGCACTAATGTTGCTATTAAAGATTGTGTGAAGTTTTGTATGAAGGAAAAATTTCAGGTGTATGGAAGAAATGAGTAATGAGATGAAGGTTGGACTAAAGCTCAAGCTTGGGGATGCCATGCGTGTAACCCCAATAAATATCCAAGAAGTACAAGCGTCAAAGCTTGGGGATGCCCAAGGCATTCCCCTCTTCATCAATAAAAATCCCAGGTTTCTTTCAAACGCTTCATTTTTATTGTTTCGTGCACGGTTGTGTTGTTCTTGGAGCGTCTTCTTTTTCGTTTTCGTTTGCTTTTGTTTGCTTAGTTTTCTGAATAAATTGGTGAGACCCCCTCTTTCATACATTGGTTTGCAAATAGTTTGGTTTGGATTGGAAAAGAGTAGGAAAGTTCATGCTTATGTGGTAAAGAGAGCTCGTTTTTGACTGTGGCCTATGCTTTGTCATGGCATGCTTGATATTGTTTTGGCTTTATGCTTAGTATTCTTTGCTATATCATGACTTGTTATAAACAATTGATATTGCTTAATGTTCCTTGGATGAATCATGCATTCTTTTAGCATATTAAAGCATAGTATAGTGGTATTCTCCTTTGATGCTTTATTTGGGTTGACTTGGCGCATACTCACACCATGTTATGACTATATCAAGTCACCATAGCCTTTATGATCCTTTAGTTTTCAACTTGTAGTATCACTTTATGCTTTGATCAATGATATTTTGTCGCTCTGCATGATTATGGCCATTATTGCTCTCTTAGTTTGCCGCTCCCAGTATTTTGCTAGCCTCCACAACCAAGTATGAGTTCCACTCATGCATCCAACTCCTTAAACCAAGTTATTCCAAAGAGTCCACCATACCTACCTACTAGCTTATGCTATTCCAAGTATATTCATGCTTTTGTTTACCTTCCAAATTAAACTTGTTATGAGAAAACTAGTGATTAAAGCTCTCACGAACTTGATGGCACACTTTACTTTTTTGCATCTAATAAACTTGAACCATTGGGTCCTTCTTTGTTGCGTATATGCCTGTGCTTTATAAGTTGAAATTAGCAGAACCATGTATCATGGGGAACGCTTTCAACATTGCACTTGTACTTTGTACCCCGTTGATATCATGTTCTTTTGCTTACGGATCCCGGCGGTGTGAAATAAAAGTGGAACTTGTAAGATCATGGAGTTTGTATGTGTGTTAGAGAAACGCCTGGGCTGCTAGCCTAAGCCATGCTTAATCATGGTGGAAACTTGCAGCACACCATAATGAGCACTCTATTAAGCATCCTCAATAAAAACCTATGCAAATAGCAAATAAAAAGATCGCTGAGATGCTCATTGTCTGCTTGCCTTGCCATTTTGATTATGGGATAGCTCCTGTATCATGTGCAAGGGGTATCCCGTTGGCGGTTCTTTACGATACATATGTACTTACAATGACAAGAGCTTATTTGTGACTAAAGTTGAGTAGCATGAGGATCGGTCTTCGTAAGTAAGGGGCATGAGATTTCGGTTTATAACTTGTCAAGCATATCCTCTTAGTTGTGTCACTTTAACCTTAATCACCTTCAAGATGCTTATGACAGGAGCAATGAGAGCTGAAAGCTATTAAGTACCATAATTTTTGGAAGCTCTTTATGAGACTTGAATCCCTACTTCCTTCTATGAAGGCCTTTCTTCCACCATTATATTGAGTCTCCACCTTCTAACTTTATGCACCTACTTTGAGAGCATAGTGGCCATTCTTAGTTCAATGTGCATTGTCCCAAGACTAGTTGATTGATGCATAACTTGATATTGCTTGTTTTAAACTATTTGTATCTAGTCACTCTTATGAACTTTGAAGGTATCCTATGCATTTATATTTGGTACTCTATGAGGGACAAGCTGAATACTATTATGCTATGTTTTCTTTATGTGAAACAAACAAACGTCTTGCAAAACATTGTTATTCATGAATCTTTTGTTCGTGCCTTTTCATGTTGCAACATAGTTTCTTTGTCTTATTGCTAGAACTTTGTCTTTCATGTTATGATTGAAGTACTATGATCCCAGCTTTGAATGTTTTACAAATACTTTGATCAAGTCTTTGATGGTGCATGTCACCTCAAAAATTATTCTTTCTTTTTATCACTTACCTACTCGAGGACGAGCAGGAGTTAAGCTTGGGGATGTTGATACATTGCAAATGTATCTATAATTTTTGATGTTCCATGCTTGGTTTTATCCACTTTCTTGTGTTTTGTCCACACTTTGGAGTGCTTTTCATATGATTTCTTGGACTAACCTATTAACAAGAGCCACAGTGCCAGCTGTCTGTTTTCTGCTGTTTTTGGTTCCAGGAAAGTCAGAAAATGAATATTCTCGGAATTGGACGGGACAAAAGCAACAGTGCCTATTTTTCTGGAGGTCATCAGATGCCAGAATACGAGATGGAGAGGACCCAGGGGGCCACCACACCACCTGGCCGCACGGGCCAGGCCTGGCCGCGCCAGGGGGTGGTGTGGCCAGCTAGGCACCCCCTCGGCCTCTCCTTCCGCCTATAAGATGCCCTCAGGACGAAAACCCTAAGCACCCGATCAAAAATACATGAAAGAGTCTGCAGCCGCCGTCATCTCCATCCCTAGATCGGGAGGGATCCGAAGCTCTTCCCGGCACCCTACCGGAGTGGGGAATTCACCCTAGAGGCCTTCTTCATCACCATGCAAGCCTCCGGTGTGATGCGTGAGTAGTTCATCCTTGGACTACAGATCCATGTAGTAGCTAGATGGCTGGTTCTCCTCCTTTGTGCTTTTATGTCTAGATCTTGTGAGCTCCGTTCATGATCAAGAGCATCTATTTGTAATTCTGCATGTTGTGTTTGCGGGGATCCGATGGATATTGAGATGCTATTTCAGATTGATTATTGATTCTATCATGTCTTTGTTATTTGTGATCTTGCATGCTTTCCGTTGTTAGTAGCTATCTTGGCCAAGTAGATGCTAGCAGCTCCAAGAGTTAGTATTTATGCTCGATAGTGGGTTCATGCCTTTGGTAATCTGGGGAAGTGACAGAAATCTCTAAGGTACTAGATGTGCTGTTGCTACTAGGGAGAAAACAACAATCCTTTGTTCATAGAACAATCGTATTGTTTACTTTACGCGCAGTTCGTAAAGCAATAATCTGTTGCTTGCAACTTAATACTAGAGGGGGTTTGGATGATAACCTGAAGGTGGATTATTAGTCATAGATGCAGTTGGATGGCGGTCTATGTATAATGTTGTAATGCCCAATCAAGTCTTAAAGGAGTCAAGATGATTAGTATATGCATGTATTGCTTTCCCGATGTTTGGCAATTGCCCCGCTGTAATTTGTTCACCTAGCATGTTATCTATCTTAAAGAGAGCCACCTGTAGTGAACTATGGATCCCGGTCCTTTTCTTTACATACAATCTACAAACTATTTACTGCTTTGTGTTTACTTTCTGCAAACTTTTACTTCTTTCCATTCAATACGTTTAATCCTTTGTTTTCAGCAAAACACGGTGAGATTGACAACCTCATCGCAAGTTGGGGATAGAGTTCTGTGGTTGTGTTGTGCAGGTCTCCATGTTGCTACTAGCACCGGTAGTGCACCCTGCCAAGGCTCAGCTAGCAACACCTTTGGGGTGTTTCCTTGACCCTACTGATTCGATTAAACCTTGGTTTCATAACTAAGGGAAACTTGCTGCTGTGCTCCTCATACCTTCCTCTTGGGGTTCCCAACGAGCTCTACATCAACACTGAGCCATCACTATATTGCCGGCTCGCTTGTCTTCAAGGTACTTGGGGCAGTTGCGTTTCTAGTGCCCATCCCCTTTACAGTAGTAGCACGTTGTGCCGGGCTTAGAGCCAGGTTTGTCAGTCTTTGGGGTACTAGCAACGTTCTTGCCATCCCTTTTAGACTTATTGCCCTTGCCCTTTCCCTTTTGCCCCGGCTTCTTAAAATTGGTGGTCTTATTGACCATCAACACTGTGTGCTCCTTTTTGATTTCAACCTCAGCAGTTTTGAGCATGGCGAACACCTCAGCAAGGGTCTTAGTCATGCCTTGCATGTTGTAGTACATCACAAAGCTCTCATAGCTAGGGGCAGCGAGTGCAACACCCTATCACGCGAGCTCCTCCGGGATTTTGCAATCCAGGGCATTCAAGCGCTTAACGTAGCCATACATTTTGACCACGTGCTCACTAATACTGTTGTGCTCTTCCATTTTAGCAGAGAAGAAGAGCTCGGAAGCATCATACCTCTCTACACGGGCATGTGGAGCAAAGACGTCCTTGAGATCCTCAATGATCTCAAAAGCATTCATCATCTCAAAACGCTTTTGAAGCTCCAGCTCCATGGCATAGAGCATTCCACTCTGGATGAGGGTGAAATCGTCCGCCTTAGACTGCCAAACATTCTTTTCATCCTGGGAGGCGGAATCTGCAGGCTTAGCCGAAATCTCAGCCTCAGTGACATAAGTCAATTTGTAGGGGACTAGGAGGATCCTAAGATTGCGGAACCATGCGGTGAAGTTGGTTCCATCAGTTTTCAGCTTGTCCTTCTCGAGGAAAGTGCTAAGGTTGAAGGTGGGTGGGCGAGACATCTACAATGGATTTGCAAAGTGTTTAGACCATGTTCATAATAATGAGTTCAAGTTTTATTCATGTTTTCAAATTTAAAACAAAAGAACTCCCACTTAAACGAACATCCCTCTACTCGTTTAGTGATCACATGATCCCTATCCCCTGCACCTCCCCTGATCATCATGGCCATCAGTGTAGTATCAAAGGTGGACATTCCCTAATGTTGATCACATCAACTATGTGATTCATGCTCGACCTTTCTGTCTCATGTATTCCAAGGCCATGTGTATATATGCTAGGCTCACCAGTTCTAACTCACGTGTATTCGCGGTGCAACATGGCTTGCACCCACTGTTTGCGAACGTAGATATGTCTGACCCCCGATCATCACGGCCGACCTCATAACGAAGAACTTTCTTGCTGGTGCACACACAAGGGGAATACGATAACTGGAATACTGTGAGGGATTATCTTATTATGCTACCATCGAATATATACAAAATTACTAGCATAATAAGTAACACTTCAAAAGTAAAGTGTTATGACGTGGTTATAGCATCTTGATCCTCATCAATAGCTTCAATGAAAGATTCATAAGCTTGTCATTGCCACGTTATAATACTTGCCCCTATGCAATAATAAAAATAGATGCTTCTATATTATCTATTGCAAGTTTTACGCGGCTTTAGGGATTTCGCAGTAGAACCCTTTCCCACCTATGAACGTGGAGCCACAACATGGATTCAATGATTGTCGTTCTTCCTCCCTTTTTAGGCCCCTCCAATGTCAATGCCATATCAACTACTATAGAGAGACAGACACCCCCTAAGCCACTTTGATTCGTGGACCAGTCTCGTGAATCACCACGTGAGGTTGGTTGGGGGCCGCTTCATCAAACAGTGCCGCAATATGAACAAGAACATTAAAGAGGTAGCAACTAGAGAATCAATGCCCACATATCGCTATGTGTTCTATCCGTACGATATGTCTAACCATAGACCCGCTCTGATACCACACTAGGGTTCCGTAGCACAAAACAAAAAAATTCTATCTACTCGAACACTAATACTAGGATCTATACTATGTAGACATAAGTAACAGAGAAGGGGTACGGTATTCATACCTTTGAAGACCGAGGCACGCCTAACGCAGGAAGGCGTATATTGATGGAGACGAGCAGCACCCCAAGTGTGGTGCCTCCGAAGCTCGTCACACGTCCGATGTAGGAGACCCCGGACTCCAATCCATCCGAGCAGCGAAAGAAGTAGATGCCGAATCGCAGATCACACTATGGTGGTGTGAAGGTGGAGAACTCACACACGAGGTCCTCCTCAATATTACGGAGAAGTCCTCAATGGATGAGAGAGAGAGAATGAGAGGGAATGGGGTAATTCCAAAGGGGGAGGGGAGACCCCTATATATAGTAGGAGGGGGGCGCACTACCCTAGGACCAAGCGGTGTGGGACTAACCTGCACACCCGTCGGCCACCTAGGGGCAGCCGCCGGCCATAGGTGGGCCCCATTGGGGCGGCCCACTAAGCCTAGGCCGGCTGGCCCCCTTTCCTAGGTGCCATGCCTATTGGGCCTCCCTTCGGGTGAGGCCCATTAGCATTATCATGCCTTTAATAATAAAATAAAACATATATTTAATATTAATTCTCCAATTAATATTCAAATACACATATTGTATTATTCCTTCACTCCAGAACAGCTTTCGGACCCCTTCCGATCTCCATCGGATGTTACCCAGAATATTCCGGTTTCTCTTTCTCTATTTCTTCTACGATACCTCATCTACCCTAAGAGTCCCTACCCTTAAGCGTGACATCCTTCGGTTCAGAAACACTCCGGACATGATGGAGACTACTCTCACATCAATGATCAACAGAGGGACCTAGATGGCCATGTGACCCCCGTGCGTTTCATGAATATAATCGCTCGAACCGTGAGATAGTCGTTTCCCGTTCCCTTTGTCATATGATACCTAATTCATTCGAGACTTGATCTTCGGTATCCCCATACCTTAGTTCGGTCTCATTACCAATGAACTTGTTTACTCATTCTCATGTCGTTGCATTCTGTCACCAAGTCACATGCTTGCAAGCTTCATTAATGCAACGTCACCGAGATGGCCACATGTATCTGTCTGTTACATGGACTAGACAAATCCTGGTCTTGATATGTACTCCTCTACGCATCCCTTCGGAAAACCTGAGCGGCACATTTTTGATCACCCTGTTACGAGATGATTCTTCATAACCATCTAAGCTTCTTCCAGAATGGTGATTTGCATTACCTCACAGTCAAAGTATCAGGTTGCGAGGTCCTCTGTGTTTTATCATCAATGGTGAACTTTGTAACTAGATCTCATTCAAGATATAACGGTCAGATGTTTGTCTATCATGTTATTCAACTAATAACATGACCTCATTGTCAATTGGCATAAATGCCCATGACCTTGAAACCTAGACCACCCTCATGACCAATGAACTAGTTCACTAGAGGTAACTAGAGACACGGTTTGTTTACATACCACACGTATATTAACGTTTCGTATTAACACAGTTATAGCACATGATGAAATGTATTATGAACATATAGGAGATATCTCAAATAATACACTTTATTATTTGCCTCTAGGGCATAACTCCTTCAGCGATATCTGAGATAATGGGTAATAGAGATGCAAGTGGCCGAATCGCCAAATGGGCTATTGACTTAGCTCCATATGCTCCACATTATGATAGGAGAGATGTAATCAAGTCTCAGGAACTGGCCGAGTTTTTGGACGATTGGGCGGAAATGCAGTATGGGCCACCCTTGCCCGACTCAAATTACTGGAGAATGCATTTTGATGGGTCAAAATTGAAGGATGGATTAGGTGCAGGGGTAGTCCTTACGTCGCCCCAAAAGGATCAGTTGAGATATGTGCTACAGATCCATTTTAGAGCATCAAATAATGTGGCCGAATATGAGGCACTTGTGCATTGCTTAAAAGTAGCAAAGGAGATTGGAATACGTCAGATCCAATGTTTTGGTGATTCAGATCTAGTGGTGCAGCAAGTTTTGGGTCACTTCGATGCCTTGGATGCAAATATGGCCCTGTATAGATTTCACATCCAAAAATTCTGTGGGTACTCAGAAGGATGTGAGTTCCATCATGTAGCTCGGGCTGAAAATGATGCAGCCCACGTGTTGTCGAAACTTGGTTCATCTCGGCAAGCTATCCCGCCAGGCGTGACTCTAAAACACCTTAGAAAACTATCTATCAACCCATCATCAAAATCCAAGTCAATCCATATCCTGGCCAATCCAGGATCTGAGGTTGTCCCAATGGACATTGATTGGGGGTATCTCAAGCAACCCAGGGACTGCCTCATAGAACCCGGGAACTATTTAGATTAACCCGGTAGAAGTTATGTTGGTTGATCCAATGGAAATTGATGAAGTGATTTCCCCGGTCCATGCTATACCAGCATGGGTGCAGCCAATTTTTGCTTCTTGAAAGATGGGAGTTTACCAAGTGATGAGGTACTCGCTAGACATATCCAGAGAAGGGGAAAAGGCTATACCATAATAAACAACGGGTTATATAAAAGAAGTGTCACAAGTGTCCTTCAGCGATGCATTGATCTGGCAGAGGGGTAGGAAATCCTCCGAGATATACATGAGGGCGAATGTGGGCATCATGCCTCGTCCAAAGTGTTAGTCGCGAAAGCTTTTCGGCATGGATTTTACTGGCCTAGTACTTTACAGGAAGCTGAGGACCTTGTGAGAAAAGTGCAATGGGTGTTAGAGGTATTCAAGCAAGATACATATGCCATCCTCTGAACTCAAAACTATACCTATCACTTGGCCATTTTGTGTATGGTGCTTGGACATGGTTGGGCCATTTAAGCCGGCTCATGTCAACATGACTCATATCCTAGTAACGGTTGACAAATTTACAAAATGGATTGAGGTCAAGGCAATTAGAAAATGTGATGGAGCCATTGTCGTATCATTCCTCATGGATATAATCCTGATGTAAGGATACCCACATAGCATAATCACTGACAATGGCACAAACTTTGCCGAGGGAGCATTTGCTCGATTCTGCCGAGATAAATGGATAAGGATTGATGTTGCATCAGTTGCACACCCCGCATCAAACGAGAAAGTAGAGAGATCCAATGGGTTAGGACTGTATGGGATAACACCCCGTCTTATTGAGCCGCTACAAACATCAGTGGGATGTTGTATTGACGAACTCCCAGCAGTACTATGGAGCCTTAGGACAACTCTGAATCGATCAACTGGCTATATGCCATTGTTTCTGGTATATGGGGCAAAAGTTGTATTACCAGCCGACATAGTGCATGATTCACCTAGGGTCACCCAATACACAGAAGCCGAAGTGCAAGAAGCCCGACAAAATGATGTTGATCTGCTAGAAGTGGTAAGAGAATTGGCATTGTCTAGATCCGCCATATATCAACAGAATCTCCGATGCTATCACAGCCAGAAAGTAAACCCCCGAGTTTTTTGGGAAGGGGATTTGGTGCTTCGGCTAGTGCAACGCACTCCCGGCATGCATAAACTACCACCTCCATGGAAGGGGCCATTTATTGTGAGCAAAGTATTGCACAATGATGCATACTATATCATAGATACTCAAGCATATTAGAAGAATAAGGAGGACATGTCGGGAGAAGAATCAAAAAGGCCATGGAATGTAGCACTCCTTCGCCCATTTTACACTTAGTTGAAGTGTATGTATCTCGAACTCTCATATGTCAAATTATATGTCGGCAATGAGCCAACTAAAGGAACCTCGACACCTTGAGCAGTGACTCGGGGACTGTCTTAGTAGTAATTATTGTCTTTCATTGTATTTACCATTTATATGTCGACTGGCTTAACTTTCTCACCCCTTAGACCGAGTTAGTAGTGTGTCGGCACCAAAGGCTCACTCTTCGACTTGGTGCTGTCCAGAAAATTGGCTTCATGGCAAGCAAGAGAACAAGATGGCAAATGCTAGACACATGAAAAACGACTAAGGAAGGAAAATATGTTGGGTTCGTAGCATAGAAAACAGAAAATTCCTACGATAGGAACTACTAAGCACCAATCTATCTACCTAGATACAAACAACGGGTGGATATACATCCATAGAGAACATACCCTTGAAGACTGACAAAGTGTTACGAGGATGCACTTGTGGATGATGTAGTTGTACGTTTGTCGATCTCAAGATCGAGAGGAAGTCCAGCATCGCAAATCAGCAGGGCATCTATGATCACACACACGTACGGTCCCCCGAACAACCTCCGCGTCCTCTCTCAAGTGATGCATCGAAAGCAGCAACTCCTTCTAGACGAAAAGCCACTAGGAACATGTATCTCGCTAATCCGAGACCATGAGGGAATAATTCTAGAGGGGGAGAGAGATCCTTCATGAGGAGGTGTGAGATGAGAGGAGGGAGTGTGGGTCCTTTTATAGGGAGAGGGGGCAGCCCCTCTCCATGTCCGGCGACCAAGGTAGGTGCTCCCACCTCTTCCTCATTCATGTGGTGGAGCTCCCACTCACATCAATTTCCCTTCCACTCAAAATTACACTCATCTCCATTAAATTTCCACCAAATTTAATGCAACTCTCATTTAATGAAACTCTTTTATTTATTTTATTCAATTTTTTGTTAATTACTTTAATTAACAAACATTCACATAAAACCCCTGCAACATTTCAATATTACATGCAGAACCAATTTTAGCAATTTCACCTGAAACAATTCTGGTGTCCATTGAAATAATTCCAACGCTTTGCAATTCTTTTCTCTGGAACATATTTGCTCCAAATGGTGCTAGTACCCCTTAAGTGTGTCACCCTATGGTTCGCGAATAAAGCAGACATGATCAAGACCCTTCTTCGATCAATAACCAACAGCGGGACCTGGAGATCCATACTGACTCCTACAGATTCAACGATGACTTATGTGTTCGTGAGAACCTTTAACGTTAGTAACTAAATCCCTTTGTCTCACAATATATTACATGTCTGATATTCGGTCATCGGTATCTCCATACCTAGTTTGATCTTGTTACCGACATGCACTCTTTTCTTGTTACCGTGATATAACATTCTAGTGATCACATCACTTGCTTGCAAGCTATCTCAATGTGATATCACTGAGAGGGGCTAGAGCATATCTATCCGTCATCAGGATGGACAAATTACAATCATGATCCATTAGCCTCTACATAACACCTTCAGAGTATCTAAACCCACCTTTATGGTCACCCTGTTACGGTGTGACGTTTGATGTTATCAAGTTACTTTTGTAGTGTTAGTGATTGACATGATCTCATGGTCTAAGGACTAGAATTACTTCGTACGATGTTATAGAAATTTAAACACAATAACTTTGATCTTATTGCTATACTTTGGATAAATGTTCATCACATCATTCCACCAATGTTGTGACATCTTTATTAACAACATCCAATGTCCATGATCAGGAAACCTTGATCATATTGTTAATCAATGAGCTAGTTTATAAGAGAGGCATAACTAGGAACCCTTTATTTGTTTATTAAACTCACATGTATTAACCATTCCAATCAATACAATTATAGCATGCAAAATAAACATCTATCATATACTTGGAATAATATAATAACAACTTTATTATTACCTCTCAGAGCATATTCCCTTCAGTCTCCCACTTGCACTAGAGACAATAATCTAGTTTACATAGTGATAAATCTAACACCCATGGAGTTCTGGTGTTGATCATGTTTTGCCATAGGGAGAACTTTAGTCAACGGATCTTCTACATTCAGATCCATGTGTACTCTACAAATCTTTATATCTCCATCCTTTACATGCTCGCGGATGGAGTGAAACCGGCTCTTAATATGCTTGGAATTCTTGTGAGACCTTGGTTCCTTGGCATTGGCTATTGCTCCATTGTTGTCACAATAGATCACCATTGGGTCCAATGCACTAGGAACCACACCTAGTTTAGTTATGAACTCCTTCATCCAAACTGCTTCATACGCCTCTTCTGAAGCAGCAACATATTCTGCCTCCATTGTTGATCCCGCCACCACAGGTTGTTTGGAGCTGCTCCAACTAACTGTTGCTCCGTTCATGATAAATATGTATCCGGATTGAGACTTAGAGTCATCCGGATCTATGTCAAAGCTAGCATCGACATAACACTTAGCGACCAGCTCTTCTTGAAGGGAATATGTCCGAGAGGCAATAATAAAGTGGTTATTATATTACCCATGTTTATGATAAATATTTATCTTGCCTGCTATAATTATATTAATTGGAAACATTAATACATGTGTGTTTAATAAACAAAATACAAAGTTCCTAGTAATTTCGCTCATATAAACTAGCTCGTTGATTAACAAGATGATCAAGGTTTCCTGATCATGGACATTGGATGTTATTAATAACGAGGTCACAACATTGGTGGAATGATGTGATGAACATTCATCCGAAGTATAGCATTACGATCAAAGTCATTATGTTTATATTGCTATAACATCATACGAAGTAATCCTAGTCCTTAGACCATGAGATCATGTTAATCACTAACACCGGAAGAGTATCTTGATAACATCAAACGTCACACCGTAACATGGTCACTATAAAGGTGAGTTCAGTGCTACGAAGCTGTTATGTAGAGGCTCATGGATCAAGAGTGGTATTTTTCCATCCCTATGATGGATAGATATACTCAGGGCCCTCTCGGTGATATCACATTGAAATAGCTTGCAAGCAAGTGATGTGATCACTAGAATATTATATCATGGGAACGAGAAAAGAGTGCATGTCGGTAACGAGATCAAACTAGGTATTGAGATATCGATGGTCAAATCTTGGACATGTAATATATCACGAGACAAAGGGATTTAGTTATGACGTTAAAGGTTCACACGATCACTAGAGTCATCGTTGAATGTGTGGGAGTCAGTACGGATCTCCAGGTACCGCTTTTGATTATTAATCGGAGAGGGGTCTCGATCATGTCTGCATTATTTGTGAACCATAGGGTGACACACTTAAGGGATACCGACACCATTTGGAGCAAATATGTTTCAAATAAAGATTTAAGAACGCACTGGAATTATTTCGATGGAAACCGGAATTGTTTCGGGTGAAATTGCAGAAACTGGTTCTGCATGTGATATTGAAATGTTGCAGGGGGTTTTATGTGGATGTTTGTTAACTAAAGTAATTAACAAAATTCTGAATAAATAAATAAAAGTATTTTTATTTAATGAGAGATTGCATTAAATTTGGTGGAAATTTAATGGGATTTGAGTGCAGGAAATGGAGAGACATTTGTGTGAGTGGGAGCTCCACTCACATGAATGGAGGAAGAGGTGGGGGCACCCTCTTTGGCCACCGGCCATGGCCCTTGGCTGCCCCCTCCTCCTATAAAAGGAGCCCTGCCTCTCACTTCTCACTCACACCTCCTCGTGAAGGATCTCTCTCCCCCTCTAGAAATTATTCTCCATGGTCTCGGATTAGCAAGATACATGTTCTCGGTGGCTTTATCTAGAAAGGAGTTGCTACTTCTGCTGCATCACTGGAGTGAGGACGCAGAGGTTGTCAGGGTACCGAACATGTGTACGATCACAGATGCACCACTGCTTTGTGGTGCTGGACTTGGTGGTGCTGGACCTGCTGGACTTGGTGGTGCTGGACCTGCTAGACTCGCTGGACTTCATCACGATCTTGAGATCGGCAAGCGTTCGACTACATCACCCACGAGTTCCATCTTGTTAACAAAGCTTTGTTGTCTTCGAGGGTATGTTCTCTATGGATGTATATCTACCCGTTGCTTTTATCTAGTAGATAGATCTTGGTGTATAATAGTTCCCATCGTAGGAAATTTTTTGTTTTCTATGCTACGAACCCAATAGGGGTATCAGAGCCTGATCTATGCGTAGATGCTTTGCACGGGTAGTACACATAAGAGTATGGGTGATGATCATTTTATTGCATCTTCTATCTATTTTGGATATTGGTGGCATAGTGGGATGAAGCGGCCCGGACTAACTTTACATGTCCTCGCACATGAGACCGGTTCCATGATTGACATGCAATTAGTTTTGCATAAGTGGATAGCGGGTGTATGTCTCGCCTACTATAGTCAATATCTGATTTACAAGAAGTTGCTAATAACTTAGTTATCATTTTTGTGGTTCCATGTTCGTAGGTAAGACCGGTTCTATCTTCGAAAGCCCTAAGCCACGTAAAACTTGCAATGGATAAATTAGAAGCATCTAGTTTAGATTGTTGCTGGGCTAGTGTCATGATATGGTAACGTTGTAAGTTGATGTATACTTGATACTCTTACAACACACCTAACATGTAAGTTCCATAGACCTTGGCCTTACACACAAAGGAATGATAGAGATCATACCGCGATGCGCGTGATGGTGATAAAATGCATGGACCATATCATTCCACTTTACACATATGATGTTTGCATCTTATATTGCTAGTTTGGCATTTTAGTAGAATTATAAGATGATCCCTCATTTAGATATCAAGATAAAAATGTGTTCTTCCTTAAGTATGCACCATTCTATGGATCGTGTTTCGAGACATCACGTGATGATCGGGTGTACTCGACTCTGCGCTTCATAAAACGGGTGTAAGACAGTTTTACACATGCGAGTACTAAGGTTGTTACTTGGCGAACCTAGCATGTATAGACATGGCCCCGGAACACGGACCAAAAGGTTAAGCATGAGTCATATGGTAGATATGATGCCCATATAGATGCTCTCCTTTGAAGCTACACCGATTGACGTGATGATCGGACTTGGTGTAGTGGATTTGGTTCATGTAATCACAAAAAGACATGAGGGGTGTCGTTTTTGAGTGGGAATTCATTTCTAATTTGGATTAGTCGAACTCAATTTGTCAGAAACTAAATCGACGTGAATTTGCATAATTTGTTGTAGTCATTGGCATCTGTTTACTACCTTATGCTTAGTTTTAATTGAGATAATAGAACTACAGAATTCTGGATATTTACTTTATGAACTGGTATCGTATTTTTTGGAATGTCAATTTTAGAAGTCCTATTGCAAACTTTCAGCAAACTCTATTTACTCCATGAAGTTTAATAAGTAGTATTAAATCGAGAGTAAGAATTCCAATGTTAGTATCTAAAGTATCATGTTTGCCTCCATGATTCTCGATATTCAAAAGTTATTTTAATATCGAGGTTATCTAGGAGCTGAAAGAATTGTTTCAGAATCCATCATGTGTGGAAGATATTTTTGATATCTGAAATAATGTTTATGGTTGCAATATGACAGAGTATAATTTGGCAAAATACATGTTCTCACATTGTATGTGAATTTGCGAAGGTTGGAGACGCTAGACGTCCTAATCTCCCAAAAAGGTTTTAGGAATTGGCATTATACTCACAATTCGTCCTTATAGGCCATAGTAGCTTGATAATGAAAGTTGTCATGATAAGGATGAATAGAATATGTAAGTAAAATATTTACTAAACTAAAAGATTACTAAAGAATGGATTTTTGAAAGAACACCAAACATTTGATGATGGTGATCTACTTCAAAATACAAGTCCAAAGGTATTAGTATTTTACTATACATGCTTTGGACTATGTGTCATATGTATGGCGCCACTGTTGATGTTGATAGATTCTTTTAAAAGGAAAAGGAAATGCTGAAAGAGAATCTATAAAATATTTGGTAGAAAATAAAAAACTAGAAATGTCTAGCATGTTATGGTTGTATTCTTTGCTTGTTAAACAATGTGGTTCTTGGGTATTGGATACCAAATTGGTTGGTATGAAATATCATATAGAACGATGCAATTCATGAACTACAATGGCCTAAGTAACTAGCAAAAGAATATGTGATGATGTTCATCGAAAATAAATAAAGTGTTATTGTATTCATCGTTGACATCAAAGCTTGCCTTCACGATTTCTTTAAATAATTGTTATTTTGTTTCGGTATTATGAGAACAATGGTTGTTCAAATAATTACCGTATTACATAGAAGATGGATGAACATTTACAAGTCTAATTGGAGAAATCACATCCATAAAAACTAATGCTAAAATGTCGCAAGACAAATGATTGAAAGATCACTTACGAAGTGACATCACTGTTTAAATTATATTGGAAGCAGAACATGAAGAAACTCCATGTTTGATGGATTTTTGGAGTCTTTTGATTTTGATCAATTGATGCTTGTGAAACTTTCCTCGAGATAATTGAAATTCCATTCATAGGCCAAAGAGGAACGGATGACTAACTTATTGGAAATTGTGCATGTTGATGTGCATAATCCATTATGTGTATCCATATGCGATGGATCTTTTTGCTTCATATGCTTTCTCCAGAAATTTGAGTGGATATATCTATATATTTACTTAATAAGGGAGAAGTATGAACCAATTGAATATTGTTCAAAGACTTTCAAGATGATGTGGAAAATCATTATAACAAGAAAATAAAGAATTTATGATTTGATCATAAAGGAAGATATTTGAGTTACAATTTAGCAAAACACCTAAGATTTCGGGAATATTTCCATGGATTTGCATTTCCCGATAAACCACAGGAGTATGGTATATTCGAGAAATCAAATCAAACCTTGTTTGACATGGTAAGATCAAAGGAGTCATTTATAAAACTGCCATTATGTTTTGAGGATTAAAGCTTTAGATACTACCGCTTTTACACAGAAAAGAGCACCGTCGTGATCCATTGAAATGAAACCATATGAGTTATGGTTTGGGATAAAACCCGAATTATCTTTTCTTAAAATTTGGTATCCTATGCATAAGTAAATGTTTACAACCAAAGTCGCATAAGCACGTCTTTGTAGGTTATCCCAAAGAATTTGTTGGGTATTCCTCCATAACACCGAGGACAAAAGAGTTTGTCGCTTGGAACGTTTAGTTTCTTGAGAAGGAATTTTTCGTGAAAAGTTAAGTGGGAAGACAATAGAACTATGATAAGGTTATTGAACCTTAGCTATATGTGCTAAGTAGCACAGTGCCGGAAGGTGTCCTGGTGGAGGCCACAATGCTCATGGCTCCCGTGATTACAAAGATTGTGATCTTGGAGATTAGAGTTCCTATTTGAACCGTATGCATCGGGTAACAATCAAATAGTGAGATTTGATAAACAAGTCGTTATTGTTTTGACAATGATGAACCGACTGCATGCAAAGAAGTGATGATGGGCCCTGACTCCATAGAATGACTAGAAGTCATAAAATCCGTGATAGTTTCCATATACGAGAAATCAAGTTTTGAACTTGGAAGACCCTCTAGAAAGGCGAAAAACCTATCGGTCATATTTGGATCTATAAAGAAATTGACATGGATGTTTGACATCTATGAAATAATTGACATGTCAAAAAGGAATTTACGACAATGTTCAAGGAGTTGACTATGACAAGATTTGATCTTTCATAGAGATATTTAGTCTTGACGGATTAATCTAGCACCCACTACATATAATTTGGTATCTGGTAGTTAAACAAACAAAACAATGTTCTTCTAATAGAATGGTTACCTAGGACATGTACATGACACGGTCCGAAGGGTTTTGTTAATTCAAAGGATGCTTAAAGGGCATGCAAAATTCAATGGTTGAAGTGAGCATAGCGGAGTTAGAATCTTCACTGTGATGAAAATGTCAAAAGAGTTTAATTTCATCGGAGACGATGAAGATGCTTGCATTTGCAAGAAATTAAGTGGGAGCACTGAGACATACTTCCAATATATTATGCAGAGTACATATTGTTGATTGGAAATGATGTATCTTTTATTGACACAGATTAATAATTTCATTAAAATTAGATTTTGATGAAACACTTGGGCCAAATCGGAATATTTGGAAGCAATGTCTATATGGATAGATTGAGGCGCTAATATGGTTGTGCCAGACGTACATATATGAGATATTTAAAGGGTTCAATATGGAAACAACAAGTAAGGTTCTTGCTGCATGGAAATGATTGAATCAAGATTTAAGTGTATCGACACTTGGTGAGTGAAATCACATGAATATTTTGATCAATAATACCGTGATATGTACATATCCAGATATGTCCAATGCTCTAAATGGTGTAAGCATATACCAGAATGATTCATAAGATGATCATTGGACGATAATAAAGATATTCTTATGAGCTTTGGAAGAACTAAGAATATATCATTTATAAGTGACAAATTATTGAAAGTAGTTCATTGTTTAAGTGTTACATTGATAGCAGTTTGTCACAGGATACAAATTAAATTTATATCAATTTAAAATATGGGTGTCACAATATTATGGAAAGAAAATTTCATGATGGATTTGGATGAGTTCCAAAGTTACAAAATTGTGATGGATACTACAACAAAAGGCTAAGTATATGAGTGCCATACTAGCAGTAGAGGAGGGCATTTGTGTCAAGTAGTTTGTTATCAAACTAGGTGTGGTTCACAGTGGGATAATACTATGAAGATATATTGTACGACAATACTAGCGACATGTTTTAACCCAAATGAACTAAAGGTCTCACCAAAGGACTAAATTTATACAATGTCATCTCATTAGAGAATGAGTGATGCCTAGAGACGCAAAGACATGCAAATACATACGGACCTAAAAATGTCAGATCCGGAGATTATGTTAACCACTAGCAAACGCGTATATTCAACACTTAGGTGTTGTATATACAAGTTTACAAACTAGATTATTGACTCTAGTGCAATTGTGAGACTGAAGGGAATATGCCCGAGAGGCAATAATAAAGTGGTTATTATATCGTTCCATGTTTATGATAAATGTTTATTTTGCATGCTATAATTGTATTAATTGGAAATGTTAATACATGTGTGTTTAATAAACAAAATATAAAGTTCCTAGTAATGTCTCTCATATAAACTAGCTCGTTGATTAACAAGATGATCAAGGTTTCCTAATCATGGACATTCACTACAAGAAAACTTTCCTTCCGCAACGACTTGGCCCGACGGTCATCGTAGAAGGCGCGTCTTCTGCGACAAAATTCTTGGCTCAGCCGTGGCTGATGGAGAACTTTTTATTTCCAATTTCGCGCCCTCTACTACGACAGATCTGCTAAAAACATGGAGGAATCTCGGCCAGCACGTGGCAGAAGCAAGATTTTAGTTTCCTCACGGAATGTTTACTCACCGAAGTCTTTTGAGGCGTGTGGGTCCCGGACGTCAGTGTCTCTAGCGGACCATACTTTTCGGTCACGCCTCCCTGATTTGAACTCGATAACGTTGCTTGAGGCGTCTGCCGTTTAGTCGGGCTGCTAGGTCCTACATGTCAGCCTCTCATTAGAAGGATCGTGTGTATGATGGAATTTTTTTTCCTTCACTCGCGCTACCCTGTTCCGAAGTTGATAACGCTGCTCGATGCATCTACCGTCTAATCAACCTCCTAGAACCCACATGTCATCCTCTCATTAGAAGAAACGTCTGTATGATGGAATTTTTCCCCTTGGCTATTGCCTCCCTGATTTTAACTCGATAACGTTGCTCGATCTATCTTCCGTCTAGTCACGCTGCTGGGTCCTCCATGTTAGCCTCATATTATAAGAATCGTGTGTATGATGGAATTTTTTTCTTTGCTCGCGCTACCCTGTTCCGAACTTGATAGCGCTTCTCGATGTATCTACCGTTTAATCAAACTCCTGGACCCCACATGTAATCCTCTCATTAGAAAAAAACGTGTGTATGATAGAATTTTTTCCCTTGGTCGCGCCTCCATGTTCCGAACTTGATAGCGTTGGTCCCTGCATCAGCCATGCTGGTGGGTTCCTTATGTCAGTCTCACATTAGAAGAATCGTGGGTATGACGGACTTTTTTTCCTACTCTAGCGCCACCCTGTTCCTAACTAGATAGCGTTGCTTGATGAATCTGCCGTTTGGTCACGCAGCTGGGTTCCACATGACAGCCTCTCATTAGAAGGATCGGTTGTATGATTGAAGTTTTTCTCTGCTCGTGCTCCATGTTTGGAACTTGATAACGTTCCTTGCTGCATCAACTGTTTTTTCAGGCTGCTGGCCCCCCCATGTCAGCCTCTCATTAGAACAAATGTGTGCATGATGGAATATTTTCTCGCTCGCGCCTCCCTGTTTCGAACTTGGCAACTTTCCTCGATATAGCACCTGTATAAGGTCGCGCTGGTGGGACCCACATGTCGGTCTATCTTTAAATGAAATGTGTGTATGATAGACCCGCGTCTGCTGTTTTGGACTTCCAATAGATTTAAACTATGTGTGTCGCCACTACGCCAAAGATATTTATAGAAAATATATTATTAAACATTCCTTAGTACCTTCAAGTTATGTTTTAATGTTTTTAAAAAGATGTTGTGTGTCCATGTTTATATTTTTAAAAATAAAAGGGCAGCCTCCTGGCATTTTAATTTATAAAATGCCACATATATAATGGACTAGTTTCTTAAAAATATGGCGGAGTTTTTTTTAGGAGGTGGAGGCGGAGTTTTTAAGAGGTGGGGGGCAATGCTCAAAAGGTCGAATTAAAAATATTTTGGGCTATTCTACATGATCCATCTACATGCGCTATACTTCATGGGCTCCATTCTTACATTTCACTGGGCTGTGCTAAGCAGTCCGTTGACCCTGACAAAGCCGAATTAAAATGTTCTTGCCTATGCTCCATGGGATCCTTTCTCAAATTTCACTGGCCTGTGCTCAGCAGTTACCTGACCCTGCGTTAAAAAAAGGTTCCCTAACCTCAAAAAGGCGCGTGTGTATGTTGGACTGTTTTTTTGGGTCAAACTTGATAACGTTGTTGGGTCCTCCATGTTAGCCTCTCATGATGCTGGACTTTTTTCTCCTTTGCGCCTCCCTATTTCGAACTTGACAATGTTGCTCGATGCAGCATCTCTATAAGGCCGCGCTGGTGGGTCCCATGTGCCAGCCTCTCTATAAATGAAACATGCGCATGATGGACTTTTTTCAGCCTCTTCCGTTGTCTTGACATCGGTCCGTTGCTAGGTCTAGATATACATGGTACAAAGTAAAGGACCAAATATACACACATACTATATAGATTTCGATCAAATTATATATTTTTGAGAATTATCTATT
The DNA here is from genome assembly GCA_916181665.1 of Avena sativa. Classification (NCBI taxonomy): domain Eukaryota; kingdom Viridiplantae; phylum Streptophyta; class Magnoliopsida; order Poales; family Poaceae; genus Avena; species Avena sativa. The sequence continues at coordinate 419,541,442 of OV702287.1, read as the reverse complement.
ATAGTTTTATATAGTGATGATATGTCATATGTCTATTATCTGGTTCTCACGTGCAGGGTACATGGAACTTACTAGTAATGCAGTAGTTTCAACAAAACAACATAGGTAGCCGGAGCTTTTTCTAGGGGGTTGGGGAAGGGGATGACCATAAATGCCGAATTAAAAAGATTCTGGGATAACTGGGGGGCGGATGCCCTATTCTTCATGGGCTCACTCTGAAACTGAATGCGCTAAGGTCGGCGGCCACAAGACAATGAAAAGGCCGAATTGAAGGTTTTGGGATATGATTGGGCCTGATAGACTAATTTGATGGGCTCAGTAATAAAAATTCCAGACCTCAACACAGAAGAAAAAAAGAGGGAGAAAATTTGGCCGATATTTTCACGTGAAAATTGTTGACAACCAGGACACATACCCCGCGCGTGCCAAAACTGTCCCACTCGCTCCTACTAACTCGTGCCTTCACTCTAGCAGCCAGCTATAGTCTCTTTGCGCCATTCTTCTGGAGACACGCAGGGGGTCAAAACCATAAGCCACGCACCAAAACATTCACACTCCGTCTATCAGCCAGGGCGGCCTGACACCATTGCTGGTGGCGCCGTTCTTTTCGAGACGCACACAGGCCGGCGGTCAGCTAGTCGATCCCCACGGTATGCTTATAATATCCTTAGTTTTCTCAATCATTGCCTGGAAGTAGTTTCGTACTCGATCTGCTCGTTTGACATTGTTCTGCACTTGATCTATTTGTTCGAATTGGTTGTCATTTTGTGCTCGGTCGATCTGTTCTCTCATATGTAACATAGTTCTGCACTTAATTTATGAAATAAGCTAAAATTACATGGCATTTATAGTTCTATATTCAATCAGGTTGCTCAGATATCTTGGCTTAATTAGATCTGTAATCAACCTGTTCAGTGAAATATCTTGAAAGCTTCTGACCATCTCTATCCTCAACAGATGGACAGATATTGGATACTGAATGGAAAAAAGCAACAACTTCATATTGGGAATGTGTTGATGACGTCATGAAGTTTGTTAGATAGCATAACAGCGACTCGGATGTGTTTTTCCCATGCCGACAATGCCTTAATTATAAAAAGCTAATTCAGAGCACAGTCGCAGACCATACTTTCATTAGGTGGACTAAACATGGTGAACCATATGATCAACCAGCTCTTGATCCTCTAGCTGATGCTAATCTGCCTGAAGCTAATCAAATTGAGGATGAGGACCTTTATGGTTTGTTAAGGGACCTGTAGCCCACTGTAAGCAAAAAAGGCGCTCCTTCTCTTAAAAGATCACTTTTCTCTGACCTGATAGAAGATGCCAAGTGTTTAGTGGACCCTGATTCTGGTATCTCAAGATTCGAACTGGTAATGAAATTACTAAAGGAGAAGTCGTTCAAAAAGATTACCAACAAAGCTTTCGATTCAGGGATTAAGGTGTACAACGAGTCAATCCCTAGGGAAGGACTGCCAAAATCCTTTTATGAGATGAAACAGTACATCAAGGTACTTGTACTATCATATAAGAAGATCCATTTTTGTCCAAATAACTGTGTACTATTCTGGGAGGATTATGAAAACCTCGATGAATGCCTAGTTTGTAACGAATCAAGATGGAAAATGGTGATAAAAAGAAGATAGATCCTTGTAAGGTTCTGAGATATTTTTCAATTATAGATAGATTGAAGAGGTTGTTTCAGTCAGAACAAACATCTAAGGAAACAAGATGGCACAAAGAGATTCTCAAGCTATACGATTACTTACTCACACATCCAGCTGATGGCGATTAATGGAAGAACTTTGACAAGGCTCATCTAGGATTTGCATCAGATCCAAGGAAGCCGAGACTTGGCCTAGCTACAGATGGATTTAACCCATTTGGCAACATGAGTAACTCGTCCAGCATGTGGCCAGTACTTGTTACAATTTACAACCTGCCTCCCTAGGCATGCACTGATCAGTCGAACTGCTTGTTGGCTTTACTCATCCTAGGTCCCAAATCACCTAGGAAGGATTTTGATCTATTCATGCAGCCTCTTATACGAGACTTGCAGGAACTATGGAAGGGTGTCATGACTCCTAATATCCTTGCCAGCAACCCTGAAGATGCCAAGGTCCCTATGCGTGCTGCTGTGTTATTCTGCACCCATGATTTTCCAGTTCTTGGCACTATGTCAGGCAGAGTGACAGCAGGTTATAACGCATCTGTTCGCTGTGAGACAAAAGAGGTCACGGTGAGGCTACAAAATAAGACTGGTTTCCTTGGCCACCGGGTTTTTCTTCCTCAAGGCCACAAATTCCGAAAAAACTTGAAAAAATGCAGTTCTATGGAAAGAGGACTGAATATGGCATTGCACCAGAAAAGTTCACTACAGCTGAGTTGCAGGCGCATTTACAAAAGGTTAGAAATGTCAAACCAGGAAAACAACCAGCTGCCAGATGAGCTAAAAGAAAGAATATAGAAGATGCACCGATAGTAGGAGCAGCATCCAAAAGGAAGAGAGCGGAAGAAGTAGCAGCAGATTCCCATGGGAAGGAAAAGGAACCGAGAATATTTTATAAGCAGAGATCCATTCTATGGGACTTGCCGTATTGGGATGCTAAAACACTTCGACATAATATTGATGTCATGCACATGGAGAAAAATATATGTGACAACACTATAGGCACATTACTCAACATTCCATCTAAGACAAAAGATAGCTATAATGCTAGGCTTGACTGCGAAAAACTCAACATTAACAACAACTTGAAGCTGCATCCTGAAGATACGGTTGATAAGGGTGGTGAAAAACATTACAAATTTCGAGGTACAGAATTTACCTTGCCGATGAATAAAAGGGTACTATTTTGTGACTTCCTCCGAGGTGTGAAGTTCCCATCTGGATTTGCTTCCAACATTGCAAATTGTATCAATGTAGAGGGGAACAAGCTCCAAGGGTTGAAAACTCAAGATTGCCACATCCTACTACAAAGGCTTTTAGCTCTTGGCGTTAAAGGTATAGTGAACAAGGATTTGTACAATGTGCTTGCAGAGTTGGGAAAGTTCTTTAGGGAAATCTGTAGCAAAACTCTGGACAGAAGAGTTGTAGCGCATCTTCAGACGGACATAGCAGAAATCCTGTGCAAGCTTGAGCTAATATATTCACCAACCTTCTTTGATGTGATGGTGCATTTGGCTATTCATCTGACTGAAGATACACTTTATAGAGGTCCCGTATAGTATGGATGGATGTACGCTATAGAATGTCGACTTTGCACTTTCAAGGGTACTATTAGGAACAAGGCTAGAGCAGAGGCTTGCATTGCAGAGGCATACATTGCTGCTGAAGCATTTGCATTTTGCTCAAGATACATTCCTGATCGTAAAACGAGATCCAGTATGTGTGGCAGAATTGAGGAAGTTGAAAAATCTGTTTTAACCATGGTGTTCGCCTAGTAGGAAAGAAGGAACATAGAACATTAATGCAGCACGAATATGACCAACTTACTTGGTATGTGCTGAATAACGCTGATGAAGCTGAAAACTCTGTTGCCTGAGCACTATTCATACATATCCTCACATATATGAAATGAAACTTGTAGCAAGATATGTTCAGATGTCTTACTTGAGTAACATTTTTGTAGATTATTTAAAGCACCCAAAGGAAAAGATTATGCTGCACTAGTATGTGGGGGTGGGTTTCAGGAATGGTTTAGGAATCATGTAAGATGGTCAATTGAACTTTGAATTGTATACGAATTGTGCACATGATATGACCTCTTGATTATTTTGTATAACCACAGATCACGAAGCTACGTGAAGAGAATCCGGGCGATGTTAGTGATGGTCTCTATGCCCTATCACGTGGTCCGGCAAAGAGGGTGCAAACAGCTTTAGCTTGCAATGATGATGGTATCCACGACAACACTTTTGAGCGTGAGAAGCATCTGAAGACACAAAGCAGTGGCATCATGACCAATGGAGAGCACTTGACAGCCAAAATGAAGAAGTCAGATGACTATGATCATTATGGTTGCATAAAATAGGTTATTGAGTTGAATTATAACAACAAGACTGGTGGTCGATTTGTGGTTCTATTCAAGTGTTATTGGTATGACCAAGATCCGAACAAGAAAAGAGGCCCCAGAAATGATGTGAATTTTATATCGATCAATACTATTGCTGAGTGGTAGAAGGAGGAACCTTATATTTTGGTAACTCAAGATTCCAAGGTAATTTTCTTGGATGACAGAGATAATAAGGACTGGCAATATGTGCAAAAGTTTGAGGCAAGGAGCACCTATGATGTGAATGAGTATGACGAGCCAGTCACCACAGATGTTGCCCACCAAGATGATCCTAGTGGTTGTATGGTAACTGAACTGGCTGACGTTGATGAAAATTTGATTGCCAGAGGTGGCTCTGTGCATGATGGACAAGTAGATTTCACTGTCGAGGTTAGTGTAGTCGATAAACACATGAATAAACTGGTTCTACCTGATGAATCTCTGGACATGTATGATGAATGGCAAGGGGAAGAAGATCCAACCCAGACGGAATATGTGGATCTAGAACGCGGTGGTGCATAAAGCGATGATGGTGACGATGATTAGACTGTTGTTTCATATTATTAAGTGATATGATGAACAGTGATTCGTATTGGTTTTGTTTTTGTAAAATGTATGAGACATGATGACAATTTCCTGTTGGATTGTAATCCTAGACTAATTGTTTTCCCTGTCTAAATTGGATTATGCTTAATTCGACAAGTGCAAACATATGTAGACCAGGTTCACTTGGCGTGTAGCAGAAACATTGGTTCAATACATTAATTAAATATCAACCATAGGACCCGTTTCATACAGAAGGGGGCATATGCACCTCATGTCAGTAGAGATGGGCGAGCACATTGTCTCAACAGATAGGGCAACTGGCGTTGGTCTCAAACCAAGTGAAGATGCACTTGCGGTGGTACGGATGGTTGGATCCTCGGAGACGCACTGTTGTGCGCTTGTACAGCGCCTGCATCCATATGCTATAGTGGCCATCCTCCTGCTCAACCAGGTACCTGATGGCTAAAAATATATTTGAGCTTGTTGGGGAACCCCAAGAGGAAGGTATGATGAGCACAGCAGCAAGTTTCCCCTCAGTTATGAAACCAAGGTTATCTAACCAGTAGGAGCAAGGAAACACCTCCAAGGTGTTTTTTCCAACTTGGAATCCTGCACAACACAACCACATAACTTTGCCCTGACCTTATAGTGAGGTTGTCAATCTCACCGGTTTTGTTGAAAACAAAGGATTAAACGTATTGTGTGGAAGATAGTAATTTCTTGAAAAAAGTAAACAGAAAACAGTAAATAGATTGCAGATTGATGGTAAAAGAATAGACTGGGGTCCATAGTTCACTAGAGGTGATTCTCCTTAAGATAGTTGACATGTTGGGTGAACAAATTACAGCGGGCAATTGACAGACACCGAGAAAGCATACATGCATATACTAATCATCTTGACTCCTATGAGATTTGATTGGGCATTACAACATTATACATAGACCATAATCCAACTGCATCTACGACTAATAATCCACCTTCAGGTTATCATCCGAACCCCCTCTAGTATTAAGTTGCAAGCAACATATAATTGCATTAAGCAAAGTGTGTAAAGTAACAATACGATTGTTCTATGAACAAAGGATTGCTGTTTACTCCCTATTATCAACAACACATCTAGTACCTTAGAGATTTCTGCCACTTCCCCAGATTCTAAAGGCATGAACCCACTATCGAGCATAAATACTCCCTCTTGGAGTTACTAGCATCTATTCGGCCAAGATAGCTACCAACAACAGAAAGCATGCAAGATCACAAATAACATAGACATGATAGAATCAATAATAAATCTGACATAGCATCTCAATATCCATTGGATCCCCGCAAACACAACATGTATGATTACAAATATATGATCTTGATCATGAACGGAGCTCACAAGATCTAGACATGGTAGCACAAAGGAGAAGAACCAACCATCTAGGTAGTACATGGACCCGTAGTCCAGGGATGAACTACTCACGCATCACATCGGAGGAAGGCATGGTGATGAAGAAGGCCTCCAGGGTGATCTCTCCTTTCTGGCGGCATGCTGGGAAGAGCTTCAGATCCCTCCCGGTCTAGGGATGGAAATGGTGGTGCCTACAGACTCTTTCGTGGAATTTTGATCGAGTACTTAGGGTTTTCGTCCTGGAGGCAATATATAGGCGAAGGGGCAAGGTCGGTGGAGCTCCAGGGGGCCCACACCCCCTGGTGGTGCGGCTAGGGCTGGCCACGCCACCACCAGGTGTGGCCGCCCTGGTTCCCCTCTTTGTCTCCCCTCCGGACCCCGTATTCCTTTTGGTGAAATATTGACCTGGGCTTTTATCCGGTCCAATTCTGAGAATATTTCCTTACTAGCTTTTTTGAAACCAAAAACAACAGAAAACATGCAACTGGCACTGTGGCATCTTGTTAATAGGTTAGTTCTAGAAAATGTGTAAAAATACTCCAAAGTGTGGATAAAACATAAGAAAGTAGATATAAAACAAGCATGGAACATCAAAAATTATAGATACCTTTGCAACGTATCAACATCCCCAAGCTTAACTCCTGCTCGTCCTCGAGTCAGTAAGTCATAAAAAATAATAATTTTTGAGGTGACATGCACCATCATAATCTTAATCAAGGTATTTGTAAAACATTGATAGCTAGGATCATAGTACTTTAACATAACATGAAAGATATAGTTCTAACAATAAGACATAGCAACTATGTTGTAACATGAAAAGGTACAAATAAAAGATTCATGAATCACAATTCTTTGAGAGACGTTTGTTTGTTTCACATATAGAAAACATAATGAGAATGGTATTCAACTTGTTCCTCATAGTGTAGCAAAACATAAATGCATATGACACCTTCAAAGTTCATAAGGGTGACTAGATACAAATAGTTTAAGAACAAGCAATATCAAAGTTATGAATCAATCAACAAGTTTTGGGACAATGCACATTAAACTAAGAATTGCCACTATGCTCTCTCAATAGGTGCATAATGATAGAAGATGGAGACTCAACATAAAAGTAAAAGAAAGGCCTTCATAGAAGGAAGCAGGGATTCAAGCCTCATAAAGAGCTTCCAAAAATTATGGTACTTATTAGCTTTCAGCTCTCATTGCCCCTATCATAAGCATCTTTAGGTGATTAAGGTTAAAGTGAACAAATATGAGGTTATTCTTGACAAGTTATAAGTTGAAATCTCATGTCCCTTACTTATGCAGACCGAACCTCATGCTACTCAACTCTAACCACGAGTAAGTTCTTATCATTGTAAATACATGTGTATCATAGAGAACCAACAACAGGGTACCCCTTGCCCGATGATACGGAAGCATTCCCATATCAAAATGACAAGGCAAGCAGATAATGAGCATCTCAGCGATCTTTTTATTTGCTATTTGCATAGGTTTTTATTAAGGATGCTTCAAAAATTGCTTATTATGGTTATGCTGCAAGTTTCCACCATGATTAGGCATGACTTAGGCTAGCGGCCTAGGTGTTTCTCTAACACATATACAAACTCCATGAGCTTACAAGCTCCCCTTTTATTTCACACCACCGGGATCCATAAGCAAAAGAACATGATATCAACCAAATAAAGTGCAATGTTGAAAGCGTTCCCCATGATAACATGGTTCTGCTAATTCACAACTTATAAAGCACAAGCACATACGCAATATAGATGGGCACAATGGTTCAAGTTTATTAAGTGCAAGAAAAGTAAAGTGTGCCATCAAGTTTGTGAGAGCTTTAATCACTAATTTTCACATAACAAGTTTAATTTGAAAGGTAGATAAAAACATGAATATACTTGGAATAGCAAATGCTAATAGGTAGGTATGGTGGACTCTTTGGAATAACTTGGTTTTATTTGGAGTTGGATGCATGAGTAGAACTCATACCTTGTATGGAAGCTAGCAAAAGACTAGGAGCGACCGACTAAGAGAGCAATAATGGCCATAATCATGCAAAGCGATAAAACATTATTAACTAAAGCATAAAGTGATATTACAAGTTGAAAACTAAATGATCATAAAGGCTATGGTGACTTGGTGTAGTCTTAACATGGTGTGAGCATGCGCCAAGTCAACCCAAATAAAGCGTCAAAGGAGAATACCAAAATATTATGCTTTTATATGCTAAAACAACACATGATTCTTTCAAGGCACATTAAGCAATATCAATTGTTTATAACAAGTCATGATACAACAATAATCACTAAGCATAAAGCCAAAACAATATCAAGCATGACATGATAAAGTCTAAATCACAGTCAAAAACAAGCTCCTTTTATACCACTTAAGCATGAACTTTCCTACTCTTTTCCAATCCAAATCAACCTATTTGAAAATAATCATATATGAATGTGGGGGTCCAACCAATTTATTCAAGGAAACTAAGTAATCGAAAACTAAAAACAAAAACAAAGACGCTCCAAGAACAACACAATTGTGCATGAAACAATAAAAATGAAGTGTTTGGAAGAAACCTAAATTTTTTATTGACGAAGAAGGGATGCCTTGGGCATCCCCAAGCTTTGACGCTTGTACTTATTGAATATTTCTTGGGGTGACACGGGTGGCATCCCCAAGCTTGAGCTTTTGTCCATACTTCATCTTATCACATTACTCTTCCCTACAATTTCCTTCATACAAAACTTCACACAATCTTCATTAACAACATTAGTATACTCAAGATAATAAGTCTTTTGGTTCAGTTCCAACACAAGAAAAACTTCCATTAAAACACAATATACTGTATCACTTCCTTTTAAAAAGTTCAAATGATCAAAGAGAACTCAAAGAGAAAGAAATTAAGAGGCAAATGCAAATAATAGCAGAAATCTGTCAAAACAGACCAGTAGGTAAAAACCTATTTTTCCGAAGACCTTCTGTTGCACAAATCGAAAAGTGTTGAACTAACGAAAGTTGGATAACCACCTGTGGAAGAATCACAAAAAATTACAGCTCCAACCGACATACAGAGATTTTTCACGAATTTTTACAGCGAAGCACAAAAATCTGTTTTGGGACAGCAACTTTCCCAAGTCTTACTTCTCTCCCATTAGAGGTTACTTTTGGCACAAAAACCACACAAAAATGATAAGGAGGGGTTATTACTGAAGAAATTACTTCCAAGAATCAACAAAATACACCTAACGAAATTTGGGTTATCTTCCAATAAGTGTTTTTCTTTAACGCCTTTGAGCTAGGCATAAGAAGCAAGAAAAGAATCAAGTATTCTCAAATGAACAAGCATTAAGAGAATTTTTTAATAGGATAGGCAAAAGGAATCTTCTCTCTCTTCTCGGGGAAGTGTTCTATACCTTTCTTGAGTGGAAATTGATATTTAATGGTGCCTTCTTTTATAACAATAATGGCACCAACAGTTCTAAGAAAAGGTCTTCCCAAAGTAATAGGACAAGAAGCATTGCATTCAACATCCAAAACATAGAAATCAACGGGGACATAGGAATTGTTAACCATAATAAGAACATCATTCAAACTCCCCATGAGTTTCTTTTTAGCAGTATCATCAAGTGGGACATTTAAATAACAATCTTCCAATGGTGGCAAATCAACCATTTCATAAATATTTCTAGGCACAATAGAAACACTACTATCAAGATTACATAAAGCTTTGAGATCGAAATCGTTCACTTTCATATTAATGATGGGTTCCCAACCATCTTCTAATTTCATAGGAATAGAAGCTTTATGTTTCATCTTTTCTTCTTTAATTTTTATGAGAGCATCAGTAATGTGTTTTGTAAAGGCCATGTTCATAGCACTAGAATTAGGACTTTTAGCAAGCTTTTGTATGAACATAATCACTTCAGATATTGCAACCATCAAGATCAAAATCATAATTATCATCTAAAGTAGTAGAGCTATTGTTTCCCATATTTCGAAGAATTTCTGCATTTTTATTAGAAAAGGTTCCATTGGGTTTACTAGCTTCAACATTAGTGGCAGTGATAGTAGAAATGCTAATATTTCTAGCAATTTCATCTTCTCTTTCCCACTTAGCATGCAATTCAGCTAACAGTCTAACATTTTCATCAATTCTAACTTGTATGGCATTAGTAGCAGCAAAGGGATTTTCAATGGTTTCAGGTTTAGCAGCCATTTTATTCAAAGAAGATTGTGCTTCAGACAATGATGCTATATTTCTTTCAGCATTAGAGACTTTTTCCTCAATAGTTTTATTGAAGGCAGTTTGTTTACTAATAAAATCTTTAAGCATGACTTCAACTTTAGAGGGTGCATTTCTATTGTTGTTGTAGGAATTTCCATAAGCATTACCATTCTTGGGAGGATATGGCCTATAATTATTATTACCAAAATTATTCCTGTAGGCATTGTTGCTAAAATTATTGTTTCTAATAGAGTTCACATCAACTTGCTCTTCTTAAGCAACCAAAGAGGCTAAGGGAACATGATTTGGATCAATATGAGCTTTCCCATTAACAAGAATAGACATAATAACATCAATTTTATCACTCAAGAAGGAGGTTTCTTCAAAAGAGTTTACCTTCTTACCTTGTGGAGCTCTCTCAGTGTGCCATTCAGAATAGTTCACCATCACATTATCAAGAAGCTTTGTTGCAGCACCCAAAGTAATGGTCATAAAGGTACCTCCAGCAGCAGAATCCAGTAGATTTCTTGAAGAATAATTCAGTCCTGGATAAAAAGTTTAGATAATCATCCAAGCAGTAATCCATTAGTGGGACAATTCTTTACCAAAGATTTCATTCTTTCCCAAGCTTGAGCAACATGTTCATTATCAGATTGTTTAAATTTCATTATTTCACTTCTCATAGATATAATCTTAGCAGGAGGATAGTATTTTCCAATAAAAGCATCTTTGCATTTAGTCCAAGAATCAATACTATTTCTAGTTAGGGATAGCAACCATTCTTTAGCTTATCCTCTCAAAGAGAAAGGAAACAATTTAAGCTTAATAATATCTCCATCTATATCCCTATGTTTTTGCATCTCACAAAGTTCAACAAATGTTATTAAGATGAGAAGCAGCATCTTCAGTACCAATACAAGAAAATTGTTCTCTCATAACAAGATTGAGTAAAGCAGGTTTAATTTCAAAGAAAGTATCTTCAGGCACAGGTGGAGCAATAGGTGTGCACATGAAATCATTGTTGTTGGTTCTAGTGAAGTCACACAACTTAGTGTTTTCAAGAGTAGTCATTATTTTGTGTTTTTGATATAAAGAAAGCAAACTAGTACAACTATTTTTGTGTGTTTTTGATGTAAAGAAAGAAAACTAGAACAACTATTTTTTTGTTTTTGATAAAGAAACAAGCAGATAAAGCAGAAATAAACTAAGCAAAACAATTAAAACAAAGTAAAGAGATTGGTTATGAGGGTCTCCCCTTGTGAAGATGTCCTTGACTCCCCGGCAACGGCTCTAGAAAAATAGCTTGATGGCTCAAAATATATCCGAGCTTGTTGGGGAACCCTAAGAGGAAGGTATGATGAGCACAACAGCAATTTTTCCCTCGGTTATGAAACCAAGGTTATCGAACCAGTAGGAGCAAGGAAACACCTCCAAGGTGTTGTTTCCAACCTAGAATCCTGCACAACACAACCACGGAACTTTGCCTCCAAGTTACATTGAGGTTGTCAATCTCACTGGTTTTGCTGAAAACAATGGATTAAACGTATTGTGTGGAAGATAGTAATTTCTTGTAGAAAGGAAACAGAAAATAGTAAATAGATTGTAGATTGATGGTAAAATAATGGACCGGGGTCCATAGTTCACTACAGGTGATTCTCCTTAAGATAGTTGACATGTTGGATGAACAAATTACAGCGGGGCAATTGACAGACACCGAGAAAGCATACATGCATATACTAACCATATTGACTCCTATGAGATTTGATTGGGCATTACAACATTATACATAGACCGTAATCCAACTGCATCTATGACTAATAATCCACCTTCAGGTTATCATCCAAACCCCCTCCAGTATTAAGTTGCAAGCAATAGGTAATTGCATTAAACAAAGTGTGTAAAGGAAATAATATGATTGTTGTATGAACAAAGGATTACTGTTTTGTCTTTAGTAGAAACAACACATATAGTACCTTAGAGATTTCTGTCACTTCCCCAGATTCCTAGAGGCATGAACCCAGTATCGAGCATAAATACTCCCTCTTGGAGTTGCTAGCATCTAGTCGGCCAAGATAGCTACTAACAACAGAAAGCATGTAAGATCACAAATAACATAGACATGATAGAATAAATAATGAATCTGAAATAGCATCTCAATATCCATCGGATCCCTGCAAACACAACATGTATGATTACAAATAGATGATCTTGATCATGAACGGAGCTCACAAGATCTAGACATGGTAGCACAAAGGAGAAGAACCAACCATCTAGGTAGTACATGGACCCGTAGTCCAGGGATGAACTACTCACGCATCACATCGGAGGCAGGCATGGTGATGAAGAAGCCCTCCAGGGTGATCTCTCCCCTCCGGTGGCATGCCGAGAAGAGCTTCAGATCCCTCCTGATCTAGGGATGGAGATGGCGGCGGCTACAAACTCTTTCATGGAATTTTGATCGGGTACTTAGGGTTTTCGTCCCAGAGGCAATATATAGCCGAAGGGGCAATGTCGGTGGAGCGCCAGGGGGCCCACACCCCCTGGTGGTGCGGCTAGGGCTGGCCATGCCACCACTAGGTGTGGCCGCCCTGGTTCCCCTCTTCGTCTCCCCTCCGGACTCCGTATTCCTTCTGGTGAAATATTGACTTGGGATTTTGTCTGGTCCAATTCCGAGAATACTTCCTTACTAGCTTTTCTGAAACCAAAAACAGCAGAAAACAGGCAACTGGCACTGTGGCATCTTGTTAATAGGTTAGTTCTAGAAAATGTGTAAAAATACTCCAAAGTGTGGACAAAACATAAGAAAGTGGATATAAAACAAGCATGGAACATCAAAAATTATAGATACGTTTGCAACGTATTAGTACCAACTGTCTTGAAGCACCGACAAGTTGACAATGAGCCGGAGATTCAGGCTGAGGGTTAGGTCGAAGTGGAACCCGTCGACCCACATACACGCCTCAAGCCAGAGCCGGTGCAGAATGTTGTACGGCATGATGATGTCCCACTCCTCTGCCGTGAGTTGTAGGTTCTTCAGCATCCATACACGGCCAAGAACCTTGCGCATAATTCCCATGACCTTGCTCACTCTTTGCAGCTTGCTTGGAGGCAGGCTGAGATTCAACACTCCTCTTCGCAGGGTGTGGTCACGACATCGTCGTCCTCCAGAGGGGCTAGGATGGAGCCAAGCATCCTCCTGAGCTCGTACGTCCTCGAGAAGAAGATCTTCAGTGTCATTGTGTATGGCATCGCCTTGTTAACTAACTGTGGCTCGATGACGGAGAAGTCGGTTGTGGCTGCGGAGAAGCAGCAGGCACGGAAGACATGGGGGCCAGACTCGATGATGTGCTCCTGTGAGGAGCGCTCCAGTTCTGGCGGTGCCGCCATTTGGGGATTTTTTGGGGGGTGGGGGGAGGGAAGGGGGGCTGGGAGGTGGGCGGGGGCTAGTCGATGGTGCTGGCCTAGATGAGGGGGAAGAGGCCAGGGGAAATGGGTGAGGGCCTATTTGATTTCTAGGATAGGAAAATCGTAGGAATAGGAAAAATGTAGGATTGCATTGTCTTATTCACTCCAATCCTATAGGAATTCATATGCACCAAAGTGTGTTTGATTCCACCATAGGAATCTAAAAAAGAGGTACGGGTGAATGTTTGATTTCCTACGAAAACTAGTACTGTACAAAGGAATCCTTAGGAAAAAAATCCTATGGGAATTAATCCTACAAATCAAACAATCGTCATAGGAAAATTTCCTATAGGATTTAATCCTACAAAATTCCTAGGGAAATCCTTGGAATCAAATGGACCCTGAGAGTGGACTACTCGAACAAAAGGCGGGGCCGTGCTACCTCGTCACTCCCCAACGCCATCCCTGGCTCGTCCTCTCTTCATGGTTCTATTTAGGCTGGTCATAGTGCTAGGGGGAGTAATTTGGGTAGTATATAGTCCTACATGTATTGCCAACTAAGCATTTAGATGACATGGCATGCAATTAAATGATGAGAGAGAGCCTTGGGGTAACTAGCTATGTTACTATAAGGGCATCTCCAATGTGAAAATAAGGTCGAATATAAGACACCTGTGGTCGACCTTAGTGGAATTTAAACATTGTAGCACTCGGTCTTAAGCTAAGAAACCTTGCGGTCGACCATACCAGTATGACCTGGCCATAAGAACTAGAAAATTATTGTTTATCTCTCCTCACTACATCGTGTGCTTGCGGCAAAATTTCAAGACAAAATGATCTACATTGCAATAAATGAGACTTTGCATGATACCACACCTATGTTATTTTCTACTATGGAGGTAGTAACTTATTTTATTTTATTTTGCGAAAATGGAGGTAGTAACTTAGACTAGTAACATATGCATGTTACTACTCTAAGTTACTCCCCACCATGACGAGCCTAAATATAGTAACTTGCATATGTTACTGTCTTCATAGTGGGTGATAACATGTGTGTGGTGTCATGCAAGACCTAATTAATTAGGTTCTAGACTCATATAAATGTTTGATGTTATGGTAATACCTCCCTCTCTTTCATCATTAATTATAATGTCATGTCACCAATTTGCTCAGTTGGCATTGCATGTACATGCAAGTTACTACTCCCACATGACGAGAGGGATGGCTGTTGTCTCTGCGTTAAATAGAGGAAGGGTTGTTGAGCTAGACAGGGAAGACCAATATTTTAACATATCCTTGATTTTTTTTGTGGCATCATCTGTGCAGCGTAGGCACCGGTGCCAGATGGATGAGAAGTGGTTTGGGCACCGATATTTGCATATGTTGTGGAGGGCCACCCAAGTTCTACGAATTTTCAAGATTTTTAGCTAAAAGAGAGCAACTATGTAGATGCACAGGCTGGTGGTACTTCCCCTTGCTGTCGATAAAAGAGAGAAACTATGTGGATGCGATGATGATTCAATTTGTACAACATAACTAGTATAGGTACAACACAACCACGGCAGAAACTAAACCATACTCTAGACAGAATCAGCACACACATAGACACCCGAATATCATACGGTTCTTTTTGTCAAGAACCTATGTCGCCCTCTGCCCGTGCAGGCACACCGTCTGGTGTTCGATGAACTCGAGGAAGATGCCAGCCATGTCGCAACCTTTGTTGCTGCACTTGAGCTTCATCTCTAAGGACATCTGATCCACGGTAGTGGTTGGTTCGAAGACGCCTCCTTATTCACATCCCGGGCACTGGCCATCAGACAATTTTTCAACACATTATGTGCATGCAATGTGCGCTGCGGCCTCGCCAAAGCACTGCTCATGCAAAGTAAAAGAGATTTAGCCCAAAAACAAGAGTTGTATCGAACCAGTGTGGAAAACATCATGAAGATAGAAGTAGTTATAACCATGTACGTGGGACAATGAACAATTTGAGAATACAGCCTGCAGCTGAAGACCTGCCTCATTGCACTCATGTCAATCATAGCTTCAAACCACTCGTCCGCCATAGAGCCACCTTCTTCAACTGCGGTAGATCTGAGAGGGATTTTGAGACCGAGAGAGAGAGCAGAGAGAGGAGCACAGATCTGAGAGGGTTGATGAGAGCGAGCGGGAGAGACTGGTACAATAGTTAAATACTAGGAGTACTACACTCCTTATCTCACTCTAGGCAATATCGTCCATCCATCCAAATTCAACGGCCATGAACCGATACCTTATCTCTTTGGCAAGAGAATGGAGCAGAGAAAACTAGGGAAGCGCTGTGTTTTCTGATTAATTATCTCCCTCTGACCCGGTGTACATGTCGCTTTAACGACCTAGGGCTACGTGGAAGACTAAATACTGTACTCTAGTACTACTCCGGGATGGAGGTACTAGTACTACTACTCTACCTCTGTTTGGGATGAGAGTATGAGACTAGCCCCAATGGGGGTATCAGGTGGTACGTACCGTATCATGCATTAGGCCTTTTACAATAGGGTGTAGCTTAGCACGTTACCATAGGAGTTATAAATACCTAATAGCCAACCTCTCTAATGCATTGTATTTTAGAGGTTGTATCTTAATTTAATGTTTTTTCTCTCATGCATGCATTTTATTGGGCAATCAACTCTTCTTTTCCTATGATTACGTGCAAGGGATGTATCTTAGCTAAGATACAACAACACCCTCTCTCCTCCTTAATTGATATGCCACAAAAGCATTTTGCCTAGGATGCCACGCTAAGAGACTCCCTCATTGTCAAAGACCTTATTACATGCATGGAAAATGCTTATGTGTCACGACAATTAATGATGAAAGAGATTGTGTTAGTATCACTGAAAAATAATTATATTTTGAGCCACGTCCATAAAGTATAGGCCGTATAATTGGTTCATATACCTTGTATCATGTAGAAATCAACCTACTACCATTAGCTACCTATTACTCGTTATTCTCGAGGGACATGACGAACAAGATTCTAGAATTATTGAGAAGTGCGTTTTGAGGTTTGTGCATAGCGTTCACTGTGCTAAAGACTATCAATAGAATATTCTATATGCTAGCATGGATAGAAGACAGCGGTTCGCAATATTGGGATTTGCCAGGCTTGATCGATTTTTCAAAGTTCAAAGTACTGCGTACATAATATAGTGTGGTAAGATTATATAATATAGGTAAAGCTCAAAAAAATATAAATATGTGATTCTCACGTGCCGGAGTACTTCTATATAGTGACTAGTAAGTTGCACGTGACGTGCACGTGAGACTCAGATAATATACGTATGACATATCATGGGTACTATTCAACATGGTGGTTCTAGAACATGGTGGAGTTTTCTCTAGGTACTATTCAACACGAATCCAGCTGCTCTAAACCATTGGATCTAATAGCCTAATAATAAGGATTGGTGCTATGGATCATTCATATTCAAAACTTCTCCATTATAGTAGTAGAGAGAATACAGCCTACCATGCTATGAAATTTTTAGGGTGGTGACATGATGGTTCTAGAACATGCATGGTGGTGTTTGATCTAGGTACTTTTCAACACGAATCCAGCTGCTCTGAACTATTGGATCTAACAACCTAACGGTCAGGATTGGTGCTATGGATCCAATTCAAAACTGCTCCATTATAGTAGTAGAGATAATATGACATACTGTACTTCTATAGTTCTATCATGTGCCGGAGCACTAAGGCATGTGCAACTTACTACTACTGTATACTGGAGTACATACTCCAAGAATTTACCAGACTCGTTGGTCGAGCTGCTAGCCACCTCTGTTTCGAGAGTGTATAGTACTCCTACTATACGATTAGACTGTGGCTAGCTGAAAGTACGGCGACTACAAGTACCGATATGATATTTCTCTTGTGAGTTAATGCCCCGGACAACCTCCGACTGCGAAAAAACTAACGCGCCGCCAAGCGGTCGCTCTGCATATTCCTTGGAGCATCTAAAAAAGTACTCCTTGGAGAAATGCTTGGTCAAAGAAAAAACACCGAGAAAGAGGTCCCCTAGCGGTGGGAGTAAAACTGAGTAGCACCGCTAGTAGTAATACAAATACTATAATTTCTCCTTCATTCTACTCTCCAACGAAATTTCTTTCTTCCACCAAAGGAATGTTACCCTCATAAATACTTGAAGGAATCCCGGTGGATTGGCTGTGTCGTCCTCGGAGGTCTGCTTCGGCTTGAGGCTAGGCCCTAGGACAGTTCATCCAGCAGGAACATGCCACCGTTGGAGCCATTGTTGGAGCCGCCTCTGTAGAGCGCATGGTCACCCGCGGTAAACTTGCGTTGGCCCTGCCGGCCGACGGCGCAATTTTGGGCCCCCTCGAGGCTACCGATCCTGCGCTGGCCATGTCATGGAGGCGTCAACACGGCAGGTGAACAAAAGTAGACCTCTACAACAAATCACCGGTCCTGATGTGTCTCCCTTTCGACTGTGATAGAGCTATGTCCGAACAGGCGCTCTGGCTGGACATCAACCGTGGCCAAGTTAAGACCGTGCGAGACAGCAGCCAATCCTTCCGCCGGGAACCTGCAGCCAGCGATAATGCGACTGGGGCAGACAACTCAGGTGGGCGCCAGGTTGCCATGGCCGTGGTCGACTCCGTCCTGGGTCCCCTCGAGCCTATCGATCCTATGCTGGCCCTTGCTTACGATCAGGACAAGCTCGAGTTCAAGCTCGCACGCGAGGAACATGCGTTCAGTGAGCATGCGACCGGGGCAGACAACTTGGGTGGGCGCCAGGTCGCCGTGGCCGTGGTAGACGATGCCATCATGGGTCCCCTCGATCCTATCGATTCTATGCTGGCCCTTTCTCACCATCAGGACATGCTCAAGTTCGAGCTCGAGCGTGAGGAACCTGCGGCCGGCGAAGGTGCGACTGGGGGAATCGACTCGGTAGGGGGGCCGTGTGCTCCTCTACTCGTTCCGAGCAATCTCGTCCCTTCGACCATGATCAAACCGCAGGTGCACGCTATGTTTCGTGTGTGAAGCAAACAATAGTAGAAAGAGTATGGCTCAGCTGCTCGGTTGAAATTGAGCCGGACCCGACTGCCTTTCCAAGCTAAATTTTAGGGGCCTTTGTGCCAATTGTATGGACTTGGATGTAATTTTGTATTTTTAATGTAACCTTTTAATTCCACCGAACGTGTTGATTGAAGAATGATGCACTTTTGGGTGAAATTAGCTACAGAGTATAAAATTAAGCTTGAAAAACATAACATGTAATTTATCCAACCAATTCATGTAGTACTATAGTAAACTAGTAAGTTGCACCTGCCCTGCACGTGAGACTCAGATAATAGACGTCTGACATATCATCACTATATAAATTATAATAGGTAAAGCAGAAAAATATAAATTTGATCAACATCTATAATATATGGGTGTATATTTGGTTCTCGTACTTTGTATATCATGTAGAGTGAACGATTATTAGCTAATCTAAAACTTCAAAATTTGGTAACATGATCTGGAGAAACGAGGGAGAAGATTTTAGAATGATGGAGAAGTGTTTTGAGGTTCCCATGTTTCCGGACATAGCGAACCACCCATGTTTTACTTGCGATTCCTAGGTTCTTTGAGTTTTCAAGGTTTGTAGATAAATTAACCCACTTAAAAAACACTACTGTCTCCGATTCAAATTAATGTTCTCAGATTTGTCTAGATTCGGGTGTATGTATCTAGCACAGAAACATGACTAGATATATTTGAATCTAGATGAATCTATGAACATTAATATGGATCAGAGGGAGCCTGTTGAAATTATGTCAAATTATTTCAAAGAACATGTGAGATGCCAATTTCTCTTTAAATTCCAAAAAAATCTTTTGAAGTTGCCCACCAGACAGCCAATAAATGGACAACACGACCGAGAGTTTTATAAGATTCAACTTCTTTCTAGACTTTGCATGCCGACAAAGTTAACCCTGCTTTGTAAAAAGAGAGAGAAATAGGCCAAAAAAACAGGGGGACTCATGCATGGCGTCCTTTTGCTTGTATTACCCGCCATGAAAAATAATAAACATGAGTTTTTCACAACATTTGAAAAAAGCCGCTTCACAAAAATGGCCTACCATGTATAAGTATGAATAGGTTTCAGGACGAGCGATTAAGCAAGGTCACGGACATATCCATGTTTATGGGAATTTTGTAGAAGTACTACAATAAAGTAGATGTGTGCATTTTGGCATTGGTAAACAACTTCGCCTATGCGAGTTTCCAAATACTAGGAAAGGTAACAACTCTACTAAGCGATGGAAATATTTTTTCTATAAAGCAAAGTACTCCACTTTATTCTATACTTCTACTCCAAAAAGTAGGCAGCACGAGAGCAGTGAGAGGAGTTCCCTGCATGTGAGACTTGGATAATAGACATATGACATATCATCATTATATAAAATTATAATAGGTAAAGCAAAAAAATTATAAATTTGATCAACATACATAAAGTATGGGTGTATATTTGGTTCTTGTACTTTGTATCATCATGTAGAAGTCAAATATTATTAGCTACCTAAAACACTTGATTTTTTTGGTAATATGGTCTAGAGAAACGAGGGAGAAGATTCTAGTATGATGGAGAAGTGTGTTTTGAGGTTTATGCATAGCATTCATTATGCTGAAGAATATCTATACAATCTTCTAGATGCTATAATGGAAAAGAAGATCCAATGGTTGGAAATATTGGGATTCGCGAGTATTGAGATCCAACGGTTGACATTCAAAGTTATTCGTACAATCTTATCTTACCAAGTACTATATAGTGTACGAATACAAATAACTTCGAATACATTTCCAGCCGTTGGATCTTCTTTTCCATTCTAGCATCTAGAAGATTCTACTGATAGTCTTCAACATAATAATTGTAACATCCCAAAACTTTAATCCAAGCTTATCAAGATCAAATCATCCAAAAATGGGGTTGACAAAAACTTTTTCAAATTCAAAATGAAAGCATTCATATATGTGTGCATTTAAAATAGGAGTTGTTTGAATTGCCATGATTGATTGATCCAATGCTTGTAAAATGTTTCTTAGGTGATTTAAACATCATCTACATCTTTCCCAAACTTTTCCTAAAGAAAATCAAATAAAAAAGAATTAAAATGAAGGAATGGTCATTTTGACAAATTTAACTCTCATGCCTACTTTGGCTATTCCTAGTACTCAATTCTTAACAGAAACAGTTCTTGATCTTTGCACCCCTTGCTAGTACACATAATGAGGTACCAAGGCCCACCTTTTGATCTACTAAAAACATTCTGTAAACTATTTTAAATGACAGTTTAAAATTGAATATAATGCATATGCATATATCACCCCTATTTCAAAAACCATCTATTTGAGCACCATTTTAACAAACCCTTGCAACCAGAGACTACCTAGCACTAGTGGAGATCACCCAAAAATTTTGAACTCAAAATTCAAAACTTTTTCTCTTGCGGCCATTTCATCAAACACTATTTACTACAGAGTTTTGCCCCCATTTGATCTCCATTTACTCCCTCTGTCTCCCAATGATCTAACCAAAGCCAAAACACCCATCCCCTACACCCCTAGCAACCATGCCATGCCGACCCGAGCCATGCCTCGCCGGCCAAACTTGCAACCGCCGCAGCAGACCACCCCTCTCCCCCTCTCCATGTCTAGGAGGTAGCCAGCACCGCACCGCCCCTCTCTGTCCCTTGCCCGAGCCAAGAGCAGCCATGGACCACAGAGAAGAACCCACGCCCAGTGCCACCGAACCATGCCGACGCCGCCCACAGAGCATGCACTGTACCCGCTCGCACCGACCGCCCCTTGGCACCAGCCCGCGCCCAACGCTCCGCCTCGACCTGGAGAACACCTCAGACATCCCCGTTCGCCGCCCAAAGCCCCACAGCCACCGCTTGCCGTGGACACAGCCGCTTCGGCCGCGCAGAGCGCCACCTCGCCCCGACCGCATGCCACCTCCCCTACGGCCGCATTGAAGCACTAGAGCACCGCCAGGGAACCGCCCACCAAACACAATCCCCATCCATGTCTCTAGCTCACCGTAGCCATGCCGCCACCGTCGACCGCCCATCCCGCTCGGTCTCACCGTCGAGCCTATAAAAGGATCCCTCCCTAGCACCAAAGACTCACACCATTCCACTCCCCTCACCTCTCTAAACCTCACCCACCCCTCGCTGGAGCAAGTGGAGCAGCAGCTCGCCAGAATTGGAGCCAGAGCCGCCGCCTCTAGAGAAGAAGGGTGTCGTTGATTCCGGCCACCCCAAGCTCCGCCACGACCACGCCTCGCCTCGCCATTGTCTTCCACTTTGTTCGCCCACCTCGCCGACCCCGCTGGAGCCCTGGTACGCCCCCAGTAGACCCCCACCGAGCCTCTAGGGTTCGAGCTCGCCGGCGACCTGTTCGTCATCGACGACGACCCTCAGCCGTAGATCTAGCCTCTAATCGCACGGCCCACAGCGCGCGTACCGTTTCGCGTTTTAAGTGCCGCTGACAAGTGGGACCCCCTGTCAGCTGAGCCGCGTGCCGCGTAGCACCACTGAGCCGGCCCATTTCCTTTCCCGCGCAAGCCCGTAGATTCAAATCTGGATTTTTCTTTTTAGTTAGAATATAGTTTCTGTCCAGTGTTTCAAAATTCAATTATGTGAGTTTGACAAATCCAAATTACATGAAACTAATTTTGTCTGAAAGGTATTGAAATTCTCTACCCAAGCCCGTTGGAGTTAATTCATTTAGAGTTATAGTTTTCTCCTAATAAAAATAAGAAGACAGAAGCTTTTGCAACTTGAAACATTTTTGTAAAATCAACCAAGTTAGCTTTTGAGTTGATTCCAACTCTCAAAAATCACATTTCATCATATCTATCCAAATATGTAATAATATTAAGGTTTACAGGCAGTGACTTTGGACTAGTACCAAAATAATGCTATATAGGCATTTCTAGTCACATTAAATCATTAAATAATAAACTTAAACCAAAGTAATATTGATCCAACCTTTAAATCTCATTCCCACATGTTAGAATATGTGGTGAGGAAATGTGTCCACATGATCCCATATTTTGGTGGTGAATATTAAATCTTAGTTAATTTTTCAATGAGTAGAAATTACTTTTCCAAAATAAAAAGGTTGAAACTATTGAATTAAACTTGTGATGTTTGGGATGATAATAGATCATCAATTGTGTGGTTTAGAATACTACTTAGCCTAGTTAAGTATTGTTTGGTGATTGTGTACTCCCTATGTATTTCTAGACGATAGTACCGACAAAGCCTTCGAGGAGGAGGAGTGCTACCAAGAAGAAGAAGAAGAAAACTTCAACCACTGCACCAACCAAGGCAAGCTATTAGTGGCAAGCTAACCGTTGCAAACATGCTTTAGTAAGCTATTGTTAGCAAGCTAGAATAAAACTAGATGGTTTAGTAAAGATGCATTAAGCATACTTTGATCACACCCCTTTAACTATTAGTACCCCAAGCCTTATTGACAAGTTTTACCTCCCTTAGTTTACACAAAGTTCTTTGATAAATTTTGAAGGTAGCATAAAGAGTATAAAACTTGACCTACTTAGAAACCTTTAGATGTCATTCTATGGATGAGATTGATCCCATCTTTCCACCTTAGTGAACACTCTTAACTTAGTACTTTAGAATAGCTCAAAAACTTGAGTCACTTTAGATGGGAACACTTGGTGAAAATGAGTTATGAAAACCTTGGAATGATGAGTCATTCTATTGAGATGTTTTGACAGGTGTTGAGAAACACAATTGGTTTATGATGATGAAAATGATGAGGCATGAGCCTTAACCCTTTTTATAAAACTGATGGTTGGATTCGGATGCGATACCATTCCAAATTTACCGTACAACCATATTACCTGAATTGGGTAAGGCGTAGCTGGAAATTTATATGCATTAGTATTAGTTCCCTCACGGGAGAGGTTTGAGCTGAGGCTACCTCTCAATGATGTCCACCTATGCAGTGCCCAAGATGACTGATGGTCATGGTTGGGAGGCCATGCTCATAGGAGATGTGCTTGTACTAGGGTGTGTAAAGGGAAGGTTATGTTTGATTATCTGCATACCAAGTATGATGATTCAGGGTTATCCCTGACAGATGTATCGAATCTTGTGGTGAAAGTGTACCACCTCTACAGAGTGTCAAACTATTTGAATAGCCGCGTCCGCGGTTATGGACAGTTGGAATGGCCATACTGTTTCGTTGTCAGATGTTTTCTAAATAACTTGAAATGAATGATGAACCTTGACTTGACCACAACAGGGTTGTGTTAATGAAAATAGCTTCCCAACTTAAGTGATTCTAGACTTTTACTTTATCTTTTCTTGCTTCAGAACTCAGCTTAGGTTTCAAACTTAACTTGATAGTTATTCTCTCAATTCAGTACTTTAACTTAGAATTATAAAACCTTGCTAGTAGTAGTTTGCGAGTACTTAAAGAGTACTCATGGCTTTTGTCCCTGGCTATTATCATGGCCAGACTATGAAGGAGATTATCAAGATGATGGTCAGCAGGACGGCTATGATAACTAGGACTATCTGCCTTCGTTAGCATTGCCTGTGCCCCTGAAGATGGACCCCACCGCTACGCTATCGTTTATTTCCGCTGCTTGTTGTATTAAAGACTGGATCATGAGATCCTTATTTGTGTAAAACCTTATGTATGGTTTGTAATGGATAATGTACTATGATATCCAATCCGTTATGTCTCGCAAAAATGGTAATCCTGGGATTGCGAGGTATGGCATAACGGGCATCTGGGATTAAAAATCCGGGTGTTGACAAGTTGGTATCAGAGCCATCCTGACCATAGGAGACCCTAGTTAGAATGGACGTCCAAACCAAAAACTTAGCTTCAAAAACCAAAGTGAGTATTTATGAAAAACTATTTCCTCTCTTACCCTTGTGAACTCATTTTTTCTCAAAAATACATGTCCTCAAAATTCTTACGTTACTACTTAAAATTTGGCACACTTGATCACTTCACTAATTTCCTCATCCTAAATTCTTGTAGATGGAGACTCAGTTCAGCAAGTTTTTCCAGTTGGGAAATGGAGGTCAGCTGATCTTCGAGAGGGATCTGGATTCACTATCAGAATTTCTGGGACGCCCACATCCGGAGTTTCTTGGAGCTCAACTTCCAGGACCCCCAGGAGGAGACCTACAATGGCTAGTCACCGCAGATCTTCGAGGAAGCATTGAAGAACCAACTTCCGGGAGAATTCAGTTCTCTGTGAGAGAGAACAACTGGCTAGATGGATTAGCCAGGGCAATGCATGAAGCTCTCGCATGTCTATGTGCCCTCAGCGTCAACAAGATTCAAGGAACCCGTTTTGCCCACTATGCAAGACGTGACTTCATGGGAATGCCGATGGAGATGCCAAGTCACCCAGAGTTGAGGCGTCAAGTGGAGAACCTTGACTTCTTGCTTCATGACCGACAGTAGGAACTGGACAATGCCAGAGAGTTAGCAAACCAGAACCGTGCCATTGCCGACCAGAAGGCCCAGACTTTCACCCTGCTCGTCCAAGATCGCCAGTCTCTTTGTCGCCAGCGTGCCAAGAAGGATCGCATCATCGCCCGTCTTCGCAAGAAGGTGGCCGACCTCGAGAAGACCGTCAAGGAGCAGGAAGCTCAGCTTGCCGCCAAAGAAGAAGAGGATGAGGGTGAAGAAATCCAGGGAGATATGGATTCTTACCTCAGCAACGATGATGACTTTCTGGAAGAGGATGCCGTGGACTTCTACACTGATGATGAAGACTCCGACTTCATCGATGATGAGTAGATTCACTAGAGCACTGTCGTAGCATGAGATGTATCATCTCATTATATCGTAGCTTGCAGAATGGTTCTTAAAACCATCTGTTTTCCCCTTTGATTGTTGTGGTGTGTGTTGTATCGTGTGCTTGCTTGCATGAATGAAAGTAAAGTTAGTTGAAAAACCTGAGTTTAACTCAAAATTGTAGCTTTGAAAACCCAAAACCATGAACCTTAGAATTTCCCTCTTACCCCTATATCTATCTCAATCTTCAGATGACTCGTGGAAACCAAGGAGGGAGCAGCTCATCGCAGGACTTAATGCTGCAGATCTTGCAGAATCTCATCGCAGACCGTGACGCAAGCAGGGCCGAGCGTCAAGCTAACTTAGCAACATTGCAGCAGATCGCCCAAATGGCTCTCAACAACCAAGGACATGGAAATCAGGATCACCATGGATCTAAACTCAAAAATTTTCAGAACACCAATCCCCCAATCTTCAACCAATTTGAAAACCCATTAGATGCTGATGACTGGTTACAGACCATGGAAAACAACCTCGAAGTTGCAGGAGTTGATGAGAATGAGAAAGTTCTCTTCGCCACCCACTATCTGGCGGGAGATGCAAGAGCTTGGTGGAATAGCATCCGCAACATGAACCATGGCCAGGTGATGACCTGGGAAGCATTCAAGGTCAAGTTCAGCCGCACCCACATGTCGCAAGGTCTCGTCAACAGGATGAGAGATGAATTCCGTGAACTGAAGCAAGGAAGATTGACTGTGGTAGAGTACCGTGACAAATTCTTGTCACTTGCCAGATATGCACCGGATGAGGTCAACATGGATGCCAAGAAGAAAGAAAGATTCTTAAACGGACTGCATGATGAGATGCAGACTGTCCTCGTCAACATCCGTTTCTAGGATCTCGAAGAGCTAGTCGACTCTGCCATTCAGATGGAAGGGAAGATTAACCAGGCAAACGACAACCGCAAGCGTCGTATGATGCAGCAGTCTGGATCCAGTAGTCACCAGAAGTACCATCCTAACCCCTCACCAGGATATGCACCAAGGAACAACTGACCCCCAAATTCTCGCCCAAGCTACCCCAACCGTAGCGGAAGAAATGTGAAGCCCAGAGGAAACAATCACAACTCCGGCAACGCCAACAACTTCAACTGTGCCCCTCCCAAGAGCAACAACAACAACACTGCCCCCAGAACTGGCAGCAATGTTGTACCTGTCGCAGTCAAGGACAAGTCCCAGATCACTTGTTTCGAGTGTGGAGTGAAGGGTCACTACTCCAATGAGTGTCCCAATAAGACTGCCGCCAATGCCTCTGTGAATGCCCCAGCTCAGCAGCAGCGTCGTGTTCAACCAGGAAGGAGATTTGCCCCAGGGAACCCGCACAACCGCAACGGTCGTCTCTTCCACATGAACGCAGAAGAAGCCCAGGAAGCACCAGATGTCGTGCTGGGTATGTTTTCTGTCAACTCAGTTTTAGCAAGAGTATTGTTTGATTCTGGAGCATCGCATTCATTTTTCACCGAAGAATTTGTATGCACTAGTATGATTCGCCCAACCAACCTAAAGCATGTCATGATAGTTCAAATCCCCGGTTCAACCACAAAAGCTAGAAAATTTTGCAAAGTTGTACCTATCAGAATACATGGGATAGATTTTTATGCCAACCTAATTGTACTTGGAACCAAAGGTTTGGAAGTAGTACTAGGTATGGACTGGATGTCAAGGCATAAAGGACTGATAGACTGTGCTAAGAAAGCCATCACCATGACCCGTAGTTCTGGAGTAACAGTAGAACATATCTCTGAAACCTTACCCCGTCAATTCAAATGCAACAAAAGTGTAGCCCTGCCTACCATTGACCAAGTCAGAGTAGTCTGTGAATACCCCGACGTATTCCCAGATGAATTGCCAGGTATGCCCCCAGATAGGGATATAGAGTTCATTATCGAACTAATCCCCGGAACCGGACCTATAGCCCAGAGACCCTATACCATGAACCCCTCAGAGTTAGTAGAACTGAAGAAGCAGTTGGATGCCATGTTAGCAACAGGCTTGATTCAACCAAGTGCATCGCCATGGAGATCACCAGTGTTATTCATCGACAAGAAAGATGGAGGCAACCGTCTGTGTACAGACTACAGAAAGTTGAATGATGTCACCATCAAGAACAAGTACCCCTTGCCAAAGATAGAGGATCTATTTGATCAGTTGACTGGAGCTCAAGTATTCTCAAAGATTGATCTTAGGACTGGTTATCACCAACTTAAGATTCGTGCAACGGATATTCCGAAGATCGTCTTTACTACTCGCTATGGTTTATACGAGTATACAGTTATGTCCTTTGGATTAACCAATGCCCCTACTTATTTCATGAATCTCATGAATAAGATCTTTATGAATTTCCTAGATAAGTTTGTAGTTGTGTTTATTGACGACATCCTTATCTACTCCAAGTCAGAAGAAGAGCATGAGCAACATCTGAGAATCATCCTAGAGACCCTAAGAGAGCATCAGTTATATGCCAAGTTCAGCAAGTGTGAGTTTTGGCTGAAAGAAGTAGGATTTCTTGGACATATTGTGTCTGCCGGAGGAGTCTTTGTTGATCCCAGCAAGATCAAAGATGTCGAAGAATGGGAATCCCTAACCAATCAAACCCAAGTTCGTTCATTTCTCGGATTAGCGGGATATTACCGCAAGTTCGTAGAAGGATTCTCGAGCATAGCCCGACCAATGACCCAATTGTTGAAGAAGGACAAGAAGTTTGAATGGACAGACAAGTGTGAAGCCAGTTTCCAGGAGCTGAAGAAGAGATTGATATCAGCCCCAATTTTGATCATGCCCGACATCAAGAAGCCGTTTGATGTGTATTGTGATGCATCCAAGATTGGTCTAGGATGTGTATTGATGCAAGAAGGCAAAGTCATCGCATATCTGTCTCGACAACTGAAGCAGCATGAGCAGAACTATCCAACCCATGATCTTGAGCTAGCAGCTGTGGTTCTAGCATTGAAGACATGGCGTCATTATTTGATGGGTAATCGCTGTGAGATTTACTCAGATCATAAGAGCTTGAAGTATATCTTCACCCAGAAGGAGTTGAATATAAGGCAAAGAAGATGGATAGAGTTAATCAAGGATTATGACCTTGACATTCACTATCACCCCGGCAAAGCCAATGTGGTAGCGGATGCTCTTAGCAGATTGCCGTGTAGGCTGAACACCATGATCAAAGAGAAGCAACCAAGTTTGTACGAGGAGTTGGAGCAGTTCAGGACTGAGTTAGTTAGCAAAGGATTCCTAGCTAGCATTGAACTTCAACCCACTTTGATTAGCCAAATCAAGGAACCCTAGAAGGGGAATGAAAGTATCGAGGGAATCAAACGCCGTATTGGTACAGGCAAAGTACCTGGATTCACCGAAGACGAAGAAGGTGTACTATGGTACAAGGGACGTATCTGTGTGCCAGCAGATTCGGAACTGAAGGAAATTATCATGAAGGAAGCTCATGATACTCTTTATTCTATCCACCCCGGAGGAACAAAGATGTATCAGGATTTGAAGGAGCAATTTTGGTGGCACAAGATGAAGAGAGAGATCGGAAGCTACATCACCAAATGTGACATCTGTCAAAGAGTCAAAGCAGAGCATCAGAGACCTACAGGATTGTTGCAACCATTGCAGATTCCGGAATGGAAATGGGATTCCGTCAGAATGGACTTTATCACCAGTTTACCTACTTCTAGTAGGGGAAATGACTCAATCTGGGTCATAGTTGATAGACTATCCAAGGTATCCCACTTCATACCAGTCAAGAAAACCTACCAGAGTGCAAAACTAGCAGAGCTGTACATTGCTAGGATTGTTAGTCTACATGGAACCCCCAAGACCATCGTATCAGATCGAGGAACCCAGTTTACTTCAAGATTTTGGCAGAAATTTCAGGAAGGATTAGGAACCAAGTTGAACTTCAGTACCGAGTATCACCCGCAAACAGATGGACAGACTGAGAGAGTCAACCAGATCTTGGAGGATATGCTTAGAGCTTGTGTGTTGGAATACAGATCAAAATGGGAAGACTGCCTGCCTTTCGCAGAATTCTCATATAACAACAGTTATTAAGCTAGTTTGTAGATGGCACCCTTTGAATTCCTATACGGAAGAAAGTGTCGTACCCCTTTGAATTGGTCGCAAGTAGGAGAGAGTCAGATCTTTGGACCTGACATTCTACGAGAAGCAGAAGAGAAAGTTCACAAAGTTCGTGAGCACCTCAAGACCGCCCAATCTAGACAGAAGAGCTATGCTGACAAGAGAAGGGAGACCTGACTTTCAATGTCGGAGATTTCGTATATCTCAAGGTTTCACCATTGAAGGGAACTCAACGTTTTAGTCTGAAGGGAAAGTTAGCTCCCAGATATATCGGACCTTTTAAGATTCTGAACCGTCGAGGAGAAGTACCGTATCAGCTGGAATTGCCTGAAGAGATGTCAGCCATCCACAATGTGTTCCATATCTCGTTACTTTGCAAATGCTTGGAAGTGCCTGAGAAGACTGAAGTTTTCAAGAATATCGATCACTTAGCAGTGGAAATCAACAATGACCTGACCTATCGGGAAGTGCCCATCCGTATCTTAGAAGAAGCCTACAGAACCACTAGGACCCGGAATATCAAGTTTCTCAAGATTCAGTGGAGCAACCATACCGAGGAGGAAGCTACTTGGGACCGCGAGGATTACATTAGGACAGAGTTCCCAGATCTCTTTAGTTCCTAGTTTTCTTTGTAAATCTCGGAACGAGATTTTGTTTAAGGGGGGAAGGTTTGTAACATCCCAAAACTTTAATCCAAGCTTATCAAAGATCAAATCATCCAAAAATGGGGTTAACAAAAACTTTTCCAAATTTAAAATGAAAGCATTCATATATGTGTGCATTTAAAATAGGAGTTGTTTGAATTGCCATGATTGATTGATGCAATGCTTGTAAAATGTTTCTTAGGTGATTTAAACATCATCTACATCTTTCCCAAACTTTTCCTAAAGAAAATCAAATAAAAAAGAATTAAAATGAAGGAATGGTCATTTTGACAAATTTAACTCTCATGCCTACTTTGGCTATTCCTAGTACTCAATTCTTAACAGAAACAATTCTTGATCTTTGCACTCCTTGCTAGTACACATAATGAGGTACCAAGGCCCACCTTTTGATCTACTAAAAACATTCTGTAAACTATTTTAAATGACAGTTTAAAATTGAATCTAATGCATATGCATAGATCACCCCTATTTCAAAAACCATCTATTTGAGCACCATTTTCAAAACCCTTGCAACCAGAGACTATCTAGCACTAGTGGAGATCACCCAAAATTTTTGAACTCAAAATTCAAAACTTTTTCTCTTGCGGCCATTTCATCAAACACTTGGCAGGCAAGAATCTAGCTCTAATCTTAGCTCACTGTTTACTACAGAGTTTTGCCCCCATTTGATCTCCATTTACTCCCTCTGTCTCCTAATGATCTAACCAAAGCCTACACACCCATCCCCTACACCCCTAGCAACCATGCCATGCCGACCTAAGCCATGCCTCGCCGGCCAAACTTGCAACCGCCGCAGCAGACCACCCCTCTCCCCCTCTCCATGTCTACGAGGTAGCCAGCACCGCACCGCCCCTGTCTGTCCCTTGCCCGAGCCAAGAGAAGCCATGGACCACAGAGAAGAACCCCCGCCTAGTGCCACCGAACCATGCTGATGCCGCCCGCAGAGCGCGCACTGTCCCCACTCGCACCGACCGCCCCTTGGCACCAGCCCACGCCCACCGCTCCTCCTCGACCTGGAGAACACCCCAGACATCCCCATTCGCCGCCCAAAGCCCCATAGCCACCGCTCACCGTGGACACAGCCGCTTCGGCCGCGCAGAGCGCCACCTCGCCCCGACCGCATGCCACCGCCCCTACGGCCGCATTGAAGCACTAGAGCACCGCCAGGGAACCGCCCACCAAACGCAATCCCCAGCCATGCCGCTAGCTCGCCGTAGCCATGTCGCCACCGTCGACCGCCCATCCCGCTCGGTCTCACCGTCGAGCCTATAAAAGGAGCCCTCCCCAGCACCAAAGACTCACACCATTCCACTCCCCTCACCTCTCTGAACCTCACCCACCCCTCACCGGAGCAAGTGGAGTAGCAGCTCGCCGGAATTGGAGCCGGAGCCGCCACCTCTGGAGAAGAAGGGTGCCGTTGATTCCGGCCACCCCAAGCTCCGACGCGACCACGCCTCGCCTCGCCGTCGTCTTCCACTTCGTTTGCCTGCCTCGCCGACCCTGCTGGAGCCCTGGTATGCCCCCAGTAGACCCCCACCGAGCCGCTAGGGTTCGAGCTCGCCGGCGACCTGTTCGTCGTCGACGAGGACCCTCAGCCGTAGATCTAGCCTCTAATCGCATGGCCCATAGCGCGCGTACCATTTCGCGTTTTAAGTGCCGCTGACAAGTGGGACCCCCTGTGAGCTAAGCCCCGTGCCACGTAGCGCCACTGGGTCGGCCCATTTCCTTTCCCGTGCAAGCCTGTAGATTCAAATCTGGATTTTTCTTTTTAGTTAGAATATAGTTTCTGTCCAGTGTTTCAAAATTCAATTCTGTGAGTTTGACAAATCCAAATTACATGAAACTAATTTTGTCTGAAAGGTATTGAAATGCTCTACCCAAGCCCGTTGGAGTTAATTCATTTAGAGTTATAGATTTCTCCTAATAAAAATAAGAAGACAGAAGCTTTTGCAACTCGAAACATTTTTGTAAAATCAACCAAGTTAGCTTTTGAGTTGATTCCAACGCTCAAAAATCACATTTCATCATATCTATCCAAATATGTAATAATATTAAGGTTTACAGGCACTGACTTTGGACTAGCACCAAAATAATGCTATATAGGCATTTCTAGTCACTTTAAATCATTAAATAATAAACTTAAACGAAAGTAATATTGATCCAACCTTTAAATCTCGTTCCCACATGTTAGAATATGTCGTGAGGACATGTGTGCACATGATCCCATATTTTGGTGGTGAATATTAAATCTTAGTTAATTTTTCAATTAGTAGAAATTACTTTTCCAAAATAAAAAGGTTGAAACTATTGAATTAAACTTGTGATGTTTGGGATGATAATAGATCATAAATTGTGTGGCTTAGAATACTACTTAGCCTAGTAAAGTATTGTTTGGTGATTGTGTACTCCCTATGTATTTCTAGACGATACTACTGACCAAGCCTTCGAGGAGGAGGAGTGCTACCAAGAAGAAGAAGAAGAAGAAAACTTCAACCACTGCACCAACCAAGGAAAGCTATTAGTGGCAAGCTAACCCTTGCAAACATGCTTTAGTAAGCTATTGTTAGCAAGCTAGAATAAAACTAGATGGTTTAGTAAAGATGCCTTAAGCATACTTTGATCACACCCCTTTAACTATTAGTACCCCAAGTCTTATTGACAAGTTTTACCTCCCTTAGTTTACACAAAGTTCTTTAATTAATTTTGAAGGTAGCATAAAGAGTATAAAACTTGACCTACTTAGAAACCTTTAGATGTCATTCTATGGCATGAGATTGATCCCATCTTTCCACCTTAGTGAACACTCTTAACTTAGTACTTTAGAATATCTCAAAAACATGAGTCACTTTAGATGGGAACACTTGGTGAAAATGAGTTATGAAAACCTTGGAATGATGACTCATTCTATTGAGATGTTTTGACATGTGTTGAGAAACACAACTGGTTTATGATGATGAAAATGATGAGGCATGAGCCTTAACCCTTTTATAAAACTGATGGTTGGATTCGGATGCGATACCATTCCAAATTTACCGTACAACCACATTACCTGAATTTGGTAAGGCTTAGCTAGAAATTTATATGCATTAGTATTAGTTCTCTCACGGGAGAGGTTTGAGCTGAGGCTACCTCTCAATGATGTCCACCTATGCAGTGCCCAAGATGACTGATGGTCATGGTTGGGAGGCCATGCTCATAGGAGAGGTGCTTGTACTAGGGTGTGTAAAGGGAAGGTTATGTTTGATTATCTGCATACTAAGTATGATTATTCAGGGTTATCCCTGACAGATGTATCGAATCTTGTGGTGAAAGTGTACCACCTCTGCAGAGTGTCAAACTATTCGAATAGCCGCGTCCGCGGTTATGGACAGTTGGAATGGCCATATTGTTTCGTTGTCAGATGTTTTCTAAATAACTTGAAATGAATGATGAACTTTGACTTGACCACAACAGGGTTGTGTTAATGAAATTAGCTTCCCAACTTAAGTGATTCTAGAACTTTACTTTATCTTTTCTTGCGTCAGAACTCAGCTTAGGTTTCAAACTTAACTTGATAGTTATTCATAAAATTCAACACTTGAACTTAGAATTATAACCCTTGTTAGTAGTAGTTTGCGAGTACTTAAAGAGTACTCATGGATTTTGTCCCTGGCTATTATTATGGCCAGACTATGAAGGAGATTATCAAGATGATGGTCAGCAGGATGGCTATGATAACTAGGACTATCTGCCTTCGTCAGCATTGCCTGTGCCCCTGAAGATGGACCCCACCGCTACGCTATCATTTATTTCCGCTGCTTGTTGTATTATAGACTGGATCATGAGATCCTTATTTGTGTAAAACCTTATGTATGGTTTGTAATGGATGATGTACTGTGATATCCAATCCGTTATGTCTCGCAAAAATGGTAATCCTGGGATTGCGAGGTATGGCATAACGGGCATCTGGGATTAAAAATCCGGGTGTTGACAATAATGCTATACACAAACATCAAAACACACTTCTCCATCATACTAGAATCTTATCACTCGTTTCTCTAGGCCAGTGTTACTACGAAAAATTTCAAGTGTTAGGTAGCTAGTAATGTTTGACTTGTACACATGACGATACAAAGCACAAGAACCAAATATACACCCATACTTTATATATGTTGATCAAATTTATATTTTTCTTCTTTACCTATTATAATTTTATATAGTGATGATATGTCAGACGTTTATTATCTGATTTGTCTCCGATTCAAATTAATGTTCTCAAATTTGTCTAGATTTGGGTATATGTATCTAGCATATAAACATGACTAGATACATTTGAATCTAGATGAATCTATGAACATTAATATGGATCGGAGGGAGTCTATCGAAATTATGTCAAATTATTTCGAACCACATGTGAGCTGCCAATTGCTCTTTAAATTCCACAAAAATCTTTTGAAGTTTCCCTCCAGACAGCCAATATATGGAGAACACGATCGAGAGTTGTCAAAGATTCAACTTCATTCTAGACTTTGCATGCCGCCAAAAGTTGACCCTGCTTTGAAAAAAGAGAGAGAAATAGGCCAAAAAAGCAGGGGGACTCATGCATGGCGTCCTTTGGCTTGTATTACCTGCCATGAAAAATAATAAATATGAGTTTTTCACAACTTCTGAAAAAAGCCGCTTCACAAAAATGCCCTACCATGTATAAGTACGAACAGGTTTCAGGACGAGCAACCAAGCAAGGTCACAGACATATCCATGTTTATGGGAATTTTGTAGTAGTACTACAAGAAAGTAGATGTGCGCATCTTGGCGTTGGTAAACAACTTTGCCAATGGGAGTTCCCAAATACTAGGAAAAGTAACAACTCTAATTTTCTAAGCGATGATTTTTTTCCCTATAAAGCAAAGTACTCCACTTCCATACTAGTACTACTCGAAAAGGGAGGTGGCTCCTTCCAAAAAAAGGAAGCAGCAGGAGGAGTCGGAAGGCGGTGCGATGTCACAGCAAAGCTATGATGGGCTGCTGACACGAGGTACACTCCACTAGTAGTAAATATATGGAGCTACTAGTAGTAATACACAAAACACGTTGTGTTTTCTCTCTCCTTCGCTGGCTCTCACCATCCATCCTCCATCGATCTCTTCTCTGTAGTCGCGGGTGCACAGTCCGGCTTGTCTCTTCCTTATCCACGGCGTGGCGCTGCGCACGTGTGCCTCGGTACAACACACCGATCTACTTCTAGCAAATGTTTTTCCCTTGAAATTCAAGCCATCTACTAGATTAATAATCATCTACACTAATACAAAAAGTCTCAAAAGTAATAATAATAATTACAAAAAGGTCCTCAGACCACATTGCGACGACAACAAACCCTAGTGCGCTAATTAGAGTGTCTCGCTCCTTCAGTACCTACGGTACCCAGGTTCCAAAAAATAAATAAAGAATGCCACTGCCCCAATTTTCAGACTAAGTGTACCATGCTTTCTTACAATTCCCAAGTTTTAGGAGTTTTCAAGCGGGCATAGAAATGTTTTTCATTTTATTCATGTTTAATCTTCTTGATTTTTGATGAGGTTGCTGCATGTAATGCTAGTTGTTCTACAGTTGAAATGTTAGGTATTGTACATGCTGGTATAAAGCCGACAATAGATGAAGTGTCACTTTGTTATACGTAACACTCGGCTATACTATTGAACTAGCTCTCACGCACTTGTAGAATATTTATTTAGATCTAATTCGACAAATTAATGGAAAGTCGTCTGAGTGGGTGACATTAGCTAGAAAATTAAGCTTGAAAAAGATAACATGTAATTTATCCAACCACTTTATGTACTATAATAAATAAATGGCACATGATATGAACTCTAAGCCATATTGATCACACTTCCTTCCAAAAAACACTTTTACTTCTTTACTATGCATGCTAACATGCACCGACCTAGCTATACCAAAATATGGGCACATGGTCATTATCTTGATGAAGACAGAGTATGTCCATGACCTTGGTCATTTGGCTTAAAACCCAAAAAACTTCATACATAGTACATGATATAGTAGGCAATACCAGAAGTGTGAGTTTTTCAAGTACTTTTACTTGTAGGAAAATAAGAAAGAATGGCCCTACCAAATGTTCATACAAAGTAGACAATTCTTTCTTACAGTTCCTAAGTTTAAGTATTTTTCAAACTTCCAAGCTAAAGCTCCACGTGCACTTAAATGCATGATTCTAAGTCGATTAAATGAAATTAGGTCAAACTTGAATAAATGTGAGCGCGATAGACTATTACTCTTGAAAATATCCAAAATTCTTTTAAAGGTGCCCGGGAAGCCAATATATCCTGGACCAACAATAGTTTTGAGAAATGTCATTTCTGATTAGTATTTGCATACTGACAAATTTGACCGCGTATGGAAAACATTCAAACAAAATAAAGCGTAAAACAAAAACATGAGACTTCATTATGATTGGGGTACTTTTCCTAGTAGTATTATGAATTACCAAGAAAAATGATAAACACGAGATTCGACAACCTTAGGAAAACGGATTCACATTATAGCCCACCATGATGTAACATTATTTTTGGTTTTCAGCACGAATGACCTATAAGGTCATGGCCTTCTATATCGATGTATATCCTAGCTACACTTTTACATAGGGGTCTGACATCGGGTAAATGGGTGCGTCTTGGCCTAGTAAACAATATTGCCCATGGGAGTTTCGAACAATTAGGAAAATAACATTTTTCATTTTTCCAACTGATTATGGGGATGTTTTGTACTAGCAATAAAGAAAATCAGAAGAATGTGGCACTGAATGGGAGAAGCGCGCCATGTTTTCGGACATAGCGAACCATCCATGTTTTACTTGCGATTCCTAGGTTCTTTGAGTTTTCAAGGTTCATAGATAAATTAACCCAATTAAATTACACTACTGTATCCGATTCAAATTAATATTCTCAGATTTGTCTAGATTCGGATATATGTATCTAGCATAGAAACATGACTAGATACATTTGAATCTAGACAAATCTGAGAACATTAATATGGATCGGAAGGAGTCTGTCGAAATTAGGTCAAATTATATCGAACAACATGTGAGATGCCAATTGCTCTTTAAATTTCATTAAAATCTTTTGAAGTTGCCCACCATACAACCAATATATCGAGACCACGACCGGGAGTTTTCAAAGATTCAACTTCTTTCTAGACTTTGCATGCCGACAAAGTTAATCTTGTTTTGGAAAAAGCAAGAGAAATAGGCAACAAAAACAGGGGGACTCATGCATGGCGTCCTTTTTCTTGTATTGCCTGCCATGAAAAAAAATAAACATGAGTTTTCACAACTTTTGAAGAAACCACCTGCTTCACAAAAATGGCCTAACATGTATAAGTATGAACAAGTTTCAGGACGAGTGACCAAGCAAGGTCATGGACATATCCACATCATAGTTTATGGTAATTTGGTAGGACAACAAGAAAGTAGATGTGTGCATCTTGGCATTGGTAAACAACTTTGCAAATGCGAGTTTCCAAATACTAGGAAAAGTAACAACTCTATTAAGCAATGGAAATATTTTTTCTATAAAGCAAAGTACTCCACTTTATTCTATACTGCTACCCCAAAAGGTAGGCAGCGTGAGAGCAGCGAGAGGAGTGCCCTGCACGTGAGACTCAGTTAATGCTATGCACAAACTTCAAAACACACTTCTCCATCGTACTAGAATCTTATCACTCATTTCTCTAGACCAATGTTACTACCAAAAATTTCAAGTGTTAGGTAGCTAATAATCTTTGACTTCTACACATGACGATACAAAGTAGAAGAACCAAATATACACCCATACTTTATATATGTTGATCAAATTTATATTTTACTGCTTTACTTATTATAATTTTATATAGTGATGATATGTCAGACGTCTATTATCTGATTTTTCTTCGATTCAAATTAATGTTCTCAGATTTGTCTAGATTTGGGTATATGTATCTAGCACATAAACATGACTAGATACATTTGAATCTAGATGAATCTATGAACATTAATATGGATCGGAGGGAGTCTGTCGAAATTATGTCAAATTATTTCGAACCACATGTGAGCTGACAATTGCTCTTTAAATTCCACAAAAATCTTTTGAAGTTGCCCACCAGACGGCCAATACATGGAGAACACGACCGAGAGTTTTCAAACACTCAATTTCTTTCTAGACTTTGGATGCCGGCAAAGTTGACCCTGCTTTGAAAAAAGAAAGAGAAATAGGCCAAAAAAACAGGGGGACTCATGCATGGCGTCCTTTTGCTTGTATTACCTGCCATGAAAAATTATAAACATGAGTTTTTCACAACTTCTGAAAAAAGCCGCTTCACAAATGGCCTACCATGTATAAGTTTGATCAGGTTTCAGGACGAGCGACCAAGCAAGGTCACAGACATATCCATGTTTATGGGAATTTTGTGGTAGTACTACAAGAAAGTAAATGTGTGCATCTTGGCGTTGGTAAACATCTTTGCCAATGGGAGTTCCCAAATACTAGGAAAAGTAACAACTCCAATTTTCTAAGCGATGGAAATATTTTTTTCTATAAAGCAAAGTACTCCACTTCCGTACTAGTACTACTCAAAAAGGGAGGCGGCTCCTTCCAGAAAAAGGAGGCAGCGCGAGAGCAGCGGGAGGAGGAGTCGGAAGGCGGTGCGATGTTAGAGCAAAGTTATGATGGGCTGCTGACACGATGTACACTCCACTAGTAGTAAATATATGGACCTACTAGTAGTAATATGCATGCAAAACAAGTTGTGTTTTCTCTCTCCTTCGCTAGCTCTCACCATCGATGCTCCATCAATCTCTTCTCTGCAGTCGCGGGTGCACAGTCCGGCTTGTCTCTTCCTCGTCCATAGTGTAGCGTTGCGTCCGTGTGCCTTGGTACGGCACACCGATCTACTTCTAGCAATCGTCCCCCCCCCCCCCCCGAAATTTAAGCCATCTACTAGATTAATAATCATCTACACCAATACAAAAAGTCTCAAAAGTAATAATAATAATTACAAAAAGGTCCTCAGACCACATTGCGATGACTACAAACCCTAGTGTGCTAATTGGAGTGTCTCGCTCCTTCAGGACCTACGGTACCCAGGTTCCAAAAAATAAATAAAAAATACCACTGCCCCAATTTTCGGACTAAGTGTACCATGCTTTCTTACAATTCCCAAGTTTTAGGACTTTTCAAGCGGGCATAGAAATGTTCTTCATTTTGTTCCTGTTTAATCTTCTTGCTTTTTGGTGAGGTTGCTGCATGTAATGCTAGTTGTTCTATATTTCAAATGTTAGGTATTGTACATGCTGGTATAAAGGGGGGAATAGATGATGTGTCACTTTGTTATACCTAACACTCGGTTATACTATTGAACTAGCTCTCACGCACTTGTATAATATTAATTTAGACCTAATTCGACAAATCGACGGAAAGTCGTCTGAGTGGGTGACATTAGCTAGAAAAATAAGCTTGAAAAATATAACATATAAGTTATCCAACCACTTTATGTACTATAGTAAATAAATGGCACATGCTATGAACTCTAAGCCATATTGTTCGCACTTCCTTCCAAAAAATACTTTTCCTTCTTTACCATGCATGCTAACATGCACCGACCTACCTATACCAAAATATAGGCACACGGTCATTATCTTGATGAAGACAAAGTATGTCCATGACCTTGGTCATTTGGCTTGAAACCCAAGAAAGCATATACATAGTACATGATTTATTAGGCAATACCAGAAGTGTGAGTTTTTCAAGTACTTTTACTGGTAGAAAAATAAGAAATAATGGCCCCACTAAATTTTCGTACAAAGTGGACAAATCTTTCTTATAGTTCCCAAGTTTAAGTATTTTTT
The DNA here is from genome assembly GCA_916181665.1 of Avena sativa. NCBI lineage: Eukaryota > Viridiplantae > Streptophyta > Magnoliopsida > Poales > Poaceae > Avena > Avena sativa. Next base: position 419,501,287 of record OV702287.1, on the reverse strand, counting down.
ATACTTCCAAGCTAAAGATCCACGTGCACTTAAATGCATGACTCTAAGTCGATTAAACGAAATTAGGTCAAACTTGAATACATGTTAGCACGATAGACTATTACTCTATCGCGTATGGAAAACATTCAAAACAATAAAGCGTAAAACAAAAACATGAGACTTCATTACGATTGGGGTACTTTTGATAGTAGTATTATTAATTGCCAACAAAAATTATAAACATGAGATTCAACAAACCTTAGGGAAAACGGATTCATATTATAGCCCACCATGATGTAACATTATTCTTGGTTTTCAGCACGAACGACCAATAAGGTCATGGCCTTCTATGTCGATGTATACCCTAGCTACACTTTTACATAGGGTTCTGACATCGGGTAGATGGGTGCGTCTTGGCCTAATAAACAATGTTTCCCATGGGAGTTTCAAATAATTAGGAAAAAACATTTTTCACTTTTCCAACTGATTATAGGGATGTTTTGTACTAGCAGTAAGAAAATTAGAAGAATGTGGCACTGAATGCGAGAAGCGCGCCATGTTTCCGGACATAGCGAACCATCCATGTTTTACTTGCGATTCCTAGGTTCTTTGAGTTTTCAAGGTTCGTAGATAAATTAACCAATTAAATTACACTACTGTATCTGATTCAAATTAATATTCTCAGATTTGTCTAGATTCGAATATATGTATCTAGCACAGAAACATGACTAGATACATTTGAATCTAGATGAATCTATGAACATTAATATGGATCAGAGGGAGTCTGTTGAAATTTGGTCAAATTATATTGAACCACATGTGAGCTGCCAATTGCTTTTTAAATTTCACAAAAATCTTTTGAAGTTGCTGAAGGGTTTCGCAGCATAGTAAATCAAAATTTTCTACGGGAGCGAATAGAAGGAAAGCCAAGATCTAATCTAGGAGATGCAAACAAAGAGAGAGATTGGATTAGATCTTCATACCCTTGAAGATTCGCACAGCAGAACGTTCGTCGGAACGTGGGTGATGTAGTCGTACTCGCTTCTCCTCCTCGCGATCCGATCCGATCTAGCACCACAAGTGGCGGTGCCTCCGTGAGATGCACACGTGCAGCACCTCGACGTCTCCTGCTTCCTTGGACCAGCAAGTATGGTGGAGAGATGGATTGGATCTACAACACGACGGCGCGGTGTATATGGTGGAGAATTTCTGCAGCAGGGCTTCGCCTACAAACAGTCGGGAGGGAGAGAGGAAGGCAGCAGGGCAACTAGGGTTTGGAGGAAGGTGTGTGTAGTTGGGGAGGGGGCGCACCAGCCCTCTATATATAGAGGGGGGGTGCGGCCAGCCCTTGCCCATCCTCCAAGCCTATCTCTAGTTTAAACGATTTAAACTCTCCCTTCTAGAAACCCTATCTTATCTCTAGTTTAAATGATTTAAACTTATCTAGGATCGGCTGGGCCCTATGGGGCCTTGTGCCCCTGGCCCAATGCGGCCAGGACACTCCCTCATAGGCCCATGCCCCCTCCCGGAAGGTGGGACCATGTTGGCCCCCTTTCGGAAGGTTCTAGAAGCTTCCGGTACAATACCGATTAATCCGGAACAATTCCGAACTCCAAAAACTGCACTGCCTTATATGAATCTTATTCTCCGGACCATTCCGGAACCTCTCGTGATGTCCCGGATCCCATCCGAGACTCCGAACAAAAATTCATAAACCAATTATCCAATCTATCCTAGCGTCGAGACACGTTAAGTGTGTGACCCTGCGGGTTCGAGAATATGCAGACATGATCTTCTATCAATAATCAACAGCGGGGTCTGGGCACCCATATTGACTCCCACACATTCATCGATGATCATATCGGATGAACCACGATGCCAGGATTCAATCAATCCCATATATATTCCCTTCGTCTCGCGATATTTTACTTGCCCGAGATTCGATCGTCGGTATCGTCATACCTAGTTCAATCTCGTTCACAGCAAGTACTTTACTCGTTCCGTAATCCGATATCACTTTGTGATTAACTCCTTAACCACATGCTTGCAAGCGGTGTTGATATCGATTACCGAGTGGGCCTGAAGTATATCTCTCCAACCTGGGAGGGACAAATTCCATCTCGATACATACAACCCAACAGATACTTTCCGATCACCTGAGAGACACCTTTATGATCACCCTCTCATAGGATGACGTTTGATGACCTCAAAGCTTTCTTCCGATACCAGGGAGTTGTATTATCTCATGGTCTAAGGAATACAATATTTGACATGAGAAAAGCTTCGCAAAGACGAACACGATGAAACGATCTAATAGCTTTGCTTAGTTTGGGTCTGTCCACCATATCATTCTCCCAATGATATGATCTCATTATCAATTGACAACTCATGTCTATGGTTAGGAAACCTTAACCATCATTGATCAATGAGCTAGTCTATAGAGGCGTACTAGGGACACGGTGTTGTTCACAAACCACACAAGTATTAATGTTTCCGCTTAATACAATTCTAGCATGGAATATAAACTTTATCATGAACAAGAATTATAATAATAACATCTTTATTATTGCCTCTAGGGCATAATTCCAACAGTCTCCCACTTGCACTAGAGTCAATAATCTAGTTTACATTTGGCAACAATCTCACACCCATGGCATTGAGGTGCTGATCATGTTTTACATGTGGAAGAGGTTTAGTCAATGGATCTGCGACATTCAGATCTGTATGTACTTTGCTGATCTTCAGATCTCCATCTGCTATATAATCTCGGATTATATGAAACTTGCGGTTGATATGCTTGGTCTTTGGATGATATCTTGGTTCCTTAGCGAGTGCTATGGCGCCAGTGTTGTCACATAATATCTCCAGTGGGTCCAATGCACTTGGAATCACGCCAAGCTCAGTGATGAAGTTTCTGATCCAAACTCCTTCACTTGACGCTTCTGCAGCAGCCATGTATTCCGCTTCTACTGTAGATCCCGCGATCACGCTTTGCTTGCAGCTTCTCTAGCTCACAGCTCCTCCATTCAAAATATACACGTATCCTGTCTGAGATTTACAATCATCCTTGTCGGTGTCGAAACTAGCATCGACGTAACCTTTTACGACGAGCTGTTCATCACCCCCATAGACTAAGAACATTTCTTTAGTCCTATTTAGGTACCTTAGGATGTTCTTCACGGTTGTCCAGTGTTCCACTCCTGGATCACTTTGATATCTGCTCGTCAAACTAAGAGCATTGGACACATCCGGTCTAGTACACAGCATGGCATACATGATGGAACCTATGGCCGAGGCATAAGGCACTTTGCTCATAGCTTCCCTATCATTTACCGTAGCTGGACACTGAGCCTTGCTCAATATCTTACCTGACAACATAGGCACTGAACCTTTCAATGCCTTATCCATTCTGAACCTTTTCAGAACTTTGTCTAGGTATGTACTCTGGCTTAAAGCTATCAGGCGTCTTTGTCTATCTCTATAGATTTTGATGCCCAATATATAAGCAGCTTCACCTAGGTCTTTCATTGAAAAACACTTGTTCAAATAACTCTTCACATCGTTAAGCATGTTGATGTCATTTCCAATAATCAATATGTCATCCACATATAGTACCAGAAACGTCACCGAGCTCCCACTCACTTTCTTGTAGATGCAAGCTTCGTAGCAATTTGGAACAAATCCAAAGCTCTTGATCACTTGATCAAAACGAAGGTTCCAACTCCGAGACGCTTGCTTCAGTCCATAAATGGAACGCTGAAGTTTGCATACTTTATCAGCATCCTTAGGATCGACAAAACCTTCGGGTTGCATCATATACAACTCTTCATCAATGTTGCCATTGAGGAAAGTAGTCTTGACATCCATTTGCCATATTTCATAATCATGAAACGCAGCAATTGCTAATAAAATCCGAATGGACTTAAACATTGCTACGGGAGAGAAAGTCTCATCGTAGTCAACACCTTGAACTTGTCGAAAACCTTTCGCAACAAGCCGTGCTTTATAGACGGTAACATTACCATCCGCGTCCGTTTTCCTTTTGAAGATCCATTTGCACTCAACGGCCTTTCGGTCGCTAGGAGGGTCCACCAAAGTCCATACTTGGTTTTCGCTCATGGATCCCAATTCGGATTTCATGGCTTCTAGCCATTTCTCAGAGTCTGGGCTCATCATCGCTTCCTCATAGTTCGTAGGTTCGCTGTCTTCTACTAACAAGACAGTCAAGACAGGGTTGCCGTACCACTCAGGAGGGGCACGCGACCTTGTCGACCTGCGACGTTCAGTAGCAGCATCGTCCGAAGCTTCATGATCCTTGTCATTAGCTTCCTCTATTGTTGGTGCAGGCGGCACTGGAACAATTTCAGGTGCTGCGCTACTCTCCAATTCAAGAGAAGGTTCAATAACCTCGTCTAGCTCTACTTTCCTCCCACTCACTTCTTTCGAGAGAAACTCCTTCTCAAGAAAGGAACCGTTCTTTGCGACAAACACTTTGCCTTCGGTTCTGTGATAGAAGGTGTACCCAATAGTTTCCTTAGGGTATCCTATGAAGACGCATTTCTCCGCTTTGGGTTCGAGCTTGTCCGGCATCAACTTCTTGATGTAAGCTTCGCATCCCCAAACTTTAAGAAACGACAACTTAGGTTTAGCACCAAACCACAGTTCATACGGTGTCGTCTCAACGGATTTAGATGGAGCCCTATTTAAAGTGAATGCAGCGGTTTCTAATGCATAACCCCAAAATGATAACGGCAAATCAGTAAGAGACATCATCGATCGGACCATAACTAATAGGGTTCGATTCCGGCGTTCAGACACACCATTGCGTTGTGGTGTTCCGGGTGGCGTGAGTTGTGAAACGATTCCACTTGCTTTGAGATGCGTGAGAAAATCATAACTCAAATATTCGCCCCCACGATCGGATCATAGAAACTTAATCTTTCTGTTACGATGGTTCTCCACTTCATTCTGAAATTCTTTGAACTTTTCAAACGTTTCAGATTTATGTTTCATTAAATAGATATACCCATATCTACTTAAGTCATCGGTAAAAGTGAGAAAATAGCGATATCCACCGCGCGTCGAAACACTCATCGGTCCGCATACATCGGTATGTATGATTTCCAACAAGTCCGTTGCTCGCTCCATCATACCGGAGAACGGGGTTTTGATCATCTTGCCCATGAGGCATGGTTCGCATGTGTCAAATGATTCAAAATCAAGAGACTCCAAAAGTCCATCAGAATGGAGTTTCTTCATGCGCTTTACACCAATATGACCTAGACGACAGTGCCACAAATAAGTAGTATTATCACTATCTACTTTGCATCTCTTAGCCTCAATATTATGGATGTGTGTTTCATCCTTTTCGAGATTTAGAAGAAATAAACCATTCACAAGAGGTGCATGACCATAAAAGATGTTACTCATATAAATAGAACAACCATTATTCTCCTATTTAAATGAATAACCGTCTTGCAATAAACACGATCCAGAAATAATGTTCATGCTCAACGCAGGCACATAATAACATTTATTAAGGTTTAAAACTAATCCCGAAGGTAAAACTAAGGAGAGCGTGCCGACGGCCATCACATCAACTCTTGATCCGTTGCCAACGCGCATCGTCACCTCATCCCTCGCAAGCCACCATCTATTCCGTAGCTCCTGTTTCGAGTTACAAATGTTAGCAACTGAACCGGTATCAAATACCCAGGCACTACAACGAGGGCTAGTAAGGAAAACATCAATAACATGTATATCAAATATACCTTTGATGGTGCCAGCCTTCTTGTCCGCTAAGTACTTCGGACAGTTGCGCTTCCAGTGACCCTTGTCCTTGCAATAGAAGCACTCAGTGTCCGGCTTAGGACCAGACTTGAGCTTCTTCTCAGCAGGGGCAACGCGCTTGCCGCCGCCTTTCTTGAAGGGCTTCTTTGCACCTTTACCTTTCTTGAAGGAGGGCTTGTTGACCATCAACACATGATTATCCTTCTTGATGTCCACCTCCGCAGCCTTCAGCTTTGCGAAGAGCTCGGTGATCGTATCAGTGGAACCAATCTGATTGTGAGTCACTACAAAACTTTTGTAGCTGGGAGGGAGTGATTGCAGAACCCTGTCAATCTTGAGCTCCTCTAGAATCTTGCAGTCCAGTTGCTCAAGGCGTTGAGTGTAGCCCGACATCTTAATGGCGTGCTCACTAACGGAACTCCCTTCCTCCATCTTGCAGTTAAAGAACTTCTCAGAGATCTCATATCTCTCAGAACGGGCCTGAGTCCGAAACATGGTTTTCAGCTCTTCGAGAATCTCAAAGGGCCCGGGATAGTTTTCAAAATGATTTTGAAGTTCCGGTTCCATAGCAAACAACATGGTGCTCTTAATCACACCATAATCATCTTTGCGCGACTGATAGACAGCTTTCTCATCAGTCGGCGCAGTTGCAGCAGGGGGTTACCTAACGCTTTCTCAAGGACATAGTCCTTTTGTCCGCCAGACAGAATGATTCTTAGATTGCGGAACCAGTTGGTGAAGTTAGACCCATTGTTTCTAAGCTTTTCTTTCTGAGCAAAAACGTTGAAGTTGAAGTTGGACTTGGCCATGTGATCTACAGTATTTGCAAGTACAATTTAGACTATGTTCATGATAAGTAGTTCAACTTAATCAAATTACTAGATGAACTCCCACTAAATTCAACATCCCTCAAGTTGTTTAGTGAACACGATCCAAATTCACCACACCTAATCCGATCTTCACGAGAAGAGATGTGGTTTCAATGGTGGACAACAAAGTGTCGATCATATCATTCATATGACTCATGCTTAACCTTTCGGTTCATGTGTTCCGAGGCCATGTCTGTACATGCTAGGCTCGTCAAGTTAGACCCAAGTATTTCCGCGTGTGCAAAACTGGCTTGCACCCGTTGTATGTGAGCGTAGAGTCTATAGCACCCGATCATCACGTGATGCTTGGACACGACAAACTTTCGCAACGGTGCATACATGGGGAGAACACAGTTTTATCTTGATCTTTAAGTGAGGAATCATCTTATAATGCTACCATCGTGATCTAAGCATAATAAGATGCATAAAAGGATAAACATCACATGCATATAACTTTATGTGACATGGTATAGCCAATCTTCGCGCAATGATCTCCATCTTGTGCGTTCCGGCATGATCTCCATCACTTCACCATGATTGCCTCCACCACGAATAGCAACTACAACTATTGCTAACTACTTAGCGATAAAGTAAAGCTATTACATGGCGTATAAGAAGTTGACTCGCAGGTCATACACAATTATAAACACAACCATATGGCTCCTGCCGGTTGTGTACTCATCGACATGCAAGTCGTGAAACATTACAAAACATGATCATCGCATACAATATACACATCACATCTTGGGCCATACCATATCACAGAAAACACTCCCTGCAAAAACAAGTTAGACGCCTCTACTTTGTTGTTGCATGTTTTACGTGGCTTATGGGAGTAGATGCTAAGAACGATTCTTACCTACGGAAAGCCACAACGGTGATATTATGGTTGCCAAACTCCGGTGTTAATCCCATGACAACTATAGTGAGAGAAACTGACATCCACCAGCCGCATGTATGGTACAAGCCACACGTCAAGTGCGGAGCCGGTCTCGCGAACGACGTCGCGTAAGGTTGGCCTGGACCGCTTCAATCTCACTATCCCGCGTCATAAGAAGAACACAAACAAGAGGCTTGCAACAGAAAACATCAACGCCCGCAACAACCATGTTGTGTTCTACTCGTGAATCACATCTACGCATAGATCTAGCTCTGATACCACTGAAGGGTTTCGCAGCATAGTAAATCAAAATTTTCTATGGGAGCGAACAGAAGGAAAGCCAAGATCTAATCTAGGAGATGCAAACAACGAGAGAGATTGGATTAGATCTTCATACCCTTGAAGATTCGCACAGCGGAACGTTCGTCGGAACGTGGGTGATGTAGTCGTACTCGCTTCTCCTCCTCGCGATCCGATCCGATCTAGCACCACAAGTGGCGGTGCCTCCGTGAGATGCACACGTGCAGCACCTCGACGTCTCCTGCTTCCTTGGACCAGCAAGTATGGTGGAGAGATGGATTGGATCTACAACACGACGGCACGGTGTATATGGTGGAGAATTTCTGCAGCAAGGCTTCGCCTACAAACAGTCGGGAGGGAGAGAGGAAGGCAGCAGGGCAACTAGGGTTTGGAGGAAGGTGTGTGTAGTTGGGGAGGGGGTGCACCAGCCCTCTATATATAGAGGGGGGGTGCGGCCAGCCCTTGCCCATCCTCCAAGCCTATCTCTAGTTTAAACGATTTAAACTCTCCCTTCTAGAAACCCTATCTTATCTCTAGTTTAAACGATTTAAACTTATCTAGGATCGGCTGGGCCCTATGGGGCCTTGTGCCCCTGGCCCAATGCGGCCAGGACACTCCCTCATAGGCCCATGCCCCCTCCCGGAAGGTGGGACCACGTTGGCCCCCTTCCGGAAGGTTCTAGAAGCTTCCGGCACAATACCGATTAATCCGGAACAATTCCGAACTCCAAAAACTGCACTGCCTTATATGAATCTTATTCTCCGGACCATTCCGGAACCTCTCGTGATGTCCCGGATCCCATCCGAGACTCCGAAAAAAATTCATAAACCAATTATCCAATCTATCCTAGCGTCGAGACACGTTAAGTGTGTGACCCTGCGGGTTCGAGAATATGCAGACATGATCTTCTATCAATAATCAACAGCGGGGTCTGGGCACCCATATTGACTCCCACACATTCATCGATGATCATATCGGATGAACCACAATGCCAGGATTCAATCAATCCCATATATATATTCCCTTCGTCTCGCGATATTTTACTTGCCCGAGATTCGATCGTCGGTATCGTCATACCTAGTTCAATCTCGTTCATAGCAAGTACTTTACTCGTTCCGTAATCTGATATCACTTTGTGATTAACTCCTTAACTACATGCTTGCAAGCAGTGTTGATATCGATTACCGAGTGGGCCCGAAGTATATCTCTCCGACTTGGGAGGGACAAATTCCATCTCGATACATACAACCCAACAGATACTTTCCGATCACCTGAGAGACACCTTTATGATCACCCTCTCATAGGATGACGTTTGATGACCTCAAAGCTTTCTTCCGATACCAGGGAGTTGTATTATCTCATGGTCTAAGGAATACAATATTTGACATGAGAAAAGCTTCGCAAAGACGAACACGATGAAACGATCTAATAGCTTTGCTTAGTTTGGGTCTGTCCACCATATCATTCTCCCAATGATATGATCTCATTATCAATTGACAACTCATGTCTATGGTTAGGAAACCTTAACCATCATTGATCAATGAGCTAGTCCATAGAGGCGTACTAGGGACACGGTGTTGTTCACAAACCACACAAGTATTAATGTTTCCGCTTAATACAATTCTAGCATGGAATATAAACTTTATCATGAACAAGAATTATAATAATAACATCTTTATCATTGCCTCTAGGGCATAATTCCAACAGTTGCCCACCAGAGATTGATGACCAACAAGTATAGGGGGTGTATCGCATTATTTTTGACTAGTAAGAGTGTCGAACCCAACAAGGAGCAGAAGGTGTTGGCGAGTGGCTTGGGGAAGGAATTCTCTGTAAATACTTTGCAAACGGATTTTTAGGGGTTTTAATAATGTAGGTAAATAAATTATGAGTAAATAAAAGACAATAATAATAAATGCAGCAAGTGGCCCAATCCTTTCTTTAGCAAAGGACAAGCCGGTTGTATTACTTAAGATGACCAAACGTTCTCGAGGACACACGGGAATATCGTCAAGTGCTTTCGCTTCATATAGTTGATTAATCTTATTTAGTTTGCTAAGTGTTGTGTGGGTGAACCTGTGCTAATGTACCAACCTTCCTAGGACTAATACATACTTGTGATTATACCGCTTGCAAGCATCCGCAAGTACAAGAAAGTAATCAAGATAGAAACCTAACCATAGCTTTAAACACTAAGACCCTGACACTCCAGCAACCCCTACGATTAGTAGCCAAATACACAATGCATTCCCCTAGGCCCATATAGGTGAAGTTTCATGTAGTCGACATTCACATGACACCACTAGAAGAATAACACCACAACTTAAATATCAAACTATTGAATCTTTCTCAACACAATTCCACTACTAACAACATGACTTCTCCCATGTCCTCAAGAACTAAACGAACTACTCACAAGGAATCATATGGATCAAGATCAGAGATGAAATAATGATATGTAACAATATGAACATAAACGATAAATCAATGGTTCACTCAATAGCATCAACTACAAGGAGTAATCAACACCGGGAAAGTTTCCCCTAAAAACTATGCAAGATTCAACCCAATTGTTACATCGGTATGAAGTGGTGATGATGGTGCTGGTGGAGATGATGATGGTGATAATATTGATGATGATCCTGATGAAGTACATCTTGATGGTGGTGTGGATGGCGATGATCTCCCCTCTTCGGGAAGGAATTCCCCCGGCAGAATTCTATCTGCCAGAGAGATCTTTCTCTCTCTGTTGTTTTCCGCCCCGCAGAGGCGGCGGAATCTTTCTGTGCTCGCTCCTCAGGTATTAGGGTTCCATGGGGATAATATACGCCAGAAGGGAGAGCCTGGAGTGGGCCAGGGTGGCCACACCACCTGCTGGCGCGACCTAGGGCTGCCCGTGCCAGGGTTGGTGTGGGCCCCTGTGGCCCATCTTCACTCCCCCTTCTGGCAATCTTCGTCTTCTGGAAAAATACTATTTTCCATGTATTTTCCCGGATTTTATGATCTTCGCAAATTTCTCCTCCAAACAACCCTTTTTCCATCAAAATCCTGACCGTAGCGGTCCATGCAACAAAAGTCATCACCCATGCAAAAACAGATGAAAGAACATAAGTAGCATCTCTTAATATGAAATATAGCAATGAATAACAGTAAATTATAATATAGAATAGTGATGCAAAATGGACGTATCAACTCCCCCAAGATTAGACTTCGCTTGTCCCCAAGTGAAAACTGAGCTCATTAAACATGACCTCAGGTTTATGGAGTGAAGAGTCGATAAAGGAATACGGACAAGAAACATCACATTCATCAATACACAAATCATAATAGAAGACAACTCACTATTATATAACTTAACTTGCAATAAGTAAAGGAAACACAATAAAGATACATAAAGTAAATCACAATTGGTAATGGCAAACTTAGCTCTTGGTCGAAGAATAGTTGACAATTTGCAGTAAACACTAACATAAGAGCGATGTGCAAAGCAAGGAACATAAGAAACATGATTGATTAAATCATCATATGAATGGAGGAAACACAACAACTCAAAATACTTGCTGAGGTAGAAGGGAATAGGATTACTGACTCAACTAAAAAGTAAAAGATAGGCCCTTCGCAGAGGGAAGAAGGGATTTCAAGTTTCATAAAGAGCTTCCAAAAATTATGATACTTATTAGTTTTCAGCTCTCATTGCCCCTATCATAAGCATCTTTAGGTGATTAAGGTTAAAGTGATCAAATATGAGGATATGCTTGATAAGTTATAAGTTGAAAATCTCATGTCCCTTTAATACGAGGGCCGCTCCTCACGCTACTCAAGTTTAGTTACCGGTAAGTTATTTTCATAGTAAGTACATGTATATCATAGAGAACCGACAATGCGGTACCCCTTGCCCGATGATACAGAAGAATCCCCATATCAAAATGACAAGGCAAGCAGACAACAAGCATCTCAGCAATCTTGTTATTTACCATGGGAAAATGATGCTTTTTCTCTATTTCCTCTTTTCTCACCTCTTTTTTTTCTCAATCTCTATCGCTTTTTATAAGAAGAATGCTTCATAGATTGCTCATTATGGTTACGCTGCAAGTTTCCACCATGATTAGGCATGGATTAGACCAGCGGCCCAGGCGTTTCTCTAACACACATACATAACTCCATGGACTTACAAGCTCCCCTTTCATTTCACACCGACGATATCCATAAACAAAAGATCATGATATCAACTAGGTACAATGTACAAGTGCAATGTTAAAAGCGTTCCCCATGACAGCATAGTTCTGCTAATTCACAACTTACAAAGCGCAAGCATATACGCAACATAGATGGGCACAATGGTTCAAGTTTATTAAGTGCAAGAAAGTAAAGTGTGCCATCAAGTTCGTGAGAGCTTTAATCACTAATTTTCACATAACAAGTTTAATTCAGAAGGTAGATAAAAATATGAATTTACTTGGAATAGCAATACTGCTAGTAGGTAGGTATGGTGGACACAAATGTCATAGGTTTTGGTTTAAGGATTGGATGCACGAGAAGCATTCCCTCTGAGTACAGGTTTTTGGCTAGCAAGGTTGGGTAGCAAGCATAAGAGTTGAAGGAAACAAACAAACATACAAGTGATAAAAACAAACATGCAATCTTCCTTGGAAGCACAAAAGATCTTAACTAGAGAATACTTAACTTATGAAAATCAAGAAAGAAAGATGATGAATTTATATTTATTTAGAGTAATTTTATCTTTTTCATTCAATTCTCAAAATAGTGTTGCTACTAAAAGCCAGGTTTGCCAAAACCAACTAAATTAACTCAATGATCCCAAAGTGATACCAATACTAACAACAAGATCAATCATATAATATAAATTGAAAAGTAATATAAGATATGAAAAGAGTAAATGATAGAACTTCTCATTAATATTCCATAAATGCAACTCACACCAAGGGATACATAGATATTTAACAAGAGGGGGGACACTTCCATAATGCAAATCATCCTACATGATAACTTCTCTATTCATGATATGACTCTACTAAAAAGGTAAAAAGATAGAAGATAATGATGTGATATCGCGGCACTCCACCAAGCTTGGAACAAACCAAGGGGATGCCAAAACCTGATGACGGATTACTCCTTCGGTGGTGGTGTTGTCTCGGTGAGCTTTTTGATCAATTTCCTCAAGTCCTCAATCTCAATGGTGAGAGTATGAATCAATTCTGAGTTGTGCTTGATGCGGTGCATGATCATGTCAGGTTGTGAATCCCAGCTCGTACGATTCTTTCCCCACTCTTCCTCCTTGAAGTCTTCTTTTCTTGCATGGTTAGAACGAGGCATATCCCAATTGGAGGGTAGTTTCTCCTTGGGCATATTCTGGAGTTGATGCTCATGGATAAGGGTATGGAAGGGATTCTTGGTGCGTGGAGAAGGTGACCGTGGAGCCAAGCAATGACGCAGAGGCTTCCCTCCAGTTGACATCCGTATAGTCCTTTTGATCCTAGCAGGGTTTGCCACTGCCGGTGTGTGGCTGCTGGCATTTCTTTGCCTCCTCTTCATCGATCTCCTTCTCCTGCCCGGGGTATTGGGGATCCTCCTCCGCAGACTCCTTTCCCTTATCCTTGGCGGAGACCATTGTGCTTCTAATCTTTAAGAATAGTTCCTGGCATAAATAGATCGAAACGAAAAGACGATGAGAACACGATATACAAACCTCGTGGGATCCGGGGGATTACATATTATGAATTTTTACAACAAAAGGAAGGTACTGGGAGAAAATGGGTCAGAGACAGACTCTGGGGCGGCCACACCACCTGCTGGCGCGGCCAGGAGGGCCCGCGCCAGGGGGGTGGTGTGAGCCACCCTGGCTCCGTTTTTGTCCCTCTTTCGCTTCGTAGCTTTCCTTGTTGGATAAAAACTGCAAAAATATAACTGAACAGATTCTTCGCGGACTTTTGTTACCATAACTATTACCTAATCGAAAACAGACTCTGCAGGTCTCTGAATTTGGTCTTTGAAAAAAAATCCGGAGTTACCGCTTGAATAACATCAATATCTTCATTGTAAGAATCTCCAACAATATAGTGCTTGAGTCGCTGACCATTCACCACTTGTGTAGTGTTATCTTTTCAAGAAGAAATTTTTATTGCACCTGAACGATATACTTCTTCGATAACAAAAGGTCCTACCCATTTTTAAAGTAGTTTCCCTGCAAAAAATCTGAGACGAGACCTATACAATAGAACTTTCTCACCAACATGGAACTCTCTCTTAAGAATTCTCCTGTCATGCCATCTTTTAAATTTTTCCTTAAAGAGTCTAGCATTCTCATATGCTTCACTCCTCCATTCATCCAACAAAGTTAAGTCAAATAATCTTTTCTCACCAGCAAGTTTGCAGTCTCTATTAAGTTCTTTCACTGCCCAATAAGCTTTGTGTTCTAATTCGATAGGTAGGTGGCAAGCTTTCCCATAAACAATTTTGTAAGGAGACATTCCCATAGGATTTTTATAGGCAGTCATATAAGCCCATAAAGCATCAATCAACTTTTTAGCACAATTTTTTCTAGATCTATTAACAGTCTTTTGCAACATGGATTTAATTTCTCTATTTGATAGATCTACGTGTCCACTAGTTTGGGGATGATAAGCTGAAGCAATTCTATGATTAACATCATATTTAGCAAGGGTCTTTCTAAAACCACCATGAATGAAATGAGAACCTCCATCAGTCATAAGATACCTAGGCACTCCAAACCTAGGAAAGATAATATCCTTAAGCATTTTTAAAGAGGTCTCCCCATTAGCACTTTTTGTAGGTTTGGCTTCTACCCACTTAGTAACATAGTCAACAACAACAAGAATATGGGTATAACCTTTTCAAGGGGGAAAATGACCCATAAAGTCAAATCTCCAACAATCAAATGGTTCAATAACTAGAGAGTAATTCATAGGCATCTCATTGCGTCTAGAAATGTTACCAACTCGTTGGCACTCATCACATGATAAGACAAATTTTCTTGCATATTTAAAAATGGTAGGCCAATAAAAACCTAATTGTAGCACCTTCTGTTCGGTTCTATCTCCCGCATGATGTCCTCCATAAACACTACCATGACATTTCCGCAATATCTCCTTTTGTTCATATTTTGGAATGCATCTTCGCATAATATCATCTACTCCTTTATATAAATGTGGGTCATCCCAAAAATAATGCTTCAAATCATAAAAGAACTTCCTTCTTTGCTGAGCTGTAAAGTTGCAGGTAAATACTTGGAGACAATAAAGTTAGCATAATCAGCATACCAAGGGCTCCCTCGCGAGCTTACCCCTACTGCAGCCAACTGTTCATTTGGGAAACTATCATTAATAGGCATAGGATCAAAAGAGATGTTTTCCAATTGATATAAATTATCAGCAACAGGATTTTCAGCACCTTTCCTATCTATAATATGTAGGTCAAACTCTTATAAGAGCAGCACCCATCTAATAAGCCTATGCTTAGCATCTTTCTTCGTCATAAGGTACTTAATAGCAGCATGATCAGTATGAATGGTAACTTTTGAGTCAACAAAATAAGGTCTAAACTTATCACAAGAAAAGACAACAGCTAAGAATTCTTTTTCAGTAGTAGCATAATTCTTTTGAGTAGTGTCAAGAGTCTTACTAGCATAATGGATAACATTTAACTTTTTATCTATTCGTTGCCCAAGGACAGCACCTACAGCAAAATCACTAGCATCACACATGATTTCAAAGGGTAAGCTCCAATCAGGTGGTTGAACAATAGGAGCATTAGTTAAAACCTTCTTTAGAGTTTCAAAAGCTTCCTTACAATCATCATCAAAAACAAAGGGTACATCCTTTTAAAGAAGATTAGTGAGGGGTTTTGATATCTTAGAGAAATCTTTAATAAACCTTCTATAGAAACCAGCATGACCAAAGATACTACGAATACCTTTGACGTCTCTTGGACATGGCATTTTCTCAATTGCTTCAACTTTAGCTCTATCAACTTCTATGCCTCTTTTCAAAAATCTTATGTCCGAGGACAATCCCTTCATTAACCATGAAGTGGCATTTCTCCCAATTAAGAACAAGATTAGTTTCTTCACATCTCTGCAAAACTTTATAAAGGTTGTGTAGACAATTATCAAAAGAAGTTCCATAGACGGAAAAATCATCCATGAATACTTGCACAATTTCCTCACAAAAACCATAAAAGATAGCAGACATGCATCTTTGAAAACTAGCAGGAGCATTACACAAACCAAAAGGCATACGTCTATAAGCATAGGTTCCATAAGGGCATGTAAAAGTAGTTTTTTCTTGATCTTGTTATTTAACAGCAATTTGAGAAAACCCAGAGTATCCATCAAGAAAACAAAAATGGGTATTTTTAGACAACCTTTCTAACATTTGATCAATAAAAGGAAGTGGGTAATGATCTTTCTTAGTAACTTTGTTAACTTTTCTGAAATCAATGCACATCCTATAACCTACTACTATTCTTTGGGGAATAAGCTCATCATTATCATTAGGCACAACGGTAATTCCCCTTTTTTAGGGACACAATGAACAAGACTAACCCATTCACTATCAGCAATAGGATAAATAATTACCAGCATCAAGGAGTTTTAATACCTTGTTTCTTACCACTTCCTTCATCTTAGGATTTAAACGACATTGATGCTCTACCACTAGCTTTGCATCTTGTTCTATATTGATAGTGTGCAGACATATAGTAGGAGAAATCCCCTTTAAATCATCCAGAGTATAGCCCATAGCTCCTCGGTGTTTCTTCAATACCTCCAATAATCTTTCCTCTTCCTTCCCTGAAAGTTTAGAACTAATAATAACAGGATATATTTTATTATCATCAATGTAAGCATATTTAAGATCGTCAGGTAAAGGTTTTAGATCAAAGACCGGATCCTTTTTTGGTGGCAATGTGGTACCCAAATCTTCCACTGGCAAGTTATGCTTCAGCATCTTAGGTTGATGATACGTCCATTTTGCATCACTATTCTATATCATAATTTACTATTATTCATTGATATATTTAATATTAAGAGATGGTACTTATGTTATTTCATCTGTTTTGCATGGTTGATGACTTTTGGAGCATGGACCGCTATAGTCAGGATTCTGATGGAAAAGGTGATGTTTGGAGGCAAAATTCGTGAAGATTAGAAAATTCGAGAAAATACATGGAAAATTATATTTTTCCAGAAGACGAAGATTGCTAGAAGGAGGAGTGGAGATGGGTCACAGGGGGCCCACACCACCCCCTGGAGCGGGCAGCCCTAGGGCACGCCAGTAGGTGGTGTGGCCACCATGGCCCACTCCAGGCTCCCCCCTCTAGCGTATATTATCCCCACGGAACCCTAATACCTGGGGAGCATACACAGAAAGATTACGCCGCCTCTGCGGGGCAGAAAACTACAGAGAGATAAAGATCTCTCCGACAGACAGAATTCTGCCGGGGAAATTCCTTCCCGGAGAGGGGAGAACGTCGCCATCAACACCACCATCAAGCTGGACTTCATCGGGATCATCATCATCATCTCCACCAGCACCATCATCACCACTTCATACCTCTATACCAATTGGGTTGAATCTTGCATAGTTCTTAGGGGAAACTTTCCCGGTGTTGATTACTCCTTGTAGTTGATGCTATTGAGTGAACCATTGAATTATCGTCTATGTTCAGATTGTTACATATCATTATTTCATCTCTGATCATGATCCATATGATGTCTTGTGAGTAGTTCGTTTAGTTCTTGTGGACATGGGAGAAGTCATGTTGTTAGTAGTGGAATTGTGTTGAGGAAGATTCAATGGTTTGATATTTAAGTTTTGGTGTATTTCTTATAGTGGTGTCATGTGAATGTCGACGACATGACACTTCACCTATATGGGCCTAGGGGAATGCATTGTGTATTTGACTACTAATCGTAGGGGTTGCCAGAGTGACAGAAACCTGAACCCCCGTTAGGAAACCTTTGCACAAGGGACGTCAGGGTCTTAGAGTTCAAAGCTGTGGTTAGGTTTCTACCTTAATTACTTTCTTGTACTTGCAGATGCTTGCAAGGGGTATAATCACAAGTATGTATTAGTCCTAGCAAGGTTGGTACATTAGCACAGGTTCACCCACACAACACTTAGTAAACTAAAGAAGATTAATCAACTATATGAAGCGGAAGCACTTGACGATATTCCTGTGTGTCCACGAGAACATTTGGTCATCTTAAGTAATACAACCGGCTTGTCATTTTCTAAATAAAGGATTGGGCCACTTGCTGCATTTATTATTATTGTCTTTTATTTACTCGTACTTTATTTATCTGCATTATCAAAAAAACCTAAAAATCCGTTTGCTAAATGTTTAGATAGAATTCCTACTCCAAGCCATTCACCAACACCTTTTGCTCCTCGTTGGGTTCGACACTCTTACTTATCGAAAGTACTGCGATACACCCCCTATACTTGTGGGTCATCAAGACTATTTTCTGGCACCGTTGCCGGGGAGTGAAGCGCTATTGGAGAGTGGAACTGGTAAAGGAAACTTCTACTGTATTACAACAGATCAAGTCAAGAAGAAGTTATTCTCATTATCACTAAAAGGAAGAGCTGAGGAATGGTATAAGATGCTGAAGAATGGTCAAGCTCTTGAATGGGAGGAAGTAGTACCTCTCTTTTATTCTAAATTCTATCCTCCTAGAGAGATTCATGAAGATCGGAATCAAATATACAACTTTTGGCCTCTTGATGGAGAGAGTACAACTCAAGCTTGGGGGAGATTGAAGTTATTAATGCTCAAATGTCCCATTCATGAGCTCCCCAACAATATTTATCAATAACTTTTATGCAAGGCTCCCTCTTCATGATAAGGATTTATTGGATGCCTCTTGTGCTGGATCATTCACTCGCATGGAAGATGAAGCTAAATGGGATCTTCTAGACCATATTCAAGACAATGCTGAAGCATGGGAGAATGACAAAGGAAGGAAGTCAGGTATAAATTATGATTATGAATGCATTGAATCTTTTATGGGAACTGATGACTTTTAGAATATTAAAAATGCCTATGGTTTAGACTCTCAAGCTATTGCAACTTATTTTAAGGCTTTTGCTTCCTATATTGAAGTTCCTAAAAAGAAGTGGAATAAGTATCATGCACCTTATAAAGACATTGCTAGTAGTGTTCCTGCCAGAAATACTGAAGTTTATACTACTAATCATGTTTTACCTGAACCTTACATTGAGAAAATACCTTTCCCGGTTAAAGTAAAGGAACATTCTATGATAGCTAGTATGGTTAATGATAGTATGAATAAATCTGTTGAACCTGATGAACAATGCTGAACCTATAATAGCAAATGTGAAAGACTTTGTCACTAAATATGCAGAAGAGGGACACATTATCCTTTGTAAGGATATCCCTAATATTGTTTCACAAAGTAGTGATATGAGAGCTAGTGTCCCTGTGTTTTCTATTAGAATAAGTGATCATTGCTACAATGGTTCTTGTGATAGTTATATCATTAAATTTATGCATGATACTGAAAGTTATTATGAGAGAGGGAAGATTGTTCTTATGCATCTCAATAATATCAAGTTTCCTCGTTTTATGCTGAAAGTTTTTATGTTGCACTTCTTTTGCCTTCTTATGCTAGTAGCCTCTGGTTTCAGTAACTTGTTTGTTTACAAGATTCCCTTGCATAGGAAGTGGGTTATACTTAAGCATGTGTATTTTTGCTTCTTGATGCTCTCTTTTACTTCAATTCATATTCTTATGTGAGCTTCATTGAAATTATCATGCCCATCTTAATGGCTATAAAGAAAGAGATTTTTGGGAGACAACCCGATTTAGTTGTGCTTTCAGTTGTTTTTGTTTATTTGAGTATTCGAAGTTATTACTTCGTTAATAACCTCTCCTTATCATTTTTGTTTGGTTTTTGTGTCAAGATCAACCTCTAATGAGAGAGAAGTAAGATTTGGGGAAGTTGTTGTCCTGAAACAGATTTTTGTGCTTCACCATAAAAATTCGTGAGAGATCTCTGTATGTCGGATTGAGCTGTAACGTTTTGTGCTTCTGACCCAGGTTGTTAGTTAACTTTCGTTAGTTTTGTACTTTTTGATTTGAGAAATAGAAGATTTTCGAAAAAAATTGATCTTTACCTGCTGGTCTGTTTTGACAGATTTTTGCCACTCTTGCATTTGCCTCTTAAATCGATTTCCTTTTTGAATTCTTTTGGGATTTCGGAAGGAGTTGTTTCAGTAGCTTATGTTTTGATGGATTTCAGTTGAAATTGGACTTAAAAGGTTTATTACCTCGCTTACACTAATGTTGCTAATGAGAATTGTGTGAAGTTTTGTGTGAAAGAATTTCCAGGTATTGGAGAGAATGGTGTAATAAGATAGTGAAAGGTTTCATGACTCAAGCAATATGTTTATGAAGTTGAAGATATTGATGTTATTCAAGCAGTGACTCCGGAAGAATCTACTAAATACCAAGTTCAGAGACCTGCAGAGTCTGTTTTCGAATAGGTAACAGTTTTGGTAACAAAAGTTCCACAAAAATTCTGTCCAGTTATATTTTTGCAGTTTTTATCCAATAAGGAAAGCAACGAAGCGAAAGAGGGACGGAAACGGAGACAGGGTGGCTCACACCACCCCATGGCGCGGGCCCCCTAGCCACGCCAACAGGTGGTGTGGCCACCTCGGACTCCGCCTCCGACCTGTTTTCTCCCAGTACCTTCCTTATGTTGTAAAAAATTGTAATATATGATCCCCCGGATCCCCTGAGGTTCGTATATCATGTTCTCGTCGTGTTTTCGTTTCAATCTATTTCTGATAGGTAGAATCTCAGTTTTGGAGCCACAGTGTCCTCCTCTGGATCAGCCAAGAAAGATCCTTCTGCGGATACCATCAACCCGTACATGCGTGAGTTGAAGATTCATCCCAAGGAGTTGTTGCTCGAAGATGGGGAGGTACAGATAAAAGAGGTTCAGGGCCCTAAAGGTGAAGGAAGTCTAGAGGACAGGATGGAAGCACTGGAGCAATAAGTCTTTAGGTACAAGAAGATGGCGGGACGCGAAGTGGATATCATCCATAAGATTTGTTCTGAACTTATCGCCGAGCACCAAAAGGAGACTGGTGAGCTTAAGGATGAAATCCTCTCGCTCCATCAAATGAACAACCAACTGCAAGCACAGCTCTACGACGTGCAAAATCAAAATTGTGAGTATGAGGTTAGGTTTAAATGCATAAGTGCTGCTGCTAGTTTCAGGATGATGGAGACCAGGATGTCTTTTGTTGATGGGGAGCCCTTACCTTGGAAATCGGAAGATGATGAGAGAACACCACCACCACCGAAGGAGTAATTCATCATCAGGTTTTGGCATCCCTTGGTTTGTTCCAAGCTTGGGGGAGTGCTACGTATCACATCACTATCTTCTATCGTTTTACCTTTTTAGTAGAGTCATATCATGAATAGAGAAGTTATCATGTAGGATGGTTTGCATTATGGAAGTGTCCCTCCTCTTGTTAGATATCTATGTATCCCTTGGTGTGAGTTGCCATTATGGAATATTAATGAGAAGTTCTATCATTTACTCTTTTGCATATCTTATATTAGTTTTCAATTCATGTTATATGATTGATCTTGTTGTTAGTATTGGTATCACTTTGGGATCATTGAGTTAATTTAATTTATTTGGCAAACCTGGCTCGATCAGTAGCAGTACTATTTTTGAGAATTGAATGAAAAACATAAAAGTACTCTTAAAGAAATATAATTTCATCAGCTTTCTTTCTTGATTTGCTCATAAGTTTAGTATTTTGTAGTTAAGATCTTTTGTGCTTCCAAGGAAGATTGCATGTTTGTTTTTATCATTTGTATGTTTGTTTGTTTCCTTCAACTCTTATGCTTGCTACCCAGCCTTGCTAGCCAAAAAACCTATACTGAGAGGGAAAGCTTCTCGTGCATCCAATCCTTAAACCAAAACCCTATGCCATTTGTGTCCACCATACCTACCTACTAGCACTATTGCTATTCCAAGTAAATTCATGTTTTTATCTACCTTCCGAATTAAACTTGTTATGTGAAAATTAATGATTAAAGCTCTCACGAACTTGATGTTACAGTTTACTTTCTTGCACTTAATAAACTTGAACCATTGTGCCCATCTATGTTGCGTATATGCTTGCGCTTTGTAAGTTGTGAATTAGCAGAACCATGCTGTCATGGGAAACACTTTCAACATTGCACTTGTACATTGTACCTAGTTGATATCATGCTCTTTTGCTTATGGATGTCGTCGGTGTGAAATGAAAGGGGAGCTTGTAAGTCCATGGAGTTATGTATGTGTGTTAGAGAAACGCCTGGGCCGTCGGTCTAATCCATGCCTAATCATGGTGGAAACCTGCAGCGTAGCCATAATGAGCAATCTATGAAGCATTCTTCTTATAAAAAAGATAGAGATTGAGAAAAGAGAAAAAAAGGAATTGAGAAAAGAGGAAAGAGAGAAAAAAATCACCATTTTCCCATGGTAAATAAGAAGATTGTTGAGATGCTCGTTGTCTACTTGCCTTGTCATTTTGATATGGGGATTCTTCCGTATCATCGGGCAAGGGGTACCCCATTGGCGGTTCTCTATGATATACATGTAATTACTATGACAAGAACTTACCGGTAACTAAACTTGAGTAGCATGAGGAGCGGCCCTCGTATTCAAGGGACATGAGATTTTCAACTTACAACTTGTCAAGCATATCCTCATATTTGATCACTTTAACCTTAATCACCTAAAGATGCTTATGATAGGGGCAATGAGAGCTGAAAACTAATAAGTATCATAATTTTTGGAAGCTCTTTATGAAACTTGAAATCCCTGCTTCCCTCTATGAAGGGCCTACCTTTTACTTTTTAGTTGAGTCACTAATCCTATTCCCTTCTACCTCAGCAAGTATTTTGAGTTGTTGTGTTTCATTCATTCATATGATGATTTATTCAATCATGTTTCTTATGTTCCTTGCTTTGCACATCGCTCTTATCTTAGTGTTTACTACTTTGAAAGCTATCATTGAAAACCCTTTATGTGTGAACTCATGCAAATTGTCAACTATTCTTTGACCAAGAGCTCAGTTTGCCATTAACAATTATGATTTACTTTGTGTATCTTTATTGTATTTCCTTTACTTATTGCAAGTTAAGTTATATAATAGTGAGTTGTCTTCTATTATGATTTATGTATTGTTGAAT
Source organism: Avena sativa (assembly GCA_916181665.1). Lineage (NCBI taxonomy): Eukaryota > Viridiplantae > Streptophyta > Magnoliopsida > Poales > Poaceae > Avena > Avena sativa. The sequence goes on along the minus strand of OV702287.1, from coordinate 419,478,208 downwards.
GTGATACTTCTTGTCTGTATTCTTTTATAGACTCTTCACTCCATAAACCCGAGGTCATGTTTATTGAGCTCAGTTTTTGCTTGGGGACAAGCGAAGTCTAAGCTTGTGGGGAGTTGATATGTCCATTTTGCATCACTATTCTATATCATAACTTACTGTTATTCATTGATTTGTTTTCATATTAAGAGATGATACTTATGTTATTTCATCTGTTTTTGCATGGTTGATGAATTTTGGAGCATGGACCACTGCAGTCAGGATTCTGATAGAAAAGGTGCTGTTTGGATGCAAAATTTGTGAAGATCAGAAAATTCAGGAAAATACATGGAAAATTCTATTTTTCCAGAAGACAAAGATTGCCAGAAGGGGAGTGGAGATGGGCCACAGGGGGACCACACCACCCTGGCCCACTCCAGGTTCTCCCCTCTGGCCTATATTATCCCCACGGAACCCTAATACATGGGGAGCGACCACAGAAAGATTTCGCCGTGTCTGTAGGGCAAAACCCTACATAGAGAGAAAGATCTCTTCGGCAGACAGAATTCTGCCAGGGAAATTCCTTCCCGGAGAGGGGAGATCATCGCCATCAACACCACCATCAAGCTGGACTTCATCGGGATCATCATCATCCTCACCATCATCATCTCCACCAGCACCATCATCACCACTTCATACCACTGTAACAATTGGGTTGAATCTTGCATAGTTCTTAGGGGAAACTTTCCCGGTGTTGATTACTCCTTATAGTTGATGCTATTGAGTGAACCATTGTATTATCTTCTATGTTCAAATTGTTACATATCATTATTTCATCTCTGATCATGATCCATATGGTGTCTTGTGAGTAGTTCATTTAGTTCTTGAGGACATGGGAGAAGTCATGTTTTTAGTAGTGGAATTGTGTTGAGAAAGATTCAATGGTTTGATATTTAAGTTGTGGTGTATTTCTTCTAGTGGTGTCATGTGAACGTCGACTACATGACACTTCACCTGTATGGGCCTAGGGGAATGCATTGTGTATTTGGCTACTAATCGTAGGGGTTGCCGGAGTGACAGAAACCTGAATCCCCGTTAGGAAACCTTTGCACAAGGGACGTCAGGGTCTTAGAGTTTAAATCTGTGGTTAGGTTTCTATCTTAATTACTTTATTGTACTTGCGGATGCTTGCAAGGGGTATAATCACAAGTATGTATTAGTCCTACGAAGGTCGATACATTAGCACAGGTTCACCCACACAATACTTAGTAAACTAAAGAAGATTAATCAACTATATGAAGCGAAAGCACTTGATGATATTCCCGTGTGTCCTCGAGAACGTTTGGTCATCTTAAGTAATACAACTGGCTTGTGCTTTGCTAAAGAAAGGATTGGGCCACTTGCTGCATTTATTATTATTTTCTTTTATTTACCCGTACTTTATTTATCTGCATTATCAAAAACCTCTAAAAATCCGTTTGCTAAGTATTTACAAAGAATTCCTGCTCCAAGCTATTCGTGTTCAAGAAAGGTCTACCAAAAATCAGCAGCTGAACCAAGAAAGGTCCAACCATTGGATCTTCTTTTCCATTCTAGCATCTAGATGATTCTATACATAGTCTTCAACATAATGAATGATATGCACAATCCTCAAAACACACTTCTCCATCATACTAGAATCTTCTCCCTAGTACGGAGTAGCTAATAATCATAGAATTCTACATGATCTTATCTTATCTTATCCTACCACTATATAGTGTATGAATAACTTTGAATGTTGACCGTTGGATCAAGACTCACGAATCCCAGCGTTTCTAGCCGTTGGATCTTCTTTTCCATTCTAGCTTCTAGAAGAATCTATTGATAGTCTTCGACATAATGAATGTTATGCACAAACCTCAAAACACACTTCTCCATCATACTAGAAGCTTCTCCCTTTTTTCTCTAGACCATGTTATCAAAAATTTCATGTCTTAGGTAGCTAAATAATCTTTGACTTCTACATGATGATACAAAGTACAAGGGCCAAATATACACCCATACTTTATACATGTTGATCAAATTTATAATTTTTTGTGCTTTACCAATTATAATTGTATATAGTGATGATGATATGTCATACGTATACTATCTGAGTCTCACGTGCAACTTACTTCTAGCTAATAATCGTTGACTTCTACATGATCTTACCACTATATAGTGTACGAACAACTTTGAATATTGACCGTTGGATCAAGACTCGCGAGCCAACATTTCCGGACGTTGGATCTTCTTTTATATTCTAGCATCTTGAAAATTCTATTGATATTCTTCATTGCAAACCACTATATAGTGTACGAATAACTTTGAATGTTGACCATTGGATCAAGACTCGCAAATCCCAGCTTTTCGAGATGTTGGATCTTCTTTTCCATTCTATCATCTAGAAGATTCTATTGATAGTCTTCGACATAATGAATGTTATGCACAACCTCAAAACACACTTCTCCATCATATTAGAATCTTCTCCCTTGTTTCTCTAGACCATGTTATCAAAAATTTCAAGTGTTAGGTAGCTAATAATCTTTGACTTCTACATGATGACACAAAGTACAATGACCAAATATATACACCCATACTTTATAGATGTTGATCAAATTTATAATTTTTTTGCTTTACCAATTATAATTGTATATAGTGATGATATGTCATACGTCTACTATCTGAGTCTCACATGCAAGGCACGTGCAACTTGCTAGTGCCTAATAATCGTTGACTTCTACATAATCTTACCACTATATAGTGTACGGACAACTTTGAATATTGACCGTTGGATTAAGACTCGCGAATCCCAACATTTCCAGCCGTTGGATCTTCTTTTTTGCCATTCTAGCATATTGAAGATTCTATTGATAGTCTTCATTACAATGAATGCTATGCACAAAACTCACTTCTCCATCATTCTAGAATCTTCTCTATCGTTTATCTAGACCATGTTACCAAAATTTTAAAGTTTTAGATAGCTAATAATTGTTGACGTACTTCTACATGATATACAAAGTACAAGAACCAAATATATATATACACCAATATTTTATAGATGTTGATCAAATTTATATTTTTCTTCTTTACATGTTATAATCTTAGCACTATATAGTGTACAAATAACTTTGAATATTGATCGTTGGATCAAGACGCACGAATCCCAACATTTCCAGCCGTTGGATCTTCTTTTCCATTCTAGCATCTAGAAGATTCTATTTTTTAACGGTCTAGAAGATTCTATTGATTGTCTTCATCACAATGAATGCTATGCAAAAAAATCAAAACACACTTTCCTCATCATTCTAGAATCTTCTCCCTCGTTTCTCTAGACCATTTTATCAAAAAAATAATGTTTTAGATAGCTAATAATCGTTAACTTCATTATCTTACCACTATATAGTGTACGAACAACTTTGAATATTGACCGTTGGATCAAGACTCATGAATCCCATCATTTCTAGCCGTTGGATCTTATTTTCCATTCAAGCATCTAGAAGATTCTATTGATAGTCTACATCACAATGAATGCTATGAACAAAACTCAAATAACATTTATCATTCTAGAATATTCTCCCCCGTTTCTCAAGACCATGTTACCAAAATTTTAAAGTTTTAGATAGCTAATAATCGTTGACCTCTACATGATATACAAAGTACAAGAACGAAATATACACCTATACTTTATAGATGTTGATCAAATTTTTATATTTTTCTTCTTTACCTATTATAATATTATATGGTGGTGATATGTCAGACGTCTATTATCTCAGTCTCACGTGCATGGCACATGCAACTTACTAGTCTTTTATCTTACCACTATATAGTGTACGAATAACTTTGAATATTGACCGTAGGATCAAGAGACTCGCGAATCCCAACATTTCCAGCCATTGGATCTTCTTTTCCATTCTAGCATCTAGAAGATTCTATTGGTAGTCTTCATCACAATGAATTCTATGCACAAAACTGAAAACACACTTATCCATCATTCTAGAATCCTCTCCCTCATTTCTCTAGACTGGATAGCTAATATACAAGCATTGACTTCTACATGATATACAAAGTACAAGAACCAAATATATGCCCATACTGATCAAATTTATATTTTTTCTGCTTTACCTATTATACTAGTAAGTTGCACGTGCCTTGCACATGAGACTCAGATAGTAGATGTATGACATATCATCACTATATAAAATTATAATTGGTAAAGCACAATAAATTATAAATTTGATCAACATCTATAAATTATGGGTGTATATTTGGTCCTTGTACTTTGTATGTCATGTAGAAGTCAAAGATTATTAGCTACCTAACACATGAAATTTTTGATAACATGGTCTAGAGAAAAAAAGGAGAAGATTCTAGTATGATGGATAAGTGTGTTTTGAGGTTTGTGCATATCATTCATTATGCCGAAGACTATCAATAGAATCTTCTAGATGCTAGAATGGAAAAGAAGATCCAATAGCTAGAAATGCTGGGATTCGCGAATCTTGATCCAAAGGTCAACATTCAAAGTTATTCATACACTATATAGTGGTAAGATACGATAAGATAAGATCATGTAGATGTCAACGATTATTAGCTATGAGGGAGAAGAATCTAGTATGATGGAGAAGTGTGTTTTGAGGTTTGTGCATATCATTCATTATGCTGAAGACTATTAATAGAATCTTCTAGATGCTAGAATGGAAAAGAAGATCCAATGGTTGGAAATGTTGGGATTCATGAGTCTTGATCCAACGGTCAATATTCAAAGTTATTCGTACACTATATAGTGGTAAGATATCTCTATCTCTACTACTTTAATGGGGCAGTTTTGAATTGGATCCATAGCACCAATCCTAACCGTTGGGCTGTTAGATCGAATGGTTTAGAGAAGCTGGATTCGTGTTGAATAGTACCAAGAGAAAACTCCACCATGCATGCTCTAGAACCATCATGCCACCACCCCCAAAATTTCATGGCACAGTAGGTTGTATTCTCACTACTACTATAGTGGAGCAGTTTTGAATTGGATCCATAGCACCAATCTTGACCGTTGGGCTGTTAGATCTAATGGTTCAGAGCAACTGGTTTCGTGTTGAATATATAGTACAGACCTATAGCAAACTCCACCATGTTCTAGAACCATCATGTCACCACCCCCAAAATGCATAAATTATGCCTATTAATAATAACTATCTACACATATTGAGAATACAACCTACTGTGCTATAAAATTTTGGGAGTCGTGAAATGATGGTTCTAGAACATGGTGGAGTTTGCTCTAGGTACTATTTAACATGAATCGAGCTGCTCTGAACCATTGGATCTAACAGCCCAACAGTCAGGATTGGTGCTATGGATCCAATTCAAAACTGCTCAATTATAATAGTAGAGATAATTTTATATAGTGATGATATGCCAGGCGTCTATTATCTGAGTCTCATGTGCAGGGCATGTGCAATTTACTAATAGTGGTAAGATACAAATAACTTTGAATGATGATCGTTGGATCAATACTCGTGAATCCCAATATTTCCAACCGTTGGATCTTCTTTTCCATTCTAGCATTTAGAAGATTCTATAGATAGTCTTCAGCAGAATGAATGTTATGCACAAACCTCAAAACACACTTCTCCATCATACTCCTAGAATCCTCTCCCTCGTTTCTCTAGACCATGTCACCAAAAATTTCAAGTGTTGGGTAGCTAATAATCTTTAACTTCTACATGATGATACAAAGTACAAGAACCAAACATACACCCATACTTTATGTATGTTGATCAAATTTATAATTTTTTGTGCTCTACCTATTATAATTTTATATAATGATGATATGTCATGTCTATTATCTGAGTCTCACGTGCATGGCACGTGCAATTTACTAGTAGCCTACAATGTATGAACATTCTTGGGTTTCAGTCCGAAGGACCAATAAGGTCATGGCCATATATATTGATACGCTAGCTACACTTTATGATACGGTTCTCATATCGGGTAGATGGGTGCGTCTTGGCGTAGTAAACAATGTTGACTGTGGGACTTTCGAACAATTATGAAAGAACATTTTTCACTTTTCCAAGTGATTACGGGGATGTTTCGTACTAGTAAAGAAAATCAGAAGAATTTGGCTCGGAATGCGACAAGCGCTCCATGTTTCCGAACATTGCGGAGCATGCATGTTTACCTTGTGATTCCTAGGTTCTATGAGTTTTTATGGTCCGTAGCTAAATTAAACCACTTAAATTACAGTGTTGTCCGCCTAAATTAGTTCAAATGAGTTGGCATATGCATATGCACACCGTTTAGCTAAGAAACCCAAGTTCACTCAGCCGTTTTGCTCACTACAGTCAATGGGCCCAATTCATAGAAATAACTTTGAATGCTGACCGTTGGATCAATTATTTGATGTATTTACATGAATTTGAAATATTTATTTATTTTTTATGAGGGACACTGCTGGCAGCCAGCACCAACCCAATTTCCTTTTTCATCTATCCGCCATCGTACTAGACTCTGACCTTTCTTCACAAGCTGCACACGCCACCGTCCCATCTCATTTGATGCGTGCTGCTTTTCGAGCCTTTCTTTTACTACTACTCGGGAGGTGAGCCAAGCGCGATTCAGCACTAAATTTTCATGTGATATTGGCGGGATCTTCTAGTTCAAAATTTTAGAGGATTATTGGCGGGACCCTTCCTTCTACCTTTCCCAAAATTTAACCCTTCCTTCACTTCTCAGTTCTCGGCAAATGTTAGCTACCTCCATACTGATGGGGCCTCTCTCTCACTCGCCCACCGACTCCACAATCCATACTCACATCATCCTCTATCCCATCCCTCCTTAGTCGAGTTCTAGGTCACCGGAGTCTACTCAGCGACGCCGTCATCCATGCTACCATCATTACTTCGTCGCATCTGCTTCCCCCACTCAGAGTGTCAGCTTCCCCACCACCCCAACCGAGAGATGCGTACACCACGCGGACCCCTCACTAGGGCGATGGTTAGAACTCTGTACAACTGAGACGAAGGTTGCTGCACAGTTCCTATGCCCGCTTTCCTTGCACTTTACTACTACTTTCGAATGTAGTTCATCGCTTCCTTGATGTGCCTTCTCATTACCAATTATTTCTAATGCATGCTAGTTGCAGTACTGTGGGATCGGTTCAAAGAGAAAAGAAGGCAACTGCTAGTCATCAAGCCAAATTGGTTATCTCACACTAGTATGATGCCTCGCCAGCCCAATGATAACCCCCAACAATCCTCCCCAGACAATGGTTTGCCTCCATTTTGCATATATGCGCGTTGTCATTATGCATTTTATTTTTGAGAGTAGTTCAGCCTTTGCTTTCCATGTCTTGTCATACTAGTATATATGCCCTGTCTTGCCAACGAATCCTGAAGAGTTTTGGACATGTGGATCTATCCCCGCTCGGCACAACACAACTGGTATAGAAACATGGCCTGATCGAGTACCCTAAACATGGCTATTTGTTGCATTTTGCGTGTTATTTACTGATTGATTTGCTGCATTGCAATTTGCAGAAGCAAGTGTATGATCATGTCCCTGCCAAGGAGGTTCGCAGCACAGTTATTCAGCGTGCCAGTGATACAACCATTTCTATGAACCAAACCGAAGTATGGTGCATGGCCGAAGCTAAGATTAGGCTTATCCAAAAGGATTTGGATATAGCCACTCGATGGATCAGAGAATTGAACCAAGGATCGATTTCTACTATTGAAGATGGCCTTGATGCTGCCACTGATCTTTAGAAGTTAGTCGCTGAAAATCGTGTTCCCAATTCGGCTGATGCAGATGTCAATGAGATCAACGTGACGGTTTTGGAACAGGTGAAAGCACAAGCAGAGATTCTCCGCGCATCTTTGCAGGCAGATGATTTTCGAAGGGTGATGAAAGAGGCGCCATGCGAATAGATTGTTATTTCGAATAATGAGGATGACTTTCCTTGTGTTGTCAGCCTAATATTTTCTTTGGCACGTTGTATGAAACTGTACTATACCTGATTGCTGCATCTGGACAATGTATCCCGGTCTCATTCTAGCCATTCGGAAAATGGAAAAACAACATTTTCCTGTGATAAACTTGAAATCTTATTTTGCACTTTCGTTTAGATCTGTAGACATATGTTTTGACAAAAATTAACACATTACCATGAAAGGTAGTTCGTGCCCATTATCGTGAATAAATTCGTGCACTATATACTTGTGTGTCCCTAAAGTCGAACTTTGAGACTGCAGTAGTAGATCAAGTACAAAAAAAATCAACTGAGCGACAAACCACAAGCTGAAATCACCTCTTCCACCAAGCAGTGCGCCAGAAACACCCGCCGCAGTGGGCTCCTGTGTCCAAAATTCAAACGGTACCAAATTTTCATCTCGCCCTTCGGTCCAGAAACAACACGCCAAAGGCCATTCCTCAAAATGGTTTCTCTTGTAAATTCCCACACGCCACACAATTCAAAGTTTCAAACATACTAGTACCACCCGCGCCCTTCGGGTCGAATCCCTCGAGATCACCTTGCATGACCACGACCGTGCTCCTTCCGTCCCATCTCCCCTTCACAGCCTCTCCACCGGCATGCCACCGTAGCGACCAAAGACGTTTTACCAGCTCCCGACGCTGGCCCACATCAGATCAGCTCCTCTGTACACGAGGTCCATGGCATCGGAGCCGTCTCAGCAACACTGTCGTAGCTTCGTTGGATCCACTTCCTCAACTCCACGACACCGGATCTGCTTCCTCGACCTTGTACACGGCGCCAGAGAGATGGGGAGGAAAATCCTCTCAAGGGTGAACGGTGAGGTCGTAGCTCACCATAAGTCCGGCAAAGGCATGGTAAGGAAATCGTGTAATCACGTACACAAAGGTTGCCGCTATACACTTCATATGCTCTTTACGCATTTGATGTCTGAAAGTAGTTCATCGCTTGTCTCACTGCATTCTCGCACCAAGTTTTTTATCTTGTACTCCGACATTTCTTGTCGAGGCATCGTATAAGCATATGTCTGTCATTGTTCCTTTAGAGATTTCAACTTCTTGCTAGCACTGTACTAACTTGCTCTTCTATACACACCTCGCTCTTAAATCTCATAAGATATATTTTTTGCTGATGCATGTAAGGTGATTTGCGGCCGACTAATGAGGAAGAATGGAAGATTAGGGAAGATAGATTATTAAAGAATTCCAAATATGCAAGGTCGCTCAGCCCACAGAGAGTTAGATCTTTCGTAGCTACCACCACCAATCATGAAGTCCAGGATTCTGATGCAGAATTTTATCCTCAAGATCAACAAAACCCCGAGGGAGACCTGACTCAGGAAGATGGACTGGTCGAGAACCCCCTCCCTAATTCGTCTGCTTGTCCACTGCCCAAGGTGCTTGCTCTGTATTTTCATTGCGATATTTGTTTCATCTTCCATGTTTCGTACCTCAATTCCCACCAAATGTTGTGTAATGCCATCTGCTTAGTTCATGCGTCATATATGTTCAGCATATCTTGCCTTACTGTTCTTTTGTTCTATCCACGTCTCATTTTACATAGGACTTTGATGGATTAATGGATCGCTTATGTGTGTCAGGAATCAGCTGGTTGATGACCCACAAGTATAGGGGGTGTATCGCAGTATTTTCGAGGGAAGTGAAACCCAATTTATTGATTTGACACAAGGGGAGCCAAAGAATATTTATAAGCCTTAACAACTGAGTTGTCAATTCAGCTGCACCTGGAAACAATCTTGCTCACAACAGTTTATCAGTAGCAACAGTTTTGTAGTAGGAATAGCAAAGTAGCAGCAGCAGTAAAGTAAAGACATCAGTAACAATAGCAGCGAATAGTGGGATTCGAGTGCGGTAGGCATAGGGATGGATGGACGAGCATTGCATGGACAAGACAATTCACATAGCAATCAGAACATAGGGCAATTGCAGATAAATAAGGTAAAGCATCCCAGTACTAGATAATCCTAGGCATGTGTTCCATATATAGTCATACGTGCTCGCAATGAGAACTTGCACAACATCTTTTGTCCTGCCAGCCCGTTTGCAGCGGGGCCTCAAGGGAACTACTGGCAATTAAGGTGCTCCTTTTAATAGAGCACCGGAGCAAAGCATTAACACTCCGTGAACACATGTGATCCTCACATCAAAGCCATTCCCTCCGGTTATCCCGATTTCTGTCACTTCGGGGCCATTGGCTGCAGACAACAACGTGTGTATACAACTTGCAGATAAGACCAAAAACAAAACTATCATAATGAATCAATAACATGTTCAGATCTAAAATCATGGCACTCGGGCCCTAGTGACAAGCATTAAGCATAACAAGTCGCAACAAAGTCATAAAGCACTAATAGAAGATACTAGGCACCATGCCCTAATAATCCGATGCCATTACATGAACAATCTCATCCAATCCCTACCATCCCCATAGCCTACAGTGAGGTATTACTCACTCATAGATGGGGGAAACATGGATGGTTGATGGAGAAGTGATGGTGATGATGATGGCGATGATCTCCTCCAATTCCCCGTCCCAACAGGGTGCCAGAACGGAGTTTCTGGTGTTGTTTCGTGGAATCTGGTGGTGGCGGCAGAGCGGAACTCCTTCTGGAAAAACATCGCACCCCCCCTGAGTTTTTAGGTCAGAAGGCAACTTATAGGCGAAGAGGGATACCGAGGGGGAGTCTGGGGCGGCTAGACCACCCCCTAGCGCGGCCTGGGCTTGCCCGCACGGCCAGGTGGTGTGGCCTGGGCCCACCCCCCTCCATCTCTTATTCTGGCTCCGGGAGTCTTCTGGTGAAATAGGATTTTTGGCATATTTTCCGGGATTTTTCCTGATAGTTGATTTTCTGCACAAAAAGTAGACACCAATGCAATTCTACTGAAAACAGCGTCAGTCCGCGTTAGTTGCTTCCAAATCACACAAGTTTAGAGGAGAAGAAATAGCAAAAGTGTTTGGGAAAGTAGATACGTTTTGGACATATCAACTCCCCCCAAGCTTAGCTTATTGCTTGTCCTTAAGCAATTCAGTTGAAAACTGAGTGCGATAAAAGAACTTTCACGAACACATTTGCTTCATATGATGTATATATTCTTAGCATGTGATTAACTACTTAGGAAATTCATAATAAAGAGTATGCTACTGAGTCTACTTAATAGTCATTGCAAGCTATGAAGAGATTCCAACTCAAAAATAATAAGTAGCATGAAACATAAATATAAGCAACATTGCAATGCTCATAACAACGTATGATAGAGTGGTATCTCGCTTGCCTTTGATTATGAATGCCAAGGCACCTCTGAAGTTCAGGTGAAGACTAGAAGTAAAGATGTCAAAGATACAAGCATCAACGTCATAACACAAATAGTCAAGTAATGGGACAAGCACAAAGAATGACAACTATGCTCTCAAGAAGGTGCTCAAAGAATATGTGGAGACTCAACAATGAAATGAAAAGGTTTTGAATAGTTTGAAAGGCTTCCAAATGCTGAAAGTATGGTACTCATTAGCTTTGAGCTCTCATTGCCCCTATCATAAGCATCTTTAATGTGGTTAAGGTGAAAGTGACACAACTAAGAGGATATGCTTGACAAGTTATAAATCGAAGCCTCATGCCCCTTACTTACGAAGACCGATCCTCATGCTACTCAACTTCAGTCACAAGTAAGCTGTTGTCATTGTAAGTATATACGTATCATAGAGAACCGCCAACGGGGTACCCCTTGCACATGACACAGGAGCTATCCCAAAATCAAAATGACAAGGCAAGCAGGCAATGAGCATCTTAGCGATCTTTTTATTTACTATGTGTATAGATTTTTATTGAGGATGCTTCATAGAATGATCATTATGGTTATGCTACAAGTTTCCACCATGATTAGGCATGGCTTAGGCTAGCGGCCCAGGCGTTTCCCTAACACATATACAAACTCCATGATCTTACAAGTTCCACTTTTATTTCACACCGCCGGGATCCATAAGCAAAAGAATCATGATATCAACGAGGTACTAAGTACCAGTGCAATGTTGAAAGCGTTCCCCATGATACATGGTTCTGCTAACTTCAACTTATAAAGCGCAAGCATATACGCTACAAAGAAGGACACAATGGTTCAGGTTTATTAAATGCAAGAAAATAAAGTGTGCCATCAAGTTTGTGAGAGCTTTACTAACTAACTTTCTCATAACAAGCAAACATTTTATTCAGAAGAAAACAAGGCATATTGAATATGCGCGGCAGTAGCAAATGATGCTAATAGAGGTACGGTGGACACTTGGAAAATATTTGGTTTAGAGAGTTGGAAACTTGAGCAAACCTACTTAGTGTAAGTAAGGCTAGCAATAATAAGGGAGCGAAAAACGAGAGAACAATAGCTGTCATAATCATGCTTGCAACAAAACAGGACTAATCATGGCATGAAAGTGATTCAAGATCCTCAAGGCAAAATAATTCATCAAGGCTTAACTGATTATTATAGTCATGTGCATGCGTGAGCATGTGCCAAGTCAATTCAAATGAAACATTCAGAGGAGGATACCACGGTGTCATACCAATTTATGAATAGAGCAATGCAAGCAAACATTCATAGACATGCTACAAACTATTAGCAAGCTGGAGCTAATCATAAGAAAGCAAGAACTACTAAGCATCCAAACATAACATACACCTTACACGAACGGACTAAGCATGCCCATAGTGATGAGTATATGTACAAAAATGAAAACAAATAGAGTTCGTTACCAGCCTCTTACCACGCCTCAAGTTGTCATTAATCCTCATTATTGCTCTTCACTTATGTGGCTTGAATAATAATATGAAACCAATATCCACTGAGGACCGCTGAACCCTGTAGCAAACTCACAAAACCAAAGAAGAACGACAAATAGTTTTGTTGTTTTCGATTTTTAAAACAAGAAACAAAAGGAAAAACAAGCAAACCAAAATCTTTTTGGGTTTCTCGAATAGTTCAAACAAAGCAAAAAGGAAAAAAACAAACCAAAGCAAAAAGAAAAAGAAGCAAACCAAAGAGAAACAACAGAAATATTTTTGGTCTTTTTGTGTTTTAGAAAGCAAAAGCAAAGAAAGAACGAAAACTAAAAAGAGAACGAAACATGAATATACAAAGTACCGACGCAACATGATAAGGAGATGAGTGCGGTGTCGGCGTACCTCCCCCCAAGCTTAGGCTTTTGGACTAAGTGGGTATCAATCCCAAGCCGGCCAGGATGACGTGTCACTGTGGTATGACGAGGAGGTACCCTCGTCCTGGTGCGAGCTCGAGTACGTCCCTCCATAATGCGCTGAATAATCGTAGGAGGGCACATCCTCTTGATGCTGCTCGTGGAAACCCAGTAAGCGAAGCTGCTCGTCCACCTCCTCCTTGGAGCGCAACCACGGTCTACTATGAACACTAAACAAAGAAGGTCGCGGCAAAGGGATCTCCCTCTTATCCCCATTAGCAAACAACATCCTATATACTAGATTGTCCAAATCAGAAGTGGCGGTGACAAAGTGATGAGTTTTCATAGCAACAAGGTCAAGCCTTTGTGGTGCTAGTATAATATCATTGGGGTCCACTAAAAGACCTAATGCATTTACCATACGCGAGGCAATGATGCCCCCATAAATAGGCCCCCTAGCATCTAGGCGGCGAGCAACAAGCGAGCCAAGGTTGTATCGAGTATCATTGTTAAGCGTAGCAGCAAGGAAGGCTAAATGATAGTTGGAGATATTACTTGTGTTCTCCCTACCAAGTATGCTAGTAGCAAGATAATATGCAAAGTATCTAAGAGCAGGGAGTTGGATGTTTCTTATGTTTCCGCGTTGCGCCACGCGGTCATCATCATTGGTCACCCCTCGGTAAAGCTCCAGCAAATCAGCGGGTCGCCCTTGAATTTTCTTCACGGTCCCTGTCATGCTTACACCTACAATAATGCAAAATCTCTCCAATGGCATGGTAAAGGGCAGATTATAAATTTTGAAAGAGACAGTTGACTGATAGGACGTGTTAGTAAACGTGAAGCTCTCAATAAAGGTTTTAGTGAGCATAGCGTATTGCTCACTCTCATCTTGCATATATGAAGTCAAACCAACCCTCTCAATTAGTAGCAAGAAATCATCAAGAATCCCTGCAGCTTGTAAGAAATTAAAACAAGGAAAAGTAGATGGGTGAGCATCCCCATCATCCCTTTCATTACCAATACAAGTTGCAATGAGATCTTCGTTGTATGATGGCCTAAACTGAGAGGCTGATCTTGAGGGCCTCGACCTCCTAGGTGCATCACTCTCAAATATCTCTCCAAAGGTATGGTTGTTCATGCTTGGTATTCTGAAATTTAAACACCTATTAAACAAGTGATTGCAAAGTGAATATAATGAAGGGTACTACTCATAGGGACTTGTAAGAGGCCTAAACATGCATCAAAACTATATCTCTAAGCATCAAACAAGCTTACAAGCTCTCATAACATGTCACCTACAGCAACAAAATAATCAAGATATAATCCACTAAACACAAATCTACTTGGACAAGGGGAGGAGTCACATACCAGAGAACAAGTGCTCCAAATTTCAGCAACAAAGATGGGCTGAGCAAGGAGATCGACAAAATCGAGAACAAGCATAGCAAGAACGCGATTTTGAGCAACGAACTGGAGCTTACTCGGGAGAGAGAAGAAAGTGGCAGGTGAGAGAGCTAGTGGAGGGCCAGGGGTCGCCCACACCATGGCACGGCGCCACCCAGGGCAGGCCGCGCCACCAGGTGGTGAGCCTACCTGGTGGGTCCCCCAGGCACCTCCCAGGCACTCCTCTGCCCCTTTTTTCACGTAAAAGTTTAATATGAATTTACTGGAATTTTTCGAGACATTTTATTTTTGGGCAATTTTCAGGCGTAGATGAATGATTTTCTGAGAGACAGATTTTGTTTGGAAATGATGCAATGACAAAACAAGGCTAGAACTACAGGAGTTCTAAGACACTCTAACATGCAAGCAACTAACAACAAAGAAAACTAGACAAAAACAAAAACTAAAATGGATAGCAATAGAAGTAAACAAAGATAATCATAGTGAAAACATTGTTTTGTTCAACGAAATCCTTTTGTTAACAAGGTTGATCAGGTCTTGCTACCAAAACAATTTCATATGAGACAAAACTTGTATTTCACTAGTGATTATGTTATCTCAATTTTGATAGAAATGGTCCCAATCATAATAGTTTCAAAATTTCTCTTGGTATGGGACAATATATTTCTCCAACTTGAATGCCCTCAACATGTTCAATTGAATTCAATCCATAAGTCCTTTCAATCTTCTTGGGAAAATAGACAATATGTTCCTTGTCATTAACATTAAAGGTCACCTTTCCTTGATTACAATTAATAACAGCTCCTGCAGTATTAAGAAAAGGTCTCCCAAGAATAATAGACATATTATCATCTTCAGGCATTTCAAGCACAACAAAATCAGTTAATATTAAGAAATTATGAGCCACTTGAATAGGTACATCCTCACATATACCAGCAGGAATAGTGGTAGATTTATCAGCCATTTGCAAAGATATATCAGTTGGTATCAGTTTTTCAAGTTGAAGTCTTTTATAGAGAGAGAAAGGCATAACACTAACTCCAGCTCCCAAATCACACAAAGCAGTTCTAACATAACTATTTTTAATAGAGCAAGGGATAGTTGGAGGGTCTCCAAGTTTCTTAGGAACCTTACCATTAAAGGAATAATTAGGAAGCAAATTAGAAATTTCTTCATTAGGGATCTTCCTTTTATTCGAGACAATATCCTTCATATACTTTGAGTAAGGAGGCAATTTAATAGCATCAGTCAAAGGAATTTGCAGGAATAAAGGTTTCATCCACTCACAAAACTTATTATAGTGTTCATCTTCCTTTGACTTGTGTTTCTTATCAGGGAAAGGCATAGGTTTTTGGTCCCAAGGTTCTCTTTCACTACCATCTTTCTTAGCAATAAAACCTTCTTTAGTGTATTTAGTATTCTTAGTGTGGTTTTCAGGTTCTTATTCAACTTTTTCTTTGTTAGGAACTTCATTTTCTTCATTACCACTTTCAGTTTCAGCATCAGAAATAGATATACTATTAGGATCTATAGCAGGTTCAGAGGGTTTTACAACAGTTTTATGTTTCTTTTTTATTTTCTTACGAGTAGAGCCACTATTTTCAGCTTGTTGAGAATCCTGCTCAATTCTTTTGGGATGCCCCTCAGGATATAGAGGATCCTGGGTAGCAGCACCACTTCTAGTTCTAATTTCATAAGCATGTTTTTCTTTAGTAGCATTAACTAGCAAATCATTTTGCACTTTAACGAGTTGATCTATTTGAGTTTGAACCATTTGAAAGTGTTTAACAATCATTTTAACATCATTAGAGGTTCTTTCCACAATATATTTCAACTCAAAAATAGCTCTAGTGTTTTCCATTAGATGATTTTGCACCCTTTTATTAAAATTATCTTGCTTAACAATAAAGATATCAAATTCTTCTAAGCATTGATCAGGAGGTTTAGAGTAAGGGATATCACCTTCATCAAAGTGTTGGAGAGAGTGTACCTCAATAGTGGATGAGTAGGTAATAGGCTTACATAATTCTTCTATAGGAGGTAAATTTTTGACATCTGCAGCTTTAATTCCATTCTCCTTATGACATTTCTTAGCTTCCTTCATCACTTCATCATTTAATTCAATAACTCCCCTCTTCTTTGATGTTGGAATAGGCATCGAAATAGTAAGTTCAGGTACAATTACTTCAGGTATAGCTTGTTTAGGAGGAGTCCAATCTTCATAGTTCTTACTTATTTTAGCCATTAATTCCTCAGCTTCCTTAGGAGTCCTATTCCTGAAAACTCAATCAGCACAACTATCTAGGTATGTCCTAGATTCTTCGGTTAGTACATTATAAAATATATCAAGAAGCTCATTCTTAGGTAATGGACTTCCAGCCTGTGCATGAATCAAAGCACAAAACCTCACCCAAGATTCGGCAATACCTCTTTTTCTCCCTGTTTAAAATCAAAAAGTTTCTGCAAAATAGCATGTCTAGCACTAGGAGGAAAATATTTCTACAGGAAAGTACTAATCAAGCAATCAAGGCTATCAATAGATCCAAGAGGTAAATTACTAAACCAAGTTTTATCTTCTCCTTTCAGTGAAAAGGGGAAAATCTTAGCAACAAAGTAAGTATGCATCTTAATATCATCAGAAAACAAGCCACTCATGGTAGAAAGTTCATTCATATGTGCTACCGCACTTGCATTTTTAGTCCCATAAAAAGGTTCTTTCTCAACAATAGCTATGTAAGATAGATCGAGAGAGAAATCATAATCTTTATCTATAATGTTTATGGGTGAGGCAGCAAACTTAGCAATAGGAGATAATTTGGGTCTAATAGTACCCCTCTCAAGGAGACTTTTAGCAGCGCTCCTATCATGGGTGTTTTTACATTCTTTAATAAATTCATCGGTCATCTCAACATAACTATCTTCAATATCATAACTTTAACTAGCCTCAGGAGAACTAACAGGTGTGGTAGTGTTTTCATTAGGAGTTTCAGTATTTCCAGCTATAGTTCTAGCAATCGTAGCATCTAGGAAAGGACCTAATGAACGAATCTTATCAAGCACAGTAGAAGAAGCATCATAAGCATCAGAAGTCTCAGATTCAGCAGTAGTACTAGTGTGTGTAGCATGTGTATGTGGTGGTGCAACGATATTACTCATAACAGATGGTGAATCAAGAGCAATAGAGGTGTTCAGAATCGTACCTCTTCTTGTAGTGGATGGTAAAATAGGAATCTTGCCATCACGAGACTTACCCATGATGGATGGATAGCAGCGAACAATAGAGAATCCAAGTAAACTTGATAAATAAAGCTATGCTCCCCGGCAACAGCGCCAGAAAATAGTCTTGATGACCCACAAGTATAGGGGGGTATCACAGTATTTTCGAGGGAAGTGAAACCCAATTTATTGATTCGACACAAGGGGAGCCAAAGAATATTTATAAGCCTTAACAACTGAGTTGTCAATTCAGCTGCACCTGGAAACAATCTTGCTCACAACAGTTTATCAGTAGAAACAGTTTTGTAGTAGGAATAGCAAAGTAGCAGCAGCAGTAAAGTAAAGACAACAGTAACAATAGCAGCGAACAGTGGGATTCGAGTGCGGTAGGCATAGGGATGGATGGACGGCATTGCATGGACAAGACAATTCACATAGCAATCAGAACATAGGGCAATTGCAGATAAATAAGATAAAGTATCCCAGTACTAGATAATCCTAGGCATGTGTTCCATATATAGTCATACGTGCTCGCAATGAGAACTTGCACAACATCTTTTGTCCTGCCAGCCCGTTTGCAGCGGGGCCTCAAGGGAACTACTGGAAATTAAGGTGCTCCTTTTAATAGAGCACCGGAGTAAAGCATTAACACTCCGTGAACACATGTGATCCTCACATCAAACCCATTCCCTCCGGTTATCCCGATTTCTGTCACTTCGGGGCCATTGGTTCCGGACAACAACGTGTGTATACAACTTGCAGATAAGACCAAAAACAAAACTATCATATTGAATCAATAACATCTTCAGATCTGAAATCATGGCACTCGGGCCCTAGTGACAAGCATTAAGCATAACAAGTCGCAACAAAGTCATAAAGCACTAATAGAAGATACTAGGCACCATGCCCTAATAATCCGATGCCATTAGATGAACGATCTCATCCAATCCCTACCATCCCCATAGCCTACAGCGGGGGATTACTCACTCATAGATGGGGAAAACATGGATGGTCGATGGAGAAGCAACGGTGATGATGATGGCGATGATCTCCTCCAATTCCCCGTCCTGGCAGGGTGCCAGAACGGAGTTACTGGTGCTATTTCGTGGAATCTGGTGGTGGCAGAAGAGCGGAACTCCTTCTGGAAAAACGTCGAACCCCCTGAGTTTTTAGGTCAGAAGGCAACTTATAGGTGAAGAGGGAGAACGAGGGGGAGTCTGGGCGGCCAGACCACCCCCTGGCGCGGCCTGGGCTTGCCCGCGCGGCCAGGTGGTGTGGCCTGGGCCCAGCCCCCCTCCGCCTCGTATTCTAGCTCCGGGAGTCTTCTGGTGAAATAGGATTTTTGGCATATTTTCCGGGATTTTTTCTGATAGTTGATTTTCTGCATAAAAAGTAGACACCAATGCAATTCTGCTGAAAACAGCGTCAGTCCATGTTAGTTGCATCCAAATCACACAAGTTTAGAGGAGAAACAATAGCAAAAGTGTCGAGGAAAGTAGATACGTTTTGGACATATCACTGGTTCACCTAAGACCCTTCTAGGTACCAGCAGGGAGAAAATCTATGATCGGGAAGTGTCTGATTCAGCATTAGTTTATGTTGATGAACAATATTTCGAGGGAGACCTGACTCATGAAGTTAGACTCGTCGAGGACCTCCCTGCAAGTTCACCAGCTTGTCCACCCCCAAGGTGCTTGCTCTATTTTTTAATTGTGATATCTGTTGCATTTTCCATGTTTTGTATTTTAATCCCACCAAATATTTTGTAATGCCCTCTGCCTAGTTCATGCATCATGTATATAGCACATTTTGCCTTACTATTCTTCTGTTCCATGTGCATCTCATTACATATAGAACTATAACAGATTGAAGTATTGTTTATGTGTGTTAGGAATCAGCTAGTTCATGTAAGACATGTTCAGGTACCAAACACGAAGCGTCAACAAGCCGTCCTGCTAATGCTACCGGTGGAACACAAACACACGCCGTGAAATACAATAAACAAAAATCAGGAAACTCACATACAGCTAAAAAGTGTCGTCTTGGCGGTGCACCACAGGTTTCGACAGTAGTAGACGCAACAAATACCATCCCACACATTCCACAATCACCAATTGCCAATCAAGATACCCAGCAACAATTGACAGCTGAACCAGTTTTGACCTCTACTTTCCTAACACTGCTGGCACAACACCAACAAGCTAGCGATGATCACCAACCTATTGATCAGCCCGTCGCCAAACAAGTATGTGTTCTAAGGATTATCGATGCATGCTTCCTTATATATACCGTGCAAGCTTGATGTAATGGTTGAACTGGCAGCTACACAAAGATTTAAGAAAAGGGGGGCCAACGGTAGGAAAAAAGCTTGAAGCTAAAATTTCCGGAATGCAATCTAGATATTGCATCAATTCTATTGTGCCTGGCAAGCGAAGGATAGAAGATCCAGAAGAATCTGCTTTTCTAGCATCCGAAATAGGCATTTTTGTCAGGAATGATATTCCCATCTTCGCATCATTCAAGCTGAACCAACAGACCCCTGGCCATTACAATTCATTACTACAGAAGTTACATGTAAGTCATGGTGCTCTGTCCCATGCATTCAAGCTTGCTCTTGGTTCTATTCTAAGTCACATAACACATCAAATGTTCCACTCTTGCTGACAAACAAAATTCAACTTCGATCAGGATAATGAGGATGTAGAGTATGTTCTCATGGACATGTTCTCTGGTTCTTTGTGCTAGCAGCGCCATAGGCTAAAGAGTAAATACTTTGATGGTAAGACAAGCAAGGGTATTCAAAGAACGACTGCTATGGAACACACTATGACTGACCAACACTGGATAGATCTTCTCGACCACTGGTTTGATCCAAAGATTACGTTATGGTTTGTGAAGACTGATACCATATCACATTCCAAATTCCTATTTGCACATCTGTACCAGTAGTCTCCTTTTGCAGATGAACGCTGAAAAAAACAAGAGAAACCGTGCCGCACAACGCTTAACAAACTGAACTAGATCTCGTGCATTGGTTGGCCACCTAAGCGCAATAGTAAGAATAGTTAGTTTTTAATCTTCTACAAACTTTGTGCTTCTTATATTTTGATAATGTGTTCCACCCACTTTGCAGAAAGGTGCGGTAAGTCTGCAGCAAAAATTCCAGGCATGCCAAACGAGCAAAAAAGAAGGGCTCAATCCCTCCACTTAGAGTGTTATTGTAAGTCTTCTGTTCGATTGATATTTTTTGATGACACACTCTCAATGATTTATATGTATAGTTAGATGTGCAACACTGCCTGAACTTCTGCCCAGTTTTCTTTTTAATTTAAGTACTAGATGATTTCCAACTAGTGTGAGTTTCAGTTTTTAGCTGTACAAAGAGTTGTCTTGTGTATATCATGCACCTGACGATGAAGAAACAGATAGATGCCATGTTGGCATAGTCCTGTTATTGCGTGCTAGTGATAAAATTCTTATTAGTATGATCAGATAGGTATACTTTTACTATAATATATATGATGCGTAATCAGCCATGCCAACTTATAAGATTTGTTCATAGATAGGTTAAATGTGTTGTTTGCATGTTTCTCTGTATTAGCTTTTCTTATTTCACCCATGTTTACCAATTGGTAACCTTATAGATTAAATTGAATGAGGAGATGGCAAAACCTGGGAAAGATGGTCTAGAACAAACCCAAGAAGAATGTCTGGAAACATTTAAAATGGTACTAAAAGGTGAAGGTCATCGTAAAAGCATGTTCCTGCGTAATGCTGGGTTGTGGCAGTGAAAGTTCAAGTCAAAGTCCAAGTCGCCGTATTTGTCTAGTCAGGAAGAAATTGTAGCACTACGAGCTGAACATGAAGTGCATAGACGAGCAATCAATGATATGAGGCAGAAAGCATTATCATGTGATGCGGATTTGAAGATGTTACGAGATTAGCAAAATTCTCGAGAGCCCATAGATGAAGAGACTTGTCTAAATTGAAGATGAACCCTGACAATGACAGGTGAGTACAATGGTCCTGTGAAATGGTTCCTACTATAGAGCCCGGGTTGTATTTGGGGCCATGTAACAAAAACGGAGGAAGTATTTGTTTCGCATCGTGCTTTTATCTGTTTACCATATGCTCGATGCACAAATCCTGTGCCCCAACCTCACTCCCTCGGCCTTGGATTCATGAACCTCACAAAGGTTTTTTCTTCTTTGGACAACCGCCAAATTCAAAATCTCAGTTCATCGACAAATCCTACCGCCTACCCCATTTGAATTGGACATTACGTATCCATTTTCTTTGCCAGTATGGAAGTATTTTGATGATCAGTTGATGTGAATTAGCCTTAAATTCGTACCGAGGGAGTACCATTAACGAAATTAAAAAATCTCAGTCGAGCGGCAAAACCTGCAGCCAACCCTGTTTGAATCGAAGTTATCCAATTTTCATTATGGATGATAAGTTAATGTCACTCTCGGCCTTCAATTCTTGAATAGGGATTACACCTTTTATCCAAATATTACCTAGACGCTAGCCAAATTCAAAATATTAGTATGCACAATTATTATGCTCATGGATGATTAGTTGATGTGACTCTAGGACTTGAATTCCTGGACAGATAGCATACGGTCTACTAGCTTTTTTCTATTATTACTAGCTGAATGCTCGTGCGTTGTCACGGTTTCTCTAGAACTTAGTAGGAATGGCCATACAAGAAGTCTTGATATAATGGCATCAGAGCTAATTTATTTTATTTTCCCAAATCTTTGACAAAATCTACCATTATTCGTTTGTCATTCTCAAAAGTGAGACAAATTTAGAAGTAATATTTATCAATAAGTCTGCACCATTTCGATATTATACACTGAAAAACAGCATATTGATTGTTTAAATAGAAATTTAACAATAAAGAAATGAAATAAAAACACTAAGACTATGTATACTTCATACTTTTAACCAAGTAGAATAACATTTAGGCCCATTCGGCTTACATATTTGGAAAATGAATGAACATGTCAACATCCGATATGTCCAAAGGGGACAATACACTCTTACTTTCAGACTTGTGTCCTTGTAGACATGCCCTATTTAGCACCCTCATTTAGCAGCCTCAGAAATGCACTCTGCCTCGGTAATTATACTATATACCAATTGTGGATTAATTTGACAAACAACTCCATGACTTGCGCAGAAAACATGATCTAATACAGGGTGCCATCTGCTCTGTAAGCATCCTTCATCACTATACAGAACCATCAGCCTTTTTGTCTCAAGAGACCTTGAGATTGATCTAAAACAAATAGACATTGCAATAATGTGTAATGTCCAGCATAACCAAATAGGCTAAATCGATCAAATTTGACACTTGATGCAACCGTATGATCAAATGTCTGCTCCGTCTCGTCCCTCCTCCTACCTTTGGCATAAACACATATGAAAACTGTGAAAATTACCAGCGTTAGCTTTAGTCATGCATCTGCCATCTCCTCTAGTACCTTCCTTGGATCAGTAATCGTATCTCTCTTCCCCAAAGAAGCAATCATGACATCATTAGTTTAGATTAAACTTATAGTGTACAATTCAGATAAATGTAAAAGGTAAAATCCAAGTAAATATATCTTGCTGCCGGTGCACAGTAACATGTATCTGCAGTTCTGCACTTAACTGGACCAGATGAAAAATGGATTACTGAAACAACCGCAAATCATCAATCCGCAGCATTGGTCATCAGACCGAGCCAAGCTGTCTAAATATACCACAGTATAACACCTACAAAAGAGGATTGAGACTCTATCTTGGAAGCAAACATCAGCTCGTAAGAGTTCGTAGCAGGTGGACTCGTCTTGGATTGCAGTCCATGAATCCATACATCAAACAATAGAAGTCGAAAAGCTTGTTAACTGAAATTTGAAGGTGAAGAAGCCCCTATTGTTTTCAATCGGGCAAAACTCAATCTGCTATAGATGAGCAGTAGAACTGAGGTGTGGAAGACCTCGTCGTGTACAAGATAACACCGTGGTGAAAAGCCTCAAATAAATAATGCTTCAACAAAACGAAGATACACTCACAGTCAGGGCCTCTGAAGCTTTCGTAAGTAAGCCTACCACAAAAAAAAGGTACTAAATGCCCTCATAAATTGATGATTGCTTGGAACTTTTATCATGGTAATGTCAGCTGAGTTACCTGAAGTTTCTACGTGGGCACAAGAACCCGTTTTCACTTATTACACTTTAAATACTATGTTCATTAACTCGTATACGAAGTAGCTGATAGATGCCGATGGCAGAACCTGAAGAAAATGAGAGAGAAAATCGGTTACACTAGCCATTCAACCTAGGCACGAAGTAGGGTTGATTATCCCTTTTATAGGTGAATCAGAACCACTATAAGAATATCATTAGAAAATTATCATTATCTAGCAATAACTTTCCTAAGATCTCCTAACAATACATGGAAACCATGAGCTAACGTGCTTAAACCTGATAACTAAACTTGCAAGTCAAATGGATGCACTAATAAAGCTAGCCCTAACCATACGTGCAAGTAAATTATTTTCTAGATAAAAAATTGTATTTGTAACAAGTTGGGGATCAAGCCAACGTAGAGTGTCGGTACTCCACCTTGATCAAAAAAATTTAGGCATGTCATCTGTGCATTCATCTTTGTTGTTTTGACTTGCAACCGTAGATGTCTCCTAACTACTTCAAAAGGGCATGTGGCTTAGGATGTAAAATTCAGATGATTCAAATAATTCTTCCTAATACACTGGACATGAACAACAGTGACCGGCAAATGAAACGATTACACTGTTGACTCCATGCTTTAATCTCCAATCTCCACATCAATGTCTCGAGGGGATCATAGTATCTTCACATGAAACACAATGTCTTTATTTTTTGCGGGTATAATCATTTAAAATGGAACACGATGTCATCCATAAGCAAAATTGGCAAAAAGTTTGACCCGGAATAAAACTAAATGAGAAATTTATGTCAAATGATTATAGAGATAAAGCATTGATAGCACAATTGAAGAGATTTTGGTGTGCCAATTTGATAGCTTGAGAGCTCATTCTACAACAAAATATTTTGTAGAGAAAATTCACCTGAAGTTATGTGATGCGGCAGGATATAGCTGGGAACATATCTCCTTTCCTGTCAACTGAAGTAGCGGTCAGCAACTTCCACTTCATATTCAGTTTTGTAGTTTACTGCATCAAGGAGAAGGAGTGGCCTGCACACATGCTCAAAATCAAGAAGCGATGGCTGGAAGACAACAAAGAAACAAAACTTTGAATCTTCCATAGTGAAGAAAACAATTGAAATGAACAAATCGAAGAAGGGGCTTGCCCAGATCCAGAGCGAGGATGCAGACGATGGCCATGTACAGCGCCGCCATGGTCATTGGACAACACGACCGCCCTTTCATCGGCCTCCAAGCGAGTCCTCCGTCCTCCAAGGAGCCCTCCATCATCGTGATAGGAGAGGGGAGGATTGGGACGTGGCGGTGGGCGCCAGAGGACGGGCCCTCGAACCGTCCTCCACGCCAGCCCGGCGGCGCCTCCTCCGCACGATTGGGTACGCCGAGACGATGGTCTTTGGAGCCCGCACGGTAGGTCCCTCCTCCATGTGCTTCAACACCGGCGAGGATAAGGGGGTGAGTCAGGGGACTCGTGGAGGAGCTGCCAAGGAATTGGGGAATAGGCGGCGATGTGGACCAATGAATGGAGACTGAAATGAACCAACCAAGTGACTTCACGGTGGCAGGCCATTGTAATATATCTAACATCCTAGGGGCAAAACCAGAAAACACAAGGCAGACGGAAAATTTTCATGCACGACGAATCTTTTTAATAGTATAGATTTGGCTGGTAGCCAAATTCAAAATCTCAATTGAGCGACAAAATCACACACTGACCTTGAAGCATTTCCTTTTCCACTGTTTCAAAAACTTTGTGGCAAAATCTCCCACCGAGGAGTACCATTTTTCTGTTATTATTATTTCGCCAGTAGCCAAATTCAAAATCTCTATCGAGCGGCAAAATCAAACACTGACTTTGAAGCATTTACCGCCCCACCGTTTCAAAAACTTTGAGGCCAAATCTCCCACCAGGGAGAACCACTTTTCTATTAATTATTATTTGGCCGGTAATCAAATTCAAAATCTCTATGGAACGGCAAAGTCAAAAACCGACTTTGAAGTATTTCTCGACCCACCGTTTAAAAAAAATTGAGGAAAAATCTCCCACCAGGGAGTACCATTTTTCTATTATTATTATTTGGCTGGTACCAAATTTAAAATCTCCGTCGAGGGGCAAAATCAAACACTAACTTTGAAGCATTTCTCGCCCCACCTTTTCAAAACATTTGAGGCCAAATCTCCCACCGGAGAGTACCACTTTTCTATTAATTATTATTTGGCCGGTAGTCAAATTCAAAATCTCTGTCGAGTGGCAAAGTCAAAAACTGACTTTGAAGCATTTCCCGCCCCACCGTTTCAAAAACTTTGAGGGTAAATCTCCCACCGGGGAGTGCCATTTTTCTATTATTATTATTTGGCCGGTAGCCAAATTAAAATTCTCTGTCGAGCGGCAAAATCAAACACTGACTTTAAAGCATTTCCTAGCCTACCGTTTTAAAAACTTTGAGGCCAAATCTCCCACCGGTGAGTACCACTTTTTTATTAATTATTATTTGGCCGGTTGTCAAAATCAAAATCCCTATCAAGCGGCAAAGTCAATAACCGACTTTGAAGCATTTCCCGCCCCACCGTTTCAAAAACTTTGAGGTCAAATCTCTCACCGGGGAGTACCACTTTTCTATTAATTATTATTTGGCCGGTAGTCAAATTCAAAAACTCTGTCGAGCGGCAAAATCAAAAACCGACTTCGAAGCATTTCTCGCCCCACTATTTCAAAAACTTTGAGGCAAAATCTCCTACCGGGGAGTACCACTTTACTATTAATTATAATTTGTCCAGTAGCCAAATTCAAAATCTCTGTCGAGCGGCAAAATCAAAAACCGACTTTGAAGCATTTCCCGCCCCACTGTTTCAAAAACTTTGAGACCAAACCTCCCACCAAGGAGTACCACTTTACTATTAATTATTATTTGGCTGGTAGCCAAATTCAAAATCTCTGTCGAGCGGCAAAATAAAAAACTGACTTTGAAGCATTTCCCGCCCCACTATTTAAAAAACTTTGAGGTCAAATCTTCCACCGAGGAGTACCACTTTACTACTAATTATTATTTGGTCGGTAGCCAAATTCAAAATCTCTGTCGAGAGGCAAAATCAAACACCGACTTTGAAGCATTTCCCGCCCCACTATTTCAAAAACTTTGAGCCGAAATCTCTGGCCGGGGAGTACCACATTTCTATTATTATTATTTGGCCAGTAGCCAAATTCAAAATCTCTGTCGAGCGGCAAAATAACACACCGACTTTGAGGCGTTTCGCGCTCCTCTGTTTCAAAAACTTTTGACTTTAAAATTCCCATGCTACCCATTGTTCAAACGCCCTATGGGCATGCTAAAGTCGGTAGCTTGGGGGCACGATTGTAATTATTTTTCTGTTCACCTCCATAGTCCCGATTCGTGTAGTTTTTCCAGCTGGCCCTCCCAAAATCCCAGGATTCCCTCCCACACCCTCACCTCCACAACCACCGCGCGCACCGCCTAGTGGCAATTCCGTGGATGCCGGAGCCGCTTCATCGACGCCCACCCCATCGGATCTAGTTCACCGGGTCTCTCTGCCACTCCACCAGAGTTGTGGTCTCGTTGACCGTGCTTATGGCATCGTTGACCGCCCACGCTCTGCTTCCCCGCTGCCAAAAGCTACCCAACCGTACCGGAGCAGCTTCACCGTTGTCCACCAGACGGGATGTAGTTCAACAAGTTCCATGTCCACTGCTCTAGACCAGCTACACGGTCATCGCCGTTGACTGCACCGGCATCGACCGTCCAAGATCTGCTTCCCCGATGCCAACAACCACCACAACGGCAACACCCTCGGTGACCTGGAAGTCACTCGCACGGTACCGATGGTGCTTAGACGCCTCTTCGACTAAGGTAACCAAATCTCCAACCCATTTTTGTTTTGTCAACGGTATAGCAGGTTAAAGCATGTCAAAGTGAACTGCATTTTTGTAATCGTGCTAGTACATGCAAGTCACTAGGCACGCTTGTTCTTCGTGCTACTACATACAATGTCATTAGACATGTTGGTTTGCATTTGCTGCTCTATAAATTTCAAGTCATGCACATGTCTGTTATATTTTCATGCACATGTTCTTATCTTAGCTGCTCCATACACCAGTAATTGCCTACTATTGTGTAGTTCTTGCAAAATATAATGTGAGTGGAAAATATTAGTGTGGATTCCCTGCTCCACAGTTACTGACTCTATCTGGTTATTCCTGAGCTAAGTTCCTGCTATTATTTCCTCCCTGGCACCGTTCTGCTATCCTGTAGTACCCGTTCAAACTCTTTGTACTAGTTTGATTATAATTTTATTGTTGCCATCTGGTTCTTTAAAAGCTGCAACACTGACTTTTTTCTTTTCCTTTGCGTAAAGCTCAAAAAGGCAACACTGAACATGTTGGTTTGCACAACCTATAGTTCCACCAGCGATGCCACTATATATTTTCTATATCTGGTGCTAGTTCATCCTAATCAATGACATAATTATTCTTTATTATATAGTTCATTTGTGTTCTCCATTCCTGCTCGACAAGTTCTGGTATGCTGTGGTTATAATTTCTACATGGTTCATTCTTAGCTATGACAGTAACTGCATGCCATTGTTTAGCTCACCGCAAATTCCGAGTCACCCAACGTTTCTTGCATTCCAGGAGATACCGCTGCTTCCATATATATATTTGCTGAAATGACCTAGCTAGTTTATACTGAAATTCTAAGAAACACTTTGTTTGATTGCTCATTTCATTGTTGGCATACTTGTCTAAGTTTGTTTGTCCTGTTCTACAGGTTCACAAGCCACACCATTATATCTCATATCTGGTTCTGGTTCGTCCTAGGCAACGACATAACTATCCTCTACTATATAGTTAATTCATGGTTTGCATTCCTGCTCTACATGTTTGTATTATGCAGTTATAATTCCTATCTAGTTCATTCTTATCTATGAGTAGTTTGTCTTCTTTGTTGTATTAACTTGTTATTAGTTAGTTTCAGACTGCAATTATTGCTATCGCCACCAAAGAGGGGACTGCAAGATCATGTCTCAAGGTGGTTTTCCAATGTAGCTATCACACTCAAAGGGAGATGCAGTTGATGGATTGAGAAAGCAAATTGAGGACTCTGCTATCAACTTGATTAGCAACTGAAATGCTGAATTTTCTTTCCCATTTGTTCATATTATGTAATATTTTTAAGAAATTTGCAGTTGATGTAATATCTGGATAACTCGCATAGGCCATGTAGGTTTTTAGTTGACATCGTCCATGAATGGCGGTACCACAAATGCACAGTCAGGTCGATCAGGTAACTATATAGGGTTTTGTTATTTGCCCTTCTTGTATTGGGCCTTCCATGAACAGTAAAAGATGATCGCTAATTATACTCCTTTTATGATATTTGCATGGGCTTCAGAATTACCGAAAGAGTAATGGCAAATGGGTAGAACAGTAACAGGTTAAAATAGTAATAGGCCAAAACAATAATAGGCCAGAATAGTAATAGGCCAGAACAGTAACAGTCTAAAATAGAAACATGCCAAAACAGTAGCAGGACAAAACACCAGTAGACCAGAACAGTGGCAACCCAGCACAGTAACAGACCAGAAAATATGACCTAGACGGCAGTGCCACATATATGTAGATATATCATTATCAAGTTTAATCCTTTTAGCATCAACATTATGAATATGTGTATCACTACTATCAAGATTCAACAGAAATAAACCATTCATCATAGGTGCATGACAATAAAAGATATTATCCATATAAATCGAATAACCATTGTTTTAGGATTTAAACGAATAACCGCTTCGTAACAAACAAGATCTGGATATAATGTTCATGCTCAGCTTAGGCACCAAATAACAATTATTTAGATTTATAACTAGTCCCGACGATAGATGGAGAGGCAGCGTTCCGATGGCAATCACATCAACTCTTGATCCATTGCCGACACGCATCGTGACCTCATCCCTTGCTAGATATCGCTTGTTCTATAGCCCCTGATTCGAGTTACATATATTAGCAACTGAACCAGTATCAAATACCCAGGTGCTACTGTGAGTACTAGTCAAGTACACATCAATAACATGTATATCAAATACTTTGTTCATCTTGCCAGCCTTCTTGTCTGCCAAATACTTGGAGCAGTTGCGCTTCTAATGGCCAGTCCCCTTGCAATAATAACACTCTGTATTAGACTTAGTAACAACTCGGGTTTTCTTTTCAGGCACAGCAACAGATTTTCCGCCCTTCTTTCCCTTCTGTTTACCCTTCTTGTCTTTCTTGAAACTGGTGGTCTTATTGATCATCAACACTTGATGTTCTTTCTTGATCTCCACTTCAGCAGTCTTAAGCATTAACAAAAGCTCGGGGAGAGATTTCTCCATGCCCTACATGTTATAGTTCATCATGAAGCTTTTGTAGCTAGGTGGCAGAATTTGGAGAACAAGTTGTATCCCTAAGTCAATGGGAATCGTTATTTCCAAGGACACAAGCTTATCAGTGTACCCAGATATTTTGAGTACGTGATCACTAACGGAGTTGTTCTCTTCCATCATGCAGCTAAAGAACTTTTCTGAAGCATCATAACTCTCTACGGCAACATGGGTATCGAAAATCATTTTCAATTCACCCATGGTATCAAAGGAATTGCCATTTTTGAAACGCTTTCGAAGTTCCGGCTCTAGCCCATATAGTATGCCGTAATAAACCATATTGTAGTCCTCTTGACGAGTCAAATAGACATCCTTTTCTTTGTCAGGGGCATCAGGAGCTGGCGAGGGGCCTAGCGGCGCTTCTAGCATATATTTCTTTTGTGTAGTAGTGAGGAGAATCCTCAGATTCAGGGCCCAGTTGGTAAATTTGCTACCATTCGTCGCAAGTTTCTCTTTCTCCATGAACATATTGAAATTAAAAGTAGGTGGTGCCATCTACAACAGAATTCGTAAAGTTTATGATAGATCGAGTTCAACTAATACAAATTACGAATAAACTCCGACTCAAAAGCAAAATCCCTCTTGTCTTTTTGGTGATTACATGAACCAAATCCACTACACCAAGTCCGATCATCACGTGAGTCGGTGTAGCTTCAAAGGCGAACATCTATATGGGCATTATATCAACCATATGACTCATGCTTAACCTTCCGGTCCGTGTTCTGAGGCCATGTCTGTACAAGCTAGGCTCGCCAAGTAAGAACATTAGTACTCGTGTGTGTAGAATTGTCTTACACCCGTTGTATGAAAGCGGAGAGTCAAAAACACCCGATCATCACATGGTGTCTTGAAACGACGATCTTTCTTAATGGGGCATACTTAAGGAAGAACACATTTTATATTGATACCTAAATGAGGGATCGTCTTATAATGCCACTAAAGCACCATACAAGAAATATAAGATGCAATCAAAACATCATATGCATAAAGTGAAATGATATGGTTCTTCCACTTGATCACTATCATATGCATCATTGAATGTTCTTTTATCATTCCTTTATGTGTAAGGCCAAGGTCTATGGAAGTTACACGTTAGGTATGCCATAATTTCCAAGAGTATCAACCATACTTCAAATTATAACATTACCATATCATGACACTAACCCAACAACAATCTAAACTAGACGCTTCTAATTTATCAATTGCAAGTTTTACGTGGCTTAGGGCTTTCGAAGATGGAACCGGTGTTACCTACGAACATGGAACCACAACTATGATAACCAAATTATTAGCAACTCATTGTAAATAAGACATTTACTATAGTAGGAGATATAGACTCCCGCTAGCCACTTATGCAAAACTATTTGCATGTTAAACATGGAACAGGTCGCATGTGCGAGGACATATAAAGTTAGTTCGGCCGCTTCATCCCACTATGCCACTAATATCCAAAAGGGATTTCTATTTTCACGCCCCTAGTTCGCTAGTTATACTCAGTTTTCTCTAGCCGCTTAACTTTTCCTCACTTTTGCCCCTCTCCTTCTCGGAAACTCATCTAAGAGCTCGAACGGTAGCTACCGTTAGGTGGACCGTTGGCTGACGTGTGGGGCGTGCGGTCTGGGACCACGTGGGGCCTTTTGGTCAAGAACGCGTTATGCTGACCTGTGGGGTCGTGCCATGTGGGACTGCGTGGGGCCGGTTTATTGGGAACACATTATGGGGGATGTGGTGTGGGACCATGTGTAGCACGTTTGGTGGTTACGTGCGCCCTATCGTCTAAATTGGAAGTTTTATTTTTTGTATTTTTTATGATTGGCCTTTTAAGGACGCCTTTTCCCCTCTCTCTCGCTAAAAGTTGTGTTTTTTTGCCTAAAAAGATAGCGAATCGAGAGCAGCTTCTCTCTCCATTCGTTGTTCCTTTTGGCCCTCGTTTTCCCCCAATCTAGTAGCAAATCTAGATGAGCAAATCTAACCAGCAACATAAATAAATTTAGTAAATAGAGCATATGTAGATAAAGTAGCTAATATAGGATATATAGTACGGTACTTAACGAGGTACGACAATTAGGCTGCTCAGTAGCAGCAGCGGACAAGTTCAACACAGACAAGACAAAAGAAGCTGCTTTACAGCAGTAGCATCACAAGATCAGTGGCCCCTCATGGCCTCTTCCTCCTTCCTTTGACGCCTCCTCCACTTCTTGCTGCCCAGTCCCTTAACCTTGGACGCCCTGGGCTTGATCAGGGGCATGCGACCCTCCTCGATGGCACCTTCTGGAGGTTGCGGAGGTGAAGACCGAGCGCTTGGTGCTTGGCTCTGAAGCCATGGACGTTCATAGACTCGCCGCAGGTCCTCATGTCCTCGACATGCTTCACGAGGGAGTTAAAGTCGGTGGCATGGAGCCTCCTGGTGGTGCAGAAGGGGTAAAGGGAATATACCCTGAGAGGCAATAATAAAGTTGTTATTATGTATATTCCAAGTATATGATAGATGTTTATTTTACATGCTATAATTGTATTAATACGGAAACGTTAATACATATGTGTTTAATAAATAAATGGAAAGTTCCTAGTTATGCCTCTCTTTAAACTAGCTTGTTGATTAACAAGATGATCAAAGTTTCCTGATCATGGACATTGGATGTCGTTAATAACGAGGTCACAACATTGGGGAAATGATGTGATGAACATTCATCCGAAGTATAGCATTATGATCAAAGTCATTGAGTTTATATTGCTATAACATCATACGAAGTAATCCTAGTCCTTAGACCATGAGATCATCTTATCACTAACCCAGAGGAGTATCTTGATAACATCAAACGTCACACCGTAAAAGGGTGACTATAAAGATGGGTTCAGTGCTACAAAGGTGTTATGTAGAGGCTCATGGATCAAGAGTGGGATTTGTCCATCTCGATGACGGATAGATATACTCTGGGCCCTCTTGGTGATATCACATTGAGAATAGCTTGCAAGCAAGTGATGTGATCACTAGAATGTTATATCACGGGAACAAGAAAAGAGTGCATGTCAGCAACGAGCTCAAACTAGGTATGGAGATACCGATGATCGAATCTCGGACATGTAATATATCGCGAGACAAAGGGATTTAGTTACTAGTGTTAAAGGTTCTCATGATCACAGAAGTCATCATTGAATGTGTAGGAGTCAGTATGGATCTCCAGGTCCCGCTTCTGATTATTGATCTGAGAGGAGTCTCTATCATGTCTGCTTTATTCGCGAACCGTAGGGTGACACACTTAAGGGTTGCCAAACACCATTTGGAGCATATATGTTTCAGAAGAAAGAATTGCAAAGTGCTAGAATCATTTCGATGGAAACCGACATTGTTTCGGGTGAAATTGCATAAACTGGTTCTGCATGTGATATTGAAATGTTCCAAGGGGTTTTATACGAATGTTTGTTAATTAAAGTAATTAACAAAATTCTGAATAAAATAAATAAAAGAGTTTTATTAAATGAGAGTTTCATTAAATTTGGTGGAAATTTAATGCATGTAAGTGGAATTTTGAGTGGAGGCTAGATTTATGTGAGTGGAGCTTCACCACATGAATGAGGGAAGAGGTGGGCACCTCCCCATGGCGACGGCCATGGGAGGGGGCTGCCCTCCTCTCCCTATAAAAGGCCCCTCTCTCCTCCTCACAAAGAACACCTCCTTGTGAAGGATCTCTCTCCCCTCTAGATATATTCCCCAAGGTCTCAGATTAGCAAGATACATGTTCCCGGTGGCTTTTTGACTCATGTCCAACTCATGGCGCTGCTTGTACGCCTTGTATTGGCTCTTGCGTGTGTCCACGCCCACGCAAAGGATGTTCCGCTGGAACTAGTTCATCTGCTTGATCTCACGAGCAACGGGGGGCACTAGAGGCCTACGAGCATCCCTCATGAGACCCTCAGGATAAGAAGAGGGGTGAGAGGTCTTCTGAACCTTGGTGTAGATCTTCTTTGCCTTATGCACAACATCAATGTTGAAATCTTCAGAGGGAAGCAGGTGCCTGATGAGCATCATAATGTAGGGAGCATAAGGAATGGACAGCCGGTTGAACATTACATCAGTCAATTCATGGTAGATGAAGTCCATCACATCCAGCTTGTACTGCACGGACTCATCCTCGCACGAGGCAACCTCATGAGAGAAGGCAAGGAGCTGGACAAGGTGACCACGGATGCTATCATTGTTGCCTCCACTCGGAGTGATGGAATCATGGAAGAGGCCCACAAAGGCAGCATAGATAGGAGCAAGACCAGCAAGAGTGCCCACAATGCCATTGTCCATTGTGCAAGGAGAGAAAGCTGCATCTTTGTTGGGCTTCAGCTGGGTGATGATGTGGTGGCCACTGGCTCTATCCCTGCTACGGAAAGAGTATCCAAGTACCTCAGCAAACACACGGAAATCAGCAGTCATAGGCCTGTCATGAGTCATCCACTTCATAGTGCGATGCTCATCTCCACAAATAACCAAGGTGGAAAAGAACTGCTTCACCACCTCAGAGTCATATGAGCACTAGAGAGCCATGAGATGGTGCAGCCCCATCCGCTCAGCCACATACATGGCATCAACAAGGTGGGGCTTCTCCAAAGCCTCAGCAAGAACCAGCGGGTGTATAGGCCTAATGTTCCGCCTGGCATACACATCTTCAAAAATACCTTTCTATTCAGCACACGAAAAGCGAGAATCCCCTAGCTCAGAATCATGAGGCAACTCCGCAAACAAATCACGGTGACGGATAGAGGAATAAGTGACTGGATCCAAGGCCTTGTAGTTGATCTTGGGATCTTTGCCCTTCCGTTTGGACACCCCCTTTCTAGTCCTCTTTGCTTGTTCAGCCATGCGCTTCTCTTCGTTCTTTCTTCTCCTCAACTCAACCTCGTCCACTAAGTTACCATGTTCGTCGTCCCAAAAGTATTTACCACGAGGACGGCGCTTATAGGTCTTGGAAGCACTAGAACCACCTGTGAGGAGAACAAGGATGATAGCATGGGGATAAGCATACACACAAGTCTAGGAGAGAGCGTGGAAAAAGTAGTCAAAAAGTTCATAGGACAATTCTACTCAATGCACACAACATGGTGAAACTAAACCAGATTTGATTTTGTCAGGCCGGATTATCCGGCCTGGCCAGGGGCGGATAATCCGGCCCTAGCAGAAAATTTTCAACTTCACCTAGATTGAATGCAAAAAGTAGATCGGTCCTAGAAACTGCAAGACTATGATTTCTATGCGAAACAACATCCTTCTAAACAACGTTCCACCCAACAAATAACACATCTAGCCAAAGATGGGGAGAGAGGGAGTTACCCTCACTCATTGGAGGAAGAACACAGAGGATAAGGTACCTGGAGGAGCGGAGAAGAAGATCCGAGGAGGACCAGAAAATCCGGTGGCCGGAGGGGCTCCGGGGAGGGTGGGGGACGACAGGCGGTGACTGCGGAGGAGGAGAGGGTTGGGGGAGAAGTGCTGCTCGTTATGAGCCCTTCCCTTAAAGACGAAATCTGCCAGGGCCGGATTATCCGGCCTATACTTGGGCCGGATTATCCGGCCAAAAATCTGAATTTCTGTTGTACACGGATTCAGGCCCGCGCGTCCCCAAACAACACCCTCACAAGGTGTACAAGGGACTTGTGTGCAAGAACAGATGGCTTAGGGGTAGGGAAAGGCTTAGGATTGAGAGAGTCAAACTGAGATGGTACTACACACTCAAAATTGCAAGAACCAAATCAACTAAAAGCCAAAATTGAGTGTGATTCCCATAAGAACATGATATGAGCTAAAACAACCAAAAAGACCCACAAAAATCCAACTCTCCTCATGGAACAGGGCGGTGGCCGAAGCCACCTTGTTGGAGTGTATGGTATGACACCGCGAAGATATATCTTGGGTTCATGACCAATACTCATCAATTAGCTATCACAAAATGATATTAAGAGAAATGATTTATCTTGCTTTCAACATTATGGGGTGAGGGTTAGCCCAATTAATTAGGACCACACTCCCCCTATATCCATGCCCACATCTAGACCAAATAAGTCTGAAATGTACGAGTGAGTGCATGGGTAATCAAGACAAGCTCCTGGAATCAATGATATTTAGCTCATTCCTCAAGTAGCAGAACCTTGCTTCATCAAGTGGCTTCATGAAAATATCAGCAAGTTGGTTCTTCGTGCTCACAAAATATAGATCAATATTGCCTCGAGCAACATGGTCTCGAATAAAATGATTCTGAATCTCAATATGCTTTGTCCTTGTGTGCTATACCGGATTGTACGCAATTTTGATTGCACTTTCATTGTCACATAAAAGAGGCACTTTGTCACAATGGACACCGTATTCCTTTAAAGTTTTCCTCATCCACAATAACTGAGTGTAGGCACTAGCAGCAGCAACATATTCAGCTTCGGCGGTGGAGAGAGAGATACAATTCTGCTTTTTAGATGACCAACACACTAGAGATCTTCCCAAGAATTGACAAGCTCCAGAAGTGGATTTCTGATCATCCTTATCACCAGCCCAATCTAAATCAGTATAACCACATAGAGAGAAATTGGAGCCCTTGGGATACCATAGACAAAAGTTAGGGGAATGAACCAAATATCGAAAGATCCTCTTAACCGCCACTAAGTGTCTTTCTTTAGGAGCTGCTTGATACCTTCCACACACACCCACACTCAACACAATATCGGGTCTAGATGCGCAGAGGTAAAGAAGAGAGCCGATCATGGACCGGTATACCTTTTGGTCCACATCTTTACCATGGGGGTTAAGTTCAAGGTGGCATTTTGTTTGCATCGGAGTGGCGACACCATTAAGATCCATCATCTTGAATCTCTTGAGCATGTCTTGGATGTACTTAGCTTGATTGATGAAGGTTCCTTCTCTAAGTTGCTTGATCTTGAATCCAAGAAAGAACCGTAATTCCCCCATCATAGACATCTCAAACCTGTCAGTCATAAGCTTTGAAAATTCATCATTAAAAGCTTTATTAGTAGAACCAAAGATGATGTCGTCTACATATATTTGGCATATGAAGAGCTCCCACTTAACCTTCTTAGTAAAAAGAGTGGGATCGATTTGCCCAACTTCGAAGCCACGGTCTAGCAAAAGCTCTTTAAGGTGCTGATACCACACACGTGGGGCTTGTTTAAGGCCTTAGAGTGCCTTATCGAGTTTGTAGACATGGTTCGGGAAGTTAGGATTCTCAAATCCCGAGGGTTGCTTTACATATACCAACTCATGTAGAGGACCATTAAGAAAAGCACTCTTGACGTCCATTTGCTACAGTTTAAAATTGTTATGGGCAGCATAAGCAAGAAGGATACAAATAGACTCAAGCCAAGACACAGGAGCATAGGTCTCGCCAAAGTCAATGCCCTCAACTTGGGAATAGCCTTGTGC
This sequence comes from Avena sativa, assembly GCA_916181665.1. Taxonomy (NCBI): domain Eukaryota; kingdom Viridiplantae; phylum Streptophyta; class Magnoliopsida; order Poales; family Poaceae; genus Avena; species Avena sativa. The sequence continues at coordinate 419,440,355 of OV702287.1, read as the reverse complement.
CACAAGTCTCGCCTTGTTCCTCACAACAATGCCATTCTCATCTTGCTTGTTTTTAAATATCCATTTAGGGCTGATAACATTGTGGCAAACTTTGGGCTTCTCCACGAGTTTCCAGACCTTGTTGCGCTCGAAATTATTCAATTCTTCATGCATAGCAACAACCCAGTCCGGATCTTCAAGAGCTTCAAATACTTTCTTGGGTTCCACCATTGAGATGTGAGCTTGATGCTCACCAAAACTTGCCAATTCCCTTCTTTTGGAAACCCTTCGTCGAAGATCACCTACAACCTTGTCGAGAGTGTGTCCCCTTAACTCAAGGTTCCGATCAGCACGAGCCTTGCGACGAAGTTCAATAAGCTTGTTGTCTCTTGATGGGATAGTTTCATCACTTGAATCTTCATTGGAATCATTTGCTTGACCTTGATTAGAATTAGGATTAACAGCGGTAGAAGGTGATGAAGCGTGCCCTTGAGGTGGGTCAGCAGCCGTAATAGGAGGCTGCTGAACAATAGGTGATTCAGGGCTGGATAATCCGGCCGATGGTGAGGCCGGATAATCCGGCCTGGGAGAACTTGTAGCATCTTCATCAGGCTGACTGGGACTTGCTTGAACTGGCGAGGGGCTGGATAATCCGGGGCCAGCCGGAAAATCCGGCCTGGAGCTTGCAGCGATTTCTTCAATACCAAGAGCAGTTTGGTCGTCAGGAGTGGGGTGGACAAATAATCCGGTGTCGACCGGATAATCTGGCCTGGAGCTTTCTGAAACATCTTGACCTTCAGCAATTGATGGAGATGGTGTAGAAGTTACTCCCATGGTTGGAACATGTTGAGTATGTGTAGATGAGGGCTCTTCATGAGTAGAGCATCATCCTTCCCGATTCGCCACAAGGGGTTCCTCAATGGGGTGGAAAAATCCCACGCCCATTCTTCTTATGGCATCCATGGGTATTTCAATATCTACATCACAAACATCAACTTGCCCCGCACGGGAGCCATCATTTTCTTTGAACACCACACTACAAGATTCTACAACAGTTCCGGAGAGCTTATTGTAGACTCTATAAGTGTGGGATTTGGCACCATAAGCAACAAAAATACCTTCTAGAGCCTTAGATTCAAACTTAGATAAAAGAACTCCCTTGATGAGAAAGAAACACTTACACCCGAATACCTGAAAGTATGAGATGTTTGGCTTGTTACCATTAAGTATTTCATATGGAGTCTTGTCCAAGATTTTATGGAGGCATAACCGGTTGGAAGAATGACAAGCGGTAGAGATTGCTTCAGCCCAGAAGTTATATGGAGACTTGAATTCCGCTAGGATTGACCTTGCCATATCCATTAGAGTCCGATTCTTCCTCTCGGCTACACCATTTTGTTGAGGGGTGTACGCAGCGGAATATTGATGTCTTATCCCCTCTTCACTTAGGAACTCATTTAAGGTGTAGTTCTTAAACTCAGAGCTGTTATCACTTCTTATAGCAAGAATAGGGATGTTGTGTTGATGTTGAACCTCGTTGGCAAAGTCGATGACCGTTTGTTGAGTTTCACTCTTCAACTTGAAGAAATAAACCCAAGTGTATCTTGAGTAATCATCAATAATCACAAGACAGTACTTCTTCCCACCGAGGCTTGCATGAGATGGAGGTCCGAAGAGGTCCACATGAAGGAGCTCTAAGACCCTTTTTGACGAGATAATAGTCTTCCTTCGATGAGGAGAGTCATGCATTTTCCCTTCAACACAAGCCCTGCAAACACGATATTTGGCAAAGGAGACATTTTCTTTTAGTCCAAGGATGTGGCCACCCTTGTGGAGACTTTGCAAAGTTCTCATATTGACATGGGCTAGTCGGCGATGCCATAACCAACCTGCGTTAGCCTTTCCGAAAAGACACATCGGGCCTGTACTGGTTTTCCTCGAAAAGTCCACCACGTACAAGTCATTTTCAACATATACCACGAAAGCGACTTTTAGAGACTTGCTCCACAAGAGTACCACCAAATCAGCATCAATATAAACTGCAAAGCACATCTTACCAAGGGCGCGAACTGAAAGTAAATTGTTCCCAAGGGTCTCAACAAGCATGACGTCCACGAGAGAGATATCGTGAGCCACCACGACTTTGCCGAGACCCAATACCTCAAATTTTGACTTGTCACCATAGGAGACGGTTATATGATCATGATTTGGCCGCATCGCCATAATGATCTCCTTGCTTCCGGTCATGTGACTCATGCATCCGCTATCGAGTACCCATTTAGACCCACCGGAAGCATAGCCCTGCAAGAAAGTTACTTCTTGGTTTTAGGTACCCATTTTTCAATGGGTCCTCTCATGTTAGTGACAAGGGTCTTGGGGACCCAAATAGACCAAGGAATGTAACACTCATAAGGACCTACATAACTAGCATAAACATCACCATAATGATCGCAATATAATTCAAAGTTAGGATTGTTAGCCCCTGCAAAACTATCATAATTAGACTTGTCATTGGTGGTGGTGCTAGTCTTTGGTTGAGCCTTCTTGCTCTTCTTCTTCTTGTTGTTTTTCTTGTTCTTTGTCTTGGGAATATAACCAAGACCTTCTTTTCCATTATTTGTCCTTTGCTTGCTCAGTATCTCATCTAAAACTTCTTTACCTTTGTGTTGAGAACCTCTTGCAAGTCCTTCTTTTCCATAGGATGATGTGGAGGTGCTTGGCACATCATACATCTTCAATTGAGTTTGGAGCTGGTCATGAGACTCATTTAGAGTCGAGTGATCACTCTCCAATGCCTTGTGAGCACTGTCAAGTTTATCAAACTTCTGAGAGTCTAGCATGAGCAGCCCCAAATTCAATCTTTTCTCTCTTTAGTTTCTTTACTTTGGCAAGAGCATTATCACGTTCTTTGATGAGTTGAGCCACAAATTCTTCATGTGACTCCTCAATGGATTCAAGTCTATCTTCCAAAGATACTCGAGCTTCCTCTTCTTCTTCCAAGGCATTCTTCAAAGAAGCTATCTCCAAGGCATCTTCTCTTTCAATTCTGCCCTTTTCTTCAAGAAGATCTTCGGCTTGAGCAAGTTAACTCATAAGAGCATCAAAATGAAGTTTGTGCTCACCTTGCAGGTTAGTGAAAAAGTTGTCCAAAGCAATAACTTCTTCTTTTATTTTAGGACTAGCATGATCATCCATATCAAAATTTATGTTAGTCTTAGGAAATGAAGAGCTAGAACTTGATACCTCGGACCCTCTTGCCATAAGGCAAGTGGCATTGTTGTTGATGACGTTCTCGTTTGGTGAGTCGAAGAGATATGATGGAGTCGATGTGGTGGCTATAGCAGCCACCTCGCAAGAACTATCTTCATCCTCTTCATCTTCACTTGTAGAGGAGTATTCTTCTTGTGCCACCAAGACGATCTTGGGTTTCTTCTTGTAGGGGCCATTCTTTTTAATAAATGGCTTCTTCTTAGGTGCCTTGGATTTTTCTTTAAGAATGAGCCTGCCACCATTGTCTTCTCTATTTTGATATGGACACTCGGCTACGAAGTGCAGCCTATCTCCACAATTGTAGCATGTTCTCAGTTTTGGGCCACTTTCTCTTCTTCCACTTGACCCATTCTTGCGCTCGAGTTCCGACTTGGCCTTGGCAGGATCCTTCCAAAAGTTCCTTGCATAAAATGCCATGTACTCACCATGAGCACGTTTGACTTCATCGGGGCAGTCCATGGAGGCCCCCTCAAAAGCTCTTTTGTCCTCATCTTGCTAAACAACATTAGCCTTTAGAGCAACATTGACCCTCTTTTGCATTCCAATGGCACGAGCACGGGCATCTTCAGCGTTCTTTGCAGCAACTTTGAATGATGCCATTTCTTGCATGACTTCATTGGATCTCAATTGATGGTAGTTGTGTCTACCTTGCAAGCTCTTCAAGTCCGTTGGCTCGAAAGGCATTAAGGCACTCACATATTTTCTTTTTATCCATGCATCATCAATGTGAGTGGATCCATGCTTTCTAAATGTTGTTGCAATGCCCTTGCGTCTTCTAAAGATGTCTTCATGGTTTTCACCATCCAACATGTAGAATCCTCCAGCTTCATTACTACGGGAATCATACCTATTCCTTCTCATGCTTTCATTCCCAATAAAGAGATCGGTGAGGGCATCCCAAGCTTATTTAGCTATGTTGAGATGTTCAATGTGGGGCATGTCCTTGGGACCCACACCGAGTTGTATCATGTGGAGAGTCGTAGCATTCAATTGGCTTTCCACAACTTCTCTTCTTGTCAGGTTGGTATGATCTCCAATATGAAGACCCTCTTCAATAATCCTCCAAAGTTCAATAGAAGAGCTGCAAACATGAGACTTCATTAAGAATTGCCATTGATTAAAAGAGGATGTAGTAAGCTTGGGTGGATCACCCCTATTGTTTATATGAGGATGAGGGATAGGTGGGTCGGGGGAATATATGTGACGAACCTCACTATATTCCTCCTTACCACTTCCCTTCTTGGAGGTGGAACTATTATGTTTTTCACCTACCACTTCATCATCCTTGGATCCAGTGTTAGCCTTATCCTTGGATGATGGTGTGGCGGCCTCAAAGGAGGATGGAGATGGGGCTATGGATGATGTGAGACGAGCAATCATTTGATTCATCTCCTCCATCTTGGCCTCAAAGGATTTCAACAAGGTTGCTTCCAACGTCTTGAGGTCATCCATTGTGACCTTATCCACAACCTCATTCCCATTCTCCTTGGTACCCATACTTCTCTTAGGCGGTTAAGCCCTGATGACCCACAAGTATAGGGGGTGTATCGTAGTATTTTTGAGGGAAGTGAAACCCAATTTATTGATTCGACACAAGGGGAGCCAAAGAATATTTATAAGCCTTAACAACTAAGTTGTCAATTCAGCTGCACCTGGAAACAGTCTTGCTCACAACAGTTTATCAGTTGCAACAATTTTGTAGTAGGAATAGTAAATTAGCAACAGTAGTAAAGTAAAGACAGCAGTAACAATAGCAGTAAACAGTAGGATTCGAGTGTGGTAGGCATAGGGATGGATGGACGGGCGTTGCATGGACAAGACAATTCACATAGCAATCAGAACATAGGGCAATTGCAGATAAATAAGATAAAGCATCCAAGTACTAGATAATCCTAGGCATGTGTTCCATATAGTCATACGTGCTCGCAATGAGAACTTGCATAATATCTTTTGTCCTGCCAGCCCGTTTGCAGCAGGGCATCAGGGGAACTACTGTAATTAAGGTGCTCCTTTTAATAGAACACCGGAGCAAAGCATTAACACTCCGTGAACACATGTGATCCTCACATCAAAGCCATTCCCTCCGGTTATCCCAATTTCTGTCACTTCAGGGCCATCGGTTCCAGATAACAACGTGTGTATACAACTTGCAGATAAGACCATAAACAATACTATCATAATGAATCAATAACATGTTCAGATCTGAAATCATGTCACTCGGGCCCTAGTCACAAGCATTAAGCACAACAAGTCGCAACAGTCATAAAGCACTAATAAAAGATACTAGGCACCATGCCCTAACAATCTGATGCCATTACATGAACGATCTCATCTAATCCCTACCATCCCCATAGCCTACAGCGGGGGATTACTCACTCATATATGGGGGAAACATGGATGGTCGATGGAGAAGTGATGGTGATGATCTCCTCCAATTCCCCGTCCCGGCAGGGTGCCATAACGGAGTTTCTGGTGTTGTTTCGTGGAATCTGGGAGTGGCGGCGGAGCGGAACTCCTTCTGGAAAAACATTGACCCCACCAGAGTTTTTAGGTCAGAAGGCTTATTATAGGCGAAGAGGGAAACCGAGGGGGTGCCTGGGGGGCCCACACCATGCCCTGGTGCGGCCAGGCCTAGCCCGCGCCTGGGGGTGTTGTGGCCAGCCCCTGGCCCTCCTCCATCTCGTATTTTGGCTCCATGAGTCTTCCGAAAAAATAGGCACTTTGGCTTTTGTCCCGTCCAATTCCGAGAATATTCATTTTCTGACTTTCCTGGAACCAAAAACAGCAGAAAACAGGCAGCTGGCACTGTGGCTCTTGTTAATAGGTTAGTCTAAGAAATCATATGAAAAGTACTCCAAAGTGTGGACAAAACACAAGAAAGGAGATAAAACTAAGCATGGAACATCAAAAATTATAGATACATTTGCAATGTATCAAGATCCCCAAGCTTAACTCCTGCTCGTCCTCGAGTAGGTATGTGATAAAAAGAAAGAATAATTTTTGAGGTGACATGCACCATCAAAGACTTGACCAAATTACTTGTAAAACATTCAAAGCTAGGATCATAGTACTTCAATCATAACATGAAAGACAAAGTTTTAGCAATAAGACAAAGAAACTATGATGCAACATGAAAAGGCACAAACAAAAGATTCATGAATAACAATGCTTTGCAAGACGTTTGGTTGTTTCACATAAAGAAAACATAGCATAGTGGCACTCAGCTTGTCCCTAATAGAGTAGCAAACATAAATGCATAGGACACCTTCAAAGTTTACAAGAGTGACTAGATACAAATAGTTTAAAACAAGCAATTTCAAGGTATGCATCAATCAACAAGTCTTGGGACAATGCACATAGAACTAAGAATGGCCACTATGCTCTCAAGAAAGTGCTCATAGAATGTGTGGAGACTCAATAAGGAAATGAGCAGGTTTTGAAAAGTTTGAAAGGCTTCCAAATGCTGAAAGTATGGTACTCATTAGCTTTGATCTCTCATTGCCCCTATCATAAGCATCTTTAAATGGTTAAGGTTAAAGTGACACAACTAATAGGATATGATTGACAAGTTATAAATCAAAGTCTCATGCCCCTTACTTACGAAGACCGATCCTCATGCTACTCAACTTCAGTCACAAGTAAGATCTTGTCACTATAAGCATATACGTATCATAGAGAACCACCAACGGGGTACCCCTTACACATGACACAGAGCTATCCCATAATCAAAATGATAAGGCAAGCAGACAATGAGCATCTTAGCGATCTTTTTATTTACTATGTGCATAGATTTTTATTGAGGATGCTTCATAGAATGCTCATTTTATGGTTATGCTGCAAGTTTCCACCATGATTAGGCATGGCTTAGGCTAGCGGCCTAGGCGTTTCTCTAACATACATACAAACTCCATGATCTTACAAGTTCCACTTTTATTTCACACCACCGGGATCCATAAGCAAAAGAACATGATATCAACGAGGTACTAAGTACCAATGCAATGTTGAAAGCGTTCCCCATGATACATGGTTCTGCCAACTTCAACTTATAAATCACAAGCATGTAGGCAACAAAGAATGACGCAATGGTTTAGGTTTATTAAATGCAAGAAAATAAAGTGTGCCATCAAGTTCGTGAGAGCTTTACTAACTAACTTTCTCATAACAATCAAACATTTTATTCGGAAGAAAACATGGCATATTGAATATGCACGGAAGTAGCAAATGATGCTAATAGGTAGGTATGGTGGACACTTTGGCAATATTTGGTTTTAGGGATTTGGAAACATGAGTAAAACATACTCAGTGAAAGTGAAGGCTAGCAATAGTAAGGGAGCGACAAACGAGAGAGCAATAATGGCCATAATCATGCAGAGCGACAAAACATCATTGATCCAAGCATAAAGTGATACTACAAGTTGAAAACTAAAGGATCATAAAGGCTTATGGTGACTTGAGATAGTCATAACATGGTGTGAGCATGCGCCAAGTCAACCCAAATAAAGCATCAAAGGAGAATACCACTATATTATGCTTTAATATGCTAAAACAAATCATGATTCATCCAAGGCACATTAAGCAATCTCAATTGTTTATAACAATTCATGCTACATCAAAGAATACTAAGCATAAAGCCAAAAAAATATCAAGCATGGCATGACAAAGCATAGGCCACAGTCAAAAAAACAAACTCTCTTTACCACTTAAGCATGAACTTTCCTACTCTTCCAATCCAAACCAGACTATTAGAAAACCAATGTATGAAAGAGGAGGTCAAACCAATTTATTCAGCAAACTAAGAAAACAAAGCAAATGAAAAAACAAAACAAAAACGAAAAAGAAGATGCTCCAAGAACAACACAACTGTGCATGGAATAATAAAAATGAAGCGTTTGGAAGAAACCTGGGATTTTTATTGATGAAGAAGGGGATGCCAAGGGCATCCCCAAGCTTTGACGCTTGTACTTCTTGGATATTTCTTGGGGTGACATGTGTGTCATCTCCAAGCTTGAGCTTTAGTCCATTCTTCATCTCATTACTCATTCCTTCCATACACCTGAAATTTTTCCTTCATACAAAACTTCACACAATCTTTATTAGCAACATTAGTGCACTCAAGATAATAAGTCTTAAGGTTCAGTTCCAACACCAAATAAACTTCCATTAGAACACTAGCTACTGAAGCACTTCCCTCAAAAACCTCAATTCCCCAAAAGAACTCAAAAAGGAACCAACAAGAAGCAAATGCAGAAAATGGCAGAAATCTGTCAAAACAGACCAGCAGGTAAAGACGAATTTTTTCGAAGACCTTCTGTTGCTCAACTCAAACAGTGTTGAACTAATGAAAGTTAGATAACAACCTGGGGCAGAAGCACAAAAATTCACGCCTCAAAAGGACGTACAGAGATTTTACATGAATCTTTACAGTGAAGCACAGAAATCTGTTTCGGGACAGCAACTTTCCCAAGCACTACTTCTCTCTCATTAGAGGTTACTCTTGGCACAACAAGCAAATAAAAAGGATAAGGAGCGGTTATTACTGAAGTAATAACTTCCAAGACTTATCTAAAACTTTTGGGTTATCTCCCAGTAAGTACTTTTCTTTAACGCCTTTAAGTTAGGCATCCCCTTTTGTGACAAGGCGGTGTTCCTTATAATAATATTTTTGATCCTCCGTGAACCCACCTTGCAAATAAGATTCAGTTTCAAAGAAACCAACCATTGACCACAAGCATGATAAAGCAAGACAATAACAGACCAACGAAAATAACAACCAGGGTAGGAACTAATTTTTTTGTATTTTTGATAAAGAAAAAAGCAAACAAGGCGGAAATAAACTTAGCTGAACAATAGTGATTCCAAGTGGACTTGATAAATAAATCTATGCTCCCCGGCAACGGCGCCAGAAAATAGTATTGATGACCCACAAGTATAGGGGGTGTATCGAAGCATTTTCGAGGGAAGTGAACCCAATTTATTGATTCGGCACAATGGGAGCCAAAGAATATTTATAAGCCTTAACAACTGAGTTGTCAATTCAGCTGCACCTGGAAACAATCTTGCTCACAGCAGTTTATCAGTAGCAACAGTTTTGTAGTAGGAATAGTAAAGTAGCAGCAGTAGTAAAGTAAATATAGCAGTAAACAGTAGGATTCGAGTGTGGTAGGAATAGAGATGGATGGACGGGCGTTGCATGGACAAGACAATTCACATAGCAATCAGAACATAGGGCAATTGCAGATAAATAAGATAAAGCATCCAAGTAGTAGATAATCCTAGGCATGTGTTACATATATAGTCATACGTGCTCGCAATGAGAACTTGCACAAGATATTTTGTCCTGCCAGCCCATTTGCAGCGGGGCCTCAAGGGAACTACTGGCAATTAAGGTGCTCCTTTTAATAGAACACTGGAGCAAAGCATTAACACTCCGTGAACACATGTGATCCTCACATCAAAGCCATTCCCTCCGGTTATCCCAATTTCTGTCACTTCGGGGCCATCGGTTCCAAACAACAACGTGTGTATACAACTTGCAGATAAGACCATAAACAATACTATCATAATGAATCAATAACATGTACAGATCTGAAATGATGGCACTCGGGCCCTAGTGACAAGCATTAAGCACAACAAGTCGCAACAAAGTCATAAAGCACTAATAAAAGATACTATGCACCATGCCCTAACAATCTGATGCCATTACATGAACGATCTCATCCAATCCCTACCATCCCCATAGCCTACAGCAGGGGATTACTCACTCATAGATGGGGGAAACATGGATGGTCGATGGAGAAGTGATGGTGATGATGAAGGCGATGATCTCCTCCAATTCCCCGTCCCGGCAGGTGCCAGAACGGAGTTTCTGGTGTTGTTTCATGGAATATGGTGGTGGCGGCGGAGCGGAACTCCTTCTGGAAAAACGTCGAACCCCTAGAGTTTTTAGGTCAGAAGGCTTCTTATAGGCGAAGAGGGAGACCGAGGGGGTGCCTGGGGGGCCCACACCATGCCCTGGCGCAGCTAGGCCCAGCCCGCGCCTGGGGGTGGTGTGGCCAGCCCCTGGCCCTCCTCCGTCTCGTATTCTAGCTCCAAGTCTTCCGGAAAAATAGGCACTTTGGCTTTTGTCCCGTCCAATTCCGAGAATATTCATTTTCTGACTTTCCTGGAACCAAAAACAGGCAGCTAGCACTGTGGCTCTTGTTAATAGGTTAGTCCAAGAAATCATATGAAAAGTACTCCAAAGTGTGGACAAAACACAAGAAAGGAGATAAAACTAAGCATGGAACATCAAAAATTATAGATACATTTGCAATGTACCAACATCCCCAAGCTTAACTCCTACTCGTCCTCGAGTAGGTAAGTGATAAAAAGAAAGAATAATTTTTGAGGTGACATGCACCATCAAAGACTTGACCAAAGTACTTGAAAAACATTCAAAGCTAGGATCATAGTAATTCAATCATAACATGGAAGACAAAGTTTTAGCAATAAGACAAAGAAACTATGATGCAACATGAAAAGGCACAAACAAAAGATTCATGAATAACAATGCTTTGCAAGACGTTTGTCTGTTTTACATAAAGAAAACATAGCATAGTGGCACTCAGCTTGTCCCTCATAGAGTAGCAAACATAAATGCATAGGACACCTTTACAAGAGTGACTAGATACAAATAGTTTAAAACAAGCAATTTCAAGGTATGCATCAATCAACAAGTCTTGGGACAATGCACATAGAACTAAGAATGGCCACTATGCTCTCAAGAAAGTGCTCATAGAATGTGTGGAGACTCAACAAGGAAATGAACAGATTTTGAAAAGTTTGAAAGGCTTCCAAATGCTGAAAGTATGGTACTCATTAGCTTTGATCTCTCATTGCCCCTATCATAAGCATCTTTAAATGGTTAAGGTTAAAGTGACACAACTAAGAGGATATGCTTGACAAGTTATAAATCAAAGTCTCATGCCCCTTACTTACGAAGACCGATCCTCATGCTACTCAACTACAGTCACAAGTAATCTCTTGTCATTATAAGTATATACGTATCATAGAGAACCGCCAACGGGGTACCCCTTGCACATGACACAGGAGCTATCCCATAATCAAAATGACAAGGCAAGTAGACAATGAGCATCTCAGCGATCTTTTTATTTACTATGTGCATAGATTTTTATTGAGGATGCTTCATAGAATGCTCATTATGGTTATGCTGCAAGTTTCCACCATGATTAGGCATGGCTTAGGGTAGCGGCCTAGGCGTTTCTCTAACATACATACAAACTCCATGATCTTACAAGTTCCACTTTTATTTCACACCACCGGGATCCATAAGCAAAAGAACATGATATCAACGAGGTACTAAGTACCAATGCAATGTTGAAAGCGTTCCCCATGATACATGGTTCTGCCAACTTCAACTTATAAAGCACAAGCATGTACGCAACAAAGAAGGACACAATGGTTCAGGTTTATTAAATGCAAGAAAATAAAGTGTGCCATCAAGTTCGTGAGAGCTTTACTAACTAACTTTCTCATAACAAGCAAACATTTTATTCGGAAGAAAACAAGGCATGTTGAATATGCACGGAAGTAGCACATGATGCTAATAGGTAGGTATGGTGGAAACTTTGGCAATATTTGGTTTTAGGGGGTTGGAAACATGAGTAAAACATACTCAGTGAAAGTGAAGGCTAGCAATAGTAAGGGAGCGACAAACGAGAGAGCAATAATGGCCATAATCATGCAGAGCAACAAAACATCATTGATCAAAGCATAAAGTGATACTACAAGTTGAAAACTAAAGGATCATAAAGGCTTATTGTGACTTGAGATAGTCATAACATGGTGTGAGCGTGTGCCAAGTCAACCCAAATAAAGCATCAAAGGAGAATACTACTATACTATGCTTTAATATGCTAAAACAACGTATGATTCATCCAAGGCACATTAAGCAATCTCAATTGTTTATAACAATTCATGCTACAGCAAAGAATACTAAGCATAAAGCCAAAAAAATATCAGGCATGGCATGACAAAAGCATAGGCCACAGTCAAAAAAAACTCTCTTTACCACTTAAGCATGAACTTTCCTACTCTTTTCCAATCCAAACCAGACTATTTGAAAACCAATGTATGAAAGAGGAGGTCAAACCAATTTATTCAGCAAACTAATAAAACAAAGCAAATGAAAAACCAAAACAAAAATGAAAAAGAAGACGCTCCAAGAACAACACAACTGTGCATGAAACAATAAAAATGAAGCGTTTGGAAGAAACCTGGGATTTTTATTGATGAAGAAGGGGATGCGAAGGGCATCCCCATGCTTTGACGCTTGTACTTCTTGGATATTTCTTGGGGTGACACGTGTGGCATCCCCAAGCTTAAGATTTAGTCCATTCTTCATCTCATTACTCATTCCTTCCATACACCTGAAATTTTTCCTTCATACAAAACTTCACACAATCTTTATTAGCAACATTAGTGCACTCAAGATAATAAGTCTTAAGGTTCAGTTCCAACACCAAATAAACTTCCATTAGAACACTAGATACTGAAGCAGTTCTCTCAAAAAGCTCAATTCCCCAAAAGAACTCAAAAAGGAACCAACAAGAAGCAAATGCAGAAAATGGCAGAAATCTGTCAAAACAGACCAGGAGGTAAAGACAATTTTTTTTGAAGACCTTCTGTTGCTCAAATCAAAAAGTGTTGAACTAACTAAAGTTAGATAACAACCTAGGGCAGAAGCACAAAAATTCACGCCTCAAAAGGACGTACAGAGATTTTACACGAATCTTTACGGTGAAGCACAGAAATCTGTTTCAGGACAGCAACTTTCCCAGGCACTACTTCTCTCTCATTAGAGGTTACTCTTGGCACAACAAGCAAATAAAAAGGATAAGGAGCGGTTATTACTGAAGTAATAACTTCCAAGACTCATCTAAAACTTTTGGGTTATCTCCCAATAAGTACTTTTCTTTAACGCCTTTAAGTTAGGCATCCCTTTTTGTGACAAGCGGTGTTCCTTATAATAATATTTTTGATCCTCCGTGAACCCACCTTGACTATAAGATTCAGTTTCAAAGAAACCAACCATTGACCACAAGCATGATAAAGCAAGAAAATAACAGACCAACGAAAATAACAACTAGAGTAGGAACTAATTTTTTTTGTATTTTTGATAAAGAAAAAAGCAAACAAGGCGGAAATAAACTTAGCTTGAACAATAGTGCTTCCAAGTGGACTTGATAAATAAAGCTATGCTCCCCGGCAATGGTGCCAGAAAATAGTATTGATGACCCACAAGTATAGAGGGTGTATCGCAGTATTTTCGAGGGAAGTGAAACCCAATTTATTGATTCGACACAATGGGAGCCAAAGAATATTTATAAGCCTTAACAACTGAGTTGTCAATTCAGCTGCACCTAGAAACAATCTGGCTCACAGCAGTTTATCAGTAGCAACAGTTTTGTAGTAGGAATAGTAAAGTAGCAGCAGTAGTAAAGTAAAGACAGCAGTAACAATAGCAGTAAACAGTAGGATTCGAGTGCGGTAGGAATAGGGATGGATGGACGGGCGTTGCATGGACAAGACAATTCACATAGCAATCAGAACATAGGGTAATTGCAGATAAATAAGATAAAGCATCCAAGTACTAGATAATCCTAGGCATGTGTTCCATATATAGTCATACGTGCTCACAGTGAGAACTTGCACAACATCTTTTGTCCTGCCAGCCCGTTTGCAGTGGGGCCTCAAGGGAACTACTGGCAATTAAGGTGCTCCTTTTAATAGAACACCGGAGCAAAGCATTAACACTCCATGAACACATGTGATCCTCACATCAAAGCCATTACCTCCGGTTATCCCAATTTCTGTCACTTCGGGGCCATCGGTTCCAGACAACAACGTGTGTATATAACTTGCAGATAAGACCATAAAAAATACTATCATAATGAATCAATAACATGTTCAGATCTGAAATCATGGCACTCGGGCCCTAGTGACAAGCATTAAGCACAACAAGTCGCAACAAAGTCATAAAGCACTAATAAAAGATACTAGGCACCATGCCCTAACAATCTGATGCCATTACATGAACGATCTCATGCAGGGGATTACTCACTCATAGATGGGGGAAACATGGATGGTCGATGGAGAAGTGATGGTGATGATGATGGCGATGATCTCCTCCAATTCCCCGTCCCGGCAGGGTGCTAGAACGGAGTTTCTGGAGTTGTTTCGTGGAATCTGGTGGTGGCGGAGGAGCGGAACTCCTTCTGGAAAAACGTCGAACCCCCCAGAGTTTTTAGGTTAGAAGGCTTCTTATAGGCAAAGAGGGAGACCAAGGGGGTGCCTTGGGGGCCCACACCATGCCGTGGCGCGGCTAGGCCTAGCCCGTGCCTGGGGGTGGTGTGGACAGCCCCTGGCCCTCCTCCATCTCGTATTCTGGCTCCGTGAGTCTTCCGGAAAAATAGGCACTTTGGCTTTTGTTCCGTCCAATTCCGAGAATATTCATTTTCTGACTTTCCTGGAACCAAAAACAGCAGAAAATAGGCAGCTGGCACTGTGGCTCTTATTAATAGGTTAGTCCAAGAAATCATATGAAAAGTACTCCAAAGTGTGGACAAAACACAAGAAAGGAGATAAAACCAAGAATTGAACATCAAAAATTATAGATACATTTGCAATGTATCAAGCCCGAATAAAGAGTCAGGGCTCTGATACCAATTGCAATGGATCGTATGGGCACCTAGAGGGGGGTGAATAGGTGCTACTTCAAATTTTAATGCCTTTTCAATTTTAGGCTTAACACAAAGGGTAAATTCTCTAGATAAAATATTAGGTGGAATTTCCCTATATGCAAACCTATCTACTAGTGAGTAAAGGGCGAGTGGAAGAGGAACGAGTGAACCGTAGTGAAGCACGCGGAGACACAGGATTTGTTTTACCGTAGTTCCTTCCTTGTTAAGGGAAGTACATCTATGTTAGAGGGGTGGGCGGTACTAAGACCACCACGCCACAATAGGCCGTACCCTGTTCTCCGATGGATCCCGCCACCAAAGGGCTGATCCACCTTTCCACTATAGTAACCCTTCGAGGTGGGTACCGGTGCCTTTACACAACTAGCGTGGCAGAACTCCACAATCAACTTGGAGGCTCCTGTAATGACAACAAGCTGCCACAAGAACAAGTTATCAAAAACAAAGAACAAGATCTAGATATTGACAAGAATACTAGATCAGGGATTTCTCCAAATGAATGGAGAGGAGTTGATGTGCTTGATTCATGATGGTGATGAAGATTGTCTCCTCCTTCAATTCCCCCAAAGAGCGACGCCTTCGGGTGATTGAAGTGGGAGATATAGTGAGAGAGCTCTTGCAAAGGGTCTGAACAATTTCAAGTGAATCAAGAGTTCTGCTCCTTGGGGAAGAAGGGATATTTATACCCCCTTCCAAAACCAAGCTGTTGGAGCCTTTGGGGGCCGGATTATCCAGCCCAACCTAGGGAAAACTCCGCCCCAGACTCGGATTATCCGGCAGATAAACCGCCCCCACTCTGAGTGATGCGCCGAGCCTGCCCTTGATCGCCTTCTGGGGGCCGGATTATCCGGCCCCATGTGAAGGCCGGATTATCCGGCCTGGGGAGGAAAAACCGCCCAGTTTGGATTTTCTGGGAGAAAATCCGACCGGACTCCGAGCGACGTGCCTTTGCCTTTGATCGATTTCTGGGGGCCAGATTATCTGGCCCTTGTGAATGCCAGATTATCCGGCCTGGGAAGGAAAAACCGCCCCAGATCGGATTTTTCGGGAGATAATCCGACTGAAGTCCGAGCGACGCGCCTTGGCAGCCTTTGATCAATGAGATAGGCCAGATTATCTGGCCCTTGGTGGGGCGGATAATCCGCCCCCCAAAGCACCTGCACACTTAGCGAACATGAGAAAACTCCACGGTATTGTTATCTAACACTCAAAACATAGGAAAACATGAAATGTTCTTTCACCAAGGATTTCAAGTTTCATAAAGAGCTTCCAAAAATTATGGTACTTTTTAGCTTTCAGCTCTCATTGCCCCTATCATAAGCATCTTAAAGTGATTAAGGTTAAAGTGAAACAAATATGAGGATATGCTTGACAAGTTATAAGTTGAAAATCTCATGCCCCTTGCTTACGAGTATCAAACCTCATGCTACTCAACTTTAGTTACAAGTAAGTTCTTGTCATTGTAAGTACATGTGTATCATGGAGAACCGCCATTGGTGTGCCCCTTGCCCCATGACACAGGAGCTTTACCATATCAAAATGACAAGGCAACAGACAATGAGCATCTCAGCGATCTTTTTATTTGCTATTTGCATAGGTTTTATTGAGGATGCTTCACAGAATGCTCACTATGGTTATGCTGCAAGTTTCCACCATGATTAGGCATGGCTTAGGCTAGCCGCCCAGGCATTTCTCTAACACACATACAAACTCCATGAGCTTACAAGCTCCCCTTTTATTTCACACTGCCGGGATCCATAAACAAAAGAACAGGATATAAATTGAATAATAAGTGCAATGTTGAAAGAGTTCCCCATGGTATCATGGTTCTGCTAAATCACAACTTATAAAGTGCAAGCATATAAGCAACATAGATGGACACAATGGTTCAAGTTTATTAAGTGCAACAAAATAAAGTGTGCCATCAAGTTTGTGAGAGCTTTAATCACTAATTTTCACATAACAAGAGTTTAATTTGGAAGATACATAAAAACATGAATATACTTGGAGTGGTGTAACACACCATGCATAGGAATTTGTAATGGACTCTTTGGAATAACTTGTTTTTCTTGGAGGTTGGATGCATGAGTGGAACTCATACTTGGTACAAGTGGAGGCTAGCAAAAGACTGAGAGCTACCAACTAAAAGAGCAATAATGGCCATAATCATGCAAAGCGACAAAACATTATCAATTAAAGCATAAAGTGATATTGCAAGTCAAAAACTAAATGATCATAGAGTCTAAGGTGACTGGTTCATAGTCTTAACATGGTGCAAGCATGTGCCAAGTCAACCCAAATAAAACATCAAAGGAGAATACCACAATATGATTCTGCCAAGGCACATTAAGCAATCTCAATTGTTTGGAACAAGTCATGCTACAACAATAATCACTAAGAATAAGGTCAAAGCAACATAAAACATGACATGATAAAGTCTAAGTCACAGTCAAAACAAGCTTCCTTTTGTACCACTATAAGCTTGAAACTTCCTACTCTTTTCCAACACCAATCGACTTATTTGAAACAACTCTCAAAGATAATAATAGATAAAGACCAGAGAGCATGTCTCACCCATATACAAAGAAGAACTAAAAAGTTCTAAGACAAAAGAATAATAAAACTAAAGCTAAACGCAGTGCTAGCAAATGAGAACACTAACAGAACAATAAGAGTGAAAACTAGAGTGTTCTAGGAAATGAATAACGGGGTGTGTCTCTCTCCAAAAGAAGTGTGTTGGGATCCAACCAACTTATTGTGGCAAAGAAAGCAAAAGAAAACTAAAAAAAAGACGCTCCAAGAACAACACATAGTGTATAAGGTAATAAAAATAAAGTGTCTTGAAAGAAGACCTGAGATTATTTATGAAGAAGGGGATCCCCAAACTTTGATGCTTGTACTTCTTGAATATTTCTTGGGGTGACACGGGTGGCATCCCCAATCTTGAGCTTTTGTCCATACTTCATATGATCACATCATTCTCTCCCTACACTTGAAAACTTCCTTCATACAAAACTTCACACAATCTTCATTAGCAACATTAGTGTATTCAAAATAATAATCCTTTGGGTTCAGTTTCAACTCAAGTAAATCATCCATTAAAACATAAGCTGCTGTAGAAATTTATTTTAAAATCTCAAGTGATCCAAGATAACTCAAAAAGAAACCGATTAAGAGGCAAATTCAAATAATGGCAGAAATCTGTCAAAACAGACCAGCAGGTAAAGACCGATTTTTTAGAAAATCTTCTGTTGCTCAAATATAAAAGTGCAAAACTAATGAAAGTTGGGTAATAACCTGCGGCATAAGCACAAACAATTACAGCTCAATCCGACATACTGATATTTTTCATGATTTTTTACAGCGACGCACATAAATCTGTTTCGGGACAACAACTTCCCCATATCTTACTTCTGTCTCATTAGAGGTTATTCTTGCCACAAAAACCAAACAAAAAGGATAAGGAGAGGTTATTACATAGGCAATAACTTCCAAGAATCAACAAAACAAAAATAAACTGAAAGTTAAAATATAATGGGTTGTCTCCCAAAAGCTCTTTCTTTATAGCCATTAAGATAGGCATGATAATTTCGATGATGCTCACATAAGAAATATGCATTGAAGTAAAAGAGAGCATAAAGAAGCAAATATGAAACAAATTTAAGTCTAACTCACTTCCTATGAAAAATAATCTTGTAAAGAAACAAGTCATGAAAGAACAAAGCAACAAGCATAGGAAAGCAAAACAAGTGCAACTTCAAAATTTTCAACATAAAGAGGGGAAACTTAATATTGTTGAGATACATAAAACCATGTTTCCATCTCTCATAATAACTTTCAGTAGCATCATGAATAAAATTAACAATATAAATATCACATAAAACATTCTTATCATGAGCCACATGCATAAAATAATTATTACTCCCCCTATAAGCATAGTCATTCTTATTAATCGTAGTGGGAGCAAATTCAACAAAATAGATATCATTATTTTTCTCATCACAAGAATCATCAAATATAGGAGGCATATTGTAATCATAATTAATTTTCTCCTCAATAGTAGGTGGACTGAAAATATCATATTCATCATTTTAATCATCATATATTGGAGGTATAGTATCATCATAAGCAATAGAATAGTTATCTTCCAATGTTTGTTCATTTGTAAACATATCATCATTGGAAGGAACATGGATAGTACCAATGGTACAACAATTATTAACATCATGATTTTCAGAATTGGTACCGAAGAGATTTTCAATATCAAAAGTAGTGTGCTTTTCCCAATCATGATCACTACTATAGGTAACAGTCATAGGAACATCATCAAGTTCAGACTCATCAAAAACTATAATAGGAGCAACATGCTTAGGGGAAATATCGTTTCCTCCCTCCTTTTACTCCTCCTCTTCTTCTTTTTCTTCTTCTCTTTAGGAGGGAGAGGCTTGAAAGGAAGCTTATCCATATACCCTTTATTGTTAGAGACAATAGAAGAAATTTTGGACGATTCCTCCCTTTCATTAATAAGAACAAAACAAATATTAGTCCTGTCATATTTTGGTAAAATCTCATCTTTTATAATATTTTGTATGTAAGTATTTGTGTGGAAATTATCAACACAATAAAGATGACAACCATGCAGGACGCTATTCATATCAAAAGCACTCGTATCTATCAAAGAAGTTTTCCTTGATAACTCTTCACACCCCCAAAATAATGTAAGTTCATCATGATGATTAGGAGTGATCATGTTATCACAATACAAACTTGCAGTACTCATTGGATTAGAAAGGTTATTATTATGGCCTGAGCATTGAAAATTGAAATGACCCACTTCAAAGCAAAGTTCACAAATAAAAGGATAGAGGGCACAAACTTTTTTACCAAGATCATTTAGAGCCCTATACCACGTTCTAGTTTTTTCATTCCCGTGGGTGATACAATATTCTTCAGTTTGATTCTTTTCACAAGGTCTATGTACTCCACAAAAATTAACATGCTTATAAGAAATAGTACTTTCAGAGGTTTGAGCATGTTTATTGCTATCATTGATAACAATTTCGTTTTTCATGCAAGTGTCTTTAAAAGGCTCATGATACATGTCCCATTTTTCTTTAGGAGCATTAATATGAGAAGCAAAGGCTCTACAACAATCAACAAAAATTTGAGGATCAAGACCATATTTAGCACTAAGCTCTTGAAAATCAGCAGTTTCAGCGAAAGACTTAATGCAATCATACTCATAGTTTATACCGGGTTCTTTACCTTTGTCGTTATCCCAATCTTCGGTATTGCTTTGAATTGTTTCAAGAAGATCCCACTTAGCTTTGACCTCCTTCCTTGTGAAGGATTCCTCTAAACAGGTATCTAGGTAGTCCTTGTAATGTCCTGAAAGCCTTGCATAAAAATTATTAATAACAATATTAGTGGGGAGCTCATGAATGGGACATTTGAGCATTAGTGACTTCAATCTCCCCCATGCTTGGGCAATACTTTCTCCATCATGAGGATGAAAATTATAAATATAATTCCTATCTTTATGAATTTCATGAGGAGGATAAAATTTAGAGTAAAAGAGAGATGCAAGTTACTTCAACTCCGAATGATGAGGATCGTCTAGTAGCTCATACCACTCCCTTGCTTTGCTCTCAAGTGATAAAGAGAATAGCTTCCTCTTAACTTGGTTCATTGAAATACTTGCACACTTGAACAATTCGCATGATTCATGTATAAAGAGTAAATGATCACTAGGATGGATAGTTCTATCTCCAAAATAACAGTTATTCATCACACATTCAATAATTTCCATAGGTATTTTAAAAGGGACGCTTTCAGTATGTGGATTTAAAATATCACAAGTATCATTAGAATTACCACATATGGGAGATAAAGTATCATCAGAGCAAATTTTCTACTCTAAAGCTGGGGAACTAAAAAGATCATTTTCATAAAAACTAACTTCCCCAAGCTTAGACGTTTCCATAGCATTAGTAACAAAGGTGTTCAAACAAATTACTAATAACATTGCTATTAGCATGCAAAGAAGGTTCCATGGGTTTTTTAATTTTCTTTTCAAACCATTCATGTTCTACCTCAGGAAAAATACTAAAAAGCTCCCTAAATTTTTTGTTGTTTTCCATTAAGCCTAACTAGTGAAAATAAAACCAAGAAATAAAAAGATATAATTGCAGAATCTAAAGAAAATAACTTCGGGCACTCACACACCAGCAACAGTACTAGAAGATAGCTTAGTAGCCAGAAGATGTGAGTACCTTTTACCTTACCTCCTCGGCAACGGCGCCAGAAAATAGCTTGATGTCTACGTACGCTTCTATTCTTGTAGACAGTGTTGGGCCTCCAAGTGCAGAGGTTTGTAGAACAACAGCAAGTTTCCCTTAAGTGGATCACCCAAGGTGTCAACACCCGGATTTTTAATCCCAGATGCCCGTTATGCCATACATCACAATCCTAGTATTACCATTTTTGCGAGACATAACAGATTGGATATCACAGTACATCATCCATTACAAACCATAATAAGGTCTTACACAAATAAAAGATCTCATGATCCACTCTTAATACAAACAAGCAACAGAATAATAAGCGTAGTAGTGGGCTCCATCTTCAGTGTCATAGGCAATGCTGACGATGGGAGATGATCCTAGTTGTCGTAGCCATCCTGCTGTCCCTCTTCCTGATAGTCCTCCTCATAGTCTGGCCACGGGAATAGCCAGGGACAAAGCCATGAGTACTCTTTAAGTACTCGCAAACTATCACTAACAAGTAAGGTAGTTCTAGTAGGAATCCTAAGCTCTAAGTTTATTTGCAAAAAGCCAGATTTATCTAAACTGAGTTCAGAAGTAAAGAAAACTAAGTTAATGTTCTAAATCATTTTAAGTTGGGAAACTAGTTTTCATATTCACCACCCTGTTGTGGTTAAGTCAAAATCATAGTTCATTTCACAAGTCATTTTGAAAACATCTGACGACGGAACAGTATGGCCACTCCAACTGTCCATGACCGAGGACGCGGCTATTCGAATAGTTTAACACTCTGTAGAGGTCGTACACTTTGACCACAAAATTTGATACATCCATCAGGGATAACCCTAAATCTGCATACTTAGTATGCGGATAATCAATCATAACCTTTCAACTACACACTCTAGTATAGGCACCTCCCCTATGAGCCTGGCCTCCCAGCCATGGCCATCTGCCATCATGGGCACTACATAGGTGGACATCATCAAGAGGTAGCCTTAGCTCAAACCTCTTCCGCGAGGGAACCCATACTATTGCATATAAACTTCCGGCTAAGCCTTACCCAATTCAGGTATTGTGGTTGTATGGTAAAATTGGAATGGTATCGCATCCGAACCCAACCATCAGTTTTTATAAAAAGCTAAGGCTCATGCCTCAACATTTTCACCATCAAATCCATTTGTGTTTCCCAACACGTGTCAAAATATTTCAATAGAATGACTCGTCATTCCAAGGTTTTCATAATCATTTTCACCAAGTATTCCCATCTAAAGTGATCAAGTTTTATGCTTAGCACTAGCCACTAAGTTAAGAGTGTTCACTAATGAGGGTGCTAATCTTCAATCTCATGCCATAGAATGACATCTAGTATAGACCTAGTTTTATACTCTTTAGGGTATCTATACTACTTTCCAAATCCTCACAAAGCATTAACTAAAGTAAGAACTTTAGTAAAGTAAAAGAGTAAAGCTTGCAAGTAAAACTTCGGATGGGTATAAATCAAAGTATATAAACAAAGCATGTCTAATGCATCTTGCTTAGGTTAAAGCTTGCATAGATCTATCTTGCCAATAATAGCTTGCATAGATAAGACACTTTCAAGTATTAGCTTGCCTTGATTGGTGCAGTGATTGAAGTTTTCTCCGTCTTCTTCGGGGTAGAACTCCTCCTCCTCGTAGCTTGGGTCGGTACTATCGTCTATAAATAAATACGGGGTACACAATCACCAAACAATACTTAACTACTTCTATTTAGAAAACTAAGGTTCACACTTGATGATCTAGCATCATCACAATCATCACATGAATTAAAGAACTAGTTTTATTTATTTTATTTGAGAAAAGTAATTTCTACTGATTGAATTTATTAAGATTTAATATTCTCTATTTAAAATATGGGATCATGTGGACACATGTCATCACCATATATTCCAATAAATGGGAATGTTATTTAAAGGGTTGATCACATTTTATAAAGTTTAAGATTATTATTTAATAGATTTAAAGTGACTAGAAATGTCCTAATAGCATTATTTTGGTACTAGTACAATGTCACTACATGCAATCCCAGATATTTTTACATATTCAAATAGATATTGTCAAATGTGATTTTTGAGAGTTGGAATCAACTCAAAAGCTATTGTGGTTGATTTTTAAAAAATGTTTGAAGTTGCAAAAGTCTCTGTTTTGTTATTTTTACTATAGATTATCTCTAACTCCAAATGATTTAAATCTAACGGTCTTGGATAGATAATTTAATTTGCTTTCTAGAAAAAATTGAATCATGCAATTTGGTTAAGTGAAACTCTCTGAATTGATTTTAGAATATGTGGACAGAATAGGGTTTTAGCTAAAAAGGAAAATCCATATTGGAATTACAGGCCTGAGCAGGAAAGCTAAATGGGCCGGCCCAGCTGCACTGCACAGTGCAGCGGGCTACTGACAGGCGGGGTCCACCAGTCAGTGACTGTTCTAACATGAAACGGTATCAGCAAATCTGAGCCATGTGATCAATCTAATCTAACGGTCGAGCGTCATCGTCGACGACGAACAGCTCTGGCGAGAAATTAACCTAGCGTGGCGGTGGGGGTCTCGCGAGGCTCACATGGGCTCCATCTAGGGTCGGCGACAGGGGCAAATGACATGGTAGACAACAGCGAGGCGAGGCGTGGTCACGACAGGGCTTGGGGTGGTTGGAATCAACGACGCCCTTCTCCTCCAGCAATGGCGGACTCCGGTGAATTTCCAGCGGGGTGGTGCTCGCCTTGCTCCGGGGAGAGAAGGGGGAGGTCAGTGAGGAGTGGGGAGTGGAATGGTGTGGAGAATGGAGGCGGGGATGGCCTCCTTTTATAGCACGGTGAGGGGATCGAGCGGTGCTACGCGAGCTCGACGGTGGTGTCGCTACATGTGGCTATCGGCGTGGCTGGGATAGGTGGACGGTGCGGTGTCTCCTGGCGGTCCTTACGGGCATAATGGTGCGGCGTGGGGTAGCGTGGTTCGGTCGAGAGCGTGCGGTGTTCTGAGCGGTGGCAGAAGTGTTTGCGGCGGCATGCGGCAGCTACGGGTCGCGCGGCGGCGAACGGGGGTGTCTGCTGGGTTAGCATGGTCATGGCGAGGCTGCGCGTGCACGGTGAGGGAAGGTACGAGCTGGGTGAGCTGCCCGGGCACGGTACAGTGGCACGCTCAAGACGCGGTGTAGAGAGGCGGGGTGTGGCGTAGCTAGGGTTCTCCATGGCTCGACTAGGGTCATGGCCTAGACAGGGGGTGGCGGTAGAGTGCGGCGCACCTCCTGGACATCCTGGATGGGCGCGGGGCGGTCTGCTGCGAGATGGCCGTGGTCGGCTGGCAATGACCAAATTCGGGTGGTGCTCCACTGTGCTGCATGACGAAGGGGGGATTGGTCTGGGCGGGGTTAGACTTAGGGGAGACAGAGGAGTAAAGAGGGGACCAAATGGTCGACTATTACTATGCACAACAATGAAGTTAGGCTAGAGGTTTATCTATGCAGACAAGGTGTTTGTGTTAATTGCCGCATCAATTTTATTTTGGAAATTTTGATTCAAATTTTTTGAGTGATCTTGGATTAAGCTTGAGAGTCTATGTTTGCTTGGAGAGGTCAAGGGGAATTGATTTGGTAGGTTTTTGAAAAAGTGTGACCTTAACATATGAATTAGATTCAATTTTCATTTATCCATTAAATTGATTTGCAAGATGTTTTTCTAAGTTTGTAAAGTGGGCCTTGATACACTTTTACTTGGTCTAGAAAGGGGTGAGAAGAAATAGAATAGTTTTTGTTATAAATCTTCTTCTAGGAACACACAAAGTGGCCTAGTGGTTGATTTTTGTCAAAATGACCATTTGCTTTATTTATTCATATTTGATTTCTTTCTCTTTGGATTTTGTTTGTAATTGGTCTAGATGATGTGGCATTCATCTTTAAACCATTTCACAACATTTATAATAATCAAGCATGGCGTATACACTCAATGCTACACTAATGCAAACACACATGCATTCATATTCATTTTCTTAATAAAAGGTTTTTTAACCCCAAATTGGGTGATTAGAATTTGATAATCTTGATTATAAGTTTTGGGGTGTTACAAACCTTCCCTCCTTAAACAAAATATCGTCCCGAGATTTAATAAAAACTAGGAACTAAAGAGATCTGGAAACTCAGTCCTAATGTAATCTTCTTGCTCCATGGTAGCTTCTTCTTCTTCAGTATGGTTGCTCCACTGGATCTTGAGAAATTTGATACTCTGGGTCCTTGTGGTTCTGAAGGCTTCTTCCAAGATACGAATGGGCACTTCACGGTACGTCAGATCCTTGTTGATATCAATGGCTCGGTGATTGATGTTCTTGGACACTTCGGTCTTCTCTAGAACTTCTAGGCATTTACGAAGTAATGAGATATGGAACACATTATGCATGGCTGACATCTCCTCTGGCAGTTCCAGTTGATAAGATACTTCTCCTCGGCGATTCAAAATCTTGAAGGGTCCAATATATCTGGGGGCTAACTTTCCTTTCGGCTAAAAATGCTGCATTCCTTTCAATGGCAACACTTTGAGATACACAAAATCTCCAACATTGAAAGTTAGGTCTCTACGTCTCTTGTGGGCATAACTCTTCTGTCTGGATTGAGCGGTCTTGAGGTGCTCATGGACTTTGTGAACCTTCTCTTGGCTTCTCATAGGATGTCGGGTTCGAAAATTTGACTCTCTCCTACTTGCGACCAATTCAAGGGGGTACGGCACTTCCTTCCATACAGAAATTCAAATGGGGCCATTTGCAAACTGGCTTGATAACTGTTGTTGTATGAGAATTCTGCGAAAGGCAAACAATCTTCCCATTTTGATCCATACTCTAACACACAAGCTCTCAACATATCTTCTAAGATTTGGTTAACTCTTTCAGTCTATTGATACGTCCATTTTGCATCACTATTCTATATCATAATTTACTGTTATTCATTGATATATTTCATATTAATATATGATACTTATGTTATTTCATTTGTTTTTGCATGGTTGATGACTTTTGGAGCATGGACCGCTGCAGTCAGGATTCTGATGAAAAAGGTGTTGTTTGGAGGCAAAATTCGTGAAGATCAGAAAATACGGGAAAATACATGGAAAATTCTATTTTTCCAGAAGACGAAGATTGCCAGAAGGGGAAGTGGAGATGGGCCATAGGGGCCCTACAACGCCCCCTGGCGTGGGCAGCCTTAGGCCGCGCCACCAAGTGGTGTGGCCACCTTGGCCCACCCCAGGCACTCTCCTCTGGCGTATATTATCCTTCCGAAACCCTAAGACTCGGGGAGCGACCATAGAAAGATTCCGCCGCCTCTGCGGTTCGGAAAACACCGAGAGAGAAAGATCTCTCCGGGAGACAGAATTCTGCCAGGGGAATTCCTTTCCGGAGAGGGGAGATCGTCGCCATCAACACCACCATCAAGATGGACTTCATCGGGATAACCATCATCACCATCATCTCCACCATCACCATCATCACCACTTCATACCGCTGTAACACTTGGGTTGAATCTTCCATAGTTCTTAGGGGAAACTTTCCCGGTGTTGATTACTCCTTGTAGTTGAAGCTATTGAGTGAACCATTGAATTATCGTTTATGTTCAGATTGTTACATATCATTATATCATCTCTGATCTTGATCCATATCATGTCTTGTGAGTAGTTTGTTTTGTTCTTGAGGACATGGGAGAAGGCATGTTGTTAGTAGTGGAATTGTGTTGAGAAAGATTCAATGGTTTGATATGTAAGTTGTGGTGTATTTCTTCTAGTGGTTTCATGTGAACGTCGACTACATGACACTTCACCTATATGGGCCTAGGGGAACGCATTGTGTATTTGTCTACTAATCGTAGGGGTTGCCGGAGTGACAGAAACCCGATCTCCCGTTAGAAACCTTTGCACAAGGGACGTCAGGGTCTTAGAGTTTAAAGCTGTGGTTAGGTTTCTACCTTAATTACTTTCTTCTACTTGCGGATGCTTACAAGGGGTATAATCACAAGTATGTATTAGTCCTAGGCAGGTCAGTACATTAGCATAGGTTCACCCACACAACACTTAGCAAACTAAAGAAGATTAATCAACTATATGAAGCGAAAGCACTTGACGATATTCCCATGTGTCCTCGAGAACGTTTGGTCATCTTAAGTAATACAACCGGCTTGTTCTTTGCTAAAGAAAGGATTGGGCCACTTGCTGCATTTATTCTTATTGTCTTTTATTTACTCGTACTTTATTTACCTGCATTATCAAAAACCCCTAAAAATCCGTTTGCTAAGTATTTACAGAGAATTCCTGCTCCAAGCCATTCGCCAACACCTTCTGCTCCTCGTTGGGTTCGACACTCTTACTTATCAAAAATACTATGATACACCCCCTATACTTGTGGGTCATCAAGACTATTTTCTGGAGCCATTGCCAGGGAGTGAAGCGCTATTGGAGAGTGGAACTGGTAAAGGAAACTTCTACTGTGAGTATTGTTTACTTCTGTTAGTTGCTTTATTTTCAATATGGATAATTCGCTGAGTTTCTTATTTCATAATACTACTACCACTGATAAGGTAGTAGGTGAACCACCACCTACTGAGAATGAAACTTTTAAAATACCTACAAGAATTATTGATCGTGTTATGGATAACTATTATGTTGGAGATGGAACTGTCCATCCTGGTGATTATTTGCTCTTTATACACGAATTATGCGGGTTGTTCAAGTGTGCAGGTATTACAACAGATCAAGTCAAGAAGAAGTTATTCTCATTATCATTGAAAGGAAGAGCTGAGGAATGGCATAAGCTGCTGAAGAAATGTCAAGCTCTTGAATGGGAGGAAATAGTACCTCTCTTTTATTCAAAATTTTATCCTCCTAGTGAGATTCACAAACATCGGAATCAAATATACAACTTTTGGCCTCTTGATGGAGAGAGTACAACTCAAGCTTGGGGGAGACTGAAGTTACTAATGCTCAAATGTCCTATTCATGAGCTCCCCAACAATATTAGTATCAATAACTTTTATGCAAGGCTTTCTCTTCATGATAAGGATTTATTGGATGCTTCTTGTGCTGGATCATTTACATGCATGGAAGAAGAAGCTAAATGGGATCTTCTTGACCGTATTCAAGACAATGCTGAAGCATGGGAGAATGACAAAGGAAGAAAGCCAGGTATAAATTATGATTATGAATGCATTCAATCTTTTATGGGAACTAATGACTTTCAGAATATTAAAAATGCTTATGGTTTAGACTCTCAAGCTATTGCAACTTATTTTAAGGCTTTTGCTTCCTATATTAAAATTCCTAAAAATAAATGGAACAAGTATCATGCACCTTATAAAGACATTGTTAGTTGTGTTCCTGCAAGAAATACTAAAGTTTATACTGCTAATCATGTTTTACCTGAACCTTACATTGAGAAAATACATTTCCCAATTAAAGTAAAGGAACATTCTATGATAGCTAGTATGGTTAATGAAAGTACGAATAAAGCTGTTGAACCTGATAAACAAATGGATGATGAACCTATAATAGCAAATTTGAAAGATTTTTTTGCTAAATATGTAGAAGAGGGACAGACTATCCTTTGTAAGGATACCTCTAATATTGTTTCACAAAGTAGTGTTATGAGAGCTAGTGTCCCTATGTTTTCTGTCAGGATAAGGGATCATTTCTACAACGGTTCTTGTGATAGTTATATTATTAAATTTATGCATCATACTGAAAGTTGTTATGAAAGAGGGAAGACTCTTCTGATGCGTCTCAATAATATCAAGTTTCCTCGTTTTATGCTTAAAGTCTTTATGTTGCACTTGTTTTGCCTTGCTATGCTTGTAGCCTCTGGTTTCAACAACTTGTTTGTTTACAAAATTCCCTTGCATAGGAAGTGGGTTAGACTTAAACATTTGTATTTTTGCTTCTTGATGCTCTCTTTTACCTCAATTCATATCTTATGTGAGCACCATTGAAATTATCATGCCCATCTTAATGGCTATAAAGAAAGAGCTTTTTGGGAGACAACCCAATTTATTTCTTTTGCTTTCAGTTTGTTTTTGTTTATTTGAGTCTTGGAAGTTATTACTTTGGTAATAACCTCTCCTTATCCGTTTTGTTTGGTTTTTGTGTCAAGATCAACCTCTAATGAGAGAGAAGTAAGATTTGGGGAAGTTGCTGTCCCGAAACAGATTTTTTGTGCTTCACCGTAAACATTCATGAGATATCTCTATATGTCGGATTGAGCTGTAATTTTTTGTGCTTATGCCCCAGGTTGTTATTTAACTTTAGTTAGTTTTGCACTCTTTGATTTGAGCAACAGAAGATTTCCGAAAAAAATGATCTTTACCTGCTGGTCTGTTTTGACAGATTTTGCCACTCTTGCATTTGCTTCTTTAAATCGATTTCCTTTTTGAAACCTTTTTGGTTTTTCGGAAGGAGTTGCTACAGTATCTTATGTTTTTATGGATTTCAGTTGAAATTATACTTAAAAAGGTTTATTACCTCGCTTACACTAATGTTGCTAATGAGAATTATGTGAAGTTTTGTGTGAAAGAAATTTTCAGGTTAGTGGAGAAAATGGTGTAATAAGATAGTGAAAGGTTTCATGACTTGAGCAATATGTGTATGAAGATGAAGATATTGATGTTATTCAAGCGGTGACTCTGGAAGAATCTGCTAAATGCCAAATTCAGAGAGCTGCAGGGTCCATTTTCGAATAGGTAACAGTTCTGGTAAGAAAAGTTCCGCGAAAATTCTGTCCAATTATATTTTGGAGTTCTTATCCCACAAAAAAAGCTACGAAGTGAAAGAGGGACGGAAACAGAGCCAGGGTGGCTCACACCACCCCCTGGCGTGGGCCCCTTGGCCACGCCAGCAGGTGGTGTGGCCGCCCCAGACTCCGTCTCCGACCAGTTTTCTCCCAGTACCTTCCTTTTGTTGTAAAACTTTGTAATATATAATCCCTCGGATCTTCCGAGATTCGTATATCATGTTCTCATTGTGTTTTCATTTTGATCTGTTTCTAATAGGTAGAGTCCTAGATTTGGAGCCACAATGTCTTCCTCTGGATTAGCCAAGGAAGATTCCTCAACGAAAATCATCAACCCATACATGCGAGAGTTGAAGATTCATCCCAAGGAGTTGTTGCTTGAAGATGGGGAGGTACGGATAAAAGAGGTTCAAGGCCCCAAAAGTGAAGGAAGTCTGGAGGATAGGATGGAAGCACTGGAACAAGAAGTCTTTAGGTACAAGAAGATGGCAGAACGCGAAGTGGATATCATCCATAAGATTTGTTCTGAACTCATCGCCGAGCACCAAAAGGAGACTGTTGATCTTAAGGATGAAATTCTCTCACTCCACCAAACAACCAACCAACTGCAAGCACAGCTCTACGATGTTCAAAATCAAAACTGTGAGTACGAGGTTAGGTTTAAACGCATAAGTGCTGCTGCAAGTTTCAGGATGCGGGAGACCATGATGTCTTTTGTTGATGGGGAGCCCTTACCTTGGAAGTCGGACGATGACGAGAGAAGACCACCACCACCGAAGGAGTAATTCGTCATCAGGTTTTCGCATCCCCTTGGTTTGTTCCAACCTTGGGGGAGTGTCACGGTATCATATCACTATCTTCTATCTTTTTACCTTTTTAGTAGAGTCATATCATGAATAGAGAAGTTATCATGTAGGATGATTTGCATTATGGAAGTGTCCCCCCTCTCATTAGATATCTATGTATCCCTTGGTGTGAGTTACCGTTATGGAATATTAATAAGAAGTTCTATCATTTACTCTGTTGCATATCTTATTTTAGTTTTCAATTCATGGTTATATGATTGATCTTGTCATTAGTATTGGTATCACTTTGGGATCATTGAGTTAATTTAGTTGGTTCTAGCAAACCTGGCTCGGTCAGTAGCAACATTATTTTGAGAATTGAATGAAAAAGATAAAGGTACTCTTAAAGAAATATAATTTCATCATCTTTCTTTCTTGATTTGCTCATAAGTTTAGTATTCTCTAGTTAAGATCTTTTGTGCTTCCAAGGAAGATTGCATGTTTGTTTTTATCACTTGTATGTTTGTTTGTTTCCTTAAACTCTTATGCTTGCTACCCAGCCTTGCTAGCCAAAAACCTGTACTGAGAGGGAATGCTTCTCGTGCATCCAATCCTTAAACCAAAACCTATGCCATTTGTGTCCACCATACCTACCCACTAGCACTATTGCTATTCCAAGTAAATTCATGTTTTTATCTACCTTCCAAATTAAAAATTTTATGTGAAAATTAGAGATTAAAACTCTCATGAACTTGATGGCACACTATAATTTCTTGCACTTAATAAACTTGAACCATTGTGCCCATCTATGCTGCGTATATGCTTGCACTTTGTAAGTTGTGAATGAGCAGAACCATGCTGTCATGGGGAACACTTTCAACATTGCACTGGTACTTTGTACCTAGTTGATATCATGCTCTTTTGTCTATGGATATCATCAGTGTGAAATGAAAGGGGAGCTTGTAAGTCCGTGGAGTTATGTATGTGTGTTAGAGAAACGCCTGGGCCGCCGGTCTAATCCATGCCTAATCATGGAATCATGGTGGAAACCTGCAGCTTAACCATAATGAGCATCTATGAAGCATTCTTGTTATAAAAAAGAGATAGAGATTGAGGAAAAGAGAAAAATAAAAAAAAGATGAGAAAAGAGGAAAGAGAGAAAAAAGCACCATATTCCCATGGTAAAGAAGAAGATTGCTGAGATGCTTGTTGTCTGCTTGCCTTGTCATTTTTATATGGAGATTCTTCCGTATCATCGGGCAAGGGGTACCCCGTTTGCGGTTCTCTATGATACACATGTACTTACTATGACAAGAACTTACCGGTAACTAAACTTGAGTAGCATGAGGAGCGGCCCTCGTATTCAAGGGACATGAGATTTTCAATTTGCAACTTGTCAAGCATATCCTCATATTTGATCACTTTAACCTTAATCACCTAAAGATGTTTATGATAGGGGCAATGAGATCTTAAAGCTAATAAGTATCATAATTTTGGGAAGCTCTTTATGAAACTTGAAATCCCTACTTCCCTCTGTGGAGGGCCTATCTTTTACTTTTTAGATGAGTCAGTAAACCTATTCCCCACTATCTCAGCAAGTATTTTGAGTTCTTGCGTTTCCTTCATTCATATGATGCTTTATTCAATCATGTTTCTTATGTTCCTTGTTTTGCACATTGCTCTCATCTTAGTGTTTACTACTTTGAAAGCTATCATTGAAAACCAGTTATTTGTGAACTCTTGCAAATTGTCAACTACTCTTCGACCAAGAGCTAAGTTTGCCATTACCAACTATGATTTACTTTATGTATCTTCATTGTGCTTCCTTTACTTATTTCAAGTTAAGTTATATAATAGTGAGTTGTCTTCTATTATGATTTATGTATTGATGAATATGATGCTTCTTGTCCGTATTCTTTTATCGACTCTTCACTCCATAAACCTGAGGTCATGTTTATTAAGCTCAGTTTTCGCTTGGGGACAAGCGAAGTCTAAGCTTGGGGGGAGTTGATACGTCCATTTTGCATCACTATTCTATATCATAATTTACTGTTATTCATTGATATATTTATATTAAGAGATGATACTTATGTTATTTCATCTGTTTTTGCATGGTTGATTACTTTTGGAGCATGGACCGCTGTAGTCAGGATTCTGATGGAAAAGGTGCTATTTGGAGGCAAAATTCGCGAAGATCAGAAATTCCGGGAAAATGCATGCGAAATTCTATTTTTACAGAAGACGAAGATTGCCAGAAGGGGAAGTGGAGATGGGCCACAGGGGGGCCACACCACCCCCTGGCGCGGGCAGCCCTAGGCCGCACCACTAGGTGGTGTGGCCACCCTGGCCCACTCCAGGCTCTCCCCTCTGGCATATATTATCCTCCCGAAACCCTAAGACTCGAGGAGCGACCACATAAAGATTCCGCCACCTCTGCGGGGTGGAAAACACCGAGAGAGAAAGATCTCTTCGGCAGACAGAATTCTACCGAGGGAGTTCCTTCCCAGAGAGGGGAGATCGTCGCCATCAACACCACCATCAAGCTGGACTTCATCGGGATAATGATCATCATCATCATCACCATCATCTCCACCATCACCATCATCACCACTTCATACCGCTGTAACAATTGGGTTGAATCTTGCATAGTTCTTAGGGGAAACTTTCCCGATGTTGATTACTCCTTGTAGTTGATGCTATTGAGTGAACCATTGAATTATCATTTAAGTTTAGATTGTTACATATCATTATATAATCTCTGATCTTGATCCATATGATGTCTTGTGAGTAGTTCGTTTTGTTCTTGAGGACATGGGAGAAGTCATGTTGTTAGTAGTGGAATTGTGTTGAGAAAGATTCAATGGTTTGATATTTAAGTTGTGGTGTATTTCTTCTAGTGGTGTCATGTGAACATCGACTACATGAAACTTCACCTATATGGGCCTAGGGGAATGCATTGTGTATTTGGCTACTAATCGAGGGGTTGCCGGAGTGACAGAAACCTGAACCCCCGTTAGGAAACCTTTGCACAAGGGACCTCAAGGTCTTAGAGTTTAAAGTTGTGGTTAGGTTTCTACCTTAATTACTTTCTTGTACTTGCGGATGCTTGCAAGGGGTATAATCACAAGTATGTATTAGTCCTAGGAAGGTCGGTACATTAGCACAGGTTCACCCACACAACACTTAGCAAACTAAAGAAGATTAATCAACTATATGAAGCGAAAGCACTTGACGATATTCCCATGTGTCCTTGAGAATGTTTGGTCATCTTAAGTAATACAACCGGCTTGTACTTTTCTAAAGAAATGATTGGGACACTTGCTGCATTTATTCTTTTTTTTACTCGTACTTTATTTACCTGCATTATCAAAAACCCCTAAAAATCCGTTTGCTAAGTATTTATAGAGAATTCCTGCTCCAAGCCATTCGCCAACACCTTCTGCTCCTTGTTGGGTTCGACACTCTTACTTACCGAAAATACTGCGATACACCCCCTATACTTGTGGGTCATCATCTGTCCATCGGTTTGCGGGTGATAAGTTGTGCTGAAATTCAACTTGGTTCCTAATCCGTCTTGGACTTTCTGCCAAAACCTCGAGGTAAACTGGGTTCCTCAATCTGACACTATGGTGTTAACGGTTCCATGCAAACTGACGATTCTAGCAATGTACAACTCTGCTAGCTTCGAACTCTGATAGGTTGTCTTAACAGGTATAAAATGGGCTATCTTGGACAGTCTATCAACTATGACCTAGATAGTGTCATTTCCCCTACTAGAGGTAGGCAAACGGTGAGAAAGTCCATTCCGACGGAATCCCATTTCCATTCCGGAATCAGCAATGGTTGCAACAGTCCTACGGGTCTCTGATTTTCCGCTTTGACTCTTTGACAGATATCACACTTGGCTATGTAGCTTCCGATTTCTCTCTTCATCTTGTGCCACCAAAATTGCTCCTTCAAATCTTGATATATCTTCGTTCGTTTGGGGTGGATAGAATAAAGAGTATCATGAGCTTCCTGCATGATAACTTGCTTCAGCTCGGAATCTGCTGGCACATAGATACGTCCTTTGTACCACAAAACTTCTTCTTCATCTTCGGTGAATATAGGTACCTTTCCTGTACCAGTACGATGTTTGATTCTGTCGATACTTGCATTTCCCTTCTGGGCTTCCTTGATCTGGCTAATCAAAGTGGGTTGAAGTTCAATGCTAGCTAAAAATCCTTTGCTAACTAGCTCAGTTCTAAACTCCTCCAACTCCTCATGCAAACTTGGCTGGGCTTATTTGATCATGGTGTTTAACCTACACGGCAATCTGCTAAGAGCATCCGCTACCACATTGGCTTTGCTAGGGTGATAGTGAATATCAAGGTCATAATCCTTGATTAACTCTATCCATCTCCTTTGCCTCATATTTAGCTCCTTCTGGGTGAAAATATACTTCAGACTCTTGTGATCCAAATAAATCTCACAGCGGTTACCCATAAGGTAATGACGCCATGTCTTCAAGGCTAAAACTACAGCTGCTAGTTCAAGATCATGGGTAGGGTAGTTTTTCTCATGCTGCTTCAGTTGTCGAGATAGATATGCGATGACTTTGCCTTCTTGCATCAACACACATCCGAGACCAATCTTGGATGCATCACAATACACATCAAAAGGCTTCTTGATATCTGGCATAATCATGATTGGGTCTGAAATCAATATCTTCTTGAGCTCTTGAAAACTTGCTTCACATTTGTCGGTCCATTCAAACTTTCTATCTTTCTTCAACAATTGGGTCATCGGTCTTGCGATGCTCGAAAATCCTTCCACGAACTTGCGGTAATATCCCGCTAATCCGAGAAATGCACGAACTTGGGTTTGAGTGGTTGGGGCTTCCCATTCTTCAACATCTTTGATCTTGGCAGGATCAACAGCGACTCCTCCTGCCGACACAATATGTCCAAGGAATCCTACTTCTTTCATCCAAAACTCACACTTGCTAAACTTGGCATACGACTGATGCTCTCTAAGGGTTTCAAGGATGGTTCTCAGGTGTTGCTCGTGGTCTTCTTCTGACTTGGAATAGATTAGAATATCTTCGATAAAAACAACAACAAACTTATCCAGAAAGTTCATAAAAATCTTATTCATGAGATTCATGAAATAAGCGGGGGCATTGGTTAATCCAAAAGACATGACCGTATACTCATATAATCCATATCTGGTGGTAAAGCGGTCTTTGGAATATTCATTGCACGAATCTTGAGTTGATGATAACCAGTTCTAAGATCAATCTTAGAGAACACTCTAGCACCAGTCAACTGATCAAACAAATCCTCTATCTTGGGCAGTGGTACTTGTTCTTGATGGTGACATCATTTAGCTTCCGGTAATCCGTGCACAAATGGTTGCCTCCATCTTTCTTGTCCACAAACAGAATAGGCAATCTCCATGGCGATGCGCTTGGTTGAATTAAACCTTTCTCTAGCATAGCATCAAGTTGCTTCTTCAGCTCCACTAATTCAGATGGGTTCATACTATAAGGTCTCTAAGCTATGGGTCCAGTTCCAGGAATTAGTTCAATAATGAACTCGATATCCCGATCTAGGGGCATACCAGGCAAGTCATCTGGGAACATGTCGGGGTATTCACATACTACTCTGACTTGCTCTATGGTTGGTTTGGCTAGACTCTTGTTGCATTTGAACTAATGGGGCAAGGTCTCAGATACATTCTCTACTGATACTCCAGAGCTACTAGTCATGGTTATGGATTTCTTGGCACAGTCGATCAATCCTTTATGTTTCGACATCCAATCCATTCCTAGTACTACTTCCAAACCTTTGGTTCCAAGTACTATTAGATTGGCATAAAAATCTATCCCATGGATTCTGATAGGTACAGCCTTACAAATTTTTCTAGCTTTGGTGGTTGAACCGGGAATTTGAACTATCATAACATGCTTCAGTTTTGTTGGTTGAATCTTACTAATGCATGCAAATTCTTCTGTAACAAACGAGTGCGATGCTCCAGAATCAAACAACACTCTTGCAGGTACTAAGTTAATAGAAAACATACCCAACACGACATTTGGCGCTTCCTAGGCTTCATCAGCATTCATGTGGAACAAACAGTCGTTGGGGTTTAGAGAGTTCCCTGGGGAAAATGTTCTTCCAGGCTGAACACGGCGTTCCTGCTGAGCTGGGGCATTCACATTGGTGGTGGCTGCAAGCTTCTTGGAACACTCATTGGAGTAGTGACCCTTGACTCCACATTCAAAGCAAGTAATCTGGGACTTGTCTTTGGCTGCAACAGGAACAGTATTACTTCCAGTCCTTGGGGCAGTATTGTTGTTGTTGTTGTTGTTGGACTTTGGTGGTGCACGGTTGAAGTTGTTGGAGTTGCCGGGGTTGTTGTTGTGGTTTCCTCCGGACTTCAAGTTTCCTATGCTACGATTGGGGTAGCTTGGACGAGACATTGGGGGTCTATTGTTTCTTGGGGCATATCCTGCAGATGGGTTGGGGCGATACTTCTGGGTATTGTGGGACCCAGTCTAGTGCATCATTCTGCGCTTGCGATTGTCATTGGCTTGGTTGATCTTCCATTCCATCTGGATGGCAGAGTCGACTAACTCCTCTAGGTCTTCAAAGCGGATGTTGACCAACACACTCTGCATCTCATCATGCAATCCATTCTGGAGTCTTTCCTTCTTCTTGGCTTCAGTGTTGATCTCATCAGGGGCATATCTAGCTAGGGACAGAAATTTGTCACGGTATTCAACTACCGTCATTCTTCCTTGCTTCAGTTCTCTGAACTCATCTCTCATTCTGGTGACTAAACCCTGTGGCACATGGGTGCGGCTGAACTTGATCTTGAAAGCTTCCCAAGTAATTATTTGACCGTGGTTCATAGTACAGGTGCTATTCCACCAGGCTCTTGCATCTCCTGCCAGATAGTGGGTGGCAACCAGTACCTTCTCATTGGCGTCAACTCCTGCGACTTCCAGATTGTTCTCCATGGTTTGCAGCCAGTCATCAGCATCTAAGGGATCCTCAAATTTGTTAAAGATAGGAGGATTGGTATTCTGAAAGTTCTTAAGCTACGATCCATGATGATCCTGATTTCCCTGGCCTTGATTATTGTGGGCCATCTGAGCTATCTGTTGAAGGGTGGCTAGGTTGGCTTGGCGTTCGGCTCTACTAGCTTCACGGTCAGAAACTAGCATCTGCAGAATCTGCAACATCGGGTCCTGCGTTGAGCTGCTTCCTCCTTGGTTTCCACGAGTCATCTGAAGATTGAGATAGATAATGAGGTAAGAGGGAAAGTTCTAAGGTTAATGGTTTTGTTTCACAAGCTTTAAACTTTGAGTTTGACTCAGGTTTTGCAAACTAACTTCTTCTCATTCATTCATTCAAGCACACCATACAAACACACACCACAATACAATGGAAAACAGATGGTTTTAAGAACCATTCTATGAACTAAGATACAATGGGACTACTACAACTCATTCCTATGGTAGTGATCAAGTGCATCTACTCATCATCAATTAAGTCAGAATCATCGTCATTGGTGTAGAAATCCATGGCATCATCCTCCAGGTAGTCATTGTCATCACTGAGGTACGAGTGAAGATCTACCTAGATGTCTTCACCTTCTTCCTCTTCCTTTGCTTCAAGCTAGACTTCTTGCTCATGGTGGTCTTCTCGAGGTCGGCCACCTTCTTGTGAAGATGAGTGATGGTGCGATCCTTCTTCTCGCGCTGACGACGAAGTGATTAGCGATCCTTAACGAGCATGGCGAGAGTCTGGTCCTTCTTGGCGGCAATGGCAAGGTTGTGGTTGGCGTGAGCTCGAGCATTGTCCAATTCCTTCTGCCTATCATATAGCAGGAAGTCAAGATTCTACACCTGGCGCTTCATCTCTGGGTGACTTCGCATCTCCAATGTCATTCCCATAGAATCACGCCTTGCGAAGTGCGCAAAGCGAGTTCCCTGGATCAAGTTGATGTTTTTCCCACACAGACGGGCATGAGCTTCATGGATAGCACTGGCTAATCCATCTAGCCAGTTGTTCTCTCACACGGTGAATTGAATCTTCTCAGAAAGGGGTGCTTCCATCTTGCCTCTGAGATCTGCAACTATCAGCCATTGTAGATCTCCTCCTGGGTGATCCTTGAGTTGTGCTCCGAAGAATTCCGGATGCGGGCGCTCAAGGTACTCTAACAATGCATCAAGATCTCTCTCAAAGATCAGCTGGCCTCCGTTGCCCAACTGGTAGAACTTGCAATACTGAACTTCCATCTATAAGAATGTAGGATGAGTAAGTTAGTGAGGTGATCAAGTGTGTCAAATTTTATGTAGGAATGTAAGAATTTTTCGAGGAACATGATTTTTTGAAAGAATCAAGGATAAGAGTGGGCATATGTTTTTATAAATACTTACCTCTTTGGTTTTGAAACTAAGTTTTTGTTCGGACATCCATTCTAACTAGGGTCTCCTATGGTCAGGATGGCTCTGATACCAACTTGTCAACACCCGGATTTTTAATCCCAGATGCCTATGATGCCATACATCGCAATCCCGGGATTACCATTTTTGCGAGACATAACAGATTGGATATCACAGTACATCATCCATTACAAACCATAATAAGGTCTTACACAAATAAAAGATCTCATGATCCAGTCTTAATACAAACAAGCAGCAGAATAATAAGCGTAGTAGTGGGCTCCATCTTCAGTGTCACAGGCAATGTTGACAATGGGAGATGATCCTAGTTGTCGTAGCCGTCCTGTTGTCCCTCTTCCTGATAGTCCTCCTCAGAGGTTGGCCACGGGAATAGCCAGGGACAAAGCCATGAGTACTCTTTAAGTACTCGCAAACTATCACTAACAAGTAAGGTAGTTCTAGTAGGAATCCTAATCTCAAAGTTTATTTGCAAAAATCCAGATTTATCTAAACTAAGTTCAGAAGTAAAGAAAACTAAGTTAATGTTCTAAATCATTTTAAGTTGGGAACATAGTTTTCATATTCACCACCCTATTGTGGTCAAGTCAAAATCATAGTTCATTTCACAAATCATTTTGAAAACATCTGACGACAGAACAGTATGGCCACTCGAACTGTCCATGACCGCGGATGCGGCTATTCAAATAGTTTGACACTCTGCAGAGGTGGTACACTTTCACCAAAAAATTCGATACATCCGTCAGGGATAACCCTGAATCATCATACTTAGTATGCGGATAATCAATCATAACCTTTCAATTACACACTCTAGTATAGGCACCTCCTCTATGAGCTTGGCCTCCCAGCTATGGCCATCTGCCATCCTGGGTACTACATAGGTGGACATCATCAAGAGGTAGCCTCAGCTCAAACCTCTTCCGCGAGGGAACCCATACTAATGCATATAAACTTCCGGCTAAGCCTTACCCAATTCAGGTATTGTGGTTGTACAGTAAAATTGGAATGGTATCGCATCCGAACCCAACCATCCGTTTTTATAAAGGGCTAAGGCTCATGCCTCAACATTTTCACCATCAAATCCATTTGTGTTTCCCAACACATGTCAAAACATTTCAATAGAATGACTCATCATTTGAAGGTTTTCATAATCATTTTCACCAAGTATTCCCATCTAAAGTGATCAAGTTTTATGCTTAGCACTAGCCACTAAGTTAAGAGTGTTCACTAATGAGGGTGCTAATCTTCAATCTCACGCCATAGAATGACATCTAGTATAGGACTAGTTTTATACTCTTTAGGCTATCTATACTACTTTCCAAATCCTCACAAAGCATTAACTAAAGTAAGAACTCTAGTAAAGTAAAAGAGTAAAGCTTCCAAGTAAAACTTGGGATGGGTATGAATCAAAGTATATAACCAAAACATGCCTAATGCATCTTGCTTAGGTTAAAGCTTGCATAGATCTAGCTTTCCAATAATAGCTTGCATAGATAAGACAATTGCAAGTATTAGCTTGCCTTGATTGGTGCAGTGATTGAAGTTTTCTTCGTCTTCTTCGGGGTAGAACTCCTCCTGCTCGTAGCTTGGGTCAGTACTATCGTCTATAAATAAATACGGGGTACACAATCACCAAACAATACTTAACTACTTCTATTTAGGAAACTAAGGTTCACACTTGATGATCTAGCATCATCACAATCATCACATGAATTAAAGAACTAGTTTTATTTATTTTATTTGAGAAAAGTAATTTTTACTCATTGAATTTTTTTAAGATTTAATATTCTCCATTTAAAATATGGGATCATATGGACACATGTCATCACCACATATTGTAATACACGGGAATGCGATTTAAAGGGTTGATCACATTTTATAAAGTTTAAGATTATTATTTAATAGATTTAAAGTGACTAGAAATGTCCTAATAGCATTAGTTTGGTACTAGTCCAATGTCACTGCATGAAATCCTAGATATTTTTACATATTCAGATAGATATTGTCAAATGTGATTATTGAGAGTTGGAATCAACTCAAAATCTATTATGGTTGATTTTAAAAAAATGTTTGAAGTTGCAAAAGTCTCTGTCTTGTTATTTTTACTATAGATTATATCTAACTCCAAATTATTTAAATCCAACGGGCTTGGATAGATAATTTAATTTGCTTTCTAGCAAAATTTGAATCATGCAATTTGGTTAAGTGAAACTCTCTAAATTGATTTTTGAATAAGTGGACAGAATAGGGTTTTAGCTAAAAAGGAAAATCCATATTTGAATTTCCA
Organism: Avena sativa; assembly: GCA_916181665.1. Classification (NCBI taxonomy): domain Eukaryota; kingdom Viridiplantae; phylum Streptophyta; class Magnoliopsida; order Poales; family Poaceae; genus Avena; species Avena sativa. The sequence continues at coordinate 419,398,768 of OV702287.1, read as the reverse complement.
GGCCTGAGTGGGAAAGCTAAACGGGCCGGCCCAGCTGCACTGCACAGCGCAACGGGCTACTGATAGGCGGGGTCCACCAGTCAGTGACTGTTCTAACGTGAAACGGTATCAGCGAATCTGAGCCATGCGATCAAATTCTAATCTAACGGTCGAGCGTCATCATCGACGACAAATAGCTCCGGCGAGAAATTAACCTAGCGCGGCGGTGGGGGTCTCGCAGGGCTCACCTGGGCTCCATCTAGGGTCGGCGACGGGGGCAAACGACGTGGTAGATGACGGTGAGGCGAGGCGTGGTCACGACAAGGCTTGGGGTGGTCGGAATCAATGGCGCCCTTCTCCTCTAGCAACGGCGGACTCCGGTGAAATTTCGGCACGGTAGTGCTCGCCTTGCTCCGAGGAGAGGTGGGGGAGGTTAGTGAGGAGTGGGGAGTGGAATGGTGTGGAGAATGGAGGTGGGAGTGGCCTCCTTTTATAGCGCGGCGAGGGGACCGAGCGGTGCTGCGCGAGCTCGACGGCGGCGTCGCTACGAGCGGCTATCGATGTGGCTGGGGTAGGTGGACGGTGTGGTGTCTCCTAGCGGTCCTTACGGGCATAATGGCGTGGCGTGGGGCGGCGTGGTTCGGTCGGCAGCGTGCAGTGTTCTGAGTAACAGCAAAAGTGTTTGCGGCGATGTGCGGCAGCTACCGGGGGCGCGGCGGCAAACGGGGGTGTCTGTTGGGTTGGCATGATCATGGCGAGGCTGCGCATGCATGGTGAGGGCAAGGTGCAAGCTGGGCGAGCTGGTCGGGCACGGCGCACTGGCGCGCTCTGGACACGGTGCAGAGAGGCTAGGCGTGACATAGCTAGGGTGGTCCATGGCTCGGTTGGGGTCGTGGCCTGGACAGGGGGTGGCGTTAGAGTGTGGCGCACCTCCTAGACATCCTGGATGGGCACGGGGCAGTCTGCTGCGAGGTGGCCGTGGTCGGCCGGCGATGACCAAATTCGGGCGGTGCTCCACTATGCTCCACGGTGAAGGGGGGATTGGTTTGGGGCTGGGTTAGACTTAGGGAGACAGAGGAGTAAAGAGGGGACCAATTGGTTGACTATTACTGTGCACAACCGTGAAGTTAGGCTAGAGGTTTATCTGTGCAGACAAGGTGTTTGTGTTAATGGCCGCATGAATTTTATTTTGGAAATTTTGGTTCAATATTTTTTAGTGATCTTGGATTAAGCTTGAGAGTCTATGTTTGCTTGGAGAGGTGAAGGGGAATTGATTTGGTAGGTTTTTGAAAAAGTGTGATCTTAACATATGAATTATATTTAATTTTCACCTGTCCATTAAATTGATTTGCCAGATGTTTTTGTAAGTTTGTAAACTGGGCCTTGATACACTTTTACTTGGTATAGAAAGGGGTGAAAAGAAATAGAATAGTTTCTGTTAGAAATCTTCTTCTAGGAACACACAAAGTGGCCTAGTGGTTGATTTTTGTCCAAATGACCATTTGCTTTATTTATTCATATTTGATTTCTTTCTCTTTGGATTTTGTTTATAATTGGTCTAGATGATGTGGCATTCATCTTTAAACCATTTCACAACATGTAGAACAATCAAGCATGGCATATACACTCAATGCTACACTAATGCGAACACACATGCATTCATATTCATTTTCTTAATAAAAGTTTTTGTTAACCCCAAATTGGGTGATTAGAATTTGATAATCTTGATTATAAGTTTTGGCGTGTTACACAAGGTTTATCGAACTCAGGGAGGAAGTGGTCAAGGGTATCCCTCTCAAGCAACCCTGCAATCAAGATACAAGAAGTCTCTTATGTCCCCAACACACCCAATACACTTGTCAGGTGTATAGGTGCACTAGTTTGGTGAAGAGATAGTGAAATACAAGTAATATGGATGATTACAAGTTGTAATTGCAATCTGAAATAAGAGTGGCAGGAAGCAAATATGTAACAAGACAGATTGTAAATGGTGTTTCACTAGTAGACACTCTCATATAAATAACTTCTCCTCATTATGCTGCCCTGAACTACTCTCCGGTTGGACTATGTAGGGCTATAACAACACACCTTAAAGTTCGCATTCCCTATCTAGATAACCCCTCACTATCACCTTGAGTGCTAAATGGTTCCAACAAACACCACAATCTCATAGAGATATCCAACTCAAATTATACTGATGATAAGTATTTCTGTAACCTTAGCCTAAGTGCCACACGGTGTGCACACTGTCAACTTCACACATGTTGGGATAAGCAGAGATTAATTAAAGCACTTGAGTACCAAAATATATCTACTTATTCAACTAGATTACAAAGCTCATGATCTCAATAAGATCACGCATAGAGAGAGAGATGAACACATAGCTACCAGTAGAGCCCTTAGCCTCGAGAGAGAACTACTCCCTCCTCATCATGGGAGTCAGCAACAACAATGGATATGGCGGTGGAGTCGATGGATATGGCTTCGAGGGCACTTCCCCGTCCCGGCAGGGTGCCGAAACAGAAGCTTCTGTCCCCCCAAATCTCCTCTTCGGTGGCGGCAGCGCTGCGGAACTTTTCGTGGAATTCTGATCTTACCCCTAGGATTTTTGTCTCGGGGGGTTTATATAGGCGAAGAGGCTAGGTCGGTGGCTGCCCGAGGGGCCCACACCAGGGCCTAGCACGCAACCCTATAGTGTGGCCGCCTCGTGGCTCCCCTTCGTCTCTGCTTTGGACTTCTGTGTCGTGTCGGGAAAAATAGGAACTTCGGCTTTTGTTTCGTCCAATTTCGAGAATATTTCTTTACTAGCTTTTCTGAAACCAAAAACAGCAGAAAACAGGCAACTGGCACAGCGGCATCTTGTCAATAGGTTAGTTCCAGAAAATGTATAAAAATGCCTCATAGTGTAGACAAAACATAAGATAGTTGATACAAAACAAGCATGGAGCATCAAAAATTATAGATACGTTTATGACGTATCACGGGCACCCCTCTATCCATGCAAAATAACGAGTTTGCCACCAATACTTTAACTCCATAAACAAATGAATTTGAATATAATTTGAAGGTAAAGTGTTCAAAGGTGTATAATTTGTGCATTACATTCCACTCTATCAAAATGATATCTCTCAAGATTTTCTTAGCACAATATTATCACGTATTAAGTGCGATTTCAAAGAGTTCAAGTGTGTATAATTTTCGTATATGCAAGTTTATACATTACATTCCACTCTATGAAAATGGGGGAGAAAATGATAATCTCTCAAAATTTTGCTAGCACATCATTATCTCGTTATTAAGTGCGATTTCACAGTGTTGAAAGGTTTAAAATTTTTGTATACGCAAGTTTATGCATTATATTTCACTCCATGGAAATGATAAATGATCACGATTTTATTAGCACAACATTATCATGTCCTAAGTGCGATTTCAAAGAGTTCAAAGGTGTATAATTTTCGTATATGCAAGCTTATGCATTACATTCCACTATATGAAAATGATAATCTCTCAAGAGTTTCTTAGCACAACATTATCAAATATTAAGTGCGATTTCAAAGAGTTCAAATGTATGTAATTTTCATATATGCGAGTTTATGCATTACATTCAACTCTATGAAAATGGGAGAGAAAATGATAATCTCTCAAAATTTTGTTAGCACATCATTATCACGTATTAAGTGCGATTTCAATGTGTTCAAAGCTTTATAATTTTCGCATATGCAAGTTTGTGCATTACATTCCACTCTATAGAAATGATAATATCTCAAGATTTTCTTAACCCAACATTATCACGTATTAAGTGCACTTTCAAAGAGTTCAAATGTGTATAATTTTCGTATATGCAAGTTTATGCATTACATTCCGCTCTATGAAAATGGGGGAGAAAATCATAATCTCTCAAAATTTTGTTAGCACATCATTATCACGTATTAAGTGTCATTGCACAGTGTTCAAAGGTTTATAATTTTCGTCTACGCAAGTTTATGCATTATATTTCACTCCATGGAAATGATCAACGATCAGGAATTTATTAGCACAATATTATCATATCCTAAGTGTGATTTCAAAGAGTTCAAAGGTATATAATTTTTGTATATGCATTACATTTCACTATATAAAAATGAAGCTAGACAAAGGGCCACCGTCGCTGGAGAAGAAGACGAAAGGGGAGGCAACGACACGAGCGCGGGCGCGGGGCTGGCTCGGGGTCCCATCTTGCAACGCCAACCTAGGTAAGCTATGGGTCTAGCGCTCACGTGGATAAGCTGTGGGTCCGATGCTAATCTAGATAAGTGGAGAGAGGTGTCCACTATGGGAACCGACTGAACGCGGCCCCACTTGTCAGCATGTAACGGCAAGGGTCCACTATGGGACCCGGTAGAACGCGACCCTACTTGTCAGCATGTAACGGCAAGGGTCCACTTTGGGACCTGACTGAACACGACCCCGCTTGTCAGCACGTAACGGCAAGACTGACGGACATCAAGTTTTCAGACCGTGTGAGAGTTTCGTACAAGGATATGGGCAAAAGGGAGGAAAAGTTACGGCTGGGGAAACTGAGTACAACTAACAAACCGAGGGTACGAAAATAGAAATCCCTATCCAAAATACATATAAGATGCAATAACATAATCATCATCGCCCACATACTATTATGTGTTCTAGCCGTGCAAAGCATCTACGCATAAATTAGGCTTTGATACCACTGTTGGGTTCACAGCACAGAAAACAAAAAATTCCTACGATGGGAACTACTAAGCACCAAGATCTATCTACCTAGATACAAACAACGGGTGGATATACATCCATAGAGAACATACCCTTGAATACCGACCAAGTGTTACGAGGTTGGACTCATGGATGATGTCGCCATACACTTACCAATCTCAAGATCGAGAGGAAGTCCAGCGTCGCAAATCAGCAGCGCATCCATGATCGCACACACGTCCGGTCCACTGAACAACCTCTGCCTCCTCGCTCCAACTATGCAGCAGAAGCAACAACTCCTTCCAAACGAAAAGCCACCGGGAACATGTATCTCGCTAATCCGAGATCATGGGAGAATAATTCTAGAGGGGAGAGAGATCCTTCACGAGGAGGTGTGAGATGAGAGGAGGGAGTGGGGGCCTTTTATAGGGAGAGGAGGGCAGCCCCTCTCCATGGCTGGCGGCCAAGGGAGGTACCCCCACCTCTTCCTCATTCATGTGGTGGAGCTCCCACTCACATCAATTTCCCTTCCACTCAAAATTCCACTCATCTACATTAAACTTACACCAAATTTAATGCAAATCTCATTTAATAAAACTATTTTATTCAGAATTTGTTTTGTTAATTACTTTAATTAACAAAAATTCACATAATAGCCCCTATAACATTTTAGTATCACATGCAGAACCAATTTCAGCAATTTCACCCGAAACAATTCTGGTGTCCATTAAAATAATTCCGGCGCTTTGCAATTTTTTCTCTGGAACATATTTGCTCCAAATGGTGTCGTGATACCTTAAGTATGTCACTCTATGGTTTGCGAATAATGCAGACATGATCGAGACCCTTCTCCAATCAATAACCAGCCACAGGACCTGGAGATCCATAGTGACTCCTACATATTCAACGATGACTTCTGTGATCGTGAGAACCTTTAACGTTAGTAACTAAATCCCTTTGTATCATGATATATTACATGTCCGAGATTCGATCATCGGTATCCCCATACCTAGTTTGATCTCATTACCGACATGCACTCTTTTCTTGTTCCTGTGATATAACATTCTAGTGATCACATCACTTGCTTGCAAGCTATCTCAATGTGATATCACCGAGAGGCCAGAGCATATCTATCTGTCATCGGGATGGACAAATTGCACTCTTGATTCATGAGCCTCTACATAACACCTTCGGAGTATCTAAACCCACCGGTATTGTCATCCTGTTACCGTGTGATGTTTGATTATATCAAGTTACTCTTCTAGTGTTAGTGATTGACGGGATCTCATGGTCTAAGAACTAGAATTACTTCTTATGATGTTATAGAAATTTAAACACAATGACTTTGATTGTATTTCTATAATTCGTATGAATGTTCATCACATCATTCCACCAATGTTGTGACCTCGTTATTAACAACATCGAATGTCCATGATTAGGAAACCTTGATCATCTTGTTAATCAACGAGCTAGTTTATAAGAGAGGTATAACTAGGAACCCTTTATTTGTTTATTAAACACACATGTATTAACGTTTCCAATCAATACAATTATAGCATGCAAAATAAACATCTATCATATACTTGGAATAATATAATAACAACTTTATTATTGCCTCTTGGGCATATTCCCTTCAAAATAATCGAGCCAACATTTTTTTTGGACTAACCCCTTTATTTATTTATCATTATCCCGAATCAATTTGAGATAATTCTCGTAGTTTTAAGTATTGTGATGGCTCAATACACGGTGCCCAGAAAAGTGCTTGGTGCGTGGTGTTGATGTAGAGCTCGTTGGGAACCCCAAGAGGAAGGTATGATGAACACAGCAGCAAGTTTCCCTCAGTTATGAAACCAAGGTTTAATCGAACCAGTAGGAGCAAGGAAACACCTCAAAGGTGTTACTAGCTGAGCTTTGGCAGGGTGCACTACTGGTGCTAGTAGCAACGTGGAGACCTGCACAACACAACCACAGAACTTTGTCCCCAACTTGCGATGAGGTTGTCAATCTCACCGTGTTTTGTGGAAAACAAAGGATTAAACGTATCAAATGGAAAGAAGTAAAAGTTTGCAGAAAGAAAACACAAAGAAGTAAAAGATTGTAGATTGTATGTAAAGTAAAGGACCGGGATCCATAGTTCACTAGAGGTGGCTCTTCTTAGATAGATAACATGCTGGGTGAACAAATTACAGCAGGGCAATTGACAAACACCGAGAAAGCAATACATGCATATACTAATCATCTTGACTCCTTTGAGACTTTATTGGGCAATAATACATAGACCGCCATCCAACTGCATCTATGACTAATAATCCACCTCCAGGTTATCATCCGAACCCCCTCCAGTATTAAGTTGCAAGCAACAGATTATTGCTTTACGAACCGCGTGTAAGGTAAAAATACGATTGTTCTGTGAACAAAGGATTGTTGTTTTCTCCCTAATGGCAACAACACATCTAGTATCTTAGAGATTTTTGTCACTTCCCCAGATTACCAGAGGCATGAACCCACTATCGAGCATAAATACTAACTCTTGGAGTTGCTAGCATCTACTTGGCCAAGATAGCTACTAACAACGGAAAGCATGCAAGATCACAAATAACAAAGACATGATAGAATCAATAATCAATCTAAAATAGCATCTCAATATCCATCGGATCCCTGCAAACACAACATGTATGAATTACAAATAGATGATCTTGATCATGAACGGAGCTCACAAGATCTAAACATGAAAGCACAAAGGAGGAGAAACCAGCCATCTAGCTACTACATGGATTTGTAGTCCAAGGATGAACTACTCACGCATCACACCGAAGGCTTGCATGGTGATGAAGAAGGCCTCAAGGGTGAATTCCCCTCTCCGGCAGGGTGCCGGGAAGAGCTTCAGATCCCTCCCGATCTAGGGATGGAGATGACGGCGGCTACAGACTCTTTCGTGGATTTTTGATCGGGTACCTAGGGTTTTCGTCCCGAGGGCAACTTATAGGCAGAAGGAGAGGCCGAGGGGGTGCTGGGGTCGGCCAGACCACCCCTGGCGTGGGCCAGGCCTGGCCGCGCGGCTAGGTGGTGTGGCCGGCCCCCAGCCCTTCTCCGTCTCATATTCTGGCACTTGATCCCTTCTGGAAAAATAGGCACTTTGGCTTTTGTCCCGTCCAATTCCAAGAATATTCATTTTCTGACTTTTTTGGAACCAAAAACAACAGAAAACAGGCATCTGGCACTGTGGCTCTTGTTAATAGGTTAGTCCAAGAAATCATAATAAAAGTACTCCAAAGTTGGAACAAAACACAAGAAAGTGGATAAAACCAAGCATGGAACATCAAAAATTATAGATACATTTGCAATGTATCAACATCCCCAAGCTTAACTCCTGCTCGTCCTCGAGTAGGTAAGTGATAAAAAGAATAATTTTTAAGGTGACATGCACCATCAAAAACTTGATCAAAAGTATTTGCAAAACTCAAAGCTGGGATCAAAGTACTTCAATCATAACATGAAAGACAAAGTTCTAGCAATAAGCAAAGAAACTAAGATGCAAAATGAAAAGGCACAAACAAAAGATTCATGAATAACATGCTTTGCAAGACGTTTGTTTGTTTCACATAAAGAAAACGTAGCATAATAGTATTCAGCTTGTTCCTCAATAGAGTAGAAAATATAAATGCATAGGACACCTTCAAAGTTCATAAGAGTGACTAGATACAATAGTTTCAAACAAGCAATAACAAGTTATGCATCAATCAACTAGTCTTGGGACAATGCACAAAGAACTAAGAATGGCCACTATGCTCTCAAAGTAGTGCATAAAGATAGAAGGTGGAGACTCAATATAATGGTGGAAGAAAAGGCCTTTTGTAAAAGGAAGTAGGGATTCAAGTCTCATAAAGAGCTTCCAAAAATTATGGTACTTATAGCTTTCAGCTCTCATTGCCCCTATCATAAGCATCTTGACGGTGATTAAGGTTAAAATGACACAACTAAGAGGATATGATTGACAAGTTATAAACCGAAATCTCATGCCCCTTACTTATGAAGACCGATCCTCATGTTACTCAACTTCAGTCACGAGTAAGCTCTTGTCATTGTAAGTACATGTGTATCATTAAGAACCGCCAACGGGGTACCCCTTGCACATGATATGGGAGCTTTCCCATAATCAAAATGACAAGGCAAGCAGACAATGAGCATCTCAGTGATCTTTTTATTTGCTATTTGCATAGGTTTTTATTGAGGATCCTTCATAGAGTGCTCATTATGGTGATGTTGCAAGTTTCCACCATGATTAGGCATGGCTTAGGCTAGCGGCCCAGGCGTTTCTCTAACACACATACAAACTCCATGATCTTACAAGTTCCACATTTATTTCACACCGCCGGGATCCGTAAGCAAAAGAACATAATATCAACGGGGTACAAAGTACAAGTGCAATGTTGAAAGCGTTCCCCATGAAACATGGTTCTGCTAACTTCAACTTATAAAGCGCAAGCATATACGCAACAAAGAAGGACCCAATGGTTCAAGTTTATTAGAGGCAATAAAGTAAAGTGTGCCATCAAGTTCGTGAGAGCTTTAATCACTAGTTTTCTCATAACAAGTGAAAGGTAGACAAAAGCATGAATATACTTGGAATAACATAAGCTAGTAGGTAGGTATGGTGGACTCTTTGGATTAACTTGGTTTAGGGAGTTAGATGCATGAGTGGAACTCATACTTGGTTGTGGAGGCTAGCAAAAGACTGGGAGCGACAAAATAAGAGAGCAATAATGGCCATAATCATGCAGAACGACAAAACATCATTGATCAAAGCATAAAGTGATACTACAAGTTGAAAACTAAAGGATCATAAAGGCTATGGTGACTTGAGACAGTCATAACATGGTGTGAGCATGTGCCAAGTCAACCCAAATAAAGCATCAAAGGAGAATACCACTATACTATGCTTTAATATGCTAAAACAACGCATGATTCATCCAAGGCACATTAAGCAATCTCAATTGTTTATAACAAGTCATGCTACAACAAAGAATACTAAGCATAAAGCCAAAACAATATCAAGCATAGCATGACAAAGCATAGCCACAGTCAAAAACGAGCTCTTTTTACCACATAAGCATGAACTTTCCTACTCTTTTCCAAACCAAACCAAACTATTTGCAAACCAATGTATGAAAGAGGGGGTCCAACCAACTTATTCAGAAAACTAAGAAAACCAAGCAAACTAAAAACCAAAACGAAAACAAAAAGAAGACGCTCCAAGAGAAACACAACTGTGCATGAAACAATAAAAATGAAGCGTTTGGAAGAAACCTGGAATTTTTATTGATGAAGAAGGGGATGCCTAGGGCATCCCCAAGATTTGAAGCTTCTACTTCTTGGATATTTCTTAGGGTGACACGCGTGCCATCCCCAAGCTTGAGCTTTAGTCCATCCTTCATCTCATTACTCATTCCTTCCATACACCTAAAAATTTTCCTTCATACAAAACTTCACACAATCTCATTAGCAACATTAGTGCACTTAAGATAAATAAGTCTCAAGGTTCAGTTCTAACACCAAATAAACTTCCATTAGAACACTAGCTACTGTAGCACTTCTCAAAAAGCTCAATTCCCCAAAGGGACTCAAGAAGGAACCAACAAGAAGCAAATGCAAAAAAAATGCCAGAAATCTGTCAAAATAGACCAGCAGGTGAAGACGAATTTTTTCGAAGACCTTCTGTTGCTCAAATCAAAAAGTGTTGAACTAAAGAAAGTTAGATAACAACCTGGGGCAGAAGCACAAAAAAATATATGCATGTATGCTTGCAAGAGATTGAATATTACTTATATATGCATCAAGATGTATTGTGTATGTAGTAGTGTAGAATAAGTGTACGAAACATTTTTGTAATTATAGTGAAACACAAATCGAAAAAAGAACGAAATGGAAAAAACAAAATGAAAACACAGAATCTCTGCCACGGCAAAGAAACACACGAATCTCTGCCGCGACAGGAACCAGTATAGTCTCGGGTGGTGTTACGACCCAGGACTAGAGGGGTTCCGCCCCCATCTGCACGGAACTGCCACGTGGTGGACTCTAGTCCCGGGCCGTAGCAAACCGGGACTAGAGATAGGGGCCTCTAGTCCCGATTTGCCAGTCCCGGGTCGAAAACCGGGACTAAAGCCAGTTCCGGACCGGGACTAGAGGCCCTTTTTCCACCGGTGCATGACGACTTGGCATAAGTTGGAGACCTTGATGTGGTAACGACCATAGGTCAGGCTATATCAGGATGCCAATTGGAGGCGTGTGAATCGGATACGTCGTTAGGCCGTTCAGCACTGCGCGGCTATACAAACTGCTCTGCCCGAGAAGCAGGGGGTGCTGGAGAAGGCCTGGTGGCTGGAGCAGGGACGGGATATCACCATTGATGACCTGATCTCTGTCTGTGCTATGCTAGAGGAGCTGTCTTCGCGGGTGTTGCTCCGTCGGGATGCCGATGGAGCCAACGATGATTTTGGCGAGCTGATGGACTGCTTTGTGGGTATGCATGAGAGACAGGATCAAGACGGTTATGGCATGGTTTACAGTGACATTGGATCATCCTAGCCGTGTGGTGTAGTCGTCTTATGGTAGTCTAGATGGCACGCAAGTCGTGCGGTTTGTAACACTTGTTATTTTCCGCCGTGCCTCCGTGTCGTTGTGTGTGTAGGAAGCTGTTGTTGGGATCGGTAGTACCAGATATGTTTCTATGTGGAGGAGTTAGCGGCCGCTCGTGTCATGGCGGGCCTTCTGGTGGATATTATTTTGCACTACTTTGTAGTAGGTTGTGATCTATGTATATCTGAATGGGAAGATGCTTCTAGCATTTGTTCTGTACGTGGGTATGGTAATGGTAGTACTGTTGGAACTGGGTGGAGTTGTTTTTGTCTTTTGTTTGTATGTATTCATATGCGCGTGAGTAGCTCTATTTAGGGAGTGTTGTGGTGGACGTAGGGGCGTTGTGTTTATTGCACTGGATTAACTTACCAACTACAAATAAGCAGACTTGTACGTGCATAGTTTCTAGGATTAGTGATTTTGCACATTTCTAGCAATATCAATCTTCTGAGTTGCTGAGATTATCTATGTTTATATCTAGGAAGTTAGGCTTTCCTATTAGGAAATTTAACCTACCAGGCCTATTAGAGTATAGATACGAATGGTAGAACAAAATATTTTGGGAATATTAAGTTCTTCCTCCTTTTTGAAGTAGAGGTTGAGAGGTTTGAAGATGTTGGGATGGGTAAGGGCATAGTGTTAGGAAGTTTGTGTTTTCTATATTCTTGTGATCAGATATTTAAGGGCAAACTAAAAATAAATATGTGTGTCATATTTTGTACATAGAGCATAGCAATTTTAGGCACTACACTTATCCATTCACAAGGGCATCTCTAACCGATCCTCAGTAAGTGGTTAGAGGAGTAAAATTCTGAGAAACCTACACACAACCGATCTCCAAAATGGTTAGAGGAGTAAAATATTTAGGAGTTGGAGGAGTAAACCGGCTGCGGAAGAGTAAATTTAGGAATCGGGTGCCACTCTAGAGAAAAACTCCCACCTCCCGACCACCGGTTCCCGCCCACCTCTCTGCTGGCACTGATGTCACAGACTCAGCCCGAAATCGACGCGCATCTTGCAGTCGCACCCTCACCAGCCATCCCAGGCGTCTCCGATGGCTCGACACCGCCGCAGTCGACCATCTCTACCGCACCTGCGAGGAGGAAGAGGCTGGGGGCAAACAACATCACCCGACCCGTTGTCACGACTGTGAAGCCCTCCGAAAAGGCCGGTAGCATGTGCGTGGAGGTTCCGGATTGGGAGGAGAAAGTATTGGGAGCTCACTCGTCCAAAGATTCTTCAAGGATTTGGAGGAGGTGAGAGTGGAGATGGCGATGGTGGAGATGATCATGTTGGTGATGGTGGAGCTGATGGTGTTGACCTAGGAGGAGGTGGAGATGAGTTCTTTGGAGATGATGTTTGAGTTCTCCGGAGATAGTCCACAACATATAAGGTGATATGCTGGTGGTTTATTGGATCAAACAAGGTCGATATGTTTTTTGGTGACCTTGATCGATGTGGTGATGGAGTCTACTTTTGGATAAACTTTATGCATGTTTTATTTTGATTCGATGAACTATATCTATGGAGAACAGGGCAGTAGCCTAGTGGTTGGGTCGCGGTGGCGCAGCGACCGGAGTTCGATCCCTGTCAGGGACGAATTTTCGGAATTCTCACGCTGACCCGCTTCTACTATATCAAAAAAGTGTCTAGTTCCTTGTAGACACTGTTTCATATTTTTTCTATTTTAAACATTGTGTTTCTTGTATTTGAATGGGTCAAAAAAGTATTACTCTTCTAAATATAGGGTTCGGTTAGGAACCGCCAAACTTTAGAGGAGTATTTTTACTCCTCTAAGCTTTTGGAGTCGGTTTTTGCGGATCGGTTAGAGATGGCTCAAGTCTTCATATTTTATTATAGATCCACATATCTAAAAGTTTCTACTTGCAAGAATCGAAAGACTGGCTAAGCTTGATATCCATTACAAGAAATTAGTTTCCCAATAGTTTAATCTAGTTTTTTAGCTTAAATTTTTGTAGATTGTCACTAGTAATTTTTTAGCAATAACTTGATGCTGAGTGATTATTTTTTGTTAACTTTTATTTTGTCACATGTCGCTTCATTTTTCGGATAAAAATCCTGTTTTTTGGTAACTTTGGGTCCAATGTCAAAGTGAGTAAAAAATCTTGGTACCAAGGGAATTGTTCAAAAGTTCAATCACATATTGTGGCAGAAAGAATTAAATCAAAACCTTTTGTCCCATGAAAACATGGAATAAAACATTAGATGAAAATCGCCACATAAATCTATGATAATATTATGATTTCTTGAAATATTTCTTGTGAAACATCATTTCAAATAACCGTGAGAAAATTGTAAATCATAAAGATTCACACAAATGAATTACTCAAACAAATTTCAAACCATGGCCAAACCCTAAATAGAATTCGGATCTTACAAATATGGTATGTCACATTGCCGATTTTAGTAGTGTTGTAATGCTAGAGTGGGATCTTGCATGGGCTGGTCTAAATGTGTTTTAAGCAAATCGGGAGCTTAAAGTTTTATTTTCTTGTGAAATCGGACCTTTTGAGTTTCTTAAAATAGGGCATCTTGTTTGGACTTAGTGCTTTTGGCATTGGATTTTTTTATAGATCATACTATGCCAAAACGGCTTATATGAGTAGTTTGGGTGCATATAATTGTTTAGGTTGTTCGGATGGATATTTTTGTTTTTGGTCTATTGGATTAGAGACGACTCATGTGCGGTGTATTTGAAAGTTTTTAGTGATCAATCTAGAGTGACTGGGTGGTCGTGGGTGTTGGTGGGAAGGGCGTGGTACGTGTGGTCTCCTAGTTCGTTGCATGCCGAGCGATACACGTGGTATAGTCGTGGCGGTCGGCGGCCTTAGCCTGGACATATCTGTACCATGTGCCACTGAGCATGTGTTTTTTTCTTGTTCTTGTTGGAGATAATGGCGGGAGGTATGTTCGTTATATAGACTGTATCTGGTTGCTTTGTATCATCAGATCTTGTGTCCTTTGAAGGAGTTATGCTCTAGAGGCATATAATAAAGTGTATTATTTGATATATCTCCTATATGGTCATAATACGTTTCATACTATGTTATAACTGTGTTAATACGAAACGTTAATACACGTGTGGTATGTGTCTCTAGTTACCTCTAGCGAACTAGTTCATTGGTCATGAGGATGGTCTGAGTTTCAAGATCATGCGCATTTATGCCAATTGACAATGAGGTCATGTTATTGGTTGAATAACATGATAGACAAACATCCGACTGTTATATCTTAATGAGATCTAGTTACAAAGTTCACCATTGATGATAAAACACAGAGAACCTCGCAACCTGATCCTTTGACTGTGAGGTAATGCAAATCACCATTCAGGAAGAAGCTTTAATGGTTATCAAGAATCATCTCGTAAAAGGGTGATCAAAAAGATGCCACTCAGGTTTTCCGAAGGGATGTGTCGAGGAGTACATATCAAGACCAGGATTTGTCTAGTCCATGTAACGGATAGATACATGTGGCCATCTCGGTGACGTTGCATTAATGAAGCTTGCAAGCATGTGACTACATCACGGAATGCAACGACGTGAGAATGAGAAAACAAGTTCATCGGTAACGAGATCGAACTAAGGTATGGAGATACTGAAGATCAAGTCTCGGATGAACTAGGTATCGAATGACAAAGGAAACGGGAAACGACTGTCTCATGGTTCGAGCGATTATATTCGTGAAACGCACGGGGGTCACATGGCCATCCAGGTCCCTCTGTTTATCATTGATGTGAGAGTAGACTCAATCATGTCCGGAGTGTTTCCGAACCGAAGGATGTCACGCTTAAGGGTAGGGACGCTTAGGGTAGATGTGGTATCGTAAGAGAAATAGAGAAAGAGAAACCGGAATAGTTCCGGGTAACATCCGATGGAGATCGGAATGGGTCCAGAAGGTGTTCCGTGTGAAGGAATAATATAATATGTGTATTTGAATGTTAATTGGAGAATTAATATTAAATATATTTTTTATTTTATTATTAAAAGCATCTTAATGCTAATGGGTCTCACCCAAAGGGAGGCCCAATAGGGCATCGCGCCTAGGGAGTGGGGGCCAGCCGGCCTAGGCTTGGTGGGCCGCCCTAATGGGCCCACCTAGGGCCGGAAGCTGCCCCTAGGTGGCCGGCGGGTGTGGGGTTTAGTCCCACACCGCCTGGCCCCTAGGTGGTGTGCCCCCCCTCCCACTATATATAGGGGTCTCCCCTCCCCCTTTGGAATCATCCCATTCCCTCTCATTCTCTCTCTCATCCATTGAGGACTTCTCCGTAATATTGGGCAGGACCTCATGAGTGCGTTCTCCACCTTCACACCGCTGTCGTGTGATCTGCGATCCGGCATCTACTTCTTCCGTTGCTCGGCTGGATCGGAGTCCGGTTGACGTCTCCTACATCGGACGTGTGACGAACTTCGGAGGCACCACACTTGGGTGCTGGTCGTCTTCATCAATATACGCCTTCCTGCGTAAGGCGCGCCTCGGTCTTCAAAGGTATGAATACTGTATCGCTTCTCCGTTACTTATGTCTACATAGTATAGATCCTGGTATTAGTGTTCGAGTAGATAGAAATTTTTTGTTTTCTCCTACGGAACCCTTCAGTGGTATCAGAGCGGCTCTATGGGTAGACATGTCGTACGGATAGAACACATAGCAATATGTGGGCATTGATTCTCTAGTTGCTACCCTCTTTAATGTTATTGTTCATATCACGGCACTGTTTGATGAAGCGGCCCCCAACCGACATCACGTGGTGATTCACGAGACTGGTCCACGAATTAAATGGCTTAGGGGGGACATCTGTATCTCTATAGTAGTTGATATGGCATTAACGTTGGAGGGCCCTGAAAAGGGAAGAAGAACGGCAATCATTGAATCCATGTTGTGGCTCGATGTTCGTAGGTGGGAAGGGGTTCTACTGCGAAAGCCCTTAAATCCGCGTAAAACGTGCAATAGATAATTTAGAAGCATCTATCTTTATTATTGCATAGGGGCTAGTATTATAACATGGCAATGACAAGTTTGTGAAACTCTCATTGAAGCTATTGATGATGATCATAAAGCTATAACCATGTCATAACACTTTACTTTTGAAGGATTACTTATTATGTTGGTATACTTATATTAGATGGTAGCATAATGAGATAATCCCTCATAGTATTCCAGTTATCATACTCCCCTTGTGTGTGCACCACCAAGAAAGTTCTTCGGTATGAGGCGCCCTGCGGTGAGTAGGGGTCAGACATATCTATGTTCACATACAGTGGGTGCAAGCCATGTTGCACTATGAATCCACTCGAGTTAGAACTGGCGAGCCTAGCATGTGCAGACATGGCCTCGGAATACAAGAGACCGAAAGGTCGAGCATGAATCACATGGTTGATGTGATCGACATTAGGGAATATCCACCTTTGATACTGTACTGATGGCCGTGATGATCGGGGGAGGTGCAGGGGATTAGGATCATGTGATCACTAAACGAGTAGAGGGATGTTCGTTTAAGTGGGAGTTATTTTAATCAAAACTTGAACTCATTATTATGAACATAGTCTAAACACTTTTCAAATCCTTTGTAGATGTCTCGCCCACCCACCTTCAACCTTAGCACTTTCCTTGAGAAGGACAAGCTGAAAACTGATGGAACCAACTTCACCGCATGGTTCCGCAATCTTAGGATCCTCCTAGTCCCCTACAAGTTGACTTATGTCATCGAGGCTGAGCTTCCAGCTAAGCCTGCAGATTCCGCCTCCCAGGACGAAAAGAATGTCTAGCAGTCCAAGGCAGACGATTTCTCCCTCATCTAGAGTGGAATGCTCTATGCCATGGAGCCGGAGCTTCAAAAGCATTTTGAGAAGATGAATGGTTTTGAGATCATTGAGGATCTCAAGGCCGTCTTTGCTCCACATGCCCGTGAAGAGAGGTATGATGCTTCCGAGCTCTTCTTCTTTGCTAAAATGGAAGAGCACAGCAGTATTAGCGAACACGTGGTCAAAATGTCTGGCTACGTTAAGCGCTTGAACGCCATGGATTGCAAAATCCTAGAGGAGCTCGCGATTGATAGGGTGCTGCACTTGCTGCCCCTAGCTATAAGAGCTTTGTGATGAACTACAACATGCAAGGGATGACAAAGACCCTTGCTGAGGTGTTCGCCATGCTCAAAACTGCTGAGGTTGAAATCAAGAAGGAGCACACGGTGTTGATGGTCAACAAGAGCACCAACTTTAAGAAACCAGGGGAAAGGCAAGGCTAAGAAGTCTAAGAGGGATGGTAGGTTTGTTCCCAGTACCTCAAAGACTGCCAAGCCTGGCCCTAAGCTCGGCACTTCGTGCTTCTACTGCAAAGGGGATAGGCACTGGAAACGCAAATGCCCCAAGTACCTTGAAGACAAGCGAGCTGGCAAAATAGCCACCACGGACAAAGGTATATATGATATACATGTTATTGATGTGTTCCTTACAAGCGCCAGGAGTAACACCTGGGTATTTGATACCAGATCTGTTGCTCACATTTGTAACTCTCGGCAAGATCTGCAGAGTAGGAGGCGCCTGAGGAGGACGAGGTGACGATGTGCGTCGACAAAGGTTCGAGAGTCGAAGTGATGGCCGTCGGCACCCTGCATCTCCGTCTACCGTCAGGATTATTGTTGGTTTTGAATAAATGCTATTATGTACCCGCATTGAGTATGAATATTGTGAGTGGGTCTTGCTTGTTGCAAGACCGTTATTTGTTTAAACCAGGAACAAATGGTTGTTCAATTTATATGAATGATGTTTTCTATGTTCATGCTCCTGTGTGTGATGGTTTATTCTTACTTGATCTTGATTGTAAAACACACATCCATAGTGTTTATGCTAAACGTTGTAAGCACAGTGATGATAATTCCATGTTCATGTGGCATTGCCGTCTTGGTCACATTGGCGTAAAGCGCATGAATAAGCTTCATTCAGAAGGGTTTCTTGGATCATTGGATTTCAAATACCTTGATACATGTGAGCCGTGCCTCATGGGCAAGATGACTAGAACACCATTCTCCGGAATAGTGGAGAGAGCTGTAGACCTACATGGAATCATACATACGGATGTATGTGGGCCAATGAGCGTCTCAACGCGCAATGGTTATCGCTACTTTGTTACCTTTACTGACGACTTAAGAAGATATGGATATATCTACTTAATCAAGCACAAGTCTGAAACCTTTGAAAAGTTCAAGGAATTTCAGAAAGAAGTAGAGAATCAACTTAACAAGAAAATCAAGCACCTTCGATCGGATCGAGGAGGCAAGTATTTGAGTTATGAGTTTAACATGCACTTAAAGAACTGTGGGATTGTCCCACAGCTTACGCCAGCCGGAACACCATAGCGTAATGGTGTGTCGGAACGTCGTAACCGAACCCTATTGGATAGTGTACGGTCCATGATGTCTTTAACTGATTTATCTGTGTCTTTTTGGGGATACACGTTAGAAACCGCCGCTTTTATTTTAAACTGAGCACCATCCAAATCCGTGGAGACAACCCCATATGAGATATGGCATGGCAAGAAGCCAATGTTGTCATTTCTGAAAGTTTGGGGATGTGAGGCTTACGTCAAGAAACTACAGCCTGACAAACTCGAACCCAAATCGGAAAAATGCATCTTTGTAGGATATCCAAGGGAAACCATTGGATATACTTTCCACAACCAAGCCGAGGGAAAAACGTTTGTCGCAAGAACCAGCACCTTTCTCGAGAAAGAGTTTCTTGCAAAAGGAGTGAGTGGAAGGAAAATTGAGTTAGATGAAATTGTTGACCCTTCTCTCCAAATTCCGAGTAGCGCAACGGAAGCTATTTCGAACCTGCTCTCCAACATGGAGGAAGAGCCCATTGATGATGATCAAAACAATGACGTCGAGAATCCTGAGGTTCGCAGGTCTACATGGGTTCGTGCCACTCCTGATTGGTACAGTTGCCATGTAATGTCTGTCATCCTAGATGAACAGGAAGAACCTGCAAACTACAAAGAAGCTATGGATAGTGTTGACTCCGAGAAATGGCTAGAATCCATGAAATCCGAAATAGGATCCATGCATGAAAACCAAGTTTGGACCTTGGTGGATCTTCCAGAAGGCCGCAAGGCCGTGGAAAATAAATGGATCTTTAAGAAAAAGACAGATGCGAATGGTAATGTAACCGTTCACAAAGCTCGACTTGTCGCAAAGGGGTTTCGACAAATTCAAGGAGTTGACTACGACGAGACTTACTCTCCCGTAGTGATGCTTAAGGCTGTCAGGATTTTAATAGCAATTGCTGCACATTTCGATTATGAAATTTGGCAGATGGATGTCAAGACCGCATTCCTCAATGGTCACATTGATGAAGAGTTGTATATGATGCAACCGGAAGGTTTTGTTAATCCTAAGGATGCTGGAAAGGTATGCAAGCTTCAATGGTCCATTTATGGATTGAAGCAAGCATCTCGGAGCTAGAACCAATGTTTTGATCAAGTGATCAAGATTTTTGGATTTGTCCAAAATCAACAAGAGTTCTGTGTTTACAAGAAAGCGAGTGGGAGCTCAGTTGTTTTCTTAGTAGTATATGTGGATGACATATTACTCATGGGAAACGATGTGGATCTTATGAAAAGCGTGAAAGCATATTTGAGTAACCAATTTTCCATGAAGGATCTAGGTGAAGCTGCATACATATTAGGAATCAAGATCTATAGAGATAGATCAAGGCACCTAATAGCATTAAGTCAAAGTACTTACATTGAAAAGATTTTGAAGAGGTTCAAAATAGAGAACACCAAAAAGGGTTTTACACCCATGATGAAGAATTGCAAATTGAGTATGACTCAATGTCCTGTAACGGACAATGATAGAGAGAAGATGTCTTTCACACCCTATGCCTCAGCCATAGGGTCTATCATGTATGCAATGTTAAGTACACGACCTGATGTGGCATTGGCTCTTAGTTTGACAAGTCGATACCAAAGTAATCCAGGACCGGATCACTAGACAGCTGTCAAGAATATCCTAAAGTATCTGAAAAGAACGAAGGTTATGTTCCTAATCTATCGAGGAAGTGATGAAGCTCTAAACGTAATGGGTTACGTGGATGCGAGCTAGAACTCAGATCATGATGACTCAATGTCTCAACCAGGATTTGTGTTCCTAGTGAATGGTGGGGCGGTAAGCTGGAAGAGTAAGAAGCAGCCGGTGGTGGCGCAATCTTCAATGGAGTCTGAATATATTGCTGCGGGTGATGCAGAAAAGGAAGTTGTTTGGCTAAGGAATTTCGTCATCGAACTGGGAGTTTTTCCAAATGCACAAGACCCCGTGACAATCTATTGTGATAACACGGGAGCTATTGCAAACGCAAAGGAACCAAGGACTCATTCCATGGCCAAACACATCAAGCTTAGATTTCACATCATCCGACAGAACATTGACGAAGGTGAAGTCAAGATTTGCAAAGTAGATACGAAACTGAATGGGGAAGATCCTTTAACTAAAGCTCTCCATCAGGAAAAGCACGAACAACACCGAGATTCCATTGGTGTTAGGTTCCTGTCTATTGTAAACTAGTTTTGTTTATACTCTAGTGCAAGTGGGAGACTGAAGGAGTTATGCCCTAGAGGCAAATAATAAAGTGTATTATTTGATATATCTCCTATATATTCATAATACGTTTCATACTGTGCTATAACTGTGTTAATACGAAACGTTAATACACGTGTGGTATGTAAACAAAACGTGTCTCTAGTTACCTCTAGCGAACTAGTTCATTGGTCATGAGGATGGTCTGAGTTTTAAGATCATGGGCATTTATGCCAATTGACAATGAGGTCATGTTATTGGTTGAATAACATGATAGACAAACATCCGACCGTTATATCTTAATGAGATCTAGTTACAAAGTTCACCATTGATGATAAAACACAGAGAACCTCGCAACCTGATCCTTTGACTGTGAGGTAATGCAAATCACCATTCCAGAAGAAGATTTGATGGTTATCAAGAATCATCTCGTAAAAGGGTGATCAAAAATATGCCACTCAGGTTTTCCAAAGGGATGTGTTGAGGAGTACATATCAAGACCAGGATTTTTCTAGTCCATGTAACGGATAGATACATGTGGCCATCTCGGTGACGTTGCATTAATGAAGCTTGCAAGCATGTGACTAGGTCACGGAATGCAACGACATGAGAACGAGAAAACAAGTTCATCGGTAACGAGATCGAACTAAGGTATGGAGATACCGAAGATCAAGTCTCGGATGAACTAGGTATCGAATGACAAAGGGAACGGGAAACGACTATCTCACGGTTCGAGCGATTATATTCGTGAAACGCACGGGGGCCACATGGCCATCCAGGTACCTCTATTAATCATTGATGTGAGAGTAGTCTCAATCATGTCCGGAGTGTTTCTGAACCGAAGGATGTCACGCTTAAGGGTAGGGGCGCTTAGGGTAGATGAGGTATTGTAAGAGAAATAGAGAGAGAGAAACCGGAATAGTTCCAGGTAACATCCGATGGAGATCGGAAGGGGTCCGGAAGGTGTTCCGGAGTGAAGGAATAATATAATATGTGTATTTGAATGTTAATTGGAGAATTAATATTAAATATATATTTTATTTTATTATTAAAAGCATCTTAATGCTAATGGGTCTCACCCGAAGGGAGGCCCAATAGGGCATGGCGCCTAGGGAGTGGGGGCTAGCCGGCCTAGGCTTGGTGGGCCGCCCCAATGGGGCCCACCTAGGGCCGGCGGCTGCCCCTAGGTGGTCGGTGGGTGTGGGGTTTAGTCCCGCACCACCTGGCCCCTGGGTGTTGCGCCCCCCCTCCCACTATATATAGGGGTCTCCCCTCCCCCTTTGGAATCATCCCATTTCCTCTCATTCTCTCTCTCATCCATTGAGGACTTCTTCGTAATATTGGGGAGGACCTCGTGGATGAGTTCTCTACCTTTACACTTCCGTCGTGTGATCTGCGATCCGACATCTACTTCTTCTGCTGCTCGGCTGGATCGGAGTCCAGTTGACATCTCCTACACCGGACGTGTGACGAACTTCGGAGGCACCACACTTGGGGTGCTGCTCATCTTCATCAATATACGCCTTCCTGCGTAAGGTGTGCCTCGGTCTTCAAAGGTATGAATGTCGTATCCCTTCTCCGTTACTTATGTCTACATAGTATAGATCCTGGTATTAGTGTTCGAGTAGATAGAAATTTTTTGTTTTCTGCTACGGAACCCTTCATCCTTCTCTTCCCAGTTTTCTATGGAGCCAGTATTGCAGCCTCCGTTTCTTACGTATCATGGAGTCGTTGGACAGCGACGCCATCGCCGGCACGGAAATCTTGTTGGCTGGTGCTGGCAGTTCGTGCGGTGACATGTTGCGCCTATGGTGTTTGACGTCGACATGATATTCATAAGATGTTATATGTTAGCCAATGTGCATAGAGATGTATTCATGGAGTTGTTCGATACATACAGAACACTATAGAAGATATATTATGCTTAGCCTAGTTCTGAAGATATTTCTAGTGATCAAAACTTAATGAAGTAGGATGGTATCATATCTTTTATATACTGTGTGTCTTCACCAAGGCAAAAGTATTGAGTACTAATTCAATTAGTGGTACTGAGTTTAGATTGCACGCTACACCACTTACTTGAAGCGGAACCATCTAAGTGATAGAGACAATCAAGTGAACTGTATTCAGGTGTCCCCTGTATCAGTTCTATCTTCTACCCACTATTACCTACTATTTAAACAATATAGATATCATGTTATACCGAGACATGAATATTTAATCTTGGGAAAAATGCAGAGGAAATTCACTGTCATTTAGCAGCTTCACTCGGAGCGGACATGCACCATTTCTTCAATAAACTCAAACACATGTCGAAGGTCCGCAAAATAAGGTTTGAATATCTCTAAATTGCCCCTACATCAAGTAGCTTTGGTAGATGCAACATTCAACATGATAAACCACACAACAACATATGGATGTATATTCTAGTTATCCCATGAAGATACCGAGCTTTGTTAAAAAAAGTGTATTTATTGAGACAAAAAACGTAAGTCCATTTCTTGAAGATAAACCTTATATAGATGGATATGAGCAAGCCTACAGGAGTACATATCCTTTGTCTAAGAGAAAGTGTCCTAGAGATGGTGGCAGCGTGACAGTGAGTAAACCAATAAGGAAGAAAACCGCAAGTTTCTTTATAGACAAATCAAATATAAGCAAATGTGTAAGCTTACAGGAACCCCATTCATAGGTTATGGAAAAACAAAAGTCAACCAATGACATTTCAAACATAAGGGTTGTCCATCTAGATAGCTAAATCAACTAATCAAGAACCAAAAAATGAATTTCTTGGACGGAAAACATGTAGGCTCAGTTCCAAATGGTTGAGTTCACTTTGAATGAAATAAAAGTAAATCAGAAAATAGAAGAAGCTACCTGCAACTATATTTTATATCATGAAAGTATTTTTGCTTTTTATGTTCAACATAAACCTAGTCTGCATTTCCTGAGTCATACAGAGGAAAATTATGATGAAAGAAACCTACCTAATATCATGCTAATGTAACCTGTGTATCTGTATGTTTTTCTCAATGGTAGTCAAATGTGTAAAAGATAAGTATCACCTGTGAATGTCCCATGTTTTCTCCGTGAAGTTTAAATCTTGGCATCTTCTATTCGATATGTCATCTAAGATCATTTCAGAACTAAGACAACAAGAATACATGATATAAATATGTCAAGTGACCAAGCATAGTACATTGCTTGATAAAGTTGGCAGATGCAAAGATTGATCATCCCACTATTGAAGAGAACTCCTAAACATCAAATGTTTCCTGAAAGGATAATATAGACCAAGGGTAAGAGGCGATAAGCTAACCATATTAATGAGAACTATGCAGATGTAAGCTTAAACCAATATACGCATACTGTAGAAAGAAGTTGCACTAATATTGCATTGCCAAATGTAAAAAAGGAGGCATGAAATATTTTAACCATAACAAAAATAACCCAAAATGCATTCAAATTTCAATAAAGTATTGTCTGGAACAAATAAGAAAACCTAGTTATAATAGTGCACCATGTTATGTAAGTGTTCCCTGTAGGAATAGATCAGCAACGGTTCCGTGAGGCTTCACCTACTATCTCTTTAACATGCATATGGTCATGATCAACCTGCCGATGACTTATGTTACCTTGCTCTTTAAAAAAATATAAGCTTGATGTTAAGGAAGTTCCTTATGCTTACTGTATCGGATAGCCAAGGGGACCAATGGAAGGATCCGGTATATCAGCCGATGTATTAACATTATTGTTATTTCTATCCAAGAGACCTGAATGTAAAAATTGGCTACGACATCGTCTTCATTGAAAGCGCCACCTTCTCGATCAACACAACTATCCATGTAAAGCAAGGAGTCGACTCCTAACTCCTGAAACACACATCCCCACAAGGACGCATGGAAGAAACAAAAGAAAATTATGAAGAGCTACCCTTCAGTGCCAAGGACTCGGCTTGAAATTACGGCCTAGAAGTCCGCTTCACCGAGTCATCTAATCCAACAAATAATCCATGCCATAGATCTCCTCTATCTTCTCAACTTGGTACTACTTGCCCAATAATCTGAATCTCTCTAACCATTATTATTTCCTACCGCAATGAAAGGACATGAATAAAGAGGTTGCATTAAAAGAAGAAATGAATCTCCTTCAACATTATTATTTTCTACATGACTGGAAGGATCTGACAAAAACGGTTACACTGAAAGAAGAATAAACACATATTTAACTCTAATGAGTAAGAGTGTGGCACAAAAATTAGATGGTACTATTTTTATTGGCCTCCTTGGAGGAATGTAAACAAAACTCTACCTTTCCAATAAAATGAAAAGCAAAGGTCCTTTTTGGTTTCTCAAAAAAAATGTTACCTTCTTTTTATTAAGCTGAAACTAAGGAACAGGTTACACTATTCTTAAGAACTATTACCAAGTAAAATAAAATGAACAATTTGCAAAAGAAAACTTTTCTCGGTTGCTTATTCAAAAACTAACCGTAGAAATGAAAATGTATTGGACCTCCTGCATTTTATGCATATTCTAATTAGAAAATTAAATAAATAAGTTGTTTAACTCTTATGAAGTTGATAAGTAATACAATAGAAGTACCCGGATAGACACAACACATATCCTCTCCATATATGAAGTTACCCCCACAAAAAACCAGTGAACATGTACCCAATCCTTTACAATATTCTCTAATGCAACCTATAACTATTACAGTGATGGTCTATCAGAAAGGGAACAAGGAAGCACATAAAATTGAATGTGAATAGGCTAATAATACTCACAAACAAACAAAGGAAGAAGCTACACTTGGTTAAGATTTTTTGTTGGTCTATAGTAGAGCTTGTTGTCACAGATAAATCAATTAGCACCACTGATAAATTGGAGATAGAGAAGGAAACAACAAATATTCCCAAATTCAATCCTTCTCTTAACGGACAAGTTAAAAAGTTCATTGCTACATGCATTCAGAACAAATCAAACAGAGGCATACATTCCATGTACTGAAGCTGGTGTCGGTTTTATGGGGGAAAGTAAGACCAGCACAATTAATAGTACTTTTGATTGAGAAAAATAAACCATGTCTAAAAAACCTTGGCAATAGTTTCATCCTTCGGAGAAATTTTATGGGCTCTCTTAAGTTAACAACAACGACCTGAATGCATTCTTGAGTCAGTTGTAGTGGGTAAAAGGAGAAAATATGTTACATTTACATTAAACCAAGAGCTGGCCCGTCACCTCGTCGATATAGGTGATCGCTAGCTTGACTTGATTCTCACCATCATGTCGACATTATCTATGCTCGACTAAGCTTGCAAGAATCTACAGAGAATTGTTGTACTAAAATAAGGTACGGATGCACGTATATATAATCAGGGTGTATACTCATCGCAACAAACTATATGTAGTTAAAACATTTATGTATCTAACGGTTCTTGGTGGCCCATTTAAATCAGCAATAAAAATTCCTAGTATACTCTAGGACGTACATTAGTAATAGTAACACTCATAGCTAAAACATTTTCATTAACATAGCCAGTTATGCAAATGCAAATCAAACATGAAGAGGAAAAGATCGAGGAAAGAAGCATACCGGGAGAAGGAAAGGCACATGTCCCCAAGGCCGAGTTTCCGTCCTGGCCGGTATTCGCGCAAGGGGATGGTGGAAGGAGCCAATGTAGGGTCGTGGCCTTCTCGCCGCCACAGGAAGATTGGTGACGAAGGGGCAACGCAGCCTGCGTCCCTCTCGTTGACCTTCATAACCGGCTCCTCCCACTCAGGTGTAAGCTTCTACTTCTTTGCTTAGTTGATCTCCCCCATGACTCTAACCTCCTCCTCTAGCGCCGCTCCAGCCTCGACACTACAGCCTCATCACCGATCCTGCGCACGCGTTCAGCCGCACACGCTCTGCCAATGGGGAGAAAGAGAAGGAGGAGGAGGAGAAGCACGTGGAGGTGATAGATAGGGGCAGTCTAGCCGTGGGGAGAAGAGAGACGATGTGGGGGATGGGATAAGGCCTCACAGCTTCTTCTTTTTTGAACAGGAAAATATATTAGCATTGGAGCTCAGAGTAGAACATATGATATCGACAAAGCGTTGAGCGAGGATCAAAGGTGCCTAAATGCACAACATGAAGTAATGATGATCTAAGCACATGTAGTTGATACAAAATATTGCCTATGAAACCAAACAGCGATCACTCATCCGCCAACAACACGGACTAGATATTACTGCATCTGCAATCTTCAAGTGCCTCCATTATGCTCCATATCAGTTGATGCCCCGCAGGTGGCTCTCCCAATGGTCTATCCTGCGTATGCACTCGAGGTTGAGGAGGATTGAGTTGTAGATTTTGAAGAACCATCACCGAGCTCAATCTCAGTGGGTCCCCACCGTTGAATCTGGGGATCAACGATAGAGGTGTTGTCGTCCATCTCTGGTGACACGACCCGGACGGCGAAAGGACATCATATTCTACAAGGTGATAATCTAGCAAGCAAAACATTGTGCCTTTTGAACACATCAAGAAAGTTTTCTGCACCCGAATAACGTTGCCACTGTTGATAGTCTTTCAACCACAGAGGCAATTCCAAGATATTTGCTGCCAAAAAATCTCAGTTGTTATGTGTGAGCATAACTGATGTTTCAAATTTGTAGCTATTACACTAGTTGATACCCCGCGTGTTGCGTCGGGTATTAGAGATGGATTTCTTGTATTCCAAAAATGGCAAGAACAGTTGATGAAAATAATGTTTCTTTGCATATAATGTTATGAAGTGGAAGCATATAGCTATTTACTCGGCTTTGGTTGCATGTTCTCTCGAGAATCATATATGACACAGAATAGCATAAACGGAATTGAACTCGAAGATATTAAGTCGGATTTGGTTGGTATGTATATGAAGACAATAACACATGACAGGAGGCGACGAATTCTTTTTGAGGCGGCTAATATAATTCAGGTAATAAAAGCCATGTACATCGTTAATAGCACATGGCTCTACATGATAGTTTGAGATACATATTTCAACAGATGAAGTGAGCAAATTGATCATCTAGAAATCATCACATTAGGCAGGCCAAAACGAATTGAACAGATAAGCATTATAACAACAATTCTTTTGATTGTAACCTGCAAGTACGAGAAAAGAAAGGAGACGCATCAAGTGAGCTATACATTTTTTAGAGACACACAATGAGAATCCATGCCAAGGAGGACCTTTGTCTTAATTCATTGATGCACAAAGGCAGGTCAAGTCAGTTCACACAGGAATTTTACAAAGCACCTCGCAGGAAAAAAGGAATAGAAACAGGTGGTGTAATGGGATATCAACAGCGCAGAGCGAGCCTAAGATGCCCAATGGAGTCCCAACATGAAGTAACGTAGGTGAAATTCTAGTACAGATATATGGTCGTGCAACATGCTTATCTGAATTACAAAGCAGGCAGTCAGTCTCCTCGGTGACATGAAGGTGGCACTGCAGAAGCACGTATGTCATCTTAAGTCTGTCATCGAATAACAGCCAGACAAAACCTTTTTATTTTGCATAAAAATTTATGGTGGAATTTCATGAGAGAATCATTTTGGGACTAAATATTGGCGATGCCTAAACCTCCACTGCTTTGGTGATTTTAGACTTTGTCCCAAGCCGCTAGAAATTTATAGTTTCCTAACAATTCAGAATTCCCATAAATAAAGCTCACGGAAGAATAAACAAAAGGCATGGACGAAGAAGAGGCTCAGCGGTATGTGATTATTATGTATCAATTCACATCAAGAACAAAGACACGTACGTAAATTAAAAACCACAGGAATCCTAACATCTATAAGGAGAATGTAAAACACGAAGGAACTTTCCTATTCTACTTAGTATGAATAGCTTAACATGAAAGAAGGTCTACCACTTGTCATTCTATTGGCAAAATGATCGTGAGAGAAATATGACTACTCTGACACATGTGCAGATGGCAAAATATGTGCACATGGAAAAATAGATCAGTCATAAGCTATTGCTAGTGGCTAAAGTTGAACTTTAACAAAGGTTACAGAAAATAGAAGGTTATCCCATACCTCAACAATATGATACAGCCATATACGAATTATCTTGGATAAATAATTAGAGTGACGTGGAATTGTTGTCATCGCTCTTGTACGCATTGACAACATGTTCAATAACCTGACGAAGTGCTTACCACTCACACTTCATCTACAACAGAAAATGTAACAGTCAATCTGCTGAGCCTTTTGGTACACGAACAACTTCGCTTTTTTATACCTGTAGTAATGTAAACAAAGGAAAAAATATTAAGAAACTAAATGTAATGGGTGATGAATTTCTATTAAATTTCTAATCTAGTGCATGCCTGCAAAGGTAAAACACAGAGAGATTGAGAGAAATGTGGTTTCCTTGGTTGCCTACAAAAAGCACAATCTTGCTCAAAAATATTCACATGTTCCAACAAAAGATAATCAAGTCTATACTCCAGCCTCATACTATCATTTTGTGGTATCTGTAAAAAACATCCTACCTACAAAAGAAATACATCTGGTTGGGTTAGAATCTAGCTATCCAGATTTAAAAAGATAAAGATCGTTAGGATGTGAGAAGGTACTTGCTAGAGCATTCAATTGTCCCAACTAAAAAACACATATTGTGTACGTACAAATGAAATAGAATAATCGCTTCCAATTTATTATAATTTGATGCATAAACAAATCAAAAGGGAAGAGAGCATGTACCTATGAAGATACCAGGTACTAATACATACTACATAGTCAGGTTAATGGGATCTCCTTTTCGCAAAAAAAAAAAGGTTAATGGGATCTCATTGGCAACGATGGTATATACTGTGTGTGTGTGGGGTGGGGGGGGGGGGGGTGGGGGGGGGCTGCAAATTTGTTTAGCCGACCAGCCACGATGAACCAAAGCAGGCGAGAGCCATGAACGAAGCAGGCATGGACCTGGACAGTGGAACAGAGGGACTTATATTCATTGCGAAGGACGTCATATTAGAGATATTATAACCGAGACAAAAAGGAGGCATCCCACGCCATCACCTATTTTAGCTGTCGGATTGTGCCTCCGAGTGTTCTGTAGCTGTTTGATGTGCCATTTGCTCCCGCGTGAGCCGCTCATGGGTGAGATATCTCGCGACCAGCTACTCTGGAAGTCAAATCGAAGATCTTTCGTTCCATTGCCGACGTACGGTCCCGATACAGGTACAGGGCATCAAAAAATCGGTGCCCACCATTCGTCCCTTTGCACCCCACCCACCCCATCCCACCCCCACCGCATCCTGCACCCACCTCTCCCGAACGGGATGAAACCTAGATGCAGCGTTGCCGCCGCTTTGTGGGATACATGGTTGTGCAAGCTATGGCGACCTAGGGTCCCTAATGTCTCTGGGCGGCAGGGTGTAGTTCCGTTGACGACCATCGGGGCGAGCGGATCTCGAAGCAGTAATCATGATTTCGATGTGGACATTGGAGCAGTTCAGGTATGCCTCTTCTACATCGCAGTCTCCATTCGAACCAGCTCTCGTGCAGTTGTTAATTGATTTTGATTTTAAGTTGCAGTTTTGGGTTTCATCTCATACGATTACATCTTGTCCAGGGCACAAATCGGGAACTAGAAACTAGAGGGGGCGGATTCTGCTGCCAGTCTCAGGTTATGAAGGATCACAACATCCACCTCCTGCTGTTTGCACCATGGAAGAGCAACACCTAGCGAGTCCCTTGATTCAGCAAGCGTTAGAAGACGTTAGTCCACTCCTAGGTGATACGCTAGGCCTGAGGAACGTTGTCGGTTCTGGTCTTTGCTTCTTATATCTTTGACTCTTGTCACCTATTTTAGCTGTCGGATTGTGCCTCCGAGTGTTCCGTAGCCGTTTGATGTGCCATTTGCTCCCGCGTGAGCCGCTCATGGACTAGATATCTCGCGACTAGCTACTCTAGAGGTAAAATCGAATATCTTTCGTTCCATTGCCGACGTACGGTCCCGATACATGTACAGGGCATCAAAAAATCGGTGCCCACCATTCGTCCCTTTGCACCCCACACACCCCATCCCACCCCCACCGCATCCAAAGGAGATTAGATCAGCTGGGCGAAGCAGCTAATATAACTAGATGATTCCCCGCACGTTGCTGCCGAAAATATTGCGTAAATTTCTTGTTATACATAGACAGTTTACTCCTAATGGTCTGAAAAATACAAAATTAAAGATTCTGGTTTATAGGAAAACTTAGAATGATATAGAGGTTACACAATCCTCTAACTTATAATTGACTGTTTGTACAACAGGAAAAATCCGGTTAGAGGATTAAAATGCCATTTACACACGGATACCATAATATATCCGATACCAATTCAGGGAATATAAACTTTTATGGCACAACCGAAGCATCACTACCTCGATTTCTAGAGATAACCTGAAGTCTTGGCTGTGCATAATCTCGTAATCTCCACCAAAACTCTCATGTACATTTTTCATGCATACATTCCACAATTAAGAATTGACGAACGTCTTTAGTCCAGATTGGATGATAAGGTTTTGCCTTTTAGACATATGTACTTTTCAATTATCTATTAGCCTCCTACACTGAAAGCTCCTCCCTTCGTGGCTAATATTATGGATTGCCATAACTTAATCATGCAGAAAATAAGCAAACTAATACACCGCTCAGTGCATTACCTTTCTAGAAGTTGACTCCATTGAGGTGGTGCCAAGCTTGAGAAAACAAAAACGTCTATCCCCTGCATATCAACATGTGAAATCATCATTGACAATAGATAGTCATCATTTACCTCTGAAATTTAGTTTTACTTACATCTCAGAGTTGCAAGAGTATGATGTGAGGAATTTTAGTTGTTATTTACCCTTGAATATTAGTTTTACGTATGTCTTAAAGTTGCAAAAGGAATATGTTCTAAGGAATATTGTTCGTTATATTTTGCCTACAGAATCTGCTGACTCAAATGATTTCATTAATTCGAAATCAGAATTAGCTTTCCTGTAGTGTTGAGTGAACCATGGATTCAATCTCGAAATACTAAATATTCACAATTAAAATGCAAATAAGGAACCATGGATAAACTATTTCTAACAAACAAATACTTTTATTCATACAAAATCTGCAAGACTGCAACATCTCGAGGTAAAAGTGAGGTTGGCCGTGACCGTGAGCAGCATATTGTTCTTTCAACATCTGCATGGTTCCAGGAGGGAAGTCATGCGTCCAGGGCATAATATATTGCATGCTTACATGGAGAGTCTTGCTGTTGAACTGGATGAAGCATACAAAATCAAAAAAAAGAGGAATTCGGACAGATATATACCTTGTGTTGAGTATTCGACCGTCTTCTTGAAAGGCTACAAGGCAAGAAATAGTGAAGATATTTCGAACTTTTGACAATTGTCAACCTATCTACCTGAATAAAGGATCCAAAGGAGATTTTAAAGGAACAAAAACCTTAGAGTTTGGAAACATACCTGACAACGAAATAGATCTGAAAAAAATAGATTCCATTAAAAATCATAAAAATCAATATGAGAGAGGTAGAGAATTAGAATCAGACGCATACCGTTCGAGTTGGCAAGGATGGATGGACTGGCAATGTTGCATTCTTGCAGACTTTGTATGAATAAAATTATTTGCTTGTTAGAAAATATGATCTTGGTTTAGGCTTGATTTAAGGAGTTTGGGAACGTACTTGACAACGAAATATGATCTTGGCTTAGGCTTGATTGAAGGAGTCTAGGAACGTACCTGAGATACAAACAAATATGATCTTGGCTTAGGCTTGATTGAAGGAGTTTGGGAATGTACCTGACAACGAAATAAATCTGAAAGAAACAGATAGATTCAATCATAAAAATCAATATGAGAGAGAGGGAGAGAATTAGCAACGGACCATATTGTTCTATTGGGCAAGGATGGATGGATGAAGATCTTGGCTTAGGTTGCGCTTGATTGAAGGAGGCAATAGAAGATGGAGTCATCGAGATGAAAAGAGGGAGATATCACCCATATAATAGGAGTGGGGGCCTTAAAGAGGATGGGAAGAGGTATGCATCGGCGTGATTAAAAGGCAAAATAAATGTCAAGGGAAGATGAGTGGGCGCACGACCAATTTGCTGGATATGCGTGTCTGTCTCCTGAGATTCAGTAATCATTAAAATAAAAACTAAGAAGAAAATGTAATTTGCTTATTACATGGAAAGGTGACGTGGGCTTCCAACTAATATGAAACTGCCGAAGTGACGTGGAATGCTTGCATGTTGAGAGAAATCTCTTAGTGGGATCACCTATTTAGATAGTATAGATTGCTGGAGCTAAATACTAGACAATTAGAGGGGAGACCAAAACTAATTACAGCAGCAATCATGCGTTTGAATAATGGAAAGAGAAACACTTGTGTTTCTGGCCGCTGCGCTGCCCTCTGCACACGATGGATTTTTTTTTTTTGGTAATAAATGTTGGTAGGGAGGCAAGGACGAAGCACTACAAAGAAGATGGGACTGGCAGATAGGAGTATTGACGCAGATCAAAAGGCAGTCGTACCGTTGCATATAGATTGGAGCGATGTTTCATTTTCTTTTTCTCTGACAATGGACATGGGGGGCATCAATTATGTTCGGACGGATGAGACGTTAGCGCTATGGATTGAGGATGCAATCCAGTGGAACCAAAGACCATTGATTTCAGATCGGACGTATATAAACAATAGGAACGTATATAAATCATCATACTCACATATGCACACCTCCGTGTCAAATTGAGCAGAAAAATAAGGATTAAGAGAAGTACCCTTAATCCTCATGTGCTCTCTTTCAAGAACCTGTGCTTTGGCCGCCTCGTCGTCGACAAGCAAGCCATCTTGAAATTGAAGAGGGAGTTGACGAATTGCGCCCCTCCACAACTGTCCACGGGGCGCACAAGATTGCCCCGATCTGGGCCTGATATCGAGCAGATTCAGCATGCACGCCTACCACCGAAGCTTCCAGGCGAGAAGATTAGACCATGCTCGTGCCTGAGGCTTTTTTGACTTCTTGAGGAAGAAGATGAGGGTGCCCATCTGCTCCATCTCCATAAGGATCTTCAGGCAACCCCAGATCGATTGATCCATCATCAGAAAAATCACTTTATTGTAGGAAAGGGGAAGGAGGCATCGTGGGAGAGATCCTCGCCGAAACAGCGCCGCCGATAGGTGCTGGAATAAGAGCCACCACCAACCCAGCTCCATCCCTCCGCCTTGCTGCCGTCGTGATCTTGAGAGAGAGAAGATCGAGGAAGGACTGGGGAAGATCCGGATCCAGTCACCTTTTTATTTGCCTGGGAGAACATAAGAGAAAGCCTAAAACTACAAGGAGCCCGACCCTTCCCCTCCCACTCACCACCGACCACCATGGCTGCCGGCGACGGGGGCGGAGAGGCCGGCGATGGGATCTTGGTAGGGGCTAAGGAAAGAGAAGATCACATGGGTCTGTCACCACACGGGCAGTCAATTGTCTCAGGGCTTTGACCAAACAAAGAACGGGAAGAGACCACCATCCACGCTAGCGAGAGGCGACGCAGCGACGAAAGATCGCGTGGCCCACATCAAGCGATAGCACAGACTGCAGGTACCATAAAAAGCCTCCTTTTCCTCTCACGCTTAAGCAATTGAGTAGTGTCTACGCTCTACTCCATGCATGCAAGGAAAAACAGAGCGGCAACTTTCGGAAACAACGGCGATCAAGGAGAGGATAGAAAAGAGCGATTATTCTCCATTGAAAAGAGCGATAATCGGATGCTTTGATCAGATCACTAGCTAGCTACATCTGACAACAGTACTGGTACCCTCACCTGGTGGGCCATGCATGCACTCCATGTATATTCTCCATCTCCATGTATTCTCGTCATGATGCGATCGAGCTTCCCCAGATTGCTCCGTTTCTGGAATAATAGCTCATGGGGCCAGGGTCTCACTAGCGAATTTATCTTTTCTGGTTATTTTCTTGTACTTCGTATATACTCCAGGAACATGCTCTCAAACAAGCGAGAACTAACCGTGGTTGGATGGTTAGGAGGGAAGTGGTACCCCCAGCCTATCAGAGTTCAAACCCCAGATTTTACGCTTTAGTGTCTTCTAAAGCGGAATATTCATTTAGTGCGAGGCGATGTTCTCGTCGATAGCGAGGCGTCTGCGGTGACTTCGTCAATCTCAAGACCCGTCGGCTCAGTCTCTCGGAGGTGCTCATAGGGGTAGGATGTGCGTACGTGTGTTCATAGGGGTGAGTGTATGTACACATTGTAAGCGTCTACGCGTTTGTACTGTGTTTCTCAAAAAATGCCCTCAAACATGCTTTACGTGGATTGGGGTCTTCTAACATCCATATTGTAAAGGAAACTTCACCTTTGACTGCGACGCGTCTGTATATAGATCCTAATACTTTACCAATATATCTATCAACCACCTCAAAAAAGATTTCATAAAACTGTCCATCGAGGTTTCAAATGTGTTCCAAAATGGACGTAGCAGCAAATGTTAAACTAGCAAATAAAAATCAAGGGTTCACTGAGAAAGCCGAAAAATATTTGAAATACTTCCTCTGTCCCGAATTGGATAAATATTAATCTAGGTAAATATTAACATTTCTTATGATTTTTTCATACCACGGGGCCATTGATCTTCCTGGACTGACAGAATATCATCATTAGTTGATACCATCACAAGAAGCTAAAGTTCCAATTGTAAAGCTTGATCTTCCTGGAGTACGATACTGTACCTCGATCGATCTTTATATCCTGTGTGAG
The DNA here is from genome assembly GCA_916181665.1 of Avena sativa. Classification (NCBI taxonomy): domain Eukaryota; kingdom Viridiplantae; phylum Streptophyta; class Magnoliopsida; order Poales; family Poaceae; genus Avena; species Avena sativa. Next base: position 419,363,049 of record OV702287.1, on the reverse strand, counting down.
CATTGAATTATCGATACTATTGAACGCACATTCTTGTACGTACGCGCGCATGGAAGAATGAGCATGTCGTACCATGTATGCATGCAATGTCTGCCTAGCAATTAAGACACATCTGCGAACTGCATATATGATCATAATGATCCGGCCGGTGGGTATTGCAAGTCGTACTGCCAAAGCAGCAGCGGCTACGGGAAAGGGTACAATTACATGCGCATGAAGCAGCGGCAGCAGCATACATATGAGAATGATGGCCCTTGATTTGTGCTGCTGCGTGCCCTAGATCTCTCATTCATGCCGCCCCAGCCTGCGCTGCACTGCACCCAATGACAACGCATTTCTCTCTCTTTCTGGACAGTTAACATGTACGTACACCCAACAGTAGAAACACCCACAAAACAAAGTATGCAGATGAGGCCGGTCATAATGGGGAGTAATTTAGAGTAGTAAATACATGTTACTACTTTAAGTTACTCTTCCCATAGTGGAAAATAATATAGGTGTGGTATTATGCAAATGCTCACTTATTGCAATGTAGACTCATTTTATCTTAAAATGTGTGATCTTATAGTAACATAGCTAGTTACCACAAGACTCTCTCTCATCCTTTAATTGCATGCCATATTATTAAATATTTAGTTGGCAATACAAGTTACTAGGACTATATTTAGTTGGCACGCAGCGCAGGAGCGCAAGGCCATTTATGATGGACCTGCTGTATGATTTGTACATTGGGCATATCATATGCCATTAATTGCATGTGTGCCATGTAGGACAAGTACCACTAGCCTGTCGTTCGGGCAGCGAGAATGCAGCATGCATGTGTACTGCTCATACAATGATGGTTCTACGACTCGTACGACGTGTGATCCTGGACCCTGAGACATACTACTAGTTTACTTCTCTCATATTTTTATTCACTTAATACTTTCTAATCCTAACAATTCTCCTTTTTAAAAAATACTCTACCTGAGAGGAGTTTTCAATCTAAATAAAAATATGAAAGATTTGTAAGGATATTCGGGATTATTTCCACCAAACCTAGCATGGTAAACATACTACAGGGATTTTGCACTAGTAGAAAATTGACCTTTGGTTCGGGCCATTAGTCCCGGCCGTGGCTGGGGCCGGGACTAATGGTCTGAACCAGACGGCCCGAGGAGGCCGATGAACTATGTCCTGGTCCGTAAGGAACCATTAGTCCCGGTTTGAGATACAAACCGAGATAAATGGGTCTGGGCCGGCGCGCGTGCTCCTGGCAGAACCTTTAGTCCCGGTTTGTATCTCAAACCGGGACTAATGGCCTGGCCCTATATATATGCACCCAGCCCTCCACTCTCTCCTGTTTTTTTCCTATGTGAGAGGTGGGTATAACTTTGTGCTAACTTTTTTTCTTCATATGCACTAGAGGTGTTCGGTGAAATGCCTATTAGAGCGATGCCACTTGAGTTTACACAAGACAAAATATGATATGAGGTGTCAGAGCGACACTTAAGGTTTCTCCTCTTTGTTTTGAAGTATCCTAAAAGGTTAGCAACTATTTTCTCGTTTTGACTACGTGGTACTAATTTAAGCATCGTGATTGCGTTTGATATATATGCATGGTTGTATGATGCAGATGAGCCACCCATGGATGTACGGTGACCGACGCTCTGACACTTACAGAGAAGGCGTGCGTTCTTTTCGCCTTGTGGCTGAGGCGAACAAGCGACGGGATGGTTTTATGTGTTGTCCATGTATTGAATGTCGGAATGAGCAGGCTCACACTTCCTCAAGAGTCATTCAGAGCCACCTGCTTCGGTCCGGTTTCATGTCCGGATATAATGTTTGGACCAAGCACGGAGAAAGAGGGGTTATGATGGAAGACAGCGATGAAGAAGAGAACGATGCTGGCAACTATCGATCTATGTTTCATGAATACGATGATACCGCAGTTGAAGATAATGAAAAAGAAGAGGGTGAAGAATGGGAACCAGATGAGGCCGTTGATGATTTTGGTCGGGTCATTAGTGATGCAAGGCGAGACTGCGACATAGAAAAGGAGAGGCTGCAGTTCGAGCAGATGTTACAGGACCACAACACATTGCTGTATCCAACTTGTGAAGATGGCCAGAAGAAGCTGGGTAGCACACTGGAATTGTTGAAGTGGAAGGTAGAGACCGGTATGACTGACTCGGGATTTAAAAAGTTGCTGGTAATAATGAAGAAGCTGCTTCCAAGAAATAACCAATTGCCCTCCAGTACGTACGAAGCAAAGAAACTTGTCTGCCCTCTAGGATTAGACGTGCAGAAGATACATGCATGCCCTAATGACTGCATCCTCTACCGCGGTGAGAAGTACGAGAATATGGATAAATGCCCGGTATGCACTGCATTGCGGTATAAGATCAGAAAACATGACCCTGGTGATGTTGAGGGCGAGCAACCCAGGAAGAGGGTTCCTGCCAAGGTGATGTGGTATGCTCCTATAATACCACGGTTGGAACGTTTGTTCAGAAATAAAGAGCATGCCAAGTTGTTGCGATGGCACATGGAAGACCGTAAGAAAGACGGGATGTTGAGGCACCCTGCTGATGGTCGGCAGTGGAGAAAAATCGAGAGAGACTTTCCAGACTTTGCTGGTGACGCAAGGAACTTATGGTTTGGTCTAAGTACCGATGGCATGAATCCTTTTGGGAAGCAGAACTGCAGTCACAGCACCTGGCCCGTGACTCTATGTATCTACAACCTTCCTCCTTGGTTGTGCATGAAGCGGAAGTTCATTATGATGCCAGTGCTCATCCAAGGCCCGAAGCAACCCGGCAACGATATTGATGTGTACCTAAGGCCATTAGTTGATGAACTTCTACAGTTGTGGGCCAAACCAGGTGTACGTGTGTGGGATGAGCACAAACAGCAGGAATTTGACCTACAACTGTTGCTGTTCGTAACCATCAATGATTGGCCTGCTCTTAGTAACATTTCAGGACAGACGAACAAAGGATACAATGCATGCACGCACTGTTTAAATGAGACTGAAAGTATATATCTGGATAAATATAGAAAGAATGTGTATCCGTACAATCATCGTTTTCTTCCGCCCAGTCATCCCTTAAAGAAGAAAGGCAAGCATTTCAATGGCAAGGCAGAAACCCAGACGAAGCCTGTCCCCCGTAGTGGTGCTGATGTATTTGGTATGGTCAAGGATTTGGATGTAATCTTTGGAAAGGGTCCCGGAGGACAACCTGTTCCAAAAGACCCCATTACCGGACATGCACCCATGTGGAAGAAGAAATCTATATTTTGGGAGCTACCCTATTGGAAAGTGCATGAGGTCCGCTCTGCAATCGACGTGATGCACCTGACGAAGAATTTTTGCGTGAATATTCTAGGCTTCCTGGGCTTGTATGGGAAGTCAAAAGATACCCCGGCAGCACGGGAGGACCAGCAACATCATAAAGGACGAGACGGCAAGCATCCAGGGCAGTTTCAAGGGCTTGCTAGCTACGCTCTTACCAAAGAAGAGAAGGAAATCTTTTTTGAAGTCCTTTTCAGTAGCAAGGTCCCGTCTAGCTTCTCGTCGAATATAAAGGGAATAGTAAATATGAAAGAGAAAAAATTTCAAAACCTAAAGTCTCATGACTGCCATGTGCTTATGACGCAATTGCTTTCGGTTCCATTGAGGGGAATTCTACCAGAAAATGTTCGACTAGCCATTGTGAAGGTATGTGCATTCCTCAATGCAGTTTCTTAGAAGGTAATCGATCGAGAAAGTCTATCAGGGTTACAGATTGATGTGGTCCAATGTCTGGTCAGCTTCGAGTTGTTGTTCCCGCCATCCTTCTTCAATATTATGATGCACCTCCTAGTTCACCTAGTCGAAGAGATTAGAATTCTCGGTCCTGTGTTTCTACACAATATGTTCCCCTTCGAGAGGTTCATGGGAGTCTTAAAGAAATATGTTCATAATCGTGCTAGGCCAGAAGGAAGCATCTCCAAGGGATATGGAACAGAGGAGCTCATTGAGTTTTGTGTTGACTTTCTTCCTGACCTTAAGCCGATTGGTGTTCCTAAATCTCGGTATGAGGGGAGGATGACTGGAAAAGGCACACTAGGAAGGAAATCAATGGTATGTAGGGATGGGCATTCTTTCACTCAAGCACACTACACAGTTCTACACAATTCCACCGTGGTGGCTCCGTATATCTAGAAACACAAGAATATTCTACGCTCCGAAAACCCGGGGAAGCCTGAAACCTTGATTAAAGGGGAACACGAGAAGAATTTTGGCAATTGGTTGCAGACACATCTCATGAATAACACCACTGTTGGATATGAGTTGTACTCGTTGGCCAGGTTACCATCTTCGACTATATGTACTTTCCAAGGGTACGAGATAAATGGGAATACATTTTACACGATCGCCTAAGATAAAAAGAGCACCAACCAAAACAGTGGTGTCCGCTTTGATGCAACAGATGACAATGGGCAGATTGACACATATTATGGGTACATAGAGGAGATATGGGAACTTGACTATGGACCTACTTTTAAGGTCCCTTTGTTTCGGTGCAAATGGGTCAAGCTGACAGGAGGCGGGGTACATGTAGACGAAAAGTACGGCATGACAACAGTGGATCTCAACAATCTTGCGTACATGGATGAACCATTCGTCCTAGCCAACGATGTGGCTCAGGTTTTCTATGTGAAGGACATGTCTACCAAACCGAGAAAAAGGAAAGATAAGCAAAAGAGTACAGAATACGATGAGCCAAAGCGCCACATAGTTCTTTCAGGGAAAAGAAACATCGTGGGAGTGGATGACAAGACAGACATGTCAGAAGATTACAATAAGTTTCATGAAATTCCACCCTTCAAAGTGAAAACTGACCCAAGCATCCTATTAAATGATGAAGATTCTCCATGGCTACGGTGCAGAAAAAAACCACAACACTAGATGTTGGTGATGTGTAATAATGTATTAAACCTTTTATTTGAGATATAATCTATGTAATTAAACCTTTTATTTGAGACATAAAGGTCCCCTTTCATGTAATACATCTTGCTCAATCAAACTAGACGTTCTGAGCCGCGGTAGGTGATCACACAAAGAGAAGGAACCATCACAAGATAAGGAACCCACAAACACTAAGGATACATAGCACAACTGAAAATTAAGAAACATGCCTAATGGTTGGAGTGATTCAGTCATGCTCCTGCCTAGCCCTGTAATACGCGCCACTGTAGTCGTCGTAGTCGCCGGCGCCGTCGTCGCTGTCGTCATCGGGGTCATCGTAGTCGAACCTTGAAGGTTGGACATGCGTGGGCTGGATTTGAGGGTACCGCAGGCGGGGGTTATTGCCGGTCGTGTTGTAGGCCATGACACTCTGGAGAGTCCGGCCGCACCACCACAACCGACGGCCGGCCTCGTTGAAGTTCGAACGAGGTGGGCCGTCCTCCTCGTGCCTAGCGAGCGTCCTCTCATGCCGATTGATGAAGAAGGCTTCCCAAGTTGGGAAATAGTCGGGATGCCAGTTGGGATTCCTCCGCTGCTCTGGCGTGAGATCGAGGTAGTAGTCGTTCGTGATGGCCATCCGGCGCTCCACACCTAGAGGGACCGGCACGCCTTCGGCACTCAGCATCCAGCCGGTGGGGACGCGGTAGCCCGGTGGGCAGGGGTAGTTCGAGGCGCAAAGCGCCTCCGCCTCCCAGGTGGTTAGAGATACGATGGAAGCCATGGGAAGATAATGATGAGTCTAGATGTGATATGTAAATGGAGGCCAAGCGTACATATATATACTGAAAAAATAGCGGGAAGACAGAGGTGGGAACCGGTGGAAAGCGCGGGAACACAGTGGCGCGGGAAACTTTCATCCCGGGTGGGGGCTCAAACCGGGACAAAAGATGGGGGGCCTTATCTGGGGGAGGCTTATCTGGGAGGGCCTTATCTGGGGGTGGCTAACCTTTAGTACCGGCTGGTGGGTGCAACCGGGACTAAAGGTGGTTTTTGTGTCATCTAACAAAACTGTCGGTGGGATAAGGACGTGTGGGTAACCTTTAGTACCGGGTGGGGGCTCAAACCGGGACTAAAGCTGTCGGTAGGATAAGGACGCGTGCGTGGACGCACTGCTCGATGAGATAAAGCATGTAGCGCACGACGCCCTGTCGGAGGAAGAATACAAAGTAGAAGCGGCGTCGTGCCTATAAAAGGAGTATCGATACACCATGGCAAGCAACTCAACAAGCCAACATGGATGGAGAGTTTCATCCCCATGGATGGAGGAAAGGCTTGGGAAATCTCCCGTGGCAGAACTTCTTGAAGATGCCCTTGGTGCACACGCCCTATGGCATCTTTGGAAGTTCCGCCTTGGAAAATATATTCCTGCTAGCCCGTGAAAGACTCCATCTCCGCCTCCCTGGGGTTAGAGGTATGGTGGAAGCCATGGGATAGAGTGGAGAGAGGCGGCAGATATGAGTCTAGATGTGCTATGGCAACGACGAAGCCAACATGGGTGGAGAGTTTCATCCCCATGGATGGAGGAAAGGGTTGGGAAATCTCCCGTGGCGGAACTTCTCGAAGATGCCCTTGGTGCACACGCCCTATGGCATCTCCGCGTCCCTGGGGTTAGAGGTATGGTGGAAGCCATGGGATAGAGTGGAGAGAGGCGGCAGATATGAGTCTAAACCCTAAACCCTAAACCCTAAGTTAGAGGAGGGAACCCTAAACCCTAAACTAAAAACCCTAAACCCTAAACTGAAAACCGTAAACCCTAAACCCTAAACCCTAAACCCTAAACCCTAAACCAAAAACCCTAAACCCTAAACTAGAAACCCTAAACCCTAAACCAAAAACCCTAAACCCTAAAGGGGCTACGATACGAAAGAGAACGGGCGGGAAAAAATAAGGCGGGTAGACGATTCGGTCTAGGGTTTCGCCGGAGGAAGACCATCGGAGCGTCGAAATTACATGAAAATGGCAAAATGGTTAATAGTTTGACTAGTTAGAATAATTATTTTATAAAACAGAAAATTGATTTGAATCACTTATTTAAAAATATGCAAAATATAATATTTAATGCATTTTTAAATTGACAATGGCAAAATGGTTATTAGTTTCACTAGTTAGAATAATTATTTTATAAAACAGAAAATAGATTTGGATTAGTTATTTAAATTCAAGAACTTTTCATGTTGAAATTTTTCTCAAATTCATAAGTATGCAAAAACTGTAAAATTGAAATGTTTAAATAATATGTTAATTGAATTTTTTTAAACAGGCGCGCACTAGGGTGATTTTTTTTGAAAAAGGGACCTTTAGTCCCGGTGCGTGCTACACACCGGGACTAAAGGTGTGGCGTTGACGCGCGGCTGTTGGTCTGGGCCAAAAACCCTTTAGTCCCGGTGGGTGGCACGCACCGGGACTAAAGGGGGGACCTTTAGTCCCGGTCCATATAATGAACCGGGACTAAAGATAGTCCCGGTGCATTATACGGACCGGGACTAAAGGTCCCCCACTATACATTTGGCGCGCTGCGCGCCACTTCTTCTCCCCACGCAGAGCACCCCCCACGCGCGAAGGACGACCTGAGACGCTGGCAGGCTGCCCGATTCTCTGGCCGCCACCACCCCAACCGCCGCCGCCACCGCCCCCAACCGCCACCGCCACTCCAGCCGCCGCGCGCGCACCCCCACCAGAGGTACCCCGCGCCCTCCCCCCTTCGCTCCCCCGTCCGGCGGCTACGCAACGGCGCAGCGGCGCCGGCACTTTAGGCGAGCAGGCCGGGCGGCGCCCCCCGACCGGCCGCGCGCTTTCCCGCAGCGAGCCCGGGCGGCACCCCGGCCGCCTGCCATTTTTTGTGTTTTTATATTTTTTGTATTACTAGTATTTCTAGTGTATTTTTTTGTAACAGATAGATAGAATTATTAGTAATAGATAGATAGAATTATTACTTGTTTTTTTATATTTTTTGTATTACTAGTATTTCTAGTGTATTTTTTTTGTAATAGATAGATAGAATTATTAGTAATAGATAGATAGAATTATTACTTGTTTTTTTTATATTTTTTGTATTACTAGTATTTCTAGTGTATTTTTTGTAATAGATAGATAGAATTATTAGTAATAGATAGATAGAATTATTAGTAACAGATAGATAGAATTATTACTTGTTTTTTTATATTTTTTGTATTACTAGTATTTCTAGTGTATTTTTTTAGTAATAGATAGATAGAATTATTACTTGTATTACTAGTATGTTTTTTGTAATAGATAGATATAATTATTACTAGTATTTCTTGTATCTTTTTTATATTGTAATATTTATTACTAGTATATAAATATAGTATATATATATATGTTTGTGTATATATATTTATTACTAGTAATAATATATATAGTAGTATATTATATAGTATGTAGTATTATAGTGTCGATTGAGACAGACAAGCATTAGTGCTAAATAAAGATAAGGTAAAGAAATAACTACCCTAAGTCCGGTGGTGCTCGCAGGCCCTCGGACTTAGGGTTAGGGTGGTGGTGCTCGCAGGCCGCCCGGACTTAGGGTTAGGATGGTAGTGCTCGCGGACACCCGGACTTAGGGTTAATGTGGTAGTGCTCGCGGGCCCCGGGACTTAGGGTTAATGTGGTAGTACTCGCGGGCCCCCGGACTTAGGGTTAGGGTGGTAGTGCTCGTGGGCCGCCCGGAGATAGGGTTAGGGTGGTGGTGCTCGCGGGCCCCCGGACTTAGGGTTAGAGTGGTGGTGCTCGTGGGCCCCCGGAGATAGGGTTAGGGTGGTGGTGCTTGTGGGCCGCCCGGACTTAGGGTTAGGGTTAGGGCATCACTAGAATTTTTCTATTGTTTAGTATTATTGTAGCAAATTGCGTGTTCATATTATTGTTTAGTGTTATTTTATGCAGCAATATTGAATGAAAAATGTTATTCTGTGCATTTTGTAGAAAACTATGGATCCAATCCAGAGAGACCTAGCACAGGAAGAAATTCTTGAGGATATGATCAACGACACCCCCCATGTTGATACACCCGAATCTCCGTCGATTTATCTGAACCCCTCCGGGGAGGGAGAAGAGGTCGACCGAAATGATCAAGGAGAAGCCGACGGCTCCGGTGGTGGAGAAGCCAACGGCGAGGTATATATATGAAGTCTGGTGATCAGTAGATGCATTAACTGAGTTGTATATATATAAATTGACGAACTTAGGCCTCCACATCGAGTAAAAAATATTCCAAACGAGGCCCGACCAAAAAGTTTGATGCATCTACGCGTTATACAATTACGCGGGTATCACCACGGGGTGAACCGGTGGAACCCGAAAAGGCTAAAACTGTATTTAAACAACAATGCGGAGTTATGGTTAGGGATCGCATCCCGATCACCGTTCGAGAGTGGAATAAGACCAAAGGCGCGAAAGAGGGTGAGTATGTCTCCGACAGGTGCAAAGAGGGTCTTTGGAATGACCTCATGACACATTTCACCCTGCCAGAATGTGAGGATGATGCCGACACAACTGCATTGAGGAAGAAAGTCAAGCAGTGGACTCTTACGAAGATGGACGAACTATTCAAGAACTGGAAGAAAGCATTATGGCAAAAGTATCAGAAGACGAAGAAGGCTCCTAAATTTGAATGCTATCTAACGAAGCAGCAGGCTAACTGGGATGCATTTGTGAAGTACAAGGAGTCACAACCTGCTATGGAAATGTCGGAAAAAAACAAGAAAAATGCCGCGATGAAGAAATATCACCATCACCTGGGGCCAAGGGGCTACGCGGCTGCCATGCCAAAGTGGGATGCTAAAGAGAATGAGCTTCTTGCTAAAGGGATCACTCCAGAACCAATACACGAAGAATGGGATCTGAGGGCAAGGAATTGGTTCCTTGGGTATGGGAGTGAGTATGACGAAAGTACAGGGGACCTTATTTGCAGTGACGGGATTAGGATACCCCGGGATACATGGCAGAAAGTGGTGAAGGAGATTAAAGCGGGGACAACAAAGTTCCATCCCGATAGAGAGAAAGACTTGCTGACAAAGGTCCTCGAGAATGACGAACGCGGAGGACGTGTACGAGGCCTTGGCCCTAGTTTTACGTGGGAGATGGGGTTTCCCAAAGACAGAGATACTTATAGGAGCCGAGAGAGAGCAAAGAGGCGACGGCAGGATGAGGAGGGAGACAAGTTCACCGAGTTGATAGGAACACTTCGAATGCATCAGCAACATCTTGACGAACTTCGAGGAGAAATGCGCCTGCAAGATCCTGTACTCAATATTACCGCCGTCCCATCTCAGCGGAAAAGCAGCGTGGCTGAATCGGAGGTCCCTTCTGACGATGCACGTATGGTAGATGGCGGTCCCGGCTACTCCGTGGATGGAATCAAGGAGCAGGCATCTTGTGAGCTCCATCAGAAGGTGAAGAACCTATCCATCAAGGTGGCGGTCGGATGTGCTTTACCTTGTCCACCTGGCGCACGCTGGCATGGCCGTGAGATTCTAGCTGGCTATGCTAAAGTTGGTGTGGATGAAATCGCAATAGGATGGGACTCAATGGAGCTTGACATCCCTGGACCTGAAGGTGAGAGGACACTCGGAGAAGTACTGGGTGGTATCATTCTATGGGACAAGAACAACATCAAGCTTCTAGGCTGGACGCCAAAGCCAACACCGCCTCCGAGTGGTCGCATGTCACCTTCACCTCCATCACCTCCAAGCAGCCCACCCCATGACTACGACCACCACAACCCGAATCCATCTCGATCTCCGCCGCAGCCTCCGATTAGTACTAAACGACGCAGGAGCCCAAAACGACAAATGTCGCCCCTCCCAAGAGTACCTCATAAGAATCTTTCTATCAGACCTTACGATCGTACTGACGAGGAAACCGACATGATCGTAAAGGCCGAATGTGTTGCGCAGCTTCAAAAGAAGAAACCCGAGCCCGCCCCGGTATACATCGAGAAGCAAAAAGCGTATGCACTTTCTTTTCTAGACACAAAATCGCAATATGACTTGCACCATAAGCCAGATGACTATCGACGCACACTTCAGAAGGAAGTGAAGAAGAGCAAATCAAGTAGAAGTGCAAGCGGGAGAAAATCATCAAGTCAAAGTGCAACCGGGAAAAGAAAGGACGTCCCCCAGCTCGGGGAACAGGCCAAAAAATCGACCCCACCCCTCAAGGTGGTATCCTATGACACTCCCCAGCAGGATATGGAAGAAGCTAAGAAGCTTGCGGCCGCTATGAATGTGACTGTTGAGGAATTGCTAGGTTCCCAGGACGACAAGTTACCCAAGGCTCAGGTAGTCCCTACATATGTCCTAGGGAAGCCTCTGGTCAGCTTTGAGCAGTTCCAACAATTGCCAACACAAATGCGGAGTTTACATAAATGGTACTTGAAAGCCGTAAAGGAGGAGAGAATAATGATCGTGGCGAAAGTCCCACATGACTACTACTTCCGAGAAGAAGAGGTCCATGTTGAGTTTCCAGAACTCTTCCAGTTATACACTTTCGACGCCATCGACAAAAGTCTCATGAGTTGCTATTGTCTGTAAGTTGTTGAATTCATTGTCTATATATAAGCTGTTCATCTTTTCAGTTGTTCAGTTCATTGCATGTAATTATGCTAATTATATCCTTTTGTACTCTATTATTATGCAGAATGAAGATCATGGAATGTAAAAGAAGGTCAATCTTCAGTGTTGGGTTCATTGACCCAGATAAAATACATTGTCAGACGCTAAATAAAAAACCCGAGGAAACACAGGAAAACCTTCTAAGGTTTCTAACGGAGCAAAATTTCTGTGATCACATACTGTTTCCTTACAATTTCGTGTGAGTGTCTTACTCTATTGTACACATTCTCTTTTGCTTACTCGATGTTAAGTGTAATTGATGAGTTACTGATGTATATATAAACGTGTATAGTTTCCACTGGATTCTCATGGACATTCAACTTGATAAGGGAAGAGTTGAAGTCATGGACCCATTAAAGAGACCCCTGGAACAGTTTAGTGACATGCAGGACATGCTCCAGAGGTAATTTTTGCGCTACAGCGGTCTCTTTCGTTGATTTCCTAAGATATCACGTAATAAATAACTCATTCATTTTCTTTACCGGGTAGGGTTTGGAACCAGTTCAAGAGTGCGGTTACGGGTGCCTTTACTGAGAAGCTGACGTTTAAGCTGGTCTCGGTAAGTAGTAGGCGCATCTCTTTACTTCTAGTTTCAATACAATTATGATGCATGATTATGATTTTGATTGAATTCTATTCTCGTAAAGTGCGCGAGGCAGCCACCGAAGATGAATCTATGTGGATTCTATGTTTGCGAGTTCATTCGCACGTTTACCAGTGAGCTGAATGATTATAGAGTCGATGTAAGCAATACATTCATAACATTATTTTTATTACCGTCACTTTTTGTTATCATGATTGATATTCATATTGATCTCCTTTTCTTATATAGTTCGAGAAAATGCGGGATCAGCTCCTACCACAGCAACGCATAGTAGCAATTTCTGAAGAACTGGCAGGATTCTTGATGAATGAGATGATAGATGACGCCGAAGAATTTAGTGTGAATAGGCTTCGATGATCCCCGACCGTGTAATTGAATAGACGGGCTTTAGTCCCGATAATTGTGATCTTCATGTGTAACTATCATGTATATATTTGTATGCTCGATCTTAAAAGAAGTTATCTTATGTATGCGCGAACATGTACGGTATGTGGTAGCGTAGAAAACTATTTTGAAATGAAAAAAAGAATACAAATTAAATTCTCTGCCGCGGCAGAGAAAGTGCCTAAAATGCTGCCGCGGCAGAGAACCATTTGTCCCGGTTCGTAATACGAACCGGGACTAATGGGGGGCACCCAGCGCCCGCAGAGACAGCCACGTGGATGCCCATTAGTCCCGGCTGGTAAGAGGGCCGGGACTAATGGGTGGGCCTTTAGTCCCGCCCCTCCAGTCCCGGTTACCAGGGCTGGGACTAAAGCCCCTTACGGGCCGGGACTGGAGGCCCGTTTTCTACTAGTGTTGGGGGAATTGGAATAATCTCCTCCGATCCCCGCGAATACACTAGCAAATACGAGAGAAATAAGCAAGGCCTGATAGGGTCGAAAGTAAAGAATATTAACACATGCTCGGGTATCTTCCCCCTCCTCCTAGACTTAGTAAATTAAAAATACAAGAACAACATGGATTGGCCGATATCCCTTCATATTCTCTGAGTCAAATAGGTATTGATTAATATTGACCCTTCTTATGTTTTCAATTTCCTTTATTTGAGAGGAGGGAAGGACACGGAAGCACGCCTCAAGAATATTTGCTTGATCCGAACTATGAGCGTCACTATGGGAGTGATAAGGAAGAAGATGGTGAAGATGCTGAAATTGGATGCAGATATGATGATGAAGACGATGACATGACAATGATACATTTTGACAGGGACAACCCTACAATTGACGAGGGGGCTGACTTTGATACTGTGGAGGACTGCTGTTACGTAGTTGCCACGTTTGCAATAAAAGTTGGATTTGATTATCTCATTGAAAAGAGTGACCAGAAAATATTTAGGGTGCATTGTAGTGAAAGTAAGGTGTGTAAGTGGATACTGCATGCGTCTCCAATGAGGGGTGGACACCCATTTCAGGTTGCAATGGTTAACTTCTCATTTACTTTTCAGATTTATTATATTTATATATATGTGCGTGTTTTGATTTATTAAATTATTGCCGAATGCAGATCAAGTTAAACACAAAGAAACACAATTGTAATAATACTTCTTTAAGTCATAAAATCAAACCTTCTATAATAAAGTGGATTGCTGCTATTGTACTTATTAGGTAAGGGAGGATCAAGCCATTGGACCAGTTGAACTTAAATCAAATCTTTGTGATAAGTTTAACGTTTTGATTCCTTACCAGAGAGTTCTTGATGGTAATGAGCTGACTTTAGACTTTATTCAAGTCAAGTGGAATGATAGTTTCCACATGTTGTATAGTTTCAAAGGAGAAGTAGAAAGGACGTCACCTACAAGTGTTTTTGGCATTGATCACGAGGTATTCAGAGGGAGACAAAATAGCTCAAGAGGGGTCAAGTATATGATGATAGATAATAAATGCTTTATGAGATATTTTGTCTACGTGGCGGCATGCTAGAAGGGGTTTCTAGAGGGATGCAAGCCATACTTGGTAATAGATGCACCTTGTTTAACAAGGAAGTTTAGGGGACTGCTTGCCACTACACGTGTTGTAGACACCCATAATTGGCTTTTTCACGTCACTTATATTGTTCTTGAGGGTGAATCTAATGAAAGATGGACATGGTTCATGGAGAGACTACATGCAGTAATTGATTACCCTGAAGGCCTAGTGATACACACTAATGCATGCAAGGGATAGAGAATGATGTTGATGTTATTTTCTAGGGTTGAGCATAGAGAATGCATCAGACACCTCACTACTAACTTCACGAAGAAGATTAAAGGGAAGATATTTGAAGACAACTTGCGCTCATCAGCATACACCTGAAGAAGGCATGCTACTTATGTAAGAACATAAATATAGTGCAAAAGGTGAAATAATACCTTGAAGAACATCACAACAAATTATCGGATATAAGCAAGTTTGGTGAGTTAATCAAATTAATTAAGTTTGCAATAATTTGGTAGAGAGATTCAATTCTGGGATTTGGAGCACCAAATCACATGCAATTGTTATTTTTCTAGATGCAATAAAAGACAATGTATAATGGCGAAGATGGATTTTAGGGGGAAAATCTGTGCAAGAAAATTTGTAGGCCATAAAACAGTGCCAAAAGTGGTTTTGTTACCTAATGCAAAAATAAGTACAATGAGGACAATAAAGACGAGGATGATCAAAAGTTCTGATACATTGGCTGAGGTTTATGCAAAAGACAAGTATGGAACTGAAAGAGTTACCCTATAGATATTGAAAACATGACTTCTTCTTGCAGGGAGTGGAAAATTACTAGTCAACCATGTCACCATGCATCGTACTTCATCTTAAAGCTAAGAGGTGATGGTGTTGCAATATTTTTTGCATAGTTATTTTTGGGTGGAAAAGTTCGTTGTAACTTATGTAGAAAACAAACCACCGATGGCATATTAAAATGATTAGGAGATTGTATATCCAGGGTTCAAACTTGAACCACCCGTTCTTAGGAGGCCACATGGGAGGCCTAGAAACCTAAGGATCAAATCCTCCACCGAAAAGGGCTCAAGGTTAGGAGCAAGGAAAAGAAAATGTAAATTTTGTGTACGAGTTGGTCATATTAAGAGGTTATGCAAAAACCCAGTTCCACATGATTTGAAAGATGATAACCCTATCCCAGTTTACATTAGGGAAGAAGAAGTTAAAGCTGCTGAGGCAGAAGTTGAAGCTTCTCATTCAGAGAAAAGGACCAAAGTCAAAGTAAAGCTCACGAGCAAGAATGGCAAAGGTGAGGTTGAGGACATTGCGGAAATGCAGCAAATTGATGAAGAATGGGTAGTACATCAATATGAAGATATGTAGGAATTGTGACACTCCAGGGATCAGGCTAGATAAATCCCAGATCTCCATCTAACATAACCCAAACCTAGAGCTCTAGAGCGTACGGAGGAATAATTGGTAACGTTTAAGTGACCTTACAACTCAAGAAATAATACAAGATCATATCTGTGCAAAGAACCAAATTATTACGAGAAGAGGTCACTAACAAATTGCGGACAAGAACTAGGTACTAGGGAGGACCTTGCGGTCCAGCGCTTGAGCGTGTTGGAGAGGTGCGCGTAGCCACGCCCGAGGTGTTGGGTTCGCATCATAGAAAATAAAAAATTCCTACGATGAGAACTATTATATGCCAATATCTATCTACTAGATACAAGAGATAGGTGGATATACATCTATATAGAACATACACTTGAAGATTGACAAAGCGTAATGAGGTTGAACTCGTGGATGATGTAGTCGAACGCTTGCCGATCTCAGGATCGAGAAGAAGTCCAGCGCCGCAACTCAGCAGCGCAGCCGTGATCGCACACACGTTCAGGCCACCGAACAACCTCCACCTCCTCGCTCCAGCGATACAGTGGAAGCAACAACTCCTTCTAGACAAAATGCCACCAGGAACATGCATCTCGCTAATCCGAGACCATGGGGGAATAATTCTAGAGGGGAGAGAGATCCTTCACGAGGAGGTGTGAGTGATTGTAGTGACCTCAGATCGGTAAGGATCCTAAGTCCCTGTGAATAACATGCTAGTCCCTGGATCAATAGCTAGCACTCACAGTCGATGAAATATCATGTAAAACACAAGTCTTTATTACATGAATCGAGTAATCCAGAGTTTACATTATTACAACAGAAGCGATATAAATACAACTTGGAGTCCCATCAATGCCACAGGCAGGTTGAGTGAAGACCCGCGATCCTAGCGCACCTTTCAACGATCTCTGAAATTCTGCACATGAAACGTGCAACCAACAAGTTGGGTCAATACTTTGAATGTATTGGCAAATTACACCAAGGAAAGAAAGACTAACTCTACATGCAAGGCTAGTTTAGGCTTTGGAGTTCATTTGCATAAAGCTAATTTTCTTAAGTAGAGAGAAGAAGAGAGGATTATCCTACTTTATAAACATTTGCTTAGATAAAATAAGGTCGAGTGGCACACGAGGATATTACGCACCAAGTGTCCAAACAACCAAACACTTGGATATTACGCACCAAGCGTCACTTGGATATTACACACCAAGTTTCCCAAATTCCCACCCATTAGTGATATTACGCACGCCATGGGGTTTCAAAACTTTGTTTTAGAAAAGAGAGAGGAAGATCCTTCAGAGGCTCCATCCTTCAGACGCTCATTGTTGTTCTGTTACCGTGAACACGGCTGATCGATCAGATTGAAATACTCTCGAGAGTTTGTGCACTTTACCCACAATCCACGATCAAGTCCTTTTACAGACAAGACCATGGCGAGGCTTTCCCTTAGTAGCCCCTCTACCTTCCGGATCCAACCGTGCCCAGAATCCTCCAAATGTTGGTACCCAGGTGAGGTTTCCCACTAAGTACTAGGCCAAGACAGAGCCCATATTGTATTGTGGTTGCACTGGAAGCTTCTGAATTCTGAAACATGGCAGACTTCTTTGATTCCTGGGCGGCCGTCCTCCACCAAAATCACACTCATTGACCCGACAACCATTCCGCCCAGAAGAAAACTTAGTTTTATTTTGAAGTGGATTTGAGAAGAAAAGTTTGCTCTAGAGAGCCTTTATACTTAGAAAAATTCTTTGTCTTTCGAACCCCCCAACGGTACTTTGTATATATAGCATAGCAAGCAATACTTAGCAAAACAGGGGTACCTATTAGGATGGGAAATCCTAAGTATAGAGCTACTCATGGCATACTACAAAATCATCGCACTTGCAAAATAATACTAAGGAAAAATTCTACTAGAATATCCTACACATGCATACTACAGAATTTTGAAGATCACATGCATAGAATCAAAACTGGGACAAAATTATGAACAAGTGGTGTAACTTTCCTTATGTTGATAATATGAGTGTTAGATTGTATTTCTCCGCAGCAATCGCACTCTCCGAACAATCTAATACGAGGACAAGGTAGTTCCAATCAAAACAATTGCAAACAACACAACAAGGATGATCAAAAACATGCCTGATGGTTTAATAAGTCTTAATGGTTGTAATTAGTTCTCTGAACAATACTACAACACATGATGCATGCAGGAGATCATTTAATGCAAATAGGATATCTATTATTAATACTTGATTGCCAATCTAGTGGTTTTAATAGTTCTGTTGAAACTTCTATACTAATTGCCGCATTAAATTTGTATCTAAAGTGTATTGGATAGAGGGCATTAATACTAACCAGTAGCAATTGGATTCAACTTTATCGGAGTTATAAATCTTTTCTTATGATTTAAATAGTGTTTAATGGAGTTTAAATCATTTAAACAATTTATGTTGTCTAAAATTCAAACTAAATACATATCTGTAATCTACATGATAATGTGATTCCAGAGACATATTATTCATATTTTTCTGAGTTATAAATTATTTACTATGAATTTAATACTCTAAAAGTCCATTAAAACTATTTAAATCACTACAGCAATTTTATACTGCAAAATTTTGGATATAACAGCATATTAATGTTTTATATGAAATTATGAATCCATAGACACTTTATTTGTATTTTTAGGATCTACAGATAATTTACTATGATTTATTATGTCTAAAAAGCTCATTAAACCATTTAATTTATTACAGTAAATATGTACTATAAAAGTTATATCTAATCTTGTATTATTGTTCTACACAATTTTATGAATCCAACCATATGTTATTTATAATTTTTGGACATGTATTCAATTTTATATGAATTTTACAAGATTGCCCAATATTCTGCCTATTTAAATCAATTTCAATTTAAAAAGGGAATATGCTGGGAATATGCTTTGCTTACGTGGACAGTGACTGGGCGCTGATCTGCTGACTGGCATCGACGTGGCTGCTGACTAAGCGATGTGCCACGCGGCACGATCCTAGTGGATGATACCCCTTCGTGGCTGGATCAAATCTAGACCACCAGATGGAAATCCGATGGTCCTGGATCGAAGCTCCCTGGGACTCACCGGAGATGACGTCACCGGCGGCGGAGCGTCTCGGAAGTGATGGCTGGCGGCGATTCTGGCGGTCACTGGAGACGGAGGGGTAGACTACGGGGTGAGGCGCGTCCTGTACAACGCGATGGCGTCCTCTGTGTCGGTGTTCGCTTCCTGGAGCAGCGATGGGAGGCGGCTGGAGGTGGTGGCCATGGTGCTTCTCCGGCGACGAATTCGGCGGCCTACGGTGTTCCTGCGGGAGAGGAAACAGAACAGGGTGAAGCGGTTCTCCAAGGAGAAGGGATCTAGGGAGAGGAGAGGGCATGGGGTGGACCAGACCGTGCTCTACCTCGAGCTCCCGTGGGCAACAATGGCGCGGAGTCGGCGATATCTGAATCGGCTCAGGGCTAGGGTTTCCAGGGTGTTTTGAAAGGGGAAAAAGTGGCGGCGGGGTCGGGTTTTTATGGGAGAGGGATTCGTGGAGAAGGGGCAAGAAAAACAACCGGAATCGATCGGATTTGAAAAAGGGGCGGCATCGTGCTCATCGTAGTCTCCTGTCGCGAGGTGGAAGAAGATGGGGTGGGCCCTACCTGTCGGAGAGAGAGGTGGGGGAAACGGGCTGGCTGGCGGGGCACTAACTGGGCCGGCTCGCTGTTGCGCGCCGCTCGCGCGCGGGAGAGAAGGAGAGAGAGCAGGCGGGCTGGGCCGCTGGTTAGGTTTAGTTGTTCTCTTTTTTTTTGTAGTCTTTTTCTTTTATTCTTTTTCTGTTTTTCCTTTATAGCTTTTGTTTTAGGGCTCCAAATTGAACCAAATCAATTTCTAGAAATTTATAAATTCAAAACACACCTTTAAGGATGTATAGAATATGGTTTTACCAAGGTTGAAAAATATCCATAATGCCATTTTCTTACAAGGCATTACTATTATTTCTTATATTAAACATAACTTTTGTATTATAGCAGCAAAATGACTCAAATAAGTTTCTGTTGTTTTCTAAAATTGATATCTGTAGGTATACATCATTTATGAATTCTATTTCTTAATTGTTACTATGGACAAATCCATAGCTCAAGGGTTGTACTTAGAATGGGAAAATCCCATTTAGGGCTTTGATTTTTCTTTTAGGCAATACTACATTTTTCTTAGGGTTTATATGCAATGGTGGTCATGCATGCTTAATGTTTTTGAATTTTTGAAATCTTGCACTCCAATTCTACAATCCATAATCAATCCATGCCCTTTTGCCTATATGGCTACTTAGGTCTTAATAAATGAAAATAAGATTTTGAATTCATGGTTGAGAGGATTTTTTTTATTCAAAAAGTTTCTTCTCTTTGAGAATTTTCAACAAAGTCAAACAATCAATCAAGCTATTGATTTTATTTATAACATCCCAAAATAGGAAATTTTTTGAGATGTTACAGACTACCACCCTTAAAAGGAATCTCGTCCTCGAGATTCGAGAAAGCTAGCAAGAAATAGGTTTGGTTCACACTAAGGTGCTACCACCCTTAAAAGGTTGTATTTGTTAGGTTCTTCTGATGGGTCGGTGTGGATTGTTGATTTGTAAGATCCATTCACACTAACATGATTCGTCGTAGCTTGATGGACGGATTGGGCTTCTTTCCTTTGGCATTTCCTTTGCCATAATCATTCTTCCTTTTCCGAGGGAAATTTGATGAGTAATGCACTGTTTCACCATACTTATAGCATGTCACCTGGGTAGAATCTTTCTTGGGCTTCTTCACGCTACTACCTCTATTACTATTACCATCGTCATTTTTATCCTTTCCAGCTACATTCACATGTTTTGGACAATTATCAGCATAATGTCCAGGATTGTGACACTGGAAGCATAGGACTTCGCTTAGATCCTTCCTCCTTTTTGGCAAGGACATCCCGTCTTGTGGTTCTTCATACTCTACCTCAACATTTGGAAGCCTTGATCGTTTCCTTGAGCCAGTTTAGGGAAAATGGGCATTCCTTTCATATGTCGAGTATTGCAAAGTGATGACTTTGGGTGCGGTGTCTAGAGTCTTGAATCCATCCCTTGTCTTTGTCGTGTCCTCGCGGAGCTTCATGAGGTCTTGGCGCATTCCATCTCTGACTTGTTGATTCAGTTAATGTACCACCGGGTAGAGGTGCATTGAGCGGGGTTGTGATTGGTCCCTTCGCACAGGAAGAATGTAACTTGAGAGGTGGGACATTCTTCTGATGGGTGCCTTCCTTCACAGTAGGGGCGCTGATCATGATGCTCCTTGGTGATATGTCCTGTTTCTCCACAGATCGTGCAAGCTAAATGTTTTTGGGACTTCAACTTCTTGGGTGTTTGGTATACAAGTGACGAGACGAGATTGTGGTAGAACCTATTTAAATTCTCCTGAGGATATCATCCCTTGATGATCATTAACGGCATGTTGCATATCCCACTAGGTTGCAGCCTCGTCTTTTAGGAATTGGGTGGCATAATGAACCATTCTGTTGACTTCAATGTTGGCATCCTTCATTCTTTCTTCAACCTGGAGCATTCACTTCTTTGCATCGGCGTGGCTCTTACGCTTGGTGGAGTTGAGTTCCTTGTCCTCCTTATTGATATGGTCCATCCGTCGAGTTGACCAAGATTTAGAATAGGAACGAATGGAGTATGGAAGAAGAAGAATAACCCATACAAGAAATTTTATTTAGAAAACAGGTTTTCATTAGCTAAGGTAATAAACCATACAAGATAGCAAACAATTTGTCGCATCTATATTTAGCGAAATATTATTCGGGTTTGGTTCCTAATAGGTCACTTGAAATCTTCGAGGCTTCGAGTCTCAAAAATCTTCGTGCTCTTGATAGTCTTCATGTTCTTCATAATCTTCAATCTTTCGAGTTCTTTAGTTAATAACATTGACTTACCGCCTTTTAAGTTTTTAATCTCGTAGCATCAGTCTTGGAACATCTTTCATGGGGCTTCAAGTCCTGACTTAATTGAAACGTTGAGATGATCTTCTTTGAAAAGGTAATCTTGAGAAAGTTTCGTCTTGAAGTGTGTAGTGGTCATTTTCTAATGTTGAAAAGAAGAGACTTAAGAAATTTTTAAAACCCCAAAGGTAGATGATGAGAAGTATGAGAGTTTTCTGAAATAACTTAGAAAATGTTTGTCCTAAGGTTTTTCCATGTCTAGGGTCACGATCTACAGTCAACTTATGCTCTGATACCATCTGTAGTGACCTTAGATCGGTAAGGATCCTAAGTCCCTGTGAATAACATGCTAGTCCCTGGATCAATAGCTAGCACTCACAGTCGATGAAATATCATGTAAAACACAAGTCTTTATTACATGAATCGAGTAATCCAGAGTTTACATTATTACAACAGAAGCGATATAAATACAACTTGGAGTCCCATCAATGCCACAGGCAGGTTGAGTGAAGACCCGCGATCCTAGCGCACCTTTCAACGATCTCTGAAATTCTGCACATGAAACGTGCAACCAACAAGTTGGGTCAATACTTTGAATGTATTGGCAAATTACACCAAGGAAAGAAAGACTAACTCTACATGCAAGGCTAGTTTAGGCTTTGGAGTTCATTTGCATAAAGCTAATTTTCTTAAGTAGAGAGAAGAAGAGAGGATTGTCCTACTTTGTAAACATTTGCTTAGATAAAATAAGGTCGAGTGGCACACGAGGATATTACGCACCAAGTGTCCAAACAACCAAACACTTGGATATTACTCACCAAGCGTCACTTGGATATTACACACCAAGTTTCCCAAATTCCCACCCATTAGCGATATTACGCGCGCCATGGGGTTTCAAAACTTTGTTTTAGAAAAGAGAGAGGAAGATCCTTCAGAGGCTCCATCCTTCAGACGCTCATTGTTGTTCTGTTACCGTGAACACGGCTGATCGATCAGATTGCAATACTCTCGAGAGTTTGTGCACTTTACCCACAATCCACGATCAAGTCCTTTTACAGACAAGACCATGGCGAGGATTTCCCTTAGTAGCCCCTCTACCTTCCGGATCCAACCGTGCCCAGAATCCTCCAAATGTTGGTACCCAGGTGAGGTTTCCCTCTAAGTACTAGGCCAAGACAGAGCCCATATTGTATTGTGGTTGCACTGGAAGCTTCTGAATTCTGAAACATGGCAGACTTCTTTGATTCCTGGGCGGCCGTCCTCCACCAAAATCACACTCATTGACCCGACAACCATTCCGCCCAGAAGAAAACTTAGTTTTATTTTGAAGTGGATTTGAGAAGAAAAGTTTGCTCTAGAGAGCCTTTATACTTAGAAAAATTCTTTGTCTTTCGAACCCCCCAACGGTACTTTGTATATATAGCATAGCAAGCAATACTTAGCAAAACGGGGGTACCTATTAGGATGGGAAATCCTAAGTATAGAGCTACTCATGGCATACTACAAAATCATCGCACTTGCAAAATAATACTAAGGAAAAATTCTACTAGAATATCCTACACATGCATACTACAGAATTTTGAAGATCACATGCATAGAATCAAAACTGGGACAAAATTATGAACAAGTGGTGTAACTTTCCTTATGTTGATAATATGAGTGTTAGATTGTATTTCTCCGCAGCAATCGCACTCTACGAACAATCTAATACGAGGACAAGGTAGTTCCAATCAAAACAATTGCAAACAACACAACAAGGATGATCAAAAACATGCCTGATGGTTTAATAAGTCTTAATGGTTGTAATTAGTTCTCTGAACAATACTACAACACATGATGCATGCAGGAGATCATTTAATGCAAATAGGATATCTATTATTAATACTTGATTGCCAATCTAGTGGTTTTAATAGTTCTGTTGAAACTTCTGTACTAATTGCCGCATTAAATTTGTATCTAAAGTGTATTGGATAGAGGGCATTAATACTAACCAGTAGCAATTGGATTCAACTTTATCGGAGTTATAAATCTTTTCTTATGATTTAAATAGTGTTTAATGGAGTTTAAATCATTTAAACAATTTATGTTGTCTAAAATTCAAACTAAATACATATCTGTAATCTACATGATAATGTGATTCCAGAGACATATTATTCATATTTTTCTGAGTTATAAATTATTTACTATGAATTTAATACTCTAAAAGTCCATTAAAACTATTTAAATCACTACAGCAATTTTATACTGCAAAATTTTGGATATAACAGCATATTAATGTTTTATATGAAATTATGAATCCATAGACACTTTATTTGTATTTTTAGGATCTACAGATAATTTACTATGATTTATTATGTCTAAAAAGCTCATTAAACCATTTAATTTATTACAGTAAATATGTACTATAAGAGTTATATCTAATCTCGTATTATTGTTCTACACAATTTTATGAATCCAACCATATGTTATTTATAATTTTTGGACATGTATTCAATTTTATATGAATTTTACAAGATTGCCCAATATTCTGCCTATTTAAATCAATTTCAATTTAAAAAGGGAATATGCTTTGCTTACGTGGACAGTCACTGGGCGCTGATCTGCTGACTGGCATCGACGTGGCTGCTGACTAAGCGATGTGCCACGCGGCACGATCCTAGTGGATGATACCCCTTCGTGGCTGGATCAAATCTAGACCACCAGATGGAAATCCGATGGTCCTGGATCGAAGCTCCCTGGGACTCACCGGAGATGACGTCACCGGCGGCGGAGCGTCTCGGAAGTGATGGCTGGCGGCGATTCTGGCGGTCACTGGAGACGGAGGGGTAGACTACGGGGTGAGGCGCGTCCTGTACAACCCGATGGCGTCCTCTGTGTCGGTGTTCGCTTCCTGGAGCAGCGATGGGAGGCGGCTGGAGGCGGTGGCCATGGTGCTTCTCCGGCGACGAATTCGGCGGCCTACGGTGTTCCTGCGAGAGAGGAAACAGAACAGGGTGAAGCGGTTCTCCAAGGAGAAGGGATCTAGGGAGAGGAGAGGGCATGGGGTGGACCAGACCGTGCTCTACCTCGAGCTCCCGTGGGCAACAATGGCGCGGAGTCGGCGATATCTGAATCGGCTCAGGGCTAGGG
Source organism: Avena sativa (assembly GCA_916181665.1). Taxonomy (NCBI): domain Eukaryota; kingdom Viridiplantae; phylum Streptophyta; class Magnoliopsida; order Poales; family Poaceae; genus Avena; species Avena sativa. Next base: position 419,338,385 of record OV702287.1, on the reverse strand, counting down.
TTTCCAGGGTGTTTTGAAAGGGGAAAAAGTGGCGGCGGGGTCGGGTTTTTATGGGAGAGGGATTCGTGGAGAAGGGGCAAGAAAAACAACCGGAATCGATCGGATTTGAAAAAGGGGCGGCATCGTGCTCATCGTAGTCTCCTGTCGCGAGGTGGAAGAAGATGGGGTGGGCCCTACCTGTCGGAGAGAGAGGTGGGGGAAACAGGCTGGCTGGCGCGGCACTAACTGGGCCGGCTCGCTGTTGCGCGCCGCTCACGCGCGGGAGAGAAGGAGAGAGAGCAGGCGGGCTGGGCCGCTGGTTAGGTTTAGTTGTTCTCTTTTTTTTGTAGTCTTTTTCTTTTATTCTTTTTCTGTTTTTCCTTTATAGCTTTTGTTTTAGGGCTCCAAATTGAACCAAATCAATTTCTAGAAATTTATAAATTCAAAACACACCTTTAAGGATGTATAGAATATGGTTTTACCAAGGTTGAAAAATATCCATAATGCCATTTTCTTACAAGGCATTACTATTATTTCTTATATTAAACATAACTTTTGTATTATAGCAGCAAAATGACTCAAATAAGTTTCTGTTGTTTTCTAAAATTGATATCTGTAGGTATACATCATTTATGAATTCTATTTCTTAATTGTTACTATGGACAAATCCATATCTCAAGGGTTGTACTTAGAATGGGAAAATCCCATTTAGGGCTTTGATTTTTCTTTTAGGCAATACTACATTTTTCTTAGGGTTTATATGCAATGGTGGTCATGCATGCTTAATGATTTTGAATTTTTGAAATCTTGCACTCCAATTCTACAATCCATAATCAATCCATGCCCTTTTGCCTATATGGCTACTTAGGTCTTAATAAAAGAAAATAAGATTTTGAATTCATGGTTGAGAGGATTTTTTTTATTCAAAAAGTTTCTTCTCTTTGAGAATTTTCAACAAAGTCAAACAATCAATCAAGCTATTGATTTTATTTATAACATCCCAAAATAGGAAAAGTTTTGAGATGTTACAGTGATAAGGAGGGGGAGGGGGCCTTTTATAGGAGAGGGGCAACCCCCTTCCCAGGGCCGCCTCCCATGGGGGGTTCCCCCACCTCTTTCTCATTCATGTGGTGGAAGCTCCACTAAGATAAATTTGCCCCTCCATTCTCTCCACTCAAAATCCCAATCAAAATGCATTAAATTTCCACCAAATTTAATAAAACTCTCATTTAGTAAAACTCTTTTATTTATTTTATTCAGAATTTTGTTAATTACTTTAATTAACAAACATTCACATAAAACCCCCTGCAACATTTCAATATCACATGCATAACCAATTTCAGCAATTTCACCCGGAACAATTCCGGTATCCATTGAACTAATTCTAGCGCTTTGAAATTCTTTCATCTAAAACACATTTGCTCCAGATTGTGTTGGTAACCCTTAAGTTTGTCACCCTACAATTCGCGAATAATGCAGACATGATCGAGACCATTCTCGGATCAATAATTAGAAGCGGGACCTGGAGATCCATACTGACTCCCACACATTCAACGATGACTTCTGTGATCGTGAGAACCTTTAACGCTAGTAACTTAATCCCTTTGTCTCGCGATATATTACATGTCCAAGATTTGAGCATCGGTATCTCAATACCTAGTTTTATCTCGTTACCGACATGCACTCTTTTCACGTTCCCGTGATATAACATTCTAGTGATCACATCACTTGCTTGCAAGCTATCTTAATGTGATATCACCGAGAGGGCCTAGAGTATATCTATCCGTCATTGGACGGACAAATTCCACTCTTGATCCATGAGCCTCAACATAACACCTTTAGAGTATTTGAACCCACCTTTATAATCACCCTTTTACGGTGTGACATTTGATGTTATCAAGTCACTCTTCTGGTGTTAGCAATTAACATGATCTCATGGTCTAAAGACCAAGATTACTTCTTATGATGTTATAACAATATAAACAAAATGACTTTGATCGTAATGCTATACTTTGGATGAATGTTCATAACATCATTTACCAATGTTGTGACACCGTTATTAACAACATCCAATGTCCATGATCAGGAAACCTTGATCATCTTGTTAATCAACGAGCTAGATTATAAGAGAGGCATAACTAGGAACCCTTTATTTGTTTATTAAACACACATGTAATAATGTTTCCTTTTAATACAATTATAGAATGCAAAATAAACATCTATCATATACTTGGAGTACATATAATAACAACTTTATTATTGCCTCTCAGGGCATATTCCCTTCAGTCTCCCACTTCTACTAGAGACAATAATCTAGTTTACATAGTGATAAATCTAACACCCATGGAGTTTTTGTGTTGATCATGTTTTGCCCTAGGGAGAACTTTAGTCAACGGTTCTGCTACATTTAGCTCCATGTGTACTTTACAAATATTTATATCTCCATCTTTGACATGCTCGCAGATCGAGTGAAACCGGCGCTTAATACGCTTGGAATTCTTGTGTGACCTTGGTTCCTTGGCGTTGTCTATGGCTCCATTGTTGTCACAATTGATCACCATTGGTTCCAACGCACTAGGAACAACACCTAGTTCCGTTATGAACTCCTTCATCCAAACCGCTTCATGCGCCGCTTCTAAAGCAGCAACATATTCTGCCTTCGTCGTTGATCCATCCACCACAGGTTGTTTGGAACTCCTCCAACTAACTGCTGCTCCGTTCAAGAGAAATATGTATCCGGATTGAGACTTAGAGTCATCCGGATCGGTGTCAAAGCTAGCGTCGACATAACACTTAGCAACCAGCTCTTCTTCACCTTCGTATACAAGAAACATATCCGTAGTTCTTCTTAAGTAGTTAAGGATATTCTTGACCACTATCGAGTGTTCCGAACCTAGATCAGATTGGTACCTACTAGTCAAACTAATAGCATGTGCCACATCCGGTCTTGTACATAGCATGGCGTATATTATAGAGCCTATGGCTAAAGCATAGGGGATTTTATCCATTATCTCTCTTTCTTCCGTCGTAGCCAGATTTTGAGTCTTACTCAATGTCTTGCCTTGCAACATAGGTGAGAAACCCTTCTTACTTCCATCCATATTAAACTTCTTTAATATCTTATCAAGGTATATAATTTGCAATATCCCAATTAGGCACCTTGATCTATCTCTATAGATCTTAATGCCTAATATATATGATACTTCACCAAGGTCCTTCATCGAAAATTTGCTCTTTAGATAAATTTTAACACTTTTTAAAAGATCTATATCATTTCCAATCAATAATATGTCATCCACATATAATATCAGAAATGCCACATTGCTCCCACTCACTTTCTTGTAAATACAAGCCTCTCCATAAGTTTGGACAAATCCAAACTCTTTGATCACCTCATCAAAGAGGAGATTCCAACTCCGGGATGCTTGCTTCAGTCCATAGATGGATCGTTGAAGCTTGCATACCTTGTCAACATCCTTAGGATCGACAAAAACCCTTGGGTTGTATCATATACAACTCTTCTTCAATATTACCATTGAGGAATGCAGTTTTGACATCCATTTGCCATATTTCATAATCGAAATATGTAGCAGTTGCTAACATAATCCTAACTGACTTTAGCATCACTATGGGAGAGAATGTCTCATCGTAGTCAACTCCTTGAATTTGTCGAAACCCCTTTGCGAGAAGTCGAGCTTTATAGATGGTCACATTACCATTAGCATCAGTCTTTCTTTTGAAAATCTATTTATTCTAAATGGCCTTTCGGTCGTGAGGTAAGTCCACCAAGGTCCAAACCTGGTTTTGGTACATAGATTCCATCTCGGATTTCATGGATTCTAGCCATTTGTTGGAATCTAGGCTCATCATCGCTTCTTCATACATCACAGGGTCATCTATTTCATCAACCATGAAATTCATAACAGGATTTCCGTATAGTTTAGGAGCTGCATGTGTCCTTCTTGACCTACGAGGTTCGGTAGTGTCCTCTTTTGTATTTTCATGATCATTATCATTAGTTCCCTCTTCATTCGGTGAAGTTAACTCTGGAACAATTTCCGGCTCTGCATCACTCGCCGTTTCATGAAGAGAAGGTTCAATAACCTCTTCGAGTTCTACCTTCCGACTACACACGCCTTTCGCGAGAAACTCTATCTATAGAAAGGATCAATTCTTGGCAACAAAAACCTTGCCCTCATATCTGTGACAGAAGGAACACCCAATTGTTTCTTTAGGGTATCCTATGAAGATGCATTTTTCCGCTTTGGGTTCGAGTTTATCAGGCTGAAGTTTCTTCACATAAACATCGCAACCCCAAACTTTAAGAAATGATAGCTTAGGTTTGTTTCCAAACCACAATTCATACAATGTCGTTTCAACGGATTTAGATGGTTCCCTATTTAAAGTGAATGCAGCAGTTTTCAGTGCATAACCCCAAAATGACAGTGGCAAGTCAGACAGAGACATCATAGATTGAACCATATCCAATAAAGTACGATTATGATGTTTCGACACACCATTATGTTGTGGTGTTTCGGCAGGCATGAGTTGTGAAACTATTCCACAATCTCTCATGTGTGCGCTAAACTCGTAACTAAGATACTCACCTCCACGGTCAGACCGCAAAAATTTAATCTTTCTATTACGATGATTTTCCACTTCACTCTGAATTTCCTTGAACTTTTCAAAGGTGTCAGACTTGTGTTTCATCAAATATATAGACCCGTATCTACTCAAATCATCCGTGAAAGTAACAAAATAATGGTATCCACCTCGCGCCGACACACTCATTGGACCACATACATTAGTATGTATGATTTCCAATAAATCTGTCACCCGTTCCATTGAACCAGAAAACAACATTCTAGTCATCTTGCCCATAAGGCATGACTCACATGTATCAAATGATTCAAAATCAAGTGATTCCAAAAGTCCATCAGAATGGAGTTTCTTCATGCGTTTAACGCCAATATGACCTAGACGGAAGTGCCACATATATGCAGATATATCATCATCAAGTTTAATCCTTTTAGCATGAACATTATGAATATGCGTAACACTATTATCGAGATCCAACAAAAATAAACCATTCATCACAGGTGCATGACCATAAAAGATATCATTCATATAAATCGAACAACCATTGTTTTCAGACTTAAATAAATAACCACTTCACATCAAACCTGATCCGGATACAATGTTCATGTTGAGTGCAGGCACCAAATAACAATTATTTAGATTTATCACTAATCCTGATGGCATATGGAGAGGCAGCGTTCCGATGGCGATCACATCAACTCTTGATCCATTGCCGACACGCATCATGACCTCATCCCTTTCTAGTTGTCGCCTGTTACGTAGCCCCTGAATCGAGTTACATATATTAGCAACCGATCCCGTATCAAATACCCAGGTGCTACCGTGAGTACTAGTCAAGTACACATCAATAACATGTATATCACATATACCTTTGTTTGCCTTGCCGGCCTTCTTTTCCACCAAATACTTGGGGCAGTTGTGCTTCCAATGGTCAGTCCCCTTGCAATAGTAGCACTCGGTATCAGACTTAGTGCCAGCTCGGGATTTATTTTTAGGTGCGGCAACATATTTGCCGCCCTTCTTTCCCTTATGTTTACCCTTCTTATATTTCTTGAAACCGGTGGTCTTATTGATCATCAACACTTGATGTTCTTTCTTGATCTCCACTTCTGCAGTCTTAAGCGATGACAGAAGCTCGGGGAGAGACTTCTTCATGCCCTGCATATTATAGTTCATGATGAAGCTCTTGTAGCTAGGTGGCAGAGATTGGAGAACATGCTGTATGCCTAAGTCAATGGGAATTGTTATTCCCAAGGACACAAGCTTATCGGTGTACCCATACATTTTGATCACGTGCTCACTAACGGAGCTGTTCTCTTCCATCATGCAGCTAAAGAACTCTTCAGAAGCATTATAACTCGCTATGGCAGCATGGGTATCAAAAATCATTTTCAATTCACTCATGGTATCAAAGGCATTGCCATTTTCGAAACACTTTCGAAGTTCCGGCTCTAGGCCATATAGTATACCGCAATGAACTAAGTTGTGATCCTCCTGACGAGTCAAATAGACATTCTTTTCCTCGCCAGGGGCATCAGGAGCTGGTGGGGGGCCTAGTGGTGCTTCTATCAGATATTTCTTTTGTGCAGCAGTGAGGAGAATCCTCAAATTTATGGCCTAGTTGGTAAAGTTGCTACCATTTGCCGCAGGTTTCTCTTTCTCCATGAACACATTGAAATTAAAAGCAGGTGGTGCCATCTACAACAGAATTTGTAAAGTTTAGACTATGTTTATGATAGATTGAGTTCAACTAATCCAAATTATGAATGAATTCCCACTTAAAAACAACATCACTCGTATATTTTTGGTGATTACATGAACCAAATCCTCTACAGCAAGTCCGATCATCACGTGAGTCAGTGTAATCTCAAAGGCGAGCATCAATATGGGCATCATATAAACTATATGTCTCATTCTTAACCTTTCGGTCTGTGTTCCGAGGCCATGTCTACACTGAAGGGTTACGTAGCAGAAAACAAAAAAATTCTATCTACTCGAACACTAATACCAGGATCCATACTATGTAGACATAAATAACGGAGGAGATATATGGTATTCATACCTTTGAAGACCGAGGCACACCTTATGCAGGAAGGCATATATTGATGAAGACGAGCAGCACCCCACGTGTGGTGCCTCTGAAGTTCGTCACACGTCCGGTGTAGGAGACGTCAACCGGACTCTGATCTAGCCGAGAAGCGAAAGAAGTAGATGCCGGATCGCTAATCACACGACGGTGGTGTGAAGGTGGAGAACTCACCCACGAGGTCCTCTCCAATATTATGGAGAAGTCCTCAATGGATGAGAGAGAGAATAAGAGGGAATTGGATGATTCCAAAGGGGGAGGGGATACCCCTATATATAGTAGGAATGGGGCGCACCACCCAGGGGCCAGGCGGTGTGGGACTAATCCCTACACCCACCAGCCACCTAGGGGAAGTCGTCGGCCCTAGGTGGGCCCCATTGGGATGACCCACCAAGCCTAGGGTGGCTGGCCCCCTCTTCCTAGGCGCCATGCTCTATTGGGCCTCCCTTCGGGTGAGGCCCATTAGCATTAGGAAGCCTTTATTAATAAAATAAAATATATATTGAATATTAATTCTCTAATTAACATTCAAATACATATATTGTCATATTCCTTTTCTCCAGAACACCTTCCGGACCCCTTCCGTATTCCGGTTCTGATACCACCCAATTACCCGGAACTATTCCGGTTTCTCTTTCTCTATTTCTCCTATGATACCTCATCTACCCTAAGAGTCCCTACCCTTAAGCGTGACATCCTTCGGTTCGGAAACACTCCGCACATGATCGAGACTGCTCTCTCATTAATGATCAACAGAGGGATCTGGATGGCCATGTGACCCTGTGTGTTTCACGAATATAATCGCTCGAACCGTGAGATAGTCGTTTCCCGTTCCCTTTGTCATATGATACCTAATTCATTCGAGACTTGATCTTCAGTATCCCCATACCTTAGTTCGGTCTCGTTACCAATGAATTTGTTTACTCGTTCTCATGTAGTTGCATTCCGTGACCAAGTCACATGCTTGCAAGCTTCATTAATGCAACGTCACTGAGATGGCCACATGTATCTATCCGTTACATGGATTAGACAAATCCTGGTCTTGATATGTACTCCTGTACGCATCCCTTCGGAAAACCTGGGTGGCACCTTTTTGATCACCCTGTTACGAGATGATTCTTGATAACCATCTAAGCTTCTTCCGGAATGGTGATTTGCATTACCTCACAGTCAAAGGATCAGGTTGTGAGATTCTCTGTGTTTTATCATCAATGGTGAACTTTGTAACTAGATCTCATTCAAGATATAATGGTCGGATGTTTGTCTATCAAGTTATTCAACTAATAACATGACCTCATTGTCAATTGGCATAAATGCCCATGATCTTGAAACCCAGACCATCCTCATGACCAATGAACTAGTTTGCTAGAGGTAACTAGAGACACGGTTTGTTTACATACCACACGTGTATTAACGTTTCGTATTAACACAGTTATAGCATAGTATGAAACGTATTATGAAAATATAGGAGATATATCAAATAATACACTTGATTAATTGCCTCCAGGGCATAACTCCTTCAGTCTCCCACTTGCACTAGAGTACAAATAGAACTAGTTTACAATAGGCAGGAACCTAGCACCAATGGAATCTCGGTGTTGTTTGTGCTTTTCCTGATGGAGAGCTTTGGTCAAAGGATCTTCCGCATTCAGTTTCGTATCTACTTTGCAAATCTTGAGTTCACCTTCGTCAACATTCTGCCGGATGACGTGAAATCTAAGCTTGATGTGTTTGGCTGCGGAATGAGTCCTTGGTTCCTTTGCGTTTGCAATAGCTCCCGTGTTATCACAATAGATCGTCACGGGGTCTTGCGCATTTGGAAAAACTCCTAGTTCGATGACGAAATGCTTAGCCAAACAGCCTCATTCGCTGCATTAGCTGCAGCAATGTATTCAGACTCCATTGAAGACTGTGCCACCACCAGTTGCTTCTTACTTTTCCAGCTTACCGCCCCACCATTCACTAGGAACACATCCTGTTTGGGACTTCGAGTCATCATGATCTGAGTTCCAGCTCGCATCCACATAACCCGTTACGTTTAGAGCTTCATCACTTCCTCCATAGATTAGGAACATATCCTTTGTTCTTTTCAGATACTTTAGGATATTCTTTACAGTTGTCTAGTGATCTGGTCCTGGATTACTTTGGTATCGGCTCGTCAAGCTAAGAGCCAATGCCACATCAGGTCGCATACTTAACATTGCATACATGATAGATCCTATGACTGAGGCATAGGGGATGTAAGACATCTTTTCTCTATCATTATCCGTTACTGGACATTGAGTCATACTCATTTTGCAATTCTTCATCATTGGTAATAAACCCCTTTTGGTATTTTCCATTTTGAACCTCTTCAAAATCTTTTTGATGAAAGTACTCTGACTTAATGCAATGAGGCGCCTTGATCTATCTCTATAGATCTTGATTCCTAATATGTATGCAGCTTCACCTAGATCCTTCATGGAAAATTGGTTACTCAAATATGCTTTCACGCTTCTCATAAGATCCACATCGTTTCCCATGAGTAATATCTCATCCACATATACTACTAAGAAAACAACTAAGCTCCCACTCGCTTTCTTGTAAACACAGAACTCTTGTTGATTTTGGAAAAATCCAAAATCTTGATCACTTGATCAAAACGTTGGTTCCAGCTCCGAGATGCTTGCTTCAATCCATGAATGGACTATTGAATCTTGCATACCTTTCCAACATCCTTAGGATCAACAAAACCTTCCGGTTGCATCATATACAACTCTTCATCAATGTGACCATTGAGGAATGCGGTCTTGACATCCATCTAGCAAATTTCATAGTTGAAATGTGCAGCAATTGCTATTAAAATCCGGACAGCCTTAAGCATCACTACGGGAGAGTAAGTATTGTCATAATCAACTCCTTGAATTTGTCAAAACACCTTTGCGACAAGTCGAGCTTTGTGAATAGTCACATTACCATTTGCATCTGTCTTTTTCTTAAAGATCCATTTATTTTCCATGGCCTTGTGGCCTTCTGGAAGATCTACCAAGGTCCAAACATGGTTCTCATGCATGGATCCTATTTCGGATTTCATGGATTCTAGCCATTTCTCAGAGTCAGCACTATCCATAGCTTCTTTGTAGTTTGCAGGTTGTTTCCTGTTCATCTATGATGATAGACATTACAAGGCTACTGTACCAATCAGGAGTGGCACGAACTCTTGTAGACCTGCGTACCTCAGGAGTCTCGACATTGTTGTTCTGATCATCATCATTGGGATCTTCCTCCATGTTGGAGAGCAGTTTCGGAACAGCTTCCGTTGCGCTACTCGGAATTTGGAGAGAAGGGTCAACAACTTCATCTAACTCAATTTTCCTTCCACTAACTCCTTTAGCAAGAAACTCTTTCTTGAGAAAGGTGCCGGTTTTTGTGACAAACGTTTTGCCTCCAGCTTGGTTGTAGAAAGTATACCCAACGGTTTCCCTTGGATATCCCACAAAGATACATTTTTTCGATTTGGGTTCGAGTTTGTCAGGCTGCAGTTTCTTAACGTAAGCCTCACAACCCCAAACTTTCAGAAATGACAACTTTGGCTTCTGTCCATACCATATCTCATATGGGGTTGTCTCCACAGATTTGGATGTTGCTCGGTTTAAAATAAAAGCAGCGGTTTCTAACACGTATCCCCAAAAAGAGACAAACAGATCAGTTAAAGACATCATGGACCACACACTATCTAATAGGGTTCGGTTACGACGTTCCGACACACCATTACGTTGTGGTGTCCTGGCTGGCGTAAGCTGTGAGATAATCCCACAGTCCTTCAAGTGCATGTTAAACTCATAACTCAAATACTAGTCTCCTCGATCCAATCAAAGATGCTTGATTCTCTTGTTAAGTTGATTCTCTACTTCTTTTTGAAATTCCTTGAACTTTTCAAAGGTTTCAGACTTGTTCTTCATTAAGTAGATATATCGATATCTGCTTAAGTCGTCAGTAAAGGTAACAAAGTAACGATAACCATTTCATGTTGAGACACTCATTGGTCCACATACATCCGTATGTATGATTCCTAGTAGGTCTACAGCTCTCTCCACTATCCCGGAGAATGGTGTCCTAGTCATCTTGCCCATGAGGCAAGGCTCACATGTATCAAGGGATTCGAAATCCAATGATCCAAGAAGCCCTTCTGAATGAAGCTTCTTCATGTGTTTTATGCCAATATGACCAAGACAGCAATGCCATATAAACATGGAATTATCATCATTATGCTTACAATGTTTAGCATCAACACTATGGATGTGTGTACTACAATCAAGATCAAGTAAGAATAAACCATCACACATAGGAGCATGAACATAGAAAATATCATTCATATAAATTGAACAACCATTTGTTCCTGATTTAAACGAATAACGGTCTTGAAACAAGCAAGACCCACTCACAATATTCATACTCAATGTGGGTACATAGTAGCATTTATTCAAAACCAAAAGTAATCCTGATGGTAGATGGAGATGAAGGGTGCCGACGACCATCACTTCGACTCTCGAACCATTGTCGACGCGCATCATCACCTCGTCCTTCCTCAGTCGCCTCCTACTCTGCAGATCCTGCTGAGAGTTACAAATGTGAGCAACATATCCGGTATCAAATACCCAGGTGTTACTCCTGGCGCTTGTAAGGAACACATCAATAACATGTATATCACATATACCTTTGTCCTTGGCGGCTATCTTGCCAGCTTGCTTGTCTTCAAGGTACTTGGGGCAGTTGCATTTCCAGTGCCCATCCCCTTTGCAGTAGTAGCACGTAGTGCCAGGCTTAGGGCCGGGCTTGGCAGTTTTTGAGGTACTGGCAACAATCTTGCCATCCTTCTTGGACTTCTTGCCCTTGCCTTTTCCCTTTTGCCCCGGCTTCTTAAAGTTGGTCGTCTTATTGACCATCAACACCGTGTGCTCCTTCTTGATTTCAACCTCAGCAGTTTTGAGCATGGCGAACACCTCAGCAAGGGTCTTAGTCATCCCTTGCATGTTGTAGTGCATCACAAAGCTCTTATAGCTAGGGGCAGCGAGTGTAGCACCCTATCAATTGCGAGCTCCTCCAGGATTTTGCAATCCAAGGCGTTCAAACGCTTAACGTAGCCAGACATTTTGACCACGTGCTCACTAATACTGTCGTGCTCTTCCATTTTAGCAGAGAAGAAGAGCTCGGAAGCATCATACCTCTCTGCACGGGCTTGTGGAGCAAATACAGCCATGAGATCCTCAATGATCTCAAAAGCATTCATCTTCTCAAAACGCTTTTGAAGATCTAGCTCCATGGCATAGAGCATTCCAGTCTGGATGAGGGAGAAATCATCCACCTTGGACTGCCAGACATTCTTTTCGTCCTAGGAGGCGGAATCAGCAGGCTTAGCCGGAAGCTCAGCCTTGATGACATATGTCAACTTATAGGGGATTAGGATGATCCTAAGATTGCGGAACCATGCGGTGAAGTTGGTTCCATTAGTTTTCAACTTGTCCTTCTCGAGGAAAGTGCTAAGGTTGAAGGTGGGTGGGCGAGACATCTACAATGGATTTGCAAAGTGTTTAGACCATGTTCATAATAATGAGTTCAAGTTTTAATTATGTTTTCGAACTTAAAACAAAAGAACTCCCACTTAAACGAACATCCCTCTACTCGTTTAGTGATCACAAGATCCCAATCCCTTGCACCTTCCCTGATCATCACGACCATCAGTGCAGTATCAAGGGTAGACATTCCCTAATGTCGATCACATCAATTATGTGATTCATGCTCGACCTTTTGGTCTCCTGTAATCCGAGGCCACATCTCTGTAACATTCTAGGATCGCCAGTTCTAACTTGTGTGTATTCGTAGTGCAACATGGCTAACACCCGCTGTATGCAAAGGTAGATATGTCTGACCCCTACTCACCGCAGGACGCCTCATATCGAAGAACTTTCTTGGTGGTGCACACACAAGGGGAATACGATAACTGGAATACTTTGAGGGATTATCTTATTATGCTACCTTCGAATATAAATATACCAGCACAATAAGTAATACTTCAAAAGTAAAGTGTTATGACGTGGTTATAGCATTTTGATCATCATCAATAGCTTCAATGAAAGTTTCATAAACTTGTCATTGCCACGTTATAATACATGCCCCTATGCAATAATAAAAATAGATGCTTCTATATTATCTATTGCAAGTTTTACGTGGCTTTAGGGCTTTCGCAGTAGAACCCCTTCCCACCTACGAACGTGGAGCCACAACATGGATTCAATGATTACCATTCTTCTTCCCTTTTTAGGGCCCTCCAATGTCGATGCCATATCAACTACTACAGAGAGACAGACACCCCCTAAGCCACTTTGATTCGTGGACCAGTCTCGTGAATCACCACGTAAGGTCGGTTGGGGGCCGCTTCGTCAAACAGTGCCACGATATGAACAAGAACATTAAAAGAGGGTAGCAACTCGCTATGTGTTCTATCCGTACGACATGTCTACCCATAGACCTGCTCTGATACCACTGAAGAGTTCCGTAGCAGAAAACAAAAATTTCTATCTACTCGAACACTAATACCAGGATCTATACTATGTATACATAAGTAACGGAGGAGAGATACAATATTCATACCTTTGAAGACCGAGGCATGCCTTACGCAGGAAGGCGTATATTGATGAAGACGAGCAGCACCCCAAGTGTGGTGCCTCTGAAGTTCGTCACACGTTCGGTGTAGGAGACGTCAACCAGACTCCGATCCAGCCGAGCAGCGGAAGAAGTAGATGTCGGATCGCTAATCACACGACGGTGGTGTGAAGGTGGAGAACTCACCCACGAGGTCCTCTCCAATATTATGGAGAACTCCTCAATGGATGAGAGAGAGAGAGAATGAGAGGGAATGGGATGATTCCAAAGGGGGAGGGGATACCCCTATATATAGTGGGAGGGGGCGCACCACCCAGGGGCCAGGTGGTGTGGGACTAATCCCCACACTCGCCGGCCACCTAGGGCAGCCACCGGCCCTAGGTGGGCCCCATTAGGGCGGCCCACCAAGCCTAGGCCGACTAGCCCCCTCTCCCTAGGCGCAATGCCCTATTGGGCCTTCCTTCGGGTGAGGCCCATTAGCATTAGGAAGCCTTTATTAATAAATAAAATATATATTGAATATTAATTCTCTAATTCACATTCAAATACGAATATTATCATATTCCTTTTCTCCAGAACACCTTCTGGACCCTCCCGATCTCCATCGGATGTTACTCGGAACTATTCCGGTTTCTCTTTCTCTATTTCTCCTACGATACCTCATCTACCCTAAGAGTCCGTACCCTTAAGCATGACATCCTTCAGTTCGGAAACACTATGGACATGATCGAGACTGCTCTCTGATCAATGATCAACAGAGGGACCTGGATGGCCATGTGACCCCTATACGTTTCACGAATATAAGCGCTCGAACCGTGAGATAGTCATTTCCTGTTCCCTTTGTCATATGATACCTAATTCATTCGAGACTTGATCTTCGGTATCCCCATACCTTAGTTCGGTCTCATTACTAATGAATTTGTTTACTCGTTCTCATGTCGTTGCATTCCTTGACCAAGTCACATGCTTGCAACGTCACCGAGATGGCCACATGTATCTATCCGTTACATGGATTAGATAAATCCTGGTCTTGATATGTACTCCTCTACGCATCCCTTCGGAAAACCTGAGTGGCACCATTTTGATCACCCTGTTACGAGATAATTCTTGATAACCATCTAAGCATCCTCCGGAATGGTGATTTGCATTACCTCACAGTCAAAGGATCATGTTGCGAGGTTCTTTGTGTTTTATCATCAATGGTGAACTTTGTAACTAGATCTCATTCAAGATATAACGGTCGGATGTTTGTCTATCATGTTATTCAACTAATAACATGACCTCATTGTCAGTTGGCATAAATGCCCATGATGTTGAAACCCAGACCATCCTCATGACTAATGAACTAGTTCGCTAGAGGTAACTAGAGATACGGTTTGTTTACATACCACACGTGTATTAACGTTTCGTATTAACATAGTTATAGCACAGTATGAAATGTATTATGAACATATAGGAGATATATCAAATAATATACTTTATTATTTGCCTCTAGGGCATAAATCCTTCATATATATGCTAGGCTTGCCAAGTAAAACCTTAGTACACGTGTGTGTAAAATATCTTACATGCATTGTATGAAAGCGTAGAGTCGAGTACACCGATCATCACGTGATGTCTCGAAACACGATCCATAGAACGGTGCATACTTAAGGAAGAACACATTTTTATCTTGATATTTAAATGAGGGATCATCTTATAATGCTACTAAAACGCCAAACAAGCAATATAAGATGCAAACACCATATGTGTAAAGTGAAATGACATGGTTCTTGCACTTGATCACTATCATGTGCATCGTGGTATGATCTTTATCATTGCTTTGTGTGTAAGGCCAAGGTATATGGAACTTACAAGTTAGGTGTTTTGTAAGAGTATCAACTATACATCAACTTACAACATTACCATATCATGACACCAGCCCATCAACAATCAAAACTAGACGCTTCTAATTTATACATTGCAAGTTTTACTTGGCTTAGGGCTTTCTAAGATAGAACCAGTCTTACCAACGAACATGGAACCACAACAATGATAACCAAATTTTTAGCAAGTCATTGTAAATCAGATATTGACTATAGTAGGAGAGAGAGACACCCGCTAGCCACTTATGCAAAACTAGTTTATTGTCAAGCGTGGAACAAGTCTCATGTGCGAGGACATGTAAAGTTAGTCTGGGCCGCTTCATCCCACTATGCCACCAATATCCAAAATACATATAATATGCAATAATATGATCATCATCGCCCACATACTCATATGTGTACTACCCGTGCAAAGAATCTACGCATAGATCAGGCTCTGATACCACTGTTGGGTTCCTAGCATAGAAAACAAAAAATTCCTACGATGGGAACTATTATACGCCAAGATCTATCTACTAGGTACAATCAACGGGTGGATATACATCCATAGAGAACATACCCTTGAAGACCAATAAAGTGTAATGAGGTTGAACTCGTGGATGATGTAGTCAAACGCTTGCTGATCTCATGATTGAAAACAAGTCTAGCGCCGTAACTCAGTAGCACATCCGTGATCGCATACACCTTGAGGCCACCGAACAACCTCCACCTCCTACCTCCAGCGTTGCAACGGAAGCAGCAACTCCTTCCAGACAAAATGTCACCGGGAACATGTATCTCGCTAATCCGAGACCATGGGGGAACAATTCAAGAGGGGGAGAGAGATCCTTCATGATGAGGTGTGAGTGAGAAGGAGGGAAAGGGGGGCCTTTTATAGGAGAGGGGGGCATCCCTCTTCCCATGGCCGGTGCCCATGGGTGGTTCCCCACCTCTTCCTCATTCATGTGGTGGAATCTCCACTCACATAAATTTGCCACTCCATTTTCTCCACTCAAAATCCCACTCAAAATGCATTAAATTTCCACAAAATGTAATACAACTCTCATTTAATAAAACTCTTTTATTTATTTTATTCAGAATTTTGTTAATTACTTTAATTAACAAACATCCACATAAAACCCCCTATAAAATTTCAATATCACATGCAGAACCAATTTCAGCAATTTCACCCAGAACAATTCCGGTATCCATTGAAATAATTCTAGCGCTTTGAAATTCTTTCATCTAGAACATATTTGCTCCAAATGGTGTTGGTAACCCTTAAGTGTGTCACCCTATAGTTCACGAATAATGCAGACATGATCGAGACCATTCTCGGATCAATAATCAGAAGCGGGACCTAGAGATCCATACTGACTCCCACACATTCAACGATGACTTCTGTGATCGTGAGAATCTTTAACGCTATTAACTTAATCCTTTTGTCTCGCGATATATTACATGTCCGAGATTCGATCATCGGTATCTCAATACCTAGTTTCATCTTGTTACCAATATGCACTCTTTTCTTGTTCCCGTGATATAACATTCTAGTGATCACATCACTTGCTTGCAAGCTATCTTAATGTGATATCACCGAGAGCCCAGAGCATATATATCTGTAATCAGGATGGACAAATTCCAGTCTTGATCCATGAGCCTCAACATAACACCTTCATAGTATCTGAACCCACCTTTATAGTCACCCTTTTCTGCTGTGACGTTTGATGTTATTGATACGTCATAAACGTATCTATAATTTTTGATGCTGCATGCTTGTTTTATATCAAATTTCTTATGTTTTGTTTACACTTTGAGGTATTTTTATACATTTATTTGGACTATCGTATTAACAAGATGTTGTAGTGCCAGTTGCCTATTTTTTGTTGTTTTTAGTTTCAAAAAAGCTAGTAAGGAAATATTCTCGGAATTGGACAGGACAAAAGCCAAAGTCAATATTTTACTAGAAGGAACACGGAGTCTGAAGGGCAGCCGAAGTGGGGCCACGAGGTGGCCACACCATAGGGTGGCCCCCCTAGGCGCACCAGGACCTGCTGTGGGCTCCTCGTGTGGCCACCGACCTTGCCCTTTCGCCTATAAAACTACCCCAATGCAGAAACACTAAAGACTCGATCAAAATTCCATGAAAGGCTCTGTAGCCGCCACCATCTCCATCCCTAGACCAGGGGGATCCGAAGCTCTTCCCGGCACCCCGCCGGAGGGGAGAGATCATCCCGGAGACCTTCTTCATCACCATGCCAGCCTCCAGAGTGATGCGTGAGTAGTTCATCCTTGGACTATGGGTCCATACAATAGCTAGATGGTTGGTTCACCTATTTTGTGCCATCATGTTTAGATCTTGTGAGCTCCGTTCATGATCAAGATCATCTATTTGTAATCATATATGTTGTGTTTGCAGGGATCTGATGGATATTGAGATACTATGTTAGATTGATTATTGATGCTATCAAGTCTATGTTATTTATGATATTGCATGCTCTCCATTGCTAGTAGCTATCTTGGACAAGTAGATGCTTGTAACTCTAAGAGGGAGTATTTATGCTCGATAATAGGTTCATGCCTCTAGTAATCTAGGGAAGTGACAGAAATCTATAAGGTTGTAGATGTGCTGTTGCTACTAGGGAGAAAACAACAATCCTTTGTCCATGGGGCAATTGTATTGTTTACTTTACACACTTTGCTTAATGCAATTATCTGTTGCTTGCACCTTAATACAGGAAGGGGTTTGGATGATAACCTGAAGTTGGATTATTAGTCATAGATGCAGTTGGATTACGGTCTATGTATTATGTTGCAATGCCCAATCAAATCTCATAGGAGTCAAGATGTCTAGTATATGCATTGTTATGCTTTCTCAATCTATCAATTACCCCACTGTAATTTGTTCACCCAACATACTATTTATCTTAAGGAGAAACACCTCTAGTGAACTGTGGACCCTAGTCCATTCCTTTACCATTGATATACCATCTATTGTTTACCATTTACTGTTTACTTTCTGCAAGCAATTACTATCTTCCACACTATATGTTTAATCCTTTGTTTTCAACAAAACTAGTGAGATTGACAACCTCACTATAAGTTGGGGAAAAGTTCTGTGGTTGTGTTGTGCAGGATTCCAAGTTGCTAGAAACACCTTGGAGTTGTTTCCTTACTCCTACTGGTTTGATAACCTTGGTTTCATAACTAAGGGAAACTTGCTGCTGTGCTCATCATACCTTCCTCTTGGGGTTCCCAACGAGCTCTACATATCTTGAGCCATCAAGCACTTTTCTAGCACCGTTGCCGGGGAGTTAAGGACAAATTCAATCTCTTCCTCCTCGTCAATCACTTTTTAGGGAGAAAGAAGATTCTTGCAAGGGGAGTCTCTCACAACCAATCTCTTTACTTTGCTTTTGTTTTTCTTATTTTATTTTGCTTGTTTCTTTATCAAAAACACACAAAAAATAGTTGTACTGGTTAGCTTCTTTTTATCAAAAACACAAAAAAATTAGTTCTTTCTATAGTTGTCACCTTGTTCTTAGCTCACCATGTTGATCCCTAAGTTCACCCTGAAAGACCTTTCAATAGGTAGTGTCTCTATAATTGGGACAGATAATATTGAAGAATTCTTTAATCATGTTAGCAATCATGAGGATATTGAGGATAAATCCTTAGCAGAACTTGCTCCAAATTATGAAATTGCTGCAATTTCTTTAGTTCACATATTGGACGCTAGGTTTGTTAACCTTAACCCCATGGTGAAAGTAATGTTTCTTAAACTTCAAGATATTGAGGATACTGAAAAGAGAGATTTTATTTTAGAAACTTTGCTTAGAGAATTCAATGATGTTGTTAAGGAAGCTAGAAAGGTCTTTGATTGTTTAATATGCTAGGCTCGTGTGTAGATGTTATTGGTACAGTAGAAAAGTTGTACAAAGCAGAACCCAAAAATGGAGAGGAAATTAAAATACCAATACCTTTTAAACTTGTAGGAATGCATTAAGCCTTAGAAAAGACTTTTGATTGGATTGTTCCTGAAAACCCGTTTGATGAAAATAGTGAACCCAAGAGTATTGAGAGAGGATCCTATGGAACTTATTTGGATAAGATACCTTGCCTCGTGGAAGATATTTCGGGTATTGATCTTAATGTTTCTTCATTCGAAAATACTTGAATCTTGCTTCCTATGCCTAGCTGAAAGGCGTTAAAGAAAAGCACTATTGGGAGATAACCCAAATTATTTTTACTTTCAGTAAGTTTTTTTTCATTGAGTCTTGGAATTATTGCCTTGGTAATAACCTCTCCTTATCCGTTTTGTGTGGTTTTTGTGCCAAGAATGACCTCTAATGAGAGAGAAGTAAGACTTGGGAAAGTTGCTGTACCGAAACAGATTTTTGTGCTTCACCGTAAAAAATAGTGAACAATCCCTGTATGTTGGATTGATCTGTAATATTCTGTGCTTATGCCCCAGGTTTTTATATAACTTTAGTTAGTTTAGCACTTTTCGATTTGAGCAACAGAAGATCTTCGAAAAAATCAGTTTGTACCTGCTGGTCTATTTTGACAGATTTCTGCCATTATTTGCATTTGCCTCTTAATCTCTTTCTCTTTGAGTTCTCTTTGATCAATTGAGATTTTAGAAGGAATTGCTATAGTATCTTGTGTTTTAATGGAAGTTTTACTTGTGTCAAAACTAAACCTAAAGACTTATTATCTTGAATACACTAATGTTGCTAATGAAGATTGTGTTGTATGAAGGAAATTTTCAAGTGTAGGGAAGAATAATGTGATGAGATGAAGTATGGACAAAATCTCAAGTTGGGGGATGCCACCCATGTCACCCCAAGAAATATTCAAGAGGTACAAGCGTCAAATCTTGGGGATGCCCAAGGCATCCCCTTGTTCATCATTAAAAATCTCAGGTTTTCTTCCAGAACACTTCATTTTTATTGTTTCATGCACAATTGTGTTGTTCTTGGGCGTCTTTGTTTTTGTTTTCAGTTTTCTTTTGTTTGGTTTGGTTAAATAATTTGGTTGGACCCCCGCATTCATATGTTATTTCAAATAAGTTGACTAGTGTTGGAAACGAGTAGGAAGCTTCATGCTTATAAGTGGTACAAAAGGAGCTTATTTTGAATGTGGCCTAGAATTTATCATGTCATGTTTGATGTTAATTTGACCTTATGCTTAGTTATTATTGCTTTAGCATGACTTGTTCCAAAGAATTGAGATTACCTAATGTGCCTTGAAAGAATCATGCGTTATTTTAGCATACCAAAGCATAATATTGTGGTATTCTCCTTTGATGCTTTATTTGGGTTGACTTGGCACATGCTTACACCATGTTACAACTATGAACCAGTCACCTTAGCCTCTATGATCATTTAGTTTTTGACTTGTAATATCACTTTATGCTTTAATTAATAATATTTTGTCCCTTTGCATGATTATGGCCATTATGCTCTCTTAGTTGGTCACTCCCAGTCTTTTGCTAGCCTCCACCTGTACCAAGTATGAGTTCTACTCATGCATCCAACCTCCATGAAAACCAAGTTATTCCAAAGAGTCCACTATAAATTCCTATGCATGGTGTGTTACACCATTTCAAGTATATTCATGTTTTTATCTGCCTTCCAAATTAAACTTGTTATGTGAAAATTAGTGATTAAAGCTCTCACAACCTTGATGGCCCAATTTATTTTCTTGCACTTAATAAACTTGAACCATTGTGTCCATCTATGTTGCTTATATGCTTGCACTTTATAAGTTGTGAATTAGCAGAACCATGATACCATGGGGAACACTTTCAACATTGCACTTATTATTCAGTTGATATCATGTTCTTTTGTTTATGGATCCCAGCGATGTGAAATAAAAGGGGAGCTTGTGAGATCATGGAGTTTGTATGTGTTCTAGAGAAACGCCTAGGCGGCTAGCCTAAGCCACACCTAATCATGGTGGAAACTTGTAGCATAACCATAGCGAGCATTCTGTAAAGCATCCTCAATAAAAACCTATGAAAATAGCAAATAAAATGATCACTGAGATGCTCATTGTCTGTTGCCTTGTCATTTTGATATGGGAAAGCTCCTATGTCATGGGGCAAGGGGTACCCCGTTGGCGGTTCTCCATGATACACATGTACTTACAATGACAAGGACTTACTTGTGACTAAAGTTGAGTAGCATGAGGTTCGGTACTCGTAAGCAAGGGGCATGATATTTTCAACTTATAACTTGTCAAGCATATCCTCATATTTGTGTCACTTTAACCTTAATCACCTCAAGATGCTTATGATAGGGGTAATGAGAGCTGAAAGCTAACAAGTACCATAATTTTTGGAAGCTCTTTATGAAACATGAAATCCCTGCTTCCCTCTGTGAAGGGCCTTTCTTTTTACTTTTATGTTGAGTCTCCATCTTCTATCTTTATGCACCAATTGAGAGAGCATATTGGTCATTCTTAGTTTAATGTGCATTGTCCCAAAACTTGTTGATTGATTCATAACTTTGATATTGCTTGTTCTTAAATTATTTGTATCAGTCACCCTTATGAACTTTGAAGTTGTCCTATGCAATTATGTTTTGCTATACCATGAGGGACAAGATGAATACCACTCTTATTATGTTTTCTATATGTGAAACAAACAAACGTCTTTCAATGCATTGTTATTCATGATCTTTTGTTTGTAGCTTTTCATGTTACAACATAGTTGCTATGTCTTATTGTTAGAACTCTATCTTTCATGCTCATGTTTAGAGTACTTTCATCCCAACTATCAATGCTTTCCAAATACCTTAACCAAGATTGTGATAGTGCATGTCACCTAAAAAAATATTCTTTTATCACTTACCTACTCGAGGACGATCAGGAGTTAAGCTTGGGATGCTTGATATGTCGTAAATGTATCTATAATTTTTGATGCTCCATGCTTGTTTTATATTAACTTTCTTATGTTTTGTTTACACTTTGAGGTATTTTTATACATTTTTTGGAACTAACCTATTAACAAGATGCCGCAGTGCCAGTTGCCTGTTTTCTGCTGTTTTTGGTTTCAGAAAAGCTAGAAAGGAAATATTCTCGGAATTGGACGAGACAAAAGCCAAAGTCAATATTTTACCAGAAGGAACACGAAGGGCAGCCGAAGTGGGTCCACGAGGTGGCCACACCATAGGGTGGCGCGGCCCCCCTGGGCGCGCCAGGCCCTAGTGTGGGCCCCTTGGGTGGCCACTGACCTTGCCCTTTCGCCTATAAAAGTACCCCGATGCAGAAACCCTAAAGACCTGATCAAAATTCCACGAAAGAGTCTGTAGCCGCCGCCATGAGACTGCTACCTTGCGGTACCAAAGTTCGCGAGCGAGTGCACCGCGGTACCTAAGTTGCCTAAAATTGCCGCTTTTCGAAATGTTGGGCTGCCAACTACCGAGAGGGGCCATTTAGATGCAAACTCATCTCACCCCTACCAAATCCAAACATTCTGTGAAACTGCCCCGTGAAGTAGACGGTCAGGACCCTCATGTCAGTAATATTTCCGTGACACGAGCGCCAACGCGGAAACCACGTAGGCAAAACGAGAGACTAAAGGAACATGGTGCGTTGACCAAATTCACAAATCCACTCCCTCCCTCCTTTCGCATGAACCCTAGCACCAACGGCGTCAAAATCCCCTCTCCAACCAGAATGATCTCTTTGGGCATTTGACTTCCGATGCCAAGTTGTTGCGCATACTCGCTACTATCGAGATCTAATGCCGAATGTCGTGCCAGCCGTTGCGACGATCTAGCCCGCCTCTACCGCCGACGAGTTGAGCAGCGCGAAGGATGGCAGATCCATTTGCCGAGGAAGAAGTACTTCTGGCTAATTGTGGGTAACCTACTCTTCTCTTTGCTATTCGCACTACCTATAACTGCTAGCTGGCTATTGGCATTACAGAGATATATCAAACATAGAATTGTTTGCTAGCACGACGCTGACAAACAATTCTTATCTTTTGTCTCCAATTTTCTGTCAAGTAGGATCTCCACTGAACCCAAATACACGGTTCGGGTCACCATCTGCAGCACCTCATTAAATTAGCAGATGGGAAGAGCACGTGGAAACAAGCTCACAATCTGAAGATGGAATTAGCGCGTGTGCAGTTATGCACTATCCCTAGTTTGGTTGCTGCTGTGCGTGAACTTGCTGAAATGAGGCCGGAGCAGACTACACGGTTCAGCATCCTTGATGAACGAGGCTTCAAGGTTCCTATAGTGTGTGACAGTCAGCTAATTGGGTTGATGAAACCGCATACTGGGCTTCGCGTGGTTATGCTGATTTGTAACATACTGGATGAGGAAGCTCCTGCTACTGGGAGTTGCCCAGCTATTATTGGACAGGGAGGTCTAACTCGAACCCCTGCTGTTGTTGAGCAAAATGTGGTTCCTTGTCCATGACATGCTTCTGTCAGGAAACCTCCTCATAGGAGTCCCCATATTGCTGTTGTGGAAAACTCTGCTCTGGAATCTGCTGGTACTGGTCGTCCCCATCCCCGTGCCCGTGTTGTTGCGGCTGCTACTCACCCAATCCATGCCGCTGTTGAGCAAACTAAGGCTTCCGGAGGTTGCCCCGTTGTTGTTGCCAAGACCGTCACCTTGTGTGTTGCTCCTCCTCGAAACCGTCCTCAAGTTGTGCGAACCCGTGCTCTAGAATCTGCTGGTACTGGTCGTCCTCATGTTGTTGTTGATCTGGCTGCTATTGACCCAATCCCTGCCGCTGTTGAGCAAACTAAGGCTTCTAGAGGCTGCCCCACTATTGTTGCAAAGACTGATGCCTTGTGTCCTCCTCGAACCCATCCTCAGGTTCAGCGAGCTGCTAGTCTGGAGCCAACTCATGGTCTGGACTCTGCTAGCACTCAAAACACTGTTGTTGTGGGAACTGCTCCTGATCGTCGATGTGGCGTGGCAGCATCTGATCCTATTGTGGCTGCCATTAGAAGGGCCCCTTCCTGTCCACCATGTAATGTAGCTCTCGCTGCTAAGGGCCCTCGCCTTGCTTCTGGTCCTGGTACTTCCACCGAGGTTGATCCAGCTAACGATGACGCTGGTGATGGCGATGGTGGCATTGGGGCTGGGTCTGATGGTGCCACTCCACCTCTCGAACCTCTCGGAGGTTTCTATCCTGAAGAACCTGATGATGGCAAAGTAATCGTTCGTATCGATGTCGCGGATTATATTGCAAAATTAGATGATGGCACAGAAAAATTCTATGACGAGTTTGATGTAATCCTTGGCAGATACGATCTTGAAGTGGTAGAGTTATCTGACCTGATGGCATCGTTACGTGTGAAGGTGTTGTGGGGGTCCCCCCAGGAAGCACGTTTGTTATATTTTGGTTACAGGAGCAAAAAGGCTATCGAAGTGAAAGATACCAGGGATTTAGTCGTACAGTTTACAAGGAAACATTATAGAGGTGAAGTGTACTTCCACTTGATAGTGCAAATGGTTGGAGAGGAATTGGAACTCGACAATAGAGATGATGGACTTTTAGAAGGCATGCGTGACCTGATCCATGGCATCACTGGGGCTGGTGCGACTGAGGGTAGCTTCGAACAGAGGAGAGTCTTACAGAGGAGCGTCATAAAGAGGAGCAGGAAGAGCATCCCCAGAAAGGGCACCCCAAAGAAGAACGTCACCAAGGAGACCACGCCAGAGAAGAGGATGCCCAAGAGTCGCACTAAAAAAGGCACCACGCCGTAGAGTACACCCCTGAGATCCAGTCAAAGTGCCACACTGAACGGTAGCAGCAAAAACGCTAAGAGGGCTATGACGGTGGTGAACACTCCTAGGAGTGGTAGCAAAGAGGCGAAGATGGCCAGCACGGAGGATACCACACCCAGTGGGAGCAGAAAAAATACTAATTTGGAGCGGAAAACGCCGCTGTCAGGGAATAATGCCAGCACGAAGGAGTTCACGCCCAATAGTAGCAGCAAAAGGCCTAATTTGGAGCGGAACACGCCATCTGAGGTCTGGCAATAATGCCAGCACGAAGGAGAACACGCCCATTAGTAGCAGCAAAAGGGCTAATTCGAAGAAGAACACGCCGCTGAGGTCAGGCAATAATGCCAGCACCCTGGAGCCAACATCCGTGAGGGGAGGCAGGAAGGAAATCACACCCAAGAGTGGCAGCAAAAAGCCTAGTTCGATGGGGAATGGAATGCAGATTTTAAGCCCTACTGATACCATCAGGAAAGATTGCATCAGGAAGGAGGATGTACACAGGAAGAGCAAGAGGGTTCTGTACAGTCAAGATGAAATTGATTCTGACTGCTGTTTGTCCACTGAAGTACCTGGGATGCGTGCAAACGTAAGACCACCCCATGTGGTTGCAGCAGAAGCAACCGAGTGTCTTGGAGAAAACAGAGTTGCCGGTGAGGTGGATTGGGGCAATGTTCCGGTCCATCCGAATGGAGACGATGGTGCAGCCCCACCCATGAGAGTCAATATGATGTGTGCAGTACTAGGCATTAGAGACGATGGCTAGGATTCTGAATCAGATGAAGAAGAAGGCACTATAGAGGATCAAGAATCTGGTGATAATGAAATAGACGAGGAACTTAACGATGAGGCTGGTATTCCAGTCGATGATTTGGGTGTTGAAGTAGAAGAAATGAAACATGACCACGAGTATCCTATAATTTCGGTCGGCACCGAGTTCAGTAGCATGCATGAGTTCAGGATATCGTTCCAGCATTTTTGTATCAAGGGGGAGTTCGACGTTTATCGACTGAAGAACATTGCCCAGAGGTATGAGGCCGTTTGCAAGTTAACATGGATGAATGGACGGTCCGAGGTACATTGTCCATGGAGGATCACAGCAAGAGCCTTACCTGCGTTGAAGGCAATTAGGGTACTAGGGCAATGAATGCAGCAAACCATTAGAACTTTCTCTCTTTTCAATCTATAACTACAATTGTTGTGCGATATCTTTCTGGCAACTAGTCGACTCCGCTTATCTTTTAAATGAATCTGTGTTGCAGGTGAACAAAATGGGCCCTCCACACATGTGTCTGACAAGAAGCAAACTGAAATCCTCAATGGCTGATACGGAGTGGGTGGCTATGCAATCTATGTCCATACTAAAGGATAACCCCAAGGAGACCGCGAAGAATATTCAGACTAGCCTCGGTTCTAAATACAACATTGTCCTACCGTATTACACGGTTTGGAAAGGTAAAGAGAAAGCTCTGGGGGTCTTGCACGGGGATTGGACCAATAGCTTCAGGATGCTGTACAACTTCAAGGCGGAGGTACAAGCTAGGTGTACGGGGAGTGTTGTGGAGATTGACACCAAATCAGTACGTGGTAAAATATATTTCAAAAGATTTTTCATGGCGCTTAAACCTTGCATCCAGGGATTCAAGGACAGATGTAGGTCGTATCTGAGTGTAGACAAGTGATGTCTACGCACTTCTATTCTTGTAGATAGTTGTTGGGCCTCCAAGTGCAGAGGTTTGTAGAACAGCAGCAAGTTTTCCCTTAAGTGAATCACCCAAGGTTTATCGAATTCAGGGAGGAAGTGGTCAAAGGTATCCCCTCTCAAGCAACCCTGCAATCAAGATACAAGAAGTCTCTTGTGTCCCCAACACACACCCAATACACTTGTCAGGTGTATAGGTGCACTAGTTCGGCGAAGAGATAGTGAAATACAAGTGGTATAGATAATTATAAGTGGTAATGGTGATAGAAAATAGCTTGATGGCGTGGAAAAGACTAAAGGCAAACTGAATTAAAGATAGAAGCAAGCAAACATGTAACCGATCTAGTTGCAAATGGTGTTTCAATGTTTAGAAACAAGGCCTAGGGATCATACTTTCACTAGTGAACACACTCATATAAATATATTCTCTTCATGATACTACTCTTAACTACTCTCCGGTTGAACACTCTAATCGATGGTAGGGCTGTAATAGCACACCTCAAAGTTCACTTTCCCCATCTAGATAACCCCACACTATCACCTTGAGTACTAGATGGTTCCAACAAACACCACAATTTCATAAAGACATCCAACTCCAAATATAACTCATAACAAGTATTTGTAATATCTAGCCTAAGTGCCACCATGGTGTGCACGCTGTCACTTTCACAAACATGGGGAGAGCAGAGATCTATTAAAGCACTTGAGTAGCAAGGTAGATCTATAGATTACAAGCTCATGATCTCAATAGGATCATCCATAGAGAGAGATGAACACATAGCTACCAGTAGAACCCTTAGCCTCGAGAGAGAACTACTCCATCCTCATCATGGGAATCTGCAATGGTGATGGAGATGGTGGTGGAGATCGATGGAGATGGCTCCGGGGGCACTTCCCCGTCTTGGCAGGGTGCTGGAATAGAGACTTTCTGTCCCCCGAATCTACCCTTCGGTGGCGGCGGCGCTACAGAACTTTTCGTGGCGGAGGCTTGACTATTTAGGGTTTATGCATCGGGAGGCCTCTTATAGGCAAAGAGGCAAGGTCGGTGGGCGGCCAGGGGGCCCACACCACCTGGTGGTGCAGCCAGGGCTAGCCCACGCCACCACATCGTGTGGCCGCCCTATGGCCCCTCTCCGTCTCGTCTTCTGGCTCCGTGAGTCTTCCGGTAAAATATCGACTTTGGCTTTTGTCCGGTCCAATTCCGAGAATATTGATTTTCTGACTTTCCTGGAACCAAAAATAGCAGAAAACAGGCAACTGGCACTGTGGCACTTGTTAATAGGTTAGTCCAAGAAATCATATGAAAATTACTCCAAAGTGTGGACAAAACATAAGAAAGTAGATAAAACCAAGCATGGAACATCAAAAATTATGGATACATTAGCGACGTATCAACATGACTGTCCTAACTGGCAAATGGAAAGGCTGTCTGCCATCTACCACAACACTTGATGGTCACAACTGGATGTTCCCAATGGCATTCGGGCTGTTTGCAACATAAACGGAGGAAAACTAGGTCTGGTTTATGAGGCAGCTCAAGAGATCAATAGGCCACATGGATCCATTGGCTATATCCATGGATGCATGCAAAGGGATGACGAATGAAGTGAAGGAGGTGTTCCCGCGAGCCGAAGGTAGAGAATGCCATGCCCATATGATGCTCAACTTGTACTCACACTACGCAGGCAGCGTATTTCGTTACATGTTTCCTGCTGCTAGAGTTTACAAACCTAGTAGCAGCGAATATTTCATGAGCAAGTTTTTTGCGGAAGCCCCTAAACTTCCAGAGTACTTAGCCATCCATCATTCGCAGCTATGGAAGAGGAGTCAATTCAACCCTGACATCAAAGTTGATTACATAAACAACAACCTTGCAGAATGCCTGAATAACTGGGTGAATGACATAAAAGTGCGTCCTATTCATATCTTGATGGACAGCATACGTGGTATGATCATGAAGCTGTTAAATATAAGGAGAGAGATCGGTATGAGACTTAGAGGACATATGCTACCGCCAGTTGTACAGCAACTGCACAAGAGAAGCCAAGGATTTGCTCATCTTAAGGTTCTCCCGTCAACCAGCAGCAGCTGTGAGGTGGTCAATATGTCCAAGAGTGGCAAAAGGGATGTTGTGAACATCCAACTACGAGAATGCACCTGCTTAGAGTGGCAGCATACCAAGAAACCTTGCAACCACGCCTTGGCCTTCTTGGTGAAGAAAAGAACTCTACCACATTTGGAACAGTATTTGTCAGACTACTACTCTATGGAAAAGTTCAGAGCTGCGTACGCTGGATCCATCGAGCCATGTACAGACCCATCTCAGTGGCCTCAAGTCCAACTGTCTTTCGATCTTTGCCATCCAGTTACAAAAAGGGGCAGATGAAGACCTCAGGTGAATAGGTTTAAGAATTTTCTCGAGAAGAAGGGTTCGGCTTTTTGTGCAACCAAGAAGGGCAAAAACTGATGCAAGACCTGCCATCTTATAGGCCATAGAGCAATGGGTTGTCCCCTTAATGCTCCCAAACCTAGGTATGAGATATCACATTCACAAAAAAAATATTTATAGTCTGTAGATATAAGGTAGTAATCCATGTACTGTTTTTTTTACAGGAAGCGCAAGGTAAGAAATAAGACAGCCGACTCAGTGATTTTGCTGTGGGAAGAAAACCAAAACGAGTGGAGTGATGATGCTGGACAAGATTCTGGTGCTGATTGGCCTGAATTCCCTCGACCCGGAGATGCAGGGTACGTGAAGGTAAGAAAATTGGCACCTGGGAAGAGGAAGAAGGCAGGAGATGAAGAAGCCAGTGGACTTGAAGGCAAGAGGAAGAAAGTTGGCACCCAAGCAGAGAAAGAAGGCTAGCAGTGTAGAAGCCTAATGATGTATTGAACTTGAACCTATATATGTAGTTCGGTTAAACTCTAGAGCTGTATGCATGGAACTTGCCAGGCGAAACAATCTGCCTCCCGTACTCGGAGTAAAATGTATCGCGACTTTAGGATTGGATACGAACGAGGCCACTAGTTGAATCCGAAATTGTGACTGTGCCACTACTGTCTGAACAATCACGATAGCTGAGTGGTTAAGGGGTCTCCAAAGTCGATGGGTGTTAGTGCCACAGACATGAGTTATTTATGGCTGAAAAACAAGTTCTAAGCTGTCTACTACACTCCACGAAGGAGCAACTTATTTCAGCTACTAGACAACGACATGGCAACATAAACTGCAAATGCAACAGACAATGCCC
Source organism: Avena sativa (assembly GCA_916181665.1). NCBI lineage: Eukaryota > Viridiplantae > Streptophyta > Magnoliopsida > Poales > Poaceae > Avena > Avena sativa. Next base: position 419,308,527 of record OV702287.1, on the reverse strand, counting down.
AGATAATGAGGAAATTGTTTCCACTATCTGGCCTAATCTTGAGCCCGTCTGTCTAACCACCTCCCTGCCCCTGCCTCCCCTGCACGTGGCGAAGCTCCTAGATCTCTCGCTCCATCGCACAAATCTCCTCTTTCTTGTCCCACACAACATCACGCAGATCCTGAACAAGCTCTCTGTGAAAACCTGTCAGTGGCTTTTCGATCCACACAAACTTGTCACAGCCAATCCCCCTCCCTTCCTACGTAGTAGATCAACGGAAACAAACAAAAAAAGAATTACATTATGCTTTCTGGATCCGGGTTACCATTGTACCTACAGTAGGAACTTACCACTCTGATGCTGCAGTTGCTGAATTTTCCTGCAATATTTTCGTCGGTCCATGAAATCCATCTTGACATTTTCTCACCGCACAAACACAGCATATCAGGGTAGTAATCGTAGGGCGCCCTCCGGTACCTGATGGGGGCACCCGCCTGACGACGTTGAGCTAACCCTGATTCCGCCCGAGATGAACTGCACGAGCTGCGAGCCATGAGCAAGGGGAGCGAGGGCAGAGGAAATAGGAGCCTTTGGATGTCAGGGTAGTGGTGAAGCATTATTTATCCCCACTTAATAACTCGGGCAAAATCCTACCATCCGCATTCGGCTGATAGGTGGGGGACCTAGCGTGTGGACTTGTCAACCAAACCTCGCGCCTTCGTGGTTCAAAATCCCTCTCGCGTGCATTGCACAAATTTTTTTGGCACCTTGCCCGCGTACATATCACTAGGAGGCCTTGCTCAGGAACCAGACACGCCTGGCCCACAATCTTACTCCCTCCTAGGAACTTGTCATGGCTCGCGCCGGAAGATCCATCTGCTCCACCGCTTCTGGTAGGGCTCGCCACGGCGGATCCACCCCAAGATCCTACCATCGTAGTATCAAATGGCCATGGTTTCTTCAGAGGAGCGATGCCGCTACGTATCCGAGCTCAGCCCCTCCTACCTGTAGAAGGACTGATGCAACGTCGAGCTCGAGCAGGATCCACCAGGCGTGACGGTGCTCGGTCCACGCCAACCCTGTCACCTTCATCATTGTCGATTTCGATGTGGAGGACGAGGGGGACGAAGCTGCGTAGAACTCCATTGTTGCCTCCTTGGTGAAGGGCAAGCCACAGGCGGGAGTGGATGTCACTGGGAAGGGCACAGCGGTGTCACCAATCGAGGTGGACTCCGACGACACCGGTGTGATGTGGGTTTAGATGTTGTTTAGGATGGTTGCAATTTCGGTTGTGCTTAGTGCGAGTACAATTACTGTAATGGGTTTGTCGAGCTATATTGAGAAATATGTGCAATAGCAGCGTGTGAGTGCTTCCACTTTAGAAATTGTGTCTGTGCCATTTGCATGTTGCATTATCAACATAGATTACATGTAAACAATCCAACAAAAATTAGATTACAACCATCAGACGGGAGTGGCAGGATGGAAGAGAAGTTGGGACAGTGGCTTCGAGGGGAAGGAAGAGAAGGGGGCGTGACGCCGGCAGGTGGGCCCTCGGAACACGTGACACTGACATGCGGGTGCGGGAGCACATGGTATTGCTAGTCCGTCCAGAGCAAGCGGACTTTGCAACGTGACAACAACAAGCTGATTGGACCAATAACTCGTCGAATTATTAAGGAGTACTAAAAACTACAACTGGGCTACATTCGCACAACACGTATGCTCTACGCACCTGAGAAGCATCGCTTAAGTCTAACAGTAACGACATCACAAGTACTACATTTCCCTATCAGTCTTCTCGATACAAATGTAGAAATGCATCTGCCTGTTCGGTCCAGCACCGACAAGGTACTGAGATGGCACACATAGGATCGACCTTAGGTCCGCATACTCCACCTCCCGCGGTGTCGGGCAACTCGACGCCTCGGCTAGCACAAGAATGCTATCGGACAATGGCGGCTGGGCGTTCGCCCACATGTGCACCATGTATACGGGCCAGGCGCACGAGACCGACCTGACGCATACGACACACATGACGGTGGGCCCGGCTCTAGTTCCCGGAACACCGGCGGTGATGTTCAGGACGAAAACAGAGCCGTCCCCCCTGGAAAATTAGTCGACGGCGTGCCGAGTCAGTGAACGACACCTGCTCTTGGAGAAGTTGGGCTTGCCCATACGAGATCCTAATAACTTCGATCAAGTGCTCCTCTGCAAGGTGGATGACGAGCTCTGCCGGCGGGCTGGTGTAGTTGCAGCCCGGCTCCGTGCAGGAGCACGCGCCATCCGAGCACGCGAGCTCGTGGAGCGGGAGCTCGTGGCAGGAGTAACGGAGAAAGCATCCTGGGTGGGAGCACACGAGCGGGAACATCATTGCGAAGTTGCACGCGAGGATCTCCAGATTCTTGGGCTGCAGCATCTGCCACATCTGAAGTTCGTCGAGAAATCGGAAAAAAGATCAGCAGTTAGATTGGCGAATAGCAGGAATATGTAGGATAAGTTCAAAAGCTTGTAAAATGATTTCTTAGCATGAAGGTAGCGACCCAAGAATCGGCAGATGTCGTCAGCTTGCGGCAACGAAAGGATGGGAGTGAAGTGGGGAAGTGGCTTCGAGGGGAAGGAAGAGAAGTACGGGGAGGAAGAGAACTAATGGGGACGTGACACTGGGATATGGCCCACTGAACTCATGAGTCGTGACACTCGCAATAGGGGAGCGCCCGGTGTTGCCAGTTTGTCCAGAGCAACCGTGGCCAATCATGCTGCAGAACAGCCTACTCACGGATCGCTCTCACGAAGACCATCGCAATCATCCAAGCGCCCCGATCGAACGGTATCTAACAATCGTCAAGCAGAACAACTGTGTTAGGGCGTGCCTTCTAGAAGACTCGGTCTGACGGCCACTCATTGGGGGGCTAAGGTTAGGTCTCTCCTAAGGTTAGGATCCATATGTGGTTTATGAAAAGAACACACATCCAATGACACTGGTGGATCCTTATGTGGTTTGGGAGATGAAACACACATGCAATCACAATGGGTGGATCCATATGTGGTTTATGAGAGGAACACACATGCAATGACACTGGTGATATGTGGTTTGTGAAAAGAACACACATGCAATGACTCTAACTGTGGTTAATGAAAAGAGCAGACATGCAATGACACTGGTGGATCCATGTGTGGTTTGTGAAAAGAACACACATGCAATGAACACTGCTGTATCCATATGTGGTTTGTGGAAAAGAACACACATGCAATGAACACTGGTGGATCCATAAGTGCTTTGTGGAAAGAACACACATGCAGTGAACACTGGTTGATCCATATGTGATTTCTGAAAAGAACACACATGCAATGCCACTGGTTGATCCATATGTGGTTTGTGAAAAGAACACACATGCAATGACTCTAGTGGATCCATATGTGGTTTGTGGAAAGAACACACATGCAATGAACACTGGTGGATCCATGTGTGGTTCATAACAGGAACACACATGCAATGGCATTGGTTGATCCATATGTGATTTGTGACAATAACACACATGCAATGCCATTGGTTAATCCATGTGTGGTTTGTGGAAAGAACACACATGCAATGACATTGGTTGATCCATATGTGGTTTGTGACAATAACACACATGGAATGCCATTGGTTAATCCATGTGTGGTTTGTGGAAAGAACACACATGCAATGACTCAAGTGAGTCCATATGTGGTTTGTGAAAAGAACACACATGCAATGACTCAGGGGGATCCATGTGTGGTTTGTGGAAAGAACACACATGCAATGAACACTGGTGGATCCATGTGTGGTTTGTGGAAAGAACACACATGCAATGACACTGGTGGATCCATATGTGGTTTGTGAAAAGAACACACATGCAATGACTTTAGTGTTGGTTTTAGTATAAGAACACATATGCAATGACTCTAGTGGGTCCATATGTGGTTTGTGAAAAGAACACACATGCTATGACTCTAGTGGATCCATATGTGGTTTGTGGAAAAGAACACACATGCAATGAACACTGGTGGATCCATAAGTGGTTTATGGAAAGAACACACATGCAGTGAACACTGCTGGATCCATATGTGATTTGTGCAAAGAACACACATGCAATGCCATTGGTTGATCCATATGTGGTTTGTGAAAAGAACACACATGCAATGAGTCTAGTGGATCCATATGTGGTTTGTTGAAAGAACACACATGCAATAACTCTAGTGGGTCCATATGTGGTTCATGAGAGGAACACACATGCAATGACACTGGTTGATCCATATGTGGTTTGTGAAAAGAACACACATGCAATGACTCTAGTGGATCCATATGTGGTTTGTGGAAAAGAACACACATGCAATGAACAATGGTGGATCCATAAGTGGTTTGTGGAAAGAACACACATGCAGTGAACACTGGTGGATCCATATGTTGTTTGTGGAAAGAACACACATGCAGTGAACACTGGTTGATCCATATGTGATTTGTGAAAAGAACACACATGCAACGCCACTAGTTGATCCATATGTGGTTTGTGAAAAGAACACACATGCAATGAACACTGGTGCTGGTTTTAGTATAAGAACACACATGCAATGACTCTAGTGGGTCCATATGTGGTTTGTGGAAAAGAACACAGATGCAATGAAAACTGGTGGATCCATAAGTGGTTTGTGGAAAGAACACACATCCAGTGAACACTGGTTGATCCATATGTGATTTGTGAAAAGAACAAACATGCAATGTCATTGGTTGATCCATAGGTGGTTTTTGAAAAGAACACACATGCAATGACTCTAGTGGATCCATATGTGGTTTGCGGAAAGAACACACATGCAATGACCACTAGTGGGTCCAGATGTGGTTCATGACAGGAACACACACGCAATGACATTGGTTCATCCATATGTGGTTTGTGACAATAACACACATACAATGCCATTGGTTAATCCATGTGTGGTTTGTGGAAAGAACACACATGCAATGACTATAGTGGGTCCATATGTGGTTTGTGAAAAGAACACACATGAAATGACTCTAGTGGATCCATATGTGGTTTGTGGAAATAACACAAATGCAATAACCACTGGTTGATCCATGTGTGGTTCATGCAGGAACACACATGCAATGAACACTGGTGGATCCATATGTGGTTCTTAACAGGAACACACATGCGATGACATTGGCTGATCCATATGTGGTTTGTGGAAAGAACACACATGGAATGAACACTGGTGGATCCATGTGTGGTTCATGACAGGAACACACATGCAATGACATTGGTTGATCCATATGTGATTTGTGACAATAACACACATGCAATGCCATTGGTTAATCCATGTGTGGTTTGTCGAAAGAACACACATGCAATGACATTGGTTGATCCATATGTGGTTTGTGACAATAACACACATGCAATGCCATTGTTTAATCCATGTGTGGGTTGTGGAAAGAACACATATGCAATAACTCAAGTGGGTCCATATGTGGTTTGTGAAAAGAACACACATGCAATGACTCAGGGGGATCCATGTGTGGTTTGTGGAAAGAACACACATACAATGAACACTGGTGGATCCATGTGTGGTTTGTGGAAAGAACAAACATGCAATGACACTGGTGGATCCATATGTGGTTTGTGAAAAGAACACACATGCAATTACTCTAGTGCTGGTTTTAGTATAAGAACACACATGCAATGACTCTAGTGGATCCATATGTGGTTTGTGGAAAATAACACACATGCAATGAACACTGGTGGATCCATAAGTGGTTTGTGGAAAGAACACACATGGAGTGAACACTAGTGGATCCGTATGTTGATTGTGGAAAGAACACACATGAAGTGAACATTGGTTGATCCATATGTGATTTGTGAAAAGAACACACATGCAATGCCACTAGTTCATCCATATGTGGTTTTTGAAAATAACACACATGCAATGAACACTGGTGCATGTTTTAGTATAAGAACACACATGCAATGACTCTAGTGGGTCCATATGTGGTTTGTGAAAAGAACACACAAGCAATGACTCTAGTGGATCCATGTGTGGTTTGTGGAAAAGAACACACATGCAATGAAAACTGGTGGATCCATAAGTGGTTTGTGGGAAGAACACACATGTAGTGAACACTAGTTGATCCATATGTGCTTTGTGAAAAGAACACACATGCAATGCCATTGGTTAATCCATATGTGGTTTGTGAAAAGAACACACATGCAATGACTCTAGTGGATCCATATGTGCTTTGTGGAAAGAACACACATGCAATGACCACTAGTAGGTCAACATGTGGTTCATGACAGGAACACACATGCAATGACATTGGTTGATCCATATGTGGTTTGTGACAATAACACACATACAATGCCATTGGTTAATCTATGTGTGATTTGTGGAAAGAACACACATGCAATGACTCTAGTGGGTCCATATGTGGTTTGTGAAAAGAACACACATGCAATGACTCTAGTGGATCCATATGTGGTTTGTGGAAAGAACGCACATGCAATAACCACTGGTTGCTCCATGTGTGGTTCATGCAGGAACACACATGCAATGAACACTGGTGGATCCATATGTGGTTCTTGACAGGAACACACATGCAATGACATTGGTTGATCCATGTGTGGTTCATGACAGGAACACACATGCAATGACATTGGTTGATCCAAATGTGGTTTGTGGAAAGAACACACATGCAATGACACTGGTTGATCCATATGTGGTTTGTGGAAAGAACACGCATGCAATGACTCTGGTGGATCCATGTGTGGTTTGTGGAAAAAACACACATGCAATGACATTGGTTGATCCATATGTGGTTTGTGACAATAACACACATGCAATGACATTGGTTAATACATGTGTGGTTTGTGGAAAGAACACTAATGCAATGAACACTAGTGGATCCATATGTGATTTGTGAAAAGAACACACATGCAATGCCATTGGTTGATCCATATGTGGTTTGTGAAAAGAACAGACATGCAATGACTCTAGTGGATCCATATGTGGTTTGTGGAAACAACACACATGCAATGACCACTAGTGGGTCCATATGTGGTTCATGACAGGAACGCACATGCAATGACATTGGTTGATCCATATGTGGTTTGTGACAATAACCCACATGCAATGCCATTGGTTAATCCATGTGTGGTTTGTGGAAAGAACACACATGCAATGACTCTAGTTGGTCCATGTGTGGTTTGTGGAAAGAACAGACATGCAATGAACACTGGTGGATCCATATGTGGTTTGTGGAAAGAACACACATGTAATAACCACTGGTTGATCCATGTGTGGTTTGTGACAAGAACACACATGCAATGAACACTAGTGGATCCATCTGTGGTTCTTGACAGGAACACACATGCAATGACATTGGTTGATCCATGTGTGGTTCATGACAGGAACACACATGCAATGACATTGGTTGATCCAAATGTGGTTTGCGGAAAGAACACATATGCAATGACGCTGGTTGATCCAAATGTGGTTTGTGGAAAGAACACACATGAAGTGACTTTGGTGGATCCAGGTGTGGTTTGTGGAAAGAACACACATGCAATGCCATTGTATGATCCATATGCGGTTTGTGAAAAGATTACACGTGCAATGTCATTGGTTGATCCATGTGTGGTTTGTGGAAAGAACGCACATGCAATGCCATTGGTTGATGCATATGTGGTTCATGACAGGAACACAGATGCAATGACACTAGTTGATCCATATGTGGTTTGTGGAAAGGACACACATGCAATGACTCCAGTGCTGGTTTTAGTATAAGAACACACATGCAATGACTCTAGTGGGTCCATATGTGGTTTGTGAAAAGAACACACATGCAATGACTCTAGTGGATCCATATGTGGTTCGTGGAAAAGAACACACATGAATGAATACTTGTGGATCCGTAAGTTGTTTGTGGAAAGAACACACATGTAGTGAACACTAGTTGATCCATATGTGATTTGTGAAAAGAACACAAATGCAATTCCACTGGTTGATCCATATGTGGTTTGTGAAAAGAACACATATGCAATGACTCTAGTGGGTCCATATGTGGTTCATGACAGGAACACACATGCAACGACATTTGTTGATCCATATGTGGTTTGTGACAATAACACACATGCAATGCCATTGGTTAATCCATGTGTGGTTTGTGGAAAGAACACTAATGCAATGAACACTGGTGGATCCATATGTGGTTTGTGAAAATAACACACATGCAATGCCATTGGTTGATCCATATGTGGTTTGTGAAAATAACACACATGCAATGACTCTAGTGGATCCATATGTGGTTTGTGGAAAGAACACACATGCAATGCCATTGGTTGATCCATGTGTGGTTTGTGAAAATAATACACATGCAATGCCATTGGTTGATCCATGTGTGGTTTGTGGAAAGAACACACATGCAATGCCATTGGTTGATGCATATGTGGTTCATGATAGGAACACACATGCAATGACAATGGTTGATCCATATGTGGTTTGTGAAAATAACTCACATGCAATGACTCTAGTGGATCCATATGTGGTTTGTGGAAAGAACACACATGCAATGAACACTAGTGGATCCATAAGTGGTTAGTCGAAAGAACACACATGCAGTGATCATGGTTGATCCATATGTGATTTGTGACAATAACACACATGCAATGCCATTGGTTAATCCATGTGTGGTTTTTGGAAAGAACACACATGCAATGCCAGTGGTTGATCCATATCTGGTTTGTGGAAAGAACACACATGCAGTGACACTGGTTGATCCATATGTGGTTTGTAGAAAGAACACACATGCAATGACTCTGGTGGATCCATGTGTGGTTTGTGAAAAAAAACATGCAATGACTCTAGTGGGTCCATATGTGGTTTGTGAAAAGGACACACATGCAATGACTCTAGTGGATCCATGTGTGTTTTGTGGAAAGAGCACACATGGAATAACCACTAGTTGATCCATATATGGTTTGTGGAAAGAACACACATGCAATGACACTGGTGGATCCATATATGGTTTGTGAAAAGAACACACATGCAATGAATCTAGTGTTGGTTTTAGTATAAGAACACACATGCAATGACTCTAGTGGGTCCATATGTGGTTTGTGGAAAATAACACACATGCAATGACTCTAGTGGATACATATGTGGTTTGTGGAAAAGAACACACATGCAATGCCATTTGTTGATCCATATGTGGTTTGTGGAAAGAACACACATGCAGTGAACACTAGTTGATCCATATGTGATTTGTGAAAACAACACACATGCAATGCCATTGGTTGATCCATATGTGGTTTGTGAAAAGAACACACATGCAATGACTCTAGTGGATCCATATGTGGTTTGTGGAAAGAACACACATGCAATGACCACTGGTTGATCCATGTGTGGTTCATGACAGGAACACACATGCAATGACATTGGTTGATCCATGTGTGGTTTGTGACAATAACACACATGCAATGCCATTGGTTAATCCATGTGTGGTTTGTGTAAAGAACACACATGTAATGACTCAAGTGGGTCCAGATGTGGTTTGTGAAAAGAACACACATGCAATGACTCAGGGGGATCCATGTGTGGTTTGTGGAAAGAACACACATGCAATGAACACTGGTGGATCCATATGTGGTTTGTGGAAAGAACACACATGCAGTGACACTGGTGTATCCATATGTGGTTTGTGGAAATAACACACATGCAATGAACTCTAGTGGATCTATCTTGGCATAATTTGATGTATGCCACGATGTATTTCGTTGTAAAAGACACTCACTTTCCATTTTTATACTACTCAGCTTTGCCCTTGGTTTTTTGATACTACCTAGTTTTGCCCCTCTCTCTTTCGTAGAAGCCCAAACTTGTACCCACTCTGTCTGCTACGCCCTGATTGGTTGTCACAGTTGTCACGCGGATCGTGCGCACCAACCGTTGATCCTGTGTGATCCAACGAGGCTCATTGCAAACGTCATGCTCTTCAAAGGACAGCACGAGACAGCACGGACGTCTCCCTCAACGAGACTTCTATAAGAAGGAACACGATGCCGTCGATGGAAAAAGTCGTCGAGTGGTCATGTCATGTTTAATCTAGTCTGCAAAGGCTACAAGTCTACTGCACGGCAACTGGTCATCCACGGCCAATGGGCTATACCATTTTTACTATGCAGCGCGCCTGCACTCTCACTTCCGACAGGCCCCCACCACACGAACCTTCCACGCGGCAGCCGCAACCGGAAGAGCTGCCTACCGGGGCCCTCGAGGAGGCCTAAACGTCCCTGCATTAAAAACCCAGCCTATCGGGTCCTCCATTCGCACACATCCACTACTCTCTCTTCCCTATCTAGCAAAACCCCACAATCTTGAACGTACTTGCATGAACCTTCTCTATGAAACCAGTGCGTCGGGGCGAGTGTCCGGGCATCGCCGCTGGGGTGGTGCTTCACGCGGTAGATCTGGAGAAGCATCACGCAGCAGAAGGCGAGGAGGACGTGCAGTTCAACCCCTTGGGGGACCATGTGCTCACCGGTGCTGACAACTTCGGAGGCCCCGATGAGGGCGTGGAGTTCGACGAACATGCTCCGCTCGTGTACCCGGAGGTACATATATTTCTACATGTTTCATCTTTTCTGCTCGAGCTTAATCTATCTTGGCGTCATAAAAAAAATCTAGTCCTAATGATTAGATGCAATGTACGAACCGGTCCGTGGAGAGATCTAGTCTGTTCTGAATGAATCTACATTATTTATTTATTAATAAGTTACCAAGAACACAAACCACATTAATTTAGGAGCGAGCTGGGGAGACGGCCGTAATGAACGGCTGAACCTATATAGACATGTTATTGCATCGAAAGTAACTCAGAATGGTGGAAGGAATATATATTTATTATTTTGCTCATTTCGGTTTGTATTCCATACATTATAGGTGGATTCAAGTGAGATGGACTCTGACAAGGAGACCAGGGACAACAAGAGCCGCCATGTCATGAAGAAGCTAAAGAGCGGGATAATCCCTTTCTGCACTCGACTTGGGGACATCAGGTGCCCTTTCTGTAAGAAAGGAGTCAACCTGAGGATTGCCAGCTTGATTTCGCATGCGGTTGGCATCGGTAAAAGCCCGGCTAGTAAACACAAGTCGTCGACCAAGGCTAAGCACACTGCTTATGGAAAATTCATGAGGGAGTATGTCAAGACCGGCCTAGTGTCCCCTTACTTAGGAATCAGCAACTTCTAGCCGACCAACCCGTCATTGTGCTGGCCCATCCACTAATAATATTTAGTTCTCTTACCGTATCTAGACCCTTAAACTATGGGGATTTCTATTTTCGTACCCTTCAAAATATATTCAAGTTCATCTGTTTATGGAGTTAAAGTTCCGGTGGCATACTCGTTATTTTGCATGGATAGAGGGGTGCCCCCGACAGATATAAGGGTTATCATGTCCGCTAGATCACAGAGGATCAATGGTTGGTGGGCACGATCCGTGTGACAACTGTCTCGACCAATCAGAGCGTAGCAGCGAAGATGAGCACATGTGCGAGAGATGGATACAAAGAAAGGGGAAAACCGAGTAGCGCTTAAGAACCAAGGGCAAAACTGAGTAGAACTTAAAAAACCAAGGGCAAAACTGAGTAGAACTTAAAAACCAAGGGCAAGAGTGACAAAGGGATTCAAATAGAAAATAGAAAATGATTTAAAAATGGAACCAAACCGCCAGTGTTACGCTTGAGGGCAAAACTAAGTACAACTGAATCGCCATGGTTAGACACGAGGGAAAAAAACGTGACTCACGGTACGCGTGTGTGGTGCACGGGGCGGTAGCGGACACGTGTGCCCGTGCACGGTGCATTAGCGCGCAAGGTGCATGGTAGTGCAATGAAACGTCGCTTCCCTTCTCCTTTAATAGAGGCCTCCCCACTCCCACTCATCACGCACTCGCTCACTCAACCGTCTCCACTATCCCATCACCTTCTGCAAATGCCCAACAAAACCCCAACCACGCCGGTGATAGAGAAGAACGGCACGGTGGCATCGACGCCTCCAAGGCCGTCGGCAAGGAGCCCCCCGTCCCCGTCCTCGCATCTGCTGTAGCCACTGGCGAGGAGGCCCCCGCCGGTCTCGGACAGAACCCGCTCGGCTAGGACCCCTACGAGGAGGTTGTATACATAAGTCCGGAGAACCCCTATGACACCAGCATCGCTGACCCATGGTCGAAGGTAACCAGGGTTTTCTCCCCTTCCCTTATTCTTCCCCTGTTCCCATCGTTGGATGCTAGATCATATGTTATTAGGGCTCGGTTGTTCGTATTTTTACAGTAGCTAATCCTCTTGTGTTAGATCTCGATTTTCGACGAATCCCCATGTTCGTAGTTGGGATCAGTATTCGATTTGGTTTGAGATTCGGGAAATAATCGGGAGATCTCAATCGGTCAATATATGCAAATAATCAATCCCGATAATCAAAGTATCTCAATCATTTCCTTATTGCACTCTACTATTTTTTTCAATAGGAGGATAGCAGCAACGTCCGCAGCGACGACGAGTTCAAGGACACCAAGACTCGTCATGTGCTTAGGAGGCTAAAGTGCGGCCAGTACAACAACTTCTTCGTTGATGACGTGTACAGGTGCCCCTTCTGCCCCACCAGGAGGCTCCGTGCCACAGACATCAACCCCTCGTGAAGCATGCCAAGGACGTGAGGACCTGCGGCGGGTCCGTGAACATCCACGGCTTCATGGCCAAGCACCAGGTTCTCGGTCTTCACCTCCGCAACCTCCATAAGGTGGCTATCAAGGAGGGTCGCATGCCCCCGATCAGACCCAAGGTGCCCAAGGTCAATGTGCTAGGCAGGAAGAAGTGGAGGAGGCGCCAGAGGGAGGAGGCGGATGCCCTCTTGGCAGAGGCCACGAGGGGCCACTAATTAGCTGCTGCTGCTGTAAAGCAGCTTCTTTTGTCTTGTCTGTGTTGAACTATCAGCTGTTGCTACTGCTGCTGAGCAGCCTAATTGTCGAACCTCGTTAAGTACCATACTATATAACTTATATTAGCTGCTTTATCTACATCTTCTCTATTTACTAAATTTATTATGGTGCTGGTTTGTTTTGCTGCTCTAGATTTGCTACCAGATTGGGGGAAAATGAGGGCAAAAGGAACAATGAATGAAGAGAGAAGCTGCTCTAGATTCCCTACCTTTTTCAGCAAAAAAAACACAACTGTTAGCGAGAGAGGGGAAAGGATGCTCTTAAAAAGGCCAAATAACAAAAAAACTTCCAAGTTAGGCGTTAGGGCACACGTAACGGCCAAGCCTTTGACCAGACGGCACCCCCCTCCGAGCGCATGTGAGGGCTTCGGAATATCGGGAGGGAAAAAGTGAGGACAAACGAGACACAATGTTGCTATAGCTAAATCTGACAAAAAGCTGAATTTGGCTTTACCATGCAATTTGGCTAGAGCTCCACAGTGTAGCTATTCTAAATCCCTAAACTATGTGGTGTGTTGAAACCTAATGCTTTTGCACCGACATGTGTGTTGCAAAGTTTCTTGATTGTGCATGCTTACACAAGTCGCCTATAGAGAAACTTATAGAGCATGGGCAAATGAGCTTCATTTTGGCAAATTCTGGACAAAATGAAATTGCAAGCTTTGCGCAATCAGCAGGCCTGATCGGCTAGGTGGCTGCCCCGGGGTGCAGGGATGCTAGGTCCATGTCTATGCTTACACTTCTTAAACTTGTTAGGAATAATAGTTGTACACTTCCTTCTGCCCTGTCACATTACGTCATGTCAGCACCGCGCACCCACTACGCATCGGCAACGGGACGGTGGTCTACGTGACCGGTCTTTGCCATGCCAAAGCCACGTCGCACACCTATCCCATCGCCTACCGGGATGGATGCCGAATTTAATCGCTAGGATTGGAAACCAACTATGCTCGCTCGGTCAAACTTGATTCCACATGGGTATGACCGGAATATTGTTAAACGCAATTTAAGCATCGCCTTCCGTCTCCTCAGCACATCACTGTGCAAAAATCCCCAACTCATTCCTTTCGCCGCCCTTCGCCACTGCCATAGCCACCACAAGAACCATCGACGCTGCCGCAAGCACCGCCTCCGCTGGGCCATACCACCGCAACAGAACCGCCACGCCCAGTCCAAGCCACCGCTACCGACCCTAGGCCACCGCTGCCGCATTAGCTGCTGCCATGGACGCAGAGTACAGCGTGTTCAGCGACAGGAGCGACTTCACCGACGAGTACACCGTCACCGCCCATGGCACCACCAAGCTGACGGTCGTCCACACAAATGCGTCAGCGGAGGTCGCCAAGTTCATCTCAATGTACGAGCGGTGGCTATAGGAGCCGATGGACAGGTACAAGATCGTCGGCCTTAACCTCGAGTATACCGGAGATAGGAAGAGGGCGGCGCTTTTGCAGCTGTCCATGCGCAACCACTGCCTCCTATACCATGTATGTAGGGCGAAATCTGTTTGCCCGGAGCTTCGCGAGTTCCTACACAGGAGGGAGATCTACTTCGCCAGCGTCGACATAAAAAACGACACTCCGAAGCTAGAGCGGGATATCCTCGTTCATGTCGTAAATCACGTCGATCTCCAACGTCTGTGGAGGTACCCAGATGGCGGTACGGGAAAGCCAGCATGGCTAGACTCGTTGCCGACATAATCGACCGTGAGTACACCGGCATGAAAGTCGAGTTCCCGAAGCACCTGCACGGGCGATGGGAGTGGAGGCACCTAGATTACGATGCGATCAAGTACGCAGTCAGGGACGCGTATGTCTGCTACGAGATGCTCAATAGGATTTAGCGGGTGGGTGAGTGTGCTGTTTACCACTACTAGTTTCACATTTCGTTACTAGTTTTATCTCGCCTGTATTTTATCTCGCATGTATTTTCTAAGCATTCTGTGTGTAAGAACCAAGCTCGTATGATCCCTGTGCGATTAGCTACTTAACCTGTATGAATTACATTCCCTCTTTTGTATGCTCAATGTTCATTCTTACAAATTCTGTCTGTGCCATTTACATGCGGCATAATCCAGGACTGACATGCATAAGGTGTGATACAGTCATAAGTCATAACCAAACCCAGATTATAGCGAAGAATACAGTCATAACCAAACCCAGATTATAGTTCGACAAAGTTAATACACAGCAGTTCGTAATTGCTCGCATAGTGTACTTCTGAAATAACATGTTTTCATAAACACAACAATCATGCACCAAAAGTCTACATGCCAGCCTGTTGGAGAAGGCAACTGATCGAAGGATGCCTTCGATCGCTTGCCCCAGCTTGTAGATTCATCTACACTCCGGCATCTGGGGCAAACAACCTGCCTTGGTGGTGGTTCAATGATGCGATGCCTAGAACGAGATTTTACAATCTGGCGGTACAGCTCGTGGCTAACATACCCGTCAATTGCAGCGTACTTCAGATTAGGTTTAGAAAGTGGCTTATCCTCCCAGTAATCATGCCTTAAACGCCTCCACGAACATCTCGGGAATTTGCCCTTCATGTCAGCGTACCACGGGTCGATGAGTTCGGAGGCAAGAACGTCCATCCCGGTCTTGCCGCCCTTCATCTCGGTTTTACACTCCTTTGGGATTCTAATGTTGACATTCGAGCTTTCAAGCAGTTTAGTGTCATTCGTGATGTCAACACTAGTAAATGTTATGTGCTGGTTCACGAGAAAGTCATGAAACAGATCCCTAATGCTTTTGCCCCACCTGCATGAAAATGAATTTAGACAAATAATATAGCAATAACTTTTGCAAACAGACGGTCTAGGAACAAAAAGATAGCAAAGTCTACCAGATCCCGTCAGCCCCCTTCTCGCAAAAAGGCTGGTATACGAGGATGTGCCCCTTCATGGAGAGTTGCACCATGTCGATCCTATGGTGATCGCGGATGTACTCGAGGTCGAGACCTACGAACCTGTTTTCTTCGAACTTCAGCCAACTCGTGTAATTATTCAGAGTGTTCCTCACCATCTGAGGGTCGGTGGTGTAGACGACATCGATCTTCTTCCCGCCATGTACTTCTATGTCGAAGTGCATAGTTTCTTGCCTGTCGTTGTTCAGACGTTCGAAGAGTCCATGACTACAGGCAAGAGGGAAAGGATACAGAGGAAGAGGGTGATGCGGTGGTGGAGGAAATGGATGAGGCCATGGAGGATAAAGTGTTGGAAATATGCCCTAGAGACAAATAGTAGTAAGGACTATTATCATATTTCATATAGTTTATGATTAAGTTTTATATCATGCTATAACTATATTGAGTGGAAACATCAATACACGTGTGATATATAAACAACCAGGGGTTCCCATTGAAACTCTAGTCACTAGTTCATTGGTCAACAGATGATCAAGTTTCCTGATCATGTGGCATTTATGCCAGTTGGAAATGGAGTCATCTCATTCCGAGAATGAGATGATGAACCAATACCCAACCTAAACATCGTGACCCGATCATGTCACGAAGTTCAAGTTACGATGATTAGAAATGGATCCTCGTAGACTATTCCTTAGACCGTGAGGCTATATCAATCACTGTCTCCCGAGAGTGCTTTGATAGCATCAAGCGTCACTTGGTAATACAGTGGTTATAAAGGTGTGTTCAGGTACTCGGAGGAAACCGTTGAGGCAATATATGTCAAGAGCGGGATTTGTCCGTCCATGTGACGAAAAGATACTCAAGGGCCCACTCGGAGAAGTTATATCCAATGGCTGCACAGCGTGTGATTTGATCACATGGATATCACTTGTCAGAAAGAGTTAAGTAGAATTGTTCAGTAACGAGATTGAACACGACATGGTGATGTCATTGATCATATCTCGGGCAATGCAAGTATCAAATGACAAAGGTAATAAGACACGACTGTCCCGGTTCAAACGACGAAAGATCTTCGTGGAACGCACAGGGGTCACATGGCCATCCAGGTCCCTCTATCGATCATTGGTGCGGGAGTGTCCCGACCATGTCTGGAGTGTTCCCGAACCGTGGGGTATCACGCTTAAGGGCTTGATGATGCTTAGAGAGTGTTTATAGGGTCGGTAGAATCACCGAAGAATGGTAGAGAGAAAAACCGGAAGGGTTTCGGTAAGTCCGGAGGTTGTGCGGAGTGGAGGTGGAAGGTGTTCCATAGCCACGGAGATTGAATAATGTGTGAATGAATGTTAAATGTTGATTTAATCATTTATTCATAATTATTTAATAAAGAGAAAATAAATTTAAATGGTCAAAGGCTTAATGGGCCAATTTCCGGAGGGAGAGGGCCCATTAGGGAAAGGAGAGAGGGAGAAGGGGCAAGGGGGCTAGCTGGCTGGACCTAGCCCCCCGCGCGGGCCCACTAGGGGCTGGCCGGCGGCCTCCCCTCCTCTCCTCTCCTTTAGTCCCACCCCGGGACTTTGAGGGAGGTAGTACCTCCCCTCCTCCTATATATAGTGGGGGTATTTGGCCAAAGAAAATACACCAATAATCAATAAAGGTCTTCTCACTTTTGGGAGGACCTCTAATTGATATTTTCTCTCTCCCCCTCTCTCTCTCATGACCGTGGTCCCATGTCTAGACTGCGTGAATGAGAGACATCTTCACCGTGGAGCGCCGTCGCTCTGCGAGATTCGGATCCGGGAGCTCTACTTCCGCAACTGCTGCTAGATCGGGGAAGTGGGAGTCATCGTCAGGCACCAAACGTGTGTAACTCCCCGCGAGGTCACACTTGAGGCACTCAAGTCGTTGGAGTCGTTGGAGCGCGAGGACTTCATCACGACCTTGAGGTCGGCTTCGGCTCATCTACATCAACCACGCTCTCCTGAGCGTTGACAATGCTTTTCGGTCTTCAAGGGTAAGTTCGCAAAAAGCCCCTCCCTTTACTGTACTACTAATAGATAGGTCCTGGCAGCTTCAGGGGTTCAGGGGCATAGAGTAAAATTTATTGTTTTCGTACGCGGAACCCCAACAGAAAGACGATGAGGCCGTGGAGGAGGAAATGAGACGGAGAAGTGAAAGATTGGAACCGCCCTTACCAATATCTGGAATGGTGCACGACCGTTCGTAGTAGGGTTAAGGTGGAGAAAAATGGCGGTTTTACACGTCGACGCTAGCGCTTCCTAAAATTTGTTCTGCGCCACTTGCATGCGGTGGAATCAAGGTCTGCCATGCACGATCCAAGTCAAACGTAGTCACGTTTGCACGTGCCGACCTTCACTCACTGACAGGCGGGCCGCACATTTCTCTCTCTTATGATTTATTTTTTTAACTTCCTCTAGATGGTTCTGGTGCCCGCCCTCAATAATTACGCCCCCTTCCTTGTCTTCCACGCGGATGAGAACCGGCGGTGGCGGCGGTTCCATGCAGATTCACTCCCCACTCGAACAACTACCCCCATCCCTGATTCCATCCCCTCTCAAATCCATCTGCGTCCTTATTACAACGCCTCCATTAATCTACCGGATTCCAGACTCCATTTGCTGCTATGGGTAGAGCTTGGGGTAGCAGCAGGCTGAAGCGAAAGGCGTGCGATGACGACGCAAATGGCCAGGGCGACCACCACCACGAGTATTGGGGATGGCCGAACCTCAGCGCCACGAACATGCACAGGACCGCCTCGGGGTTGGACATCATCTCTGCCGGCTGGCTCACTCGCTGCATCCCTAGCTACCGCTTCACGATGCGGGACATGGACGAACAATCGTTCGGCACGGCAGGCCTTCTTTACCCCGATAACAACAAATGTCCAAACGACCACGATGGCCACGTAAGTTCCAGTATCTAGCTTATTGGTTCAGTCATATCGTTGATTCATATGTGCTGAACTCTCATCGGAATCCTATGTTCCTTTCGTTGAACGTGTTGTGTGCACGCGTGGTTTGAACAAATCGAACCATTTAAGACTATTCTGTACAGCGGAAGCTCTGCTCGTACCTCATATTCTGGTATTTTCATAGTGACACAGTCTTACTTTAGGTGATAGACGAGTTGTCAATTTTGATTTGCAATGGAATGCCTGCTAGGTGCTATTCCCCGAGCTGTTTATGATCATCGTCAGGAGTTTGTTCTGGGGGATCTTCTCCTACTTCATATATTGGGTATCTTCATAGTGACACAGGCATAATTTAGGCGATATCTGAGGAGACACTCGTATTTAGGCGATATTTTGTGTACATTAATCTGAAGGTTCAGTTGTCAACTTATATTTGCAGTGGAATCCATGCTAGGTGATTGTACCAACTGACAACTAACTCTATAGAATATTCATGCAAAACTGATGCTGCTGGATAAGTGGTCTAAATCAGTAGTGGTGAATATCAAGGAAGAAGAAGAGACGGAAATGGAAGATGACCAGAACTGGGTGGGTGGCAACGGCGAGTGGCTGGTCCTTTTATCACAAGATGGGAGTACTTAGACTCGAAAAAATGGCTACAGATCGTTGAGACTTACATTGCCATCTTTGGACGGTGTCAGCATTACTGCATTTAACAATGGGTGGTCGCCGCCCATTTCTGAATTCGCTTATAGGTTCAACATGGCAGAACTTGACCTCCTGAAGATACAACACCCACATAGGCCGCGGGAGGGGGCGTGGAAGAGCTGGGAGTACGACCTCTTAGCGGTGTTCGACAAGGAAATCACATTCATTAGATGCCCAGAAGACAAGGAATGGACAGTCTTGCGTGACGACTTCCTGTGGCCGGAGAAGTATGTCGACGCCGTCTTCACCTAAAGCTACTATTCGTACAAATAGCAACGCATTTATGCAGTCACTGAACCTAGCGGTGACGTGCGTGTTTGGGAGCCGTCCATTTAGGGTGAGTCATGGTGTCATATAGCATGTAAAATCCCATTCAAAATTCTGCTTACTGACTATAAGTAACACGCAGGTACCCACGCAGCTCCGTGCATCATTCCAGCTCCAGTCATCGAAGATGTAGTAGCAGATGCTGAACTTGGGACACGGCGCTGGTTCCTGGCACCTCTCTAAGGCGACACAGAACAGGATGATGAACTCATGTGGATTCATATCAGGGGATCACTAAACAGCGTTGGTGATACAATAGAACATATGGGGACACAACTTTCTTCATACCCATCGCTGCGGTGTCACGTTTTCTCGAGGTCCGCATGCCCATCAAAAGACCCAGTAGAGCAAGTATGGAGCAGAGTCGACAATCTAAAGGGACAATCTATGTTTCTTGGGATCAACTACCCTTTCTTTGTTGGAGCCCCTGCAGCTGTTGAACTTGTAATTGCTCGGGCAGCCCTGGCTCCTGATGCTGCTGCTGGTGGTGTTGGTGGTGGTGGAGCTGACGAAGAACTAGCTGCTGCTGCTCCTGGTGAAGCTGACGAAATACTTGTTGATGCTGCTGCTAGTGAAGCTGACAAAATACTTGCTAATGCTGCTGCTGGTGAAGCTGATGAAATACCTGCTGAGGCTGCTGCTGGTGAAGCTGACGAAATACCTGCTGATGAAGCTAACGAAATACCTGCTGAGGCTTCTGCCGGAGTCCAGGAAGAACATGTTGGTGTTGTTGCTGAGGTGCCAGTACTTCCAGTGTTTATAGCAGATTGTGTGTTTGCTGCACACTCACGCGCCTATCATGTTGACACTCCAGATCCGACCTGGAGCCGAATCCACGTCGGGGGGAGGAGGCTACAATTGGCTCATCAGTGCGGTCGTATGATTTGATGGAGAATGCCAGATGGCCAAACACAGCATTCTGGTTCGTTCCGACGATACCACCAGCTCCAGGGACCTAGTGCTCATACTAGCAGATCCGATGAACCATTTGTCTTTATATTTATCATTAGTTACGCTTATTTGTGTAAAGACTAAGCTGTGCTTATTTGTGTAATACTAAGTTAGGCCTAACTGCGTAATATTCAGTGAAGCCCAGCTTTTCTTTCTATGCCCATAACAACAGAATTGCAGCATAGAATATACAAAGGTAATGTGCATACTAGGCATTTTTGCTCAGGATAACTACCACTTCGAGCAAATGATACATGGTGTACGCATTTGAACGCATCACTAGAATGTGCCACCTATTGATGATTGATGACATGGATCTAGCTTTTCTGCGCGTATTTGCATTGAATCGCTCATTGATTTGTCACATATTTTTTGGCAATGGCTGATGAACTCCACTATCTTGGTAACTTGCTTCGTCAGCGAGCACTTGTTGATGCAATGCAAAGTACAGAACATGGTTGTCATTGTCATTCCATTTAGGTTCTCTATGTTTCGTCATCACGGAGCTACTAATTTCAAATGAAAATCTAGTAAACAACATATGTGTACATTGTTAGAGTATGCTACAGCCACGGTACATACATGTTTTTCTACAATCACAAGAAGAAAACTATATGCATTTTCACCTTGTTGGCATTGTGCCGAACTTGGTGGATGCGTCTTTGGGGTTCAGAGAGGAAGGCGCCATGGCTGGTGCGTGTGCGACCACGATGACGGTGAGCTCGGATTCTAGAGGAGGCTAACAGGATCGAGCATGGTCGGCATGGTGACAAATCTCACCCGGGAATGAATTCCCGTCCCCGCGTCATGCCATGGGTGTGGCCATGGTGAGGGCGAGCTCCGATTTGGGATGGGGAGGAGAACAGGGCCGAGCAGGTTCGTCCAAGTCCTAGCTCCGCACCATGGCCGCAACCATAGATTGCCGCCCCGGAGGAAGAAGAAGACGTGTAAAGGATGCATGCGCCAACGCTGCAAGCCTACATGGCAGCTACAACGGCAGCGACATAACGGCGAAAGCTGACAGGGTGGGCCTAACTAGACGGCCGTTAGCCTGATATTTTGTATTGAAACGTAAAGTTGAATTTGTGCCGAAAAAGACCCTCTGAGTATTTGGCACGCCAACTTTGGGCAACGCAGCTGATTGTAAGAAACTTGGGTACCGCGTTGTCTAGGCGCCCAAATTTCGGGCCACAAAATGATATTCTCCGCCGCCATCTCCATCCCAAGATCGGGGGGATCCGAAGCTCTTCCTGGCACCCTGCCGAAGGGGAGAGATCATCCCAGAGGCCTTCTTCATCACCATGCCAACCTCCGGAGTGATGCGTGAGTAGTTCATCCTTGGACTATGGGTCCATATAGTAGCTAGATGGTTGGTTCTCCTCCTTTGTGCTATCATGTTTATATCTTGTGAGCTCCGTTCATGATCAAGATCATATATTTGTAATCCTATATGTTGTGTTTGCGGGGATCTGATGGATATTGATGGGGATATGCCGAATGGGGTATGCCCAGCAGGACGTTATGAATGGGCCAAAGGTCTCACAAGTGGGCCTGCAGGACGGCGACTGGAATGCGACTAAGGAGAAGGCCCGGCGACTGGAGACTGGAGGCCCAGAAGCGTACTCGAAGCCCCGTCTGATTAGGTCAAAGCCTCCAAATCCATATCCTGTTCGGTTGTAAACTGTAAACCCTAGAGAGGTTCCTCATATATAAACCTCCCTAGGGTATCCTGAGGACTTAAGTTTCATCATACACCCCTTCAAGCGAATCGCTGCTTAGACGTCGAGCTCGCCACCCCTGTAGCTCGCTCTCCATCAATCCAATCTAGCAGGAGTAGGTCTTTACCCTCCGGGGGCCGAACCTGGGTAAACCATGTGCATCCGCCCCCATCTCGACCCTCAGATGGCCGCCAGCTCTCGCCCCGTCTCAACCAATCGCTGCCAGTAGCAGCGACTGCCGTGGCCATTTCCACGATAGTGGCGCCCACCGTGGGGCCTAGCCGGACTGGCCTAAGTTCTGCAGCGAGACCCTACTCGCTGATCGATCGGCCGATCGCCGCCGGCCACATGATCGCCATCGGCGGGATCTTACAGATCCTGCCCAGCAGCTACGTCCCGGTGTCGCGCCCGATCACCCATAGCGCGATAATGCCGGTCGGCTCCATCAACCTCTTCGTTGGCTTCACCGGCGCGGTCGACCTAGAAGCGACAGTGATCATTGGCAGATCGCTGCCGCACCGTGATCTGCTCTCGGAGGAGCAGGTCCGCTCCATCAGGAGCCTCGTCACCGAGTACGACTCGGCCGCCAGCAACGCGGCCGAGACCAACGCCGCTGCGAACGACGAGGCCCTAAACGACGATGTCGACCCCACGACCCCTGCCTCGGTCGACGGATCTATCACCGCGGCATCACGAGAAGACTCCATCATGCGGGTCTCCAACCTTGAGGATTTCGAGGACTCCTCCATCCTCGGGATCTTTGATTCAGATTCCGGCTCGGAGTCGCCCGAGGACTTCCGTGCCAGATCCAATCGCTTCAACGCAATCTACATGGTGGGCAACACGGCCGCCCCGCCAGATCTGTTCTCCACACCGATCCCGCCGACCGCCATGGACACAGAGGTGGAGGAGGCCCGTCTGTGACTCGTGAAGGCGCAGCACAATGAGCTCGTCGAGCGCGAGAGATACCGCCTCGAGCGGGAAACGACGCGGAAGCTATCGCTCTATCACCAGTGCCGCATCAGGACCCGCCTGAACTCCCACGTGCAGGGCCGCATCCTCAACTGCAACAACAAAAGCGACCCCGCACGCGCGGCCGAGCGCGAGTACTGCGAGAACGCACCACCAGGTGAAAGCAACCGACCACCACCCGGTGCACTGGCGACCGGAGCCCCTCCTCCACCCATTGGATGTGCGCCCCCGCCGGACCAGCCGTGGATCATCATCTCGCCACAGGCCCATGACGCCAACAGACTCCCACTCTACTCCACCCCGATGGACAGCGTCATCGTGGCCGATGCCGCGGTCGTCAACCTCGACGTCCAGGGAGAAGGCGCGCTGCATATCTAGCATGCCAAGGCCCTACTCGCCAGGGTTGTCGAGCAACAAACCGCGGGAGTCGACCCGCGGGGTCGGCTGTATTCCCGCACCTCGGCAAGCAGGGCGCCCCCAAGCGGCTCGACGGGACCATGAAGGAGGTGCACCCGCGACGCGACCCAACGTCTTCATCAACGATCTCCGGGCTCTGTGGAGACTGGTTGTCTGCCACGCCTGGAAACCCCTTCGCCATGAAGCGTGGGAACGTTGCGGACGCTCTAGCCGGGGCACTGGTCGCCGGAGCCGACGTTTCAGTCGCCGGAGCGCCCGTGGCTGGCTTCGACCGCGTAGCCGCTACCTCTTCGACGACTGCAGTGAGATCGCTCTCCTTGGCGCTATCCATCGCCACGGCATCGTCGACACCGCCTTTCTGCCTCTTCACGCCCTCCACAGTCGTCGCTTCTTCAGCAGACTTCCTCTTTTTGGGGAGGTCGCCCTCTCCCGTGATGGCGACCGGTGGAATCTTCGCCACTGAAGGGCGACCAATCTTCTTGACCCCAGACCTGCCAAACCTCCAAAATCAACACATAGATAGCACAAAAATGGAACACGACTTGGAATGGAGAATTTGAAGCTTACTTGGCGACTGGGAGGACGCGCAGCCCGGTGCTGATGTGGGTGGGCTTGTCTAATTCCGGCCCCAGCTTGCGCGTGAGACCTCTCTCGAAGACATCTGAAGCCCATGACACCGTGGGTTTCCTTGATGACGAAGCCGCGGTTGCCAGAATTTCCGGCTCTGAAGACGCGGCTGCTCTTGAAGGTTGCGGCGACTTCGACGCCGCAGCCGCAGCTGCCTACTGGCCTGGTGCCCTCGAAGCCATTGGCGCAATCACCACCAGAGGAACTTCCACTGCCACCTCGGTGTCCTCGTCCTCCAATCCCTTCATCGGAATTGCATCCTCCGGGATCTTGTGCGAAGTCTCGGGGGTGTCATCATCATCAGAGTCGTCATCTAACTGAAACACCACCGCCGACCTGGGCGACGATGCTAGCTTCTTCGCTGGCGACTTTGGTTTGCGCGCGGGCTTCGCCGGTGTGGCCGTGCGCCAAGACATGTGCTCCTGCACGATCTCGTCACCCCCTTCGTGTTCATCAAGGCTGTGACTCGCCTCGAATTCGTGCTGCTTCTGCATGCGAGTCTTGCAAGCCGTAGGCGCTGGGGGTGGAACCTCCTCTTCTTCCTCGTCGCTTTCGGAGGAATCTCCTTCGGAGGCGTCTTCGAGCTCCCGGGGGATCTCTTCTTCATGCAGAGGGAGCCAACCTTCCAACACCTGGAACAACTGAGAATAACCACAAATAAGTATCGAACGATGCGACTGCGAATTACATTGCAGAAATTGCGACTAGAAAGAAAACTTACTGTGGGGGCTTCATTCTTCACGGGAGTGTACGGGGCGAGCCTGTCCGATGTGGTTGTAAATTCCGCATCGGTGATCTTCTTCAGGGCGGCCTTGTAGTCTTCGATTTCCCACAACTCTTTGCTGGTCCAGGACGGATCGTGTTTCCCACTGTACTCATACATCCAATGCGGCCGAGCCACTAGCAGAACCAGACGCCGCCCGAGCCAGCAGTTGTAGAGGTTGATCAAGGACAGCCCCTGATCCTTCAACCTCTGGATCTGGTCCATCATTTCCGCGATGACCATCCTCTGGTCTTCAGGGCGTTTCTTCGGCGCCAGCCGGCGAGGCTCGCTCCTTTCTACGACGAACTCGGGAAGCGCTACTTCACCGGAGGGAGTGGACTCTTTCACGTAGAAGCAACTCTTCTTCTACTCGCTTGCGGCCTTCTTCGGCAGCAGAAGCTTGATAAAGTTGGCCTTTGGCTTCAATTGGAACATGACGCTGCCGGCCGCCAACATCAAGCCACCGGACGCGTTGCGCCCGATGTGGCCATGGAAGAGCTCCAGCCACAGTGGGAAGTACGGCCTGTAGCCAAGATAGCATTCGCAGAAGGCGACGAAGATCACCAGCTGCTCAATGCTGTGCGGACCAAGATCCGACAGCTTGATTGCGTAATATGCTTAGGAACGCCGGAAAAACAGTGAGGTGGGGAACCCCAAACCCCTCTCTAGGTGGCTGGGGAAGCAATGAACTCGCCGGCCCACGGCTTCGACTCAATCTCGGTGGGAGCGGGGACCCGCCAGTTCCCCTTGCGAAGGACTCCGGCGTCCTCGAAGGATTTGACCTGGGCCATGGTGCACTTGGATTTCCCCCATGAACCTTTCGGAGGCGCCATTAGGAAGGACATGGGGTCGCTTGGTGTGAAGGGATCGAATCGAAGGAAGACAGGAGAAACGGATGCGCGAGAATAAAGAACACAGGGAAGGATCTGCAAGGCTGATTTGTTACTCCCCTTATAAGGAGGCGCTACCCGCCAAGTTCGGGGTAGCCGTTACCTGTGGTAATTACACCGAAGTTACCGTTGGAATATCCAACGGATAGTTTGACTAGGTTGACGGTCCAACTCTTCCATGCCACTCGCTAGCAACTAGCCATGTCCACTCGCTGAAGCAGCGACTTGGCAGCCGTAGCGTTTGCCGGAGCAGCGACTGGGAACCTGGGGAAATTTCCTTTGGTTTTAGTGGAGTCCATCGCTGATTCGACTGGGCATCCAAATTGGACTCGCCTACTCCGACTGCCAAATGACCACCTGCGTCTGAATCAACGATGGCCTCGGGGACTACTGATAGGGATATGCTGAATGGGGTATGCCTAGTAGGACGTTCCGATTGGGCCGAAGGTCTCACGAGTGGGCCTGCAGGACGGCGACTGGAATGCGACTAAGGAGAAGGCCCTACGACTGGAGACTAGAGGCCCAGAAGCGTACTTGAAGCCCAGTTGGATTAGGTCAAAGCCTCCGAATCCATATCCTATTCGGTTGTAGACTGTAAACCCTAGCAAGGTGCCTCATATATAAACCTCCCTAGGGTATCCTGAGGACTTATGTTCCATA
Organism: Avena sativa; assembly: GCA_916181665.1. Taxonomy (NCBI): domain Eukaryota; kingdom Viridiplantae; phylum Streptophyta; class Magnoliopsida; order Poales; family Poaceae; genus Avena; species Avena sativa. Next base: position 419,281,717 of record OV702287.1, on the reverse strand, counting down.
ATACACCCCTTCAAATGACTTGCTGCTTAGACGCGGAGCTCGCCACCCCTATAACTTGCTCTCCATCAATCCAATCTAGCAGGAGTAGGTCTTTACCCTCCGGGGGGCCGAACCTGGGTAAACCATGTGCATCCGCCCCCATCTCGCACCGCCGATGGCCGCCAGCTCTCGCCCCCGTCTCAATCAATCGCTGCCAGTAGCAGCGACTACCGTGGCCATTTCCACGACAGATATTGACATACTATGTCAGATTGATTATTGATTCTATCATGTCTATGTTATTTGTGATCTTGCATGCTCTCCGTTGCTAGTAGCTATCTTGGCCAAGTAGATGCTTGTAACTCCAAGAGGGAGTATTTATGCTCGATAGTAGGTTCATGCCCCTAGTAATCTGGGGAAGTGACATAAATCTCTAAGGTTGTAGATGTGATGTTGCTACTAGGGAGAAAACAACAATCCTTTGTCCATGGAGCAATTGTATTGTTTACTTTACACACTTTGCTTAATGCAATTATCTGTTGCTTGCACCATAATACTAGAAGGGGTTCGGATGATAACCTGAAGGTGGATTATTAGTCATAGATGCAGTTGGATTACGGTCTATGTATTATGTTGTAATGCCCAATCAAAACTCATAGGAGTCAAGATGTCTAGTATATGCATTGTTATGCTTTCTCAATCTGTCAATTGCCCCGCTGTAATTTGTTTACCCAACATGCTATTTATCTTAAGGAGAAACACCTCTAGTGAACTGTGGACCCCAGTCTATTCCTTTACCATTGATATACCATCTACTGTTTACTTTCTGCAAGAAATTACTATCTTCCACACTATATGTTTAATCCTTTGTTTTCAGCAAAACCAGTGAAATTGTCAATATCACTATAAGTTGGGGCAAAGTTCTGTGGTTGTATTGTGCAGGATGCCAAGTTGCCAGCAACACCTTGGAGTTGTTTCCTTACTCCTACTGGTTTGGTAACCTTGGTTTCATAACTGAGGGAAACTTGCTGGTGTGCTCATCATACCTTCCTCTTGGGGTTCCCAAAGAGCTCTACATATCTTGATCCATCAAGAACTTTTCTGGCGCCGTTGCCGAGGAGTTAAGGACATATTCAATCTCTTCCTCCTCGTCAATCACTTTTCAGGGAGAAAGAAGATTCTTGCAAGGGGAGTCTCTCACAACCAATCTCTTTACTTTGTTTTTGTTTTGCTTAGTTTATTTTGCTTTGTTTTGCTTGTTTCTTTATCAAAAACATAAAAAAAATTAGTTGTACTTTTTTGCTTCTCTTTATCAAAAACACAAAATTTTTAGTTCTTTCTATCATTGTCACCTCGTTCTAAGCTCACCATGTTGATCCCTAAGTTCACCGTGAAAGACCTTTCAATAGGTAGTGTCTCTATAATTGGGAAAGATAAAATTGAAGAATTTCTTTAATCATGTTAGCAATCATGAGGATATTGAGGATAAATCCTTAGCAGAACTTGCTCCAAATTATGAAATTGCTGCAACTTCTTTAGTTTACATGTTGGAGGCTAGGTTTGTTAACCTTAACCCCATGATGCAATTAATGATTCTTAAACTTAAAGATATTGAGGATATTGAAAAGAGAGATTTTATTTTCGAAACTTTGCTTAAAGAATTCAATGATGTTGTTAAGGAAGCTAGAAAGGTCTTTGATTGTTTTAATATGCTAGGCTCGTGTGTAGATGTTATTGGTACACTAGAAAAGTTGGACAAAGCCAAACGCAAAAATGGAGAGGAAATTAAAATACCGATACCTTTTAAACTTGTTGGAATGCATGAAGCCTTAGAAAAGAATTGTGATTGGGTTGTTCCTAAAAACCCGTTTGATGAAAATAGTGAACCTAAGAGTATTGAGAGAGGATCCTATAGAACTAATTTGGATGAGATACCTTGCCTCGTTGAAGATATTTCGGGTATTGATCTTAATGCTTCTTCATTCGAAAATACGTGTATCTTGCTTCATATGCCTAGCTGAAAGGCGTTAAAGAAAAACACTATTGGGAGATAATCCAAATTATTTTTACTTTCAGTAAGTTTTTTTGTTGAGTCTTGGAAGTTATTGCCTCAGTAATAACCTCTCCTTATCCTTCTTGTGTGGTTTTTGTGCCAAGAATAGCCTCTAATGAGAGAGAAGTAAGACTTGGAAAAGTTGCTGCCCCGAAACAGATTTTTGTGCTTCACCATAAAAAATCGTGAAAAATCCCTGTACCTCGGGTTGAGCTGTAATTTTCTGTGCTTATGCCCCAGGTTTTTATCTAACTTTCGTTAGTTTAGCACGTTTCGATTTGAGCAATAGAAGGTCATCGAAAAAATCGGTTTGTACCTGCTGGTCTGTTTTGACAGATTTCTGTCATTATTTGCATTTGCCTCTTAATCTCTTTCTCTTTGAGTTCTCTTTGATCACTTGAGCTTTTAGAAGGAATTGCTACAGTATCTTGTGTTTTAATGGAAGTTTTACTTGTGTTCAAACTAAACTCAAAGACTTATTATCTTGAATACACTAATGTTGCTAATGAAGATTGTGTGAAGTTTTGTATGAAGGAAATTTCAAGTGTAGGGAAGAATAATGTGATGATATGAAGTATGGACAAAATCTCAAGATTGGGGATGCCACCCGTGTCACCCCAAGAAATATTCAAGAGGTACATGCGTCAAATATTGGGGATGCCCAAGGCATCCCCTTCTTCATCAATAAAAATCTCAGGCTTTCTTCCAAAACACTTAGTTTTTATTGATTCATGCACAATTGTGTTGTTCTTGGAGCGTCTTGGGTTTTGTTTTTTGTTTTCTTTTGTTTTGTTTTCTTAAATAAATTGGTTGGACCCCCGCATTCATATGTCGTTTCAAATAACTTGATTGGTGTTGGAAAAGAGTAGGAAGCTTCATGCTTATAAGTGGTAGAAAAGGAGCTTATTTTGACTATGGCCTAGACTTTATCATGTCATGTTTGATGTTGCTTTGACCTTATGCTTAGTGATTATTGTTGTAGCATGACTTATTCCAAATAATTGAGATTGCCTAATGTGCCTTGATAGAATCATGCATTGTTTTAGCATACAAAAGCATAATATTGTGGTATTCTCCTTTGATGCTTTATTTGGGTTGACTTGGCACATGCTTACACCATGTTAAGACTATGAACCAGTCACCTTAGACTCTATGATCATTTAGTTTTTGACTTGTAATATCACTTTATGCTTTAATTAATAATGGTTTGTCGCTTTTCATGATTATGGCCATTATTGCTCTCTTAGATGGTCGCTCCCAGTCTTTTGCTAGCCTCCACCTGTACCAAGTATGAGTTCTACTCATGCATCCAACCTCCATGAAAACCAAGTAATTCCAAAGAGTCCACTATAAATTCCTATGCATGGTGTGTTACACCATTTCAAGTATATTCATGTTTTTATCTACCTTCCAAATTAAACTTGTTATGTGAAAATTAGTGATTAAAGCTCTCACAAACTTGATGGCACACTTCATTTTCTTGCACTTAATAAACTTGAACCATTGTGTCCATCTATGTTTCTTATATGCTTGCACTTTATAAGTTGTGAATTAGCATAACCATGATACCATGGGAAACGCTTTCAACATTGCACTTATTATTCAGTTGATATCATGTTTTTTTTGTTTATGGATCCCGGCGGTGTGAAATAAAAGGGGAGCTTGTGAGATCATGGAGCTTATATGTGTTCTAGAGAAACGCCTGGGCGGCTAGCCTAAGCCATGCCTAATTATGGTGGAAACTTGCAGCATAACCATAGTGAGCATTCTGTAAAGCATCCTCAATAAAAACCTATGAAAATAGCAAATAAAATGATCGCTGAGATGCTCATTGTCTGTTGCATTGTCATTTTGATATGGGAAAGCTCCTATGTCATGGGGCAAGGGGTACCCCATTGGCGGTTCTCCATGATACACATGTACTTACAATGACAATAACTTACTTGTGACTAAAGTTGAGTAGCATGAGGTTCGGTACTTGTAAGCAAGGGGCATGAGATTTTCAACTTATAACTTCTCAAGCATATCCTCATATTTGTGTCACTTTAACCTTAATCACCTCAAGATGCTTATGATAGGGGCAATGAGAGCTGAAAGCTAATAAGTACCATAATTTTTGGAAGCTCTTTATGAAACTTGAAATCCCTGCTTCCCTCTGTGAAGGGCCTTTCTTTTTTACTTTTATGTTGAGTCTCCATCTTATATCTTTATGCACCAATTGAGAGAGCATAGTGGTCATTCTTAGTTTAATGTGCATTGTCCCAAAACTTATTGATTGATTCATAACTTTGATATTGCTTGTTCTTAAATTATTTGTATCTAGTCACCTTTATGAACTTTGAAGTTGTCCTATGCATTTATGTTTTACTATACCATGAGGGACAAGATGAATACCACTCTTATTATGTTTTCTATATGTGAAACAAACAAATGTCTTTCAATGCATTGTTATTCATGATCTTTTGTTTGTACCTTTTCATGTTACAACATAGTTGCTATATATTATTGTTAGAACTCTATCTTTCATGCTCATGTTTAGAGTACTTTGATCCCAGCTATCAATGATTTACAAATACCTTGACCAAGATTGTGATAGTGCATGTCACCTCAAAAATTATTCTTTTATCACTTACCTACTAGAGGACGTGCAGGAGTTAAGCTTGGTGATGCTTGATACGTCGTAAACGCAGCTATAATTTCTGATGCTCCATGCTTGTTTTATATCAACTTTCTTATGTTTTGTTTACAATTTGAGGTATTTTTATACATTTTTGGGAACTAACCTATTAACAAGATGTCGCAGTGCCAGTTGCCTGTTTTCTGCTATTTTTGGTTTCAGAAAAGCTAGTAAGGAAATATTCTCGGAATTAGACGGGAGAAAAGCCAAAGTCAATATTTTACCAGAAGCAACAGGGAGTCTGAAGGGCAGCCCAAGTGGGGCCACTCGGTGGCCACACCATAGGGTGGCGCGGCCCCCCTAGGCGCACCAAGCCCTGGTGTGGGCCCCTCGTGCAGCCACCGACCTTTCCCTTTCGCCTATAAAAGTACCCCGATGCAGAAACCCTAAAGACTCGATCAAAATTCCATGAAAGAGTCTATAGCCACCGCCATCTCCATCCCAAGATCGGGGAGGGATCCGAAGCTCTTCCTGGCACCCTTCCACGAAAATGCTATGTAAAAGCATGCTTAGTTTAATGGATGCCTAAGTTGTTGTGGTTGTGGATTTACTCCTATGGAGTTGAGTTGGGATGCTCTGTCACTTGAAAATAAGGTTGTTTCATTTAGAATTCAGCAAGTTTCTATACTGATGCTTGGTTAATTGCTTAATTTTTGAGGTGACATGAACCATCATAAACTTGATCAAAGTATTTGTAAAACATTGATAGCTGGAATCATAGTACTTCAACATAGCATGAAAGATAAAGTTCTAACAATAAGACATAGCAACTATGTTGTAACATGAAAAGGCACAAACAAAAGATTTCATGAATAGCAATGCTTTGCAAGACGTTTGTTTGTTTCACGTAAAGAAAACATAGCATAGTGGCATTCAGCTTGTCCCTCATAGAGTAGCAAACAGAGATGCATAGGACACCTTCAAAGTTCATAAGAGTGACTAGATACAAATAGTTTAAGAACAAGCAATATCAAAATTATGAATCAATCAACAAGTCTTGGGACAATGCACATTAAACTAAGAATGGCCACTATGCTCTCTCAATAGGTGCATAAAGATAGAAGGTGGAGACTCAACAAAAAAGTAAAAGAAAGGCTTTCATAGAAGGAAGCAGGGATTCAAGTTTCATAAAGAGCTTCCAAAAATTATGGTACTTATTATCTTTCAGCTCTCATTGCCCCTATCATAAGCATCTTGAAGTGATTAAGGTTAAAGTGAACAAACTATGGAGTATATGCTTGACAAAGTATAAGTTGGAAATCTCATGTCCCTTGAATACGAGGGCCGCTCCTCATGCTACTCAAGTTTAGTTATCGGTAAGTTCTTGTCATAGTAAGTACATGTGCTTGACAGAGAACCGCCAACAGGGTACCCCTTGCCTGATGATACGGAAGAATCCCCATATCAAAATGACAAGGGAAGCAGACAACGAGCATCTCAGTAATCTTCTTATTTACCATGGGAAAATGGTGCTTTTTTCTCTCTTTCCTCTTTTCTCATACCTTTTTTTCTTTTTTCTCCTTTTCTCAATATCTAACTCTTTTTTTATAAGAAGAATGCTTCATAGACAGCTCATTATGGTTACGCTGCAGATTTCCACCATGATTAGGCATGGATTAGACCGGCGGCCCAGGCGTTTCTCTAACACACATACATAACTCCATGGACTTACATGCTCCCCTTTCATTTCACACCGACGACATCCATAGACAAAAGAGCATGATATCAACTAGGTACAAAGTACAAGTGCAATGTTGAAAGCATTCCCCATGACAACATGGTTCTGCTAATCCCCAACATATAAGTGCAAGCATATACAACATAGACGACACAATGGTTCAAGTTTATTAAGGGCAATAAAAGAAAAGTGTGCCATCAAGTTCGTGAGAGCTTTAATCACTAGTTTTCTCATAACAAGTTAAATTGGAACGTAGATAAAAAACATGAATATACTTGGAATAGCAAATTCTAATAGGTAGGTATGGTGGACTTTTTGGAATAACTTGGTTTTATTTGGAGTTGGATGCATGAGTGGAACTCATACTTGGTTATGGAGGCTAGCAAAAGACTAGGAGCCATCGACTAAGAGAACAATAATGGCCATAATCATGCAGAGCGACAAAACATCATTAATTAAAGCATAAAGTGATATTACAAGTTCAAAAATAAAGGATCATAAAGGCTATGGTGACTTGGGATAGTCATAACATGGTGTGAGCATGCGCCAAGTCAACCCAAATAAAGCATCAAAGGAGAATACCACAATACTATGCTTGAATATGCTAAAACAACGCATGATTCTTCCAAGGCACGTTAATAAATCTCAATTGTTTATAACATGTCATGCTACAGCAAAGATTGCTAAGCATAAAGCCAAAACAATATCAAGCATGGTATGACAAAGCATGGGCCACCGTCAAAAACAAGCTCTCTTTACCACTTAAGCATGAACTTTCCTACTCTTTTCCAATCCAAACCAAACTATTTGAAAACCAATGCATGAAAGAGGGGGTCCAACCAATTTATTCAGAAAACTAAGAAAACCAAGCAAAAGAAAACCAAAAACAAAAAAGGAATATGCTCCAAGAACAACACAACTGTGCATTAAACAATAAAAATGAAGTGTTTGGAAGAAACTTGGGATTTTTATTGATGAAGAAGGAGATGCCTTGGGCATCCCCAAGCTTTGACGCTTGCACCTCTTGAATATTTCTTAGGGTGACACGGGGTGGCATCCCCAAGCTTTAGCTTTAGTCCATTCTTCATCTCATTACATCATTCTCTCCATACACCTGAAAATTTTCCTTCATACAAAACTTCACACAAACTTTATTAGCAACATTAGTGCACTCAAGATAATAAGTCTTTAGGTTCAGTTTCAACACCAATAAAACTTTCATTAAAACACAAGCTACTGAAGCACTTCCCTCAAAAATCTCAATTCCCCAAAGTGAACCCAAAAAGGAACCAACAAGAAGCAAATGCAAATAATGGCAGAAATTTGTCAAAACAGACCAGCAGGTAAAAACCAATTTGTTCAAAGACCTTCTGTTGCTCAAATCGAAAAGTGTTGAACTAAAAAAAGTTAGATAACAACTAGGGGCAGAAGCACAAAAATTCACGCCTCAAAACGATGTACAAAAATTTTACACGAATGTTTACGGTGAAGCACAAAAATCTGTTTCAGGACATCAACTTCCCAATCATTACTTCTCTCTCATTAGAGGTTACTCTTGGCACAAAAAGAAAATAAAAAGGATAATGAGAGGTTATTACTGAAGTAATAACTTCCAAGACTCATCTAAAACTTTTGGGTTATCTCCCAATAAGTACTTTTCTTTAGCGCCTTTAAGTTAGGCTTGATAGTTTGAGAAGATGCTCACGTAAGAAACATGAATTGAAGTAAAAGAGAGCATCAAGAAGCAAATTCAAAACACATTTAAGTCTAACCCACTTCCTACGCATAGGAATCTTGTAAGAAAATAAATCAAAGAAGCACATAGTAACAAGAATGGGTAGATAAAACAAGAGCAACTTCAAAACTTTTAGCACATAGAGAGGTGTTTCAGTACCATGAAAACTTCTACAACCATATTTTCCTCTCTCATAATAATTTTTAGTAGCCCCATGAATAAACTCAACAATATAACTATCACATAAAGTATGCTTTTCATGATCTACAAACACATAATTTTTATCAAGCTCAAAAATAGTGGGATTAAAACCTTCAAGCCCACTTTTAACAATTTTATAACAAGATGACTGATCAATCTCATTTTCAGTAGTAGTACAATTAATATTATCAACCAATATAGGACCATCATCTAGATATTTATCATAAACATTTTCTAAGCAATGCTCTTTAGTACCATGCATTTCGAAGTTAGGCACTAATAAAGGATTACCATAGATAACAGGAGCATAATTATTATCACAAGATTTACCCATAGTAGATTTTTCAAGAGGATCCACAGGAACATAACATTCATCCTCCTTTGGTAAGCATGGGGGACAATCAAATAATGTAAGGGATAAATAGTTACTCTCATTAGACGGTAGGCATGGGTAGCTAATCCATTCTTCCTCCTTTTGTTCATCACTCTCCTCCTCTTTTTCATCTAATGAGCTTTCAGGTTCAGCAATTTCTTCTTCAATAGGCTCTTGCAAATTGTGGACACATTCTTGTGCATGACCGAGTCTCTATTTATAATCAATGATATAACAATTATTGCTGAAATTCTCTATGCAATGATCAAGGATAGAAGAGACCATATCTTTAAGGTCTTTACAAGCAACACAGGTTTCATAGTTTTAGACATGAAGGATTCTATTTCAGAAGCTCCCATAAACAAAACAAATTGTTCTACTTCTTCAAATCCAAGATGAATATAGTTATTCCAATGATAGTTGACAATTAAAAATTCTTTACTAAAGCCACATTGGAATTTAAGATGTTTAGTATCCTGTTTAGAGCAACAATTCATATCATGGCATTTAAGATTTTTTTTAGGAATTAGATCCAACCTTTTTAACATGGCTCTCATGACTTTACCCTTATAAGATTCTATATACCTTATAAAATCTTCCATGGAGGTTCTAGCAGGCGGCGGTTCATCTACTACCATAGAAGTGATAGTAGTTTTCCCAAATAGGAAACCGAGTGGGCTATCCATAATGAAATAGTGATTGGAGTAGAACTAGACATAAAAACAACATAAGGTAGGAACTAATATTTTTTTGTGTTTTTGATAAAGAAACAAACAAACAAATCAAAAAATAAACTAAGAAAAACAAAAATAACAAAGTAAAGAGATTGGTTATGAGGGACTCCCCTTGTGAAGATGTCCTTAACTCCCCCGCAACGGCGCCAGAAAAATAGCTTGATGGCCCAAAATATATCGAGCTCGTTGGGGAACCCCAAGAGGAAGGTATGATGAGCACAGCAGCAAGTTTTCCCTCAGTTATGAAACTAAGGTTATCGAACCAGTAGGAGCAAGGAAACACCTCCAAGGTGTTGCTAGCTGGCCTTTGGTAGGGCGCACTACCGGTGCTAGCAGCAACGTGGAAACCTGCACAACACAACCATAGAACTTTGCCCCCAACTTACAGTGAGGTTGTCAATCTCACCGGTTTTGCTGAAAACAAAGGATTAAACATATTGTGTGGAAGAAAGTAAAATCTTGCAGAAAGTAAACAGAAAGCAGTAAACAGTTGTAGATTGATGATAAAAGAAAGGACCGGGGTCCATAGTTCACTAGTGGTGGTTCTCCTTAAGATAGATGACATGTTGGGTGAACAAATTATAGCGGGGCAATTGACAAACATTGAGAAAGCATACAAGCATATACTACTCATCTTGACTCCTTTGAGATTTGATTGGGCATTACAACATTATATATAGACCGTAATCCAACTGCATCTATGACTAATAATCCACCTTCATGTTATCATCCGAACCCCCTCCAGTATTAAGTTGCAAGCAACAAATAATTGCATTACGCATTGCGTTAAAGTAAACAATACGATTGTTCTATGAATAAAGGATTGTTGTTTTCTCCCTAGTAGCAACAACACATCTAGTACCTTAGAGATTTATGTCACTTCCCTAGATTACTAGAGGCATGAACCCACTATTGAGCATAAATACTAACTCTTGGACTTGCTAGAATCTACTTGGCTAAGATAGCTACTAACAACGGAAAGCATGCAAGATCACAAATAACAAAGACATGATTGAATCAATTATCAATCTAAAATAGCATATCAATATCCATCGGATCCCCGCAAACACAACATGTAGGATTACAAATAGATGCTCTTGATCATGAACGGAGCTCACAAGATCTAGACATGGTAGCACAAAGGAGAAGAACCAACCATCTAGCTACTACATTGACCCATAGTCCAAAGGTGAACTACTTACGCATCACACCAGAGGCTTGCATGGTGATGAAGAAGGCCTCCAGGGTGAATTCTCCCCTCCGGAAGGGTGTCGGGAAGAGCTTCAGATCCCTCCCGATCTAGGGAGAGAGATGATGGCGGCTACAAACTCTTTCGTGGAATTTTGATCGGGTACTTAGGGTTTTTGTATCGGAGGCGATATATAGGCGAAAGGGGAGGCCGAGGGGGTGCCCTAGGTGGCCACACCACCCCTGGCATGGGCCAGGCCTAGCCACATGGCCAGGTCGTGTGGCGGACCTCTAGCCCCTCTCCATCTCATATTCTGGCTCCGTGTCCCCCTCGGTGAAAAACTGACATTGCTTTTGTCCCGTCCAATTCCGAGAATATTCATTTTCTGACTTTCCTGGAACCAAAAACAGCAGAAAACAGGCAACTGGCACTATGTCATCTTGTTAATAGGTTAGTCCAAGAAAGTGTATAAAAAGTACTCCAAAGTGTGGACACAACATAAGAAAGTAGATAAAAACCAAGCATGGAACATCAAAAATTATGGATACGTTAGCAACGTATCACTACCCTTCTGGGAATGTGCCTTGTACCAGCAGCAATGATGTGTATCTATCTACATAGAAATAGATCATAGGGTTAGTGATGCTGGTCTGAGACCCTGCCTGTGCAAGAACACATGCCTTATCTGGCTATTTATGATCAACTGTCTAATATGTCCACTTATCATGTGCTTGCAAGAAAATGAATGTGTAAGATGGAAAATGATTGGATCTAAATGTTGGGATATACCCTGGTAGCCTTGTCTTGATGTTGCCTTTTACTTCTGGCTTGTGGTAGCCCTGGATTTGTTTTGGCTTACTCTTGGCCTTGTCTTGCTCCTCCTGGTGTTGTTGCTCCTATGTGGTCTTGATGTCCACCTAGTACATCCCCCTCCTCAAGTCACCAACTTTGCTGGTGATCTCCTGGATTTTCTATGGTGGAAAGTGACTTGATCTAGTGGTATGGTTGCAAGATCTGGTGCTGTTCTTGGATGTGCTAGTGGAAAACTGTGGTTGGGCACTCTACTAAGTGGATAGCAAAGCTTGCTTTGATCTATGCTGCTGTGATTTAAACTATGCCTTTGCTCTGTGCTGCTGACACCTCAATGCATGCATTCAGGTGTGTGAGTTGCTTCACTATTTGCTTTCGTTGTGGATGCGATCAAGTAAATATGGTTTAAACTCCCCTGTCCTTTTACTGTTACTTATCCTGGTGAAACTTACCACTTTTCTACTTGGCTTATAATGTGGCACTGGAGCTATTTGCTTAAAAGAACATATACTACACATGGGTGATTCTTGCCCCTTTTAATTACTCTATGATGTAATATGAACAGTGCACTTCACTGTTCACCACTGAGAGTAAAACTAATCAACTAACATTTTATTTCTTTTTTTGAGTGGTTTACCTTATTTTGCAGGAACAAGATCCATATTGTCAAGACTTAGTATAGGGATAGATAGTTAGTATAGATTCTCATTGTAATCTTCTTCTATTCTCTTTGTAAATAACCTTGTAATTATATTCCTTTGATTTAATAAAGATTCATTTTATTGGACTATATTCATTGTAATAATCGGTTTTATGCAATTCTCCCCATTTATAATATTATTATTATGGAATAAAGAAAAGAAATAAGAATTCATTTCATATTTGAATTTCCTTGTCTCAATTTCGTATTGTTGTTTAATATATATCTACAATATAATCCAACAATGTTAATACTTTATTTTGGAAATCCACTTTATGATTCTAACATCTATTTTCAAATATCTATTTCAAAATGATTTAAATTTGAAATTTGAATTCAAAATATTCCCCCCAAAACACAATAATGCCTAAAGTTCATGTCAAAATTTATAGCTATCACTTTAGAGATCTATTCCTACCTCTGGTTAGTGAAAGAAACTCTGATCTCTTTAGGTTTTTATTTGGCAAAAAAATTACCCCGATTTTACAGATGAATGCATGCATATGCACAAATTCCTATTTCTACCCTCCATTGGTTCCTAAATGCTGGGGTGTTACAGACTTCCCCCCTTAAATTAAACTTCGTCCTGAAGTTTGCTGATGTGTACTTGAATAGTTCTGGATATGCTTCTTTAAAGTCATCCTCTTTCTCCCATGTGGCCTCTCGCTCTGGGTGATGTTCCCATTGTACCTTGCAGTATTTGATTGCCCTATTTCTCAACCTTTTCCAGTTCTCTTCCAGAATTTTACAGGGTTTCTCAACATAAGTCAAATATGCTTGTAGCTCAAAATCTTGATGTGTAATTGCATCATCGGGAACTTTAAGACATTTCCCTAATTGCGACACATGGAAAACATTATGAACTTGAGCTAATCTTTTTGGTAACTCAAGAGCATAAGTTATTGTCCTGTTCTGACTTAGTATCTTGAATGGTCCAATATGTCTTGGACTCAGTTTTCCTTTGACTCCGAATCTCTTAACTCCCTTCATTGGACTTACTTTGAGATATACCATATCCCCCACTTCTGGATGCCACGATCTTCGACTTTGATCAGCATAACTCTTCTGGCGACTTTGAGCTATCTTCAATCGATCTCTAATAGTATCGATGATATATTGCTTCTCCTTGATATAGTCTGGTGCAAATTCCTTGCTACTACCAGGTTCATACCAATATATTGGTGATCTATATCTTCTCCCGTAAAGTACTTGGTATGGTGGTGCTTTCAGACTACTTTGATAGCTATTGTTGTAAGAAAATTATGCCAATGGTAGATGATCTTCCCACGAACCTCCAAAATCTAATGCACAAGCTCTAAGCATGTCCTCTAAGATTTGATTGGTTCTTTCTGTTTGGCCTCTAGTTTCTGGATGATAGGACGTGCTGATATCCAACTTTGAGCCAAGTGCTTCATGTAATTGTTTCCAAAATGCTGAAGTAAACACAAATCCTCTATGTGATACAATCTTCTTGGGTACTTTGTGCTTACTTACTATCTCTTTGACATAAATTTCTACTAACTTTTCGGCATTATCTTTTTTATTTACCGGAATAAAATGTGCGCTTTTCATGAATCTATCCACAATGACCCATATCATATCCTTCAGCTTCGGTGTCATGGGTAATCCTGTGATAAAATCCATACCAATTTCTTCCCATTTCCATTCCAGAATTTCTAAAGGTTGTAATGGTTCTGCTGGACTTTGATGTTCTTCTTTTACCCTTTGGAAAGTATGGCATTCAGATACATACTTTGCAATATCCCTTTTCATGTTATTCCACCAGAATAATTCCTTAAGATCCATGTACATCTTCGTACTTCATGGATGAATTGAATATGGTGTTTCATGTGTCTCTCGGAGTATCACCTCTCTGATCTCCGGTACATCTGGCACACAAAGACGGTTTTGTAACCATAAAGATCCATAATCTCCTAGGTGAAAAACTGATTTTTGTCCTACGGAAATTCTTCTGATTTCTTCAGCAATAAATGGATCATCAAGTTGATGTCGATAGATCTCATGACGAAGATCACTGCTTTGCTCTTCTACAACCCTCATGGTAGCTAAGCCTACATGAACTTCTGTCCTTAAGAATTGTATTTCTAACTTTTCCAAATCCATTTGCAATTCTTTTGGTAATTCTCTATTGATGGGTTGAGTATCCGTACTCTTCCGACTTAAAGCATCTGCTACTACATTGGCCTTTCCTGGAGTATAGTTAATTGTAAGATAATAATCCTTGATCAACTCCAGCCATTTTTTCTGCCTCATATTCAGCTCCTTCCGAGTAGAGAAATATTTAATACTTTTATGATCAGTGTATAGTTCACATCTTGCTCCATAGAGAAATGACTCCATCCTTTTAAAGAAAAGACCACTGCTGCTAATTCCAAATCATGTGTTGGGTAGTTAACTTCATGAGGTTTGAGTTGTCTAGACCCATAAGCAATTACCTTGCGATCTTACATTAGCACACATCCTAGTCCTTCTTTGGAGGTGTCACAATATACTGTGTAATCTTTTCTGGTTTCCGATATAGCTAGGATTGGTGCGGTTGTTAATCGGGTTTTAAATTCCTAAAAACTTGCTTCGCACTTCCCATCCTGAATGGTGCATTCTTTCTTAGTAGTTTGGTCATTGGTCCAGCTATCTTGGAAAAACCTTCAATGAATCTCCGATAATAGCCTGCCATGCCTAAGAAACCTTGGATTTGTTTCACATTAGTTGGTGCATTCCATTCTAACACTGATTGAACTTTAGACGGATTTACCACAATTCCATCCTTACTGATTACATGACCAAGAAATTCTACCTTATCCAACCAAAATTCACACTTGCTGAATTTAGCATACAGCTTATGTTCTCTCAAGATTTGCAACGCTATTCTCAAATTATCAGCATGCTCTTCTTTATCCTTAGAGTATATCAAAATATCATCAATAAACACTATGAAAAACTTATCTAGATACATCATGAAGATTGTGTTCATCAGGTTCATGAATATTGCTAGTGCATTGGTCAATCCAAAAGGTACGACGAGGTACTCATGATGACCATATCTTGACACAAATGCTGTCTTTGGAACGTCTTCAGGTTTGATTTTTATCTGAAGGTATCCTGATCTTAGGTCAATCTTGGAAAATACTCTAGCTCCTTTGACTTGATCAAATAGACCTTGAATTCTTGGCAACGGGTATTTGTTCTTGATGGTGACATTGTTGAGATTTCTGTAATCACCACACATTCTTCATCCTCCATCTCTTTTATCCACAAAAATTACCGGAGTTCCCCATGGGGATACACTTTCCTGAATAAATCCTTGTCTGGCTAACTCATAAATTTGCTCCTTAATCCCTTTTAATTCTTTTGGTCCCATCTTGTATGGTGCTTGGGCTATTGGTGATGTACCAGGTATCGGGTCAATAGTGAACTCTATTTCTCGATCAGGTGGCATTCTTGGTAACTCTGCTAGAAAAACATCTTGAAATTCCTTCACTACAGGAATATCTTCCAATTTGACATCCTTCATTGAGTTCAGTTGCAGATCTACCATGATATGACTATGTGTATCTGCCTGTAGACTATCCTTCCTCCACTTGGAGACTTGATTGAAACGTTTTTATCCTCACAATTGATCTGAGACCCATACTCAGCCATCCAATCCATTCCCAACACTACTGCTATTCCCCTTAATGGAATCACATAAAGATCCGCATAATAGGTCTGTCCACAGATTAAGATAATCTGGGTTAATTTAATGTTTCTAACGACCAATGTCCCTCCAGCAGTAACTATGGTCATAGGTTTTTCTAATGGTGCCCTTCTAATCCCGAACTTATCACAAAATTGTTCAAATATGAATGAAGTAGTTGCACCGGTATCAAATAGAACTTTTCCAGGTTTGTGAGAATATTGAGCATATGTATCACTGCTTGATCCGAGTTATCCACCTCCTCCAAGGTTGCGCAATTCAGCTTTCCAGTAGGTCTGCCTCTCTTGCCATTGTCATTTTGACACAATTTCCTCCTTTGTTAGGTTGTCCACCTCCGCCTCTTGCTTGACCACTTCCTGTTGTAGGCCAACCACTTGGTGGTTTGCTTGTGCAATCAGGCTTGATGTGCCCCTTCTGACCACAACCATAGCATATGATTACTGGCTTTTTACATTCCCTTTGGATATGTGTCGTGGTGGTGTCACGGCATATGCCTAGTATAGGCTAAAGTTGGGGCCGATGGACGATGGAGGAATCCGGGGAGGGATGATGAAGTGAAGACCTCATATGGAAGAACTCAGAGAGACATGATATACCCAGGTTCGAGGCTCTCCTAGTGAGATAACACCTCTACTCCTGCATCTAATCTCATATATTTTGCCATGCTTGTGGCTACAATGGTGCTCCTTGAGCTGTACTCTCATACCTCTCACGGAGAGAGCAGAGGAAGAAGAAACCTTGCTCCTAGGGAGCAAAGGGAGAGGAGCCCTCCAGGGGGCCTCTCCTGTAACGTTACCCCTGGTGCTCCTTATAAAGGGGAGCCCAGGGGACAAGGTATGTCATCACAAGTACTCCTACGAGCTGTCTAGTGGGGGCTTGCCCAGTCATCTTGTCCTTTAATGAGTCACCAGTCTTATCCCTTCGGCATATTCCTTAGCATCTTTAGGAGATGCTCGGCATATTCCCTAGCATCTCCCAAATTGCCCAGCATATTCCTTAGCATCTTGGACCAAAGGGGCCAGTCTGAGCCAGGGGCATCCCAAGACTGGCACCTGACATAGGCTTGACTTGACTTGGAGGTACGTTGATGTAGAGGTTGATGGTAGGTCCAGATATGAGCAAAATGACATCCGGGACGAAGTAATTCAGCCTGGGGAAGTGAAATTTGGCCAAGGAGGAAAATAACTCGTCCTAGGGGAGAAATGGGGCCCACCTGGGCCATGAACAGTGCCCCGGCCGGATCATTCTTCTCCCAGCCTGGTTACGCTGTATTTCGGCCCAGCCAGATTAAGTAGAAAAGAGCCCAGCCGGGTTTCCTTTGGTTCGGCCCAGGCGGGGTGGCGAAGTGGCCCAGTCGGGGTTGGAGTGAGTTCGGCATGGGGTAGCCCAGCTGGGGTCTCCTCTTATCCAACCCGTGGGAAGCGGCCCGGGGCAACGACTCGAAGGTGATGCGGTGGCCCGGCTAGGAAACAACCCGGGGTGGGTCGAGTCTGCTACGTCGGCCCATCTAGGACTCGGCGGCGGCATTTGATAGCAGAGGAGGGCGTCCCGCAGTGGGCCGGCCGAGGTGGAGAAGAAACCGGCCCACCCGGGACTCGCTGGGGACGCGGAGGTACAATCCCACGGGGGAGGTCGTGGTGGAGAAGCCCCGTGGTGTGTCGGGCTGCTCCTACCGGCCCATCCGGGAGACGGGGATGATTCAGTGGTGATGTGACACTATAGCTTGGCGGGAGGAGGCCCAGGGTGAGCTGACTCTGGGCGATGTCGGCCCATCGCGGGGGATAAATCTGGCGACATGGAGGTGCTGCTGGGATGCTGCCAGCTTACTTCTTCCCTCATGTCTTGATTATGGCTGGGAGGTCAAGGGCTGGGCCGAGATTGGTGTAACTTGGCCCATCCGAGTTTTTCTCCTCTTCTCTTTTATCGCTTTTCTTTACTTACTTTAAATGTCTTTTCTCTTCATATGTAGTTCACAGAAATCGTCCTATACATTATATTGACTCTCTATTCCTCAACTCTGGGGTACTTGGGGTTACATCCCCAACATTAGTCCCCGAGGCTATGTGGGATTTGTAGAATGGTGCATAGGCTTCAAAATAAAATATCTCTAGAGTTTTTTTCGACATATAGTCCTTTTTCTTAATTTCAATATATCTTTGGCAGGAGTTGACCCAAATCGACATATATCCCTCATGGGCATCCATCATATGACCCCCTTTGGGTTAGTTTGTGGCTTCTGGCTTGATTTGACTCTGGCTTAACCCATTCGGGTAAGTCATTTGGCTTCTGTCCTGATTTGGCTCTGGCTGTAACCCATTTGGATAACTCTTTTGGCTTCTGGCCGAATTCGGCTCTGGCCTTAACCCATTTGGGTAACTCTTTTGGCTTCTGGCCGAATTTGGCTCTAGCCTTAACCCATTTGGGTAAGTCTCTTGAATTCTGGACGTATTTGGCTCTGGCCTTAACCCATCTGGGTAACTCTTTCGGCTTCTGGCCTAATTTGGCTCTGGCCTTAACCCATTTGGGTAAGTCTTTTGGCTTCTAGCCTCATTCGGCTCTGGCCTTAACCCATTTGGGTAAGTCTTTTGGCTTCTGCCCGAATTTGGCTCTGGCCTTAACCCATTTGGGTAAGTCTTTTGGCTTCTGGCCTGATTCGGCTCTAGCCTTAACCCATTTGGGTAACTCTTTTGGCTTCTGGCCGAATTTGGCTCTGGCCTTAACCCATTTGGGTAAGTCTTTTGGCTTCTGGCCTGATTCGGCTCTGGCCTTAACCCATTTGGGTAAGTCTTTTGGCTTCTGGCCGAATTTGGCTCTGGCCTTAACCCATTTGGTAAGTCTTTTGGCTTCTGGGCTGATTCAGCTCTGGCCTTAACCCATTTGGGTAACTCTTTTGGCTTCAGGCCGAATTTGGCTCTGGCCTTAACCCATTTGGGTAAGTCTTTTGGCTTCTGGCCTGATTTGGCTCTGGCGTTAACCCATTTGGGTAAGTCTTTTGGCTTCTGGCCTTAACCAATTTGGGTAAGTCTTTTGGCTTTTGGCCTGATTTGGCTCTGGCCTTAACCCATTTGGGTAACTCTTTTGGCTTCTGGCCTGATTTGGCTCTGGCCTTAACCCATTTGTGTAAGTTTTTTGGCTTTTGGCCGAATTTGGCTCTAGCCTTAACCCATTAGGGTAAGTCTTTTGGCTTCTGGCCGAATTTGGCTCTAGCCTTAACCCATTTGGGTAACTCTTTTGGCTTCTGGCCGAATTTGGCTCTGGCCTTATGAATTGTAATCCGAGTTATCCCATCCGAGATATAATTGCTGAGTTATATGACTCAAAATTGACATGAGTCTCTGTTTTGAGTTATTTGACTCAAATCCGAGTTACATGACTCAAATCCGAGTTACCTGATGGAAGTTTGAGTTTGACTTGAATCTGACATAAGTCTTAGATCCGAGTCATTAGGTTGAGATATGATATAGTTTTATGATATGTTGGCAAACTGCCCTAGATTTTGACTCGAGACATTGATCCGAGATATGATTTTGAGTTATGACATGACTTTATGATATGATGGCATACTTCCATAGATATAGATCCGAGATTGAATATGATGAGTTATTGAAATGGTGGCCCATCGGCATCCAAGATATGGAACAAATTGATTTGAGGTATAAGATAACCTGGTAAGCTGAGTTAAAATCCGAGGTACCCTATAACTAGGAAACTGAAGCAAATCCGAATTACCCCTGTAATTAGGCAAACTGAAGTAAAATCCGAGTTACCATGTAACTAGGAAACCTGTAGTTAGGCAAACTGAAGTAAAAATCTGAGTTACCATGTAACTAGGAAAACCAGGGTAAAATCCGAGTTACCATGTAACCTGGAAACCTGTAATTAGGCAAACTGAAGTAAAATACGAGTTATCAGGTAACCTGGCATGGTGATGCACACACCAATCCGAGTTACGGATGACCTAGTAAGCTGAAAACAGCAATCCAAGTTAAATCTGAGTTACCAGGTAATCCAGCTAACTGAGTCAAATCCGAGTTACAAGGCAACTAGGCAAGCTGAAGTATAACCCTAGTTATTAGGTAACTTGGTGAGTTGAGTTAAATCCGAGTTATAATGAGGCTCAATGACTTGGTGAGCTACTTTTTCATCCAAGGCAGCTTAAAGACACAAAGTAGTGGATACATACGAGATCATGGGATATCTTAAGTCTTTTCTGAGTTATTTGTCCTATGCACGGAGACACCGCGTCCCTGAGATACTTTTTCTACCCTTAGGTGACTCAAATGGCATGCATGCTACTCCCCGGGTTGAGTTATCTCATCCCAGGGGTGAATAGCTAGGTGATTGGAGGTGATAGTTCCTGAGTGACATTCAGGGTATCTCAGGTGCATGTTGGTTGAGTTATCTAGTTGAGTCACACCCAATGGGTCAGCCGACACTCATTGTACTGTTGGTGAAGAGGTTGAGGAAGAGGTTGAGTCACCTCAACAAGGGAGGCTTGTATGCCAACTCCCCTGCTCTCTGTATGTTGAGGAAGAGGATGCATAGACCTTTGATTGATGGTGAACCAGAGCTTGATGAAGACGCTTCCATCCGGATGGTAACCCAACTAGCGCCTCTTATCAACCCCACGGTGGGCGCCAAATGTCATGGTGGTGTCACGGCATATGCCTAGTATAGGCTAAAGTTGGGGTCGATGGACGATGGAGGAATCCAGGGAGGGATGATGAAGTGAAGACCTCATACGGAAGAACTCAGAGAGACACGATATACCCAGGTTCGAGGCTCTCCCAGTGAGATAACACCTCTACTCCTGCATCTAATCTCATATATCTTGCCATGCTTGTGGCTACAATGGTTCTCCTTGAGCTATACTCTCATACCTCTCATGGAGAGAGCAGAGGAAGAAGAAACCTTGCTCCTAGGGAGCAAAGGGAGAGGAGCCCTCCAGGGGGCCTCTCCTGTAACGTTACCCCTGGTGCTCCTTATAAAGGGGAGCCCAGGGGACAAGGTATGTCATCACAAGTACTCCTATGAGCTGTCTAGTGGGGGCTTGCCCAGTCATCTTGTCCTTTAATGAGTCACCGGTCTTATCCCTTCGGCATATTCCTTAGCATCTTTAGGAGATGCTCGACATATTCCCTAGCATCTCCCAAGATGCCCAGCATATTCCTTAGCATCTTGGACCAAAGGGGCCAGTCTGAGCCAGGGGCGTCCCAAGACTGGCACCTGACGTAGGCTTGACTTGACTTGGAGGTACGTTGATATAGAGGTTGATGGTGGGTCCAGATATGAGAAAAATGACATCCGGGACGAAGTAATTTGGCATGGGGAAGTGAAATTTGGCGAAGGAGGCAAATAACTCGGCCTGGGGGAGAAATGGGGCCCACCTAGGCCATGAACAGTGCCCCAGCCGGATAATTCTTCTCCCAGCCGGGTTACGCTGTAATTCGGCCCAGCCAGATTAAGTAGAAAAGAGCCCAGCCGGGTTTCCTTTGGTTCGGCCCAGGCGGGGTGGCGAAGTGGCCTAGCTGGGGTTGGAGTGAGTTTGGCCTGGGGTAGCCCAGCTGGGGTCTCCTCTTATATAGCCCGGGGAAGCGGCCCGGGGCAACGACTCGGAGGTGATGCGGTGGCCCCGCAGGGAAACAACCTGGGGTGGGCCGAGTCTGCTATGTCGGCCCATCCAGGACTCGGCGGTGGCATTTGATAGCAGAGAAGGGCGTCCCGCGATGGGCCGGCAGAGGTGGAGAAGAAACTGGCCCACCCGTGACTCGCTGGCGACGCGGAGGTACAATCCCACGGGGGAGGTCACGGTGGAGAAGCCCCACGGTGGGTCGGGCTGCTCCTACCGGCCCATCCGGGAGACGGGGATGATTCGGTGGTGATGCGACACTGTAACTCGACAGGAGGAGGCCTAGGGTGAGCTGACTCTGAGCGATGTCGGCCCATCGCGGGGGATGAAGCTGGCGACGTGGAGGTGCTACTGGGATGCTGCCGGCTTACTTGTTCCCTCATGTCCTGATTCTGCCTGGGAGGTCAAGGGCTGGGCCGAGATTGGTGTAACTCGGCCCATCCGAGTTTTTCTCCTCTTCTCTTTTATCTCTTTTCTTTACTTACTTTAAATGTCTTTTCTCTTCATATGTAGTTCATAGAAATCATCCTATACATTATATTGGACTCACTATTCCTCAACTCTGGGGTACCTGGGGTTACATCCCCAACAATATCCCCTGGAATACCACAATTGTTGCAGATAATATTCCTCCTAGGGTTGGACTGACCTGCACTACTGCTCTTGTTAATATTGTTGTTGTTATTTAAGGGTCGATTCCTGAGTTTGAACTCCAAATTAGGTTTAGGCTTACTTGCTTGGATTCTCTTGGTTTCTTCTTTGCTCTTTTCCCTCGGTCCTCTTGGACATTCTTGTAATCATCCTCAAATGTGATGGCTGCATCAAGTAGCTGTTGAAAAGTCTGCTTATTGGCCAGCCTCAGCTGCATCTTCACAAATGGATTTAAACCACGCAGGAAACATTTCTTCCTCTTTTCCTTCGTGTTCACTTCATCCTCAGCATAACGATATAGTTGAATGAACTCCCACATGTATTTCATGGCACTGGTATATCCCTGCTGAAGCTCTTCAAACTCCTTACGCTTTAGTTCAATAAAACTTTCCGGAACATGATATACACGGAATCTCTGCTTGAACTCCTCCCAGGTATACTCCCTACCTGGAGGTCGCCTTGCTACTGATTCTCCCACCATGATGCTATAGGTCCAGTTAAGAGATGTGTTGCATACCTCAACTTTTCCTCATCATTGCATCCTATAGTCTTAAGTTTTCTCTCGGTATCTACTAACCAATCCCCTGCATACATTGGATCAGGGGTAGATGCAAAAGGTAATGGCCTTGCATTTTGAAAGTCAGAAAGGCTCACACCACGCCCTTCAGGTTCCCTCTGATGTCCCACTCGATCCACTAACCCCTATATGAACTTGTTTCTAGGACTCTTGCATCATTTGCATGTACTGCATAAAGTTCTGCTCCATCAACGGCCTCATTGGTGGTGGTGGTAAATTTGCCTGCATTCTGGCGTCTTCATCCACCTTTTCCTTAGTTTCGTGCTCCATGCGCTGTTGGTCGGTCTCGTCCTCTACACCCGTTTCCATACCCCCTAGTCCTGTAATATAAAGTGAACACTCATAATTACATCATGCATATGTGTTCTGAGCTCAACTTCATGCACAGAACTAGTCACACAATGGAAAACAAAAACCAAATAAGAACCAAATATGCATTTCACATATTATACATTACAAACAACATCGTTGGTACAACTTCATTACAAGCCCATACGATTTAGGTATTACAAACTCATGTGGATGTTATCCCACTTATTTATTTACATCAAGTGCTCAGACTCTAACTCCTGTATCATCATTGGGATACTCTTCGCAAGGTCACGCTCCCCAAAAGCTGCGACATTCATCGTACATACTCGAAGTACAACCGTGCTGACGTGTAGTATGACGCACCATCTGTGGAAAGACTTGCCTCTTCGATGGACGATACTCAGTATCAGAAGTATCCGTACTTGACACATCATCCAGCTGAAGTGCATCAATACCTTCCAACTCTTCTGAGGTATCTCAGAATCATCCTTATCACTGTCTTCTTCAATCTCCTCCAGCATCCTGACTCTAGAATCAACAAAATATTTTGCTTCCGGTGCTCCCCCAGTACTCTGCTGGGTACGATAGTCCTCAGCTATAATTGGATAGTCCACGTTATCTGGAGTAGGATAATGTTCTGGTGACTCAAACACCCTTTCTTTAGGATCTTCCTCATCGGACTCTACATCCTCTACATGGGCCTCCCTTCCATCAATAGAATAAGATCTCACTCACATGCGACTAGTTTGCCCGGTATCACCAACAGAATCTTCCACGAGAATAGGATTCCTGGCAGATCCATCCATCGATCTGTACCTCCATCCTTCGGAGTTTCCAATAGGTAGTTCCGAGTCCTCGGTTCCCCAAGAATTCAGTGGTACTAGATGACTAGTGCCCTCATCAGGATATCTAGTGGTTTCTGGCATAGGAGAATAAGGATATGGTGTAAAAGATGCTGGATCTATAGGTATATCCTTAAAAATTGGGCTAACCCTACTCAGTGCTTCATTCTTTAGTTGAGATGCTAACTTCTCCCTTCGTTCAGGATTAGTTAAATCCTCCAGCATATCAATTTGATCCTCCACAATAACATGATGTGTCTTATACAAAGACCCAACCATTAGTCGATACAGATCCATAAACTTGGAAGCTAATTTTCGATGCTTCTTTACTAACGTAAGATGATCCAGAACTGGCTCCGTGTCTATAGAGTCATGAGGAATCATAGAATATGTGCTTCCGGCTAACGCTTCTTCTTTGTGCTCCTGAACATTGGATATCGCCTCCTGACGAGGGTTTAACTCATCAATGCCCATTGTTATGGACTTGGGTTTTGGAGAAGGAGGGAGCGCTGGAGACATCTATCGGCTAGCAAACAAGCACACAGGGGACTCGAAGATTTACCCAGGTTTGGGCCTCGTAGAGGTCCCTACTCCTACTTGTCTGCTCGTGGAATTATCAAGGGAATCGAGGATTACAATGGTGCGCAGATGCAATCTGGCGAGGGTTGTGGAAACTAGGGTTTCGTGTGTTCTCCTCGCTGCCCCCTCTTAGCCTTTATATAGATAGGCTAGGTCTCGGGTAGCAGGTCGAGTCGGTTACAAGTTAGGGTTTTCCCCTTTAAACTTTCTATCTTTAGCTTCTTCTTGTTCTTCAAGCAATCGAGAGTCCGCAGGTTTCTCGAGTTCCTCATTTGGGCTTTGGCGACACCGTGGGCTTCTATGTATTCAGGCCTTATATACCAAGCTCGAGTACCTGTAGGGTATACCCATGTGAGTAGCCCCCGAGTGTCCAGTGGAATCGCAGATTCGACTGGAGACTTTATGAAGTCCGTCAAGTGCATGACTGAGTACATTTTTCGACTGCTCTGTTTATGTCATAGAGATTGTTCATGTGCGTGCCTGATTTTAACCAATGCATCGATATCAGTTAACTACCTTAGGGTAAAACAACGCCATCTACTCGAACTCGAGTCCTCGGACTCGAATCCGGAAAAGTGCTAGCGTAATTTGACTCAAGCCGCGGAGGTCTTACAGGAGTCGAATTCCAGTATATGGGTGTGAGCACTTGACGCGTCCGTCAAGGCATATTCATCGTACCTGCAGGCACGGATATATTTCTGGTAGTGCGCATCTTAATGCATTGCCAGGCGTTATTCAGGTCTTACCTTCACGCTGCAAGCGCGGCATCCGAATTTTATCATCGTGGAGATGATTCGGGTGACCCAAGAGACACGGTCTCTTTGTAGGGAAAAATTATGAGGCGGTGTCGCCATAAACTTCGAGTGTGGACGTTATCAACACATAATACTTTTGTACAAATAATCATAGGGTGCACGACTAGCGCTCCCTATGGGAGTAGCCCTCGAGTGCCTGGTTGAGTCGAAGACTCAGGCAGGGACTAAAGAACTTTTGCGACTGTTGTCGTCTTTATTTGCTTGTTTCAGTCGAATTTGCTTCTGGCGCTCCCTATGGGAGTAACCCATGTCCATAGTTAAACCGTGCTTCGAGTGATTGGGTTTTGCTTTGATTGTTCATGTTCCTGTAAAAGAAGAAGAAAAAATCATAGGGTGCGCGACCAGCGCTCCCTATGGGAGTAGGCCCCGAGTGCTTGGTGGAGTCGAAGACTCGAGCAAAGACTAAAGTAATCGAAGTCTTCTGCTGCGTAGTTGTTGATGACGTCAGTGCTGATGATTTCATGGCCTCAGTTGCCCGCGTGAGCGAGTTTGATGGGACGTAACAAGTGGTGGGTCCCACTGCCTAACTCTGATTTGACTGGGCGTGCGTAATCTTTATTTTAACCGTGCCTCCTCGATTTCCGCTCGTAATGGGAATAGTGGGGGGACGATTCGCGTTTCTGCTCCTCCACGTGTTAAGCACGATGAACGCCACACGTCCAGTAGGGTTTTTTCGAGCCGTTGGATTGCATCTTCCAGGGGTTAAGTAGTGATGTTGCGGCGGTAATTTTCTCATCTGCTTTCATTCATCCTTTGCCTTCATCGCCAATGCCGCTGCTCCTCTGCTTTCTCTGTGCTCTTTTCCTTCCGTGGCTCTGGACCAGCTCCGCACGTTTCCCAGCTACTTTCTTCGCTCGCATTGCCGCCGCGGAATGGGGAAGAAGAAAGGAGGTGTTGCGGCCGATTCCGCGGCTACCGCTGCTGTGGCGAAGAAGAAGGGCGGCTCCACTACTATGGGCACCAGCAGCACCACCCGCGGGAAGAAGAAGGGCACGGGCACCCGCATCACGAATGGCGCATGGCGTCCATCCATTATCAAGTCCTCTGATCTTCGTCTTCTTCGCCAAGACGGAGTGTTGTCCGCGGTAGTCGCCGATGCACGCGTCCCCGGCAGTGAGGTAACTCCCTCTCCTCCTGCCGGTTTTCTAGTGATGTTCCTAGCATTTATCATTCGCGGCCTTTCTTTGCCCCTGCATCCTTTCTTCAGGGGCCTTCTTTGTTTTTACGGGCTCCAGCTCCATCAGCTTTCCCCCAATTCCATCCTCCACGTAGCTTGCTACATCACCCTGTGCGAGTGTTGGCTCGGGATCGAGCCGCATTTCGGTCTCTTCAAACGCCTCTTCAAATTGAAACGCCAATCAGCATCTGGTTCCATAGTCTACGATGTAGGTGGCTGCGGAATCCACGTCGACTCCTCTACCACGTACTTCGACATCAAACTCATGGCGTCCGTCCAAGGGTGGAGGGACAAGTGGTTCTACATTCGCGACCAGAAGCCCGACGGAGACCATTTCGGACTTGCGCCCTTTGATCCCTCGACGCCATGCAAGAGGAGGCGCTCCTGGAAGAATGTCGTTATGCCCGGCGAGTCCGCGGAAACAGATGTGCTGTACGAGCGCATCTGCGACCTCGAGAGTCGCATAGGCAAAGAGGAAGGAGGTTGCGCCCTCATTCGCACGTGGCTACACCGTCGCGTCCAGCCCCTGCAGGCCAGAGTTCATCCCATGTTCAAGTGGGCTGGCGCTGACGATGTCACTCGCGTGTCTATCGATGGCATGTCCGCGAGTGAGGTAGATAAAAGGGTTCGACTGGTGACCAAGTACACCATCAAGGATGTGCTCCTCAGCAAACCGGTCGTTCCTCCGTTCGACGCTTCTAATCCTCCTCCTGAGGTACAGTTGTGCTACGCACTAGCTTAGTTTGTTGATTGCTTCTTTGTTGTTTCATTGCTTTGTGCTGAATTGTGGTCTGTATGCAGGATTGGGCGGTGTCACCTTGTGTGCCCCCTCTTCCTGAGGGGGTTATCCCTCGTGACGCTTTGGAAGAGGACGAGTCAGAGTCGACCGTCCTATCTGATGTGGAGGAGGAAGCCCCCGAGTCGGGTAGCCCAGATACTCGCAAGCGTTCGCGCAGCAAGGATTCCGATGCGTCGTCTCCTTCGACTCCAGAAGGTGCGGGCGTTGGTGCGGAGTCGCCGATCCCTACCATTCCTGTGAGCGCTGTGGCACCATCTTCTCGCAAGAAGATGTGACTGCCAAAGGAGTCCTCGTCAGAGTCGGGGGAACCAACCTTTGACTTTGATAAGTTTGATTGGTAAGTATTTGATTTTGTCCTTTTTGATTCTTCACTGGATTTTGCCTTGTCCTTAATGTTGGTTTTGTCTTTGCAGTCAAGAGGCGTCGTCATCTTCTGGCGACGTCCAGTTTTTGAAAGAATCAGGAGTCGCAACCTCAAGGGCCAAGAAAGAGGTCGAGCGTGCTCCTTCCCCTCCATTTGCGGCCCACTCCAAGCACAACTCTTCCAGCTCTCCGCATGAAGGGGAGCATCGAATGGTTGACTAGATGACTGCACACCAATCAACTTTGGAGTCATTGGAGGATCATGTGACTGTGGGATTTCTTCTTTTCAAAGTTGCAGTCGATGCTATTTTATAGCTTCTTCTGATACTTTGTTGTTTTCCTTTTTCCATATCTCCCTGTGAAGGAGGCTGCTCACTTGGCGGAGCAAGTGCTTGTGATGGGCCGCCAACATGCGATGCTGGAGACGCGCCATCGCGTGGTAGAAAGTAAGTGTCCGTTACTTCTCCCTTTTCTGCGTCATTTTTATGTAGTCGACTGATAGTCAATCCTCTTTTGTTTTGTAGCTGAGCATACTGCCCTTTTGTGTGACGCCGCCACCATGGAGAAGACACTCACAGCGGATGTGAAGGGCCACGATGAGGCAATCGCAGCGCGTGACGTGGCACAGAGGCGCGAAGAGGATCTGCGTTCCATCGCAGCCAGGGAGAAGTTGTTCGAAGAACAGCTTTTCTCGATTGCCAAGGCCCTCTCAGGTACTATGTTTGAATATCATTATCTTGCTCTTGTTCGATATTTTGCCGTTGGCGCTGATGTTTGTGTCCATGTGTGGGTTTATTTATAGATGCTGGCGATTTGAGCTTTGATCCTCAGGCCCTTCGCCGCGACGACGCCTTGGCGGGTGCGCTTTCAGCAGTCGAGGACCACAGCGCCGCCATTCAGCATATGCTCTCCAAGGCCAAGGGCATGCTTAGTCGCCTCCGGGAGGAGTTGATGCCCATGGCTGAGCTGATCGAGAACATGAACGAGCTGGTGGAGTCTCTCGCTAGGCGTGTCCCTGCAAGCTTCAAGAACTCGCACCGAGCGGCTGGCGCGTCCATGTCACTCGCCATGGTGCAGGCCCACGGAGTCGAGGTTGATCCTGCAGCGGTTGCGAAGGTGATGCCCATTGGTGCGGACGGATAGCAGGTAGTCTTTGCTCCCTTCGTGACTGCTTGTGGCAAATATGGGCCGCATCTGATTAACACGGTTGCGAAGAACTCTGAGGAGCTGCATGTAACACCCTCGAATCGGCCCTATGCAAGTTTTAGCCCTTTCCGCCAAACCCGCATAGAAACGATTCAAGGACGCCCATCGGGCACTTTTGTGCGGGTGGAAAATGAAGTAATAACATTACACAACAGTCCTCGATGGGACCCACAGAACAGATATATATACAACAGCGAGTCAGCGAGTCAAGAATACAGATATACAATACAAAGATCCAAATCACCTTGAAAGCGATAGAGCGTCTGACTACGGACAAATGGGGCTAAGATCCCTGAAGAATAACCAATGGCGTCCATAACCCTGCCCAGGCCAAGCCGGAAGGGTAACCCTGCTAACGACGGTGATCTCAAGCCTGCTAGAACAAAAGGGGTGCCGACAAAGGGCAAAGGAAAAAGAGGAGCGTCAGTACTGAGGCCAGTACACGGCGATGCTAGGATTCGGCGGCTCTCGCCTACATAGGTATGGTGGGCTGAAGCGGCAGCGCAGCGGCACTAAACAACCTATAGAGACTCGATACAACTGGCGGTTATCAGAGAGGGATAAGAAAGACCTATTCGGATCCAACCTGAAGCTAA
Source organism: Avena sativa (assembly GCA_916181665.1). Classification (NCBI taxonomy): domain Eukaryota; kingdom Viridiplantae; phylum Streptophyta; class Magnoliopsida; order Poales; family Poaceae; genus Avena; species Avena sativa. Next base: position 419,252,327 of record OV702287.1, on the reverse strand, counting down.
CACCAAACAAACCCATCCTGGTATTTCCCCCTCGAGACCAAACGAGGAAGTCGGACCAAGGAACTCACACAGTAGGCAATTTTACTCATCCCATTATAGTTGCAGCAATTACTAATCAGATATAGATAGCATGAGTCATCCTGATAGCATAAGTAGTGGGAAGTTTCAGTTAACATTCCGTTGTAGTTGGTCATTTACTAGTCAGATATAATTGTCCTCTGAAGAAGCCCGAAACCCAGCAGTTGTTGGCACTTTTATCACATTCCATTGGAGTTGCGATACTTACTAGGCAGGTATAGTATGACACAGATCACGACAGATCCACCAGTTGTTGGCATTTTTATTAGCCATTCCATTGTACTTGAGATGATTACTAGTCACATATTAAGTCAATTTATAGCACTACTTTAGTTATGCTTGTCTATGATCGAGATACTGTGCTCCAAGTCGTCCATAATCGCGGACACGGCTTTCAGAAAGTTTTACCCTGCAGGGGTGCACAAATAGCAACACACACTCAATCAACCTCGGAAAAACCAACTCAAAACCCAACGAGGCTTTCATGACAAAGCAATCATAGGATTCATAAATATTTCAGGGGGCCACCCCATTAAGCTACCCGCAACGAAGTTGGCCGGCTCCGAGACGGACCCAAGGTTTGCGCCAATGGCTGTAAACGACTGGGAACCCGAAAGTGTGACTGGGCTTGTCGATACCGCGAAAACACTCCGCAATCCTAAATAGTACAGGTGCTCCTCTCACAATCTTAAATAAAGCAGTAAAGCATGGCATAAGTACGGGATAGTAATAAAGCCCCAAACTACTTTGTGGCCCCAAGAAATAGAAATGAATCAAGCTCTGGCTCAGGAGGGTCCATAAGGCCTCCCGGATGTGGATAGTGCGAAAAATCAAGGAACAGGTATCAAGTACTCGGGGTCCTACGGGACACAAGTGGGCGTGGAAGAACCAAATAACATCTATTGCCCACCGATGCCTCTGCATTAGTTATATCTAGCATTTTAGTAGTTGTATTTAAAGTCATGATCAACTCCACCACTAAACATCTCCACCATAAACATCTGCCAACATTCCATCAACTGTGGTACTTGACATCTCGAGATCGCACCTAAGCAAGCAACTACGACTCGCAAGGCCAGCTATCTACCAAACACAGGTAATAGGAGGTGTCCAAGGCAATATAGGGGCTGCACGGGATATAACTGGGGTACGGAAACTAAAGCATCGCGACACGGATAGCAATAGATCAACAGGAGGAAATAAAGACTATAAATGCAAAATAGGTAGAAGGGGAAGAGATGCTCGCCTGGGAAGCACTGCCGACGGATCATATCCGGAGAACTTGTCGATACTCGCATCCACTCATCAGCCTAATCCACGAAGAAGCAAACACTAGCAGAAACACCGGATGCAATATTTAATACTATGGCAGAAGATCTGGCATGATTATGATATGATGCATGGCATGGCACAGATGCGGTGCAATTAGGCAATATTAAGCGGAACCGGGGTCGCGACAATTAATTACACGGTTCAAGTTATTTAGAACCCCCGCAATTTAAATGTTGTTTTAACATGGCGAAACATGGCATTGGTTCGCTACACCAATTTAAATGGAGTCCGGAATAAGACAAAGGTATTCCGCATATCGACTCCATATTTAATTATAGGTGAATCGATAAAATAACCCGGACCCACAAAATATGTATCCATGTGTGAACAATTTAATATGCAACAGGTGAATGTCATATGTTATAAAATAAGGCTTAGGGTCACACATCTGGGTTCGGACGATCTTGGGTCCCGAGGTCCGGGGTTCGACAGGGTTCGACGAGGGGAACGGCTCGACGGGATCGGTCTCGGCGGGAACGTTCTCGGGCAACGGCGGTTGTCGAAGGACTTGGTTTGGCGTCGGGGGCGCATCGGATCCGTCCTGGTCGGTGTCGATCTTATCGTTGCGAAGATCTTGTCGGGTCCGCGTATCGGGTCGGTCTTGGCGTTCGGGGTGAAGAACTTGGCGTTCTCGAGGAAGTACTTGGCGTATCCATGTCGACGACCTTGGCGTCTGGGTTCTCGGGCATCGGATCCGGGAAGGAGTACTTGTCGCATCGATGGATCGGCCCACGGGGTCGAAGAACTTGGCGCGCCAGGTTCGGTCTTCGGATCTTGGTCGGGTCACCGGTAGATCTTGGCGTCTCGAGGGGTCCGGCCTTGGTTAATCTTGTCGAAGAGAAGAGCTTGGCGTTTTCTGTGGGTTCGGTCTTCGGTGTTTGGGCTCGGGTGTCGGTGACAGACTTGGATTTGATGTTGGGATTCTCCGGGTACTACCTCACAAATCTAGTCATTCCAGACTTGGTCACACGTGTCTTCACGAGCCTAGAGTAGTACCAACAACAGATATCCCCTCATCTAGACACGCGCGGCAGGGGCCGGAGAGCGCCGAAGACGTGCTAGAGGACGTGCAGCACCTGGGGTCGGGTTGGAACATAGGGAGTCCATAGACAGGGCAGGCGCAGGCGCTGCTCACCGGAGGACGGTGCGTGAAAGAGACGAGCAGCAGGGCGTGGGGGCGTGGGATCGAGGTGCGGTAGTGTTGGGGCGGCCGCGGCGGAGGGCGACGCCGGGGATGACGACACGCTGGCGGCCGGGGCGAGCTCGAGGCGGTGCAACGCTGCACGGGGATGAGGGCGGCGCTGCAGAGGCGGCCGCCAGAGCAGAGACGACGACGGCACGGGGTAGTCCGAGGTCGACGGGGCGGCCGGCGAGGGATGGGGTGGTCCGAGAGGGGGGCTCGTAGGCGGAGGCGACCTCGGCGGCAGGGACGACGCCGGGAAGGAGAGCCCGGCCGGTGAGGAGGAGACGGCCACCAGCGATGGGGCTCGGGCTCTGTGCCAGACGGCGGAATGGAGGAAGCAGCGGCGGCGAGGACGGGAGCCGAGAGGCGGGGAGCAGGGGCTTGACCCGCGGCATAGGGGGAGGTAGACGGGGGAAGACGTAGTAGGCGGCGGGGAAGGGGGGTGCCGACGCGGGGGAAGAGAGAGAGGGCGAGGATGGAGCGGACGGGGCACGCGGGGGTTGGTGGGGATTCCATCGGGGGAAAGAGAGAGGTAGTGGTGGGGCCGGGTGCGGGGATCGGGGCCGGGCTCTGTCCATCGCTGGGTGGGACCGGCTGACGATGCGGGCAGGCGGGGTGGGTCTGGGTGCCTGGGCGCGTGGGTGGGAGCGCGAGAGCGTGCGTGCAGGTAGCGTGGGGATTGAGCAGGGTTGGCGACCAGGTGGTGGGCTAGGTGATGAGGTGGCAGACGGCGACGTGGGGGTTTGGCTGTGCCGGGTGGGGTGGAGGGTGGTGGTTGGCTGGAGAAAAGGGGCCAGGCTGATGTGGCACAAAGGGATAGGTTGGGGTGAGGTGGAGGGGGCTGGGTAGATTAGGTTTAGGTAGGAAAAGGGTTTGGGGGATCTGGGGCAGATAGGATTTTTATCTGGAGGTGGCCGGCTGGGCTTTCGGGCCTGGCTGGCTGCCTCCCAAAAATAATTTAAATATTTCATTTATTAAAAACGAGGCTTTTGCAAACCGTTGATAGACAAAACAAAATATTCCGGACAAGCCCGGTGTTTTGGTTTTGAATTAAAGACGGGGCATTTAGAAAACAAAACCAGGCTTTTCCAAAATAGTTTTATGCAAACAAATGCAAGATGACATGACGATGCTCAAATGCAAGGTGGCAGGATGACATGGGCATGTGGTCATGATGATGCAATGCACAAAAACACCGCGATTTTCTAGTAGTGGTTTTTGCGGGGCGCCACACTGCAGCGAGCCAAGAAGGCGGCAAAGGCTGCGGCATCAGGGGCTGGTGGAAAGTCAGTGGCATCTGACACTGCCACGGACTCGATGATGCCCCCGAAGCCGTCGAAGTCGAAGAAGCCAATCGCTCCTCAGTAGCTTTGTAATAGTTGATTAGTTTATGCATTTTGTCTAGGACATGCCTTTTGGCGGGTGTATCTGCTGATACTTTTGCCAATCCTGAATGCACTCGAATCTTTTGTCTATGTGTCGATTTGATCTTCTTATTCGCTTCTTGCTTGGCTTGTGGTAGGGTACATCAAGTGATCCTTTGAGGGAACCTCAGGACTCGCCGCCCCTTGATGATACTTTGGTGTCATCGCGCTCTAGGGTGGATGAGCTGTCGCTGCTTTCGTGACTGCGTGACCGCGTGAAGAAGTTGGAGCATGAATTGCCCGTGCTCCGCGATAGCGCGGATGTATGGAAGTCAAAGGCGGAGAAAACCGCCGCCCGAGAGCAGTATCTGCTGGGAGAGATGACGCAGCTTGGCGACCAATTTAAGTGTTAGTTTGCTTACTCTTATCTTTTCCTTGTAGTCACTCGCAGTGATGTGCTGTCCTTATGCTTCCGTTGTTGCTTTGAATAGTTGTTAGCGCGCGCCATCCGCGGGATGAGAAGGATAGGATTGCCATTCGTATGCATGATCTGACCCAAGAGCAACTTCAGGAGAGTGGATACTTCTGGGTGGATCATGGTCGTGCGATTGTGCTGGCGACCCTGCAGGATCATGCGTCGCGAGTGCTGCACTTTCTGAAGAAGTCACAGTCATGCTTGAAGAACATTTACCGGACGATGTTTCCGCTGGATGTTGCTCCCTCAAGCCTGATGGCCCTTCTTGCCAAGTTCCAAGACTTGGCTACGGTTCGCGAGTACGTAAGGCAACAGTTGGTGGCTGGTGCCAAGGCCGCTCTATTGCTAGTGCGACTTCATAGGCCTGACGTAGATATTGCGGCCATTGCGGCTGGGGCACCTGCGCCACCAGCAGGTTCTTCTTGGGATATGGTGCCGCATTATCAGGCAGTGGATTGCCCGATAGAGGAGATCGTTGATTTCTTCGAGGAGCAGACAAAAGTTCTTTTGTTGCAGCAGTAGCTTAAACTGTATCATGCACGTAAATGTACCAATGTTGTAAAGTTCGTATGTATGCTGTGTATAATTGAGTGTCGATTATGTATAAAGAGCTTGTTAGCGTGTGAGTGTGTTGCACTATGCGATTCCTTTTCATTAGCCTGGCCATTCACTTATCTCAGTCCCTTTGTCAACTTGTCAGGTGCGTTGCAACTGGGTTGATGTTGTGTCAAGGGTTTCGATTGATTTGCCAGCTACTCAGGATATCGCGTTTTTAGTTCGTAGAACATATGTGTATAGGGTGGCGCAGCCGCCGAGTGGATAAGTTATGAAAAATGAAGGAGAACACAGAGTTTTAGGGCACTTAGCTTTATTTACTCATGAGACAGTATGAAGTACAATGAATGGCTAAGTAGCCTTGGCTGAGTGCCCTATTTGTGATGTAAAAGAAAAAACGACTAAGGGTAGAAGCTTCGAGCTGCGCGACGTTCGAGGGGTTGGAGTATGCGAATCCTGTCTCTAGATCTTGAAGGCGATAGGCGCCACCTGGGATTACTTCTGTAATCACGTATGGTCCCTCCCAGGGGGATTCGAGCTTGAGATGTCCTTGCTGCTTCAGTCGTAGGACCAGGTCTCCTTCGACGAAGGATCTGGGGCGTAGCCTTCTACTGTGGTAGTTTCGCAGGTTCTGCTGGTAGATCATTGATCTTTCTGTAGCGATTTCCCTTGCCTCGTCAAGGAGGTCGACGAAGTCTTCGAGTGCAAGGGATGACTCCTGTTCGTTGTAAGAGACCACGCGCGGCGCCTTGTACCGTACCTCGGCGGGTAGCACCGCTTCGGCCCCGTGCACCATAAAGAACGGGGTGTAGCCCGTAGCACTGTTTGGAGTTATGTGTAGGCTCTAGAGTACTGATTGCAGTTCATCTGGCCAGCAACCCACGGCTTGTTCGAGTGGCCGAAGGAGTCGCTTCTTGATGCCGCCGCAGACGAGTCCGTTTGCCTTTTCAACCTGACCGTTGGTCTGTGGATGTGCTACCGAGGCATAGCTGATGTTGATTCCCTGATTCTCACAGAATTCTTGGAACTCCTTGGATGTGAAGTTTGTTCCATTGTCTGTGATGATGTTGTGTGGTACTCCAAAGCGGAAGACGATGGACTCGAAGAACTTGACCGCACTGTGCCCTGATTGGTTGGTCACTGGCATGGCCTCTATCCACTTGGTGAACTTGTCGACTGCCACCAGGAGGTAGACGTAACCTCCTTGTGAGGACTTGGGGAGCTTGCTGACCATGTCAAGTCCCCATTACGCGAAGGGCCAGGCTAATGGGATTGATCGGAGCTCTGCGCCAGGTGCGTGTGGCTTATCCGCGAATCGCTAACACGCGTTGCATTTCTGGACGATGTCTTTGGCGTCACGCATGGCCGTAGGCCAGTAGAACCCAGCTCGCAGAGCTTTGGCCACGAGGGCGCGACTGCCAGCATGGTGTCCGCAGGTTCCCTCATGGATGTCAAGGAGGATAGCTCTTCCATCAGCCGTGGAGACGCATCACTAGAGTACTCCTGTGATGCTGCGCTTGTAGAGTTCGCCGTCGATAACAGCGAATGCCTTGGATCACCACGCGATGTGTCGTGCATCAGTCGGGTCGTCCGGTAGCCGTTTGCTGAGGAGGTACGTGATGTACGGCTGAGTCTAGGACGATTCGATCATCATGACGCTCATTGGTCCTTCGAGTCCTATGTCCATCTCTAGGTCGTCGAGTGCTATTGGCTCATTGGGTGGCGTAGCCCCCGAGTCTGTTGTTGCGCTTGTTTTCTTCTCTACTGTCTTTGGCTTGATGGAGCGTTTGCAAATGGACTCGAGAAATACCCTAGGTGGTATGGGGGCGCAGGTAGAGCCTATGTTGGCGAGTGCGTCCGCCTCTTCATTGCTTTCACGGCCTATGTGTCGCAGCTCGCATCCGTCGAAGTCCCCTTCGAGTGTGTCGTAGAGGTCGCAGTAGGCGATCATGTTGTCGTCCAGTGTGTCGCACTCATGCATTTTTTGGTTGACGACCAACTTGGATTCGCCGTAAATAATGAGCCTCTTAGCACCACAGGCTTTTGCCATCCTCATCCCGTGCAACAGGGCCTCGTATTCAGCTTCGTTGTTGGAGGCGGTGAACTGCATTCGCAGGATGTACTTCAGCTTGTCCCCTTGAGGTGATGTCAGTATGACACCTGCACCTGCTCCGTCCTTCCGCTTGGATCCATCGAAGTGCATTGTCCAGAGATAGGACATATCTGGCTTGTCAGGGAGCTGGTTCTCCATCCAGTGCACGAGGAAGTCAGGAAGAACTTGCGACTTGATTGCGTCGCGCTTTTCGTATGTAATGTCTCGTGGAGACAATTCTATTCCTCAAAGCGCGACTCGTCCCGTGGCGTCGGGGTTGTTGAGGATATGCCCCAGCGAGGCGTCGTTGAACACCACGATTGGGTGTTCCTGGAAGTAATGGCGTAGTCACCGGCGGTCATGAAGACGACGTACGCCAGCTTCTGGTAGTGCGGGTACCGCTGTTTTGTTGGCATGAGGACCTCGCTGAGGTAGTATACGGGGCGCTATACTCCATGGACCTTGTTTTCCTCGGCTCGCTCGACGACGAGCATTATGCTGACCACCTGGTTGGTGGCGGAGATATATAGCAACAGTGGTTCCCTTTCCCGTGGGGTCACTAGTACTGGCGAGGTGGATAGCAGGCGCTTGAGGTCTTCGAATGCTTCCTGCGCTTTGTTGGTCCATTCGAACTTTTCAGCTTTGCGGAGGAGTTGGTAGAAGGGCAGTGCCTTTTCACCCATTCGACTGATGAATCGACTTAGGGCCGCGATTCGCCCAGCCAGCTGCTGAACGCCCATTATGTTTTTCGGCTTCTCCATGGCCAGTATGGCTTTTATTTTCTTCGGGTTTGCCTCGATTCCTCTCACTGAGATGAGGTACCCGAGTAGTTGCCCAGATGGGACGCCAAAGGCGCATTTTTCTGGATTGAGCTTGATCCGGTAGCGGTCGAGGTTGGCGAAGGTTTCGCGCAAATCATCGATTAGGGAGGCTTCCTCCTTGGTCTTGATTACTATGTCGTCGACATAGACTTGAGTGTTGCGACCAAGTTGCTCCTTGAGGCAAGCCTGCATGCACCGCTGGTAGGTGGCTCCCGCGTTCTTTAGCCCGAAGGGCATTGTGTTGTAGCAGAACACACCGAAGGGTGTTATAAACGCTATTTTCTCTTGATCTTCCTCCTTCATTCGAATCTGATTATAGCCTGAGTAGGCATCGAGGAATCAGAGGCGCTCGCATCCCGCGGTGGAGTCGATGATCTGGTCAATGCGCGGCAGCAGGAAGTGATCCTTTGGGCAGTGCTTATTTAGAGAGGTTAAGTCCACGGACATCCGCAGGATATCCGTGTCCTTTTTTGGTACCAGCACCGTGTTGGCGAGCCAAGTGCTTTCCTTGATCTCGCGTATGAATTTGGCGTCGAGGAGTCTGTTGATCTCCATTCCGACTGCCTTCGCCCGTGGCTCAGATAATTGTCAGATTGTTTGCTTGACCGGCCTTGCGTCTGGGTTGACGTTGAGTGCGTGCTCGGTGAATTCCCTGGGAACTCTTGGCATGTTCGCAGGACACCAGGCAAAAATTTCCCAGTGCTCACGGAGGAAATCGACGAGCGCGAGTTCCTATGCGGGACTCAAGTTGTTGGCGATGAGGGCCATTTTGGCGGGATTCGATGGGTGGACCTGCACTTTCTTTGTGTACACTGATGAGTCGAAAGATAGATCAGGCGAGCTTGGCTGGCTTAGGGGAGGCAGACTGTTGTCTGTCGACTCCTTTAGTCTTGCGAGTTCTTCCTGCATGCCAAAGGACTGGGAAATTCTGTTGAATTCCCTGTCACAACTGTCGGATCTCTCAAAGCTCACGTTGACTGTGATGACACCATTGGGACCTAGCATTTTCATCTGCAGGTAGGCATAGTGTGGCACTGCCATGAACCTTGCGAACGCTACACGTTCGAGGATGCAGTGGTACTGTGAGGGCCAGTCGACGACCTCAAAGTCGATGCGCTCGTGCCGAAAGTTTTTCGGCGTGCCAAAGATAACGTCGAGGTTAATTTTTCCCAGGGGATATACGCCTTTTCCTGGGACGATGCCATGGAATGTTGTATCCGAGGCCTCTAGGCAAGTCAGAGGGATCCTCATTGCTCGCAAGGTACTCGCGAATATAAGGTTGATGCCGCTTCCGCCGTCCATGAAGACGCGGCTCATGTCAAAGCCTCCAATTTGTGCCTCGAGTATGAGGGGACAATGGCCTAGACGAGGTACTTGAGGCGGGTGATTGTGTTTGTCGAAGGTGATGCAGGACTCGCTTCCGCTGAGGTACTCGGTGGTAGATGGTGGCGAGTGTGTGGCCAAGTTGACTTGGCGAGTGATGGCCTTCTGCACCCGATTGGAAGGGCGTCCTTTTTGGATCATCATGGTACCCATGGCCCTTGGGTAGGGTTCGCCTACCTGGTGCTGGTCCGGTGCAGCTGTGTTTGGGGGCATTCCTGGTGGCGCTGGCGGAGCGCCATGTGCCACGGCGCCTAGAGCGGCTCTGTAGACTCTTTCGACTGCGTTGTGGTTCATTCGAGCTAATCCCTCATGTAGTTTGAGGAACTCGCGGCAGTCCTCTAGGAGGTGGTTGGACTTCTTCTTTCCATCATGCTTGTCGATGTAGAAGTCACCGTACATGGCCCGGACAGTTTGTCTTCAATTGATGTCGCGGCTGCTTCATCACGATCGTGGCGTTGCCACACTTGCGTGGTCTTCCCGGAGTCGCGGTATCCACCACCGTGGTATCCGCCGTTGCGGTTGTCATCGCGTCTATCGGCGTAGCCGGCTACGACCATATTGACGTCGTCGCGGTCATCGTAGATGCGCATGCGGCGTTTGCCTCGGCGATCGCGTCTACGCTCGAGTTCTGCCTCCTCGTCAAAGTGAACGTGATTCTTCACCGAATCTTCTCCATCGGCCCACCAATTCGCGATTTCCATCAGGTGGTCGATGGTCTTTGGCTTTGAGTGGCCCAGCTCCTCCCTGAGCTCTATGCGGCGGACGCCGCCGTTGAAAGCGTCAAATGCGCGATCCTCCGAGATGTTCTCTGCGGAGTTCTTGATGATGGACCACCTTTGGATGTAGGAACGCAGCGATTCGCCCGATCTTTGCTGGCAGAATCTCAGTTCTTCGATTGATGCGGGCCGCTTGTATGTGCCCTTAAAGTTGCGCACGAAGCTGTAAACCAGCTCATCCCAACTGCGAATGGATCCGCGTGGGAGGTTGTTGAGCCATGCTCGGGCGGCGCCCTGCAACTGTAGATGTAGGCATTGCATGGTCGTGCTTCGAATGCCGCCGTGGAGGCTGACGGAGGAGATGTGGTCCTCCAGCCAGAACATCAGGTCCTGTAGGCCGTCGAACTTCGGGTTCTCCGATAGGAGTTTGAACCCCTTGGGCATTCGCTTTTTCCCGATGGACCTGCTGAAGCATCTGGCGCCGCAGAGCTCCACGTCTTCTTCTTCTGAGTCAGTCGACCGGGCACGTCGGGCCCTTGATTTGTCGATCTTGCGCTGTGTGATGTCATCACACGGATCGTAGTCGTCGTCGTGTCGCCGTGAGCGGCAGCGTCGAGACAGGTCGTGACTGCCGTCGCTGGATGAGGGCGAGGAGTAGCGCTTTACTAGCACTTTGCCTTTTTTTGGCTTCGGTGTTGGCTCCTTGTCGAGGGCGGCTTCGACCAATCCCAAGCCTGCGATCGTAGATCGGTGCATAGCGGATCGGGGATCTCCAGCTGGCGGCTGATTGTTGAGGAGGTACATGGTGGCTGCGGTCACCGCGGCCTGTGGCGTCTTGGGGACCACGTTGCCCCGTGTATCGACTGTCGTAGAGCTGAAGTCGAGGACTTTTGCACCTTCTATGCGCTCTTGCTCGGTGAGATGGGCCATCCGAGATCGTCTCTTGTTTGCGAGGTACTCGTTGCCCTTTGAGGAGGATCCTTTGTGGGAGGAGAGCCCAGCACGTCGGAGGCTCGATTCGTCCACCGCCTTTTTGCGCGCCTCGAGTTGCGTGATTGTTTGCACTTGGCGCTTGAATTCCTCCTTCAGGAGCCAGTGGTCTCCCATTAGCAGTTCTCGTGGAGACCCAAAGGTAGGGGTGCCTCATAAGGCCTCGCGGCAGCGAGCCCACTCCTGCTCGTTGAGCCTGATCGCGACGTGTTCGCCGGTTTGCTTGTTGGTTATGGTTGGAGGATCGATTGCTCCTCCATTGTTGGCGTTGGTGCGATCGCCACGGTTACCGCCGTTTCCACCGTTGCCACCATTGCTACCAAGAGGTTGGTCGGTTCCGTTACCGTGATTTCCATTGTTATCGCGGTTGGCGGAGGTATCGCCTGTGTTGATGATGGCGCACATGAAGTGGTTGGGGAAGCTGCTGCTTCCACAGCTCTCAGACCCGGAGCTGTAGGCTCCATCGTCGGTGGCCAGATTGCTCAGATCGGAGTCGCGGCTGCTGTCGCTGACCGTGTTATCGACTGTTGTCGGGGTGTTGAGCTCACTGAGGGTGCCGATCAATGGGGGGACCACGATGCTGGTGCAATCGACGGCACCATCGGCTGGTCAAGCATGCGAAGCGTGCCCATCTGACCAACTTGGAACCGGAAGCTCCCTATTGCCAGGCTGATCCCGTCGCCCACAGACTCAAAAGCCGAGCGAGTGGCCAGCATGTGGACGGTGAAGTCGAACGCGCCGAAGAGCTGGCGAATCTCCGCTGTTGCGGAGTTGTAGATCACGGTTGATGGGGCGGAAGAAGCCGCAACATCAGCACTCCCAATTCCCACAGACGGCGCCAATTGACAAGGGTTTAACTCATCAATGCCCATTGTTATGGACTTGGGTTTTGGAGAAGGAGGGAGTGCTGGAGACATCTATCAGCTAGCAAACAAGCACACAGGGTACTCGAAGATTTACCCAGGTTTGGGCCTCGTAGAGGTCCCTACTCCTGCTTGTCTGCTCGTGGAATTATCAAGGGAATCGAGGATTACAATGGTGCATAGATGCAATCTGGCGAGGGTTGTGGAAACTAGGGTTGCGTGTGTCCTCCTCGCCGCCCCCTCTTAGCTTTTATATATATAGGCTAGGTCTCGGGTAGCAGGTCGAGTCGGTTACAAGTTAGGGTTTTCCCCTTTAAACTTTCTATCTTTAGCTTCTTCTTGTTCTTCAAGCAATCGAGAGTCCGTAGGTTACTCGAGTTCTTCATTTGGGCCTTGGCGACACCGTGGGCTTCTATGTATTCAAGCCATATATACCAAGCTTGAGTACCTGTAGGGTATACCCATGTCACCTCCAGAATAGCAACAAGGTATGCTGCTAGGTGACTTCTACCTTCACCCATATGTAAATCGTGATATAAACCAAGCTTATCTGGGAGTTGGATACTAACCCGATATTTGGCTAACATTCGCCCATCACGGTATGTCAAGGTATTAACTAGAATATTAGTGGTGCAACCAAAAACCCTCAGAAGTTCTCGAAGTTGTTCAGTTAAAGTGCCCTGATAATCATCGAGAGTTTCTTATTTCCTTGCCAAAGTCTGTTTTGGAAACTTTGGTACCATTTTAACTGTATGCAAAATATTCATAATTAGTAACCATTAATCATAAGGAGGCATCATAATAAAGAATTTTCGCACTAAAAAATATAACGAAATATTCCCAATTGAATATTTATCATATAATCTAGAGAACTCTTTACTGTTGCCCTAAGACTCCTACAGGTAGTTCCCTTCACTAGGTTTCCAACCTAAGGTCAAAGCAATTGCTCTGATACCAGCTGCGATGACCCAGCATACCACTGCATGTGTAGTACACTATAGTCGTTGACATGACATCCATAGAACACCGTTCCGTAAATATCACATCCCTCAGAGTGGTACAATAGAAACATTGCGGGTCTAGATTATAAACATACACACTTTATTATTATTACAATACTAGAAGTTCGAGACTCTAAGAGATTCAAACTTACAAACCAAATAACTTATTTCATAAGTTCAGCGGAAGAACAAAAAACACAACGGTAATAAAGACGTGAGCTCAACAACTTATTCTATAGGGTTCATGCTGCTCGGCTCAACCTAGGTAACTATATTACAGCCTGACAACTACTCTGACTCGTTGTCTTCAGCTTCATAGTGTATCCCGTAGTCCACCCCTTCGATTCCACCGGACAAGTCCATCTCTTCATAGGAAGGGGTTCAAAGGAAAGGGTGAGTAACAGCGTTACCCAGCAAGTTCACTATATGCAAGGTAGGAAGTTTGATGCTCTAACTACTACCTCGGACTATAAGTCCTTGGTACTATGCAGTTTTGGTAAACATTTCTTCAAAGATTGATTTTATTATCAAAAACTATGCCCATCAGCCTTCACAGGTTGACTAGAACTTCATGGAGTTCCTTTCCTGCCGCGTTTGTAGCTCCTTCCTGGAACAGGGAGTAACATGTCACAATTCTTACACTCTACAGATGTGCGTTGCTTTACCCATGAGAGACCAACTCCTTGTTGCACAGCCGGGTGTACTTTCCCGTCCACAATTCCGTGATGTGGGGCCTAGTGGATGATCCAAGCCAATCACTGCCCCCTTCACGACCCCGCATGTCCCCTTAGTGTAAGTCATGCCCACATCTTGAATTACGGCAATGGTTAGTTTAGATCGTCAGATGCCAGAACTATCATGGGACGTTGAGGGTTCCACCCATATGCTGCATATCCTCTACGAATTACCAATTAATGCACGTTGCAAGGATAACAGCCACGACCTGCACATTCGGATGCATGCGAGAGGAAGAAGATACAGCTGACTTCTCTGTCCCATTCCAAATCTCATGGTTAACACGTAATATACGACACTAGAATCACTGATGTCATGGGTTATTAAGTCCTAGTTGTTTTGCAATTAGAATTCTTAGATTCCCCTGCAATTCTTAGTATTTATCATTACTTAGGATGATAATAGCATTTCATTTGTTTGGGAAAATACTTATTTTCTATCTCTTTTAGAACATAGGTGATAACACACAACTTTCAAATACTTTCATAAAGACTCTTCAAAGGATATGAGCAAGTGATGAACTTGCCTTGTGACTACAAGGTAGTGAAGTCGGATCCTTCCACTTGACCTTGAGCTCCAGTTTCTACAGAAAACCATTATTGCCCGGTAAGGACAATATTTAAAGAAGCAATATGCAATGCATAGTAGTGTCATGCAATGATTTATTATTTTCCTTCTTCGCATGTTTTACCCACCTTATAAAGGTTTTCTGTTTCTTTTAATTAATAAATGAAAAGTATAATTCAAGAAATCATTAAATTCATATTATTTTGATATTTATCATTATTATAATAACTAATATTATTCTAATAGTTTAAAAATAATTTATTTAATTTTTAACTCTTTTAAATGTTAAACTAAAATTCCTTTAAGGAAATAAGACTTTATTTTTATCACACTTGATTTACATTTCAAAAATACAAACTAGTATTTTCTATAATAGTACTTCCCTTTAAAATCTTAAAAATGAATTTTATTCAATTTTAAGTGTTCTGTATATCTATTATAAAATTCCAGAAGGAATATATACAATTTTAACAATAAGATCTATATTTAATTGCTTAAAATTACTATCTAGTATTTTTATTGGATAGAGGATATTTTTGTGATTTCATAAATATATTATTTATATTTTTAGGATTTTTTTTTCTAGAGCCTAATTTATCTTAGGGATATATTTGTAATTAGGTATTTTACATAAGTCCTTTTAGAACACGAGCCTGGCCCACTAGGCTAACCTAGTCCGACCCGACCTGCTTGGGCTGGACAAACGCCCCTAGGTAGTACTGGGTTGCTCACACCCGGCCCGGTACCACCCACTCGCTCTCTCATATCTCTCTCCTCTCTCGCGCGACACCCTCTCTGGCCGCTTGATGCCGCTGCCACCGCGGGTGATTCTAGCCGCCCCAGGCCGCCATGTCCGTTGCCGTTGTACAAGATGACACGGATGATGCCGCTGCTCGACGCTGTCCTGCTCGATCTGGCGCTAGCGCTCTCTGCTGGCCGTGCTAAACCCCACCTCATGGCTAGGGTTTGGGGTCCGCCGTGCTTTGGCGCTCCCTCGATGATGTTGTGGTATTCATGGTGCCGCTCTTCCATGGCCACCACTGTCGTGTGCAGACGCGGGTTGCAGCGCCCCCTCGGGGTGCTCCCCATGCCGCCACCTCTCTGCCTCCGGCCTCCTCTCTGCTTCCTCTTCGATAATCTTACAAGCACCTCGAGTAAGTGCCCTATTCTATTCTCTATGCTCTACGCCTCTATTCTATGCCATGTGGTCACTTGCGATGGATTTCCCCATTTAGGGTTCATCCCTAAATTCCTAGGGTTCATTCCCCCTACAGTGGTGATTTAACATCACTCTAGGGTTAATATTGCCTATGCTAATCCTTTGATGTTGATCTACTGTTAGTGTAGTGTTAATCTCTATTGAGCATGTTTGTTACTTTGTTCTCTATCAAAGAACACTCTATTCATCATGCTTTTGTGACCCTGTTCTCTATCATAAAACTCTCTGTAAAAGCATGCTTAGTTTAATGTGGATGCCCAAGTTGTTGTGGTTGTGGATTTACTCCTATGGAGTTGAGTTGGGAGCTCTCTGTACTGATGCTTGGTTAATTGCTTACTTGTGAAGCACTGGTGTGTTCAGTCTCAGGATTTAATCCTGTTAATGTGTAAATCTAAAGTTACTATTGCTAGTTTGTGCTCTGTGATTAATAAGAAGATGATTTATAAAGAGTTGATTCATATATGCTTGCAGGAAAGTGATTACACTTAGTGGTTTATGTATAGTGTGGCCTAGTGATAGACAATGTTGGTCTTTACTATCCTTTCTGAAATAAAGTGTCTATTTATGATTCCTAAATCATTTAGGAAGATGATTATCTTTGTTGAAGAGGATATGCTTGAGCTTGCACTCAAGCAGATATGAACCTGCTAGGTACAGAGGTGCTACCCTTATGGGAATGTGCCCTGTACCAGCAGCTATGATGTGTATCTATCTAGATAGAAATAGATCATTGGGTCAACGATGTTGGCCTGAGACCCTGCCTATGCAAGAACACATGCCTTATCTAGCTGTTTATGATTAGCTGTCTAATATATCCACTTATCATGTGCTTGAAAGAAAATGAATGTGTAAGATGGAAAATGATTGGATCCAAATGTTGGAATATACCCTGGTAACCTCGTCTTGATGTTGCCTTTTACTTCTAGCTTGTGGTAGCCCTGGATTTGTTTTGGCTTCCTCTTGGCCTTGTCTTACTCCTCCTGGTGTTGTTGATCCTATGTGGTCTTGCTGTCCACCTAGTACAGCCCCCTCCTCAAGTCACCATCTTTGTTGGTGATCTCCTGGGTTTTTTGTGGTGGAAAGTGACTTGATCTAGTGGTATGGTTGCAAGATCTGGTGCTGTTCTTGGAAGTGCTGGTGACAAACTGTGGTTGGGCTCTCTGCGAAGTGGATAGCAAAGCTTGCTTTGCTCTATGATGTTGTGATTTAAACTGCCCCTTTGCTCTCTGCTTCTGACACCTCAACACGTGCATTTAGGTGTGTGAGTTGCTTCACTATTTGCTTTGGTTGTGGATGAGATCAAGTAAATATGGTTTAAACTCCCCCATCCTTTTACTTTTACTTATCCTGGTGAAACTTACCACTTTTCTACTTGGCTTATAATGTGGCACTAGAGCTATTTGCTTAAAAGAACGGATACTACACATGGGTGATTCTTGCCCCTTTTAATTACTCTATGATGTAATATGAACAGTGCACTTCACTGTTCACCACTGAGAGTAAAACTAATCAACTAACA
The DNA here is from genome assembly GCA_916181665.1 of Avena sativa. Taxonomy (NCBI): domain Eukaryota; kingdom Viridiplantae; phylum Streptophyta; class Magnoliopsida; order Poales; family Poaceae; genus Avena; species Avena sativa. The sequence continues at coordinate 419,235,434 of OV702287.1, read as the reverse complement.
TTTTATTTCTTTTTTTGAGTGGTTTACCTTGTTTTGCAGGAACGAGATCTAGATTGTCAAGACTTAGTATAGGGGTAGATAGTTAGTATAGATTCTCATTGTAATCTTCATCTATTCTCTTTGTAAAGAATCTTGTAATAATATTCCTTTGATTTAATAAAGATTCATTTTATTGGACTATATTCCTTGTAATAATCTGTTTGATGTAATTCTCCCCATTTGTAATATTATTTGTATGGAATAAATAAAAGAAATAAGAATTCATTTCTTATTTGAATTTCCTTGTCTCAATTTCATATTGTTGTTTAATATATATCTACAATATAATCCAACAATGTTAATACTTTATTTTGGAAATCCACTTTATGCTTCCAACTTCTAATTTTCAAATATCTATTTCAAAATGATTTAAATTTCAAATTTGAATTCGAAATATTTCCCCCAAAAACACAATAATGCCTAAAGGTCGTGTCAAAATTTATAGCAATCACTTCAGACTGCTATTCCTACCTCTGGTTAGTGAAATAAACTCTGATCTCTTTAGGTTTTTATTTGGCAAAAAACTTTTCCCTAATTTTACAGATGAATGCATGCATATGCACAAATTCCCATCTCTACCCTCCGTTGGTTACTAAATGCTGGGGTGTTACATTTTGTATAACATCATCCTCCCAACATGATGTAATTTATCTCATAATTTTTTGAAACTCCAAAGTATGATATCCATTCTTCTTCGAGATCCTAAGCATTGGGAGTACGGCCATGGATGATCAGTTGAGGTGTTGGATTGATGGAGTACGACCTTGGATTCCAGAATAGAGAGGGAGTATGACCTACCAATTTTCTATTATTACATGGACCATGACCAAATTCAAAACCAAAATAAAGCGGTAAAATATCCCGCGTATCCGGACATAGTCTATCCCCCAAAATTTCAGATACTTTGAAATTCCCATTCGACCCCTATTGAATTTGGTGGGTGGGGGGTTCACTCGTATTTTTCCCAGTATAGTACTAGCAGTACCTCTAAACTCTACCCCCTTCTCTCCTCCAGGAATACACCACCGGCCGAAACATCCCTGCTGCACTTTAGCCGGCATAGCTGCCACACCTGATCTGCTCAATGAACTCTCTTGTTTAGTGCGCTGAGCATATCATCGACCGCCCCGGATCTGCTCCACGGACGCCGTGGTCCAGTGATCTACTCGTATCCTCGCTCGTCTAAGATCTGTTTCCCCGCCGTCGACATCCACTACGACCGTAGCACCTTCGTCAACCTCGACATGACCCGTGAGGATGCGGAGGAGGCCTAGCCGCCACCCCGACCGAGGTAAAACCATATCTCCCTGCATGATTTGTTTGTTGGAAATGTACTTATTCATGCTAAATTTCCTAACTAACAGGTTCTTTACTTGATATACCTGCTATGTACTAAATTAACCTGTTGTGGTTAGGCTTAAACTACATGCATTGAACTTTTTTTATGTACTCCCTCCGACCCATATTAGATGACTCAACTTTGTCTAGATACGGATTCATCTAGACTAAATACTTAACTAGATACATATGAATCTAGACAAACTTGAGTCAACTAATATGGGTCAGAGGGAGTATATTTCTTTGTGAATTATTAGTCACTTAACATATTTGTTTACATTCTCTGCTGTACCAAATATGATTATATAATATCTCTCTCATTCGCCGATTTATGAACTAAGTATTTTCATCCTGCTATTGTCCTGCTATCATATACTACATGTTTACACACGTAATACTATTTGACCATTATGTACTGTCGATTTGATCCCTCTTAACCTGCGGCTCTAATTGTTTGCTATTATTATGCAAGGAGCAGCCTCAGTTTTCACACAATATCATAGAGTGAATGGCTCCTATAATCTTATAAGACCCCATCACTTTTGTTTCACTTCATGCCAACGTATAACATGTTCGTACTTGTTTGTATTTACAGTTGGCCTTACCTTTATGCACAGGAGCAACAATGGAGTACATACTCCGCCTGTCCACACGAGATGCTATAGAACTCATGTAACAACTACCGTAAGCCCCCCCACCCGAAGTTTGGTAGCCAAAATTTGGTCCTTGCCACATTTTTTTTGCTTAAATTTACCATTTCTATTTCTTGTTTTCATTTTTTTCCCAAAAATTGGCGTCAAACATTTTAGCCCCACTATTGTCTGCTTTTGTTCCATGTGCTTAGTTTAGTTTCCTAGATATCCAGAGGCCGGGTGTATTGCATCTTAGTTGGCTGATAATAGCGATTAGATCCTGTATAATAGACATGCATCATAAGGAACGTTGTGCACTTCATCTCACTCTTGTATCCACTGTGTATCATAGTTACATGAACTGGCTATTTTAATACGAGGCACATGATGGTTCAGTTTGTTGTTCCTAGGCCATCAAATAGTTGAAATTATCTGGCTACTCATTAATAACTCAATGTATGATTGCTTGTTTCATTGTTTATCTAAAATTATCTGGCTAGTATATTTGAGGCACACATTTGATGTGTGTTTCGTTGGCTGGGTTACTCTTTTTTGTATATGATTAAATCAGCGATAGATTTCATTGTGTAGTGCTTGGCTAGTTTATATATGAGAAACATAATGGCTTAGTTTTTATATTCGTTTTATTCATGTTCTTCACATTCTAGTTTGATCAGTCTATATCAGGTACTTTGGTTGATTGCTCGCATTGTTATTTGAAATGAACTTGTAGTTTGTTTCCCAAGTATGTTCTTTAAGTAACATGTTTTGTCTTGGTCTCAGCCATCTTCAAGTAGAGCAGTCATTTCACAGAGCAGCACATGTCACATCGCTCCATGGCGCCAACTGGTCCAGTTATTCAAGAAGAAATAGATGTATGATCCATCAGTATTAATTGCTTCCTTCCTTATATATTACCGTATATGACACATTTCAAATTCATGGTGGTGTGACAATACCTATTGCTCATGGAACACCACTTCTACTGATCGTCTTATTCCAGCCATAAGATTATTTGATGATGCTCTCCAAGATGCCCGTGATATTGTTGAGCAATAAGCCAACAAAACGGATTACTTATATGAATTTAAAAACAGGCAAGATTTGACGCATACCATACTTAATAATCTCATCTGCAACTCTCATGGGGAGCCAGTTGTTCCATGTCTCGTGATGCAAGCTCCATAGAGACCATTTCTGTAACATCAGTTATGGTGTTTTTTCAGTTGTCTAGACTCTGATGCAACTTTTATGCTTCATTTTATTACTGTCAAGTTTATGGAGGATTGTAATCTACTGTAATTCGCAGTTGTAAGTTGTTTCAGGATTGTTACAAACCGAACAGCTATCAGAATTACTACACGTACATGAAAAAGCAGTGAAATTTATAAGAGGTACAACACACAATCTTCTGGAATAGGGAGAACATCCATTGTATTACACGGGCACCATAGAACTTGCAAAATGCATAGATGTTCACTCAACAAAGTGAACACACAAAGAGCTGACCTAAATAGAATACATCAGGAGAATACCCACACGAGCCATCAATCTGACAGATAGCCATCATAGTAATCGTAGTAGGTTGTACCATCCTCGCCATAAGGCGACACCATCTGCAGCTCAGAATGCTCGACGATTCTGCAATACTCCACCAACAATTGATCGAGTTCGAAAGGAGGGTCATTGATCCATAATCCTCCTACTCCGTAGCCATGTACAACCCTTGGCTCCTCTTCCCACGCAAGAGCCTCAAAGTTGTAAGATCTAATCACAGATAGGTTCGCATAGTTTATGTTGTTGGCCTGCACCGTGGGTACCCTAGCACTGTCGATGCAGGTGCACCGATTGTCAGCAACAAAGAGATCATGACTTCGGATGCCTCTGACTGGCTGAAGGACACCGTTCAGGGTATCAACCCGGTAAACAACCGGCCTGCCACCATAGACCGGTCCACTCACAACAAACAGAAAGTCCCCGTTGGACTCGACGAGGTAAAACCGATTCTCTGGGAACTGCTAGCCTAGAACAGGGCCTGCAATAGTGGGATGCATCTCCAGGGTTCGTGTGGAACACTGCAGATGGACATCTCCATGAGCAGCATCACACATAGTCGAGAGGATAGACCCGTATCTTTCTGCGACAAAAACATCACCAGAGTTCCGCGAAGTCATACGGCGAGTACCACCCTTCGCCAAAGACCGGGCGACTCCCTTCCTCTGTGCCCTCATCCACCCACCGAATGGTGGTGTTCTGATGGTTTGATGTAAACACCATCAATGACGGGAACATCGTCACAGCAATAGAATCCACCTGCTCGGTCGGTATCTCCGCCCTCATGTGCTTGATAGCGCCCAAGAAGGGGTTATACAACCAGGTGTTGTATGGCTACACCCTCTGTCTAAGCACAATTAGGCCGCCTATTGTGCTACCGACATAAAAGTACCTTCTAGAGAGAGAGAGGAGAAATAGAGATTGAATCAAGGTACACAGACTAAGATTCCATCAAGGTAAACCATGGAGAAAAACCCCTAGCAACAAGTAGATGCAGAAATAGAACTTAAAAACAGATAGTATAGGAGGTGAATGCAAAAAAGGATCCCATATATACATATGAATATCAAGAAAGCACCTGCGAATAACCCGTCTAATCTTCTTCTCAAGGTGGTGGCCAGTTATCACATTCATCAACATGATGGCGGTGTCGTCTACCAGATACTCCTCTGACAACTGGTGCTCTAGAACAATCCAGTTGGCTGGCATAAAGCGCTCCTCCGTAAAGCCACACTACGCACTATAGACTGCCCAGAAGGTGGCATAGTAGTCGTAGTCGTCCGTCGAAAGGAAGATGTCACCTATCTTCTGTACGAGTCCCTTAGGGAGACTAGACCACAGAGAGTCCTGCTGCTTCTTTCCGGCCATGGATGATGCCGTTCGTGTGGTCTCGGTCCTGTCGACTGGCAAAGGAAGCGGTTCCAGAGACACACATTTAAACAAAGACATGGGAAAGCCAAGCGAAGCGTGTGGAAACGATACGATGGTATGCATACAACAACCACAACCGCGTTTCATCAAACCGACATGGGCTCGCCCATGTGCACACACACTAATTAAGGGACAACAGTCGTGCACACCAGTGTACGACTCATGGGAGCACGCGAATGTGTAGGATGATACTAGTAGTCGTATCATAACCTCATTTTATTTAATTATCCCAAAATCTAAGGAGAAAACTTACGCTCCGTGGTCCCTCAGGGCATGCAAATGAAGGACATTTTCCATTTTTTGCATGGCATTTTCCATTTTCAATTTTGGTTTTTGGTTGTGCCATTGGATGCTCACCGTGTGGCCAGATGGGGTGTATGCTCCAAGGAGCTAAAAACCTCATGTTCGCTCAATATCACGGTTCTTAATTATTTGTGCAGCCTCAATTGCTAGGCTGGATGGCCAAATAATGCTCCTAGTTTTGCTCAGTCACTCCTCTAGTTGACCCAGAAATATGAACCACCATGTCCTATAATGCTCCTGGTCGCTCATGTTGTTAAGACGGGAGTGCATGCATTGTCTTGCATGTTTGCAATTAGATGCGGTGGCCACGTGCATTGGTTGGATTTTAGGATTACTACTACATGCAATAACTAGCGATAAAGTGAATAGGTGAAGTTAATTCTCCGAACTAAGTATCCTTGGAGTATCTGGTTTTGCTCTCCGACCTAGTAGTAATCCCGAACACCTGGAGTACCTCAAGTGTGGTTATATAGATGATCAGTTGATGTGACTCTCGGCCATGAATTCCTGACCATATAGCCGTACGTTCTACCACCTTTTTTACTACTACTACTAGTACTATAAGGACGCTAGCCAAATTCAAAATCTCAATCGAGCGGCAAAATCAGACACCCTGACTTTAAAGCATTTCCTACCTAACCATTTCAAAAACTTTGAGGCAAAGTCTCCCACCAGGGGAGTATCATTTTTATATTATTATTAGATGGACGCTAGCCAAATTCAAAATCTCAATCGAGCGGCAAAACCACACACCGACTTTGAAGCATTTCCCGCTCCTCCGTTTCAAAAACTTTGAGGCAAAATCTCCCACCGGGGGAGTATCGTTTTTGTATTATTATCAGATGGATGCTAGTCAAATTCAAAATCTCAATCGAGCGGCTAAACCACACACCAACTTTGAAGCATTTCCGGCCCCTCCGTTTCAAATCATTGAGGCAAAATCTCCCACCGGGAGAGTACCATTTTTCTATTATTATTAGATGGACGGTCGCCAAATTCAAAATCCCAATCAAGCGGCAAAATCACACACCGACCTTGAAATATTTCACGCCTCTCCGTTTCAAAAACTTTTGAGTTCAAAATTCTCATTCTACCCGTTGTTAATACGCCATATGGGCAAGCTAAATTTGGTAGCTTGGGGGCATGATCGTAATTATTTTTCTGTTCACCTCCTTAGTCCCGATTCGCGCAGGTTTTCCTGTTGGACCTCCCAAAAATCCCAGGCCCCTCTCCCACGCCCTCACCTCCATGACCACCACGCACACCGGCCGGCAGAAATTCCACGACGGTCAGAGCCGCTTGAGCTGCGGTCTCGTGCACCACCGCGCAACCCCTTCACCGTTACTCACCCACCGGATCTAGTTCATCGGGTCTCTCTACCACTGCACCGGAGCTGCGGTGTCGTTCACCATGCTGATGGTGTCATCAACCCCCCAAGCTCTACTTCCCGGCCGCCGAAAGCTACCCAACCGTACCAGATCCGCTTCACTGGTTTACACCGAACATGATCTAGTTCAACGAGTTCCATGTCCACCGCTCTAGACCAGCTGCACAGCCATCACCGTTCACTTCACTGGATCTGCCTCAGCGACACTCTCGTCCACCGAGCTTAAGCTAGCATCGACCGCCCAAGATCTGCTTCCCCGATGCCAACAACCACCGCAACTGCAGCAACCTTGGTGACCTGGACGTCACCAGCATGGTACCGACAAAGTTTAGATGCCTCTCTGACCAAGGTTAACCAAATCTCCAACCGTTTTTGTTTTCTCAGCAGTATAGCAGGTTCAAGCCTATCGTAGTGAACTGCATTTTTGTAATCGTGTTAGTACATACAAGTCCCTGGGCACGCCTGTTCTTTGTTCTAGAACATACAAGGTCATTAGACATGTTGGTTTGCATTCGCTGCTCTACAAATTTGAAGTCATGTACATGTTTTTTATTTTGTAATGCACATGTTCTTAGCTACTCCGTACAACAGTAATTACATGCTATTCTATAGTTCTTGCAAAATGTAAAATCAGTGGAAAATAGTAGTGTGGATTCCTTGCTCCACAGTTACTGAATCTATCTGGTTCATCCTGAGCTAAGTTCCCGCTATTATTTCCTCCTTGGCATCGTTCTTCTACCCTGTAGTACCTATTTAGACTCTTCATACTAATTCGATTATAATTTTGTTGTTGCCATATGGTTCTTGAAAAGATGCAACACTAACTATTTTCTTTTTTCTTGCATAGAGCTCAAAATGGAACAATGAACATGTTGGTTTGCATAGACTATTCTACAGGTTCGCAAGTGACACCATTATTTCCTTACCTAGTGCTTGTTCATCCTAAGAAACGGAATAACTATCCTCTACTATGTTGTTCACTCGTGGTTTGCATTCCTGCTCTAGAAGTTCTCTTATGATGCCATTATAATTTCTATCTGGTTGTTTCTTAGCTATGATAGTAACTGCATGCCATTGTGTAGCTCACAGCAAATTCTGAGTCACCCACGGTCTCTTGCATTCCAGGAGATACCACTGCTTCAGAATATATTTGCTGATATGACCTGGCTAGTTTATATTTGCTGAAATTCTAAGAAACACTTTGTTTGATTGCTCATTTCATTGTAGGCACACTTGGCTAATGATTGTTTGTCCTGTTCTACAGGTTCACGAGCGATGCCATTATATCACGTATCTGATTCTGCTTTCTCCTAAGCAACTACATAACTGTCCTCTACTATATATAGTTCATTTGTGGTTTGCATTCCTGCTATACAAGTTCTTATATGATGCGATTACAATTTCTATCTGGTTCATTCTTAGCTACAACAGTAACTTCATGCTATTGTGTAGCTCAGTGCAAGTTCCGAGTGACCCAATGTCTCTTGCATTCTAGGGTATACAATTGCTTCCATATATATTTGTTGAAATGACCTAGCTAGTTTATATTTGCTAAAATTCTAAGACAACACACATATTTTTTGGATTGCTCATTTCACGGTACGCAAACTTTTTTAATGCGTGTTTGCTTGTCCTGTTTGTTTGACGTGTTGGTCAATAATTAAACCATTGACCAGTTGTAAACTCCATTTCATAGCTCCTGTCATATAAGTCAAATGAGTAGTTTGTCTTGTTTGATATATTTACTTGCTATTACTTAGTTTCAGACTGCAATTATTGCTAGCGCCACCAAAAAGGGGGCTGCAAAATCATGTCTCCTCCAATGTAGTTGTACACTCAAAGGAAGATGCAGGTCATCGATTGAGAAAGAAAATTGAGGACTCTTCTATAAACTCGATTGTCAACTGAAATGCCGAATTTTCTTTCCCTTGAGTTGATAATATGTAATAATTTTAAGAAGTTTGTAGCTGATGTAATATCTAGATAACTCACATAGGCCATGTAGGCATTTAGTTGACGCCATCCACACAGGGCCGTATGCGGTACGATAACTATGCCGACCAGGTTGATTAGGGAACAGTTTCGGGCTTTGTTTGTTGCCCTTCTTGTATTCGGCCGTTGATGAATAGTAAACGATGCTCGCTAATTATACACATTTTATGATATTGGCATGGGCTTCAGAAAGGTCGAAACTGTAGAAGTCCGTAAACATAATGGGCCTACCCATAGGTGGCAAGCAGTAACAGTAACATGCTAGAATAGTAACAGGCCATAAAAGTAACAGGCCAGAACACTAGCATGCCTGAACAGCAGCAGGCCAGCATAGTAATAGTCCAGAATAGTAATGGGCCAGAATAGTAACAGACCAAAGCAGTAACAGACCAAAACAGTAACTGCCCAAGAAATTTCTAGACGAGGACAGTAATAGGCCGACAAAATTACCAGGCCAGATCAGAAATAGACCGCCTGTGGGCCTGAACAGTTGATGGCCAGAACAGTAGCGGACCATCTCAAAGAATGGTCGTTAGTAGGCGGCCCACGATGGGCTGCGAGAATAGTGATGGGCTGACAACAGGCCCTAACTTTACAGGAGTGACTTGGCGCAGGCTACTAATGGGTCGCATAGTGTTTGGACAATGTGGGCCTTTTGTAGGCTGAAACATTATCGGTCCTGAAAGTTCAAGGGCCACTGCTAGCTGTATTAAGGGGCCCATTTCAAGCAGGGCAGTACGGAACAATAAGGGGTTGTCTTCTTGTTGGGCTCTCATGGGTCGCCCCACCTAATAATTAGTAGGCCTTGGCTAGGCCAGGCTTCTTTCACAGTTTGTGTGACCATTAACAGCGGTAACAGGCCATTAATAGAGGCTACCATGTGGCAGATTGCATGATGTCAGCAGTCAACGCGGCTGGTGAACAGATCAATGACGGAACAAGTGTTCGTGGCTGAAGGGTGCGATCGGCCACGGTCAAAAAATCATGGTAGATCCTTTTGTGACGGGGCTTTACCACAAATTCCATCCGTCGTAGAAGATTTTTTAACCATGAAAAATGGGCCTTCGACCACGAAAATCAGCCATTGTAAAAGCCAACTTTTCTTGTAGTGTTTGTTGACATCCAAAGGTGTGCATCAAAAACATATAAACTTTTTAGATAGTATCACAGTTTGATCCACAAGGTTAGCTTTGGCATGAATCACAATTACCACTAGACTTCATTAATCAAACAAATCCTTTCAAGAGTGCCATCAAGTCTATCAAAACATCTACGGAGTTAAGTATCCTCAAAGGTATACTCGTAAGACAATCACTCATCAAAGAGGTCGTTAATTTGAGACTTTTTCTTGTTGTACTTGTTTGGTAATACTATTTCCAAGGCAAGACTCGGTTAACTACAAAAACTATAGAAAAGCTTCCAAAACTAATTACTTATGCAAATAAAAAGTTTTACTCTAACTATTTTGAATTACTCCCGCTAGCATAGCAACTTAGTATATGAACTAATTGAGATGAACAATTCAAACTTCCAACATGGGAGACATAGGACATACCTCTTATGAGTGACTTTATATATCTCTTTCTTATGGGGATGTGTTCCTTCAAAACTCAAGTTAAAATCATTCTCATAATAATATTGAAGAAAAGAGGAAATTTGGCAAATCCACTTTCATGAAAAAGGATAAAAGGAAAAATCATTTTGTATTTTTGAGGATGGGGATAGAATATCAAAACTTGCGAGCAAGCAAGGAACTAAGCAAAGAAAAACAAACAAACAAAAAGAAAAGAAAAGCAAACGAAAGAAAAAAGCGAAGTGTTGGAACAAACCAACACGAGTGTGTTAAAGCTCACAAGGAGCTGAAGTACAACCTCATCATTACACAAATATAAATGTCAAGGGACAAATCCCCATGCTCAGGATGTTACAAGCCCTTTTGTTGCTCATTGTGATGGCTGTGGATAATCTCCCAAGATCCATTGGTTGCTCCAATTGGTGAACTGGGTTGAGAGGTTGGTAGTAGCATCTCGAAGGTTGATGGAGAGGCTTCTCATATTCTGTATACTTCCTTTGAGAGCATAGATATCATCATAGGTGGTGTAGTAGTTGGGTGGCTGCTCATCTTGTTCGGGTCCTTCTTGTTCTACTTCTTCATCTTCTCCTTCTTCATCCACGGGTTCTTCTTGTTGGTATAGTCTCACTTCAACTTGTGCATCAAAATGCAAATGTCCATCCTTGATAGAGAACAAACCATTAGGCGAAGGAGTTGGGATCAAATGATCTGCTCCAAGTATATCAAGAAGGTATCTACCATTGGATTTAGAAATCATACCACAAGCTCTTAGAGTAGAGAAACCGAGACGGCGGTCTCTTGCCAAATAATGGATATTACCTATGTTGACTTGAAGCGCGCGTAAAAGAATGATGACAACTCCTCCTCCGCATATGGGACCATGAGATTGAAGAGCTTGATAATTAAGATATAAAAAAGAAGGGCACCCAAGTTTAGCGTCAAATTACAATTTGAAATAGCATCTCTTGCGAGGATCATCATGTCCTCCTCATTGACTCTAGTAAACTCATCATGTGGCTACAAAGTGTTAGCAATAACATAGAATAAATAACGAATAGCAGGGTGATCTATTTGGTTTCCCTTGGGGTTGTTTCCATGGATTTTCATTCTACAAAAGTAGTCCAAGGGTGATGGATCAAGAACAAACCTGGTGGATCATATGTTAGTGGTGTTGTTGGAAAACCCAAAATGATGAGCCCATTGGTCAAGTGTCAGGGAATACTCACAGTTCATAAGGCGGAAGTTGATGCGATCAACTCCTGGCATATGCTCCTCGGAGCAGTAGTATGGACTCACCATGTGTGTCAAAGTACTAAGGACCGCAAGTGTCAAGCGTTGATATGTGGCGACGTCCTAAATAAAAAATGATACAATAAACATTGTTGCAAAGGAAATCAAAATCATGACGAATGCCCAGTTGGTTGAGGATGTAAGGACACGCCCACTTGGTGGACTTGATCTCTCGGTGCTTGAGGCGGTTGAAACGAGTGAGGTGAAACTACTTCATGAACTCAATGGCAAATGACTCAGGGGTTAGCGTATCAATGGGTGGTGCAGCTTGTTCTGCAACCACTTCACTTGTACGGCTCCTTGTATTCATCTAAAACAAAAATAAAGCTAATTAAAAAAATTATCCAATAGAGACATAGCATAAGTGATCCTCTACACTTCTTACAAGAGAACCTTCTCTAAAGACAAAACTAAGCATGCTCATAATAAAGATTAACCCAAGAATAAGACCTAAGTCTAGATTTATAATGATGAAAGATTGAGCAAGGTTTTGATTCATATAAGATGGGGATCGGAGGAAAAACATACCTTAGATCGATTGGGTGTTAGGAATCAAAGTAATAACAGACAAAATTGAAGAGACGATGAAGGTAATTTGGTGTTTGGAGGAAGAAGAAAAGGGAAATTTGTGATTTGGAATTTTAGGTTTACCTCTCCCTAGGGTTCTTCTCGCGGCCGGGTACACGGTATGGGCGGGCGGTACGGACGGACCCTACCCATACGAAGTGTCCAACCTTGGGGTCGAAGGACCCTTCCGACCACTACAAGAATCTGGACGATCCGTGACATTTTTTATGACGCGACCTAAAAACGTAGCAGATTCCTAATGTTCTAGAACGTTTCGTTGTAACGAGCTCCAAGCCCCTCCAGCCCGGTTATCCATGATGTTCCTTGTTTTTGTCATGGCAAATTCATCGCAGATTTTGTCCAAGGCCCTGAAGCCCAGTTTGCCATTTCGTTTGGTGCCAAATTCATCGTGGAATTCATCACGGCACATATTCGACTTTTTTCCCATCGACCGTCTCCTCCGTGCTTCAACCCCACCTGTCAGCGCACTATGCACGGTAGCACTTCACGGAATTTTTTAGCCGGTCCCACATGTCAGTCTGTTTGATCAAAACTTGCATGCAGTGCATGGCTAGTTCACCCGCTAGTTCTGAAAAAAAAGCCCGTTGATCCAAACTTGAAGTGCTAGTTCTGCTTCTTCTCCCTCGTCTCCTCGTAGAGGCAGTTCCGTTTCATCTCCCTCGTCTGTTCTCCTCTTCTTCTTCTCCTCAAAGTGGTAGTTCTTCTTTCTTCCTCGATCAAAACATTCCTGCATGTAAACCATGGCCAGTAGCCAGATGAAGAGGAACTGGTCCGATCTCCCGGCCGACCCACTTCGCAAGATCGCCGACTACTTGCTAGAGAAAGAGGACTGCGTCGACACCTATGTTACTTGTCGGGAAGTCTGCACCGATTGGCGGCGCACTTTAAAGGTGCTCGAATTCCATCTCAACAACTGGATCATGATAGATCACACATTTCCATACGTTAGTGACTTCACCTTCCTCAACCTCGCCACTGGTCGTTTCTTCAGGATGAATCTAATGGATGTCCATCGCAGGTTCACATTCACATCCCATATATATATATATAACATTCATTTATTTGTATTTTCCATTGTAAACATCTTAGTGCTAACTGATGCCCTCTTCTTCAAAAATATTCTACTTCATCGGTGTTTCTTGTGGCGTCATCGTGCTTGCTCAGAGGGTGGAGCCGTACCAGATTCGGCTTCTGAACCCAAGCACTCATAAGTCTAACACTGAGTTTCAAGCACACATACCATCTGAACTTCTGCAATCTGTCGTCGTAACAAAGTCCCCGACGATGGTGTTCGTTTGCATAGATTATCCAGATCATATTGCATGGGCCAATGAGAGCACCCCAACGGGGCAAAATGAATCATTTGGAGAAGGATTGTATTCGCCACCTCCTGATACGCTTCTGATCTGCATGACGGCATTCCGAGGGGAAGTATATGCATTACTTGAGAATGGAGACATCATGTCAACCAACATCCAGTTAGAGCAGCGTGCGAGCACTATCACGATGGCCAAAATAATTTCAGCCCTAGTATTTGAACAGGTACGTGGAGGCTACAGATTTTACCTAGTTGAGTCAGATGGTGATCTGCTTCTTGTGTTGAACGGGGATTTTGCCAAAGGGCAACCGGTGTTGTACCGGGTGGACACGGAGAACCGCTCTCTCGAGACCGTCGGTGACATTAGAAGTCGTGCGCTCTTTGTTGATTACCATCGGTCTATCTCCATTGACACCAGGTTACACCCCACAGTTAAACCCGGTTGCATATACTACAATAATTATATCAGACTGTACGATCATGAGGTTCAAGCCTGGGAAGAGGAACCAACAATGACGTATGGCTTAAGTCTGGAACATACACTGAGGCCTTACCCTCTGGACGAGATACTGGAAGCACATTGCAGACGGAGAGAGCTCTCTGAACATGTGTTGCAGCACGCGGGAGCCGACGATGACGAAAAATATAGGGGAGAATGAATCCTATATTCATCCTAGGTTATTTGCTAGCATTTTCAGGTCTATTTTTCGAAGTAGAAATTTGTACTGTATTTATATTATTTCGATCAGCAGTATGCGTATTACCTTTCAGACAAAATTGTAATGTATTTAATTTTAGTACTTTCAGAATTCAAAGTATTTATTTTTCGTAGCTTCTTTCAGAATTCTCTGTGTTAGCTTTCACAATTATGTGCAAGTACTATCTTTCAACTTTTACAATCATAGTACTCAAGTTGTTGTAATTACTGATTAAAAAAATCTAACGGAGATCAGAGTCTCATCATGGAGAAATCTCTCGAACTCGCGACGAGGGACCCTCGCGAGCAGCCCAAACGACCGGAATGCATGTGGACAGGAAATCTTTCAGAATTCTTTTGTACTAGTAGCTTCCATATAATTCTTTGTAGTAGCTTCTAGTTCACACAATCATAACCATACCCGGCAAAATCTTTCAAGAGTAGACTAAACAGGCAAATATATTATATATATACACTAGGTTTCAAACGACTAATTAATTGTTGCAGACTTTGTCGTACTAGTTAAGCTTAACAGTTCCCAACCACAACTACACTATAGATGGTCTCGAACACAAACTTCACGTCCAACATCTCTTATGTGGTCTTACTGCTAGTGATTAGCACGGCTTGTCCAACCTTTAGATCATCTTCACTCTCGTGGAATTTCTTCCACCCCTGATTGCTGAAGACGGCACGACCATCTGGGTCAGTCTTGTATGCAATTGGGGTGATGTCAAAATCTCCTAGTTGTACTCCAGCCACACCATCATCAGGGATGCCCATGGAGAAAACCACTTTCGTAGGTAATCTCTGTGATGTCGCGCCATGGATTAAGAAGAAGAAGTAATCATGTCAGACGATGACCACCACAAGTTATATACGGATCCATACAAGGAACAAACAAAAGGTAGTTGCCATACCATCTTATGTTGGACAAGATTTGTCCTTGTCAAATGGGTCACAAATAAAACCCTGATGAAGGTGTTGATTGGTGGTAGGGTAGCTAGGAGGTGTTCCTTCTCATCATCGGTAAGGTGGCATCTTTGGGCGACAACCGTAGATTCATATACATCTTCCTCGCCACCAAAACCATAGATATTGAGAACAGTTATCCTCGGCATGGGTCCTGTCAAAGAAAATCATAACATTTCTTCCCCGGTAAGATCGTTCTGTGTAATGAATTGCTTCCATCCTTCACCTCCATGATAGTCATGTTCTTTCTTTTCTCAAGGTCAATCTTGTAGGTGCGCCCAAGCACCTTGAAGGGCACACTCTCACGTTCAGCTGTGGCTAGATTAAACATGAACCTTGAATTGCATGGAACAGTCTGTGCACCAAAAACAAAAGAATCAGACATTAAACAAACGGTTACAGACTTACAGTGTAGTTTGAAAGAAAATTGCTTGTTACCACTTACCACTGAGTTCTGGAACCCCTCGGACTCTGACAAGTAGATACAAAAGGACATGCCCGATGAAAACCTGGATTCGCATTTGCTCTTGCATACTAGACACGACGCTAGATCCTATTAGCCAATAAATGATGAATGTCTAAATGATATATGGAACTAAACTCCCAAAAGAAATAGACTATATATATATACATAAACATATTATAATTTAGACACCTGAGTTGGGATCCTAGTTTTCTTAGCTTTGGCGATTCTAACAACCAAATCATCAGGTGCTCTAAACCTCGCTTTCTTAGGTCTCTTGACTAGTTGCTTCACATCGTCATCAGATTCTGTGTCTTGCTTTCTTAGGTCTCTTGACTACATGTTGCTTCACATAATAATAATAATAATAATCATCGGATGTGACATTGATTAAGCCAGTGTTGGTTTTAGAAACCTAAATGGACATTGCAAGAATTAGAATTAATGTTTTGTTTTGCTATTGTACAGTAGGTTTAACTACTATCTTACAATCAGTAGCAATAATTTTAAAACCTGCATTTCAATGCTATGCTGTATAGTAGGCTCCTTCTGCATCAGCCCTTCCATTTTGCAGTATTCGCAGTTTCTATAGGCACCTCTTTCTAATTCTTCCCTTGACAGTGCAGCCATTTGGAGACTTGCTAACTAGAAGAATCAAATAATAATTAGTGAACTACAAAAATCAAATTTAAAAGCATATGGTTTGCTCACAGCTACAAGCATCGTCCAGTGAGATGAATCTGTATATACCAAGGAGCATGTACAACCATAGTGGCCATGCAAAGACAGTAAGTAGATGCCTATGATCCCATCAACAGTCAAAGTGCCACATTTTCATCATTGACCAGTTGTAAACAGTGAAAATCATAAGATTATCCCTTAGCACTAACATAGCTATGAAAACATCAATTTGGGCCTCATACTAACAAAGCACACATAAATCAATGAGATAATCGAACATATAGCAAGAAGCATGCACAAAAAATGTGTTTGTACAGAACACATGCTATATGCACATTATCCCATGGACAGAGATAGTCCCACCATTTAATCATTGGCCAAATGCATGTGAAGAGAATACAATGACCTACATCAATATATAATGTGGGTCCATAGTAAGATAGCACACACAAGTCAATGAGATGAATCTGTATCTATCAAGGAGATGTAGAGCCATAGTGGTTGTACAAAGACACTAAATAGATGGAGATCATCCCATCAACAAGCTAAGTGCCACATATTAGTCATTGGCCAGTTGTAAACAGTTAATATCCTAAGATTATCCATCAGCACTAACATATAGCTATGAAAAACAACAATTTGGGGCATTAATTTGGCGACTACTTCAAGATCATCTAGTGACATAGATAACAATGTCGCCGCTCTTCCCTAGAACGAGGCGGTGACACTAGAGTATAATCTTTGGTCTTTCCAAAGTAGAGATGCAGGTAGACACTTCCTTTCCCCACGAGACTAGAGCAAGGGCATGACTTAGAGAGATGGAGCACTGACGTGGTGAACCTAGAACGAGGAGGTGACATGGTGAACGGAAGTAGGTCGAGGAACACTTACGTTGCAGCCATCATTGCCGGGGAGGGGAGGGTGGTTGGTCATCGCCGGGAAGGGGAGGGGAGGGGATTTGGTCGTCTTCGAGGAGGGTACGAGAGGGGAGGGGATTTGTCCGTTGCTGGGGAGGGGAGGGGACGGGATTTGTCCTTCGCCGGGGAGGGTCAGGGATGGGATTTGGCCATTGCCGAAGAGGGTTTTCCCAGTGCTGGGAGGTGAGTGGATTTGGGCGAGTGTGGAAGGGACCCGTAATACCCAACGACAGGTGGGGCCCATGCTGGAGCTAACGAGTGGCCCCATAACGAGCCGTTGCCCTGACTGCACCGCACCGCACCACGCCGCGCCGCGCCGCGCCGCGCCGCACAGCCGCCGTCGCTGTCGTCACATCTCCACTGCCACATCTTGGCTGCCATGGGGATGCGCAAGCTGGCAGGAGAGGGCGACATTGTGGACCAGGTAAATTAGGTCTTGCTCCGTCCCTGAATCTGTTCTACCTAGGGTTCTAGCATTTAGGGGAATTTAACTGTTTCAATGACTTGTTCTACATAGTTGGGTTGGAATCGATGGGGAGCTGCCAATTTCCATCCTAGATCAAGAGATTGGTGGGAAGGAGCTAGATCCTAGTTGGAGATGCCAGTGCAACCATGTTCCTGCTAGGAAGGTTGCCTCCTATGGTGCAGACATTGGTAGAAAAATTTTAGGTTGTCCAGATGAGGTTTGTTGTTACTTGTAATGGATGGACAACCCATGGCCAGCACAGATGCAGAGGATGCTTTCCCAGCTATGTAAGAAGGTAGATGATAAGATGATGATTGAGCTGAGGCTGGCAGATAGAGACACGGATCTGTAGATATCTAAACTGAGGTTGAAGAAAATGAGAAAAGAAATGGAATGCAAGCATGTTTGGTTCATGATGATGCTTAGTGTGGCAGTGACTTTAGGGTGTCTTCTTCTTTTTGTGGTTGGCAATTGTGGTAATAAATATTGAATTATGGATGTATTCTGCTTCCTCTTGGTTATTTTGACATTTTAGAAAATAGTAAGAGGAATGAGTTTGTTGGATGTTTAGTTAGCTATCTAGCTAGTCAGTTGTTTTCAGTATTCATCAGATGTATTTAATTTGTTATACCAAACTTGTTGAAACTGGGAAAAATCATGGTTGCAAAAGTAATGTGTATTTATCTTTTGTTGATTTCAAACATGGTGCAACCAGGAAAAATAACCATGGATTTTCTATATTGTTGCAAAACCAGGAACAATCTCGTGTGTGTTTCTGAAAGATTCACACTAAAAAATATTTCGAAATGTCGGAAATATGTGCAACCAGGAACAACCATAACAAACAACTTAATAGGCACTAACAATATATAGAGGTACTAGTTAAATAGGTTCGATCACAACCACCACATATTACTAGTAGTACTTAATAATTACACAACCCAAACGATATAATATAACAGTACACCCATTACATAAACAGGAGGCAGCAACAGGCAATAGGCAACAGGAGGCAGCAGAGGCAACAGGAGGTAGCTGGGGCAGCAGGAGCAAGCAGTTACGGCCCTAGAGCAATGTGACTAAGGTTGGCATACTTGCTCAGGTAAACCATGAAGGCAGCGAGCTTCGCTTTCATATGATTCACACGCCACTGTCCTCCACGGGAAATGCCCCGGGCATGCTGCATGATGTTGTTCACGTCTTCCGCAATCCTTCTTGCACAAAAGGGGCACCTGTACTTGTTTGCACCTTGGCGGAAGGGGAACCTCCCATTCCTCATTTGCTTCAGGATGTGGCGGCTTTTTGCGTGCCTGGAGCACATACTTTCACCGACATCACTATCTGCTTCCTGCGAATTGGCAAGTAGAGACAAGAAGTCAGTGAATGAAAAAAATTACTCTCCCAAGATCGTGAGATCAAACTAGGAAAGGGCTGTGTTGAGAGATTAATTTTAGCATGTGCGCACAGCTTTTGAACAAACTAGTCCAGCAAACATATATCTGTTTTGCATACATATATGATAAAACAAGTGCTATATAAAATTATATTGTTCTTCCAAATATAGTTTGAAAGAATCTATACAAGTTTCAGTATATAAAGATACGTCCAAATTTTAACAAAACTGAGACATCCTTTTTTAGGATAGATGGAGTAATTCTTTCCATTTATCTTATCAGTAAATTGGTAAAACAAAAAGAAGTTATGACTAGCTAGTTTTATTCAGTTTGAACATGGTATAAATAGGAAAAAAATTCTCCTAAATATAAACTCAGTGTATTATGAATTTAACAATTTGCTTCCCTAAACAAATAACAGAGATGGACTACACATTTTAATTTATCAGCATTTTTTAATGCATATGCTCATATAAATACACAACTTACTATAATAGATATTGGATAAAACATGCATGATCCAGTATTTAACATATACACCCCACTTAAGTTAAAATTATACTATTTTCTTTCAAATAATTTGAATGAATATCTATACAAGTTTCAGTATATATAAAGATACATCCAAATTTTAATAAGAAATCTGAGACATCCTTTTTTAGGACAGATGGAGAAATTATTTCCACTCAACTTATCAGTAAATTGAAAAAACAAAAATAAGTTATGACTAGAACATGGTACAAAAAGGAATTGCTTTCTCCTAAATATACTCGGTTAATAAGGAATTTAACAATTTGTTTCCCTAAATAAAACAGAGATGAACATTTATCTGCATTTTAATGCATCTGTACATATGATTTGTTTCCCTAATTATAACAGAGATGGACATTAAATTTCTGTTAGTCAGGAGCTCGTATGATTACTATATATATGTGACTTTTATCATACAAATCAAACTATACATTGGACAGCATGAATACAACCTAGATAAGAGATCTCTGAACCCTAAATGACCAACAAAAGATGATCATGTATAGAACTACTAGGCGCCTAGAACTACTAGCTATCAAATCAAACTAGAAAATGTGCGACTGGAATGACTAGGGGCAGATCAAAACGACCAACAAAAGATGAGCATATAATTACTAGGCGGAGAACAAACTAATTAATGAAACTCTACAAGATCAGAAAACCCTACAAATTAAAATTTGAATAGTAAAATCTGAAAACCCCATTCATAGTTCAGATCTAATTACCTCCGGTTCTCCATCATTGGGTTCTTGCTTGAACGCGAACAGATCAGTAGGTTCTTCATCCTTGTTGTCGTCGTAGTAATCGTAGTGCACCTTGTTATCTGCAACCGCCACCGGATCTGCAACCGCTTCCTCTTCGACCTTGTTATCTGCTTGCTTCTGGACGATGGTATTGGCGTCCTCGGTGATGATGACCTTGGCATCCTCGGCGACCACCGGTCTTGATCTCTTCATCTTTGCGAGAAAACAATCTCGTACTTGTTGCTAGGGTTTCCTTCTGTTCTTTGGAGTGCAGGGAAGAGTGGGACGATGGAGTGTGGAGAAATGACTAGGAGACGATGGGGAGACCGAGTGGTTGATGTCTTTTAAATGACTGGGAGACGATGGGACAGTTGGGCAGTGGGAGCGCATGTAGGGTGGGAGACATGTATATCGCACGTGTTAATGCAAAACACACGAGTGGGAATGCAGAACGCACGTATACATAGCTCGATTTCTTTTGCAGTTAATCATTTTTCGATCGGCATGTCAATGGAAAATGCAAAACCCCCACTCGATTCAATTTCTTCTAAATTATTCAGTAAATCATTGTTACTCTAGATACTCCATGCATGCATGCATGCGGACCAAAAAGATTTCCAACGTGTGTTATTTTCCAAAACCACATTGATATCTGATGACCACACACACTCCGGTGGATTCTGTGATTCAACTTATTTCACACTAGTGTGTTTTTGGTCTCTATATATATGTCCATGGTGGTTTCACACATGTATATATATGGATCATCGCCTAGAGTGATTTGCATGTGTTATTTTCCTAAACCACACATTGATATATATATAGATAGTCATTATTGATGACCCACATGACCAAATTGATCATATCTATATATGACCACACACACTACTCTAGTTGATTATATGAT
This sequence comes from Avena sativa, assembly GCA_916181665.1. Lineage (NCBI taxonomy): Eukaryota > Viridiplantae > Streptophyta > Magnoliopsida > Poales > Poaceae > Avena > Avena sativa. The sequence continues at coordinate 419,214,218 of OV702287.1, read as the reverse complement.
TTGTGTGATGCAACTTCTCTATCACACTGGTGCATTCAATGTGTACTGGGAGTTGATTTCGCCTTTGTGTGTCTTGCTTCTTCTACACCATGGTTTTCCACTTGGATCCCACATAGAGTCATTGCATGCACATTATATTGCATATGTGTTATTTTCCAAAACTACATTGATATCTGATGACCACACACACACACTCCAGTGGATTCTGTGATTCAACTTCTGTAACACTAGTGTGTTTTTGGTCTCTATATATATGACCATGATGGTTTGACACATGTATATATATATGGATCATCCCCCTAGAGTGATTTGCATGTGTTCTTTTCCTAAACCACACACATTGATATATATAGATAGTCATTATTGATGATCCACATGACCACATTGATCATATCTATACATGACCACACACACACTACTCTAGTTGATTATATGATCTGTGTGATGCAACTTCTCTGTCACCCATTGGTGCATTAAATGTGTACTGGGAGTTGATTTCCTATGTGTGCTTTGCTTCTTCTACACCATGGTTATCCACTTGGATCCCACATAGATTCATTGCATGCACATTATATTGCATATGTGTTCTTTTCCAAAACCACATTGATATCTGATGACCACACACACACTCCAGTGGATTGTGTGATTCAACTTCTGTCACACTAGTGTGTTTTTGGTCTCTATATATATGACCATGATGGTTTGACACATGTATATACATGGATCATCCTCTAGAGTGATTTGCATGTGTTCTTTTCCTAAACCACACACATCATTGATATATATAGATAGTCATTATTGATGATCCACATGACCACATTGATCATATCTATACATGACCACACACACACTACTCTAGTGGATTATATATATGATCTGTGATGCAACTTCTCTGTCACACTGGTGCATTAAATGTGTACTGGGAGTTGATTTCCTATGTGTGTCTTGCTTCTTCTACACCATGGTTTTCCACTTGGATCCCCCATAGAGTCATTTCATGCACATTATATTGCATATGTGTTCTTTTCCAAAACCACATTGATATCTGATGACCACACACACTCCAGTGGATTCTGTGATTCAACTTTTGTCACACTAGTGAGTTTTTGGTCTCTATACATATGACCATGATGGTTTGACACATGTATATATATGGATTATCCCCTAGAGTGATTTGCATGTGTTCTTTTCCTAAACCACACATTGATATATATATAGATAGTCATTATTGATGATCCACATGACCACATTGATCATATCTATACATGACCACACATGATGGGGATATGCCAAAGGGGGTATGCCCAGCAGGACGTTCTGATTGGGCCGAAGGGCCTGTGAGTGGGCCTGAAGGACGGCGACTGGAGTGCGACTGAAGGAAAGGCCTGGCGAGTGGAGACTGAAGGCCCAGAATAGTACTTGAAGCCCAGTCGGATTAGGTCAAAAGCCTCCGAGTCCATATTTGGCTCGGTTGTAACTTGTAAACCCTCGCGAGGTGACTCCTATATAAACCTCCCTAGGGTATCTTTAGGACTTACGTTCCATCATACACCCCCTCAAGCGACTCGCTGCTTAGTCGCCGAGCTCGCCACCCCTATAACTCGCTCTCCATTAATCCAATCTAGCAGGAGTAGGTCGTTACCCTCCGGGGGGGACAAACCTGGGTAAACCATGTGCATCCGCCCCCATCTCGCATCGCAGATGGCCGCCAGTTCTTCCTCACGTTACAATCAATCACTGCCGGTAGCAGCGACTGCCATGGCCATTTCCACGACAGTGGCGCCCACCATGGGGCATAGCAGGACTGGCCTGAGTTCTGCGGCGAGACCCTATTCGCTGATCGACCGGCCGCTCGCCACCGGCCGCATGATCGCCATCGGTGGGATCTTACAGATCCTGCCCAACAGCTACATCCCGGTGTCACGCTCGGTCACTCACGGCGTGGTGATGCCGGTCGGCTCCATCAACCTCTACGTCGGCTTCACTGGCGCAGTCGACCCAGCTGCAACAGTGATCGTCGGCAGATCGCCACCGCATCGCGATCTGCTCTCGGAGGAGCAGGTCCGCTCCATCGGGAGCCTCGTCACCGAGTACGACTCGGCCACTAGCGACGCGGCCGAGACCAACGCCGCCACCAATTTATGAGACCCTAAATGACGACGCCGACTCCGCGACCCCTGCCTCGGTCGACAGATCTATCACCGCCGCATCACGAGAGGACACCATCACGCGAGTCTCCAACCCAGAGGATTTCAAGGACCCTTCCATCCTCGGGATCTTCGATTCTGATTCCGGCTCAGAGTCGACTAAAGACTTCCGTTCTAGATCCAATTGCTTCAACGCGATCTACATGGTGGGCAGCACGGCCGCCCCGCCAGATCCGTTCTCCATGCCGATCCCGCCGACTGCGACGGCCACATAGGTGGAGGAAGCCCGCCTGCGGCTCGCGGAGGCGCAACGCAACGAACTCGCCGAGCATGAGAAATACCACCTAGAGCGGGAAACGGCACGGGAGCTATCACTCTATCACCAGCGCCGCATCAGGACCCGCCTAAACTCCAACGTCCAGGGCCGCATCCTGAACTTCAACGACGAAAGCGACCCCGCACGCGTGGCCGAGCGCGAATACTGCGAGAACGCACCGCCAGGCGGAAGCAATCCCGCGAGACTACCACCCGGCGCACCGGCGATCGGAGCCCCTCCACCACCCATTGGCCGCGCGCCCCCGCCGGATCAACCGCGGATCATCATCTCGCCTCAAGCCCGCGATGCCAACAGACTACCACTCTACTCCACCCCGATGGACAATGTCGTCGCGGCCAACGCCGTGGTCGCCAACCTCGACATCCAAGGCGACGACGCGCTACACATCCAGTACGCCAAGGCCCTACTCACCAGGGCCATCGAGCAACAAGTTGTGGGAGTCGACCCGCGAGGGCGGATGTATTCCCGTTCCTCAGCAAGCAGAGCGACGTTAGCGGTCACCCCACCGTCGCCAACACAGTGACCTGCCCTCCACCGCAGCCCCTAGCGAACCAGCCACGGGCCACCAACCCCGCGCTGTCCACCAACGAGCCGTGACCGGCGAATAACACGGTCGCCGCTAACGGGCAGCCCATTGATGCCCGAACGAACATCATCAACAACCAGGCATGGCGGGCGCGCTAGCCCAACGACTTGAGGCACACCCTCACCAACCGCGGCGACCCGGAACCAAGAGGCTCGCTCAGTCGTGTTGGACCGCAATGCTTCGTGCCCATGATCCATGGGGAAAATACCCCGCCAACTTCAAGGCACCCAAGGAGATCGAAAAGTACGATCCGACGTACGATCCAGCTGTCTGGCTGGACACATACCTCATGGGAATGGGAATCGTAGGCCACACCGACCTGCTCGCCGCTCGCTACCTCCCCCTGATGATGGAGGGTGCGACTCGTCAATGGATCAACACCCTCCCTGCCGACAGCATCGATTCCTAGGAAGAAATGCGGGACGCCTTCATCAGGAACTTCGAGGGCTCCTACACCCGCGCCACCACCATAGAAGACCTGGAGCAATGCATCCAGGGACAACGCGAGTCGACTCGCCGCTGGATCCAAAGATGGCAAGAACTGTGGATCAACGCCTCCGGCATCCACCCAGATATGACGATACATTGCTTCAAGAACACGTGCCGGTATGAACCCCTGGTCGCTAAGATCAAGAGGGTCTACCGGACGATCGAAAACATCCCCGACCTCCTCGAGATCGCCAAGCGCTATGCGGAGGAGGACCCCAACCAAGACTCCGACGATGAGTCGGGAGGAAGACGTCGAACCAGCATCCACGATAGCGGGCGCCTACATGACATGCCCTACAGCAACACCCGCATCACCGGCAAGCGCCGCACGGATGGGAGAGTTGACTTCTTCGCCAACACCGGCTATGGCCAGTGCGACCCCAAGAGCTACCGCCGTGACGGAGGAAACTACCACGACAGCGGGAACTACCGCTCCAACAACACAGCGAGGCCGAAATTCGACCCCGCTGCCCTGCTCAATCAGCCCTGCATCTACCATAGCAGGGACGGAAAACCCGCCACCCACACCACCGCGGATTGCCACTCTCTCAAAGAGATTGAAAAGGCGAGGCGAGCAAGGGAGGACCCCAATAACAACCCACCTCGAGACAACGGGAACGTCAGCGGCTTCAGCACCGCTGTCGGCTCGCTACCCACCTTCACCGGACTCGGCACCAAGCGCGAGAAAAAGGTGCTCGCCCGCGCGGTCGCCATCAATGCGGTGACCCAAGTCGACATCCCTCGCTTCCTCAACTGGTCCGAGCAGAGCATCACATGGAGTCACCAGGACCATGCGCCAAGAATCGAATACCCAGGGCGAGTCGCCCTAGTAGTCAGGCCCAAGGTGGCCGACTACTGGCTGCCCAACACACTAATGGACGGTGGGAGCTCCATCAACATCATGTACCTAGACACATTCAAGAGGCTCCAGCTCCCAGAAGCAGCCATCGAGCCAACCCTGACGACCTTCCAAGGTATCGTCCCCGGTTGGAAGGCGTACCCGATCGGCAAAGTGACGCTGCCAGTCACCTTCGGCACTCCGACAAACTACTGCACGGAGAGGATCGTATTCGAGCTAGTGAACTTCCGCAGCCCTTACCACTGTCTCCTAGGCTGCCAGGCATTCGCAAAATTCATGGCGACCCCACACTACGCCTACAACATGATGAAGCTCCCAGGGCCAAGCGGCATCATCACCGTCCACGGCGACCCCGATATGGCCATGGAATGCGAGGACAAAGGAGCTGAGCTCACCGATGCCGTCATCGCTGCGGAGACCGACCACGCGGAGGAGCTCACGAAATACGCGGGCAACATCAACAAGGACGACCCCACCATCCTGAAGAAACCAACCGCTGTGAACTCCACGTTCGAGCCGACCACGCACACCTGCACCGTCGAGCTCGTCCCGGGCGACTCTAGCCAGATGGTCACCATCGGGGCGCACATGAGCCCCGCATAGCAAAGCGCGCTCATCGGGTTCCTCCGTGAGAACTGTGACATCTTTGCATGGAAGCCATCTGGCATGCCAGGTGTCCCGAGGGAACTCGCTGAGCACAAACTCAACGCCGACCCCAAAGTGCGACCAGTAAAGCAGTCTCTATGGCCCTTCAATGAAGAGCACCGTCGAGCAATCACCTAAGAAGTATAACGCCTGCTAGCCGCAGGCTTCATCTGGCCAATCAAATACTCCAAGTGGCTGGCAAACCCAGTCCTGGTTCTGAAAAAGAACAACACATGGAGAATGTGCATCGACTACACCAACCTCAACAACGCCTGCCCGAAGGAGGAGTTTGTCCTACCGCACATTGATCAAATCATCGACTCGACTGCGGGATTGGAGTCGCTGTGCTTCCTCAGCGCTTACTCTGGTTACAACCAGATCAAGATGGTGGTCGCAGACAAGGAGAAGACGGCATTCATCACACCATTCGGCGCTTTCTGCTACACGGCCATGACGTTCAGCCTCAAGAACGCCGGCGCCACATACCAGAGATGCATGCAGGAGTGCCTAGCGCGCCAAATTGGCCGCAACATTCATGTCTACATCGATGACGTGGTGGTGAAATCCACCCGCCAGGACGACCTGCTCGCCGACCTGGCCGAAACCTTCGCAAACCTGCGGATGTACAACATCAAGCTGAACCCCGGAAAATGCACCTTCGGCATCCCCGCCGGACAGCTCCTGGGATATGTAGTCTCCAAGCGAGGCATCGAAACCAACCCCACCAAGATCGACACCATCGTGTGACTCGGGAAACCCGAGTGCCTGCACGACGTCCAGAAGTTGGCAGGGCAATTCGCAGCCCTCAGTCGCTTCATCCCCTGACTAGGCGAGAAGGCAATGCCCCTCTACCGCCTGATGCGCAAGAAACCCATGTTCCAATGGGACGCGGAGGACGACGATGCACTCAAAGCGCTCAAAGAAGTGCTACTCGTGACTCCACTCCTCGCCGCTCCACTCGACAAAGAGCCAATCCTCGTCTACGTCGCGGCCTCCACTCGAGTCGTCAGCACCGTGATGGTCGTCGAACGACCGGAGGAGGGCAAGGAGCGCCTCACACAGCGCCGTGTCTACTACATCAGCAAAGTCCTGACAGATTAATGACAGTGCTACCCACAGTACTGGTGCACGCGGTATTCCGAGCTTAGCGGCGACTCCCACACTATTTCCAGGAGCACCCGATCACGGTGGTCTCCTCTGCACCTCTGCAGGACATAATACGCAACCGTGAGGCGACCGGGAGAGTCGCCAAGTGGGTCGTCGAAATCGGCGTACACGACATCAAATACGAGCCCTGCAAAGCGATAAAGTCACAATCCCTAGCTGATTTCCTCCCAGATTGGGAAGAAGCACAGCAGCCGAAGAAGCTCCCATGCCTCCACTACTGGTTGCTCCATTTTGACGGCTCCAAGAACGCCGACAGCAAAGGGGCAGGGGTTATACTGACCTTTCCCAAAGGAGACAAGCTCCGCTACGTGCTCCACCTCAACTTCAAGCCCTGCACCAACAACATGGCAGAATACGAGGCCCTCCTTCACAGCATGAGAGCCGCTAAGGAGATGAACGTCAACCGCTTACAATGTTATGGCGACTCCGACCTAGTCACCGGCCAGGTCGCCGGGACATGCGACGCCGTCTCTCCAAAAATGATCGTGTACCGCCAAGCGGTAGACCAGTTGGGAGGGCACTTTGGCTATTCCGTTGAGTGGATTGACAGACGCAAGAACGAGGAGGTAGACGCCCTTTCCCGCATCGGGTCAGCCCGACAAGCGCCACCAGCAAGCGTCTTCCTCGACATAATCCACAAACCTTCGGTCAGCCCACCAAAGGAGATCGACGTCGGGATACCGCTACAACTAGAGCCGGCCCTAATCCCCATGGTTGTGGAGCCTAGCGACTGGACATCACCATACGTCGCCTTCCTGGAGCACAGGATCCTACCAAGCAACAAGACTGAGGCGCGAATGATCGTGCGCCGCTGCAAATCCTTCGCCAGGATCAACGGCGAGCTCCATAGACGCAGCGTGACTAGCGTGTTCCAGCGGTGTGTACAGCCATAAGAAGGCCGCAAGATCCTCCAGGACATTCACGCCGGCGACTGCGGCCATCACGCCGGTGCCAAGTCGCTAGTCGCCAAGGCCATGCGGCATGGTTTCTACTGGCTCACCGCACACGCCGACGCCACCAACATCGTCCAGTGATGCGTCGGGTGCCAGAAGTACGCCCACCAGACACACCTCCCTGGTTCGGCACTCAAGACCATCCCCATTACATGGCCATTCGCCATATGGGGCATGGACATGGTAGGCCCGTTCAAGAAGGCCCCGTCTGGCTTCACCCATCTCCTGGTCGCGGTCGACAAGTTCACCAAATGGGTCGAGGCCAAGCCAATCAAAAAGTGTGACGGCAAGACGGCCACCAAGTTCTTACACGAGCTCATCTATCGGTACGGCTACCCGCACAGCATCATAACAGACAACGGCACCAATTTCGCCAAGGGGGCCATGGCGAAATTCTGTGAGGAACATGGCATACGACTCGACGTCGCTTCAATCGCCCACCCAGAGTCGAACGGCCAAGCAGAACGCGCCAACCAGAGCATCCTCCACGGGCTCAAGCCGTGACTCCAGGTGCGCCTCGAGCGCACCCCAGGGTGCTGGGTCGACGAGCTCCCCTCCGTAATATGGGGGATCCGCACGTCCGCCAATCGCTCCACCGGGTTCTCACCCTTCTTCATGGTGTATGGCGCCGAGGCCATAATGCCAACTGACCTGGAGCACGATTCACCTTGAGTCGCCAACTACGTCGAGGCGACCAACGAGGTCACCTGCCAAGATAGTGTCGATCAACTCGACGAGGCACGCGACCTAGCTCGCTCTCGCACCGCCATCTACCAGCAAGGACTCCACCGCTACCACAGCCGCCGAGTCCGGACTCGCACCTTCCAGGAAGGCGACCTGGTCCTACGACTGGACCAAGACAAGAAAGGCATGCACAAACTCTCCCCCCCATGGGAGGGGCTATTCGCCATAGGGCGAGTCCTCGCCAACAACGCCTACTACCTCATCGACATATGGGCTGACGGCCAGCTCGAGGTCGGAAGGCCATGGAATGTAAACCTCCTCAGAAAGTTCTATACATAGAACCTCAAATTGTACTCAGCTGGCATATATAATGAAATTCATTCGAATCACACAAATTGTGTCTACTCGCCATATTCTTGTGCCACTCGCACTCGTACATATCAGCAATATGCTACCCACGGAAGTCAACCTTTGGTTGAGCGACCGGCACGGCTAAGTAGTCCAGCACAAGGGCACCGAAAATACTCGGGCCTTGGGACGTCCACGAAAACGCAAACCCAGAGCCACCATTGGAGTCGCCTAGCTTGACTGGCCCACCGGGCCAAGACAACCGGTATACGCTTCTCACAGCGACCTGTCCCTCCCATCCTCGTGCAAAGAGACTCGAACGGTTAAGTACCACGCACGGGGACTCCGCAAAACGGAAACCCCCACGCGGCTAGGGAACACACCAAGTAAGAGAGATGCCTTGAACTCACGCAGCGACTGGCTCTCCGAGCCAGGGGAAGAGATGCGTTACAAACAACGCATTAACAACCTACAACAAGAACGTGCCCAATATGGTTGAGCACCACGCTCGGGGACTCGCCTACAAAACAATCCCACTTGCGCTCGGGGACTTGCCACTCAGAAGACGCGAGAGATAAAACAATGCGCAACCAAAATAAAACAAAAAAGTATACAATCGAGTTATACCCCATTAAAGGGCGGACGTGCTCGGGGACTCGCTTAATCAAAAATAAACACACCACACAATCCGGGTCGCAATACGAGTCGTCTGGCCCCCCTTGGCATATATTACAAATTGTTGATCATGTTACAGTAGTCGCCACTTGGCATACATTACAAACTGCCCAACTATATTGTTTATTCCATAGGCCCTGATGAAGAAGCACCACCACCTCCCTTGACACGAACAAAAGGCTGCCACGGGTTCGTCGGGTAGGTCGTCAGCGACTTCGACAATGCCGACCAGAAGGGCTGCTCCGACTTCATGTCGCGGTGCTCCGGCTCGGGGTCGCCAGGCACCAACACCGTCTCCTGGTATGGCAGAAGATCCCCCATCGCTAGGACCCGATCGGCAAAAGGGGCGGCCTTCGCAGTCAGCTTCAGTACCTCTGACATCTCCACCGTGTCGGTCGCTGATGGGTAGCCACTGGTCACGTCATCAAGGTCGAAGTCGTCGGGGAAGTGGGCGAGACCCAGGCTCAATGCTGTGCTGGCCCCGCGCCTGAACGCCGAGCGCGCCATCCACTCCACGATGATAGGCACCTCCTCCAGATAGCACCACACCTCCGTAAGCCCCCCAGGAATAACCTTGGTGGGGGACATGCCTTGAAGAACCGCTTGGACGCATAACGCCGAAGCCATGGCCGTGTTCACCACGGAAGTGACGCACTGTGAAGCGTTGAAAGTTTGAACCACCGGGTCGCTTTGGCCTATCACAGCTGCAAAATCATACATCAGTGAAACTACGGACTTCCCCAATCAAGGACTCGCCAAACAAGTCAGGCAACGACGGAGATTCACCGAGGAGTTTGCGACAATTCTCCGTAACATGCTTCTCCAAGGCGGCATGATCATTGTGTAGCCCCACGATGATCGAATCCGTGGCCTTGCATTCCTCCTCATCCGTAGCAACAACAGCCTTCGCTCGGTCCTCAGAAGAAACTGAGGTCGTTCTCGCCTCCTCCAAGTCTTGGATCAACGAGGCAATTCGCCCATTCGCCGCGTCTAGTTCGGCGACTGGAACATACCCTTCACGGGCATTGGAAATTGCAGCCAGGAGACCATCTGAAAGAAAATTCATCAGTGAGTCATACAAAAACAGGTCATATATGAAAGAGAAAGGGAAAGAAAGGCAGATACTTACCAACAGTTTCCTGGAGTCGCCGGTTAGCCTCCTACGTGTCGCGCATATCCCGTTCCAAGCGCTCCCTTGCGGCCTGCCGGTCGGTCGATTCCTTTTGCAAACCCTGCAAAGACAACAATGTTCAGTACTTACCAAAGAGCAATATCAAGTTCCCAGCCGCTGCAATTCAACGACTAGGAACTTGGGGACTGGAGAGTAGAAGCAATTCAGTGCCTAGCCGCTGAAATTCAGCAGCTAGACACTCGGGGACTGGACATACTTGAATGGCAGCACCAAGCATTTTATGAAGCTCGCTAGCATCAGTCGATGGGACCATGAAGGAGGTATGCCCACGACGAGACCCAGTGTCTCCATCGACGACCTCCGAGCTCTGCGGAGCCTGTTTATCCGCCACGCCTGAGAACCCCCTCGCCATGAAGCGAGGGAACGTCGCTGACGCCCTAGCCGGGACGCTAGTCGCCGGAGCTGGCGCTCCTGTCATAGGGGCGGCCGCGACTGGATCCGACTATGCAGCCATCGCCTCTTCGACGACTGCAGCTGGGTCGCTCCCCTTGGCACTAGTCATCTCAACGGAATCATCGGCACCGCCCCTTTTCCTCTTCACGCCTTCCACGGTCGCGGCGTCATCAGCAGACTTCCTCTTCTTGTGGAGGTCGCCTTCTCCCACGGTAGCGGTCGACGGAATCTTCGCCACCGAAGGATGACCGATCTTTTTGACTCCGGACCTATCAAAACGTCAAAATCAAGACGAAGACGACACAATATGGAATACAATCTGGAATGGAAAATGCAAGGCTTACTTGGCGACTGGGAGAATGCGCTGCCCGGTGCTGATGTGGGTAGGCTTATCCAATTCGGGGCCCAGCTTGCGAGTGAGCCCCCTCTCAAAGACGTCTGAAGCCCACGACACCGCGGGCTTCCTCGATGACGAAGTTGCGGTAGCAGGAATTTCCGGCTCCGAAGACGCGGCCGCTCTCAACGGCTGCGGCGACTTCGACGTCGCTGCTTCTACCGCCTCCTATCTCGGCACCCCCAAAACCGTTGGCGGAATCGCCACCAGGGGAACCTCTACCGCCGCCTCGATGCCTTCACTCTCCAACCCTTCATCGAAATCGCATCCTCTGGGCTTTGTGCGAGATTTCGGGACTGTCTTCATCGTCAGAGTCATCATCTGACTCAAACACCATCGCCGACTTGGATGGTGATGTTGGCTTCCTCGCTGATGACTTGACCTTGCGCGCGGGCTTCGACGGTGTAGCCGTGTGCCGGGATGTGACCTCGTCGCCTCCTTCGTGTTCGTCGAGGCTATGACTCGCCTCGAAATCGCGTTGTTTCTGCATACGAGTCTTGCGAGCCGTAGGCGCTGGGGGAGGAACCTCCTCCTCCTCGTCGCTGCTGGAGGAGTCTCCTTTGGAGTCCTTCTCGAGCTCCTGGGGGACCTCTTCATCGAGCGGTGGAAGCCGGCCCTCCAGCACCTGAAACAACTGAGAACCACCACGAGTAAGCACCAAATGCCGCGACTGTGAATTGAGGTGCGGAAATGGCGACTAGGGAGAAAACTTACTGTGGGAGCTTCATTCTTCACGGGAGTGTACGGGGCGAGCCTGACCGACACGGTGGTGAATTCCACGTCAGTGATCTTCTTCAGGGCGGCCTTGTAGTCCTCGGCCTCCCACAATTCTTTGCTGGTTCAGGAGGGGTCGTGCTTCTCGCTATACTCATACATCCAATGCGGCCGAGCCGCTAGTGGAACCAGGCGCCGCCCAAGCCAGCAGTTGTAAAGGTTGATCAAAGTCAACCCCTGGTCCTTCAGCCTCTAGATCTGGTCCATCATCTCCGTGACAGCCATCCTCTAGTCTTCGGGAAGCTTCTTCGGTGCCAATCACCATGGCTCGCTCCTCTCGGCGACGAACTCGAGAAGTGCCACCTCGCTAGGGGGAGTAGACTCTTTCACATAGAACCAACTCTTCTTCCACTCGCTGGCGGCTTTCTTTGGCAGGAGGAGATTGATGAAGTTGGCCTTCGGCTTCAATTGGAATGTGACACCGCCTCCAGCCAATATCGAGCCGCCGGACGCCTCGCGCCTGATGCGGCCGTGGAAGAGCTCCAACCACAGCAGAAAATACGGCATGCAGCCGAGGTAGCACTTGCAGAAGGCGACAAAGATCGCCAGCTGCTCGATGCTGTGCGGGCCGAGATCCGACGGCTTGATCGCGTAATACGCGTAGAAGCGCTAGAAGAAGAGCGAGGTGGGGAACCCCAAACCTCTTTCTAGATGACTAGGGAAACTGATGAATTCGCCGGCTCGCGGCTTAGGCTCGGTCTCGGAGGAGGGGGGAACCCGCCAGTTCCCCTTGCGGAGGACCCCGGCGTCTTTGAAGGACTTGAGTTGGGCTGTGGTACACTTGGATTTTCCCCATGAGCCTTTGGGAGGCGCCATTAGGAAGGGCGTGGAATCGCACGACACGGAAGAATCCAATCGGAGGAAGGCAGGAAGATTGAAGGCAGGAAGAATGAATATGGGAGGATGAAGAATGCGGGGAAGGATTTGCAGAGCTGATTCGCCACCCCCCTTATATGGGAATGCTACCCGCCAAATTCGGGGTAGCCGTTACTTATGGTAATTACGCCGAAGTTACCGTTGGAATTTCCAACGGATAGTTTGACCAGAATTGATGGTCCAACTCCTCCATTCCACCCGCTACCTGCTAGTCTTCTCCATTCGCCGAAGCAGCGACTTGGTAGCAGTGACATTCACCGGAGTGGCGAGTGGAAGCCTGGGGAAAATTTACTCGGTTCTAATGGAGTCCATCACCGACTCGGCTGGGCATCCAAATTGGGCTCGCCTACTTTGTCCGCCAAAGGGACACCTGCACCTGAATCAATGATGGCCTCGGGGACTACTGATGGGGATATGCCGAAGGGGGTATGCCTAGTAGGACGTTCCGATTGGGCCGAAGGGCCTGTGAGTGGACCTGAAGGACGGCGACTAGAGTGCGACTGAAGGAAAGGCCTGGCGACTAGAGACTGAAGGCCTAGAAGAGTACTTGAAGCCCAGTCAGATTAGGTCAAAAGCCTCTGAGTCCATATCTGGCTCGGTTGTAACTTGTAAACCCTAGCGAGGTGACTCCTATATAAACCTCCCTACGGTATCTTTAGGACTTACGTTCCATCATACACCCCCTCAAGCGACTCGCTGCTTAGACGCCGAGCTCGCCACCCCTGTAACTCGCTCTCCATTAATCCAATCTAGCAGGAGTAGGTCGTTACCCTCCGGGGGGCCGAACCTGGGTAAACCATGTGCATCTGCCCCCATCTCGCACCGCAGATAGCTGCCAGATCTTCCTCACATTACAATCAATCGCTGCCAGTAGCAGCGACTACTGTGGCCATTTCCACGACAACACACACACACACTACTCTAGTTGATTATATGATCTCTATGATGCAACTTCTCTGTCACACTGGTGCATTCATTGTGTACTGGGAGTTGATTTCTCCTTTGTGTGCCTTGCTTCTTCTACACCATGGTTTTCCACTTGGATCCCACATAGAGTCATTGCATGGACATTATATTCCATATGTGTTCTTTTCCAAAACCACATTGATATCTGATGACCACACACACACACTCCAGTGGATTCTATGATTCAACTTCTGTCACACTAGTATGTTTTTGGTCTCTATATATATGACCATGATGGTTTGACACATGTATATATATGGATCATCCCCTAGAGTGATTTGCATGTGTCCTTTTCCTAAACCACACACATTGATATATATATATAGATAGTCATTATTGATGATCCACATGACCACATTGATCATATCTATACATGACCACACACACACACTACTCTAGTGGATTATATTCTGTGATGCAACTTCTCTGTCACCCACTAGTGCATTAAATGTGTACTGGGAGTTGATTTCCTATGTGTGTTTTGCTTCTTCTACACCATGGTTATCCACTTGGATCCCACATAGATTCATTGCATGCACATTATATTGCATATGTGTTCTTTTCCAAAACCACATTGATATCTGATGACCACACACACACTCAAGTGGATTCTGTGATTCAACTTCTATCACACTAGTGTGTTTTTGGTCTCTATATATATGACCATGATGGTTTGACACATGTATATAAATGGATCATCCCCTAGAGTGATTTGCATGTGTTCTTTTCCTAAACCACACACATCATTGATAATATAGATAGTCAGTATTGATGATCCACATGACCACATTGATCATATCTATACATGACCACACACACACACTACTCTAGTGGATTATATATATGATCTGTGATGCAACTTCTCTGTCACACTGGTGCATTAAATGTGTACTGGGAGTTGATTTCCTATGTGTGTCTTGCTTCTTCTACACCATGGTTATCCACTTGGATCCCACATAGAGTCATTGCATGCACATTTATATTGCATATGTGTTATTTTCCAAAACCACATTGGTATCTGATGACCACACACACTCTAGTGCATTCTGTGATTCAACTTCTGTGTCACTAGTGTGTTTTTCGTCTCTATATATATGACCATATGATGGTTTGACACATGTATATATATATGGATCATCCCCTAGAGTGATTTGCATGTGTTATTTCCTAAACCACACATTGATATATATAGATAGTCATTATTGATGATCCACATGACCACATTGATCATATCTATACTGAAGGGTTCTGTAGCATAAAACAAAAAAATTCTATCTACTCGAACACTAATACCAGGATCTATAGTATGTAGACATAAGTAATGGAGAAGGGATACGGTATTCATACCTTTGAAGACCGAGGCACGCCTTACGCAGGAAGGCGTATATTGATGAAGATGAGCAGCACCCCAAGTGTGGTGCCTCCGAAGTTCGTCACACGTCCGGTGTAGGAGACGTCAACTGGACTCTGATCCAGCCGAGCAGCGGAAGAAGTAGATGCGGATCGCAGATCACACGATGGTGGTGTGAAGGTGGAGAATTCACCCACGAGGTCCTCCCCAATATTACGGAGAAGTCCTCAATGGATGAGAGAGAGAATGAGAGGGAATGGGGTAATTCCAAAGGGGGAGGGTGACCCCTATATATAGTGGGAGGGGGGCGCACCACCCTAGGGCAAGGCGGTGTGGGACTAACCCCCACACCCGCCAGCCACCAAGGGGCAGCCACCGGACCTAGGTGGGCCCCATTGGGGCGACCCACCAAGCCTAGGCCGGCTGGCCCCCTCTCCCCAGGCGCCATGCCCTATTCAGCCTCCCTTCGGGTGAGGCACATTAGCATTATGATGCCTTTAATAATAAAATAAAATATATATTTAATATTAATTCTCCAATTAATATTCAAATACACATATTGTATTATTCCTTCACTCTGGAACACCTTCCGGACCCCTTCCAATCTCCATCGGATGTGACCCGGAACTATTCCGTTTCTCTTTCTCTATTTCTCCTACGATACCTCATCTACCCTAAGCGTTCCTACCCTTAAGCATGACATCCTTCGGTTCGTAAACACTCTGGACATGATCGAGACTACTCTCACATCAATGATCAATAGAGGGACCTGGATGGCCATGTGACCCCCGTGCATTTCACGAATATAATTGCTCGAACCGTGAGATAGTCGTTCCCCGTTCCCTTTGTCATATGATACCTAATTTATTCGAGACTTGATCTTCGGTATCCCCATACCTTAGTTCGGTCTCGTTAACAATGAACTTGTTTACTCGTTCCTGTGTCGTGGCATTCCATGACCAAGTCACATGCTTGCAAGCTTTATTAATGCAACGTCACTGAGATGGCCACATGTATCTGTCCGTTACATGGACTAGAGAAATCCTGGTCTTGATATGTACTCATCAACACATCCCTTCGGAAAACCTGAGTGGCACCTTTTTGATCACCCTTTTACGAGATGATTCTTGATAACCATCAAAGCTTCTTCCGGAATGGTGATTTGCATTACCTCACAGTCAAAGGATCAGGTTGCGAGGTTCTCTGTGTTCTATCATCAATGGTGAACTTTGTAACTAGATCTCATTTAAGATATAATGGTTGGATGTTTGTCTATCATGTTATTCAACTAATAACATGACCCCATTGTCAATTGGCATAAATGCCCATGATCTTGAAACTTAGACCATCCTCATGACCAATGAACTAGTTCGCTAGAGGTAACTAGAGACACGATTTGTTTACATACCACACGTGTATTAATGTTTCATATTAACACAGTTATAGCACAGTATGAAACGTATTATGAACATATAGGAGTCACATCAAATAATACTCTTTATTATTTGCCTCTAGGACATAACTCCTTCAGTCTCCCACTTGCACTAGAGTACAAACAAAACTAGTTTACAATAGGCAGGAACCTAACACCAATGGAATCTCGGTGTTGTTCGTGCTTTTCCTGATGGAGAGCTTTAGTCAAAGGATCTGCCATATCCAGTTTTGTATCTACTTTGCAAATCTTGACTTCACCTTTGTCAATGTTTTGTCAGATGACGTGAAATCTAGGCTTGATGTGTTTGGCTTTGGAATGATTCCTTGGTTCCTTTGCGTTTGCAATAGCTCCCGTGTTATCACAATAGATCATCACGGGGTCTTGCGCATTTGGAAAAACTCCTAGTTCGATGACGAAATTCCTTAGCCAAACAGCTTCGTTTGCTGCATCAGCCGCAGTAATGTATTCAGATTCCATCGAAGATTGCACCACCACCGGCTGCTTCTTACTCTTCTAGCTTACCACCCCACCATTCACTAGGAACACAAATCCTGTTTGTGACTTAGAGTCATCATGATCTGAGTTCCAGCTCGCATCCACGTAACCCGTTATGTTTAGAGCTTCATCACTTCCTCCATAGATTAGGAACATATCCTTTGTTCTTTTCAGATACTTTAGGATATTCTTTACAGCTGTCTAGTGATCTGGTCCTGGATTACTTTGGTATCGGCTCGTCAAACTAAGAGCCAATGCCACATCAGGTCGTGTACTTAACATTGCATACATGATAGATCCTATGGCTGAGGCATAGGGGGTGTAAGACATCTTCTCTCTATCATCATCCGTTACAGGACATTGAGTCATACTCAATTTGCAATTCTTCATCATCGGTACAAAACCCCTTTTGGTGTTTTCCATTTTGAACCTCTTCAAAATCTTTTCGATGTAAGTACTTTGACTTAATGCAATTAAGTGCCTTGATCTATCACTATAGATCTTGATTCCTAATATGTATGGAGCTTCACCTAGATCCTTCATGGAAAATTGGTTACTCAAATATGCTTTCACGCTTTTCATAATATCCACATCATTTCCCATGAGCAGTATGTCATCCACATATACTACTAAGAAAACAACTGAGCTCCCACTAACTTTATTGTAAACACAAAACTCTTGTTGATTTTGGAAAAATCCAAAACTCTTGATCACTTGATCAAAATGTTGGTTCTAGCTCCGAGATGCTTGCTTTAATCCATAAATGGACCGTTGAAGCTTGCATACCTTTCCAACATCCTTAGGATTAACAAAACCTTCTGGTTGCATCATATACAACTCTTCATCAATGTGACCATTTAGGAATGCGGTCTTGACATCCATCTGCCAAACTTCATAGTCGAAATGTGCAGCAATTGCTATTAAAATCCGGACAGCCTTAAGCATCACTACGGGAGAGTAAGTCTCGTCGTAGTCAACACCTTGAATTTGTCAAAAACCATTTGCGACAAGTCGAGCTTTGTGAACGGTCACATTACCATTCGCATCTATCTTTTTCTTAAAGATCCATTTATTTTCCACGGCCTTGCGGCCTTCTAGAAGATCCACCAAGGTCCAAACTTGGTTTTAATGCATGGATCCCATTTCGGATTTCATGGCTTCTAGCCATTTCTTGGAGTCAGCACTATCCATAGCTTCTTTGTAGTTTGCAGGTTCTTCCTGTTCATCTAGGATGACAGACATTACAAGGCTACTGTACCAATTAGGAGTGGCACGAACCCTTGTAGACCTACGAACCTTAGGAGTCTCGACGTCGTTGTTTTGATCATCATGAATGGGCTCTTCCTCCATGTTGGGGAGCGGTTTCGGAACAACTTCTGTTGCGCTACTCGGAATTTGGAGAGAAGGGTCAACAATTTCATCTAACTCAATTTTCCTTCCACTCACTCCTTTTGCAAGAAACTCTTTCTCGAGAAAGGTGTCGGTTCTTATGACAAATGTTTTGCCTTCGGCTTGGTTGTAGAAAGTATACCCAACGGTTTCCCTTGGATATCCCACAAAGATACATTTTTCTGATTTCAATTCGAGTTTGTCAGGCTACAGTTTCTTAACGTAAGCCTAACAACCCCAAACTTTCAGAAATGACAACTTTGGCTTCTGCCCATACCATATCTCATATGGGGTTATCTCCACGGATTTGGATGGTGCTCGGTTTAAAATAAAAGCGGCGGTTTCTTATGCGTACCCCCAAAAAGACACAGACAAATTAGTTAAAGACATCATGGACTGCACACTATCTAATAGGATTCGGTTACGATGTTCCGACACACCATTGCGCTGTGGTGTTCTGGCTGGCGTAAGCTGTGGGATAATCCCACAGACCTTAAAGTGCATGTTAAACTCATAACTCAAATACTCGCCTCCTCAATCCGATCGAAGGTGCTTTATTTTTTTGTTAAGTTGATTCTAGACTTCTTTCTGAAATTCCTTGAACTTTTCAAAGGTTTCAGACTTGTGCTTCATTAACTAGATATATCCATATCTTCTTAAGTCGTCAATAAAGGTAACAAAGTAATGATAACCATTGCACGTTGAGACGCTCATTGGCCCACATACATCCGTATTTATGATTCCCATTAGGTCTACAACTCTCTCCACTATCCCGGAGAATGGTGTCCTAGTCATCTTGCCCATGAGGCACGACTCACATGTATCAAGGGATTCAAAATCCAATTATCCAAGAAGCCCTTCTGAATGAAGCTTCTTCATGTGCTTTATGCCAATGTGACCAAGACGGCAATGCCACATAAACATGGAATTATCATCACTATGCTTACAACGTTTAGCATCAACACTATGGATGTGTGTATTACAATCAAGATCAAGTAAGAATAAACCATCACACACAGGAGCATGAATATAGAAAACATCATTCATATAAATTGAACAACCATTTGTTCCTGATTTAAACAAATAACGGTCTTGCAATAAGCAAGACCCACTCACAATATTCATACTCAATGCGGGTACATAGTAGCATTTATTTAAAACCAACAATAATCCTGACGATAGACAGAGATGCAGGGTGCCGACGGCCATCACTTCGACTCTTGAACCATTGCCGACGTGCATCATCAACTCGTCCTTCCTCGGGTGCCTTTTACTCTCCAGATCCTGCTGAGAGTTACAAATGTGAGCAACAGATCTGGTATCAAATACCCAGGTGTTACTCCTGGTGCTTGTAAGGAATACATCAATAACATGTATATCATATATACCTTTTTCCTTGGCGGCTATCTTGTCGGCTCACTTGTCTTCAAGGTACTTGGGGCAGTTGCGTTTCCAGTGCCCATCCCCTTTGCAGTAGTAGCACGTTGTCCCGGGCTTAGGGCCAGGCTTGGCAGTCTTTGAGGTGCTAGCAACAATCTTGCCATCCCTCTTAGACTTCTTACCCTTGCATTTCCCCTTTTGCCCTGGCTTCTTGAAGTTGGTGGTCTTGTTTACCATCAACACAGTGTGCTCCTTCTTGATTTCAACCTCAGCAGTTTTGAGCATGGCGAATACCTCAGCAAGGGTCTTAGTCATCCTTGCATGTTGTAGTTCATCACAAAGCTCTTATAGCTAGGGGCAGCGAGTGCAACACCCTATCAATCGCGAGATCCTCCGGGATTTTGCAATCCAGGGTGTTCAAACGCTTAACATAGCCAAACATTTTCACCACGTGCTCACTAATACTGTTGTGCTCTTCCATTTTAGTAGAGAAGAAAAGCTCGGAAGCATCATACCTCTCTGCACGAGCCTATGGAGCAAAGACGGCCTTGATATCCTCAATGATCTCAAAAGCATTCATCTTCTCAAAATGCTTTTGAAGCTCTGGCTCCATGGCATAGAGTATTCCACTCTAGATAAGGGAGAAATCGTTCGCCTTGGACTGCCAGACATTCTTTTCATCCTAGGAGCCAGAATCTACAGGCTTAGCCGGAAGCTCAGCCTCGACGACATAAGTTAACTTGTATGGGACTGGGAGGATCCTAAGATTGCGGAACCACGCGGTGAAGTTGGTTACATCAGTTTTCAGCTTGTCCTTCTCAAGGAAAGTGCTAAGGTTGAAGGTGGGTGGGCGAGACATCTACAATGGATTTGCAAAGTGTTTAGACCATGTTCATAATAATGAGTTCAAGTTTTAATCATGTATTTGAACTTAAACAAAAGAACGCCCACTCAAACGAACATCCCTCTACTCGTTTAGTGATCACATGATCCCTATCCCCTGCACCTCCCCCGATCATCACGGCCATCAATGCAGTATCAAAGATGAACATTCCCTAATGTCGATCACATCAATTATGTGATTCATGCTCGACCTTTCGGTCTCCTGTATTCCGAGGCCACATCTCTATAACGTGCTAGGCTCGCCATTTCTAACTTGTGTGTATTCGCAGTGCAACATGGCTTACACCCATTGTATGTGAACATAGATATGTATGACCCCTACTCACCGCAGGGCGCCTTATATCGAAGAACTTTCTTGGTGGTGCACACACAAGGGGAATACGATAATTGGAATACTACGAGGGATTATCTTATTATGCTACCGTCTAATATAAGTATATCAGCATAATAAGTAATACTTCAAAAGTAAAGTGTTATTACATGGATATAGCATTATGATCATCATCAATAGCTTCAATGAAAGTTTCATAAACTTTTCATTGCCATGTTATAATACTTGCCCCTATGCAATAATAAAGATAGACGCTTCTATATTATCTATTGCAAGTTTTACGCGGCTTTAGGGCTTTCGCAGTAGAACCCCTTCCCACCTACGAACATGGAGCCACAACATGGATTCAATGATTGCCGTTCTTATTCCCTTTTCAGGGCCCTCCAATGACAATTCCATATCAACTATTGTAGAGAGACAAACACCCCCCTAAGCCACTTTGATTCGTGGACCAGTCTCGTGAATCACCACGTGAGGTCGGTTGGGGGCCGCTTCATCAAACAGTGTCGTGATATGAACAATAATATTAAAGAGGGTAGCAACTAGAGAATCAATGCCCACATATCGCTATGTGTTCTATCCATACGACATGTCTACCCATAGACCCGCTTTGATACCACTGAAGGGTTCCGTAGCAGAAAATGAAAAAATCTATCTACTCGAACACTAATACCAGGATCTATACTATGTAGACATAAGTAACAGAGAAGGGATACGGTATTCAAACCTTTGAAGACCGAGGCACGCCTGACGCAGGAAGGCGTATATTGATGAAGACGAGCAGCACCCTAGGTGTGGTGCCTCCAAAGTTCATCACACGTCCGGTGTAGGAGACGTCAATCGGACTCCAATCCAGCCGAGCAGCGGAAGAAGTAGATGACGGATCGCACATCACACAACGGTGGTGTGAAGGTGGAGAGTTCACCCATGAGGTCCTCCCCAATATTACGGAGAAGTCCTCAATGGACGAGAGAGAGAATGAGGGAATGGGGTAATTCCAAAGGGGGAGGGGTGACCCCTATATATAGTGGGAGGGGGCACACCACCCTAGGGCCAGGAAGTGTGGGACTAACCCCCACACCCTCCGGCCACCAAGGGGCAGCCGCCGGCCCTAGGTGGGCCCCATTGGGGTGGCCCACCAAGCCTAGGCCGGCTGGCCCCCTCTCCCCAGGCGCCATGCCCTATTGGGCCTCCCTTTAGGTGAGGCCCATTAGCATTATGATACCTTTAATAATAAAATAAAATATATATTTAATATTCATTCTCCAATTAATATTCAAATACACATATTGTATTATTCCTTCACTCCGGAACACCTTCCGGACCCCTTCCGATCTCCATCGGATGTTACCCAGAACTATTCCGATTTCTCTTTCTCTATTTCTCCTACGATACCACATCTACCCTAAGTGTTCCTACCCTTAAGCGTGACATCCTTCGGTTTGGAAACACTCCAGACATGATCGAGACTACTCTCACATCAATGATCAATAGAGGGACCTGGATGGCCATGTGACCCCCGTGCGTTTCACGAATATAATTGCTCGAACCGTGAGATAGTCGTTCCCCGTTCCCTTTGTCATATGATACCTAATTCATTTGAGACTTGATCTTCAGTATCCCCATACCTTAGTACGGTCTCGTTACCAATGAACTTGTTTACTTGTTCCTGTGCTGTTGCATTCTGTGACCAAGTCACATGCTTGCAAGCTTTATTAATGCAGCGTCACCGAGATGGCCACATGTATCTGTCCATTAGATGGACTAGACAAATCCTGGTCTTGATATGTACTCCTCAACACATCCCTTTGGAAAACCTGAGTGGCACCTTTTTGATCACCCTTTTACGAGATGATTCTTGATAACCACCAAAGCTTCTTCTAGAATGGTGATTTGCATTACCTCACAGTCAAAGGATTAGGTTGTGAGGTTCTCCGTGTTTTATCATCAATGGTGAACTTTGTAATTAGATCTCATTTAAGATATAACGGTTGGATATTTGTCTATCATGTTATTCAACTAATAACATGACCCCATTGTCAATTGGCATAAATTCCCATGATCTTGAAACTTAGACCAGCCTCATGACCAATGAACTAGTTCGCTAGAGGTAACTAGAGACACGATTTGTTTACATACCACATGTGTATTAATATTTCGTATTAACCCAGTTATAGCACAGTATGAAACGTATTATGAACATATAGGAGTCACATCAAATAATACACTTTATTATTTGCCTCTAGGGCATAACTCTTTCATATACATGACCACACACACACAAACTACTCTAGTGGATTATATTCTGTGATGCAACTTCTCTGTCACCCACTGGTGCATTAGATGTGTACTGGGATTTGATTACCTATGTGTGTTTTGCTTCTTCTACACCATGGTTTTCCACATGAATCCCCCATAGAGTCATTGCATGCACATTATATTGCATATGTGTTCTTTTCCAAAACCATATTGATATCTGATGACCACACACACTCCAGTGGATTCTATGATTCAACTTCTGTCACACTGGTGTGTTTTTGGTCTCTATATATATGTCCATGATGGTTTGACACATGTATATATATGGATCAGCCCCTAGAGTGATTTTCATGTGTTCTTTTCCTAAACCACACATTGATATATATATATATATATAGATAGTCATTATTGATGATCCACATGACCACATTGATCAAATCTATACATGACCACACACACACTACTCTAGTGGATTATATTTTGTGATGCAACTTCTCTGTCACCCACTCGTGCATTAAATGTGTACTGGGAGTTGATTTCCTATGTGTGTTTTGCTTCTTATACACCATGGTTTTCCACTTGGATCACACATAGAGTCATTGCACGCACATTATATTGCATATGTGTTTTTTCCAAAACCACATTGATATCTGATGACCACACACACACTCCAGTGGATTCTGTGATTCAACTTCTATCACACTAGTGTGTTTTTGGTCTCTATATATATGACCATGATGGTTTGACTCATGTATATACATGGATCATCCCCTAGAGTGATTTGCATGTGTTCTTTTCCTAAACTACACATCATTGATATATATAGATAGTCATTATTGATGATCCACATGACCACATTGATTATGTCTATACATGACCATACACACACTACTCTAGTGGATTATATATATGATATGTGATGCAACTTCTCTATCATGCTGGTGCACTAAATGTGTACTGGGAGTTGATTTCCTATGTGTGTCTTGCTTCTTCTACACCATGGTTTTCCATTTGGATCCCCCATAGAGTCATTGCATGCACATTATATTGCATATGTGTTCTTTTCCAAAACCACATTGATATCTGATGACCACACACACTCTAGTGGATTCTGTGATTCAACTTTTGTCACACTAGTGAGTTTTTGGTCTCTATATATATGACCATGATGGTTTGACACATGTATATATATATGGATCATCCCCTAGAGTGATTTGCATGTGTTCTTTTCCTAAACCACACACATTGATATATATAAATAGCCACATGACCACATTGATCATATCTACATGACCACACACACACACAACCCTAGTGGATTATATGATCTGTGATGCAACTTCTCTGTCACCCAATGGTGCATTAAATGTGTACTAGGAGTTGATTTCCTATGTGTGTTTTGCTTCTTCTACACCATTGTTATCCACTTGGATCCCACATAGAGTCATTGCATGCACATTATATTGCATATATATGTTCTTTTCCAAAACCATATTGATATCTGATGACCACACACACTCCAGTGGATTCTGTGACGATTCAACTTCTGTCACACTAGTGTGTTTTTGGTCTCTATATATATGTCCATGATGGTTTGACACATGTATATATATGGATCATCCCCTAGATTGATTTGCATGTGTTCTTTTCCTAAACCACACATTGTTATATATAGATAGTCATTATTGATGATCCACGTGACCACATTGATCATATCTATACATGACCACACACACACACTACTCTAGTGGATTATATGATCTATGATGCAACTTCTCTGTCACACTAGTGCATTAAATGTGTACCGGGAGTTGATTTGTTATGTGTCTCTCGCTTCTTCTACACCATGGTTTTCCACTTATGCATCCCCCATAGAGTCATTGCATGCACATTTATATTGCATATGTGTTATTTTCCAAAACCACATTGATATATGATGACCACACACACTCCAGTGGATTCTGTGATTCAACTTTTGTCACACTAGTGTGTTTTTTGTCTCTATATATATTACCATATGATGGTTTGACACACATACATGTGTATATATATATGGATCATCCCCTATAGTGATTTGCATGTGTTATTTCCTAAACCACACATTGATATATATATATATATATCTCCACTAGATAGTCATTATTGATGATCCACATGACCACACTGATCATATCTATACATGACCACACACACACACACTAGTCTAGTGGATTATATGATAGGTGATGCAACTTCTCTGTCACACTGGTGCATTAAATGTGTGGGAGTTGATTTCCTATGTGTGTCTTGCTTCTTCTACACCATGGTTTTCCACTTGGATCCCCCATAGAGTAGTCATTGCATGCACATTATATTGCATATGTGTTATTTTCCAAAACCACATTGATATATATGTGTGTGTGTGTTCTTTTCCAAAACCACAATGATATATATACATGACCACACACACACTCAAGTGGAAAGTAACTTCTCTGTAGTACTACTAGTGCTTTGCAATATGTGTGGAACTTGCTTTCCTATGTTTGTTTTGCTTCTACACCATGGTTTGCCTATATCAACATCCACACTTTAATAAATATGGTAATACTAATTTATTTGAGCATTATACAGAATTGTCCTGAATTTTTGGGTTAGTAATTGCTAATATCTTCGAAAGGTACCTTTTTTGACAAGCATCCTATGTTATTAATTTATTTGGGCAACTCATCATGCAATAGACGGCCGGGATATGCCATCAAAAAATTTGACCGACACACCCTGCTCAAATTTCGCGTGTAGGAGTTAAATTTCGTGCCTCGAAATTTCGTCCCTGGGATAGACCGATCAGCCCTTCAGCACAACGCCACGCATCATTCACGAAGAGGGCATTTAGGTAATCTAAGAGAAACCCTCCTTATCCCCTCACCCACGAAAAGTGGACGAGATCCATTTTTCTCACCTCGCTGTCCTCTGCCTCCTCCATCGCCCTCACCCTCGCCGCCGTCCGTCCTTCCTCCACTCGCCGCCATCCTTCACTCTGCCCCTCGCCGCCCTATGCCCCTCGCCACCATGTCGTCGTCCTTCGTTCCAGTAGACAGCAGTTAGCTATTGTCGTATCCCAAACCCTAGCCTGTCATCACCTTCACGATTTCCCACCACGCCGTGCCAACTGTCAAGCTCGCAGGTCTGCAAGCTCGTCGTCAACCTCACCCACAAGATCTTCCACCTCTACGTGCACCTCTCCGTAAAGATCTCCACACTCATCGTGCACCTCTCCATCAAGGTCTGCTCCCTAGACTCCAAGGTCTGCCCACCCACGGTCAAGGTCTGCTACTCAACGTGCACCTCGCTGACAAGGTACGCCACCTCACCATGCACCTCGTCGACAAGGCATGCCACCTCGCTGTCAAGTTCTTCCCACTGTCCCTGCACGTCGCTGTCAAGATCTACCCACTCGCGGTCAAGGTCTGCTCACTAGAGGTGCACCTCAATTACAAGGTATGCCTACTCTCCGTCCACCTAGTCGTCACGGTCTGCCACATCGCCGTCGACAAGGTCTGCCTACTTGCCATGCACCTCCTCCACATACTCTGCTACCAAGGTCCGCTGACAAGCCTCGATGCCACGATTTAAGCGCCCCGCTAGGAATAGCAGTAAGAAAAAGGGCCCATAGCCTGAAGGCAAGGAAACACTTACCTTGCTTTTCTGCTGTTTGGTTATATTGTTAGTTGCAGATAAATGCTTTTCATAACACGTCTTATGATCATAGTATAAATACAAATTGTTCAAAGTGGAAGATTTTACACTTGTGATTACTATTGGACAATCAACAACATATGTTATATTCTGCCTACTTGCCTATTCAGTGGCAAGATATAGATGCATATACTGCTCATGTTTAATTGTCGTGACCTCCTTATTATTGCAACCAATTGGTGAATTGCCCAGCTTGTAAACTCTTAGGCTTATGATCAGTTTGCGTGTGATAAAGGTTGCATTATCTTGTTTGTTGCATTACTTTGGATGTTTCATGATATGTCTTATGTTCATCGTATAAGTAGTTCATAGTTTACTATTTTACATGATGGTTTACTATAGGACAATGAGCACCATATGTTATATTTTTATTAATTGCCTATTTAATTGCACGGTAGATGCTTGTACTGCCTATGTTTAATTGTCCTGCCCTTCTTATTATTGCAGTGTATAATACTAAGTCTGGTCATAGTGGGGAGTAACATAGCATGTTACTAGGCTATGTTACTCCCCACTATGACTGGTCTTAATATTATCTCCATAGTGAGCAGTGTCATAGGTCTTATAACATAGACGCCATCATTTAGGTTGGTCATAGTGGGAAGTTTTTACACACTAGTATTATGTGTACGATACTAGTGTATAATACCATCTAGGCCACCCATAGTAGGACTATCATGCAATCCATGTTGCATTTGTTTTGATGTTTCGTCATATGTCTTATGATCAGAGTATGCATTGGTCAGAGCGGACTGTTCCACCCCATATGTTATATATCGAGCCATATTTGGAGTTCCCTATACATTTTAGAAACACATATGTAGAGTGGAATGTGCTTGGGGTGTTGCTTAGAAAAATAATCCTAGCTTTTTTGTAAGAAATAGTGCTTATTTGTATTAGAGAGATGCCAATTTAGACATCATCCTGTTATAAATAAGCACCATTGCTTAACCAAAAACCGGTCGATTTCACTAAGCACTTCTCCAAGCGTCTTGTATTGTACATGCTCTTAGGTTCTTAGCATATGTTGTTGGTGTTGGAAATATGCCCTAGAGACAAATAATAGTAAGGAATATTATCATATTTCATATAGTTTATGATTAAGTTTTGTATCATGCTATAACTGTATTGAGTGGAAACATCAATACACATGTGATATACAAACAACCAGGGGTTCCAAGTGAAACTCTAGTCACTGGTTCATTGGTCAACAGATGATCATGTTTCCTGATCATGTGGCATTTATGCTAGTTGGAAATGGAGTCATCTCATTCCGAGAATGAGATGATGAACCAATACCCAACCTAAACATCATGACCCGATCATGTCACGAAGTTCAAGTTACGATGATTAGAAATGGATCCTTGTAGACTATTCCTTAGACCGTGAGGCTATATCAATCACGGTCTCCCGAGAGTGTTTAGATAGCATCAAGCACCACTTGGTAATACAGTGGTTATAAAGGTGTGTTCTGGTACTCGGAGGAAACCGTAGAGGCAATATATGTCAAGAGCGGGATTTGTCCATCCATGTGACGGGAAGATACTCAAAGGGCCCACTCGGAGAAGTTATATCCAATAGCTGTGCAGCGTGTGATTTGATCATGGGGATATCACTTATCGGAACGAGTCAAGTAGTGTTGTTCGGTAATGAGATTGAACACGACATGGTGATGTCATTGATTAGATCTCGGGCAATGCAAGTATCGAGAGACAAAGGGAATAAGACACGACTGTCCTGGTTCAAACGACGAAAGATCTTCGTGGAACGCACAGGGGTCACATGGCCATCCAGGTCCCTCTATTGATCATTGGTAAGGGAGTGTCCCGACCATGTCTGGAGTGTTCCTGAACCATGGGGTATCACGCTTAAGGGCTTGATGATGCTTAGAGAGTGTTTATAGGATCGGCAGAATCATCGAAGAATAGTAGAGAGAAAACCGGAAGGGTTTCGGTAAGTCCGGAGGATGTCCAGAGTGGTGGTGGAAGTGTTCCATAGCCATAGAGGTTGAATAATATGTGAATGCATGTTAAATATTGATTTAATCATTTATTCATAATTATTTAATAAAGATAAAAATCAATTTAAATGGTCAAAGGCTTAATGGGCCAATTCCCGGAGGGGAGAGGGCCCATTAGGGAAAGGAGAGAGGGAGAAGGGGGCCAAGGGGGTGGCCGGCGCCCTAGTGGGCCAGCCCCCTCGCGCGGGGCCCATGGGGGTGGCCAGCGGTGACACCCCTCCCCCCTCGTCTCCTTTACTCCCACCTCGGGACTTTGAGGGAGGTAGTACCTCCCCTCCCCCTATATATAGTGGGGGTATTTGGCCAAATAAAATACACTAATAATCAATAAAGGTCTTCTCACTTTTGGGAGGACCTCTAATTGATATTTTCTCTCTCCTCCTCTCTCTCTCATGATCGTGGCCCCAAGTCTAGACTGCACGAACGAGAGACATCTTCACCGCGGAGCGCCGTCGCGTTGCGGGATTCGGATCCGGGAGCTCTACTTCCGCAACTGCTGCTGGATTGGGGAAGTGGGAGTCATCGTCAGGAACCGGACATGTGTAACTCCCCGCGAGGTGTCACACTTGAGGCACTCAAGTCGTTGGAGCCAAGGGAGCGCAAGGACTTCATCAAGACCTTGAGGTCGGCTTCGGCTCGTCTACATCAACCACGCTCTCCTGAGCGTTGACAACGCTTTTCGGTCTTCAAGGGTAAGTTCGCGAAAATCCCCTCCCGTTAATGTATTACTAATAGATAGGTCCTAGCAGCTTCAGGGGTTCAGGGGCGTAGGGTAAAATTTTATTGTTTTCATACGCGGAACCCCTACAGTGGTATCAGAGCTAGATCTATGCGTAGTAATGCTAGTACGGGTAGAACACATGAGATGTAGCGTGTGGGCGTTGATCTTTTAGTTATTACCCGCCCACGTGTACTTGTGTATACCGCAGTAATGCTTGATGAAGCGACACCCAACCGACTTTACGCGTTCATTCGTGAGACTGGTCCACGCTTGACATACGGCTTGTACCGTATAAAATGGCTTAGGGGGGTGTCTGTATGTCTCGCATTAGTTGGTATACCATTTGCAACGGAGGGCCCCAAAAGGGTGTAGTAGAGACAACTACTTGATCAGCGTTGTACTGAAATTTCATAGGTAAGAACGGTTCTTGTGCGAAAGCCCATTCAGCCACGTAAAACATGCAAAGATAAAGTAGAGGCGTCTAACTTTGTTTTGCAGGGGCCGTTGCTTTGTGACATGGTTGTGGTGAAGGTAAAGTGATTACCTTTTGTTACGTAGTAGTAGATAGTCACGGAGGTGATGGACTACCACGCTGGAATGACACCGGTACCCTGGTGTCTACAGCGCCGGAATCTGGTGACGACGGATGGAGATCACGACGTGAAGGACCATATCACATCGCATTTACATTCAATGTTATTGTTTGTATATCTTATTGTGTGCTAGTATTTGATACTCGACGGTAGCCTAATAAGATGATCCCTGTTAAAATTACCAACGATTGTGTCCCCCCTTAGCGTGCACCACCAAGAAAGTTCTACGGTATGAGGCGATCCATGGTACAGGCATGGGTGTCAGACATATCTACGTTCGCATACAGTGGGTGTAAGCCATGTTGCACAGCGAATACACTAAGGTTGAGTTGGCGAGCCTAGCATGTGCAGACATGGCCTCGGAACACGGATGGTCGAAAGATCAAGCACGAGTCGCATGAATGATGTGACCGACGTTTAGCGTCCACCCTTGAACCCGCATTGATGGACGTGATGATCGGGGGAGATGTGGCTAATAGGGGTCGTGTTATCACTAGGAACCCTTATGGGGATAGGTGTTTCTGAGTGGAGTTATTATTAACTCATTTAATTATAAACTTAGTCTAAATTCCTTTTGCAATTATAAATGTAGAAAATGGTTCTCCCCGAGATTACCTTCCCTATTGACGATTCGTTAAAAGGAGAAAAGCTCAAGTGAGATGGATCCAACTTCTCTGCATGGGTCATGCACCTTTTTGATCTCCTCGGTGAGAACAAAGTGGCTGACTACATGATCTACAAGATGTACTTGGAGCCACCCTATTCTCATGAGACCCAGGAGCAGCGGGATCTCCGCTGCTGTCGTCGTGTGATGGCCACATTCATATCAGTGACGATGCGCCTCGGGGTGGAGGATGGGCTATGGCCAATGGTGGGAAGTCTTAATCCCCGAATGGTCATGGCACATCTGAGATTGCATTTCGTGGAACAAGTGCGCATGTGGGAGTATGAGCTGATGGGGGACTTCCTCTCCATAAAGATGGAGGAGGGCTCCTCACTGGACGAGCACTTATTGAGCATGTACGATGCATACATGAGTCTGGCATACTACCTATACAACTAGTTCACAAGCTCTTTTGCAATGGTAGTTGTGTTGCGGTCGCTACCACCAAGCTTCCAAGCACAAGTCAGGATTTGCATTACGAGAGGCGACACGGAAACACTAGATTTCTACGAGTTCATATCACATTTCAGAGGTGTGGTGGTTGAACCTGATGTCGCTGGGGTCATAGATGACAAAGGTATATATTTGATATATAATTTTATAAATTTTATAATCTTGCAAACACATTTGCAGTGTTATGTATATTTGATACTTGTTCTGTTTTGCTGAAAATAGGTCCTTCTGCATGAGAGGTGCTTGCTAGAGAGGAGGTGACGTTGCGTGTTGATGGCGAGCATGATGATGATGGCCGACGACACTCTCCCTCGACATTTATCGTTTAGTTTATGTTTTAGGATGATTATTGTAATCAAAAGATTGTGAACTTCTTTAGTGTGCCTCACACTTTGTGAGACGGTTATTCATATGAGTTTGTAACAAACAGCTATTCTACTTTTATGAATGATTTCTATTCGTGTTCATATCTTGTTTGATTATACATGGATTATCCTTATTGTTTGAAACTAATTGATAATGCGTGAACATTTGTAAAATATTGAAATTCCTTGAAAAATACCCAATTAATGATATTTCATTAATGAATGAAACCATTGTTTAAATTCAAAGTTATGTGATAATATGTGAAAGTCATTCGATTTCTTGTCACATATAAATCAGGCCTACGTTCGGCAAAATAACTTGAACACTGTGTATTGCTTGAATACAACGTGTTTAATGAATTGTTGAAAATAAATACATATTCGATGTATTGTGTTTTAACGAAAATGGTAATTATCATTAAATGATTGTTTAAATGCGTAAAGAAGTTTACCAAAGGAAACATGAATATGAAACTATTTGATTTGATCAAACTGTTTCATCAACAAAGGGTATAAAGATAAAAGAGAATCTAATTACTATGATTTGATCAATAGTAATGAAACTCGACTTTGTAATAATGGCATAAAAGAAATTGTGGAATGCAAAGCATTTTGAAATGTCAAAATGCAAAGCATCACAATGTGATATTATATATCAAAGTGGGTGAATAGAAGGCACCAAATAAATCGTTGTAGTATAGATGTAGAGACCATTATTTAAGAAATAGTTAGCACTCAATTAGAATGTAGTGAACCATTTGAATTCGTGAAAGTTTTGGGGTTATTCGATATAACCAAAACAATAGCGAATAAGTCCTTGTAGAGTATTCATTGGAAACTCTGAATACGAAATCCATAGCTGAAACCAAAAGAGAAGCAAAACTGGTATTGCTTGGATTTTGGTACATTCTTGAGAAAGCTCACTTTTAGTGATATTTCTCAATTATGCAGTAAATGGAAGGTAGTGAAAAACATGATGAGGATTCAAAACCCTGCATCAGAGTGTTGAGAAGCACAACGGACAATGTTCCTGAACGATTCTCTTCACAAAGGAAAAGAATCAATGATAATGATCATTGTGTTTTCCACCACTGGTATTTTCACTACATGAAGTAGGATTCAAAATGTAACCCATATCTTGTATGGAGACATTTATGAATCATTTGTCATGATTCTTGGAATATGACATACCTACGAACTACTAAGAAAATAATGGTAAACTAAATTATGAGAAATCCTAGAAACAAAATTCACTTGAGATTAGAAAGCAATTTGTTGTCAAATCTCACAAGTAAAAAGGGTTTCTTGAATTTTCCCAAATGACTGAAAAGCCATAGTGGAAAAGGGGGTGAATGACAAAATCACAATTTGTCAAGTATTGGACAAATTCAAATGAATTTGATTCAAGTGTGTTGAATGTCTAGAGGATTTAAAACTAGTAATAGTACTAGTATCTCATAGTAAAATCCAAGTTTGATATTTGATCAAAGGATTTTGAAGTTATTCAAAATAGTGAGTGGATATGCAATTTGCATGAAATTGAGTGGGAGCTATGAAAGTCTTCCTAAAACAATATGTGAATGACATATTTTTGAGTGGGAGCTTATACAGTGATTCTTAAGTATGTTAAGTATAAAAACCGCAAATACTTATAAATAATGATTTACAGGGTGTAGGAGTTGATAATAGGTGTATTATGATATTATGTTGTATTTCTTAAGGGATTCTGAAAAAGGGTTTCAGAATAGAAGTTAATTAAGGAACTAGTCCTTAATAACTCAAATTAGGAATAGTATTGAGTTTAACATTAATGGTTGAAAGAAAGAAAAGGATGATCATCATCCACTATGTTGAGACATAGGTTCTATCTTAGAAAACCATGATGATAACTTAACATAATATATGATCCAATAAGGAACATTTGAAAGTGATTAAGTTCGAATCACAGAACGTTGAGCTAAGTTTGTTCGCAGTGTCCAATAGAGAACTATAGACATGTTTTCCAAATCCATAAAGGATGACATATCTTAAAACATAAAGGGTTATGTTATAAGGGAATATGTTGGAAACTCCTGTAAATACAGATTAAAGTCAAGTACGAAGCGAGGTGAACAAAAACATCGAAAGTTGCATAGAGTGCACTAGTGTTTCGATGAATACATTTATAATAATAGATCAGGGTACCATCTAAAGTGTTGTATAATGTTATGGCGGGGCTAGTTCGCTTTTAACGTAGAATGATGTGTCCCAGGGCACAGTGCCCATGAGAAAGCCCTCGAGGTTGATCTTAAGTCACTGTAGGCTCCTGGAATCAGGCCTCGTTCTGCTGCCATAGCGACGATGCATACACACAGATGCTATCATGTGATGATAAAGTACTAATGTCAATCAAGGTGATGTTAGCAAGTTGCAAAGGATTTGGGACTGTAAAGTACAGACCCAAGACTCAACCTCTTCCATGAGAAAGCATGTTCAGGGTACCGGATATATGGTGCCAATGATTAAGGAACAAATGCAGCTAGTGTATTTGTACTCTAGTGCAAGTGGGAGACTGTTGGAAATATGCCCTAGAGACAAATAGTAGTAAGGACTATTATCATATTTCATATAGTTTATGATTAAGTTTTGTATCATCCTATAACTGTATTGAGTGGAAACATCAATACACGTGTGATATACAAACAACCGGGGGTTCCCAGTGAAACTCTAGTCACTGGTTCATTGGTCAACAGATGATCATGTTTCCTGATCATGTGGCATTTATGCCAGTTGGAAATGGAGTCATCTCATTCCGAGAATGAGATGATGAACCAATACCCAACCTAAACATCGTGACTCGATCATGTCACGAAGTTAAAGTTACGATGATTAGAAATGGATCCTCGTAGACTATTCCTTAGACTGTGAGGCTATATCAATCACTGTCTCCCGAGAGTGCTTAGATAGCATCAAGCGCCACTTGGTAATACAATGGTTATAAAGTTGTGTTCAGGTACTCGGAGGAAATCGTAGAGGCAATATATGTCAAGAGCGGGATTTGTCCGTCCATGTGACGGTAAGATACTCAAAGGTCCCACTCAGAGAAGTTATATCCAATAGCTGCGCAGCATGTGATTTGATCACGAGGATATCACTTGTCGGAACGAGTCAAGTAGAGTTGTTCGGTAACGAGATTGAACATGACATGGTGATGTCATTGATCAGATCTCGGGCAATGCAAGTATTGAGAGACAAAGGGAATAAGACAAGACTGTCCCGGTTCAAACGACGAAATATCTTCGTGGAACGCACAGGGGTCACATGGCCATCCAAGTCCCTCTGTTGATCATTGGTGCGGGAGTGTCCTAACCATGTCTGGAGTGTTCCTGAACCGTGGGGTATCATGCTTAAGGGCTTGATGATGCTTAGAGAGTGTTTATAGGACTGGTAGAATCATCGAAGAATAGTAGAGAGAAAACCGGAAGGGTTTCGGTAAGTCCGAAGGATGTCCGGAGTGGAGGTGGAAGTGTTCCATAGCCACGGAGGTTGAATAATATGTGAATGAATGTTAAATATTGATTTAATCATTTATTCACAATTATTTAATAAAGATAAAAATCAATTTAAATGGTCAAAGGCTTAATGGGCCAATTCCCGGAGGGGAGAGGGCCCATTAGGGAAAGGAGAGAGGGAGAAGGGGGCCAAGGGGTGGCCGGCGCCCTAGTGGGCCAGCCCCCTGCGTGGGTCCCATGGGGGTGGCCAGCAGTGCCACCCCTCCCCCCTCCTCTCCTTTAGTCCCACCCCGGGACTTTGAGGGAGGTAGTACCTCCCCTCCCCCTATATATAGTGGGGGTATTTGGCCAAATAAAATACACCAATAATCAATAAAGGTCTTCTCACTTTTGGGAGGACCTCTAATTGATATTTTCTCTCCCCCCTCTCTCTCTCTCGTGACCGTGGTCCCAAGTCTGGACTACGCGAACGAGAGACATCTTCACCACGGAGCACCGTCACGCTGCAGGATTCGGATCCGGGAGCTCTACTTCCGCAACTGCTGCTGGTCGGGGAAGCGGGAGTCATCGTCAGGCACCGGACGTGTGTAACTCCCCACGAGGTGTCACACTTGAGGCACTCAAGTCGTTGGAGACAAGGGATCGCAAGGACTTCATCATGACCTTGAGGTCGGCTTCGGCTCGTCTACATCAACCACGCTCTCCTGAGCGTTGACAACGCTTTTCGGTCTTCAAGGGTAAGTTCATGAAAATCCCCTCCTGTTACTGTATTACTAATAGATAGGTCCTGGCAGCTTCAGGGGTTCAGGGGCGTAGGGTAAAATTTTATTGTTTTCATACGCGGAACCCCTACAGTTGGATCGCCAAGTGTACCCCCCCCCCCCCCCCTCCTAGAACCCACAGACCCCTAGAAGTAGCAAAAAGGAAGGTTGTAGACTAGGTTACATTATCCCATGTGTTGCATTAGTTTGGCAGCCTACGATCTTTTTGTTTAAATTGCACATGGCGACCTGTTAAATGATGAGTACTATATAACATAGGTTGGTACCGCACCCAGTTTTATATTTCTAGATTAATTGGAATTCTTTATTCATGTTAGAACCACAAATACTACTGATGGAAGAAAGTCGGATGAAAACCATCATGAGAAACATTCCATGGATGCAACAACTTGGGACTAGGTTCGTAGCCAGTGTTGTTGCATCCCCAACGGTATTCTCCCCTAAAAAGAGCAATAGTGATCCCTCTGGACCTCGGTATGATCCCGAGGGGGGTATCAGTGAAGGTGACATATCAGGTGATGAAACACTAGTCACCGAGGAGACTGGGCTGCAGGTAGTCTCCTTACCTGCTAGCTCACCATCTTGTCATGATTTCTCCACAATTATGGTGCTGCCAAATCGTCTTGTGTGGAATTGTTTGCTTACTCTTTTTGCCATATGTTTTGTTCCTCTTTATTTTCCCCAATTGACTGTTACATGTAAAATGTGTATCTTAAGCCAAGAAAATTCAAGAAGACAACTCCCAGGAAAAGGATGGCTCCTGGTGGTGGATCATCTCGCAAGCGTGTTGTGGCATCAGTACTATCTCCAGACACAGAAAACAAGAGACACACGAGGTCCACGGGGAATCTGCTAAAAGCAGGACTTCCACCTCCAGGTTCCACACGGCGGACACCAAAAGCGGCAAGTCCTGTGACCCATTCACAAGAAACTCGGAGTGCAACACAGAAGATTGCCAAAGCTGAACTACCTAATGCACGGCAAACAACCAAAGCCGAACTTCCTGATGCCAGGAAAACTGCCAAAGCCACACTTCCTAATGCCCTGGAGGTGGCTAGAGTTGCACTTCATTTTCCCCTGCTGGTCACCGATGATGCAGTTCCTGATGCCAACCTAGTGGCCAAATCTACACTTCCCGATGCCTAGCAAGTAGCTAAACCTTTAGTTACCGATGCCGGCCAAGTGGACAAAGCTGCAGTTTCTAATGCCGGCCAAGTGGCCAAAGCTATAGTTCCTGATGCCAGCCAAGTGGCTAAAGTTGCAGTTCCTGATACCCACCAAGGCAAGAAGCCAGCTGCCGTCAATCTCCACCCACCCAAGCCAAGAAGGCAGCAGCCCAAGGCAAGCAACCAGCTGCCCAAGGCGAGCTGGCAGCTGTCCAACATGGGCAGCACTCTACCCAAGGTGACCTACCCACTCCCTCCAACCCGCTGGTATGCCGTCCGGCACCTCCCCAAAGCCAGCTACCCCCCAAAGCCAACATCCACCCTCCCAAAGCCAACATCCACCCCCCAAAGCCAGCAGCCACCCCCTCAAAGCCAGCAGCCACATCCCCAAAGCCAGCAGCCACTTACCCAACATGTGGAACCCCAACCCACATCCTGCCATCCTCTGGAACCTCCCAAAGCCAACCTGCAACCTCCCAAATCAAGAAGCCACCTTCCCAGGTGACGAAGTCTGCATCTTTCTGCCCACGGGTATCCCCCAAATGTGACTTGCTACCACTCCAAATCCAAAAGCCACCTCCCAGCTATCTGCGGGCACCTCGCCGAAGCGACCATGCACCATCCAAAACCGATGGGTTAGGTGTTGGGGATCGGTGTGGAAAACAAAAGAATTCCTACGATGGAACCCCAAAACTGCCTAGGATCTATCTATGTAGTAATGCGGTAACGCCTAATGCATATAGAATACATACCCTTGTAGACCGTACGTGGTTAACGTTCCACGGGGAACGTGGTTGAAGTAGTCGTACTCGTAGCCAACCTCAAGGTCGCGAAGCTCCTCGCAGGTCACCCCTTGCTCCTTCTTGATCTTCATCGTGCAACAGCTCCGGCTCACGACATTTAAGCGCCCCAAGTGTTGCGCCTCGTGTCTTCGTACACATCTGGTGCACGATGAGACCTCCGGCTCCCCGATCCCACTGGGAGTGCGGAAGTTGATATCCGGCTAGGAATCCCTGCAGCGCAACGACATACTGCAGATGTGCCTCGATCGCACAGCCCAGACTTGGGGCCATGGTCACAAGGTATAGAGAGAGGGAGGGATAAAGTCAACCAAAGGACTTCTCAAGTTGTGTGTTTAATCCCACCCATGTGCACCCCTTTATATAGGGGGAGGGGGTGTGCCCTCCCCTTTGGGTTTCCCATGTGGGACTATTCAAGGGAGAGGGGGGAGGCGCATGGGCCCTTAGGGCTTCATGGGCCAGCCGGCCAGGGGTGGGCCCTACCCTGCACGCAGCCCTAGGTTGGCCAGGTGGGCCCCCTTGAGGCGCCTGGGCCTTGGCCCTTTGGCCCTTTGGCCCTTGGCCCTTCCCTCCTTCGGTTTTCCCTCATGGGCCCTTTTTCCCTAGGAAGTTTGGCCCATTAGTGGAATACCCCTTCAAATTAGATTTTCATATTATATTTAATATTAACTACATTAATTAATATGTAAATACATATTACAAAATCCGTCTTGACCCGAAACACCTTTCGATTCCCTTTCGATTTCCTCCGAACGACTTTGGATCTTTCCCGGAATGATTCCGGTCCTTTATTCTTTCTCCGAACAACTTCGGATTTCTCTGCGGAACGATTCCGGCTTTCTCTCTTTCTCTACTGTGATTCCATCTTACAGATGATCGCTCTCATCGTACCCTTAAGTGTATCCTCTCACGGCTAGGGAATTCTCTAGACATGATTTGTATCAATGATCAACAGAGGGATCAGGGATATCCATGTGACCCCTATGCATTCCTGGTGACAATGTCGTTTGAACCGCTAAATGTAGCATCCTCTTCCTTTTGTTTCTCGATACAACTTGTCCGAGCTCCGATCATTGGTATCCCATACCTTGTTCAATCTCGTTCACAACAAGTTATGTTTTCTTGTTACCGTGATATTACATCCCCGTGACCTAGTCACATGTTGCAACATTTATGGATGTAATTTCACCAAGCCGGCTGTATGTATCTTTACCCGTAATGTGGGTGAACAAATCCCGGTCTTGCAGTCACATGTCATCAACTGTTTCTTCGAAATACCCAACGTACACCTTTATAACCACTGTATTACCAAGTGGCGCTTGATGCAGTCAAAGCAGCCTCGAGAAACAGTGAGTAATATGAGCTCACGGTCTAAGGAGAAGGAGTCTAGGTATAGCTGTTGCAACAATGAACTATATGACTTGATCGTGTTGCAATCCTTCTAGGAATGTCCAATCACATCATTCTCCAATGATATGATCTCGTTGTCAGTCGGCATAAATGCCCATGATCTTGAAACCCAGATCATCTTCGTGACCAACGAACTAGTATGAATAGAGGCTACTAGGGACTTAGTTGTTTCATACCACACCTGTACCAATGTTTCTACTTGGCACAGTTCTAGCACAATATGAAACTATTATAAACTAATTGAGATATGACAATAAAAACCTATTTATTATTTGCCTCTAGGGCATATCTCCTTCAGTCTCCCACTTGCACTAGAGTACAAATAACCTAGCTTGCATTTTACTCATATAAACCATATACCACATGCATGCTCATGGGAAACGTCATGTCCATGTTCTGTTTTACCAGATCATTATGTCTTTTGCAAATCGCCAATGTCTTACTAATTTTGACATTCACACCATTATCTTATAATGGGTCGAAGCATTTGTTTGGCAACAAAGTGAGACTTTGTTTCTAGTGTTTATGATGACGGTCGTTTTCACCGTTGTCATCTAAACTTCGAAACACACTTTTTTATCCTTTGTGTATATACTATAGTTATGGCAGCAGAACAAGGCCAGATTCCAGGAGCTTACAGTGACGTTAGATCAACCACGAGGGCTTTCTCATGGGCACTGGGCCCTAGGACACATCATTCTATGTTAAAAGCGAACTAGCCCCGCCACAACATTATACATCACATCAGATGCAGCTTTTATACTTCTATATCTATGTAGATCCTAGTGGATGAAATGCAACTATGCCACTTACATTGCTTCTTTACTTTTATGTACAAACTTAATTCTGGTTCAGTGACCAACTTAGGAATCACTTAAGGACACATTCTTATAGTTAAGACTTTGTCCTACCAACCAGAACTTCGAGTCACATTACGTCGAGTACACAACATGGTTTTATGGAAGAACCTATGACTGAGGCATAGGAGATGCAACGCATCTCTTTCTTTCAACCATAGTTGCAATACTAACTCAATGCTTCATATAGTAAGAACTTCTTTCTTACCTTGTTCCATTTTGAGCTACTTCAGAATCTTGTCTTAGGACATTCTGAACATCTTTCAGAATCAAGTCCAAGAAGCATTCGACATTCTGTGTTTATTAAACTCACAAATCTATCTCGATAGATCTTATTGTTTAATAACTTCAACTTCATCCTTATTTATCTAACTTAATGTTATTAACACCAATCACATCATTCATATATGTCGTCCACATATCACAGAATGATTTCACGCTCCCACTCAAATATGACATTCATGTTTGAGATTCAGGGATTTCACTTAGCTCCCACTCAAAATATGTCAGCTACATATTATGAATTAGCCAAGTTGATTTTCTCCCACTAAAATCTAGGTCCTCTCAATAATCTTGGACATTCCAAAATTCTTTGATCACTATCAAATCGAGAATCCCAATTACGAGACTTCAATGTCCATATATTTCTAGTGTAAATCCAAAAGACTTAAGCATCACTACTGTTGTAGTCAACTCCTTGAATTTGTCCAAACTTGTGACAAATCGAGCTTTTTGTCATTCATTAAGTTTCATTTCCTTCTTATGACTTTGCAGTCATTTAGAAATATCAAGTAAACTTCTTTACTTTAATAAGATCAAGTAACATGTTACTTTGCAATTTTAAATGTAACTTAATATAGGATTTTATGACTCCTAGTCATTTCTTGCACTCAGGTCCATCACGCTTCTTTGTAATTTGTAGGTATGTCTTGTTCAAACATGACAAGTGAATCAACAATATAATTCCACAAATTTGTAGAATATATAGTTGAATCCTACTTTCTTTTAGTAAAAGCATTCACTGAAACTTTATGATCATTATCATTGGTTTCTCCTCTATTTGTAGAGTTTGGATTCACAAAACAAATTCTGCTACGCCACTCAACAATTTGGAGGCAAGGTCAAAAACCTTGTTTTGATCTTTTACTTTCTTCCACTTGTATCTTCATTAAGACACGTTGACTTTGGACAATAACAGGTTTACCCCTTTTGTGGAAGATGCATTCATAGCTTCCTAAGAATGCTCTACAAAGACTTGTTTATTCGTCATGATTTCGACTTGTCGAAATCTCCAGAAACTCGAACTTGCCATAACACTTATGGTGTTATTTCCACGAATCTTTTAGATGTTCCTTTGTATTTCAAATGAGTGTTTGCTTATTTTGTTCTTTAACTCTAAATGACTACTATAACCCCTATAAGAGATAATATCATACCATATGTATCTAATACATAATGATTATGATGTTTAGACATTTCAACATAGTTTGAATTTGTCCAATTATCATAATTTGTGAAACATCTTTCACAAGTCACTTTTATGCTAAACTTAACTTGAATACCTTAGTAATGTCGATCAAATCAAAGAGACTTTGTATTCTTGTTAATTTCACTATCCCATTTAGTTATGAACTCATTTGAACAATTCAAATCATTTCAAACTTCATGTTTCATTAAGTAAATACACTTATTCACTTAAGTCCACAATAAATGATTTCCACTACTTGTTGAAAATATGATACATCACTACGTATAAGATTCAACATTTCTTCGCATATCACCGTTTTACCAGAATGCGGAGTTTTAGTCATTTTTCCCAAGAGGCATGGTTTTGCAAAGTCTCTAGATTAAGCATCTAGGACCCCGATCTTTCATAAGGAACCTGCAATAACCAAAATGACTTAAACTATAGTGTCTTTTCATTATTAAACTTTGGATATCTTTTAGCATTCTAATCCTTTATAAATTTTTAAACTATTATCATTAACATAGTGATGAGAATAACTTATCTATAATCATAATGTGACCATAAGGTATTGTTCATAAGAATAGTACAAACTGGTTTGTAACTTGTTCATATGAATAATCGTCTCGCCAAAAGCAAGACACACAAACTAGGATTACAAATTTATATTCAAGTCCACTAATCCAAATGCTAAACTTTGAGGAAAGAGGTGATGTCAGCCATTAATTACTTTGATTTCCGTCATCAAGTCACATTGCCTCAAAACCAGCAATTCTCAAGCAGATCCTCCTGTTTTCACAAAACGGGACAAGTATCAAATACTTTGCAAACTGCAACGAGTTTTGCAAGAACCACATTTATAATTTTGTATGTCTAACATATACCTTTTTCATCCATGACCTCCATTTGCAATCAAGCCCTTCTAAGAGTTCTCAACTCTAATGCAAGATTGCTAAGTGTTTTTCCAAACATTCTCTTTTCATCCATGATGGAGGAAAACCCATCCAGCGGCTCATACTCTATGTGCCTTATTCTATAGAGTACAAAACGTAGCCCAACTCTCCATCGAATGGAGAATGGCTTATTGGATGATTATGGAGAAAATACAAACATTCTGGAGTCATCGAATTATCTCCTAATGGTTATTGTATCAAGAAGAGAAGATCACCTTTTACGAGGATATCCCTCAGGCGTGGGTATTAATCTATGAAGTTGGACCCTTTTGCTAAGTTCCAAATTAAGCAATATATTCCCATGGTCGCAAAGGACCTCAATGGGATAGGCTAAGATCTACTAAGATATTTGCAAACAGACATCTAGACTAAGTTTATAATAAGAGATCAATTTATAATTGGTCTCCTCTAAAATTGTCATCCCCTAGACGATTTTAGTGATCGCATGATCCCTATCCTCTGCACCTCCCCCATGTTACACGACCATCAGTGCATTATTAAAGGTAGACATTCACTAATGCCAATCACATCATCCATGTGACTCATGCTCGATCTTTCGATCTCTTGTGTTCCGAGACCATGTTTCTGTAACGTGCTAGGATCGCCAAATCTAAATTGTGTGTATTCGCTGTGCAACATAGCTTACACCCACTATATGAAAACGTAGATATGTCTGATCCCTACTCACCGCAGGGCGCCTCATACCGAAGAACTTTCTTGGTGGTGCACACACAAGGGGAACACAGAACATTGGAATTCAATAGGG
This sequence comes from Avena sativa, assembly GCA_916181665.1. Classification (NCBI taxonomy): domain Eukaryota; kingdom Viridiplantae; phylum Streptophyta; class Magnoliopsida; order Poales; family Poaceae; genus Avena; species Avena sativa. Next base: position 419,170,949 of record OV702287.1, on the reverse strand, counting down.
ATTATCTTATTTGCTACTGTTGAGTATCTAAATACTAGCACACAATAAGATGTAAAAAAGGTATCAACATCATATGTATAATGTGATATGATATGGTCTTTCTTGCGCCTTGATCTCCATCGAGCGCTCCGGCATGATCTCCATCTTGCCCTTGGTTTGACGCCAAGTCCACGACGCCGCCACCAGGTCGTCCATCGGAACGATGACTATTACTATACTACTTAGTAACAGAAAAGTAAACTACTTTACCTTCTCAACGACCAATGCCATATCATAATCACATGCCCCCTGCAAAATAAAGTTAGACGCCTCTACTTTATCTGTTGCAAGTTTTACGTGGTTGTTAGGGCTTTCGCACTAGAACCGTTTCTAAACTACGAACTTTCCAACCACAACATGGATCCGGCAGTTGTCTCTATTACACCCCTTTCGGGGCCCTCCGTTGTAAATGTTATATCAACTATCGAATGAGAGACAGACACCCGCTAGCCACTTATACGGTGCAAGCCGTATGTTGAGCGTGGAACCAGTCTCGCGTACGAATACGCGTAAGGTCGGTCCGGGCCGCTTCATAAAACAAAACCGCGATATAAACAAGTACACGTTAGAGGGTAACAACTAAGGATCAATGCCCGCACAATACTTGTGCGTACTGGCCGTATAGCACTCCTACACATAGATCGGCTCTGATACCACTGTTGGGGATCAGTGCGGAAAACAAAAAATTCCTACGATGGAACCCCAAAACTGCCTAGGATCTATCTATGTAGTAATGCAGTAACGTCCAATGCGTATAGAATACATACCCTTGTAGACCGTACGCGGTTAACGTTCCGCGGGGAACGTGGTTGAAGTAGTCGTACTCGTAGCCGACCTCAAGGTCGCGAAGCTCCTCGCAGGTCACCCCTTGCTCCTTCTTGATCTTCATCGTGCAACAGCTCCGGCTCACGACATTTAAGCACCCCAAGTGTTGTGCCTCGTTTCTTCGTACACATCCGGTGCACGATGAGACCTCTGGCTCCCCGATACCGCCGGGAATGCAGAAGTTGATATCCGGCTACGAATCCCTGCAGTGCAACGGCATACTGCAGATGTGCCTCGATCGCACAACCCAGACTTGGGGCCATGGTCACAAGGTATAGAGAGAGGGAGGGAGAAAGTCAACCAAAGGACTTCTCAAGTTGTGTGTTTAATCCGACCCATGTGCACCCCTTTATATAGGGGGAGGGGGTGTGCCCTCCCCTTTGGGTTTCCCATGTGGGACTATTCAAGGGAGAGGGGGGAGGCGCATGGGACATTATTAGGGATTCATGAGACAGCCGGCCAGGGGTGGGCCCCACCCCACGCACAGCCCTAGGCTCGACGGGTGGGCCCCCTGGAGGCGCCTGGGCCTTGGCCCTTTGGCCCTTGGCCCTTCCCTCCTTCGGTTTTCCCTCATGGGCCCTTTTTCCCTAGGAAGTTTGGCCCATTAGTGGAATATCCATTCAAATTAGATTTTAACATTATATTTAATATTAATTACATTAATTAATATGTAAATACATATTACAAAATTCGTCTTGACCCGAAACACCTTTCGGTTCCCTTTCGATTTACTCCGAACGACTTCGGATCTTTCCTGGAATGATTCCGGTCCTTTATTCTTTCTCCGAACAACTTTGGATTTCTCCGCGGAACGATTCCGGCTTTCTCTCTTTCTCTACTGTGATTCCGTCTTACGGATGATCGCTCTCATCGTACCCTTAAGTGTATCCTCTCACGGCTCGGGAATGCTTTAGACGTGATCTGTATCAATGAGCAATAGAGGGACCAGGGATATCCATGTGACCCCTATGCATTCCTGATGACAATGTCGTTTGAACCACTAAATGTAGCATCCTCTTCCTTTTGTTTCTCGATACAACTTGTCTGAGATCTGATCATTGGTATCCCATACCTTGTTCAATCTCATTCACAACAAGTTCTGTTTTCTTGTTACCGTGATATTACATCCCCGTGACCTAGTCACATGTTGCAACATTTATGGATGTAATTTTATCAAGCCGGTCGTATGTATCTTTACCCGTCATGTGGTGAACAAATCCTGGTCTTGCAGTCATATGTCATCAACTGTTCCTTCAGAATACCCAACGTACACCTTTATAACCACTGTATTACCAAGTGGCGCTTGATGCAGTCAAAGCAGCCTCGAGAAATAGTGCTTAATATGAGCTCATGGTCTAAGGAGAAGGAGTCTAGGTATAGTTGTTGCAACAATGAACTATATGACTTGATCGTGTTGCAATCCTTCGAGGAATGTCCAATCACATCATTCCCCAATGATATGATCTCATTGTCAGTCGGCATAAATGCCCATGATCTTGAAACCCAGATCATCTACGTGACCAACGAACTAGTATGAATAGAGGCTACTAGGGACTTAGTTGTTTCATACCACACCTGTACCAATGTTTCTACTTGGCACAGTTCTAGCACAATACGAAACTATTATAAACTAATTAAGATATGACAATAAAAACCTATTTATTATTTGCCTCCAGGGCATATCTCCTTCATTAGGTACCCAAGGCGCTATGTCAGCTACCCATCATCTGTGTTCAGCTGCCGACGACGAGGACTCTGGTACCCCATTTGAGGGTAAGGGGTCAGCTACCCAATACGATGAGTCAGCTACCGAATATGGGGAATCTAACCCTACTCATGAAGTACCGTGGCAAGACTGCAGTGACTGGTCTCAACGTGGTAATGCGTTAAACTGACTGCTTGCTCACTTATAATCCATCTAATCCCATTCATATTACTATGGAACACTAAATCAGCACATTGTATTCCTGTAGATGTTGATGGCTACCAGATGTCTCAAGACTTTGATGCACCTTGTTCTGAAGACGCTGAAACACAGAATTCTGAAGATATAGTTGCGCATACTGGTCAAGCTCTAGTGGTGAGGGGGAAAACATGGGGAAGAGGCTTAACAAGTTGTCCAAAGGAGGAGGCTTTCACTTAATGTTCTTCTAGGAAGAACTAGACCAGACAAGCCGGGTGGTGCTGCCAGGTTTGCCAGTGAGTGTGCAGTCACAGTAAGGACTAGCATGCCTATCTTATCCACTGGAAAGAGTACAAGAAGAGGATTGATGTCCAATCAGACTTCATAGGCAAAGTTTATGTATGTTCTGTGACTTAGCTGTCCTTTACCTTCCCATTTCTCTGTTCATGCAAATGCCGATGCTCCATGTTTTATTTTTAGCAAAAGTTCGCCATGGACACAAATAACACCCACGTGCGGAATGCTTGTGCAAATCAATTTATGAGGCATGCAAGGAATCAACAGCATATTCTGAAGAAGAAGTATTTTGATCCCTACCATCTGAACCAAGTTACAAGGAAATGTCCTAATGAAGTGAAACACATGACCGACGAGCAATGGTGCAAGCTTGTTGATACTTGGTATGACCCAAGGAAATAGGTCACTTTTTGTTTACTCTTTTACTATTACTTCATGTGTTTGAATTGTTTGATTGGAACTGCCTCTTATACTGTATGGTTTCTTCTTGGTAGAGTACTTGTGTAATAAACAAGATCAATAGGAGCAAAGTCTTGTACCCTGCTGCCACAGGTTCTCGTAGCTATGAGGTTGTGTGCAACGGTGAGGAAAATGCCTTCGAACTCTTCAAAAAGATGCATTGCAGCCCGAGAAATGGCTTCACTCCGAATGTGAAGAAAGCAATTGTAAGTCCTCTTGAATACTTTTCATCTTCATAAAATTCAATGTTATCTTCATCTCTCAATTGTATATGATATGATTGTAGTTTTTTTGCTATTTTTCTAAGGTTCGCTTCTATTCCTAATACTGTAGGAAATCATGAAAAAGAAGATGGCTCCAGATGTCCAGGGGGAAGAACCACTTTCTTCCACTGAGGCTGTGCACTTTGCACTCTTGTTGGACAGCAGAAAGCCAACGCTCCTGAAGAACATCGGCCTCCATCCAAGTACATCAAGACGAAGCAGGTCTGGCCTTGAAGCGAAACTTTTGGCTGAGAGAGCAGGGAGTGACAAACTGTGTTGTACCATAGAGGAATTATAGAGAGCGAAAGAAGCTGCCGAGGCAGAGAGGCTGCAGTATGCTAAATACATGAGAGAAATGCAGAAGAAGCAAGAAGAGATGCAGGATAAACAAAACCATACAAACGACTTACTTCAGCAACTGTTGTCTCAGATGACTCAGCAGAAGCGGCAGCAGCAGCTTCAGTTGTCAGAAGGTAAGTGAACTCGTGGTTGACACTTGTGAGTTCTTGGGACTAGGAAAGTTAACTAGTGTGAGAACTTGTGCTCTTTTGGGCAGGGAAACTTGTGAGGCTTTTGGCACATAAACTGTTGTGGAAAGTTTTTGGTTGTGGAAGCTTGTGAGGCTTTTGGCTCAGAAACTGCTATGGAAATCTATGTGGAAACTTGTCCTGAAATTCATTGTCAAATTCTGTTATTTGATGCATGTGGTGTGAAATGTGTCACAAACATTTAGGGCTAGTAGAAATTTATCTGATCTCATGGTGACACCAGCCCACATCAGCAATGAAAACAAAATCGTCTCAGTTGTTCTGGATGAAACATTTCCGTCACAGGTAAACGCCAACGTGGACGCCTTTCATTGGCCAACTATCTAGACAAAACAGAAACGTCACGGCCAATAATGACATCATCACACAGAATTCATCGTAGGTAGGTGATACGTGCCCATTTTGATTTGTCAACATGGCGTTCTGCGGCTTGCCCACGTGGCCTCGTCCGATTGGCGCAAGCGTGTCCGTACCAACCGTCCACGTGTCAGCATGGCGTTGAAAGCTGGCGATGAACAAAATTCGTCATGGCACGTGTGACATCATAAACGGGATATATGGCATCATGAACGGGTTGGGTGACGTCACGGACATAGAGACAACAGAATCAAGCCGTGACGGAAAAAACGTCAGGAACACGATGACATCGTAGACAGCGAACATGACGTCAGCAAACATCACTGACGACCACCTACGGTGTTGTCTACCACGTGGCATCGACCGTGATGTAATAAAAACGTCATGAGCGACCGGGCCTGGGCTGGGCCGGTCTAGTTCGCTGCGATAAAAATACAGGAACGTCACGATCTGGCGTGACGTTTTCAGACAGGAAAAACGTCGGGGAATGAATTATGACGTGAGGTCCGTGACCTATTTTTCGTCGCAGAATTCATCGCGGATGGCCATCTATGACATTCTGACCCTCATCCACGATGATATCAGATCGTCATGGATCGTCCAGATTCTTGTAGTGGACGCACACTCGGTATGGGCGCGTGGTACGGTCACCCGCGCCCATCTTACTGGTCGTTATCTTCTCATTATATTTACCTCAAACTTGATGTTTTGTCCATGTGTACAGTACAGGCGGATGGTACGGTCCAGTCTGGGTGTACTAGAGGTCGTTATGGCCTCGGTGTCAATCAACAAAAATCAATGTTTGCATTTTGTTGTGCCGCGATGTGGTACGGGCGCACGGTATGGTCGTCTCCGGTCGTACCATTGCTTGTTAAGTACACTGGAAGCTTCAAAAACTTAAATAATTAAGTTAGTAGCTTTGCGCGCCTTTGCACAACTTAGAAAGAACAAAATGATAGCAAATAAACTTCATAAAAACAGCAATATCTTATGGCCATGTGTTAGCAAATATAATAGATCGAGGATTACCTTGATTTCTTCTTCTCTCTTCAAAGGACCTTCTTGAACACTCTTTATTAAAAACAAATAAAACAAAACAAAAACAAAACTAATCCAAGATTAAAAATTTATTTCACATGGGTTGCCTCCCATGAAGCACTTCTAGTTAAGGTCAATTAGCTTGACCAAGATAGTGATTATTTAGGCTTTTCAAGTAGACACCCGCTCCAAAGTAATTAGCTTTTAAAGTGATTATACCATTATCATCATTAGGAGTCCTTCTTCTTCCTTGGGAAGTGGACTATAAAAGTATCTCTAGATTCTAGTACTATTCTCACATTTCCTTCATGTAAATTGATCAAAGCTTTGATAGTTCTTAGGAAAGGCCTAACTAAAATTATAGGTGCTATGGGATCTTCAGGCATGTCCACTATAACAAGATCAATAAGTGTGGGACATCCTTTAATTTCCACAACTATATTTTATGGTATCCCAACAGCTTGTTTATATGTTGAATCAACAAGATGGAGTCTCATTTGAGTAGTTGTAAATGGCCCTAATTTTATCTTATCAGATAAGCTTTTGGAGATCGTAGAGACGCTTGAACTAAGATCACAAAGAGCAGCTATCTCATTAACCCAATTTTTATTTTAATAGTGGGCTCAAACATATCATCTAGATTAGTTAGAAGCTTATCAGTTAGTTTCTTATACTCCATTTCTAGTTCACGAACTTTAGATGCTACTTCTTTTATAAATTGTTGGTATGTAGAATCGTTACCTTGTTCTATACTGGGATTCTTGATGGTGATCATCTTCTACAAATCTTCCACAGTATAATATGGTGATGACACATTGCTATAGTCTAGATCTTTAGGCTTCTCATCTTTATTTTCTTCCATCATCATCTTGAGGTCTTCAACTGGGTTAGGCCCAGGCTTTCCAGCGAATTTTGAAAGTATGAGAGCTTGGCTCTGGGCTATTTTTTCCAACTGTTCCTCCACAGTCTTGGTTCTTTCCTGTAGAGCCTACACATCATTTCTAATTGCAATGTCTTGGTTAGATAATTTTCCAATACTAGTCTCGTGGTTCTTCGTGATTTTAATAAGCATATTATTTTGCTCGGTTTGAGCTTGCATGAAAGTTCTAATACTATTTTCAAGAGATATATTGCCATGATTTGCTCCATTATGGTTATTATAAATTGTTATTATAAGGAGCACCTGCAGGATTAGAATATTATTTTTGAAAGTTTGAGCCAAAGTTTTGACTCTTCTAAGCAGGATTATAAGGATTACGAGTTATAAAATTAACATCATTAGCATCAGTAGTGATAGCATTAATTTGGATATCTTCCTTACCTTTCACAATATTAAGTAGCTCATCTACCTTTGTCGTAAGATCTTCATTATGTTCCTGGTGATAGAATTTACCCTTTTTGAGGATCTTTCTACATACCATTAGGCATGGTTGTTTTGCATATCATAAAGTAATTTCTTTGCAACATTCACTTGCTTTCCCATGATGATTCCTCCTATGGTGGTATCTAGCATTGGCTTAGACATCAGGTTAAGACCATTATAAAACAAATATAATATAAGCCATTCTTTCATCCGATGACTAGGACAGTTCATTACGGCTTATTTCATACTTTCCTAAGAAATCGCGAGTGGCTCATGGTCTTCTTGTCTAAAGTTTGTAATGTTGGACCTTAGTCTTAGTTGTAGGGAAAATTTTAGTCATAAAAAGATTAGTGCATTCCTCCCAAGATTTAATAGTGCTTTAAGGCAAAGCTAGCAACCAGTCCTTAGCCTTTCCTCTTATAGAGAAAGGAAATAAATGTAATTTAACCGCATTTAGGTCAACATCTTTTATGCGCATCATGTCACAAATCTCAGTAAAAGTATTTAGGTGCAAACCTGAGTCCTCAACAGATGAGCCTCCAAATTGATTCCTTTGAACTAAACATAAAAGGTTAGGCTTAATTTCTTAAGTTTTCGCATCAATAGCGGGCTGAGTAATAGGTGCACGAATAAATTCATCAGTGGGGGTAGCATACTCCCCAAATTCCTTTTGAGCCATGGCACTTTTCTTTTTGGTTTTTTTATATGAAATAAACAAATAAATAAGTAACTATTTTTTTGGGTTTTCAATAGATAACAGAAGGTAAACTAATAATAAGAAATAAACTACAAGAAAAAATAAAACTAAAAAAAAGGTCTCTAGTAACCTCACCAGGATAGCAAATTGCTTCCCCGGCAATGTGCCATCAAAAGGGTTGATACCTTTGATCCAAATTTATGGATGCAGTATAGTAGCTTTTTCCCTAGTAGAATTGAATCCTTGGGAAAAATGCTAAAAGGTAAATAATAAGGCACGTCTACAAGACTTGTTTCTTTGTTTTATCTTTGTTCACCGGACCTTTCTAGTTTACTTTAGAACGTGGGTTGTTTCAATGGATGGAGATAGGCCAGGATTGAATATTCACCTACAATTGCACATCATATGGGATAAAAATAGTAATACGCATTTTCATGTGTAATGATTTAAAAAGGATAAAAATTGTGGGTAACACATCCCAATATACTAGAGCCCTTATGAGTCACATGCATAGCAAGATTCTTTTGAGCCAACCATTGTAACCGCGAAGCACTGGACTTACAATAATTATTAAGTATCTCACCTCGAGCCTTTATCAATCTCTGGGATCTTGGGTACCTACAAGTCCATAGATCGAGACAAGAGACAAAGAAACAAAGATATAAATCTCTATTCAAGTAATACACAGTACTCCCATGGATTATATGCACATAATTACTACAAGATTTCACCCCAACCCGCAACCCGTGAGGACTACTCACTCATAACAATAAGATTAAGGATAGAAAATATTTGCAAAATACTTAGATTGAAATCAAATATTTTTACAATGGTTGCTAGATATCAAGGAGATCTCAAGTACAAGCTAATGACTATGGCTATGGAGAGGATGGAGGGTAGAGAGGATGAACTATGGTGGTGGATATCCTTTGGTAGTGTTGTGATGCAATCTGAGAATGGCGGCCCTCTACGCAGTGGCTAGAACCTCAAAATATATAGGAGCCTCCATGAAAGTTGTAGAGTTTGACAAGTCGGAGCCAATGCCACATGGTGAAGGCGGGACTTGCCCGTACCAGTGGTCGTTAAGCCTCTAGTCGGCTGGTTTTTGGTCCAGAATTGCTTGCCCGTGTAGAATTCCTCAAATCTTCATTAATGGCTCCTTATTTCTCCTTAAAAGCATGATTTCTTGCACAACACAATTCAAAACAATGGATTGCACATCTTTGCAATAATTAGTCATTAGTAGCAAGGCTAGAGAGATTCTTGGTCAATTTCTTGATTAAAAAAGAAGTTTAAATGCGAAGAAAGATGGCTATTTTCACAGCCATCAGATAACTGGTATCTTTGACCTCACGCTATCACCAAGCCAAGCCTCCATAGCGCAATCTGGAAGACGCCTTAGCCGAAGTGTCGCCGACACCAGGATCTTTGTCGCTTACTCCTCCCCATCCTCATGGCCAAAGAGGAAGACCATCACCACCGCCATGCCGCTTGCTCTGTGCAGCACACCTCTTGAGGCCGCCACCTCGCCATCCAAAATCCTGAACCCACGATGCGATCGACACTACCTCAACAAGTACACCGGAATCGATGGGGGAGTTTGGTGCCTGCTTGCGACACTCAAACAAAGTGGGTAAAACAAGCAATACGAATGTCAGCAAGTCGACCTCGTAGATCCTAAAACCGATCTCATAGGCGTCAATCGGATCGATGTCCCCCTGGCCCGGATCTAGCCCCCCAACCACGCCATGGCTATAGGGTAGGCTCCTAGCGCCACTATAAACCTCTGAAAACCACACATATAGTAGGGGCCCATCCAACCCAGATGGGCCCAGATCTTAGCTGAGCACCCTGCCGCCATGAGCCAACACCCCCTACCACTGCCCATGCCAAGCTATGCCCCAAGCGGTGTCACCACCACCTCCGGTGAGGTCCACTGTCGTCACACCATGCAACATACCACCAGTTCGAGACGAATGAGCCACCACAACACATCATTGTCGGTTATCCCTGCCCTGCATGGGAGATCGCGCGCCCGGGTAAATGAAAGTTCGCCGCCGCCGGCACCAGCGGGATTTGTCTGACGGCTTCCGCCAGCAGCGGAGATGGTGGAGGGGGGATGAGGGACGCGAGGGCTAGAATTAGGCATCATCTCTATATCACCCACGGGGGTACGACCAGGAGCACGAAGGGGTCACAAGAAACCTCATTATAGTTGCCCAAGGTCTTAGTTTTTTCGTTCTTGTTTTACAAAACCATACGATAGTTGCGGGATGCCAAAGACACTTCTAACAATCTCAAGTTCTCAACACCCATGTCATGACTCCTTGTGTATTTTTGTTAGTAGCAAGCAGGCTCCCTTGCATGTCATCACAAAAACCGGTAGGAATAAACAGTTTCATCTAGCCCTTATTTGGTTATAATCGATTTTAAAAGTGGATTGGAGTGGTTTCGAGAGTATTACAGGAGATTTTGACTTAGTTGAGATTCAATCCCTCTCAATACAAGTCAAACCCGGAGGATCCACGTGCAACCAAACAGGGCTTAGGTGGTACTCCCTCCTTTTCAAAATATAAGATGTTTTAGCTTTATAAAATAAGTGTCTCTAGATTCGTTTTAGTGTGTAGGTTCATCTAGGTTTGGAGTGAACCTACACACTAAAAAAGTCTAGATACACTCTTTTTACAAAACTAAAATATCTTATATTTTAAAGCGGAGGGAGTACATGAAATCGAATGTCTCCGTGACTAGCATAACAATTCAAGGTGTAGAAATGTACTATCATGGGCTACAAAGTATACGAACGCAAGTTCCTCCGGAGACATGTCTACATTCGTGATGTCGGTGCGCCCGAAGTGCAAAGAAACGCCGCGACGCGAAAAGAGAGGCAGATCCCGCTGGCTGAGGCATGCATCATTCTGTGTGGTTGTTGGGCAGTGTGGTCAGAACGTAATGCTAGGAGACATGGGGAAGGAGGCAGATTTGTATCTGACTAGATTCGCTGGACTTTGGACACGACCTATGATCTGGCTCAGATAGGGAAGAAGCAAATGATCACACCAAGTAGAACTGAAGCTAAATGGAAGAAATCTGCAAAAGGTGTCCATAAAATTAATGTCGACGCAAGCTTCTCAGCGGAGGACAGTACAGGAGCCACTAGTATTGTTGTTAGAGATGCTGAGGTTTTTTTTATCAAAGCACAGCCAAGTTGGACAGAATATATATGCTGCAAGTCCACTTGTTATGGAGGCGATGGCTATCTTAGAGGGAGTTCGGTTAGCTGCTGGTCGGGGCTTCCAGAGGATTGAGATTGAATCTGATGCAAAAGAGGTCATCAATATTATTGAAGACCCTGGTGGTGGTAGATCTTACATAGCCAAAATCCATCCGAAAATTGAGGAGCTTAGCAGGATTTTTACTAGTTACAAACTTTTATTTGTGTGGTAGGAAAGCTAGTTCAGTCAGAAGGAGGTGTCCCTGAATCAATTATACTCCACCCTTCCTTTCTAGAACTCTAGGGGTCTTCTCGGACCACGAAGGATTTTCAGTTCCCTCCTCACCTTACCGAAAACATCAGCATTCCATCTGTTAAATCTTCCGAGACTATATTGAGTTTCGTACAACGTCCGTTCCATAATATAAGCCTTTTTAAAAATCCAAAACAGTTTGCTAAAAAAAACTGATATTGTGGAACGGGGTAGTTAAAAAAAACGTCTGGTACGCGCGTTCTGCTGGGTGGTTTGGCAGGGCCCTGCGCTCGTACGGTGGGCCGGGTAACACTGAGAAGAGCGCATGGCACAAGCCCGTGCCTCAAAGAAACCGACCACTATGCCTGCTCAAGACCTGCTCCTCCTTGCCGCTCAGGCCACCGTTCCGCTTCCGCGCAAGGACATTCTGCAGCTTGGGGAGAAGTGCGGCATCCATGCGTCCCAGATCGATGAGGCGATGGCTTCAGTTTAGATGTCGCAGATCAAGCTGTTTGCTCTCTTTCGTAGTCTGTGTTTTCAGTTTAAGCATGTATCGTCCTGCTCGGCTGCGCCCGGCGTTTTTCCCCTAGTCTCTATGTTTCTAGCTATGCTTAGTTTCAAACCTTACCTGCCTTCTTTTTGGGTTGTGACCCCTGCGTATCGATTGCTACCTTGTATCGTCAGTTTTTGTCTGCTCTTAGTGTCTCGCCAGTTTTTAAATGTTTAGGTCATTCTGTATCGGTTCTTGGAACATTAGAGGTCTAGGTGACTATAAAAAATGTATCGATGTTAATGCGGCTCTGTCTATTGACACTCCGGATATTATTTGTCTTCAAGAATCCAAACTTGAGTGTCTAAATTCTTTCAAAGCTAGTTCGTTTCTTCCTCCATCTTGTAGATCGTTTCACTTCCTTCCTTCCATAGGAGCTGCAGGTGGGATCATCACGGCCTGGAATAACGATCTTTTTTCCTGTGTCACTAACGTTGCGAGAGATTTCTCCTTAACCTCATCGTTCCAATCCAACATTTCGGACCACTCTTTTTCCATCACAAATGTCTATGGGCCGTGTGTTGCGGCTGTAAAGCAACAATTCCTTCAGGAGCTGGCCACTATTGGCCCAACCATCTCTGGACCATGGTTAATTTTCGGAGATTTTAACCAAACCCTCTCCCCGTTAGATAGATCGAACGACAACTTTAACGCATCCGAAGCAACTAGATTTTTCCAGACGATTGATACTCTTCGGCTTCAGGAAATCCCCCTTTTAGATCGTCTCTATACTTGGACAAATAATCAGTCTAACCCTATCCTTTGCCGCCTTGATCGTGCTTTTGTTTCCACGAGTGGACGTTTGCTTTCCCTAATTCCACTCTCTTCTCTCGTACTAGATCCGTCTCTGATCATGTTCCGATTTGTCTCAATGCCTCTACCTCTATCCCTAGGCCGTCTATCTTCCGCCTTAACAACCATCTATTGTCCTTGCCTGTTTTCAGCTCCCTTATAGACTCAAACTGGAATAGCGTTGGTCTCTCTCACTCTAGGTTGGGGTCTGCGGGCATCCTCTCTCTTAGACTTAAAAGGATAAGGGCGGCGGCAAAAAATCTCAATAAGTTAGCCAGGTCCCCTCTCGAAACTGCAAAGAATTGTGTGACAGTTATTGCGGTTCTAGATAAAATTGAAGAGCTTCGCACCCTTTCTGCGATGGAATTCCATCTTCGTGTCCTTGTTAAATGTTCGTTGCACAAGTTAAATATTGCGCGTGCGGTCTATTGGAGACAACGAGCAAAAATTAAAAATTGCATCCTAGGCGACGAAAATACCGCTTTTTTCCACTCTTGTGCTTCGGTCCGTTTAAGAAAAAATCAAATCAAGTTGTTAGAAATTCAAGGAGTTACGGTCAGCTCTCACTCGGGCATGCAGGACGTACTACACGCTTTTTTCAAAAACCTCCTAGGACAATCTAGGTCCAGCTCCTTCTCCTTTGATTTGGATGCTTTACTTTCCGAGTCCTCGCTCTCTAACACTGACGCGCAGTCCCTGGTCTCTCCTTTTTCTCTAAACGAACTTAAATCTGCCCTTTGGGACATGGACTGCAATTCCAGTCCTGGGACAGATGGTTTTGGACCGGCGTTCTTTAAAAATAAGTGGGATCTGGTTAAAAACGATCTTCTCGTATTCTTGAACACTACTCTTTCCTCCGCTGCGCAGCTTAGGCGCATAAATAGATGTTTCATTGTGTTGCTTCCCAAAACCATTGGGGTCACAAACCCAGATCAGTTCAGGCCTATCTCCCTTCAAAATTGTTGTGTCAAGTTAGGTTCTAAATGTCTAGCTAACCGTCTTCAACCCATTATTCCTTCTATCATTAGCAACGATCAAACAGGATTTATCAAAGGTAGGTCGGTATCCGAAAACTTTATTTATGCTGCCGATATCATTCAATCCTGCTTTAAGCGTAAGGCTCCGACTATTGTGCTTAAACTAGACTTCCAGAAAGCTTTCGACTCCATCAGTTGGGAGGCGCTTGACCGTATCCTTTTGGCTAAGGGTTTTCCGCCCGTTTGGCGTCTTTGGGTTAGGAACCTTAACTCCTCTAGTCAGTCCGCTGTTATTCTCAATGCTAAGCCGGGTAGGTGGATCCAGTGTCGACGGGGCCTTCGTCAGGGGGACCCACTGTCACCTTATCTCTTTAATATTGTGGTCGATGTTCTTCGTTTGCTTCTTAACAAAGCCTCTACATATGGGTTGCTTCTGCACCCTCTCGATGACAACTTACCTTGCCCTATTTTGCAATACGCCGACGACACTCTAATCCTCCTTAGGGTGTCGGAAGACTGTATCCACAATCTTAGATCGGTTCTCTCAGCCTTCTCGGATGCAACTGGCCTCCAAATCAATTTCCATAAGAGCACTTTTGCCCCCATTCATGTGGACCAGCTCTTGGCCTCACAGTTAGTTGCTGCCCTTGGATGTTCCGTCGCCACTTTTCCTCAAACTTACTTAGGACTGCCTCTATCAACTCATAAATTAAACCTAAATGCTTTCAAGCCCTATGTGGACAATTTTCGTCGTCGCCTTCCAGGTTGGATCGGAAAACTTCTGCCTCTAAGTGGTCGTGCTATTCTTGTAAAAGCCTCTCTTCGGTCTATGGCCTCTCACTTACTCTCGGCTTTGCTTGTGCCTATCGGCACGATCCAAGACTTTGACAAGATTTGCCGCGCCTTTTTCTGGGCTGGAGATGATCATGTTAATGGAGGGCAATGCAAGGTGGCTTGGGAGGATGTATGTGCCCCGATTCAGAAAGGTGGTCTTGGTTTTCGATGTCTCAGAACGCACAATAAGGCCCTTCTCATGAAGTTCCTTTCTAAGCTTCACTCTCAGCCATCAACCCCCTGGGAAAGTTGGTTTGTCTCTTCTTACGGTTGGAACGATAATCGGGATTTAGGTGACCATAATCATATAGACTCTGTGGTCTGGAAAGACCTTCTTGCCTGTCTCAATGATTTTAGGAATGCGACCTCTGTCTCCGTTGGGTCGGGTTCTTTCACCTCCTTTTGGCATGATACTTGGTTTGAGAACTTTGCTCTAGCCTCTAGATTTCCCGCTCTTTTCTCTCACGTCACGCGTCAGAATGCTACAGTTGCCTCTGTTTGCTCCTCTCAGGACTTAGTCTTGTCCTTACAGCCACGCCTCTCTCATGCCGCCAGTCTAGAGCTTCACAGCCTTCGATCTCTCTTAGCCTCTGTTCAGCTTGACATGAACAAGCCTGACGTTAGAATTGCACGAGTAGACAGCAGGCCACTAACCACTAAATCGGCATACTCGACTGCTTTTGAACATTTGCAGGACGTCCCCTTTGCAACTCCGACTTGGAAGAACTACTCGACGAACCGTTGCCGCATGTTTCTTTGGCTCGCCGATCGTGGAAGGCTTTTTACAAACCAGCGCCGCTTCAGGAAGGGGTTAGCTTCCTCGGATTCCTGCCCTTTCTGCCCTTCGGCCGAGACTACTGAGCACTTGTTTCTACACTGCCCTTCGGTCAGCTCCTTTTGGATGGCCGTCCCTGCCATTCAGGGAGATATTGAAGACTGCACTAGGCTTCGAGATCTTTGGGGAGGAGCACCCGTTGGCAAAGTCAGATCCACTATCATCATATGCGCTCTTTGGAATCTCTGGAAGAGGAGAAATACTAAGGTTTTCAGAAATATCGACGAGCCAATGCAGCTTGTTTTTCGTAGATGCGCGGAAGATTTGCTTCTTTGGAATCATAGGTGCCAAAAGCAGCCTCACAAAGAGCTGATACATGATTGGGCGGTGATGTTCGCTCATCTAGGCTCTCATTAGGTTCCTCTTCTCTTTCATCTCCCTTCTGTTGTCATATATTTATTAGGCCGATACCTAGTTTTCTTGGCTTTCTTTTTTCTTATGGCTTTGTAACCAAACTTTGTAACTTTGTTGGTTAATTTGATTGGTTCAGGCCGGCTTCTTGCCCGCCGTAGAATGCTTCAAAAAAAACACTGAATAGCCGGAGTCCGCATGCGCGCCGCGCGCTCAGGTGGTGGGCATGGGCCCTCTCGGGTGCCCAAATCCCACGTAGACAAGCGGTAGCGGGCCACAGCTGCATGAGAGGAATATTTCCCTTCCCCCAAGAGCTCTCTTCAGTTCTTCGCCCCCACATGCACGTATTCCTGATCACCACCGCACAGTCCACCGGCGACTGGGATGCTCGCTCTGGCCGGCTGGCCGGCCACCCAAGTTGGCTTAAAGCTCCATGTGGAGATTGAATGCGATGAACGTATACCTGTCACTTAGTAGTACTATGTCAGTATATGTGCATGCATGCTCTGTCTACACTGAAACCAACTTTGTTGGGTCTGTTTTTTTAAGTAGGATTGGTACCCATGTAAGACATTCTAGTCTTTTTCTAAAACATATTTATCTAAGTCTGTTTAGTGTGTAGATTCATTCATTTTGGAATGCCACTTTGAGATATTGAAAATGTCTTGCATTAATTAGTGAACCGAGTGAGTAGTATAGTTTATGTGAACGTACCATGCAAGCCTGCATGCACCGTTCCTGGTTAATTATGCGGCCTACCTGTACTCAGTTAATTCACCGATGACGATGAGTATACCCTTTTGCTACAAGGTTACACCGCGTGCAGATCGTGTCGCCGCGCTTTGCAGCTCGACGATGAGACGTACACTGACTCGGAGTAAAAAGGTGGCCATGCATGCAAAGCATCTTTATAACCAGATTAATTAACACTCCCGGCCGGACACGTACACTGACTCTGACTACGGAGTACTAATAAAACCCAGCTCTCTACGGACGATGAAACAGCCATCATGACTATCATTGCCTAATCTTGCGAGTATAGGCAAAAAAAAAGCCTGGGCGTATGAAGCTAGAATGAGTAAAAGCACTAAGTAGTTAAAGAGATTTTTTTTTCACTCGGTCTCACTTGCTCATGTTGATTTTACCCCGTGTGTGTGTGCATCGACGCATCAATGCACGCATGCAGGAGCACTCTCTTTGAAGTTTGGTCCACGGATGTTAGTGCACAAAATTATTTAGAGTACCAATAGCCCATGAAACAAAAAGGGATACTCATGGCCCCTCTTTGACAAGAAGAATATATTACTTCCTCTGTCCTGGTTTAAAGAATGCATGTAGCAAATCTCTAGACCCTAGTTTTCTTCTGATTAGACTAGTCACAATGGTGAGTATCATATAGTAGTATCATGTATATGATACTAGTATCATATAGTAGTATCATGTATATGATACTAGTATATGATATCATCTCCACAATGCATAGTATCATGTACTAGTATCATAATCTTAGTATATTTATTGTTTTGTAGAATCTCAATGCAAATTTGTGTACAAGATTCATTTAAAATTAGTTTTTCTAGTTCTACGTGCTATGATACGGTATCTACCTATGATACCAACACAACCTCTTTCATCATTAATTAGCATGCCACGTCAGAATTTTGCCAACATGGCATGCATGATACTGCCTATGATACCCCCATTGGGACTAGTCTTAGGGCTAATTTGGCTCTTACTAATTCTCTGATTGACTCTTTATCTAAAATTAAATGCTTATGTTGCCTAGAAGATGAGGGGATTTTGAGATTGTATGATTTCCAATATGTGACCTGTAAACCGGGACAGAGGAAGTATTTATAAAGGGGTTCACAGAGCTAGGGCTCTTAACCCTGATTAACTATGCAAAGGACATGCGTAGCAGAGGAAAATTAAAGGAAAAATGACAGATTTGGGGGGTGGGGGCTGGAATTCGTGCATGCATGTCCCTCGATCTGGTTTGCTTCATCTATATTTCTGTGTCGCGGCAGTGTTAGGTGTATATTTATTTGGTAGGTGACAAGTGTGGTACGAATGCAAGCAGCGCTACACCACAAATGGTGTCCAAATTCTAAACAACGCACATCATTGTATGCTTTTCATGGGAATGGGTGAGCTTTTGTGGTGAAAGCATGCGTACGGACACAATATAGCTCGTTTTGTTGTGTGTTATGGTGCTTCTGCTTTGATATTGTTGAGTATGACAAAATGGTGATATGTCGGACTCTAGTGGTCTAGCTAGCAAGCTTGGTAAGAATTTTAATAATTAATCTACCTAGATTACTATATATGAATTCTAGAGTTTCGGTGTCCTTTGTGAACCACAAGATTTGCAGCCGTGAGCACTTATTCAACCTTTAGTCACAAAATGATCACAATTTTTTATATTTAAGCTTTAAGTTTTGTGACCAAAACATACTAGCTTATTGTTTTTTTTAGAAAGATTTCAGCGAGTCATATTTATCAGGAGCATGTCGTGTTGTAAAACTAGGGTGTAAACCGGTAGTGCAATTTGACCTGAAATTAAAGGTAGTAGAATGAACAAAACAACATTCATATAGAAACATGAGGTGTATACTGCCTTCTGACGTGGATGGCGCTACCAACATGGATCACAAAAAATGGAATGTTCAATCATGACACATCAAAATGTCTAAAGCACCCAAATAAATCACAAAAGAAGCGGCTCCTTTGTCCTTTTATATTTGCTCTCAATTTGCTAACCAGTTAAGGGAGGCGGAAATGCATGGAGAATGTACATTCATAGACACGAATGCATGCAATTCCACATTCTCCCACGTAGATTAAAGTGTTACCTTTTCCTTACTTTGTCCATGCATGTTTGTGTTAAGTATATATGGACCAAAGTGTGATGAAATGATCACGTCTTTTGTTATCTCTCTATCTCTACTACATTGTCTAAGTGCAAGATCATGAGCAGTAGGGGACGGCATCACACCATTCCACTACCGTTCCTCGCATCATGGATCATCACTGGATGCATGCAAAAGAATATGGGGCAAAGTGCGTCTCATTTTCGTAAGAGACGGTGGAGCGCTTTCAATGTCCCAGCAAGCTCTGTATGCACGTCAAAAAAGGAGGGACAAAAGCGAAGCGTGTGCATGGCCCATGCATGCATGTGTATCGGATGCATGTGCTCAGGAGACTGTTTTACTACGAAACTGGAACCAGGATGCATTCTTTATGGCCATGATGACTGCTGCTACTAGTACACATGGCTCAAAGCAGAGAGACAATCTGCTATAAATTACGTGACTTTCTTCTTTTCTGTTGTCTAAAGACTAATCAGCAACTCGCAAGTCAAGTTTCTTGTAGGGTACTCTATAAGTCAATCACATACGTGTTCCCGATTGGCAAAAAAAAAAGGTCACGTGTTCCC
This sequence comes from Avena sativa, assembly GCA_916181665.1. Lineage (NCBI taxonomy): Eukaryota > Viridiplantae > Streptophyta > Magnoliopsida > Poales > Poaceae > Avena > Avena sativa. Next base: position 419,151,918 of record OV702287.1, on the reverse strand, counting down.
AGCCCAATAATACTGGAAGCCCAAAACTAGAGCAAGTTCTATTCTTGTACATCAATTATGGAGGGTCCATGGTTCCTTCAGGCCTATCCTCTTGGTGAAATCCTATTTGCTGCCCGCAGCGGTTCGAATGGCCCGTGCCACTTAAACGGACTCGGCGGTGGTATGCCACAAGGTCAGGAAGTGCTTGGCACATGGAAGATGGAGGTGTGTTTGGCCATAGGGGCATGCCGAGAGCAGGGCTCGAAGGTGTCACGCGTGCCGTAGTGGAGGCGACACTTCTTTGCGAGGTGGCGGGAGTTGTGGGTCGGTGCCACCTACACAACCTGTTGATTTTTTATTTTTTTTTGAATAGGAGAGCCCGGCTGGAAGCCATCAATTATAATAAACGGGGAAGTTATAGATTTTCACGCAGGACCCAAGAAGAACGAGAATTACAACCAAGCTCATGCGCTTTACAAAAAGAACCCTACAACTGATTAAAAGAAAGCAATCGGGGCCTTCCACACCGGCCTCACTCTGGAGGTTGATTGAACACCGGATCTTGCCGGCAAGCTTGATGGCCTCATCATGGCCAATATAATCGGCTGGCAAACAGCTTCCGATTTGGATTAGCAGAAAGGATTGGCTTCACTTCTCCACAGCAGATCGCCGACTCCGCTCCTCGAAGATCTACTGCAACCTGACGCAACCATAGCGCCTAGGCGGAGCAGATCAAGCTTGGATCAGTGGCGATGAGCAGCCATAAACCACCCCCGGCGCTCGAAGATACCGGGCTCCCTCCTCAGAGCTCCTGCCCGAGATGAGGAGGAAAAGCCAAAGAAGATGCAGCAGCGGCGATTTCCAAGTCTGTAGTACCAGCCCCAGGTAGCAGAGGACGACGCAACACGGAGACCCTCCCCCTCGCCTCCACGGCCGGCCGGGAGAGGCTCCAAGACACCACATGCCTCGCCGCAACACCTCTCCTCCTCGCCACCTCGACCGTCCAGGAGAGGGACCACCGCATCTGGACTCTGCATCTGAAGACAGCACCACAGAACGAGCTTTATGGCCGAGCTGCCAAGGCAACTCCACCCGTAAGCAGCTCCAACCACTGCAGCTGAAAGAGGGGGAAGCGCCAGCAACCTCCTAGCGCCGCTCGGAAGCGCCAGCAACCTCCTAGCGCCGCTCGGAAGCGCCAGCGAGTAACTCGATGGTGGAGAGTTGCGCAACCACTCGCCCAGTCCGGGCCAACTCCCCTCGCCGCCACGGCCGGCCGGAGATGGAACCAGAACAGGCAAGAGCAGCCTAGCAGCCGCCACCACCATAGCCTTATTCGGGAAGGCGATGTGCTCCTCCGCCGCCTCCCACCCACCATGGATGACGAGCAGCAGGACGAAGAACACAAGGAGGCTGGGGATCTGGCGCCTGAGAGGATCTCCAGCACTGCCAGCAGCCAAGCCGCCTAGAACTACCACTATACAACGGCCAGCAGCTCCCTCCCCAATCCCCACAGCCGGAGCCGGAGAAGAAGGGGAGGGGCGCCGGCGATTTTCTCTCGACTCTCAAGGAGGGCGACGGAGGAGGAGATAAGGTTGGGGAGCCGTCACCCAGCCCACGACCTGTTGAGGAAGTCACGCTATTAGCATTTGTGTTTGATGAGCTTCTGCTCACTTTCCCTGATCGACGTGCGTGCCTATGCATCCAAGAACGTAATTCGCCTAGGTTTGATGACTGGGTTATCTCGGTTACGCCCAGCACTATACGTACTACGTGATTCTGAACCTTTTTTTTTTCTTGACATGCACACTTCCCGGCTCACAATTTGAGTCGACATGCAAAAACCTACTACTACATCCAACTGTTACCGAAGTGACTCAATTACCTAAAACTAGATTTCGCAGTCAACCAACCGCAAACTGGACATTATTAATTTTCGTCAATTGCTTCAGCATTGTTGATGCTGAAACACCGTATAGGGTGTGAACACAACATGTCTTTGCATCTGTACTTCCGGCCTTAAGAGCATCTCCATTTCGTGTCCTCCAACCCGTGCTCTAACGATTTTGGAAAACACAAAAACGTGCCCAACCATGTGCCCTAAAATCGGTTACATCCGCGGTGCAAATGCGTGTCCGGTTCATCCCGGCATCACCGGGGACGCTTCAGGCACGTCAGACGCAACACGCGCAGACATGCCGTTGGCGGGCCAGCCCTGTCATTGGCACCAACAGTATTTATTATGTCGTCGCCAACTTCCAACTTAATGGTGGCGGCAGTTCACCTGGCCGACGCAATAACTCCCTGACAAGTTCGCACAAGTTCTCGACATGCAGGAGCCCACCACACTGATATTGCGGGCAGGCCGCGGGGCTCCCCTCTGGCGTGTGGAGGTATTGTCCGACGGGTAAGGCTGTATGTACCTCCACAATGGCTTGGAGCAGTTCTCGCGCGCCAACGACGTGCAGCTCGGTTGCTTCCTGAACTTCGCATGGGAAAGACGACGGTGTGCTCGACATGAAAGTGTTGGAGGCCACAATGTGTTGTAGGCACTACTGCATGGACACCGACGACGACTACGACGATGATAGTAACGGGAGCGACACCGTCAACGAGAATTCTGTAGTTTGGGTTTCAGTCGGTTGTTGTTTCTATTTGCTTTTCTATTTCTACACTATGTATCAAGCTTTGCAAAAAAATGGAATATCATTTGTTTGGTACGCCGTTTTAGGGACACGACTGAAGATATTCTAATGGCGTATTTTCCACGACACTAGCACGTATTTTTGGGTCACGAAGAGACGGCGACGGTAACTGTGGGATCATGGTGGCGCAGACTGGTGGGCTGTGAGATCGGTGGTGGTGCTCTATTGCGCCCGGATTTTTTTGTGGGTAGGGATCGGGAGAAATCCTTGTCGGTCTATCTGACACCGTCGTGGTACCACCTTCAGTGGCGTCATTCCTTCCTGGAGGGCGACATAGGTATCCTCTGTCCACTGTACCTCGAGTGCCAGGGGAAACCCTAGATCCAGTGAGCTAGTTTGGGCATTAGCGTCGTGTTGGTACTGGTGGCTTCAGAGTGCATAGATTGTGGTGGAACAAAGTTGAAGGCGATGTGGTTTCGAGTCCCGTCACTTAGTCGGTTCACCGTTATCTTCATTCTGTTTTCTTTTGGGCGTGTTTTTTGCTATTGCCAGGGGCATACGCACGGGGTAGGTTGGTGGGCCGTGGCCCATCCTGAATTTGAGAAATGTTTACTATTATCCTAATCTGCGATTTAGAATTCTGTCTAATTGGTCATTTTATAGGTGTGTCCACCCTGCATTTTTTTACTGCATCCACCACGGTTGCCCTGCCCTAGCTGTTCTCGTGGCTTCAAACTCTTGTAACGTGTGTGGTGGCTATATTAATATAGCGGGACGAAAACTATTTTAGAAAAATACATAGAAACATATAGAGTGAACGGTCCCTGTTTAAGAGTCCCGCTCGTGGTGACGCGCCAACAGCACCTATCGCCCCCCCCCCCCCTCCCCCCACACCCACCAACGTGTAAAAAAAAGCATCGCAACGTGCGGGGCAAGTCCTCTTCAATCATCAGCCAGGTAAAAAATGCCACGTGTCAATTACAGGAGTTGGTTCACGGGACTAATTTCGTGGACCAGGACCCTTAGAATTGTTTTCCGGTAAAAAATGCAGGCACTGCATACCGTTCGAAATCAAAGCACAAATTAGCAGCTGGACGAACAAGCAGCCGCACACGTCGATCGGGGGAGCCGTGAATAAGGCATCTTCCACCGGATCGATCCAACCTGTCCCGGCGCGTCCGAACCTGTCCGCCAAGATGTGCGCGGCGGCACAGCGGAACGACCCATCCGTCCCAACGTGTTCGGCTCAACCTATCCGTGCACCTAATTTGAGTGACCACTGGGTTGGTCCGGACACGGGTGGGTCGCGTGCGTCTCCTCCCCGCGCGCGCTAGAGGCCCACCGGCTAGCGAGAGGCGCAACCGCGTCGCCAATTCAAACACAACCACGGCACCGATTCAAACGCAAAGACCGCGACATCGATTCAGGGCGGCAGACTGAACGGTGGCACCAAGTCAGACGCAACCGCGGCAGTCTTTGCCATCAATGATGACGGGATGGAGCGTCCCCTGAGTTCACGCGCCGGCATTGATTGCGAAGGCGCGAGAACTTGCACGCTCCCACCGACAGGGGCTACATAAGCCGCCCCCTGCGGTCGTCAGTGTCGCACACCTCTGATATGTCCAAAACGTATCTACTTTCCCGAACACCTTTTCTATTGTTTCTCCTCTAAACTTGTGTGATTTGGATACAAGTAACACGGACTGGCGCTGTTTTCAGCAGAATTAACTTGGTGTCTAGTTTTTATGCAGAAAATCAACTATCAGGAAAAATCCCGAAAAATATGCCAAAAATCCTATTTCACCAAAAGACTCACGGAGCCAGAAGACGAGACGGAGGAGGGCCACAAGGGTCCCACACCACCTGGCCGCGTGGGCCAGGCCAGGACACGCCTGGGGGTGGTGTGGCCGCCTCGGTCTCCCCCTCGGCCTCCCTCTTTGCCTATAAGTTGCCTCTTGACCTAAAAAACAAGGAGGGTTCGATATTTTTTCAGAAAGAGTTCCGCTGCGCCGCCACCTCCAGATTCCGCGAATCAGAACCAGAAATTCCGTTCTGGCACCCTGCCGGGACGAGGAATTGGAGGAGATCATCGCCATCATCATCACCATCGCTTCTCCATCGACCATCATGAGTCCCCCATCCATGAGTGAGTAATCCCCTGCTGTAGGCTATGGGGACGATAGGGATTGGATGACACCATTCATGTAATGGCATCAGATTGTTAGGGCATAGTGCCTAGTATCTATTATTAGTGCCTTTTGACTTTGTTGCAACTTGTTATGCTTAATGCTTGTCACTAGGGCCCGAGTGCCATGATTTTAGATCTGAACATGTTATTGATTCATGATGATAGTATTGTTTATGTTCTTACTTGCAAATTGTATACACATATTGTTGTCCGGAACCAAAGGCCTCGAAGTGACAATAATCAGGATAACCAGAGGGTGGCTTTGATGTGAGGATCACATGTGTTCATGGAGTGTTAATGCTTTGCTCCGGTTCCCTATTAAAAGGAGCATCTTAATTGCCAGTAGTTCCCTTGAGGCCCCACTGCAAACGCTCGCAGAACAAAAGATATTGTGCAAGTTCTCATTGCGAGCACGTATGACTATATATGGAACACATGCCTATGATTATTTAGTACTTGGATGCTTTATCTTATTTATCTACAATGGCCCTATGTCTAGATTGCCATATGAATTGTCTTGTCCATGCAACACCCGTTCATCCATCCCTAAGCCTACCGCGCTTTAATCCTACTGTTTACTACAATTGTTACTATTGTCTTTACTTTTACTACTGCTATTACTTTGCTATTGCTACTACAAAACTGTTGCTACTGATAAACTGTTGTGAGCAAGATTGTTTTCAGGTGCAGCTGAATTGACAACTCAGTTGTTAAGGCTTATAAATATTATTTGGCTCCTCTTGTGTCAAATCAATAAATTGGGTTTCGCTTTCCTCAAAAATACTGTGATACACCCCCTATACTTGTGGGTCATCAAGAATATTTTCTGGCACCGTTGCCAGGGATCATAGCTCTATTTATCAAGTTAACTTGGAATCACTATTGTTCACTGCCCTCCATTCATCATGGGTAAGTCTCGTGATGGAAAAGTTCCTATATTACCATCCACTACAAGAAAAGGTACGGTTCTGAACACCTCTGTTGCTCTTGATTCACCATCTGTTATGAGTAAGCTCCTTACACCACCACATACACATGTTACACATACTGCTACTACTGTTGAACCTGAAACTTTTGATGCTTATGATGCTACTTCTACTGTGCTTGATAAAAGTGGTTCATTAGGTCCTTTCCTAGATGCTACGATTGCTAGAACTATAGCTGGAAACACTGAAACTCCTAATGAAGATACTACTACACCTATTAGTTCACCTGAGTCTATAGAGAGCTATGATATTAAAGACGGATATATAGAAATGAATGATGAATTTATTAAAGAATGTCAAAATACTCATGGTAAAAGTTCTATTAAGAGTCTCGTTGAGAGGCGTACTATAAAACCCAAATTGTCCCCTAATGATAAGATTGCTACATCTCCCATCAACATTAAAGATAAGGATTATGATTTTTCTCTTGATTTATCTTACATAAATATTGTTGAGAAAGAACCTTTTTTAGGACTAAGAATGAAAGTGTTGTAGCACATATGACTGAGCTTTCTACCATGAGTGGCCTATTTTCTGATGATATTAAGATGTGCACCTACTTTGTTGCTAAATTTTTTCCTTTTTTCACTGAAAGGAGAAGCTAAGGCTTGGTTTAATAATTTACCTCCTCAATCTATTGATATCCCTGATTGCTTGATTAGTACCTTCCTTCAGAAATATTCCCCTCCTAGTGCTAGACATGCCATTTTGCAGGAACTTTCTGATTTTAAACAGGGAGAAAAAGAGATATTCCCTGAATCATGGGCAAGGTTTTGTGCTTTGATTCATGCACAGGCTGGATGTCCATTACCTAAATGAGCTTCTTGATATATATTATAATGGACTAACTGAAGAATCTAGGACATACCTAGATAGTTGTGCTGATTGTGTTTTCAGGAATAGAACTCCCAAGAAAGCCGAGGAATTAATGGCTAAAATAAGCAATAATTATGATGACTGGACTCCACTTGAGCCAATTACACCTGAGACAAGTACACCTGAGTTAACTGTGCCTGAGCCAACGCCAACACCAACATCAAAGAAGATGAGGAATTATTGAACTAAATGATGAAGTGATGAAGGAAGCTAAGAAATGTCTTAAGGAGAAGGGTATTAAATCTGAAGATGTGAAGAATTTACCTCCTATTGAAGGATTATGTAAGCCAATCTCCCACTCATCCACTATTGAGGTACACTCTCTCCAACATTTTGATGAAGGTGATATTCCTTACTCTAAACCTCCTGATCAATGCTTGGAAGAATTTGATATTTTTATTGTTAAGCAAGATAATTTTAATAAAAGGGTGCAAAATCATCTAATGGAAAACTCTAGAGCTATTATTGAGTTGAAGGATATTGTGGAAAGAACCTCTAATGATGTTAAAATGCTTGATAAACATTTCCAAATGGTTCAAACTCAAATTGATCAGCTTATTAAGGTACAAAAAGATTTGCTAGTTAATGCTTCTAAAGAAAAACATGCTTATGAAATTAGAACTAGAAGTGGTGCTGCCACCCAGGATCCTCTATATCCTGAGGGGCATCCTAAAAGCATTGAGCAAGACTTTCAACAAATTGAAAATAGTGGTACTTCTCCTAAGAAAAGGAAAAAAGAAACATAAAACTATTGTAGAGTCTTTTGAACCTGCTAAAGATCCTAATAGTATATCTGTCTCTAATGCTGAAATTGAAAGTGGTAATGAAGAAAATGATGCTCCTGATAAAGAAAAAGTTGATGAAGAACCTGAAAGACACACTAAGAATACTAAATACACTAAAGAAGATTTTGTTGCTAAGAAACATGGTAGTGAAAGAGAGCCTTGGGTCCAAAAACCTATGCCTTTCCCTGATAAGAAACGCAAGTCAAAGGAAGATGAACACTATAACAAGTTTTGTGAGTGGGTGAAACCTTTATTTTTGCAAATCCCTTTGACTGATGCTATTAAACTGCCTCCTTATTCGAAGTATATGAAGGATATTGTCTCTAATAAAACGAAGATCCCTAATGAAGAAATTTCTACTTTGCTTGCTAATTATTCCTTTAATGGTAAGGTTCCAAAGAAACTTGGAGACCCGGTGATTCCAACTATTCCATGCTCTATTAAAAATAGCTATGTTAGAACTGCTTTGTGTGATTTAGAAGGAGTTAGTGTTATGCCTTTTTCTCTCTATAAGAGACTTCAATTGGAAAAACTAATACCAACTGATATATCTTTGCAAATGGCTAATAAATCTACTACTATTCCTGTTGGTATATGTGAGGATGTACCTGTTCAAGTGGCTCATAATTGCTTGATATTAACTGACTTTGTTGTGCTTGAAATGCCTGAATATGACAATATGTCTATTATTCTTGGGAGACATTTTCTTAATACTGCAGGAGCTGTTATTAATTGTAATCAAGGAAAGGTGACTTTTAATGTTAATTACAAGGAGCATAATGTCTATTTCCCTAAGAAGATTGATAGGACTTATGGCTTAAATTCAATTGAACATGTTGAGGGCATCCAAGCTGGAGAAATATATTGTCCCATACCACGAGAAAACTATGAAACTATTATGATTGGGACCATTGCTATCAAGGTTGAGGTAACATAATCATTAGTGGAATACAAAGTTTTGTTTCATTTAAAAAAAATTGGTAACAAGACCTGATCAACCTTGTTAACAAAGGGATTTTAATGAACAAAACAATATTTTCACCATGATTATCTTTGATTACTTTTAGCTTATCCATGTTTGTTTTGCTTTCACTTAGTTCACTTTTTCTGTTGCTAGTTGCTTGCATATTAGAGTGTCTTAGAACTTCTGAAGTTTTAGTTTGTTTTGTTTTTGCATCTCTCCAAAAACATCTTTCTGTCAGAAATTCATTCTTCAATACCTGAAAATTGCTAAAAAATAAAGTGTCTCGAAAAATTGCAGAAAATTCATATTAAATTTTTACGTGAAAAAAGGGGCAGAGAAGTGCCTGGAGTGACCCAGGGGGCCCACCAGGCAGTCACACCACCTGGTGGCGCCGGCCACCCCAGGGGCGCGCCTAGCCATGGTGTGGGCCACCCATGGCCCTCCACTCACTCTCTCACTTGCCACTTCCTTCTCTCTCCTGAGAAAACATCAGTTCATTGCTCAAAATCGTGTTCTTGTTGTTCTTGTCCATGATTTTTCGATCTCTTTGCTCATCCCATCTTTGCTGCTAAAATTTGGAGCATTTGTTCTCCGGTATGTGACTCCTCGGCTTATCCAAGTAGATTTGTGTTTACTGGATTATATCTTGAGTATTTTGCTACTATAGGTGATAGTTTTTGTGAACTTGTGAGCTTGTTCAATGCTTAGAGAAATTGTTTTGATGCATGTTTAGGCTTCTTACAAGTCCCTATGAGTAGTTCCCTTCATTATGTATTCACTTTGCAATCACTTGTATAATGGATGTTTAAATTTCAGAATATCAAAGATGAACAACCACACTTTTGATGAAATATTTGAGAGGGACATGCCCAGGAGAGCAAGGCCTTCGAGATCAGCCTCTCACTTTAGGCCATCATATAATGAAGATCTTATTGCACCACGCTTTGGCAATGAAGGAGATGAGGGAGATGCTCACCCATCTACCTTCCCTTGTTTTACCTTTTTGCAAGCTGCAGAGATCCTCGATGATTTCTTACTACTGGTTCAGAGGGTTGGTCTGACCACTTACATGGAATATGAGAGTGAGCAATATGCCGTGCTCACCAAAACTTTCGTTGAGAGTTTCGTTTTCACCAACACCCCTTATCAGTCAACTGTTTCGTTCAAAATTTATAATCTGCCTATTACCATGTCATTGGAAAGATTTTGCAGCATTATAGGCATAGGCATGACTGGGAGAGTGAATAAGATCCAAGGTCGACCTGCTGATTTGCTGGAGCTCTACCGAAGTGTGACAAATGACGATGACCGCGTAGCTCAGCACGGTCATCTAAGGAACATCAACTCCCAGCTCTTAGATATTTTGCTTATTATCTTGCCACTAGCATCCTTGGTAGGGAGAACACTAGTAATATTTCTAATTATCATTTAGCCTTCCTCGCTGCTGCACTTAATAATGATACCAAGTATAATCTTGGTTCTCTCATTGCTCACCGCCTAGCCGCTAGAGGACCTATTTATGAGGGCATTATTGCCTCACGCATGGTTGCTGATTTGGAACTCTCTGTTGATCCTAATGATATTGTGTTGACACCACAAAGGCTTGATCTTGCTGCTATGAAAACGCATCACTTTGTCACTACTGACTCTAGTACGGAGGGTTTAGTATACAAGATGTTGTTTACTGACGGAGACGAGAGAGATTCCTTTTCCACAATCCACTTTGTTCAGTATTTACAGGATGCCATGGTCGCCTTCCAAGGAGGAGGTGGACGAGCAGCTCCGCTTGCTTGGTTTCCACGGGAAGCACCAGGAGGATGTGCCCTCTTACGACTATTCTGCGCACTACGCTGGGGCGTCCTCAATCTCGTATCAGGACGAGGGCACCTCCTCGCTGTACTACGGAGGCGCTCTATCTTGGCCAGCTTGGGATTGATACCCACTTAGGACAAAAGCCTAAGCTTGGGGGGAGGTACACCGACACTACACTCATCTACATATCATGTTTAGTCGGTACTTTGTATATCCATGTTTCGTTCTCTTTTTAGTTTTTCGTTCTTTTTTTTACTTTTTCTTTCCAAAACACAAAAAGACCAAAAATATTTTCGTTGTTTCTCTTTGTTTGCTTCTTTGTATTTTTAGCCTTGGTTTGCTTCTTCCTTTTTGCTTTGTTTTGATTGTTCGAAAACCCCAAAAAGATTTCACTTTGATTGTTCTTCCTTTTGGTTCTTCCCTTTAAAATCGAAAACCCAAAAATATTTGTTGTTCTTCTTTGGTTTTTCGAAGTTCGTTGCAGGGTTCAGCAGTCCTCGGTGGAGTTGGGTTTCATGTTATTATTCAAGCCACATAAGTGAAGGGCAATAATGAGGATTAATGGCAACTTGAGGTGTGGTAAGAGGCTGGTAACGAACTCTATTTGTTTTCATTTTTGTACATATACTCATCATTGTGGACATGCTTAGTCTGTTCATGTAAGGTGTATGTTATTTATGGATGCTTAGTAGTTCTTGCTTTCCTATGATTAGCTCCAGCTTGCTAATGGTTTGTAGCATGTCATATGAATGTTTGCTTGCATTGTTCTATTCATAACTTGGTATGACACCGTGGTATCCTCCTCTGAATGTTTCACTTGAATTGACTTGGCACATACTCACGCATGCATATGACTGAAACAATAGTCAGTTAAGCCTCGATGAATTATTTTGCCTCAGGGGTCTTGAATCACTTTCATGCCATGATTAGTCTTGTTTTGTTGCAAGCATGATTATGACAGTTATTTCTCTCTTGTTTGTCACTCCCTTACTATTGCTAGCCTCCACTTGCACTGAGTATGAGCTCTACTCGTGTTTCCAACTCCCCAAAACCAATATTGCCAAAAGTTTCCACCTTACCTACCTATTAGCATCATTTGCTAGTCTATGCATATTCAGTATGGCTTGTTTTCTTCCGAATAAATTTTTTGCTTGTTATGAGAAAGTTAGTTAGTAAAGCTCTCACGAACTTGATGGCACACTTTACTTTCTTACACTTAATAATCTTGAACCATTGTGTCCATCTTTGTTGCGTATATGCTTGCGCTTTATGAGTTGAAGTTAGCAAAACCATGTATCATGGGGAACGCTTTCAACATTGCACTTATTATTATGTTGATATCATGATCCTTTTGCTTATGGATCCCGGCAGTGTGAAATAAAAGGGGAACTTATAAGATCATGGAGTTTGTATGTGTGTTAGAGAAACGTCTGGGTCGCTAGCCTAAGCCATGCCTAATCATGGTGGAAACTTGCAGCATAACCATAATGAGCACTCTATGAAGCATCCTCAATAAAAACCTATGCAGGTAGCAAATAAAAAGATTATTGAGATGCTCATTGTCTGCTTGCCTTGTCATTTTGATTATGGGATAGCTCCTGTATCATGTGCAAGGGGTACCCCGTTGGCAGTTCTCTATGATACATATGTACTTACAATGACAAGAGCTTACTTGCGACTGAAGTTGAGTAGCATGAGGTTCGGTACTCGTAAGCAAGGGGCATGAGACTTCAACTTATAACTTGTCAAGCATATCCACTTAGTTGTGTCACTTTAACCTTAACCATTTAAAGATACTTATGATAGGGGTAGTGAGAGCTCAAAGCTAATGAGTACCATACTTTTAGCATTTGGAAGCCTTTCAAACTGTTCAAAACCTTTTCACTTCCTTGTTGAGTCACCATTTATTCTATGAGCACTTTCTTGAGATCATAGTTGTTATTCTTAGTGTAATGTGCTTGTCTCAAAATTTGGTTAATTGTGTCATGACTTTGATGCTTGTATCTTTGATATCTTTACTTCTAGTCTTCACTTGAACTTCAGAGGTGCCTCGGCATTTATTTGTTCTACAATCAAAGGCAAGCGAGATACCACTCTATCATACCTTTTTATGAGCATTGCAATGTTGCTTATGTTTATGTTTCATGCTACTTACTATTTTTGAGTTAAAATCTCTTCATAGCTTGCAATGACTATTAAGTAAACTTATTTACATACTCTTTATTATGAATTGTCTAAGTAGTTGATTATATGCTGAGAATATATACATCTTATGAAGCAAATGTGTTCGTGAAAGATCTTCTATCGCACTCAGTTTTCAACTGAATTGCTTGAGGACAAGCAATAAGCTAAGCTTGGGGGGAGTTGATACGTCCAAAACATATCTACTTTCTCGAACACTTTTGCTATTGTTTCTCCTCTAAACTTGTGTGATTTGGATACAACTAACACGGACTGACGTTGTTTTCAGCAGAATTACCTTGGTGTCTAGTTTTTATGCAGAAAATCAACTATCAGAAAAAATCTCGGAAAATATGCCAAAAATCCTATTTCACCAGAAGACTCACGGAGCCAGAAGACGAGATGGAGGAGGGCCACGAGGGGCCCACACCACCTGGCCACGTGATACGTTGCAAACGTATCCATAATTTTTGATGTTTCATGCTTGGTTTTATCTACTTTCTTGTGTTTTATCCACACGTTACAGTACTTTCTATACACTTTCTTGGACTAACCTATTAACAAGAGCCACAGTGCCAGCTGCCTGTTTTCTGCTGTTTTTAGTTCCAGGAAAGTCAGAAAATGAATATTCTCGGAATTGAACGGGACAAAAGCCAAAGTCGGTTTTTCACCGAGGGACACCCGGAGCCAGAATACGAGATGGAGAGGGGCCAGGGGCCGCCACACCACCTGGTCGTGCGGCCCAGCCTGGCCCGCGCCAGGGGTGGTCTGGCTGCCCTAGGAACCCCCTTGGCCTCCCCTTTCGCCTATAAGATGCCTCCGATACAGAAACCCTAAGTACCCGATCAAAATTCCACGAAAGAGTCTGTAGCCGCCGTCATCTCCATCCCTAGATCGGGAGGGATCTGAAGCTCTTCCCGGTACCCTGCCGGAGAGGGGAATTCACCCTGGAGGCCTTCTTCATCACCATGCAAGCCTCCGGTGTGATGCGTGAGTAGTTCATCTCTGGACTACGGGTCCATGTAGTACCTAGATGGCTGGTTCTCCTCCTTTGTGCTATCATGTTTAGACCTTGTGAGCTCCGTTCATGATCAAGATCATCTATTTGTAATTCTACATGTTGTGTTTGCGGGGATCTGGTGGATATTGAGATGCTATTTTAGATTGATTATTGATTTTATCATGTCTTTGTTATTTGTGATCTTGCATGCTTTTCGTTGTTAGTAGCTATCTTGGTCAAGTAGATGCTAGCAACTCCAAGAGTAAGTATTTATGCTCGATAGTGGGTTCATGCCTCTAGTAATCTGGGGAAGTGACAGAAATCTCTAAGGTACTAGATGTGTTGTTGCTACTAGGGAGAAAACAACAATCCTTTGTTCATAGAACAATCGTATTGTTTACTTTACACGCAATGCATAATGCAATTATCCGTTGCTTGCAACTTAATACTGGAGGAGGTTCGGATGATAACCTGAAGGTGGATTATTAGTCATAGATGCAGTTGGATTATGGTCTATGTATAATGTTGTAATGCCCAATCAAGTCTCAAAGGAGTCAAGATGAGTAGTATATGCTTGTATGCTTTCTCTATGTTTGTCAATTGCCCCGCTGTAATTTGTTCACCCAACATGTCATCTATCTTAAGGAGAGCCACCACTAGTGAACTATGGACCCCGGTCCTTTCTTTTACTATCAATCTACAATCAACTATTTACTGTTTTCTGTTTACTTTCTGCAAACTATTACTTTCTTCCACTCGATACATTTAATCCTTTGTTTTCAGCAAAACCGGTGATCTTGACAACCTCATCGTAAGTTGGGGCAAAGTTCTGTGGTTGTGTTGTGCAGGTCTCCACGTTGCTGCTGGCACCGGTAGTGCGCCTTGCCAAAGTTTAGCTAGCAACACCTTTGAAGTGTTTCCTTGCTCCTACTGGATTGATAACCTTGGTTTCATAACTGAGGGAAAACTTGTTGATGTGCTCATCATACCTTCCTCTTGGGGTTCCCCAACGGGCTCGATATATTTTGGGCTTAGCACCGCGCGGGCCAGGCCAGGCCGCACCTGGGGTGGTGTGGCTGCCTCGGTCACCCCCTCGGCCTCCCTCTTCACCTATAAGTTGCCTCTTGACCTAAAAACCAAGGGGGGTTCGACGTTTTTTCAGAAAGAGTTCCGCTGCGCCGCCACCACCAGATTCCACGAATCAAAACCAGAAACTCCGTTCTCGCACCCTGCCGAGACATGGAATTGGAGGATATCATCGCCACCATCATCACCATCGCATCTCCATCGACCATCCATGAGTCCCCCATCCATGAGTGAGTAATCCCCCGATGTAGGCTATGGGGATGGTAGGGATTGGATGAGATCATTCATGTCATGACATCAGATTGTTAGGGCATGGTGTCTAGTATCTATTATTAGTGCTTTTTGACTTTGTTGCAACTTGTTATGCTTAATGCTTGTCACTAGGGCCCGAGTGCCGTGATTTTAGATCTGAACATGTTATTGATTCATGATGATAGTATTGTTTGTGATCTTACCTACAAGTTGTATACACATATTGTTGTCCGGAACCAAAGGCCCCGAAGTGACAATAATCGGGATAACCGGAGGGGATGGCTTTGATGTGAGGATCACATGTGTTCACGGAGTGTTAATGCTTTGCTCCTGTGCTCTATTAAAAGGAGCACCTTAAGTGCTAGTAGTTCCCTTGAGGCCCCACTGCAAACGGGCTGGCAGGACAAAAGATGTTATGCAAGTTCTCATTGCGAGCACGTATGACTATATATGGAACACATGCCTATGATTATTTAGTACTTGGATGCTTTATCTTATTTATCTGCAATTGCCCTGTGTCTGAATTGCCATATGAATTGTCTTGTCCATGCAACACCCATCCATCCATCCATCCCTAAGCCTATCGCGCTTTAATCCTGTTGTTTACTGTAATTGTTACTATTGTCTTTACTTTTACTACTGCTATTATTTTGCTATTGCTGCTATAAAATTGTTGCTACTGATAAACTGTTGTGAGCAAGATTGTTTCCAGGTGCAGCTGAATTGACAACTCAGTTGTTAAGGCTTATAAATATTATTTTGCTCCCCTTGTGTCGAATCAATAAATTGGGTTTCACTTCCCTCGAAAATACTGCGATACACCCCCTATACTTGTGGGTCATCAACCTTCCTTCCTCTCCTCTCGCCATCACCGGAGCTGGAGCCGTCTTTGTAGCCTCTGAGCAAGCCGCCGCAGCCACCACCACCACCACCGCCGTCGCCGCGATGAAGATGTCGGGGTGGTTCAGGAATTCGAAGAACGGCCATGAAGCCGGCAGATCCGGTTCGACGGCCGGCGCCGCAAGAGCAGCGCGCCATCGTTCACTCGGGGGGTGCTGCCACCGCCGCCCCGGGCACAGGACTTCCTCAGCGTCCGAGCCCTGCGCCGGGAGGGTGCAGAGCAAGCCCGCGATCGCCGGTAATTCCGCATTGCGGAGTGCGAGCGGCGGTTGAGGGAGGGGAGAGGCATCGCCCACCATGATGTCTCCCTCCCCACGGGCTGGCACCTCAACCAGGAAAGGGTGCCGGTGCCGCCCACCCTGAAGGACGACAGGGCACTGGCAGCGAAGATGGCCCGCCGCATCCGCAAGCTCCCGCAGGCCTTCCGGTACGACCCCGCGTACCAGAACCCGGTCTTCTGGAGGGAGTTCCTCGACTGGGAGCACCCGGCGCACCGCCTCAGCACCTACCGTGGCGAGTTCAACCCGTTGGGCCCCCGCGACCTTCTGGCCATCGAGGCCGCCTCTAACGCGTCGTCAACCACTCCAAAGCCGACCTCGGCGACGGCAACGACGACGACGGCGACGACATCATGGTCATGGAGGAGGAGGACGAGGCAGAGGGGTCGTCCTCCGCATCCGCTGCCGCACACCTGCCCCGGAGTACCAGGCGGTCCTAGCGCGGGGCTACGACAAGGACGCCATCCTCGAGCAGGCCATCGCGGCCAACACGAGGGATGAGGAGGCCATGTGGGCCGGCTACCAGGAGGCCGTGCAGCTCACCAGCCTGGTGGCGCGCGTCAACGCCGGGCAGCCGCTGCCACCGCCACCGCCCCCATTACAGGCGTGGGCTGCCCCACCCGCGCCTGGGTGGTGCGCTCCGTTCGTGCCGGCGGAAACGGACGCTTGGTCGGCATGCCCAGGCCAGGTGATCGACCACCCGGCACCTCCCGCGTCGGCGCCGGCTCTAGGTCTGCAACCGCCACACCTCTGGACACAGTCGGAGTACATCGACCTCGATCCATAGACGGACGCGGCGGCGGCGGGAGAAGATCGTCGGTAGCTAGGGCTAGGGGCCAGTTTTTTTCTTCTTTTTGAATGTAATATATTTTGTTTAACTATGAATAAACTTTGTCAGTTTATTTTACGCGTGAATCGTGTCGGTTTGAATTTAAGAAAAACCAACGTGGCCAGACGGGCATTTAAATCACGTCGCTAGTCGCATTCGTCTGGACAGACCAGACGGTGGTCCAAAATAACCGCTGACCAATCCAAACGGACAGAAACAAACGGTTTCGATCGGGCATTAGGATCGGCCCGGTGGAGATCCACTAAGAACTCCACGGAAAGAGAAACAATCAGAGCTGGACATACGATATACTGTACAGTACTGCACCGTAGTAATACGTTCGCGTGCAATCACCGCCACACGTGCCCTGATGCATGCCTAGTGCTAGTGGTGGGTTGCGCGTCACCTCGCCTCAGCTCGGAGAAAAATGTACATACTAGTGGCACTAGGAAACGTACCTGTCGTTTCACTCAACGTCGCGCGTCACGTACGTAGCGATCCACACATTTATTCTGTACACGCCCACTCTCTCCATTCTCCACCGTCACCCTCCCGTCACCACCCTCGTCATGCATGCCGTCGGTCCCGCCTTGCCCGGTAAATCCCCACGTATATCGCCATGCAAGTCAGAGCCCGTGAAGTGAATAGTAGTACGGATTTTGCAGTGTTCATTTGCTACCGATTTCACGTTTTCTTATGCACCGTTGCTAGCAAGGCCTGGAGCATGCAGCCAGATGGGATTAAATTATTTCCACACGGCAAACTAACCTGTGGTTGGGTGGCTAGGAGGATGGTTGTACCCAGCCCATCAGAGTTTA
The DNA here is from genome assembly GCA_916181665.1 of Avena sativa. Lineage (NCBI taxonomy): Eukaryota > Viridiplantae > Streptophyta > Magnoliopsida > Poales > Poaceae > Avena > Avena sativa. The sequence continues at coordinate 419,134,342 of OV702287.1, read as the reverse complement.
AATCCGGGGTTTGACACTGTGTGTTGTATAAAATGCGGAATATTTTTTCAGTGGGAGGCGACGTTCCTATCGACAGCGAGACGCTCGTGGTAACTTCGTCAATATCAAGACCTGATCCGTCGGCTCGTTCTCTCGGAGGTGCTCATAGGGGTAGGGTGTGCGTGTGTGCGTTTATAGGGGTGGGTGTATGTACGTGTTGTGAGTGTCTAGATTGTACTGTGCTTCTAAAAAAATTATTTCCACACGAAGCACTTCATTTCCACTATGCCGGAAAAAAAAGCTGAACACACTGTTTCAAACTTTCAGCAGCAGATTCGGGGCAACCAGCAGGAGCAGTAATCCCTAAACCGATGGAATATATGTAGGGCACGCATGATGGCTGCATACGAACAGACTGCCACTCAAGATCGATCGCCAGTGCCGGTCCTGAGATTTCGGGGGTCCGAGGCAAAATTAAAATTTTGGGCTTCTTATTCTATTTTTTTATGCATATACGAGATGAAAAAAATATATTTTAAGTATACTTCCAATTATAATATTCATATAAAAATAACAATGTTTACATGATAACTTAAAATTTCCTTCGAAAATTTCTAAATGCAAAGTCTGTGATGATGGAATCAATATCAATCTCGTCAACTAACTTCTTATCAAGAGTACCTCAATTTGTCAGATTATAAATATCCACACTAACTGGTTCTGGTTTATCATCAACATTAGCAGATTCGTCAGTATGATTAATTGATTACTCACATTGTCATCATCTGTGTGGATATAACCATTGTCCTCTATACCGACATTATTTTCTAGATCAACATTAGTCTGTTCCTCCACAAGAACTAACGCCAACTCATCTGGATTTCCTTGAAGTGCTCGTGTTGCTCTTAAAAATTTATGAAAAGATTCTCCCTGTGATTCTATTAATTTCATCTCTTGTTCTCTTTTTTTTTTCTTAGCACCGGATTTGGGCGCCATAATCAGTTAACCTCGCTTTCTACAAACAAGAAATCAAGAACAACAATTACTAACAAGAATTAAGAACTAAGAATTAGGGTTGGGTGGGGGAGGACCAGTAGACAGATTTAAGATTGTCGATGGCCTTCCTGCGTGTGGCGTGCCTGGCGGTCGATCGTCAAGGGCTCGAGGCTCCCGATCGGCGATCTGATCCAGGGAGGTGATCAGGTGACGGGAGTTGGGAAGTAGGGCCGGTGCGTAGGAAGCGAATAAGTGATGCCTGGGAGTCGTCGAGTCGAGCGCATGGCCTGGTCGAGCGATGCGCCGATGCCTGGGAGTCGTAGAGTCAAGCGATTCTTAGGAGTCGAACATCGAGGAAGGCCCTGCGTCGAGGATGCCTGTGAGTCGAGTGATCGATGTCTGGGAGAGATGCACTGATGCCAGTGGACTAGGGGAGTCGAGCGGTTGGCCATCAACCCAATAAAAAAAATGCTTTTTTTACTATGTATACTAGGCCTATATGGGACCCTAATTTTTTTGGGCCCGGGGCGGCTGCCCCGCTAGTCCCCCCCTAGGACCGGCCCTGATCGCAGAATAATATCGGAGCTACAGTGCATTGCACGGGCCTGCCGGCCGGAGATCGGCGTGTCTCGCTGTCTCGTGTGGAGGCAGGGGGCTATCGTACCTGAATGCGGTCGATCATGAGACTGTCGTCTCGTTGTTTTCCAACCCCGACTCGATGACATTTTGAAGCATCACTTTAGTCTTCCACCGACTGATCGACAAGGCTGTCGCATGATCTGTACGATGAGTCCACTGGCCAGCACCCAAATATTATTGGTCCCGGTTCGTTTCCTTAATCGGGACCAATGCCAGGCACCGGTCCCGGTTCATGCCGCCTGGGCATTGGTCTCGGTTCATCTCAAAGCATTGGTCCCGGTTCGTGGCAGTGGTCCTGGGTCATGCCACGAATCGGGACCAAAAACCCAGTGACGGTCCGCAATCCAGGACAATCTAAATTAATTCGGGACAGAAATTAAATCGAGGCAAAAATTAATTCGAGGCAGAAATTGAATTGATCAGTATTTTTGAAAAAATCTTCCACAAATTAATCGAGACAAAGATCTAAATCGAGATATTTTATTAATTCGACCACAAATTCTTTCTAAACAAAGGTGCGATTTTACAAATTTTTCCTAGTCGACAATTTCACTTCCGTTGCCGCTGTCCTCCGAGCCGCCGGCTTCCTCGTCGTCGTCGGACGAAACCTCCACGATTTCCGCATTGTTCGGGAGACAGAGCTCCTCTGCGCGACTAGCGGCGTCGATGGCGGTGTAGATGGTCTGTCCAGGGACAGACCAGAACCTCTCCCGCCCTTCTCGGTTGCGGAGATCCGGGTGCACCACGCGTCCGTAAACGATCCGGTTGCCAAGCTTGGCCTTCCGCTCCTTCTTGAACAGCCGGGGCCAGTACGGGCTGGCCGCCGCGTACCGGGGCAACGCCCTCTTCCACGCGGGCATCTGGCAGCGACGATCTGTGATTACGCTCTCCATCTCGTATTCGCCGGGGACGAGGAGCGGAGCCACCAGCACACCCACGTAGCTGATGCGCCATCCGGCGGGCACCGTCGCGCGCGGCGGCGCGAGGATGTCGTAGTACGCGAACATCGCCGTCTCGTAGAAGTTGAGCGTGGGAACCTCCATGGCGGCATGGTGGAGATTGGAGAGGGAGGGGAGGCGAGACGACGGCGTGGTGGAGAGGTGCAGAGGGCGAGGCGATGGGCGCGGTGGAGATTGCAGAGAGGAGGCGATGGCGAAAGCGATGCGTTGTGGCCTCCTATTTGTACACGAGGGCGACGAAGCGACAGTGGGCATTGGTCCCGGTTCATGCCACGAACCGGGACCAAAGCCCCTCCCGCGCGACACGTGACGGCCCAGCAATGCCCCCCACCACCCAGGTCATTGGTCCCGGGTCGTGCCATCAAACGGTTCCAATGACCTGGGTGGGGGGTGCGTTGCTGGGCCGCCACGTGTCGCGCGGGAGGGCCTTTGGTCCCGGATCGTGGCATTAACCGGAACCAAAAACCCTCCCCTGGCTATAAATAAGCCTAACCCATCCACTTATTTTTTTCTGGAATTTTGTGTGGGAGGTGGATGCTAGGTTTTTTTTTCTTCACACTGCACACAAGATGTTCGACGAAATGTCCGAGCCACGCTTAAGTTCACACAACACGGTATCCTCGGCCGAGGTTAGCAACCTTATCTTCTTTATCTGTAATTGATACAAAAATATTGCATGTGTCCATGTAGGGTGGTTATTTCACTATTCATGATGTCATTGTCATGGTTAATTATTATGATGCAGATCAATGCACGGATGCGATGGATGTACAACGACCGACACGATTCCGATTTTATTGCAGGCCTATATAAATTTATCAATTTGGCTAAGGCAAACAAAGTGGATAATTTTATGCCTTGTCCCTGCGTCGACTGTCGAAACGTGGTGGAGCACTCTGCCCCGAGAATCCTTCAAAGCCATCTGCTTCGGAGAGTTTTCATGCCCGAATATTATTGTTGGGCCATGCACGGTGAAAGAGGGGTTAGGATGGAAGAAAATGAAGAAGAGGAGGATGATGACAGCTATCCTATGTCCCCTGAAGAATACGGTGATACTGCAATGGAAGACAATAAAGAAGAGGGAGACGGCAATGAAGGACAACGGGCATCGAATGAGCCCGCTGATGGTCTTGGTCGGGTCATTTCTGATGCAAAGCAACAATGTGATACAGAAAGGGAGAAGCTTAAGTTGGAGGCCATGCAAAAGGATCACAAAAAGTTGTTATACCCAAATTGCGAAGATGGCAGCACAAAGCTCGGTACCACACTTGAACTGCTGAAATGGAAGGCAGAGACTGGCTTATCTGACAAGGGATTTGAGAAGTTACTGAAAATAATGAAGCCGAAGCTTCCAAAGGATAACGAGCTGCCCGAGACAACGTACGAAGCAAAGAAGACTATCTGCCCTCTAGGATTAGATGTGGAGAAGATACATGCATGCATTAATGACTGCGTCCTGTACCGCGGTGAAAAGTACGAGAATATGGATAAATGCCCGGTATGTACTGCATGTCGATACAAGATCAGACAAGATGATCCTAGTGATGTTGAGGGCGATGACGAGCCTCCTAGGAAGAGGGTTCCTGCTAAGGTTATATGGTATGCTCCTATAATACCACAGTTGAAACGTCTGTTCAAAAACAAAGAGCATGCCAGGTTGTTGCGATGGCACAAAGAAGAGCGTAAGAAAGACGGGAAACTGAGACACCCCACCGATGGGTCATAGTGGAGAAACATCGAGAGAAAGTACTCGAACTTTGCAGGTGACGCGAGGAACTTATGGTTTGGTCTAAGTACAGACGGCATGAATCCTTTTGGGGAGCAGAGCTGCAGTCACAGCACCTGGCCAGTGACTCTATGTATCTACAACATTCCTCCTTGGTTGTGCATGAAGCGGAAGTTTATTATGATGCCAATGCTCATCCAAGGACCGAAGCAACCCGGCAACGACATTGATGTGTACCTAAGGCCATTAGTCGATGAACTTTTGCAGTTGTGGGCAGAACCAGGTGTAAAGGTGTGGGATGAGCACAAATAGAAGCCATTTGACCTACGAGCGTTGTTGTTCGTAACCATCAATGATTGGTCTACTCTTAGTAATATTTCAGGACAGTCAAACAAGGGATACAATGCATGCACACACTGTTTAGATAAGACTAAAGGTACATATTTGGATAAATTTAAAAAGGTTGTGTACCTGGGGTGTCGTAAATTTCTTTCGACCAATCATCAAGTAAGAAAGAAAGGCAAGCATTTCAACGGTGAGGCAGATTACCGGAAGAAGCCTAAGCTCCCTAAATGTGTTGATGTATTTGGTATGGTGAAGGACCTAGAAGTAATCTTTGGAAAGGATCCTGGCGGTCAATCTGTTCCGAAAGCCCCCATTACCGGACACACGGCCATGTGGAAAAAGAAATCTATATTTTGGGAGCTTCAGTATTGGAAAGACCTAGAGCTCCGTTCTTCAATCGACGTGATGCACCTGACGAAGAATCTTTGCGTGAACCTGCTAGGCTTCCTGGGCGTGTATGGGAAGAAAAAAGATACACCAGAAGCACGAGAGGACCAGCAACGTATCAAAGACCCATACAACAAGCATACTGATAAAGGACGTGAATACTTAAGCAGCTACGCTCTTACCAAAGCAGAGAAGGAAATCTTTTTTGAAGTCCTTTACAGCATCACGGTCCCGGCTGGCTTCTCGTCAAATATAAAGGGAATAATAAATATGGCAGAGAAAAAATTTCAGAACCTGAAGTCTCATGATTGCCACGTGATTATGACGCAGTTGCTTCCTGTTGCATTGAGGGGCTTCTACCGGAAAATGTTCGATTAGCCATTGTGAAGCTATGTGCATTCCTCAATGCAATATCTCAGAAGGTAATCGATCGAGAAAGTCTGGAAAGGCTACAGAAGGATGTGGTCCAATGTATTGTCAGTTTTGAGTTGGTGTTCCTCCCGTCCTTCTTCAATATTATGACGCATCTCTTAGTTCACCTAGTCGAAGAGATTTATATTCTCGGTCCTGTATTTCTGCACAATATGTTCCCCTTCGAGAGGTTCATGGGAGTCTTAAAGAAATATGTTCGTAACCGTGCTAGGCCAGAAGGAAGCATCTCCAACGGCTATGGAACATAAGAGGTCATTGTGTTCTGTGTAGACTTTCTTCCTGGCCATAAGCCGATTGGTGTTCCTGAATCACGATATGAGGGGAGACTGAGTGGAAAAGGCACGCTAGGAAAAGGAAAACTTCCTCCTACAATATTGTAAGCCATCCCAAGATGCACATGTGTGCACAATATGGGCACATTATCACAAACTATGCCCTGATTCTAGCCATAACATTGGTGGTTTGACCTAAATGCCATGAAACCTCGAAAATGATAGGTCATTTTGTGAAGGATTTTTTATGATGTTTGCAATTTTTCAAGTTCCATATTTTTCCTTGCAACTATGACACATAATATGACACCACGCGAAGGTTTCACATTGTTTGGATCATTTTTGAATTTCTTATGCCCGTTTCAAACTATATTCAAAACGGCGGGCATGAAGCTTCTTAGCCCGGGGCTGAGCCTCGCTGAACTTGAAGTGAATCTCTGATGAAATAGCATGTTGTGAACCTATAAATTATTATTTTTAAAAATCACAAGCATTATATCATGTACTTGTAGTTCAAATCTGGGAACCCTGCTACCGATTCGGCAGGAATTTATCTTTTTCATGAGGGATAGACGGAAAGGTTCCAGATACACCGGTTGGTAAATTGTCCATATAAGGTGGTCTAGTATTTTTGAAAAATGGTTTGGTACCAATGCCGAACTTTAATCTGGTGGTTGCTTCACAGAACACCCCGATTTTGGCACCTCAAAAATGGAAATTGGCTTTTTCGTGCGTCGAAAAGGAAAACTTCCTCCTGCAACATCGTAAGCCATCCCAAGATGCACATGTATGCACAATATGGGCACATTATCATAAACTATGCCCTGATGCTAGCCATAACTTTGGTGGTTTGACCTAAATGCCATGAAACCTCGAACATGATAGGTCATTTTGTGAAGGATTTTTTATGATGTTTGCAATTTTTCAAGTTCAATATTTTTCCTTGCAACTATGACACATAATATGACACCACGCAAAGGTTTCACATTGTTTGGATCATTTTTGAATTTCTTATGCCTGTTTCAAACTATATTCAAAACGGCGGGCATGAAGCTTCTTACCCTGGGGCTGAGTCTCGCTGAACTTGAAGTGGATCTCTGATGAAATAGCATGTTATGAACCTATAAATTATTTTTAAAAAAAATCACAAGTATTATATCATGTACTTGTAGTTCAAATCTGGGCAACCTCCTACCGATTCGACAGGAATTTGTCTTTTTTATGAGGGATGGACGAAAAGGTTCCAGATACACCGGTTGGGAAATTGTCCATATAAGGTGGTCTAGTATTTTTGAAAAATAGGTTGGTACCAATGCCAAACTTTAATCTGGTCGTTGCTTCATAGAACACCCCGATTTCAGCACCTCAAAAATGGAAATTGGCTTTTTCGTGCGTCGAAAAGGAAAACTTCCTCCTGCAACATCGTAATCCATCCCAAGATGCACATGTGTGCACAATATGGGCACATTATCACAAACTATGCCCTAATTCTAGCCATAACATTGGTGGTTTGACCTAAATACCATGAAACCTCGAACATGATAGGTCATTTTGTGAAGGATTTTTTATGATGTTTGCAATTTTTCAAGTTTAATATTTTTCCTGGCAACTATGACACCACGCGAAGGTTTCACATTGTTTGGATCATTTTTGAATTTCTTATGCCCGTTTCAAACTATATTCAAAACAGCGAGCATGAAGCTTCTTAGCCTGGGCTGAGCCTCGCTGAACTTGAAGTGGATCTCTGATGAAATAGCATGTTGTGAACCTATAAATGATTTTAAAAAAATTCACAAGCATTATATCATGTACTTGTAGTTCAAATTTGGGCAACCTCCTACCGATTCGGCAGGAATTTGTCTTTTACATGAGGGATGGACGGAAAGGTTCTAGATACACTGGTTGGGAAATTGTCCATATAAGGTGGTCTAGTATTTTTGAAAAATGGGTTGGTACCAATGCCAAACTTTAATCTGGTGGTTGCTTCACAGAACACCCCGATTTCGGCACCTCAAAAATGGAAATTGGCTTTTTCGTGCGTCGAAAAGGAAAACTTCCTCCTGCAACACCACAAGCCATCCAAAGATGCACATGTATGCACAATATGGGCACATTATCACAAACTATGCCCTAATTCTAGCCATAACATTGGTGGTTTGACCTAAATGCCATGAAACCTCGAACATGATAGGTCATTTTGTGAAGGATATTTATGATGTTTGCAATTTTTCAAGTTCAATATTTTTTCCTTGCAACTATGACACATAATATGACACCACGCGAAGGTTTCACATTGTTTGGATCATTTTTGAATTTCTTATGCCTGTTTCAAACTATATTCAAAACGGCGGGCATGAAGCTTCTTAGCCCGGGGCTGAGCCTTGCTGAACTTGAAGTAGATCTCTGATGAAATAGCATGTTGTGAACCTATAAATGATTTTTAAAAAAATTCACAAGCATTATATCATGTACTTGTAGTTCAAATCTAGGCAACCTCCTACCGATTCGACAGGAATTTGTCTTTTTTATGAGGGATGGACGGAAAGGTTCCAGATACACCCGTTGGGAAATTGTCCATATAAGGTGGTCTAGTATTTTTGAAAAATAGGTTGGTACCAATGCCAAACTTTAATCTGGTGGTTGCTTCACATAACACCCCGTTTTCGGCACCTCAAAAATGGAAATTGGCTTTTTCGTGCATCAAAAAGGAAAACTTCCTCCTGCAACATCGTAAGCCATCCCAAGATGCACATGTGTGCATAATATGTGCACATTATCACAAACTATGCCCTGATTCTAGCCATAACATTGGTGGTTTGACCTAAATGCCATGAAACCTCGGACATGATAGGTCATTTTGTGAAGGATTTTTTATGATGTTTGCAAAGTTCAATATTTTTCCTTGCAACTATGACACATAATATGACACCACGCGAAGGTTTCATATTGTTTGGATCATTTTTGAATTTCTTATGCCTGTTTCAAACTATATTCAAAACGGCGGGCATGAAGCTTCTTAGCCCGGGGCTGAGCCCCGCTGAACTTGAAGTGGATCTCTGATTAAATAGCATGTTGCGAACCTATAAATGATTTTTAAAAAAATTCACAAGCATTATATCATGTACTTGTAGTTCAAATCTGGGCAACCACCTATCGATTCGGCAGGAATTTTTCTTTTTTATGAGGGATGGACGGAAAGGTTCCAGATACACCGGTTGGGAAATTGTCCATATAAGATGGTCTAGTATTTTTGCAAAATGGGTTGGTACCAATGCCAAACTTTAATCTTGTGGTGGCTTCACAGAACACCCCGATTTTGGCACCTAAAAAATGAAAATTGCCTTTTTCGTGCGTCGAAAAGGAAAACTTCCTCCTGCAACATCGTAAGCCATCTCAAGATGCACATGTGTGCACAATATGGTCACATTATCACAAACTATGCCCTGATTCTAGCCATAACATTGGTGGTTTAACCTAAATGCCATGAAACCTTGAACATGATAGGTCATTTCGTGAAGGATTTTTTATGATGTTTGCAATTTTTCAAGTTCAATATTTTTCCTTGCAACTATGACACATAATATGACACCACACGAAGGTTTGACATTGTTTGGATCATTTTTGAATTTCTTATGCCCGTTTCAAACTATATTCAAAACGGCAGGCATGAAGCTTCTTAGCCCGGGGCTGAGCCTCGCTGAACTTGAAGTGGATCTCTGATGAAATAGCATGTTGTGAACCTATAAATGATTTAAATAAAATCACAAGCATTATATCATGTACTTGTAGTTCAAATCTGGGCAACCTCCTACCGATTCGACAGGAATATGTCTTGTTCATGAGGGATGGATGGAAAGGTTCCAGATACACCGGTTGGGAAATTGTCCATATAAGGTGGTCTAGTATTTTTGAAAAATGGGTTGGTACCAATGCTAAACTTTAATCTGGTGGTTGCTTCACAGAACACCCCGTTTTCGGCACCTCAAAAATGGAAATTGGCTTTTTCGTGCATCGAAAAGGAAAACTTCCTCCTGCAACATCGTAAGCCATCCGAAGATGCACATGTGTGCACAATATGGGCACATTATCACAAACTATGCCCTGATTCTAGCCATAACATTGGTGGTTTGACCTAAATGCCATGAAACCTCGAACATGATAGGTCATTTTGTGAAGGATTTTTTATGATGTTTGCAAAGTTCAATATTTTTCCTTGCAACTATGACACATAATATGACACCACGCGAAGGTTTCACATTGTTTGGATCATCTGTGAATTTCTTATGCCCGTTTCAAACTATATTCAAAACGGCGGGCATGAAGCTTCTTAGCCTGGGGCTGAGCCTCGCTGAACTTGAAGTGGATCTCTGATGAAATAGCATGTTGTGAACCTATAAATGATTTTTAAAAAAATTCACAAGCATTATATCATATACTTGTAGTTCATATCTGGGCAACCTCCTACCGATTCGATAGGAATTTGTCTTGTTCATGAGGGATGGACGGAAAGGTTTCAAATACACCGGTTGGGAAATTGTCCATATAAGGTGGTCTAGTATTTTTGAAAAATGGGTTGGTACCAATGCCAAACTTTAATCTGGTGGTTGCTTCACAGAACACACCGTTTTCGGCACCTCAAAAATGGAAATTGTCTTTTTCGTGCCTCGAAAAGGAAAACTTCCTCCTGCAACATCGTAAGCCATCCCAAGATGCACATGTGTGCACAATATGGTCACATTATCACAAACTATGCCCTGATTCTAGCCATAACATTGGTTGTTTGACCTAAATGCCATGAAACCTCGAACATGATAGGTCATTTTGTGAAGGATTTTTTATGATGTTTGCAAAGTTCAATATTTTTCCTTGCAACTATGACACATAATATAACACCACGCGAAGGTTTCACATTGTTTGGATCATTTTTGAATTTCTTATGCCCGTTTCAAACTATATTCAAAATGGCGGGCATGAAGCTTCTTAGCCCGGGGCAGAGCCTCGCTGAACTTGAAGTGGATCTCTGATGAAATAGCATGTTGTGAACCTATAAATGATTTTTTTTAAAATTCACAAGCATTATATCATGTACTTTTAGTTCAAATGAGGGCAACCTCCTACCGATTGGGCAGGAATTTGTCTTTTTCATGAGGGATGGACGGAAAGGTTACAAATACATCGGTTGGGAAATTGTCCATATAAGGTGGTCTAGTATTTTTGAAAAGTGGGTTGGTACCAATGCAGAACTTTAATCTGGTGGTTGCTTCACAGAACACCCCGATTTCGGCACCTCAAAAATGGAAATTGGCTTTTTCGTGCGTCGAAAAGGAAAACTTCCTCCCGCAACATCGTAAGCCATACAAAGATGCACATGTGTGCATAATATGGGCACATTATCACAAACTATGCCCTGATTCTAGCCATAACATTGGTGGTTTGACCTAAATGCCATGAAACCTCGAAGATGATAGGTCATTTTGTGAAGGATTATTTATGATGTTTGCAATTTTTCAAGTTCAATATTTTTCCTTGCAACTATGAGACATAATATGACACCATGCGAAGGTTTCACATTGTTTGGATCATTTTTGAATTTTTTATGCCTGTTTCAAACTATATTCAAAACGACGGGCATGGAGCTTCTTAGCCTGGGGCTGAGCCTCGCTGAACTTGAAGTGGATCTCTAATGAAATAGCATGTTGTGAACCTATAAATGATTTTTTTAAAAATTCATAAGCATTATATCATGTACTTGCAGTTCAAATCTGGGCAACCTCCTACTGATTCGGCAGGAATTTGTCTTTTTCATGAGGGATGGACAGAAAGGTTCCAGATACACCGGTTGGGAAATTGTCCATATAAGGTGGTCTAGTATTTCTAAAAAATGGGTTGGTACCAATGCCAAACTTTAATCTGGTGGTTGCTTCACAGAACACCCCGATTTCGGCACCTCAAAAATGGAAATTGGCTTTTTTGTGCATCGAAAAGGAAAACTTCCTCCTGCAACATCGTAAGCCATCCCAAGATGCACATGTGTGCACAATATGGTCACATTATCACAAACTATGCCCTGATTCTAGCCATAACATTGGTGGTTTGACCTAAATGCCATGAAACCTCGAACATGATAGGTCATTTTGTGAAGGATTTTTTATGATGTTTGTAATTTTTCAAGTTCAATATTTTTCCTTGCAACTATGACACATAATATGACACCATGCGAAGGTTTGACATTGTTTGGATCATTTTTGAATTTCTTATGCCTGTTTCAAACTATATTCAAAACGACGGGCATGAAGCTTCTTAGCCCGGGGCTGAGCCTCGCTGAACCTGAAGTGGATCTCTGATGAAATAGCATGTTGTGAACCTATAAATGATTTTAAAAACAAATCACAAGCATTATATCATGTACTTGTAGTTCAAATCTGGGCAACCTCCTAACGATTCGACAGGAATTTGTCTTTTTCATGAGGGATGGACGGAAAGGTTCCAGATATATCGGTTGGGAAATTGTCCATCTAAGGTGGTCTAGTATTTTTAAAAAATGGGTTGGTACCAATGACAAACTTTAATCTGGTGGTTGCTTCACAGAACACCCCGTTTTCGGCACCCCAAAAATGGAAATTGGCTTTTTCCTGCGTCGAAAAGGAACACTTCCTCCTGCAACATCGTAAGCCATCCGAAAATGCACATGTGTGCACAATATGGGCACATTATCACAAACTATGCCCTGATTCCAGCCATAACATTGGTGGTTTGACCTAAATGCCATGAAACCTCGAACATGATAGGTCATTTTGTGAAGGATTTTTTTATGATGTTTGCAAAGTTCAATATTTTTCCTTGCAACAATGAGACATAATATGACACCACGCGAAGGTTTCACATCGTTTGGATCATTTTTAAATTTCTTATGCCCGTTTCAAACTATATTCAAAACAGTGGGCATGAAGCTTCTTAGCCCGGGGCTGACCCTCGCTGAACTTGAAGTGGATCTCTGATGAAATAGCATGTTGTGAACCTATAAATGATTTTTAAAAAAAATCACAAGCATTATATCATGTACTTGTAGTTCAAATCAGGGCAACCTCCTACCGATTCGGCAGGAATTTGTCTTTTTCATGAGGGATGAAGGGAAAGGTTCCAGATACACCGGTTGGGAAATTGTCCATATAAGGTGGTCTAGTATTTTTGAAAAATGGGTTGGTACCAATGCCAAACTTTAATCCGGTGGTTGCTTCACAGAACACCCTGATTTCGGCACCTCAAAAATGGAAATTGGCTTTTTCGTGCGTCGAAAAGGAAAACTTCCTCCTGCAACATCGTAAGCCATCCCAAGATGCACATGTGTGCACAATATGGGCACATTATCACAAACTATGCCCTGATTCTAGCCATAACATTGGTGGTTTGACCTAAATGCCATGAAAGCTCGAATATGATAGGTCATTTTGTGAAGGATTTTTTATGATGTTTGCAATTTTTCAAGTTCAATATTTTTCCTTGCAACTATGACACATAATATGACACCACGCGAAGGTTTCAAATTGTTTGGATCATTTTTGAATTTCTTATGCCCGTTTCAAACTATATTCAAAACGGCGGGCATGAAGCTTCTTAGCCCGGGGCTGAGCCTCGCTGAACTTGAAGTGGATCTCTGATGCAATAGCATGTTGTGAACCTATAAATGATTTTAAAAAAATTCACAAGCATCATATCATGTACTTTTAGTTCAAATCAGGGTAACCTCCTACCGATTGGGCAGGAATTTGTCTTTTTCATGAGGGATGGACGGAAAGGTTCCAGATACATCGGTTGGGAAATTGTCCATATAAGGTGGTCTAGTATTTTTGAAAAATGGGTTGGTACCAATGCAGAACTTTAATCCGGTCGTTGCTTCACAGAACACCCTGATTTCGGCACCTCAAAAATGGAAATTGGCTTTTTCGTGCGTCGAAAAGGAAAACTTCCTCCTGCAACATCGTAAGCCATCCCATGATGCACATGTGTGCACAATATGGGCACATTATCACAAACTATGCCCTTATTCTAGCCATAACATTGGTGGTTTGACCTAAATGCCATGAAAGCTCGAATATGATAGGTCATTTTGTGAAGGATTTTTTTATGATGTTTGCAATTTTTCAAGTTCAATATTTTTCCTTGCAACTATGACACATAATATGACACCACGCGAAGGTTTCAAATTGTTTGGATCATTTTTGAATTTCTTATGCCCGTTTCAAACTATATTCAAAACGACGGGCATGAAGCTTCTTAGCCCGGGGCTGAGCCTCGCTGAACTTGAAGTGGATCTCTGATGAAATAGCATGTTGTGAACCTATAAATGATTTTAAAAAAATTCACAAGCATTATATCATGTACTTGTATTTCAAATCAGTGCAACCTCCTACCGATTGGGCAGGAATTTGTCTTTTTCATGAGGGATGGACGGAAAGGTTCCAGATACACCGGTTGGGAAATTGTCCATATAAGGTAGTCTAGTATTTTTGAAAAATGGGTTGGTACCAATGCCAAACTTTAATCTGGTGGTTGCTTCACAGAACACCTCGATTTCGGCACCTCAAAAATGGAAATTGGCTTTTTCGTGCGTCGAAAAGGAAAACTTCCTCCTGCAACATCGCAAGCCATACAAAGATGCACATGTGTGCATAATATGGGCACATTATCACAAACTATGCCCTGATTCTAGCCATAACATTGGTGGTTTGACCTAAATGTCATGAAACCTCGAACATGATAGGTCATTTTGTGAAGGATTATTTATGATGTTTGCAATTTTTCAAGTTCAATATTTTTCCTTGCAACTATGACACATAATATGACACCATGCGAAGGTTTCACATTGTTTGGATCATTTTTGAATTTTTTATGCCTGTTTCAAACTATATTCAAAACGACGGGCATGGAGCTTCTTAGCCCGGGGCTGAGCCTCGCTGAACTTGAAGTGGATCTCTAATGAAATAGCATGTTGTGAACCTATAAATGATTTTTTTAAAAATTCATAAGCATTATATCATGTACTTGTAGTTCAAATCTGGGCAACCTCCTACCGATTCGGCAGGAATTTGTCTTTTTCATGAGGGATGGACGGAAAGGTTCCAGATACACCGGTTGGGAAATTGTCCATATACGGTGGTCTAGTATTTTTTTAAAATGGGTTGCTACCAATGCCAAACTTTAATCTGGTGGTTGCTTCACAGAACACCCCGATTTCGGCACCTCAAAAATGGAAATTGGCTTTTTCGTGCGTCGAAAAGGAAAACTTCCTCCTGCAACATCGTAAGCCATACAAAGATGCACATGTGTGCATATTATGGGCACATTATCACAAACTATGCCATGATTCTAGCCATAACATTGGTGGTTTGACCTAAATGCCATGAAACCTCGAACATTATAGGTCATTTTGTGAAGGATTATTTATGATGTTTGCAATTTTTCAAGTTCAATATTTTTCCTTGCAACTATGACACATAATATGACACCATGCGAAGGTTTCACATTGTTTGGATCATTTTTGAATTTTTTATGCCTGTTTCAAACTATATTCAAAACGACGGGCATGGAGCTTCTTAGCCCGGGGCTGACCCTCGCTGAACTTGAAGTGGATCTCTAATGAAATAGCATGTTGTGAACCTAAAAATGATTTTTTTAAAAATTCATAAGCATTATATCATGTACTTGTAGTTCAAATCTGGGCAACCTCCTACCGATTCGGCAGGAATTTGTCTTTTTCATGAGGGATGGACGGAAAGGTTCCAGATACACTAGTTGCGAAATTGTCCATATAAGGTGGTCTAGTATTTTTGAAAAATGGGTTGGTACTAATGCCAAACTTTAATCCGGTGGTTGCTTCAAAGAACACGCTGATTTCGGCACCTCAAAAATAGAAATTGGCTTTTTCGTGCGTCGAAAAGGAAAACTTCCTCCTGCAATATCGTAAGCCATCCCAAGATGCACATGTGTGCACAATATGGGCACATTATCACAAACTATGCCCTAATTCTAGCCATAACATTGGTGGTTTGATCTAAATGCCATGAAAGCTCGAATATGATAGGTCATTTTTTGAAGGATTTTTTATGATGTTTGCAATTTTTCAAGTTCAATATCTTTCCTTGCAACTATGACACATAATATGACACCACGCGAAGGTTTCAAATTGTTTGGATCATTTTTGAATTTCTTATGCCCGTTTCAAACTATATTCAAAAACAGCGGGCATGAAGCTTCTTAGCCCGGGGCTGAGCCTCGCTGAACATGAAGTGGATCTCTGATGAAATAGCATGTTGTGAACCTATAAATGATTTTAAAAAAATTCACAAGCATTATATCATGTAATTTTAGTTCAAATAAGGGCAACCTCCTACCGATTGGGCAGGAATTTGTCTTTTTCATGAGGGATGGACGGAAAGGTTCCAGATACATCGGTTGGGAAATTGTCCATATACGGTGGTCTAGTATTTTTTTAAAATGGGTTGGTACCAATGCCAAACTTTAATCTGCTGGTTGCTTCACAGAACACCCCGATTTCGGCACCTCAAAAATGGAAATTGTCTTTTTCGTGCGTCGAAAAGGAAAACTTCCTCCTGCAACATCGTAAGCCATCCCAAGATGCACATGTGTGCACAATATGGTCACATTATCACAAACTATGCCCTGATTCTAGCCATAACATTGGTTGTTTGACCTAAATGCCATGAAACCTCGAACATGATAGGTCATTTTGTGAAGGGTTTTTTATGATGTTTGTAATTTTTCCAGTTCAATATTTTTCCTTGCAACTATGACACTTAATATGACACCACGCGAAGGTTTCACATTGTTTGGATCATTTTTGAATTTCTTATGCCCATTTCAAACTATATTCAAAATGGCGGGCATGAAGCTTCTTAGCCCGGGGCTGAGCCTCGCTGAACCTGAAGTGGATCTCTGATGAAATGGCATGTTGTGAACCTATAAATGATTTTTAAAAAAAATCACAAGCATTATATCATGTAGTTGTAGTTCAAATCTAGGCAACCTCCTACCGATTCGACAGGAATTTGTCTTGTTCATGAGGGATGGACGGAAAGGTTCCAGATACACCGGTTGGGAAATTGTCCATATAAGGTGGTCTAGTATTTTTGAAAAATGGGTTGGTACCAATGCCAAACTTTAATCCGGTGGTTGCTTCACAGAACACCCTGATTTCGGCACCTCAAAAATGGAAATTGGCTTTTTCGTGCGTCGAAAAGGAAAACTTCCTCCTGCAACACCACAAGCCATCCAAAGATGCACATGTATGCACAATATGGGCACATTATCACAAACTATGCCCTAATTCTAGCCATAACATTGGTGGTTTGACCTAAATGCCATGAAACCTCGAACATGATAGGTCATTTTGTGAAGGATTATTTATGATGTTTGCAATTTTTCAAGTTCAATATTTTTCCTTGCAACTATGACACATAATATGACACCATGCGAAGGTTTTACATTGTTTGGATCATTTTTGAATTTTTTATGCCTGTTTCATATTATATTCAAAACGACGGACATGGAGCTTCTTAGCCCGGGGCTGAGCCTCGCTGAACTTGAAGTGGATCTCTAATGAAATAGCATGTTGTGAACCTATAAATGATTTTTTTAAAAATTCATAAGAATTATATCATGTACTTATAGTTCAAATCTATGCAACCTCCTACCGATTCGGCAGGAATTTGTCTTTTTCGTGAGGGATGGACGGAAAGGTTCCAGATACACCGGTTGGGAAATTTTCCATATAAGGTGGTCTAGTATTTTTGAAAAATGGGTTGGTACCAATGCCAAACTTTAATCTGGTGGTTGCTTCATAGAACACCCCGATTTCGGCACCTCAAAAATGGAAATTGGCTTTTTGTGCGTCGAAAAGGAAAACTTCCTCCTGCAACATCGTAAGCCATCCCAAGATGCACATGTGTGCACAATATGGGCACATTATCACAAACTATGCCCTAATTTCTAGCCATAACATTTGTGGTTTGACCTAAATGGCATGAAACCTCGAACATGATAGATCATTTTGTGAAGGACTTTTTATGATGTTTACAATTTTTCAAGTTCAATATTTTTCCTTGCAACTATGACACATAATATGACACCACGCGAAGGTTTCACATTGTTTGGATCATTTTTGAATTTCTTATGCCCGTTTGAAACTATATTCAAAACGGCGGGAATGAAGATTCCTGGCCCGACTTCTTAGTTAATGAAATATGCAGAAAAATTAGTTAATGAATGTTTAATTGAAAATGGCATAAATGGTTATAATTTGAATAGTTCATGAATTTTTTATTAGTTATTTAAATTGAAGCACTTTTCGTGTTGAAAGTTTTTTCAAATTCCAAATTGTGCAATAAATATTTGGTAATGCAATTTTAATTAAAAATAGTAAAATTGTATAGTTCAAATAAAAAAATTGAAAACAGAAATTGGTTTTTTATTAGTTATTTAAATTGAAGCACTTTTCCTGTTGAAAGTTTTTTCAAAATCCAAATTATGCAATAAATATTTGGTAATACAATTTTAATTGAAAATAGAAAAATTGTATAGTTCAAATGAAAATATTTGAAAACAGAAAATGGTTTTTGATTAGTTATTTAAATTGAAGCACTTTTCCTGTTAAATTTTTTTTGAAATTCCAAATAAATAATCATTTTAAATTAAAACATCTTATTAATTAAAGAAGAAAACAAATTTGAAAATGACAGGAAGACCAAAAGGTTTGTCAAAATCAGAAAAACGGGTCAACGATCCCGGATCGTCCCACCAACCGGGACCGATGATCCTAGGTGCGCGCGCTGCCATCAACAGGCCTTTGGTCCTGGTTCGTCCCACCAACCGGGACTAAAGGCCTAATGGTCCCGGCTGGTGCTATGAACCGGGACCAAATACCCGCGCACGTGACAGCACAACAACGCTCCTGCCTAGACCTTTGGTCCCGGTTAATCCCACCAACCGGGACCGTTGATCCTTTGGTCTCGGTTGGTGGGACGAACCGGGACCAAAGGCCTGTACAGTTACAGCGCCGACCCTTCATCCTCCCCAACTCCCCTAAATCATAGAGCACATCCGCGGCTAAGGAAAATTTGTGGCGGAGCAAAATCACGCCGTCAGGCTGCCCAAATCCAGAGCGACCGCTTCACGCCGTCGATTCCCGCCACCGCCACGCCACCACCATAGACGGCCGGAATCGAGAATCTCACCTCTGGCCGAAATCGAGCCTGAAGTCTCACCTTCCCGAGCTCTGGCCGCCGTCGATTCGCCGCCGTCCGCCCTCCCCTTGCTGCCTCGACCCCGGCATCGTGCTCGTGGTGAGCCAGCGGTCCTCATGTACCCTCTATCTCGCTTCCTCTCACTCTCAGTCGTCTCTACGTCGATCACTGTTCGCCGCCGCAGAAGCTTGTCACCGGCGTGGCTCCGGTGACCTATTTCGAGCGGCACGGCCACATATAAGTTCAACATGCACGCCCGCATCTAGCGCCCTTGCTCTCGCTGCCCCGCACGCAAAGGATCGGGAGATCCTTGCTCGACAGAGGAGATCCTCCGTTGATGACGTCAGGCTGACGTCATTTCTCTTTTTTTTAGTTAATCTTTTCTGTAATTGTTTTATTAATTGAAAATGCGGACAGGTGGGTCCAGCAAGTCAGGTTTTTATTCTTTTTGGAAATGTTTTCTGAAATTAATAAAAGTCTGACATGTGGGGCCAGATGGAAAATAATTTTAATAATTCCAAAAATGTTTAGTTATTTAAACATGATTTAAAAATGGATTAAAATTGGGAAAAATCATAACTAAATCATTTTAAATCAGAAAAATGTGTATAGTATATCAAAATGTTCAGAAAAATGAGCTCTACCATTTAAAAATGTAAGAATTCATATTCATACAACTTTGTACCGTACTTTACATAGAGGAACACCGACACCCCCTAAGTACCATGGGTTAGATGGTTTGTCCACCTAGGGCATTCCGAACCAATTTAGAAAAAATAAGTGCATAGTGTTTTGCATTATTAGCATTATAGTAACTTGCAAATCTTAATTTGCAAATACTATGGATCCAACATAGCAAGATACTATGATTCCAGAACATCATGAAAACATCCTCCACGGAATGATCTGCGAAAATGAAGATATCAATATCAATGTCACCGGTGAGTTTCTGAACGATTCCGGTCAGGGAGATGAGTCTCTCAACCGAGGAGACGGCTCCGGTGAGGTAGAAGCCGAAGCCTGGGACAGGGGAGAAGCCGATGAGGGAGAAGGCGACGGCTCCGGCGAAACCTTAAATCTTGCAAACACTGGCGAGGTGTATATATGTATTTTTGTAATTAAAATGTTGTTGTCTATATATATACATGCATATATTAACACCCTTTCTTATTTTAGCCATCCGGATCGAGAACTTCTTTCGTAAGAACGAAACGAGGCCCAACAAAAAAGTTGGATGACACTGTGAGGTATAGGATCGAAGTGGTCGGTGTAGATGGCGAACCGCAAGTTCCCGTCGATGTCGCAAGAAAATTTGTCAAGCAATGCGGAGTTCTTGTGAGGGACTACATCCCGATCACCGTTCAAGAATGGAATCAGCCAAGCGGCGGTGGAGTCCCGTATGTCGGCGACACCGCCAAAGATAAGCTTTTTGACAAGCTAATGATTAATTTCCTCCTACCGATGCCAGATGTGAATCCAGATGAGGAAGAGAGAGCAAGAATAGAGCTTGTGCAAAGAGTCAAGAAGTTTGCTCTCATCAAGATGGCCGATGCATTCAAGAACTAGAAGAAGAAACTGTACAATAACTTTGTCAAGGTAGAGAAGTCTCCGGATTTCAATCAAGGCGACTATGCTAAGTTAAGACACCAGTGGGAGGATTTTGTGAAGTACAAGACATCGGAGAAAGCTAAGGAAAGGTCTACAATAAATATGGAGAACGCTGCTAAGAAAGTGTGCCATCATAATATGGGGCCTGCTGGCTACGCCGGTTGCATGCCTAAGTGGGATGCACTTGAGGTCAATTACATTGCTGCCGGGATCAGACCAGAGTCCGCAACATGGACACCACGGGAGAGAAACTGGTTTTACGGCCATGAGGGCATGTTGGACAAAGAAGGGAGGGAAATATATAATCAGAAACACAAAGATGATCCCCTACTGCCCATCGACGATATTAGAAATACAGTAGATGATGTTGCAGCAGGACGGTTCATTCCCGATAGAGAGAACGACGAGCTCACACGCGCCCTAAAAAATCCTGAACACGAAGGACGAGCACGAGGCACACCAGGCTCCAAGTCGTGGAACGTTGCCTTCCCCGTGGAAATGAAGAGATATCCCGATAAAAGCCATCAGAGGAGAAAGGAAAGGGAGGAAGCTGAGAAAGCGGCCGCTGTAGACCGGCTGCGTAATATAGAAGAAGCATTAAAGCGGCACCAGGATCAATTCGAAAGACGTAGCGAGCAAGGTACTAGCAGCCAATCTCAGCGGCACGTGGTAGAAGCTGCATTCGATGGTACCGGCGCCCTATCAAATAAGAAAAGCAACGTCGCTTCCACGCAGCTCCATGATGTTGATGATGATGCACCGACGACGGCTCCTCCTAAACGCTACCCAGTGGATGATATCACGGAGAGCATAGCTTGTGAGCTAAAGGTGCAGGTTATGAACTTAAGGGTGACGGCTGCGGTCGGCATGGCCGTACTAATTGCGCCAAACCCAACTTGGCATTGCAGACCGGTTCTAACAGGGTACGCTGTCGTCACGGTGGATGATGTGAAGGAAGATTTTGAGGAGCTGAAGCTAGACCACCCTGCGGGGGAAGATATGGAGCTGACTCAACTAGGAGAAGCCAAAGGGAGGACTATTCTATGGCCAAAGGAGCACATCGTGCTTCCAAATTATGTGCCGCCAAGGCCAACCACTCCTCAGAGCAGCAATCCACCTTCACCGCCACCTCACCATTTTCCAGCGCAATCGTCCTATCGCCGCCTCAGCCGTCTCCGCCGCCGCGTCAGCCGTCTCCATCCCATGAGCCTCAGAAACAAAAGCGGAAGTATACTAAGAGGGGCAGCACCACCACCAGCAGTAAGAGCACGTTCCGATCACCGAAACGTAAGCTATCACCCCTCCCAAGAGTACCTTATAAGAATATGAAGAAGCTACCTTGCGAGAAGACAGATGAGGAAACTGTTGCGGCCGCAGATGCTCATTATGAAAAGTGGAAGATTTACATGGCTAACAAGAAAAAGGCGATAGAGCCATTCTTCCCGGTCACCGCAGAAGATAAAGCCAAAGCAGCCGCGCTTAAGATTCAGCTTCACCAACCCATAGCGCTCACATCAGACTATAATCGCTCTATTACCAAGTCGGCTGAGGCAAAAGAGCGGAGAGTCGGGAAAGAAGTTGCCCAGCTCGGATAACAGAAAAATCAATCGATCGAACCGCTCAAAGTGTACGATACCAATGAGTGGAGAGCCCAGGAGCGGCATGATCCGAACATTGATCCGGATTGTTCGATAGTACGAAGAAAAGGCCCAATTATATGGATTGTCTATTACTGAGTACATGAGCCGTATGGATGAGTTCGAGGGGTACCAAGAAACAACATATGTGTACCAGTACGGGGCCCCTCTCGTCAAACCCGAGTTAGTCAAAGATCTACTAACAAAAATACGAAGATTGCATAACTGGTATATTCAAGCCTGTGCTGAATCTAAAAACTGGATCTATGCTGCATATAAACACCACCATTATGGTCATGGAGATGGCTTCCTACTGATCGAATTTCCAGAATTATTTCAGTTTTACCAACAAGACGCTCTCGACAAAACTATCGTCAGTGCCTATTGTTTGTATGTATTATTAATTTTTGTAATTAAGTCTTTCTAGCTCAGCTCATTCATTGCATGTATAATCTTACTCATCACTATACTAATTATATATACAGAATGAAGATTCTCGAATGCAACAAAGGACAAATCTATGCCCTTGGGTTTGTTGACTGCAATTTCGTTCATGAAGTTACTCTAAAAACGAATCCCAAAGAGATAGAGGATAACTTGCTACAAGCGTTGACGCATTTCAGCAACAGAAGGGAAATGCTATTTCCTTACAACGTTGGGTGAGTGTTACTGTCTTGTACACATTCTATTTTCGCTTACTCGATGTTAAGCCTATAATTGACTCGTGTTATATGTTATTATTGTGTCCAGCTTCCACTATATTCTGTTAATCATTGTTGTTGACACCGGAGTAGTAAAAGTCCAGGACTCGAAACACACACCATTAGAAAAGTGGATGAACATGCAGGAATGCCTCCAGAAGGCTTGGAAATGGTTCACCGCCAAAACTAGGGGTGTTTGGAAGCCAGAGCTTACATTTCAACCATTGACTGTAAGTACTACTTGCTAGATCCACTCATCTCTTTGATTGTAGTTTCAATATCACCATTATCATGCTTGATTATTATTTTGATTGAACTCCGTTCTCGTAAAGTGCTTGAGGCAGGAAGCCGGAAATAACTTATGTGGATACTATGTCTGCGAGTTCATTCGTCAGACGACCAAAGAGAAAGGCGCAGACCGGAACATCAAACAAATTGAAGTACGATAAACAATAATCACAACTTTATTTTATTACCATCAATTGTGGTTAGTTTCATTCATATATATTGATTCCCTTCTTTAAATTAGATCGAACGGATGCGGGACGGTCTTCTATCACAAAAACGCGTGCACGCAATTCAAGAGGAAATTGCCGGATTCTTATTAGAACAAGTCATAGATCCGAAAGGAGAATATTATTACCCGCTTCATTTGTAAGGGTGAAGTGTAAAAAAGAAGATGTAAATTAGATCAAATTCGTGTGAGTACCGTTCGTAATTAATATGTTTCGACCAAGAAGACGGATGAGACGGTGTATAATATATTTGTGATCATGATGTGTAATATATATATATCGTGGTTTTATTATTACTGTATATATGTAGTACCATTAAATTGAATACAAAACACCAAACAAATAAATAAATAAAAACCCTGCCGCGGCACAAAAATAGTCCAAAAATCCTGCCGTGGCACAAAACCCTGCCGCGGTACAGAGACCAACGATCCCGGTCCATGCCACGAACTGGTCCACCCCCCCTCGTCTCTCACGCTCCCACGTGGAGACCCATTGGTCCAGGTTTATACCATGAACCGGGACCAATGATCCACCACCCCCTCGTCGCGCGCCCGCCCACGTGAAGACCCATTAGTCCCGGTTCGTACCCGAAGCGGGACCAACATTATTCCCGAATGATTGGTCCCGATTCGAAAACCGGGACCAATGACTCTTATGAATCGAGACTAGAGGTCGTGGTCGCACCAAATTACCACTAGTACCACGTAGATGTATGGATACGTGCGTAAATCCAAGACCCCGCTGACGTCGCAGGTCGCGCGCGCGAGCACACACATGTCGTTACCCCCGAAAAAAAAAGTCGTTACAGGCCACAGGACAAGACGGAGCGACTGTTGTCGCGCAGGAGAGCACAGCTTCCCTCTGCTTTCCTTTTATTGGTGCGTGCACGTACGTAAATCGGCCGAGGTCGCTGTGTGACCTGACATGGACTTCGCCTATCAAATTGCAAGTCAATTCCGGGGCTTCCAGAACGTACATTAACCGATGGTGACATATATGGGCTCGGCCAGAGTAGGGTGGCATGCGCGTAAAATCATCCTCCTAGGGTAACAATAATTTGCATATAAAATCATCCTGAAGTTTATTGTGTAAGCATATGTTAGTCATCCAGTAATGCTACGTCTACAGGGCATAATTCTTACGGAATTTGCTTACGGAAAAGACGTGTAGTCATAGAATTGGTGTGTGAGATATTTTATCAACCACCTCACGTAGTTTTCTCCCGTGGCGTAGTTCCACGTCTATTAGTATGGTTGTTGGGATATACTTTCCGCGTATCCTCATAGTTTCTCACTGGCCATGGTGTCTCACTTCGGGTTAGAGCATTGCTTCACGGGCGGCCAGTCAGGGAGAAAGACGGAGTCCAATCCGACTACGGGAAAGCCCAGAAGACTTACCGACTTAGACCCATAATGTTACTTGTAGTTCAAGATGTACTCTGTAACCAACTCTTAGTCGTAGTCGGATAGAACTCTCCTGTAAACCCTAGGCCGGATATCTACATAAGCCGTCCTAAGGAAAGACTTTAGGGCACCACCAATAGTCTACAATCTCAACTCGCACAGGCGAAACCCTTGTAACCCATATTCCGCTCTGCCGTATTACTGGATTGCTAGCAGGAGTAGGATCCGTCCAAAGCCGACGGACTCGAATCTGGGTAAACTTGTGTGCTCACCGTCCCGAAACAACGTACGTCTCACACCCCTCTCTTCCGCACACCTCGAGGACCCCCTCATGGCGTACTTGTCATCAATCCGACGACAATGGTCATTCCGTAACAGTTTGTCCGTAGCTCTAGGATTATTGATTAGTCCTCTCAATGCTTGATTTTTTTTCAGATTTTTCTGACGAGTTTTGTTCTTCCTTTAAAATGCATGTTTACACAGCTATTTTTCAAAAGAGAATCTGTTTTGTTGTATAAGGGGGTTTTTGAGATCAAACATGATTATTTTGGATGTTATTATGATTAATGCAACACTTATGAAATTCAAAATAAACTTTTGGGGCCCTATAACCGGTAGATAGTGATTATTATATGTGGCACTAATGACTCCCCCGGAAAATAAAAAAGAGACTACACACACAACCTCCCAATCTGTAGACCTTTGTACCTTGTTTCTTGAGCATATGTTACTTTGATAAGCTTTCAGTGTCGTGCATTTAGTTATTTTCTGATTTCAAAACCACCATTAGTAAACTTGTTGTGGAAATAAATGTTGTATCTTTAAAGATCGAACTTAGTCATGTTGGAAGGTATGCCAAAACATTGCATAAAGAGAAACAGAAGGGATAAATAACTATTGGGTCGATGAATGCTGACCTTTACTTTCTGTAACCAATGTTTTGTTTAGGGTATGTAGATAGGAGTACAACAATATTTGTAAGAAAACATAGAATAACGAATGACATCTTGAAATCCAGGTAGTCTGTGCTAATTCATATAATTTATATTTCAAGACGGAAATTCTAAAATGTTTACTAGTTCATTTTGCTTTTATGCGTGAGTGGTACATTGGAAAATAAATGAAATAGATCAATACAAGGCGTCCGAGCAGGCCCGTCGATGAGGGTGTGCGAGGTGAGCGACCGCACAGGGCCCCCGAAAATTGGAGGCCCCCAAATCCTATATAGATAGTTTGCATCGACATGAATCTGAAGATTTAATTGTTGTGTGTTCGTGCGTTTTGAGGAAGTTGCGGGAGGAGGGAGATGGACCTGCGCTATGGGGCCCTCCACGAAGGGGTAAGTGACTCTTGCAGGTGAGGCTCGACCAACTGTGTGCGTGCGGCTCGGCCAACTCATACCGATCCTGGAAGCCAATTGGTTAGCTACGATTAGTCTCCTGTCTCCGTCTGTGATTACGGAATAGCCGAGGATCATGGCCTCGCGCTAGAAAAAGAAAAAGAAGGCCAATTGATTTTTTTCGGGTCAAGAAGGCCAATTGTTAGGGTACCACGATCATTTTCCTGTTCAGCGTCGTGCACGCCGGTTTGCCTATTCGCCAAAGCAATCACCGATCCAATTCAAAGAAAAAAAGCAATAATCGATCACATACGAAGGTATTGTTTGTACTTCTAGAAGGCAATCACCGATCTACCACTGCAGTTTGTCTAGTAGTTGCAACTTTCTACTTTCTCCTATCTATATTATTGTTCTTATATTTTTCTAAATTCGGATGTATCTAGTCAAGTTGTAGTACCAGATACATCTAAATCTAAACAAATCTGAGAATATTATTAATTTGGATCGAATGGAGTATTATAATAATTATAAATGAAAATGCTACATGATCCTTTTTACGAAACATGAAGAATGATGATTTCAGAAAAAGAAAGTGTCAAACTGATGTTTAAAAGCCTTTTTTTACTTTCCAAATTTAGAGCAACATTTTAAGTTTCGCACAGGGGCCCTCAATTTCTGGAGACGGGCCTGCGTCCGAGTTGGCCACCGCTATAGGATGCCCAAGTCGGTGAAGCGCGCAGCTCATTCTGAGATGCAAGGTATTTGGTTTATTTTGGTTAAATGTCCAAATGTACGTCTAGTCTCTCATCTACAACGATCTACTATTGGCACCAATAACTTTTTTTACATGAATGCTCCATCAAGGCAACATGTAAACCCACAAGTCCAATTTCTCAGACCATCCTATTGAAATTGATCGATGAAAACAAATTTATAATCACAAGGCAATAAGAAACACATATGTGCTAGCGTTTCAAATGTATTATTATCGGATGTGTCAAGGCTACAAATAGCGACGCCAACAAATGATCACATTGAGGATATATGTCCTGGATGGGAAAATTGACTAAACAAAATATGATATGCCATATTATCTGGCAGTCAATCTGTCACAAAAATGACAAACAAAATTATATACTTAGGTAGTTTAGACACATAAAGCATCTGCCTACGATAACGATGCAAGAACAATTAAGATATGACTAGCCTGTCTACAACAGCAACGGACATCATAAATGTGCACACGTATCCGGTAGAGTAAATGTCATTTTCGGAAATAACATTATGGAACATAAAAAATAACTTGTGTAATTCACCGTCAAAGGGAGGTTTGTATATTTTCGAAACTAAGAGCAACAATCCAATGAGATTTACCTATTGCCTCAGTAATCATATGATCAAACTTGACTCCATTTTGACACACCAAATTTAGAAGCATCTTTGCAAGATCCCCTCGGACAGTGCAGCACCAGCAGCCATAATTCACCATCACAATGCCTACGGCAACTGATGAATGGCTAGAGACAAGTGTGCTATCGATATCCGCCTCATAATACTACACACAAATAAAAAATATGGTTATGTAACTTATTCAGTTATTCTACATAGTACCAGTGAATCGCATCATGTTAAATGGAGCTATTCGTGCAACTATCTTTCCCTTGGAAAACATAACATAACCAACCATAGCAAAGTTGTACAATATACAACCTGCAACGATCTTTTTACCTAATTAAGAAGAATTCCAATTGGAGAAAATCAGAATTTCAGGTTCAGTTTCTTCTTACCATGCGTGAACACTTCTGATTCTGAATTCAGGTTCAGGGACTTTGGTGACGAATTGCTACTGCTAGTCTGCTGTTGTCACCGATCCGGCCAGAATTCCGATGCACTGCCATTCCGAATCAGTGTTGGCGTTGATGTGGCTGTCACCGATCCTGCCAGAATTCAGATGCGCCGCAGTTCCTGGCTACCGATCTCGGCTTGTGCAGTGCCGATCCGGTCAGCAGTGTCAGGCGTGAGGCGACAGGCAGCGTGGCAGGGTGCGGGACCGTCTGACCAGGGGAGTTGTCCGGCGAGCGGGCGGGCGCTTGAGACGACAGCGGCAAGGGTGCCCAAATGGCCGGTGGGCGGCAGCTGAGGTCGATTGGGATGAAGCCTCAAGGAAGAGGAAGAGGAGCGGTTCGCGTCTAGTCTGTTCGCGTCAGAGTCATTTCCACAAATTGTTCGCTGTCAGGGGATGATGTCGATCGTGGCAAACCCAACTAAAGTAAAAAAAAAACGGTTAGCACTAATTGGCTATTTTAGCCCAAGTTGGAACAGCTGAACTAGATAGGGCTTTTTATTTTACGAAATTCCACCGATCTATTAATAATCATCAACAGTAATACAAAGAGCCATAAAAATAATAGAAATTATAAATAGGTCATTGGATCACCTAGCGACGACTACAGACACTAGCACAAGCCGAAGGCGAGCCGCTGCTCTCGCGGAGCCGGGCAAAGCTTGTCGTAATAGAGCTTGTTGTAGTAGACAAACGGGAAGTAGTCGTGGTAAGCTTGTCGTAATAGAGCTTGTTGTAGTAGACAAACGGGAAGTTGTCGTGCTAAGGCCCCGTAGGACCAGCGCACCAGAGAAGCAACCATCGTCAAAGATGACAACCGTAGATCGGAAAAGACTGATCTCAAACCACACCGACGAATACAGAAAACGACCGGATCCCAAGAGATCCGCCGGACACAGACTCTACGCGCCCTTCGCCGGCGCTAGACGCACCACCGGAGCGAGGATAGGGCAGGAAGGACTTTATTCTGACTTCAGGACGTAGCCGTCGCCTCAACATTCCGAAGAAGACACTGAAAAAAGGCTAAACAAAAACGAAAATCCTCCCGCTGATGAAAGGCCGTGGACCGCGACACCTCCAAGGCCCTAAGGCCACCGGAAGCGAAGCGAACCAACGACCTCGCCGGTAAGGGGAACGGAACCCTAGATGGGTTTCTTCAAAGAGCAGTCGTCGCCTCCTCCAGAGTCCGTTAGGTATGGCTTTAAAACGCGGTTGTTTTCGATTTTTCTATGTTTAACACGTACAGAAGAACTCCAACATGTATATACGTGAAACTCTTTTTGCAATTTTTTTTAGGTATTCATTGTATATCCATTAATAGTTTGTTCTGGCTCTGCCCTTGCTTTCAGCTGGCCTCCATGAGAAATACTAGTGACTTGCAAATTTTGAGTCAGTCACTACTCATAGTGTTCTCGGTGACAGGCATTTATAGATACGTGTCACTAAGTAATTTTTTTCATTGGTCTGTCTCAATAAAAAATACTAGTGACAGCCGCTTTTATACGACCGTCACTGGTATTTTGTACTAGTGACAAGCTATGCTTACTAGTGACGAGCACACTTTTACTTGTCACTAACCAGTTGACTGCTATAAGCCTTTCTGTAGTAGTAAGAAATAGAGCATCTACTCATTATATATGTGCAGCTAGTTAGGAGTGCTAAGCATGCATTTCAAGCCACAAGTAAACCATCAAACAAAGTTGGGAAACAACTATGATCTATCCAAAAAAAAATTTAATGTAGATATATATATCAAATATTAGGTACAAGCAAGGAAATTTTTCTAATTGATCTAAATATGAATTTCCTACCTCTATGTAGTCAAGTAATTACTAAAAGAACTCAAGAACACTACCAGAAGTAAACAACATCAAGTTAGCATGCTTAGAAAATATGTATACACCTCGGATAACATATTTAGTTCAAGCAAATGATCACCAATAAAGAAGAAGTTACAAATAGAACAGATAGAGTATATCTATCTATCCTTGTAATATACTCTTCTAGTATGAACTTGACAATATAAATCACAAGCCAACTAATCAACCGATCCCAATACTATCATCAACTACACCACCAACAAACCAAACATGTCCTAACCTAGGACATACAACATACCAATGAGCAGCACCTTATACTAGCACAATTTCCAGATACATAGTAGTAGAAGTGAGCATCTGGCTTGATGAATTGAGTGAACCAGAGATGAACTCATGGTGAAGAAATAGGGGGAGTAAGAGAAAAGAGGAGGGAGGGATATCGAGGCGTGTACCTAGCGCTCGTGGCACATCTACAGCGGCATGGTGAGGCAGTGCTCACGCGGCCACAACAGAGCACACGCGGAGACGACTTCAACGACCACCGCGGCACGACAGGACAAGCAGCGACACGATGCTGGACCCGCGCCAAGCCACACCACACAGACAACACTCCGAAGTCAACCTTGCACCAGCACCCTGATGTCTACGCACTTCTATTCTTGTAGAAAGTTTTGTTGGGCCTCCAAGTGCAGAGGTTTGTAGAACAGCAGCAAGTTTCCCTTAAGTGGATTACCCAAGGTTTATCGAACTCAGGGAGGAAGTGGTCAAAGGTATCCCTCTCAAGCAACCCTGCAATCAAGATACAAGAAGTCTCTTGTGTCCCCAACACACCCAATACACTTGTTAGGTGTATAGGTGCACTAGTTCGATGAAGAGATAGTGAAAATAGCTTAACGGGAGGAAAAGACTAAACGCAAAAAGATGGAAGCAAGCAAACATGTAACAGATCTAGTTGCAAACGGTGTTTCAATATTTAGCAACATGGCCTAGGGATCATACTTTCGCTAGTGAACACTCTCATATAAATATCTTCTCTTCATGATACTACTCTGAACTACTCTCAGGTTGGACACTCTAATCCATGGTAGGGCTATAACAGCACTCCTCAAAGTCTGCCTTCCCCATCTAGATAACCCCATAATGTCACCTTGAGCGCTAGATGGTTCCAACAAACACCACAATTTCATAGAGACATCCAACTCCAAATATAACTCATAACAAGTATTTGTGTAACCTTAGCCAAAGTGCCACACGGTGTGCACACTATCAACTTCACACACGTGGGGATAAGCAGAGATTCATTAAAGCACTTGAGTAGCAGAATAGATCTATAGATTACAAAGCTCATGATCTCATAAGATCATGCATAGAGAGAGATGAACACATAGCTACCGGTCGAGCCCTTAGCCTCGAGGAAGAACTACTCCCTCCTCATCATGGGAATCAGCAACAGCGATGGCGATGGTGGTGGAGATCGATGGAGATGGCTCCGGGGACACTTCCCTGTCTCGGTAGGGTGCCAGAACACAGACTTTCTGTCCCCCGAATCTCCCCTTCAGTGGAGGCGGCGCTGTGGAACTTTTCGTGGATGTATGCTTGATTCTTTAGGGTTTCTGCATCGGAGGCTTCTTATAGGAGAAAGGGGAGGCCGAGGGGGTGCCCGAGGTGGCTGCACCCCCCCAGACGCGGGCCAGTCTAGGCCGTGCGGCCAGGGGGTGTGGCCCCCTCGAGGCCCTTCTCCGTCTCGTCTTATGGCTCCGTGTTCCCCTCAATGAAATATTGACTTTAGCTTTTGTCCCGTCCAATTCCGAGAATATTCATTTTCTGGCTTTTCTGGAACCAAAAACAGAAGAAAACAGGCAACTGGCACTGTGCCATCTTGTTAATAGGTTAGTTCCAGAAAATGTGTAAAAATACTCCAAAGTGTGGACAAAACATAAGAAAGTAGATACAAAACAAGCATGGAACATCAAAAATAATAGATATGTTTGCAATGTATCAACATCCGCAAGCTTAACTCCTGCTCGTCCTCGAGTAGGTAAGTGATAAAAAGAAAGAATAATTTTTGAGGTGACATGCACCATCATAATCTTGATCAAAGTATTTGTAGAACATTGATAACTGGGATCATAGTACTTTAAACATGAGTGATGGCTCTGTGTATGGCACCCAGAAAAGTGATGGTGCGGTGTTAATGTAGAGCTTGTTGGGAACCCCAAGAGGAAGGTATGATGAGCACAACAGCAAATTTCCCTCAGTATGAAACCAAGGTTTAATCGAACCAGTAGGAGCAAGGAAACACCCCAAAGGTGTTACTAGCTGAGCTTTGGCAGGGCGCACTACCGGTGCTAGTAGCAACGTGGAGACCTGCACAACACAACCACAAAACTTTGTCCCCAACTTGCGATGAGGTGTCAATCTCACCGTGTTTTGCTGAAAACAAAGGATTAAACGTATCGAATGGAAGGAAGTAATAGTTTGCAGTAAGTAAACACAAAGCAGTAAACAGTTTATAGATTGTATGTAAAGAAAAGGACCGGGATCCATAGTTCACTAGAGATGACTCTCCTTAGATAGATAACATGCTGGGTGAACAAATTATAGCGGGGCAATTGACAAACACCGAGAAAGCAATACATGCATATACTAATCATCTTAACTCCTTTGAGACTTGATTGCGCATTACAACATTATACATAGACCGCCATCCAACTGCATCTATGACTAATAATCCACCTTCAGGTTATCATCTGAACCCCCCTCTAGTATTAAGTTGCAAGCAACACATTATTGCTTTACGAACTACATGTAAAGTAAACAATACGATTGTTCTATGAACAAAGGATTGTTGTTTTCTCCCTAGTAGCAATAGCACATCTAGTACCTTAGAGATTCCTGTCACTTCCCCAGATTACCAGAGGCATGAACCCACTATCGAGCATAAATACTAACTCTTGGAGTTGCTAGCATCTACTTGGCCAAGATAGCTACTAACAACGGAAAGCATGCAAGATCACAAATAACAAAGACATGATAGAATCAATAATCAATGTGAAATAGCATCTCAATATCCATCGGATCCCCACAAACACAACATGCAGAATTACAAATACATGATCTTGATCATGAACGGAGCTCACAAGATCAAAACATGATAGCACAAAGGAGGAGAACCAGCCATCTAGCTACTACATGGACCCGTAGTCCAGAGGTGAACTACTCACGCATCACACCGGAGGCTTGCATGGTGATGAAGAAGGCCTCCATGGTGAATTCCCCTCTCTGGCAGGGTGCCGGGAAGAGCTTCAAATCCCTCCCGATCTAGGGATGGAGATGACGGCGGCTACAGACTCTTTTATGGATTTTTGATCGGGTACCTAGGGTTTCTGTCCCGAGGGCATCTTATAGTCGGAAGGGGAGACCGAGGGGGTGCCAGGGCTGGCCTCACCACCCCCTGGTGCGGGCCAGGCTGGGCCGCGTGGCCAGGTGGTGTGGTGGCCCCCTGGCCCCTCTTCGTCTTGTATTCTGGCACTTGATGACTTCCGGAAAAATAGGCACTTTGGCTTTTGTCTCGTCCAATTCCGAGAATATTCATTTTCTGACTTTCCTGGAACCAAAAACAGCAGAAAATAGGCAGCTGGCACTGTGGCTCTTATTAATAGGTTAGTCCAAGAAATCATATGAAAAGTACTCCAAAGTTGGAACAAAACACAAGAAAGTGGATAAAACCAAGCATGGAACATCAAAAATTATAGATACATTTGCAATGTATCAATGAGCATGAAAGATGAAGTTCTAACAATAAGACATAGTAACTATGTTGTAACATGAAAAGGTACAAACAAAGATCATGAATAACAATGCATTGAAAGACGTTTGTTTGTTTCACATATAGAAAACATAGCATAGTGCCATTCAGCTTGTCCCTAATGGAGTAGAAATCCATAAATGCAAAGGACACCTTCGAAGTTCATAAGGGTGACTAGATACAAATAGTTCAAGAACAAGCAATATCAACATTATGAATCAATCAATAAGTTTTGGGACAATGCACATAGAACTAAGAATGACAACTATGCTCTCTTAATTGGTGCATAAAGATAGAAGGTGGAGACTCTATATAAAAGTGGAAGAAAGGCCCTTCATAGAAGGAAGCAGGGATTCAAGTCTCATAAAGAGCTTCCAAAAGTTATGGTACTTATTAGCTTTCAACTCACATTGCCCCTATCATAAGTATCTTGAAGTGATTAAGGTTAAAGTGAACAAACTATGGAGTATATGCTTGACAAAGTATAAGTTGGCAATCTCATGTCCCTTGAATACGAGGGCCACTCCTCATGCTACTCAAGTTTAGTTACCGGTAAGTTCTTGTCATAGTAAGTACATGTGTATCATAGAGAACCGCCAACGGGGTACCCCTTTCACATGATAAAGGAGCTATCCCATAATCAAAATGACAAGGCAAGCAGACAATGAGCATCTCAACAATCTTCTTATTTACCATGGGAAAATGGTGCCTTTTTCTCTCTTTCCTCTTTTCTCATCTCTTTTTTTCTTTTTCTCACTCTCTTTTTTCTATCTCTCTTTTTTGTATAAGAAGAATGCTTCATAGATTGCTCACTATGGTGATGCTGCAAGTTTCCACCATGATTAGGCATGGCTTAGGCTAGTGGCCCAGGCGTTTCTCTAAAACACATACATAACTCCATGGACTCACAAGCTCCCCTTTCATTTCACACCGACGACATCCATAAACAAAAGAGCATGATATCAACTGGGTACACTGTACAAGTGCAATGTTGAAAGCGTTCCCCATGACAGCATGGTTCTGCTAATTCTCAACTTATATAGTGCAAGCATATACGCAACATAGATGGATGTAATGGTTCAAGTTTATTAAGTGCAAGAAAGTAAAGTGTGTCATCAAGTTCATGAGAGCTTTAATCGCTAATTTTCACATAACAAGTTTAATTTGGAAGGTAGATAAAGGCATGAATATACTTGGAATGGTGTAACACACCATGCATAGGAATTTATAGTGGACTCTTTGGAATAACTTGGTTTCTAGGGAGTTGGATGCATGAGTAGAGCTTACTCAATACAAGTGGAGGCTACCAAAAGACTGGGAGCGACCAACTAAGAGAGCAATAATGGCCATAATCATGCAGAGCGACAAAAAATTATCAATCAAAGCATAAAGTGGTACCACAAGTCAAAAACTAAATGATCATAGAGGCTAAGGTGACTGGTTCATAGTCATAACATGGTGTGAGCATGTGCCAAGTCAACCCAAACAAAGCATCAAAGGAGAATACCACAATATTATGCTTTTGTATGCTAAAACAACGCATGATTCTTTCAAGGCACATTAAGCAATCTCAATTGTTTGGAACAAGTCATGCTACAACAATAATCACTAAGCATAAGGTCAAAGCAACATCTAGCATGCCATGATAAAGTCTAAGCCACAGTCAAAACAAGCTCCCTTTTGTACCACTAAAGCATGAAGCTTTCTACTCTCTTCCAACACCAATCGACTTATTTGAAACAACTCACAAAGATAATAATAAATAAAAATCAGTGAGCTTATATCACAAATACACAAAGAAGAACTAAATAATTCTAAGCTGAAAGCACAAGAAAACTAAGGCTAAACACAGTGCTAGCAAAAGAGAACACTCACAAAACAATAAGAATGAAAACTAGAGTGTTCTAAACAATGAAAGCAGAGTGTGTCTCTCTCCAAAAGAAGTGCTGGGATCCAACCAACAGCAAACCAAGCAAAATAAAACTAAAAATAAAAACAAAGACGCTCCAAGAACAACACAATAGTGCATGAAACAATAAAAACGAAGTGTCTAGAAAGACCTGAGAGTTTTATTGATGAAGAAGGGGATGCCTTGGGCATCCCCAAGCTTTGACGCTTGTACCTCTTGAATATTTCTTGGGTGACACGGGGTGGCATCCCCAATCTTGAGCTTTTGTCCATTCCTCATCTCATTACATCATTCTTTCCCTACACCTGAAAATTTCCTTCATACAAAACTTCACACAATCTTCATTAGCAACATTAGTGCATTCAAAAGATAATAAACCTTTGGGGTTTAGTTTTAAAACAGAAAAACTTTCATTAAAAACACAAGATACTGTAGCAATTCCCTCAAAAAGCTCAATTCACCAAAAATAACCCAAAAAGAAATCGATAAAGAGGCAAATGCAAATAATGACAGAAATCTGTCAAAACAGACCAGCAGGTGAAAACCGATTTTTTCGAAGACCTTCGGTTTCTCAAATTGAAAAGTGTTGATCTAACGAAAGTTATCTAACAACCTGGGGGATTTATGAAGAAAATTATAGCTCAATACGACATACAGAGATTTTTCACGAATTTTTACAGTGAAGCACAAAAATCTGTTTCGGGACAGCACTTCCCCAAATCTTACTTCCCTCTCATTAGAGGTTATTCTTGGCACAAAAATCAAATAAAAAAGGATAATAAGAGATTATTACAGAAGTAATAACTTCCAAGACTCAAGAAAAAACTATTGTGTTATCTCCTAAGAAGTACTTTTCTTTAACGCCTTTAAGTTAGGCATGATAGTTTGAGAAGATGCTCACATAAGAAATATGAATTGAAGTAAAAGAGAGCATCAAGAAGAAAATTCAAAGCACATTTAAGTCTAACCCACTTCGTATGAAAAATAATCTTGTAAAGAAACAAGGCATGAAAGCACAAAGCAACAAGCATAGGAAAGCAAAACAAGTGCAACTTCAAAATTTTCAACATAAAGAGGGGAAACTTAATATTGTTGTGATACATAAAACCATGTTTCCCTCTCTCATAATAACTTTTAGTAGCATCATGACTAAAATTAACAATATAACTATCACATGAAACATTCTTGTCATGAGCCACATGCATATAATAATTATTACTTTCCACATAAGCATAGTTATTCTTATTAATTGTAGTGGGAGCAAATTCAATGAAATAACTATCATTATTATTCTCATCACCATAATCATCAAATATAGGAGGCATATTGTAATCATAATTAATTTTCTCCTCAATAGTAGGTGGACTGAAAATATCATATTCATCATTGTAATCATCATATATTGGAGGCATAGTATCATCAAAGTAAATTTTCTCCTCCGTGCTTGGGGGACTAAAAATATCATGCTCATCAAAACCAGCTTCCCCAAGCTTAGACTTTTCCATAGCATTAGCAATAATGGTGTTCAAAGATTTCATACTAATAACATTGCTATTAGTATGCAAATAAAGTTCCATAGGTTTTTTAATTTTTTCTTCAAACACTTCATGTCCTAACTCAAGATAAATACTATAAATCTCTCTAATTTTTTTGT
Source organism: Avena sativa (assembly GCA_916181665.1). Taxonomy (NCBI): domain Eukaryota; kingdom Viridiplantae; phylum Streptophyta; class Magnoliopsida; order Poales; family Poaceae; genus Avena; species Avena sativa. Next base: position 419,097,108 of record OV702287.1, on the reverse strand, counting down.
TATTTTCCATTAAGCCTAACTAGTGAAAATAAAAACAAGAAACAAAAAGATATAATCGCAGAATCTAAAGGAAATAACTTCGAGCACTCACACACCAGGAATAGTACTAGAAGATAGCTTAGTAGGCAGAGGATGTGAGTACCTTTTACCTTACCTCCCCGGCAACGGCGCCAGAAAATAGCTTGATGTCTACGCACTTCTATTCTTGTAGATAGTTGTTGGGCCTCCAAGTGCAGAGGTTTGTAGAATAGCAGCAAGTTTCCCTTAAGTGGATTACCCAAGGTTTATTGAACTCAGGGATGAGGTGGTCAAAGGTATACCTCTCAAGCAACCCTGCAATCAAGATACAAGAAGTCTCTTGTGTCCCCAACACACCCAATACACTTGTCAGGTGTATAGGTGCACTAGTTCGGCGAAGAGATAGTGAAATACAAGTGGTATGGATAATTATAAGTGGTAACAGTGATAGAAAATAGCTTAATGGCATGGAAAAGACTAAAGTAAAACTGAAATAAAGATAGAAGCAAGCAAACATGTAACAGATCTAGTTGCAAACGGTGTTGCAATGCTTAGAAACAAGGCCTAGGGATCATACTTTCACTAGTGAACACTCTCATATAAATATCTTCTCTTTATGATACTACTCTTAACTACTCTCCGGTTGGACACTCTAATCCATGGTAGGGCTATAACAGCACACCTCAAAGTTCGCTTTCCCCATCTAGATAAAGAGTAAAAGATCACTAGGATGGACAGTTCCATCTCCAAAATAGCAGTTATTCATAACACGTTCAACAATTTTTATAGGTATTTTAAAAGGGATGCTTTCAGTATGTGGATTTAAAATATCACAAGTATCATTAGAATTACCACATATGGTGTTGGGTCCGCAGCATAGAAAACAAAAAATTTCCTACGGTGTGAACTACACGCCAAGATCTATCTACTAGGTACAAATCAATGGGTGGACATACATCCAACGAGAACTTACCCTCGTAGACAACGAGCTTTGTTAACAAGTAGGAACTCGTGGTTGATGTAGTCGTACACTTGCCGATCTCAAGATCGTGTGGAAGTCCGAGCGCCGCAACTCAGCGGCGCATCCGCACTCGCACACACGTTCAAGCCACCGGACAACCTCCACCTCCTCGCTCCAGTGATCCAGCGGAAGCAGCAACTCCTTCCAGACGAAATGCCACCGGGAACATGTATCTCGCTAATCCGAGACCATGGGGGAATAATTCTAGAGGGGGAGAGAGATCCTTCACAAGGAGGTGTGTGGATGAAGGAGGGAATGGGTGGCCTTTTATAGGAGGAGGGGGTGCCCCCTCTCTCCATGGCCGGCGCATGGGGGGGGGTGACCCCTCACCTCCCCCATTCATGTGGTGGTAACCCCCCCACATTAAAATGCCTCTTCACATTCCCTTTTAAAGTCTCCACTTTAAATGCATTAAATTTCTCCAAATTTAATGCTCTCTCATTTAATAAAACTCTTTTTATTAAATTTATTCAGAATTTTGTTAATTACTTTAATTAACAAACATTCACATATAGCTCCTTGCAATATTTCAATATCTCATGCAGAACCACCTTCTGCAATTTCACCCGAAACAATTTCCGGTTTCTATTGAAACAATTCCTGCGCTTTGCAATTCTTTCGTGTGAAACATATGTGCTCCAAAATGGTGTCCGGTAACTCTTAAGTGTGCTATCCTACGGTTCGCGAATAATGCAGACATGATCGAGACCCTTCTCCGATCAATAATCAACAGCGGGACCTGGAGATCCGTACTGACTCCTACACATTCAACGATGACTCCTGTGATCGTGAGAACCTTTAACGCTTGTAACTAAATCCCTTTATCCCTCGATATATTACATGTCCGAGATTCGATCATCGGTATCTCCATACCTAGTTTGATCTCGTTACCGACATGCACTCTTTTCTCGTTCCCGTGATATAACATTCTAGTGATCACATCACTTGCTTGCAAGCTATCCTAATGTGATATCACTGAGAGGGCCCAGAGTATATCTATCCGTCATCTGGATTGACAAATTCCACTCTTGATCCATGAGCCTCAACATAACACCTTCGTAGTACTGAACCCATCTTTATAGTCACCCTGTTACAGTGTGACGTTTGATGTTATCAAGATACTCTTTCGGTGTCAGCAATTAACATGATCTCATGGTCTAAGGATAAAGATTACTTCGTATGATGTTATAGCAATATAAACATAATGACTTGATCGTAATGCTATACTTCGGATGAATGTTCATCACATCATTCCACCAATGGTGTGACCTTGTTATTAACAACATCCAATGTCCATGATCAGGAAACCTTGATCATCCTGTTAATCAACAAGCTAGTCTATAAGAGAGGCATGACTAGGAACCCTTTTTGTTTATTAAACACACATGTATTGATGTTTTCGAATCAATACATTTCTAGCATGTAAAATAAACATCTATCATGTATAAGGAATATATAATAACAACTTTATTATTGCCTCTTAGGGCATATTTCCTTCAGTCTCCCACTTGCACTAGAGACAATAATCTAGTTCACATAGTGATAAATCTAACACCCATGGAGTTCTGGTGTTGATCATGTTTTTCCCTAGGGAGAACTTTAGTCAACGGATCTGCTACATTTAGGTCCGTGTGTACTTTACAAATCTTTATATCTCCATCCTTGACATGCTCGCGGATGGAGTGAAACCGACGCTTAATATGCTTGGAATTCTTGTGAGACCATGGTTCCTTTGCGTTGGCTATGGCTCCAATGTTGTCACAATAGATCACCATCGGGTCCAACGCACTGGGAACCACACCCAGTTCCGTAATGAACTCTTTCATCCAAACTGCTTCCTGTGCCGCTTTTGAAGCAGCAACATATTCCGCCTCCGTTGTTGATCCAGCCACCACAGGTTGTTTGGAACTCCTCCAACTAAATGCTGCTCTGTTCAAGAGAAATAAGTATCTGGATTGAGACTTAGAGTCATCCGGATCAGTGTCAAAGCTAGCACCGACATAACACTTAGCGACTAGCTCTTCTTCACCTCCGTATATGAGAAACATATCCTTAGTTCTTCTTAAGTACTTGAGGATGTTCTTTACCGCTATCCAGTGTTCCGAACCTGGATCAGATTGGTACCTACTAGTCAAACTAATAGCATGTGCCACATCCGGTCTTATACATAGCATGGCATACATAATAGAGCCTATGGCCGAGGCATAGGGGATCTTATCCATCATCTCTCTTTCTTCCGCCGTAGCCGGACTTTGAGTCTTACTCAATGTCTTGCCTTGCAACATAGGTAAGAACCCCTTCTTACTTTTGTCCATATTAAACTTCTTTAATATCTTATCAAGGTATGTACTCTGCGATAGCCCAATTAGGCGCCTTGATCTATCTCTATAGATATTAATGCCTAATATATATGATGCTTCACCAAGGTCTTTCATCGAAAATTTGCTGTTTAGATAACTTTTAACACTGTTTAAAAGATCTATATCATTTCCAATCAATAATATGTCATCCACATATAATATCAGAAATGCCACATTGCTCCCACTCACTTTCTTGTAAATACAAGCCTCTCCATAAGTTTGGACAAATCCAAACTCTTTGATCACCTCATCAAAGTGGAGATTCCAACTTCGTGATGCTTGCTTTAGTCCATAGATGGATCGCTGAAGTTTGCACATCTTATTAGCATCCTTAGGATCGACAAAACCCTTAGGTTGTATCATATACAACTCTTCTTCAATCTTACCATTGAGGAACGCAGTTTTGACATCCATCTGCCATATTTCATAATCAAAATATGCAGCAATTTCTAACATAATCCTAACTGACTTAAGCATCACTACGGGAGAGAATGTCTCATCGTAGTCAACTCCTTGAATTTTTCGAAACCCCTTTGCGACAAGTCGAGCCTTATAGATGGTCACATTACCATTAGCATCAGTTTTTCTTTTGAAAATCCATTTATTCTCCACGGCCTTTCGGTCGTGAGGTAAGTCCACCAAGTTCCAAACTTGGTTCTCGAACATGGATTCCATCTTGGATTTCATGGCTTCTAGCCATTTGTTGGAATCCGGGCTCATCATCGCTTCTTCATACGTCGCAGGGTCATCCATTTCATCAACCATGAAATTCACAACATGATTGCCGTACAGTTCAGGAGCTGCACGTGTCTTGCTTGACCTGCGAGGTTTGGTAGTGTCCTCTTTCGGAGTTTCATGATCATTATCATTAGCTCTCTCTTCATCAGGTGAAGTCAACTCCGAAACAACTTCCGGTGTTGCGCCACTCGCCATTCCATGAAGAGAAGGTTCAATAACCTCTTTGAGTTCTACCTTCCGACTACTCACACCTTTCGCGAGAAACTCCTTCTCAAGAAAGGATCCATTCTTGGCAACAAAAACCTTGCCCTTGGATCTGTGATAGAAGGTATACCCAATTGTTTCCTTAGGGTATCCTATGAAGACGCATTTTTCTGCTTTGGGTTCGAGTTTATCTGGTTGAAGTTTCTTCACATAAACATCGCATCCCCAAACCTTAAGAAATGACAGCTTAGGTTTGTTTCCAAACCATAATTCATACGGTGTCGTTTCAACAGATTTAGATGGTGCCCGATTTAAAGTGAATGCAGCTGTTTCCAGTGCATAACCCCAAAATGACAGAGGTAAGTCAGTCAGAGACATCATAGATCAAACCATATCCAATAAGGTACGATTACGACGCTCCGACACACCATTACGTTGTGGTGTTCCGGCAGGCGTGAGTTGTGAAACTATTCCACACTCTTTCATGTGTGTGCTAAACTCGTAACTTAGATACTCTCCTCCACGGTCAGACCGTAGAAATTTGATCTTTCTATTATGATGATTTTCCACTTCATTCTGAAATTCCTTGAACTTTTCAAAAGTTTCAGACTTGTGTTTCATCAAATAGATATACCCATATTTACTCAAATCATCCGTGAAAGTAACAAAATAACGATATCCACCTCGCGCCGACACACTCATTGGTCCACACACATTAGTATGTATGATTTCCAATAGATCTGTCGCCCGTTCCATTGAACCGGAAAACGGCGTTCTAGTCATCTTGCCCATAAGGCATGGCTCACATGTATCAAATGATTCAAAATCAAGTGATTCCAAAAGTCCATCAGAATGGAGTTTCTTCATGCGTTTAACGCCAATATGACCTAGACGGCAGTGCCACATATATGTAGACATATCATCATCAAGTTTAGTCTTTTTAGCATTAACATTATGAATGTGCGTAATATTATTATCGAGATCCAATAGAAATAAACCATTCAACATAGGTGCATGACCATAAAAGATATCATTCTTATAAATCGAACAACCATTGTTTTCAGATTTAAAGGAATGACCACTTTGCATCAAACACGATCCAGATACAATGTTCATGCTCAGTGCAGGCACCAAATAACAATTATTTAGGTTTATAACTAATCCCGATGGCAAATGGAGAGGTAGCGTCCCGACGGCGATCACATCAACTCTTGATCCATTGCCGACCCGCATCCTGACCTCATCCCTTGCTAGTTGTCGCTTGTTCCGTAGCCCCTGAACCGAGTTACATATATTAGCAACCGATCCGGTATCAAATACCCAGGTGCTACTGCGAGTACTAGTCAAGTACATATCAATAACATGTATATCACATATACCTTTGTTTGCCTTGCTGGACTTCTTGTCCGCCAAATACTTGGGGCAGTTGCGCTTCCAATGGCCAGTCCCCTTGCAATAGTAGCACTCGGTGTCAGACTTAGGGCCAGCCCGGGGTTTCTTTTCAGGCGTGGCAACAGACTTGCCACCCTTCTTTCCCTTGTGCTTGCCTTTCTTATCCTTCTTGAAACCGGTGGTCCTATTGATCATCAACACTTGATGTTTTTTTCTAATCTCCACTTCTGCAGTCTTAAGCATTGACAGAAGCTCGGGAAGAGACTTCTTCATGCCCTGCATATTATAGTTCATCACGAAGCTCTTGTATCTAGGTGACATAGATTGGAGAACACGATGTATGCCTAAGTCAATGGGAATCGTTATTCCCAAGGACACAAGCTTATTGGCGTACCCAGATATTTTGAGTACGTGCTCACTAATGGAGCTATTTTCCTCCATCATGCAGCTAAAGAACTTTTCTGTAGCATTATAACTCTCTACGGCAGCATGGGTATCAAAAATCATTTTCAATTCTCCCATGGTATCAAAGGCATTACCATTTTCGAAATGCTTTCGAAGTTCTGGCTCTAGCCCATACAGTATGCCGCAATGAACTAAGTTGTGGTCCTCCTGACGAGTCACATAGACATTCTTTTCCTCGTCAGGGGCATCAGGAGCTGGTGGGGGGCCTAGCGGCACATCTAGCACATATTGCTTTTGTGCAGCAGTGAGGAGAATCCTCAAATTCATAGCCCAGTTGGTGAAGTTGCTACCATTCCCAGCAAGTTTCTCTTTCTCCATGAACACATTGAAATTAAAAGCAGGTGGTGCCATCTACAACAGAATTTGTAAAGTTTATTTAGACTAAGTTTATGATAGATTGAGTTCAACTAATCCAAATTACTAATGAACCCCCACTCAAAAACGACATCCCTCGTGTCCTTTTGGTGATTACATGAACCAAATCCACTATATCAAGTCCGATCATCACGTGAGTTGATATAGCTTCAAAGGCGAGCATCTATATGGGCATCATATCAACCATATGACTCATGCTTAACCTTTCGGTCTGTGTTCCGAGGCCATGTCTGTACATGCTAGGCTCGCCAAGTAAGAACCTTAGTATTCGTGTGTGTAAAACTGTCTTACACCCATTCCTATGAAAGCGTAGATTCGAGTACACCCGATCATCACGTGATGTCTCGAAACACGATCCATAGAACGGTGCATACTCAAGGAAGAACACATTTTTATCTTGATATCTAAATGAGGGATCATCTTATAATGCTACCAAACGCGCCAAACTAGTAGTATAAGATGCTAACATCTAATGTGTAAAGTGAGATGATATGGTCCATGCATTTGATCTCTATCACTTGCATCATGGTATGATATCTATCATTCCTTTGTGTGTAAGGCCAAGGTCTATGGAACTTACACGTTGACTGTGTTGTAAGAGTATCTACCATACATCTACTTACAACAATACCATATCAATACACTAGCCCAACAACGATCTAAACTAGACGCCTCTAATTTATCAATTGCAAGTTTTACGTGGCTTATGGCTTTTAGAGATAGAACCGTTCTCACCTACGAACATGAACCACAACGAGGATAACTAAGTTATTAGAAACTCGTTGTAAATCAGATATTGACTATAGTAGGAGAGACAGACACCCGCCATCCACTTATGCAAAACAAGTTGCATATCAGTCGTGGAACCGGTCTCATGTACGATGACATGTAAGGTTGGTCCGGGCCGCTTCATCCCACTATGCCACCAATATCCAAAATACATAGAAGATGCAATAACATGATCATCATCGCCCACATATCAACCATATGTGTACTACCCGTGCTAAGAACCTACGCATAGATCAGGCTCTGATACCACTGTTGGGTCTGCAGCATAGAAAACAAAAAATTCCTACGGTGTGAACTACACGCCAAGATCTATCTACTAGGTACAAAGCAACGGGTGGACATACATCCAACGAGAACTTACCCTCGTAGACAACAAGCTTTGTTAACGAGTAGGAACTCGTGGTTGATGTACTCGTACACTTGCCGATCTCAAGATCGTGAGGAAGTCCGAGCGCCGCAACTCAGCAGCACATCCGCACTCGCACACACGTTCAAGCCACCGGACAACCTCCACCTCCTCGCTCCAGCGATCTAGCGGAAGCAGCAACTCCTTCCAGACGAAATGCCACAGGAAACATGTATCTCGCTAATCCGAGACCCTGGGGGAATAATTCTAGAGGGGGAGAGAGATCCTTCACAAGGAGGTGTGTGGATGAAGGAGGGAATGGGTGGCCTTTTATAGGAGGAGGGGGGGTGCCCCCTCTCTCCATGGCCGGCGCATGGGGGGTGACCCCTCACCTCCCCCATTCATGTGGTGGTAACCCCCCCACATTAAAATGCCTCTTCACATTCCCTTTTAAAGTCACCACTTTAAATGCATTAAATTTCTCCAAATTTAATGCTCTCTCATTTAATAAAACTATTTTTATTTAATTTATTCAGAATTTTGTTAATTACTTTAATTAACAAACATTCACATATAGCCCCTTGCAATATTTCAATATCTCATGCAGAACCACCTTCTGCAATTTCACCCGAAACAATTTCCGATTTCTATTGAAACAATTCCTGCGCTTTGCAATTCTTTCGTCTGAAACATATGTGCTCCAAAATGGTGTCCGGTAACTCTTAAGTGTGCCACCTATGGTTTGCGAATAATGCAGACATGATCGAGACCCTTCTCCGATCAATAATCAGCAGCGGGACCTGAAGATCCGTACTGACTCCTACACATTCAACGATGACTCCTGTGATCGTGAGAACCTTTAACGCTTGTAACTAAATCCCTTTGTACCTCGATATATTACATGTCCGAGATTCGATCATCGGTATCTCCATACCTAGTTTGATCTCGTTACCGACATGCACTCTTTTCTCGTTCCCGTGATATAACATTCTAGTGATCACATCACTTGCTTGCAAGCTATCCTAATGTGATATCACCGAGAGGGCCCAGAGTATATCTATACGTCATCTGGATTGACAAATTCCACTCTTGATCCATGAGCCTCAACATAACACCTTCGTAGTACTGAACCCATCTTTATAGTCACCCTGTTACGGTGTGACGTTTGATGTTATCAAGATACTCTTCCGGTGTCAGCAATTAACATGATCTCATGGTCTAAGGATAAAGTTTACTTCGTATGATGTTATAGCAATATAAACATAATGACTTGATCGTAATGCTATACTTCGGATGAATGTTCATCACATCATTCCACCAATGGTGTGACCTTGTTATTAACAATATCCAATGTCCATGATCAGGAAACCTTGATCATCCTGTTAATCGACAAGCTAGTCTATAAGAGAGGCATGACTAGGAACCCTTTTTGTTTATTAAACACACATGTATTGATGTTTCCGAATCAATACATTTCTAGCATGTAAAATAAACATCTATCATGTATAAGGAATATATAATAACAACTTTATTATTGCCTCCCAGGGCATATTTCCTTCATATGGGAGATAAAGTATCATCAGAGCAAATTTTCTTCTTTAAAGCTAGGGAACTAAAAAGATCATTTTCATAAAAACCAACTTCCCCAAGCTTAGACGTTTCCATAGCATTAGTAACAAAGGTGTTCAAAAGATTCATACTAATAACATTGCTATTAGCATGCAAATAAAGTTCCATAGGTTTTTAATTTTCTTTTCAAACACTTCATGTCCTAACTCAAGATAAATACTATAAAGCTCTCTAATTTTTTTATTGTTTTCTATTAAGCCTAACTAGTGAAAATAAGAAAAAAAAGACAAAATAGCAGAATCTAAAGGAAATAACTTCGAGCACTCACACCGGAGGATGTGAGTACCTTTTACCTTACCTCCCTGGCAACGGCTCCATAAAATAGCTTGATGTCTACGCACTTCTATTCATGTAGAAAGTTGTTGGGCCTCCAAGTGCAGAGGTTTGTAGAACAACAGCAAGTTTTCCCTTAAGTTGATCACCTAAGGTTTATCGAAGTCAGGGAGGAAGTGGTCAAAGGTATCCCCTCTCAAGCAACCCTGCAATCAAGATACAAGAAGTCTCTTATGTCCCCAACACACCCAATACACTTGTCAGGTGTATAGGCGCACTAGTTCGGCGAAGAGATAGTGAAATACAAGTGGTATGGATAATTATAAGTGGTAACGGTGCCAGAAAATAGCTTGACGGGAGGAAAGACTAAAGGCAAAAATATGGAAGCAAGCAAACATGTAACAGATCTAGTTGCAAATGGTGTTTCAATGTTTAGCAACAAGGCCTAGGGATCATACTTTCGATAGTGAACACGCTCATATAAATATCTTCTCTTCATGATAATACTCTAAACTACTCTCCGGTTGGACACTCTAATCCATGGTAGGGCTATAACAACACTCCTCAAAGTCCACCTTCCCCATCTAGATAACCCCACAATGTCTGCTTGAGCTCTAGATGGTTCCAACAAACACCACAATTTCATAGAGACATCCAACTCCAAATATAACTCATAACAAGTATTTATGTAACCTTAGCCAAAGTGCCACACTGTGTGCACACTGTTAACTTCACACACGTGGGGATAAGCAGAGATTCATTAAAGCACTTGAGTAGCAGAATAGATCTATAGATTACAAAGCTCTTGATCTCATAAGATCACGCATAGAGAGAGAGATGAACACATAGCTACCGATAGAGCCCTTAGCCTCGAGGAAGAACTACTCCCTCCTCATCATGGGAATCAGCAATAATGATGGAGATGGTGGTGGAGATCGATGGAGATGGCTCCGGGGGCACTTCCCTGTCCTGGCAGGGTGCCAGAACAAAGACTTTCTGTCCCCCAAATCTCCCCTTCGGTGGCGGCAGCTGTGGAACTTTTCGTGGATGTATGCTCGATTCTTTAGGGTTTCTACATCGGAGGCTTCTTATAGGCGAAAGGGGAGGCCGAGGGGGTGCCCGAGGCGGCTGCACCGCCCCAGGCACGGGCTAGGCCATGCCGCGTGGCCAGGGGGTGTGGCCCCCTCGAGGCCCTTCTCCATCTCGTCTTCTGGCTCTGTGTTCCCCTCGGTGAAATATTGACTTTGGCTTTTGTCCCGTCCAATTTCGAGAATATTCATTTTCTGGATTTTCTGGAACCAAAAACAGAAGAAAACAGGCAACTGACACTGTGGCATTAAACATTGCAAATATATCTATAATTTTTGATGTTCCATGCTTGGTTTTATCTACTTTCTTGTGTTTTGTCCACACTTTGGAGTACTTTTCATATGATTTCTAGGACTAACCTATTGACAAGAGCCACAATGTCAGCTGCTTATTTTCTGCTGTTTTTGGTTCCAGGAAGTCAGAAAATAAATATTCTCGGAATTGGACGGGACAAAAGACAAAGTTGCTATTTTACCGGAAGACATCTGGAGCCAGAATACGAGACGGAGAAGGGCTAGGGCTTGTCCACACCACCTGGCCGCGCGGCCAGCCCTGGCCTGTACCAGGGGGTGGTCTGGCCGACCCCAGCACCCCCTCGGCCTCTCCTTCCGCCTATGTATTGCCTCCGATACCAAAACCCTACGTACGCGACCAAAAATCCATGAAAGAGTCTGTAGCCGCCGTCATATCCATCCCTGCCGGAGAGGGGAATTCACCCTGGAGGCCTTCTTCATCATCATGCAAGCCTCCGGTGTGATGCGTGAGTAGTTCATCTCTGGACTACGGGTCCATGTAGTAGCTAGATGGCTGGTTCTCCTCCTTTGTGCTTTCATGTTTAGCTCTTGTGAGCTCCGTTCATGATCAAGAGCATCTATTTATAATTCTGCATGTTGTGTTTGCGGGGATCCGATGGATATCGAGATGCTATTTCATATTGATTATTGATTCTATCACGTCTTTGTTATTTGTGATCTTGCATGCTTTCCGTTGTTAGTTGCTATCTTGGCCAAGTAGATGCTAGCAACTCCAAGAGTTAGTATTTATGCTCGATAGTGGGTTCATGCCTCTGGTAATCTGGGGAAGTGACAGAAATATCTAAGGTACTAGATGTGCTATTGCTACTAGGGAGAAAACAACAATCCTATGTTCGTAGAACAATCATATTGTTTACTTTACACGCAATTCATAAAGCAATAATCTGTTACTTGCAACTTAATACTGGAGGGGGTTCAGATGATAACCTGAAGGTGGATTATTAGTCATAGATGTAGTTGGATGGCGATCTATGTATAATGTTGTAATGCCTAATCAAGTCTCAAAGGAGTCAAGATGATTAGTATATGCATGTATGCTTTCTTGATGTTTGTCAATTTCCCCGCTGTAATTTGTTCACCCAGCATGTTATCTATCTTAAGGAGAGCCACCTCTAGTGAACTATGGACCCCGATCCTTTCTTTTACATACAATCTACAAACTGTTTACTGCTTTGTGTTTACTTTCTGGAAACTATTACTTCCTTCCATTCGATACGTTTAATCCTTTGTTTTTAGCAAAACCGGTGATATTGACAACCTCATCGCAAGTTGGGGGCAAAGTTCTGTGATTGTGTTGTGCAGGCCTCCACGTTGCTGCTGGCACCGGTAGTGTGCCTGCCAACGTTCAGCTAGCTACACCTTTGGGGTGTTTCCTTGCTCCTACTGGATTGATAACCTTGGTTTCTTACTGAGGGAAAACTTGCTGTTGTGCTCATCATACCTTCCTCTTGGGGTTCCCCAAAGATCTCGATATATTTGGGCCATCAACAACTTTTTCTAGCATCGTTGCCGGGGAGTCAAGGACAACTTCACAAGGGGAGTCCCTCATAACCAATCTCGTTACTTTGTTATTTTTGTTTTGCTTAGTTTACTTTTTGTTTTCTTTGCTTGCTTCTTTATCAAAAACACATAAAAATGACTACTCTTGAAAACACTAAGTTGTGTGACTTCACTAGCACCAACAATAATGATTTTATGAGCACACCTATTGCTCCACCTGTCCCTGAAGCTAGTTTCTTTGAGATAAAACCTTCTTTACTCAATCTTGTTATGAGAGAACAATTTTCGGGTATTGGTAATGAAGATGCTGCTGCCCATCTAAATAACTTTGTTGAACTTTGTGAGATGCAAAAGCATAGGGATATAGATGGAGATATTATTAAGCTGAAATTGTTTCCTTTCTCTTTGAGAGGAAAAGCTAAAGAATGGTTGAATTCCTTAACTAGGAATAGTATTTATTCTTGGACTAATTGCAAAGATGCTTTCATTGGAAAATACTATCCTCCTGCTAAGATTATATCTATGAGAAGTGAAATAATGAAGTTTAAACAATCTGATAATGAACATGTTGGTCAAGCTTGGGAAAGAATGAAATCTTTGGTAAAGAATTGTCCCACTCATGGATTGACTGCTTGGATGATTATCCAAACTTTTTATACAGGATTGAACTATTCTTCAAGGAACCTATTGGATTCTGCTGCTGGAGGTACCTTTATGACCATTACTTTGGGTGTTGCAACAAAGCTTCTAGATAATATGATGGTTAACTATTCTGAATGGCATACTGAGAGAGCTCCACAAGGTAAGAAGGTAAATTCTGTTGAGGAAACCTCCTCCTTGAGTGATAAGATTGATATTATTATGTCTATGCTTGTTAATGGGAAAGCCCATATTGATCCAAATAATGTTCCTTTGGCCTATTTGGTTGCTCAAGAAGAGCAAGTTGATGTGAACTTTATAAGAAATAACAATTTTGGCAACAATGCTTATGGTAATAACAATTATAGGCCCTACCCTCCTAATAATACTTATGGTTATAATGGTAAACTAGGATTACCTAGTGAAGGAAGAATTTTAGAAGTTGAAAAAGCCACTAAGAACTTCATGCAAATGCAATATGAGCAAAATCAACTATTTACTAAAACTATGGAGGAACAATCTATCATTTTGAAGAACATTAGCCATCAACTTGAGAGTTTAAATAGGGAAATTCCTAGTTTACAATTGAAACTTTCTAATGCTGAAAGAAATATATCATCTTTATCTGAAGATCAATCCTCATTGATTAATAAAATGGCTGCTAAACCTGAAACTAATGATAATCCCTTTACAGCTACTAATGCCATACAAGTAAGAATTGATGAAAATGTTAGACTATTAGCTGAATTACATGCTAAGTGGGAAAGAGAAGATGAAATTGCTAGAAACATTAGTGTTTCTACTATCACCACCACTAGTGTTAAGGCTAGTAATAGTTCTACCACTCTAGATGATAATTTTGACTTTGATCTTGATGGTTGCAATATCTCTGAAGTTATTAAGTTCCTAGAAAAGCTTGCTAAAAGTCCTAATGCTAGTGCTATGAACATGGCCTTTTCAAAACACATTACTGATGCTCTCATAAAGATTAAAGAATTAAAGATGAAACATAAAGCTTCTATTCCTATAAAACAAGAAGATGGTTGGGAACCCATCATCAATATGAAAGTGAATGATTTTGATTTCAAAGCTTTATGTGATCTTGATAGTAGTGTATCTATTATGCCTAGAAGGATTTATGATATGCTTGATTTGCCTCCACTTGAAGATTGTTATTTGAATGTCCCACTTGATGATAATGCTAAAAAGAAACTCATGGGGAGTATTAATGATGTTCTTATTATGGTTAATGATGCCTATGTCCCCGTTGATTTCTATGTTTTGGATGTTGAATACAATGCTTCTTGTCCTATTACTTTGGGAAAACCTTTTCTTAGAACTGTTGGTGCCATTATTGATATGAAAGAAGACACCATTAAATATCGACTCCCACTCAAGAAAGGTATAGAACATTTCCCTAAGAAGAGAGAGAAGATTTCTTTTACCTCTCCTATGAAAACAAAATTTGGTTTTAATGCTTCTTCATTCGAGAACACTTGATTCTTTTTCTTGATTCTTATGCCTAACTTAAAGGCGTTAAAGAAAAGAACTTATTGGGAGATAACCCAAAAGTTTTAGATGAGTCTTGGAAGTTATTACTTCAGTAATAACCGCTCCTTATCCTTTTTATTTGCTTTTTGTGCCAAGAGTAACCTCTAATGAGAGAGAAGTAATGATTGGGAAAGTTGCTGTCCTGAAACAGATTTCTGTGCTTCTGTCCCAGGTTGTTATCTAACTTTCGTTAGTTCAACACTTTTTTATTTGAGCAACAGAAGGTCTTCGAAAAAATTCGTCTTTACCTGCTGGTCTGTTTTGACAGATTTCTGCCATTTTCTGCATTTGCTTCTTGTTGGTTCCTTTTTGAGTTCTCTTGGGGAATTGAGCTTTTTGAGGGAAGTTCTACAGTAGTTTGTGTTTTAATGAAAGTTTTATTGGTGTTAGAACTGAACCTAAAGACTTATTATCTTGAGTGCACTAATGTTGTTAATAAAGATTGTGCGAAGTTTTGTATGAAGGAAAAATTTCAGGTGTATGGAAGGAATGAGATATCAGATGAAAGATGGACTAAAGCTCAAGCATGGGGATGTCACGCGTGTCACCCCAAGAAATATCCAAGAAGTACAAGCGTCAAAGCTTGGGGACGCCCAAGGCATCCCCGTCTTCATCAATAAAAATCCCAGGTTTCTTCCAAATGCTTCATTTTTTATTGTTTCATGCACAGTTATGTTGTTCTTGACCATCTTCTTTTTTGTTTTTGTTTTTGTTTTGGTTTTTCGTTTGCTTTGTTTGCTGAATAAATTGGTTGGACCCCCTCTTTCATACATTGGTTTTCAAATAGTTTAGTTTGGTTTGGAAAACAGTAGGAAAGTTCATGCTTAAGTCATAAAGAGAGCTTGTTGTTGACTGTGGCCTATGCTTTGTCATGCCATGCTTGATATTGTTTTGGCTTTATGCTTAGTATTCTTTGTTGTAGCATGACTTGTTATAAACAATTGAGATTGCTTAATGTGCCTTGGATGAATCATGCTTTGTTTTAGCATATTAAAGCATAGTATAGTGGTATTCTCCTTTGATGCTTTATTTTGGTTGACTTGGCGCATGCTCACACCATGTTATGACTATCTCAAGTCACCATAGCCTTTATGATCCTTTAGTTTTCAACTTGTAGTATCACTTTATGCTTTGATCAATGATGTTTTGTCGCTCTGCATGATTATGGCCATTATTGCTCTCTTAGTTTGTCGCTCCCAGTCTTTTGCTAGCATCCACAACCAAGTATGAGTTCCACTCATGCATCCAACTCCTTAAACCAAGTTATTCCAAAGAGTCCACCATACCTACCTACTAGCATATGCTATTCCAAGTATATTCATGTTTTTGTTTACCTCCCAAATTAAACTTGTTATGAGAAAACTAGTGATTAAAGCTCTCACGAACTTGATGGCACACTTTACTTTCTGCATTTAATAAACTTGAACCATTGGGTCCTTCTTTGTTGCGTATATGCTTGCACTTTATAAGTTAAAATTAGCAGAACGATGTATCATGGGGAACGCATTCAACATTGACCTGTACTTTGTACCCCGTTGATATCATGTTCTTTTGCTTATGGATCCCGACGGTGTGAAATAAAAGTGGAACTTGTAAGATCATGGAGTTTGTATGTGTTTTAGAGAAACGCCTGGGCTGCTAGCCTAAGCCATGCCTAATCATGGTGGAAACTTGCAGCATAACCATAATGAGCACTCTATGAAGCATCCTCAATAAAAACCTATGCAAATAGCAAATGAAAAGATCGCTGAGATGCTCATTGTCTGCTTGCCTTGTCATTTTGATTATGGGATAGCTCCTGTATCATGTGCAAGGGGTACCCTGTTGGTGGTTCTTTATGATACATATGTACTTACAATGACAAGAGCTTACTTGTGACTAAAGTTGAGTAGCATGAGGATCGGTCTTCGTAAGTAAGGGGCATGAGATTTCGGTTTATAACTTGTCAAGCATATCCCCTTAGTTGTGTCACTTTAACCTTAATCACCTTCAAGATGCTTATGATAGGGGCAATGAGAGCTGAAATCTATAAGTACCATAATTTTTGGAATCTCTTTATGAGACTTGAATCCCTACTTCCTTCTATGAAGGCCTCTCTTCCACCATTATATTGAGTCTCCACCTTCTATCTTTATGCACCTACTTTGAGAGCATAGTGGCCATTCTTAGTTCTATGTGCATTGTCCCAAGACTTGTTGATTGATGCATACCTTGATATTTCTTGCTTTAAACTATTTGTATCTAGTCACTCTGATGAACTTTGAAGGTGTCCTAAGCATTTATATTTGCTACTCTATGAGGGACAAGCTGAATGCTATTATGCTATGATTTCTTTATGTGAAACAAACAAACGTCTTGCAAAGCATTGTTATTCATGAATCTTTTGTTTGTGCCTTTTCATGTTGCAACATAGTTTCTTTGTCTTATTGCTAGAACTTTGTCTTTCTGTTATGATTGAAGTACTATGATCCCAGCTTTGAATATTTTACAAATACTTTGATCAAGTTTATGATGGTGCATGTCACCTCAAAAATTATTCTTTCTTTTTATCACTTACCTACTCGAGGACGAGCAGGAGTTAAGCTTGGGGATGTTGATACATTGCAAATGTATCTATAATTTTTGATGTTCCATGCTTGGTTTTATCTACTTTCTTGTGTTTTATCCACACTTTGGAGTACTTTTCATATGATTTCTTGGACTAACCTATTGACAAGAGCCACAGTGCCAGCTGCCTGTTTTCTGTTGTTTTTGGTTCCAGGAAGTCAGAAAATGAATATTCTCGGAATTGGACGGGACAAAAGCCAAAGTTGCTATTTTACCAGAAGACATCTAGAGCCAGAATACGAGACGGAGAAGGGCTGGGGCCTGGCCACACCACCTGGCCACGCGGCCAGGCCTGGCCTGCACCAGTGGGTGGTCTGGCCGACCCCAGCACCCCCTCGGCCTCTCCTTCTGCCTATATATTGCCTCTGATACCAAAACCCTAAGTACCCGATCAAAAATCCACGAAAGAGTCTATAGCCACCGTCATCTCCATCCCTTGATCGAGAGGGATCTGAAGCTCTTCGTGGCACCCTGCTGGAGAGGGGAATTCACCCTGGAGGCCTTCTTCATCATCATGCAAGCCTTCGGTGTGATGCGTGAGTAGCTCATCTCTGGACTACGGATCCATGTAGTAGCTAGATGGCTGGTTCTCCTCCTTTGTTCTTTCATGTTTAGATCTTGTGAGCTCCGTTCATGATCAAGATCATTTATTTGTAATTCTGCATGTTGTGTTTCCGGGGATCCGATGGATAATGAGATGCTATTTCAGATTGATTATGGATTCTATCATGTCTTTGTTATTTGTGATCTTGCATGCTTTTCGTTGTTAGTAGCTATCTTGGCCAAGTAGATGCTAGCAACTCCAAGAGTTAGTATTTATGCTCGATAGTGGGTTCATGCCTCTGGTAATCTGGGGAAGTGACAGAAATCTCTAAGGTACTAGATGTGCTTTTGCTACTACGGAGAAAACAACAATCCTTTGTTCATAGAACAATCGTATTGTTTACTTTACACGCAATTCGTAAAGGAATAATCTGTTGCTTGCAACTTAATACTGGAGGGGGTTCGGATGATAACCTGAAGGTGGATTATTAGTCATAGATGTAGTTGGATGGCGGTCTATGTATAATGTTGTAATGCCCAATCAAGTCTCAAAGGAGTCAAGATGATTAGTATATCCTTGTATGATTTCTCGATGTTTGTCAATTGCCCCGCTGTAATTTGTTCACCCAGCATGTTATGTATCTTAAGGAGAGCCACCTCTAGTGAACTATGGACCCCGGTCCTTTCTTTTACATACAATCTACAAACTGTTTACTGCTTTGTGTTTACTTTCTGCAAACTATTACTTCCTTCCATTCGATACGTTTAATCCTTTGTTTTTAGCAAAACCGGTGAGATTGACAACCTCTTCGCAAGTTGGGGGCAAAGTTCTGTGGTTGTGTTGTGCAGGTCTCCATGTTTCTGCTGGCACCGATAGTGCGCCCTTCCAACGTTCAGCTAGCTACACCTTTGGGGTGTTTCCTTGCTCCTACTGGATTGATAACCTTGGTTTCTTACTGAGGGAAAACTTGTTGCTGTGCTCATCATACCTTCCTCTTGGGGTTCCCTAATGAGCTCGATATATTTGGGCCATCAGGCATCTTATTAATAGATTAGTTCCTGAAAATGTGTAAAAATACTCCAAAGTGTGGACAAAACATAAGAAAGTAGATATAAAACAAGCATGGAACTTCAAAAATTATAGATATGTTTGCAACATATCACACCCTCACCGACAAGTCACCAGAGTGTAGCAGCGATGGAGTCATCGAAACCCTAGTTTCACTGAGATGATAGGGCGAGTGGATGTGCTCAGTTTTTGAATTGAGCTAGGCCAGTGGAAGCAGTAGAGAGGACTGCATCGGTAGCCATCGGTGGCGATGGACGGAGTGGCCGGACTTGCCGGAATCGATAGTGATAATAGCGGCGACATGGCATCACCCGAGAGGGAGAGGACAAGAGAGGAGGGAGTGCTATGGGCGAATGTGGGTCGGGAGGGCCGACCTAACCCTGAGAGTTAAGGTTGGACCCAACCATGTAGTCCAGTAGGCTGGGCTGGACATGGGCAGGCCCAGGTTATAAAAGAAAAACAGAAAAAATAAAACAATAAAAAGGAGGTTACCAAAATACCCTCTGAGTATTTCAAGCTCCAGAAAAATCTAGAAAATCATAAAAATACATATGATATATCAAATGCTCACAAAAATAATATCTACCTAGAAAAAATATTATAGTACTTGTTTGAGTTAAAAAAAATACAACTAAATAATAACACTATGAAGTCTCTTTATGAAATAAGAAAAATAAGGGAATAATCATACAAATAAATAAAAATCATTTTAGATGTTAAATAAAATTCTTTATGTTAAAACAATACTAACTATGAAATTCCTAGCCACTTTAGTTTTATTAAAAATAATTGTTATAAAAAGAGTTTATAAAAGCCTTTTAGCTTCACTTAAGCCATTTAGAATTTATTGTTTTAATAAAAGACCATTATTTCCTTCATAGATGATGTGAGAATGATTCCATATCTTAAAATTATTTTTTACCTAATTATTTAGGTAAAACACCCATAAAAAGATAAAATCCATACACTATACCTAAAACCATAAGTATAGCTTATAATAAAACTTAAATTTCTATTGCTAAGCAAATAATATTCCTTTAGAATCTTGTGCCAACTATAAGTCAAAGATTTACAAATTCATTTTGAATATCATTAACTTATGTTAGAAGTGAGTGATCTAAATCTATATAACCATAATTTGTGTGACTCTAAAACTTGGTATTAACTAAATAAACTATATAATAAGTTCATCTTTCCCATAGGCAATTCTTGTAATATAATCTATTTATATTAAACATGCTAGATCTAAGTCCTTAAAGATATACTTCATACCTATAAGATTTCATCTTCAATCATGCTTTGGAAAAACCTTATAACTCAATATCGATCTAAAATACTACTCACTCTGTTCCTTAATATAAGGTGTATAGTTTTCTTGCACGAATATTAGCGCATAGGTTGGGAGGGCAAATTTCGTTGCTTTAGGATGTGAATATCCCAGGTGATTGACATGATATAGAGGGAACATATGAAATCTAGGTATCCTCTCTATCCAGATTGGATTGCCTCCTAAATAAGAGGAACAAATCCCAAAATTCTCTACACACCTTATATTATGGAAATTTTCACAAAAAATATACACCTTATATTAAGGAACAGGGGGAGTATGTCTTAATTTTAGTTATGTTTTATAGTTAACTTTGGTATGTCACTCAAACAGTTAGGAACTCATCAACTTAAATTCATTAGAGCGATACAAGTGCTTATTGTTTGCGTCCCGAGAATGTTGTAAATTTCTTAACTTAGCATGATAAGTATCTTCCACAAAATTTATTCTTTTTACCACTTCAAACCAACACACTATGTTATTTATTTTAAGTCTTAACAACTTAAAACATGGACTTTTATAATAGTAACATGATATCAATCACCTTAATTATATGTTGTTATTGTACCTTACATTTATATCTTGTTTGTTGAAGACTTAAGTTCCCTGTAATTTTATTTGCTTGTGAAGTAAACTTGAAGATAAATCAAATCTTAGCGAAATCACCTAAGTTCAACTCATTCACAATATTGGGTATTACTTTGGGGTTTTAAAAATGCATGGCATTACTGAAAGGATCGTATGGGCACCTAGAGGGGGGGGGGTGAATAGGTGCTACTTCAAATTTTGCTCTTTTTCAATTCAGAGTTTGACATAAAAGATAAATTCTCTACATTATGCAACTATGGTGAATTTACCTATATGACAATCTAGCACATAAACTTTGCAAGAACTAGATATATAAAGTGCGGTAAAGGATAGAAGTAACCAAAGTGGAGCATGCGGAGACACAAGGATTTGATTCCTGTAGTTCCTTCCTTTTGAGGGCAAGTACGTCTATGTTTGGAGAGGGGGTGGTTTCAAACCACCAACGCCATGAGAGGCCTCCCTTGTTCTCTGATGAACCTCACCCCAACGGGTTCGATTCACCTCTTCCATGATATGGCAATCTTCGAGGTGGAAGACGACACCTTTACAACGAGTTCGAGGCACACATCCACAACCTAATTGGAGGCTCCCGAATACAAGCTAGCTATCAAAGAATCAAAGGCAAGCTAGTAAGAACCAAATCACAAGCTAGGGTTTCCAATGAAACACTAGAGAAAGGGGCCCTCAAGTGAATGATGGGGAAATGAAGATCTCTCTTGGTGAAGCTGTAGGTCAAGGCCTCCTCCTTCGATTCTCCAAAGATCAATGACTTTGGATGGTTGAGTGAAGAGATCTTGTGGATTTGGTGGCTCAAATGGTGTTGGAGTTCTTGAGGTGGACGAGTGATGTCTACGCACTTCTATTCTTGTAGATAGTTGTTGGGCCTCCAAGTGCAGAGGTTTGTAGAACAGCAGCAAGTTTTCCCTTAAGTGGATCACCCAAGGTTTGTCGAACTAAGGAAGGAAGTGGTCAAAGGTATCCCCTCTCAAGCAACACTGCAATCAAGATACAAGAAGTCTCTTGTGTCCCCAACACACCCAATACACTTGTCAGGTGTATAGGTGCACTAGTTCAGCGAAGAAATAGTGAAATACAAGTGGTAGGGATAATTATAAGTGGTAACGGTGATAGAAAATAGCTTGATGGCGTGGAAAAGACTAAAGTAAAACTGAAATAAAGATAGAAGCAAGCAAACATGTAACAGATCTAGTTGCAAACGGTGTTTCAATGCTTAGAAACAAGGCCTAGGGATCATACTTTCACTAGTGAACACTATCATATAAATATCTTTTCTTTATGATACTACTCTTAACTACTCTTCGGTTGGACACTCTAATCCATGGTAGGGCTATAACAACTCACCTCAAAGTTTGCTTTCCCCATCTAGATAACCCCACACTGTCACCTTGAGCACTAGATGGTTCAAACAAACACCACAATTTCCTAAAGACATCCAACTCCAAATATAACTCATAACAAGTATTTGTAATCTCCAGCCTAAGTGCCATCATGGTGTGCACACTGTCAACTTCACACACATGGGGAGAGCAGAGATCTATTAAAGCACTTGAGTAGCAAGGTAGATCTATAGATTACAAGCTCATGATCTCAATAAGATCATGCATAGAGAGAGAGATGAACACATAGCTACCGGTAGAACCCTTAGCCTCGAGAGAGAACTACTCCCTCCTCATCATGGGAATCAGCAACGGTGATGGAGATGGTGGTGGAGATCGATGGAGATGGCTCCGGGGGCACTTCCCCATCCCGACAGGGTGCCGGAACAGAGACTTTCTGTCCCCCGAATCTCTCCTTCGGTGGCGGCGGCGCTGTGGAACTTTTCGTGGATTTCCGATTGATGATCTAGGGTTTTTGCATCGGGAGGCTCTTATAGGCGAGAGGGAAGACCGAGGGGGTGCCGGAGGGGCCCACACCACCCCCTGGCGCGACCTAGCCTAGCTCGCGCCACCAGGTGGTGTGGCCACCCTCTGGCCCTTCTCCGTCTCGTATTCTGGCTCCATGTGTCCCCCGGTAAAATAATAACTTTGGATTTTGTCCCATCCAATTCCGAGAATATTCATTTTCTGACTTCCTGGAACCAAAAATAGCAGAAAACAGGCAGCTGGCACTATGGCTCTTGTTAATAGGTTAGTCCAAGAAATCATATGAAAAGTACTCCAAAGTGTGGACAAAACATAAGAAAGTAGATAAAACCAAGCATGGAACATAAAAATTTATAGATACATTTGCAATGTATCAACGAGCAGCTTCCAAGGTAGAAGAAGGGGCCTTTATATAGGCCCCCTGGAATTAGAGTTGTTGGGAGCCACTTACCCCGGACAGTCCGGCCCACATCAGCCGGATAGTCTGGCCAAGCCGGACACTCCTTCCTAGCCAAGTTTCTAGCCAGTGTCTGGACAGTGTCCAGATAGTGTCCGAACAGGCAAACAGAATGTCCGAGCAGGTCGCTCACATCCCAGGGGCGGACAGTCCGGGCGAATCCAACCGGACAGTCTGGCCGGGGCCGGACACTCCAGCACGAGCCAGCCAGACAATCCGGCATGGATAATGTTCCTGCACACATATATAATCCTGGGACAGACCAATTTCTTCAGTTCATAAAAGGTTTCAAGTATCTGATATCTCCTGCAACATTTAACAGCATATCAAACTATCCAAGTGTTGTAAACAAACATCTAAATCATAGGAAGGGCATAAATGCCCTTTTAATCTCCCCCTTTTTGGTGTTTGATGACAACCCATGGATTTGCATATGGGATAGATAACAATGTGCATAATAGAATGTTTACAAAATATAGTAAGGCTCCCCCTAGATGTGTGACCATTTTTTATCTTTGCATTTGAATACAAGATCACACATCCTAGGATCATATCCTCACTAAATTTTTGAGGATAGCAAGTTATGACATGATATAATACCAACTAGATCAATAAGCTAGGCATAACATAGGCATTAGCGTAACCGGGAAAGCATGTCACAACACAGATGGTTCAACACAACATAGTACTCACGAGTAGGATAAAGACACGAAGCTTCAAAGAGGCAAATCGAAATATTGTGAAGCTCGTGTACCCATGCAAATCCCCGGTAGCAACCTAATAAAGGAGCTACTTCTCCCCCTTTGGCATCGAGACGCCAAAAAGGTAAAACAACACAACTAAAGCATCCCAAGGCCAACTCTAGCCACGGTAGTTGTCGTCGTCATCCTCCTCCTCCTCATCCTCGTCCTCATCACCATCCTCATCATCCTGATCCTCCAGAGTAGATCTCTGGCCATGAGGGCGAGAAGAATAAGACACGTCCTCAAACATGGACCAGTCCACACGTCCCTGACTCCAGTGACCATAGGAAAGTGACTCCTGTTCGCCTTGTATGCATCGTACTGGCCATGGAGAATGTCAATCTTTTGGCAAAGAAGAAGCTTCTTCCACCAGGAGGCCTTCTTCACATTCTTGTGCACTTTCTTATAGAGGTGGTGAAGCGATATGCATTGCTGGCATGCTTCATGCGAGGGCCACGGGTCACAGCCTCCGGAACCTCCTCAGACTCATCATCACTGTCAGAGGCATCTGCATCCATCTCATCATCCTCAAATATGTCCTGAGCAGGGGGGTAGCCATGAGGTGCCTTGGAGGTGGGGGCACCCTTCCTCTATAGCTTGGCAGGAAGGTGCGCAACATGGTCAATGTAGAGCAGTGGAGTGGCTGGAGCCTGAGCAACAATGAGCTTCATCACATATGGAGCAAACAGAGGACACTTCTTGTCAGTGATGCATTTGTACATATCCCGATAGATGAAATCCATGACATCTATGGCACCACCTTGATAAGCTGGACCGCGAACATACACTGAGGGGGCATGGGCCATAAGATTGATCTCAGCACCTCTCATCTCATCCTTGTTGCCCGCCTTGGGAGTGAGTGTGTGGCGAAACATGTGGAGCAAAATGTTGTAGATGTGCTTGATGTTGGTGGTTTGGCCAACCACACCATTCTGAGAATAGATTGGGGCCAACAGCTGCTTGTCATATGCCTGACCATGTACATGTGTCCGGTGACCACTAGGAGCATTGGGGTTGAAAGGCACTCCAAGGATGTGGGCAAACTGAGCCATGCTGGAGCGACACCTCGTAGTGCCAGAGATCCACTCAAGGGGAATATCAGTCGTGTCCCCAAAACCCACCATGGTGTAGAACTGCTGGACCAACTCAATATTGTAGTCTTCTCTTGTTTGAAAGATGGCATGCAACCCCATCTTCTCAGTCACCCAGAGAGCATCCTCAAAGTACCTGTGGCTTAGAGCTTCGGAATATCCAACCACTTCATGGGGCACACAGGAGCCCTGAAAGCAGAAAACACCTCAAAAAAAGAGTAGGGCCTGCTCATTCCTCTAGAAGCGATCATCCTCAGAAGTGTGCTGCAGAGAATAGAACTGCTGGACACGCATCTCCACAAACTCTTCGGTGCCCAATTCTCCCAAAGTGGTTAATGACTCAAACTTCATGCGCTTGGCTTCATCCCTCTTTAGTTTTCTGACCTTCTCTTGCTTAGCTGCAACACGTTCACGAGCAGCCTGTCTGACCATGGAGGGATCAACATGCACCTCACTCTCTTCATCACGGTACCTGCGAGGACGGGCTTTCTGAGCAGCCCTAGATCGACGAGGACGGGAGCTACCTGTGAATTCAGAGTAGAAGGGTAGCATAGGGGTAAGCACATTTGTCCAGGAGGTGTGAGCACATAGCAGTAGCTAAAGAAATGCAGGATCAACACGGGTTGAGAAAACCCAGACTATCCGGCAAAATCACGCCAGAGACTCCGCCAGACCCGGACAGTCTGGTGCATATAGGCCGGACATTCCGGCTGGGCCGGAGTGTCCGCCCTGTACACGTCGAAAAGTCCGGTGGGAGACTGGTGATTTTTGGGCAGTGCGAGAGTGCTCAACTAGAGCAGATCAGGATTGCTAGAACTACTACAATGATGACACATGCACGCAGTATGATGTATCCATGGATCAAGATAGGTCATTGCCTCCAATAATGCATCTAGAGGAAACCCTAGAGATGGAGAAGGGGAAGGCAAAATACCAGCATCCATAGATGCCTAATGGGTCCCAGCAGCAAAGGGATGATAATGGCTGGCAGCAACGGTCGGATCCGGGGTGGAGGAGCCCTCCCGGTGAAGATCTTGGTCGGGGCAGTGGGGTGTGGAGAGGAGAGATTCGGGGGGATAAGGAGGACTGAACCGTCCACTTCTCCCCGACCCCTTTTATAGGTTCGAAACCGCTGGGGCCGGAGTGTCTGGGTGAATTTCACCGGAGTGTCTGGGCTGAGTCAAGCGGAGGGTCCGGCTTGGCCGGACACTCCGGTCGGTTCAGTGCGGACAGTTCGCCCCTCCACGACCAGAAAATATCGGATTCAAACAGTGGACAAATGTGTGGCAAGAGGAGCATGTTTAGAGATGAGGAAAGGCCTGGGATTCAGAAGATGTACTGTGAAGAACCAAGAAACCATAGATAGTCAAAAGATGACAAATTAAGGTCCAAACCAAGCAAGTCAAAAACTGACTCTTCAACAATGAAGAGGGCGGTGGCCGAGCCACCATGTAAGAGTTGGTAGCATGACACCACGAAGAATTTTCCTTGGGTTCATAGCCACTACTCATCAGTGAAGCTCACATATCACTAAATGATATTAAGAGGATTGAATTTCTTAATGTTGGCATTATGGGGGGAGGGATAGTCCAATGTATTAGGACCGCACTCCCCTATCTCCATGCCTGCACCTAAGCCAAATAAGGGTCAAGACATAGGTGAGTATGCAAGGTGATCAAGTCAAGCTCCTAGAATCTATGATATTTAGTTCATTCCTCAAATAACAAAACCTTGCTTCATCAAGTGGCTTGATGAAAATGTCGGCAAGTTGATCTTTGCTTGACACATAGGATAGCTCAATATCACCTCGAGCAACATGATCTCTAATAAAGTGATGACGAATCTCAATATGCTTCGTCCTTGTGTGATTCACTAGGTTATAGGCAATCTTGATAGCACTTTCATTGTCACATAGAAGAGGCACTTTGTCACAATGGACACCGTATTCCTTTAAAGTTTGCCTCATCCATAGCAATTGAGTACAAGCACTAACAGCTGCCACATACTCGGGTTCGGCGGTGGAGAGAGATATACAATTTTGCTTCTTAGAAGACCAACACACCAAGGACCTCCCAAGGAATTGGCAAGCCCCGGAGGTTGATTTCCTATCATCCTTGTCACCAGCACAATCCAAATCCGTGTATCCACAAAGAGAGAAAGTTGAGCCCCTAGGATACCAAATACCATAGTTTGGGGTATGAACCAAATATCGAAAGATTCTCTTGACCGCCATCAAATGGCTTTCTTTAGGAGCCGCTTGATATCTTGCACACACTCCTACACTCAACACAATATCGGGTCTAGATGCACAAAGGTAAAGCAAAGAGCCAATCATGGACCGGTATACCTTTTGATCCACATCTTTACCATTTGGGTTTAGTTCAAGATGAGTTTTTGTTGCCATGGGAGTGGGAGCTCCATTTAGATCTTTCATGTTGAATCTTTTGAGCATATCTTGAGTATACTTGGCTTGGTTAAAGAATGTTCCTCCTCTTACTTGCTTGATCTCAAAACCAAGAAATACCCTCAATTCTCCCAGCATAGACATCCTAAACCTGTTAGGCATAAGCTTAGAGAATTCATCATTAAAAGCTTTGCTAGATGAGCCAAAGATAATATCATCTACATATATTTGTCATACAAAAAGCTCCCCATTGACTTTCTTAGTAAAAAGAGTGGGATCGATTTTCCCAACCTCAAACCCATGATCTAACAACAACTCTCTAAGGTGCTCATACCACGTGCGTGGAGCTTGTTTCAGCCCATAGAGCGCCTTATCAAGTTTGTAGACGTGGTTTGGAAAGTTGGGATCCTCAAACCCCGAGAGTTGCTTTACGTATACTAACTCATGCAAAGGACCATTAAGAAATGCACTTTCTACATCCATTTGTTGTAATTTAAATTTATGATGTGCCGCATAAGCAAGAAGGATACGGATGGACTCAAGGCGTGCCACGGGTGCATATGTCTCTCCATAATCAATGCCTTCAATTTGGGAGAACCCTTGTGTAACCAATCTTGCCTTATTCCCCACCACAATTCCATGCTCATCTTGCTTCTTCTTGAATATCCATTTGGTGCCTATAACATTGCGGCAATCTTTTGGCTTTTCAACTAACTTCCACACTTTGTTTCTCTCAAAGTTGTTGAGCTCTTTGTGCATGACATCCAACCAATCTGAATTTTCAAGAGCTTCCCATGCTTTCCTTGGCTCCACCAAGGAAATGTGTGCTTGGTGCTCACCAAAGTTCTTCAGTTGAGCCCGAGTGGATATCCCTCTTCTTAGATCACCTATCATATTCTCAAGAGTATGATCTTGCAATTCCAATATTCTATCCATTCTAGCTTGTCGACGAGTTTCGATCTCCTTGTTGTTTCTTGTGGGGATCACTTCATCATTTTGGTCCTCGTCTTGACCATTAACTTGACCTTGATCATCATTGGAATTATTCTCTTCTACAAGAGGCAGAGATTGACCTTGGTCTTGATCAAGCATACTTCTAGACAGGCATTGAGCTTCCCTTATGGCAGTTTCTATAGATCTTCCTTGTGTAATAGACTTAGCACCACTAGACATTCTGGCAAATGGAGACTCCAGCACCTCCTAGATAGAGGTTTCTTCTTGATCAACAGGTTGAGGGTCCATAGCTTGTCTTTGGCATGGTCATTGTCCTCCTCGATAGGAGCTTGTTGATGTTGTGAAGATGAGGGCTCCACTTGAGTAGAGCATAGTTCTTCTCGATCCACCATAAGGGGTTCCTCAACAGGGCGGATGAAACCCGCACCCTTTCTTCCTATGGCATCCTAAGGCATTTCATCATCTACATCACAGACATCAACACGCCCCGCTTGGGGACCATCATATTCTTCAAACACCACACTACAAGATTCTATGACAGTTCCGAGGAGCTTGTCATAGATTCTATAAGTGTGGGATTCGAGACCATAACCAACAAAAATACCCTCTAATGCTTTGGAATCAAACTTGGACAAACGAATACCCTTAATGCGATAGAAACACTTACAACCGAACACCCAGAAGTATGAAACGTTGGGCTTGTTACCGGTAAGAATTTCATATGGAGTCTTGATCAATTCTTTTCGGAGGTAGAGACGGTTTGATGCATGGCATGCGGTGGAGATTGCTTCAGCCCAAAAATTGTATGGAGATTTAAACTCCGCCAACATGGTCCTTGCCATATCAATAAGAGTCCGGTTCTTCCTCTCAGCTACACCATTTTGTTGAGGGGTATATGCAACAGAATATTGATGTTTTATTCCCTCATCACTAAGAAATCCATTCATTGTGTAGTTCTCGAACTCGGTACCGTTGTCACTTCTTATTATTAATACTGGGACATTGTGTTAACATTGAGCCATGTTGATGAAGTCAATGAAGTTTTCTTGGGTCTCACTTTTCAGCTTGAAGAAATATACCCAAGTGTATCTTGAGTAGTCATCAACAATAACCAAACAATATTTCTTTCCACCAAGGCTTGCATGAGATGGAGGACCAAATAGATCCACATGAAGGAGCTCCAAGATCCTCTTGGACTTGATGTAGTTCTTAGGCTTATGGGGAGAATCATGCATCTTTCCTTCAACACATGCCCTGCAAACACAATCTTTGGCAAAGCAAACATTTTCTTTTAGTCCAACAATATGACCATCCTTGTGGAGTCTTTGCAAAGTTCTCATGTTGACATGGGCTAGACGGCGATACCATAGCCAACCCACATCAGCCTTTCTGAATAAGCACATCAGACTTGTAGTGGTTTTCCCCGATAAGTCCACCACATACAAGTCATTTTCGACGTACCCAATGAAAGCGACCTTTAGAGACTTGCTCCACATGAGGCTCACACTATCATTATCAATAAAGACGGCAAAACCCATCTTTCCAAGAGCACGGACTGAAAGTAAATTATAGCCAAGGGTCTCAACAAGCATGATGTCCACGAGAGTGATATCATGTGCAACCACAACTTTGCTGAAACCCATTACCTTAGACTTTGACTTGTCGGCATATGTCACAGATATTTGATCAATATTTGGTCTCAACTCCTTGACACTAGATGCGCTTTCGGTCATATGACTTGTGGATCCACTATCAAGCACCCATTTTGACCCTCCGGAAGCATAGGTCTACAAAAGATCCAACTAGTTTTTAGGTACCCATTTTTCAATGGGTTCTCTTTTGTTAGCAACAAGGGTCTTGGGAAACCAAATAGACCAAGCAATATAACCATCAAATGGTCCAACATATTGTGCATACACATCACCATAATAATCACACATTAAAACATAGTGAGGGTTAGCACTTCCCGCAAAATCATCATGAGACATAGTTTTGCCATTCGTGGACTTACTATCCACAATGACCTTGTCCTTTTATTGTGTGGGCTTGGCCTTCTTTTTCTTGTTGTTGTTCTTCTTCTTCTTCTTGCCTTTAGATACAAAGCCAATGCCCCCTTTCTCACTACCTGACCTTTGCTTACTCAAGAGGTCATCAATTGACTTGTTTCCTTTGGGAAAGGTGGCCTTAGCTAGCTCCCCCTTCAACCTAGCATTTTGTTCAAGTATACTTGTATAACTAGAGGGAATGAAAATACTAGGTGAAGTAATATTGGTCAATTGAGTTTGAGGCTTTTCATGAGACTTTGTGAGCAACAAGAGTTCACTCTCCAAGGCCTTGTGAGCCTTGTCAAGCATCCTAAAGTCCTCGGCAAGTTTTTCATGAACAACATCAAACTCAATCTTGTCCTTTTTAGCTCTTTTATATTTAGCAATAGCATGGTCATGTTCCTTGATGAGTTTGTTAATGATGAGATAATTTGCTTCATCAAGCCCTTCAAGTTTAGTTTCAAGAGACATTCTAGTTTCTTGTTCTTCTTCTAGAGCATTATTTAGAGCTTCTACCTCAATCATGTGCTCTCTTCCTAATTTACATCTCTCATCTAGATGTTCTTGTGTGTGTGCAAGTTGATTTAAGAGGTCCACAACATGTTTCTTGTGTTCCCCTTGCAGGTTGTTCATAAACACATCAAAAGTAACTGATTCCTTTTTGACCTCAAGAGATAACTCATCATCAAATTCATCATTGATTAAAGAGGTGGAGTGTGATGATGATAATACCTCCGTTCCTCTTGCCATAAGGCAAGTGACGTTCTTGTTGGAGATATTCTCATTTGGAGAGTCGAAGAGTGAGAATGTAGGGGTAGAAGTAGTGGCAAGGGCCACCACACCACTTGATGTTTCCTCTTCTTCATCATCATCATCATCATCATCATCATCGTCGGAGGAGGAGAATTCTTCATGTGTGATCAAGACAATTTCACCCGACTTCTTGTTGGTTGAATTCCTTTTGATGAAGGGTTTGTTGTAAGGATCTTTGGATGTCTTCTTCAACACAAGTTTACCCCCATGATCTTCTCTTTTCTCATAGGGACAAGCAGCAACAAAGTGATAGCGGTCACCACAATTGAAGCAAGTTCTGAACTTGGACCCATTATCTCTTCTCCCATTGGGGTTGCTTGTTCGTTGCATTTCCATCTTGGCCTTGGCGGGATCTTTCCAAAAGTTTCTTGCATAGAAGGCCATGTATTCATCATGAGCAACATTGACATCCTCGGGGTGGCTCATTGAAATTCCCTTGTCACTCCCTTCATCTTCATCATACTCCACAAGCTTGGCCTTCAAGGCAAGATTGACACCACTACTCATTCCAATGGCACGAGCACAGGCGTCTTTGGCATTCTTGGCAGCAACCTTGAAGGCGGCCATCTCTTGCATAACTTCATTAGAGGTCATGAGATGGTAGTTGTGTCTTCCTTGGAGGCTCTTCAAGTCAGTAGGCTCGAAAGGCATGAGAACACTCACATACTTCCTCTTGATCCAAAGCATCATCAATGTGAGAGGCACCAACATTTCTGAAGGCCGTGGCTATGGATTTGAGTCTTCGATACATGTCTTCATGATCCTCACCATCCTTCATGAAGAAACCTCCAGCCTCATTGCTTAAGGCATCATATCTATTTCTTCTCATACTCTCATTGCCAACAAACAAGTCAATGCGAGCATACCAAGCTTCCTTGGCGGTATTGTAGTGCTCAATGTGGGGGGAATCCTTTGACCCCACTCCAAGTTGGATCATGTGCAAGGAAGTCGCATTGAGTTGGCTATTGACCACTTCTCTTCTAGTCAAGTTGGTTGGATCCACAATTTTGAGTCCTTATTCAATAATATTCCACAAATCAATGCAAGAGCTGCGCACATGAGATTTCATTAAAACTTGCCATTGAGCAAAAGTATGTGCACCTAACTTAGGTGGGTCACCTCTATTATCTATATGTGGGTGAGGGATAGGAGGGTCGGGAGAGTACCATCCAGGAACCGCATGGTGCTCTTCCTTCCCATCACCCCTTTTGGTGGTGGGGTCAGTGGGATTATGTTCATCCCCCGTAACTTCATCCAAAGGCTTAAACGGAGCATTTGCCTTTGGGTTAGGTGGTGTTTCCTCTTGAGAGGGAGGAGGTGAGGTTGGCTTATTCCTAATAAGTTGCTCAACGAGTTGGCGCAACTGTTGGATTTCATTGCCCAAGGTAGAGCTCAAGCTTGTTTCCAAATTCTTGAGATCTACCATGGTCATCGAATGGCTAGCCTCACTTTCTCCCTCATCTTCTGGGTTTCCCATAATCTCTTAGGCAGTTAAGCCCGAATAAAGAGCCGAGGCTCTAATACCAATTGAAAGGATCGTATGGGCACCTAGAGGGGGGTGAATAGGTGCTACTTCAAATTTTACTCTTTTTCAATTTAGGGTTTGACATAAAAGGTAAATTCTCTAGATTATGCAACTATGGTGAATTTACCTATATGACAATCTAGCACATAAACTAAGCAAGAACTAGATAGTTAAAGTACGGTAAAGGATAGAAGTAACCAAAGTGGAGCACACGGAGACACAAGGATTTGTTTCCCGTAGTTCCTTCCTTTTGAGGGGAAGTATGTCTACGTTTGGAGAGGGGGTGATTTCAAACCACCAATGCCATGAGAGGCCTCCCTTGTTCTCCGATGAACCTCACCCCAACGGGTTCGATTCACCTCTTCCACTATACGGCAACCTTCAAGGTGGAAGCCGGCACCTTTACAACGAGTTCGAGGCGCACATCCACAACCTAATTGGAGGCTCCTGAATACAAGCTAGCTATCAAAAATCAAAGACAATCTAGTAAGAACCAAATCACAAGCTAGGGTTTCCAATGAAACACTAGAGCAAGGGTCCCTCAAGTGAATGACGGGGAAATGAAGATCTCTCTTGGTGAAGCTGTAGATCAAGGCCTCCTCCTTCGATTCTCCAAAGATCAATGACTTTGGATGGTTGAGTGAAGAGATCTTGTGGATTTGGTGGCTCAAATGGTGCTAGAGTTCTTGGGTTGGACGAGCAGCTTCCAAGGTAGAAGAAGGGGCCTTTATATAGGCCCCCTGGAATTAGAGCCGTTGGGAGCCACTTACCCTGGACAGTCCGGACCACATCAGTCGGACAGTCTGGACAAGTCGGACACTCCGACCGAGACCAGTCGGACACTCCGGCCTGGCCAAGTTTCCGGCCAGTGTCCGGATAGTGTATGGATAGTGTCCAAACAGGCAAACAGAATGTCGAAGCAGGTCGCTCACATCCCAGGGGCGGACACTCCGACGCGAGCCAGCCGGACAGTCCGGCATGGAAAATGTTCCTACACACATATATAATCCTAGGACAGACCAATTTCTTCAGTGCATAAAAACTTTCAAGTGTTTGATATCTCCTGCAACATTTAACAGCATATCAAACTATCCAAGTGTTGTCAACAAACATCAAAATCATAGGAAGGGCATAAATGCCCTTTCAATTACTTATGCATAACATCATACTGCTTCTTTAAACATTAGTTCTTATCGGACCAATGATGTTGTTTTCATATGTCGGAGTTTATATTCTCTTGAAGACCCTGATTGCATAATCTTGTAATCACAATGGAAAGTTCACACTTGCTCATGTCCTTTGGTTATTTTCTATCAACTATTTGCAATCTACTACTGTTATCACGTGCATTTGAAAAAGGATGGCAGAAAACACTATTTTCATAATTGACATGAACTATTGGTTACTAATCAAGGGTGATCAGTTAATCTATTATAACTGGCAATGGAACCACCATTGATCGGAAATGTATCATCTACGATTTAACAACAAATGTCGCTAGTGATTCTCGCACCATAAATTACACGTTAACCATGAGATCTATATGGATTTGGGGAAGTCAACTGAATCTTCTTCCTTTTGTATGTCAATAGAGGACCTTAACGTGATGCCGAGATTCCTTGCACGGATCCAGCAACATGGGGTGGGCAACCTTAGAGCCCCGTGGTTTTGGTGTCTAGATTATCTATGAGAGGCTGTCAAAGGTAGGTTGGTTATTTTAACAGAACCTTCCAGGGGCACAACCGGCTCATAGAGTCTTTAGGGGTCTATCAGAGTTATAGCGGCCTGAAAGGGGGATTAATAGAGATGTGGTAGCCTGAAGGATCGCCCTTTCTGAATGAAAGAAAGGGTTTATGAGCCCTAGCCCTGTAAGCCCACACCTATGTAGAGTAGATCGTTCAACAACTGCGGCACAAACCCAGTTATGTAGGGTATGGCTTTTTTATTGTGTCCATTCTTTCTTCATGTATTTTATTATATAAAAACTCTACTTTAGTTTTGTGCAAGTTATAAGAGAGAATATGAAATATTTTCTTATTTCTTATTTTTCTTGGCATGTGGGGTCGTGGATAAGGGCAGTGTTCTGCTTGGGTTCTTATACTGGGCCCCACACCAAAGGAAGTGTGGACAGGAAAGATCGCACGGTTGTGCAACATGTATAAGGATCTCTCATGGATAAAGCAACACACATTTACAGAGTGTAAAAAGGTGTAATATGTTACTCCCTATTCCAAGAAGACTGATGGAGATAGTTTTTTAGAATAAAATCAACCTTTGAAGAAATGTTTACGAAAACCTGCATAACCTTTGACCTATGGTCTACGGTTGTAGTTAGTACATCAAACACTTCTTTTTAGTAAACTTGCTGAGTACGCTTGTACTCAATCGTACCTTTTTGACCTTTGCTAGATCTCGGAGCAATCAATGACGAAATCAGGAGGAGAACTATTTTGAAGAGTTGAAGGTACCTAGTGGGGATCCACAAAGTCAGTGATTACATCAACGACAACAAAAATAAGATGAAGAGTAGAGTATAGATAAA
This sequence comes from Avena sativa, assembly GCA_916181665.1. NCBI lineage: Eukaryota > Viridiplantae > Streptophyta > Magnoliopsida > Poales > Poaceae > Avena > Avena sativa. Next base: position 419,061,814 of record OV702287.1, on the reverse strand, counting down.
TCCCTAAGATACTAGAACCTACTTCAGTAGAGTATTGCTATAGCAGCAATCGCAAGGCATAGATATATTAATAGTAGTATGATTTCTAAAATAGACTTCGAGTTGTTATTTTTGGTTTTCTTCTGTATAATGTTTTCCTCACTGTTTCAAGGAAGTTTACTAGATCTTTTGTAAAATTTTGAGCTATAATCTATAATCATGTCTTGGACCCGTCATGTTTCTATTGTATCACTCTAAGGGATGTAATACTAGTGGAACGGTGTTTCCTTGGTGTTATGTCAACGACTATAGTATACTACATCATCAAGTGGTATGCCGGGTCACCGCAACCCCCCAAGTTTTAAGAGTACTACTTGATCTTGTAGTATAGGAAATGGACTATGTTGTGGCATTGTATTGCAAGCTATCTCAGTGGTCAACCTCCTTACCTTGCGAGAGAGATCAGGCATGTTTCTGGTTACCTGAATGATTTTTTAATTTAATATGTAGCATATTGATAGAACGAATAATAAAATATAATGCTCCCTAGTATACCATATTGGAACAAACTAACCATTCATGACTTTTTCATGATGCCGCGGAACACAAAGAAAACAAATCGAGATACGAGAAGACACGCCAGAAACATATATGCATTCTCTCACAAAAGAATGGCCAATTAAGGCCAAACATGGCATTCCAGACACATTTGTGCATCCACGTACCATCTTCATTATTAATTGATAAGATTTTGAAGTGGTTCACAGCAGAAAACAATAATTTTTCTAATTAGCGTACGCCAATTTCCAGGATCTAGTTATGAGTTAATGTTGTAACGAGAAGTTTTGGTGACATACCCTTGTAGACCAAAAGTGTTAAAGTTCACGATGTGACATGGGGTTAACACGTCAATGCCATTGGTTGATGGACTTGGGTTTGAGGAAGAGGGGAGTGCTGAAAGCTTCGTTCGGGGAACATGCAAGCAAATCAAGGACATGAAGTTACCCAAGTTCAGGCCCCAGGGGGAAAACCTTACTCATGCTTGTCTGTTCTTGATTATTGAGGGAACCGAAGGTTTACATGGTGACTTTATGACGGTGGTGCGCAGATGTAATCTGGCGATGTATGAACTAGGGTTTTGCGATGTCCTCCTCGCTGCTCCCTCCTGGCCTTTATATGGGGAGGCTAGGTCTCAGGATAACAAAGCGAGTCGGTTACAGATTAGGGTTTTACCCATTAAACTTCCAATATATTCTTTGTGGTATCCTCCAAGGATTCGCACCTCCACGGGCTTCGACCACCCAGATCTTCATGGGCCCTATTTACACCGTAGGCTTCTCTTGGCCCGAACCACATAGGATAATCCCGGGGTACCCGTAGGGCATACCCATGGACCGCAAGGTCGTGTTGCTCCTCGCATGACGGCCAGGTGCCACAAGTGGCAGCATCTTCGTGGTTTCGCACACGTTCGATGCTCAACAATGACTCCTGGTTTCTCCTATCCAGTCGGAATTGCCGAAGTAGATCTTTTGGATTGGGGATCTAGCAGCACGACAATGTGCCGTAGGTGAAGTTATCTCCCGCGTGTATAGTTCTTCTTGGAACCGCGAGAACGAGAGGCAACGAGAGAGAGAAAAGCCAAAGAAGAATAATTCCTTAGGGCTTGGGATTGGTATGCCTCCCCTCTCCCACGTGCCCCTCCTTACATAGGGGAAGGGGAGGGGAAAAATAGGGTTAGGAGGTGGCGGCTGGGTGGACCCACCCTGCGTGCATGCCCTAAGCGGTCGACCCCCTTTCCTTCTTGGGGCGATGGCCCCACATGGGCCTCTCCCTCAGGGAGTTGGTCCATTTAGGGTGGGTTGCGCCTAAAAATTAATCATAAATATTATTTTAATATTAATTCCATTATTTAATACTTAATACATATTATTTAATTTCCTATGATCAGAAACACCTTTCAGATCACTCTGAACATCCTTCAGACTCTCCCGAGACCTTCTCGGCTTTCAATTCTCTTCAATCTGGTGATCCCGGTGATTCCAAAACTATCTCTAAGCATCATTGAACCCTTAAGTGTGTTATCCTACGGTTTAGGAACACAACAGGCATGATCGAGATGCCTCTCGGATCAATGATTATCAGTGGGACCTGGATGCCCATAATGACCCCTGCGCACCTCACGATTAAATGTCGTTTGAACCAAAAACATCAAGTCCAATTCCTTTTCTTTCTTTGATACCTGACTTTATGTGGTCCCAGAGACGACGGGGACTAGACATTGAGCGCAACTAGGGAACATGCGATTCATTCATTTTAAAGGCGACTCACCGGTGGCGTGCAATTGATCATGGCCAACCGCATCGCTTGGTTTATGACACGACTGCCCTAGGTCCGTTGTTGCTTGTGTCCAACATGCCTCGTAAAGACTGGGAGCACCATACACAGCTATTGAGACAGTTTGCATCATGCGGCTAGTCAGCGGGGTGCTGATAGAGATCCCATATATATATCGAGTGGAAGAACTTCTTCTCCTTCCCGGCTTCTCCTTGGTAAAGTGTTCTTCTTGCAGACCCCCTATTGTTAGAGCATCTCCAAGGGCGAACCTCAAATGTTTTGCCCCCGTTGTCTGACACGCCCGCAATGCGTAGCGTGAGAATGGTTGGGAGTGCCGAACAAGCTATTAACCCCTTTTGGGTCACGAGGAAGGCCGTCTCGGATGCATATGGAGATCCCGTATACAACAAGTGGAAGAACTGCACTTAGTCCCAAATCCGATGGAGAGGACCAAGGACTGATTTTTTTCTAGGGTTATTTTTGCAATGTTCAAGGACCATCTTGTATCTTCTTCCTTATTTCAAGGTTTTGGATGTAAAATGCAACCCACCGATGATAATATAATTACAACATATGGGGGGTCCTTCGAGACCCTTCTTGTTAAAAAAACCGCGCTCAACTCCAGCCAATGCTAGCCGGTGCGGTGGCAGGGACGAAATTAACTATGCAATGGTCTGTTCAAAAGTCCATGTGCGCTTGGCCGGCACCAAAACAGGTGATTTAGGCCTAATTAGGGTTCTAACAGATATTAAACATGTTGTGATATCATTGTTAGTATGAAACTTTAGGAACAATAGCAATAGGATCTTAATCTCATATTAGAAAACCGACTTCAGATTGGAGCGAGTGTACCTGAGATGGCCTTCATGGTCTCATGGCCATAGCTGGCCCCTGCCTGTACGGTGAAGGGATGGTGAAGGGGTCGGTGGAGTAGGGGCGATGCCCATGGCCGCCGGCATAGCCCTCCTGGCAGTGGCCGGCGGTGGAGATGGTCTTCGCATACCTTAGCACAACTTTAGGATCGGCAGTTAGGATAGGGGAGAGTAAATTGGAGTACTAGCCTAGTAACTGAACCCCCCCCCCCTTATATACTTGTTTGCGCATTTGTGCCAGGTACACGGGACCAAAACCAGAGGTTGGTTTTTGCATTTACGATCATTATGCATGTGTGAGAGGTGTGGTGGGCCACACCCTATTTTCTCTCGGTTTGTTACTAGAGATCAAAACCCAACACAACCTAGTTGCAACTCATAAGAATTGTACTAATTCTCAGTTACAACCTAATTGCAAGTCATTAAATTCTCAGTTACACTCTAGTTGCAACTCATATGTAACTTCCACTTTGCACGAGTCACGACGTAAATCGAACAGTGAAAGAGGCAACTGAGATCTATGAAGTTCTTGAGAACTAGCAAAACCGATAATATAATTGCAGCATATGGGGGTCCTTCAAGACCCTTCTTGTTAAAAAACACGCTCAAGTCCAGCCAATGCTAGCCGGTGGAGTGGCAGGGACGAAATTAACTACGCAGTGGTCTACTCAAAAGTCCATGTGCGCTTGGCCGGGGCAATTTAAATAAAAATAACCCAAAATTGAAACAAATTTAAATAATAAACCTATTCGGAAACTATTTCACAGAGGGTAACCCTTTTCTGCCACTCCCGCCCGCGTGATGCTACAAGCAAGGCTGCGGCGCCACCTCTGAAGGTGCCGCACAGCTGCCACGCTGGCCCCATGGGTCCTGGCGTCGCAGCTCTGCCACGCTGGCTCGAACCTGCAGCGCCAGGCAAGACGGCGCCACATGTACCGCTGCTGCGCTCGTCGGTGTGGCGTGGCTGACCCTGCCACGCTGGAGCTTGGGCCCCACACAGCGTTAGTGTCGCGCCACTCGGGGTGGCGCCACAGCCTTGCGTGCAGCGCCACGGCACACGGTGCCGCACAAGCAGTAGCACTAAGCCGCGCGCGGCTTGGCCCGGCCTGACCCTCTTCTTCTTCTTATCCCATTTGCAACTGAGCAAGAAGGTGGCGGCGGCGGCTCTCTCTCTCCGCTAGTCTAATCTCCACCAAAAACACAAGATTCGAAGAAAAACTCGGGGGGTTTCTTGCCCAATCGCTTCCCCAAGGTATTCTCCTCTACTTCCCTCAATTTCACCCGAAAATTTTAAGTTATTTGTTCATAGTTTGCAAAATTCGTCTAAATCTAGAATCCCATTGGATATGTAAATTTGTATGGAGCAATGGCATGTTTGGTAGATATCTATAGTTAGTATTAGTATAGGATTGGTATACTAAGCCTTCTTGTGTAGGTAGCTAGGGTATACTGACATGGGTATACCCTACAGGTACTCGAGCTTGGTATATACAGCCTGAATACATAAAGGCCCACGGTGTCGCCAAGGCCCAAATGAAGAACTCGAGTAACCTACGGACTCTCGATTGCTTGAAGGACAAGAAGAAGCTAGAGATAGAAAGTTCAAAGGGGAAAACCCTAACCTGTAACCGACTCGATCTGCTACCTAGGACCTAGCCTATCTATATAAAGGCTAGGAGGGGCGGCGAGGAGGACACACGCAACCCTAGTTTCCACAACCCTCACTAGATTGCATCTACGTACCATTTTAATCTTCGATTCCTTTGATAATTCCACGAGCAGACTAGCAGGAGTAGGGACCTCTACGAGGCCTGAACCTAGGTAAATCTTTGAGTCCCATGTGTGCTTGTTTGCTAGCCGATAGATGTCTCCAGCGCTCCCTCCTTCTCCAAAACCCAAGTCCATAACAATGGGCATTGATAAGTTAAACCCTCGTCAATTGGCGCCGCCCGTGGGAATTGGGAGTGCTGATGTTGCGGCTTCTTCGACCCCATCAAGCGCGATCTACAACTCCGCAACAGCGAAGATTCGCCAGCTCTTCGGCGCATTCGACTTCACAATCCACACGCCGGACACTCGCCCGGCTTTCGAGTCCGTGGGCGACGGAATCAGCCTGGCAATCGGGAGATTCCGCTTCCAAGTTGGTCAGATGGGCACGCTCCGCATGCCTGACCAGCCGACGATATCGTCGATTGCCCCAGCATCGTGGTTCCCTCCATCGATCGGCACCCTCAGTGAGCTCAACGCCCCAACAATAGTTGAGAACACAGTCAGCGACAGCAGTCGCGACTCCGATCTGAGCGATCTGGCAACTGAAGATGGAGCCTACGGCTCCGGATCTGAGAGCTGCGGGAGCAGCAGCTTCCCCAATCACTTCATGTGCGCCGTCATCAACGCATGCGACACCTCCGCCAACCGCGACAACACGGGCAATCACGGTAACGAAACCGACCCACCTCTCGGTGGCAACGGCGGCAATGGTGGCAACGGTGGCAACGGTGGCAATCACATCCCTGTCAACAATGGAGGAGCAGTCGAGCCTCCGACCATAACAAACGAGCAAACCGGCGAAAGTGTCGTGATCAGGCTCAACGAGCAGGAGTGGGATCGCTGCCGCGAGGCCTTACAAGGCACCCCTCTACCCTTCAGATCTCCACAAGAACTTCTAATGGGCTACCACTGGCTCCTGAAGGAAGAATTTAAGCGCCAAGTGCAAACTATCGCGCAACTCGAGGCACGTAAAAAGGCGGCGGATGAGTCGAGCCTTCGACGTGCTGGGCTCTCCTCTCACGGAGGATCCTCCTCAAAGGGCAACGAGTACCTCGCAAACAAGAGGCGGTGTCGGATGGCCCATCTCACTGAGCAAGAACGCATAGAAGCTGCAAAGGTCCTCGATTTCAGCTCTATGACAGTCGATACAAGTGGCAACATGGTCCCAAAGACATCGCAGGCCGCGGTGATAGCAGCCACCATGTACCTCCTCAACAACCAGCCACCAGCTGGATATCCCCGAGCCGCCATGCACTGATCTACGATCGCAGGCTTGGGACTAATCGAGGCTGCTCTCGATAAGGAGCCAACACCAGAGCCGAAAAAAGGCAAAACGCTAGCAAAGCGCTACTCCTCGCCCTCATCCAACGATGACAGTCACGACCTGTCTCGACGCCGCCGCACACGATGACATGACCATGACTATGATGCACGCGATGACCTCACGCAGCGCAAGATCGACAAATCAAGGGCGCGACGTGCCCGGTCGACTGACTCGGAAGAGGAAGATGTGGAGCTCTGCGGCGCTAGATGCTTCAGCAGGTCCATCAGGCAAAAGCGAATGCCCAAAGGGTTCAAACTCCCATCGGAGAACCCAAAGTTTGATGGCCTACAAGACCCAAAGATCTGGCTGGAGGACCACATCTCCTCCGTTAGGCTCCACGGCGGCAGTCGAAGCATGGCCATGCAATGCTTACAGCTACAGCTGCAAGGCGCCGCCCGAGCATGGCTCAACAACCTCCCACGCGGATCCATTCGCAGTTGGGATGAGCTGGTTTACAGCTTCGTGCGCAACTTCAAAGGCACATACAAGCGGCCTGCATCGATCGAAGAGCTGAGATGCTGCCAGCAAAGATCGGGCGAATCGCTACGCTCCTACATCCAAAGGTGGTCCATCATCAAGAACTCCGCAGAGAACATCTCGGAGGATCGCGCGATTGACGCATTCAACGGTGGTGTCCGCCGCATAGAGCTCAGGGAGGAGTTGGGCCGCTCAAAGCCCAAGACCATCGACCATTTGATGGAAATCGCGAATTGGTGGGCCAATGGAGAAGATTCGGTGAAAAATCGCGCTCACTCCGACGAGGAGGCAGAACTCGAGCGCAGACGCGACCGCCGAGGCAAACGTCACGTGCGCATCTACGATGATCGCGACGACGTCAACATGGTCGCAGTTCGCTACGCCGACAGACGTGATGACAACCGCAACAGCGGATACCGCAGTGGTAGATACCGCGACTCCGGGAAGACCACGCAAGTGTGGCAACACCGCAATTGTGATGAGGCACCTGCGACATCCATCGAAGACAAATTGTCCGGGCCATGCACGGTGCACTTCTACATCGACAAGCATGACGGAAAGAAGAAGTCTAGCCACCTCCTCAAGGATTGCCGCGCGTTCCTCAAAACTACATGAGGGATTGGTTCGGATGAATCACAACACAGTCGAAAGAGGCTACGGAGCGGCTCCAGGCGCCATAGCACATGGCGCTCCGCCACCGCCACCTGGAATGCCCCCAAACGCAGCTGCGCCGGACCAGCACCAGGGAGGCGAACCCTATCCATGGGCCATGGGCACCATGATGATCCAAAAGGGCCGCCCCTCCAACAGGGTGCAGAAGGCCATCACTCGCCAAGTCAACTTGACCACAAACTCGCCACCATCTACCACTGAGTACCTCAGAGGAAGCGAGTCCTGCATCACCTTCGACAAACGCGATCATCCGCCCCAAGTACCTCGTCTAGGCCATTGCCCCCTCATACTCGAGGCGCAAATCAGAGGCTTCGACATGAGCCGCGTCTTCATGGACGGCGGAAGCGGCATCAACCTTATATTCGTGAGTACCTTGCGAGCAATGAGGATCCCTCTGACTTGCCTAGAGGCCTCGGACACAACATTCCACGGCATCATCCCAGTAAAAGGCGTATATCCCCTCGGCAAAATCAACCTCGACGTCATCTTCGGCACGCCGAAAAACTTTCGGCGCGAGCACATCGACTTTGAGGTCATCGACTGGCCCTCACAGTACCACTGCATCCTCGGACGTGTCGCGTTCGCTAGGTTCATGGCGTTACCACACTACGCCTACCTACAGATGAAAATGCCAGGTCCCAATGGCGTCATCACAGTCAACGGGAGCTTCAAGAGGTCCGACAGTTGCGACAGGGAATTTAACAGAATTTCCCAGTCTTTCGGCATGCAGGAAGAACTCGCGAGACTAAAGGAGTCGACAAACAATAGTCTGCCTCCCCTAAGCCGGCCAAGCTCGCCTGATCTATCTTTTGACTCATCAGTGCACACAAAGAAAGTGCAGGTCCACCCATCGGATCCCACCAAAACGGCCCTCATCGCCAACAACTTGAGTCCCGCATAGGAACTTGCTCGTCGAATTCCTCCGTGAGCACTGGGAAATCTTCTCCTGGTGTCCAGCGGACATGCCGGGAGTTCCCAGGGAATTCGCTGAGCACGCACTCAACGTCAACCCAGACGCAAGGCCAGTCAAGCAAACAATCCGGCGATTATCTGAGCCACATGCAAAGGCAGTCGGAATGGATATCAACAGACTCTTCGATGCCAAATTCATACGCGAGATCAAGGAAAGCACTTGGCTCGTCAACACGATGCTGGTACCAAAAAAGGACACGGATATCCTGATGTGCGTGGACTTTACCTCTCTAAATAAGCACTGTCCAAAGGATCACTTCCCGCTACCGCGAATCGACCAGATCATCGACTCCACCACGGGATGCGAGCGCCTCTGTTTCCTCGACGCCTACTCAGGCTATAATTAGATTTGAATGAAGGAGGAAGATCAAGAAAAAACAGCATTTACTACGCCCTTCGGTGTGTTCTGCTACAACACAATGCCCTTCAGGCTAAAAAACATAGGAGCCACCTACCAGCGGTGCATGCAGGCTTGCCTCAAGGACCAACTTGGTCGCAACATTCAAGTCTATGTCGACGACATAGTAATCAAGACCAAGGAGGAAGCCTCCCTAATCGACGATTTGCACGAAACCTTCGCCAACCTCGACCGCTACCGGATCAAGCTCAATCCGGACAAATGCGCCTTTGGCGTCCCATCAGGGCAACTACTCGGGTATCTCATCTCCGCGAGAGGAATCGAGGCAAACCCGAAGAAAATAAAAGCCATACTAGCCATGGAGAAGCCGAAAATCATAAGGGGCGTCCAGCAGTTGGCTGGGCGAATCGCGGCCCTCAGTCGATTCATCAGTCGGATGTGTGAAAAGGCACTTCCCTTCTACCAACTCCTCTGCAAAGCTGAAAAGTTCGAATGGACCAACGAAGCGCAGGAAGCATTCGAAGACCTCAAACGCCTGCTATCCACCTCGCCAGTACTAGTGACCCCTCGAGAAAAGGAACCGTTGTTACTATATATCTCCGCCACCAACCAGGTGGTCAGCATAGTGCTCGTCGTCGAGCGTGCCGAGGGAAACAAGGTCCACGGGGTATAGCGCCCAGTATACTACATCAGCGAGGTTCTCATGCCAACAAAACATCAGTACCCGCACTACCAGAAGCTGGCGTACGGTGTCTTCATGACCGCCCAGCGACTGCGTCATTACTTCCAGGAACACCCAATCATGGTGGTCAACGACGCCCCGTTGGGGCATATCCTCAATAACCCCGATGCCATGGGACAAGTCGCGCTTTGGGGAATAGAATTGTCTCCACGAGACATTACATACGAAAAGCACGACGCAATCAAGTCGCAAGTTCTTCCTCACTTCCTCGTGCACTGGATGGAGAACCAGCTCCCTGACAAACCAGATATGTCCTACCTCTGGACAATGCACTTCGATGGATCCAAGCGGAAGGACGGAGCAGGTGCAGGTGTCATACTGACATCGTCTCAAGGGGACAAGCTGAAGTACATCTTGCGAATGCAGTTCACCGCCTCCAACAATGAAGCTGAATACGAGGCCCTACTACACGGGATGAGGATGGCAAAAGCCTGCGGCGCCAAAAGGCTCATTATATACGACGACTCCAAGTTGATCGTTAACCAAACAATGCATGAGTGTGACGCACTGAACGATGACATGATCGCCTACCGCGACCTCTACGACACACTCGAAGGGGACTTCGACGGCTGCGAGCTGCGGCATGTAGGCCGCAAAAGCAATGAAGAAGCGGACGCACTCGCCAACATAGGCTCTACCTGCACCCCCATACCACCTGGGGTATTTCTTGAGCGCATCTGCGAACGCTCCATCAAGCCAAAGGCAGTAGAGAAGAAAACAAGCGCAGCTACGGACTCGGGGGCTACGCCACCCAATGAGCCAATGGCACTCGATGACCTGGAGCTGGATACAGGACTCGAAGGATCAATGAGCGTCATGATGATCGAATCATCCTGGACTAAGCCGTACATCACGTACCTCCTCAGCAAAAGGCTACCGGACGATCCGACTGATGCACGGCACATCGCACGGCGATCCAAGGCATTCGCTGTTATCAACGGCGAACTATACAAGCACATCACATGAGTACTCCAGCGATGCGTCTCCATGGCTGATGGAAGAGTTATTCTCCTCGACATCCATGAGGGAACCTGCGGACACCATGCTGGCAGTCGCGCCCTCGTGGCCAAAGCTCTGCGGGCTGGGTTCTACTGGCCTACGACCATGCGTGACGCCAAGGACATCGTCCAGAAATGCAACGCATGTCAACGATTCACAGACAAACCACACGCACCTGGCGCAGAGCTCCGGCCAATCCCATTGGCCTGGCCCGTCGTGCAATGGGGACTCGACATGGTCGGCAAGCTCCCCAAGTCCTCACGAGGAGGTTACGTCTACCTCCTGGTGGCAGTCGACAAGTTCACCAAGTGGATAGAGGCCATGCCAGTGACCAATCAATCGGGGCACAACGCAGTCAAGTTCTTCGAGTCCATCGTCTTCCGCTTCGGAGTGCCACACAGCATCATCACAGACAATGGAACAAACTTCACATCCAAGGAGTACCAGGAATTCTGTGAGAATCTGGGAATCAACATCAGCTACGCATCGGTAGCACATCCATAGACCAACGGTCAGGTTGAAAAGGCGAACGGGCTCGTCTGCAGCGGCATCAAGAAGCAACTCCTCCGGTCACTCGAACAAGCCATGAGTTGCTGGCCAGACGAACTGCAATCAGTACTTTGGAGCCTACGCACAACTCCAAACAGTGCTATGGGCTACACCCCGTTCTTTATGGTGCACGGGGCCGAAGCGGTGCTACCCACCGAGGTACAGTACAAGGCGCCGCGTGTGGTCGCTTACAGCGAGCAGGAGTCATCCCTTGCACTCGAAGACTCCGTCGACCTCCTTGACGAGGCAAGGGAAATCGCCGCCAAAATATCAACGATCTACCAGCAAAACCTGCGCAACTACCACAGTAGGAGGCTATGCCCTAGATCCTTCATCGAAGGCGACCTGGTCCTGCGACTGAAGTAGCAAGGACATCTCAAACTCGAGTCCCCTTGGGAGGGACCATACGTGATTACAGAAGTAATCCTAGGTGGCGCCTATCGCCTTCAAGATTTAGAGACAGGAGTCGCATACTCCAACCCCTGGAACGTCGCGCAGCTGCGACGCTTCTACCCTTAGTCGTTTTTACTTTTACATTGCAAAATAAGGCACTCAGCCAAGGCTACTTAGCCACACATTGTACTTCGTACTGTCTTGCGAATAAATAAAGCTAAGTGCCCCAAAACTCTGTGTTCTCCTTTATTCTTTCGCAACTTATCCACTTGGGCACTGCGCCACCCTATACATATTTGTTCTACGAACTAAAATGCGATATTCCTGAGTAGCTGGCACATCAATCGAAACCCTTGACACAAAACAACCCAGTTGCAATGCATCTGACAGGTTGACAAGGGACTGAGATAAGCGCATGGCCAGGCTAACAAAAAGGAATCCCATAGTGCAGCACACTCATACACACTAAAAACACGCTCTCTTGTACATTATCAACAATCAGTTATGCACATCATTTCATACGAACTTTACAACACTAATACATTTATGTGCAGGATAGAAACTAAACCACTACTGCAACAAGAGAACATTGGTCTGTTCCTCGAAGAAGTCGACAATCTCCTCTGCTGGGCGATCCACCGCCTGATAATGCGGCACCATATTCCAAGCAGAACCCGCTGGTGGCGCAGGTGGCCCAGCCGCAATTGCCACAACGTCTACATCAGGCCTATGCAGTCGTAACAGCGACAGAGCAGCCTTGGCACCAGCCACCAACTGTTGCCTTGCACATTCACGAACCGTAGCCAGGTCTTGGAACTTGGCAAGGAGGGCCAGCAGACTCGATGGAGCAACATCCAACGGAAACATCATCCGACAAATGTTCTTCAAGCATGACTACGACTTCTTCAGAAAGTGCAGCACTCGTGACGCACGATCCTGCAGGGTCGCCCGCACAATCGCACGATCATGATCCACCCAGAAGTATCCACTCTCCTGAAGTTGCTCTTGGGTCAGATCATGCATGCGAATAGCAATCATATCCTTCTCATCCTGCGGATGGCGCGCGCTGACAACTATACAAAGGAACAACGGAAGCATAAGGACAACACAACATTGCGAGTGACTACAAGGAAAAGATAAGAGTAAGCAAACTAACACTTAAATTGGTCGCCCAGCTGCACCATATCCCCCAGCAGATATTGTTCTCGGGCGGTGGCCTTCTCTGCCTTTGACTTCCATACATCCGCGTTACCGCGGAGCACAGGAAATTCATGCTCCAACTACTTCACGCGATCACCCAGTCGCGAAAGCAGCTACAGCTCATCCACCCTGGAGCGCGGTGGCGCCAAAGTATCATCAAGGGGCGGCGAATCCTGAGGTTCCCTCAAAGGATCACTTGATGTACCCTACCACAAGCCAAGCAAGAAGCAATAAGAAGATCAAATCGACACACGGACAAAAGATTCGAGTGCATTTAGGATTGGCAAAAGTATCAGCAGATACACTCGCCAAAGGCATGCTATTAACAAAAGACATAAACTAATCAACTATTACAAAGCTACTGAGGAGCGATTGGCTTCTTCGACTTAGACGGCTTCGGGGGCCTCATCGAGTCTGCGGCGGTATCAGATGCCACTGACTTTCCGCCAGCCCCTGATGCCGCATCCTTTGCCGCCTTCTTGGCTCGCTGTAGCTCCTCAGAGTACTTCACAACTGTGTTAATCAGCTGCGGCCCATATCTGCCACAAGCAGTCGCGAAGGGAGCAAAGACTACCTGCTGGCCGTCCGTGCTAATGGGCATCGCCCGCGAAACCGCTGCAGGATCAACTTCGACTCCGTGGGCCTGCACCATGGCGAGTGACATTGACGCGCCAGCCGCACGGTGTGAGTTCTTGAAGCTTGCAGGAACACCCCCGGCGAGAGACTCCACCAGCTCGTTCATGTTCTCGATTAGCTCAGCCTTGGGCATCAACTCCTCCCGGAGGCGACTGAGCACACCCTTGGCCTTGGAGAGCATATCTTGAACGGCGGCGCTACGGTCCTCGACTGCTGAAAGCGCACCCGCCAATGCATCATCACGATGGAGGGCCCGAGGGTCGAACCTCAAATCGCCAGCATCTGTACATAAACCCACACATGGACATGAAAATCAGCGCCAAACGGCAAAAATCGAACATAGAACGATAATGATATCCAAGCAAGGTACCTGAGAGGGTCTTGGCAATCGAGAAAAGCTATTCTTCGAACAACTTCTCCCTGGCTGCGATGGAGGCACGCAGATCCTCTTCATGCATTTGTGCCTCGTCACGCGCCGCGATTGCCTCATCGCGGCCCTTCGCAGCCATGGCAAGTGTCTTCTCCATGGTGGCGGCGTTGCGCAGAAGAGCATTATGTTCAGCTACAAAACAAAAGGGACTAACTATCAGTCGACCACATAAAAACGACGCAGAAGAAGGAGAAGTAAGAGCACTTACTTTCTACCACACGATGGCGCGTCTCCAACATTGCATGCTGGCGGCCCATCACAAGCACTTGCTCCGCCAAGTGAGCGGCTTCCTTCACAAGGAGCTATCGCAAAAGGAAAAAACAACAAAGGATCAGCAGAAGCCATAGATAAAATCGACTGTAACATCAAAAGAAGAAATCCTACAGTTACATGATCCTCCAATGACTCCGAAGTCGATTGGTGTGCAGTCATCCGAGTAACCATTCGATGCTCCCCATCATGCGCAGAGCTAGAAGAGTTGTGCCCGGAGTGGGCCGCCAATGGAGGAGAAGGAGCACACTCGACCTCTTTCTTGGCCCTTGAGGTTGCGACTCCCGATTCTTTCAAAAATTGGACGTCGCCAGAAGATGACGACGCCTGCTGGCTGCAAGATAAAACCAACATCAAGAAAGGGCAAATCCAGAGAAGAACAAAAAAGGGCAACTAGAAAACTTACCAATCAAAATTATCAAAGTCAAAAGTTGGCTCCTTCGACTCTGATGAGGACTCCTTTGGCAGTCGCATCTTCTTGCGAGAAGATGGCGCCACGGCACTCACAGGAATGGCAGGGATCGGCGACTCCGCACCAACACCTGCACCTTACGGAGTCGAAGGAGATGACGCATCGGAATCCTCGCTACGCGAACGCTTGCGAGTATCCAGACTACCCGACTCAGGGGCTTCCTCCTCCACATCAGATGGGACGGTCGACTCCGACTCGTCCTCTTCCAAGGCTTCACGAGGGATAACCCCCTCAGGAAGAGGGGGCATACAGGGTGACACCGCCCAATCCTACATACAGACCACAATTCAGCACAAAGCAAAGAAACAGCAAAGAAGCAATCAACAAACTAAGCTACTACGTAGCACAACTATACTTCAGGAGGAGGGTTAGAAGCGTCGAACGGAGGAACGACCGGTTCATTGGGGAGCACATCCTTGACGGTGTACTTGGTCACCAGTCGAACCCTCTTATCTACTTCACTCGCGGACATGTCATCGGCAGACACGCGAGTGACATCGTCAGCGCCAGCCCACTGAAACATGGGATGGACTCTGGCCTGCAGGGGCTGGACGCGACGGTGCAACCACGTGCGAATGAGGGCGCAGCCTCCCTCCTCTTTGCCTATGCGACTCTCGAGGTCGCAGACGTGCTCGTACAACACATCTGTCTCCGCGGATTTGCCAGGCATGACTTCCAGGAGCGCCTCCTCTGGCACGGCGTCGCGGGGTCGAAGGGTGCGAGTCCGAAGTGTTCTCCGTCAGCCTTCTCGTCATGTACGTAGAACCACTTGTCCCTCCACCCTTGGACGGACAACGCCAGCTTGATGTCGAAGTATGTGGCGGATGGATCGACGTGGATTCCGCAGCCACCTACATCGTAGACTACGGAGCCAAACGCTGATTGTCGCTTCAACTTGAAGAGACGCTTGAAGAGGCCGAAATGCGGCTCGATTCCGAGCCAGCACTCGCAAAGAGTGATGTAGCAAGCTACGTGGAGGATGGAATTGGGGGACAGCTGATGGAGCTGGAGCCCGTAAAAGCAAAGAAGGCCCCTAAAGAAAGGATGCAGGGGCAACGAGAGGCCGCGAATGATGAACGCTAGGAACATCACTTGAAAACCGGCAGCAGGAGAGGGCGTTACCTCGCCGCCGGGGACACGCGTGTCGGCGACTACGGCGGACAACATGTCGTCTTGGCGAAGAAGACGAAGATCATAGGACTTGATGACAAATGGACGCCACGCGCCATTCGTGACGCGGGTGCCCATGCCTTTCTTCTTCCCGCCGGCGGCGGTACTGGTGCCCGTAGTGGCGGAGCCGCTCTTCTTCTTCGTCGCAGCAGCGGCAGCCGCGGAATCGGCCACAACACCTCCTTTCTTCTTCCCCATTACGCGGTGGCGATGCGACCGGAGGAAGTAGCTGGGAAATGTGCAGAGCTGGTCCAGCGCCGTGGAGGGAAAAGATCGCAGAGAAAGCAGAGGAGCAGCGGCAATGGCGATGAAGGCAAAGTATGAAGGAAAGCAGATGTGAAATTTACCGTCGCAGCGTCAGTACTTAACCCCTAGAAGATGCAATCCAACGGCTTAGAAAAACCCTACTGGACGCGTGGCGTTCATTGTGCTCGACACGTGGAGGAGCTGAAACGCGAACCGTCCCCCCACTACACCCATCACACGCAGAAATCGAGGAGGCGTGGTTAAAATAAAGATTACGCATGTCCAGTCAAATCAGAGTCAGGGAGTGGGACCCACCGCTCGTCACGTCCCGTCAAACTCGCTCACACGGGCAACTGAGGTCATGAAATCGTTAGCACTGATGTCATCAAAAATAATGCAGCAGAAGATTTTGACTACTTTAGTCCTTGCTCGAGTCTTCGACTCCACCAAGCACTCGGGGGCTACTCCCATAGGGAGCGTTGGTCGCGCACCCTACAATTTTTTTTCTTCTTTTACAGGAACATGAACAATCAAAGCAAAAACCCAATCATTCAAAGCACGGTTCGACTATGGACATGGGTTACTCCCATAGGGAGCGTCGGAAGCAAAATTCGACTGAAACAAGCAAATAAAAGACAACAGCATTCGCAAAAGTTCTTTAGTCCCTGCCTGAGTCTTCGACTCAACCAGGCACTCGGGGGCTACTCCCATAGGGAACGCTGGTCACGCACCCTATGATTATTTGTACAAAGTAATCATATTAAGTTGCGCACTACCTGGCAACACATTACAACGTGAAGATAAGACCTGAATAAGGCCTGGCAACACATTAAGTTGCGCACTACCAGAAATATATCCGTGCCTGCAGGTACGATGAACATACCTTGACGGACGCGTCGATTGCTCACACCCATATACTGGAATTCGACTCATGTAAGACCTCCGCGGCTTGAGTCCAATTACACCAGCACTTTTCCGGATTCGAGTCCAGGGAATCGAGTTCGAGTAGGTGGTGTTGTTTTACCCTAAGGTAGTTAACTGATACCGATACATCGATTAAAATCAGGCACGCACATCAACAATCCCTATGACATAAACAGAGCAGTCGAAAAATGTACTCAGTCATGTACTCGAAAGGCTTCATAAAGTCTCCAGTCGAATCTACGATTCCACTAGACACTCGGGGGCTACTGACATGGGTATACCCTACAGGTACTCGAGCTTGGTATATACGGCCTGAATACATAAAGGCCCACGGTGTCGCCAAGGCCCAAATGATGAACTCGAGTAACCTACGGACTCTCGATTGCTTGAAGGACAAGAAGAAGTTAGACATAGAAAGTTCAAAGGGGAAAACCCTGACCTATAACCGACTCGATCTGCTACCCGGGACCTAGCCTATCTATATAAAGGCTAGGAGGGGGCGGCGAGGAGGACACACGTAACCCTAGTTTCCACAACCCTCGCCAGATTGCATCTGCGTACCATTGTAATCTTCGATTCCTTTGATAATTCCACGAGCAGACAAGCAGGAGTAGGGACCTCTACGAGGCCTGAACCTGGGTAAATCTTTGGGTCCCCTGTGTGCTTGTTTGCTAGCCGATAGATGTCTCCAGCGCTCCCTCCTTCTCCAAAACCCAAGTCCATAACAATGGGCATTGATGAGTTAAACCCTCGTCAATTGGTATACTAAGCCTTCTTGTGTAGGTAGCTAGGGTTTGGGTTAGGGTTAAGATAAGGGTTAGGGTTAAGATAACAGTAAGGTTTTAGTTTTGGTTTTGTGAGCATGTTGTTAGTGCAAAATTTGGTATAGATACTTATTGAATTCAAGTACCGTTGTTTTGTTATACTTGTTTTAGGTATGGCTAGAATTGTGCATGTTCATCATATGGACAAAGACGGGTTCTTGAGAGGCAATATTGAACCGGACCCGGATGAGATTGACTTGGTGTTCGAGCGTAGTCCTACCTATCTCGAGGTATTGCACCAAGTTCGGGTAGATTTGAATTGGGTTGATCCTAATGATGTTGTTGAGTTGGAAGGTAGGCACAATGTTGGATTTGGGATGCACAACCATTGGAAGACAATGCGTATTAGCTCTGAGCAACGTTGGGTTGCATATAAGGAAGTGGTGACCGAATCACAAGACAAAGCTCTTGAATTATTTGCCACAAAAAAGGTTGATGCTAATATGCAAAAGAGTATCATACAAGTTGCCTCCCCATATGAAGCTCGGAGTCCTCCACCCATTAACCAAGAGGAATTTATTGAGCCTCCTTTGACCCAACAACATGAAGTGAGGACATGTGTGAGCCCCGTTTCATACAACTAAGATGAAGCATTGGGAAAGGACAATGACGAGTATGAGGAAAGTGAGGACGAGGTGGAGCTCAATGACAACACTGTTGGAGATTTGGACCTATATCTTACACAAGAGAACATGGATCATGACATCCCATATTCTCGAATGTATGCATCGGACTCGGTGAGGATGGCCCTGATCAAGAGGTTGATGAAGATGGGTTCACGAAGGATAAGGCCGAAGTGCACGAGAAGGTATTGGGCAGGGATCCTCGGATACCCTTGATGTGCAATCTCAGTCTAGCGGATGAAGCCACGGTTGACAGTGGCCAAGGTGTAGTTCTTGGACCAAGGGCAACTTCGTACCAGGATGATAGCCATGAGAAGAATGGGATTTCAAAAGGACTTAGGTTTGCCACATTGTTGGAACTTAAGCAATGGATCAAGGACTTATCTATTAGGTATCATCGGCCATTCACGGTGGTTTACTCGGATGTGAATAAGCGTTACACGGTTAAATGTGAGAATAATGGATGCCCTTGGATTATGCGGGCAAGACCATACAAGGGAGGGCCCGATTGGTGCATTTCAAGTTGTGTGTCAACACACATGTGCCATGGAAAAAGTTTGGATGGCAAAGATGTGAAGCACGAGCACCGCCAACTGACCTCCGAGTTTCTCGCCTTTAGGCTTTTGAACCAAATTTCATCACTTCCAACAATGACCATCAAGATGGTCATGGAGATCGTGGAAGCTCTATTTAACTATGAGGTGAAGTACGGGAAGGCCTAGAAGGCGAAGCAAGCCGCATTCAGGATGTTGTACGGTGGTTGGGAAGAATCATACAGCCGAATCCCTAGGTTGTTGTTAGCAATGGCCAATGCTAACCCGGGCATGGTTCATGTGGTGGAGCCATATGGTCCCGAAACAATGGTTCATAACAGAAGGAATGTTTGAGTATTTGGGTGTGCTTTTTGGGCATTCGAGCAATGTGTAAGGGGATTCGAACATTGTAGGCCGGTAATCTCCATTGATGGCACCTTCTTGACCAGGCAGTTTCGTGGCACTCTCTTGATTGCAATTGTAAATGATGCAAATAACTGGTTGCTTTCCTTGGCTTTTGCTTT
The DNA here is from genome assembly GCA_916181665.1 of Avena sativa. Taxonomy (NCBI): domain Eukaryota; kingdom Viridiplantae; phylum Streptophyta; class Magnoliopsida; order Poales; family Poaceae; genus Avena; species Avena sativa. The sequence continues at coordinate 419,042,521 of OV702287.1, read as the reverse complement.
GGTTGAGGCGGAGAACAATATTAATTGGGAGTGGTTCTTACGTCTTTTGAGAACCAAGGTATTACCTCTTGATAGGGAAATATGTGTCATCTCAGATTGCCATCAAGGAATTCTCACTGCAACGGCGATGGACATTCCTGGTTATCCTCCTTTGCACCACCGATGGTGCATGAGACATTTTGTTTCCAACTTCTATAGGGCATGTAAGAGCAAGGAGTTGTCTGGTGATCTTCAAGATTGTTGTCTTGATTTCACGGACCAACGTTTCACAAACTTATATCTCAGATTGCTGAACAACAAAAAACTCGATTCGAAGGGTCAAGATTTTCTCAATAGGCACATTCAACTCCAGGACAAGTGGGCACAAGATTATGATGAGGATGGCCGGAGGTATGGTCAAATGACAAGTAACATGGCAGAGGCCTTCAACAAGGTGCTTAAGGGTGTCCATGCATTGCCCGTCACTGCAATAGTTCGATACACGTTCGACAAGTTGAACGGTTATTGTTTGAACTACTCACTTGAAACGGATAAGAAAATTGCGAGACAAAACAAAAACGAGTACAAGTACAAGTACCCACCCAAGGTTGATGATTGGATGACATTTCAGTCACGGAAGGCGGATTCCCAAGTTTCCATGGTTTTTTATAACGACGAGGTCATTTACCAAGTGGTCGAGCCTAGAGGAACCACTTCGGATGGTGTCCAACACGGAGGCCGAGCCTTCAAGGTCTCCCTAAGGAATTTTGATTGAACATGTGGAAGGCCATTGTTGCTTCATCTCGCTTGTTCTCACTTGCTATGTGCGTCTCGGAAGTGCCATGTCGATTATAATCACGAGCGCACCGTTAGAGAGTCTGAGTTCTCTATCATGAAGACGAAGATGACTTGGGCTCCTAGATTTCATCCATACCTTGACCAATCGCAATGGCCGGAGTACCATGGATTGCAACTATGGCCCCATCCAGAATGGAAGGTAGTTAAACGTGGTAGACGTAAGACAAAGCGTTTTAGAAGTGACATGGACGGATGGGGCCGTGCTGGTGCGCGGGAATCGGGAAACGACCAATTTCAAGAGCCTCGTGAGAGATCTCGTTGTGGCAAGTGTAGTGGTGAAGGTCACAATGCTAGGAGTTATACACAAAGGAAGAGAGCAAAAGGAAATGAAGCAAGCACAAGCGGTCCAAGACAACAAAATGATCCTAGCCAACCAAGAAGTAGCCAACAAAATGGTCCAAGGCAACAAAATCCTAGCCAACAAAATGGTCCAAGCCAACAAAATCCTAGCCAACAAAATGGTCCAAGCCAACAAATTCCTAGCCAAGGGACAAGTAGCCAGCAAGTGCCAAGCCAAGGGAGGAGTAGCCAACATGCTCGTAGGCCTGGAGGTTTGGTGCGGTGCCCTTAGCCCCAAAACTGGGCATCAGGCCCTGCAGCGCCACCATCCATGGCGCGGCAGGCCTGGAGGGTGCAGCCGCCGCCCATGGCGCCGCAGACCTAGAGGATTGCAGGGAAAAATGACAATCAAGTTCAAATAACAGATTCAGTTGGCCACTTCAAATGACAGATTCAACAAGTTCACACAAATCCACACGAACATACTGACAGATTCAAGTTCACACAAACATACTCCCTCCATTTAGAAATATAAGATGTTTTAGCTTTGTGAATCACATGTATCTAGACGTCTTTTAGTATATAGGTTCGTAGAGGTTCGGAGTGAACCTATATACTAAAAGGAGTCTAGATACACTCCTTTAACAAAGCTAAAACATCTTATATTTCTAAATGGAGGGAGTAGTATCCAACAAGTCCACTTCCAAATGACAGATTCAACAAGACACTTCCAACAAGTTCACACAAACATAGTATCCAACAACAAGTTCACTTCCAACAAGCAATCTTCTGGCAAGTTCACTACTTTCTCGCACGCTTGCTCTTGCCTCCTCTTCTCGGAGCAATCTTCTAGCGCGACTCCTCATCGTCCTCGGACTCGATAATTGGAGGGTTCCTTGGCCTTAGCTTGATTGCGGACTGTACCTTGGGCTTAGTTTGATTGCGGGCTTGTACTCAGTACCTCTCCAATAGCATGTCGTCCGGCATGGCCTCATCTTCATCTTCGGCCTTTAGAATGAGAACAATGATCTCAGTTGAGTTGTGATACATGACAATTCATTAAAGGATGTCATTGGTCATATTATATAATACCATAGTAGATTGATGTTCTTCGGGGCTACCTTCCTCTTCTGATGTCGACTTGGCCTGTTGCTTCGACGACGTCACAACCTCGGGGTCCTGGCAACCAAGCAAGTTCACGAGGCGCCGTAACTTTTGTGCTCGCCGAACGAAATCCCTTAACTTGTTATGGCCCTCCTCGTTCCTTGGAAACTCTAAAGCGCCCTCCAATTCATCCGCCTGCTTCTGGACCTCCGTGCGCTGACATGCAAGGAAATGAAGACACGGATTATACATTTTGTTGAGGTGGTAACACGAATAAAAACTACCCGACTTACCACAAAATTGATCACGGGAGCAAAGGAGGTTTGGCGCCCTTCTCTAACAATTTGGTTGTACTCAAGGTTGCTTAGGTCGTCAAAACCAGGTAGCGGCTCTTCCAAAATGTTTTCCGGATAGGCATCCAGTAGGATTCTAACACGAGTGTTCTCTAAAAACCATCGGAGGTACTCACTAAAAGCATCCTCACAATGGGGTTTTGCGAGCAATCTTTTTGATTTTTTAGCTTCTTTCACACAAATGAGAAACCAAGGCACGTGCTTCTGGTGAATCTTGTCCCAGTCCGTCTTCTTGCTCTTGAGTCTGTCCAACCTGTATATGAACAAAGCGCAATGTTTTTAGCACACACAACTATCATACATCGTCTTAGGAAACATGTATAGGAGCAATTCTTACCGGTGAAGATCGATGTCGGTGTCCTGCCAATCTGGAGGGGTAGACTGATAGAGACCAAACTGTCTCATAACCCGCTGCGGCATATGATTCTCAATAACCCACACGCATATCATGGGGCTCTGCATGTACCATAGATTACATTCGACGTCGCATTGCGGGTTAAGACGAAAATCCTCGCAACCAAAATTGTCCTTAGGACCATATACCTCCCATACAACCTTAATCACACACAAGATAGTTCAATAAGAAGAGTAGTTGAAAGAAATGCTAAATGGTATATGGGCTGGAAATTCTTACTTGCTCCGGGAGAAGGTTGTCAAACTCATTGGTGTATCTAATGTACGCCACTTGTAGGTAGGTTGGGGGCTTGGAGACCACGTCCCAATTGTAAGCCCAAGTTGGCCACCTCGATTTGTTCCCTCCATCGATATAATCCTTGGGGGTCATTTTTTTGGGCTGTCCAACTGGAAAACATTCCCACATCCACACCGAGAGAAGTAGCAATGGACCACCAATATAAGCCTCGGGACCAGTCCTTCGACAAGCCTCGTCCAGCTACGCACCAAAGCAAACAAAGTTTAATCATGGGGACATTCAAAGAGCACATGTAAAGATGGGAAAAATATAAGCACTTCATTATCCGCCGGTACAAGAAGGCCAATGCCGCTGAACCCCAGCTCCATTTCTTATCCATTTTAGTCAAAGCCTTCATCTAGTGCCAGTGAGCCATGTTGCCCTTACCATCAAGAAATATAGTCTTCGTGATAACATACCACACATACACACGGGCATATATAATGACCTCATCATCACTAGCATTCTCAGGGCAGGTACTAAAGTTCTGTGATATCCACTTGAAAGTATCCCTGGCTGTGACCCTCAATTTTACCCCCTGTGAGTTTATAGTGTCACCAGGACACTTACCACCAGTAAGGGAACACATCCGGTCATGCCAGTTGTCAGAGGATGTGTTAATGCAGAGAGGACCCCCCTGGATAGGGAGTGCAAGGATCATGGACATGTCCTGGAGAGTCACAGTCATCTCACCGGTACGAAGGTGAAAGCTATATGTCTCCGGCCTCCACCGGTCGACAAGCACGGTGATGACAGCAGGGTTCATGTGCGGTGTACCACGGTTGACCATATGGATGAATGAGAGCAGTCATAGCATTTGGATGTGCACCGTGTACCGATCATCGTATGGCATCATCTCTTGGAAATGCCCGTGATACCTCAGTCATAGGGGAACAATAGTCTGGACACATACCAGCTCGATTATAACATGTCCATCAAACTTTAGCAACATATCATGAATTGTTGGGTTTATTTTTCTTACCCGCTCGGCCATCAGGTAGCCACGATGACACTTATCATACGTCGTCTCAAGAAGTGATGTGCCTTCGACATACCCGCTTTCTATATAGGTTGGGGCACGGGTTTCTTCCTCTTTCAATTCCAATATACTATATAATTAAAAAAGAAAGTACAACTAAATATGTGATCATATTGTAAATGGCATACTAATATGAATAGAGTGCTTTCTATATGGTCATATCTATGTGAGCAAATTTTATGAACCGTTCTTTCTATGTGGGATAACAAGCACATGATGAAGTATTGCTAACCGCCATCTCTATGTGAGCATACATACTAATATTTTTAAGCTACAAGCATCTCTATTTGACATCTCTAAATCTAGACACACTACCACATATCTATCCTCCTTTAAGTAATCAACAAATCAACTATATGTCTTGATTTTGGGATGAATTAGGGTTTCGCTAAACTATCAAAATTAGTGAGATTTATTGGGCAAAGAGCGGTATTTCTTGGACAAATACCTGGAGGAGGTGCTCAACAACAAGATCCACGGGCAAAATCTTTAGATTGGAGAAGGATTAGAGGAGGGGGAGATCAACCCTAGCCGCCGCCATGGTGTGTGTGCTCTCTGTGAGGAGTTGGAGAGGAAAAGGAAGAAGAGGGTCGGGCCGGGCCGAGCCGCGCGCGGCTTAGTGCTGCTGCTTGTGCGGCGCCGTGCACCATGGCGCTGCACGCAAGGCTGCGGCGCCACCCCGAGTGGCGCGGCACTAACGCTGCGTGGGGCCCAAGCTCCAACGTGGCAGGGTCTGCCGCGCCACACCGACGAGCGCAGCAGCGGTACATGCGGGGCCACATTGCCTGGCGCTGCAGGTTCGAGCCAGCGTGGCAGAGCTGCGGCACCAGGGCCCACGGGGCTAGCGTGGCAGCTATGCGGCGCCTTCGGAGGTGGCACCGTAGCCTTGCTTGCAGCGACGCACGGGCGGGAGTGGTAGAAAAGGGTTACCCTGTGAAATAGTTTGCGAATAGGTTTATTATTTAAATTTGTTTCAATTTTAGGTTATCTATACTAGTAAATGTCTTATGGTCTTGATGGTCTGGTAGGTCGTCTAAAAATTGCCCCTTAACTTGAAATAATTTATGACGCTATGCCACCCCGTAGTCCGTTTGATAGGTCCCGCAACTGTTGGACAGAAACCAAAACGCGAACGCCCCCCTATCAGATGACGGCACGGAACGGAGGAGCAAGCTTTGTGCATCACGTGTCGTGAGGGAGACCATAAAGGACGACAACGACGACCTCCATGATGGAGGCTCCATCCCTACTCCGGTGCTCCCACACGCGGTAAAGGTGCAAGAAGACCCTCGCGTCAACTAAGCCGCCCACATGTTCTCCAGAAGCAATCATGCAAGGAGATTCCCTCTGGACAATTCAGCTTCAAATAGAAACAAGATGAGGAGGCCTTGGTCCAAAACACAGGGCGGCTTGACGGAGGGCCATCCACAGATGCTGCCTGCTGGTGACTTCCAGCTTACCAACAATTATACTAGCTTCAGAGCGGGCGACGCCCTATGGACTGACATAAAGTTTGAGGCTCGGCTCCACAGTCATTCAATCCGTCCCAATTTTTCTAATCGGAGAGGCTCTGATATTCTACAACTACTTGTCGGGGATGCAATACAATTCACCGTCCACGGAAAAGCTCAATGCGCTCATGGACATGATCCCAATTTCACTAACTTTAGTCAACTGGATATCCTGCTCTTCACGTTTGTGAGCAAAGAAATCATGGATTCTTCTTTTCGCTCATTCATGGGTCTAAATAATATAATACATCCATCATATTTCGCCAAACTCATACTCTTTCAGAAACGCTCCGTTCGCTCCCCCACAGGCGACGGGCAAACCCTAGTTGTCGCCTCCCCTCCGCCCCCTTCATATCGCTCTCCCCGGCCACCGCCGGCGTAAGTCTTCGGGCCTCTCCCGCGAGGGGCTGGTGGCGGAGGGTCGTTCTCTACCCATGCGTGCGTTCGCAGGGCGGGGTCTCCCGACGACGCCAGAGCTCCTCGGTGGTGGATGGCCTAGCTCGACAGCTTGAGACCCGCGACCGGATGGTGGTGTGGCGGTGGCATGGCCGTTGGCTACAGGCGATGCGGGCGTTAGCATGGCCGGCTGGTCGCCGGCGAGCGGCCAACAGCGTCCAACCAGCCTAGATCTGGGCCCAACTGGGCTCCGTCTGGGTCTGGGCGAGCCGTTCCTGGCACGACTGTAGCTTCCTCCGTATGGGTTGGCGACGGTGGCGGTGCCCCTGCTGCAATGTTGCAGCGGCACTTCACGGGCCCTCTCGGGCTTGACCAGGCCGGCGGTCCTGGCGTGTCCTACTGCTACAACCGGCCGACTACCGCCTCCCGACGTCGGAGACGGGGGAGGTAGTTCACTCCCGGGTGGCGCTGTACCACAGACCCTCGCCGGGTTCCTTGCTTCTCGTCTTTACCTGCCTCGCGACGTGGGACACTGTGAGATGATGGTGGTGATTGCAAAACCGTGGGGGCGCGCTCTAGTGGGCGGCAAGTTTGGTGGATGTTCCGGAGGGCCCGGAGGTGTGGTTTTTTGGGGGTCGGGAGAAATCCCTGTCTCGGCACTAGCGTGGTGACGCCTGCGGGTGTCATCTTCCTTCTTGAAGGGCGTCGGAGATTCCTCTTCCCCATCCCCCGTTGTGGACCAGGGGAAACCCTAGGATGTGTTCCGGGAATATCCCTAGGAACGATCCGGGCAATAGTGTCGTTGTCGTCGCTTCCCTTCCTGGAGGTGCTGCTTGGTGCACGGCGCTTCCGAGCGATAGCAACGTGGTGGAAATTCGTCAGAGGGGCGCAGCGGTGGAGAATCATCTCCGTTTTCGTTGAACCGCCATTTTCGGCATTGTTTTCACTTTTTGTTTCTTTTGGGCTCGGATTGTGCTGTTTTGCCCCAGCGGTGGTATCTTGCTTGTATCGGTGGTTTGCTATATTAATATAGTGGGGCGAAAGCCTGTTTCGAGGATAATTCAGATGAATCAGTTGTTTGTTACGTTGTGTTATGTGTGGTTGTGTTATGTGTGACGTTTTATGCTTGGACGTTGTATCATATATATCAATAGTTAGTATTGTTAGTAACTCTGAACTTCGGGTGCTAAGAAAAGGGTTTCAAACTCTTTAGATAGATGTTGGGTTCTTTACTTGAGCCACATCAAAACAGCGGGAGTTTTGTGCCGTAGCAACGGTATTTGGCTAGTTTTTATTTAAATTGCCCTTGGCCGGCACCAAAACAGGTGATTCTGCAGCTCTATCGCTTGCGCTCACTGTTAACACCGGGCGAGAAGCCGGCCGCTTCGTGTGCTCCCAACAGCAAGACGACAAGACTCAAGAGTACCTGGTGATCACGCGCGCCCGCGAGCGATCACGCACGCACACGCAGCTGCACTGTTCCGCGGAATGCTACCTACTGTCTGCGGTTTGACTCTGGACGATGAAACATAGGAATCGATCGGGCGGGACCACGGGAGCAGGTAGCGATAGAGACTAGTGTAGTGGCATATTGTTATGACCGTACAGCCGGAGAAAGCCTGCTAGTGGGTTAAATTAAGGACTTAGCCCATTTATTTTTATTATATAAAGAGTTGTAATTAGGCTATTCAGATTTAAGCAATAATCAAAGTTATTATTGCCGATTCCTTAAAGAGTCGGCCTTAAACCCTAACCGCCGCCTCCTCTTCCTCGCAACCACGGCGGCCGTCGGGACGTCCAGCTCCTCTCCATTCTCCCTTTCACCCATACAATCTATGTCCTAGACCTGGTAGATTAGCTGGTTCTATCACATATTTAAAACAACGAGATCGATCTAGCTGCTCTGCTCCTCCATGATATCCATGCACTCGATCTGCTAGCTACTAGCTGCTCTGGTCCATCTGTCCAGCCCATCATTTATGATCACGACCTGCCCCTGCGTCTACGTGCAGAACTTCAGCCCCCATCCTCTAGCCTCTCCTCGGTAAAGAGTGCTTCTCGCTGGTCTCCCCATTGTTACCTTAAATATACACTGAAATAAAGAGTGTGTGTGCATAGAACACGGATACTGTTATCTCGGCAAACGACGTGGTACTCTCGGCATTTGCCTCAGAGTCGGAGGCTGCATACTGATGAAACTGAGTAAGGTTTGGTGGCAAAAACTCAGGAGTACAATATTTTGTCCTGATGCCTGACTGGTGCACTGACACGATTATAGGGTACTACTACACTTTTTTGTCCTAATGCCTGCCTCATGTGTTGTGCATTTCATTGGGTAATCTGCATTACACCTCGTTGATTCTAATTAATCTTGTGGCGAAAATATAAAACCCATACTGTTCCGCCACTGTGACTAGGCTAAACCTACAGATCGAGTACACGCATGTGAGTACGTGTAATGGCCGCGTGCGCGTTCTCGGTACGGCACTGCCCCGACTCGTAAGCGTAAAGCTTCACATCTCGGCAGCAGCCGTCATTTCTTTCCTTTACGCGTGCGCAGAATCTTGTTAGGAGGAGCTACCTCTGCCCAAAATCCGAAAACTTTGTCTAAAACTGCGATTCAGATTCAATTGTGATTAAGCCATTCACTGGAAAGTACTGTAGGAGTACATATGTAAGTACAATCTGGTACGTGCCAATTGACTGTTCAGCTTTTTCCGTAGCTAGCTAGCCTGGCCAGAAGCTGATCCAAGGACCACAGCAGTCAGGTCCTTGATCTGCATGCAACACTAGGATTGATCGATTCATCCATCGAATTGAAAGATCACAACATGATAGAACTGAATTGCATTCGTACATGCATGATTGTTCCCTTTATTTTTTTGGGTAATTCGTCCTTTGCCTTTGCGGTGGCGCGCATGCAAGAAGGAAAACCTTATCTCCCGCTTTGTCCTTCGCTTTCGTCTTCATCCACCAACAGCTGATCCCAGTAGATAAACACGTCCATTCACTTTTCTTCATTCTATATATCTACTAAAACATGTCTACGTCGTCTACGTGTATCTAGATAAATCTGCTACAAGTAATTCAAGAGGGTAGATGACCTGTCATTAGTAGGAAAAGGCCTTGTGGCAGCGTTTGGAAAAGGCGGTTCGTGGCGTTTAGGCCGCATGCCACTAACCTCGCGTCACTGGTAGGTCCTAGTAGTGGCGTCTCCACCAAACGCCACCAGTAGGATTTTTAGTGGTGACGTTTACTGTAAGTGCCACTATTACGTATCATGTTTGTGCGTTTTTATTATGAATGCCATAAGTGAGTTTCGAAAATTAAAAAAATATGATGCATCCAATTAAATATTCATAGCACAGTAAAATATATTCAAGAAATGGTAGCACTAACTACTAGTCTTTAAACGATTATGGTCAACTACATATAGTTGAGCTAACTAGCTACATAACACTAACTACTAGTTCTCAAAAGGATTATCGGCAATATTTGTGTCATACCTAATGGTAGCAGCAGGAATCTCGTCATCTGAAGAAGCGCCAGAGTCTGTCAATGCTTTAGGGCCTCGGTAGTTGAAGTAGGTCATGCAATCTTCACACAGATGGAAGGCCAACTTCTCATGGACGTTCATCTCATAGGCATCGACCATCTCAGTGCACCTCGGACCACCGAAAATGGTGCGGTTTGCCTCGTTCGTGACTTGGACTGTGTAGGTCGGTGCAGGTTGGTTCAGAGGCAGTAGATCCTCATGCCATCTCGTGCTAACAGATGCAGCACGCGACGGTCATCCTTGAAGTTGAGGACCGCTCTCGCCCCAAAGTGCTGGACCGTGGCGCAATCGTAGGCGCGGGATGCCTACCACGTGCACCTGAAAGTACCTAGCTGGATCTTCCTTTTATCCACTATGATATGAGCTGCCCAAGTCGGGGTCCTCGTGGGTTTCATGTGAACAACACGAAACTTCAGCTCGGCTCCGACATGATACTAATTAAGTAATTGAATAACAATATTTCATACAACTGTCAGTCAACATATAAGAAAGGAATATATATATATGTACATTCTACATCTATCTCTAAAATTATCTAGATTTTCTAACCCTAAAATCATGTACATTTGCTACATATATCCCTAAAATTATCTAGATTTTCTACCCCTAAAATCATGTACATTTTCTACATCTACCCCTAAAATCATGTAAATTTGCTACACTAAATAAAAAACTCTAAAATCATCTAGATTTTTTACACTAAACTAAATACAGTAATTAAGAGAGGGGCAGGGGAGTCTACCTACGGCGGGGAGACGTGGCGGCGCGAAGTCGGAGAGGTCGGGGGAGGCGCGGAGGAGGCCCGGGCCAGGGGAGGCGCGACAGCGAGGGTCATCGGGGGAGGCGCCGGTCGGAGAGGCACGGCGGCGCGAGATCGGGGCGGGGCGAGGTGAGGGCGGCACGAGGTCGGATCAAGGCGGGGCGGGGCTGCGTGGGCACAACGATTTGGGGATGGGGAATGAGCGCCCGGGAGTTGGAATGAGAGAGAGGGGAGGGCGCGACCGGCGCCTATTAAGTTAGCAAAATTTTGGATGTAATAGCGGTGACGTCTATAACTCTCGGATGCCACCACTACAACATAGTTGCGGCGTTCAATTTTTCGGAACACGTGGGCTGCATTGGTCCTGAAGGAGATATGCCCTAGAGGCAAATAATAAATAGGTTTTTATTGTCATATTTCAATTAGTTTATAATAGTTTCATATTGTGCTAGAACTGTGCCAAGTGGAAACATTGGTACAGGTGTGGTATGAAACAACCAAGTCCCTAGTAGCCTCTATTCATACTAGTTCGTTGGTCACGAAGATGATCTGGGTTTCAAGATCATGGGCATTTATGCCGACTGACAACGAGATCATGTCATTGGAGAATGATGTGGATGGACATTCCTCGAAGGATTGCAACACAATCAAGTCATATAGTTCATTGTTGCAACATCTATACCTAGACTCCTTCTCCTTAGACCGTGATCTCATATTACTCACTGTTTCCCTAGGCTGCTTTGACTACATCAAACGTCATCTGGTAATGCGGTGAATATAAAGGTGTACGTTGGGTATTCTGAAGGAACAATAGATGACATGTGACTGCAAGACCGGGATTTGTTCACCCACATGACGGGTAAGATACATACGGTCGACTTGGTGATATTACATCTATAAATGTTGCAACATGTGACTAGGTCACGGGGATGTAATATCACGTAACAAGAAAACATAACTTGTTGTGAACGAGATTGAACAAGGTATGGGATACCAGTGATCGGATCTCGAACAAGTTGTATCGAGAAACAAAAGGAAGAGGATGCTACATTTAGACGGTTCAAACGACATTGTCATGAGGAATGCATAGGGGTCACATGGATATCCCTGGTCCCTCTGTTGATCATTAATACAGATCATGTCTAGAGCATTTCCGAGCCGGGAGAGGATACACTTAAGGGTATGATGAGAGCGATCATTCGTAAGACGGAATCATATTAGAGAAAGAGAGAAAGCTAAAATCGTTCCGCGGAGAGATCCGAAGTTGTTCGGAGAAAGAATAAAGGAAAAGCCCCAAAAAGTGTTTTCGGATAAATAAGAATTTAAATATATATTAATTATGAATTAATATATATTATAAATTATATTTAGATTAAGATTTATAAAGGCAACTTTTAAATTAGGCTAAATCCCGGAGGGAAATAGTCTAGAATAAAAGGTGCAGAATAAATAAAAAGAAAAAGAAAAGAAACAGCCCACATGGGCGGTTTTTATTAACCGCCGCACGGAGGGCGGTCTGCAGCTACCAGCCGCCACCGGGGCCTGCTCGACCTGGCCCACGCGGGCGCTAGGGAGCTGGGCGCCGGGGCAGGCCGGCCCACCTGGGCCAAGCGAGGCGGGGCAGGGCGCTGGGCCGCCGCTATCCAGCCGGCCCACCCGGGGCGGGGTGGGGTGCTGGGCCGCCGGGGGCAAGCCAGCCCACCCGGGGCTCCCCTCCTTTCCAGGCCACCACGGCGCAAGTTGGGCCGCCGGTGGGCAGGCTGGCCCACCCGGCTGGCTGCTGCTGCCTTTTTCTTTTTCCTTTTTATTTAGTATTTTCTATTGGCTAGTTGGGCTGAGTACTTTTGGCCCATTTGGCAGTCCGAATTTCTGCTGACTTTTTCCTTTAGTATTAGTCCCACATGGCTTAGCCTTTGAAAAAGGTACACCCCCTTAACCTATATAAAGGGGTGCCCATGGGAGGACTAAAGACACACCAATATTTGGAGAAGTCCTTTGGTTGACTTTCTCCTTCTCTCTCTCCCTCTATACCTCGTGACCATGGCTCCAAGTCTGGGTTGTGCGATCGAGGCACACCTGCAGTACGCCGTTGCACTGCAAGGATTCCTAGCCGGATATCAACTTCCGCACTCCCGGCGGGATCGGGGAGCCGGAGGTCCCATCGTGCATCCGATGTGTACGAAGACACGAGGCGCAACACTTGGGGCGCTAGAATGTCGTGATCCGGAGTTGTTGCACGATGAAGATGATGAAGATCAAGAAGGATCAAGGGGTGACCTGCGAGGAGCTTCGTGGCCTTGAGGTCGGCTTCGAGTACGACTACATCAACCACGTTCCTCACGGAACGTTAACCGCGTACAGACTACAAGGGTATGTACTCTATACGCATTGGCCGTTACTGTATTACTACATAGATAGATCCTAGGCTAAGTTTCTGGGGTTTCGTCGTAGGAATTTTTTTGTTTTCTGCACCGATCCCCAACAGTGGTATCAGAGCCGATCTATGCGTAGGAGTGTTGTACGGCTAGTACGCACAAGTTTTGTGCGGGCATTGATCCCTTAGTTGTTACCCTCTAACGTGTACTTGTTTATATCGCGGTATTGTTTGATGAAGCGGTCCGGACCGACCTTACGTGTATTCGTACGCGAGACTGGTTCCACGCTCAACATACGGCTTGTACCGTATAAGTGGCTAGTGGGTGTCTGTCTCTCATTCGATAGTTGATATAGCATTTACAACGGAGGGCCCCGAAAGGGGTGTAATAGAGACAACTGTCGGATCCATGTTGTGGTTGGAAAGTTCGTAGTTTAGAAACAGTTCTAGTGCGAAAGCCCTAACAACCACGTAAAACTTGCAATAGATAAAGTAGAGGCGTCTAACTTTATTTTGCAGGGGGCATCTGATTATGATATGGCATTGGTCGTTGCGAAGATAAAGTAGTTTACTTTTTTGTTACTAAGTAGTATAGTAATAGTCATCGTTCCGATGGACGACCTGGTGGAGGCGTCGTGGACTTGGCGTCAAACCAAGGGCACGATGGAGATCATGCCGAAGCGCTCGATGGAGATCAAGGCGCAAGAAAGACCATATCATATCACATTATACATATGATGTGGATACCTGTTTTTCCATCTTATTATGTGCTAGTATTTAGATACTCAACGGTAGCAAATAAGATAATCCCTATTTAATTCCAATGTTTCGTGTTCTCCTTGTGTGTGCACCACCAAGAAAGTTCTTCGGTATGTGGCCGGCCATGATGATCGGGGGTCAGACATATCTACGTTCGCATACAGTGGGTGTAAGCCATGTTGCACAGCGAATACACACAAGTTAGATTTGGCGATCCTAGCATGTACAGACATGGCCTCAGAACACAAGAGATCGAAAGATCGAGCATGAGTCACATGGATGATGTGATTGACATTAGTGAATGTCTACCCTTGATAATGCACTGATGGCCGTGATGATCGGGGGAGGTGCAGAGGATAGGGATCATGCGATCACTAAAATCGTCCAGGGGATGACCGTTTTAGTGGAGACCAATTATAAATTGATCTCTTATTATAAACTTAGTCTACATGTCTGTTTGCAAATATCTTAGTAGATCATAGCATATCCCATTGAGGTCCTTTGCGACCATGGGAATATATTGCTTAATTTGGAACTTAGCAAAAGGGTCCAACTTCATAGATTAATACCCACGCCTGAGGGATATCCTCGTAAAAGGTGATCTTCTCTTCTTGATACGATAACCATTAGGAGATAATTCGATGACTCCAGAATGTTTGGAAAAACACCCAGCGATCTTGCATTAGAGTTAAGAACTCTTAGAAGGGCTTGATTGCAAAAGGAGGTCATAGATGAAAAGGTATATGTAAGATAAACAAAATTATAAATGTGATTCTTGCAAAAACTTGTTGCAGATTGCAAAGTATTTGATGCTTGTCCCGTTTTGAGAAAACAGGAGGATCTGCTTGAGAATTGCTGGTTTTGAGGCAATGTGACTTGATGATGGAAAGAAAATCAGTTGATGGCCGACATCACCAATTTCCTCAAAGTTTATCATTTGGATTAGTGGATTTGAATATAATTTGTAATCCTAGTTTGTGTGTCTTGCTTTTGCGAGACGATTATTCATATGAACAAGTTATAAGCCAGTTTGTACTATTCTTATGAACGATACCTTATGGTCACATTATGATTATAAATAAGTTTATTCTCATCACTATGTTAATGATAATAGTTTAAACATTTATAAAGGATTAGAATGCTAAAAGATATTCAAAGCTTAATAATGAAATGACACTACAGTTTAAGTCATTTTGGTTATTGCAGGTTCTTTATGAAAGACCGGGGTCCTAGATGCTTAATCTAGAGACTTTGCAAAACCATGCCTCTTGGGCAGAATGACTAAAACTCCGCATTCTGTTAAAACGGTGATATGTGAAGAAATGTTGAATCTTATATATAGTGATGTATCATATTTTCAACAAGTAGTGGAAATCATTTATTGTGGACTTAAGTGAATAAGTGTATTTACTTAATGAAACATGAAGTTTGAAATGATTTGAATTGTTCAAATGAGTTCATAACTAAATGGGATATTGAATTAACTGAATTAACAAGTCTCTTCGATTTGATCGACATGACTAAAGTATTCAAGTTAAGTTTAGCATAAAAATGAACTTGTGAAAGATGTTTCACAAATTATGATAATTGGATGAATTCAAACCATGTTGAAATATCTAAACATCATAATCATTATGTATTGGATACATATGTTATAATATTATCTCTTATCGAGGTTATAGTTGTCGTTTAGAGTTAAAGATCAGAATAAGCAAATACTCATTTGAAATACAAAGGAACATCTAAAGATTCGTGGAAACAACACCATAAGTGTTATGGCACGTTCGAGTTTCTGGAGACTTCGATAAGTCGAAGTCGTGGCGAATAAACAAGACTTTGTAGAGCATTCTTAGGAAACTATGAATGCATCTTCCACAAAAAGGGGCAAACCTGTTGTTGTCCTAAGTTGATGTGTCTTGATGAAGATACAGGTGGAAGAAAGTAAAAGATCAAAACAAGGTATTTGACCTTACCTCCGATTTGTTGAGTGGCGCAGCGGAATTTGTTTCGTGAAACCAAACTCTACAAATAGAGGAGAAACTGTTGATAATGATCATAAAGTTTCAGGGAATACTTTTACTAAAGAAAGTAGGATTCAACCATATATTCTACAAGTTTGTGGAATTATATTGTTGATTCACTTGTAATGTTTTGAACAAGACATACCTACGAAATACAAAAAAGCGTGATGGACCTAAGTACGAGAAATCAATGGTCATTGAAATCTCGTTAGCGGAATTCTCGATTTGATGATGATCAAAGAATTTTGGAATGTCCAAGATTATCGAGAGGACCTAGATTTGAGTGGGAGAAAATCATCTTGGCTAATTCATAATATGTAGTTGACATATTCTGAGTGGGAGCTAAGTGAAATCCCTATATCTCAAACATGAATGTCATATTTGAGTGGGAGCGTGAAATCATTCTAGAATATGTAGACGACATATGTGAATGATGTGATTGGTGTTAATGGTATTTAAGTTAGGATGAAGTTGAAGTTATTAAACAATAAGATCTATCGAGATAGATTGGTGAGTTTAATAAACACTGAATGTCGAATGCTTCCTGGACTTGACTCTGAAAGACGTTCAGAATGTCCTAAGCAAGATTCTAAAGAAGTACAGAATGGAACAAGGTAAGAAAAAAGTTCTTACTATATGAAGCATTGAGTATTGAAACTATGGTTGAAATAAAGAAATGCGTTGCATCTCCTATGCCTCAGTCATAGGTTCTTCCATAAAACCATGTTGTATACTCAACATAATGTGACCCAAGGTTCTGGTTGATAGGATAAAGTCTTAACTGTAAGAACATGTCTTTAAGTGATTCCTGAGTTGATCACTGAACCAGAATTAAGTTTGTGCTTAAGTAGCAAGAAGTAATGTAAGTGGCATAGATGCATTTCATGCACTAGGATCTATATAGATATAGAAGTATAAAGGCTACATCTGATGTGATGTATAATGTTATGGCGGGGCTAGTTCGCTTTTAACGTAGAATGATGTGTCCCAGGGCCCAGTGCCCATGAGAAAGCCCTCGAGGTTGATCTAACTTCACTGTAAGCTCCTGGAATTCGGCCTCGTTCTGCTGCCATGACTATAGTATATACACAAAGGATAGCAAAGTGTGTTTCGAAGTTTAGATGACAACAGTGAAAAACGACCGTCATCATAAACACTAGAAACAAAGTCTCGCTTTGTCGCTAAATAAATACTTCGACCCATTATGAGATAATGGAGTGAATGTCAAAATTAGGAAGACATTAACGATTTGCAAAAGACATAATGGTCTGGTAAAACAGAACATGGACATGCCGTTTCCCATGAGCATGCATGATCTGTAAACGCATATGGTATATGGTTTATATGAGTAAAATGCAAGCTGGATTATTTATACTCTAGTGCAAGTGGGAGATTGAAGGAGATATGCCCTAGAGGGAAATAATAAATAGGTTTTTATTGTCATATCTCAATTAGTCTATAATAGTTTCATATTATGCTAGAACTGTGCCAAGTGGAAACATTGGTACACGTGTGGTATGAAACAACCAAGTCCCTAGTAGCCTCTATTCATACTAGTTCGTTGGTCACGAAGATGATCTGGGTTTCAAGATCATGGGCATTTATGCCGACTGACAACGAGATCATGTCATTGGAGAATGATGTGGTTGGACATTCCTCGAAGGATTGCAACACGATCAAGTCATATAGTTCATTGTTGCAACAGCTATACCTAGACTCCTTCTCCTTAGACTGTGAGCTCATATTACTCACTGTTTCCCTAGGCTGCTTTGACTGTATCAAACGTCATCTGGTAATGCGGTGACTATAAAGGTGTACGTTGGGTATTTCGAAGGAACAGTAGATGACATGTGACTGCAAGACCGGGATTTTTTCACCCACATGACGGGTAAGATACATACGGCCGACTTGGTAAGATTACATCTATAAATATTGCAACATGTGACTAGGTCACGGGGATGTAATATCACGGTAACAAGAAAACATAACTTGTTGTGAACGAGATTGAACAAGGTATGGGATACCAGTGATCGGATCTCGGACAAGTTGTATCGAGAAACAAAAGGAAGAGGATGCTACATTTAGACGGTTCAAACGACATTGTCATCAGGAATGCATAGGGGTCACATGGATATCCCTGGTCCCTCTGTTGATCATTGATACAGATCATGTCTAGAGCATTTCCGAGCCGTGAGAGGATACACTTAAGGGTACGATGAGAGCGATCTTTCGTAAGACGGAATCATATTAGAGAAAGAGAGAAAGCCGGAATCGTTCCGCGGAGAGATCCGAAGTTGTTCGGAGGAAGAATAAAGAAAAATCCCAAAAAGTGTTTTCGGATAAATAAGAATTTAAATATATATTAATTATGAATTAATATATATTATAAATAATATTTAGATTAAGATTTATAAAGGCAACTTTTAAATTAGGCTAAATCCCGGAGGGAAATAGTCTAGAATAAAAGGTGCAGAATAAATAAAGAGAAAAAGAAAAGAAACAACCCACATGGGCGGTTTTTATTAACCGCCGCACGGAGGGTGGTCCGCAACTACCAACCGCCACTGGGGCCTGCTCGACCTGGCCCACGCGGGCGCCAGGGAGCTGGGCGCCGAGGCAGGCCGGCCCACCCGGGCCAGGCGAGGCGAGGCGGGGCGCTGGGCCGCCGCTGTCCAGCCGGCCTACCCGGGGCGGGGCGGGGTAGGGTGCTGGGCCGCCGGGGGCAAGCCAGCCCACCCGGGGCTCCCCCTTTCCAGGCCACCGCGGCGCAAGCTAGGCAGCCGGTGGGCAGGCTGGCCCACTTGGCTGGCTGGCTGCTGCTGCCTTTTTCTTTTTCCTTTTTATTTAGTATTTTCTGTTTGCTAGTTGGGCTGAGTACTTTTGGCCCATTTGGCAGTCCGAATTTCTGCTGACTTTTTCCTTTAGTATTAGTTCCACATGGCTTAGCCTTTGAGAAAGGTATACCCCCTTAACCTATATAAAGGAGTGCCCATGGGAGGATTAAAGACACAACAATATTTGGAGAAGTCCTTTGGTTGACTTTCTCCTTCTCTCTCTCCCTCTATACCTCGTGACCATGGCCCGAAGTCTAGGCTGTGCGATCGAGGCACACCTGCAGTACGCCGTTGCGTTGCAAGGATTCCTAGCCGGATATCAACTTCCGTACTCCCAGTGGGATCGGGGAGCCGGAGGTCTCATCGTGCACCGGATGTATACGAAGACACGAGGCGCAACACTTGGGGCGCTAGAATATCGTGAGCCGGAGCTGTTGCACGATAAAGATGATGAAGATCAAGAAGGAGCAAGGGGTGACCTGCGGGGAGCTTCGCGACCTTGAGGTCGGCTTCGAGTACGACTACATTAACCATGTTTCCCATGGAACGTTAACCGCGTACAGACTATAAGGGTATGTACTCTATACGCATTGACCATTACTGTAGTACTACATAGATAGATCCTAGGCTAAGTTTCTGGGGTTCCGTCGTAGGAAATTTTTTGTTTTCTGCACCGATCTCCAGCAGGTCCTGGCTCGCATCATGGTCTCCACTTAGTGCCAGCGTTAACTGTCTCCCGAACGCCAGGACTAAGTTATAATGGCGACGTTCGATTTTTACTAACGCCGCGACTATTTTGCGTTGCAGTAGTGGCGCTCATTTTGTTTTAGACGTCACTACAAAAATTACTGCTACAAGCTTTTTTCAACTAGTGTGTGCTAGTAGTCTGGATCATTGGGAGTACACTATTTGTTCACTTTAGAAATGAAGTGCCTCCGAAGAATTAAGTAATCATATTATCGGAAAGCAATAAATCACGATATCATAGAGCTACCCCAAGTATCTATTTTCGGGAAAGAACCCCCGAAGCACCTTTAATTTGAAAGAGCATCCGGGCCATGCATTATGCCTACAGAATTTACTCCGTCCGGATCATAGCTTGGCTACTAAGGCAGAACATGCCGACAGACACATCCCGTGTCGCTCCCGCGAGCGACCGGGGGGAAACCCTAGCTTTTCCTCAGGCGGCCGCCACCCTCACCCCTCCCCTCGCTGCCGCTGGGGCGCGCTGGTGGGCGAAGCCCCGCTGGCGTCATCGGCGGCGGGGATTCTTCTCCCTCCCTAAGGCGACGGTTTGCGCGGGCTGACCGGGCTATGCGGGGTAGCGCGCTGGTGCGGGGCGCGGTGGCGCGGAGGCGGCGTCGACGACGGAGGTCATGGCGACTCGGCTCCGCGCGGAGGGTTGCAGGGCATGGTTCAGGCAGCGCGTCCGGCGTGCCTCAGGCGGCGGCGGCGTGGTGGCCTCGAGCGGGATTGGCACCTCCGGAGGACGACGACGGCGGTGCTTCGGGCGGCGCAGCGACGTACTCTGACGGTGCGGCAGGGGGGCGTGGCTCGCCACCAGGGGTCGTGGTGGCTGTGCGGGGCGCCGGCAGGAGCCAGCAGGTGGAGCCTCCCGAGCCTGATCCTCGGGAAGCTTCGACTTCCCTAGATCTGGGCCCACTTGGGCCCGATCTGGGCCTGGGGCGGGCCTTTCGTGAGGCTGGCACCTTTTGGAGGAGGGACGGCGGTGTGGGATGTGTAGGATGGCGGTGGCGGCTACGACTGCGGCTGCGCTATAGCAGCGTGGCGGCAGAGACTTTACTGGCCCTCTTTTGGGCCCGGCCGGGCCCGAGACCTGGTGTGTCTCTGCTGCCGCATCCGGACGACAACCGCCATTGGTGGTGGAGGTTGATCTCCTCCGCGTGGCTGTGTTGCGGCCGTCATCCTACCTCGACCAGACCTACCCCCACCTCGCAGGGCACGCAACAAACCTGACTCGGTGGGTGCGAGTCTGGCTCGATGGACGCTGGGGCGGCAACCTCGGAAGGTGGACGGCTTTGACATCCCTCCGTCGGAGGAGGCTCCAGGAGGTGTCGTGAGATCCCCAGACCAGTGGCGGACTGGCAGGCCCGGGAGAGCTCGGTGGCAATGGTGCTGGTGCTTGGCGGCCGGGATTTTCCTGGTGGCGGATCCCCTGGTGGAAGGAGGAGTAGGGCCTCGGGCGGCGGTTGGCCTGTTCGGTGGCATCCTTGCTGCAGTTCGGCGGGCGGCGGTTGGCCTGTTCCGCGGGCTCGGCGGGCCAGAGGGCCTGGTTTGTCTTGCTGCTACATCCGATCGGCTACCACCTGCGGGTGGTGGAGGTAGTTCCCTCCCACATGCTGTTGACAGGCCGACTCTCGCCGAAGTCTCCACCTTCTCGGCCTTCCGGCTTTGCTCCGGGGCACTCGGTGTGACGGCGGTGGTGACTTCAAGACCGGGATGGCGCGTGCTCGTGGGTGACGTGATTGGTGGAGCTTTACAAAGTGCTCGGGAGGGTGGTTCTGGAGGGGTCGGGAGAAATCCTTGTCTGTTGACACTGGCACGGTGACGACCGAGGGTGTCACCTTCCTTCTTGAAGGGTGTCGGTGGCCTCCCTCCCCCACCCTCCCCCCCACTGCGTACCGAGGGAAACCCTAGGTCCCAGCCAGACAGCAGTGTTGTCGTCGTCACTGCCCTTCTTGGAGGTGCTGTTTTGGTACGCAGGCGCTTTGGATTGCGGGATGTGTGGTGGAACTTCTCTGTAGGGCGCACCGGTTTGCGAGTTGCTTCCGTTTTCGGCACACCGTCGTTATCGGCTTTCTTCTTCTTTTATTTCTATTTGCTTTTCGTGTTGGGCTTGGGTTCAAGTGGTGTGCGTTTCTTTGGGCGATGTGTCTGACCCAGCAACGGTCTCACCTGTTTGCTTTATTTATAAAGCGAGGCAAAAGCCTATTTCGAGAGATATACTCCGTCCACGGCTTTTTTTTCCAATTCATGGCGATCAGTGTCTTTTGAGCGTGGCATCCCCCAGAATCATAGCATGCTCTATAGCTCAAGTCAAGAAAAACAGAGCGCCAACTTTCGGAAGCAGCAGAGATCAAGGGGAGGATAGAAAGGCCATTATTCAACATTGAAAAGAGCGATATCGGATGCTTTGATCAGATGACTAGCTAGCTAGATCTAACGACGGTAACGGTGCCCTCACCTGGTGGGCAGTGATGCAAGTTTGGAATCTGTAGGTATCTTTTATTTCAGTCTAGTTCAAATAAATAAACTAGTTTTCTCAAACAATGATGATTTGTGAAAATGTATTTTTTTTTTACTAAAGAGAGTAGAGGGTACCTAGAGGTTACCCATTTGCATCCTTACTGATGGGCCAGGCATGTACTCCATGTATATTCATCATCTCCAATTCTCCATGTATTTCTCGTCATGATGCGACCGAGCTTCCCCAAATAGGTCTGTTGTTGCTGGAATAATCATAGCTCGCGGGGGCGGGGTCTCGCTAGCTAAATTCATATTTTCTGCTTATCTTGTTGTACTCCTTCCGTTTAGAAATAACTAATTTAATTTTATCTACATCGAATGTATCTAGATACATATTAATGTATAGATAAATTCGAATTTAGACAAACCTAATTCAGTTATTTTTGGACCGATGGAGTACATCATACTCTAGTCTCTAGCAAGTATGAATTGATCTAATTGGGAACATGTTCTCGAACAAGCTTGACGCTGGTTGGGATCTTCTAACAAGAATATCCATATTGTAAATGAACCCTCGGAGCATCTCCAAGGTTGGGAATCAAATCGTGTCCCCAAATGTCCTCTTTTTGTCCACTTTGGTCCGGTGTCCGCCCCGTCCGCCCCCCCTCCCGGCGAGTGCACCCAACGCACCGCCCCAAATCATGTCCATGACCCAGTTTTGGCTTTTTTGTTCATTTCTTCTCTATTTGAAACAATTGTACCACATATTAATACATAAATACAAATAACACATAGTCCACAACAAATTTAAAAGTACAATTATTCAAATTGAACATATGACTACTGGTTGCCCACAAACTGATAGACATGCTCAACCAAATCGTCTTGGAGTTGTTGACATGCTCAACCAAATTCCGGCCACGCAAATGGCCGAACAGCTTGTGTGCGGCCCTCTGGTAGCCCGAAATCCAGACGCCCCTACTCGCCACTTTCATCGGGAGGGGCCCTTGAAGCTCGCTGAGGCCACGGTCGTGCCTGGCGAGGTCGGAGACAATGTGGTGAAGGGCCAAGCAAACTCGCCGTTATTCGGGTCGGGCAAACTCGCCGGAGCTGCTCGAAAACGGAGCGGGATCGACGGTGGGCGGCGAGCAGTGGCCGTCGGGCTACTTCGGGCACGAAGAGGCCTGCAGAACCGGCGGCGGAGCTCGGGAGTGGTTGGTGTCGTCGGGGTGGGAGGGGAGGGCCAACGAGTGGCTGCCACGCGGGCTAGGGGGACTGGATCGGACAGCGGACTGTGTCCCTTTGGCCCCAAACCCTCCCCAAATTTGGGGCCGGTTTGCTTCCAAGTGGTTTGTCCGAGGGAGGGAGAAAACGGTTTGGGGCGACATTGGGTGCCGATTTTTGGTTGTCTATCCGTTTGGACAAAAACGGACCAATAGGGAAGTTTTGCTCCTAGGGTTGGAGATGCTCTCACCTTTGACCATCAGTCCATTACTCGCGCGAGTAGGAAAACTTGGCCATTCGCTTCCATGAACGAACAATTGATGTCTCGGGTGGGTCAAATTTATACATAGATCCTCATGTTTTATCAATATCAACACACTCCACCTCAAAATTCGAATGGACGTAGCAACAAATGTTATAGTGAGAGAAAAATCAAGGTTCGCCTAGAAGCGAAACATATTTGATATATAATATGAAACTTAGAATGATACATCCTCAAAACGTATTGCATGTTAATTTGGATAAATATTAACATTTTTTATAGATCTTCCGTACCACATGATCAATCCTCGTGAACTGAAGGAATATCATCATTAGATGATACCATCATCAGAGCTAAAATTTACAGGATATATAAAAATAAGATAGATTGGGATGTCAAGTCTACTTAAATCTTAATGGAAGAGAAATTGCACCAAAGGAATTTTTCATCGGGTCCAACCTATTTTTTTTTCCTTTAAAATTCACACTACAAGATTTCAGTGAGATTAGTCCCTATGGTATATGATCTCATGAATCAATCGGCTTCTGCGTGATGGGAATGTCTGTGATGTGACATGACTGGAACGTGGCAAAGCTATGAGAATTTGAAATCGGCTTTCTTTCGGTTGACCAGGAAATATTCCCGCCTGAGGTTAAACAAGCGCGAGAGAAAAGAAATAATGAGGGTTATTCGGCTCATTTTGACTCTCACAATCAAAGACCATCGATGTTCTAGAGATGAAATCCGACTCAATATATCAACAATCTGACTGAAGATGTTGGAGTGTTCCAAGGATTACTGTTGGGGATATAATTTCTGGATGTACCGACAACTTAGACTCAGACTCGGAGACCAAGGTGGCCCATTGTTGGTGAAACCACAAGCTCGCCGGGCGACCCAATCGACAGGAAGAAGATGGGGGGTCAATTCGGCTCACTCGTGGAGGCCCAGAGGAATTGTTGCCTCTGGCCAAATGATAGAAGACTTGGAATACAAAACTTAGTATTAGCCATTCATCCTAACATCTGTAACATAGCTGGATAGGATTCTCTCTATAAAACGTGGGCCGGATGTGTATATAAGCTGGCATACCGACAACCTTAGGGCTAACATTCACGCATTCACCATTTCCCTGTAACTCATTTGGACTGTGTGCCATCGACCTAGACTTCCGCCCGCATTATACCTAATTCTTCGCCCCGCCGTGAGGTACCGCTCACGACATCAAAAAAAAAGATGTCACAGATTTGTCAAAATTCACATGTATCTAGACTAGACGTGTTTTAGTTCTTCCTCCGTCCTAAAAAGTGATGTCCTAGATTTGTTAAAAATTGGATGTATACACACTAAAACGTGTCTAGTTTCTTTCAAATTCAAACAAATGACCAAATCAACTTCGTGCACCTGCCCGTGCGTGACCCCAGGCCCACAAGCAGCGACCGCGTGCGCGGCAGATGGTCTGAGAGACATTGCTTTATCTCACGCTTAATCTATAGAGTAATTTGTGACATCGAACACGAAGTGTTTTTTTCTTGAGGGATGCAACAAGAAGGTAGGAGAGCGCGCTCTACGGGGTAATCAGTTCTTTTTCTTGAGGGAAGCTCTGCTGGGTAAGTGGTGGGCGGGCCCTGCGTGTTTGCCGTGGGCCGGGTAATACAGAATGGCTGGAGTCCGCACGCGCTGCGCGCTCAGGTGGTGGGCGTGGGCCCGCGCGGCTGCCCAAAACCCACACAGACATGCGGGAGCGGGCCACGCCTGCACTGCATGAGCGCAATATTTCCCTCCCCTGATCGAGGTCTCTTCAATTCTTCGCCGCCCCCACATGCACGGAAATAAATCCTATGAGACCGGGTCTATTTATAGAACCTGTCTTATACCTGACACGTGTCCGTCTTTTTAATTATTTAGTCTTTTTTTAATCTGTTAATTAGTCTTTTTTCCAGCCACTATGTATAGAGATGGGTCTATTCTTGAGAAATATAGACCGGGTCTCGTAAGATTTTCTTCCTGCATGCACGTACTCCTGATCACCACAGCACCGTCCACCGGCGACTGGGATGTTCGCTCTGGCTACCTGAGTTGGCTTCAGCTCCATGTGGAGATTGAATATGCGATGTACCTATACCAGACCAGCACCACCACGTCGGGGATCTATGAGCATGCATGCTCTGCAGTCTGCCCCCACTGAAACCAATGCAGAACGTACCCATGCCATGCAAACACCTTTTCTGGTTAATTATGCATACATTGCTGCAAAGTGCCAACCTACTTAGTTAATTCCTCGATGACGATGAGTAGTGCCCTTTCGTTACAAGGCTACACCGCGTGCAGACCGTGTCGCCGCGCTTTGCAAGGTCGGAGAGACGTACACTGACTCGGAGTAAAAAGGTGGACATGCATGCATGCAAACAATCAATGATCTTAACCAAATATATTAACACTCCTGACCGGAGACGTTCACCGACTCAGACCATGGGAGTACGCAGGGGTGGGGCCGGGTGGACTGTGGCCATCCAGAATTTTATATAGAGAATAAATAGACGACCATTAATCTAAATTTCATTATTAAAAAACTAATCTTGTTTAAATCGTATACCAATTTAGGAGTATTTATTTTCCAGCCCATAAAAATAGGGACAACACTAAGCGCCCTCAGGTTGATGGAACAACACTAAGAAAGGTCTAGTCGGAATGTCTGCTGGGCAAAAATAATATGCATTCAATATACATGTACTAGGAAACATACCTGTGAAATGATACCGCATTGTTCAA
Source organism: Avena sativa (assembly GCA_916181665.1). Classification (NCBI taxonomy): domain Eukaryota; kingdom Viridiplantae; phylum Streptophyta; class Magnoliopsida; order Poales; family Poaceae; genus Avena; species Avena sativa. The sequence goes on along the minus strand of OV702287.1, from coordinate 419,016,542 downwards.
ATAGACTAGAGAAGTTCATATTTGTTACTAAAAAACACGCCAGTGCGTTTAACGGGAGAAAAAATTAATTATGTTGTGGAGACGATCAAAGTAAATTCTTGTTAAAATTTGTTTTCTTAGTATTTTTTGTCTCTAAATATGAGATATGACAAATAATTATAGAAAAACTAATACAAATTTACTTTGTTAGTCTCCGCGTTCTAAATATTTGTCTCCCGTTGTAACGCACGGACATGTTTCCTAGTTTAAGAAAAATAAAACTAGTGCCCCATGTCCAAATCATAGCTCCGCGATTAGCTGGCTAATCAAACTTCTGTTTCCAGCAACACATGCAACGCGCGGGGCGCTGCATGCACTAGTTGAAAGATGTGGTCGTTACACACGGTTGACAACGGTCTAGTTAGAATGTCCGCTGGATGCCCGACATGGGTCCCGGTTCAAGTAAAAACCGGGACCAATGCCCGACATGGGTCCCGGTTCGACCTGACAAAGCGTCGTAAAGCGTTAGCCCCGGTTCGGTTGGGGGCAATAGCCCCGGTTCAGGGCATGAGCCGGGACTAATGCTCCCGTGCCTGACACGTGTCAGACCGCGGAGAATTAGTCCCGGTTCATGCTCCGAACCGGGACTATTGCCCATTCCCTGCCTATAAATAAACCCCCACAGCCAAGTTTTTTTTCTGGCTGGATGTGTGAGAGGGGTGGTGTCAACACCTGGATTTTTAATCCCAGATGCCTGTTATGCCATACCTCGCAATTCCAGGATTACCATTTTTGCGAGACATAACGGATTGGATATCACAGTACATCATCCATTACAAACCATACATAAGGTTTTACACAAATAAGGATCTCATGATCCAGTCTTTAATACAACAAGCAGCGGAAATAAACGATAGCGTAGCGGTGGGGTCCATCTTCAGGGGCACAGGCAATGCTGACGAAGGCAGATAGTCCTAGTTATCATAGCCATCCTGCTGACCATCATCTTGATAATCTCCTTCATAGTCTGGCCATGATAATAGCCAGGGACAAAAGCCATGAGTACTCTTTAAATACTCGCAAACTACTACTAACAAGGGGTATAATTCTAAGTTAAAGTACTGAATCTAAGTTAACTATCAAGTTAAATATGAAACCTAAGCTGAGTTCAGAAGCAAAGAAAGATAAAGTAAAGTTCTAGAATCACTTAAGTTGGGAAGCTATTATCATCAACACAACCCTGTTGGGGTCAAGTCAAAGTTCATCATTCATGTCAAGTTATTTAGAAAACAGCTGACAACGAAATAGTATGGCCATTCCAACTGTCCATAACCGCGGACGCGGCTATTCGAATAGTTTGACACTCTGCAGAGGTGGTACACTTTCACCACAAGATTCGATACATCTGTAAGGGATAACCTTAAATCATCATACTTAGTATGCAGATAATCAAACATAACCTTCCCTTTACACACCCTAGTACAAGCACCTCTCCTATGAGCATGGCCTCCCAACCATGACCATCGGTCATCTTGGGCACTGCATAGGTGGACATCATGAGAGGTAGCCTCAGCTCAAACCTCTCTCGTGAGGGAACTAATACTAATGCATATAAATTTCCAGCTAAGCCTTGCCCAATTCAGGTAATGTGGTTGTACGGTAAATTTGGAATGGTATTGTATCCGAATCCAACCATCAGTTTTATAAACGGGTTAAGGCTCATGCCTCCTCATTTTCATCATCGTAAACCAGTTGTGTCTCTCAACCCATGTCAAACCATCTCAATAGAATGACTCATCATTCCAAGGTTTTCACAATTCATTTTCACCAAGTGTTCCCATCTAAAGTGACTCAAGTTTTTGATCTATTCTAAAATACTAAGTTAAGAGTATTCACTAAGGTGGAAAAGATGGTTTCAATCTCATGCCATAGAATGACATCTAAAGGTTTCTAAGTAGGTCAAGTTTTATACTTTTTATGCTACCTCCAAAACAAGTAAAGAACTTTGTGTGAACTAAGGGAGGTAAAACTTGTCAATAAGACTTGGGTTACTAATAGTTAAAGGGGTGTGATCAAAGCATGCTTAAGGCATCTTTGCTAAACCATCTAGTTTAAATCTATCTTGCTAACAATAGCTTGCCTTGGTTGGTGCAGTGGTTGAAGTTTTCTTCTTCTTCTTCTTCTTCTTCTTGGTAGAACTCCTCCTCCTCGAAAGTTTGGTCGGTACTAGCGTCTATAAATACATAGGGAGTAGACAATCACCAAACCATACTTAACTAGGCTAAGTAGCATTCTAAAACACACAATTGATGATCTATTATCATCACAAGCATCACAAGTTTAATTCAATAATTTCAACCTTTTTATTTTAGAAAAGTAATTTCTACTCATTGAAATTTTAACTAAAATTTAATATTCACCACCAAAATATGGGATCATGTGGACACATGTCCTCAACACATATTCTAACATGTGGGAATGAGATTTAAAAGTTGGATCAATATTACTTTAGTTTGAGTTTATTATTTAATGATTTAAAGTGACTAGAAATGCCTATATAGCATTATTTTGGTACTAGTCCAAAGTCACTGCATGTAAACCTTAATATTATTACATATTTTGATAGATATGATGAAATGTGATTTTTGAGAGTTGGAATCAACTCAAAATCTAACTTGGTTGATTTTATAAAAATATTGCAAGGTGCAAATGCTTCTGTTTTGTTATTTTTATTAGTAGAGATCTATAACTCTAATTGAATTAAATCCAACGGGCTTGGATAGATCATTTTAATACCTTTCATACAAAATTGGTTTCATGCAATTTGGATTTCTAAAACTCTCTGAATTGATTTTTAAACTAGGGGACAAAAACTAGATTTAACTAAAAAGAAAAATCCAGATTTGAATCTATGGGCTAGCGCGGGAAAAGAAATTACCGCTGTCCAGTGGCGCTCCGTGGCGCGGGGCTCAGCTGACAGGGGGGTCTCACGTGTCAGCGGCACTTAACACGCGAAACGGTACGCGCGCTGTGGGTCGTGCGATTAGAAGCGAGATCAACGGCTGAGGGTCGTCATCGACGACGAACAGGTCGCCGGCGAGCTCGAACCCTAGCGGCTAGGTGGGGGTCTACTGGGGGCGTACCAGGGCTCCAGCGGGGTCGGCGAGGCGGGCAAACGAAGTGGAAGATGACGACGAGGCGAGGCGTGGTCGCGACGGAGCTTGGGGTGGTCGAAATCAACGGCACCCTTCTCCTCTAGAGGCGGCGGCTCCGGTTCCAATTCCGGCGAGCTGCTTCTCCACTTGCTCTGGCTAGAGGTGGGTGAGGTTCAGAGAGGTGAGGGGAGTAGAATGGTGTGGAGAAGAATGGCTAGGGAGGGCTCCTTTTATAGGCCCGACGGTGAGACCAAGCGGGATGGGCGGTCGACGGTGGCGACATGGCTACGGCAAGCTAGCGGCATGGCGGGGGATGGCGATCGATGGGCGGTTCCCTGGCGGTGCTCTAGGACTTAAATGCGGCCGTAGGGACGGTGGTACGCGGTCTGGGCGAGGTGGCGCTCTACGCGGCCGAAGCGGCGGTGTCCACGGCGAGCGGTGGCTGTGAGGCTTTGGGCGGCGAACAGGGATGTCTGGGGTGTTCTCCAGGTCGAGGCGGAGCGGCGGGCGCGGGCTGCAGTCGAGCGGTGACTTTTGCACGCGGGGACAAGGCGCGCTTTGGAGGCGGCACAGGCATGGTGCGGTGGCACTGGGCGCGGGCTCTCCTCGGTGGTCGACGGCAGTACTTGGCTCGGGCAGGGGACAGAGAGGGGCGGTGAGGTGTCGGCTACCTCCTAGACATGGAGAGAGAGGGGGAGGTGGTCTGCTGGGGTGAGGGCAAGTTTGGCCGGTGAGTTGGTGCTCGGCATGGCTTGGCCTGGCCACTAGGGTGTAGGGGTTGGGGTGGTAATGGCATGGTTTGATCAAGTGGAGACAGAGGGAGTGTTTTGTGGTCAAATGGGTGGCTAAACTCTGTAGAAACAGTGAGCTAGCTATTTGTGTTTGATTCTGCCTGCCATGTGTTTGATGAAATGGCCGCAAGAGAAAAAGTTTTGAATTTTGAGTTCAAAATTTTTGAGTGATCTCCACTAGTGATAGGTAGTCTCTGGTTGCAAGGGTTTTGAAATTGGAGCTCAAATAGATGGTTTTTGAAATAGGGGTGATCTATGCATATGCACTAGATTCAATTTTAAACTGTCATTTAAAATAGTTAACAGAATGTTTTTAGCAGATCCAAAGGTGGGCCTTGGTACCTCATTATGTGTACTAGCAAGGGGTGCAAAGATCAAGAATTGTTTCTGTTAAGAATTGAGTACTAGGAATAGCCAAAGTAGGCATGAGAGTTAAATTTGCCAAAATGACCATTCCTTCTTTTTAAATCTTTTTGATTTGATTTTCTTTAGGAAAAGTTTGAGAATGATGTAGATGATGTTTAAATCATCTAAGAAACATTTTACAAGCATGGGATCACACAATCATGGCAATTCAAAACAACTCCTATTTTAAATGCACACACATATGAATGCTTTCATTTTAAATTTGGAAAAGTTTTTGTTAACCCTATTTTTGGATGATTTGATCTTGTTAAGCTTGGATTAAAGTTTTGGGATGTTACAAACCTTTCCCCCTTAAACAAAATCTCGTCCCGAGATTTACAAAGAAAACTAGGAACTAAAAAGATCTGGGAACTCTGTCCTAATGTAATCTTCGCGCTCCCAAGTAGCTTCCTCCTCGGTATGGTTGCTCCACTGAATCTTGAGAAACTTGATACTCCTAGTCCTGGTGGTTCTGTAGGCTTCTTCTAAGATACGGATGGGTACTTCCCGATAGGTCAGGTCATTGTTGATTTCTACAGCTTTGTGATCGATATTCTTGAAAACTTCAGTCTTCTCAGGCACTTCCAAGCATTTGCGAAGTAACGAGATATGGAACACATTGTGGATGGCTGACATCTCTTCAGGCAGTTCTAGTTGATACGATACTTCTCCTCGGCGGTTCAGAATCTTGAAAGGTCCGATATATCTGGGAGCTAACTTTCCCTTCAGACGAAAGCGTTGAGTTCCCTTCAATGGTGAAACCTTGAGATATATGAAATCTCCGACATTGAAAGTCAGGTCTCTCCTTCTCTTGTCAGCATAGCTCTTCTGTCTGGATTGGGCGGTCTTTAGGTGCTCACAGACTTTGTGAACTTTCTCTTCTGCTTCTCGGAGAATGTCGGGTCCAAAGATCTGACTCTCTCCTACTTGCGACCAATTCAAAGGGGTACGACACTTTCTTCCGTATAGGAATTCGAATGGTGCCATCTGCAAACTAGCTTGATAACTATTGTTATATGAGAATTTTGCGAAAGGCAGGCAGTCTTCCCATTTTGATCCGTATTCCAACACACAAGCTCTAAGCATATCCTCCAAGATCTGGTTGACTCTCTCAGTTTTTCCATCTGTTTGCGGGTGATAAGCGGTACTGAAATTCAACTTGGTTCCTAAACCTTCCTGGACTTTCTGCCAAAATCTTGAAGTAAACTGGGTTCCTCGATCTGAGACGATGGTCTTGGGGGTTCCATACAGACAAACAATCCTAGAAATGTACAGCTCTGCTAGTTTTGCACTCTGGTAGGTAGTCTTGACTGGTATGAAGTGGGCTACCTTGGACAGTCTATCAACTATGACCCAGATTGAGTCATTTCCCCTACTAGAAGTGGGTAAACCGGTGATAAAGTCCATTCCGACAGAATCCCATTTCCATTCCGGAATCTGCAATGGTTGCAACAGTCCTGCAGGTCTCTGATGCTCTGCTTTGACTCTTTGACAGATGTCACATTTGGCGATGTAGCTTCCGATCTCTCTTTTCATCTTGTGCCACCAAAATTGCTCTTTCAAATCCTGATACATCTTTGTTCCTCTGGGGTGGATAGAATAAAGAGTATCATGAGCTTCCTTCATGATAACCTCCTTCAGCTCCGAATCTGCTGGCACACAGATACGTCCTTTGTACCACAGTACTCCTTCTTCGTCTTCGGTGAATCCAGGTACCTTTCCTGTACCAATACGATGTTTGATTCCGTCGATACTCTCATTTCTCTTCTGGGCTTCCTTGATTTGGCTAATCAAAGTGGGTTGAAGTTCAATGCTAGCTAGGAATCCTTTGCTAACTAACTCAGTCCTGAACTGCTCCAACTCCTCATACAAACTTGGTTGCTTCTCTTTGATCATGGTGTTAAGCCTACACGGCAATCTGCTAAGAGCATCCGCTACCACATTGGCTTTGTCGGGGTGATAGTGAATGTCAAGGTCATAATCCTTGATTAACTCTATCCATCTTCTTTGCCTCATATTCAGCTCCTTCTGGGTGAAGATATACTTCAAGCTCTTATGGTCTGAGTAAATCTCACAACGATTACCCATCAAATAATGATGCCATGTCTTCAATGCTAGAACCATGGCTGCTAGCTCAAGATCATGGGTCGGATAGTTCTGCTCATGCTGCTTCAATTGTTGAGATAGATACGCCATGACTTTGCCTTCTTGCATCAATACACATCCTAGGCCAATCTTGGATGCATCACAATACACATCAAACGGCTTCTTGATGTCTGGCATGATCAAAATCGGAGCGGATATCAATCTCTTCTTCAGCTCTTGGAAACTGGCTTCACACTTTTCTATCCATTAAAACTTCTTGTCCTTCTTCAACAATTGGGTCATTGGTCGGGCTATGCTCGAGAATCCTTCTACGAACTTGCGGTAATATCCCGCTAATCCGAGAAATGAACGAACTTGGGTTTGATTGGTTGGGGCTTCCCATTCTTCGACATCTTTGATCTTGGTGGGATCAACAGAGACTCCTTCGGCAGACACAATATGTTCTAGGAATCCTACTTCTTTCAGCCAAAACTCACACTTGCTGAACTTGGCATATAACTGATGCTCTCTCAGGTTTTCTAGGATGATTCTCAGATGTTGCTCGTGCTCTTCTTCTGACTTGGAGTAGATAAGGGTGTCGTCGATAAACACAACTATAAACTTATCGAGGAAATTCATAAAGATCTTATTCATGAGATTCATGAAATAAGCAGGGGCATTGGTTAATCCAAAAGACATAACCGTATACTCGTAGAAACCATAGCGAGTAGTAAAGGCGGTCTTCGGAATATCCATTGCACGAATCTTAAGTTGGTGATAACCAGTCCTAAGATCAATCTTTGAGAATACCTGAGCTCCGGTCAACTGATCAAATAGATCCTCTATCTTTGGCAAAGGGTACTTGTTCTTGATGGTGACATCATTCAATTTTCTGTAGTCTATACACAGACGGTTGCCTCCATCTTTCTTGTCGATGAATAACACTGGTGATCTCCATGGCGATGCGCTTGGCTGAATCAAGCCTGTCGCTAACATGGCATCCAACTGCTTCTTCAGTTCCACTAACTCTGAGGGGTTCATGGTATAGGGTCTCTGGGTTATAGGTCCGGTTCCGAGGATTAGTTCAATAATGAACTCAATATCCCTATCCGGGGGCATACCTGGCAATTCATCTGGGAATACGTCGGGGTATTCACAGACTACTCTGACTTGGTCAATGGTGGGCAGGGCTACACTCTTGTTGCACTTGAATTGACGGGGTAAGGTTTCAGAGATATGCTCTACTGTTACTCCAGAACTACTGGTCATGGTGATGGCTTTCTTAGCACAGTCTGTCAGTCCTTTATGCCTTGACATCCAGTCCATACCTAGTACTACTTCCAATCCTTTGGTTCCAAGTACAATTAGGTTGGCATAAAAATCTATCCCATGTATTCTGATAGGTATAGCTTTGCAAATTTTTCTAGCTTTTGTTGTTGAACCGGGGATTTGAACTATCATGACATGCTTCAGGTTGGTTGGGCGAATCTTACTAGTGCATACAAATTCTTCGGTGACAAATGAATGCGATGCTCCAGAATCAAACAATACTCTGGCTAAAACTGAGTTGACAGAAAACATACCCAGCACTACATCTGGCGCTTCCTGGGCTTCTTCTGCGTTCATGTGGAAGAGACGACCGTTGCGGTTGTGCGGGTTCCCTAGGGCAAATCTCCTTCCTGGTTGAACACGACGCTGCTGCTGAGCTAGGGCATTCACAGGGGCATTGGCGCCAGTCTTCTTGGGACACTCATTGGAGTAGTGACCCTTCACTCCACACTCGAAACAAGTGATCTGGGACTTGTCCTTGACTGCGACTGGTACAGCATCGTTGCCAGTTCTAGGTGCAGTGTTGTTGTTGTTGTTGTTCTTGGGAGGGGCACGGTTGAAATTGTTGGCATTGCCGGAGTTGTGATTGTTTCCTCCGGACTTCACATTGCCTCCGCTACGGTTGGGGTAGCTTGGGCGAGAATTTGGGGGTCGGTTGTTCCTTGGTGCATATCCGGGTGAAGGGTTGGGACGATACTTCTGGTGACTACTGGATCCAGACTGCTGCATCATACGACACTTGCGGTTGTCGTTTGCCTGTTTAATCTTCCCTTCCATCTGAATGGCAGAGTCAACTAGCTCTTCGAGATCATCAAAACGGATGTTGACGAGGACAGTCTGCATCTCATCATGCAGTCCGTTTAAGAACCTCTCTTTCTTCTTGGCCTCCGTGTTGATCTCATCCGGTGCATATCTGGCAAGTGACAAGAATCTGCCACGATACTCCACCACAGTCATTCTTCCTTGCTTCAATTCGCGGAATTCATCTCTCATCCTATTGACAGGACCTTGCGACACGTGGGTGCAGCTGAACTTGACCTTGAATGCTTCCTAGGTCATCACCTGGCCATGGTTCATATTGCGGATGCTATTCCACCAAGCTCTTGCATCTCCCGCCAGATAGTGGGTGGTGAAGAGAACTTTCTCATTCGCATCAACTCTGGCAACCTCTAAGTTGTTTTCCATGGTCTGTAACCAGTCATCAGCATCTAATGGGTTTTCAGATTGGTTGAAGATTGGGGGATTGGTGTTCTGAAAGTTTTTGAGTTTGGATCCTTGGTGATCCTGATTTCCATGTCCTTGGTTGTTGAGAACCATTTGGGCGATCTGCTGCAATGTTACTAAGTTTGCTTGACGGTCGGCCCTGCTTGCTTCACGGTCCGCGATAAGATTCTGCAATATCTGCAGCATTGGGTCCTGTGACGAGCTGCTCCCTCCTTGGTTTCCACGAGTCATCTGAAGATTGAGATAGATATAGGGGTAAGAGGGAAATTCTAAGGTTCGTGGTTTTGGGTTTTTCAATGCTAAAACATTGAGTTAGACTCAGGTTTTTCAACTAACTTATTTTTCATTCATGCAAGCAAGCACCCGATACAACACACACCACAACAATCAAAGGGGAACACAGATGGTTTGAAGAACCATTCTACAAGCTACGATACAATGAGATGATACATCTCATGCTACGATAGTGCTATACTGCCTCTACTCATTGTCGATGAAGTTGGAGTCTTCATCATCAGTGTAGAAGTCCATAGCATCTTCTTCTAGAAAATCGTCATCGTTGCTGAGGTAAGAATCCATATCTCCCTAGATGTCTTCACCCTCATCTTCTTCTTCCTTGGCGGCAAGCTGAGCTTCCTGCTCCTTGATGGTCTTCTCGAGGTCGGCCACCTTCTTGCGAAGACGGGCGATGGTGCGATCCTTCTTTGCACGCTGGCGACGAAGAGACTAGCGATCTTGGACAAGCAGTGTGAAAGTCTGGGCCTTCTGGTCGGCAATGGCACGGTTCTGGTTGGCTACCTCTCTGGCATTGTCTAGTTCCTGCTGTCGGTCATGAAGCAAGAAGTCAAGGTTCTCCACTTGACGTCTCAATTCTGGGTGACTTGGCATTTCCATCGGCATTCCCATCAAGTCACGTCTTGCATAGTGGGCAAAATGGGTTCCTTGGACCTTGTTGACACTGAGGGCACATAGACGTGCGAGAGCTTCATGCATTGCCCTGTCTAATCCATCTAGCCAGTTGTTCTCTCTCACGGACAACTGAATTCTCCCGGAAGTTGGTGCTTCGATGCTTCCTCGAAGATCCGCGGTGACTAGCCACTGTAGGTCTCCTCCTGGGGGTCCTGGAAGTTGAGCTCCAAGAAACTCCGGATGTGGGCGTCCCAGTAACTCCGACAGCGAATCCAGATCCCTCTCGAAGATTAGCTGACCTCCGTTTCCCAACTGGTAAAACTTGCTGAACTGAGTCTCCATCTACAAGAATTTAGGATGAGTAAGTTCGTGAAGTGATCAAGTGTGTCAAATTTTAGGTAGTAATGTAAGAATTTTGAGGAACATGCATTTTTGAGAAAGAATGAGTTCACAAGGGTAAGAGGGGAAATAGTTTTTCATAAATACTCACTTTGGTTTTGAAACTACGTTTTTGTTTGAACGTCCATTCTAACTAGGGTCTCCTATGGTCTGGATGGCTCTGATACCAACTTGTCAACACCCGGATTTTTAATCCCAGATGCCCGTTATGCCATACCTCGCAATCCCAGGATTACCATTTTTGCGAGACATAACGGACTGGATATCACAGTACATCATCCATTACAAACCATACATAAGGTTTTACACAAATAAGGATCTCATGATCCAGTCTTTAATACAAAAAACAGCGGAAATAAATGATAGCGTAGCGGTGGGGTCCATCTTCAGGGGCACAGGCAATGCTGACGAAGGCAGATAGTCCTAGTTATCATAGCCGTCCTGCTGACCATCATCTTGATAATCTCCTTCATAGTCTGGCCATGATAATAGCTAGGGACAAAAGCCATGAGTACTCTTTAAGTACTCGCAAACTACTACTAACAAGGGGTATAATTCTAAGTTAAAGTACTAAATCTAAGTTAACTATCAAGTTAAATATGAAACCTAAGCTGAGTTCAAAAGCAAAGAAAGATAAAGTAAAGTTCTAGAATCACTTAAGTTGGGAAGCTATTATCATCAACACAACCCTGTTGGGGTCAAGTCAAAGTTCATCATTCATGTCAAGTTATTTAGAAAACAGCTGACAACGAAACAATATGGCCATTCCAACTGTCCATAACCGTGGACGCGGCTATTCGAATAGTTTGACACTCTGCAGAGGTGGTACACTTTCACCACAATATTCGATACATCTGTCAGGGATAACCCTGAATCATCATACTTAGTATGCAGATAATCAAACACAACCTTCCCTTTACACACCCTAGTACAAGCACCTCTCCTATGAGCATGGCCTCCTAACCATGACCATCAGTCATCTTGGGCACTGCATAGGTGGACATCATGAGAGGTAGCCTCAGCTCAAACCTCTCCCGTGAGGGAACTAATACTAATGCATATAAATTTCCAGCTAAGCCTTACCCAATTCAGGTAATGTGGTTGTACGGTAAATTTGGAATGGTATCGCATCCGAATCCAACCATCAGTTTTATAAACGGGTTAAGGATCATGCCTCGTCATTTTCATCATCGTAAACCAGTTGTGTCTCTCAACCCATGTCAAACCATCTCAATAGAATGACTCATCATTCCAAGGTTTTCACAATTCATTTTCACCAAGTGTTCCCATCTAAAGTGACTCAAGTTTTTGAGGTATTCTAAAATACTAAGTTAAGAGTATTCACTAAGGTGGAAAATATGGTTTCAATCTCATGCCATAGAATGACATCTAAAGGTCTCTAAGTAGGTCAAGTTTTATACTTTTTATGCTACCTCCAAAACAAGTAAAGAACTTTGTGTGAACTAAGGGAGGTAAAACTTGTCAATAAGACTTGGGGTACTAATAGTTAAAGGGGTGTGATCAAAGCATGCTTAAGGCATCTTTGCTAAACCATCTAGTTTAAATCTATCTTGCTAACAATAGCTTGCCTTGGTTGGTGCAGTGGTTGAAGTTTTCTTCTTCTTCTTCTTCTTCTTCTTGGTAGAACTCCTCCTCCTCGAAAGTTTGGTCGGTACTAGCGTCTATAAATACATAGGGAGTAGACAATCACCAAACCATACTTAACTAGGCTAAGTAGCATTCTAAAACACACAATTGATGATCTATTATCATCACAAGCATCACAAGTTTAATTCAATAGTTTCAACCTTTTTATTTTAGAAAAGTAATTTCTACTCATTGAAATTTTAACTAATATTTAATATTCACCACCAAAATATGGGATCATGTGGACACATGTCCTCACCACATATTCTAACATGTGGGAATGAGATTTAAAAGTTGGATCAATATTACTTTAGTTTGAGTTTATTATTTAATGATTTAAAGTGACTAGAAATGCCTATATAGCATTATTTTGGTACTAGTCCAAAGTCACTGCATGTAAACCTTAATATTATTACATATTTGGATAGATATGATGAAATGTGATTTTTGAGAGTTGGAATCAACTCAAAAGCTAACTTGGTTGATTTTATAAAAATGTTGCAAGGTGCAAATGCTTCTGTTTTGTTATTTTTATTAGGAGAGATCTATAACTCTAATTGAATTAAATCCAACGGGCATGGATAGATCATTTTAATACCTTTCAGGCAAAATTGGTTTCATGCAATTTGGATTTCTAAAACTCTTTGAATTGATTTTTTAAACTAGGGGACAGAAACTAGATTTAACTAAAAAGAAAAATCCAGATTTGAATCTATGGGCTAGCGCAGGAAAAGAAATGGGCCGGCCCAGTGGCGCTCCACGACACGGGGCTCAGCTGACAGGGGGGTCCCACGTGTCAGCGACACTTAACTCGCGAAACGGTACGCGTGCTGTGGGCCGTGCGATTAGAAGCGAGATCAACGACTGAGGGTCGTCGTCGACGACGAACAGGTCGCCGGCGAGCTCGAACCCTAGCGGCTTGGTGGGGGTCTACTGGGGGCGTACCAGGGCTCCAGCAGGGTCGGCGAGGCGGGCAAACAAAGTGGAAGACGACGGTGAGGCGAGGCATGGTCGCGACGGAGCTGGGGTGGTCGAAATCAACAGCACCCTTCTCCTCCAGAGGCGGCTCCGGTTCCAATTCCGGCGAGCTGCTGCTCAACTTGCTCTGGCTAGAGGTGGGTGAGGTTCAGAGAGGTGAGGGGAGTGGAATGGTGTGGAGAAGAATGGCTGGGGAGGGCTCCTTTTATAGGCCCGACGGTGAGACCGAGCGGGATGGGCGGTCGACGGTGGCGACATGGCTACGGCGAGCTAGCGGCATGGCGGGGGATGGCGATTGATGGGCGGTTCCCTGGCGGTGCTCTAGGACTTAAATGCGGCCGTAGGGGTGGTGCTACGTGGTCTGGGCGAGGTGGCGCTCTGCGCGGCCGAAGCGGTGGTGTCCACGGCGAGCGGTGGCTGTGAGGTTTTGGGCGGCCAACGGGGATGTCTGGGGTGTTCTCCAGGTTGAGGCGAAGCGGCAGGCACGGGCTGCGGTCGAGCGGTGACTTGTGCATGCAGGGACAAGGCGCGCTCTGGAGGCGGCACGGGCATGGTGCGGTGGCACTGGGCGCGGGCTCTCCTCGGTGGTCCACGGCAGCACTTGGCTCGGGCAGGGGACAGAGAGGGGCGGTGAGGTGTTGGCTACCTCCTAGACATGGAGAGAGAGAGGGGGAGGTGGTCTGCTGGGGTGAGGGCAAGTTTGGCCAGCGAGTTGGTGCTCGGCATGGCTTGGCCTGGCCACTAGGGTGTAGGGGTTGGGGTGGTAATGGCATGGTTTGATCAAGTGGAGACAGAGGGAGTGTTTTGTGGTCAAATGGGTGGCTAAACTCTGTAGAAACAGTGAGCTAGCTATTTGTGTTTGATTCTGCCTGCCATGTGTTTGATAAAATGGCCGCAAGAGAAAAAGTTTTGAATTTTGAGTTCAAATTTTTTGAGTGATCTCCACTAGTGATAGGTAGTCTCTGGTTGCAAGGGTTTTGAAAGTGGAGCTCAAATAGATGGTTTTTGAAATAGGGTGATCTATGCATATGCATTAGATTCAATTTTAAACTGTCATTTAAAATAGTTAACAGAATGTTTTTAGCAGATCCAAAGGTGGGCCTTGGTACCTCATTATGTGTAATAGCAAGGGGTGCAAAGATCAAGAATTGTTTCTGTTAAGAATTGAGTACTAGGAATAGCCAAAGTAGGCATGAGAGTTAAATTTGCCAAAATGACCATTCCTTCTTTTTAATTCTTTTTGATTTGATTTTCTTTAGGAAAAGTTTGAGAATGATGTAGATGATGTTTAAATCATCTAAGAAACATTTTACAAGCATGGGATCACACAATCATGGCAATTCAAAACAACTCCTATTTTAAATGCACACACATATGAATGCTTTCATTTTAAATTTGGAAAAGTTTTTGTTAACCCTATTTTTGGATGATTTGATCTTGTTAAGCTTGGATTAAAGTTTTGGGATGTTACAGGTGGGTGCTAGGGTTTTTTTCCTATTGCTATATATGCACAAGAGGTGTTCGGTGAAATGCCCGAGCCACACTTAATTTGAAACAAAATGGTATCCTTGACCGAGGTTAGCAACCTTATCCTTTTCATCTGTAATTGATATAAAAATATTGCATGTTTCCATGCACAATGGTCATTTCACTATTATGTATGATGCAGATCGATGCACGGAAGCGATGGATGTACGGTGATCGTCGCAGTTCCGAATTTATTGCAGGCCTGCATAAATTTATCGATGTGGTTGAGGATAAGAAGGTGGATAATTTTATGTGTGTCCATGTGTTGACTGTCGGAACGTCAAGGAGTACACCAACTCGAGAACCATTCAAGGCCACGTGCTTCGGCAAGGTTTCCTTCCTGGATATTATTGTTGGTCCTTACACGGAGAAAGAGGGGTTACGATGGAAGAGAATGAAGAAGAGGATGATGACAACTATCATATGTTCCATGAAGAAAACGAGGATACTACAATGGAAGACAATAAAGAAGGAGGTGACAATGAAGAAGAAGGAGGCGGCAATGAAGAATAACAACGCGCATCGGATGAGCCTGCTGATGGTCTTGGTCGGGTTATTTCTGATGCAAAGCAAGAATGCTTTATAGAAAAGGAGAAGCTGAAGTTGGAGGCCATGCTAAAGGATCACAAAAAGTTGATGTACCCAAATTGCAAAGATGGCAGCACAAAGCTCGATACCACACTGGAACTGCTGAATTGGAAGGCTAAGGCTAGTTTATCTGACAAGGGATTTGAGAATTTACTGAAAATAATGAATCCGAAGCTTCCAAAGGATAACAAACTGCCCGAGACAACGTACGAAGCAAAGAAGGCTATATGCCCTCTAGGATTAGATGTGCAGAAGATACATGCATACATTAATGACTACATCCTGTACCGCGGTGATAAGTACGAGAATAATGATAAATGACCGGTATGCACTGCATGTCGGTACAAGATCGGACAAGATGACCCTAGTGATGTTGAGGGCCATCACGAGCCCCCCCAGAAAGCAGGTTCCTACTAAGGTCATGTGGTATGCTCCTATAATACCACAGTTGAAATGTCTGTTCAGAAACAAAGAGCATGCCAGGTTGTTGCGATGACACAAAGAGCGTAACAAAGACGGGTCGAAGCTAAGACACCCCACCGATGGGTCGCAGTGGAGAAACATCGAGAGAAAGTACGGGGACTTTGCACGTGACACGAGGAACTTATGGTTTGGTCTAAGTACAGACGGCATGAATCCTTTTGGGGAGTAGAGCTGCAGTCACAGCACCCATGGCCCATGACTCTATGTATCTACAACCTTCCTCCTTGGTTGTGCATGAAGCGGAAGTTCATTATGATGCCAGTGCTCATCCAAGGACCAAAGCAACCCGACAACGACATTGATGTGTACCTAAGGCCATTAGTTGATGAACTTCTGCAGCTGTGGGCGAAACCAGGTGTACGTGTGTGTGGGATGAGCACAAACAGGAGCCATTTGACCTACGAGCGTTGATTTTCGTGACCATCAATGACTGGCCTGCTCTTAGTAACATTTTAGGACAGTCAAACAAGGGATACAATGCATGCATACACTGCTTAGATAAGACTAAAGGTACATATTTGGATAAATGTAAGAAGGTTGTGTACCTGGGGTGTCGTTAATTTCTTCCGGCCAATCATTAAGTAAGAAAGAAAGGCAAGCATTTCAACGGTGAGGCAGATCACCGGAAGAAGCCTCAGCTCCCTACTGGTGCTGATGTATTTGGTATGGTGAAGGACCTGCAAGTAATCTTTGGAAAGTGTCCTGGCGGTCAATCTGTTCCGAAAGACAACGTTACCGGACACGCGGCCACGTGGAAGAAGAAATCTATATTTTGGGAGCTACCCTATTGGGAATGCCTAGAGGTCCGGTCTTCAATCGACGTGATGCACATGACGAAGAATCTTTGCGTGAACCTGCTAGGCTTCCTGGACGTGTATGGGAAGTCAAAAGATACACCAGAAGCACGAGAGGACCAACAACGTATGAAAGACCCATACAACAAGCATACTGATGAAGGGCGTCAATACTTAAGCAGCTACACTCTTACCAAAGTAGAGAAGGAAATCTTTTTTGAATGCCTAAGTAGTATCAAGGTCCCGGCTGGCTTCTCGTCAAATATAAAGGGAATAATAAATATGGAAGAGAAACAATTCCAAAACCAGAAGTCTCATGATTGCCACGTGATTATGACGCAGTTGCTTCCGGTTGCATTGAGGGGGCTTCTACCGGAAAATGTTCGAGTACCCATTGTGAAGCTATGAGTATTCCTCAATGCAATATCTCAGAAGATAATCGATCGAGAAAGTATGGAAAGGCTACAAAGGGATGTGGTCCAATGTCTTGTCAGTTTTGAGTTGGTGTTCCCCCCTCCTTCAATATTATGACCCATCTCCTGCTTCACCTAGTCGACGAGATTTCCATTCTCGATCTTGTATTTCTACACAATATGTTCCCCTTCGAGAGGTTCATGGGAGTCTTAAAGAAATATGTTCATAACCGTGCTAGGCCAGAAGGAAGCATCTCCAAGGGCTATGGAACAGAGGAGGTCATTGGATTCTATGTTGACTTTCATCCTGACCTTAAGCCGATTGGCGTTCCTGAATCATGACATGAGGGGAGGCTGAGTGAAAAAGGCATGCTAGAAAAGAAAGCAGTGATATGTAGGGACATGAATTCTTTCACTCAAGCACACTATACAGTTCTACAAAGTTTCACCTTCGTGGCTTCGTATATCGAGGAACACAGGAATGTTGTACGCTCCGAGTTCCTGGGGAATGTTGACTCCTGGATCGAGAAAAAACACATGGAGACTTTCGGAAGTTGGTTGCGAGTACATGTCATGAATGACAACCACTACAAGAAAAGTTGGCTTTTACAACGGATTATTTTCGTGGTTGAAGGCCCGTTTTTCGTGGCCGAAGAGTCTTGCACGACGGATGGCCTTCGTGGTAAAAGCCCCGTCACAAATGAATTAACCATGGTTTTTTTCGCTCGTGGCGGATCGCACTCTTTAGCAACAAAAACATGTTCCGTCGTAGATCTGTTTGCTAGCCACGCTGACGGCTGATGTCATGCAAACTGCCACGTGGCAGCCGCCGTTAGCGACCGGTTACCACCGTTAACGGTCATAGAAACAGTGGCAGAAGCTAGGCCCAACCAAGGCCTGCTTAGTACTAAATGGGCCGGCCCATCAGGGGAGCCCAACAAGAAGATGGCACGTTACTGTTTTGTCCTGCACTGTTTGAAATAGGCCCAGAGATGCGTCCCCCTAACTTTTAGGCCCAATTAGGTTTTGGCCTACAGAAGGCCCATGTTTGTCCAACATTGTGCTGCCACTTGAGGCCTGCACAAGTCCGGCCCTGCACTGTTCAGGCATGTTACCAATTTAGCCTTTTATTGTTCAGTCTTGTTACCGTTTCAGCCTTTTAAGAATTTTGACCCATTACTGTTGAGGCCCTTTAGTGTTTGGGCTTTTGCCTGTTAGGGCTGGCACTGTTTGGCTTGTTACTGTACTGGTCTGCCACCATACTGGCCTTTTTCTATTGATACCTTTTACGGTTCCGACAATTTACTGTTCTGGCCTTTTACTATTCTGGCCTTTTAGGGTTCTGTCCTTTTACTTTTCTGGCCTGTTGCTGCTACGGCCGTTCACTATTCTAGCCTTTTACTGTTATGGTCCTTTACTGTTCTGGCATTTTACTGTTCTGGCCGCTTTGGGCCATCCATGTGCACGTTGTTACTATTTTGGACTTTTTTTGCTAGCGCCTACTTTTCGCAGAACAGGTGAATATCAAGACATCAATTAATAAACACACGGATATTAACATTACTTATTACACAACAATAAAAGTTTTTTAAATAGGTTATACAACAAGATCATAATTCCGACAGATTACAACGTGTCAGTACCATCAATAAGATATCGGTACATGGCGATTCGCTTCACTGTATCATTTGTCCTCTTCTTCAACATTTCAGCTATAGATCTAAGAGCAGCTACATCCTTTCGTTCTGCATGCAATACAACATTTATATATTTTTCACATGCACAAGTTGTTCTAGGTGGACTGTTAAGTAAGTTTGCTTCGGCAATGCAGTGGGAGGATGAATGGGACGAGGGATCACAACTTTCAGTCCTGCCTTCTGCTGGGTTTTAACTGTAGTCTGCTAAAATATGGTGAAACAGGTTAAAACAAACAACAAGGGAAACAAGTAGTATTATATAAAGTAGATATCATTTAAAGTAAGTATGAACTTACAGTAGCACATTCAGGCTGACAGTAGCTCCTTCTCAAGCGGGTGCGACTCCTGGTCAATCCGCCAGAAGAATCTGAGCAGAGTAGTTGGAACTCTGGTCCTTGTACTCCATTGTCATTTCTCTGCATGACATTTGAAACCAAGTTAGTTGGTTTGGAAGGATGAAAACTCTTAAAAAACACCAAAAACATAGCATTAAAAATTACTAGACGTATATTTCAAACTAGATAGTTGGTTTGGAAGGATAAAAGCAGGTGAAAACACTAACATATAGCATTAAAAATGACCAGATATATCATCCAAACTAGATGGAAATTTTACGAATTAAGCATTCACAGATATATTCACAATTGAACATAAATGCAAATGTCATGGCAAGTTCTTAGGTAGAATGACAACTAATTAACATGACAAGAAACTGGCCTAAGTAACACGGAAACCTCACGATTCAGCCTTGCTGGGCGTCAGATTGTCAGTGTTGGATCCTCTATGAGCTATTTGCATGACCCGTGCGAACGCTCAGAAAGAATAGAATCTATGAGTTCATGTTGGAGGATTAAACCGATAGCGTGAGAATAAAGAAATGGAATAAAATCAAGAAGCTAATGAGGTGGATAGGACCTACAATATGAAGGGTGCAAACGAAATGGCAATAGCATCTAGAATATTGAGCAACATCCTGAAGATTTCGTAGCTTACGAGTAACAAAAATATAGCAAACAAGCAAGAGAAATTATCGCTGCGCGGCGAGGATGGGCAAGTGGGCGGCAGGGGCGGCGGCTCGGCATTTCAGGGTCAACAACGAATGATTCAGTGAACCGGCCCCGGTAGGGTAGACGATGGCATTGGCGAAGCAGATCCAGTGCCACGAGGGAGTCGGTGAAATAGTTCCGGTAAAGAGCGTCTGCAGTGGAACTCCGGTGTGGAAGAGAGGGCCGACGGTGAAGCAACTAGAGGAAGGTTGAGGTTGGAGGGGTGTGGGCGGGGAAGAGACGATGGGGGGGATATAGGTGGGATGACGCACATTTATGACCTATACCCCTCTATTATTGCAGTACTTCCACGGTCCTTGTTTCCGGAGCAGGGATAGAAGAGGAATTTTGCATTTGCAAAAAGCGGGGCGAGATATTTGAATAGATGCGCGGGATATTTGAATAGATGTGGGTAGGATGTTTCAGCGCCATGCGGAAATTTTGAGGTTGAAGCTTCCGACGTATGCTACTCCGACGCGGCCGCTCTCACGTGTTGGCCCCATCTAGACCTACACGCCAGCGACAATATGCTTACCAACATATAAATGAGTTTCGACACATTTGCCGAAATTGATAAACAATATATTTTGAAGGCTTTGATACAAGATGACTAAGGTCACGGCCATATCTTTGTTATAGTTTATAATAGCGTGTCCATATCTGGTAGGTAGCTACATCTTAGCATTTCAAAAGAAGATTCTGGATTTGATGGACAATGCCCAACTTTCATGAATTTCCAAACTTTCTAGCTAAATCTATGCAATAAAATGACTTTTTGACAATCTGAAGTAAATATGTCTAATTTTGAACTAGAACGTGTGTGATATACCTTGCTCTTGACTTTTTAAAATAATTCAAAGATATCAGGTAATCAAATATTGGAGAACCACCGAGAATTTTGGAAAATTCAACTTTTTGATATGAATGGTAATGACACCTAATTTTAGCCATTTTAAAAAATACAAAGAAACAAAATATAAAAACAAATGCATCCATTATTTTCTCTATTCGTGTCTCACTATGTGCACTAGCTAGTTTCCATGGAAAAATATAATCTTGAAATTTGATAATTTCTAAGAAAAAATTGTATCACAATATATATGGAGTACTACCATGTAAAATATGCATGGCTTTCAAACCAGATGACCAAGGTCATGGCCATATCTTTTCTATAGTTTATAATAACCTATCCATATTTGTTATGGTGTGTATTGGCATTTAAAATATTATTTACAAAGGAAGCTTCCGAATTGGAAGTTATTTCAATTTTCTAATGCACAACAATGGCTTTAGTCATGAAGCTACTACAAAACATGGCTTTAAATCCCATGGCCCCGGTTTTCACTCAAAGTGTATATAGCCTAGGGTCAATTAAGTTTAGGGTTCGGGGGTTTATTTTGGGTTGAGGGTTTAAGGGTTCATGGTTCATGGTTTTGGATTTTAGGGTTTAGGCTTTTAGGGTTTAGTGGTTTAGGTTTTAGGGTTTATGATAGTTTAGGTTTAAAGGTTTAGGGAATTTTCAATAATAATGTTCAAGCTTTATATATATGGTTATATTCATGGAATTGAATGGCGTTATCGCAATTTAATAAAAGTATTTCAAAATTTTATCTATAAGTGCATTATACCTCCTTGGTGAGGGTTTAGGGTTCTAGGGTTAGGAAGTTAGAGTTCTAGGGTTAGGAGGGTATTAGGGTTTACGGTTAAGGGTTTATGATTTTTAATAATGTTCAAGCTTTATGCTTATATTCATGTAATAGAATGGCGTTACCACAATTTAACGAAAGTATCTCAAAATTTGATCTATAAGTGCATGGTACCTGGTGGTTTAGGGTTTATGGGTCGATGATTTAGGGTTTCACGGATTAGGTTTTATGGGTTGTTTAGGGTTTAGGGATTAGCGATTTTTCAATAATGCTCAAAGATTTATACTTATATTCGTCGAATAGAATGGCATTAGCTGCTTTAATGAAAGTATCACAAATGTTGATCTATAAGCGCATGGTACCTGCTTGGATAGGGTTTTACAGTTTTGGTTTTATCATTGTATAGGGTTTAGAGTTTAGCGAATTTAGAATAATGCTCAAGCTTTATTGTTATATTTGTCGAATAGAATGACATTACCTAATTTATGAAAGTATCTCAAATTTTGAGCTATAAAGTGCATGATACCTGCTTGGTTAGTGTTTATGGGTTGAGGGTTTAGGGTTTTAGGGGTTTTTTAGGGTTTAGGGTTTAGAGAATTTTTGATAATGCTCAAGATTTATGCTTATATTTGTCAAATAAATTGGCGTTAGAAAATTAAACGAAAGTATATCAAATTTTGATCTATAAGTGCATGCTATGTGCTTGGTAAGGGTTTAGGGTTTTAGGGGTTTAGGGTTTAGGGTTTGGGGTTTTAGGAATTTTCGATAATGTTCAAGTTGCTTTATGCTTATATTCGTTGAACAGAATGACATTACATCAATTTATTGAAAGTATCTCAAATTTTGATGTATAAGTGCATAATACCTGCTTTGGTTAGGGTTTATGGGTCGAGGGTTTAGGGTTATAGGTTTTTATTGTTTAGTTTATGGGTTGTTTAGGGTTTAGGTTTTAGTGAATTTTCAATAATGCTCAAGATTTATGCTTATACTCGTAGAACAGAATGGGTGTTAGGTGATTTAATGAAAGTATCTCAAATTTTGATCAATGTGGGCATGACACATGCTTGGTTAGGGTTTATGGCTGAGGATTTAGGGCTTTTGGGGCTTAGGGTTTAAGTTTTAGGGGTTGTTTAGGGTTTAGGGAAATTTTTATATTACTCAAGATTTATGCTTATATTCATCAAATAGAATGTCGTTACCCAATTTAACGAAATTATCTTAAATTCTGATCTATAAGTGCATGCTACGTGCATGGTGAGGGTTTAGGGTTTAGGGTTATAGGGTTTAAGGGTTTAGGATTTGGGTTTTACAGGTTTCTGTTTTCAGGAATTTTTAATAATGTTCAAACTTTATTGTTATATTCGTGGAATAGAATGGCGTCACCACAATTAATGAAATATCGAATCTCAGATTTTGATCTATAAGTCCACGATACCTGCTTGGTTAGGGTTTTTATATGGGTCGAGGGTTTAGGGTTTTATGGTTTTACGGTTTAGGTTTTATGGACTGAATAGGATTTAGGGGTTTTATCGAATTTTCAGTAATACTCAAGCTTTATGCTTATATTCATCGAATATAATATATGCGGCGTTACCTAACTCATTGAAAGTATCTCCAAATTTGATCTATAAGTTCATGATACATGATCTGTTAGGGTTTATGGGTTGAGGGTTGGGGTTTTAGGTTTAGGTTTTATTAGGGGTTGTTTAGGGTTTAGGGTATTTTCGATAATGCTCAAGAATTATGCTTATATTCATCGAATAGAATGGAGTTACCGATTTAATGAAAATATATCAATTTTGATTGATAAGTGCATGCTACATGTTTGGTAAGGATTTAGGGTTTAGTGTTTAGATTTCAGGGTTTCAGGAATTTTAAATAATATTCAAGCTTTATGCTTATATTCGTGGAATAGAATGGCGTTTTCGCAATTTAATGAAAGTATCTTAAATTTTGATATATAAGTGCACGATACCTGCTTGATTAGGGTTTATGGGACGAGGGTTTAGGGTTTTCCAGTTTAGTTTTATGGGTTGTTTCCGATTTAGGGTTTAGAGAATTTTTGGTAATGCTTAGGATTTATGCTTATATTCGTCTAATAGAATAGCGTTACCTGATTTAACGAAAGTATCTCAATTTGATCTATACTTGCACGATACCTGCTTGGTCAGGGTTTAGGGGTTTAGATTTTATGGTTTAGGATTCCGTGAATTCTCAATAATATTTTCAAACTTTATGGTTATATATGTTCGTGGAATAGAATGGTGTTACCGCAATTTAATGAAAGTATCTCGAAAATTGATCTACAAGTCGATGATATCCTGCTTGGTCATATTTTTTGTTAAATAAAATTGGTTAGGCTGTTTGGTTGGGCTCAAATTCTGGCTTTTGATTTTTGGCTTATAAAGCTACGAACGTGTTTTTGGCTTTGTTTTTTTAGCTTTTACTCTGACATAGTGGAATGATAGTATAAGCCAGGTTGGATGATTTTAACGATTTTATCTCGGTTTAGCGAAAAATGTTTGAATTTTAAACAACAAGCGATGGGAATCTCTACTTCCCATAATTCTGGCTCACTGACACGTGGGTCACTTGCATAGTGGGTCCAAAAAGTCGGTGTAGGTCGGAGTGGGCGGGCAGGTAAATATTGAAGAAGGGCTGGGAAACGTGGATGTGGTGATGCACTTGGGAGAATGCAAATTTACCACCTATATCCCTCTGTTATTGCAGTACTCCCTTGAATTCTTGTTTCCGGAGCAGGGGTAGAAGAGAAATTTTGTATTCTAGAAAGAGGTGAAGCATGTTTGAATGGATGTGCGGGATGGGTGCGATGTTTGGGCGCCGTACCAAATTTTGAGGTCGAAGCTTCTAGCATACGCTACTCCGGCGTGGGGCCTCTCAGACGCGTTGTCACCGTCTAGGCCCACACACCAGCAAGAGTTGCTTCCCAGCATTTAAATGAGTTTCTAGGCATTTGCTGAAATTTTAGAACAATTTAAGGCTTTCAAGAAGATGACCATCATCTAAAAAAAAGGTGACCAAGGTCATGGAAATAGTTTATGATGACATGTCCGTATTTGGTAGATCGGTGCATCTTTGCAAATCAACCAATATGTCTGCTTCCAAATTTGAAGTTTGTTTTCGAATTTTCAAGTAACAACAATGTGTTTTATTGTGAAGCAACTACAAAGATAATGGATCAAAATGCCACCGCCCCCTTTTTTCACACAATGTATAATGCCCTTTCAAGCTTCCAGGCTAAAGTTGTGCAATAAAATAATTTTTGGGGCTGGATGTTTTTTTGGGTTGGATGTTTGAATGGATGGGCAGGATGTTTGGATGGGTGGGCGGGATATTTTGGCGCTCTGCCGAAATTTTGAAGTTGAAGCTTCTAAGGTACGCTACTCCCACTTGGGATGTTGTCCCCGTCAGTTAGACCCACAGGCCTGTATGATTTCCAGCATTTAATGAGTTTATAGTCATCTGCTGAAATTAATGAACATTAATTCAAGGCTTTCAAACAAGAGGAGCAAGGTCACAGCCATAGTTTCCGTACCTTTTTCATCTTTTGTACTACTCCGTACATTGAAGCATCTTCGCCAACCAAGCTTACAAACCTGGCCATATTTGGTAGATCGGTGCATCTTGGCATTTCAAGCAATTGTTTACAAAGGAGATTCCAGATTTGATGGATAATGCCCTACTTTCATGAGTTTTCAAACTTCCTAGCTGAAGATGCTGAAATTAAATAACTTTTTGACGATTGAAAGTAAGTATATTTATGTACTACAAAGTGTGTGATATAGCTTGCTCTTGACTTTTTAAAAATAGTTTAAAGGTACCGAATAAGTCAAATATTGGAGAACCACCGAGAATTTTGCAAGATTTCAATTTTTTGATATGAATAGTAATGACACCAAATTTGGGCCAGTCTTTTAAAAAAAAGAAATCAACAAAATATAAAACGAAATACTACCATTCGTTTCTCCGTTGGTGTCTCACTGTGTGCATTGGCTAGTTTCCATGAATTTTTTTTGATAACTCTTGAAAAACTCGTTTCACAATATGGCGTACCATGTTTGACCATTCATGGCTTTCAAAAACTAGATGACCAGTGTCAAGGCCATATGTGTTACCATACTTTATGATAATGTAACCATGTTTGGTAGATTGGTGCATATTGGTATTTCAACATTGTTTAGAAAAAGAGCTTCCATATTTGGAGTTATTTTAAAAGCTCCAATCGATAATAATGGCTTTAATTTTGTCATATGATATATGGCGTACCATGTATGAATTTGCATAGCTTTCAAACCAGGTGACCAAGGTCATGGCCACACCTTTGCTATAGTTTATAACAACATGTTTGTATTTGGTAGATTGGTCCGTATTATTGGCATTTAAGATATTATTTACAAAGGAAGCTTCTGAATTTGAAGATATTTTCAATTTTTCAAGCGACGACAATGGCTTTTGTCATGAAGAAACTACAAATAAGTATGGCTCAAAATCCCATTGCCCTAGTTTCCACACAAGATATATATAGCCTATGGTTTAGGGTTCGTGTTTTTTGGGTTGAGGGTTTAGGGGTTTAGGGTTTATGGTATATGATTTAGGATTTTAGGGTTTAGGGCTTAGGAGTTTAAGGTTAGTATTTAGGGTTTAGGGTTTTCTAGGTTTTAGGGTTTATGAATTTTCAATAATAATGTTCAAGCTTATATATATATGCTTATATATATTCGTGGAATAGACTCGTGTTATCGCACTTTAATGAAAGTATCTCGGATTTTGATCTATAAGTGCATCATACCTGCTTGGTAAGGGGTTGAGGGTTTAGGTATTTTATGGTTTTGGGGGTTTAGGTGTTTAGGGTTTAGATTTTTTTGGGAATTTTCGATAATGTTCAAGCTGATTTATATATGCTTATATTCATGGAATTGAATAGCGTTAGCACAATTTGAGGAATGTTTATCTGAAATTTTGATCTACAAGTGCATGTGATACCTCATTTGCCAATGTCGTTTAGGCGGGGTTGAGGGTTTAGAGTTTTAGGGTTTAGGGCATTTTCGATAATGTTCAAACTTTATTGTTATATCGTGTAATAGAATGGCGTTACCGCAATTTAAGAAAGATCAAATCTCAAATTTTGATCTATAAGTCCATGATACATGATTGGTTAGGGTTTATATGGGTCGAGGGTTTAGGGTTTTATGGTTTTACGGTTTAGGTTTTATGGACTGAATAGGGTTTAGGGGGTTTATCAAATTTTCAATAATACTCGAGCTTTATGCTTATATTCGTTGAATAGAATATGGCGTTACCTAACTCAATGAAAGTATCTCAAAATTTGTTCTATAAGTGCATGATACCTAATTGGTTAGGATTTATGGGTTGAGGGTTTGGGGTTTTAGGTTTA
This sequence comes from Avena sativa, assembly GCA_916181665.1. Taxonomy (NCBI): domain Eukaryota; kingdom Viridiplantae; phylum Streptophyta; class Magnoliopsida; order Poales; family Poaceae; genus Avena; species Avena sativa. The sequence goes on along the minus strand of OV702287.1, from coordinate 418,990,031 downwards.
GGTTTTATTAGGGGTTGTTTAGGGTATTTTCGACAATGCTCAAGATTTATCCTTATATTCATCGAATAGAATGGAGTTACCAGTTTAATGAAAATATATCAATTTTTGATCGATAAGTGCATGCTACGTGCGGTGTTGAGGGTTTAGGGTTTTAGGGTTTAGGACATTTCCAATAATGTTCAAACTTTATTGTTATATTCGTGGAATATAATGGCGTTACCGCAATTTAATGAAAGATCGAATCTCAAATTTTGATCTATAAGTCCATGATACCTGCTTGGTTAGGGTTTATATGGGTCGAGGGTTTAGGGTTTTAGGGTTTTACGGTTTAGGTTTTATGGACTGAATAGAGTTTAGGGGATTTATCGAATTTTCAATAATACTCAAGCTTTATGCTTATATTCGTCGAATAGAATATATATGGCGTTACCTAACTCATTGAAAGTATCTCCAAATTTGATTTATAAGTGTCGGATACCTGTTCTGTTATGGTTTATGGGTTGAGGGTTTGGGGTTTAGGTTTAAGTTTTATTAGGGGTTGTTTAGGGTTTAGGGTATTTTTGATAATTCTCAAGATTTATGCTTATATTCATCGAATTGAATGGAGTTACCAGTTTAATGAAAATATATCAACTTTTGATCGATAAGTGCATGCTACGTGTTTGGTAAGGATTTTGGGTTTAATTAGTGTTTAAATGTTAGGGTTTCGGGAATTTTAAATAATGTTCAAGCTTTATGCTTATATTCATGGAATAGAATGGTGTTACCGCAATTTAATGAAAGTATCTCAAATTTTGATATATAAGTGCACGATACCTGCTTGATTAGGGTTTATGGGCCGAGGGTTTAGGGTTTTCCATTTTAGTTTTATGGGTTGTTTCTGGTTTTGGGTTCAGAGATTTTTTTTAATGCTCATGATTTATGCTTCTATTCGTCTAATAGAATGGCGTTACCTGATTTAACTAAAGTATCTCAATTTTTGATCTATAGTTGCACGATACCTGCTTGGTCAGGGTTTAGGGGTTTAGATTTTATGGTTTAGGATTCCGTGAATTCTCAATAATATTTTCAAACTTTATGGGTATATATATTCGTGGAATAGAATGGTGTTACCGCAATTTAATGAAAGTATCTCAAAAATTGATCTACAAGTTGATGATATCCTGCTTGGTCATATTTCTTGTTAAATAAAATTGAATGTACCCAGGTACTAAAACAAGGGAGAAACAGGAAGAGTTCCTTGAGATTTAGGCGCTGTTTGGTTGGGCTCGAATTCTGGCTTTTGATTTTTGGCATATAAAGCTACGAACGTGTTTTTGGCTTTGTTTTTTTAGCTTTTACTCTGACATAGTGGAATGATAGTATAAGCCAGGTTGGATGGTTTTAATGATTTTATCTTGGTTTAGCAAAAATGTTCGAATTTTGAACAACAAGCGATGGGAATCTCTACTTCCTGTAATTCTGGCTCACTGACACGTGAGTCTATTGCATAGTGGGTCCAAAAAGTAAGTGTAGGTTGGAGTGGGCGGGCAGGTAAATATTGAAGAAGGGCTGGGAAATGTGGATGGGGTGATGCACTTGGGAGAACGCAAATTTACCACCTATATCCCTCTGTTATTGCAGTGCTCCCTCAGATTCTTGTTTCCGGAGCAGGGATAGAAGAGGAATTTTGCATTCTAGAAAGAGGTGAAGCATGTTTGAATGGATGTGCGGGATATTTTAATGGATGGGTGATGACCCACAAGTATAGGGGGTGTATCGCAGTATTTTCGGTAAGTAAGAGTGTCGAACCCAACGAGGAGCAGAAGGTGCTGGCTAGTGGCATGGATCAGGAATTCTCTGCAAATACTTAGCAAACGGATTTTTAGGGGTTTTCGATAAAGCAAGTAAACAAAGTACGAGTAAATAAAAGATAGTAGGAATAAATGCAGCAAGTGGCCCAATCCTTTATGCAGCAAAGGACAAGCCGGTTGTATTACTTAAGATGACCAAACGTTCTCGAGGACACATGGGAAGACTGTCAAGTGCTTTCGCTTCATATAGTTGATTAATCTTCTCTAGCTTGCTAAGTGTTGTGTGGGTGAACCTGTGCTAATGTGCCGCCCTATCCAAGACTAATACATACTTGTGATTAAACCCCTTGCAAACATCCGTAAGTACAATAAAGTAATTAAGGTAGAAACCTAACCACAACTTTAAACTCTAAGACCCTTACGTCCCTTGTGCAATGGTTTCCTAACGGGGGTTCAGGTTTCTGTCACTCTGGCAACCCCTATGATTAGTAGCCAAATACACAATGCATTACCCTAGGCCCATATAGGTGAAGTGTCATGTAGTCGACGTTCACATGACACCACTAGAAGAAGTACACCACAACTTAAATAACAATCTATTGAATCTTTCCCAACACAACTCCACTACTAACAACAAGACTTATCCCATGTCCTCAAGAACAAAACGAACTACTCACAAGACATCATATGGATCATGATCAGAGATGGAATAATGATGTATAACAATCTGAACATAAACAATAATTCAATGGTTCACTCAATAGCATCAACTACAAAGAGTAATCAACATCGGGAAAGTTTCCCCTATGAACTATGCAAGATTCAACTCAATTGTTACAGCAATATGGAGATGGTGATGAGGGTGCTGATGGTGATGATGGTGGTGATGATGATGATCCTGATGAAGTCCAACTTGATGGTGGTGTTGATGGCGACGATCTCCCCCCTCCGGGAAGGAATTCCCTCGGCAGAAATCTGTCTACCGGAGAGATCTTTCTCTCTCGGTGTTTTCCGCCCCGCAAAGGCGGAGGAATCTTTATGTGGTCGCTCCTCGAGTCTTAGGGTTTCGTGTGGATGATATACGCCAGAGGAGAGAGCCTGGAGTGGGTCAGGGTGGCCACACCACCTCCAGGCGCGGCCTAGGCCTGCCCGCGCCATGGGGTGGTGTGGGCCCCCTGTGGCCCACCTCCACTCCATCTTTTGGCATCCTTAGTCTTCTGGAAAAATAGGATTTTCCGTATATTTTCCCGGATTTTCTGATCTTCGCAAATTTTGCCTCCAAACAGCACCTTTTCCATCAGAATCCTGACTGCAGCGGTCCATGCTCCAGAAGTCATCAACCATGCAAAAATAGATGAAATAACATAAGTATCACCTCTCAATACAAAATATATCAATGAATAATAGTGAATTAAGACATAGAATAGTGATGCAAAATGGACGTATCAATGGGTGCGATGTTTGGGCGCCATTCCAAATTTTGAGGTCGAAGCTTCTAGCATACGCTACTCCGGCGTGGGGCCTCTCAGACGCGCTGTCACCGTCTAGGCCCACACGCCAGCGAGAGTTGCTTCCCAGTATTTAAACGAGTTTCTAGGCATTTGCTGAAATTTTTGAACAATTTAAGGCTTTCAAGAAGATGACCATCGTCCAAAAAAAAGGTGACCAAGGTCATGGAAATAGTTTATGATGACGTGTTCGTATTTGGTAGATCAGTGCACCTTTGTAAATCAACCAATATGTCTGCTTCCAAATTTGAAATTTTTTTTCGAATTTCCAAGTAACAACAATGTGTTTTATTGTGAAGCAACTACAAAGATGATGGCTCAAAATGCCACCGCCCCCTTTTTTCACACAATGTATAACGCCCTTTCAAGCTTCTAGGCTAAATTTGTGCAATAAAATAATTTTTGGGGCTGGATGTTTGAATGGATGGGCGGGATGTTTGAATGGGTGGGCGAGATATTTTGGTGCTCTGCCGAAATTTTGAAATTGAAGCTTCTAAGGTACAGTATTCCCACTTGGGATGTTGTCCCCGTCAGATAGACCCACCGGCTTGTATGCTTTCCAGCATTTAATGAGTTTATAGACAACTGCCAAAATTAATGAACATTAATTCAAGGCTTTCAAATAAGAGGAGCAAGGTCACAGCCATAGTTTCTGTACCTTTTTCATCTTTTGTACTACTCCGTACATTGAAGTATCTTCGCCAACCAAGCTTACAAACCTGGCCATATTTGGTAGATCAGTGCATCTTGGCATTTCAAGCAATTGTTTACACAGGAGATTCCAGATTTGATGGATAATGCCCTACTTTCATGAGTTTCCAAGCTTCCTAGCTGAAGATGCTGAAATTAAATAACTTTTTGACATAAAGCCATTCGTTCACAAAGTGCAATGCTATGTGCATTAGTTTTCATGGTAAAACATAAACTTGTATATTGACAAATTTTGGATCAATTTTGATCTATGGTGACTGGCAGGTGGGCCACGTATATGCTGGTGCCCAAAGCAGGGTAGGTCAGAATTTCCAAAGTTATCCCTCCGCAGTCCGCACCCCTTCGCGCTGTGTATTAACTTCCACCCTCCGCCGCCTAGGCCTCACCCCTTTCCCCACAAAACAGACGCGCTTACGGCCGCTCCTCATCACCAACATGCGCGAAGAAGCTTTCCCTATGCGTTGGTCTTTTTGAGATGCACCAGTGGGCACGTCGATCCCACGGTAGTCCTTCTATCTCTAGCTCGATCTGGTTGGCATTTTTATTGCCCTTTCAAATACTCCTACATAGTTTAATTTGTCCTCAGTCTGCATGGTCATAGTTTATTCTACGCTGGATCTTTGTTCCTAAATACCTTTGGTGATTTTTGCTATCAATATGTTTGCTGAAACAAATAGGCATATATAGTTTTTGTACTTTACCTATATGTTTTGTGCTTTTCTTTTAATAATAACCAACCTTGTGTGTCATAATTAAACAGATGGGCAGATTTTGGATAGAGATTGCTCCATTAGATAGCGCTAAACGTATCCTTGATGTTCTATGATTTATGGGATTTGTTAGAGCTCATTGTGACAACTCAAAAGTACATTTTGAAGGAAATATACCCTGAGAGGCAATAATAAAGTTGTTATTATATATTCCTTATACATGATAGATGTTTATTTTACATGCTAGAAATGTATTGATTCGGAAACATCAATACATGTGTGTTCAATAAACAAAAAAGGGTTCATAGTCATGCCTCTCTTATAGACTAGCTTGTTGATTAACAGGATGATCAAGGTTTCCTGATCATGGACATTGGATGTTGTTAATAACAAGGTCACACCATTGGTGGAATGATGTGATGAACATTCATCCGAAGTATAGCATTACGATCAAGTCATTATGTTTATATTGCTATAACATCATACGAAGTAATCTTTATCCTTAGACCATGAGATCATGTTAATTGCTGACACCGGAAGAGTATCTTGATAACATCAAACGTCACACCGTAACAGGGTGACTATAAAGATGGGTTCAGTACTACGAAGGTGTTATGTTGAGGCTCATGGATCAAGAGTGGAATTTGTCAATCCAGATGACAGATAGATATACTCTGGGCCCTCTCGGTGATATCACATTAGGATAGCTTGCAAGCAAGTGATGTGATCACTAGAATGTTATATCACGGGAACGAGAAAAGAGTGCATGTCGGTAACGAGATCAAACTAGGTATGGAGATACCGATGATCGAATCTCGAACATGTAATATATCGAGGGACAAAGGGATTTAGTTACAAGCGTTAAAGGTTCTCACGATCACAGGAGTCATCGTTGAATGTGTAGGAGTCAGTACGGATCTTCAGGTCCCGCTGCTGATTATTGATCGGAGAAGGGTCTCGACCATGTCTGCATTATTCGCGAACCGTAGGGTGGCACACTTAAGAGTTACCGGACACCATTTTGGAGCACATATGTTTTAGACGAAAGAATTGCAAAGCGCAGGAATTGTTTCAATAGAAATCGGAAATTGTTTCGGGTGAAATTGTAGAAGGTGGTTTTGCATGAGATATTGAAATATTGCAAGGGGCTATATGTGAATGTTTGTTAATTAAAGTAATTAACAAAATTCTGAATAAATTTAATAAAAAGAGTTTTATTAAATGAGAGAGCATTAAATTTGGAGAAATTTAATGCATTTAAAGTGGTGACTTTAAAAGGGAATGTCAAGAGGCATTTTAATGTGGGGGGGGTTACCACCACATGAATGGGGGAGGTGAGGGGTCACCCCCCCATGCGCCGGCCATGGAGAGAGGGGGCACCCCCCCTCCTCCTATAAAAGGCCACCCATTCCCTCCTTCATCCTCACACCTCCTTGTGAAGGATCTCTCTCCCCCTCTAGAATTATTCCCCCATGGTCTCGAATTAGCGAGATACATGTTCCCGGTGGCATTTCGTCTGGAAGGAGTTGCTGCTTCCGCTGGGTCGCTGGAGCGAGGAGGTGGAGGTTGTCCGGTGGCTTGAATGTGTGTGCGAGTGCGGATGCACCGCTGAGTTGCGACGCTCGGACTTCCTCATGATCTTGAGATCGGCAAGTGTACGACTACATCAACCACGAGTTCCTACTCGTTAACAAAGCTCGTTGTCTATGAGTGTAAGTTCTCGTTGGATGTATGTCCACCCGTTTATTTGTACCTAGTAGATAGATCTTGGCGTGTAGTTCACACCGTAGGAAATTTTTGTTTTCTATGCTGCGAACCCAACAGTGGTATCAGAGCCTGATCTATGCGTAGGTGCTTAGCACGGGTAGTACACATATGGTTGGTATGTGGGCGATGAATCATGTTATTGCATCTTCTATGTATTTTGGATATTGGTGGCATAGTGGGATGAAGCGGCCCGGACCAACCTTACATGTCATCGTACATGAGACCGGTTCCACGACTGACATGCAACTTGTTTTGCATAAGTGGCTGGCGGGTGTCTGTCTCTCCTACTATAGTCAATATCTGATTTACAACGAGTTGCTAATAACTTAGTTATCCTCGTTGTGGTTCATGTTCATAGGTGAGAACGGTTCTATCTCCGAAAGCCCTAAGCCACGTAAAACTTGCAATTGATAAATTAGAGGTGTCTAGTTTAGATCGTTGCTAGGCTAGTGTATTGATATGGTATTGTTGTAAGTAGATGTATGGTAGATACTCTTACAACACAGTCAACGTGTAAGTTCCATAGACCTTGGCCTTACACACAAAGGAATGATAGAGATCATACCATGATGCAAGTGATAGAGATCAAATGCATGGACCATATCATCTCACTTTACACATTAGATGTTAGCATCTTATACTTCTAGTTTGGCGCGTTCATTAGTAATTTGGATTAGTTGAACTCAATCTATCATAAACTTAGTCTAAATAAACTTTACAAATTCTGTTGTAGATGGCACCACCTGCTTTTAATTTCAATGTGTTCATGGAGAAAGAGAAACATGCTGCGAATGGTAGAAACTTCACCAACTGGGCTATGAATTTGAGGATTCTCCTCACTGCTGCACAAAAGCAATATGTGCTAGATGCGCCGCTAGGCCCCCCACCAGCTCCTGATGCCCCTGACGAGGAAAAGAATGTCTGTGTGACTCGTCAGGAGGACCACAACTTAGTTCATTGCGGCATACTGTATGGGCTAGAGCCAGAACTTCGAAAGCGTTTCGAAAATGGTAATGCCTTTGATACCATGGGAGAATTGAAAATGATTTTCGATACCCATGCTGCCGTAGAGAGTTGTAATGCTACAGAAAAGTTCTTTAGCTGCATGATGGAGGAAAACAGCTCCGTTAGTGAGCACGTACTCAAAATGTCTGGGTACGCCGATAAGCTTGTGTCCTTGGGAATAACGATTCCCATTGACTTAGGCATACATCGTGTTCTCCAATCTCTGCCACCTAGCTACAAGAGCTTCGTGATGAACTATAATATGCAGGGCATGAAGAAGTCTCTTCCCGAGCTTCTGTCAATGCTTAAGACTGCAGAAGTGGAGATTAAGAAAGAACATAAAGTGTTGATGATCAATAGGACCACCGATTTCAAGAAGGATAAGAAAGGAAAGCACAAGGGAAAGAAGGGTGGCAAGTCTGTTGCCACGCCTGAAAAGAAACCCTGGGATGGCCCTAAGTCTAACACCGAGTGCTACTATTGCAAGGGGACTGGCCATTGGAAGCGCAACTGCCCCAAGTATATGGCGGACAAGAAGTCCAGCAAGGCAAACAAAGGTATATGTGATATACATGTTATTGATGTGTACTTGACTAGTACTCGCAGTAGCACCTGGTATTTGATACCGGATCGGTTGCTAATATATGTAACTCGGTTCAGGGGCTACGGAACAAGCGACAACTAGCAAGGGATGAGGTCAGGATGCGGGTCGGCAATGGATCAAGAGTTGATGTGATCGCCGTCGGGACGCTACCTCTCCATTTGCCATCGGGATTAGTTATAAACCTAAATAATTGTTATTTGGTGCCTGCACTGAGCATGAACATTGTATCTGGATCGTGTTTGATGCAAAGTGGTCATTCCTTTAAATCTAAAAACAATGGTTGTTCGATTTATAAGAATGATATCTTTTATGGTCATGCACCTATGTTGAATGGTTTATTTCTATTGGATCTCGATAGTAATATTACGCACTTTCATAATGTTAATGCTAAAAAGATTAAACTTGATGATGATATGTCTACATATATGTGGCACTGCCGTCTAGGTCATATTGGCGTTAAACGCATGAAGAAACTCCATTCTGATGGACTTTTGGAATCACTTGATTTTGAATCATTTGATACATGTGAGCCATGCCTTATGGGCAAGATGACTAGAACGCCGTTTTCCGGTTCAATGGAACGGGCGACAGATCTATTGGAAATCATACATACTGATGTGTGTGGACCAATGAGTGTGTCGGCGCGAGGTGGATATCGTTATTTTGTTACTTTCACGGATGATTTGAGTAGATATGGGTATATCTATTTGATGAAACACAAGTCTGAAACTTTTGAAAAGTTCAAGGAATTTCAGAATGAAGTGGAAAATCATCATAATAGAAAGATCAAATTTCTACGGTCTGACCGTGGAGGAGAGTATCTAAGTTACGAGTTTAGCACACACATGAAAGAGTGTGGAATAGTTTCACAACTCACGCCTGCCGGAACACCACAACGTAATGGTGTGTCGGAGCGTCGTAATCGTACCTTATCGGATATGGTTCGATCTCTGATGTCTCTGACTGACTTACCTCTGTCATTTTGGGGTTATGCACTGGAAATAGCTGCATTCACTTTAAATCGGGCACCATCTAAATCCGTTGAAACGACACCGTATGAATTATGGTTTGGAAACAAACCTAAGCTGTCATTTCTTAAGGTTTGGGGATGCGATGTTTATGTGAAGAAACTTCAACCAGATAAACTCGAACCCAAAGCGGAAAAATGCGTCTTCATAGGATACCCTAAGGAAACAATTGGGTATACCTTCTATCACACATCCGAGGGCAAGGTTTTTGTTGCCAAGAATGGAGCCTTTCTTGAGAAGGAGTTTCTCGCGAAAGGTGTGAGTAGTCGGAAGGTAGAACTCGAAGAGGTTATTGAACCTTCTCTTCATGAAATGGCGAGTGGCGCAGCACCGAAAGTTGTTTCGGAGTTGACTTCACCCGATGAAGAGAGAGCTAATGATAATGATCATGAAACTCCGAAAGAGGACACTACCGAACCTCACAGGTCAAGCAGGACACGTGCAGCTCCTGAACTGTACGGCAATCCTATTGTGAATTTCATGGTTGATGAAATGGATGACCCTGCAACGTATGAAGAAGCGATGATGAGCCCGGATTCCAACAATTGGCTAGAAGCCATGAAATCCGAGATGGAATCCATGTTCGAGAACCAAGTTTGGAACTTGGTGGACTTACCTCACGACCGAAAGGCCGTGGAGAATAAATGGATTTTCAAAAGGAAAACTGATGCTGATGGTGATGTGACCATCTATAAGGCTCGACTTGTCGCAAAGGGGTTTCGACAAATTCAAGGAGTTGACTACGATGAGACATTCTCTCCCTTAGCGATGCTTAAGTCAGTTAGGATTATGTTAGCAATTGTTGCATATTTCGATTATGAAATATGGCAGATGGATGTCAAAACTGCGTTCCTCAATGGTAAATTGAAGAAGAGTTTTATATGATACAACCTAAGGGTTTTGTCGATCCTAAGGATGCTAATAAGGTGTGCAAACTTCAGCGATCCATCTATGGACTGAAGCAAGCATCATGAAGTTGGAATCTCCGCTTTGATGAGGTGATCAAAGAGTTTGGATTTGTCCAAACTTATGGAGAGGCTTGTATTTACAGGAAAGTGAGTGGGAGTAATGTGGCATTTCTGATATTATATGTGGATGACATATTATTGATTGTAAATGATATAGATCTTTTAAATAGTGTTAAAAGTTATCTAAACCGCAAATTTTCGATGAAAGACCTTGGTGAAGCATCATATATATTAGGCATTAAAATCTATAGAGATAGATCAAGGCGCCTAATTGGGCTATCGCAGAGTACATACCTTGATAAGATATTAAAGAAGTTTAACATGGATGAAAGTAAGAAGGGGTTCTTACCTATGTTGCAAGGCAAGACATTGAGTAAGACTCAAAGTCTGGCTATGGCGGAAGAAAGAGAGATGATGGATAAGATCCCCTATGCCTCGGCCATAGGCTCTATTATGCATGCCAAGCTATGTACAAGACCGGATGTGGCATGTAACACCCTCCGAATCGGCCCTATGCAAGTTTCAGCGATTCCCGCCAAACCCGCATAGAAACGATTCAAAGGTGCCCACCAGGCACTTTCGTGCGGGTGGAAAACAAAGTAATATCATTACACAATAGTCCGCGTGGAACCCACAAAACATATATATACAAAAGCAACTCAAAGAGTCAGGAATACAGATTTACAGTACAAAGATCCAATCACCTTGAAAACGATAGAGCGTCCGACTACGGACAAGATGCAAATTGAGCTAAGAGCCCTGAAGGATAACCAATGGCGTCCATAACCCTGCCCAGGCCAAGCCGGAAGGGTAACCTTGCTAACGACGTCGATCTCAGAACCTGCTTAAACAAAAGGGGTGCCGACAAGGGCAAAAGAAGAAGAGAGCGGTCCGTACTGAGGCCAGTACACGGCGAGACTAGAATTCGGCGGTCCTCGCCTACATAGGTATGGTGGACTGAGCGGCAGCGCGGCATGCACTATACAACCTATAGAGACTCGAGATAACTGTCGGCTATCAGAGAGGGATAAGAGAGACCTATTCGGAACCAACCTGATTCTACCACCAAACATACCCATCCTGGTGTTTCCCCCCTCGAGACCAAACGAGGAAGTCAACCAAGGAACTCACACAGTTGGCAGTTTTATTCATTCCGTTATAGTTGCATCAATTACTAGTCAGGTATAGATAGCATGAGTCATTCTGATATAATAAGCAGTGGGCAGTTTTAATTAACCATTCCGTTGTAGTTGCAACACTTACTAGTCAGATACGATTAGCATGAGATATCCCAAAACCCAGCAGTTGTTGGTACTTTTATTTAGCCATTCCGTTGCAGTGAAGCTGGTTACTAGTCATATCGGATGCAGGTCAAATTATAATAGTAAACTTTAGTTATAGTTGTCTATGATCGAGAACTGTGCTCCAAGTCGTCCATAACCGCGGACACGGCTTTTCGAAAAGATTTAACCCTGCAGGGGTGCACCAAAGTATCCACACGCACTTCGACCCTTTTTGCCAGATCAGTTAACATACACCCATCGGTATGTCGGCGGGGCCTAAGTCATGACGTTTCCCAGACCCAAAGCAAGTACATGGGGGCCACCCCACTAAGCTACCCGCAACGAAGTCGGCCGGTCTCCGAGACGGACTCAGGGTTTGCGTCAATGGCTGTAAACGACTGGGAACCTGAAAGTGTGACTGGGCTTGTCGATACCGCGAAAACACTCCGCTTCCCTAAACAGTACAGGTGCAGTACCTCGCACAATTTTAAATAAAGCAGTAAAGCATGGCATAAGTACAGAATAGTAATAAAACCGCAAACTAGTTTGTGGCCCCCAGTACAATACTTTGAAATCAGGTACTAATCGATGGGGGTGCCCACACACCCCACCTGTGGTTAGCGCGCTCGATCTCGGAACAGGTGTCAAGAACTCGGGGTCCTACGAGACACAAGTGGACGGTTAACAACCAAATAACATCTATTGCCCACCTATGCCTTTGCATTTACCTACTTCAATTTTAGTTATTAAACAGTAATTAAAGTCATGATCATCTCCAACATTAAACATGCGGCAAACTCCAACAACTGTGGTACTTGATGACACGCAACAGCACTTGAGCAAACGACTACGACGCGCAAGTCCAACTATCTACCAAACAACAGGTAATAGGATGTGTCCAAGGCAATATAAGGCTGCAAGGGATATCACGGGCACGAAAACTAGAGCATCGCAACACAGATAGCAATAGATCAACAGGAGGGAATAAATACTATAAAGTAAGATAGGTAGAAAGGGGGAGGTGCTCGCCTGAAAACACTGCCGAAGGTTCACCGGGGATCAGGTCGACATTCGCATCAACTCATCGGCCTAATCCGTGAAGAAGCAAAGCACTAGCAAAAACACCGGGTGCAATATTTAATACTACGGCAGAAGATCGGGCATGATGCAGGTATGATATATGACATGGCAGGCATGCGGTGCAATTAGGCAATATTAAGCGGAACCGGGGTCCCGACATTTATTCAGGTGGTTCAAGTTGTTTAGATACCCCGCAATTTAAATGTTGTGTTAACATGGCAAAATATATCACCGGTTCGATGCACAAATTTAAATGGAGGCAATATTAGACTAGATTCGCCCGCATATGGCCTCCATATTTAATTTAGGTGAATCATCGAAACACCCCCAAACACCCACAAATATGTATGCGGCATGAATGATTTAATGCAACAAGATAGGTGTTATATTACAAAATAGGGGCGGATAAGATAGGGGTCACACATGGGATCGACGGTCTTGATGTCCACCGAGAGGGGTTCTACGGGGTTCGGTCTTCGGCGGGATCGGGGTCTTCGCATTCCATGAAGAAGATCTTGGGTTCCGCCAATCTTCGGTTCCATGACATGCTGGTGTCGGACTCGGGTGCGGCGCCGATGGTTCATCGAGCTTGCCTTGGTCGGTGTCGATCGTAACCGAGGTAATCGAAGCCAAACAAAGAAATACACCATCTTCGCTTGCACACACGCAAGCATTATGCTTCAAGGTCCCACCTCCCCTTTACTGTATGCAGCATCAGGAGCACCATTCACTAAGCATCAACATAAAGGAGTTGACCATTTGTAAAAGGCGCATCAAACAAATGATACAGGGCATCATTGGGCAGCGGAGACGCCGACGGTGGCAGGAAAGCTTGCTCGCGTCGGAGAGGAAGCGAGGAAGGGGCCGGCAGAGCGGGGTCGGGACCCGCCAGAGGGAGAGGGGCTTGCGGGGGGGACGCGGGAGGCCGATGGGGAGGCGAGCTCCGCGGCGACGGGGAACATGGTGGCGGCGACGAGTGGGTAGCAGAGAGAGGCGGGGCTCGCGTCGGAGAGACCACGACGACGGTGGCGCCTGGGTCGAAGCAGAGGCGGCGGCCGGAGAGATCGATGACGGAGGCCGGCAGAGGAGCACGGGCGAGCGTGACGGGGAGGGCGCGGATCGAGGACAGAGGAGGCCACGCGGGGGGCTCGAGGTTGCGATGGCGAGGCGGGCCGGGCCGAGGAAGGCCGGTGGGTGGAGGAGGAAGCAGCGGCGGGGCTCGCTGCCGGCGGCGGAAGCGCGAGGCGCAGGAAGAAGAGGGCACGACCTTTGGGGCGAGGTCGAGGACGACGCCGGCGGCGGCGGTTGCAGGGGCGAAGGCGGCGGGGAGGCGGAGGACCGGCGTGGGGTCGGCGAGGCAGGAGACCGCGGCGGCCGGAGGGGCGGCTCGGGTCAGTGGTGGCCCGAGGCGAGCACATGAGAGAGGCAGGCGGGGTAGGTGGGATTGGGAGGAAGGAGACACAGGGGCGTGGTTCGTGGTGGGCTAGGAGGCGGGGTGGAGCACGAGGCGGTCGGGGGAGGTCGGGTCGAGGGCGGTTCAGGTGGGGCCCGGCTGGAAAAAGGAGGGGTGGTGCCCAGGGGTGACGTGGCGCGCCGTGGTTGGATGCAAGATTGGGCCAGGGTGAGGTGGCGACAAAGGATTGGAGGGGGTGAGGTGGAGGGCTGGGGTAGGATTAGAGTGGGTAGAATATATGGTGGAATAGGTTTTGGGAAAACTGGTTTTTGTACTGGGGATGGCCGACTGGGTCGGATCGGCCCGGTACGGCTGTCCCCTAAAAATAAAGTAAATATTTTATTATTTAAAACGGGGCTTTTGAAAACCGTTGGTAGACGAAACAAAATATTCCGGAGACCCGGATTTTGTGTTTGAATAAAGACGGGGCGTCCAGAAGACAAAAATAGATTTTTCGAAGATAGTTTTATGCAAACAAATGCAAGATGACCTGACGATGCTCAAATGCAATGTGGCATGATGACATGAGCATGGGGTCATGATGATGCAATGCACAAAACACCGCGATTTTCTAGTAGTGGTTTTGCGGGGCGCCACATGGCACATGCTATTACTTTGACTAGTAGGTACCAATCTGATCCAAGTTCAGAACACTGGATAGCGGTAAAGAACATCCTCAAGTACTTAAGAAGAACTAAGGATATGTTTCTTATATACGGAGGTGAAGAAGAGCTAGTCACTAAGTGTTATGTCGATGCTACCTTTGACACTGATCCGGATGACTCTAAGTCTCAATCCGGATACATATTTCTCTTGAACGGAGCAGCAGTTAGTTGGAGGAGATCCAAACAACCTGTGGTGGTTGGATCAACAACGGAGGCGGAATATGTTGCTGCTTCAGAAGCGGCGCATGAAGCAGTTTGGATGAAAGAGTTCATTACGGAACTGGGTGTGGTTCCCAGTGCGTTGGACCCGATGGTGATCTATTGTGACAACAATGGAGCCATAGCCAACGCAAAGGAACCAAGGTCTCACAAGAATTCCAAACATATTAAGCGCCGGTTTGACTCCATCCGCGAGCATGTCAAGGATGGAGATATAAAGATTTGTAAAGTACACATGGACCTAAATGTAGCAGATCCCTAGGGCAAAACATGATCAACACCAGAACTCCATGGGTGTTAGATTTATCACTATGTGAACTATATTATTGTCTCTAGTGCAAGTGGGAGACTGAAGGAAATATGCCCTGAGAGGCAATAATAAAGTTGTTATTATATATTCCTTATACATGATAGATGTTTATTTTACATGCTAGAAATGTATTGATTCGGAAACATCAATACATGTGTGTTTAATAAACAAAAAAGGGTTCATAGTCATGCCTCTCTTATAGACTAGCTTGTTGATTAACAGGATGATCAAGGTTTCCTGATCATGGACATTGGATGTTGTTAATAACAAGGTCACACCATTTGTGGAATGATGTGATGAACATTCATCCAAAGTATAGAATTACAATCAAGTCATTATGTTTATATTGCTATAACATCATACGAAGTAATCTTTATCCTTAGACCATGAGATCATGTTAATTGCTGACACCGGAAAAGTATCTTGATAACATCAAACGTCACACCGTAACAGGGTGACTATAAAGATGGGTTCAGTACTACGAAGGTGTTATGTTGAGGCTCATGGATCAAGAGTGGAATTTGTCAATCCAGATGACAGATAGATATACTCTGGTCCCTCTCGGTGATATCACATTAGGATAGCTTGCAAGCAAGTGATGTGATCACTAGAATGTTATATCACGGGAACGAGAAAAGAGTGCATGTCGGTAACGAGATCAAACTAGGTATGGAGATACCGATGATCGAATCTCGGACATGTAATATATCGAGGGACAAAGGGATTTAGTTAAAAGCGTTAAAGGTTCTCACGATCACAGGAGTCATCGTTGAATGTGTAGGAGTCAGTATGGATCTCCAGGTCCCACTGCTGATTATTGATCGAAGAAGGGTCTCGATCATGTCTGCATTATTCGCGAACTATAGGGTGGCACACTTAAGAGTTACCGGACACCATTTTGGAGCACATATGTTTCAGACGAAAGAATTGCAAAGCACAGGAATTGTTTCAATAGAAACCGGAAATTGTTTTGGGTGAAATTGCAGAAGGTGGTTCTGCATGTGATATTGAAATATTGCAAGGGGCTATATGTGAATGTTTGTTAATTAAAGTAATTACAAAATTCTGAATAAATTTAATAAAAAGAGTTTTATTAAATGAGAGAGCATTAAATTTGGAGAAATTTAATGCATTTAAAGTGGAGACTTTAAAAGGGAATGTGAAGAGGCATTTTAATGTGTGGGGGGGGGGGGGGGGGTTACCACCACATGAATGGGGGAGGTGAGGGGTCACCCCCCCATGCGCCGGCCATGGAGAGAGGGGGCACCCCCCTCCTCCTATAAAAGGCCACCCATTCCCTCCTTCATCCTCACACCTCCTTGTGAAGGATCTCTCTCCCCTTCTAGAATTATTCCCCCATGGTCTCGGATTAGCGAGATACATGTTCCCGGTGGCATTTCGTCTGGAAGGAGTTGCTACTTCCGCTGGATCGCTAGAGCGAGGAGGTGGAGGATGTCCGGTGGCTTGAACGTGTGTGCGAGTGCGGATGCGCCGCTGAGTTGCGGCGCTCGGACTTCCTCATGATCTTGAGATCGGCAAGTGTACGACTACATCAACCACGAGTTCCTACTCGTTAACAAAGCTTGTTGTCTACGAGGGTAAGTTCTCGTTGGATGTATGTCCACCCGTTGCTTTGTACCTAGTAGATAGATCTTGGCGTGTAGTTCACACCGTAGGAAATTTTTTGTTTTCTATGCTGCGGACCCAACACATTTCCCCTGCCGGTTGTGTGCGAATCATAGGGTGTTGCCTCAAAGTATAGCGGAAGACCATATTTTTACATTTGGGATGGTTAACACATATGTTAGATGGGTATTTCATGGTGAACCATATGATCCTCCATCTGAACCGGGGGAAGCACATCTTTATCATCAAGATCAAGTAGGGGAAGCATATGTTAATCAACTAGATCAACTGACAGAGGCAGCTCCTGAGCATCTAGATCAACTTGGAGAAGGGGGAGGAGACAAAAAGCGCAAGCTGCATGAAACATGATTCATTTCTTGTTAACACCCGGATTTTTAATCCCAGATGCCCGTTATGCCATACCCCGCAATCCCAGGATTACCATTTTTGCGAGACATAACGGATTGGATATCATAGTACATCATCCATTACAAACCATACATAAGGTTTTACACAAATAAGGATCTCATGATCCAGTCTTTAATACAACAAGCAGCGGAAATAAACGATAGCGTAGCGGTGGGGTCCATCTTCAGGGGCACAGGCAATGCTGACGAAGGCAGATAGTCCTAGTTATCATAGCCGTCCTGCTGACCATCATCTTGATAATCTCCTTCATAGTCTTGCCATGATAATAGCCAGGGACAAAAGCCATGAGTACTCTTTAAGTACTCGCAAACTACTACTAGCAAGGTTTTATAATTCTAAGTTAAAGTACTGAATTGACTGAATAACTATCAAGTTAAGTTTGAAACCTAAGCTGAGTTCTGAAGCAGGAAAAGATAAAGTAAAAGTCTAGAATCACTTAAGTTGGGAAGCTATTTTCATTAACACAACCCTGTTGTGGTCAAGTCAAGGTTCATCATTCATTTCAAGTTATTTAGAAAACATCTGACAACGAAACAGTATGGCCATTCCAACTGTCCATAACCGCGGACGCGGCTATTCGAATAGTTTGACACTCTGTAGAGGTGGTACACTTTCACCACAAGATTCGATACATCTGTCAGGGATAACCCTGAATCATCATACTTGGTATGCAAATAATCAAACATAACCTTCCCTTTACACACCCTAGTACAAGCACCTCTCCTATGAGCATGGCCTCCCAACCATGACCATCAGTCATCTTGGGCACTGCATAGGTGGACATCATTGAGAGGTAGCCTCAGCTCAAACCTCTCCCGTGAGGGAACTAATACTAATGCATATAAATTTCCAGCTAAGCCTTACCCAATTCAGGTAATGTGGTTGTACGGTAAATTTGGAATGGTATCGCATCCGAATCCAACCATCAGTTTTATAAAATGGGTTAAGGCTCATGCCTCATCATTTTCATCATCATAAACCAATTGTGTTTCTCAACACCTGTCAAAACATCTCAATAGAATGACTCATCATTCCAAGGTTTTCATAACTCATTTTCACCAGGTGTTCCCATCTAAAATGACTCAAGTTTGATCTATTCTAAAACACTAGGTTAAGAGTGTTCACTAAGGTGGAAAGGTGGGATCAATCTCATGCCATAGAATGACATCTAAGGGTTTCTAATTAGGTCAAGTTTTATACTCTTTATGCTACCTTCAAAATTAATTAAAGAACTTTGTGTAAACTAAGGGGGTGTGATCAAAGTTTGCTTAAGCCATCTTTACTAAACTATCTAGTTTTATTCTAGCTTGCTACAATAGCTTACTAAAGCATGTTTGCAAGGGTTAGCTTGCCACTAATAGCTTGCCTTGGTTGGTGCAGTGGTTGAAGTTTTCTTCTTCTTCTTCCTGGTAGAACTCCTCCTCCTCGAAGGCTTGGTCGGTACTATCCTCTAGAAATACATAGGGAGGGCACAATCACCAAACAATACTTAACTTAGGCTAAGTACTATTCTAACCACACAATTGATGATCTATTATCATCCCAAACATCACAAGTTTTATTCAATAGTTTTCACCCTTTTTATTTTGGAAAAGTAATTTCTACTCATTGAAAAGTTAACTACAATTTAATATTCACCACCAAAATATGGGGTCATGTGGACACATGTCCTCACCACATATTCTAACATGTGGGAATGAGATTTAAAGGTTGGATTACTATTACTTTGGTTTAAGTTTATTATTTAATGATTTAAAGTGACTAGAAATGCCTATATAGCATTATTTTGGTACTAGTCCAAAGTCACTGTCTGTAAACCTTAATATTATTACATATTTGGATAAATATGATGAAATGTGATTTTTGAGAGTTGGAATCAACTCAAAAGCTAACTTGGTTGATTTTCTAAAAATGTTTCAAGTTGCAAAAGCTTCTTTCTTCTTATTTTTATTAGGAGAAATCTATAACTCTAAATGGATTAAATCCAACGGGCTTGGATAGAGCATTTCAATACCTTTCAGACAAAAGTATTTTCATGCAATTTGGCTTTGTCAAACTCACAGAATTGAATTTTGAAACACTGGACAGAAACTATATTCTAACTAAAAAGAAAAACCTAGATTTGAATCTACGGCTTGCGCGGGAAAGGAAATGGGCCGGCCCAGTGGCGCTGTGCGGCACGGGGCTCAGCTGACAGGGGGGTCCCACTGGTCAGCGGCACTTAAAACGCGAAACGGTACGCGCGCTGTGGGCCGTGCGATTAGAGGCTAGATCTACGGCTGAGGGTCGTCGTCGACGACGAACGGGTCGCCGGCGAGCTCAAACCCTAGCGGCTCGATGGGGGTCTACTGGGGGCGTACCAGGGCTCCAGCGGGGTCGGCGATGCGGGCGAACGAAGTGGAAGACGACGGCGAGGCGAGGCGTGGTCGCGGTGAATCTTGGGGTGGCCGGAATCAACGACACCCTTCTTCTCCAGAGGCGGCGGCTCTGGCTCCAATTCCGGCGAGCTGCTGCTCCAGTTGCTCCGGCGAGAGGTGGGTGAGGTTCAGAGAGGTGAGGCGAGTGGAATGGTGTGAGTCTTTGGTGCTGGGGAGGGCTCCTTTTATAGGCTCGACGGTGAGACCGAGCGGGATGGGCGGTCGACGGTGGCGACATGGCTACGGTGAGCTAGCGGCATGGCTGGGGATGGCAATCGATGGGCGGTCCCCTGGCGGTGCTCTAGCGCTTCAATGCGGCCGTAGGGGCGGTGGCATGCGGTCGGGGTGAGGTGGAGCTCTGAGAGGCAGAGGCGGCGGTGTCCACGGCGAGCGGTGGTTGTGGGGCTTCGGGCGGCGAACGGGGGTGTCTGGGGTGTTCTCTAGGTCGAGGCGGAGCGGTGGGCGCGGGCTGGTGTCGAGTGGTGGCTTGTGCACGCGGGGGCAGTGCGCGCTCTGCGGGCGGCGTCAGCATGGTCTGGTGGCACTGGGCGCGGTTTCTCCTCGGTGGTCCACGGCTGCTCTTGGCTCGGGCAAGGGACAGAGAGGGGCGATGCGGCGTTGGCTACCTCCTAGACATGGCGAGGAAAGGGGGAGTGGTCTGCTATGACGGTTGCAAGGTTGGCCGGCCAGGGTGGTGCTCGGCATGGCTTGGCATGGCCACTAGGGCATAGGGGATGGGCTGCAATTGGCATGGTTTGATCAAAGGGGGACAGAGAGATTAAATGGAGATCAAATGGGGGCAAAACCCTGTTCCAAACAGTGAGCTAGGATTGGAGTTATGATTTTGCCTGCCAAGTGTTTGATGAAATGGCCGCAAGAGAAAAAGTTTTGAATTTTGAGTTCAAAATTTTTGGGTGATCTCCACTAGTGCTAGGTAGTCTCTGGTTGCAAGGGTTTTGAAAATGGAGCTCAAATACATGGTTTTTTGAAATAGGGGTGATCTATGCATATGCATTAGATTCAATTTTGAACTGCCATTTAAAATAGTTTCCAGAATGTTTTTAGAAGATCAAAAGGTGGGCCTTGGTACTTCATTATGTGTAATAGCAAGGGGTGAAAAGATCAAGAATTGTTTCTGTTAAGAATTGAGTACTAGGAATAGCCAAAGTAGGCATGAGAGTTAAATTTGTCCAAATGACCATTCCCTCATTTTAATTCTTTTTTATTTGATTTCTTTTAGGAAAAGTTTGGGAATGATGTAGATGATGTTTAAATCACCTAAGAAACATTTTAAAAGCAAAGGATCACACAATCATGGCAATTCCAAACAACTCCTATTTTAAATGCACACATATATGAATGCTTTCATTTTAAATATGGAAAAGTTTTTGTTAATCCTAAATTTGGATGATTTGATCTTTGATACTCTTGGATTGAAGTTTTGGGATGTTACAAACCTTCCCCCCTTAAATAAAATCTCGTCCCGAGATTTACAAGAAAACTAGGAACTAAAGAGATCTGGGAACTCTATCCTAATGTAATCCTCGCGCTCCCAAGTGGCTTCATCCTCGGTATGGTTGCTCCACTGAATCTTGAGAAACTTGATACTCTTGGTCCTGGTGGTTCTGTAGGCTTCTTCTAAGATACGAATGGGCACTTCCCGATAGGTCAGGTCATTGTTGATTTCCACTGCTCTGTGATCGATATTCTTGAAAACTTCAGTCTTCTCAGGCACTTCCAAGCATTTGCGAAGTAACGAGATATGGAACACATTGTGGATGGCTGACATCTCTTCAGGCAGTTCCAGTTGATACGATACTTCTCCTAGGCAGTTCAGAATCTTGAAAGGTCCGATATATCTGGGGGCTAACTTTCCCTTCAGACTAAAGCGTTGAGTTCCCTTCAATGGTGAAACCTTGAGATATACGAAATCTCCGACATTGAAAGTCAGGTCTCTCCTTCTCTTGTCAGCATAACTCTTCTGTCTGGATTGGGCGGTCTTGAGGTGCTCATGAACTTTGTGAACTTTCTCTTCTGCTTCTCGGAGAATGTCGGGTCCAAAGATCTGACTCTCTCCTACTTGCGACCAATTCAAAGGGGTACGACACTTTCTTCCGTATAGGAATTCAAAGGGTGCCATCTGCAAACTAGCCTGATAACTGTTGTTATATGAGAATTCTGCGAAAGGCAGGCAGTCTTCCCATTTTGGTCCGTATTCCAACACACAAGCTCTAAGCATATCCTCCAATATCTGGTTGACTCTCTCAGTCGGTCCATCTGTTTGCGGGTGATAAGCGGTACTGAAATTCAACTTGGTTCCTAAACCTTCCTGAACTTTCTGCCAAAATCTTGAAGTAAATTGGGTTCCTCGATCTGATACGATGGTCTTGGGGGTTCCATGCAGACTAACAATTCTAGCAATGTACAGCTCTGCTAGCTTTGCACTCTGGTAGGTTGTCTTGACTGGTATGAAGTGGGCTACCTTGGATAGTCTATCAACTATGACCCAGATTGAGTCATTTCCCCTACTAGAAGTAGGTAAACCGGTGATAAAGTCCATTCCGATGGAATCCCATTTCCATTCCGGAATCTGCAATGGTTGCAACAATCCAGCAGGTCTCTGATGCTCTGCCTTGACTCTTTGACAAATGTCATACTTGGCGATGTAGCTTCCGATCTCTCTCTTCATCTTGTGCCACCAAAATTGCTCTTTCAAATCCTGATACATCTTTGTTCCTCCGGGGTGGATAGAATAAAGAGTATCATGAGCTTCCTTCATGATCATTTCCTTCAGCTCCGAATCTGCTGGTACACAGATACGGCCCTTGTACCACAGTACACCTTCTTCGTCTTCGGTGAATCCAGGTACTTTGCCTGTACCAATACGATGTTTGATTCCATCGATACCTTCATTCCCCTTCTGGGCTTCCTTGACTTGGCTAATCAAAGTGGGTTGAAGTTCAATGCTAGCTAGGAATCCTTTGCTAACTAACTCAGTCCTGAACTGCTCCAACTCCTCATACAAACTTGGTTGCTTCTCTTTGATCATGGTGTTAAGCCTACACGGCAATCTGCTAAGAGCATCCGCTACCACATTGGCTTTGCCGGGGTGATAGTGAATGTCAAGGTCATAATCCTTGATTAACTCTATCCATCTTCTTTGCCTCATATTCAACTCCTTCTGGGTGAAGATATACTTCAAGCTCTTATGATCTGAGTAAATCTCATAGCGATTACCCATCAAATAATGACGCCATGTCTTCAATGCTAGAACCACTGCTGCTAGCTCAAGATCATGGGTCGGATAGTTCTGCTCATGCTGCTTCAGTTGTCGAGACAGATACGCGATGACTTTGCCTTCTTGCATCAATACACATCCTAGACCAATCTTCGATGCGTCACAATATACATCAAATGGCTTCTCGATGTCTGGCATGATCAAAATTGGGGCTGATATCAATCTCCTCTTCAGCTCCTGGAAACTGGCTTCACACTTGTCTGTCCATTCAAACTTCTTGTCCTTCTTCAACAATTGGGTCATTGGTCGGGCTATGCTCGAGAATCCTTCTACGAATTTGCGGTAATATCCCGCTAATCCGAGAAATGAACGAACTTGGGTTTGATTTGTTGGGGCTTCCCATTCTTCAACATCTTTGATCTTGCTGGGATCAACAGAGACTCCTCAGGCAGACACAATATGTCCTAGGAATCCTACTTCTTTCAGCCAAAACTCACATTTGCTGAACTTGGCATATAACTGATGTTCTCTCAGGGTTTCTAGGATTATTCTCAAATGTTGCTCATGCTCTTCTTCTGACTTGGAGTAGATAAGGATGTCGTCGATAAACACAACTACAAACTTATCTAAGAAATTCATAAAGATCTTATTCATGAGATTCATGAAATAAGCAGGGGCATTGGTTAATCCAAAAGACATAACCGTATACTCGTATAAACCATAGCGAGTAGTAAAGGCGGTCTTCGGAATATCCGTTGCACGAATCTTAAGTTGGTGATAACCAGTCCTAAGATCAATCTTTGAGAATACCTGAGCTCCATTCAACTGATCAAATAGATCCTCTATCTTTGGCAAGGGGTACTTGTTCTTGATGGTGACATCATTCAACTTTCTGTAATCTGTACATAGACGGTTGCCTCCATCCTTCTTGTGGACGAATAACACTGGTGATCTCCATGGCGATGCACTTGGCTGAATCAAGCCGGTCGCTAACATGGCATCTAACTGCTTCTTCAGTTCTACTAACTCTGAGGGGTTCATGGTATAGGGTCTCTGGGCTATAGGTCCGGTTCCAGGGATTAGTTCGATAATGAACTCTATATCCCTATCCGGGGGCATACCTGGCAGTTCATCTGGGAATACGTCGGGGTATTCACAGACTACTCTGACTTGGTCAATGGTAGGCAGGGCTACACTTTTGTTGCATTTGAATTGACGGGGTAAGGTTTCGGAGATATGTTCTACGGTTACTCCAGAACTACTGGTCATGGTGATGGCTTTCTTAGCACAGCCTATCAGTCCTTTATGCCTTGACATCCAGTCCATACCTAGTACTACTTCCAAACCTTTGGTTCCAAGTACAATTAGGTTGGCATAAAAATCTATCCCATGAATTCTGATAGGTACAGCGTTGCAAATTTTTCTAGCTTTTGTTGTTGAACCGAGGATTTGAACTATCATGACATGCTTCAGGTTGGTTGGGAGAATCTTACTAGTGCATACAAATTCTTCGGTGACAAATGAATGCGATGCTCCAGAATCAAACAATACTCTTGCTAAAACTGAGTTGACAGAAAACATACCCAGCACGACATCTGGTGCTTCCTGGGCTTCTTCTGTGTTCATGTGGAAGAGACGACCGTTGCGGTTGTGCGGGTTCCCTGGGGCAAATCTCCTGCCTTATTGAACACGACGCTGCTGCTGAGCTGGGGCATTCACAGGGGCATTGGCGGCAGTCTTCTTGGGACACTCATTGGAGTAGTGACCCTTCACTCCACACTCGAAACAAGATATCTGGGACTTGTCCTTGACTGCAATAGGTACAGCATTGCTGCCAGTTCTGGGGGCAGTGTTGTTGTTGTCGCTCTTGGGAGGGGCACGGTTGAAGTTGTTGGTGTTGCCGGAGTTGTGATTGTTTCCTCCAGGCTTCACATTTCCTCCGCTACGGTTGGGGTAGCTTGGGCGAGAATTTGGGGGTCGGTTGTTCCTTGGTGCATACCCTGGTGAGGGGTTAGGACGGTACTTCTGGTGACTACTGGATCCAGACTGCTGCATCATACGACGCTTGCGGTTGTCGTTTGCTTGGTTAATCTCCCCTTCCATCTGAATGGCAGAGTCGACTAGCTCTTCAAGATCCTGGAAACGGATGTTGACAAGAACAGTCTGCATCTCATCATGCAGTCCGTTTAAGAATCTCTCTTTCTTCTTGGCCTCTGTGTTGATCTCATCTGGTGCATATCTGGCAAGTGACAAGAATTTGTCATGGTACTCTACTACAGTCAATCTTCCTTGCTTCAGTTCACGGAATTGATCTCTCATCCTGTTGACAAGACCTTGCGGCACGTGGGTGCGGCTGAACTTGACCTTGAATGCTTCCCAGGTCATCACCTGGCCATGGTTCATGTTGCGGATGCTATTCCACCAAGCTCTTGCATCTCCCGCCAGATAGTGAGTGGCAAAGAGAACTTTCTCATTCTCATCAACTCCTGCAACTTCTAGGTTGTTTTCCATGGTCTGTAACCAGTCATCAGCATCTAATGGGTTTTCAGATTGGTTGAAGATTGGGGGATTTGTGTTCTGAAAGTTTTTGAGTTTAGATCCATGGTGTTCCTGATTTCCATGTCCTTGGTTGTTGAGAGCCATTTGGGCGATCTGCTGCAATGTCGCTAAGTTGGCTTGACGCTCGGCCCTGCTTGCTTCACAGTCCGTGATGAGATTCTGCAAGATCTGCAGCATTGGGTCCTGCGATGAGCTGCTCCCTCCTTGGTTTCCACGAGTCATCTGAAGATTGAGATAGATATAGGGTAAGAGGGAAATTCTAAGGTTCATGGTTTTGGGTTTTCAAAGCTACAACTTTGAGTTAGACTCAGGTTTTTCAACTAACTTCATTCTCCTTCATGCAAGCAAGCACACGATACAACACACACCACAACAATCAAAGGGGAAAACAGATGGTTTGAAGAACCATTCTGCAAACTACGATACAATGAGATGATACATCTCATGCTACGACAGTGCTCTAGTGCATCTACTCATCGTCAATGAAGTCGGAGTCTTCATCATCAGTGTAGAAGTCCACAGCATCCTCTGCCAGAAAATCGTCATCGTTGCTGAGGTAAGAATCCATATCTCCCTGGATGTCTTCTCCTTCATCATCTTCTTCCTTGGCGGCAAGCTGAGCTTCCTGCTCCTTGACGGTCTTCTCTAGGTCGGCCACCTTCTTGCAAAGACGGGCGATGGTGCGATCCTTCTTTGCACGCTGGCGACGAAGAGACTGGCGATCTTGGACGAGCAGTGTGAAGGTCTGGGCCTTCTGGTCGGCAATTGCACGGTTCTGGTTGGCTAACTCTCTGGCATTGTCCAGTTCCTGCTGTCGGTCATGAAGCAAGAAATCGAGGTTCTCCACTTGACGCCTCAACTCTGGGCGACTTGGCATCTCCATCGGCATTCCCATGAAGTCACGTCTTTCATAGTGGGCAAAACGGGTTCCTTGAATCTTGTTGACGCTGAGGGCACATAGACGTGCGAGAGCTTCATGCATTGCCCTGGCTAATCCATCTAGCCAGTTGTTCTCTCTCAGAGAGAACTGAATTCTCCCGGAAGTTGGTGCTTCAATGCTTCCTCGAAGATCTGCGGTGACTAGCCATTGTAGGTCTCCTCCTGGGGGTCCTGGAAGTTGAGCTCCAAGAAACTCCAGATGTGGGCGTCCCAGAAATTCTGACAGTGAATCCAGATCCCTCTCGAAGATCAGCTGACCTCCGTTTCCCAACTGGTAAAACTTGCTGAACTGAGTCTCCATCTACAAGAATTTAGGATGAGGAAATTAGTGAAGTGATCAAGTGTGCCAATTTTAAGTAGTAACGTAAGAATTTTGAGGACATGTATTTTTGAGAAAAAATGAGTTCACAAGGGTAAGAGAGGAAATAGTTTTTCATAAATACTCACTTTGGTTTTTGAAGCTAAGTTTTTGGTTTGGACGTCCATTCTAACTAGGGTCTCCTATGGTCAGGATGGCTCTGATACCAACTTGTCAACACCCAGATTTTTAATCCCAGATGCCCGTTATGCCATACCTCGCAATCCCAGGATTACCATTTTTGCGAGACATAACGGATTGGATATCATAGTACATCATCCATTACAAACCATACATAAGGTTTTACACAAATAAGGATCTCATGATCCAGTCTTTAATACAACAAGCAGCGGAAATAAACGATAGCGTAGCGGTGGGGTCCATCTTCAGGGGCACAGGCAATGCTGACGAAGGCAGATAGTCCTAGTTATCATAGCCGTCCTGCTGACCATCGTCTTGATAATCTCCTTCATAGTCTGGCCATGATAATAGCCAGGGACAAAAGCCATGAGTACTCTTTAAGTACTCGCAAACTACTACTAGCAAGGTTTTATAATTCTAAGTTAAAGTACTAAATTGACAGAATAACTATCAAGTTAAGTTTGAAACCTAAGTTGAGTTCTGAAGCAAGAAAAGATAAAGTAAAAGTCTAGAATCACTTAAGTTGGGAAGCTATTTTCATTAACACAAACCTGTTGTGGTCAAGTCAAGGTTCATCATTCATTTCAAGTTATTTAGAAAACATCTGACAACGAAACAGTATGGCCATTCCAACTGTCCATAACCGCGGATGCGGCTATTCGAATAGTTTGACACTCTGCAGAGGTGGTACACTTTCACCACAAGATTCGATACATCTGTCAGGGATAACCCTGAATCATCATACTTGGTATGCAGATAATCAAACATAACCTTCCCTTTACACACCCTAGTACAAGCACCTCTCCTATGAGCATGGCCTCCCAACCATGACCATCAGTCATCTTGGGCACTGCATAGGTGGACATCATTGAGAGGTAGCCTCAGCTCAAACCTCTCCCGTGAGGGAACTAATACTAATGCATATAAATTTCCAGCTAAGCCTTACCCAATTCAGGTAATGTGGTTGTACGGTAAATTTGGAATGGTATCGCATCCGAATCCAACCATCAGTTTTATAAAATGGGTTAAGGCTCATGCCTCATCATTTTCATCATCATAAACCAATTGTGTTTCTCAACACCTGTCAAAACATCTCAATAGAATGACTCATCATTCCAAGGTTTTCATAACTCATTTTCACCAGGTGTTCCCATCTAAAATGACTCAACTTTGATCTATTCTAAAACACTAGGTTAAGAGTGTTCACTAAGGTGGAAAGGTGGGATCAATCTCATGCCATAGAATGACATCTAAGGGTTTCTAATTAGGTCAAGTTTAATACTCTTTATGCTACCTTCAAAATTAATTAAAGAACTTTGTGTAAACTAAGGGGGTGTGATCAAAGTGTGCTTAAGCCATCTTTACTAAACTATCTAGTTTTATTATAGCTTGCTACAATAGCTTACTAAAGCATGTTTGCAAGGGTTAGCTTGCCACTAATAGCTTGCCTTGGTTGGTGCAGTGGTTGAAGTTTTCTTCTTCTTCTTC
Source organism: Avena sativa (assembly GCA_916181665.1). Taxonomy (NCBI): domain Eukaryota; kingdom Viridiplantae; phylum Streptophyta; class Magnoliopsida; order Poales; family Poaceae; genus Avena; species Avena sativa. Next base: position 418,961,732 of record OV702287.1, on the reverse strand, counting down.
CTGGTAGAACTCCTCCTCCTCGAAGGCTTGGTCGGTACTATCGTCTAGAAATACATAGGGAGGGCACAATCACCAAACAATACTTAACTTAGGCTAAGTAGTATTCTAACCACACAATTGATGATCTATTATCATCCCAAACATCACAAGTTTTATTCAATAGTTTTCACCTTTTTTATTTTGGAAAAGTAATTTCTACTCATTGAAAAGTTAACTACAATTTAATATTCACCACCAAAATATGGGGTCATGTGGACACATGTCCTCACCACATATTCTAACATGTGGGAATGAGATTTAAAGGTTGGATTACTATTACTTTGGTTTAATTTTATTATTTAATGATTTAAAGTGACTAGAAATGCCTATATAGCATTATTTTGGTACTAGTCCAAAGTCACTGTCTGTAAACCTTAATATTATTACATATTTGGATAAATATGATGAAATGTGATTTTTGAGAGTTGGAATCAACTCAAAAGCTAACTTGGTTGATTTTCTAAAAATGTTTCAAGTTGCAAATGCTTCTGTGTTTTTATTTTTATTAGGAGAAATCTATAACTCTAAATGGATTAAATCCAACGGGCTTGGATAGAGCATTTCAATACCTTTCAGACAAAAGTAGTTTCATGCAATTTGGATTTGTCAAACTCACAGAATTGAATTTTGAAACACTGGACAGAAACTATATTCTAACTAAAAAGAAAAACCTAGATTTGAATCTACGGGCTTGCGCGGGAAAGGAAATGGACCGACCCAGTGGCGCTGTGCGGCACGGGGCTCAGCTGACAGGGGGGTCCCACTGGTCAGCGGCACTTAAAACGCGAAACGGTACGCGCGCTGTGGGCCGTGCGATTAGAGGCTAGATCTACGGCTGAGGGTCGTCGTCGACGACGGACGGGTCACCGGCGAGCTCAAACCCTAGCGGCTCGGTGGGGGTCTACTAGGGGCGTACCAGGGCTCCAGCGGGGTCGGCGATGCGGGCGAACGAAGTGGAAGACGACGGCGAGGCGAGGCGTGGTCACGGCGAAGCTTGGGGTGGCCGGAATCAACGGAACCCTTCTTCTCCAGAGGCGGCGGCTCTGGCTACAATTCCGGCGAGCTGCTGCTCCACTTGCTCCGGCGAGAGGTGGGTGAGGTTCAGAGAGGTGAGGGGAGTGGAATGGTGTGAGTCTTTGGTGCTGGGGAGGGCTCCTTTTATAGGCTCGACGGTGAGGCCGAGCGGGATGGGCGGTCGACGGTGGCGACATGGCTACGGTGAGCTAGCGGCATGGCTGGGTATGGCGATCGATGGGCGGTCCCCTGGCGGTGCTCTAGCGCTTCAATGCGGCCGTAGGGGCGGTGGCATGCGGTCGGGGTGAGGTGGCGCTCTGAGAGGCAGAGGCGGCGGTGTCCACGACGAGCGGTGGCTGTGGGGCTTTGGGCGGCGAACGGGGGTGTCTGGGGTGTTCTCTAGGTCGAGGCGGAGTGGTGGGCGCGGGCTGGTGTCGAGTGGTGGCTTGTGCACGCGGGGGCAGTGCGCGCTCTGTGGGCGGCGTCGGCATGGTCTGGTGGCACTGGGCGCGGTTTCTCCTCGGTGGTCCACGGCTGCTCTTGGCTCGGGCAAGGGACAGAGAGGGGCGATGCGGCGTTGGCTACCTCCTAGACATGACGAGGGAAGGGGGAGTGGTCTGCTGCGACGGTTGCAAGGTTGGCCGGCCAGGGTGGTGCTCGGCATGGCTTGGCATGGCCACTAGGGCATAGGGGATGGGCTGCAATTGGCATGGTTTGATCAAAGGGGGACAAAGAGATTAAATGGAGATCAAATGGGGGCAAAACCCTGTTCCAAACAGTGAGCTAGGATTAGAGTTATGATTCTGCCTGCCAAGTGTTTGATGAAATGGCCGCAAGAGAAAAAGTTTTGAATTTTGAGTTCAAAATTTTTGGGTGATCTCCACTAGTGCTAGGTAGTCTCTGATTGCAAGGGTTTTGAAAATGGAGCTCAAATACATGGTTTTTTGAAATAGGGGTGATCTATGCATATGCATTAGATTCAATTTTGAACTGCAAATGTTTTTAGAAGATCAAAAGGTGGGCCTTGGTACTTCATTATGTGTACTAGCAAGGGGTGCAAAGATCAAGAATTGTTTCTGTTAAGAATTGAGTACTAGGAATAGCCAAAGTAGGCATGAGAGTTAAATTTGTCCAAATGACCATTCCCTCATTTTAATTCTTTTTTATTTGATTTCTTTAAGGAAAAGTTTGGGAATGATGTAGATGATGTTTAAATCACCTAAGAAACATTTTAGAAGCAAAGGATCACACAATCATGGCAATTCCAAACAACTCCTATTTTAAATGCACACATATATGAATGCTTTCATTTTAAATATGGAAAAGTTTTTGTTAATCCTAAATTTGGATGATTTGATCTTTGATACTCTTGGATTGAAGTTTTGGGATGTTACATTTCTGGTACTACCACTATACCAGATGACAAGGTATATCTGTAGAACGACAAATGTTCAGGTTGTGTATCTTTGATGTTTATCTATAAACGTATCTGTTAATCTACTAATCGCAGAAGCAGACGACCGAAGAGGACTTTGATGGTAATGACGATGACATGTTCATTGATGAGCCTGTACCTAAGGCTGTGGATCGGGTACACTACGTCTAGATGGATTTGATGCAGGGCTGCTGATCATCAGGGGTGTACTTTTGTTGCCGTTGATGACCACTAGCCCAGCTGCAAAACTCTTGGGGTGTAGAGCTATCCCATGATTGGTTCGCTACTGTCGTAGTTCTGTAATATGGAGTTACCTTATTATGATTTCTAGGCCTTTGTTAGCAGAACTGTAATTGGAAACTATTCCGTATATTAGTATATACGGAGTATATGTGTGTTTGTGTGTGTTTCTAGTCTGAAATCCGAGCTTATCATTTTATCGGTTCCTAAACTATTTTTGAGGCCCTAGCACTGGTGCCCTATGTTGCAATTACCGCCATCTTGTCCACTGCTCCGTGAGACGAATCAGCAGAAGGATAATAAGCTGGGACCAATTTGATTCAAAGAGGGGTGATTTTCTCTGTCCTTGGAGAGGAACCCGGGAGAACTAGTACTGGTACCAAGGGAAGGAGGAGGTTGGCTCGGTTAATTATCTCACCCACTTGATGTGGGACCTGCTTTAACTCACCCCTGACGTGGGTCCCGCTTGAAACAGTTGTAGGCCACCACGTGATAGCTGGGATCAAAAATTCGGGATTCTCTCCCAGCAAAATGTTCCCGCCACTGCCACTTAAAAATACTTACTGTAGAAAAAATTGTACTGCCTAGCCCTACTACTGCTAGTACTACTACTCCCCTGCCCATGCCTTTCTACTAACGACAAGACAAGAAACCATCACTAGCTAGCTCACATCCAGCAAGCAACTGTTGGAACGGGTGCAACCTCCGATAGTGGAGTTCTTGTTGAAATAGGTCGGTGTATTTTCTCACCTCGAAATCCGGCTTTGCTTAATTTGTTTCCGATTGGGCCATTGGGGGTACTATTAGTACTAGGAGTAGCAGTATTCGATATGCTTTGATTGTGGAGTTCTTGCTTATTGCTCACCTCGGAATCACCTAATCAGGATATTTTTCCTCTTCTCTAATCGATTGGGTCATTTGGGTGGGGTGGGGTGGGGGGAGGTGGTACTGATTTTGTATGGATTCCGGATCAGTGCATGGTCACCGCTGTTCTGATTGGGGCATTTTGTCGGGTTCGATTTCGGTGTTCTTCACTTCTGTAACCTTTAGTTGCTACTCGTAATGTGCAATGGATTTTGCATCAGATTCTGTATGGAGAACAATGGGTCAGTGGCACGCACGACCACTACGGACAAGGATGGTCTCGTCAGTTCCCTTAAAAGTTGCCTAAAAAGGTAATGTAGCAGTATATTCGTTGCGTTCTTCCATTCTTTCCAATTCTGAAAGTGGTTGGTTGCAACCTGGATGTATCCCTATGCTAAAAGTTGTCTCTGTCTACATCCTGTTTTTGTGGAAGCCTCTGTGACACCATCTCTTCTTCATTTACTGTAGCACGGTGGTACATACCTGCGAACGTGCGGTGCTCCAGGTGCGGCAAACAGGATGGTACATCCACATGCCGCAGGATCCGGCGAGTACCACTACTCTCCAAAAACAAGCGCAAGGCCACCGACCAGCTGGGAGGGCCCAGCTTAAAGAGAAAGGTATATGCTCTTAATACCCTTATTACCATGGTGCAGACAGATTTAAGTATTACCCGCTTGGTGTGATGCATGCTTATCAGATGTTCAGAAACATATGTGTGATTTTATTAATTCTAGCACTGTGTTTATGTGAATCCATATCTGGATGTGTTAGACTGTCTCATACAGTTAGTATATGACTACAATATACTGTACTCCCTCGTCCTAAGGCTTAGGCATATACTGTTTTTTTTTGAAAAGTCAAGCGATGGAAAGTTTGACCAAACTTTACATAGTATTGAACTATTGAGCTCTGTTGCTATATATGCAAATTGAAGGTGCTGCTGCGGAGGCTGAGGCTGCTGTAGAGGCTAGTAGATTTCTGATGCCCGCACCAAAAGAGGACATCCTCTACACAACGAGGAAGCGCCAACACAGTACCCATGTAGTACCCAGGTGGGCAGTGACCTCTCTAAGAAGTGGGTATAATTTGGAAATCCACAATTTCACATGTTATGATTTTCCATGTTATTTTTATCAGCTAGTACTATATGTTTACGCTCATTAGAAGTTCACAAAAATAAAATATGTTTGCTTTACAGGCAATGGTTTTTTCTTATATTATTAGATTTACTTGCTCTTTACATAATTTAACGTTTCCGCTTAATTTCAATCAGTACCACCCACCAGCTGCTCAGCCCTTTCTGCTACCCTCCTCTTGTCAAGCTTGTGGATTGAAAGGGGGCCCCTGTATGCCATTCCAAAGGCAGAGGGATGAAAAATGGTGCATGGCCACCCTTCGCAAAGGGTACCCATGGTATCAGGTAATTCCAAGTGGTCTAAACCGACTTGATGTAAGATCTTGTATCTCACTTTTTTTGCGGTCGCCTTACTTCTCTATCAATTTTCTCATGAAGGCTGTCCCTTGTGTTGCTCGCCCCATTATAAACAAGATGTTCGGAAACGACAAGTTTCTAACTCTGTATAGCAAGGTCCCTAAAGGCATGCGGCAACTATATGATGTGGATGTCTCCCAGACGATGGCCACCACCTATTTGGGTGGCCGAGGTTGGTCCAAGTATGTCCGTGAGAATGGTCTGAAGCAAGGGGACGAGGTAACATTCGATTTTAGCAAGCCTGGGCAGATACTTGCACGCCATCATACACCTGTTGACCGAAGGACCAAGAACAGAGGTAGTACTAATTAATTTGATTATGTACTCATCACAACCTCTAATGATTTTCTTGTGACTAACTATTCTGCACCATTGTCTTTACTCATCATATGACTCTAACCACTTCTGTAGTCCACTTCCCCTTATATACCACCCAGAAGGGTGCCAGCATCAAGCTGCTGTCACCGGCACCGTCACCGCCCTAGTTCCTGAAACGGCACCTGTTGACCTTAGTAGGAGAAAGAATAGAGGTAGTAACTTAATTTGCGTGTATACTCTCATCTCTGTCTAGGAGTTACTATTGTATAAGAAACCATTTTGCTTGTCCACATCTCATATGCCTCTGACCACTCCTGTAGTCCCCTTACCTACCCCTCAGAAGGTAACCAGCACCAAGCTGCTGGCACCCCCAACGGCACTAGCCCTAGTTCCTGCTCTGGCACCTGTTGACCTAAGTAGAAAGAATGGAGGTAGTAACTTAATTTGCTTGTATACTCATCATATCCTCTGATCACTGTCTAGTGAGTAACTGTTGTATAAGAGACCATTTTGCTTGTACACTTCTCATCTGCCTCTACCATCCCTGCAGTCAGCTTAGCTACCCCCCCAGAAGGAATCTAGCATCAAGCTGCTGGCGCCGGCACCGCTTCTAGGCCTTTTGGCTCCTGCACCAGCCCCTCTACATTTAGTGGCACCATCTCCTGCACCAGCACCCCCCCAGCACAGGCACCGGCACAAGCTCCTTCATCACCCCGGGCAGCACCTTCTCATATCATATCCTACACATGTGTCATCACAAGGTCGCACCGGATTATGTTTGTGAGTATATGGCGGCAAATAAACTGTTCTGAATGTCTTCTCAAGTTTCACATGATTCAGTGCATCGCTCTTAGTAATTATGCGTCTATCTCTTCCTTTGACTCATAAATTGCCTAAGAGTGCCACAAAGCAACTCCAGGCCAGACGAAAGGGCACAATAGTCTTCACGATGCAGAGCGAAGGATTGCTTATTGAGGGACGCTACGCCATTAACTCGACTGATGGGCGCTTGGCAGCTACTTCTAGGTGGATCAAGTTCCGGAAAGCAGCCAAACTTACTATTGGAAGAACGGTTAAGGTCGATGTATCTCGCTGCCCTGAATGCGGCATGCTATTCATGAACTTCCTAGCTGTCTAGCTCTTTGGCCGCATGCTATTGTAATTAATTATGTGGTTGTCTTATCTCCACTGATCATATATGGGTGGTAAAACTGTGATAACCTTTTGCTGGATTGGAGCTATGACTAGTACGTATTGGTATGGTATATCTGTATCTATATGATGGTTCCATATATGAGCAAATATTATGACAATGATTGTGTTGTGATCGAGTGTGTTTGGAGAAAAGGGCAAACTGATCGCGTGGCATGGTTTTTAGAGATGAAACAAGAACTGTCTCTCTCTGTAGTGATATTGAATTTCAGTGTTTGTATTGCTGAATCAGTCACTTTGAAATGCTTCTGAATTGGTCAAGTGCTGCTGAATATGAACTAGGAACCTGTCGACTTTTTTATGTCTTATTATTCTGTACTCCGTAATCTTTCAAATGGTATTGAATTTGTCAAATGTTCTGTCGACTGCTGGCTGCTTGCTCTAGAGCTTTTGCCTTTGTGTCATCGGAACCGTTGGATGCATTTTGGACAGAGATGAGAAGGTAAAGATATACAACGTGATTTCACCAAGTGAAGTCATTGGATACCAGCCCTGTTTTGGCGCATGTGGTGTGTGTTCATTAGATATTTTTACATGAATATCTGTCAAAGGAATTATCACTTTTTTCCTCCCTCGAAAAGGTCTGTGTTTGAATCTGGCGAGACACAACCCAGTAAAATTTGAGATAGGAGCCCATTGACCATAGCCCAAAAACTTTTTAATTTGGCCTTTTTGGCAGTGCCCCCCACCTCTAAAAAACACTCTGCCTACCCATGTTTTTAAGAAACTAATCCATTATGTGGCTTTTTATAAATCAAGGTTCTAGTAGCACTGCTCTTTTATTTTAAGAGAGATAACATGGAAACACAACAATATTTTTTAGAAGACTGATACATAAGTTGTAGTACTAATACATGTTTAATGATTCAATTTCTATTAGTATCTTTGGTATTGTGGCAAAACACTCAGTTTATGTCTATTTGATTTGATTTGAAGGTCTTTAGTTCGAATCCACTGTGTGTACATATTTATATATCTTGGGTTTATTTATTTTTTAGAAAGGGTTTACTTTTTAATATCGCATTACGGAGAGGCTGACATCACGGACCCACCAGCCAGCAGCATCCCTCGAGTTTAATGGTCGGGTTTGAAAAAAAAGTTAAATACTTGTACAGAGAGGCTGGCACTAGGGACCCACCAGCCAGAACATACTAGAGAGGGTGACATGGGGGCCTCGGCAGCAAGACCATACACGGCTGCCACATCGAGCAACATTGCCAAGGTCAAAACAACGGACACGGCTGAAAAGAAAGTCCATCATACGCAGGTTTGATATACAGAGAGGCTGGCATGTGGGACCCAGTAGCGCGGCCTTATATAGGTTCTGCCTCGAGCAATGTTGCCAACAGGGAGGCGCGAGCGAGAAAAAAGTCCAGCATGCACACCTTTCTTCTAATGAGAGGCTCACATGGGGGACTCAGCAGCCTAGAAAAATGGCTGATGCATCGAGCAACGCTATAAACTTCGAAACACGGAGGCGCGACCGAGAGCAAAAATTCCATCATACACACGTTTCTTCTTATGAGTGTATGACATGTGGGGATGGGGCCCTGCATCATGATTAGACGGTAGATGCAGCGAGCAGCGCTATCAAGTTCGGAACACGGAGGCGCGACTGAGGGAAAAAATTCTATCATACACACGTTTCTTCTAATGAGAGGATGACATGTGGGGTTCAGGAGTTTGATTAAACGGCTGATGCAGCGAGCAAAGCTATCAAGTTCGGAACACGAAGGCACAACAGAGGGTAAAAAATCCATCATACACACGTTTCTTCTAATGAGAGGATGACATGTGGGGCTCAGGAGGTTGGTTAAACGGTAGATGCGTCGATCAACGCTATCAACTCGGAACGGGGTAGCGCGAGCCAAGGAAAAAATCCATCATACACACGTTTCTTCTAATGAGAGGATGACATGTGGGGCTCAGGAGGTTGGTTAAACGGTAGATGCGTCGAACAGTGCTATCAACTCGGAACGGGGTAGCACCAGCGAAGGAAAAATCCATCATACACACGTTTCTTCTAATGAGAGGATGACATGTGGGGCTCAGGAGGTTGGTTAAACAGTAGATGTGTCGAGCATCGCTATCAACTCGGAACGGGGTAGCGCCACCGAAGGAAAAAATTCCATCATACACATGTTTCTTCTAATGAGAGGATGACATGTGGGGCCCAACATCGTGATTAAGCGTTAGATGCATCGAACAGTGCTATCAACTTCGGAACAGGGTAGCGCGAGCGAAGGGAAAAAATTCCATCATGCAAACAATCCTTCTAATGAGAGGCTGACATGTGGGACCTAGCATCCTGACTAAACGATAGATGCATCGAGCAACGTTTTCGAGTTCAAATCAGGGAGGCGCGACCGAAAAGTATGTCCTGACAGAAAAAGATCGAAACAAAAACATGATGAAAACACGATATACGGACCTCGGCAGATCCGGGGGGTTATATATTACGAAGTTTCATATCAAAAGGAATGTACTGGGAGAAAACGAGTCGAAGGCGGAGTCCTGGGTGGCCTCACAACCTGGTGGCGCGTCCAGGGGTGGGCCCGCGCCATGGGGTGGTGTGGGCCACCCTGGCTCCGTTTCCGTCCCTTTTTCGCTTCGTAGCTTTCCTTATCGACTGAAAAATGCAAAAATATAGTTGGATTGTATTTTCGCGGAACTTTCTTACCAGAATTGTTACCTAGTTGGAAACGGACTTTGCAGGTCTCTGAATTTGGTATTTAGTGGATCCTTCCGGAGTCACCACTTGAATAACATCAATATCTTCTTCCTCATATACTTATTACTTGAATCATAAAACCCTTCTCTTCCTTATTACACCATTGTCTCCACTTCCTGGAAATTTCTTTCACACAAAACTTCACACAATTCTCATTAGCAACATTAGTATAATTGAAGTGATAAAACCTTTTGAGTCCAACTTCAACTGAAAACCATCAAAACAAAAGCTACTGAAACAACTCCTTCCAAAAACCCAAAAATAATTCAAAAAGGAATTCGAATAAAGAAGCAAATGCAAGATTGGCAAAATCTGTCAAAACAGACCAACAGGTAAAGATCATTTTTTTCGAAAATCTTATGTTGCTCAAATCAAAAAGTGCAAAACTAACAAAGTTAAATAACAACCTGGGGCAGAAGCACAAACAATTATAGCTCAATCCGACATACAGAGATCTCTCATGAATTTTTACGGTGAAGCACAAAAATCTGTTTCCGGACAGCAACTTCCCCAAATCTTACTTCTCTCTCATTAGAGGTTGATCTTGACACAAAAACCAAACAAAACGGATAAGGAGCGGTTATTACCGAACTAATAACTTCCAAGACTCAAAGAAACAAAAACAAACTGAAAGCAAAAAACAAATTGGGTTGTCTCCCATAAAGCTCTTTCTTTATAGCCATTAAGATGAGCATGATAATTTTGAAGAAGCTCTCATAGGGATATGAATTGAAGTGAAAGAGAGCATTAAGAAGCAAAAACACACATTTAAGTCTAACCCACTTCCTATGCAAGGGGACTTTGTAAACAAACAAGTTATTGAAACTAGAGGCAACTTGCATAAGAAGGCAAAAGAAGTGCAACATAAAAACTTTCATCATAAAACGAGGAAACTTGATATTATTAAGATGCATAAGAACACTTTTCCCTCTCTCATAGTAACTTTCAGTATCATGCGTAAACTTAACAATATAGCTATCACAAGGACTATCATAGCAATGATCACTTATTCTAACAGAAAACACAGGAATACTAGCTCTCATAACACTACTATGTGAAACAATATTAGAGGTATCCTTGCAAAGGATACTGTGTCCCTCTTTTTCGTATTTAGTGACAAAGTCTTTCAAATTTTCTACAATAGGTTCATCAACCATTTGCTTATCAGGTTCAACAGCTTTATTCATACTTTCATTAACCATACTAGCTATCATAGAATGCTCCTTTACCTTAACTCGAAAAGGCATTTTCTCAATATAAGGTTAAGGTAAAACATGATTAGCAGTATAAACTTCAGTATTCCTTGCAGGAACACTTTTAGCAACATCTTTATAAGGTTCATGATACTTATTCCACTTCTTTTTAGGCACTTCAATGTAGGAAGCAAAAGCCTTAAAATAAGAAGCAATAGCTTGAGAGTCTAGACCATAAGCATTGTTAATATTTTGAAAGTTATCAGTTCCCATAAAAGATTCAATGCATTCATAATCATAATTTATACCTGACTTTCTACCTTTGTCATTCTCCCAAGCTTCAGCATTGTCTTGAATACGATCTAGAAGGTCCCATTTAGCTTCTTCTTCCATACGAGTGAATGATCCAGCACAAGAAGCATCCAGTAAATCTTTATCATGTAGAGGGAGCCTTGCATAAAAGTTGTTGATAATAATATTGTTGGGGAGCTCATGAATGGGACATTTAAGCATTAGTAACTTCAATCTCCCCCAAGCTTGAGCTGTACTCTCTCCATCAAGAGGCCAAAAGTTGTATATTTGATTCCGATCTTTATGAATCTCACTAGGAGGATAAAACTTTGAATAAAAGAGAGGCACTATTTCCTACCATTCTAGAGCTTGACCATTCTTCAGCAGCTTATACCATTCCTCAGCTCTTCCTTTCAGCGATAATGAGAATAACTTCTTCTTAACTTGATCTGTAGTAATACCTGCACACTTGAACAACCCGCATAATTCGTGTATAAAGAGTAAATGATCACCGGGATGGACAGTTCCATCCCCAACATAGTAGTTATCCATAACACGATCAATAATTCTTGTAGGTATTTTGAAAACATCTTTCTCAGCAGGTGGTGGCTTATCTACTACCTTAGCAGTGGTAGTAGCATTACCAAATAAGAAACTCAGCGAATTATCCATAACGAAAATAAATAAACTAGCAGAAGTAAAAAATACTCACAGTAGAAGTTTCCTTTACCAGTCCCACTCTCCAATAGCGCTTCACTCCCCGGCAACGGCGCCAGAAAATAGTCTTGATGACCCACAAGTATAGGGGGTGTATCGCAGTATTTTCGATAAGTAAGAGTGTCGAACCCAACGAGGAGCAGAAGGTGCTGGCTAGTGGTATGGATCAGGAATTCTCTGCAAATACTTAGCAAACGGATTTTTAGGGGTTTTCGATAAAGCAAGTAAACAAAGTACTAGTAAATAAAAGACAGTAGGAATAAATGCAGCAAGTGGCCCAATCCTTTATGCAGCAAAGGACAAGCCGGTTGTATTTCGATAGATGACCAAACGTTCTCAAGGACACATGGGAAGACTGTCAAGTGCTTTCGCTTCATATAGTTGATTAATCTTCTTTAGCTTGCTAAGTGTTGTGTGGGTAAACCTATGCTAATGTACCGCCCCATCCAAGACTAATACATACTTGTGATTATACCCCTTGCAAACATCCGTAAGTACAAGAAAGTAATTAAGGTAGAAACCTAACCACAGCTTTAAACTCTAAGACCCTTACGTCCCTTGTGCAATGGTTTCCTAACGGGGCTTCAGGTTTCTGTCACTCCGGCAACCCCTACGATTAGTAGCCAAATACACAATGCATTCCCCTAGGCCCATATAGGTGAAGTGTCATGTAGTCGACATTCACATGACACCACTAGTAGAAGTACACCACAACTTAAATAACAATCTATTGAATCTTTCTCAACGCAACTCCACTACTAATAACAAGACTTCTCCCATGTCCTCAAGAAGAAAACGAACTACTCACAAGACAGCATATGGATCATGATCAGAGATGGAATAATGATGTATAACAATCTGAACATAAACAATAATTCAATGGTTCACTCAATAGCATCAAGTACAAAGAGTAATCAACACCGGGAAAGTTTCCCCTATGAACTATGCAAGATTCAACGCAATTGTTACAGTAATATGGAGATGGTGATGAGGGTGCTGCTGATGATGATGGTGATGATGATGATGATCCCGATGAAGTCCAGCTTGATGGTGGTGTTGATGGCGACGATATCGCCTCTCCGAGAAGGAATTCCCCTGGCAGAAATCTGTCTGCCGGAGAGATCTTTCTCTCTCGGTGTTTTCCGCCCCGCAGAGGCGGCGGAATCTTTTTGTGGTCGCCCCCTGAGTCTTAGGGTTTCGTGGGGATGATATACGCCAGAGGGGAGAGGCTGGAGTGGGCCAGGGCGGCCACACCACTCCCAGGCGCGGCTTACGCCTGCCCGCGCCATGGGGTGGTGTGGGCCCCCTGTGACCCACCTCCACTCCATCTTCTGGCATCCTGAGTCTTCTGGAAAAATAGGATTTTCCGTATATTTTCTCGGATTTTCTGATCTTCGCGAATTTTGCCTCCAAACAGCACCTTTTCCATCAGAATCCTAACTACAGCGGTCCATGCTCCAAAAGTCATCAACCATGCAAAAATAGATGAAATAACATAAGTATCACCTCTCAATACGAAATATATCATTGAATAATAGTGAATTAAGACATAGAATAGTGATGCAAAATGGACGTATCACCAACCGAGCATCCTCCATGTTTTTAGCAGATCCATCATAGTAGAGGGCCGCGAAACCGGAAAAAAAAATTCCATCGACCACGGCCGAGCTGAGAATTTCGTCGCGGAAGACGCGCCTTCTACAACGACCGTCGGGCCAATTCGTTGCGGAAGGAAAGTTTTCTTGTAGTGAACACTGTTAGAGATCAGCTCTACTTGTTGGCCGCGTCACCATCTTCGACTGTATTGACTTTCCAAGGGTACAAGATAAATGGGAATACATTTTACACGATCGGCCAACATAAAAAGAGCACCAACCAAAACAGTGGTGTCCGCTTTGATGCAACATACGAGAATGGGAAAAAGGACACATACTATGGTTACATAGAGGAGATATGTGAACTTGACTATGGACCTTCTTTTAAGGTCCCTCTGTTTCGGTGCAGTTGGGTCAACATGAATGGAGAAGGGGTAAAGGTAGATCAACTGTACAGAATAACAACGGTGGATCTCAAGAATCTTGGTTATAGAGACGAGCCATTCGTCCTAGCCAATGATGTGGCTCAGGTTTTCTATGTGAAAGACATGTCCGCCAGACCAAAAAAAAGAAAAAAAAGCAAACGAATACATTAGACGATGAGCCCAAACGTCACATAGTTCTTTCAGGGAAAAGAAACATCGTGGGAATCAAGGACAAGACAGACATGTCAGAAGATTATATTAAGTTTGATGAAATTCCGCCCTTCATAGTGAAAACTGACCCAAGCATCTCGTTAAGCAAAGAAGATGCTCCATGGTTACGGCCGAAGTAACCATAAGCGACCATAAACGGGCATAAGAAATTCATGACTTTTATATAAATCTATGTAATGTATTAAAACTTATGTGTGCACAATATGCCCTGATTCTAGGCATAACATTGGTAGTTTAACCTAAATCCCATGAAACCTCGAACATGATAGGTCATTTTGTGATGTTTGCAATTTTCCAAGTTAAATATTTTTCCTTGCAACTTTGACACATTATATGACACCACGTGAAGGTTTCACATCGTTTGGATAATTCATAAGCATTATATCATGTACTTGTAGTTCAAATCTGTGCACCCTCCAGCCGATTCGGTAGGAATTTGTCTTTTTCATGAGGGGTGGACGGAAAGGTTCTAGATACACTGGTTGGGAAATTGTCCATGTAAGTTGGTCTAGTATTTTTGAAAAATTGGTTAGTACCAATGCAAAACTTTAATTTTGTGGTTGCTTCACATAACACCCCGATTTCGGCACCTCAAAAATGGAAATTGGCTTTTTCGTGCGATAAAAAGGACAAATTCCTACTACAACATCGTAAGCCATTCCAAGATACACATGTGTGCAGAATATGGGAACATTATCACAAACTATGCCCTAATTCTAGCCATAACATTGGTGGTTTGACCTAAATCCCATGAAACCTCGAACATGATAGGTCATTTTGTGAAGGATTTTTTGTGATGTTTGGAATTTTCCAAGTTCAATATTTTTCCTTGCAACTTTGACAAATAATATGACACCACGCGAAGGTTTCACATCGTTTGGATCATTTTTGAATTTTTTATGCACATTTCAAACTATATTCAAAACGGTGGGCATGAAGCTTCTTAGCCCGGAGCTGAGCCTCGCTAAAGTTGTAGTGGATCTCTAATGAAATAGCATATTGTGAACCTAGAAATGATTTTAGAAAAAATTCATAAGCATTATATCATGTACTTATAGTTCAAATATGTGCACCCTCTAGCCGATTCAATAGGAATTTGTCTTTTTCATGTGGGGTGGATGGAAAGGTTCCAGATACACCGGTTGGGAAATTGTCCATGTAAGGTAGTCTAGTATTTGAAGGGTTCGCAACACAAAACACAAAATATTTCCTACGATGGGAACTATACGCCAAGACCTATCTACTAGCCAACCAACGGGTGGATATACATCCATGCAGAACTTACCCTCGAAGACAACAAAGTTTTGTTAACGAGTAGGAACTCGTGGATGATGTAGTCGTTCGCTTTTCGATCTCAAGATCGTGTGGAAGTCCTAGCGCCGCAAACCAGCAGCGCATCCGCACTCGCACACACGTTCAGGCCACCGAACAACCTCCGCCTCCTCGCTCCAGCGATGCAGCGGAAGCAGCAACTCCTTCCAGAAGAAATGCTACCGGGAACATGTATCTCGCTAATCCGAGACCATGGGAGAATAATACTAGAGCGGGAGAGAGATCCTTCACGAGGAGGTGTGAGGAATAAGGGTGAGAGGGATGGCCTTTTATAGGAGGAGGGGGTACCCCTCCCCATGGCTGGCACCTGATACGTCCAAAACGTATCTACTTTCCCGAACATTTTTGCTATTGTTTCTCCTCTAAACTTGTGTGATTTGGATACAACTAACACGGACTGACGCTGTTTTCAGCAGAATTACCTTGGTGTCTAGTTTTTGTGCAGAAAATCAACTATCAGGAAAAATCCCGGAAAATATGCCAAAAATCCTATTTCACCAGAACACTCACGAAGCCAGAAGACGAGACGGAGGAGGGCCACGAGGGGCCCACACCACCTAGCCACGCGGGCCAGGCCAGGCCATGCCTGGGGGTGGTGTGGCTGCCTCAGTCACCCCCTCGGCCTCCCTCTTCACCTATAAGTTGCATCTTGACCTAAAAACCAAGGGGGGTTCAACGTTTTTCTAGAAAGAGTTTCGCTATGCTGCCACCACCAGATTCCGCAATTCAGAACCAGAAACTCCATTCTGCCACCCTGCTGGGATGGGGAATTGGAGGATATCATCGCCATCATCATCACCATCGCTTCTCCATCAACCATCCATGATTCCCCCATCTATGAGTGAGTAATCCCCCGCTGTAGGCTATGGGGATGGTAGGGATTGGATGAGATCGTTCATGTAATGGCATCAGATTGTTAGGGCATGGTGCCTAGTATCTATTATTAGTGCTTTTGACTTTGTTGCAACTTGTTATGCTTAATGCTTGTCACTAGGGCCCGAGTGCCATGATTTCAGATCTGAACATCTTATTGATTCATGATGATAGTATTGTTTGTGATCTTACCTGCAAGCTGTATACACATATTGTTGTCCGGAACCAAAGGCCCCAAAGTGACAATAATCGGGATAACCGGAGGGGATCGCTTTGATGTGAGGATCACATGTGTTCACGGAGTGTTAATGCTTTGCTCCAGTGCTCTATTAAAAGGAGCACCTTAATTGCCAATAGTTCCCTCGAGGCCCCGCTGCAAACCGGCTGGCAGGACAAAATATGGTGTGCCAGTTCTCATTGCGAGCACGTATGACTATATATGGAACACATGCCTATGATTATTTAGTACTTGGATGCTTTATCTTATTTATCTGCAAATGCCCTACGTCTTGATTGCTATATGAATTGTCTTGTCCATGCAATGCCCGTCCATCCATCCCTATGCCTACCACGCTTTAATCCTACTGTTTACTGAAATTGTTACTACTGTCTTTACTTTTACTACTGCTATTACTTTGCTATTTCTACTACAAAACTATTGCTACTAATAAACTGCTGTAAGCAAGATTGTTTCTAGGTGCAGCTGAATTGACAACTCAGTTGTTAAGGCTTATAAATATTCTTTGGCTCCCCTTGTGTCGAATCAATAAATTGGGTTTCACTTCCCTCAAAAATACTGTGATACACCCCCTATACTTGTGGGTCATCAAGACTATTTTCTGGCGCCGTTGCCGGGGAGCATAGCTTTATTTATCAAGTTCACTTGGAATCACTATTGTTCGCTGCCCTCCATTCATCATGGGTAAGTCTCGTGATGGAAAGGTTCCTATATTACCATCCACTACAAGGAGAGGTACAGTTCTGAACACCTCTGTTGCTCTTGATTCACCATCTGTGATGAGTAAGCTCCTTACACCACCACATACACATGCTACACATACTACTGAATCTAAAACTTCTGATGCTTATGATGCTGCTTCTACTATGCTTGATAAAAGTGGTTCATTAGGTCCTTTCCTAGATGCTACGATTGCTAGAACTATAGCTGGAAATACTGAAACTCCTAATGAAGATACTACTACACTTGTCAGTTCACCTGAGTCTATAGAGAGCTATGATATTGAAGACGGATATATAGAAATGAATGATGAATTTATTAAAGAATGTCAAAACACTCATGGTAGGAGTGCTATTAAGAGTCTCCTTGAGAGGCGTACTATAAAACCCAAATTATCCCCTAATGATAAGTTTGCTACATCTCCCATAAACATTAAAGATAAGGATTATGATTTCTCTCTCGATTTATCTTACATAACTATTGTTGATAAAGACTCTTTTTGTGGGACCAAGAATGAAAGTGTTGTAGACCATATGACTGAGCTTTCTACCATGAGTGGCCTGTTTTCTGATGATATTAAGATGCGCACCTACTTTGTTGCTAAAATTTTCCCTTTTTCACTGAAAGGAGAAGCTAAGGCTTGGTTTGATAATTTACCTCCCGGATCTATTGATAGCCCTGATTGCTTGATTAGTACCTTCCTTCAGAAATATTTCCCTCCTAGTGCTAGACATACCATTTTGCAGGAACTTTTTGATTTTAAACAGGGAGAAAAAGAGATATTGCCTGAATCATGGGCAAGGTTTTGTGCTTTGATTCATGCACAGGCTAGATGTCCATTACCTAAAAATGAGCTTCTTGATATATATTATAATGGACTAACTAAAGAATCTAGGACATACCTGGATAGTTGTGCTGATTTTGTTTTCAGGAATAGAACTTCCAAGGAAGCTGAGGAATTAATGGATAAAATAAGCAAGAATTATGAAGACTGGACTTCATCTGAGTTAACTACACCTGAAACAACTACACCTGAGTTAACTGTGTCTGAGCCAACACCAACACCAACACCAACATCAAAGAAGAGGGGAGTTATTGAACTAAATGATGAAGTGATGAAGGAAGCTAAGAAATGTCTTAAGGAGAAGGGTATTAAAGTTGCAGATGTGAAGAATTTACCTCCTATAGAAGAACTATGTAAGCCAATCTCCCACTCATCCACTATTGAGGTACACTCTCTCCAACATTTTGATGAAGGTGATATTCCTTACTCTAAACCTCCTGATCAATGCTTGGAAGAATTTGATATTTTTATTGTGAAGCAAGATAATTTTAATAAAAGGGTGCAAAATCATCTAATGGAAAACTCTAGAGTTATTATTGAGTTGAAGGATATTATGGAAAGAACCTCTAATGATGTTAAAATGCTTGTTAAACATTTCCAAATGGTTCAAACTCAGATTGATCAGCTTATTAAGGTACAAAAAGATTTGCTAGTTAATGCTTCTAAGGAAAAACATGCTTATGAAATTAGAACTAGAAGTGGTGCTGCCACCCAGGATCCTCTATATCCTGAGGGGCATCCTAAAAGAATTGAGCAAGATTCTCAACAAATTGAAAATAGTGGTACTTCTCCTAAGAAAAGGAAAAAGAAACATAAAACTATTGTAGAGTCTTCTGAACCTGCTAAAGATCCTAATAGTATATCTGTCTCTGATGCTGAAACTGAAAGTGGTAATGAGGAAAATGATGCTCCTGATAAACAAACAAGTTGAAGAATAACCGGAAAGACACACTAAGAATACTAAATACACCAAAGAAGATTTTGTTGCTAAGAAACATGGTAGTGAAAGAGAGCCTTGGGTCCAAAAACCTATGCCTTTCCCTGATAAGAAACACAAGTCAAAGGAAGATGAACACTATAACAAGTTTTGTGAGTGGATGAAACCTTTATTTTTGCAAATTCCTTTGACTAATGCTATTAAATTGCCTCCTTACTCAAAGTATATGAAGGATATTGTCTCTAATAAAAGGAAGATTCCTAATGAAGAAATTTCTACTTTGCTTGCTAATTATTCCTTTAATGGTAAGGTTCCAAAGAAACTTGGAGACCCAGGGATTCCAACTATTCCATGCTCTATTAAAAATAGTTATGTTAGAACTGCTTTGTGTGATTTGGGAGAAGGAGTTAGTGTTATGCCTTTTTCTCTCTATAAGAGACTTCAACTGGAAAAATTAATACCAACTGACATATGTTTGCAAATGACTGATAAATCTACTACTATTCATGTTGGTATATGTGAGGATGTACCTGTTCAAGTGGCTCATAATTGCTTGGTATTAACTGACTTTGTTGTGCTTGAAATGCCTGAAGATGACAATATGTCTATTATTGTTGGGAGACCTCTTGTTAATACTGCAGGAGCTGTTATTAATTGTAATCAAGGAAAGGTGACTTTTAATGTTAATGACAAGGAGCATACTATCTATTTCCCCAAGAAGATTGATAGGACTTATGGCTTAAATTCAATTGAACATGTTGAGGGTACCCAAGTTGGAGAAATATATTGTCCCATACCACAAGGAAAATATGAAACTATTATGATTGGGACCATTGCTATCAAGGTTGAGGTAACATAATCATTTAGTGGAATACAAAGTTTTGTTTCATATAAAATTGTTTTGGTAACAAGACCTGATCAACCTTGTTAACAAAGGGATTTTATTGAACAAAACAATGTTTTCACCATGATTATCTTCCCTTACTTTTATTTTTATCCATTTTTGTTTTTGCTTTCACTTGGTTCACTTTTCTGTTGCTAGTTGCTTGCATATTAGAGTGTCTTAGAACTTATGAATTTTTAGTTTTGTTTTATTTTTGCATCGTTCCAAAGTCATCTTTCTGTCAGAAAATCATTCTTTAATACCTGAAAATTGCTCAAAAATAAAGTGTCTTGAAAAATTCCAGAAAATTCATATTAAATTTTTACGTGAAAAAAGGGGCAGAGAAGTGCCTGGAGTGACCCAGGGGGGGCCACCAGGCAGGCACACCACCTGGTGGCGCGACCACACCAGGGGCACGCCTGGCCATGGTGCGGGTCACCCCTGGCCCTCCACTCACTCTGTCACTTGCCACTTCCTTCTCTCTCCCGAGAAAACATAGTTCATTGCTCAAAATCGCGTTCTTGCTGTTCTTGTCCATGATTTTTCGATCTCCTTGCACAGCCCATCTTTGCTGCTGAAATTTGGAGCATTTGTTCTCCGGTATGTGACTCCTCCGCTTGTCCAAGTAGATTTGTGTTTAGTGGTATATATCTTGAGTATTTTTCTACTGTAGGTGACAGGTTATGTGAGCTTGTAAGCTTGTTCAATGCTTAGAGGAATTGTTTTGATGCATGTTTAGGCCTCTTACAAGTCCCTATGAGTAGTTCCCTTCATTATGTATTCACTTTGCAATCACTTGTATAATGGTTGTTTAAATTTCAGAATAGAAGATGAATGAACACCAACTCAACCAACATGAATTGAGGGTGCCTGTAGTTATGAAGGTTCACCGTGAGGAGGAATTCTTTCCCTCTGCCTATCCATTCCCCGAATTCATGAGGGCTGCAGGGATTTCTCAAGATTTCCACACTTTGATTACTAATGCAGGATTGGAGCATTTTGTGGGAGACGAACCTACCCAATATGTGAAACTAACTATGTCTATGGTGCAGGATTTCTGGTTCAGTTACTCGTTGCCTAACCCCATGGTCCACTACAAAATTTACAATGTAGCTGTCAATCTCCCTTTTGATGACTTTTGTGCAGCTATTAAAGTACCACAATGGGGTTCGTGTGGAAGGATTAGAGAGCGACCTACACCACTGATGGACCTGTACGCGGAAATATGCCAAGGGGGTAGCTTCTCAAAGGAGAGTGGTAAAATTCGTAATATTCATCTCCCGTCTATTCGATATTTTGCCTACTTTATTGCCAAGTGTGTTCTTGCTAGGAAAACTGCTAATAAATTATCCTCATATGATTTAGCCTTCATCTCAGCTGCCTTAAAACGAGATAGGACTTATAATTTGGGTGCCTTGATAGCTTTCCGTCTTGCTGCTAACCGTGAGAAAGGTGGAATTTGTGGAGGCCTCATCGCCTCTTGTTTACTAGCTTTGCATGGTGTAGAGCCTCATCATTTAGACCTACAGTTTCCCATAGAGAGGCTTGACCTTAATTCCATGATACCACATAAATTTGTTTCTTCTTGGGCTAATTTGAGTGATTTATCTTATGAAATAACCTTCCTCAAGGCTGTTTGGAGAAGGAGTACGTCCGAGCGTGTTGTTCTTTTGCCTGCGCCTGTTTTGTTTAACCTTGATACCAGGGAAGGATGGTCACTCACCGAGTAAGAGCTCGATGCATATCTGGGGGAGCTCTCCCGGCAAGAGGAGGATACTGGAAGGGAGATTACAGATGATTCGGTCCAGCCCTCGAATGAGGGGGAGTCTTCGTATCAGCAGCCTACCTATGATTGGGGAACTTCTTCTTCAACACAAGGGCCTAACTACGATCATTCTTATGATGACCCGTCGGCCTGGATTTCCTACCCGCGTTGGGGTTGATACCCACTTAGGCCAAAAGCCTAAGCTTGGGGGGAGGTACACCGACATCACACTCATTTACATATCATGTTCAGTCGGTACTTTGTATATCCATGTTTCGTTCTCTTTTTAGTTTTCGTTCTTTCTTTACTTTTGCTTTCTAAAACACAAAAAGACCAAAACTATTTTCGTTGTTTCTCTTTGTTTGCTTCTTTGTCTTTTTAGCCTTGGTTTGCTTCTTCCTTTTTGCTTTGTTTTCATTATTCAAAAACCCAAAAATATTTTGCTTTGCTTGTTCTTCCTTTTGGTTCTTGCCTTTAAAAATCGAAAACCCAAAAATATTTGTTGTTCTTCTTTGGTTTTGTGAAGTTCGTTGCAGGGTTCAGCGGTCCTCAGTGGAGTTGGGATTCATGTTATTATTCAAGCCACACAAGTGAAGGGCAATAATGAAGATTAATGACAACTTGAGGTGTGGTAAGAGGCTGGTAACGAACTCTATTTGTTTTCATTTTTGTACATATACTAATCATTGTGGGCATGCTTAGTCTGTTCATGTAAGGTGTATGTTATTTTGGATGCTTAGTAGTTTTTGTTTTCCTATAATTAGCTCAGCTTGGTAATGGTTTGTAGCATGTCATATGAATGTTTGATTGCATTGTTCTATTCAAAACTTGGTATGACACTGTGGTATCCTCCTATGAATGTTTCACTTGAATTGACTTGGAACATGCTCACGCATGCATATGACTGAAACAATAGTCAGTTAAGCCTCAATGAATTATTTTGCCTCAATGGTCTTGAATCACATTCATGCCATAATTAGTCTTGTTTTGTTGCAAGCATAATTATGACAGTTATTGCTCTCTCGTTTGTCGCTCCCTTACTATTGCTAGCCTTCACTTGCACTGAGTATGAGCTCTACTCATGTTTCCAACTACCCAAAACCAATATTGCCAAAAGTGTCCACCATACCTACCTATTAGCATCATTTGCTAGTCCGTGAATATTCAGTATGCCTTGTTTTCTTCTGAATAAAATGTTTGGTTGTGTCCGTCTTTGTTACATTTAATAATCTTGAACCATTGTGTCCGTCTTTGTTGCGTATATGCTTGCGCTTTATGAGTTGAAGTTAGCAGAACCATGTATCATGGGGAACGCTTTCAACATTGCACTTATTATTCCATTGATATCATGATTCTTTTGCTTATGGATCCCGACGGTGTGAAATAAAAGGGGAACTTGTAAGATCATGGAGTTTGTATGTGTGTTAGAGAAACGCCTGGGACGCTATCCCAAGCCATGCCTAATCATGGTGGAAACTTGCAGCATAACCATAATGAGCACTCTATGAAGCATCCTCAATAAAAACCTATGCAAATAGCAAATAAAAAGATCGCCGAGATGCTCATTGTCTGCTTTCCTTGTCATTTTGATTATGGGATAGCTCTTGTATCATGTGCAAGGGGTACCCCGTTGGCGGTTCTCTATGATACATATGTACTTACAATGACAAGATCTTACTTGTGACTGAAGTTGAGTAGCATGAGGTTCGGTACTCGTAAGCAAGGGGCATGAGATTTCAACTTATAACTTGTCAAGCATATCCTCTTAGTTGTGTCACTTTAACCTTAACCATTTAAAGATGCTTATGATAGGGGCAATGAGAGCTCAAAGCTAATGAGTACCATACTTTCAGCATTTGGAAGCCTTTCAAACTTTTCAAAACCTTTTCATTTCCTTGTTGGGTCTCCACATATTATATGAGCATTTTCTTGAGAGAATAGTTGTCATTCTTAGTGTAATGTGCTTATCTCAAAACTTGGTTAATTGTGTCATGACCTTGACGCTTGTATCTTTGATATCTTTACTTCTAGTCTTCACTTGAACTTCAGAGGTACCTCGGCATTTATTTGCTCTACAATCAAAGGCAAGCAAGATACCACTCTATCATACCTTTTTATGAGCATTGCAATGTTGCTTATGTTTATGTTTCATGCTACTTGATA
The DNA here is from genome assembly GCA_916181665.1 of Avena sativa. Classification (NCBI taxonomy): domain Eukaryota; kingdom Viridiplantae; phylum Streptophyta; class Magnoliopsida; order Poales; family Poaceae; genus Avena; species Avena sativa. The sequence continues at coordinate 418,938,177 of OV702287.1, read as the reverse complement.
TTTTTGAGTTAGAATCTCTTCATAGCTTGCAATGACTATTAAGTAAACTTAGTTGCATAATCTTTATTATGAATTGCCTGAGTGTTTGATCATATGCTAATAATATATACATCTTATGAAGCAAATGTGTTCGTGAAAGTTTCTTTTATCGCACTCAGTTTTCAACTGAATTGCTTGAGGACAAGCAATAAGCTAAGCTTGGGGGAGTTGATACGTCCAAAACGTATCTACTTTCCTGAACACTTTTGCTATTGTTTCTCCTCTAAACTTGTGTGATTTGGATACAACTAACACGGACTGACGCTGTTTTTAGCAGAATTACCTTGGTGTCTAGTTTTTGTGCAGAAAATCAACAATCAGGAAAAATCCCGGAATATATGGCCAAAATCCTATTTCACCAAAAGACTCACAGAGCCAGAAGACGAGACGGAAGAGGGCCACGAGGGGCCCACACCACCTGGTCGCGCCTGGGGGTGGTGTGGCCGCCTCGGTCACCCCATCAGCCTCCCTTTTCGCCTATAAGTTGCCTCTTGACCTAAAAACCAAGGGGGGTTCAATGTTTTTCCAGAAGAGTTCCGCTACGCCACCACCACCATATTCCGCGATTCAGAACCAGAAACTCCATTCTGGCACCCTGCTGGGACGAGGAATTAGAGGAGATCATCGCCATCATCATCACCATCGCTTCTCCATCAACCATCCATGATTCCCCCATCTATGAGTGAGTAATCCCCCGTTTTAGGCTATGGGGATGGTAGGGATTGGATGAGATCGTTCATGTAATGGCATTAGATTGTTAGGGCATGGTGCCTAGTATCTTTTATTAGTGCTTTTGACTTTGTTGCAACTTGTTATGCTTAATGCTTGTCACTAGGGCCCGAGTGCCATGATTCCAGATCTGAACATCTTATTGATTCATGATGATAGTATTGTTTGTGATCTTACCTGCAAGTTGTATACACATATTTTTGTCCGGAAAGGCCCCGAAGTGACAATTAGCGAGATAACCGGAGGGGATGGCTTTGATGTGAGGATCACATGTGTTCACAGAGTGTTAATGCTTTGCTCCGGTGCTCTATTTAAAGGAGCACCTTAATTGCCAGTAGTTCCCTCGAGGCCCCGCTGCAAACGGGCTGGCAGGACAAAAGATGTTGTGCAAGTTCTCATTGCGAGCACGTATGACTATATATGGAACACATGCCTATGATTATTTAGTACTTGGATGCTTTATCTTATTTATCTGCAAATGCCCTACGTCTTGATTGCTATATGATTTGTCTTGTCCATGCAACGTCCGTCCATCCATCCCTATGCCTAGCGTGCTTTAATCCTACTGTTTACTGCAATTGTTACTACTGTCTTTAATTTTACTACTGCTATTACTTTGCTATTTCCACTACAAAACTATTGCTACTGATAAACTGATGTGAGCAAGATTGTTTCCAGGTGCAGCTGAATTGACAACTCAGTTGTTAAGGCTTATAAATATTCTTTGGCTCCCCTTGTGTCGAATCAATAAATTGGGTTTCACTTCCCTCGAAAATACTGCGATACACCACCTATACTTGTGGGTCATCAGCGCCCCATGGGGGGTGACCCCTCACCTCCCCCATTCATGTGGTGGTAACCCCCTCCACATAAATTTGTCCCTTAACATTCCTCTTTAAAGTATTTACTTTAAATGCATTAAATTTCTCCAAATTTAATGCTCTCTCATTTAATAAAACTCTTTTATTAATTTTATTCAGAATTTTGTTAATTACTTTAATTAACAAACATTCAAATAAAACCCCCTACAACATTTCATTATTACATGCCGAACCAATTTCAGCAATTTCACCCAAAACAGTTTTGGTGTCTATTGAAATAATTCTAGCGCTTTGCAATTCATTCGTCTGAAACATATTTGCTCCAAATGGTGTTGGTGTCCCTTAAGTGTGTCACCCTATGGTTCGTGAATAATGCAGACATGATCGAGACCCCTCTCAGATCAATAATCAGAAGCGGGACCTGGAGATCCATACTTACTCCTACACATTCTACGATGACTTCTATGATCATGAGAACCTTTAACGTTAGTAACTAAATCCCTTTGTCTCGCGATATATTACATGTCTAAGATTCGATCAACGGTACCTCCATACCTAGTTTGATCTCGTTACCGACATGTACTCTTTTCTTGTTCCCGTGATATAACATTCTAGTGATCTCATCACTTGCTTGCAAGCTAACCAATGTGATATCATCGAGAGGGCCCAGAGAATATCTATCCATCATCGAGATGGACAAATCCCGCTCTTGATCCATGAGCCTCTACATAACACTTTCGTAGTACTTAACCCATCATGTCTACGCACTTCTATTCTTGTAGACAGTTGTTGGGCCTCTAAGTGCAGAGGTTTGTAGAACAGCAGCAAGTTTTCCCTTCAGTGGATCACCCAAGGTTTATCGAACTCAGGGAGGAAGTGGTCAAAGGTATCCCCTCTCAAGCAACCCTGCAATCAAGATACAAGAAGTCTCTTGTGTCCCCAACACACCCAATACACTTGTCAGGTGTATAGGTGCACTAGTTCGGCGAAGAGATAGTGAAATACAAGTGGTATAGATAATTATAAGTGGTAATGGTGATAGAAAATAGCTTGATGGCATGGAAGAGACTAAAGGCAAACTGAAATAAAGATGGAAGCAAGCAAACATGTAACAGATCTAGTAGAAAATGGTGTTTCAATGCTAAGAAACAAGGCCTAGGGATCATACTTTCACTAGTGAACACTCTCATATAAATATATTCTTCTTTATGATACTACGTGATACATTGCAAATGTATCTATAATTTTTGATGTTCCATGCTTGGTTTTATCCACTTTCTTGTGTTTTGTTCCAACTTTGGAGTACTTTTCATATGATTTGTTGGACTAACCTATTAACAAGAGCCATAGTGCCAATTGCCTGTTTTCTGCTGTTTTTTGGTTCTAGGAAAGTCAAAAAATAAATATTCTCGGAATTGGACGGGACAAAAGCCAAAGTGCCTATTTTTCCGGAAGTCATCAAGTGCCAGAATACGAGACGAAGACGGGCCAGGGGGCCACCACACCACCTGGCCGCGTGGCCAGGCCTAGCCCACGCCAGGGGGTGGTGTGGCCGCTCCTGGCACCCCCTCGGCCTCTCCTTCCGCCTATATATTGCCCTCAGGACGAAAACCCTAAGTACCCGATCAAAAATCCACGAAAGAGTCTGTAGCCGCGATCATCTCCATCCCTAGATCGGGAGGGATCTGAAGCTCTTCCCGGCACCCTGCCGGAGAGGGGAATTCACCCTGGAGGCCTTCTTCATCACCATGCAAGCCTCCGCTGTGATGCGTGAGTAGTTCATCCTTGGATTACGGATCCATGTAGTAGCTAGATGGCTGGTTCTCCTCCTTTGTGCTTTCATGTTTAGATCTTGTCAGCTCCGTTCATGATCAAGATCATCTATTTGTAATTCTACATGTTGTGTTTGCGGGGATCCGATGGATATTGAGATGCTATTTCAGATTGATTATTGATTCTATCATGTCTTTGTTATTTGTGATCTTGCATGCTTTCCGTTGTTAGTAGCTATCTTGGCCAAGTAGATGCTAGCAAACTCCAAGAGTTAGTATTTATGCTCGATAGTGGGTTCATGCCTCTCGTAATCTGGGGAAGTGACAGAAATATCTAAGGTACTAGATGTGTTGTTGCTACTAGGGAGAAAACAATAATCCTTTGTTCATAGAACAATCGTATTGTTTACTTTACACGCAGTTCGTAAAGCAATAATCTGTTGCTTGCAACTTAATACTAGAGGGGGTTCGGATGATAACCTGAAGGTGGATTATTAGTCATAGATGCAGTTGGATGGCGGTCTATGTATAATGTTGTAATGCCAAATCAAGTCTCAAAGGAGTCAAGATGATTAGTATATGCATGTATTGCTTTCTCGGTGTTTGTCAATTGCCCCGCTGTAATTTGTTCACCCAACATGTTATCTATCTAAGGAGAGCCACCTCTAGTGAACTATGGATCCCGATCCTTTTACTTTACATACAATCTATAAACTATTTTTTCTTTGTGTTTACTTTCTGCAAACTTTTACTTCTTTCCATTCGATACGTTTAATCCTTTGTTTTCCGCAAAACACGGTGAGATTGACAACCTCATCGCAAGTTGGGGACAAAGTTCTGTGGTTGTGTTGTGCAGGTCTCCATGTTGCTACTAGCACCAGTAGTGCGCCCTGCCAAGGCTCAGCTAGCAACACCTTTGGGGTGTTTCCTTGCTCCTACTGGTTCGATTAAACCTTGGTTTCATAACTGAGGGAAACTTGTTGCTGTGCTCATCATACCTTCCTCTTGGGGTTCCCAATGAGCTCTACATCAACACCGCCATCAAGCATTTTTCTGGGCGCCGTGCATTGAGCCATCAAGCATTTTTCTGGCGCCATTGCCGGGGAGTCAAGGACATCTTCAAGGGGATTCCCTCATAACCAATCTCTTTACTTTGTTATTTTTGTTTTGCTTAGTTTCTTTTTGCTTTGTTTGCTTGTTTCTATATCAAAAACACACAAAAAATAGTTTTACTAGTTTGCTTTCTTATTTCAAAAACACAAAAAAAATTAGTTCCTATCTTGAGTTGCCACTATGTCTAGCCTTGCTCCAATCACTATGTCACCCGAGGAAATGATTTTCACTTTTAAACAAGGAATTGAGGAAAGTTTTAAAGAAGCTTGGTCTAGAATCTCCGATCTACATGAAAAAACTGAGCCTAAAATGACTCAAAGCTTGTTCCTTAGCAGTTTTTACCTTGGGATTGCTCTTTGCTATAGATATGCTTTAGATATTGTTGTGGGAGGAGATTTCCTCCAATGTAATGAGGATGATGCTATTAATGCTATAAAGAAATTGATCCTCACTTACAACATGCCTAGCCAAACTGATATTTCTTTCGCAAAAATATTTGCTAGGTTGAACACTCTTGAGGCTAGCACTACTAGCTCAGAAAATTGCTATAACACGCTTAGGGAGCATCACAATTATGTTCCAATAAACTCTGAACCATCAAAGTGGTTCCCTACAGTAAAAATTGAGATGAACACTGAAACTTTCCAAGATCGCTGCGATATCATGTCTGAATTTTGTCTTATGCCCAAAGATATTTATAAATCTCTGAATACTTGGGGGCTCACTAAAGGAGGAAAAGAAATATCTCTTGCTAATAATACTATCATATTACCTCTTGGAATAGCTGAAGGAGTGTTTACAAAGATCCTTGGGAAAACAATTTCTATTGATTATCTTGTTATTGAATGTGCAGGAAAAGGACAAATTACAGTTGGAAGGTCCCTATTAGAACTCCTTGGAGCAATAATAGATGTGGGAAAGGGGACCATGCACCTTTATTCTCCACCAAACAATCATATTTTCCCCAAGGTTAAGAATAAAAGTAAGAGAGGTAAGGGCAAGAAATTTGGTCTTAATGCTTCTTCATTTGAGAACACTTGATTCTTTCTTGCTTCTTATGCCTAACTTAAAGGCGTTAAAGAAAAGTACTTATTGGGAGATAACCCAAAAGTTTTAGATGTGTCTTGGAAGTTATTACTTCAGTAATAACCGCTCCTTATCCTTTTTATTTGCTTTTTGTGCCAAGAGTAACCTCTAATGAGAGAGAAGTAATGATTGGGAAAGTTGTTGTCCCGAAACAGATTTCTGTGCTTCACCGTAAAAATTCGTGTAAAATCTCTGAACGTCTTTTTGAGGCATGAATGTTTGTGCTTCTGCCGCAGGTTGTTATCTAAATTTCGTTAGTTCAACACTTTTTGATTTGAGCAACAAAAGGTCCTCAAAAAAATTCGTCTTTACCTGTTGGTCTGTTTTGACAGATTTCTGCCATTTTCTGCATTCGCTTCTTGTTGGTTCCTTTTTTAGTTCTTTTGGGGAATTGAGCTTTTTGAGGGAAGTGCTATAGTATCTAGTGTTCTAATGGAAGTTTATTTGGTGTTGGAACTGAACCTTAAGACTTATTTATCTTGAGTGCACTAATGTTGCTAATAAAGATTGTGTGAAGTTTTGTATGAAGGAAAATTTTCAGGTGTATGGAAGGAATGAGTAATGAAATGAAGGATGGACTAAAGCTCAAGCTTGGGGATGCCACGCGTGTCACCCCAAGAAATATCCAAGAAGTACAAGCGTCAAATCTTGGGGATGCCCAAGGCATCCCCTTCTTCATCAATAAAAATTCCAGGTTTCTTCCAAACGCTTCATTTTTATTGTTTCATGCACAGTTGTGTTGTTCTTGGAGCGTCTTCTTTTTGTTTTCATTTTGGTTTTTCGTTTGCTTTGGTTTGCTTAGTTTTCTGAATAAATTGGTTGGACCCCCTCTTTCATACATTGGTTTGCAAATAGTTTGGTTTGGTTTGGAAAAGGGTAGGAAAGTTCATGCTTATGTGGTAAAAAGAGCTTGTTTCTGACTATGGCCTATGCTTTGTCATGCCATGCTTGATGTTTTGCCTTTATGCTTAGTATTCTTTGTTGTAGAATGACTTGTTATAAACAATTGAGATTTCTTAATGTGCCTTGGATGAATCATGTGTTGTTTTAGCATATTAAAGCATAGTATAGTGGTATTCTCCTTTGATGCTTTATTTGGGTTGACTTGGCGCATGCTCACACCATGTTATGACTATCTCAAGTCACCATAGCCTTTATGATCCTTTAGTTTTCAACTTGTAGTATCACTTTATGCTTTGATCAATGATGTTTTGTCGCTCTGCATGATTATGGCCATTATTGCTCTCTTAGTTTGTCGCTCCCAGTCTTTTGCTAGCCTCCACAACAAAGTATGAGTTCCACTCATGCATCCAGCTCCCTAAACCAAGTTATTCTAAAGAGTCCACCATACCTAACTATTAGCTTATGCTATTCCAAGTATATTCATGCTTTTGTTTACCTTCCAAATTAAACTTGTTATGAGAAAACTAGTGATTAAAGCTCTCATGAACTCGATGACACACTTTACTTTATTGCCTCTAATAAACTTGAACCATTGGGTCCTTCTTTGTTTCATATCTGCTTGCACTTTATAAGTTGAAATTAGCAGAACCATGTTTCATGGGGAACACTTTCAACATTGCACTTGTACTTTGTACCCCGTTGATATCATGTTCTTTTGCTTACGGATCCCGGCGGTGTGAAATAAAAGTGGAACTTGTAAGATCATGGAGTTTGTATGGGTGTTAGAGAAACGCCTGGGCCGCTAGCCTAAGCCATGCCTAATCATGGTGGAAACTTGCAGCATCACCATAATGAGCATTCTATGAAGCATCCTCAATAAAAACCTATGCAAATAGCAAATAAAAAGATCACTGAGATGCTCATTGTCTGCTTGCCTTGTCATTTTGATTATGCGAAAGCTCCCGTATCATGTGCAAGGGGTACCCCGTTGGCGGTTCTTAATGATATACATGTACTTACAATGACAAGAGCTTACTCATGACTGAAGTTGAGTAGCATGAGGATCGGTCTTCGTAAGTAAGGGGCATTAGATTTCGGTTTATAACTTGTCAAGCATATCCTCTTAGTTGTGTCACTTTAACCTTAATCACCTTTAAGATGCTTATGATAGGGGCAATGAGAGCTGAAAGCTAAAAGTACCTTAATTTTTGGAAGCTCTTTATGAGACTTGAATCCCTACTTCCTTTTACAAAGGCCTTTCTTCCACCATTATATTGAGTCTCCACTTTCTACCTTTATGCACCTACTTTGAGAGCATAGTGGCCATTCTTAGTTCTATGTGCATTGTCCCAAGACTAGTTGATTGATGCATAACTTGTTATTGCTTGTTTTAAACTATTGTATCTAGTCACTCTTATGAACTTTGAAGGTGTTCGATGCATTTATATTTGCTACTCTATTGAGGGATAAGCTGAATGCTATTATGCTATGTTTTCTTTATGTGAAACAAACAAACGTCTTGCATAGCATTGTTATTCATGAATATTTTGTTTGTGCCTTTTCATGTTGCATCATAGTTTCTTTGTCTTATTGCTAGAACTTTGTCTTTCATGTTATGATTGAACTACTATGATCCCAGCTTTGAATGTTTTGCAAATACTTTGATCAAGTCTTTGATGGTGCATGTCACCTCAAAAATTATTCTTTCTTTTTATCACTTACCTACTCGAGGACGAGCAGAAGTTAAGCTTGGGGATGTTGATACATTGCAAATGTATCTATAATTTTTTATGTTCCATGCTTGGTTTTATCCACTTTCTTGTGTTTTGTTCCAACTTTGGAGTACTTTTCATATGATTTCTTTGACTAACCTATTAACAAGAGCCACAGTGCCAGCTGCCTTGTTAATAGGTTAGTCCAAGAAATCATATGAAAAGTACTCCAAAGTGTGGACAAAACACAAGAAAGTAGATAAAACCAAGCATGGAACATCAAAAATTATAGATACATTTGCAATGCATCAACATCCCCAAGCTTAACTCCTGCTCGTCCTCGAGTAGGTAAGTGATAAAAAGAGAATAATTTTTGAGGTGACATGCACCATCATAAACTTGATCAAAGTATTTGTAAAACATTGATAGCTGGGATCATAGTACCTCAATCATAACATGAAAGACAAAGTTCTAGCAATAAGACAAAGAAACTATGATGCAACATGAAAAGGCACAAACAAAAGATTCATGAATAACAATGCTTTGCAAGACGTTTGTTTGTTTCACATAAAGAAAACATAGCATAGTAGTATTCAGCTTGACCCTCATAGAGTAGCAAACATAAATGCATAGGACACCTTCAAAGTTTATAAGAGTGACTAGATACAAATAGTTTAAAACAAGCAATATCAAGGTATGCATCAATCAACAAGTCTTGGGACAATGCACATAGAACTAAGAATGGCCACTATGCTCTGAAAGTAGGTGCATAAAGATAGAAGGTGAAGACTCAATATAATGGTGGAAGAAAGGCCTTCATAGAAGGAAGCCGAGATTCAAGTTTCATAAAGAGCTTCAAAAATTATGGTACTTATAGCTTTTAGCTCTCATTGCCCCTATCATAAGCATCTTGAAGTGATTAAGGTTAAAGTGAATAAACTATGGTGTACATGCTTGACGAAGTATAAGTCAGGAATCTCATGTCCCTTGAATACGAGGGCCGCTCCTCTTGCTACTCAAGTTTAGTCACCGGTAAGTTCTTGTCATCGTACATGTGTATCATAGAGAACCACCAACGGGGTACCCCTTGCCTGATGATACGGAAGAATCCCCATATCAAAATGACAAGGCAAGCAGACAACGAGCATCTCAGCAATCTTCTTATTTACCATGGGAATATGGTGCTTTTTTCTCTCTTTCCTCTTTTCATAATCTTTTTTTTCTTTTTCTATTTTTTCTCAATATAGGACTCTTTTTTTTATAAGAAGAATGCTTCATAGACAGCTCATTATGGTTACGCTGCAGGTTTACACCATGTCAGCATGGATTAGACCAGCGGCCCAGGCGTTTCTCTAACACATATACATAACTCCATGGACTTACAAGCTCCCCTTTCATTTCACACCGACGACATCCATATTCAAAAGAGCATGATATCAACTAGGTACAAAGTACCCGTGAAATGTTGAAAGCATTCCCCATGACAGCATGGTTCTGCTAATCCCCGACAAATAAGCGCAAGCATATACAACATAGACGACACAATGGTTCAAGTTTATTAAGGGCAAGAAAAGTAAAGTGTGCCATCAAGTTCGTGAGAGCTTTAATCACTAGTTTTCTCATAACACTTTTAATTTGGAAGGTAAACAAAAACATGAATATACTTGGAATAGCATAGCTAGTAGGTAGGTATGGTGGACTCTTTGGAATAACTTGGTTTAGGGAGTTGGATGCATGAGTGGAACTCATACTTGGTTACGGAGGCTAGCAAAAGACTGCGAGCGACAAACTAAGAGAGCAATAATGGCCATAATCATGCAGAGCGACAAAACATCATTGATCAAAGAAAAAAGTGATACTATAAGTTGAAAACTAAAGGATCATAAAGGCTTATGGTGACTTGAGATAGTCATAACATGGTGTGAGCATGCGCCAAGTCAACCCAAATAAAGCATCAAAGGAGAATACCACTATACTATGCTTTAATATGCTAAAACAACGCATGATTTTTCCAAGGCACATTAAGCAATATCAATTTTTTATAACAAGTCATGCTACAGCAAAGAATACTAAGCATAAAGCCAAAACAATATCAAGCATGGCATGACAAAGCATATGCCACAGTCAAAAACAAACTCTCTTTACCACTTAAGCATGAACTTTCCTACTCTTTTTCCAATCCAAATCAAACTATTTGAAAACCAATGTATGAAAGAGGGGGTCCAACCAATTTATTCAGCAAACTAAGAAAACCAAGCAAACAAAAAACCAAAACAAAAACAAAAAAGAAGACGCTCCAAGAACAACACAACTATGTATGAAACAATAAAAATGAAGTGTTTGGAAGAAACCTGGGATTTTTATTGATGAAGAAGGGGATTCCTTGGGCATCCCCAAGATTTGACGCTTTTACTTCTTGGATATTTCTTGGGGTGACACGCGTGGCATCCCCAAGCTTGAGCTTTAGTACATCCTTCATCTCATTACTCATTCCTTCCATACACCTGAAAATTTTCCTTCATACAAAACTTCACACAATCTTTATTAGCAACATTAGTGCACTCAAGATAATAAATCTTTGGGTTCAGTACCAACTCCAATAAAACTTTCATTAAAACACAAGCTACTGTAGCACTTCCCTCAAAAAGCTCAATTCCCCAAAAGAACTCAAAAAGGAACCAACAAGAAGCAAATGCAAATAATGGCAGAAATCTGTCAAAACAGACCAATAGGTAAAGACGAATTGTTTCGAAGATCTTATGTTGCTCAAATCGAAAAGTATTGAACTAACGAAAGTTAGATAGCAACCTGGGGAAGAAGTACAAAAATTCACGCCTCAAAATGACATATAGAGATTTTACACGAATTTTTGCGGTGAAGCACAGAAATCTGTTTCAGGACAGCAACTTTCCCAATCATTACTTCTCTCTCATTAGAGGTCACTCTTGGCACAAAAAACAAATAAAAATGATAAGGAGCGGTTATTACAGAGGTAATAACTTCCAAGACTCATCTAGAACTTTTGGGTTATCTCCCAATAAGTATTTTTCTTTAATGCCTTTAAGTTAGGCTTGATAGTTTGAGAAGATGCTCTCATAAGAAATATGAATTGAAGTAAAGAGAGCATCAAGAAGCAAATTCAAAGCACATTTAAGTCTAACCCACTTCCTATACATAGGAATCTTGTAAAGAAACAAGTCATGAAAGCACAAAGCAACAAGCATAGGAAAGCAAAACAAGTGCAACTTCAAGACTTTCAACATAAAGAGGGGAAACTTAGTATTATTGAGATGCATAAAACCATGTTTCCCTCTCTCATAATAACTTTCAGTAGCATCATGAATAAAATTAACAATATAACTATCACAAGAAACATTCTTATCATGAGCCACATGCATAAAAGAATTAATACTCCCCACATAAACATAGTCATTCTTATTAATTGTAGTGGGAGCAAATTCAACAAAATAGCTATCATTACTATTCTCATCACCATAATCTTCAAATATAGGAGGCATATTGTAATCATAATTAATTTTCTCCTCAATATTAGGTGGAATGAAAATATCATATTCATCATTTTAATCATCATATATTGGAGGTTTGGTATCATCATAAGCAATAGAATAGCTATCTTCCAAAGTTGGGGGACTAAAAAGATCATTTTCATAAAAACTAGCTTCCCCAAGCTTAGACTTTTCCATAACATTAGCAATAATGGTGTCCAAAGAATTCATACTAACAACATTTCTATTAGCATGTAAATAATGTTCCATAGGTTTTTAAATTTTCTCTTCAAACACTTCATGTCCTAACTCAAGATAAATACTATAAAGCTCTCTAATTTTTTTGTTGTTTTCCATTAAGCCTAACTAGTGAAAACAAGAAACAAAAAGACAAAATTGCAGAATCTAAAGGAAATAACTTCGAGCACTCACGCCGGAGGATGTGAGTACCTTTTACCTTACCTCCCCGGCAACGGCGCCAGAAAATAGCTTGATGTCTACGCACTTCTATTCTTATAGACAGTTGTTGGGCCTCCAAGTGCAGAGGTTTGTAGAACAGCAACAAGTTTTCCCTTAAGTGGATCACCCAAGGTTTATCGAACTTAGGGAGGAAGTGGTCAAAGGTATCCCCTCTCAAGCAACCCTGCAATCAAGATACAAGAAGTCTCTTGTGTCCCCAACACACCAATACACTTGTCAGGTGTATAGGTGCACTAGTTCGGCGAAGAGATAGTAAAATACATGTGGTATAGATAATTATAAGTGGTAATGGTGATAGAAAATAGCTTGATGGCGTGGAAGAGACTAAAGGCAAACTGAAATACAGATGGAAGCAAGCAAACATGTAACAGATCTAGTAGCAAACGGTGTTTCAATGCTAAGAAACAAGGCCTAGGGATCATACTTTCACTAGTGAACACTCTCATATAAATATATTCTTCTTTATGATACTATGCTAAACTACTCTCCGATTGGACACTCTAATCCACGGTAGGGCTATAACAGCACACCTCAAAGTTCGCTTTCCACATCTAGATAACCCCACACTGTCACCTTGAGCACTAGATGGTTCCAACAAACACCACAATTTCATAGAAACATCCAACTCCAAATATAACTCATAACAAGTATTTGTTATCTCTAGCCTAAGTGCCACCATGGTGTGCACGCTGTCACTTTCACACACATGGGGAGAGCAGAGATCTATTAAAGCACTTGAGTAGCAAGGTAGATCTATAGATTACAAGCTCATGATCTCAATAAGATCATGCATAGAGAGAGATGAACACATAGCTACCGGTAGAAGCCTTAGCCTCGAGAGAGAACTACTCCCTCCTCATCATGGGAATCAGCAATGGTGATGGAGATGGTGGTGGAGATCGATGGAGATGGCTCCGGGGGCACTTCCCCGTCCCGACAGGGTGCCGGAACAGAGACTTTCTGTCCCCCGAATCTCCCCTTCGGTGGCTGCGACGTTGTGGAACTTTTCGTGGCTGGAGGCTTGACGATTTAGGGTTTCTGCATCGGAGGGATCTTATAGGCGAAGGGGCGAGGTCGGTGGCCAGCTAGGGGGCCCACACCATTCCCTGGCACGGCCTGGGAGGACCCGCGCATGGGGGTGTGGCCAGGCCCTGGTCCTCCTCCGTCTCGTATTCTGGCTCCATGAGTCTTCCGGTAAAATAGGAACTTTGGCTTTTGTCCCGTACAATTCCAAGAATATTCATTTTCTCACTTTCTTGGAACCAAAAACAGCAGAAAACAGGCAACTGGCATTGTGGCTCTTGTTAATAGGTTAGTCCAAGAAATCATATGAAAAGTACTCCAAAGTGTGGACAAAACACAAGAAAATAGATAAAACCAAGCATGGAACATCAAAAATTATAGATACATTTGCCTTTATAATCACCCTTTCACGGTGTGACATTTGATGTTATCAAGATACTCTTCTAGTGTTAGTGATTAACATGATCTCATGGTCTAAGGACTAGGATTACTTCGTTAGATGTTATAGCAATATAAACACAATGACTTTGATCATAATGTTATACTTCGGATGAATGTTCATCACATCATTCCACTAATGTTGTGACCTTGTTATTAACAACATCCAATGTCCATGATCAGGAAACCTTGATCATCTTGTTAATCAACGAGCTAGTTTATAAGAGACACATAACTAGGAACTTTCCTTTTGTTTATTAAAAACACATGTATTAATGTTTCCAAATTAATACAATTATAGCATGTAAAATAAAGATCTATCATATACTTGGAATATGTATAATAACAACTTTACTATTGCCTCTCAGGGCATATTCCCTTTAGTCTCCCACTTGCACTAGAGACAATAATCTAGTTACATGGTGATAAATCTAACACCCATGGAGTTCTGGTGTTGATCATGTTTTGCTCTAGGGAGAGTTTTAGTCAACGGATCTTCTACATTGAGATCCGTATATACTTTACAAATCTTTATATCTCCATCCTTGACATGCTCAAAGATGGAGTGAAACCGGCGCTTAATATGCATGGAATTCTTGTGAGACCTTGGTTCCTTTGCATTGGCTATGGCTCCATTGTTGTCACAATAGATCACCATTGGATCCAACGCACTAGGAACCACACCTAGTTTGGTAATGAACTCCTTCATCCAAACTGCTTCATGTGCTGCTTCTAAAGCAGCAATATATTCCGCCTCTGTTGTTGACCTTGTTACCACGGGTTGTTTGGAGCTCCTCCAACTAACTACTGCTCCGTTTATGAGAAATACGTATCTGGATTGAGACTTAGAGTCATCTGGATCAGTGTCAAAGCTAGCATCGACATAACAATTAGTGACCAACTCTTCTTCACCTCCATATACAAGAAACATTTCCTTAGTTCTTCTCAAGTACATAAGGATATTCCTGACCGCTATCCAGTGTTCCAAACCTGGATCAGATTGGTACCTACTAGTCAAACTAATAACATGTGCCACATCCGGTCTTGTACATAGCATGGCGTACATTATAGAGACTATGGCTTAAGCATAGGGGATCTTATCCATTATCTCTCTTTCTTCTGCCGTAGCCGGATTTTGAGTCTTACTCAATGTATTGCCTTGCAACATAGGTAAGAACCCCTTCTTACTTTCGTCCATTTTAAACTTCTTTAAAATCTTATCAAGGTATGTACTCTGTGATAGCCCTATTAGGCGTCTCGATCTATCTCTATAGAGCTTTATGCCTAATATATATGACGCTTCACCAAGCTCCTTCATAGAAAATTTGCTGTTTAGATAACTTTTAACACTGTTTAAAAGATCTATATCATTTCCAATCAATAATATGTCATCCACATATAATATCAGAAATGCCACATTGCTCCCACTCACTTTCTTGTAAATACAAGCCTCTCCATAAGTTTGGACAAATCCAAACTCTTTGATCACCTCATCAAAGCGGAGATTCCAACTCCGTGATGCTTGCTTCTATCCATAGATGGATCGCTGAAGCTTGCACACCTTGTTAGCATCCTTAGGATCGACAAAACCCTTTGGTTGTATCATATACAACTCTTCTTCAATATTACCATTGAGGAACACAGTTTTGACATCCATCTGCCATATTTCATAATTGAAATATGCATCAATTGCTAACATAATCCTAACTGACTTTAGCATCGCTACGGGAGAGAATGTCTCATTGTAGTCAACTACTTGAATTTGTCGAAACCCTTTTGCGACTAGTCGAGCTTTATAGATGGTTACATTACCATCGGCATCAGTTTTTCTTTTGAAAATCATTTATTCTCAACGGCCTTTCGGTCGTGAGGTAAGTCCACCAAGGTCCAAACCTGGTTTTCGTACATGGATTCCATCTCGGATTTCATGGCTTCTAGCCATTTGTTGGAATCTGGGCTCATCATCGCTTCTTCATACGTCGCAGGGTCATATATTTCATCAACCATAAAATTCACAATAGGATGCCCGTATAGTTCAGGAGATGTACGTGTCCTGCTTGACCTCTGAGGTTCGGTAGTGTCCTCTTTCAGAGTTTCATGATCATTATCATTAGTTCCTTCTTCATTTGGTGAATTCAACTCCGGAACGACTTCTGGTGCTGCACCACTCGCCATTTCATGAAGAAAAGGTTCAATAACCTCTTTGAGTTCTACCTTTCGACTACTCACACCTTTCGCGAGAAACTCTTTCTCTAGAAAGGATCCATTCTTGGCAACGAAAACCTTGCCCTCGGATCTGTGATAGAAGGAATACCCAATTGTTTCTTTAGGGTATCCTATGAAGACGCATTTTTCCGCTCTAGGTTCGAGTTTATCAGGCTGAAGTTTCTTCACATAAACATCGCATCCGCAAACTTTAAGAAATGATAGCTTAGGTTTGTTTCCAAACCATAATTCATACGGTGTCGTTTTAACGGATTTAGACGGTGCCCAATTTAAAGTGAATGTAGCGGTTTCCAGTGCATAACCCCAAAATGACAGTGGCAAGTCAGTCAGAGACATCATAGATCGAACCATATCCAATAGAGTACGATTACGATGTTCCGACACACCATTATGTTGTGGTGTTCCAGAAGGCGTGAGTTGTGAAACTATTCCACAATCTCTCATGTGTGCGCTAAACTTGTAACTAAGATACTCTCCTCCACGGTCGGACCGCAGAAATTTGATCTTTCTATTATAATGATTTTCCACTTCATTCTGAAATTCCTTGAACTCTTCAAAGGTTTTAGACTTATGTTTCATCAAATAGATATACCCGTATCTACTCAAATCACCCGTGAAAGTAACAAAATAACAATATCCACCTCGCGCCAACACACTCATTGGACCACATACATAAGTATGTATGATTTCCAATAAATCTGTCGCCCGTTCCATTGAACCGGAAAACGGTGTTCTAGTCATCTTGCCCATAAGGCATGGCTCACATGTATCAAATGATTCAAAATCAAGTGATTCTAAGAGTCCATCGGAATGGAGTTTCTTCATGGGTTTAACGCCAATATGACCTAGACGGCAGTTCCACATATATGCAGATATATCATCATTAAGTTTAATCCTTTTAGCATCAACATTATGGATATGCGTATGAGTACTATCGAGATTCAATAGAAATTAACCATTCATCATGGGTGCATGACCATAAAAGATATTATCCATATAAATCCAACAACCATTGTTTTATGATTTAAACGAATAACTGCTTTGCAATAAACACGATCTGGATACAATGTTCATGCTCAACGCAGGCACCAAATAAAAATTATTTAAGTTTATCACTAATCCCGATGGCATATGGAGAGGCAGCGTTCCGATGGCGATCACATCAACTCTTGATCCATTGCCGACACGCATCGTGACCTCATCCCTTGCTAGTTGTCGCTTGTTCTGCAGTCCTTGTATCGAGTTACATATATTAGCAACTGATCCGGTATCAAATACCCAAGTGCTACTGCAAGTACTAGTCAAGTACACATCAATAACATGTATATCACATATACCTTTGTTTGCCTTGTTGACCTTCTTGTCCGCCAAATACTTGGTGCAGTTGCGCTTCCAATGGCCAGTCCCCTTACAATAGTAGCACTCGGTATCAGACTTAGGGCCAGCCCGGGATTTCTTTTTAGGCACAACAACAGATTTGCCGCCCTTCTTTCCCTTCTGTTTACCCTTCTTGTCTTTCTTGAAACCGGTGGTCCTATTGACCATCAAAACTTGATGTTCTTTCCTAATCTCCACTTCTGCAGTCTTAAGCATTGACAGAAGCTCGAGGAGAGTCTTCTTCATACCCTGCATATTATAGTTCATCATGAAGCTCTTGTAGCTAGGTGGTAGAGATTGGAGAACACGATGTATGCCTAAGTCAATGGGAATCGTTATTCCCAAGGACACAAGCTTATCAGCGTACCCAGATATTTTGAGTACGTGCTCACTAACAGAGCTGTTTTCCTCCATCATGCAGCTAAAGAACTTTTCTGTAGCATTATAACTCTCTACGGCAGCATGGGTATCGAAAATCATTTTCAATTCACCCATGGCATTGTAAAACATTGATAGCTGGGATCATAGTACTTCAACATAGCATGAAAGATATAGTTCTAACAATAAGATATAGCAACTATGTTGTAACATGAAAAGGCACAAACAAAAGATTCATGAATAACAATGCTTTGCAAGAGGTTTGTTTGTTTCACATAAAGAAAACATAGCATAGTGGCATTCAGCTTGTCCCTCATAGATTAGCAAACATAGATGCATAGGACACCTTCAAAGTTCATAAGAGTGACTAGATACAGATAGTTTAAGAACAAGCAATATCAAAGTTATGCATCAATCAACAAGTCTTGGGACAATGCACATAGAACTAACAATGGCCACTATGCTCTCCCAATAGGTGCATAAAGATAGAAGGTGGAGACTCAATATAAAATTGGAAGAAAGGCCTTCATAGAAGGAAGTAGGGATTCAAGTTTCATAAAGAGCTTCCCAAAATTAGGGTACTTGTTAGCTTTCAGCTCTCATTGCCCCTATCATAAGCATCTTGAAGTGTTTAAGGTTAAAGTGAACAAACTATGGTGTTTATGCTTGACGAAGTATAAGTTGGAAATCTTATGTCCCTTGAATACGAGGGCCGCTCCTCATGTTACTCAAGTTTAGTTACCGATAAGTTCTTGTCATAGTAAGTACATGTATATCATAGAGAACCTGCCAACAGGGTAGCCCTTGCCTGATGATACGGAAGAATCCCCATATCAAAATGACAAGGCAAGCAGACAACGAGCGTCTCAGCAATCTTCTTATTTACCATGGGAAAATGGTGCTTTTTTCTCTCTTTCCTCTTTTCTCATATCTCTTTTTTCTCAGTATCTGACTCTTTTATAAGAAGAATGCTTCATAGACAGCTCCACGTTGCAGGTTTCCACCATGACAGCATGGATTAGATCGGTGGCCCAGGCGTTTCTCTAACACACATACATAACTCCATGGACTTACAAGCTCCCCTTTCATTTCACACCGACGACATCCATAGACGAAAGAGCATGATATCAACTAGGTACAAAGTACAAGTGCAATGTTGAAAGCGTTCCACATGACAGCATGGTTCTGCTAATCCCCAACATATAAGTGCAAGCATATACAACATAGAAGACACAATGGTTCAAGTTTATTAATGGCAAGAAAAGTAAAGTGTGCCATCAAGTTCATGAGAGCTTTAATCACTAGTTTTCTCATAACAAGTTTAATTCGGAAGGTAGATAAAAACATGAATATACTTGGAATAGCAAATTCTAATAGGTAGGTATGATGGACTCTTTGGAATAACTTGGTTTTAGGAGTTGGATGCATGAGTGGAATTTATACTTAGTTATGGAGGCTAGCAAAAGACTGGGAGCGACCAACTAAGAGAGCAATAATGGCCATAATCATGCAAAGCGACAAAACATCATTAATTAAAGCATAAAGTGATATTACAAGTTGAAAACTAAAGGATCATAAAGGCTATGGTGACTTGGGATAGTCATAACATGGTGTGAGCATGTGCCAAGTCAATCCAAATAAAACATCAAACGAGAATACCATAATATTGTGCTTTAATATGCTAAAACAACGCATGATTCTTCAAAGGCACATTAAGCAATCTCAATTGTTTATAACATGTCATGCTACAGCAAAGATCACTAAGCATAAAGCCAAAACAAAATCAAGCATGGCATGACAAAGCATAGGCCACAGTCAAAAACAAGCTCTGATTACCACTTAAGCATGAACTTTTCCTACTCTTTTTCCAATCCAAACAAAACTATTTGAAAACCAATGCATGAAAGAGGGGGTAAAACCAATTTATTCAGCAAACTAAGAACACCAAGCAAATGAAAACCAAAAACAAAAATGAAAAAGAAGACGCTCCAAGAACAACACAACTGTGCATGAAACAATAAAAATGAAGTGTTTGGAAGAAACCTGGGATTTTTATTGATGAACAAGGGGATACCTTGGGCATCCCCAAGATTTGACGCTTGTACCTCTTGAATATTTCTTGGGGTGACACGGGGTGGCATACCCAATATTGAGTTTTAGTCCATTCTTCATCTCATTACATCATTCTCTCCATACACCTGAAAATTTTCGTTCATACAAAACTTCACACAATCTTTATTAGCAACATTAGTGTACTCAAGATAATAAGTCTTTATGTTCAGTTTCAACACCAATAAAACTTCCACTAAAACACAAGATACTGTAGCACTTCCCTCAAAAAGCTCAATTCCCCAAAGAGAACCCAAAGAGGAACCAACAAGAAGCAAATGCAAATAATGGCAGAAATCTGTCAAAACAGACCAACAGGTAAAAACCAATTTTTTCGAAGACCTTCTGTTGCTCATATCGAAAGTGTTGAAATAACGAAAGTTAGATAACAACCTGGGGCAGAAGCACAAAAATTCACGCCTCAAAACGACATACATAAATTTTACACGAATTTTTACGGTGAAGCACAAAAATCTGTTTCGGGACAGCAACTTTCCCAAGCATTACTTCTCTCTCATTAGAGGTTACTCTTGGCACAAAAACCACACAAAAATGATAAGGAGAGGTTATTACTGAAGTAATAACTTCCAAGACTCAACTAAAACTTTTGGGTTATCTCCCAATAAGTACTTTTCTTTAACGCCTTTAAGCTAGGCATGATAGTTTGAGAAGATGCTCACATAAGAAATATGAATTGAAGTAAAAGAGAGCATCAAGAAGCAATTCAAAGCACATTTAAGTCTAACCCACTTCCTATGCATGGGAATCTTGTAAAGAAACAAGTCATTAAAGCACAATGCCACAAGCATAGTAAAGCAAAACAAGTGCAACTTCAAGACTTTCAACATAAAGAGGGGAAACTTAATATTGTTGAGATGCATAAAACCATGTTTCCCTCTCTCATAATAACTTTCAGTAGCACAATGAAAACAATATAACAATCACATGAAACATTCTTATCATGAGCCACATGCATAAAAGAATTAATACTCCCCACATAAACATAGTCATTTTTATTAATTGTAGTGGGAGTAAATTCAACAAAATAGTTGTCATTATTATTATCATCACCATAATCATCAAATATAGGAGGCATATTGTAATCATAATTAATTTTCTCCTCAATAGTAGGTGGACTGAAAATATCATATTCATTATTGTAATCATCATATATTGGAGGTGTAGTATCATCATAAGCAATAGAATAATTATCTTCCAAAGTGCGTTCATTAGTAAACATATCATCATTGGAAGGAACATGGATAGCACTAATAGTACAACAATTATTAATATCATCATTTTTAGAATTGGCACCGAAGAAATTTTCAATATCAAAAGAAGTGTGATTTTCCCAATCATGATCACTACTATAGGTAACATGCATAGGAACATCATCGAGTTCAGACTCATCAAAGATTATAATAGGAGCAACATGCTTAGGGCAAAATACTATTTCCTCTCTCCTTTTACTCCTCCTTTTCTTCTTTTTCTTCTTCTCTTTAGGAGGGAGAGGCTTGAAAGGAAGCTTCTCCATATACCCTGGTTTATTGTTAGAGACAATAGAAGAAATTTTGGATGATTCCTTCTTTTCATTAATAAGATCAAAACACATATTAGTCCTGTCATATTTTGGTAAAATCTCATCTTCTATAATATTTTGTACGTAAGTATTTGTGTGGCAATTATCAACACAATAAAGATGACAACCATGCATGACACTATTCATACCAAAAACACTCATATCTACCAAAGAAGTTTTTCTTGATAACTCTTCACACCCCAAAAATAATGTAAGTTCATCATGTTGATTAAGAGTGATCATGTCATCACAATACAAACTTGCAGTACTCATTGGATTAGAAGGGCTATTATTATGGCCTGAGCATTGAAAATTGAAATGACCCACTTCAAAGCAAAGTTCACAAATAAAAGGATAGAGGGCACAAACTTTTTGACCAAGATCATTTAGAGCCCTATACCACGTTCTAGTTTTTTCATTCCTGTGGGTGATACAGTATTCTTCTTCAATTTGATTATTCTCACAAGGTCTATGTATTCCACAAAAATTAACATGCTTATAAGAAATAGTACTTCCAGAGGTTTGAGCATGTTTACTGCTAGCATTAATAACAATTTCATTTTCCATGCAAGTGTCTTTAAAAGGCTCATGATACATGTCCCATTTTTCTTTAGGAGCATTAATATGAGAAGCAAAGGATCTAAAACAATCAATAAGAATTTGAGGATCAAAACCATATTTAGCACTAAGATCTTGAAAATCAGTAGTTTCAGCGAAAGACTTAATGCAATCATACTCATAGTTTATACCTAGTTATTTACCCTTGTTGTTATACCAATCTTCGGCATTGGTTTGAATTGTTTCAAGAAGATCCCACTTAGCTTTGACATCCTTACTTGTGAAGGATCCCTCTAAACAAGTATCTAGATAGTCCTTGTAATGTCCTAAAAGCCTTGAATAGAAGTTATTAATAACAATATTACTAGGGAGCTCATGAATGGGACATTTGAGCATTAGTGACTTCAATCTCCCCCATGCTTGGGCAATACTTTCTCCATCATGTGGATGAAAATTATAAATGTAATTCCTATCTTTATGAATTTCATGAGGAGGATAAAATTTAGAGTAAAAGAGAGATTCAAGTTCCTTCTACTCCAAATGATGAGGATCATCTAGTAGCTCATACCACTCCCTTGCTTTGCCCTTAAGTGAAAAAGGGAATAGCTTCCTCTTAACTTGGTTCATTGAAATACCTGCACACTTGAACAACTCGCATAATTCAAGATACAAGAAGTCTCTTGTGTCCCCAACACACCCAATACACTTGTCAGGTGTATAGGTGCACTAGTTCAGCAAAGAGATAGTGAAATACAAGTGGTATGGATATAAGACAACGGTGCTAGAAAATAGCTTGATGGAAGGAAAAGACTAAAGGCAAAAAGATGGGAGTAAGCAAACATGTAACAGATCTAATTGCAAACGTTGTTTCAATACTTAGAAACAAGGCCTAGGGATCATACTTTCACTAGTGAACACTCTCATATAAGTATCTTCTCTTTATGATACTACTCTTAACTACTCTCCGGTTGGACACTCTAATCCATGGTAGGGCTATAACAGCACACCTCAAAGTTTGCTTTCCCCATCTAGATAACCCCACACTGTCACCTTGAGCTCTAGATGGTTCCAACAAACACCACAATTTCATAGAGACATCCAACTCCAAATATAACTCATAACAAGTATTTGTAATCACTAGCCTAAGTGCCACCATGGTGTGCACGCTGTCACTTTCACACACATGGGGAGAGCAGAGATCTATTAAAGCACTTGAGTAGCAAGGTAGATCTATAGATTACAAGCTCATGATCTCAATAAGGTCATGCATAGAGAGAGAGATGAACACATAGCTACCGGTAGAACCCTTAGCCTCGAGGAAGAACCACTTCCTCATCATCATGGGAATCAGCAACGGCGATGGAGATGGTGGTGGAGATCGATGGAGATGGCTCCGGGGGCAATTCCCCGTCCTGGCAGGGTGCTGGAACAGAGACTTTCTGTCCCCCCGAATCTCCTCTTCGGTGGCGGTGGCGCTGCGGAACTTTTCGTGGCTGGAGGCTGTTCGATTTAGGGTTTATGCATCGGGAGGCATCTTATAGGCGAAGAGGCAAGGTCGGTGGGCGGCCAGGGGGCCCACACCATGCCCTGGCACGGCCTAGGGCTGCCCGTGCCAAGGGGTGGTGTGGCCACCCTGTGGCCCCTCTCCGTCTCGTCTTCTGGCTCCGTGAGTCTTCCGATAAAATATCGACTTTGGCTTTTGTCTAGTCCAATTCCGAGAATATTGATTTTCTGACTTTCCTGGAACCAAAAATAGCAAAAAACAGGCAACTGGCACTGTGGCATCTTGTTAATAGTTTAGTTCCAGAAAATGTGTAAAAGTACTCCAAATTGTGAACAAAACATAAGAAAGTAGATATAAAACAAGCATTGAACATCAAAAATTATGGATACGTTAGCAACATATCATGTAGCTTCAAAGGCGAGCATCCATATGAGCATCATATCAACTATATGACTCATGCTTAACCTTTCGGTTCGTGTTCCGAGGCCATGTATGTACATGCTAGGCTTTCCAAGTAAGAACCTTAGTACTCGCGTGTGTAAAACAGTCTTACACCCGTTGTATGAAAGGGCAGAGTCAAGTACACCTGATCATCACATGATGTCTCGAAACACGATCCATAGAATGGTGCATACTTAAGGAAGAACACATTTTTATCTTGATATTTAAATGAGGGATCATATTATAATGCTACTAAAACGCCAAACAAGCAATATAAGATGCAAACATCATATGTGTAAAGTGAAATGATATGGTTCTTGCATTTGATCACTATCATATGCATCGTGGTATGATCTTTATCATTCCTTTGTGTGTAAGGCTAAGGTCTATGGAACTTACACGTTAGGTGTGTTGTAAGAGTATCAACTATACATCAACTTACAACATTACCATATCATGACACAAGCCCATCAATGATCTAAACTAGACGCCTCTAATTTATCAACTGCAAGTTTTTACGTGGCTTAGGGCTTTCGAAGATAGAACCGTTCTTACCTACGAACATGGAACCACAACGATGATAACCAAATTATTAGCAACTCGTTGTAAATCAGATATTGACTATAGTAGGAGAGACAGACACCCGCTAGCCACTTATGCAAAACTAGTTGCATGTCAGTCGTGGAACCGGTCTCATGTGCAATGACATGTAAGGTTGGTCCGAGCCGCTTCATCCCACTATGCTACCAATATCCAAAGTACATATAAGAAGCAATAACATGATCATCACCGCCCACATACTCTTATGTGTTCTACCCGTGCAAAGCACCTACGCATAGATAAGGCTCTAATACCACTGAAGGGTTCGCAACATAAAAAACAAAAAAATTCCTACGATGGGAACTATACGCCAAGATCTATCTACTAGATACAAGCAACGGGTGGATATACATCCATGGAGAATTTACCCTCGAAGACAACAAAGTTTTGTTAATGGGTAGGAACTCGTGGATGATGTAGTCGTTCGCTTGCCGATCTCAAGATCGTGTGGAAGTCCTAGCGCCGCAAACCAGCAGCGCATCCGCACTCGCACACACGTTCAGGCCACCAAACAACCTCCGCCTCCTCGCTCCAGTGATGCAGCGGAAGTAGCAACTCCTTCCATACGAAATGCCACCGGGAACATGTATCTCGCTAATCCGAGACCATGTTAGAATAATACTAGAGGGGGAGAGAGATCCTTCACGAGGAGTGATGGCTCAGTGTTGATGTAGAGCTCGTTGGGAACCCCAAGAGGAAGGTATGATGAGCACAGCAGCAAGTTTCCCTCAGTTATGAAAGCAAGGTTTAATCGAACCAGTAGGAGCAAGGAAACACCTCAAAGGTGTTGCTAGCTGAGCCTTGGCAAGGCGCACTACCGGTATTAAGTTGCAAGCAACAGATTATTGCTTTACGAATTGCGTGTAAAGTAAACAATACGATTGTTCTATGAACAAAGGATTGTTGTTTTCTCCCTAGTAGCAACAACACATCTAGTACCTTAGAGATTTTTGTCACTTCCCCAGATTACCAGAGGCATGAACCCACTATCGAGCATAAATACTAACTCTTGGAGTTGCTAGCATCTACTTGGCCAAGATAGCTACTAACAACGGAAAGCATGCAAGATCACAAATAACAAAGACATGATAGAATCAATAATCAATCTGAAATAGCATCTCAATATCCATCGGATCCTCGCAAACACAACATGCAGAATTACAAATAGATGATCTTGATCATGAACGGAGCTCACAAGATCTAGACATGAAAGCACAAAGGAGGAGAACCAGCCATCTAGCTACTACATGGATCCGTAATCCAAGGATGAACTACTCACGCATCACAGCGGAGGCTTGCATGGTGATGAAGAAGGCCTCCAGGGTGAATTCCCCTCTCCGGCAGGGTGCCGGGAAGAGCTTCAGATCCCTCCTGATCTAGGGATAGAGATGACGGCGGCTACAGACTCTTTCGTGGATTTTTGATCGGGTACTTAGGGTTTTCGTCCCAAGGGCATCTTATAGGCGGAAGGAGAGGCCGAGGGGGTGCTAGGGACGACCAGACCACCCCCTGGCACGGGCCAGGCCTGGCCGCGCGGCCAGGTGGTTTGGCCGGCCCCAGCCCTTCTCCGTCTCGTATTATGGCATCTGATGACTTCCGGAAAAATAGGCACTTTGGCTTTTGTCCCGTCCAATTCCGAGAATATTCATTTTCTGACTTTCCTGGAACCAAAAATAGTAGAAAACATGCAGCTGCCACTGTGGCTCTTGTTAATAGGTTAGTCCAAGAAATCATATGAAAAGTACTCCAAAGTGTGGACAAAACACAAGAAAGTGGATAAAACCAAGCATGGAACATCAAAAATTATAGATACATTTGCAATGTATCAATATCCCCAAGCTTAACTCCTGCTCGTCCTCGAGTAGGTAAGTGATAAAAAGAAAGAATAATTTTTGAGGTGACACGCACCATCAAAGACTTGATCAAAGTATTTGTAAAACATTCAAAGCTGGGATCAAAGTACTTCAATCATAACATGAAAGACAAGGTTCTGGCAATAAGACAAAGAAACTATGATGCAACATGAAAAGGCACAAACAAAAGATTCATGAATAACAATGCTTTGCAGACGTTTGTTTGTTTCACATAAAGAAAACATAGCATAATAGCATTCAGCTTGTCCCTCATAGAGTAGCAAATATAAATGCATAGGACACCTTCAAAGTTCATAAGAGTGACTAGATACAAATAGTTTAAAACAAGCAGTATCAAGGTATGCATCAATAACCTAGTCTTGGGACAATGCACATAGAACTAAGAATGACCACTATGCTCTCAAAGTAGGTGCATAAAGGTAGAAGGTGGAGACTCAATATAATGGTGGAAGAAAGGCCTTTATAAAAGGAAGCAGGGATTCAAGTCTCATAAAGAGCTTCCAAAAATTATGGTACTTATAGCTTTTAGCTCTCATTGTCCCTATCATAAGCATCTTTAAGGTGATTAAGGTTAAAGTGACACAACTAAGAGGATATGCTTGACAAGTTATAAACCGAAATCTCATGCCCCTTAATTACGAAGACCGATCCTCATGCTACTCAACTTTAGTCACAAGTAAGCTCTTGTCATTATAAGTACATATGTATCATAAAGAACCGCCAATGAGGTACCCCTTGCACATGATACAGGAGCTATCCCATAATCAAAATGACAAGGCAAGTAGACAATGAGCATCTCAGCGATATTTTTATTTGCTATTTGCATAGGTTTTTATTGAGGATGCTTCATAGAGTGCTCATTATGGTGATGCTGCAAGTTTCCACCATGATTAGGCATGGCTTAGGCTAGTGGTCCAGGCATTTCTCTAACACACATTCAAACTCCATGATCTTACAAGTTCCACTTTTATTTCACACCGTCGGGATCCGTAAGCAAAAGAACATGATATCTACAGGGTACAAAGTACAAGTGCAATGTTGAAAGCGTTCCCCATGATACATGGTTCTGCTAATTTCAACTTATAAAGCGCAAGAATATACGCAACAAAGAAGGACCCAATGGTTCAAGTTTATTAGATGCAAAAAAGTAAAGTGTGCCATCAAGTTCATGAGAGCTTTAATCACTAGTTTTCTCATAACAAGTTTAATTTGGAAGGTAAACAAAAGCATGAATATACTTGGAATAACATAAGCTAGTAGGTAGGTATGGTGGACTCTTTGGAATAACGTGTTTTAGGGAGTTGGATGCATGAGTGGAACTCATACTTGGTTGTGGAGGCTAGCAAAAGACTGGGAGCGACGAACTAAGAGAGCAATAATGGCCATAATAATGCAGAGCGACAAAACATCATTGATCAAAGCATAAAGTGATACTAAAATTTGAAAACTAAAGGATCATAAAGGCTATGGTGACTTGAGATAGTCATAACATGGTGTGAGCATGCGCTAAGTCAACCCAAATAAAGCATCAAAGGAGAATACCACTATACTATGCTTTAATATGCTAAAACAACGCATGATTCATCCAAGGCACATTAAGCAATCTCAATTGTTTATAACAAGTCATGCTACATCAAATAATACTAAGCATAAAGCCAAAATAATATCAAGCATGGCATGACAAAGCATAGGCCACAGTCAAAAACAAGCTCTTTTTACCACATAAGTATGAACTTTCCTACTCTTTTCCTAACCAAACCAAACTATTTGCAAACCAATGCATGAAAGAGGGGGTCCAACCAATTTATTCAGAAAACTAAGAAAACCAAGCAAACGAAAACGAAAAAGAAGACGCTCCAAGACCAACACAACTATGCATGAAACAATAAAAATGAAGCGTTTGGAAGAAACCTGGGATTTTTATTAATGAAGAAGGGGATGCCTTGGGCATCCCCAAGCTTTGACGCTTGTACTTCTTTGATATTTCTTGGAGTGACACGCGTGGCATCCCCAAGCTTGAGATTTAGTCCATCCTTCATCTCATTACTCATTCCTTCCATACACCTGAAATTTTTCCTTCATACAAAACTTCACACAATCTTTATTAGCAACATTAGTGCACTCAAGATAATAGGTCTTAAGATTCAGTTCTAACACCAAATAAACTTCCATTAGAACACTAGCTACTGTAGCACTTCCCTCAAAAAGCTCAATTCCCCAAAAGAACTCAAAAAGGAACCAACAAGAAGCAAATGCAGAAAATGGCAGAAATCTGTCAAAACAGACCAGCAGGTAAAGACGAATTTTTTCGAAGACCTTATATTGCTCAAATCAAAAAGTGTTTAACTAACGAAAGTTATATAACAACCTGGGGCAGAAGCACAAAAATTCACGCCTCAAAAAGACGTTCCGAGATTTTACACGAATTTTTACGGAAAAGCACAGAAATCTGTTTCGGGACAACAACTTTCCCAATCATTACTTCTCTCTCATTAGAGGTTACTCTTGGCACAAAAAGCAAATAAAAAGGATAAGGAGCGGTTATTACTAAAGTAATAACTTCAAAGACTCATCTAAAACTTTTGGATTATCTCCCAATAAGTACTTTTCTTTAACGCCTTTAAGTTGGGCATAAGAAGCAAGAAAGAATCAAGTGTTCTCAAATGAAGAAGCATTAAGATCAATACCAGAAATATCTTCAACAAGGCAAGGTACATCATCCAAATAAGTTCTATAGGATCCTCTCTCAATGCTCTTAGGTTCACTATTTTCATCAAAAGGGTTTTCAGGAACAATCCAATCAAGATTCTTTTCTATGGTTTCATGTATTGCTGCTAGTTTAAAGGGTATTGGTATCTTAGGTTCCTCCCCATTAGGTTCGGTTTTGTTCATCTTTTCTCTAGTACCAACAACATCTACACATGAGCCTAGCATATTGAAATGTTCAAAGACTTTTGTAGCTTCTTTGGTAACATCATAGAATTCCTTAAACAAAGTTTCTAGAATAAAATCCCTCTTTTCAGGGTCCTCAATTTCTTTAAGCTTAAGAAACATTACTTGCATTAAGGGGTTGAGGTTAACAAACCTAGCTTCTAACATGTGAATTAAATAAGCTGCAGCAATATCATAGTTTGGAGCAAGTTATGCAAGGGATCTATCCTCAGTATCTTCATGCTTACTAACATGATTAAAGAATTCTTCAATATTATCTTTCTCAATTATAGAACCACTACCAATCGAAAGGTCTTTCAGGGTGAAATTAGGGATCAACATGGTGAGCTAAGGAAGAGGTGACAACTAAAGGAGAATTAATTTTTTTGTGTTTTCAAATAAGAAAGCAAACTAGTAAAACTAATTTTTGTGTGTTTTTGATAAAGAAACAAGCAAACAAAGCAAAAAGAAACTAAGCAAAACAAAAATAACAAAGTAAAGAGATTGGTTATGAGGGACTCCCCTTGTGAAAATGTCCTTGACTCCCCGGCAACGGCGCCAGAAAAATGCTTGATGGCTCAGTGTTGATGTAAAGCTCGTTGGGAACCCCAAGAGGAAGGTACGATGAGCACAGCAGCAAGTTTCCCTCAGTTATGAAACCAAGGTTTAATCGAACCAGTCGGAGCAAGGAAACACTCCAAAGGTGTTGCTAGCTAAGCCTTGGCACGGCGCACTACCGGTGCTAGTAGCAGCGTGGAGACCTGCACAACACAACCACAGAACTCTGTCCCCAACTTGCGATGAGGTTGTCAATCTCACTGTGTTTTGCCGAAAACAAAGGATTAAACGTATCGAATGGAAGGAACTAATAGTTTGTAGAAAGTAAACACAAAGCAGTAAACAGTTTATAGATTGTATGTAAAAGAAAAGGGACCGAGATCCATAGTTCACTAGAGGTGGCTCTCCTTAAGATAGATAACATGCTGGGTGAACAAATTACAGCGGGGCAATTGACAAACATCGAGAAAGCAATACATACATATACTAATCATCTTGACTCCTTTGGAACTTGTGGGCATTACAACATTATACATAGACCGCCATCCAATTGCATCTATGACTAATAATCCACCTTCAGGTTATCATCTGAACCCCCTCCGGTATTAAGTTGCAAGCAACAGATTATTGCTTTACGAATTGCGTGTAAAGTAAACAAATACGATTGTTCTATGAACAAAGGATTATTGTTTTCTCCCTAGTAGCAACATCACATCTAGTACCTTAGAGATTTCTGTCACTTCCCCAGATTACCAGAGGCATGAACCCACTATCGAGCATAAATACTAACTCTTGGAGTTGCTAGCATCTACTTGGCCAAGATAGCTACTAACAACGGAAAGCATGCAAGATCACAAATAACAAAGACATGATAGAATCAATAATCAATCTGAAATAGCATCTCAATATCCATCGGATCCCCGCAAACACAACATGCAGAATTCCAAATAGATGATCTTGATCATGAACGGAGCTCACAAGATCTAGACATGAAAGCACAAAGGAGGAGAACCAGCCATCTAGCTACTACATGGATCCGTAGTCCAAGGATGAACTACTCACGCATCACACCGGAGGCTTGCCTGGTGATGAAGAAGGCCTCCAGGGTGAATTCCCCTCTCCAACAGGGTGTCGGGAAGAGCTTCAGATCCCTCCCGATCTAGGGATGGAGAAGACGGCGGCTCCAGACTCTTTCGTGGATTTTTGATCGGGTACTTAGGGTTTTCGTCCCGAGGGCATCTTATAGGCGGAAGGAGAGGCCGAGGGGGTGCTAGGGACGACCAGACCACCCCCTGGCACGAGCCAGGCCTGGCCGCGCAGCCAGGTGGTTTGGCCGGCCCCAGCCCTTCTCCGTCTCGTATTATGGCATCTGATGATTTCCGAAAAAATAGGCACTTTGGCTTTTGTCCCGTCCAATTCCGAGAATATTCATTTTCTGACTTTCCTAGAACCAAAAACAGTAGAAAACAGGCAGCTGGCACTGTGGCTCTTGTTAATAGGTTAGTCCAAGAAATCATATGAAAAGTACTCCAAAGTGTGGACAAAACACAAGAAAGTGGATAAAACCAAGCATGGAACATCAAAAATTATAGATACATTCGCAATGTATCAAGGAGGTGTGAGGAAGAAGGGTGAGAGGGGTGGCCTTTTATAGGAGGAGGCGGTACCCCTTCCCATGGCCGGCGCCCCATGTGGGGTGACCCCTCACCTCCCCCATTCATGTGGTGGTAACCCCCTCCACATAAATTTGTCCCTTAACATTCCTCTTTAAAGTCTTTACTTTAAATGCATTAAATTTCTCCAAATTTAATGCTCTCTCATTTAATAAAACTCTTTTATTAATTTTATTAAGAATTTTGTTAATTACTTTAATTTAAAAAAATTCACATAAAACCCCCTGCAACATTTCAATATTACATGCAGAACCAATTTCAGCAATTTTACCCGAAACAGTTTTGGTGTCTATTGAAATAATTCCAGCGCTTTGCAATTCATTCATCTGAAACATATTTGCTCCAAATGGTGTTGGTGTCCCTTAAGTGTGTCACCCTATGGTTCGTGAATAATGCAGACATGATCGAGACCCCTCTCAGATCAATAATCAGAAGCAGGACCTAGAGATCCATACTGACTCCTACACATTCTACGATGACTTTTGTGATCCTGAGAACCTTTAACATTAGTAACTAAATCCCTTTGTCTCGTGATATATTACATGTTCGAGATTCGATCATCGGTATCTCCATACCTAGTTTGATCTTGTTACCGACATGTAGTCTTTTCTTGTTCCCGTGATATAACATTCTAGTGATCTCATCACTTGCTTGTAAGCTAACCAATGTGATATCACCGAGAGGGCCTAGAGAATATCTATCCGTCATCGGGATGGAAAAATCCCACTCTTGATCTATGAGCCTTGATACGTCCATTTTGCATCACTATTCTATGTCTTAATTCAGTAATATTCATTGATATATTTCATATTGAGAGGTGATACGTATGTCATTTCATCTATTTTTGCATGGTTGATGACTTTTGGAGCATGGACCGCTGCAGTCAGAATTCTGATGGAAAAGGTGCTGTTTGGAGGCAAAATTCGCGAAGATCAGAAAATCCGGGAAAATATATGGAAAATACTATTTTTCCACAAGACTAAGGATGCCCGAAGACGGAGTGGAGATGGGCCACAGGGGGCCCACACCACCCCCTGGCGCGGGCAGCCCTAGGCCACGCCAGGAGGTGGTGTGGCCACCCTGGCCCACTCCAGCCTCCCTCCTCTGGCGTATATCATCCTCCCGAAACCCTAAGACTAGGGGAGCGACCACAGAAAGATTCCGCCGCCTCTGCGGGGCGGAAAACATCGAGAGAGAAAGATCTCTCCGGCCGACAGATTTCTGCCGGGGGAATTCCTTCCCAGAGAGGGGAGATCGTCGCCATCAACACCACCATCAAGCTGGACTTCATCGGGATCATCATCATCATCACCACCATCATCACCATCAGCACCCTCATCACCATCTCCATATTGCTGTAACAATTGCGTTGAATCTTGCATAGTTCATAGGGGAAACTTTCCCGGTGTTGATTACTCTTTGTAGTTGATGCTATTGAGTGAACCATTGAATTATTGTTTATGTTCAGATTGTTATACATCATTATTCCATCTCTGGTCATGATCCTTATGATGTCTTGTGAGTAGTTTGTTTTGTTCTTGAGGACATCGGAGAAGTCTTGTTGTTAGTAGTGGAGTTGTGTTGAGAAAGATTCAATAGATTGTTATTTAAGTTGTGGTGTACTTCTTCTAGTGGTGTCATGTGAACGTCGACTACATGACACTTCACCTATATGGGCCTAGGGGAATGCATTGTGTATTTGGATACTAATCGTAGGGGTTGCCGGAGTGACAGAAACCTGAACCCCCGTTAGGAAACCATTGCACAAGGGACATAAGGGTCTTAGAGTTTAAAGTTGTGGTTAGGTTTCTACCTTAATTAATTTCTTGTACTTACGGATGTTTGCACGGGGTATAATCACAAGTATGTATTATTCTTCGATGGGGCGGTACATTAGAACAGGTTCACCCACACAACACTTAGCAAGCTAGAGAAGATTAATCAACTATATGAAGCAAAAGCACTTGACAGTCTTCCCATGTGTCCTCGAGAATGTTTGGTCATCTTAAGTAATACAACTGACTTGTCCTTTGCTACATAAGGATTGGGCCACTTGCTGCATTTATTCCTACTATCTTTTATTTACTCGTACTTTGTTTACTTGCTTTATCAAAAAACCCTAAAAATCTGTTTGCTAAGTATTTGCAGAGAATTCCTGATCCATACCACTAGCCAGCACCTTCTGCTCCTCGTTGGGTTCGACACTCTTACTTATCATAAATACTGCGATATACCCCTATACTTGTGGGTCATCAAGACTATTTTCTGGCGCCGTTACCGGGGAGTGAAGCGCTATTGGAGAGTGGAACTGGTAAAGGAAACTTCTACTGTGAGTATTGTTTACTTCTGCTAGTTTATTTATTTTCGTTATGGATAATTCGCTGAGTTTCTTATTTGGTAATGCTACTACCAATGCTAAGGTAGTAGATAAGCCACCACCTGCTGAGAATGATGTTTTCAAAATACCTACAAGAATTATTGATCGTGTTATGGATAACTACTATGTTGGGGATGGAACTGTCCATCCCGGTGATCATTTACTCTTTATACACGAATTATGCGGGTTGTTCAAGTGTGCAGGTATTACTACAGATCAAGTTAAGAAGAAGTTATTCTCATTATCACTGAAAGGAAGAGCTGAGGAATGGTATAGGCTGCCGAAGAATGGTCAAGCTCTGGAATGGGAGGAAATAGTGCCTCTCTTTTATTCAAAGTTTTATCCTCCTAGTGAGATTCATAAAGATCGGAATCAAATATACAACTTTTGGCCTCTTGATGGAGAGAGTACATCTCAAGCTTGGGGGAGATTGAAGTTACTAATGCTCAAATGTCCCATTCATGATCTCCCCAACAATATTATTATCAATAACTTTTATGCAAGGCTCCCTCTACATGATAAAGATTTATTGGATGCTTCTTGTGTTGGATCATTCACTCGCATGGAAGAAGAAGCTAAATGGGACCTTCTAGACCGTATTCAAGACAATGCTGAAGCTTGGGAGAATGACAAAGGTAGAAAGTCAGGTATAAATTATGATTATGAATGCATTGAATCTTTTATGGGAACTGATGACTTTCAAAATATTAAAAATGCTTATGGTCTAGACTCTCAAGCTATTGCTTCTTATTTTAAGGCTTTTGCTTCCTACATTGAAGTGCCTAAAAAGAAGTGGAATAAGTATCATGAACCTTATAAAGATGTTGCTAAGAGTGTTCCTGCAAGAAATACTGAAGTTTATACTGCTAATCATGTTTTACCTAAACCTTATATTGAGAAAATGCCTTTCCTAGTTAGGATTAAGGAACATTCTATGATAGCTAGTATGGTTAATGAAAGTACAAGAAAAGCCACTGAACCTGATAAACAAATGGTTTATGAACCTATAATAGTAAATGTGAAAGACTTTCTCACTAAATATGAAAAAGAGGGACACACTATCCTTTGTAAGGATACCTCTAATATTGTTTCACAAAGTAGTGTTATGAGAGCTAGTATTCCCGTGTTTTCTGTTAGAATAAGTGATCATTTCTATGATGGTCCTTGTGATAGCTATATTGTTAAGTTTATGCATGATACTGAAAGCTACTATTAGAGAGGGAAAAGTGTTCTTATGTATCTCAATAATATCAAGTTTCCTCGTTTTATGCTGAAAGTTTTTATGTTGCACTTGTTTTGCCTTCTTATGCAAGAAGCCTCTGGTTTCAACAACTTGTTTGTTTACAAAATCCCCTTTCATAGGAAGTGGGTTAGACTTAAATGTGTGTGTGTTTTTGCTTCTTAATGCTCTCTTTCACTTCAATCCATATCCCTATGAGAGCTTCTTCAAAATTATCATGCCCATCTTAAATGGCTATAAAGAAAGAGCTTTATGGGAGACAGCCCAATTTGTTTTTTCTTTTAATTTGTTTTTGTTTCTTTGAGTCTTGGAAGTTATTACTTTGGTAATAACCGCTCCTTATCCGTTTTGATTGGTTTTTGTGTCAAGATCAACCTCTAGTGAGAGAGAAGTAAGATTTGGGGAAGTTGCTGTCCCGAAACAGATTTTTGTGTTTCACCGTAAAAATTTGTGAGAGACCTCTGTCTGTCGGATTGCGCTGTAATTTTTTGTGCTTATGCCCCAGGTTGTTATTTAACTTTCGTTAGTTTTGCACCTTTTGATTTGAGCAACAGAAGATTTTCGAAAAAATTGATATTTACCTGCTGGTCTGTTTTGACAGATTTTGCCACTCTTGCATTTACTTCTTTATTCGATTTCCTTTTTGAATTATTTTTGGGTTTTTGGAAGGAGTTGCTTCAGTAGCTTTTGTTTTGATAGTTTTCAGTTAAAGTTGGACTCAAAAGGTTTTATCACTTCACTTATACTAATGTTGCTAATGAGAACTGTGTGAAGTTTTGTGTGAAAGAAATTTCCAGGAAGTGGAGATAATGGTGTAATAAGGAAGAGAAGGGTTTTATGACTCAAGTAATAAGTATATGAAGATGAAGATATTGATGTTATTCAAGTGGAGACTCCGGAAGAATCTATTAGATACCAAATTTAGAGACCTACAGAGTCCGTTTTCAAATAGGTAATAGTTCTGGTAAGAAAAGTTCCACCAAAACACTATCCAACTATATTTTTGCAGATTTTAGTCAATAAGGAGACCTACGAAGCGAAAAAGGGACGGAAACAGAGCCAGGGTGGCTCACACCACCCTGTGGCGCGGGCCCACCCCTGGCCGAGCCACCAGGTGGTGAGTCCACCCCGGACTCTGCCTCCGACTCGTTTTCTCCCAGTACCTTCCTTTTGATGTGAAACTTCATAATATATAACCCCCCGGATCCCCCGAGGTCCGTATATTGTGTTTTCATCGTGTTTTTGTTTTGATCTGTTTCTGTCAAGACATACTCTTTGAAAGCTTAGAAGCACAATGGTGTCCGCCAAGGATAAAGGGAAGGAGCCTATGGAGGAAGACCTCCAAGACCCCGGGAAGGAGAAGGAGATCAAGAGTGAAGGTGAAGAGGAGCAAAGCCAACACCCGCACACCGGCATTACTATTGCAAGCATTGGAGTGGTGACGAAACCTGCTAGGGTTAGAAGGACGACACGGATGCAGACTGGGGGGAAAGTTCCCCGTCACAGTTTGGCTCCAAGGTCACTTCCTCCACACACCAAGAATCCCTTCCATACCTTCATCCATAACCATGCAGGAAAAGAAGACTCCAAGAGGGAAGAACGGAAAAAGAATAACAAGAGCTGGGATCCACAAACCGAAATGATCACGAGCCGTATTGAGCACAACTCGGAGTTGATTCGTACTCTCACTTTCGAGATTGAGGACTTGGGGAAACTGATCACTGAGCTCATTGAGAGGATACCACCACCACCAAAGGAGTAATTCGTCATCAGGTTTGACATCCCCTTGGTTTGTTCCAAGCTTGGGGGAGTGTCGCGGTATCGTATCACTATCTTCTATCTTTTTGCCTTATTAGTAGAGTCATATCATGAATAGAGGAGTTATTATGTAGGATGGTTTGCATTATGGAAGTGTCCCCTCTCTTGTTAGATATCTATCCCTTGGTGTGAGTTTGTTGTTATGGAATATTAATGAGAAGTTCTATCATTCACTCTTTTGCATAGCTTATATTAGTTTTCAATTCGTGGTTATATGATTGATCTTGTTGTTAGTATTGGTATCACTTTGGGATCATTGAGTTAATTTAGTTGGTTTAGGCAAACCTGGCTCGGTCAGTAGCAACACTATTTTTGAGAGTTGAATGAAAAAGATAAAAGTACCTTTAAAGAAAAAATATTTCATCATCTTTCTTTCTTGATTTGCTCATAAGTCTAGTATTCTCTAGTTAAGATCTTTTGTGTTTCCAAGGAAGATTGCATGTTTGTCTTTATCACTTGTATGTTTGTTTGTTTACTTCAACTCTTATACTTGCTACCCAACCTTGCTAGCCAAAAACCTATACTGAGAGGGTATTCTTCTCGTGCATCCACCTCCTTTAAACCAAAACCTTTGCCATTTGTCTCCACCATACCTACCTAGTAGCATTATTGCTATTCCAAGTAAATTCTTGTTTTATCTACCTCCTAAATTAAACTTGTTATGTGAAAATTAGTGATTAAAGCTCTCACGAACTTGATGGCACACTTTACTTTCTTGCATTTAATAAACTTGAACCATTGGGTCCTTCTTTGTTGCGTATATGCTTGCGCTTTATGAGTTGAAGTTAGCTAAACCATATATCATGGGGACCACTTTCGACACTTCATTTGGTATTTTGTACCTAGTTGATATCATGTTCTTTTGCTTATGGATCCCGGCGGTGTGAAATAAAAGTGGAACTTGTAAGATCATGGAGTTTATATGTGTGTTAGAGAAATGCCTGGGCTGCTAGCCTAAGCCATGCCTAATCATGGTGGAAACTTGCAGCATAACTATAGTGAGCATTCTATGAAGCATCCTTAATAAAAACCTATGCAAATAGCAAATAAAAAGATCGCTGAGATGCTCACTGTCTGCTTGCCTTGTCATTTTGATTATGGGATAGCTCATGTGTCATGTGCAAGGGGTACCCCGTTGGCGGTTCTCAATGATACACATGTATTTACAATGACAAGAGCTTGCTCGTGACTGAAGTTGAGTAGCATGAGGATCGATACTCATAAGTAAGGGGCATGAGATTTCAAATTATAACTTGTCAAGCATATCCTCTTAGTTGTGTCACTTTAACCTTAATCACCTAAAGATGCCTATGATAGGGGCAATGAGAGCTGAAAGCTAGTAAGTATCATAATTCTTGGGATCTCTTTATGAGACTTGCAATCCCTGCTTCCCTCTTTGAAGGGCCTTTCTTTTACTTTGTAGTTGAGTAAGTAAACCTACTCCCTTCTATCTCAGCAAGTATTTTGAGTTGTTGTGTTTCATTCATTCATATGTTGATTTATTCAATCATGTTTCTTATGTTCCTTGTTTTGCACATTGCTCTTATCTTGATGTTTACTACTTTGAAAGCTATCATTGAAAAAACAGTTATTTGTGAACTCCAGCAAATTATCAACTATTCTTCGACCAAGAGCTAAGTTTGCCATTACCAATTATGATTCACTTTATGTATCTTTATTGTGTTTCCTTTACTTATTACAAGTTGAGTTATATAATAGTGAGTTGTCTTCTATTATGATCTATGTATTTGATGAATGTGATGCTTCTTGTCCGTATTCTTTTATCGACTCTTCACTCCATAAACCTGAGGCCATGTTTATTGAGATCAGTTTCGCTTGGGGACAAGCGAAGTCTAAGCTTGGGGGGAGTTGATACGTCCATTTTGCATCACTATTCTATGTCTTAATTCACTATTATTCATTGATATATTTCATATTGAAAGGTGATACTTATGTTATTTCATCTATTTTTGCATGGTTGATGACTTTTGGAGCATGGACCACTGCAGTTAGGATTCTGATGGAAAAGGTGCTATTTGGAGGCAAAATTCGTGAAGATCAGAAAATCCGGGAAAATATACGGAAAATCCTATTTTTCCAGAAGACTAAGGATGCCAGAAGACGGAGTGGAGATGGGCCACAGGGGGCCCACACCACCCCCTGGCGCGAGCAGCCCTAGGCTGCGCCAGGAGGTGGTGTGGCCACCTTGGCCCACTCCAGCCTCCCTCCTCTGGCGTATATCATTGATACGTCCAAAACGTATCTACTTTCCCGAACACTTTTTCTATTGTTTCTCCTCTATACTTGTGTGATTTGGATACAACTAATGCGGACTAACGTTGTTTTCAGCAGAATTGCCTTCGTGTCTACTTTTTGTGCAGAAAACCAACTATCAGGAAAAATCCCGGAAAATATGCCAAAAATCCTATTTCACCCGAAGACTCCAGGAGCCAGAATACGAGACGGAGAAGAGCCAGGGGGTAGCCACACCACCTGGTGGCACGGGACAGGCCAGGCTGCGCCAGGGGGTGGTGTGGGCCCCCCAGGCACCCCATCGGCCTCTCTCTTCGCCTATAAGGAGCCTTCTGACCTAAAAACTTCGAGGGTTTCGACGTTTTTCCAGAAGGAGTTCCGCTCCGCCGCCACCACCAGATTCCACGAAACAGCACCAGAAACTCCGTTCTGGCACCCTGCCGGGATAGGGAATTGGAGGAGATCATCGCCATCATCATCACCATTGCTTCTCCATCGACCATCCATGTTTCCCCCATCTATGAGTGAGTAAACCCCCGCTGTAGGCTATGGGGATGGTAGGGATTGGATGAGATCGTTCATGTAATGGCATTAGATTGTTAGGGCATGGTGCCTAGTATCTTTTATTAGTGCTTTATGACTTTGTTGCGACTTGTTGTGCTTAATGCTTGTCACTAGGGCCCGAGTGCCATGATTTCAGATCTGAACATGTTATTGATTGATTATGATAGTATTGTTTTGGGTCTTATCTGCAAGTTGTATACACACGTTGTTGTCCGGAACCTATGGCCCCGAAGTGACAGAAATCGGGATAACCGGAAGGGAAAGGCTTTGATGTGAGGATCACATGTGTTCATGGAGTGTTAATGCTTTGCTCCGGTGCTCTATTAAAAGGAGCACCTTAATTTCCAGTAGTTCCCTAGAGGCCCCGCTGCAAACGGGCTGGCAGGACAAAAGATGTTGTGCAAGTTCTCATTGTGAGCACGTATGACTATATATGGAACACATGCCTAGGATTGTCTAGTACTTGGGTGCTTTATCTTATTTATCTGCAATTGCCCTATGTTCTGATTGCTATTTGAATTGTCTTGTCCATGCAACGCCCGTCCATCCATCCCTATGCCTACCACACTCGAATCCCACTGTTTACTGCTTTTGTTACTATTGTCTTTGCTTTACTACTGCTGCTGCTTTACTATTCCTACTACAAAACTGTTGCTACTGATAAACTGCTGTGAGCAAGATTGTTTCCAGGTGCAGCTGAATTGACAACTCAATTGTTAAGGCTTATAAATATTCTTTGGCTCCCCTTGTGTCGAATCAATAAATTGGGTTTCACTTCCCTCAAAAATACTGCGATACACCCTCTATACTTGTGGGTCATCAAGACTATTTTCTAGCGCCGTTGTCGAGGACCATAGCTTTATTTATCAAGTTCACTTGGATTTTCTATTGTTCGCTGTTATCCATCCATCATGGGTAAGTCTCGTGATGGCAAGGTTCATATTTTACCATCCACTACAAGAAGAGGTACGGTTCTAAACACCTTTGTTGCTCTTGATTCACCATCTGTTATAAGTAAGCTCGTTACACCACCACATAGACATGCTAGACACACTGCTACTACTGTTGAATCTGAAACTTCTGATGCTGCTTCTACTGTGCTTGATAAGGGTGGTTCATTAGGTCCTTTCCTAAATGCTACGATTGCTAGAACTATAGCTGGAAATACCGAAACTCCTAATGAAGACACTACCACACCTGTTAGCTCACCTGAGTCTAGTGAGAGTTATGATATTGAAGAAGATTATGTTGAGATGACCGATGAGTTTATTAAAGAATGTAAGAACACCCATGATAGGAGCGCTGCTAAGAGTCTCCTTGAGAGGCGTAATATTAGACCCAAATTATCTCCTGCTGCTAAGTTTGATGCTTCTCCCATAAACATTATAGATGAAGATTATGATTTCTCTCTCGATCTATCTTACATAGCTATTGTCGATAAAGAACCTTTTTATGGGACTAAGAATGAAAGTGCGGTAGCACATATGAATGAACTTTCTACCATGAGTGGCTTGTTTTCTGATGATATTAAGATGCGTACTTACTTTGTTGCTAAGATTTTCCCCTTTTCGCTGAAAGGAGAAGCTAAAACTTGGTTTAGTAATTTACCTCCTAGATCTATTGATAGCCCTGAGTGCTTGATTAGTACTTTCCTGCAGAAATATTTTCCTCCCAGTGCTAGACATGCTATTTTGCAGGAACTTTTTGATTTTAAACAGGGAGAAAAAGAGGTATTGCCCGAATCTTGGGCAAGGTTTTGTGCTTTGATTCATGCACGGGCTGGAAGTCCATTACCTAAGAATGAGCTTCTTGATATATTTTATAATGGACTAACCGAGGAATCTAGGACATACCTAGATAGTTGTGCTGATTGTGTTTTCAGGAACAGGACTCCTAAGGAAGCTGAGGAATTAATGGCTAAAATAAGCAAGAATTATGAAGATTGTACTCCTCCTAAACAAGCTATACCTGAAGTAATTGTACCTGAACCATCTATTACTGTGCCTATTCCAACATCAAAGAAGAGGGGAGTTATTGAATTAAATGATGAAGTGATGAAGGAAGCTAAGAAATGTCTTAAGGAGAAGGGAATTAAAGCTGCAGATGTCAAGAATTTACCCCCTATAGAAGAATTATGTAAGCCTATTCCCTACTCACCCACTATTGAGGTACACTCTCTCCAACACTTTGATGAAGGTGATATCCCTTACTTGAAACCTCCTGATCAATGCTTAGAAGAATTTGATATCTTTATTGTTAAGCAAGATAACTTTAATAAAAGGGTGCAAAATCATCTAATGGAAAACACTAGAGATATTGTTGAGTTGAAAGATATTGTGGAAAGAACCTCTAATGATGTTAAAATGATTGTTAAACACTTTCAAATGGTTCAAACTCAAATAGATCAACTCGTTAAAGTGCAAAAAGACTTGCTAGTTAATGCTGCTAAAGAAAAACATGCTTATGAAATTAGAACTAGAAGTGGTGCTGCTACCCAGGATCCTCTATATCCTGAGGGGCATCCCAAAAGAATTGAGCAGGATTATCAACAAGCTGAAAATAGTGGTTCTACTCATAAGAAAAGGAAAAAGAAACATAAAACTGTTATAGAACCCTCTGAACCTGCTATAGATCCTAATAGTATATCTATCTCTGATGCTGAAACTGAAAGTGGTAATGAAGAAAATGTTGTTCCTAATGAAGAAAAAGTTGAAGAAGAACCTGAAAACCACACTAAGAATACTAAATACACCAAAGAGGATTTTATTGCTAAGAAACATGGTAGTGAAAGATAACCTTGGCTCCAAAAACCTATGCCTTTCCCCGATAAGAAACACAAGTCAAAGGAAGATGAACACTATAATAAGTTTTGTGAGTAGATGAAGCCTTTATTCTTGCAAATTCCTTTGACTGGTGCTATTAAATTGCCTCCTTACTCAAAGTATATGAAGGACATTGTCTCGAATAAAAGGAAGATCCCTAATGAAGAAATTTCTACTTTGCTTGCTAATTATTCCTTCAATGGTAAGCTTCCTAAGAAACTTGGAGATCTAGGGATTCCAACTATCCCTTGCTCTATTAAGAACAGTTATGTTAGAACTGCTTTGTGTGATCTGGGAGCTGGAGTTAGTGTTATGCCTTTCTCTATATATAAGAGGCTTCAGCTTGAAAAATTGATACCAACTGATATATCTTTGCAAATGGCTGATAAATCTACCACTATTCCTGTGGGTATATGTGAGGATGTACCTGTTCAGGTGGCTCACAATTGCTTGATATTAACTGATTTTGTTGTGCTTGAAATGCCTGAAGATGATAATATGTCTATTATTCTTGGGAGACCTTTTCTTAATACTGCAGGAGCTGTTATTAATTGTAATCAAGGAAAGGTGACCTTCAATGTTAATGACAAGGAACATACTGTCTATTTCCCCAAGAAGATTGAAAGGACTTATGGTTTGAATTCAATTGAACATGTTGAGGGCATCCAAGTTGGAGAAATATATTGTCCCATACCAAGAGAAAAAATTGAAACTATTATGATTTGGACCATTGCTATCAAGGTTAAGGTAACATAATCATTAGTGGAGTACAAAGTTTTGTCTCATATGCAATTGTTTTGGTAGCAAGACTTGATCAACCTTGCTAACAAAAGGATTCCATTGAACAAAACAATGTTTTCATTATGATTATCTCCGTTTATTTCTATCCTTTCATTTTATTTTTTGCTTTCGTTTAGTTTTCTTTGTGTTGTTAGTTACTTGCATGCTAGAACTTCTGTAGTTCTAGCCTTGTTTTGTCCTTGCATCATGTTTCCAAAGAAAAAATCTGTCTGTCAGAAAAATCATTCTTCTATTTCTGAAAAAAAAGCCCAAAAATAAAGTGTCTCGAAAAATTCCAGAAGATTCATATTAAATTTTTACGTGAAAAAAGGGGCAGAGGAGTACC
The DNA here is from genome assembly GCA_916181665.1 of Avena sativa. Lineage (NCBI taxonomy): Eukaryota > Viridiplantae > Streptophyta > Magnoliopsida > Poales > Poaceae > Avena > Avena sativa. The sequence continues at coordinate 418,894,547 of OV702287.1, read as the reverse complement.
TGGTAGGTACCAGGGGGGCCCACCAGGCAGGCACACCATGTGGTGGCGTGGCCAGCCCTGGGTGGCGCCATGCCCTGGTGTGGGCCACCCCTGGCCCTCCACTAACTCTCTCCCCTGCCACTTTCTTCTCTCTCCCGAGTAAGCTCCAGTTCATAGCTCAAAATCGCGTTCTTGCTATGCTTGCTCTTGATTTTTTCGATCTCCTTGCTTAGCCCATCTTTCTTGCTGAAATTTGGAACAATTGTTCCCTGGTATGTGACTCGTCCCCTTGTCCAAGTAGATTTGTGTTTAGTGGATTATATGTTGAGTATTTTGCTGCTGTAGGTGACTGGTTATGAGAGCTTGTAAGCTTGTTTGATGCTTAGAGATATAGTTTTGATGCATGTTTAGGCCTCTTGCAAGTCCCTATGAGTAGAATCCTTCATTATATTTACTTTACAATCACTTGTTTAATAGGTGTTTAAATTTTAGAATAGAAGATGAGTGAACACCACCTAAACCAACATGAGCTTTGGGTGCCTGAGGTCATGAAGGTCCACAGGGAGGAGGAAGTTTTTCCCTCCATTTATCCATGCCCTGAGTTCATGAGAGCTGCAGGAATTCTACAAGATTTCCACACTTTGGTTTCTAATGCAGGGTTAGAGCGTTTCTTGGAAGATGAACCTTGTCAATTTGTGAAGCTAACCATGTCTGTGGTGCAGGATTTCCAATTTAGTCACTCTTTGCCTAACCCCATGGTCCATTACAAAATTTACAATATTTATGTCAATCTTTCTCTTGATGATTTTTGTGCAGCCATTAAGGTACCTCAATGGGGATCATGTAAGAAGATTAAAGAGAGACCGGAACCACTTATGGATTTATACGCAGAAATTTGTCAAGGGAGTAGCTTAACAAAGGAGAATGGAAAGATCCGTAACATTCATTTTCCCTCCATTCGCTACTTTGCTTACTTTATTGCCAAGTGTGTTCTTGCTAGGAAAACTGCCAATAAGTTATCTTTGTTTGATCTAGTATTTATCTCTGCTGCTCTTAGACGAGATATGTCTTACAACTTGGGTGCTTTGATAGCTTTCCGTCTTGCTGCTAACCATGAGAAAGGTGGAATTTGTGGAGGCCTAATTGCTTCTCATTTACTAGCATTGCATGGTTTAGTGCCTCATCATCTAGACCTACAGTTTCCCATAGAGAGGCTTGATTTTAATTCCATGATACAGCATAAATTTATTTCCTCGTGGGCCAATTTGAGTGAGTTGTCTTACGAAATAACCTTTCTCAAAGCTGGTTGGAGAAAGAGCAAGTCCGAGCGTGTTGTTCTTTTGCCTGCACCTGTTTTGTTTAACCTTGATAACAGGGAAGGATGGTCCCTCACTGAGGAGGAGTTGGACACGTACTTGGGAGAGCTCTCCCAATAGGAGCAGGACACTAGAAGGGAGGTCACGGACGATTCGGTCCAGCCCTCGAATGAGGGAGATCTTCATATCAGCAGCCCGCTTATGATTGGGGAGCTTCCTCTTCTTCTCATGGGCCCAGCTACGACCATTCTTACCAATATCCGCCCGCTTGGAACCCCTATTCGTACATGGATTGATACCCACTTAGGCCAAAAGCCTAAGCTTGGGGGGAGGTACGCCGACACCGCACTCATCTCCATATCATGTTGCGTCGGTACTTTGTATATTCATGTTTTCGTTCTCTTTTTAGTTTTCGTTCTTCTTTGCTTTTGCTTTCTAAAAACACAAAAAGACCAAAAATATTTTTGTTGTTTCTCTTTGGTTTGCTTCTTCTTTTTGACTTGGTTTGCTTTTCCCTTTTCGCTTTGTTTGAACTATTCAAAAAACCTAAAAAGATTTTGCTTTGCTTGTTTTTCTCTTTTGGTTCTTGTTTAAAAATTGAAAACACCAAAAATATTTGTCGTTCTTCTTTGGTTTTTGCAAGAGTGGATTATTGGTTTCATATTATTATTCAAGCCACACAAGTGAAGCGCAATAATGAGGATCAATGACAACTTGAGGCGTGGTAAGAGGCTGGTAACGAACTCTATTTGTTTTCATTTTTGTACATATACTCATCACTGTGGGCGTGCTTAGTCTGTTCATGTAGAGTGTATGTTTTCTTTGGATGCTTAGTAGTTCTTGCTTTCTTATGATTAGCTCCAGCTCGCTAATAGTTTGTAGCATGTCTCGTGAATGTTTGCTTGCATTGCTCTATTCATAAATTGGTATGACACCGTGGTATCCTCCTCTGAATGTTTCATTTGAATTGACTTGGCACATGCTCACGCATGCACAAGACTGTGATAATCAGTTAAGCCTTGATGAATTATTTTGCCTTGAGGATCTTGAATCATTTTCATGCCATGAGTAGTCCTGTTTTGTTGCAAGCATGATAATGACAGCTATTGCTCTCGCGTTTGTCGCTCCCTTACTTTTGCTAGCCTTCACTTCCACTGAGTGTTTTACTCATGTTTCCAACTCCCTAAACCAAATATTTCCAAAGTGTCCACCATACCTACCTATTAGCATCATTTGCTACTCCCGTGCAAATTCATTATGCCTTGTTTTCTTTCGAATAAAATGTTTGCTTGTTATGGGAAAATTAGTTGGTAAAGCTCTCACAAACTTGATGGCACACTTTATTTCCTTACACTTAATAAACATGAACCATTGTGAACTCTCCATGAAAGTTATATGCTTGCAAATTATAGGCCGGGGATTAGCAGAACCGTGCTATCACGGGGAACGCTTTCAACACTTGTAAATATATACCCAGTTGATACCTTGCTCTTTTGTTTGCGGATGTCGTCGGTGTGAAATAAAAGGGGAGCTTGTAAGTCCATGGAGTTATGTATGTGTGTTAGAGAAATGCTTGGGCCGCTGGTCTAATCCATGCTAACATGGTGGAAACCTGTAGCGTAACCATAATGATATCTATGAAGCATTCTTCTTATAAAAAAAGAGAGAGATAGCTATTGAGAAAAAGAAAAAAAAGAGATTTATGAAAAGAGGAAAGAGAGAAAAAAACACCATTTTTGCATGGTAAATAATAAGATTGCTGAGATACTCATTGTCTGCTTGCCTTGTCATTTTGATATGGGGATTCTTCCGTATCATCGGGCAAGGGGTGCCCCGTTGGAGGTTCTCAATGATACGCACATACTTACGATGACAAGAACTTACCGGTAACTAAAGTTGAGTAGCATGAGGAGCGGCCCTCGTACTCAAGGGACTTGGGATTTTCAGTTTATAGTCTGTCAAGCATATAACTCAGATTGGACTTCACTTTCACCTTAACCACATTAAATATGCTTATGATAGGGGCAATGAGAGCTCAAAGCTAACGAGTACCATACTTTCAGCATTTGGAAGCCTTTCAAAATTATTCAAAACCTTTTCTTCTACTTGTTGAGTCTCCACATATTCTTTGAGCACCTTCTTGAGAGCATAGTTGTCATTCTTTGTGTTTGTTCCATTACTTGATTATTTGTGTTATGACTTTGATGCTTGTATCTTTGATATCTTTACTTCTAGTCATCACTTGAACTTCAGAGGTGCCTTGGCATTTATAATCAAAGGCAAGCGAGATACCACTCTATCATACCTTTTTATGAGCATTGTAATGTTGCTTACGTTTGTGCTTCGTGCTACTTATTATTATTGAGTTGGAATCTCTTCATAGCTTGCAGTGACTATTAAGTAGACTCAGTTGCATACTCTTTATTATGAATTGTCCAAGTAGTTAATCACATTGCTGAGAATATTTACATCATATGAAGCAAATGTGTTCATGAAAGTTCATTTATCGCACTCAGGTTTCAACTGAATTGCTTGAGGACAAGCAATAAGCTAAGATTGGGGGGAGTTGATACGTCCAAAACGTATCTACTTTCCCGAACACTTTTGCTATTGTTTCTCCTCTATACTTGTGTGATTTGGATACAACTAATGCGGACTAACGCTGTTTTCAGTAGAATTGCATTGGTGTCTACTTTTTGTGCAGAAAACCAACTATCAGGAAAAATCCTGGAAAATATGCCAAAAATCCTATTTCACCCGAAGACTCCAGGAGCCAGAATACGAGACGGAGAAGAGCCAGGGGGTGTCCACACCACCTGGTGGCGCGGGCCAGGCCAGGTCGTGCCAGGGGTGGTGTGGGCCCCCCAGGCACCCCCTCGGCCTCTCTCTTCACCTATAAGGATCCTTCTGACCTAAAAACTTCGGGGGTTTTGACCTAAATAGCAAAATTATTAATAGTTTGTATAGTTAGAACAAATATTTTTGAAAAAAACAAAATAGTTTTGGATTAGTTATTTAAATTGAAGCACTTTTCATGTTGAAAGTTTTTAAATTCAAAATAAATTACAAATTGAAACATTTGAAATTCATTTGTAATGCACCTACATTTAGAATAAAAAGAAGGCGGGAACAACCAGAAAGTTCAAAAATAATTTGAAAAAAGCTTATTAGCCTCGGTTCGGCCCAAGAACCGGGACCAATAGCCCACGGCGCGCGCCAGATCGAACTGGCATTTATTGCGGGCTCAATAGCCCGGGGTCGTGCCCCGACCCATGGCTAAAGAGGCAATAGCCCCGGTTCAGGGGAGGAACCGGGGCTAAAGCCCTATACTTAACTATGTGGCCTTCTCTTCTTCCTCCCCATTCGCGTGAGGAGAAGAAGGACGCCGTCAGGCTGCCCAAGCCCCGACCCGCCGCTGGCCCTCCGCGCGTCGCACCGCCGATAGGCCCTCGCCCCTCCCCCTTCCCCTAATTTTCCCCTAGTGAGAACCCTAGCCGCTGCTGTGTGTGAACCCTAGCCGCCACCAGTATGGCGCGGCGGGGATGCGGTCTGGCACAGGCAGAGGAGGCGGAGGCGGAGGAGGGATGCGGCGGAGGAGGCGGAGGCGGAGGAGGGATGCGGGGCAGGGAGGAGGGATACGGCAGAGGAGGCGGCACGGGGCAGGGAGGAGGGATGCGGTGGGAGGCGGAGGAGGATATCCTCCAGGAGGTCGTCATCGTCGAGCGGGGTCGCCGACGCAGGCAAGGATGGACGGCAGTCATGCTCCTCTCTGGCCCCGTGCCCCACGCGCCTTCCCCAGCTCCTGCCGCCTCCCTTCCCCATCTCTAGTCGGCGAGCCCATGCTTCCTCTACTCCACGCCGCCGCCGTCCTCGAACCCCGTGCCCCGCGCGCCTTCCCTAGCTCCCGCCGCCTCCCTTCCCTATCTCCATCCGGCGAGCACCCGCCCCTATCCCGCTGGCTGACCTCACGTCGCTACCCTTCCCCACCTCCCATCCCGCACGCCGCCGCCTTTCACTAGCTCCCGCCCCGCGTGCGAGGCTGGTGCAGCACAGCAGGAAGGCACATCGAGGAGGGCACGGCGCGGCTCGGGTAGCGCAGGCATGCGAGGAGAGTGTGGTGCGGCCCGGACGATGCGCGAGCGATGGGCGTGCTCCTCTCCAGCTTCGGCACAGGCACGCGAGCGGCAGTTGTGCTCCTCTCTGGCGGGCTCCGGCAGAGTTCGGGATGGCTCCGGCGAGATGCGGGGATGGCGCCGTTGGGGGCACCTACAAAATTGTGCCGGACATGTGTCCGTTTTTTGTCCACCCACCCCACAAATGGACTGAATCGGACAAATTCGGTGTCCGATTTCGGGGGTGCCGTTGGAGTTGGTCTTAGAGCACCTCCACTTGTTTCAGCTTTCGCAGGCCGAATGGCCGAATTCTCGCTCAGTGTTCCCATGGTTTATTTTAGGTTTTTGGGCTAGGCAAAAATTGTGTAGATATATATTGACATATGGAACAAGTTACCCAGCTAAATTTTTGTGCATTGTTCTTAATTTGCAGATACTATGGATCCATTACACGGCACAAACGAAGATTAAGAAAACTTTCTCCATGGAATGATCCGTGAAAATGAACACCCCGATGTCGCCAAGCAATTTCTGAACGACTCCGGAGAGGGAGATGAGTCTCTCAGCCGAGGATGTAGATGCTCCGGTGAGGTAGACACCGACACCTCGGGCGAGGGAGAAGACGACGAGCAAGAAGCCGAAGAGAGAAGTCGACGGCTTCGGCGAGGTGTATATCTATATGTGATGTGCACTAATGTATTAAACAAGTGACCATATGAAATACATATATTAACGTGCTAGCCCTTTCTTCTTTTAGCCCTCCGGATCGAGCAAATCGAGAGTACGGACTAGACGAGGCTCAACCAAGAAGATGGATGATGGTGTCCGGTACAGAATCGAAAAGGTCAATGAAGTCAGGAAACCAATTGCTCCCACAGATGTTGCAAATAAATTTGTGAAGGCATGTGGAGTTGTCGTTAGGGACCACATCCCTATCACCATTCGAGAGTGCAATAAGACAAAGGAGGAAAGCTCATATGTCAGCCCAATAGCCAAAGCAAACCTTTGGACAAAGCTCATGATTCATTTCACCCTGCTGGCGCCAGAGGTGGATCCAGATGAAGAGGTGCCAAATGAGGAGGAAATGAGGAGGCGAAAAGAGGCCCTAGAGAAAAAATTCAAGGCGTGGGCTCTATCGAAGATGGCCGACCTATTCAGGGGCTGGAAGAAAAGATTGTACCAGGACTTTATCTTTCTCAATAAGACTCCGGATTTCGATACGGGCTATGAGAAGATAAGAGACTACTTGACCGAATTTGTGGAGTACAAGACGAAGAATCTAGACGCATTGGAAAAGTCTGCAATAAATAAGGCGAATGCTGCTAAGAGGGTGTACCACCGTACTATGGGGCCTGCTGGCTAGGCCGGTAGCAAGCATAAGTGGGAGACACTTGAGGCACCATTTTTGGCCAAGGGGATCATCCCGGAGCCCTTAACATGGATCGAACGGTCAAGAAATTGATTTTATGGGCATGGGGGCACGTTGAATGAAGAAGGGAAGGCAGTGTATAACCAAAGACACAAAGATAATCCCCTGCTACCCATCGACAACATTAGAAGTGCGGTACAAGATGTTGAAGTGGGACGGTTCATTCCCGATAGAGAGAAGGACGAGCTCACACGCACCCTTAAAAATGATGAACACAAAGGACGATCACGGGGCACCGAAGGCTCCAAGCCGTGGACAGTTGTGTTTCCCGAGGAAAGGAAGAGATTTCCTGATAGAAGCCATCAGAGGAGGAAGGAAAGGGAGGCAGCTGACAAAGCGGCTACTGAGGCTGAGAAAGCTTTTGCTGCAGACCGGCTGCATAATGTAGAAGAAGCAGTAAAGCGGGCGCAGGAACAAATCGACAAACTTAGCCAGCAAGGTAGCGGCCAATCTCAGCGGTACCTGATAGAACCTGCATTCGACGCTACCGGTGCTTCCATGCAGCTCTAGGATGATGGTGATGATGATGCACTGACGGCTCCGGAACATCGTTACCCAGTGGATGATATCACACAGAGCACACCTTGTGAGCTAAAGGTGAGAGTTGCTAACTTAAGGTTGATGGCGGCGCTCAGCATGGCCCTACCAATTGGACCTAAACCAACTTGGCATTGCAAATCAGTTCCAAAAGGGTACGCTGTCGTCACGGTGGATCAAGTCATGACAGATTATGAGGAGCTTGTGGTATCCCGATAAAATCACTACTAGAAAATCGCGGTGTTTTTGTGCATTGCATCATCATGACCGCATGCTCATGTCGTCATGCCACATTGCATTTGAGCATCGTCATCATCATGCATCTGTTTGTCTGAAAATATTTTCGAAAAGCCGGGTTTTGTTTTCCGTACGCCCCGTCTTTATTTCAAATCAAAACTCCGGTCTTTTTCCAGATAGTTTTAATTATCTAAAAGTCTAATTACAATTGTTTTGTTTTAAACAATAAAATAAAGATTTAATAAAACGTGTTTTTATAAATCCGGGAGGCAGTCCAGTCGGTCAGGCCAGAGGCCTAACCGGGCCAGACTTACCTACTACCGGACTATTCCTCAGCCAGACTAAACCCACCAAAACAAATCCTAATCTAATCCTACCCCCCACCCCTTTCCCAGCTCCCTTTCCCCGCCGCCACCCGCAGCTGGCCTCGCGCCTCCCGCCACCACACAGCACGTTGCACGCCACCTGCCCGCACTCCTCCATCCCACCTCGGGATCACCCCCCTGGTCCACCACCTGCCACACACCCGCACTACATGCCACGCACGCGGCCCTCACCTACCCCACTAACCTGACCCAACCCGCTGCCGCACGCACGCACTCACACGCGCGCGCACCCCCTGGTCCACCCTAGTGGACACGCACCCCACCGACCGACCGCACCTGCCCGGTCCCACTCGACGCGCCCCCGGCCCGAGAGCACCCCACCTACCCCGCGCCTCTCTCCTCGCACGCGTCCCACACGGCGCCTCTCCTCGATCCCCTCCCACCTGACGCGTCCTCCTCCCCATCCGCACCCACCGGTCGCCGCTGCTCGAGACCCCGTCGGGCCCGCCACCGACCGTGCTCCTCCAAGCCCCGAGACCCGGCCGACCCTGCTCCGGCCGTCGCCTTGCCGCCTCTGCGACCCCATCTCCCGAGCGCCGCCATCGGCCGTTCGTCACCGACCCCACCCCTGGAAATCCCGCCGTCAGCGAGCCAGTCGTCGCCGTCTCCGCCATCTCCCTTCCGCCTCTGGCCGCCACCTCCGCTCGCGCGCAGGTCCACGTCGTCCCCAAGCCAGCCGAGCTCCGCCGTTTTCGAGCTCTGCCCTGCGCAGGTCGCCGCCCCGCGACCACGTCGGCTCATGCACCTCCGCCGTCCACCGTCGCGACCTCGTCCACCTCCTTCCCCAACCTCGTCCGTCCCCGTCGACCACCGACTGGCTCGAGCCCCGCCCCCTCTGCTCGCCTGCGAGCCCGCCTCCTCGACCAAACTGGGACCGGCCTCATCAGAGCCCCCGTCAGTGCCACCGCGGGCTCCTCACTGGTACTAGGCACGTCCTCCACCTGGAGATCCTCCGTTGCCTCTCCTCCGACCATCCTTCGGCAGCGACCTCGCCTTCAGCCGTCAAAGTGCTTCGGCCTCTGCCTGTTGTCGCCCAAGCGCGTCTTGTCACCGGCCTCTTCCTGAGCGCCCGCCAACATTGGTGGTCATATGCATGAGTGCCTCTGCTCTCTTTTGTTTCTTTTGCCATGAGTTTCTCCTGCGTGTGTGATGGCCTGCACGCCCTGGTAAAGTGTTGGTACTACTGTGTAGCTACTGCTCCGTGGTCTGATCCAACGTGACACCAAACATGATCCTCCATGCAGGCCAATTCAACCGCTTCGATAATTGTCCCCATTTCAGTATCGTGTCTTCGGCAAGACGACCATGATGACAAGATCTTCCTCGAACAACATCTACAAGTCAAGATCTTGCAGACAAGACCAACTCGATGTCCACAATCTCGAAGATCTACAACATGGAAACTAAAGCGCACCATCTCGGAACCTGAGCACGATGATACCCAATCCGAAGGCCTCCAGTGTGGAACCCCCAAGTTCTCCTTCACGGTATTCGGAGACTGATCCCCGAAGACCGAACCCGATCCTGATCCTGCTGAGACCGAACCCAAACCCCCTAGGAGACCAAGATCACTGAGTCCCCTATGTATGACCTATATCTGAGACCCCTATTTTTTATAATATGATATTATCATTTGTGCATATTGAATTGATCATGCATGCATACCTGTCTGTGGTTTGGGGGGCATTATGCCGATTCACCTCATAATTAAATATGGAGTCTATATGAGGGATATCTTTGTCTTATTCCAGACTCCATTTAAATTTGTGTAGCGAACTGATGCCATGTTTCGCCCTGTTAATACAACATTTAAATTGCGGGGTAGTTAAATAACTTGAACCGTCTAATTAATTGTCGGGACCCCGGTTCCTCTTAATATTGCCTAATTGCATCGCATCTTCACCATGCCATGCATCATATCATAATCATGCCGGATCTTCTGCCGTAGTATTAAATATTGCATCCGGTGTTTCTTCTAGAGTTTGCTTCTTCGCGGATTAGGCCGATGAGTTGATACGAGTATCGACAAGTTCTCCGGATATGAACCTTCGGCAGTGTTTCCCAGGCGAGCATCTCTCCCCCTTCTACCTATTTTGCATTTACAGTCTTTATTTCCTCCTGTTGATCTATTGTTATCCGTGCCGCGATGCTTTAGTTTCCGAACACCAGTTTTATCCCGTGCAGCCTCTATATTGCCTTAGACACCTCCTATTACCTGTGTTTGGTAGCTAGCTGGCCTTGCGAGTCGTAGTTGCTTGCTCAGGTGCGATCTCGTGTTGTCAAGTACCACAGTTGTTGGAAGGTTGGCAGATGCTTAATGGTGGAGATGCTTAATGGTGGAGATGATCATGTCTTTAATTACAACTATTAAATTGCTAGATATAACTAATGCAGAGGCATCGGTGGGCAATAGATGTTATTTGGTTCTTCCACGCTCACTTGTGTCCCGTAGGACCCCGAGTACTTGATACATGTTCCTTGACTATTCGCACTATCCACATCCGGGAGGCCTTATGGACCCCCCTGAGCCAGAGCTTGATTCATTTCTATTTCTTGGGGCCACAAACTAGTTTGGGGTTTTATTACTATCCTGTACTTATGCCATGCTTTACTGCTTTATTTAAGATTGTGCGTGGAGCACCTGTACTGTTTAGGATCATGACACGTTTTCGCTGTATCGATAAGTCCAGTCACACTTTCGGGTTCCTAGTCGTTTACAGCCGTCCACACAAACCCTGGGTCCGTTCTAGAGCCGGCCAACTTCGTTGCGGGTAGCTTAGTGGGGTGGCCCCCTGAAATATTTTATGAATCCTGTGATCGCTTTGTCGTGAATGCCTCGTTGGGTTTTGAGTTGGTTTTTCCGAGGTTGATCGAGTGTGTGTTGCTATTTGTGCACCCCTGCAGGGTAAAACTTTCTAAAAGCCGTGTCCACGGTTATGGACGACTTGGAGCACAGTATCTCGATCATAGACAAGCATAACTAAAGTAGCACTATAAATTTGACTTAATATGTGACTAGTAATTAGATACAACTATAACGGAATGGATATTAAAAATGCCAACAACTGGTGGATCTGGGTTGTATCGTGTTCTGATATATCTGCCTAGTAATTATTGCAACTCCAATAGAATGTGATAAAAGTGCCAACAACTGCTGGGTTTTGGGATTCCTTAGGACAATTATATCTGACTAGTAAATGTTCCAACTGCAACAGAATGGTTAACTAAAATTGCCCACTACTTATGCTTCAGGATGACTCATGCTATCTATATCTTATTAGTAAGTGCTGCAACTATAACGGAATGAGTAAAATTGCCAACTGTGTGAGTTCCTCGGTTTGACTTCCTCGTTTGGTCTCGAGGGGGAATACCAGGATGGGTATGTTTGGTGTTACTATCAGGTTGGATCCAGATAGGTCTTTCTTATCCCTCTCCAATAGCCGCCAGTTATACTGAGTCTCTATAGGTTGTTTAGTGTTGCTGCGCTGCCGCTTCAGTCCACCATACCTATGTAGGCGAGAGCCGCCGAATTCTAGCCTCGCCGTGTACTGGCCTCAGTATTGGCGCTCCTATTTTTCCTTTGCCCTTTGTCGGCACCCCTTTTGTTTTAGCACGTTTGAGATCGACGTCGTTAGCAGGGTTACCCTTCCGGCTTGGCCTGGGCAGGGTTATGGACGCCATCGATTATTCTTCAGGGCTCTTAGCCCCATTTGCATCTTGTCCGTACTCGGACGCTGTAGCGATTTCAAGGTGATTTGGATCTTTGTATTGTATGTCTGTATTCTTGACTCGTTGAAGGAAATCAGTGAAGGGTTTCGCGGCATAGTAAATCAAAATTTTCTACGGAAGCGAACAGAGGGAAAGCCAAGATCTAATCTAGGAGATGCAAACAACGAGAGAGATTGGATTAGATCTTCATACCCTTGAAGATTCGCACAGCGGAACGTTCGTCGGAACGTGGGTGATGTAGTCGTACTCGCTTCTCCTCCTCGCGATCCGATCCGATCTAGCACCACAAGTGGCGGTGCCTCCGTGTGATGCACACGTGCAACACCTCGACGTCTCCTCCTTCCTTGGACCAGCAAGTATGGTGGAGAGATGGATTGGATCTACAACACGACGGCGTGGTGTATATGGTAGAGAATTTCTGCCGCAGGGCTTCGCCTACAAACAGTCGGGAGGGAGAGAGGAGGGCAGCAGGGCAACTAGGGTTTGGAGGAAGGTGTGTGTTGGAGGAAGGGGGCGCACCAGCCCTCTATATATAGAGGGGGTGGTGGCAGCCAGCCCTAGCCCCTCCTCCAAGCCTATCTCTAGTTTAAACAATTTAAACTCTCCCTTATCTAGAAACCCTATCTCTAGTTTAAACGATTTAAACTTATCCCTTATCTAGAAACCCTATCTCTAGTTTAAACGAGTTTAAACTTATCTAGGATCGGCTGGGCCCTATGGGGCCTTGTGCCCCTGGCCCAATGCGGCCAGGACACTCCCTCATAGGCCCATGCCCCCTCCCGGAAGGTGGGGCCACGTTGGTCCCCTTCCGGAAGGTTCTAGAAGCTTCCGGTACAATACCGATTAACCCGGAACTATTCCGAACTCCAAAAACTGCACTGCCTTATATGAATCTTATTCTCCGGACCATTCCGGAACCTCTCGTGATATCCCGGATCCCATCTGAGACTCCGAACAAAAATTCATAAACCAATTATCCAATCTATCCTAGCGTCGAGACACGTTAAGTGTGTGACCCTGCGGGTTCGAGAATATGCAGACATGATCTTCTATCAATAATCAACAGCGGGGTCTGGGCACCCATATTGACTCCCACACATTCATCGATGATCATATCAGATGAACCACGATGCCAGGATTCAATCAATCCCATATATATATTCCCTTCATCTCGCGATATTTTACTTGCCCGAGATTCGATCGTCGGTATCGTCATACCTAGTTCAATCTCGTTCACAGCAAGTACTTTACTCGTTCTGTAATCCGATATCACTTTGTGATTAACTCCTTAACCACATGCTTGCAAGCGGTGTTGATATCGATTACCGAGTGGGCCCGAAGTATATCTCTCCGACTTGGGAGGGACAAATTCCATCTCGATACATACAACCCAACAGATACTTTCCGATCACCTGAGAGACACCTTTATGATCACCCTCTCATAGGATGACGTTTGATGACCTCAAAGCTTTCTTCCGATACTAGGGAGTTGTATTATCTCATGGTCTAAGGAATACAATATTTGACATAAGAAAAGCTTCGCAAAGACGAACACGATGACACGATCTAATTGCTTCGCTTAGTTTGGGTCTGTCCACCACATCATTCTCCCAATGATATGATCTCATTATCAATTGACAACTCATGTCTATGGTTAGGAAACCTTAACCATCATTAATCAATGAGCTAGTCCATAGAGGCGTATTAGGGACACGGTGTTGTTCACAAACCACACAAGTATTAATGTTTCCGCTTAATACAATTCTAGCATGGAATATAAACTTTATCATGAACAAGAATTATAATAATAACATCTTTATTATTGCCTCTAGGGCATAATTCCAACAGTCTCCCACTTGCACTAGAGTCAATAATCTAGTTTACATTTGGCAACAATCTCACACCCATGGCACTGAGGTGCTGATCATGTTTTACACGTGGAAGAGGTTTAGTCAATGGGTCTGCGACATTCAGATCTGTATGTACTTTGCTGATCTTCAGATCTCCATCTGCTATATAATCTCGGATTATATGAAACTTGCGGTTGATATGCTTGGTCTTTGGATGATATCTTGGTTCCTTAGCGAGTGCTATGGCGCCAGTGTTGTCACACAATATCTCCAGTGGGTCCAATGCACTTGGAACCACGCCAAGCTCAGTGATGAAGTTTCTGATCCAAACTCCTTCACTTGACGCTTCTGCAGCAGCCATGTATTCCGCTTCTACTGTAGATCCCGCGATCACGCTTTGCTTGCAGCTTCTCCAGCTCACAGCTCCTCCATTCAAAATATACACGTATCCTGTCTGAGATTTACAATCATCCTTGTCGGTGTCGAAACTAGCATCGACGTAACCTTTTACGACGAGTTGTTCATCACCCCCATAGACTAAGAACATTTCTTTAGTCCTATTTAGGTACCTTAGGATGTTCTTCACGGCTGTCCAGTGTTCCACTCCTGGATCACTTTGATATCTGCTCGTCAAACTAAGAGCATTGGACACATCCGGTCTAGTACACAGCATGGCATACATGATGGAACCTATGGCCGAGGCATAAGGCACTTTGCTCATAGCTTCTCTATCATTTACCGTAGCTGGACACTGAGCCTTGCTCAATATCTTACCTGACAACATAGGCACTGAACCTTTCAATGCCTTATCCATTCTGAACCTTTTCAGAACTTTGTCTAGGTATGTACTTTGGCTTAAAGCTATCAGGCGTCTTTGTCTATCTCTATAGATTTTGATGCCCAATATATAAGCAGCTTCACCTAGGTCTTTCATTGAAAAACACTTGTTCAAATAACTCTTCACATCGTTAAGCATGTTGATGTCATTTCCAATAATCAATATGTCATCCACATATAGTACCAGAAACATCACCGAGCTCCCACTCACTTTATTGTAGATGCAAGCTTCGTAGCAATTTGGAACAAATCCAAAGCTCTTGATCATTTGATCAAAACGAAGGTTCCAACTCCGAGATGCTTGCTTCAGTCCATAAATGGAACGCTGAAGTTTGCATACTTTATCAGCATCCTTAGGATCGACAAAACCTTCGGGTTGCATCATATACAACTCTTCATCAATGTTGCCATTGAGGAACGCAGTCTTGACATCCATCTGCCATATTTCATAATCATGAAACGCAGCAATTGCTAATAAAATCCGAATGGACTTAAACATCGCTACGGGAGAGAAAGTCTCATCGTAGTCAACACCTTGAACTTGTCGAAAACCTTTCGCAACAAGCCGTGCTTTATAGACGGTAACATTACCATCCGCGTCCGTTTTCTTCTTGAAGATCCATTTGCACTCAACGGCCTTTCGGTCGCTAGGAGGGTCCACCAAAGTCCATACTTGGTTTTCGCTCATGGATCCCAATTCGGATTTCATGGCTTCTAGCCATTTCTCAGAGTCTGGGCTCATCATCGCTTCCTCATAGTTCGTAGGTTCACTGTCTTCTACTAACAAGACTGTCAAGACAGGGTTGTCGTACCACTCAGGAGGGGCACGCGACCTTGTCGACCTGCGACGTTCAGTAGCAGCATCGTCCAAAGCTTCATGATCCTTGTCATTAGCTTCCTCTATTGTTGGCGCAGGCGGCACTGGAACAATTTCAGGTGCTGCGCTACTCTCCAATTCAAGAGAAGGTTCAACAACCTCGTCTAGCTCTATTTTCCTCCCACTCACTTCTTTCGAGAGAAACTCCTTCTCAAGAAAGGAACCGTTCTTTGCGACAAACACTTTGCCTTCGGTTCTGTGATAGAAGGTATACCCAATAGTTTCCTTAGGGTATCCTATGAAGACGCATTTCTCCGCTTTGGGTTCGAGCTTGTCCGGCATCAACTTCTTGACGTAAGCTTCGCATCCCCAAACTTTAAGAAACGACAACTTAGGTTTAGCACCAAACCACAGTTCATACGGTGTCATCTCAACGGATTTAGATGGAGCCCTATTTAAAGTGAATGCAGCGGTTTCTAATGCATAACCCCAAAACGATAAAGGCAAATCAGTAAGAGACATCATCGATCGGACCATATCTAATAGGGTTCGATTCCGGCGTTCAGACACACCATTGCGTTGTGGTGTTCCGGGTGGCGTGAGTTGTGAAACGATTCCACTTGCCTTGAGATGCGTGAGAAAATCATAACTCAAATATTCGCCCCCACGATCGGATCGTAGAAACTTAATCTTTCTATTACGATGGTTCTCCACTTCATTCTGAAATTCTTTGAACTTTTCAAACGTTTCAGATTTATGTTTCATTAAATAGATATACCCATATCTACTTAAGTCATCGGTAAAAGTGAGAAAATAGCGATATCCACCGCGCGTCGAAACACTCATCGGTCCGCATACATCGGTATGTATGATTTCCAACAAGTCCGTTGCTCGCTCCATCATACCGGAGAACGGGGTTTTGATCATCTTGCCCATGAGGCATGGTTCGCATGTGTCAAATGATTCAAAATCAAGAGACTCCAAAAGTCCATCAGAATGGAGTTTCTTCATGCGCTTTACACCAATATGACCTAGACGACAGTGCCACAAATAAGTAGTATTATCACTATCTACTTTGCATCTCTTAGCCTCAATGTTATGGATGTGTGTTTCATCCCTTTCGAGATTTAGAAGAAATAAACAACTCATAAGAGGTGCATGACCATAAAAGATGTTACTCATATAAATAGAACAACCATTATTCTCCGATTTAAATGAATAACCATCTTGCAATAAACACGATCCAGAAATAATGTTCATGCTCAACGCAGGCACATAATAACATTTATTAAGGTTTAAAACTAATCCCGAAGGTAAAACTAAGGAGAGCGTGCCGACGGTCATCACATCAACTCTTGATCCGTTGCCAACGCGCATCGTCACCTCATCCCTCGCAAGTCGCCGTCTATTCCGCAGCTCCTGTTTCGAGTTACAAATATTAGCAACTGAACCGATATCAAATACCCAGGCACTACAACGAGGGCTAGTAAGGAAAACATCAATAACATGTATATCAAATATACCTTTGATGGTGCCAGCCTTCTTGTCCGCTAAGTACTTCGGACAGTTGCGCTTCCAGTGACCCTTGTCCTTGCAATAGAAGCACTCAGTTTCCGGCTTGGGACCAGACCTGAGCTTCTTCTCAGCAGGGGCATTGCGCTTGCCGCCGCCCTTCTTGAAGGGCTTCTTTGCACCTTTACCTTTCTTAAAGGAGGGCTTGTTGACCATCAACACATGATTATCCTTCTTGATGTCCACCTCCGCAGCCTTCAGCTTTGCGAAGAGCTCGGTGATCGTATCAGTGGAACCAATCTGATTATGAGTCACTACAAAACTTTTGTAGCTGGGAGGGAGTGATTGCAGAACCCTGTCAATCTTGAGCTCCTCTGGAATCTTGCAGTCCAGTTGCTCAAGGCGTTGAGTGTAGCCCGACATCTTAATGGCGTGCTCACTAACGGAACTCCCTTCCTCCATCTTGCAGTTAAAGAACTTCTCAGAGATCTCATATCTCTCAGAACGGGCCTGAGTCTGAAACATGGTTTTCAGCTCCTCGAGAATCTCAAAGGGCCCGGGATAGTTTTCAAAACGATTCTGAAGTTCCGGTTCCATAGCAAACAACATGGTGCTCTTAATCACACCATAATCATCTTTGCGCGACTGATAGACAGCTTTCTCATCAGCCGGCGCAGTTGCAGCAGGAGGGTTACCTAACGCTTTCTCAAGGACATAGTCCTTTTGTCCGCCAGACAGAATGATTCTTAGATTGCGGAACCAGTTGGTGAAGTTAGACCCATTGTTTCTAAGCTTTTCTTTCTCAGCAAAAACGTTGAAGTTGAAGTTGGACTTGGCCATGTGATCTACAGTATTTGCAAGTACAATTTAGACTATGTTCATGATAAATAGTTCAACTTAATCAAATTACTAGATGAACTCCCACTAAATTCAACATCCCTCAAGTTGTTTAGTGAACACGATCCAAATTCACCACACCTAATCCGATCATCACGAGAAGAGATGTGGTTTCAATGGTGGACAACGAAGTGTCGATCATATCATCCATATGACTCATGCTTAACCTTTCGGTTCTTGTGTTCCGAGGTCATGTCTGTACATGCTAGGCTCGTCAAGTTAGACCCAAGTATTTCCGCGTGTGCAAAACTGGCTTGCACCCGTTGTATGTGAGCGTAGAGTCTATAGCACCCGATCATCACGTGATGCTTGGACACGACGAACTTTCGCAACGGTGCATACATGGGGAGAACACAGTTTTATCTTGATCTTTAAGTGAGGAATCATCTTATAATGCTACCGTCGCGATCTAAGCATAATAAGATACATAAAAGGATAAACATCACATGCATATAACTTTATGTGACATGGTATAGCCAATCTTCGCGCAATGATCTCCATCTTGTGCGTTCCGGCATGATCTCCATCACTCCACCATGATTTCCTCCACCACGAATAGCAACTACAACTATTGCTAACTACTTAGCGATAAAGTAAAGCTATTACATGGCGTATAAGAAGTTGACTCGCAGGTCATACACAATTATAAAGACAACCATATGGCTCCTGCCGGTTGTGTACTCATCGACATGCAAGTCGTGAAACATTACAAAACATGATCATCGCATACAATATACACATCACATCTTGGGCCATACCATATCACAGAAAACACTCCCTGCAAAAACAAGTTAGACGCCTCTACTTTGTTGTTGCATGTTTTACGTGGCTCATGGGAGTAGATGCTAAGAACGATTCTTACCTACGGAAAGCCACAACGGTGATATTATGGTTGCCAAACTCCGGTGTTAAACCCATGAACACTATAGTGAGAGAAACTGACATCCACCAGCCGCATGTGTGGAACAAGCCACACGTCAAGTGCGGAGCCGGTCTCGCGAACGACGTCGCGTAAGGTTGGCCTGGACCGCTTCAATCTCACTATGCCGCGTCATAAGAAGAACACAAACAAGAGGCTTGCAACAGAAAACATCAACGCCCACAACAACTATGTTGCGTTCTACTCGTGAATCACATCTACGCATAGATCTAGCTCTGATACCACTGAAGGGTTTCGCGGCATAGTAAATCAAAATTTTCTACGGAAACGAACAGAGGGAAAGCCAAGATCTAATCTAGGAGATGCAAACAACGAGAGAGATTGGATTAGATCTTCATACCCTTGAAGATTCGCACAGCGGAACGTTCGTCGGAACGTGGGTGATGTAGTCGTACTCGCTTCTCCTCCTCGCGATCCGATCCGATCTAGCACCACAAGTGGCGGTGCCTCCGTGAGATGCACACGTGCAGCACCTCGACGTCTCCTCCTTCCTTGGACCAGCAAGTATGGTGGAGAGATGGATTGGATCTACAACACGACGGCGTGGTGTATATGGTAGAGAATTTCTGCCGCAGGGCTTCGCCTACAAACAGTCGGGAGGGAGAGAGGAGGGCAGCAGGGCAACTAGGGTTTGGAGGAAGGTGTGTGTTGGGGGAAGGGGGCGCACCAGCCCTCTATATATAGAGGGGGTGGTGGCGGCCAGCCCTAGCCCCTCCTCCAAGCCTATCTCTAGTTTAAACAATTTAAACTCTCCCTTATCTAGAAACCCTATCTCTAGTTTAAACGATTTAAACTTATCCCTTATCTAGAAACCCTATCTCTAGTTTAAACGAGTTTAAACTTATCTAGGATCGGCTGGGCCCTATGGGGCCTTGTGCCCCTGGCCCAATGCGGCCAGGACACTCCCTCATAGGCCCATTCCCCCTCCCGGAAGGTGGGGCCACGTTGGTCCCCTTCCGGAAGGTTCTAGAAGCTTCCGGTACAATACCGATTAACCCGGAACTATTCCGAACTCCAAAAACTGCACTGCCTTATATGAATCTTATTCTCTGGACCATTCCGGAACCTCTCGTGATATCCCGGATCCCATCTGAGACTCCGAACAAAAATTCATAAACCAATTATCCAATCTATCCTAGCGTCGAGACACGTTAAGTGTGTGACCCTGCGGGTTCGAGAATATGCAGACATGATCTTCTATCAATAATCAACAGCGGGGTCTGGGCACCCATATTGACTCCCACACATTCATCGATGATCATATCGGATGAACCACGATGCCAGGATTCAATCAATCCCATATATATATTCCCTTCGTCTCGCGATATTTTACTTGCCCGAGATTCGATCGTCGGTATCGTCATACCTAGTTCAATCTCGTTCACAGCAAGTACTTTACTCGTTCTGTAATCCGATATCACTTTGTGATTAACTCCTTAACCACATGCTTGCAAGCGGTGTTGATATCGATTACCGAGTGGGCCCGAAGTATATCTCTCCGACTTGGGAGGGACAAATTCCATCTCGATACATACAACCCAACAGATACTTTCCGATCACCTGAGAGACACCTTTATGATCACCCTCTCATAGGATGACGTTTGATGACCTCAAAGCTTTCTTCCGATACCAGGGAGTTGTATTATCTCATGGTCTAAGGAATACAATATTTGACATAAGAAAAGCTTCGCAAATACGAACACGATGACACGATCTAATTGCTTCGCTTAGTTTGGGTCTGTCCACCACATCATTCTCCCAATGATATGATCTTATTATCAATTGACAACTCATGTCTATGGTTAGGAAACCTTAACCATCATTGATCAATGAGCTAGTCCATAGAGGCGTACTAGGGACACGGTGTTGTTCACAAACCACACAAGTATTAATGTTTCCGCTTAATACAATTCTAGCATGGAATATAAACTTTATCATGAACAAGAATTATAATAATAACATCTTTATTATTGCCTCTAGGGCATAATTCCAACAATCAGTTGCCCAGCTCGGAGAACAGAAAAATCAATCGTGCCCCCGCTACAAGTGTATTCCGATGCCGAGGTGCGGTTGAGGAGAGCTGCGACCGAGGAGAGGTATGATCCGGAAACTGATCCAGAGTTAGTAAGGTTGTACGGAGAAGCAGCAACGGCTCAAGGCATGTCTATTTTTAGGTACTTAAACCATATAAATGAGTTCTCTGACGTAGCATACAAATACCAGCACGGGTATCCTCTCGTCAAACCTGAGTTAGTCAACGAGCTACCAACAAAAATGCGAAGATTGCATAACTGGTACATGCGAGAATCTGCTGCTGACGAAAACTGGATCTACGTTGCATATAAAACCAAACATTGTGGGAATGGAGATGTCATGATAATGATTGAATTCTATGAATTATTTCAGTTATACCAACAAGACGCCCTCAAAAAATCTATCATGAGTGCCTATTGTTTGTAAGTATTATTAATTTATGTAATTAAGTCTTTCTAGCTCAGCTATCGTTCATTGTATGTATAATCTTACTCATCAGTGTATTTATTTTGCAGAATGAAGATTCTCCAATGCAAAAGAGGACAACTCTATGATACTAGGTTCATTGACCCAAATATTATTTATGAAAAAATTCTCCACATGAAGCCCAACGTGACAGAGAATAACTTGGTACAAGCGTTAAGGTTTAACGAGACCAAAAGGGAAATACTATTTCCTTACCACTTCGAGTGAGTGTTACTGTCTTTTACATATTATATTTCGCTTACTCGATGTAAGTGTATAATTGACTCGTTATGCATGCGCAACTTTCACTATATCCTGCTAATCATTATACCCGACGATGGAATAGTAAAAGTCATGGACTCGAAACGCAAAGACCTCGCCGAGTGGGCATACATGCAGGCATGCCTCCAGAGGTAATTTCAATCATTATGTCACTATATCGGCATTATTTCCTCGTCGATAGCAAGTAATTAATATAGAACTCTGTTATTCATTTTGTTTGCCGGGTAGGGCTTGGAAACGGTTCATCGCCAAGGCTGTTGGCGTTTGGAAGCCAGAACTTAAATTTAAACCACTTCATGTAAGTACTACTAGCTAGATCCGCGCATCTCTTTGATTCTAGTTTCAATACCATTATCATGCTTGATTATTATTTTGATTGAACTATATATGTTCTCGTAAAGTGCTTGAGGCAGGAACCCGAAAATAACTTATGTGGCTACTATGTATGCGAGTTCATTCGCCAGACGACCAAATATACATCCGTAAGGAGGGACTTAAAAAAAATTGAAATACGATAAACAATATTCACAACTTTATTTTATTATCATTAATTGTGTTCAGTTTCATTAATTCATCTATATATATATAGACCCCTTCTTTAAATTAGGTCGAACGATTGCGGGACGGTCTTCTACTACAAGAACGCGTACGAGCAATTCAAGAGGAAATTGCCGGATTCATAGATGCCGAGATCCTAGATCCGAATGGAGAATACTATTCCCCGTTGATTCAAATACAAGGGTGATATGTTTTGTAATGTGCATGTAACTCGTGGTGCGTACATTTTGTAATATGTTCGACAACGCACATTGGATAAGATGGTGTAATATATTCGCGACGATGATGTGCAATAGTTGTTCCTTAATTGTTACATGCAGTATTAATTATACCATCCAATTTAGTGAAAAATACAATTTAAAAAGTTCCCAAAACAAATAAATGAAAAAAATAGAAAAATCAAACTTCTGCCGAGCGCACGAAATGAGACCGTTTTCCTGCTGCGGCAGACGAGCAGTGGCCCCGGTTCGTACCAAGAACCAAGACTCTTGCTGCTAGCCCCCTCGCCCGCTGCCCCGCCACGTGGAGCCCCATTAGCCCCGGTTCGGGACCAAACCGGGACTAGCATTAGTCCCGTCTAGCTAGTCCCGGGTCAAGAACCGGGGCTAAGCCCAACCGACCCGGGTCTAAAGACCCTTTTTCCACCAGTGTGAAAAGCTAGAAGAAGAAAAAGGCACGTCGAAGAGAAACTTGAGGTGTATAATGCATTCTGGCGTGGACCCTACCAAGATGGATCGCTAAAAATAGTGAAATGTTCAATCATGCACGACACATCAATGTTTAAAGCCCCCAGATTAAATCAGGAAAGAAGCTGCTCCTTCGTTCCTTCTTATATTTGGTCTTACTTTGCTAACCAATTAAGGGAGACAAACATACATGAAGAGTGTACATTCATAGACACACATGCATGCATTTCCTCGTCCCCTCACATAGATCAAATTGTTATATTTTCCTTGCTTTGTCCATGCATGTACTCCATCCGTTTCATAATATAGGATGTTTTAGCTTTGTGAAAGAAGTGTATCGAGGCTCTAGTCCTCTTTTAGTGCGTAGGTTTCGAGTGCATCTAGACACTAAAAGAGGTATAGATACCTTATATTATGAAATAGAGGGAGTATATGTTAAGTATGCACCAAAGTGTGACGAAATGATCACATTTTTTGTTCTCTCTCTACATTGTTTAAGTGGTAGATATGAGCAATAGGGGACGACATCACACCCTCCCACTACCGTTCCTCGCACATTGATCATCACTGCATGCATGGAAAAGAATATGGCGCAAAGTACGTCTCATTTTCATGAGACCGTGGAGCGCTTTCAGTGCCATGTATGCTCCTACGAAAAGGAGGGAAAAGCGAAGCGTGTGCACGGCCCATGCATGCATCCATGTGTACTAATTTGGGCATACGAAATAATTTGCCTATAAAAATAGTAGGCATGACTCAAAGATATACTACATGTATACAAGCCGCTGTAGACGTAGATTATGCTCCTTAGTAGTGGATCACTGCAAGTAGCTCGTGTTCTTCTCTTTGTTAGTATAGTAATTACTCGCAAGTCATGGTACTATGCTCTGTTCCATAATATAAGCTTTTTAGCGAGCTGTTTTAGCTTGCCCTCACCGAGGTAGTATATTATATGTTTTTACGGGGTCGCTATATCGTATGTTCCCAAATTGGATGTTGTTGTTTTTTACAAGTTTTTTTTAAAGAATACTCGTCTTTATTCGTATATTAAGAGTTACAGGCAAGTTTAAACCATGTGGTGGTTCTATAAATCAAACATGTCTACCCTCACTAAGTGAGGTAGCAAACTTTGCCATACTATGAGCCTTCCCATTCGCCTCTCTCCGTTCATGGACAAAATAAACGGCACCCCGTTGAAGGGCTCTCTCTGATCTCTTTCAGAATACTACCAAAAGCTCCAAGATTTAAACCTGAAGTCCTTTGATCACCTCCAAACAGTCTGAAGCTGTATCGGTCCGATATGCAGATCATCAACAATGTCAAGGGCTTTTGTACATGACAGGGTCTCTAGGCTCCCTGGATGGGTGATGCCCTCGAAAACCATGGCAGAAGCCCCCATGAACACCCCTGTGCTCGAGCGGCACACAACGCCAACAACGCCCTTCATCGCCGACTTGGCAACAACTACATCAACATTTATCTTCACCCTTCCCCCCTCCGAGGGAATCCACTTGGCTGCTAGCGAAGTGGTCATACTCCTCTGTCGACGTGGTACTTCATCACCGCAAGCCTGAAGATCAAGTAAGAATCTATCCACAAAGGTAGAGGTTGACATCAGACTTTGGAAAACATCTTCGTGGATTGCCTTCCGCCGCTCATGCCAAATCGCCCACGTCGTCACAAGCAAACGCGTTCGCTCCACCTCCTTCACCGGTTCCAATACTGCAAAGAGCCAATTCCTCGCGGACGGCTCCCTCCCTACCGAAGTATGTTCTGCCATTTCCTCTCCAGCAAGAGCCCACACACATCGTGACATATTGCACTCGAAAAGCGAATGGCACCATGGGTCCTCCATGCCACAGATCGAACATATGGGTGCTGGTGTCATGTTCCTCTCATACCTGATATCCCCAACGGGAGCGAGTGCCGAGCGAGCCTCTACAGAAAGATATGAATTTTCGTCGGCACCGGTACCTTCCACAGCCGCGTCTAGGCCTTGACCTCCCCAGCAGCTCCTGACATCACCGGCCGCTCGTCCAACCAGTCCTCCCTCATTCGCTTGGTCTCCACCAGCGAACGATAGCAGGAACGAACTGAGAAAACCCCCGTTGTCTCGAAATGCCAACCCCATAAGGCCTTGTTCGTTTCATCCCACACCGGCCGGGATCTGCACCCGATCCCCGTGGGTCGACCGGGGTAGGACCTGCCGGGGTTTTATCCCGATCCACATCTATGCGCGCATTCGGTTACGCCTGGCCGGGTTTGGATCCCGGCTAATTCCCTCCGAAAACCCTCCAATCCGCCGAGATTAAAACAATCGTCTCCCCACCCGCGGAAAACTTCCCGAATCGTTACGACGGAAAAAAATGCCCTCTTATCTCTCGCGTCCCCAGCCTCTCGTGATTCTGAGGCGAGAGCGGCGGCGCCGGCACGGTGGCGACGACCTGGAGGCCATGGCGGCGCCGGCACCAGCGCGACGACCTAGAGGACAAGGAGGCATCCACGACTTCTCCCTTTTCTCGTGCGCGGCATGCGCCCCCTCCCCATCTCTCACGTGGCTGCGAGGTCCTCAGCGCAGCGACCAAGCGCGACCTCGGCGGCGACTGTGGCCCAGCAACATCATCTCCGCCCCTCCCCGCATGGATCCGACCGAGACCTTGCAGGTGAGATCCTCTTGTCCCTCATCTTCCTTCCCTCGCCCCAAATTTCAGAATTTCTAGGGTTAGGGATCCTTGCTCTTGATTGTTTTGACGTCCTGTAAAAAGAATGCATGGAAAAGAATCACCGGAGATACTGCTTGCAAGTTCAACGTGCATTGAGATATTTCCAAGGACATGTGTTATGTGTAGCTTTCCAGATGTTCCTTTTTTCTGTCGAATTATCAAAGCTCCAGAACTAGAATGTGCTATGAAATTGATTAGGTACTTGTATTGGGGACCATGCTTTGTGATTTTCCTCTCCATAATCTAAATTTTTTTATTTGTTGGCTCGATACTTGTATTGGTAATTTCCTCTCCAGAATCTGAAATTTGATGTGATTTTGAAACACATTGCCATATTGAGGACTTAGGAATGTGCGTGTGCTTCAGATCAGACTATAAATTGTATCTTTGTAACCTATCCATTAGTTAATAGAAAGAACAATACAGCATAGCCAGTACATTAGTAGTTATGAACTTTAATAAGGAATTCTTTACTTGGACTTGTTTTAGTTGGACAATGCTATCAACTCTATTCTTGACTATTTATGTTCATAGTTTTAGAGACACTTCGATCAGCACATGATCTTCATGTTTGTCGCTTCCGGTAATATTAGGAGATGATTAGCACATGCTCTTATTTGCATCGTAATCTTGTTAGTGCATTGTCACACCCCTTGCTGCTGGTGGTGATCGGGGCGTGAGCTCGCAAGACCTAGCCTAGGTTTCGATGTGGAGGGCTCCGATGTCATGCATGAACAGACTAGAGAGTGTGTCAAGACCTAGAGAGAGATAGGCCAGTCATTATTCTTCTAAATGGATACTTAGCATAGTGTCGTTGTGCTCACATGAAAATGCTAAGAAGCTAAGTTAGAAGTTCTGGAGATATTGTAGAGTTGCACTTCCCCATTGCACTAATGCTTTCTTCATTGAATCATAAGTAACTCGATTCTACTAATAAAGTATGCACATCTGTGGTTCTGAGTTGAAAAATATCTTGAAACATTCTTATTTATGGGTTGTGTTTGTTCTCATGTTTTGCCGATTGACAGGGTCCTATCTTCTAGATGCTCAAGGTGGAATGTGTGTGTTTCCCAGAGTTTCTACGAGTAAATTACATGGGCTAATCCGTGTCCAGCATGCCATTTCTCTTTCTTTGTTTTTTTGCCAGAACATGAGTATACACTGCATATCAGACAAGATGGAATTACACAAAACCTAACTTTCTTTTATTTCCCATGATCAGGTTTAGAAGCGTGTCGATATAAGGATGTACGCGTACACACTGCATATCAACACTCTACTAGATAAGGCATGCACGATTGTCACAGAGCAGCTTTCCAGTAGCTAATGGCTCAGAAATTGTTCCAGCAGCGAATGGATGCTCACCGCGGTCGATCGGCGGGCTCAGAGAGGTTGGAAGCGACTCGGGAGAGGAAGACGACGTCCTTCCTCGACGGAGCGGCTGAGGGAGCAGCGGACGGTGGCGAAGCAGCGATGGCGAGGGACAACAAGGAAGCTGCAGAGGCGGGGTAGGACGATGGCGGGGATGGAGCTCCTGCGCGTGGCCTCCGTGGAGCTTGAGCGCGTCGCCCCTCCAGGCCAAATTACTTGAATCGGCGGTGTCCTGTATTGCGCGTCTGTCATGTGCGCCCTGGGTGTCTCCATGGCACTCGACGCTGCCTGGCCTCGGCGGCGGGTTGGGACGGTAGGGGAGCGGAGGTCGATGAAGACGGAGCCGGACAAGATTACTGTTTGAAATTCGATTTTGAAGGCCCAGTTTGAAGCGTTTCGACTGTTTTACGTTTTTTTATAGCAAAATCGAGTTTGAACCGTGACAGCGACATCTTTTGTTGGATGGAGAGAGTATCATCTTTTTTGCCATGCTCAAGCTGATGTTAAAAATGTATGTTATTTTGATAAAAAAGATGTTCTTATTTTGTTTGATGTGTGCTGCTGCTTTGCTGTCTGGGGCTTGCTGTTGCTCATGGCCTCTGCTGCCTGCTGCTGGGGCAGGGGTTAACCGAATGTCAATTAGAAGGAGGGGTAACAGGGAACATGTGGAGAGGGAATAGGGTGACAATTGGGGTTCACCCAATACCTGCCTGGGTCAGATCCACTAGGGGATCTGATCCCCTGCAACCGAACAAGGCCTAAGTTATGCTACACTCGAGAACACAACGGTATATTGCAGATCACCTCGTAGTCCATAGGGAGAAAAAACTCGTGGAGTTTCTCTATATTCCATGAAGCTGACTGATGGTTTATGTAGCACTAACCCGTGGAAAATAATTCTATGAGACCTGGTCCACAGGTAGACCAACTTGTTTGATTGACACGTGGCAATTTAAATTTAGAAAACAGTTTCTAATTCTATTTTTTTCACTGATTTAGACACGTGTCGTTTGCTGAAATTGGTCCACGCCTCTAAATCCGTGGACCATAAAATTATTCTCCCTAACCCGTGGCGTAGCGTCATCCGTCCTCGGAGCCACCGGACGCCTCCTCTCATCACGTGGTAACCAGCTATGTGACCAGGCATCCGTCGTCTTGCCATCACTTGTGGCAGGACTGCTTCTAAAATTCTGAATCTTGTGTTGATCCTAGGCGTATCGCGATGCACACCAGGTCGGTGCTAGCTAAGTCCAATAATTCTTGAAGCCCAACCGAACACTCTAGCAAGTTGTCCTGCCATTTATAGTGAGTGAGGGTTCATGGCTCCGAAATGCTAAATGCTGCAATATCGCGTCGCACATGGGCTTCGCCTGATGGGCCTGCCCAGTTTTCTTGACTGTTTTTATTTTTACATTTCTTTTTGTTTTCTTTTTATGTTATATTTCTCGTGTTTTCTCTTTTCGTTTTTCGTTTTAAATTTTAAATTTTGATAATTGTTTGTGATTTTTTAAAATGGTCATTTTTAAAAGAAAATGTTTATGGTTTTAAAAATTTTGGTTCGCGATTTTTTAATTTGGTTCATGAATTTTAAAAAAATTGTTCATGATTTTCGAAATTGGTTCATGAATTTTCGATTTTTTATACATGATTTTTTAAAATTGTTCATAGTTTTTGAAAATTTCTTCATAATACTAAATAAATCTTCATGAATATTCTGAATGTTTACGGTTCTTATTATATTACTATAGATATGTCCAGCAATTAAAAAAAGAAAAAAATGTAAATCGCGTTAACTTTTTTTTAGCATCATAAATCGCGTTAACTGGGCCGGCCCAGTAACCGGACCCTTCAGGCGGCGCGTGCGGGCTGCACCGCTTGAAGCGGCAAATAGTTTCATGGCTCGCATCGTCTCGATGCATGGGCTTCTCTGGCTCACTTACACTGAAGGCTCGTTAATGAATGGCCCACGCGCTACCGGCAGGCGTGTCACTGTCGGCCCAACGGCGAGAGGTGTTCCATGCTCCTCGGATATTCGCCTCGTCTGTTTGCTATCCATCCCCCTCGCGCGTGCGCTCGCGTGCACGCCGCCGCCGCCTCCCCCTCCACTACTATCGGAATGGCGCTCCGCTCGCCGAAGCTGCGCTTCGCCGCTACCACCGGGCTCGGCGCCCTCTCCCGGCCGAGTCGCCTCGTTTCCTCTCCCCTCGCCGCGCTTGCTTCCCCGCGCCGACGCCGCCGCGGCCCGTCTCCGTCCCCTTCCCCCTCGCCTTCCGACTCTAACCCCTCGACCGCTTCCACCGGTAAGTCTATGTCTCCCTTGTGTCTCCTATGTTGGTCTGATGGCGATACACTGTTATTCCGCTTACCTCCCGAGCGGGCTGGGGTCTGTTTAGGCGACGCGGATGGGCCGGAGTGGAAGAAGGTCAGCGCGAAGCGGTTCGGGTTCAAGGAGTCCATGATCCCCGACGAGGCATGGAACGTACTCCACCGCCTGCGCAGCAGAGGTGCGCCCCTCTTTCGCTGGCTTGGTTGCTATCGTGGAAACACTGAAATGTTTTTTCTCGAGTTGTAGAGTGGTTTTTCTGTGCACCATCACACCATTTTTTTTTATAAAAAGAGCTATCTACACATTGTAGTACAAATTAACTACTATTTTTTTACAGTGCTCCAATGGAGTGAATTGTATTTACAGAAGGCAGAAAAATAGTTACGAGAACGTTAGCTCAATGCAAAATAGTCATAAGAACATTAGCTCGATGGAAACACTGAAATGTCACTACTGAATTCGGTTCCAAAATGTTTTGTTTTGTTTAATGGCTTATCATGCGGTTCTGTAGTTGCAGTGGTGGGGCTGCAAATTCGAGCATGATGTGACTGTGTATGTGGAACAATAGCTTCAACTTAATATCATTTTTTTTACCACAGCGGAAAACATGTGATAGTAAACATAAACATTTCAACTGAAAAGCTTATGATGTGTTTTTTTTCATTTTTGTGCTATCTGTTGATCTTTAGTTCATGTCAAGCTGTCAAACTAATCAGTATATCTGAAATGATAAAAACTTTGACCAACAGGGGAAGGATCCCTCCCTTGGCTATATGTTGTTAGATAGATGAGACCTCTCCAGCTGCGGATTAATACGCGCTAGATAACACTCTGTTTAACCGGTCGCACCTGTGACATGAACCCGGGTGGGCGAGCTCACCACCGTGAGGTCAAGCCACCAAGCCAGCGCTTGGTTCTCAGTATATCTGAAATGATGATGGAATCATAGAAGGATTCCTTTCTATCCTTAAGAGAAATCATTTTGGCTGGAAGGTCGTTCTTTATTTATTCTTGCAGTAGTTTGAAATTTACAGTTATTTTATGGAAATATTGAGTTTAGTGTTCACACCTTATCATGTAAGAACAGATACCACTAGTAAAAATGTAAAATAGAGCATTCTTTTAGTTATCACGAAATACTTGCATTAACGCAATGGTACTAAATAGGTTTAAATGTATCTGGCATTATTTTTGGTAAGAAATTCCAATCCCATTACGTTACCCTGCTGATAGCTACTTCCAGAATTTAGCATTCTAAGACCACAATGATAGCCGAACATTTTATGTGTTCACATGGAGTACCTATTTGAGCTTTTACATTTTAGTTGTTGGCTTGTTGCACTCTCGGATTCATTGCTATGTTTATGTGCTTTACTGTATTGCAGGATATGATGTATACTTGGTTGGCGGTTGTGTTCGGGATCTCATAATGAAGAAAATTCCAAAAGATTTTGACATAATAACGACAGCTGATCTTAGGCAGGTTATAATTCAAATTAGCGAACATGCTATTGTTTTACTGTGATTCTGTTAATAAAATAGCTAGTTGCATGTCATAAATTTCTTGGAGCTAATGTTTCTACTGAAATGTGGGGATAGTAATATTTTTTGAAAAATTCACAAAGATCGACTGCAAAACAAACATAAGTGTTTGCCTGATACTTTTATTTTATCATTCTCAATGCTATTGCTATCATCATATACCTTGGAACAACAAAATGGAACCTGTATACTTTTACTTGTTACTCTTACTAGATCACAGTAAGGAATACGAATACGACTTAAATAAAGTACTGTAAGGATCAGAGTAAGTACTGATGCTCTGCATAATACTTTTCCCCAAGTGAAGCAGTTTATCATTATCTGAAATAATGGATACTTTCAGCATGCATCTATTTGTAATATGTGAAAAGCCTAAGAAAAAACTATATATAATTTTGCTTTTTACTGTACATTTACATAGGTGTCATATTTTGCAGTTGCACCACAAATTGTCAACAAAATCCTATTTATACGTTGTTACATTTTGACATTATCACTTGATATGCCAGTAGAATTTTTTTCCCAAATGAAGGATGCTACTTTGAACTCCCTCAGGTTAAAGACACCTTTTCAGGATCAGCTGTTATAGTAGGAAGGCGTTTTCCCATAGTTCATGTACATGACAAGAATTCTATTGTTGAGGTTTGTACAGATTCTTACTGATTTGGCTGATCATTGCAAACTTGATACTTTGAGTTGTTGGTTGTTGAATTAGATTTTCTTTCACACCACATATGCCCGCAACCAGACATTTTTCATCTTTCTTGCCAGGTGTCAAGTTTTAATACTTATGCTCGAGGGTCAAGTGGCAATCAAATGCACACTTCAAAAAGCCCACATTGTAGCAAGAATGATTATATTCGCTGGAAAAACTGTCAAGGGAGGGACTTCACCATAAATGGGTCGGTGCGCCTTTACATGATAACTGGTTTCCATACTGCATGCTGTGGTATATATATTTTCTGAAGTCAAGTGTGTGCAGATTAATGTTCAATCCATATTCAGAAAAGATCTACGACTATTTGGGAGGCATTGAAGATATTAAGAAATCTAAGGTCCGCTGTACCTATTAGTACTCTAGTAGTTGTTTCATCTTTGCATCTGTTCAACATCAGTCTTGTCCTTCTTTCCTTATGTCATATTTTTCCTCTTTCTCCAGGTCCGTACTGTTATTCCTGCTGGCACTTCATTCCACGAGGATTGTGGTCAGTATCAAGTTAAATTTGTCTTTTCTGGAATTCTTTCTTAATGATTTTGCCTTTTCTGTGAGCTTTTGGCATTAATATGCAATTTTTCATTAACAGCTCGTATTCTACGCGCAATCAGAATTGCAGCTCGATTAGGGTTCAGCTTTCCCAAAGAAACAGCTTATTATGTGAGAACTCTTGGCTGCTCTGTGGCAAGACTTGACAAGGTTTGGTCCTGATATGCACAATGTGCTTCTATTTCGTGAACGTTTTCTTCTTCTCATAGCATTGAATAAGCAAGAAAGTAGCTTAGATACTTGCCACTTAATGATTACCTTCTTACAGGGAAGGTTACTCATGGAGGTTAACTATATGCTTGCTTATGGTTCAGCTGAAGCTTCTTTGAGGTTGCTTTGGAGATTTGGTCTTCTTGAACATTTATTGCCCTTTCAGGTATAGTCATGGTTAACACTAACATACACATCTCAAAATTTGAATATTTATATTGTTTTTTGTTTTGGTGCTTTTAGCTGAATGATTTGGTTGGGTTATACAGGCAGCATATTTTTCTTCGACGCGTTTTAAGAGGAAGGATACTGGGACTAACATGTTACTGGTAAGCTTGATTTCTGAAGTATTTACATCTCACTGATAATAGTTTGTGCCCTTGAAATATGCTCAAATAAAAGTATAAAACTTACATTTTTATTTACTTAATCAATAGAGGAAATTGACACTACATTTTTTGCAATTCTCCAAAAGACTCACACATTACCTCTTTCGAAAATGGCCACTATGAACTCACTGAGGCTAATGGAGTTAATAAATGTCATGTTTGCCATCACCTCTTAACACCTTCCTCCTCTCTCTCCCACCCTCATATCTGTCCTCCTACCAACATATGCAAGCAGGGACATCTCCGCTCCTCCTCATGCTGCTGCTCTCACTGCATCGCCGCCAATGTACGGGGCATCACTCCCGCTGCATCGCCACTCTCCTCAGCTCTTAGGCCTTCTCCCAGGGAAAGAGTTATAGGACGACCATGACCTCTAGTTTGTTGCTCCATCTTGTTGGTTCCATGGCATTCGGAATGTGGGTTGGGTGGGGTTTTGAGGTTGCTCATGGGAGGGCAGTGAAGGCGTCATCGATAGTCTGGGCAATGGAGGATGGATGAGAGCTTAGCTTAGCAATCTTCAGCAACTCCTGCTCAGGCGTTGGATCTGATGTCCTCACGGCTAGGCCTGGGCATTCGGTTAGACTGAACCGTTCGGTTCGGTCCCTCAGTTTATTTGAAAGTTCAGTTTTGCAAAACAATGACCGATCGGTGCACCAAATATTCTGATTCGGTCCTCGGTTTTTCACCGGATTAACTGAGATGTGCGTGTGCAGAGGTCATGAGGGCGGCGTGCCGCAGCTCCAACTCACCCAGCCACTGGTCGCGGTGCAGTCGCCCAGTCATAACCCGTCACAGTCGGGTGAGAGCAGCGGAGCCCTATCCTGAGGGCGCGTAGTCACAAGAACTAGCAGTTGCGACACAACACCAGAAGAGAGGAAGAGCTGAAGGGTGGAGGAGATGGCCTGCTGCCGCTCTGGTAAGGTGGAGAGAAGGAAAGGCGACACATGGGCGGGGGCCGTTAGGGTTACTGAGCGAGTAGTGCACTTGTGGAGCGAAGGATGGGGATAACGCCAGATCCGTAATTTGGGGGCTACGACCTGTAGGAGATAGGATCGAGTTGGATTTTGTTGCATGTGCGGATGTAGGGACAAGGTCGGAGTTAGTGGGCTGATGGGTGGAGGTATTGGGCCTGTCAACCTGTTTCTTCGGTTTTCCGGTCAGTTCGGGTAACCAAGGCTTAAAGGCTGACCGATTTAGAAACTGAAATACTCGGTTTCGGTTGATTCAGTATCTGCCTGGGTTCTTTCGGTTCGGTATTTCGGCCCTTGTTTAAAATCCTATTCACGGCTATTTTGAGCTGTCATCTAGGTCAACTTCGCCCGTCTAATCCATCATGCTCCATTAATCTGTCAAGATTGTTCCTTCTTATGTCGGACTTGACTACCAGCTGCGCTCTCCTTCCTGTGTCGAGCACAGGCGCTTAAGGCACCACCTATGCTGAGGGAGCATGGTTAGTGTGTATGGGAGAGAGATGACGCAAGGAGTTGTTTGAGTTTTATTGCACCAAGGCATGGTTAGTATGTATGGGATACAGAATTTAGTAGCACCGAGGCAATTTCCTCAATTTATTAATAAGCTACTAAATGTTTGCAATTTTTATGTTCTTTTTGTTGCAAAATACTGCTAGGTTAAGATCAGCTGTTATTTTTGTTTGGAAGCCAATTCCATGTTTGGTGGCATGTTATAGATATTTTCTAATGGGGCTTTAGTTGCTAGATTTGTCTATTAAATTCATCGCTTTCTGCGTGCAGGTCCTATTTTCTAAGCTGGATAGTTTCCTTGCACCTAACAGGCCATGCCATAATAGTTTATGGTAAGATATTCAAATTATTATTTCTATGCAAGGAAATTGTTTGTGCACGCTCCAATCGTCCTTATCCTTCCAAGAAGTATGCATGCTTTCAGATTCTGAAGTTTCCCATAGGGTTCGCTACTGTCCTCTAAGATGATATTCTGCTTGGGTTTTTTTTTCTACAGGATAAGCATTTTAGCATTTCATGAGGCATTGGTACGGCAACCACAGGATCCTTTGGTGGTGGCTACTTTTGCACTAGCTGTGTACCTTGGAGGTGATCTGTCACTGGCAGTAGATATTGGACAATCAATCAACCGTCAGCATGATGCTGGTTTCTCAGAGCTCTTGGAACCCCAGGTGTGGAGCAATAAACAGTTAGTAGCTGAGGTAAAAGGCCTTGCTATCTCAATGAGGCGGGCATTAACTGAAATGACTGACGAATATTATGTTGCAAATGCTATGGCGAAAATCCCCCAAGCACCGTCCTCAGATCTTGTAAGTACAAAGTTTTTCTGTCTTGTTAGTTTAGATATTTTCTTTAGTCTTACGGGTAGTCCTTTTCATATGTTGGCGCCTAAGGCCGGCCCAAAGCTGCAAAACCTGAGTTTTCTGTTGTTTCCCTCAATAGTTTCAGTTAATGTGATATTTTTCATAGTGGTACATAGCGATGCAGGCGGACGTCCGCTCCGCATCCAGACCTGTCCGCCTCATCTAATTGATTCACTAATGACGATCTCACATACTCATCAGTCCTTGACAATTTCTTCAATGCATAATCACGCTGGACTGGCAGCTTGCATCCCTAGTGGTACATCTAGGTACCTTCCAAGCATGGGAGAACATCTTTTTAGATTAAGATAACTCTCACCAGTAAAATTGTTCTTTGAGTACGATGTACTCCCTCCGACCCATATTAGTTGACTTGGATTTATCTAAATTCGGATGTATCTAGTACTAAAATATGTCTAGATACATTCGAATCTAGATAAATTCAAATCAACTAATATGAGTCGGAGGGAGTATTAACTTTGGCCTATAAAGTAGGATATTCCAATAGGTAGTCACTTAGCGAGGAATAGTTGATCCTGAACCAAAGCATTGCATCCTAATAACACTTACTAGGTCTTTACCTCTTTTCGGTTCACAAGATTACCAGCCTTGGTAGAAATGTACTGCAGCCATGCTGCTCGTATTTTATCTATTTCTATTCTAGACAGTTATAATTTTAATGCCCTGTGCTGTAGTGATGCTGGTTTATGCCATCGTGGTACCTGCGATGTTTTAGGTATTTATCCCACTACAAGCGTACCTGAAGGTTCTCAAATTAATCGAGCGCGTTCAGCATGGAAAAAAGGAGCATGGTTATGAACCAAAGAGTGATGGAAATATCGATTATCAAAATTTATATGAGGGTTCATCTGCTGAAATAAGAAATCTATTCACACTGGTTGTTTTTGACACGATATACCCCCCAAACCTGGAGAAAGAAGATGGCAGCTCTTGAAGACTGAGACTTCCTGGGCATGATGAACAATACAGGGCCTCGTAATGGACTCGTGCTGCCTGCAGCTTATGCTCTGAAACGTAGGATGGCTTGCTGCAGATAAGCTTCGGGAGATTTTCAAGTTTTTGAGCTGCTCCATCGAATCAAGGCAGAACAGCAGATTTTTGTTGGCAGGTCTGTTGGGGATAAAACCCAGCTCGCAACTCTGCATGATCATGATGGGATAATCATCTCCACATGCTGTACAAATCGCTTCCACGTGGCAAAAGTTCGGCTTTTCTGGGTGCAACTGTTTTTTTTTTTGCCAGAGTATCATTAGACAACATTTTTTTTGAAAATGCTGTTAAATTATTCATCTGGTTTCAAATGATTTTTTATGAATTATATTTTGTTTTGAATGTGGATTCTGACTTGTACTAATGACTATAGTGTGGAATTAGTGCAAAAACTTCTGTTAAAAATATGTTATATATGCTCTTGGTTTCGTGGAACATGTTTGTATGTCGCACGGTTTCATCTATGTGTAGTGTCATTTTTTCGCTTCCATGTACGGAGTATGTTTTTTTTTTCCGTGGTTGTTTTACGGGCAGATCTTGTTGAGCGAACATCCTTTTTGTTTTCATCATTCATTGTGTATGTCCTGGACACGTAATGCGCTTAGGCATGAGCTAACGAAACCACCTCGTGCGGCGCGCTGCAGACAAGTCGTCGGCCTCCCTGTCTCGCGGGGTCTTCTTCCACGAAACAGGAGAAATAAATCATACTATCTCAACGACCCATGTATATACAGTAGACTAATGATAAACGAGACAACATTCAGCAAGAACATAAACATATATACATGCACGACAGAGGGATTAATTACCCCCTGAACAAGTCGTATATTGCGGAACAGTCTTATGTATACATGCATGCGTACGTGCATGCTACCCATATGAAACTATACGTATCTATTGTACCACGTACTAATAGTAGACAGCAGTTCAACAAACATTAATTTGTATACTAGAATATACACTGGCAATCACCAGAACGATTAGTGGAGTAGTAATCGATAATTAAGAGCACCAAATGAACATATGACAGCCTGAACGTTGCTAATTAGTTAAGCTTCTAGTAGTTCGCTAGGCTGCTTCGGCTTCCTTCTTCACACGGAGAGACTTGCCGCCGCCGCCGGCGATGCCGGGCCCTCCCAGCTGGTACGGACCAAGGCGGGTCAACCTGCACGTTTAAGTAACCACACACACATGAGTTGGCTATTAGCTGCTGATTACTAGTAATAATTAACGACGGAGACCCGTACAAAGCTATACCTACTAGTAGCATCAGTAGTTAGGTGGCCAATTAACTAGGTCAACACGTACTACTAGTCCAAAAGATTTGGAAAACTAGCTAATGTGGAACCGAGAACGCGCAGATGATAAAGGCAGAGATGAGACGTGGTGCATGCGTCAAGCAAATTCTCCCTTTGCTCGATTTGGGTGAGCAGATCAATCGTGATATTTGATTCGGTAGGCGTCGGTCCATGAATCCAACTGGTCCTCGTCGGCCCTCAGCCTCAGGGCATCGCTGTCGATCATATATGTGTGTGTGTGAATGATGTGATTGCTTACCACTGTCCATGGCAACAAAAACGTGCTCCGGTCGATGGAGATCCGTCAAAGACCCACACGGTTTCAACATTTTTTCTCTCCATGCATGCGGAACGTTCAAAGAGAGCCAGCGCAAAAGTAAGGGCGACTTGCATTGCGAGGAAACACAAGAGCAGGCTAGCTCTATTTGCTTCTCTCTCTTTACTAACTACTTAGTACTACTACTATTATGCAATACTACGAGCTTGTACAGTACGTAAGAAACTTCAACTTAGGCTTAATTTTTGCATCTAAATAATTGACAAATCAACGTTACTGGACCAAACATAACTTTAGCATGCATTACTGTATTTACCTCTCTTTACGCTTCTCGAGGAATTGGTGCAACGATTTTGTTCTTGCCAAGGGTATATCTGCAAGGAAAGAATAATTAGGACTGTAAGCAACAACTCTATCAAAGGGTCCAACGAACTATAGTTTTTTCTACTTCTTGTAATTTGATGTTTGTTCATGTTGAGTTATTACAAACCTTTGCCAGAATTTCCAACCAGTGCATTTTTGCCATGGTCGGCCCTTTTTGTTGCCGTTACGTCCCTTGCCATCCGCATTATAGCCTCTGCCTGTCAAAACATTGGTAAAAAGTCAAGGGAAATATTAATAGATAAATGGATATATATATGCATTTTTACTTGCAAACCTAGTAACTTATTTCTCTCTAATCAATAAAAGTATGGAAGTTCTTTAATTAAATACTATGTATGTTAGATAGCCTAATAGTACTAGCATAGCATTTTAAATGCTTTCGCTATAAACTAAAAAATCCAGCTACTGAACATACTGGATGTACACCTATATAATCAATAAGTTCCATTTTTATAAGTTATATTAGGTCTTTCTTAAATGTTAGTTGTTTCTGCAAGCTTTTGGACAATCATCGTATCCCGGCCTCAATCATATTCCAATTTGAGGCGACTACATTTCAGCAAGTTGTATAGGCATCAATGGGGTAATATTGCACTACCCCCGTTCCTAAATATAATAAGTTTACCCAGTTTTTGAGCTAACATAACGTCCTATGTCTAGACACAAAGAGAATAGTACGCAGTACACACAAAATGTAAATTCTGAACAAGTATGATCTGTGGAAAGAAAATTTGTAAGTTAGCTCATGACACCTACATCTACATGAACGCCCATGAGTCTGATTGAGTTGGAAAATGAAACCGAACCTAATGATAGCATCCGAATTATAGTAGCAACCAGGCAGAGGGCAGGCAATGTCATCCATGCAAGTACACAGCTATGCTAAACATTGGCTGCTAGCTAGCTACCTATATTTTTGTATGAGCTGTATACCACCACAGACCTACGATACACTATAATCAACTACTACTCGCTTTGTTTCATACAATTCTTATCGTTTTAGTTTAAATTAAAACTAAAAGCACGACAAAAATTTGTAGAAGGAAGGTAGTAAGAGAGATAAAGCCAATGAACCCAGCAGAGGAAGTAGATTAAGAGATTATGAATTACCTTGTGGTGGGAGACGTCGAAGATGGCGACGGAGCCGTTGTAGAAGACCGTCATGGGGCTGGGAGCAGCAGCAGCGGAGAGCTGGTCTTCCGTGGTGGCCGGCGGGCGGGCGACGACGACGCGGCGCAGCAGCTGGGGGTCTATCCTCGCAATCGCACTTGTCTCCATGCCTCGGATGGAGGAGGAGGCGGCGGCGCTGCTCTTGCCGTGGTGCTCGGCGTTGGCGCGGAGGCCGAGGAAGTCGAGCTCCACGGGCGGCGCTCTGGACGACATGGTTTGGTGGTGCGGAGTAGACGAGTAGAGAGGGAGGTTCAAAGAAGTTCCGTTCGATCGGGAGTGGGAGGGCTAAGGCGAGCACGGGTTATATAAAAGGAACGAGAGACTCATGTCATGTCGTGGTTCTCCTTCAGGGCCATGGTTCCCATTGCTCGGCAGCGCGGGTCGGAACGCACGGAAAGGGCAAAAATCGATAGCGATCGACGGGAAAGCGACCGACCCACACGTCCGTCTCCGTCGCCTCCCCCCTTTGATTAAATACACTTATAAACGGGGCTGATGGTCCAGTGGTGCGCCGCCGCGTGCGGTGCGTGCCGACGGATCCGAACCACTCCGGCTAATTATCGACGGGTGACGTTTTAAACGACGAGTGGAGTGGGAATGGGCGCACCGTTCGCGCACGCGTCTTCCGTCGCGGCCGGAGGAGGCGTGTCCGGAGCGCGCGTACGATGGGGACGCACGGGATGGAATTGAGGCACGAGCGGGAACTCGATGGGTTGCTTCCTGGGCGAGCAACCGCCCACGCCGGTGCCCGGTTTGAGCCGACAGCGTGCGCTCGTCGACCTCGACGCCCCAGTCCTTTTCTCCCCTTTCACGAGGTTTGAGCTACTAGTATGGTGCGACTGGTTCGCGTGCACTGCTAGTCTGTTGCCGTCGCGTTTAATTCTCTGGGGAGTCTGGTATTTTGGTTGCTTCATTTGACACGCCGTTTCGATTTGCGCACGCCATCGACATGCTGCTCTTCGGGAACGAGAGAAAAGGAAAGCGAGAGCGAGAGGCACGAAAATGAGCGACCAAGGAATGATAACACATGTGGTATTTATTTATTTATTATATTGAGATCGTATCTCCGTGATTCTGTAGCTCTAACTTGATAGGGTGACGGTCTTGTGATTGATGAATTCACCACAGCGCCTTATTGTCGACGGGATCGCCGTCTCTCGCTGAAAGAATATCCTGTTTTTTATGCAAGATACAGTGTTAAATCTAAGATTTGATCTCTGATGGGCTAGAGATACAACCACCCTCGCAACCACCCAACCACATACATATAAACAGTATAAGTAAGGTAAACCGGGCATATGTCTTCTTCATTCACTACAGCTTCATATCGTGGAGCCGGTTTACAAACATGAAATAGCTCTAAGATTACAAAGGCCGCGGAGCCGGTTTCCTTTATTAAACCGATTCTAGGATCAAATACTAACATCTTATAGTATTAGTCAAGAATACATGATCATCAACCATATTTCACAACACAAAAAACGTGACAAACGGATCGTGCCGAGATTTGATGATGAACTTTATCAAGGGGTTTGCCCGCATGGGAGGGTGCCAATGTTATTAGAGCATCTCCACTCGTTGGCCGTTTTCAGGCCGTTCTTAGGCCGAATTCAGGAGATAAATAGCGCCGGACGGAGCTAGTTTTCTGCCTGGAAACGGTCTGTTTTCAGTCGCGTTCCCAGACCGAACTTCAAGTTTTGAACAAATTTTATCAAAATACGGTAAAATTTGGACGAATATAGACGAATTTCATTGATAGATGGGCAATTCATAAATATTCCATCGAATTCAGGTGGGCACCCGAAATCTGACTTCGCCTAGGCTAGAAATACTAAAAAAAAGGCCGTCGCCGATGCTGATGCCGGTGGATGCCGTCTACATGCCAAAGTTGCAGTAGAAGTTGGTGTACTCCGGGTCTGCCATGTCGTCGTCATCGCCGCGGTCAATACCGTCATCACTTGGCGCCTGCGGGGGCGCGAGCTGCCCTGGCCTGTGTCGCCGTACCTCCATGGCTGGTACGAAGAGCCGACGTCATCGTCGTCGAAGACGACGAGAGGCGCGCCACGGTAGCCGGGCTGACGGCGCACGCTGCCCTGGCGCTCGGCCTCTTCCTGCATGCGCTGGACGCGTCGTGTCTCCTCTTGCTCCCAGTCCGCCCTGGACCAGATGTGGCGCCCCGCAAAAACCACTACTAGAAAATCGCGTTGTTTTTGTGCATTGCATCTTCATGACCACATGCTCATGTCATCATGCCACATTGCATTTGAGCATCGTCATGTCATCATGCATTTGTTTGTCTAAAACTATTTT
Organism: Avena sativa; assembly: GCA_916181665.1. Classification (NCBI taxonomy): domain Eukaryota; kingdom Viridiplantae; phylum Streptophyta; class Magnoliopsida; order Poales; family Poaceae; genus Avena; species Avena sativa. Next base: position 418,853,325 of record OV702287.1, on the reverse strand, counting down.
TTAAAAGCCTAGTTTTTGTTTTCTAAATATTCCCCGTCTTAATTTCAAATCAAAACTCCGGTCTTTTCCGGATCTTTTATTTGACTAAAAATTATTTACAAAAGTCTATTTTTAAATTAAATTAAAAGTTATATTATTTTTGGGAGGCAGCCAGCCAGGCCCGAAAGCCCGGCCGGCCACCTCCAAACCCTAGTCTAAAAATATCTAGTCCTAATCTATCCAACCCTATCCTACCCAGCCCCCCTCCACCTCACCCCACCCAATCGGTGCACGCCACCTCACCTCCCCTCCCTCCATCCGCCCAGCCACCATCTACCACATCATCCCCCTGGCCACCTCACCGCACCCCCTTTTTCCCCTCAGCCCCGCACGCAACACACGCTCCACACGCACGCCACCCTGGCCCCCTCACCACACCCCCGACCACCTCGAGATCTTCCCGTCGCCACCTGCCCCTTCCCAGGTCCCACCTTGTCCCACCCATCCCCGCCTGTTTCCCTCCTCCTCTTCCTTCCCCATCCTTCCTCCTGCTGCGAGCTGCCTCTCCCTCTCGCTGCTTCCCCGCCTCCGTGGCCCCGGCCCGCCTCCTCAACCGGCGTTCCCGTGGCCGCGGCCGCCTCTTGTCCGACCTCCTCCCTCCGCGCATAGAGGAGCGCCGTCGCCCTCTCCGAGCTCGTCGCCATGGCCTAGGTCCCGCCTTCCCCGTCTCCGGTCATGGACGCGCAGGCCGCCTCGGAGCCTCTGTCGCCCGAGCTTCTCCGCTGCCCCCCCCTCCATCACCGGCCTCGCCGCTACCCCGGCCGTCCCGCTCTGCCGCCGTTCGCACCTCCCCCGTGTGACCCCGCCGCGGCTCCTCCCTCTCCTACTCAGGCACCGCCGACATCGCCCGCCCCGGTTGACCCTGCGTCGCCGTCCCGTCGCCCTGCGCCTCCTGCGAGCCCAGCTCCACGCCGGCCGCCCTCCTGCCCGACCTTGCCTGGCCGCCTTCTCCGCCGACCGGCGTGTTCTGTCCGCTTTCCTTCCCGGAGACGCCACCCGCGACCCTTGACCTCGTCTTCGTGACGCCGACCCCGCCATCCGGAGCCACTGCCATGTGTGACCTCCAGCAGCGCGCCCCTATGACCTGCCGGCCGGCGTCCTCTCTCTGCCTGTGTCCTACGTTGCGCCGCGGCAACCATGAGTCCTGGCTCCGGTGTGCTAGCAAGGATATTTTACTGCTGTTGTTGTTTCTGTAGTCCGGTGAACAAGCCACTTCGTCGGTCATGCTAGCTCGTTTTCCCAGTGGCCTCTCCACAAAACATTCTCTTGTTTCGATCCTGTTGTTGGGTGTCCAGATCTTGTTGCCGCACGAAGGGCTGTACTAGCAACCGGGATCTATAAACCGAGATATCGCCAAGATCTCCATCACGCAAACCCTGATGCCTTCTACACGGATTCCAAATACTACAACAAGTACTTCCCCCCGGAACACCGAGTTCGCCGTCGCGAACGCCAAGTACTACCCGACAATGGCGTCGATGCCCAAGATCTCCACAATCGCCAAGTACTTTGCTCCTCGATGCCAAGATCCCCGGATGCCAAGATCATCGGGGCACTAAACAAGTTTGTCCCTGGATGGATGTGAACCGAAGACCGATCCCGCCGACACCAAGAGTTGCCACGACCTCCACCGACAATTCAAGATCGGCGCTGAACCCAAGACCGACAACGTCACCCGAGAACGCCTTCATGGACCCCGAAGACCGATCCGGGGTGCCAAGGCCTTCGACATGGAACCGACAAGATCTTCTTCCAGGGCCCAAAGACCCGAGCTCTACATCATGGAATCGATGGCCGAGACCTCGAGCGCACCGACACGAACCTGAAGACCACAGATGCGACAAGTACTCCTTCCTGGATGCGAGACCCGGATCCGAAGACCGCCAAGATCGCCACCGGAACGCCAAGTTCTTCATCCCGAACGCCAAGACCGACCCGATACACGGACCCGACAAGATCGTGACGACAAGATCGACACCGACCAGGGCGAACCCGATGCGCCCCTGACGCTAAACCAAGTCCTCCTTCCAGGAATGCCAAGCTCTCCCTCCGTTGTCCGAGAACATTCCCGCTGAGAATGATCCCTGTCGAACCCCGGACCCCCGGAACCCAAGATCTGCCGAACCTAGATGTGTGATCCTAAGCCCCTATTTTTATAATATGACATTATCAACTGTCGCATAATTAATTCTTCATGCATGCATGGCTGTCTGTGGTTTGGGGGCATTATGCCGATTCACCTCATAATTAAATATGGAGTGTTTATGCGGGATGACTTTGTCGTATTCCGGACTCCATTTAAATTTGTGTACCGAACCGATGCCATATTTTGCCTTGTTAATACAACATTTAAATTGTGGGGGTTCTAAATAACTTGAACCGTGTAATTAATTGCCGGAACCCTGGTTCCGCTTAATATTGCCTAATTGCACCGCATCTGCATCATATCATAAGCATGACGGATCTTCTGTCGTGGTATTAAATATTGCATCCGGTGTTTCTTTTAGTGTTTGCTTCTTCGCGTACTAGGCCGATGAGTGGATGTGAGTATCGACAAGTTCTCCAGATATGATCCGTCGGCAGTGTTTTCCCAGGCGAGCATTCTCCCCTTTTCTACCTATTTTCCATTTATAGTCTTTATTTCCTCCTGTTGATCTATTGCTATCCGTGTCGCGATGCTTTAGTTTCCGTGCACCAGTTATATCCTGTGCCGCCTCTATATTGCCATCGACGCCTCCTAATACCTGTTGTTTGGTAGATAGCTGGCCTTGCAAGTCATAGTTGCTTGCTCAGTTGCGATCTCGTGTTGTCGAGTACCACAGTTGATGGAATGCTGGCAGATGCTTATTGGTGGAGATAATTACTGGTGGAGATGATCATGACTTCAAATACAACTATTAAAATGCTAGATATAACTAATACAGAGGTATCGGTGGGCAATAGATGTTATTTGGTTCTTCCACGCTCACTTGTGTCCCGTAGGACCCCGAGTACTTGATACCTGTTCCTTGATTTTTCGCACTATCCACACCCGGGAGGCCTTATGGACCCCCCTAAGTTAGAGCTTGATTCATTTCTATTTCTTGGGGCCACAAAGTAGTTTGGGGCTTTATTACTATTCTGTACCTATGCCATGCTTTACTGCTTTATTTAAGATTGTGCGTGAAGCACCTGTACTATTTAGGATTGCGGAGTATTTTCGCGGTATCGACAAGCCCAGTCGCACTTTCGGGTTCCTAGTCGTTTACAGCCATTGGCGCAAACCTTGGGTCCGTCTCGGAGCCGGCCAACTTCGTTACGGGTAGCTTAATGGGGTGGCCCCCTGAAATATTTTATGAATCCTGTGATTGCTTAGTCGTGAAAGCCTCGTTAGGTTTTGAGTTGGTTTTTCCGAGGTTGATCGAGTATGTGTTGCTATTTGTGCACCCCTGCAGGATAAAACTTTCTGAAAGCCGTGTCCGCGGTTATGGACGACTTGGAGCACAGTATCTCGATCATAGACAAGCATAACTAAAGTAGTGTTATAAATTTGACTTAATATGTGACTAGTAATCAGACGCAACTATAACGGAATGGATAATAAAAATGCCAACAACTGGTGGATCTGTGGTGATCTGTATCATACTATACCTGCCTAGTAAGTATTGCAACTCTAATGGAATGTGATAAAAGTGCCAACAACTGCTGGATTTTGGGCTTCTTCAGGACAATTATATCTGACTAGTAAATGTTCCAACTACCATGAAATGGTTAATTAAACTGCCCACTACTTGTGCTTCAGGATGACTCATGCTAGCTATATCTGATTAGTAATTGCTGCAACTATAACGAAATGAGTAAAATTGCCAACTATGTGAGTTCCTTGGTCCGACTTCCTCATTTGGTCTCGAGGGGGAAATACCAGGATGGGTTTGTTTGGTGTTAGTATCAGGTTGGATCCGAATAGGTCTTTCTTATCTCTCTCTAATAGCCGAAAGTTGTACCGAGTCTCTATAGGTTGTTTAGTGCATGCTGCGCTGCCGCTTCAGTCCACCATACCTATGTAGGCGAGAGCCACCAAATTCTAGCCTCGCCATGTACTGGCCTCAGTACTGACGCTCCTCTTTTTCCTTTGCCCTTTGTCGGCACCCGTTTTGTTTTAGCAGGTTTGAGATCGACGTCGTTAGCAGGGTTACCCTTTCGGCTTGGCCTGGGCATGGTTATGGACGCCATTGGTTATTCTTCAGGGCTCTTAGCCCCATTTGCATCTTGTCCGTAGTCGGACGCTCTATCGTTTCGAGGTGATTTGGATCTTTGTATATTATATCTGTATTCTTGACTCATGGAGTCGATGTTGTATATATATATCTGTTCTGTGGGTCCCATCGAGGACTGTTGTGTAATGGTATTACTTCGTTTTCCACCCGCAGGAAAGTGCCTGGTGGGCGTCCTTGAATGGTTTCTATGCAGGTTTGGCGGAAAGGGCTAAAACTTGCATAGGGCCGATTTGAGGGTGTTACACCAGGCGAGGATGTTCGGCTCCAGGATCGGCGAAGGCGGCGCGGCGTCGTGCAGAGAGCGCTCGATCGTCGACTGCTACACCCCAGTCCACGGGCTCCGGCTTTGGTTGGCAAAGGGGAAGCCGTCCTGTCGGCAGCGACGTCGCGCCTGTGCGGGGCTCGTTGATGATGATCCCGCACGCGTGTGTTCTCGACGGCGAGCTCATCAGCGTGTCTGCCTCGCGTTTGGGAGGCTGAAAGTACTCGCCGCTGATGTGTGACGACTGCGCAGAAGCGGTCGCCGACGAGCACGACGCGGAGGAGGAGGAGAGGTTGGCCATCCTCCTGGGCGCCCAGTTCGTCGGAGGTTGGCGCCCACGGCGAGGGGCGGGCGCCAGCGAACACGGGAAGCCCAGTCGGGAGTTGTTGCCGGCGTTGATGTGCTCAAAGACATACTCAAGGGTGCGTCCCGACACGCTCCACCATCGACGACGGCTCGCCGTGTTGTTACGTTGATGGTAGTCGATCGCTTCACAAACTTTGCGTGCTTACCTCATCTATTTACAACACCGATGGTGATGCGGCTCTTCCTCCAGGATATCATCACATAAAGTTGATTACACATTTGATCCCTTGCTTAACCAAAATTTTAAAATAAAAAGAAGTTTGATAACATTTTGAAGCTCCATGAACCCCGTTCTGTCGCCACTATTCTAAAATCAAGATAAATCCTTGCGATTGCATTCTGAAGCGAACTATTCAAAGCCCTCGGCACCAGGGAGTTGTTTTGAGACGTTTAGTCATGATTGCCCAAAGGTTGTCGCTCGAAAAGTTCTGGTACATCCACTCTTATCTAGACTGCTCTCCATTAGGCTAGTCATAGCGTAAAATAACTTAAACTAGTAGCATATGTTAATAGTCTAAATTACTGTCTCCATATATTGAAAATAATTAACTTATAACATGCAATGTCATATTAATTAGGTTGTAGACTCGCTTTGTCTTCATATATGTGATGTTACAGTACTAATATAGCTAGTTACTCTATCTCTCTCTATTCATTAACCCATTGTCACATAAGCAAAAGTGTTGAGTTGGACTCTTAGTTACTGCTGAAGTTACCTCTACTACGACCAGGACCTTTCACAACGGTAGTCTCTAATCGCGATATCATAAGAAAAATGCTTATGTGGCATCATATTTAATGACAAAACAAAGTGGTGTTGTACCTTAACTGAGATACACCTCTTGCACGTAGTCACATGCAAAAATAAGTGGTAGACCAATGACATGAATGCATGAGGCTAAAATCATTAAATTAAGATGCAACCTTAAGACTGGTCACAATGGGAGTATTGTTGGAAATATGCCCTAGAGACAAATAGTAATTCATAAAGTTTATGATTAAGTTTTATATCATGCTATAACTGTATTGAGTGGAAACATCAATACACGTGTGATATATAAACAACCATGAGTTCCCAGTGAAACTCTAGTCACTGGTTCATTGGTCAACAGATGATCAAGTTTCCTGATCATGTGGCATTTATGCCAGTTAGAAATGGAGTCAACTTATTCTGAGAATGAGATGATGAACCAGTACCCAACCTAAACATCGTGACCCGATCATGTCACGAAGTTCAAGTTACGATGATTAGAAATGGATCCTCGTAGACTATTCCTTAGATCGTGAGGCTATATCAATCATCGTCTCCTGAGAGTGCTTAGATAGCATCAAGCATCACTTGGTAATACAGTGATTATAAAGGTGTGTCCAGGTACTCGGAGGAACCATAGAGGCAATATATGTCAAGAGCGGGATTTGTCCGTCCACGTGACGGAAAGATACTTAAGGGCCCAATCAAGAGAAGTTATATCCAATAGCTGCGCAGCGTGTGATTTGATCACAGGGATATCACTTGTCGGAACGAGTCAAGTAGCATTGTTTAGTAACGAGATTGAACACGACATGGTGGTGTCATTGATCAGATCTCAGGCAATGCAAGTATCGATAGACAAAGGGAATAAGACACGACCGTCCCGATTCAAATAACGAAAGATCTTCGTGGAACGCACATGGGTCACATGGCCATCCATGTCCCTCTATCGATCATTAGTCCGGGAGTGTCCTGACCATGTCTAGAGTATTCCCAAATTGTAGGGTATCACGCTTAAGGGTTTGATGATGCTTAGAGAGTGTTTATAGGATCAGAAGAATCGCCGAAGAATAGTAGAGAGAAAACCGGAAGGGTTTCGGTAAGTCTGGAGGATGTTCGGAGTGGAGGTGGAAGGTGTTCCATGATTACGGAGATTGAATAATATGCGAATGAATGTTAAATATTGATTTAATCATTTAATCATAATTATTTAATAAAAGAGAAAATCAATTTAAAGGTCAAAAGGCTTAATGGGCCAATTCTGAAAGGAAGAGGGCCCATTAGGGAAAGGCAAGAGGGAGAAGGGCCAAAGGGGATGGTCGGCGCCCTAGTGGGCTAGCCTCCCCGCGCGGGGCCCATGGGGTGGCCGGCGGCGCCACCCCTTCTCCCTTTCCTCTCCTTTAGTACCACCCCGGGACTTTGAGGGAGGTAGTACCTCCCCTCCCCCTATATATAGTGGGGGTATTTAGCCAGATAAATACACACAATATTCAATAAAGGTTTCCCCACTTTTGGGGAGACCTCCAATTGATATTCTCTCTCTCTCGTGACCGTGGTCCTAAGTTCGGACTGCGTGAACGAGAGACATCTTCACCGCGGAGCGCCGTCGCGCTGCGGGATTCGGATCCAGGAGCTCTACTTCCGCAACTGCTGCTGGATCGGGGAAGCGGGAGTCATCGTCAGGCACCGGACGTGTGTAACTCCCCACGAGGTGTCACACTTGAGGCACTCAAGTCGTTGGAGCCGTAGGAGCGCAAGGACTTCATCACGACCTTGAGGTCGGCTTCGGCTCGTCTATATCAACCACGTTCTCCTGAGCGTTGACAACGCTTTTCGGTCTTCAAGGGTAAGTTCGCGAAAAGCCCCTCCTGTTACTGCATTACTAATAGATAGATCCTGGCAGCATCAGGGGTTTAGGGGCATAGGGTAAAAATTATTGTTTTCATACGCGAAACCCTTACAGTGGTATCAGAGCTAGATCTATGCGTAGTAATGCTAGTACGGGTAGAACACACGAGATGTAGCGTGTGGGTGTTGATCTTTTAGTTGTTACCCTCCCACGTGTACTTGTGTATACCGTAGTAATGCTTGATGAAGCGGCCCCCAACCAACTTTACGCGTTCATTCGTGAGACTGGTTCACGCTTGACATACGACTTGTACCCTATAAAGTGGCTTTGGGGGGGTGTCTGTCTCTCTCGCATTAGTTGGTATGACATTTGCAACGGAGGGCCCCGAAAGGGGTGTAGTATAGACAACTACTTGATCAGCGTTGTGGTGACAGTTCGTAGGTAAGAACGGTTCTTGTGCGAAATCTCATTCAGCCATGTAAAACATGCAAAGATAAAGTAGAGACGTCTAACTTTGTTTTGCAGGGGGCGTTGCTTTGTGATATGGTTGTGGAAAAGGTAAAGTGATTACCTTATGTTACGTAGTAGTAGATAGTCACGGAGGTGACGGACTACCACGCCGGAAAGACAGCGGTATCCTGGTGTCTACGGTGCCAGAACCCATGCCACCGGAATCCGGTGACGACGGATGGAGATCACAACGTGAAGGACCATATCACATCACATTTACATTCAATGTTATTATTTGTATATTTTATTGTGTGCTAGTATTAGATACTCGACGTTAGCCTAATAAGATGATCTCTCTTAAAATTACCAATGATTGTGTTCCCCCTTAGTGTGCACCACCAAGAAAGTTCTTCGATATGAGGCAGGCCGTGATGATCGGGTGTCAGACATATCTACGTTCGCATACAGTGGATGTAAGCCATATTGCACAGTGAATACACTAAGGTTGAGTTGGCGAGCCTAGCACGTTACAGAGACGTGGTCTCAGAACACGGATGGTCGAAAGATCGAGCACGAGTCACATGAATGATGTGATCGACGTTTAGCGTCTATCCTAGAACCCAGATTGATGGTCGTGATGATCAGGGGAGATGTAGGGAAAAAGGGTCGTGTTATCACTAGGAACCCTTCATGGGATAGGTGTTTCTGAGTGGAGTTATTATTAATTCATTTAATTATAAACTTAGTCTAAATTCCTTTTGCAATTATAAATGTAGAAAATGGTTTTCCCCGATACTACCTTTCCTGTTAACGATTGGTTAGAAGGAGAGAAGCTCAGGCTAGACGGATCAAACTTCTCTATATGGGTTGCGCGTCTCCACGTTCTCCTTAGCGAGAATAACATGGTCGACTATATACTCGACGAGATGGATTTGGAGAAGCCATGTTTCTATGAGACCCCAGAACAGCGGGAAGACCGCTATTACCATCGTGAGATGTCCACCTTCATATCAGTTATAATGTGCTACGAGATTGTGGATGAGTTGTGGCCAATCATGGGTAATCTTGACCCTCGTGCGACTATGGTACAGCTTAGGACACATTTCGTGGAACAAGCACTCATATGGGAGCATGAGCTGATGGGAGACTTCCTCTCCATTAAGATGGAGGAGAACTCATCACTTAACGACCACTTGGAGCGCATGCATGATGCGTACATGAGGCCTGCATACTTCCTGGACAACTGGTTCGCAAGTTCTTTTACAATAGGCGTTGTGCTGCGGTCGCTGCCACCAAGCTACCAAGCACAAGCCAGGATTTGCATTATGAGAGGCGACGCGGAAACACGGTATTTCCACGAGTTCATATCACATTTCAGAGATGTGATGGTTGAATCCATTGTCGCTGAGGTCATCAATGACAAAGGTATATATTTGATATACAATTTTATAAATGTTATAATCTTGCAAACACATTTGCAGTGTTAAGTATATTTCATACTTGTTATGTTTTACTGAAAACAGGTCCTTCTGCATGAGAGGTGCTTGCTGGAGAGGAGGTGACGTTTCATGTTGATGGCAAGCATGATGATGATGATATCCAACGACACTCTCCCTCGATATTTATCATTTAATTTATGTTTTAGGATGATTATTGTAATCAAAAAGATTGTGGACTTCTTTAGTGAGTCTCACACTTTGTTAGACGGTTATTCATATGAGCTTGTAACAAACAGTTGTTCTACTTTTATGAATGATTTCTATTTGTGTTTATATCTTGTTTGATTATGTGTGAATTATCCTTATTTTGAAACTAATTGATAATGCATGAACATTTGTAAAATACTGAAATGCCTTAAAAATACCCAACTTAATGATATGTTCATTAATGAATGAAACCATTGTTTAAATTCAAAGTTATATGATAATATGTGAAAGTCATTTGATTACTTGTCACATATAAATCATGCCAAAGTTCAGCAAAATAACTTGAACACCGTGTATTACTTGAATACAAGGTGTTTTAATGAGTTGTTAAAAGTAAATACATATTCGATTTATTGTGTTTTAACAAAAATGGTAATTATCATTATATGATTGCTTAAATGTGTAAAGAAGTTTACCAAAGGAAACATGAAGATGAAACTATTTGATATGATCAAAGTGTTTCATCAAACAAAGGATATTAAAGATAAATGAGAATCTAATTACTACGACGGAAAGATACTTAAGGGCCCACTCAGGAGAAGTTATATCCAATAGCTGCGCAGCGTGTGATTTGATCACAGGGATATCACTTGTCAGAACGAGTCAAGTAGCATTATTCAGTAACGATATTGAACATGACATGGTGATGTCATTGATCAGATCTCGGGCAATGCAAGTATCGAGAGACAAAGGGAATAAGACATGACCGTCCCGGTTCAAACGACGAAAGATCTTCGTGGAACGCACAGGGGTCACATGGCCATCTAGGTCCCTCTATCGATCATTGGTCCGGGAGTGTCCCGACCATGTCTGGAGTGTTCTCGAACCATAGGGTATCACGCTTAAGGGTTTGATTATGCTTAGAGAGTGTTTATAGGATCGAAAGAATCACCAAAGAATAGTAGAGAGAAAACCAGAAGGGTTTCAGTAAGTCCGGAGGATGTCCGGAGTGGAGGTGGAAGGTGTTCCATAGCCATGGAGATTGAATAATATGTGAATAAATGTTAAGTATTGATTTAATTATTTATTCATAATTATTTAGTAAAAGAGAAAATCAATTTAAAGGTCAAAAGGCTTAATGGGCCAATTCCGGAGGGAAGAGGGCCCATTAGGGAAAGGTAAGAGGGAGAAGGGCCAAAGGGGGTGGCCAGCGCCCTAGTGGGCCAGCCCCCCCATGTGGGGCCCATGGGGTGGCCGGCGGCGCCAACCCCTCCCCCTCTCCTCTCCTTTAGGCCCACCCCGCGACTTTGAGGGAGGTAATACCTCCCCTCCCCCTATATATAGTGAGGGTATTTCGCCAGATAAATACACACAATATTCAATAAAGGTTTCCTCACTTTTGAGGAGACCTCCAATTGATATTCTCTCTCTCTCTCTCTCTCTCTCTCTCTCTTTCTCTCTCTCTCTCTCTCTCTCTCTCTCTCTCTCTCTCTCTCTCTCTCTCTCATGACCGTTGTCCCAAGTTCGGACTGCGCGAACGAGAGACATCTTCACCGCGGAGTGCCGTCACACTGCGGGATTCGGATCCAGGAGCTCTACTTCCGCAACTGCTGCTGGATCGGGGAAGCGGGAGTCATCGTCAGGCACCGGACGTGTGTAACTCCCTGCGAGGTGTCACACTTGAAGCACTCAAGTCGTTGGAGCCGTAAGAGCGCAAGGACTTCATCACGACCTTGGGGTCGGCTTCGGCTCATCTACATCAACCATGTTCTCCTTAGCGTTGACAACATTTTTCGGTCTTCAAGGGTAAGTTCACGAAAAGCCCCTCTCGTTACTGCATTACTAATAGATAGGTCCTGGTAGCATCAGGGGTTCAGGGGCGTAGGGTAAAAATTATTGTTTTCATACGCGGAACCCCTACAAGTATCATATAGTAGTATCATGTATTATGATACTACTATATGATACCATGTCCACAATGCATAGTATGGTGTAATATAGTCTTAGTGTATTTATTATTTTATAAAATCTCAAGGTAAAATTGTGTACAAGATTTATTTGAGATTATTTTTTCTAATTCCACGTGCTATCATACCATATCTACCTATGATATCAACATAATATCTTTCATCATTAATTGCGGTGACATATAAGCACTTTGCATGCATGTAATACATAATATCACCTATGATATCCCCATTGGAACTAGTCTAAGAAACAATGCATTATAGAGGTTGTTTCTTAGACATTTATTTTTCTATGGTAAATTGCTAAGAAATCTTCCATTGTGAAAGGCCTAAGTCATTTGTATGGTCATGATCTCAAGATCGGGGCAATTCCCGAGTTACAATATTCCACGTTAGCATCACTTTTCCATTTTCTGTTTGCAGTTCATATTGAACTATTGAAGCAACGCATGATATCTACCAAGAATCATATGACGATACAAGCTAAACGTCACCGCTCCGAGAGTGAATTGTATATGCATGAGCAAGTACTATAAAATTAGGTGCGGTGACACTTAGCACCCTGTGGACTTGAACAACAGATAGAATGTACTTAGATTGGCACGAATCATATTTCTGGTGATCACATGTTAGAGGAAATGATGTGGCAGAACATAATATACTGTTTTTATCACTCCTTCATTCTTGATGTGTGAGTAGTTTCCATGTTCATTCTCTTGATCAGACAAGAATTAGCATGTTCGTATATATACAGGTGTGGTAGATACAGAAAAAGACTATGATTTAGAGCGGAACATTCGATTTTATGGTTTAGACTGTTAGGCTTTAGCAAACTTACATCAGCAAAGCATGAAACAATATGAAATCATTAGATCGGTGCATTGTATGACACTTTAGGGATGAAGCGGCAAGAGGGTTTTAAATCAACAACACCGGTATCACCATTAACAAATCAGCCAGCCTACACAATAGTTAATTGAAAGGAATATGTCGAAGAGACAATAATAAAGTGATTATTATATTATATTCCATGTTTATGATAAATGTTTATTTCTCATGCTGTAATTGTGTTAACCGGAAACGTTAATACATGTGTGTTTAATAAACAAATAAAAGGTTCCTAGTGAAGCCTCTCATTATACTAGATTGTTGATTAACAGATGATCAAGGTTTCCTGATCATGACATTAGATGTTGTTAATAACAAGGTCACACCATTGATTGAATAATTTGATGAACATACTTCCTAAGTATAGTAATACGATCATGCCATTATGTTTACACTACTATAACATCATTCGAAGTAACTCTAATCCTTAGACCATGAGATCACGTCAATCAATGACTCTGAAAGAGTACTTTGATTGCATCAAACGTCACACCGTAACAGGATAATTATAAAGGTGTCGTCAGGTACTTGGAAAGTGTTAGTTGGGGCTCGTGGATCAAGAGTGGGATTTGTCCATCCTGATAACGAAGAGATATACTCAGGGCCCTCTCGGTGATATCACATTAACATAGCTTGCAAACAAGTGATAACGATCACTAAGAATGTTGTATCACGGGAACAAGAAGAGACTACTTGTTAGTAACGGGATCGAACTAGGTATGAATGACGGGATCGAACTAGGTATGAATGATACCGAATGATCAGATCCCGGATAAGTAAAATATCACGTGACAAAAGGAATAGGTTACTGCAAATAAAGGTTCACGTGATCACTAGTTCATCGCTTGAGCTGGTGGGAGTCATTATTAATCTCCAGGTCCAGCTAATGATTATTGATCGGAGAATCTCTCGATCATGTCCACTCAGTTTGCGAGCCTTTAGGGAGACACACTTAAGGGTAGTCGACGCATTTGAGTGGATAGGAAACACCGGAGAAAATACCGTATAGCGGAGGAACTGTTCTGATAAATCTACCAGAATAGTTTTGGTGTAACAGAATATTATCGAGAATTTGATTATCAATATGTTTATTAAATTAAGTGTTCATTAAATGAAGTACTCATTAAATAAAGTGTTCATTAAATTGAGTGGTATTAAACCAAGTGAATTAAAGTGCTTTAATGGAAAGACCTTTGATTTTGAGTGAAGAACTAATGGAATTATGGTGACTCTTTGATTTGTGTGAGTGGAGACTCCACCACCATCAAGAGGGGAGAGATGGGGGCACCACTAGGGGCTGGTGCAAGCCTCTTGGGCGCAGCCCCCCTCTCTTATAAAAGGAGGAGGTGGAGACCCCCTCTCCACACACCAACACACTCATCCTCTCCTCTCATATACCTTTTGGGGGCCTCTTCCTTTCCTTCTAGCCTTGTCCATTGCCACGAGCGAGGTGCTTAGGCTAAGCCCTACTCAAGATCTTCTCCACCACCATCACCATCATGTCATAGTGTTGGCGGAGTTCCCAAGGATCCCCTACTTTCGCTGTCGCGCTGAAGTGAGGGAAGAAAGTCATCGACACACCGTATGTGTGACCGATTACAGAGGCGCTGCACGTGTGGCGTTGTCATCGCGTCCTTGAGGACGGTCGTGTACACTCTAAAAAAACTACGTTTGTTTACGGAAACGTTATCTGCGTTATGATCTTCGAGGGAGAGTCCATCTAAAACGGTTATATGTATCTTCTAGATATGATTTTGTTGGCTGCAATCGTAGTTAAATTTTTGTTTTCCATGCAACGAACCCCATCTTTAATATATTACAAAATGGTTTCGCACATGGCATAGACTATCTGAATGGTGGTAGGTAAATTTTATGGAACACGCATCCAGAAGATGAATTACACGCAATCTTACAATTCGACTATCACCGTCACCAAAAAAAATTAAGTGAGGGATGCACATTTCCCATACATTTTACAACACATCCCACCGATAACCTGCGTAGCGATTGTAGAAGTGGTGTAATGTAACTTGAGATTATTATGATACCTAGTCAAAGCTCTCTTCTAATGTAGCGCTCCAAAACATAAATTCCATGAAACTTTTTGGACATGGTCTACACAAAGCCTGTCCTGACGTGGTGGTCAGAATACAAATCCAAAGAACTTTCTAGACATTGTCTGAACATCCTAAAGCAGCTAAGTATGTCACACCGTTGCATTAGCAATCATAAAATAAACAACAAAGAATAACCACCCGTGTAGCAAGTACATGGATGCCGACATAGTTGACAAAGGCCACCCAATTTCTATACCAACAAAAGATTTCATTTCTAATACTCAAAAATATGATTTATTCATAGGCAACAAAATAAGCAAGTGTATTACAGCCCCCAAAAATGACATTATCATTACCAAGCAACACAACATTTTCTGCAATATCTAAACTCGAAAGTTACCCTTGACATGATACATAACCAGAAAAACAAACAGGACTCTATACCGGTGTTTCCATCTATATATAAAAATGACATGCATACCCAAAAGAAGATTGTCATTAAGTGCACTGGTTCAAAGATAAAGAAACCCAAGAAATCTAACTTTCATTTTAAGAGCAACAATACTACTTTTTTCTCTAAATCCAAGCAATGTGTAGCTCTAAATATCAAGTTAAGAAACATGCAATAATTATTATACATTGTCTCATAATAAGTAGAAAGTGATAAAAAAGCAAGTCGTAGGTATCATCCCCGAAGGTAATATTATAATATACAAATCCAACAACTAGCATGGTAATATCATTGGAACTTATTTCAAGTTAAGCCATACTTCTCCTCTAGGAAGTCCAATAAAAGACATTTGTCCAATAAAAAACATCAGTAAGTAGTATTTCATACCTAGGATTGAGAAGCACTACTCTTTCAGAAGCTCAAGCTGAATTCTGCACCCTTGTAGTTCACACCTTCTGATATGCTTGTACTCCTTCTCTGCATGGGAGTATCCTCAATAGTGCCCATGACCGTTCATCGCCTAGGTGGGGCGCTCAAGTATCTCCTAGTTCCAGGTCTAGGTTTGGTACCATCCCTCTCTCCTCTCTCTAGTTTATGTATACCTCTAGTTGCTTTTCTTCTTTGAGGTGTTGCTTGGTACGTGATGTTTCGGAGCGCTAGGAGGGTGGTGGGAATTCTTCGGGGGTACAGCGGTTGCGGGTCATCCTCGTTTCGTCGAGCCACTGTTGTCGGTTTTGTTTTCTTTCCTTTTTTTTTCTTTGTAGTTTTCTTTTGGGCGTTATGCTGTCTAGCCTAACGACGGTCTCAATCGTGGTTGCTATATTAATATAGCTGGACGCATGCCTGTTTCGAGAGAGTATAGCTCTAGTTAATGAAAAGCTCAACTAGCTAATAATCAAGTTCTCATGGAAGTATTTCTCGCAAAAAATAATCAATATGAGCATGAATGCTAGGCAAAGTCAGGAAGTAACAACAAAATTACTCATGCGCTCAAGATGATCAGAACTCTAGACAGGCCAAAGAACACATCAAGGTAAACATCTAAATCATAGTCAGCATGGCATGGTTTATGCAAGACGATAGAAACTTGCACACCTAGATCCTTACATAGGCCTAAATTGGGACAAATTGTTTGCATTTTGTACCTTAGGGATTAATTGCCTGTGCACTTCCCTCTCCAGATAAAATACGTCGGACTGCAAGAATAACATTAAATCCACATACGCCAGTTGCGCTGGAAAAAATGTGTGGGAAAAAAAACTCAGCTGCTTCGGAAAAGAAAAATACAGTAACATTTTAGGATCCTTGTTTAGGCCCACGAGTATATTGTAGCCCATAGAATATTATGGGCTAATAATTGATCACCACCAATGGCCTATTTCCTGCATTTTCTCGCCTCTTAAGCGGTGCAGACGGGCCACAGCTGCATTGTCCCCTCTCCGTCGCTCCCTGTCTCTCGCACTCGCTCCTCGTCCTAAACCCTAGCTCTCCCCCTCTCCCACCTCCGCGATGGCGACCGCCGACGGCCAGCCCCTGCCCACCGCTACCGAGCCCTCCCCATCCCCGGCCAAGCGCAAGCCGGACACCGACTCCGACCTATCTCCCATCGACCCGGCCCCCAAGGCCGCCCGCCCCGGCACCGACGAGGAGGCCAAATCTCGGTCCGCGGACAAGGGGAAGGGCAAGATGGTGGTCGAGGAGGAGGAGGAGGAGGAGGAGGAGGAAGAAGGAGATGAGGAAAGCGATGACGAGGAGGAGGTTGAGGGAGGCGGGGACGGGGAAGAGGGCGAAGACAGCGACGGCTTCTGCGAGGTCGACCTCAACAACATCCTGCCCTCTCGTACCCGCCGCCGCGCTCCGTCGCAGCCTGGGGCGTACCTGGTGCCACTGGAGGAGGCGTGGGAGGATGACGAGGACGATGAGGACGCCGACGTCGACATGGCTCATGGGGATGAGAGTGGGGATGGGGAGGAGAGCGATTAGAGTCGCAGCTGAACTAACTTGCTAGGCAATGCCTTGGTCTGGCGCTTGTGATGCACAGGAATGTTTCCATGATCTGTTCGCCTGCGGAAGTACTTTGATGTGCTGATTGCATCCAATGTGGACCTTTAGTTATCGAAGTTATGGATTTCCAGCGTTTAATTTCTCTGGCATCATCTAATTTAAGTGTTTTAGTATCACTGCTGGTGCTTCTGGATTATGTTTCTGACAGTATCATCTTGCTCACTTGGATATTTAGATCTATTCATGCTGTGTGCTTGGACTTGGATGCGCATTGACTTGTGTTTCTTATGTTGGAATGTTCTCTACCAGGTAGACCATAGAACATGTGTCGAGTCTTACTTGCAATTGCATAATGTTGCCTTGATGTCACTGTTTGGAGCTGTCATCAATGGCTTCAGCAAAGCTTGCCAATGTTGCCATTCAGTTGTTCTGGTTATGTGCTTGCAGTGCTTTTTGCTGTCTTTGTTTGTTGCATTACAATCATTATGGTGTATAGTTGGCTAGAACCATAAACATTAACATGGTTCAGTTAGATATGCCATTTATATTCACCATGTTGCTCTTGGGTCATATCTTGTTTCTGAAAATATTTAAGCATGTTCAGTATTCTGTTAGAGTTAGCTTTATTGGCCATGGAACCATGTTGCATAGTTTGGACATGCCTCAGCTAGGGTGTGCAGTGTGATGAGGTTATTTTAATTTTGCATTTGCAGTACTCCCTCAGACCCAAATTAGTTGACTTGGATTTGTAAAGATTCGATTGTATCTAGACATGATTTAGTATTAGATACATCCGTATTTTGACAAATTTGAGTCAACTAATTTGGGTCGGAGGTAGTATAAAAAAGTTCTCTTCTTTGCTGAATGTTTGCACTTATTCCTTTACATTGTTTTCTGATTCAAATTTGATAGTGTTCATGTGGTTGTGCCCTCTTAGTCTCCTTTGATTCAAAATAACTTCATAGCAAGTTTTTGTGGGTTCGAATCCTTAGGAAAAATTTCTATGCAGGTTATTTGATTCATAGGATTGGAATCCTTGGGATTTTTTCCTAAGGGTTTCTTTGCACTCTATTTTGGAGGAAAATATCCATCCATTCAATCCTCTTGCCACTGTTCTTTTGTTGATACTCTCTGATCAAAATTCCAGTAGGTTTATATGCCTATATAGGATTAAGAGGACATGCCACTTAGGTCATGTGTCTTTTCTTATTCTAGCATTTTGAGAATCTTGCGAATCAAAGATGCCAATGCAAGGTCGAGTTTGTTTAGGTTGATTCAGTCTTGATATTGTTCAGTTAGTTGTACCCTTTTAAGCAAGGTCTCTACAGCCAGTCTTTAGCACTATATAATTCCTAGTGTGGTAACTATTGTATGTCCTTGATTCTAGTAGACTGATTGGATAGAAGACGGAAATATATATGATGCTTCTAGTAGACTGGGCATTGCCATTTATGCATACTAGTACATGAAGTACTCCATACTAGAGAATTGAAATATGTGCTTAGAGAACAATAGTTCTCTGGAGTAGAGAGTCATCTTACAATTTCCTGCAGCATGTAACAGCTCTATAAATGGCTGCTGTAGCCTTCATCCCGTTACACACTGTTGTGCTCGACTTCTTGGTCACAAACCTCGCTGCACCATGATCAGTGTCAACCGAGGAGGTAACGCATTGATGCTCTTGCTGTGGCAACACTCTGCTGGGGAATGGCATGATCATCAGGTGTCTATCCAGGACATGGTACATGGAGACTAGCTCCAACGAGTCGTAGAGTGGGCTACCGCAGTCCCATGTGGCTGGCTCCTCCTCTTCCATCTCTGCACTAACATAATCGGCTCCTATCTCCTGCTGCATATAACAGACAATTGGGGATTGGAGGCTAAGCTAGTTAAAGCCAGAGCTACCGGCAGGTCTGCAGTGTGAGGCGGACCCAGGAAGCAAAAAAAATTACGGCCAAATATAAGCCCTACCTAGAGAAAATATAGTTTCCACAACAATTTAATACATAAACATGGGTACAATACATTACAAGTTCACGCCACATTAAAATGTTCACGAGAGTGGGGGATATCTAGAGATGATCGAGCGTTTTTGTCCCTCTCGCTAGTGATGTCGCCGACTTTTCCACTTTCGTTCGCCCTTATTTCATGCTACGATGGTGTGCCTAGCGCTTGCAGAGGTCGCGCGAAGTTGTATGTCCGTCGGATCTCATAAGATCTGGTTAGTTTTCGTGTTCATTGGCGTGGTTACAGTCTTTTGATCTACAATTTTCATTATGGGCATGGCTGCTTCACTGGTGTGTTGGTCACTTTGCGACTTAGCATATTAATCTCTGATTTGTATATTATAACAAGTTTTATTATGATATGCTTTGTCTAGCTCCAGTGAAGAATAGCGAGGATGGCAGCACGTCTTCTGCTTGCTCCAGTACTTCTAGTCATCACTAGATAGTTCAAGGAAATACTCATAAAAATATTATTTTTATGGTTCTTTGTACTCCGTCTGATTCATATTAGTTGACTCAAATTTATTTAGATACGAGTGTATCTAGTATTAAAACTTGATGATTCTAGGTCAACTAATATGGGTCAAAAGGAGTACTACTTTTGATGATTATTACTATAAGATGGGTGAAACATTTTGTAAAAAAAAGATTGCTACACATTTGGATGTTCATAAGTTAGCAGCACATTAAAACAATTCATATGCGCTATATATATATACACACACATATTAGCAATTTGCTGACTCGTTGCCTTTTTTCTAAGAGCAAGCCGAGTCGCTTCTTGTGCAAACTGAGTCGGTGGCCCGTTGCCTCTTTGTCTGAGAGCCCACATTGTGTACAGCCAAACGATTTTGCCCATCGTCAGTCAGATTTTCGTGGCTGGAAAGTGGCCAGCGCCTCGTGCGCGCACCTGTGAAGCCCGGGCAAGCGCCGGGCAATAGGGACGGTGCGTCCGCCCGTGGCAGTGTGATGTGTGTATCTGACAGTATCTCCATATATAACAGACAATTGGGGATTGGAGGCTAAGCTAGTTAAAGCCAGAGCTACCGGCAGGTCTGCAGTGTGATGTGTGTATCTGACAGTATCTCCATATATAACAGACAATTGGGGATTGGAGGCTAAGCTAGTTAAAGCCAGAGCTACCGGCAGGTCTGCAGTGTGATGTGTGTATCTGACAGTATCTCCATATATAACAGACAATTGGGGATTGGAGGCTAAGCTAGTTAAAGCCAGAGCTACCGGCAGGTCTGCAGTGTGATGTGTGTATCTGACAGTATCTCCATATATAACAGACAATTGGGGATTGGAGGCTAAGCTAGTTAAAGCCAGAGCTACCGGCAGGTCTGCAGTGTGATGTGTGTATCTGACAGTATCTCCATATATGTAGTACTGAGATATATAGCGGATCAATTCTGTTCCATGTTGGATGACAATTGACAAGTGGGGTGCTGGACTTGGAAGTGTCAATTATTCATGTACATGCTGCTGTGTCGTGGTAATTCTATTTGATGGTGTATGTTTACTTTCAGACACATGTTTCACTTCAGAAAAACAGTCAAACACATGTTTAGACTGACACAACCTCACATGTATGTACACATCACAAAGTTTGTCAGCAACCAAGCATGAATTAAATTGGTAACTTGGACAAATTTGAACGTGACATCAATTTAGTCAAAATTATGATTCATCCGAATTGACATTTCCTTGGGAGGGTAGCCTGGACAGAAGTTTGACTAATTGCTATGGACAAGTTGTCAATAAGGCACCAAAATACAGGGATGTTTTTCACAGACCGATCTTGCTGTTTCATTAGAACAAGATGCATCAACTTTCTCTCAAAGTCAGAATTAGGCCATGGATCAGTTCAAAAAAAAAGAAAAAAGAATTAGGCCATGGATCTACACAGGGTGTTAGGTAGTTCTGGTTTAATGCCCCCATCTTTTTCGTTCCTGTACTTGTAGATGACCGTGATGATTCTATAATGAAGTTGCCGGAAGCTCAGAAGAAAAAACTTCTCTCAGAAAGGCAGAATTAAGACAGGAAAATCAAAACAACACGTACTATTCCGAGGCCACCACGAGCATTAGGCAAAGAACGAGAGACAAAAGAAAAGAAATTATCTATAGCAGGATTCGGTTTTTATGAACAACCATGGATTGTTTGCCGTCGATCATCCACTGTCCCCTGCTCCTGGATTGCACACATGTTGCGGTAGGCCGGAAGCGATTCCAGTTTGAGCAATTTTGGATGAAGCTGGACGGGTTCCGAGATGTGGTGGACGTTGCGTGGGCGACCATCGATGGAGACCCCGATCCCTACCGTTGCCTAGTCGCCAAGATGAAGTGTACGGCATGGCAGCTCATGAGCTGGGCTGACAAGAAGGTAGGGTCGGTGAAATTGCAACTCATGATACCGCGGGAAGTGGTGTACCGCCATGGAATCCAGACAGCTCACCACTGATGAGCGTGCGCTTCGCACTAAGCTGAAGCGTACATACCTTGGGCTGACATCCCTAGAGCGCATGATGGCACGACAACGCGCTAAGGTGGCATGGTTGAAGGAGGGGGATGCGAACACGACATTCTTCCACCAGCACGTTTCCTATCAGAGATAGAAGAACGTGATCCATAGCCTCCATGTCGATGGCGCGCTCGTAGTCGATTATGTTGCCATGTCTGAATCTACATACGAACACTTCCAGGATCTGTTAGGAACTGCGGTAGACCATGAGTTCTGGCTAGACCTAGACTTTCTAGGGACACATGCAGAGGACTTTTCGCAGCTAGACGCACCCTTTACAGAGGAAGAGGTGTGGTATGTGGTCAGGCGACTACCTCACAGTAAGGCGCCAGTCCAGATGGCTTCACCGTGGAATTCCTCCAATCCTACTGGCAAACGGTCAAGGTCGACTTTATGTCGGCCTTCGACAAGTTCCATACCATGAGTGGGCGCGGATTCCAAGGCCTCAACCAAGACTTGATAATTCTGCTGCCCAAAAGGAGCGATGCAACAACCCTAGGAGACTATCGTTCCATTAGCTTGATCCATATCTTTGCCAAGCTGGCAGCAAAGGTGTTGGCATCGCGGCTTGCCCCTAGAATGGGCGTCCTGGTTGACCTGAACCAATGCGCCTTCAGTCAGAAGCGCTGCATTCATGATAACTTTATGTTGGTTCAGCAGACGGCACGCCTACTCCATAGGCTCAAGGAGCCACGAGTCATGCTCAAGCTAGACATCGCTAGAGCTTTGAGACTCGGTCTCGTGGGCGTTGTTGTTTGAGGTGCTTCAGAGAATAGGGTACGACCCCAGATTCAGGGAACTGGTGGCTATCCTTCTTTCGACGGCGAGCACACGGGTGATGCTCAATGGCGAGCCAGGCCCCCCGATTTGGCATCGACGGGGCCTAAGACAGGGAGACCCCCTATCGCCGATGTTGTTCATGTTGTTCATCAACTCTCTCAACAAGTTGTTGGCCAAGGCCAAGGAGCTTGGGGTGCTGAAATGCATCACACCCCGAGAGTTGGTGACGTTGGTCTCCCTCTACGCTGACGATGTAGTCATCTTCTGCCATCCAGATGAGGCGGAGCTGCACGTGGTTCGCGCAATTCTTGCGCTCTTTGGGGGAGGCGTCGAGACTACATACCAACTTCACAAAATGCTCGGTTACCTTGATTGCCTACACGAAGGAAGTAGGCCAAGTCGCGGAAGGGATTATGCGGTGTCAGTTGGCATACTTCCCTGTCCTATACCTCGGCATCCCCATGTCGGTCTGCCATCTCTCAACATCGACACTTCAACCTCTAGTGGACAACATAGCCGACTGCCCCCACTATGGAAAGCTTCCATGATGACGAAGGCTAGGCGCTTGGCCCTTGTTAAGTCGGTGCTGATGGTGACCCCCTACATCAGATCATTGCACTTGGACTTCACAAAAAGACCCTCAAATAGATCTAGAGGATCTGTAGGGGATTCCTCTGGGCTAGGAGGAAGGAGGCAAACGGAGGGCATTGCCATGTAAACTGGGAACGAGTGTGCAGACCACTCAGGCTGGTTGGCTTGGGAGTTCCTGACATAGCTCGCACAGCCATCAGCCTCTGGACTCGCTAGATCTGGAAGATGCGTACCGCCACTAGTAGAAAAAGGGTCTTTGGTCCAGCACCCAAATGCCATTGGTCCCGGTTCGGTTCCGCAATCGGGACCAATGCCAGGCACCGGTCTCGGTTCATGTCGCCTGGGCATTGGTCCCGGTTCATATCTAAGCATTAGTCTCGGTTCGTGGAAGGAACCGGGACCAATGCCCCCGCGCACATGTGGCGCTCTGCGGAGCATTGGTCCCGGTTCATGCCACGAACCGGGACCAAAAACCCCTCGACGGTCCCAATCCGGGACAGAGATCTAAATTAAATCGAGGCAGAAATTGAATTGATCTAATATTTTTAAAAAAATCTTCCACAATTAATCGAGACAGAGATCTAAATCGCGGCATTTTATTAATTCAACCACAAATTCTTCCTAAACAAAGGTGCGATTTCACAAATTCTTCCTAATCAACAATTTCACTTCCGCTGCCGCTGTCCTCCGAGCCACCGGCTTCCTCGTCATCGTCGGACGGAACCTCCACGATTTCCGTATTGTTCGCGAGACGGAGCTCCTCTTCGCGGCGAGCGACGTCGATGATGGTGTACTTGGTCCGTCCAGGGACAGACCAGAACCTCTCCCGCCCTTCTCAGTTGCGGAGATCCGGGTGCACCACGCGCCCATAAACGATGTGGTTGCCAATCTTGGTCTTCCGCTCCTTGAACAGCGCCGGCCAGTACGGGCTGGCCGCCGCGTACCGGGGTAGCGCCCTCTTCCACGCGGGCATCTGGCGGCGACGCGCCGCAATTTTGCTCTCCATCTCGGCTCCACCAGGGACGAGGAGCAGAGCCACCAGCGCACCCGCATAGCTGATGCGCCATCCGTGGGGCACCTCGTGCCCGGCGGCGCGAGGATGTCGAAGTGCACGAACATCACCGCCTCATAGAAGTTCAGCGCGGGCATCTCCATGGCGTAGTGGTGGAGATTGGAGAGGGAGGGGAGATTACAGAGGGCGAGACGACGACGCGGTGGAGAGATTGTAGAGGCCGAGGCGATGGCGAAGCGACGCGTTGTGGCCTCCTATTTGTACACGAGGACGACAAAGCGACGGTGCTGGGCATTGGTCCCGGTTCATGCCACGAACCGGGACCAAAGCCCCTCCCCACGACACGTGGTGGCCCAGCAACGCCCCCCACCTAGGTCATTGGTCCCGGTTCATGCCATCAACCGGGACCAATGACCTAGGTGGGAGGGGGGGCGTTGCTGGGCCGCCACGTGTCGCCAGGAGGGGCTTTGGTCCCAGTTCGTGGCATGAACCGGGACCAAAAACCCTCCCCTGGCTATAAATAAGCCCCGTCCATCCACTTATTTTTTCTGGAATTTTGTGTGGAAGGTGGATGCTAGGTTTTTTCTTCACACTACACACAAGGTGTTCGAAGAAATGTCCGAGCCACGCTTAAGTTCGTACAACACGGTATCCTCGGCCGAGGTTAGCAACCTTATCTTCTTTATCTGTAACTGATACAAAAATATTGCATGTGTCCATGTAGGGTGGTCATTTCACTATTCACGATGTCATTGTCATGGTTAATTATTATGACGCAGATTGATGCGCGGATGCGATGGATGTACAGAGACCGACGCGATTCCGATTTTATTCTAGGCCTGCATAAATTTATCGATTTGGCTAAGGCAAACAAAGTGGATAATTTTATGCCTTGTCCCTGCGTCGACTGTCGGAACGTGGCGGAGCACTCTGCCCCGAGAATCCTTCAAAGCCATCTGCTTCAAAGAGGTTTCATGCCCGGATATTATTGTTAGGCCATGCATGGAGAAAGAGGGGTTAGGCTGGAAGAAAATGAAGAAGAGGAGGATGATGATAGCTATCCTATGTCCCCTGAAGAATACGGTGATACTACAATGGAAGACAATGAAGAAGAGGGAGGCGGCAATGAAGAAGAACAACGGGCATCGGATGAGCCTGCTGATGCTCTTGGTCGGGTCATTTCTGATGCAAAGCAACAATGCGATACAGAAAGGGAGAAGCTTAAGTTGGAGGCCATGCAAAAGGATCACAAAAAGTTATTGTACCCAAATCGCGAAGATGGCAGCACAAAGCTCGGTACCACACTTGAACTGCTGAAATGGAAGACAGAGACTGGCTTATCTGACAAGGGATTTGAGAAGTTACTGAAAATAATGAAGCCAAAGCTTCCAAAGGATAACGAGCTTCCCGAGACAACGTACGAAGCAAAGAAGACTATCTGCCCTCTAGGATTAGATGTGGAGAAGATACATGCATGCATTAATGACTGCATCCTGTACCACGGTGAGAAGTACGAGAATATGGATAAATGTCCGGTATGCACTGCATGTCGATACAAGATCAGACAAGATGACCCTGGTGATGTTGAGGGCGATGACGAGCCTCCTAGGAAGAGGGTTCTTGCTAAGGTTATGTGGTATGCTCCTATAATACCACAGTTGAAACGTCTGTTCAGAAACAAAGAGCATGTCGGGTTGTTGCGATGGCACAAAGAAGAGCATAAGAAAGACGGGAAACTGAGACACCCCGCCGATGGGTCGCAGTGGAGAAACATTGAGAGAAAGTACTCGAACTTTGCAGGTGACGCGAGGAACTTATGGTTTGGTCTATGTACAGACGGCATGAATCCTTTTGGGGAGCAGAGCTGCAGTCACAGCACCTGGCTAGTGACTCTATGTATCTACAACCTTCCTCCTTGGTTGTGCATGAAGCAGAAGTTCATTATGATGCCAGTGCTCATCCAAGGACCGAAGCAACCCGACAACGACATTGATGTGTACCTAAGGCCATTAGTCGATGAACTTTTGCAGTTGTGGGCAGAACCAGGTGTAAAGGTGTGGGATGAGCACAAACAGGAGCCATTTGACTTACGAGCATTGTTGTTCGTAACCATCAATGATTGGCCTGCTCTTAGTAACATTTTAGGACAGTCAAACAAGGGATACAATGCATGCACGCACTATTTAGATAAGACTAAAGGTACATATTTGGATAAATGTAAGAAGGTTATGTGCCTAGGGTGTCGTAAATTTCTTCCGACCAATCATCAAGTAAGAAAGAAAGGCAAGCATTTCAACGGTGAGGCAGATTACCGGAAGAAGCCTAAGCTCCCTAAAGGTGCTGATGTATTTGGTATGGTGAAGGACCTAGAAGTAATCTTTGGAAAGGGTCCTGGCGGTCAATCTGTTCCGAACTACCCCATTACCGGACACACGGCCATGTGGAAAAATAAATCTATATTTTGGGAGCTTGAGTATTGGAAAGACCTAGAGGTCCGTTCTTCAATCGACGTGATGCACGTGACGAAGAATCTTTGCGTGAACCTGCTAGGCTTCCTGGGCATGTATGGGAAGACAAAAGGTACACCAGAAGCACGGGAGGACCAGCAATGTATCAAAGACCCATACAACAAGCATACTGATAAAGGTCGTGAATACTTAAGAAGCTACGCTCTTACCAAAGCAGAGAAGGAAATCTTTTTTGAAGTCCTTTATAGTATCAAGGTCCCGGCTGGCTTCTCGTCAAATATAAAGGGAATAATAAATATGGCAGAGAAAAAATTCCAGAACCTGAAGTCTCATGATTGCCACGTGATTATGACGCAGTTGCTTCCGGTTGCATTGAGGGGGCTTCTACCAAAAAATGTTCGAGTAGCCATTGTGAAGCTATGTGCATTCCTCAATGCAATATATCAGAAGGTAATCAATCGAGAAAGTCTGGAAAGGCTACAGAAGGATGTGGTCCAATGTCATGTCAGTTTTGAGTTGGTGTTCCCCCCCGTCCTTCTTCAATATTATAACGCATCTCTTAGTTCACCTAGTCGAAGAGATTTCCATTATCGGTCCTGTATTTCTGCACAATATGTTCCCCTTCGAGAGGTTTATGGGAGTCTTAAAGAAATATGTTTGTAATCGTGCTAGGCTAGAAGGAAGCATCTCCAAGGGCTATGGAACAGAGGAGGTCATTGGGTTCTTTGTAGACTTTCTTCCTGACCTTAAGCCGATTGGTGTTCCTGAATCACGGTATGAGGGGAGACTGAGTGGAAAAGGCACGCTAGGAAAGAAAGCAATGATATTTAGGGACGGACATTCTTTGAATCAAGCACACTACACAGTTCTACAAAGGTCTACCTTCGTGGCTCCGTATATCGAGGAACACATGAATGTTGTACGCTCCAAGTTCCCGGGGAAGGATGACTACTGGATTAAAGAAAATCACATGGAGACTTTCGACACTTGGTTGCAATTACATCTCATGAATGACACCACTATTGGAGATCAGCTCTACTTGTTGGCCGCGACACCATCTACGACTGTATTGGCTTTCCAAGGGTACGAGATAAATGGGAATACATTTTACATGATTGCCCAAGATAAAAAGAGCACCAACCAAAACAGTGGTGTCCGCTTTGATGCAACATGCAAGAATTGGAAAAAGGACACATACTATGGTTACATAGAGGAGATATGGGAACTTGACTATGGACCTACTTTTAAGGTCCCTTTGTTTCGGTGTAGTTGGGTCAACATGAATGGAGAAGGGGTAAAGGTAGACCAGCTGTATGGAATGACAATAGTGGATCTCAAGAATCTTGGTTACAGAGACGAACCATTTGTCCTAGCCAATGATGTGGCTCAGGTTTTTTATGTGAAGGACATGTCCTCTAGACCAAAAAAAAAGAAAAAAATAAGGAAACAAATACATCAGACGATGAGCCTAGGCGTCACATAGTTCTTTCAGGGAAAAGAAACATCACGGGAGTCGAGGACAAGACAGACATGTCAGCAGATTATGATAAGTTTGATGAAATTCCGCCCTTCACCGTGAAAACTGACCCAAGCATCACGTTAAGCAAAGAAGATGCTCCATGGTTACGGCCTAAGAAGCGATCATAGGCAAGGGATCGACATACGCGACGAAGGATTCATACCCTAAACCCTAAACCCTATGTAAATCTATGTAATGTATGGAAACTATATGTGATGTATGAAAACTTTATATAAGAATTGGCTTCACAGAACACCCCGATTTGGTGGTACCAATACCAAACTTTAATTTGGTGGTTGCTTCACAGAACACCCCGATTTCGGCACCT
The DNA here is from genome assembly GCA_916181665.1 of Avena sativa. Taxonomy (NCBI): domain Eukaryota; kingdom Viridiplantae; phylum Streptophyta; class Magnoliopsida; order Poales; family Poaceae; genus Avena; species Avena sativa. Next base: position 418,825,112 of record OV702287.1, on the reverse strand, counting down.
CAAAAATGAAAATTGGCTTTTTCGTGCGTCAAAAAGGAAAACTTCCTCCTGCAACATCGTAATCCATCCCGATTCCATTAGTCCTGATTCCATTAGTCCCGGTTTGTGGCTGGACCGGCGGGAATAAAGGGGGGCCTTTAGTCCCGATTCCTTAGTCCCAGTTTTTTAATAATAATAAATGTCTTGAGTGTTAGTCCTGGTTTGTGGCTGGACCGGCGGGAATAAAGGGGGCCTTTAGTCCCGATTCCGTAGTCCCAGTTAGGAAACTGGGACTAATATATCGTTTCCTACTAGTGTTGGTCTCTCTAAAACTTTCCCGAACTATATATGAAGATGTTGTTCTATTCTATTTAATTTCACATATTAGGGAGTGCCTCTATGGCTAGCTTCAGAGAGATGCCTGAGGACTGGATCCTCCAGCATCTCCCTGAAGCTGGCCGTAGTGTTGTCCCTGCTCTCACACACCATCTGGTAGTTCATAACTTCTCTAGCTAGATCAATATGTCCGGGAGCTAATTAATTTCACATATTAGGGAGTGCCTCTATGGCCAGCTTTAGAGAGATGCCTGAGGACTGGATCCTCCGGCATCTCCCTGAAGCTGGCCGTAGTGTTGTCCCTGCTCTCACACACCATCTTGTAGTTCATAACTTCTCTAGCTAGATCAATATGTCGGGGAGCTAATTAATTTCACATATCAGGGAGTGCCTCTATGGCCAGCTTCAGAGAGATGCCTGAGGACTGGATCCTCTGGCATTGATATGTTGCAAACGTATCCATAATTTTTGATGTTCCATGCTTGGTTTTATCTACTTTCTTATGTTTTGTCCACACTTTGGAGTACTTTTCATATGATTTCTTGGACTAACCTATTAACAAGAGCCATAGTGCTAGCTGCCTGTTTTCTGCTATTTTTGGTTCCAGGAAAGTCAGAAAATGAATATTCTCGGAATTGGACGGGACAAAAGCCAAAGTCAGTTTTTCACCAAGGGACACCTGGAGCCAGAATACAAGACGGAGAGGGGCTAGGGCCCAGCCACACCACCTGGCTGCGCGGCCAGATCTGACCCGTGCCAGGGGGTGGTCTGGCCGCCCCAGGCACCCCCTCGGCCTCTCCTTCCGCCTATATATTGCCTATGATACGGAAACCCTAAGTACCTAATCAAAAATCCACGAAAGGGTCCGTAGCCGCCATCATCTCCATCCCTAGATCGGGAGGGATCTGAAGCTCTTCCTGGCACCCTGCCGGAGAGGGGAATTCACCCTGGAGGCCTTCTTCATCATCATGCAAGCCTCCGGTGTGATGCGTGAGTAGTTCATCTCTGGACTACGGGTCCATGTAGTAGCTAGATGGCTGGTTCTCCTCCTTTGTGCTATCATGTTTAGATCTTGTGAGCTCCGTTCATGATCAAGATCATCTATTTGTAATTTTGCATGTTGTGTTTGTGGGGATCCGATGGATATTGAGATGCTATTTCAGATTGATTATTGATTCTATCATGTCTTTGTTATTTGTGATCTTGCATGCTTTCCGTTGTTAGTAGCTATCTTGGCCAAGTAGATGCTAGCAACTCCAAGAGTTAGTATTTATGCTCGATAGTGGGTTCATGCCTCTGGTAATCTGGGGAAGTGATAGAAATCTCTAAGGTACTAGATGTGTTGTTGCTACTAGGGAGAAAACAACAATCCTTTGTTCATAGAACAATCGTATTGTTTACTTTACACGCAATTCGTAATGCAATTATCCGTTGCTTGCAACTTAATACTGGAGGGGGTTCGGATGATAACCTGAAGGTGGATTATTAGTCATAGATGCAGTTGGATGGCGGTCTATGTATAATGTTGTAATGCCCAATCAAATCTCAAAGGAGTCAAGATGATTAGTATATGCTTGTATGCTTTCTCGATGTTTGTCAATTGCCCCGCTGTAATTTGTTCACCTAGCATGTCATCTATCTTAAGGAGAGCCACCTCTAGTAAACTATGGACCCCGGTCCTTTCTTTTACTATCAATCTACAATCAACTGTTACTGCTCTGTGTTTACTTTCTGCAAACTATTACTTTCTTCCACTCGATACGTTTAATCCTTTGTTTTCAGCAAAACCGGTGAGATTGACAACCTCATCGCAAGTTGGGGACAGAGTTCTATGGTTGTGTTGTGCAGGTCTCCACATTGCTGCTGGCACCGGTAGTGCACCCTGCCAAAGTTCAGCTAGCTACACCTTTGGGGTGTTTCCTTGCTCCTACTGGATTGATAACCTTGGTTTCATAACTGAGGGAAAACTTACTAATGTGCTCATCATACCTTCCTCTTGGGGTTCCCCAACGAGCTCGTTAATACACGAGTCAGCAAGTACTTTTTCTGGCGCCATTCCCAGGGAGTCAAGGACATCTTCACAAGGAGAGTCCCTCATAACCAATCTCTTTACTTTGTTATTTTTTTTTTGCTTAGTTTACTTTTGCTTTGTTTGCTTGTTTCTTTTATCAAAAACACAAAAAAATTAGTTCCTACTATAGTTGTTATTTTCGTTGGTCTGTTATTGTCTTGCTTTATCATGCTTTCTATCAATGGTTGGTTTCTTTGAAACTGAATCTAATTGGCAAGGTGGGTTCACGGAAGAACAAAAATATTATTGTAAGGAACACCGCTTGTCACAAATAGGGAAACACTTATGGGAAAAAATTGATAAATTGTATACCATTGGTAGAAACGTGTGCTCTACTTATAATGTTACTTATTGCTTTGATAAATCTTGTTGCTATAAGAGGTATACACACTTTCCTTTTCAATGTGAGTATAATGATGATGTTACCATATCTTCTTATGTTAAGGGAAATTATGACTTTTATGATGTGGAACAAATTGAAGAATTTATTGCTTAGAAGGGTGCATTCGAACTTGCTTATTTGCTTGAAAATTCTGATGATGCACCTTATAAATATGAGGTTTATGATATACTTAAATTTTTCTTTGATAATTACAAGGAAGAAAATGGCTATATTCTTGAATATCTTAATAGATGCTCTCCACCAACGGAAGAGACTAATGCCTTGTAGGAGCCTATGGAATAAGAAATTGCTGAACCTAAAAGCTCATTAGATGAAAAAGAGGAAGAGAGTCATGAACAAAAGGAGGAAGAATGGATCTATCCATGCCTACCTTCTAATGAGAGTAACTCTTTACCCCTTACATTATTTGATTGTCCCCCATGCTTACCAAAGGAGGATGCATGTTATGTTCCTGTGGATTCTTTTGAAAAATGTTTATAATAAATCTCTAGATGATGGTCCTATATTGGTTGATAATATTAATTGTACTACTATTGAAAATGAGATTGATCAATCATCTTGTTATAAAATTGTTAAAAGTGGGTTTGAAGGTTCTAATCCCACTATTTTTGAGCTTGATAAAAATTATGCGTTTGTAGATCAGGAAAAGCATGCTTTATGTGATAGTTATATTGTTGAGTTTATTCAAGTGGCTACTGAAAATTATTATGAGAGAGGAAAATATGGTTGTAAAAGTTTTCATGGTACTGCAATACCTCTCTATGTGCTAAAAGTTTTGAAGTTACTCTTGTTTTATCTTCCTATGCCTGTCACTATGTTCTTTGTGAATTTATTTGCATACAAGATTCCTATGCATAGGAAGTGGGTTAGACTTAAATGTGTTTTGAATTTTCTTCTTGATGCTCTCTTTTACTTCAATTCATATTTCCAATGTGAGCATCTTCTCAAACTATCATGCCTAACTTAAAAGCGTTAAAGAAAAGTACTTATTGGGAGATAACCAAAAAGTTTTAGATGAGTCTTGGAAGTTATTACTTCAGTAATAACTGCTCCTTATCCTTTTTATTTGCTTTTTGTGCCAAGAGTAACCTCTAATGAGAGAGAAGTAATGATTGGGAAAGTTGCTGTCCCGAAACAGATTTCTGTGCTTCACCGTAAACATTCGTGTAAAATCTATGTACGTCCTTTTGAGGCGTGAATTTTTGTGCTTCTGCCCCAGGTTGTTACCTAACTTTCGTTAGTTCAACACTTTTCGATTTGAGCAACAGAAGGTCTTCTAAAAAATTCATCTTTACCTGCTGGTCTGTTTTGACAGATTTCTGCCATTTTCTGCATTTGCTTCTTGTTGGTTCCTTTTTTAGTTCTTTTGGGGAATTGAGCTTTTTGAGGGAAGTGCTACAGTAGCTAGTGTTTTAATGGAAGTCTTATTGGTGTTAGAACTGAAACTAAAGACTCATTATCTTGAGTGCACTAATGTTGCTAATAAAGATTGTGTGAAGTTTTGTATGAAGGAAAAATTTCAGGTGTATGGAAGGAATGAGTAATGAGATGATGGATGGACTAAAGCTCAAGCTTGGGAATGCCACGAGTGTCACCCCAAGAAATATTCAAGAAGTACAAGCGTCAAAGCTTGGGGATGCCCAAGGCATCCCCCTCTTCATCAATAAAAATCCTAGGTTTCTTCCAAACGCTTCATTTTTATTGTTTCATGCACAATTGTGTTGTTCTTGGAGCGTCTTCTTTTTTGTTTTTGTTTTGGTTTTTCATTTGCTTGGTTTGCTGAATAAATTGGTTGGACCCCCTCTTTCATGCATTGGTTTTCAAATAGTTTTGTTTGGTTCGGAAAAAGAGTAGGAAATTTCATGCTTAAGTGGTAAAGAGAGCTTGTTTTTGACTGTGGCCTATGCTTTGTCATGCCATGCTCGATATTGTTTTGGCTTTATGCTTAGTATTATTTGTTGTAGCATGAATTTTTATAAACAATTGAGATTGCTTAATGTGCCTTTGAAGAATCATGTGTTCTTTTAGCATATTAAAACATAGTATTGTGGTATTCTCCTTTGATGCTTTATTTGGGTTGACTTGGCGCATGCTCACACCATGTTATGACTATCTCAAGTCACCATAGCCTTTATGATCCTTTAGTTTTCAACTTGTAGTATCACTTTATGCTTTGATCAATAATGTTTTGTCACTCTGCATGATTATGGCCATTATTGCTCTCTTAGTTTGTCGCTCCCGGTCTTTTGCTAGCCTCCGTAACCAAGTATGAGTTCTACTCATGCATCCAACTCCTAAAACCAAGTTGTTCCAAAGAGTCTACCATACGTACCTACTAGCATATTCTATTCCAAGTATATTCATGTTTTTATCTACCTCTGAATTAAACTTGTTATGAGAAAACTAGTGATTAAAGCTCTCATGAACTTGATGTCACACTTTACTTTTCTTGCCCTTAATAAACTTGAACCATTGTGTCGTCTATGTTGTATATGCTTGCACTTATTTGTTGGGAATTAGCAGAACCATGTTGTCATGGGGAACGCCTTCAACATTGCACTTGTACTCTGTACCTAGTTGATATCATGCTCTTTTGTCTATGGATGTTGTCGGTGTGAAATGAAAGAGGAGCTTGTAAGTCCATCGAGTTATGTATATGTGTTAGAGAAACACCTGGGCCGCTGGTCTAATCCATGTTGTCATGGTGGAAACCTGCAGCGTAACCATAATGAGCTGTCTATGAAGCATTCTTTTCTTATAAAAAAGAGTCAGATATTGAGAAAAAATAGAAAAAGAAAAAAAGAGATATGAGAAAAGAGGAAAGAGAGAAAAAAAGCACCATATTCCCATGGTAAATAATAAGATTGCTGAGATGCTCGTTGTCTGTTTGCCTTGTCATTTTGATATGGGGATTCTTCCGTATCGTCGGGCAGGGGGTACCCCGTTGGCGGTTCTCTATGATACACATGTACTTACAATGACAAGAACTTACCGGTGACTAAACTTGAGTAGCATGAGGAGCGGCCCTCGTATTCAAGGGACATGCGATTTCCAACTTATACTTCGTCAAGCATATACACCATAGTTTGTTCACCTTAACCTTAATCACTTCAAGATGCTTATGATAGGGGCAATGAGAGCTGAAAGCTATTGAGTACCATAATTTTTGGAAGCTCTTTATGAAACTTGAATCCCTACTTCCTTCTATGAAGGCCTTTCTTTTACTTATTTGTTGAGTCTCCACCTTCTACCTTTATGCACCTACTTTGAGAGCGTAGTGGCCATTCTTAGTTCTATGTGCATTGTCCCAAGACTTGTTGATTGATGCATACCTTGATATTTCTTGTTTTAAACTATTTGTATCTAGTCACTCTTATAAACTTTGAAGGTGTCCTATTCATTTATGTTTGCTACTCTATGAGGGACAAGCTGAATTCCACTATGCTATGTTTTCTTTATGTGAAACAAACAAACGTCTTGCAAAGCATTGTTATTCATGAATCTTTTGTTTGTGCCTTTTCATGTTGCAACATAGTTTCTTTGTATTATGAGACGTAGAGGGGCTGGGGCCCGGCCACACCACCTGGCCACGTGGCCAGGCCTGTCTCGCGCCAGGGGGTGGTCCGGACGCCCTAGGCACCCCCTCGGCCTCTCCTTCCGCCTATATATTGCGTCTGATACGGAAACCGTAAGTACCCGATCAAAAATCCATGAAAGAGTCTGTAGCCACCGTCATCTCCATCCCTAGATCGGGAGGGATCTGAAGCTCTTCCCGGCACCCAGCCGGAGAGGGGAATTCACCCTGGAGGCCTTCTTCATCATCATGCAAGCCTCCGGTGTGATGCGTGAGTAGTTCATCTCTGGACTACGGGTCCATGTAGTAGCTAGATGGCTGGTTCTCCTCCTTTGTGCTATCATGTTTAGACCTTGTGAGCTCCGTTCATGATCAAGATCATCTATTTGTAATTCTGCATGTTGTGTTTACGGGGATCCGATGGATATTGAGATGCTATTTCAGATTGATTATTGATTCTATCATGTCTTTGTTCTTTGTGATCTTGCATGCTTTCCGTTGTTAGTTGCTATCTTGGCCAAGTAGATGCTAGCAACTCCAAGAGTTAATATTTATGCTCAATAGTGGGTTCATGCCTCTGGTAATCTGGGGAAGTGACAGAAATCTCTAAGGTACTAGATGTGTTGTTGCTACTAGGGAGAAAACAACAATCCTTTGTTCATAGTACAATCGTATTGTTTACTTTACACGCAATTCGTAATGCAATTATCCGTTGCTTGCAACTTAATACTGGAGGGGGTTCGGATGATAACCTGAAGGTGGATTATTAGTCATAGATGCAGTTGGATGGCGGTCTATGTATAATGTTGTAATGCCCAATCGAATCTCAAATGAGTCAAGATGATTAGTATATGCTTGTATGCTTTCTCGATGTTTATCAATTGCCCCGTTGTAATTTGTTCACCTAGCATGTCATCTATCTTAAGGAGAGCCACCTCTAGTGAACTATGGACCCTGGTCCTTTCTTTTACTATCAATCTACAATCAACTGTTACTGCTTTGTGTTTACTTTCTGCAAACTATTACTTTCTTCCACTCGATACGTTTAATCCTTTGTTTTCAGCAAAATCGGTGAGATTGACAACCTCATCGCAAGTTGGGGATAGAGTTCTGTGGTTGTGTTGTGCAGGTCTCCATGTTGCTGCTGGCACCGGTAGTGCGCCCTGCCAAAGTTCAGCTAGCTACACCTTTGGGGTGTTTCCTTGCTCCTACTGGATTGATAACCTTGATTTCATAACTGAGGGAAAACTTACTAATGTGCTCATCATACCTTCCTCTTGGGGTTCCCCAACGAGATCGTTAATACACGAGTCAGCAGGCATCTCCCTGAAATTGGCCGTAGTGTTGTCCCTGCTCTCACACACCATCTTGTAGTTCATAACTTCTCTAGCTAGATCAATATGTCGGGGAGCTAACTAATTTCACATATTAGGGAGTGCCTCTATGGCCAGCTTCAGAGAGATGCCTGAGGACTGGATCCTCTGGCATCTCCCTAAAGCTGGCCATAGTGTTGTCCCTGCTCTCACACACCATCGTGTTTGCAGTTGATAACTTCACAGGGATGCCTATTTATAGATTAAGTAGTATGACATAGTGTCGACAGTCATGACATAATGTCGACACCCACCACTGTAATAATGCCGCCACCCACTGAAATAGCGTCGTCCCTCACTGGCATAGTGCCGCCACTCACGAAATAGTGTCGACAGTCACTGGCATAGTGTCGCCACCCACATTTAGTCTCGGATGGTGTCTCCAACTTGGACTACAGGTTTACCTGTAGTCCCGGTTGGAGACAGAAAACTTCCTCCTGCAACATCGTATGCCATCCCGATTCCCTTAGTCCCGGTTTGTAGCTGGACCGACGGGGATAAAGGGGGGGGGGCTTTAGTCCTGATTCCTTAGTCTCAATTTTTTAATAATAATAAATGTCTTGAGTGTTAGTCCCGGTTTGTGGCTGGACCGGCGGGAATAAAGGGGGCCTTTAGTCCGGATTCCGTAGTCCCGATCACGTTGTTCGGATTGTTTTTGAATTTGTTATGCCCGTTTCAAACTATATTCAAAACGGCGGGGATGAAGCTTCTTAGCCCGGGGCTGAGCCTCGCTGAACTTGAAGTGGAACTCTGATGAAATAGCATGTTGTGAACCTATAAATGATTTAAAAAAAAATTCACAAGCATTATATCATGTACTTGTAGTTCGAATATGGGGAACCTCCTATCGATTCGGCAGGAATTTGTCTTTTTCATGAGGGATGGACGGAAAGGTTCCAGATACACCGGTTGCGAAATTGTCCATCTAAGGTGGTCTAGTATTTTTGAAAAATGGGTTGGTACCAATGCCAAACTTTAATTTGGTGATTGCTTCACAGAACACCCCTATTTCGGCACCTCAAAAATGGAAATTGGGTTTTTCGTGCGTCGAAAAGGAAAACTTCCTCCTGCAACATTGTAAGCCATCCCAAGATGCACATGTGTGCACAATATGGGCACATTAGCTGATTCTAGCCATAACATTGGTGGTTTGACCTAAATGCCATGAAACCTCGAACATGATAGGTCATTTTGTGAAGGATTTTTTATGATGTTTGCAATTTTTCAAGTTCAATATTTTTCCTTGCAACTATGAAACATAATATGACACCACGCGAAGGTTTCACGTTGTTTGGATCATTTTTGAATTTCTTATGCCCGTTTTAAACTATATTCAAAACGGCGGGGATGAAGATTCTTATCCCGGGGCTGAGCCTCGCTGAACTTGAAGTGGATTTCTGATGAAATAGCATGTTGTGAACCTATAAATGATTTTTAAAAAAATTCACAAGCATTATATCATGTACTTGTAGTTCAAATCTGGGCAACCTCCTACCGATTCGGCAGGAATTTGTCTTTTTCATGAGGGATGGATGGAAAGGTTCCATATACACCGGTTGGGAAATTGTCCATCTAAGGTGGTCTAGTATTTTTGAAAAATGGGTTGGTACCAATGCCAAACTTTAATTTGGTGGTTGCTTCACACAACACCCCGATTTCGACATCTCAAAAATGGAAATTGGCTTTTTCGTGTGTCGAAAAGGAAAACTTCCTCTGCAACATCGTAAGCCATCCCAAGATGCACATGTGTGCACAATATGGGCACATTATCTCAAACTATGCCCTGATTCTAGCCATAACATTGGTGGTTTGACCTAAATGCTATGTAACCTCGAACATCATAGGTCATTTTGTGAAGGATTTTTTCTGATGTTTGCAATTTTTCAAGTTCAATATTTTTCCTTGCAACTACGACACCACGCGAAGGTTTCACGTTGTATTGGGTCATTTTTGAATTTCTTATGCCCGTTTCAAACTATATTCAAAACGGCGGGGATGAAGATTCCTAGCCCGGCTTCTTAGTTAATGAAATATGCAAAAAAATTAGTTAATAAATTTTTAATTTAAAATGGCATAAATGTTAATAATTTGAATAGTTAGAATAATTCTTTTATAAATCATAAAAAGGTTTTGAACACCCAGTTTTCCCGCCATTTGTTTTTTAGTTAATTGTAAATGGTAAAATTGTTAATAGTTTGTATAGTTAGAATAATTATTTTTGAAAACAGAAAATGATTTTGGATTAGTTATTTAAATAGATGCACTTTCCTGTCGAAAGTTTTTTCAAATTCCAAATTATGCAATAAATATTTGTTAATGCAATTTTAATTGAAAATAGTAAAATTGTATAGTTAAAATAAAAATATTTGAAAACAGAAAATGGTTTTTTATTAGTTATTTAAATTGAAGCACTTTTCATGTTAAATGTTTTTTAAAATTGCAAATAAATAATCATCTTATTAATTAAATAAGAAAACAAATTTGAAAATGGCGGGAAGACCAAAAGTTTGGCCAAAATCTAAAAAAGGGACCAAAGGCCCTGGGTGCACGCGCACACGTGGCCGCCCAGCAATGCTCCCCGCACAGACCTTTGGTCTCGGTTCCTCCCACAAATCGGGACCAAAGAATCAACAGTCCCGGTTGGTGCGATGAGCCGGGACAAAAGGCCCTGGGTGCGCGCGCACGTGGCAGCCAGCAACGCTCCTGCCTAGACCTTTGGTCCCGGTTCGTCCCACCAACCGGGACCTTTGAGCCTTTGGTCCCGGTTGGTGGGACAAACCGGGACCAAAGGCTTATACTAGATAACTGTTACCCCTCCTTCTTCTTCCCCATCCACTTCACTCGCAAAACGCCTAAGGAAAATCACGCTCGAAGCAGAACAACGCCGTCAGGCTGCTGGATTTTCGAGCTGATGTCGCCCTCTTCGCCGTGAACAGAGCCGCTCGACCCCGCGCCGCTTCGCCTCCGACGTCGTCGCCCCTGCACCTGCCCCTGCTCGCGTCGCCCGAGCTCGCGCCTTCGACCGTGCCACCCAAGGAGGAGGAGGCCCGCGCCCCTGCCCCTACCCGCTCCGCAGGCAGCTCCACCCCCGCACGCCGGCGGGCACCACCGGTCGGTAAGCCTCCCTCGGCCCTTCAATTAGGTTTTTAGTTAAGTTTTTAGTTAGATTTTTAATTAGGTTTTTAGTTAGGTTTTTAATTAGGTCTGACATGTGGGGCCAGATGGAAAATAATTTTAATAATTCCAAAAATGTTTATTTATTTAAAAATGATTTAAAAATGGATTAAAATTGGGAAAAATCATAACTAATTCATTTTAAATCAGAAAAATGTGTATAATATATCAAAATATTCAGAAAAATGAGCTCTACCATTGAAAATGTAAGCATTCATATTCATACAACTTTAGACCTTACTTTACATAGAGGAACACCAACACCCCCTAAGTACCATGGGTTCGATGGTTTGTCCACCTAGGGCATTCCGAACCGATTTAGAAAATAAGTGAAGGGAATATGCCCGAGAGGCAATAATAAAGTGGTTATTATCTTATTCCATGTTTATGATAAATGTTTATTTTACATGCTAGAATTCTATTGATCGGAAACATCAATACATGTGTGTTTAATAAACAAAAAGGGTTCCTAGTTATGCCTCTCTTATAGACTAGCTTGTTGATTAACAAGATGATCAAGGTTTCCTGATCATGGACATTGGATGTTGTTAATAACAAGGTCACACCATTGGTGGAATGATGTGATGAACATTCATCCGAAGTATAGCATTACGATCAAAGTCATTATGTTTGTATTTCTATAACATCATACGAAGTAATCTTAGTCCTTAGACCATGAGATCATGTTAATTGCTAACACCGGAAGAGTATCTTGATAACATCAAACGTCACACCATAACAGGGTGACTATAAAGGTGGGTTCAGTGCTACGAAGGTGTTATGTTGAGCCTCGTGGATCAAGAGTGGGATTTGTCCATCCCGATGACGGATAGATATACTCTGGGCCCTCTCGGTGATATCACATTGAAATAGCTTGCAAGCAAGTGATGTGATCACTAGAATGTTATATCACGGGAATGAGAAAAGAGTGCATGTCGGTAACAAGATCAAACTAGGTATGGAGATACCGATGATCGAATCTCGGACATGTAATATATCGCGGGACAAAGGGATTTAGTTACTAGCGTTAAAGGTTCTCACGATCACAGAAGTCATCGTTGAATGTGTAGGAGTCAGTATGGATCTCCAGGTCCCGCTGCTGATTATTGATCGGAGAGGGGTCTCGATCATGTCTGCATTATTCGCGAACCGTAGGGTGACACACTTAAGGGATACCGACACCATTTGGAGCAAATATGTTTCAGATAAAGATTTAAGAAAGCGCTGGAATTATTTCAATAGACACCGAAACTGTTTCGGGTGAAATTGCTGAAATTGGTTCTGCATGTAATATTGAAATGTTGCAAGGGGTTTTATGTGAATGTTTGTTAATTAAAGTAATTTACAAAATTCTGAATAAAAATAATAAAAGAGTTTTATTAAATGAGAGAGCATTAAATTTGGAGAAATTTAATGCATTTAAAGTGGAGACTTTAAAAGAGAATGTGAAGGGGCAAATTTATGTGGAGGGAGTTACCACCACATGAATGGAGGAGGTGAAGAGTCACCTCCCCCATGCGCCGGCCATGAAGGAGGGGTACCCTCCCCTCCTCCTATAAAAGGCCCCCCCTCCTCACTTCTCACACACACCTCCTTGTGAAGGATCTCTCTCCCCCTCTAGTATTATTCCCCATGGTCTCGGATTAGCGAGATACATGTTCCTGGTGGCTTTATCTGGAAAGAAGTTGCTGCTTCTGCTTCTTTGCTGGAGCGAGGGGCGGAGGTTGTCGGGGTACTGGACGTGTGTGCGATCATGGATGCACCGCTGCTTTGCGGTCCTGGACTTGGTGGTGCTGGAGCTGGATCTGATGGACGTGCTGGAGCCGGACCTGCTGGACTTCATCACGATCTTGAGATCGGCAAGTGTACGACTACATAAACCACGAGTTCCTACTCGTTAACAAATCTCGTTGTCTACGAGGGTAAGTTCTCCATGGATGTATGTCCACCTGTTGCTCTGTATCTAGTAGATAGATCTTGGCGTATAGTTCTCATCGTAGGAAATTTTTTGTTTTCTATGCTGCGGACCCAATAGTGGTATCAGAGCCTGATCTATGCGTAGGTGCTTAGCACGGGTAGTACACATATGTTGATATGTGGGCGATGATGATCATGTTATTGCATCTTCTATGTATTTTGGATATTGGTGGCATAGTGGGATGAAGCGGCCTGGACCAACCTTACATGTCATCGTACATGAGACCGGTTCCACGACTGACATGCAACTTGTTTTGCATAAGTGGCTGGCGGGTGTCTGTCTCTCCTACCATAGTCAATATCTTATTTACAACAAGTTGCTAATAACTTAGTTATCCTCGTTGTGGTTCATGTTCATAGGTAAGAACGGTTCTATCTCTGAAAGCCCTAAGCCACGTAAAACTTGCAATTGATAAATTAGAGGCATCTAGTTTAGATCGTTGCTGGGCTAGTGTATTGATATGGTATTGTTGTAAGTAGATGTATGATAGATACTCTTACAACACACTCAACGTGTAAGTTCCATAGACCTTGGCCTTACACACAAAGGAATGATAGAGATCATACCACGATGCAAGTGATAGAGATCAAATGCATGGACCATATCATCTCACTTTACACATTAGATGTTAGCATCTTATACTGCTAGTTTGGCGCTTTCTGTAGCATTGTAAGATGATCCCTCATTTAAATATCAAGATAAAATATTTTCTTCCTTAAGTATGCACCGTTCTATGGATCGTGTTTCGAGACATTACGTGATGATCGGGTGTTCTCAACTCTACGCTTTCATGCAACGGGTGTAAGACAGTTTTACACACGTGAATACTAAGGTTCTTACTTGGCAAGCCTAGCATGTACAGACATGGCCTTGGAACACAGACCGAAAGGTTAAGCATGAGTGATATAGTTGATGTGATGACCATATTGATGCTCGCCTTTGAAGCTACACCGACTCACGTGATGATCGGACTTGGTGTAGTGGATTTGGTTCATGTAATCACCAAAAAGGCACAAGGGATGTCGTTTTTGAGTGGGATTTCATTTCTAATTTGGATTAGTCGAACTCAATTTGTCATAAATTAAATCAAAGTGAATTTGCATAGTTTGTTGTAGTCATTGGCATTCGTTTTCTACCTTATGCTTAGTTTTTATTTGAGCTAATAGAACTATAGAATTCTGGATATTTACTTTACGAACTGGTATCGTATTGTTTTGAATGTCAATTTAAAGTTTATAAGTCCTATTGCAAACTTTCAGCAAACTCTATTTAGTCCATGAAGTTTAATAAGTAGTATTAAATCAAGAGTAAGAATTCCAATGTTAGTATCTAAAGTATCATGTTTGCCTCCATGATTATTGATATTCAAAAGTTGTTTTAATATCAAGATTATATTGGAGCTGGAAATTGTTTCAGAAACCATCATGTGTGAAAGATATTGTGATATCTGAAGCAATGTTTTTGGTTGCATTATGATAGAGTATAATTTAGCAAAACACATGTTCTCATATTGTATGAGAATTTGTGAAGGATGGAGATGCTAGGCATCCGAGTCTACCAAAAAGGTTTTGGGAACTAATATTATACTCGTGATTCTTCCTTATAAGCTATAGTATCTTGATCATGAAAGTTGTCATGATAAGGATGAATAGAAGATGTAAGTAAAATGTTTACTACACTAATAGATTACTAAAGAATGGATTTTTGAAAGAACACCAAACATTTGATGCTGGTGATCCACTTCAAAGTGCAAGTCCAAAGGTATTAGTATTTGACTATATACGCTTTGTACCATGTGTCATGTTGATGACACCACTATTGATGTTGATAAATTCTTTTAAAAGAAAAAGGAATTGCTGAAAGAGAATCTATAAAATATTTGGCAGAAAATAAAAGGTTGGAGATGTCCAACTTAGGTATATAGAAGATATACATGTTATGGCTATATTCCTTGCTTGTTAAACAATGTGGTTCTTAGGTATTGGATACCGGTATTGGATACCGAATTGGTTGGTATGAAGTGTCATATAGGACAAAGCAATTCATGAACTACAATGGCCTAAGTAACTAGCAAGAGAATGAGTGATGATGTCCATCGAAAACAAATAAAGTATTATTGTGTTTTTCGTTGTCATCAAACCAAGCCTTCAAGATTTGTTTAAATAATTGTTATTTTGTTCCGGTATTACGAGAAAAATGGTTGTTCAAATAATTACCGTATTCCATAAAGGATGGATGAACTTTTACAAGTCTAGTGGGAGAAATCACATCCATAAACACTATTGCTAAAATGTCGCAAGACAAATGATTGAAAGATCACTTATGAAGTGACATCGCTGTTTAAATTATATTTGAAAGAAAACATGAAGAAACTCCATGTTGATGGATTTTTGGAGTCTTTTGATTTTGATCAATTGACGCATGTGAGACTTTCCTCGAGATAATTGAAACTCCGTCCATAGGCCAGAAAGGAACGAATGACTAGCTTATTGGAAATTGTGCATGCTGATGTGCATAGTCCATTATGTGTAGCCATATGCGATGGATCTTTTTGCTTCATATGCTTTCTTCAAAAAAATTAGTGAATATATCTGTATATTTACTTAATAAGGAAGAAGTATGAAACATTTGAAAGTTGTTCAAAGACTTTCAAGATGAAGTGGAAAATCATTGTAACAAGAAAATAAAAGAGTTTATGATTTGATCATAAAGGAAGATATTTGAGTTACATGTTTAGCAAAAACACCTAAGATTTGAGGAATTGTTCCATGATTTGTGTTCCCCGATAAACCATAGGAGTATGGCATATTTGAGAGATGAAATCAAACCATGTTTGACATGGTAAGATCAAAGGTGTCATTTATAAAACTGCCATTATGTTATAAGGATTGAAGCTTTAGAGACTACCGCTTTTACACTAAAAAGAGCACCATCGTGATCCATTGAAATGACACCATATGAGTTATGGTTTGGGATAAAACCCGAATTGTCTTTTCTTAAATTTTGGTATGCTATGCATTAGTAAAATGTTTACAATCAAAGTCGGATAAGCACGTCTTTGTAGGTTATCCCAAAGAATTTGTTGGGAATTTCTCCATAACACCAAGGACAAAAGAGTTTGTTACTTGGAACGTCAAATTTCTTGAGAAGGATTTTTTCATGAAAAGTTAAGTGGGAGGACAATAGAACTTTGATAAGGTTGTTGAACCTTAGCTATATGTGCTAAGTAGCGTAGCGCCGAAAAGTGTCCCGGTGGCGGCCACAATGCTCATGGCTCTCGTGATTACAAAAGGTGTGATCTCGGAGATTAGAGTTCCTATAGAACCATGTGGGTCGGTAAGAATTAAATAGTAAGATTTGATAAGCAAGTCGTTATTGTTTTGACAATGATGAACCGACTACATGCAAAGAAGCGATGATGGGCCCTGACTCCATAAAATGACTAGAAGTCATAGAATCCGTGATAGTATCCATACACGAGAAATCAAGTTTCTGAACTTGGAAGACCCTCCAGAAAGGCGTGAAGCCTATCGGTCGTGTTTGGATCTATAAAGAAATAAGACATGGATGTTTAACATCTATGAAATAGTCGACATGTCGGAAAGAAGTTTACGACAATGTTCAAGGAGTTGACTATGACAAGATTTGATCTTTCATAGCGATATATAGTCTTGACGGATTAATGTAGCAACCACTACATATAATTTGGTATATGGTAGTTGAATAAACAAAACAAGGTTCTTCTAATAGAACGGTAACCTAGGACATGTACATGACATGGTCCGAAGGGTTTTGTTAATTCAAAGGGTGCTAAAAGGGCATGTAAACTTCAATAGTTGAAGTAAGCATAGCAGAGTTGGAATCTTCACCATGATGAAACTGTTAAAAGAGTTTAAATTCATCGGAGATGATGAAGATGCTTGCATTTGCAAGAAATTAAGTGGGAGCACTGAGACATATTTCTAATACATTATGTAGAGGACATATTGTTGATTGGAAATGATGTATCTTGTATTGACACAAGTTAAGGATTTCATTAAAATAAGATTTCGATGAAAGACTTGGGCAAACCCAGAATATTAGGCATCAATATCTATATGGATAGATTAAGGCGCTAATATGGTTGTGCCAGACATACATATATAAGATATTGAAAGGGTTCAATATGAGATATTGAAAGGGTTCAATATGGAAACAACAAGAAAGGTTCTTGCTGCATGGAAAGAATTGTATTCAGATTCAAGTGTTTCAACACTTGGTGAGTAAAATCACATGAAGATTCTGATCGATTATACCATGATATGTATATATCCAGAATGTCCTATGCTCTAAATGTTATGAGCATATACCAGAATGATTCATAAGATGATCATTGGACAATAGTAAAGATATTCTTATGAGCTTTGGAAGAACTAAGAATATATCATGTATAAGTGACAAATAGTTAAAGGTAGTTCATTGTAAAGTGTTACATTGATACTAGTTTTGTCACAAGATACAAATTAAATTTATCTCAATTTAGACTATGGGTGGCACAATATAATGGAAAGGATGTTCCATGATGGATTTGGATGAGTTCCAAAGTTGAGATATTGTGACGGATACTACAACAAAAGGCTAAGTACATAACTGCTATAGTAGCAGCAAAGGAGGGCATTTGTGTTAAGTAGTTTGTTATCAAACTAGGTGTGGTTCAAAGTGGGCTAATACTATGAAGATATATTGTGTGACAATAATATCAACATATTTTAAACCCGAACGAACCGAAGGTCTCACCAAAGGACCAAATTTATACAATGCCATCTCATTTGATAATGAGTGATGCGTAGAGACGCAAAGACATGCAAATACACACGGACCTGAAACTGTCAGATCTAGAGATTATGTTAACCACTAGCAATCGCGTATATGCAACACCAGAAATCCATAGGTGTTCAATACGCAAAGTTTTTCAAACTAGATTATTGACTCTAGTGCAAGTGGGAGACTGAAGGTAATATGCCCGAGAGGCAATAATAAAGTGGTTATTATCTTATTCCATGTTTATGATAAATGTTTATTTTACATGCTAGAATTGTATTGATCGGAAACATCAATACATGTGTGTTTAATAAACAAAAAGGGTTCCTAGTTATGCCTCTCTTATAGACTAGCTTGTTGATTAACAAGATGATCAAGGTTTCCTGATCATGGACATTGGATGTTGTTAATAACAAGGTCACACCATTGGTGGAATGATGTGATGAACATTCATCCGAAGTATAGCATTACGATCAAAGTCATTATGTTTATATTGCTATAACATCATATGAAGTAATCTTAGTCCTTAGACCATGAGATCATGTTAATTGCTAACACCGGAAGAGTATCTTGATAACATCAAACGTCACACCATAACAGGGTGACTATAAAGGTGGGTTCAGTGCTACGAAGGTGTTATGTTGAGCCTCATGGATCAAGAGTGGGATTTGTCCATCCCGATGACGGATAGATATACTCTGGGCCCTCTCGGTGAATCACATTGAAATAGCTTGCAAGCAAGTGATGTGATCACTAGAATGTTATATCACGGGAATGAGAAAAGAGTGCATGTCGGTAACAAGATCAAACTAGGTATGGAGATACCGATGATTGAATCTCGGACATGTAATATATCGCGGGACAAAGGGATTTAGTTACTAGCGTTAAAGGTTCTCACGATCACAGAAGTCATTGTTGAATGTGTAGGAGTCAGTATGGATCTCCAGGTCCCGCTGCTGATTATTGATCGGAGAGGGGTCTCGATCATGTCTGCATTATTCGCGAACCGTAGGGTGACACACTTAAGGGATACCGACACCATTTGGAGCAAATATGTTTCAGATAAAGATTTAAGAAAGCGCTGGAATTATTTCAATAGACACCAAAACTGTTTCGGGTGAAATTGCTGAAATTGGTTCTGCATGTAATATTGAAATGTTGCAAGGGGTTTTATGTGAATGTTTGTTAATTAAAGTAATTTACAAAATTCTGAATAAAAATAATAAAAGAGTTTTATTAAATGAGAGAGCATTAAATTTGGAGAAAGTTAATGCATTTAAAGTGGAGACTTTAAAAGAGAATGTGAAGGGGCAAATTTATGTGGAGGGAGTTACCACCACATGAATGGAGGAGATGAAGAGTCACCTCCCCCATGCGCCGGCCATGAAGGAGGGGTACCCTCCCCTCCTCCTATAAAAGGCCCCCCTCCTCACTTCTCACACACACCTCCTTGTGAAGGATCTCTCTCCCCCTCTAGTATTATTCCCCATGGTCTCGGATTAGCGAGATACATGTTCCTGGTGGCTTTATCTAGAAAGGAGTTGCTGCTTCTGCTGCTTTGCTGGAGCGAGGGATGGAGGTTGTCGGGGTACCGGACGTGTGTGCGATCACGGATGCACCGCTGCTTTGCGGTGCTGGACTTGGTGGTGCTGGAGCTGGATCTGATGGACGTGCTGGAGCCGGACCTGCTGGACTTCATCAGGATCTTGAGATCGGCAAGTGTACGACTACATCAACCACGAGTTCCTACTCGTTAACAAAGCTCGTTGTCTACGAGGGTAAGTTCTCCATGGATGTATGTCCACCCGTTGCTCTGTATCTAGTAGATAGATCTTGGCGTATAGTTCTCATCATAGGAAATTTTTTGTTTTATATGCTGCGGACCCAACAATAAGTGCATAGTGTTTTGTATTATTTGCATTATAGTAACTTGCAAATCTTAATTTGCAGATACTATGGATCCAACACACCAAGATACTATGATTCCAGGACATCAGGAAAACATCCTCCACGGAATGATCTGCAAAAATAAAGATATCAATATCGATGTTACCAGGAAGTTTTTGAATGATTCCGGTGAGGGAGATGAGTCTCTCAACCGAGGAGACGGCTCTAGTGAGGTAGAAGTCGAAGCCTGGGACAGGGGAGAAGCCGATGAGGGAGAAGGCGACGGCTCCGGCGGAACCTTAAATCTCGCAAACACCGGCGAGGTGTATATATGTATTTTTGTAATTAAAATGCTGCTGTCTATATATATACATGCATATATTAACACTCTTTCTTATTTTATACCTCCGGATCGAGAACTTCTTCTGTAAGAAGGAAACGAGGCCCAACAAAAAAGTTGGATGACACAGGATCGAAGTGGTCGATGTAGACGGCAAACCGCAAGCTCCCGGCGATGTCACAAAAAAATTTGTCAAGCAATGTGGAGTTCTTGTGAGGGACTACATCCCGATTACCGTTCAAGAATGGAATCGGCCAAGCGGCGGTGGAGTCCCGTATGTCGGCGACAATGCCAAAGATAAGCTTTTTGACAAGCTCATTATTAATTTCCTCATGCCGATGCCAGATGTGAATCCAGATGAGGAGGAGAGAGCAAGAATGGAGCTTGTGCAAAGAGTCAAGAAGTTTGCTCTCATCAAGATGGCCGATGCATTCAAGAACTGGAAGAAGAAACTGTACAATAACTTTGTCAAGGTAGAGAAGACTCCAGATTTCAATCAAGGCGGCTATGCTAAGTTAAGACACCAGTGGGCTGATTTTGTGAAGTACAAGACATCAGAGAAATCTAAGGAAAGGTCTAGAATAAATACGAAGAATGCTGCTAAGAAAGTGTACCATCATAATATGGGGTCAGTTGGCTACACCGGTTGCATGCCTAAGTGGGATGCACTTGAGGTCAATTACATTGCTGCCGGATCAGACCAGATCCCACAACATGGACACCACGGGCGAGAAACTGGTTTTACAGCCATGGGGGCACGTTGGACGAACAAGGGAGGGTAATATATAGTCAGAAACACAAAGATCATCCCCTACTGCCCATCGACGATATTAGAAATGCAGTAGATGATGTTGCAGCTGGACGGTTCGTTCCTGATAGAGAGAACGACGAGCTCACACGCGCCCTTAAAAATGATGAACACAAAGGACGAGAACGAGACACACCAGGCTCCAAGCCGTGGAATGTTGCCTTCCTCGCGAAAATGAAGAGATGTCCCGATAAAAGCCATCAGAGGAGAAAGGAAAGGGAGGCAGCTGAGAAAGCTGCTATTGTAGACCGGCTGTGTAATGTAGAAGAAGCATTAAAGCGGCACTAGGATCAACTCGACAGACTTAGCTAGCAAGGTACTAGCGGCCAATCTCAGCGGCACATGGTAGAAGCTGCATTCGATGGTACCGACGCCCTATCGAATAAGAAAAGCAGCGTCGCTTCCACACAGCTCCAGGATGTTGATGATGATGCACCTACGATGACTCCTCCTAAACGCTACCCAGTGGATGATATCACGGAGAGGACAGCTTGTGAGCTAAAGGTGCAAGTTATGAACTTAAGGGTGACGGCGGTGGTCGGCATGGCCGTACCAATTGTGCCTAACCCAACTTGGCATTGCAGACCGGTTCCAAAAGGGTACGCTATCGTCACGGTGGATGATGTGAAGCAAGATTTTGAGGAGCTGAAGCTGGACCACCCTACAGGGGAAGATATGGAGCCGACTGAACTAGGATAAGCCAAAGGGGGGACTATTGTATGGCCAAAGGAGCACATCGTGCTTCCAAATTATGTGCCACCAAGGCCACCCACTCCTCAGAGCAACAATCCACCTTCACCGCCACCTCACCATTCTCTAGCGCGACCGTCGTCTTCACCGCCTCACCACTCAGCGCAGCTGTCTCCATCGCCGCGTCAGCCGTCTCCGCCGCCGCGTCAGCCGTCTCCGTCCCCTGAGCCCCAGAGACAAAAGCGTAAGTATACTAAGAGGGGCAGCACCACCAGCAGCAGCAATAGCACGTTCTGATCACCGAAACGTAAGCTATCGCCCCTCCCAAAAGTACCTCATAAAAATATGAAGAAGCTACCTTGCAAGAAGACAAGTGAGGAAATTGCTGCGGCCACAGCTGCACATTATGAAAAGTGGAAGATTGACATGGCTAACAAGAAAAGGCCGATAGATCCATTCTTCCCGGTCACCGCAAAAGATAAAGCCAAAGCAGCCGCGCTTAAGATTCAACTTCACCAACCCATAACGCTCACATCAGACTATAATCGCTCTAGTACTAAGTCGGCTGAGGCAAAAGAGCGGAGAGTCGAGAAAGAAGTTGCCCAACTCGGACAACAGAAAAATCAATCGATCGAACCGCTCAAAGTGTACGATACCAATGAGTGGAGAGCCTAGGAGCGACATGATCCGAACATTGATCCGGAGTTTGTTCAACTGTACGGAGAAAAGGCCAAATTATATGGGATGTCTATTACTGAGTACATGAGCAGTATGGATGAGTTCGAGGGATACCAACAAATAGCATACGTATACCGGTACGGGACTCCTCTCGTCAAACCCGAGTTAGTCAAAGATCTACCAACAAAAATGCGAAGATTGCATAAGTGGTACATGCAAGCCTGTGTTGAATCCAAAAACTAGATCTATGCTAGATATAAATACCACCATTACAGTCATGGAGATGGCTTCCTACTGATTGAATTTTCAGAATTATTTCAGTTTTACCAACAAGACGCCCCCGACAAAACTATCGTCAGTGCCTATTGTTTGTAAGTATTATTAATTTCTATAATTAAGTCTTTCTAGCTCAGCTCATTCGTTGCTTGTATAATCTTACTCATCACTATACTAATTATATATGCAGAATGAAGATTCTCGAATGCAACAAAGGACAAATCTATGACCTTGGATTTGTTGACTGCAATTTCGTTCATGAAGTTACTCTAAAAACAAATCCCAAAGAGACAGAGGATAAGTTGGTACAAGCTTTGACGTATTTCAGCAACAGAAGGGAAACACTATTTCCTTACAACGCTGGGTGAGTGTTACTATCTTGTACACATTCTATTTTCGCTTACTCGATGTTAAGCGTATAATTGACTCGTGTTATATTTTGTTAGTGTGTCCAGCTTCCACTATATTCTGTTAATCATTGTTGTTGACCAAGGAGTAGTAAAAGTCATGGACTCAAAACGCACACCTTTAGAAAAGTGGGCGAACATGCAGGAATGCCTTCAGAAAGCTTGGAAATGGTTCACCACCAACACTAGGGGTGTTTGGAAGCCAGAGCTTACATTTCAACCATTGACTGTAAGTACTACTTGCTAGATCCACGCATCTCTTTGATTCTAGTTTCAATATCACCATTATCATGCTTGATTATTATTTTGATTGAACTCCATTCTCGTAAAGTGCTTGAGGCAGGAAGCCGGGAATAACTTATGTGAATACTATGTCTGCGAGTTCATTCGCCAGACGTACAAAGAGAAGGGCACATACCGGAACATCAAAAAAATTGAAGTACGATAAACAATAATCACAACTTTATTTTATTACCACCAATTATGTTTAGTTTCATTCATATATATTGATCCCCTTCTTTAAATTAGATCGAACGGATACGGGACGGTCTTCTATCACAAGAACACGTGCAAGCAATTCAAGAGGAAATTGCCGGATTCTTATTAGAAAAAGTCATAGATCCGAAAGGAGAATATTATTACCCGGTTCATTTGGAAGGGTGAAGTGTAAAAAAGAAGATGTAAATTAGATCAAATTCGTGTGAGTACCGTTTGTAATTAATATGTTTCGACCAAGCACGATGGATGAGACGGTGTATAATATATTTGTGATCATGATGTGTTATATATATATATCGTGGTTTCATTATTGCTTTATATATGTACTACCATTAAATTGAATACAAAACACCAAATAAATAAATGAAAAAAAACCTTCCGCGGTACAAAAATAGCCCGAAATGCAGAGACCAACAATTCCGGTTCGTGCCACGAACCGGGACCAATGATCCACACCCCCTCGTTGCGCGCGCGTCCACGTGGAGACCCATTGGTCCCGGTTTGTGCCACGAACCGGGACCAATGATCCACCCCCGCCTCGTCGCGTGCGCGCCCACGTGGAGACCCATTGGTCCCAGTTCGTGCCCGAACCGGGACCAGCATTAGTCCCAAGTGATTGGTCCCGGTTCAAAAATCGGGACCAATGGCCCTTATGAACCGGGACTATAGGCCCTTTTTCCACTAGTGCGCTCCACTGCGACCCTGGTGTGGTCTTGATATGCATTTCTCCAGGACCGATCTTGAGGTGTTCGATGCCTCCACCATGATGATGGTGGGTGACGGAAACACATCCCTCTTTTGGGTGGACAGATAGCTTGAAGGGAATACCATCGAGGAGACAGCGCCAGACCTACTCGCGCTAATCCCGAAGCGCATTTGTAAGAAGCGCATGGTGAGAGAGGCACTCCTTCAACGCTGGTAGATCACGAATATCCAGGGTGCGATGAGCTCTCTAGCCCTGTGGCAATATGTCCGACTATGGATCAGAGTGCAGAACTTTCACCTGCGGAGGGGACGGACACACTCCTTTGGAGGTGGACGACAGATGCTCAATACACCTCCAAGTCTTGTTATGACTTCCTCTTTCAAGATCCTGGAGGCTGAACTGGCGCACTTGGGCCCCGCCACGAGTCAAGTTGTTCGTCTGACTACCTTGCCAAGACCGCTGCTGGATGGGTGAGAGACTAGCACGACGGGGTCTTCAGCACCCTCCCTGCTGCCCCCTGTGCAATCAATCGATTGAGACCATGAGGCACCTCCTGGTACCCATTCTCACAATCATGAGGTATTATCCTGGATCCGATCAACGACACCCCCCTAGAGGAGGATGAGGTGGACTTCGTTGACTGGTGGTTGAAGGTGTGCCATTCCCCTCCTACGCGCCTGCGCAAGGGTACTTCATCATTGGTCATGCTGACGGCCTGGTGGTTTCTGAAGCAATGGAACACCGTCGTCTTCGACAACATCTCGCCGAGCCTAGAAGGGCTTCTAGACACGATTCGATCAAAGGTTCGATCTTGGACAGATGCTGGGGCGAAGGGCCTACGTGGCCTAATACACGCCACTTATATCTAGTGGGTTGAGTTGTCCGAGTGTCCGCTTGTCACGAGCGTGTATATATTTGTACAAAACTCTCTTTTTATATATCAATGAATCGAAAAGGAAGACTTTTTGCGTTTTCGCAAAAATTTCCATTTCCGGAGTTTGAAAGCATCATAGATAACCGCACTCAGTGTGCTGACCATCTCAACATGCAAGGTATATCCATCAGTTTCAGAGTAGAATGCACATGTCTTGTAGACTTGCACATTACTACTCTGATGATGAGAAGAATGCTAAAAAGCCCAGCCTCCTGGGTCGTTCATGTTAGCTACAACTCGAGATCTAGCTAGGAGGCCTGGATTTTACGAGGTACACGACGTGGATTCATGCAATTCGAGTGTTCAGAGTAGCTGTTTATAGTAGAGGTACACGTAACAGAACCATGGCTTAAGGGAATTCCAGTCCTCCAACTAGAGCTTCAGTTGACATCAAACTGATAGGGCGTGTTTGGTTGCTCGCGAAGTGGTTTCCCGGCTCTAGTGAGCGAAAAAGGGCGTTTAGCTGCACACGAAGCAGCCTAGAGCTTGTATGAGGAGGAACTTCCAAATCAACCATTTCTAGCAGGCCAACCTCTTCTTGCGCTTGGTACGGTAAAATACGGGTCTCAGTTTGTGCGAGAGAGAGATGACGGAGCTCGCCCGCATTCATGGAAAAATGGCAGGAGAAATTAGGTCACCTCCCACCGATTCTCACCACCTATTTACACTGCTCTACCTCACCGCCAAATCCCATGCCACCATTTCCGTCCAACAAAGCTTCTTTACCGACGAGGAGGTAAGCGGTGCAATCTACTCCGGTCGGTGGCGACAACGACAAGTCTTGTTCATCCATGTTTCTGACATGCCATCTTCCTCGTCAGGCGCACAACTCGTTGTGAGTAACATCAAACCCTAGCTCTAGTATCTTAGATCCCTCTTAGTAGATCTGAAGGTTGTATGGTAGATTTTGCAACTCTCATGATGTAGTGTGGGGACGAGTTATTATATGGATGTTTTGTGGTAGTGTTGGTTGTGTTGACTGATCTTCATTGATATGTAGTCCATGTATGCGGGCAATATTTGGTACAAGGTTTGGTTCTAAATGTATAGTTCTTCTCCTTGTACCAGCAATCCCCTCAAACATGATAGCATGCAACGAAGCGCATTTGACAAGCTTAACAGTATTGCATTGTTCTTCTTCACAATGCTTGTTCGAATGTTAAATGTCATGGGTTTGCTAGCAGTTTGTTAGTATTATAATAGGTAAAGCAGAAAAATATAAATTTGATCAACATATATAAAGTATGGGTGTATATTTGGTTCTTCTACTTAGTATCATCATGTGTGGAAGTCAAATATTATTAGCTACCTAACACTTGAAATTTATGGTAGTAACATTGGTCTAGAGAAACGAGTGATAAGATTCTAGTATGATGGAGAAGTGTGTTTTGAGGTTTGTGCATAGCATTAATTATGCCGAAGACAATTAATAGAATCTTGTAGATGCTATAATGAAAAAGAAGATCCAACAGCTGGAAATCGTTCGGATTCGCGAGTCTTGATCCAATGGTCAATATTCAAAGTTATTTGTATTCATACACTATATAGTACTTGGTAAGATAATATTGTACGGATAACTTTTAATGCCGACCGTTGGATCTCAATACTCGTGAATCCCAATATTTCCAACCGTTGGATCTTCTTTTCCACTATAGCATCTAGAACATTGTATAGATAGTCTTCAGCATAATGAATGCTATGCATAAACCTCAAAACACACTTCTCCATCATACTAGAATCTTCTCCCTCGTTTCTCTAGACCATATTACCAAAAAAATCAAGTGTTTTGGGTAGCTAATAATCTTTGACTTCTACATGATGATACAAAGTACAAGAACCAAATATACACCCATACTTTATGTATGTTGATCAAATTTATAATTTTTTGTGCTTTACCTATTATAATTTTATATAATGATGATATGTCATACGTCTATTATCCGAGTCTCACGTGCAGGGCACTCCTCTCGCTGCTCTCGCGCTGCCTACCTTTTGGAGTAGCAGTACAGAATGAGGTGGAGTACTTTGCTTTATAGAAAAAATATTTCCATCGCTTAGTAGAGTTGTTACTTTTCCTAGTATTTGGAAACTCGTATTGGAAAAGTTGTTTACCAATGCCAAGATGCACACATCTACTTTCTTGTAGTACTACCAAATTACCATAAACTATGATGTGGATATGTCCATGGCCTTGCTTGGTTGCTCATCCTGAAACCTGTTCATACTTATACATGGTAGGCCATTTTTGTGAAGCGGTTTTCTTCAAAAGTTGTGAAAACTCATGTTTATTATTTTTCATGGCAGGCAATACAAGAAAAGGGACGCCATGCATGAGTCCCCCTATTTTTGTTGCCTATTTATATCTCTTTTTCCAAAGCAAGGTCAACTTTGCTGGCATGCAAAGTCTAGAAAGAAGTTGAATCTTTGAAAACTCCTCCAGCGAGTCCGCCTCGCGTGGGCCGGTCACCACTTCCCGGCCCTGGCGGCTCTGCCCCGGCTGAGCCGCTCCAGATCGCCCGACTAGGCCGCCAGCGGGGGAGCTAGCCGGATCCGTTGCTGCTCCCCTGGTCGACCGCCTCAGGCATCGCTGGCTCACTGGGATCGACCGATCCCAGCCAGTTGGCCCTCACCTCATCGCCCCGCTCGCCCCAGCGTGTCCAGTCCGGATCGCCCCAGTATCCGGCTCGCTGGCTCCAATCGGCCACCTGCTGCTACGATCAGACCAAGTACCAGCAGTCATGTACGTAAAGGCAGAAGGACGAGTACCAGACAACGAGAAGACTGACAAGACCAAGCCCATGCTACTTTATCAGATGACATGCCAAATAGTATACACTATGTATGACACCATGTATACTTTATCAGATGACATAGGCAATAGTACTAGTTAGGCAGCGGGTCCCACCGTGTCCCTTGGGCCACCTTTATAAGGCAAGGGAGGGACTCTCTCACATCCATACACAGAACCACCACACCCATCGATCATTCACATGGAGCTAGCTCTCCCTGCTAGCTCTCTCACTCTGGCGCACACACGCACTAGCTCAGTTAGACAGTCGGTTGGTCTCAGTGCATTTAAGGCAGTAGCTAGCGAATACAGCTCGAGGAGCACTTGTAGCTCGTGTATTCCACATAGTCAGATCAGTCAGGAGTAGGGGCTTTACCTCACCATGAGGGCCCCGAACCTAGGTACTTCTTGCGTCCCGCTACGCTCGCTTGTATCCAATCCCGCCTGTGGATGCTGTCGATAGCTTCCCTGCTAGTCCCCACACCTCTATCTAACCTCCTCAGGTACTGTCGTTCCCAATACAACGACAGCTAGTACAAAACATCCCCATAATCAGTTGGAAAAGTGAAAAATGTTTTTCCTAATTGTTCGAAACTCCCACGGGCAACATTGTTTACTAGGCCAAGACGAACCCATCTATCCGATGTCAGAACCCTATGTAAAAGTGTAGCTAGGGTATACATTGATATAGAAGGCCATGACCTTATTGGTCGTTCGTGCTGAAAACCAAGAATTAATAATGTTACATCATGGTGGGCTATAATGTGAATCCGTTTTCCCTAAAGTTGTTGAATCTCATGTTTATCATTTTACTTAGCAATTAATAATACTACTAGCTAAAGTATCCCAATCGAACTGAAGTCTCATGTTTTTGTTTTACGCTTTATTTTGTTTGAATGTTTTCCATACGCTGTCAAATTTGTCGATATGCAAATACTAATCAGTAATGGCATTTTTCAAAACTATTGTTGGCCCATGATATATTGCTGCCTGGGTACCTTCTAAAGAATTTTGGATATTTTCAGGAGTAATAGTCTATCACGCTCACATATATTCAAGTTTGACCTAATTTCATTTAATCGACTTAGAGTCATGTATTTAAGTGCACGTGGAGCTTTATCTTGGAAGTTTGAAAAATACTTAAACTTGGGAGCTGTAAGAAAGAATTGTCCACTTTGTATGAAAATTTAGTGGGGCCATTCTTTCTTATTTTTCTACCAGTAAAAGTACTTGAAAAACTCACACTTCTGGTATTGCCTACTATATCATGTACTACTATGTATGAACTTTCTTGGGTTTCAAGCCAAATGACCAAGGTCATGACATACCCTGTCTTCATCAAGATAATGACCATGTGCCCATATTTTGGTATAGCTAGGTCAGTGCATGTTAGCATGCATGGTAACGAAGTAAAAGTATTTTTTTGGAAGGAAGTGCGATCAATATGGCTTAGAGTTCATAGCATGTGCCATTTATTTACTATAGTACATAAAGTGGTTGGATAAATTACATATATTTTTCAAGCTTAATTTTCTAGCTAATTTCACCCACTCAGACGACTTTCTGTCGATTTGTCGAATTAGGTCTAAATTAATATTCTACAAGTGCGTGAAAGATAGTTCAATAGTATAACCGAGTGTTAGGTATAACAAAGTGACATGTCATCTATTGTCGGCTTTATACCAGCATATACAATACCTAACATTTGAACTATAGAACAACTAGCATTACATGCAGCAACCTCATCAAAAAGCAAGAAGATTAAACAGGAGTAAATGAAAAAAAAAATCTATGCCCGCTTGAAAAATCATAAAACTTGGGAATTGTAAGAAAGCATGGTACACTTAGTCTGAAAATTGGGGCAGTGGCATTCTTTATTCCTTTTTTGGAACCTAGGTACCGTAGGTCCTGAAGGAGCGAGACACTCCAATTAGCGCACTAGGGTTTGTAGTCGTCGCAATGTGGTCTAAGGACCTTTTTGTAATTATTATTATTACTTTTGAGACTTTTTTATTGGTGTAGGTGATTATTAATCCAGTAGATGGCTTGAATTTCGGAGAAAAAACGGTTGCTGGAAGTAGATCGGTGTGAAGTACCAAGTCACACGTGCGCAGCGGCACGCTGTGGACGAGGAAGAGACAAGCCGGACTATACATCCACGGCTGCAGAGAAGAGATCGATGGAGGATGGATGGTGAGAGCCAGCGAAGGGGAGAGAAAACACAACTTGTTTTGCGTGCATATTACTACTAGTAAGTCCATATATTTACTACTAGTAGAGTGTACCTCGTGCCAGCAGCCCATCATAGCTTTGCTCTGACATCGCACTGCCTTCCGATTCCTCCTCCCGCTGCTCTCACGTTGCCTCCTTTTTTTGGAGAAGGAACCGTCTCCCTTTTCGAGTAGTACTAGTATGGAAGTGGAGTAGTACTTTGCTTTATACAGAGAAAAATATTTCCACCGCTTAGAAAATTGGAGTTGTTACTTTTCCTAGTATTTGGGAACTCCCATTGGTAAAGCTGTTTACCAACGCCAAGATGCGCACATCTACTTTCTTGTAGTACTACTACAAAATTCCCATAAACATGGATATGTCTGTGACCTTGCTCGGTCACTCGTCCTGAAACCTGTTCATACTTATACTACATGGTAGGCCATTTTTGTGAAGCGGCTTTTTTCAAAAGTTCTGAAAAACTCATGTTTATTATTTTTCATGGCAGGAAGTACAAACAAAACGACTCCATGCATGAGTCCCCCTGTTTTTTGGTCCTATATCTCTCTTTTTTCAAAGCAGGGTCAACTTTGCTAGCATGCAAAGTCTAGAAAGAAGTTGAATCTTTAAAAACTCTCGGTCGTGTTCTCCATATATTGGCTGTCTGGTGGGCTACTTCAAAACATTTTTGTGGAATTTAAAGAGAAATTGGCAGCTCACATGTGGTTCAAAATAATTTGACATAATTTCGACAGACTCTCTCCGATCCATATTTAATGTTCATAGATTCATCTAGATTCAAATATATCTAGTCATGTTTCTATGCTAGATGCATATACCCGAATCTAGACAAATCTGAGAACATTAATTTGAATCAGAGACAAATCGGATAAGAAATGTCTGACATATCATCACTATATAAAATTATAATAGGTACAGCAGAAAAATATAAATTTGATTAACATATATAAAGTATGGGTGTATATTTGGTTCTTCTACTTTGTATCGTCATGTGTAGAAGTCAAATATTATTAGCTACCTAACACTTGAAATTTTTGGTAGTAACATTGGTCTAGAGAAACGAGTGATAATATTCTAGTATGATGGAGACGTGTGTTTTGAGGTTTGTGCATAGCATTAATTATGCTGAAGACTATTAATAGAATCTTCTAGATGCTACAATGGAAAAGAAGATCCAACGGCTGAAAATGTTGTTCGGATTCGCGAGTCTTGATCCAACAGTCAATATTTAAAGTTATTTGTATTTGTACACTATATAGTACTTGGTAAGATAAGATTGTACGATTAACTTTGAATGCCGACCGTTGGATCTCAATACTCGTGAATCCCAATATTTCCAACCGTTGGATCTTCTTTTCCATTATAGCATCTAGAAGATTATATAGATAGTCTTCAGGATAATGAACGCTATGCATAAACCTCAAAACACACTTCTCCATCATACTAGAATCTTCTCCCTCATTTCTCTAGACCATATTACCAAAAAAATCAAGTGTTTTGGGTAGCTAATAATCTTTGACTTCTACATGATGATACAAAGTACAAGAACCAAATATACACCCATACTTTATGTATGTTGATCGAATTTATAATTTTTTGTGCTTTACCTATTATAATTTTATATAATGATAATATGTCATAGTCTATTATCCGAGTCTCACGTGCAGGGCACTCCTCTTGCTGCTCTCGCGATGCCTACCTTTTGGAGTAGCAGTACAGAATGAGGTGGAGTACTTTGCTTTATAGAAAAAATATTTCCATCGCTTAGTAGAGTTGTTACTTTTCCTAGTATTTGGAAACTCGTATTGGAAAAGTTGTTTACCAATGCCAAGATGCACACATCTACTTTCTTGTAGTACTACCAAATTACCATAAACTATGATGTGGATATGTCCATGACCTTACTTGGTCGCTCGTCCTGAAACCTGTTCATACTTATACATGGTAGGCCATTTTTGTGAAGCGGTTTTCTTCAAAAGTTGTGAAAACTCATGTTTATTATTTTTATGGTAGACAATACAAGAAGAAGGACGCCATGCATGAGTCCCCCTGTTTTTGTTGCCTATTTATATCTCTTTTTCCAAAGCAAGGTCAACTTTGCCGGCATGCAAAGTCTAGAAAGAAGTTGAATCTTTGAAAATTCCCGGTCGTGTTCTCGATATATTGGCTATCTGGTGGGCAACTTCAAAAGATTTTTGTGAAATTTAAAGAGCAATTGGCAGTTCACATGTGGTTCGATATAATTTGACCTAATTTTGACAGACTCCCTCCGATCCATATTAATGTTCATAGATTCATCTAGATTCAAATGTATCTAGTCATGTTTTTGTACTAGATACATATATCTGAATCTAGACAAATATGAGAATATTAATTTGAATCAGATATAGTAGTGTAATTTAATGGGGTTAATTTATCTACGAACCTTGAAAACTCAAAGAACCTAGGAATCGCAAGTAAAACATGGATGGTTTGCTATGTCCAGAAACATGGCGCGCTTGTCGCATTCGGTGCCACATTCTTCTGATTTTCTTCACTGCTAGTATAAAACATCCCCATAATCAGTTGGAAAAGTGAAAAATGTTTTTCCTAATTGTTCGAAACTCCTACGGGCAACATTGTTTACTAGGCCAAGACGCACCCATCTACCCTATGTCAGAACCCTATGTAAAAGTGTAGCTAGGGTACACATCGATATAGAAGGCCATGACCTTATTGGTCGTTCATGCTGAAAACCAAGAATTAATAATGTTACATCATGGTAAGCTATAATGTGAATCCGTTTTTGCTAAGGTTGTCGAATCTCATATTTATCATTTTTCTTGGCAATTAATAATACTACTAGCAAAAGTACCCCAATCGTAATGAAGTCTCATGTTTTTGTTTTGCGCTTTATTTTGTTTGAATGTTTTCATATGCTATCAAATTTGTCGGTATGCAAATATTAATCAGTAATGGCATTTTTCAAAACTATTGTTGGCCCATGATATATTGGCTGCCTGGGTACCTTCTAAAGAATTTTGGATATTTTCAAGAGTAATAGTCTATCACGCTCACATGTATTCAAGTTTGATCTAATTTCATTTAACCGACTTAGAGTCATGCATTTAAGTGCACGTGGAGGTTTAGCTTGGAAGTTTGAAAAATACTTAAACTTGGGAACTGTAAGAAAGAATTGTCCACTTTGTACGAAAATTTGGTAGGGCTATTCTTTCTTATTTTTCTACCAGTAAAATTACTTGAAAACTCACACTTCTGGTATTGCCTACTATATCATGTACTACTATGTATGAACTTTCTTGGGTTTCAAGCCAAATGACCAAGGTTATAGACATACCCTGTCTTCATCAAGATAATGACCGTGTACCCATATTTTGGTATAGCTAGGTCGGTGCATGTTAGCATGCATGGTAAAGAAGTAAAAGTATTTTTTGGAAGGAAGTGCGATCATTATGGCTTAGAGTTCATAGCATGTGCCATTTATTTACTATAGTAAATAAAGTGGTTGGATAAATTACATGTTATATTTTTCAAGCTTAATTTTCTAGCTAATTTCACCCACTTAGACGACTTTTCGTCGATTTGTCGAATTAGGTCTAAATTAATATTTTACAAGTGCGTGAGAACTAGTTCAATAGTATAACCGAGTGTTAGGTATAACAAAGTGACACGTCATCTATTGTTGGCTTTATACCAGCATGTAAAATATCTAACATTTGAACTATAGAACAACTAGCATTACATGCAGCAACCTCATCAAAAAGCAAGAAGATTAAACAGGAGTAAAATGAAAAAAAAATCTATGCCCGCTTGAAAAATCCTAAAACTTGGGAATTGTAAGAAAGCATGGTATACTAAGTCTGAAAATTGGGGCAGTGGCATTCTTTATTTCTTTTTTGGAACCTGGGTATCGTAGGTCCTGAAGGAGCGAGACACTCCAATTAGCGCACTAGGGTTTGTAGTCGTCGCAATGTGGTCTGAGGACCTTTTTGTAATTATTATTATTACTTGGAGACTTTTTATTGGTGTAGATGATTATTAATCCAGTAGAAAGCTTGAATTTCGGGGGAAAACGGTTGCTAGAAGTACATCGGTGTGAAGTACCAAGTAACACGTGTGCAGCGCCACGCTGTGGACGACGACGAGACAAGCCGGACTGTGGACACACGGTTGTAGAGAAGAGATCAATGGAGGATGGATGCTGAGAGCCAGCGAAGGAGAGAGAAAACACAACTTGTTTTGCGTGCATATTACTACTAGTAGGTCCATATATTTACTACTAGTGGAGTGTACCTCGTGTCAGCATCCCATCATAGCTTTGCTCTGACATCGCACCGCCTTCCGATTCCTCCTCCCGCTGCTCTCGCACTGCCTCCTTTTTTTGGAGAAGGAGCCGCCTCCCTTTTCGAGTAGTACTAGTACGGAACTGGAGTAGTACTTTGCTTTATACAGAGAAAAATATTTCCATCACTTAGAAAATTGGAATTGTTACTTTTCATAGTATTTGGGAACTCCCATTGGCAAAGTTGTTTACCAACTCCAAGATGCACACATCTACTTTGTTGTAGTACTACAACAAAATTCCCATAAACATGGATATGTTCGTGACCTTGCTTAGTCGCTCGTCCTGAAACCTGTTCATACTTATACTACATGGTAGGTCATTTTTGTGAAGCGGCTTTTTTCAAAAGTTGTGAAAAACTCATGTTTATTATTTGTCATGGCAGGTAGTATAAGCAAAAGGACGCCATGCATGAGTCCCCCTGTTTTTTTGGCCTATATCTCTCTCTTTTTTCAAAGCAGGGTCAACTTTACTGGCATGCAAAGTCTAGAAAGAAGTTGAATCTTTGAAAACTCTCGGTCGTGTTCTCCATATATTGGCTGTTTGGTGGGCAACTTCAAAAGATTTTTGTGGAATTTAAAGAGCAATTGACAGCTCACATGTGGTTCGAAATAATTTGACATAATTTTGACAGACTCGCTTCGGTCCATATTTAATGGTCATAGATTCATCTAGATTCAAATGTATCTAGTCATGTTTCTGTGCTACATGCATATACCTGAATCTAGACAAATCTGAGAACATTAATTTAAATCAGAGACAGTAGTGTAATTTAAGTAGGTTAATTTATTTACGAACCTTGAAAACTCAAAGAACCTAGGAATCACAAGTAAAACATGGGTGGTTCGCTATGTCCGGAAACATGGGAACCTCAAAACACTTCTCTATCATTTTAGAATCTTCTCCCTCGTTTCTCCAGACCATGTTACCAAATTTTGAAGTTTTATATTAGCTAATAATCGTTCATTCCTACATGATATACAAAGTACGAGAACCAAATATACACCCATATATTATAGATGTTGACCAAATTTATATTTTTTCTGCTTTACCTATTATAATTTTAAAAGTGATGATATGTCAGACGTCTATTATCTGAGTCTCACATGCAGGGCACGTGCAACTTACTAGTTTACTACTAGCACTACATGAATTTGTTGGATAAATTACATGTTATATTTTTCAAGCTTAATTTTATACTCCCTCCGATCCAAATTAGTTGACTTAGTTTTATCTAGATTCGGATGTATCTAACACTAAAACAAGTCTAAATACATGAATTTAGACAAATCTAAGTCAACTAATTTGGGTCGGAGGGAGTAGATAATTTCACCCCGAAAGTGCATCATGCTTCAATCAACACGTACGGTGGAATTAAAAGGTTACATCAAAAAATAGAAAATTACATCCAAGTCCATACAATTGGCACAAAGGCCCCTAAAAATTTGCTTGGAAAGGCAGTTGGGTCCAGCTCAATTTCAACCGAGAAGCTGAGCCATACTCTTGCTACTACTGTTTGCTTCACACACGAAACACAGCGCGCACCTGCGTGTTGATCATGGTCAAAGGGATGAGATTGCTCGGAACGAGTAGAGGAGCACACTACCCCCATACCGAGTTGATTCCCCCAACCGCACCTTCACCGGCCGCAGGTTCCTCGCGCTCGAGCTTGAACTTGAGCATGTCTTGATGGTGAGAAAGGGCCAGCAAAAGATCGATAGGCTTGAGAGGACCCAGGATGGCGTCGTCTGCCACGGCCACGGCGAGCTGGTGCCCACCCGAGTTGTCTGCCCTGGTCGCATGCTCGCTTGCCGCAGGTTCCTCGCGCACGAGCTCGAACTCGAGCATGTCCTGATCATAAGCAAGGGCCAACATAGGATCGATAGGCTCGAGGGGACCCAGGACGGCGTCAGCCACGGCCACGGCAACCTGGCGCCCACCCGATTTGTCTGCCCCGGTCGCATTATCGCTGGTTGCAGGTTCCCGGCGGAAGGATTGGCTGCTGCCTTGCACGGGCTTAACTTGGCCACGGTTGATGTCTAGCCAGAGCACCTGCCCAGACACAGCTCCGTCACAGTCGAAAGGGAGGCACACCGGGACCGGCGCTTTGTTGTAGAGGTCCACTTTTGTTCGCCTACCGTGTTGACGCCTCCGTGACGCGGCCAGCGCAGGATCGGTAGCCTCGAGGGGGCCCAAAATCGCATCATCGGCCGATAGGGGCAACGCACGTTTACCGCGGGCGACCAGGCGCTCTACAGAGGCGGCTCCAATGGCGGCTCCAACGGCGGCATGTTCCCGCCAGATGAACTGTTTCGGGGCCTGGCTTCGAGCCGAAGCAGACCTCGGAGGATGACGCAGCTGATACATTGCAAATGTATCTACAATTTTTGAAGTTCCATGCTTGGTTTTATCCACTTTCTTGTGTTTTGTTCCAACTTTGGAGTACTTTTCATATGATTTCTTGGACTAACCTATTAACAAGAGCCACAGTGCCAGCTGCCTGTTTTCTGCTGTTTTTGGTTCCAGGAAAGTCAGAAAATGAATATTCTCGGAATTGGACAGGACAAAAGCCAAAGTGCCTATTTTTCCGGAAGGGATCAAGTGCCAGAATACAAGACGGAGAAGGGTCAGGGAGCCACCACACCACCTGGCCGCGCGGCCAGGCCTGGCCCGCGCTAGGGGGTGGTGTGGCCGCTCCCGGCACCCCCTCGGCCTCTCCTTCCGCCTATATATTGCCCTCCGGACGAAAACCCTAAGTACCCAATCAAAAATCCATGAAAGAGTTTGTAGCCGCCATCATCTCCATCCCTAGATCGGGAGGGATCTGAAGCTCTTCCCGGCACCCTGTCGGAGAGGGGAATTCACCCTGGAGGCCTTCTTCATCACCATGCAAGCCTCCGGTGTGATGCGTGAGTAGTTCATCCTTGTACTACGGATCCATGTAGTAGCTAGATGGATGGTTCTCCTCCTTTGTGCTTTCATGTTTAGATCTTGTGAGCTCCGTTCATGATCAAGATCATCTATTTGTATTCATACATGTTGTGTTTGCGGGGATCCGATGGATATTGAGATGCTATTTCAGATTGATTATTGATTCTATCATGTCTTTCTTATTTGTGATCTTGCATGCTTTCCGTTGTTAGTAGCTATCTTGGCCAAGTAGATGCTAGCAACTCCAAGAGTTAGTATTTATGCTCGATAGTGGGTTCATGCCTATGGTAATCTGGGGAAGTGATAGAAATCTCTAAGATACTAGATGTGTTGTTGCTACTAGGGAGAAAACAACAATCCTTTGTTCATAGAACAATCGTATTGTTTACTTTACACGCAGTTCGTAAAGCAATAATTTGTTGCTTGCAACTTAATACTGGAGGGGGTTCGGATGATAACCTGAAGGTGGATTATTAGTCATAGATGCAGTTGGATGGCGGTCTATGTATTATGTTGTAATGCCCAATCAAGTCTCAAAGGATTCAAGATGATTAGTATATGCATGTATTGCTTTCTCGGTGTTTGTCAATTGCCCTGCTATAATTAGTTTACCCAACATGTTATCTATCTAAGGAGAGCCACCTCTAGTGAACTATGGATCCCGGTCCTTTTTCTTTACATACAATCTATAATCTTTTACTGCTTTGTGTTTACTTTCTGTAAACTTTTACTTCTTTCCATTCGATAAGTTTAATCCTTTGTTTTCCGCAAAACACGGTGAGATTGACAACCTCATCGCAAGTTGGGGACAAATTTCTATGGTTGTGTTGTGCAGGTCTCCACGTTGCTACTAGCACCAGTAGTGCGCCCTGCCAAAGCTCAGCTAGTAACACCTTTGGGGTGTTTCCTTGCTCCTACTGGTTCGATTAAACCTTGGTTTCATAACTGAGGGAAACTTGCTGATGTGCTCATCATACCTTCCTCTTGGGGTTCCCAACAAGCTCTACATCAACACCGCCATCAACCATTTTTCTGGGCGCCGTGCATTGAGCCATCAGCAGCCAATCCACCGGGATTCCTTCAAGTATTTGTGAGGGTAACATGCCTTTGGTGGAAGAAAGAAATTTCGCCGGAGAGTAGAATGAAGGAGAAAGTATAGTACTAGTAGTACTACTAGTGGTGCTACTCAATTTTGACCCAGCATTTCTCCAAGGAGTGCTTTTTTTAGATGCTCCAAGGAGTATGCAGAGCGACCGCTTGGCGGCGCGTGAGTTTTTTCGCAGTTGGTGGTTATCCGGGGCATTAAATCACAATAGAAATGTCATATCGGTACTTGTAGCGGCTGTACTTTCAGCTGGCCGCAGTCTAATCGGATAGTAGGAGTGGTAGTACTATACACTCTCGAAACAGAGGTGGCGAGCAGCTGGCAGCTCGAGCAACGAGTCTGGTAAATTCTTGGAATATGTATGTACTCCAGTATACAGTAGTAATAAGTTGCACATGCCTGACCGTACAGTGACACAAGGTACAAGAACCAATTATACACCCTATACTTTATGGACGTGGCTCAAAATTATAATTATTTTTCAGTGATACCAACACAATCTCTTTCATCATTATAGTAGGTTGATTTCTATAGGACACAAGATACAAGAACCAATTATACACCCTATACTTTATGGACGTGGCTCAAAATTATAATTATTTTTTAGTAATACCAACACCTCATCATTAGTTGCTGTGACATATAAGCATTTTCCATGCATGTACTAAGGTATTTGACAATGGGGGAGTCTCTTAGCGCGTCATACTAGGCAAAATGCTTTTGTGGCATGTCAATTACTAGTAGTAGTAGCTAAGATACACCCCTTGCACGTAATCATAGGCAAAAAGAGTTGATTGCCCAATAAAATGCATGCATGAGAGAAAAAACATTAAATTAAGATACAACCTCTAAAATACAATGCATTGGAGAGGTTGTCTATTAGGTATTTATAACTCCTATGGTAAGCTACACCCCATTATGAAAGGCCTAATGCATGATACAATATGTACCACCTGATACCCCCATTGGGGCTAGTCTCATACTCTCATCCCAAACAGAGGTATAGTAGTACTAGTACCTTCATCTCGGAGTAGTACTGGAGTACAGTATTTAGTCTTCCACGTAGCCCTAGGTTGTTAAAGCGACGTGTACACCGGGTCAGAGGGAGATAATTAATCAGGAAACACAGCGGTTCCCTAGTTTTCTTCGTGCAGGTCACTTGCCAAAGAGATAAGGTATCGGTTCATGGCCGTTGAATTTGGATGGACGGACAATATTGCCTAGAGTGAGATGAGGAGTCCAGTACTCCTAGTATTTAACTATTGTACTAGTCTCTCTCGCTCGCTCTCATCAACCCTCTCAGATCTGTGCTCCTCCCTCTGCTCTCTCGCTCGGTCTCAAAATCCCTCTCAGATCCGCCGCAGTTGAAGAAGACGGCTCTATGGGGGACGAGTGGTTTGAAGCTATGATTGACATGAGTGCAATGAGGCAGGCCTTCAGCTGCAAGCTGTGTTCTCAAATTGTTCGTCGTCCCACGTACATGGTTATTACTACTTCTTTCTTCATGATGTTTTCCACACTGGTTCGATATAACTCTTGTTTTTGGGCTAAATCTCTTTTCCTTGCACGAGCAGTGCTTTGGCAAGCCCGTGACGCACATTGCATGCGCACAATGTGTTGGAAAACTGTCTGATGGCCAGTGTCAGGGATGTGAATATGGAGGCGTCTTCGAACCAACCACTACCATGGATCAGATGTCCTCGGGAATGAAGCTCAAGTGCAGCAATAAAGGTTGCGACATGGCTGGCAGCTTCCTCGAGTTGATCGAACACCAGAGGGCGTGCCCGCACGGGCAGAGGGCAACATAGGTTCTTGACAAAAAAGAACCGTATGATATTCGGGTGTCTATGTGTGTGTTGATTCCGTCTAGAGTATGGTTTAGTTTCTGCCGTGGTTGTGTTGTACCTATACTAGTTATGT
This sequence comes from Avena sativa, assembly GCA_916181665.1. Classification (NCBI taxonomy): domain Eukaryota; kingdom Viridiplantae; phylum Streptophyta; class Magnoliopsida; order Poales; family Poaceae; genus Avena; species Avena sativa. The sequence goes on along the minus strand of OV702287.1, from coordinate 418,784,882 downwards.
TATATAAATAAATTGAATCATCATCACATCCACTTAGTTTCTCTCTTATACCGATAGCAAGGGGAAGTACCACCAGCTTGGAAATCCATAGAACTTGGCTGGCCCTCCACAGTGTATGCAAATATCGGTGCCCAAACCACTTCGCATCCATTTGGCACCGGTGCCTACACTGCACGGACGACGCCACAAAAAAACCAAGGATATGTTAAAATATTTGTCTTCCCTGTCCAGCTCAACAACCCTTCCTCTATTTAAGGCAGAGACAACAGCCATCCTTCTCGTCACGTGGGAGTAGTAGCTTGCATGTATTGGTGACATGACATGATAGTTAATGATGAAAAAGAGGGAGGTATTACCATAACATCACACATTTATATGGGTCTAGAACCTAATTAATTAGGTCTTGCATGACACCACACACGTGTTATCACCCACTATGAAGACAATAACATATGCAAGTTACTAGTATATTTAGGCTGGTCATGGTGGGGAGTAACTTAACATGCATATGTTACTAGTCTAAGTTACTACCTCCATTTTCACAAAATAAAATAAAATAAGTTACTACCTCCATAGTGGAAAGTAACATAGGTGTGGTATCATGCAAAGTCTCATTTATTGCAATGTAGACTCATTTTGTCTTGAAATTTTGCTGCAGGCGCACTGTGTAGTGAGGAGAGAGAAACAATGATTTTCTAGTTCTTATGGCTGGGTCATACTGGTATGGTCGACTGCAAGGTTTCTTACAGGCTGTTTGGTTTAGTGGCTATCCAGTGGATGACAAGGGATATCCATTTTTTGTGGTTATCTAGTGTTTGGTTTAGAGGGTGAAGGGGATATGGATAACCACTTTTGGCTTAAAATGGTGGTTGAGCATATCCCACAAAAAGAGCTGGATGAGCTCAACCACTTTTGGATAGCTCCTCAGAAGTGTTTTCCTGTTTGTAGATTTTGACTGGCTATCCCTAACCACTTTTTCCCCACTTTAGCCAAACACAAAAAATGGCTACCCCTAACCAGCTGGTTGGGGATATCCTCATCCCCTAAATGACATCCTCTAAACCAAACAACCTAGCTTAAGACCGAGTGCTACAATGTTCAAATTCCACTAAGGTCGAACATAGGTGTCTTATATCCGACCTTATTTTCACATTGGACACGCCCTTATGGTAACATAGTGAAGGGTTCCGTAGCAGAAAACAAAAAATTTCTATCTACTCGAACACCAATACCAGGATCTATACTATGTAGACATAAGTAACGGAGAAGGAATACAGTAGTCATACCTTTGCAGAAAGAGGCACGCTTACGCAGGAAGGCGTATATTGATGAAGACGAGCAGCACCCCAAGTGTGGTGCCTCCGAAGTTCGTCACACGTCCGGTGTAGGAGACGTCAACCGGACTTCGATCCAGCCGAGCAGCGGAAGAAGTAGATGCTGGATCGCCTGATCACACGACGGTAGTGTGAAGGTGGAGAACTCAACTACGAGGTCCTCCCCAATATTACGGGGAAGTCCTCAGCAGATGAGTGAGAGAGAATGAGAGGAATGGGTGATCCCAAAGAGGAGGGGGGGGACCCCTTTATATAGTGGGAGGGGGCGCACCACCCAGGGGCCAGGCGGTGTGGGACTAATCCCCACACTCGCCGGCCACCTTGGGGCAGCCGCCAGCCCTAGGTGGGCCCCACTAGGGCGGCCTGTCAGCCCTAGGCCGGCTGGCCCCCACCTCCTAGGCGCCTTGCCCTCTTGGGCCTCCCTTCGGGTGAGGCCCATTAGCAATATAGAGCCTTTAAAAATAAAATAAAATATATATTTAATATTAATTCTCTAATTAACATTCAAATACATATATTATATTATCTCTTCACTCCGGAACACCTTCCGGACCCCTTTTCGATCTTCATCGGATGTTACCGAAACTATTTCGATTTCTCTCTCTATTTCTCATACGATACCTCATCTACCCTAAGCGTCCCTACCCTTAAGCATGACATCCTTTGGTTCGGAAACACTCCGTACATGATAGAGACCACTCTCATATCAATGATGAACAAAGGGACCTGGATGGCCATGTGACCCTCGTGCGTTTCACGAATACAATTGCTTGAACCGTGAGATAGTCGTTCCCCATTCCCTTTGTCATTCGATACCTAATTCATCCGAGACTTGATCTTCGGTATCTACATACCTTAGTTCGATCTCGTTACTGATGAACTTGTTTTTCTCGTTCTCATGTCGTTGCATTCCGTGACCTAGTCACATGCTTGCAAGCTTCATCAATGCAACGTCACCGAGATGGCCACATGTATATGTCTGTTACACAGACTAGACAAATACTGGTCTTGATATGTACTCCTCTACGCATCCCTTCGAAAAACCTGAGTGGCACCTTTTTGATCACCCTGTTACAAGATGACTCTTGATAACCATCTAAGCTTCTTCCGGAATGGTGATTTGCATTACCTCACAGTCAAAGGATCGGGTTGCGAGGTTCTCTATGTTTTATCATCAATGGTGAACTTTTTAACTAGATCTCATTAATATATAACGGTCGGATGTTTGTCTATCATGTTATTCAACTAATAACATGACCTCATTGTCAGTTGGCATAAATGCCCATGGTCTTGAAACACAGACCATCCTCATGACCAATGAACTAGTTCACTATAGGTAACTAGAGACACGGTTTGTTTACATACCACACGTGTATCAACGTTTCATATTAATACAGTTATAGCACAGTATGAAACGTATTATGAACATAAAGGAGATATATCAAATAATATACTTTATTATTTGCCTCTAGGGCATAACTCTTTCAGTCTCCCACTTGCACTAGAGTATAAACAAAACTAGTTTACAATAGGCAGGAACCTAACACCAATGGAATCTCGGTGTTGTTCATGCTTGTCTATATAGAGAGCTTTCGTTAACGGATCTGCTACATTCAGTTCCGTATCTACTTTGCAAATCTTGACTTCACCTTCATCAACGTTCTGCCGGATGACGTGAAATCTAAGCTTGATGTGTTTGGCTATGGAATGAGTTCTTGGTTCCCTTGTATTTGCAATAGCTCCCGTGTTATCACAATAGATCGTCACGGGGTCTTGCGCATTGGGAAAAACTCCTAGTTCGATGACGAAATTCCTTAGCCAAACAGCTTCATTTACTGCATCAGCTGCAACAATGTATTCAGACTTCATTGAAGATTGTGCCACCACCGGCTGCTTCTCGCTCTTCCAGCTTACCGCCCCACCATTCACCAAGAAAACAAATCCTGTCTGAGACTTCGAGTCATCATGATCTAAATTCCAGATCGCATCTATGGAACTTGTTACGTTTAGAGCTTCATCATTTCCTCCATATATTAGGAACATATCCTTTGTTCTTCTCAGATACTTCAGGATATTTTTCACAGCTGTCCAGTGATCCGGTCCTAGATTACTCTGATATTGGCTCATCAAACTAAGAGCCAATGCCACATCAGGTCGGGTACTAAGCATTGCATACATGATATATCCTATGGCTGAGGCATAGGGGATGTAAGACATCTTCTCTCTATCATTGTCCGTTACAGGACATTGAGTCATACTCATTTTGCAATTCTTCATCATAGGTGTAAAACCTCTAGTGGTGTTTTCCATTTTGAACCTTTTCAAAATCTTATCTATGTAAGTACTCTGACTCAATGCTATTAGGTGTCTCGATCTATCTCTATAGATCTTGATTCCTAATATATATGCAGCTTTTCACCTAGATCCTTCATGGAAAATTGGTTGCTTAAATATGCTTTCACGCTTTTCATAAGATCCACATCGTTTCCCATGAGTAATATGTCATCCACATATACTACTAAGAAAACAAATGAGCTCCCACTCGCTTTCTTGTAAACACAGAACTCTTGTTGGTTTTGGACAAATCCAAAACTCTTGATCACTTGATCAAAACGTTGGTTCTAATGGACCGTTGAAGCTTGCATACCTTTCCAGCATCCTTAGGATTGACAAAACCTTCTGGTTGCATCATATACATCTCTTCATCAATGTGACCATTGAGGAATGCGGTCTTGACATCCATCTGCCAAATTTCATAGTTGAAATGTGCAGCAATTGCTATTAAAATCTTGACAGCTTTAAGCATCACTACGGGAGAGTAAGTCTCGTCGTAGTCAACTCCTTGGATTTGTCAAAAACCTTTCGCGACAAGTCGAGCTTTGTGAATGGTCACATTGCCATTCGCATCTGTCTTTTTCTTAAAGATCCATTTATTTTCCACGGCCTTGCGGCCTTCTTGAAGATCCACCAAGGTCCAAACTTGGTTTTCATGCATGGATCCTATTTCGGATTTCATGGCTTCTAGCCATTTCTCGGAGTCAGCACTATCCATAGCTTCTTTGAAGTTTGCGGGTTCTTCCTGATCATCTAAGATGACAGACATCACAAGGCTACTATACAAATCTGGAGTGGCATGAACCCTTGTAGACCTGCGAACCTCAGGAGTCTTGATGTCATTGTTTTGATCAGCATCAATGGGCTCTTCCTCCATGTTGGAGAGCGGTTTTGGAACAGCTTCCGTTGCGCTACTCAGAATACGGAGAGAAGGGTCAACAATTTCATCTAACTTAATTTTCCTTCCACTCACTCCTTTTGCAAGAAACTCTTTCTCGAGAAAGGTGTCAGTTTTTGTGACAAACGTTTTGCCTTCGGCTTGGCTATAGAAAGTATACCCAATGGTTTCCCTTGGGTATCCCACAAAGATGCATTTTTCTGATTTGGGTTCGAGTTTGTCAGGCTGCAGTTTCTTGACGTAAGCCTCACAACCCCAAACTTTCAGAAATGACAACAATGGCCATGCCATATCTCATATGGGGTTATCTCCACGGATTTGGATGGTGCTCGGTTTAAAATAAAAGCGGCGGTTTCTAACGTGTATCCCCAAAAAGACACAGACAAATCAGTTAAAGACATCATGGACCGTATGCTATCCAATAGGGTTCGGTTACGACATTCCGACACACCATTACGTTGTGGTGTTCCGGCTGGCGTAAGCTGTGGTATAATCCCACAGTCCTTCAAGTGCATGTTAAACTCATAACTCAAATACTCGCCTCCTTGATCCGATCGAAGGTGCTTGATTTTCTTGTTAAGTTAATTATCTACCTCTTTCTGAAATTCCTTGAACTTTTCAAAGGTTCCAGACTTATGCTTCATTAAGTAGATATATCCATATCTTCTCAAGTCATCAGTAAAGGTAACAAAGTAACGATAACCATTGTGTGTTGAGACACTCGTTGGTCCACATACATCCGTGTGTATGATCCCAAGCAGGTCTACAACTTTCTCCACTATTCCGGAGAATGGTGTCCTGGTCATCTTGCCCATGAGGCATGGCTCACATGTATCAAGGGATTCAAAATCCAATGATCCAAGAAGTCCTTCTGAATGAAGCTTCTTCATGCGCTTTATGCCAATATGACCAAGATGACAATGCCATATGTATATGGAATTATCGTCACTGTGCTTACAACGTTTAGCATCAACACTATGGGTGTGTGTATCACAATCAAGATGAAGTAAGAATAAACCATCACGTACAGGAGCATGAACATAGAAAACATCATTCATATAAATTGAACAATCATTTGTTCCTGATTTAAACGAATAACGATCTTGCAACAAGCAAGACCCACTCACAATATTCATACTCAGTGCGGGTACATAATAGCATTTATTCAAAATCAACAATAATCCTGACGGTAGACGCAGATGCACGGTGCCGACAGCCATCACTTCGACTCTTGAACCATTGCCGACGTGCATCGTCACCTCGTCCTTCCTCAGGCGCCTCCTACTCTGCAGATCCTGCTGAGAGTTACAAATGTGAGCAGCTGATCCGGTATCAAATACCCAGGTGTTATTCCTAGCACTCGTAAGGAATACATCAATAACATGTATATCATATATACCTTTGTTCGGAATGGCTATCTTGCCAGCTCGCTTGTCTTCAAGGTACTTGGGGCAGTTGCATTTCTAGTGCCCATCCCCTTTGCAGTAGAAGCACGAAGTACCAGGCTTAGGGCCAGGCTTGGCAGTCTTTGAGGTGCTAGGAACAAACTTGCCATCCCTCTTAGACTTCTTACCCTTGCCTTTTCCCTTTTGCCCTGGTTTCTTAAAGTTGGTGGTCTTGTTGACCATCAGCACCGTGTGCTCCTTCTTGATTTCAACCTCAGCAGTTTTGAGCATGGCGAACACCTCAGCAAGGGTCTTAGTCATCCCTTGCATGTTGTAGTTCATCACAAAACCCTTATAGCTAGGGGCAGCGAGTGCAACACCCTATCTATAGCGAGCTCCTCCAGGATTTTCCAATCCAGGGCGTTTAAGCGTTTAACGTAGCCAGACATTTTGACCACGTGCTCACTAATACTGCTGTGCTCTTCCATTTTAGCAGAGAATAAGAGCTTGGAAGCATCATACCTCTCCGCACGAGCCTGTGGAGAAAATACATCCTTGAGATCCTCAATGATCTCAAAAGCATTCATCTTCTCAAAATGCTTTTGAAGCTCTGGCTCCATGGCATAGAGCATTCCACTCTGGATGAGGGAGAAATCATCCGCCTTGGACTGCCAGACATTCTTTTCGTCCTCAGAGGCGGAATCTGCAGGCTTAGCCGGAAGCTCAGCCTCGATGACATAAGTCAACTTGTAGGGGACTAGGAGGATCCTAAGATTGCGGAACCATGCGTTGAAGTTGGTTCCATCAGTTTTTAGCTTGTCCTTCTCGAGGATAGTGCTAAGGTTGAAGGTGGGTGGGTGAGACATCTACAAAGGATTTGCAAAGTGTTTAGACTATGTTCATAATAATGAGTTCAAGTTTTAACTAAAAGAACTCCCACTTAAACAAACATCCCTCTACTCGTTCAGTGATCACATGATCCCTATCCTCTGCACCTCCCCCGATCGTCACGGCCATCAGTGCAGTATCAAAGGTGGACATTCCCTATGTCGATCACATCAACCATGTGATTCATACGATAAGAACTTTATTGGTGGTGCACACACAAGGGGAATACGATAACTGGAATACTATGAGGGGTTATCTTATTATGGTACCATCTAGTAAGTATACTAGCACAATAAGTAATACTTCTAAAAGTAAAGTGTTATGACATGGTTTGTAGCTTTATGATCATCATCAACAGCTTTAATAAGAGTTTCGCAAACTCATCATTGCCATGTTATAATACTTGCCCCTATGCAATAAAGAAGATAGATGCTTCTATATTAACTATTGCATGTTTTACGCGGCTTTAGGGCTTTCGCGGTAGAACCCCTTCCCACCTACGAACATTGAGCCACTACATGGATTCAATGATTGCCGTTCTTATTCCCTTTTTAGGGCCCTCTAGTATCAATGCCATATCAACTACTGCAGAGAGACAGTCACCCCCCTAAGCCACTTTGATTTGTGGACCAGTCTCGTGAATCACCACGTGAGGTCGGTTGGGGGCCGATTCATCAAACAGTGCCGCAATATAAACACCAATACTAAAAGAGGGTAGCAACTAGAGAATCAATGGTCACATATCAGTATGTGTTCTATCCGTATGACATGTCTACCCATAGACCCGCTCTGATACCACTAAAGGGTTTTGTAGCAGAAAACAAAAAAATTCTATCTACTCGAACACTAATACTAGGATCTATACTATGTAGACATAAGTAACAGAGAAGGAATACAGTATTCATACCTTTGCAGAAAGAGGCACGCCTTACGCAGGAAGGCGTATATTGATGAAGACGAGCAGCACCCCAAGTGTGGTGCCTCCGAAGTTCGTCACATGTCTGGTGTAGGAGACGTCAACCGGACTCTGATCCAGCCGAGCAGCGGAAGAAGTAGATGATGGATCGCCTGATCACACGATGGTAGTGTGAAGGTGGAGAAATCAACTACGAGGTCCTCCCCAATATTACGGGGAAGTCCTCAGCAGATGAGAGACAGAGAATGAGAGGAATGGGTGATCCCAAAGGGGGAGGGGGACCCCTTTATATAGTGGGAGGGGGCGCACCACCCAGGGGCCAGGTGGTGCGGGACTAATCCCCACACCTGCCGGCCACCTTGGGGCAGCCGCCGGCCCTAGGTGGGCCCCACTGGGGTGGCCCATCATCCCTAGGCCGGCTGGCCCCACCTCCTAAGCGCCTTGCCCTCTTGGGCCTCCCTTCGGGTGAGGCCCATTAGCAATATAGAGCCTTTAAAAATAAAATAAAATATATATTTAATACTAATTCTCTAATTAACATTCAAATACATATACTATATTATCTCTTCACTCCGGAACACCTTCCGGACCACTTTCCGATCTTCATCGGATGTTACCGAAACTATTCCGATTTCTCTCTCTCTCTATTTCTCATATGATACCTCATATACCCTAAGCGTCCCTACCCTTAAGCGTGACATCCTTCGGTTCGGAAACACTCCGGACATTATAGAGACCACTCTCATATCAATGATCAACAGAGGGACCTGGATGGCCATGTGACCCCCGTGCGTTTCACGAATACAATCGCTCGAATCGTGAGATAGTCTTTCCTCATTCCCTTTGTCATTCGATACCTAATTCATCCGAGACTTGATCTTCGGTATCTGCATACCTTAGTTCGATCTCGTTACTAATGAACTTGTTTTTATCGTTCCCATGTCGTTGCATTCCGTGACCTAGTCACATGCTTGCAAGCTTCATCAATGCAACGTCACCGAGATGGCCACATGTATCTGTCCGTTACACAGACTAGAAAAATCCTGGTCTTGATATGTACTCCTCTACGCATCCCTTCGGAAAACCTGAGTGGCACCTTTTTGATCACCCTGTTACGAGATGACTCTTGATAACCATCTAAGCTTCTTCCGGAATGGTGATTTGCATTACCTCACAGTCAAAGGATCGAGTTGAGAGGTTCTATGTGTTTTATCATCAATGGTGAACTTTGTAACTAGATCTCGTTAAGATATAACGGTCGGATGTTTGTCTATCATGTTATTCAACTAATAACATGACATCATTGTCAGTTGGCATAAATGCCCCTGGTCTTGAAACAGAGACCATCCTCATGACCAATGAACTAGTTCACTAGAGGTAACTAGAGACACGGTTTGTTTACATACCACACGTGTATCAACGTTTCGTATTAACACAGTTATAGCACAGTATGAAACGTATTATGAACATAAAGGAGATATATCAAATAATATACTTTATTATTTGCCTCTAGGGCATAACTCCTTCACATAGCTAGTTACCCCAAGGCTCTCTCTCATCAATTAATTGCATGCCATGTCATCTAAATGCTTAGTTGGTAATACATGTAGGACTATGTAGTACTACCCAAATTACTCCAACTAGCACTATGCCGAATCTAAATTGAACCATGAAGAGAGGACGAGCCAGGGATGACATTGGGGAGTGACGAGGTAGCGCGGCCCTGCCTTTTGTTCGAGTAGTCCACTATCAGGGTCCATTTGATTCCAAGGATTTTCCTAGGAATTTTGTAGGATTAAATCCTATAGGAAATTTTCCTATGACGATTGTTTGATTTGTAGGATTGATTCCCATTGGATTTTTTCCTTAGGATTCCTTTGTACGGTACTAGTTTTCATAGGAAATCAAACATTCACCCATACCTCTTTTTTAGATTCCTACTATGGTGGAATCAAACACACTTTGGTGCATATGAATTCCTATAGGATTGGAGTGAACATGACAATGCAATCCTACATTTTTCTTATTCCTACGATTTTCCTATCCTATAAATCAAACAGGCCCTCGCCATTTTCCCCTGGCCTCTTCCCCCTCATCTAGGCCAGCACCATGGACTAGCCCCCGCCCCTCCCCTCCCCCCAACCCCCAAAAAAATCCCCAAATGGCGGTGCTGCCGGAACTGAAGCGCTCCTCACAGGAGCACATCATCGAGTCTGGCCCCCATGTCTTCCATGCCTGCCGCGTCTCCGCAGCCACAACCGACTTCTCCGTCTTTGAGCCGCAGTTAGTTAACACGGCGATGATGTACACAATGACACGGAAGATCTTCTTCTCGAGGACGTACAAGCTCAGGAGGATGCCTGGCTCTATCCCAGCCCCTATGGAGGAGGACGATGCCATGACCACACCCTGCAAAGAGGAAGTGTTGAATCTCAGCCTGCCTCCCAGCAAGCTGCGAAGAGCGAGCAAGGTCACGGGAACTATGCGCAAGGTTCTTGGCCGTGTATCTGCTGAAGAACCTGCAACTCACGGCGGAGGAGTGGGACATCATCATGTCGTACGATATTCTGCACCCGCTCTAGTTTGAGGCGTGTATATGGGTCGACGGGTTCCACTTCGACCTAACCCTCAGCCTGAATCTCCGGCTCATCGTCAACTTGCCGGCGCTTCAAGATAGTTGGTACCTGGTTGAGAAGGAGGATGGCCACTGCAGCATATGCATGCAGGCGCTGTCGAAGCGCACAACGGTGCGTCTTCGGGGATGCAACCATCCGTAGCACCGCAAGTGCATCTTCACTTGGTTTGAGACCAACGCCAGCTGCCCTATCTGCCGAGACAATGTGCTCGCCCATCTCTACTGACACGAGGTGCATATGCCCCCTTCTGTATGAAACTTGTCTTGTGGTTGATAATTAATTAATGTACTGAACCAATGTTTCTACTGCACGCCAAGTGAACATGTTCTATATATGTTTGCACTTGTCGAATTAAGCTTAATCCAATTTAGACAGGGAAAACAATTAGTCTAGGATTACAATCCAACAGGAATTTGTCATCATGTCTCATACATTTTACAAAGAGAAAACCAATACGAATCACTGTTCATCATATCACTGCATAATATGAAACAACAGTCAATCATCGTCACCATCATCGCTTTAGGCATTGCCACGTTCTAGATCCACATATTCCCACTAGGTTGGATCTTCTTCCCCTTGCCATTCATCATACATGTCCTGAGATTCATCAGGTAGAACCAGTTTATTCCTGTCTTTGTCAACTACACTAACCTCTATAGTGAAATCTACTTGTCCATCATGCATAGAGCCGCCTCTGGCAATCAAATTTTCATCAACGTCAGCCAGTTCAGTTACCATACAACCACTAGGATCATCTTGGTGAGCAACATCTATGGTGACTGGCTCGTCATACTCATTCACATCATAGGTGCTCCTTGCCTCAAACTTTTGCACATATTGCCAGTCCTTATTATCTTTGTCATCCAAGAAAATTACCTTGGAAGCTTGAGTTACCAAAATATAAGGTTCCTCCTTGTACCACTCGGCAGTAGTATTGATCGATATGAAATTCCCATCATTTCTGGGGCCTCTTTTCTTGTTCGGATCTTGGTCATACCAATAACACTTGAATAGAACCACAGATCGACCACCAGTCTTGTCGTTATAATTAATGAATAGCAGTGAATTATGACATAGAATAGTGACACAAAATGGACGTATCAACTCCCCCCAAGCTTAGACTTTGCTTGTCCCCAAGCGAAACTGAGCTCAAAAAACATGGCCTCGGGTTTATGGAGTGAAGAGTCGAAAAAAAGAATACAGACAAGAAGCATCACATTCATCAAATACATAGACCATAATAGAAGACAACTCACTATTATATAACTCAACTTGCAATGAGTAAAGGAAAAACAATAAAGATCCATAAAGTAAATCATAATTGGTAATGGCAAACTTATCTCTTGGTCGAAAATAGTTGATAATTTGCTGGAGTTCACAAATAACTGGTTTTCAATGATAGCTTTCAAAGTAGTAAACATCAAGATAAGAGCAATGTGCAAAACAAGGAACAAAAGAAACATGATTGAATAAATCATCATATGAATGAATGAAACACAACAACTCAAAATACTTGCTGAGATAGAAGGGAATAGGTTTACTGACTCAACTAAAAATTAAAAGAAAGGGCCTTCGCAGAGGGAAGCAGGGATTGCAAGTCTCATAAAGAGCTCCCAACAATTATGATACTTACTAGCTTTCAGCTCTCATTGCCCCTATCATAGGCATCTTTAGGTGATTAAGGTTAAAGTGATCAAATATGAGGATATGCATTGACAAGTTGTAAATTGAGAATCTCATGTCCCTTGAATACGAGGGCCGCTCCTCATGCTACTCAAGTTTAGTCACCGGTAAGTTCTTATCATCGTAAGCATATGTGTATCATAGAGAACCGCCAACAGGGTACCCCTTTCCCGATGATACGGAAGAATCCCCATATCAAAATGACAAGGCAAGCAGACAACAAGCATCTCAACAATCTTCTTATTTACCATGGGAATATGGTGCTTTTTTCTTTCCTCTTTTCATAATATCTCTTTTTTCTTTTCTCTTTTTCTCAATCTCTATCTCTTTTTTTATAAGAAGAATGCTTCATAGATACTCGTTATGGTTACGCTGTAGGTTTCCACCATATCAGCATGGATTAGACTAGCAGCCCAGGCGTTTCTCTAACACACATCCATAACTCCATGGACTTACAAGCTCCCCTTTCATTTCACACCAACGACATCCATAGACAAAAGAACATGATATCAATTAGGTACAAAGTACCAGTGCAATGTTGAAAGCGTTCCCCATGACAGCATGGTTCTGCTAATTCACAACTTACAAAGCGCAAGCATATACGCAACAGAGGTGAGCACAATGGTTCAAGTTTATTAAGTGCAAGAAAGTAAAGTGTTCACCAGCGAGCTTACAATCTCTATTTAGTTATTTAACTGCCCAGTAAGCTTTGTGTTCTAATTCTAAAGGTAGGTGACAAGCTTTGCCATAAACCATTTTATAAGGAGACATCCCATAGGATTTTTGTAGGCAGTTCTATAAGCCCATAAAGCATCATTCAACTTTTTAGCCCAGTTTTTTCTAGATCTATTAATAGTCTTTTGCAAGATGGATTTAATTTCTCTATTCGATAACTCTACTTGCCCGCTAGTTTGGGGGTGATAAGCTGAAGCAATTCTATGATTAACATCATATTTAGCAAGGGTCTTTCTAAAACCACCAGGAATGAAATGAGAACCCCCATCAGTCATGAGATACCTGGGCACTCTGAACCTAGGAAAGATAACATCCTTAAGCATTTTTAGAGAAGTTTCCCCGTCAGCACTCTTCGTAGGAATGGCTTCTACCCACTTAGTAACATAATCAACGACAACAAGAATATGAGTATAACCGTTCGAGGGAGGGAAAGGACCCATAAAGTCAAATCCCCAGCAATCAAAGGGTTCAATAACTAGAGAGTAGTTCATAGGTGTAGCATCCCATCTGTCTAACATCTGTAATGCTACATGGTCTAATAATAAAATGCTACTTCCTACATATAATTGTTGCATCATAATTATATCACGCTCATGTTATCATGCCACCTTGCATTTGAGCATCATATAAAACCCTTTTTCTTTTGGTTCTTATCTCATATGCATTATTAATTGTATTTGCCTCTTGATATATTGTATTTGGTTCTTGATAAATGCTTGATGCCCAAGTTGAGTTGGGGGCATATCTTTTATTCAACTCCACCACCTTCTCTTTGTCACCACCTTATAATTCCACCATCCCAACATATTTGTGGGTTTTTGCATCTTCTCTTTTGGGTCTTGTCTAGCTCACATATATAAAGAGGGATCTCCTTCTATCCCACATGCCCCAATGGTGTTTGCTATTGTTTTCACAATATAAATGATGTGGGTCTACATGTGGGGATACTTCTACATCTTCATAGGGTTTACTTCTATATGAGTGGGCATATCTAAATATAAATGGGACCATATAATTATCTAGTGGCATACACACACTAGCATTTCCATTATATTTATTCATGTTTATTTCATCAATTCTTGGACATATGGGTTTAGTTTCAACCATGTGTAAATTCCTTGTGCATGTATGTTATGGTGGTACCATTATTTCATGTCGCATGAAATATAAGCTCCGCATCTCCATCTTATTCTAGTTCTTCTATTTTGATGTTCTATTCAACCTCATCCAACCTTGTGCTTGGGCTTTATTCAAATGTGAGTACATGGGTCTAAATGGGGTCTTTTGAACTTGTATTTGTTTTCACAAATATAAGGTGGCCTACCTAAGGTTCATGCATGGCCACATGATCATGTGGACACTTCCCCATCTATTTCATATGTGGGTTCTTTTATTTGTTTTTGAGGTTTCACTCATGCCCACACTCTAATTGGATGGTTCCATGTTAATCTTTCTTGCCAATGTTGCATCAAATCAAATCTTAGAACCTTGGGCTCACCTACATGCTCCCATGCATATGTCTAATTTGATTTCACAAATTAGAGCATGGGGTATGGATTTAATGTTTTTGCATGGCCCATGCAACATATCCATTCCACATAGTCTTCTTCTTCTAGTGCTTATGTGAGAGTTTTGGTTTTTGAACTCTTTGAGAGCTTGTGTTAAATCTTGAATAAACCTTCTACACTAAAAACTCTCCTTAATTCTACATACACCATATCTACTCCTAATCTAAACTCTCTTTCTTTTCTAGCTAGCTAATCTCTCTCTTCCTCTCTCTCTCTTAAAACCCTAGCTAACCATGGCTTTACCTAGTCTAATCCCTTGTTTCGACCTAGCCTAAACCCTTTTTTCCCTCTAGCTAGGCCGAACCCCCTCTGCACCCTGTCCACCCAGCCGACGCCCCGTGCACCAACCGGTGCAACCGGACCCCTCTCCCCAGCAGCCTGAGCTTGCACCGCGCCAAGCCGGTCTCAGCAGCCTCGCGCGCCTATCCCTCTCTTTCTCTCGCTGCACCGAACCTGCTCCTTTCCTTGGTCTGGTGCGACCCAGCGGAGTGGACAGCAAACGAGGCTGGCTCCTATTTCTCTTCTTGCCTCACGATCACATGCGATAGGTCCCCCACCTCATGCCCCTCTCGTGTCCCCCTTCCTGCCTTTTGCATAAAGCTAGAGCACCACCACCCCAGGTTCCTCCAGATCGCGTTCCCTCCTTCCTAGTTCCTCTCCTTCCCCTCTTCTTTCCCACAAACGGCCATGGCCATCTCCATGCCTCCTCAACCCTAGCTCGGCCAGTTTCTCCACCTCCACAATCTACAACGCTCCGGTGCCGCCCAGGTCTACCAGGACCTCCCTCTGCCTCCTCTGCGTCACCCTGTACCAGCCACGTCTCGTGGAACTCACCGTAGCTCGCCGAACACGCCGCAGCCGCCGGGAACCGAAGCTTGCAGCACCCCTGCTTCCACTTCGAACCGCTCCACCTCTCGCTCCAGCGACGTAACGGGCGACCCCCTGGTGAGCCTCCCAACCTCCTAGACAAGCCAGTCCTCCTCCTAGCGGCAGCGCCACCGCTGCGCTGTCCGTCGCATCTGCAGCCTACAGCAGCAGCGACGCTTCCCTCGCAGCCGCCTGTTCGTCGTCGATTTCCGACCGCCACAGTGCCCCGCCGGCGTTGCTTTCTGAACCAAACCCATAGATCAGCCTCCCCTCTTTCTTGCAAGCTAGGCCACGGTCAGATCGGTTAAGTGTCGCGGGAGTATTCGACCTCCCAAGATTGCTGCAGCTCAGGCGTTCTCTAACGAAAACGGTCCGCGACGAATGTGTTTTTTGCCTCTGTTCCTCGCAAGATCCCGGCCGTTCTAGGCCTCCGTTTGAGAAACCTTGTACACGAACATTGTAGAGCGCGGTGAGACCTACACTTTTCGTTTTTACATCATCTCCAAAATGTCGCTAGATTCGTCGCCATTGTCCTTCGAAATCGGGTGCAGCTGCTGTTTTCACCAGATCACAGTTTCAGTTTCGTCAGCCTCGCGGGAGGTTTTGCGTAAAATCCCTTGTGGTTTTTCCCGCCTCCACCCGCAGTCCTTCCAGGCCCACCTGCCAGCCGCCGTGAACCTTTTACAAAATACACCCACCGTTTCTTGGCCTTCAACCCGTGCCCCCCGGATGTGCCACGTGGCTGGGCTTCCCTCGCCCACCCGCGCGTGGACCCGCGATGGTCTCGGTCCCACCCGTCGGTGACCGCGGCTGGGTGAGCTCGTGGTACAAAAAGTCTGGTTCGGACCCGCTGCGCCGCCTGATGCTGAGTCAGCACAGGTCCCACTGTCAGCCGCTGTGGCTAGCTGCCTCTGTGTGCAAAAAGTCCTGTGATCTTTTTCTGTTAATAAAAATAATTCCAGAAATTGTTTAATCTGTTTCAAATCCAGAAATTAATAACTTTTTATTAATAAATCCAAATAATACAAATGATATATGTTTTTGAATCATAAAAATGTGAGGAATTCAAATATGCCATTCAAAATAATGTTTGACTAATTTAAATTTTCTAAACTGTTTAAAATTGCAATAAAATGCCTTTTCTCAATTAATTAATAACTTTAAATCTATAACTCCAAATTTGACAAATAATATGTCTAAATCGATCAGTGCGACGAGTCCGATCTAACTATGCATTCCATGATATGAATTGCAGCATGCATCATATAAATATTAAGTGGACAACAAGTTATATGGGAGCAAAACATGACTAACACTTAATAAAATGTTTATTCTTGTACCCCACACCTCACCCATGTCATGCTACATTATCGCCATGTAAATTGTGCATCATTCATCATGGCATGCTTGTTTGCTTGTCGCATTTTATTCATATGCTTGTGCACTTTATTTATGTTGGCCCTTGTTTGTTTGGTTCTTCTTTCGAATAGACGCCGAGCAGGGGAAATATCAGGAATCCCAGGAGTACTACCCAGATCCGTCTCTCGCTTCAACTGAGCTGCCAGGCAAGCACTACCACATGCTTTCATACATATAGTACCTATTGCTTCTATCTTATTCTTGCATCATTGAGTCGCGATTGCATTAAATTGAATCCCAAGTACTACATAGCCTTTACTTTTAAACCCCACCGAAGCTTGTTCCTCCATCCTATGAGCCATTACTACAGGAGTTGTTTGAGCCATGCGAGTCGTAGAACATCATGTGTAGGGTATGTGAGTGTCTGATGGATAACGAGGTACCTAAACAACTTAACCTGAGTAGTATTGGGATAACTAATGAAAGAGGCACCGGTGAGCAATATCTGTTATTTGGTTTTTCATGCTCACTTGTGTCCCGTAGGACCCCGAGTACTTGATTCCTGTTCCTTGACTATTCGCACTATCCACATTCGGGAGGCCTTATGGACCCCCCTGAGCCAGAGCTTGATTCATTTCTATTTCTTGGGGCCACAAAGTAGTTTGGGGCTTTATTACTATCCTATACTTATGCCATGCTTTACTGCTTTATTTAAGATTGTGCGTGGAGCACCTATACTGTTTAAGAATGCGGAATGTTTTCGCGGTATCGACAAGCCTAGTCACATTTTCGGGTTCCTAGTCGTTTACAGCCATTGTCGCAAACCCTGGGTCCGTCTCGGAGCCGGCCAACTTCGTTGCGGGTAGCTTATTGGGGTGGCCCCCTGAAATATTTCTGAATCCTGTGATCGCTTTGTCGTGAATGCCTCGTTGGGTTTTCAGTTGGTTTTTCCGAGGTTGATCGAGTGTGTGTTGCTATTTGTGCACCCCTGCAGGGTAAATCTTTCTGAAAGCCGTGTCCGCGGTTATGGACAACTTGGGGCATAGTCTCTCGATCATAGACAAGTATAACTAAAGTACCGCTTTTAATCTGACCAAATACCTGACTAGTAAATAGTGCAATACTCATGGAATGGTTAATAAAATTGCCAACGGATGGGTTGTTCGTCCGATTTCTCGTTGGTAAGCGAGAAGGAGGATGGATCTGTTACCTTATCCTGTTATAACTGTTGTTTCTAATTAACGGGCATCCGTCTATCATTGGTTAGGCGGATGGTTAGCGAGTATCTTTAGACTTGTTAGTTATTATCTTTTGCTGCAATTGCGTCACCCCAGGTATATGTCCCCTTTAGAGGCATAAAGACTTGCTGAGTACCCCTAGGGTCTCACACGATAAATTGTTTGATTCAGATGAACAGGTGTATTCGCAAGATGGATACTGGGTGGAGGAGACAGATGATGTTGGCAACAATCACTCGGTGTAGAGATTCCGGGGATGGGGATCCGCGAGATCCTTTTGTTCATATTCTGGAACACATCTTCGCATAATACCATCCACTCCTTCTTTGTATAAGTGTGGGTCATCCCAAAAATAATGCCTCAAATCATAGAAGAACTTCCTTCTTTGCTGAGCTATAAAAGTTGGAGGCAAATACTTGGAGACAATAAAGTTAGCATAATCAGCGTACCAAGGGCTCCCTCGCGAGCTTACCCCTACTGCAGCTAACTGTTCATTTGGGAAACTATCATTAACAGGCATAGGATCAAAAGAGATGTTTTCCAATCGAGATAAATTATCAGCTACAGGATTTTCAGCACCTTTCCTGTCTACTATATGTAGATCAAACTCTTGTAAAAGCAGCACCCATCTAATAAGCCTAGGCTTAGCGTCCTTCTTCGTCATAAGGTATTTAATAGCAGCATGATCAGTATGAATGGTGACTTTTGAGTCTACAATATAGGGTCTAAACTTATCACAAGCAAAAATGACACCTAGAAATTCTTTTTCAATAGTAGCATAATTCCTTTGAGCAGCGTCTAAAGTCTTACTAGCATAATGAATAACGTTTAACTTTTTATCAATTCATTGCCCAAGGACAGCACCTACAGCAAAATCACTAGCATCACACATTATTTCAAAGGGTAAACTCCAATCAGGTGGTTGAACAGTAGGGGCTGTAGTTAAATCCTTCCTAAGAGTTTCAAAAGCTCCCTTACAATCATCATCAAAAACGAAGGGTACATCTTTTTGAAGAATATTAGTGGGGGGTTTTGATATCCTAGAAAAGTTTTTAATAAACCTTCTATAGAAACCAGCATGACCAAGGATGCTACGAATACCTTTGATGTCTCTTGGGCATGGCATCTTCTCAATGGCCTCAACCTTAGCACTATCAACTTATATGCCTCTTTCAGAAACTTTATTCCCAAGGACAATCCCTTCATTAACCATGAAGTGGCATTTCTCCTAATTAAGAACAAGATTAGTTTCTTCACATCTCTGCAAAACTTTATCAAGGTTGTGCAGACAATTATCAAAAGAAGTTCCATAGACAGAAAAGTCATCCATGAACACTTTTACAATTTCCTCACAAAAACCATGAAAGATAGCAGACATGCACCTTTGAAAAGTAGCAGGAGCATTACATAAACCAAAAGGCATACGTCTGTAAGCATAAGTTCCGTAAGGGCAAGTAAAAGTAGTTTTTTATTGATCTTGTTGTTTAACAACAATTTGAGAGAAACCAGAATAACCATCAAGAAAACAAAAATGGGTCTTTTTAGACAACCTTTCCAACATTTGATCAATAAAAGTAAGCGGGTAGTGATCTTTCTTAGTAACTTTATTGACTTTTCTAAAATCAATGCACATCCTATAGCCTACTACTATTCTTTGAGGAATAAGCTCATCATTATCATTAGGAACAACGGTAATACCTCCTTTTTTAAGAACACAATGAACAGGACTAACCCATTCACTATCAGCAATAGGGTAAATAATACCAGCATCAAGGAGTTTCAATACCTCATTCCTTACCACTTCCTTCATCTTAGGATTTAAACGTCGTTGGTGCTCTACTACTGGCTTTGCATCTGGCTCTATGTTGATAAAATGCTGACATATAGTAGGTGAAATCCCTTTTAAATCATCCAGAGTATAGCACATAGCTCCTCGGTGTTTCCTCAAAACCTCCAATAACCTTTCTTCTTCCTTTCCTGAAAGTTTAGCGCTAATAATAACATGATATATCTTTTTATCATAAACTTAAGCATATTTAAATCATCAGGGAGAGGTTTTAGATCGAAGACCAGATCCTTTTTAGGTGGCAACATGGTACCCAAGTCTTCTACAGGCAAGTTATGCTTAAGCATCTTAGGCTGATCACGGAGAATCTTGTCAATCTCATTCCTTTCTTCCATGAATATTTCACTTTCATGATCTTCCATAAATTGATGCAAAGCATTGTTAGGAGCAAGAGAAATAGAACCAAGTTGTTCAACTCTAAAATCCTCATCATGGGTTTCCTCTTCACAAGGTTCTTTAGAGAATTTCGAGAAATTAAACTCATAAGATTCCCCATCAAACTTAGTCAAGATTTTCTCCCTTTTGCAATCTATAATAGCTCCACAAGTACTCAAGAATGGTCTACCAAAAATAATAGGATAAGTTTTACTAGCAGCTGAACCGAGTACTAAAAAATCAGCAGGGTACTTAATCTTACCACAAAGAACTTCCACGTCTCGTACAATACCAATTCGAGAGATGGTCTCTCTATTAGCAAGGTGAATAACCACATCAATATCTTCCAATTCGCAGGGACTGATTTCATGCATAATTTCTCTGTAAAGTGATACATTGCAAATGTATCTATAATTTTTGATGTTCCATGCTTGGTTTTATCCACTTTCTTGTGTTTTGTTCCAACTTTGGAGTACTTTTCATATGATTTCTTGGACTAACCTATTAACAAGAGCCACAGTGCCAGCTGCCTGTTTTCTGTTGTTTTTGGTTCTAGGAAAGTTAGAAAATGAATATTCTCAAAATTGGACGGGACAAAAGCCAAAGTGCCTATTTTTCCGGAAGGGATCAAGTGCCAGAATACGAGACGGAGAAGGGCCAGGGATCCACCACACCACCTGGCCACGCGGCCAGGCCTGGCCTGTGCTAGAGGGTGGTGTGGCCGCTCCCGTCACCCCCTCGGCCTCTCCTTCCGCCTATAAGTTGCCCTCGGGACGAAAACCCTAAGGACCTGATCAAAAATCCACGAAAGACTCTGTAGCCGCCGTCATCTCCATCCCTAGATCGGGAGGGATCTGAAGCTCTTCCCGGCACCCTGCCGGAGAGGGGAATTCACCCTGGAGGCCTTCTTCATCACCATGCAAGCCTCCGGTGTGATGCGTGAGTAGTTCATCCTTGGACTATGGATCCATGTAGTAGCTAGATGGTTGGTTTCTCCTCCTTTGTGCTTTCATGTTTAGATCTTGTGAGCTCCGTTCATGATCAAGATCATCTATTTGTAATTCATACATGTTGTGTTTGCGGGGATCCGATGGATATCGAGATGCTATTTCAGATTGATTATTGATTCTATCAGGTCTTTGTTATTTGAGATCTTGCATGCTTTCCGTTGTTAGTAGCTATCTTGGCCAAGTAGATGCTAGCAACTCCAAGAGTTAGTATTTATGCTCGATAGTGGGTTCATGCCTCTGCTAATTTGGGGAAGTGACAGAAATCTCTAAGGTACTAGATGTGCTGTTGCTACTAGGGAGAAAACAACAATCCTTTGTTCATAGAACAATCGTATTGTTTACTTTACACGCAGTTCGTAAAGCAATAATCTGTTGCTTGCAACTTAATACTGGAGGGGGTTCAGATGATAACCTGAAGGTGGATTATTAGTCATAGATGCAGTTGGATGGCGGTCTATGTATTATGTTGTAATGCCCAATCAAGTCTCAGAGGAGTCAAGATGATTAGTATATGCATGTATTGCTTTCTCGGTGTTTGTCAATTGCCCCACTGTAATTTGTTCACCCAGCATGTTATCTATCTAAGGAGAGCCACCTCTAGTAAACTATGGATCCCGGTCCTTTTACTTTACATACAATCTACAATCTTTTACTGCTTTGTGTTTACTTTCTGCAAACTTTTACTTCTTTCCATTCGATACGTTTAATCCTTTGTTTTCCACAAAACACGGTGAGATTGACGACCTCATCACAAGTTGGGGACAAAGTTCTGTGGTTGTGTTGTGCAGGTCTCCATGTTGCTACTAGCACCGGTAGTGCGCCCTGCCAAAGCTCAGCTAGTAACACCTTTGGGGTGTTTCCTTGCTCCTACTGGTTCGATTAAACCTCGGTTTCATAACTGAGGGAAAACTTGCTGCTATATTCATCGTACCTTCCTCTTGGGGTTCCCAACAAGCTCTACATCGAAAGTCGAGCGCATCAAGATTTTCTGGCGACGTTGTCGGGGATTCAAGGACATCTTCACAAGGGGAGTCCCTCATAACCAATCTCTTTACTTTGTTGTTTTTGTTTTGCTTAGTTTCTTTTTGCCTTGTTTGCTTGTTTTGTTCTTCAAAAAACACAAAAAAATAGTTCTACTTGTTTGCTTTCTTATTTGAAGAACACAAAAAATTAAGTCTCCTTTAGTTTTCACCTCTTCCTTAGCTCACCATGTTGATCCCTACATTCACCCTGGAAGACCTTCCAATTGGTAGTGGTTCTATAATTGGTAAAGATAACATTGAAGAATTCTTTAATCATGTTAGTAAGCATGAAGATACTGAGGATAGATCCCTTGTAGAACTTGCTCCAAACTATGAGATTGCTGTAGCTTCTTTAATCCACATGTTAGAAGCTAGGTTTGTTAACCTCAATCCCTTAATGCAAGTAATGTTTCTTAAGCTTAAAGAAATTGGAGACCCTGAAAAGAGGGATTTTATTCTAAAAACTTTGTTTAAGGAGTTCTATGATGTTGCCAAAGAAGCTAGAAAAGTTTTTGAACATTTAAATATGCTAGGATCATGTGTAGATATGGTTGGTATACGAGAAAAGATGAACAAAACCGAACCTAATGGGGAGGAACCTAAGATACCAATACCCTTCAAACTAGTAGCAATACATGATGCCATAGAAAAGAATCTTGGTTGGATTGTTCCTGCAAACCCTTTTGATGAGAATAGTGAACCTAAGAGTATTGAGAGAGGATCCTCTAGAACTTACTTGGATGATATACCTTGCCTTGTTGAAAATATTTCTGGTATTGATCTTAATGCTTCTTCATTTGAGAACACTTGATTCTTTCTTTGCTTCTTATGCCTAACTTAAAGGCGTTAAAGAGAAGTACTTGTTGGGAGATAATCCAAGAGTTTAAATGAGTCTTGGAAGTTATTACCTCTGTAATAACCTCTCCTTATCCTTTTTATTTGCTTTTTGTGCCAAGAGTAACCTCTAATGAGAGATAAGTAATGATTGGGAAAGTTGCTGTCCCGAAACTGATTTTTGTGCTTCACCGTAAAAATTCCTGAGAGAGCTCTGTATGTCGGATTGAGCTGTAATTTTTTGTGCTTCTGCCCCAGTTTGTTATATAACTTTCGTTAGTTCAACACTTTTTGATTTGAGGAACAGAAGGTCTTCGAAAAAATTCGTATTTACCTGCTGGTCTGTTTTGACAGATTTCTGTCATTTTCTGCATTTGCTTCTTGTTAGTTCCTTCTTGAGTTCTTTTGGGGAATTGAGCTTTTTGACGGAAGTGCTACAATAGCTAGTGTTCTAATGAAAGTTTATTTGGTGTTAGAACTGAACCTTGAGACTTATTTATCTTAAGTGCACTAATGTTGCTAATGAGATTGTGTGAAGTTTTGTATTGGATGACATATTATTAATTGGAAATGATATAGATCTTTTAAACAGTGTTAAAAGTTATCTAAACAGCAAATTTTCAATGAAGGACCTTGGTGAAGCTTCATATATATTAGGCATTAAAATCTATAGAGATAGATCAAGACGCCTAATTGGGCTATCGCAGAGTACATACCTTGATAAGATATTAAAGAAGTTTAATATGGACGAAAGTAAGAAGGGGTACTTACCTATGTTGCAAGGCAAGACATTGAGTAAGACTCAAAGTCCGGCTAAGGCGGAAGAAAGAGAGATAATGGATAAGATCTCCTATGCCTCAGCCATAGGCTCTATAGTGTATGCCATGCTATGTACAAGACTGGATGTGGCACATGCTATTAGTTTGACTAGTAGGTACCAATCTGATCCAGGTTCGGAACACTGGATAGCGGTCAAGAATATCCTTAAGTACTTGAGAAGAACTAAGGATATGTTTCTTGTATACGGAGGTGAAGAAGAGCTAGTCGCTAAGTGTTATGTCGATGCTAGCTTTGACACTGATCCGGATGACTCTAAGTCTCAATCCGGATACGTATTTCTCTTGAACGGAGCAGCAGTTAGTTGGAGGAGCTCCAAACAACCTGTGGTGACTGGATCAACGACGGAGGCGGAATATGTTGCTGCTTCAGAAGCAGCGCAGGAAGCGGTTTGGATGGAGTTCATAACAGAACTAGGTGTGGTTCCTAGTGCGTTGGACCCAATGGTGATCTATTGTGACAATAATGGAGCCATAGCCAACGCCAAGGAACCAAGGTCTCACAAGAATTCCAAGCATATTAAGCGCCGGTTTCACTCCATCGCATGTCAAGGATGGAGATATAAAGATTTGTAAAGTGCACACGGACCTGAATGTAGCAGATCCGTTGACTAAAGTACTCCCTAGGGCAAAACATGATCAACACCAGAACTCCATGGGTGTTAGATTTATCACTATATAAACTAGATTATTGTCTCTAGTGCAAGTGGGAGACTGAAGGAAATATGCCCTGAGAGGCAATAATAAAGTTGTTATTATGTATTCCTTGTATATGATAGATGTTTATTTTGCATGCTATAATTGTATTGATAGGAAACATCAATACATGTGTGTTTAATAAACAAAAAGGGTTCCTAGTTATGCCTCTCTTATAGACTAGCTTGTTGATTAACAAGATGATCAAGGTTTCCTGATCATGGACATTGGATGTTGTTAATAACAAGGTCACGACATTTGTGAAATGATGTGATGAACATTCATCCGAAGTATAGCATTACGATCAAGTCATTATGTTTATATTGCTATAACATCATACGAAGTAATGTTTATCCTTAGACCATGAGATCATGTTAATTGCTAACACCAGAAGAGTATCTTGATAACATCAAACGTCACACCGTAACAGGGTGACTATAAAGATGGGTTCAGTACTACGAAGGTGTTATGTTGAGGCTCATGGATCAAGAGTGGAATTTGTCAATCTAGATGACGGATAGATATACTCTGTGCCCTCTCGGTGATATCACATTAGGATAGCTTGCAAGCAAGTGATGTGATCACTAGAATGTTATATCACGGGAACGAGAAAAGAGTGCATGTCGGTAACGAGATCAAACTAGGTATGGAGATACCGATGATCGAATCTCGGACATGTAATATATCGAGAGACAAAGGGATTTAGTTACAAGCGTTAAAGGTTCTCACGATCACAGTCATCGTTGAATGTGTAGGAGTCAGTACGGATCTCTAGGTCCCGCTGCTGATTATTGATCGGAGAAGGGTCTCGATCATGTCTGCATTATTCGTGAACCGTAGGGTGGCACACTTAAGAGTTACCGGACACCATTTTGGAGCACATATGTTTCAGATGAAAGAATTGCAAAGCGCAGGAATTGTTTCAATAGAAACTGGAAATTGTTTCGGGTGAAATTGCAGAAGGTGGTTCTGCATGTGATATTGAAATATTGCAAGGGGCTATATGTGAATGTTTGTTAATTAAAGTAATTAACAAAATTCTGAATAAATTTAATAAAAAGAGTTTTATTAAATGAGAGAGCATTAAATTTGGAGAAATTTAATGCATTTAAAGTGGAGACTTTAAAAGGGAATGTGAAGAGGCATTTTAATGTGGAGGGGTTACCACTACATGAATGGGGGAGGTGAGGGGTCACCCCCCCCATGCGCCGGCCATGGAGAGAGGGGGCACCCTCCTCCTCCTATAAAAGGCCACCCATTCCCTCCTTCATCCTCACACCTCCTTGTGAAGGATCTCTCTCCCCCTCTAGAATTATTCCCCCATGGTCTCGGATTAGCGAGATACATGTTCCCAGTGGCATTTCATCTGGAAGGAGTTGCTGCTTCCACTGGATCGCTGGAGCGAGGAGGTGGAGGTTGTCTGGTGGCTTGAACGTGTGTGCGAGGACGGATGCGCTGCTGATTTGTGGCGCTCGGACTTCCACACGATCTTGAGATCAGCAAGCGTACGACTACATCAACCACGAGTTCCTACTCGTTAACAAAACTCGTTGTCTTCGAGGGTAAGTTCTCCATGGATGTATGTCCACCCGTTTCTCTGTATCTAGTAGATAGATCTTGGCGTATATTTCTCATCGTAGGAAATTTTTTGTTTTCTATGCTGCGGACCCAACACTTTCAACATTGCACTTGGTACTTGTACCTAGTTGATATCATGCTCTTTTGTATATGGATATCGTCGGTGTGAAATGAAAGGGGAGCTTGTAAGTCCATGGAGTTATGTATATGTGTTAGAGAAATGCATGGGCCGTTGGTCTAATCCATGCTGACATGGTGGAAACCTGCAGCGTAACCATAATGAGCTGTCTATGAAGCATTCTTCTTATAAAAGAAGAGTCCTATATTGAGAAAAAAAAGAGAAAAGAAAAGAAAAAAGAGATACTATGAAAAGAGGAAAGAGATAAAAAAGCACCATATTCCCGTGGTAAATAAGAAGAATGCTGAGATGCTCGTTGTCTGCTTGCCTTGTCATTTTGATATGGGGATTCTTCCGTATCATCGGGCAAGGGGTACCCCGTTGGCGGTCCTCAATGATACACATGTACTTACAATGACAAGAACTTACCGGTGACTAAACTTGAGTAGCATGAGGAGCGGCCCTCGTATACAAGGGACATGAGATTTCTGACTTATACTTCGTCAAGCATGTACACCATAGTTTGTTCACTTTAACCTTAATCACTTCAAGATGCTTATGATAGGGGCAATGAGAGCTGAAAGCTATTAAGTACCATAATTTTTGGAAGCTCTTTATGAGACTTGAATCCCTACTTCCTTTTACAAAAAGGCCTTTCTTCCACCATTATATTGAGTCTCCACCTTCTATCTTTATGCACCTACTTTGAGAGCATAGTGGCCATTCTTAGTTCTATGTGCATTGTCCCAAGACTAGTTGATTGATGCATAACTTGTTATTGCTTGTTTGAAATTATTGTATCTAGTCACTTTTATGAACTTTGAAGGTGTCCTATACATTTATATTTGCTACTCTATTGAGGGACAAGCTGAATAATTTTATGCTATGTTTTCTTTATGTGAAACAAACAAACGTCTTGCAAAGCATTGTTATTCATGAATCTTTTGTTTGTGCCTTTTCATGTTGCATCATAGTTTCTTTGCTTATTGCTAGAACTTTGTCTTTCATGTTATGATTGAAGTACTATGATCCCAGCCTTGAATGTTTTGCAAATACTTTGATCAAGTCTTTGATGGTGCATGTCACCTCAAAAATTATTTCTTTTTATCACTTACCTACTCGAGGACGAGCAGGAGTTAAGCTTGGGATGTTGATACGTTGCAAATGTATCTATAATTTTTGATGTTCCATGCTTGGTTTTATCCACTTTCTTGTGTTTTGTTCCAACTTTGGAGTACTTTTCATATGATTTCTTGGACTACCCTATTAACAAGAGCCATAGTGCCAGCTGCCTGTTTTCTCCTGTTTTTGGTTCCAGGAAAGTCAGAAAATGAATATTCTCGGAATTGGACGAGACAAAAGCCAAAGTGCCTATTTTTTCGGAAGGGATCAAGTGCCAGAATACGAGACGGAGAAGGGCCAGGGAGCCACCACACCACCTGGCCACGCGGCCAGGCCTGGCCCACGCCAGGGGGTGGTGTGGCCTCTCCTGGCACCCCCTCGGTCTCTCCTTCCGCCTATAAGTTGCCCTCGGGACGAAAACCCTAAGGACCGGATCAAAAATCCACGAAAGAGTCTGTAGTCGCCGTCATCTCCATCCGTAGATCGGGAGGGATCTGAAGCTCTTCCCGGCACCCTGCCGGAGAGGGGAATTCACCCTGGAGGCCTTCTTCATCAGCATGCAAGCCTCCGGTGTGATGCGTGAGTAGTTCATCCTTGGACTACGGATCCATGTAGTAGCTAGATGGTTGGTTTCTCCTCCTTTGTGCTTTCATGTTTAGATCTTGTGAGCTCCGTTCATGATCAAGATCATCTATTTGTAATTCATACATGTTGTGTTTGCGGGGATCCGATAGATATTGCATGTAGTAGATAGATATGGAGATGCTATTTCAGATTGATTATTGATTCTATCATGTCTTTGTTATTTGAGATCTTGCATGCTTTCCGTTGTTAGTAGCTATCTTGTCCAAGTAGATGCTAGCAACTCCAAGAGTTAGTATTTATGCTCGATAGTGGGTTCATGCCTCTGGTAATCTGGGGAAGTGACAGAAATCTCTAAGGTACTAGATGTGCTGTTGCTACTAGGGAGAAAACAACAATCCTTTGTTCATAGAACAATCGTATTGTTTACTTTACACGCAGTTCGTAAAGCAATAATCTGTTGCTTGCAACTTAATACTGGAGGGGGTTCGGATGATAACCTGAAGGTGGATTATTAGTCATAGATGCAGTTGGATGGCGGTCTATGTATTATGTTGTAATGCCCAATCAAGTCTCAGAGGAGTCAAGATGATTAGTATATGCATGTATTGCTTTCTCGGTGTTTGTCAATTGCCCCGCTGTAATTTGTTCACCCAGCATGTTATCTATCTAAGGAGAGCCACCTCTAGTGAACTATGGATCCCGGTCCTTTTACTTTACATACAATCTACAATCTTTTACTGCTTTGTGTTTACTTTCTACAAACTTTTACTTCTTTCCATTCGATACGTTTAATCCTTTGTTTTCTGCAAAACACGGTGAGATTGACAACCTCATCGCAAGTTGGGGACAAAGTTCTGTGGTTGTGTTGTGCAGGCCACGTTGCTACTAGAACCGGTAGTGCGCCCTGCCAAAGCTCGGCTAGTAACACCTTTGGGGTGTTTCCTTGCTCCTACTGGTTCGATTAAACCTTGGTTTCATAACTGAGGGAAAACTTGCTGCTATATTCATTGTACCTTCCTCTTGGGGTTCCCAACGAGCTCTACGTCAAAAGTCTAGCGCATCATAAAGCTCATAAGGAATAGCGCTGGAACTTGCACCAATATCACATAAACCATAATAGCAATGATCACCAATTCTAACAGAAAGCACAGGGACACTAGCTTTTTTAGTTCTATTGGGATGTGAAACAATATTAGAAGCATCCTCACAAAAGACTATGTGTCCATCTTCTATGCTTTTAGTGACAAGGTATTTCACAATTGCTACCACAGGTTCAACGTTTATTTGTTCATCAGGTTTTACAGTTCTCTTTTTCACTTTTGGTGATTACATTAGTTATCATAGGATGATCCTTTACCTTATCTGGGTAGGGAATCTTCTCGATATAAGGTTCAGGTAAGATGGGATCAATAGTGCAATACTCAACACTCCCAACAGGAACACAGTCAACAATATCTTTATAAGGTTCATGGTACTTGTTCCATCCCCTTTTTGGAATTTCAATATAAGAAGTAAAAGCCTTAAAGCAATTTGTAATAACTTGTAAATCAAGACCATAAGTATTATTAATATTTTGAAAGTCATCAGTTCCCATAAAAGATTCAATGCATTCATAATCGTAATTTATACCTGACTTTCTATCTTTGTCATTCTCCCATGCTTCAGCATTATCTTGAATACGGTCCAGAAGATCCCATTTAGCTTCTTCTCCCATGCGAGTGAATGATCCAGCACAAGAAGCATCCAATAAATCCTTGTCATGTAGAGGGAGCCTTGCATAAAAGTTATTGATAATAATATTGTTGGGGAGCTCATGAATGGGACATTTGAGCATTAGTAACTTCAATCTCCCCCAAGCTTGAGTTGTACTCTCTCCATCGAGAGGCCAAAATTTGTATATCTGATTCCGATCTTCACTCCTCCATTCATCTAAAGAACTTAAGTCAAATAATCTTTTCTCACCAGCGAGCTTACAATCTCTATTTAGTTCTTTAACTGCCTAGTAAGCTTTGTGTTCTAATTCTAAAGGTAGGTGACAAGCTTTCCCATAAACCATTTTACAAGGAGACATCCCCATAGGATTTTTGTAGGCAGTTCTATAAGCCCATAAAGCATCATTCAACTTTTTAGCCCAGTTTTTTCTCGATATATTAACGGTCTTTTGCAAGATGGATTTAATTTCTCTATTTGATAACTCTACTTGCCCGCTAGTTTGGGGGTGATAAGCTGAAGCAATTCTATGATTAACATCATATTTAGCAAGGGTCTTTCTAAAACCACCATGAATGAAATGAGAACCCCCATCAGTCATGAGATACCTGGGCACTCTGAACCTAGGAAAGATAACATCCTTAAGCATTTTTAGAGAAGTTTCCCCGTCAGCACTCTTCGTAGGAATGGCTTCTACCCACTTAGTAACATAATCAACGGCAACAAGAACTAGAGAGTAGTTCATATGTGTAGCATCCCATCTGTCTAACATCTGTAATGCTACATGGTCTAATAATAACCATCAAGAAAACAAAAATGGGTCTTTTTAGACAACCTTTCCAACATTTGATCAATAAAAGTAAGCGGGTAGTGATCTTTCTTAGTAACTTTATTGACTTTTCTAAAATCAATGCACATCCTATAGCCTACTACTATCCTTTGAGGAATAAGCTCATCATTATCATTAGGAACAACGGTAATACCTCCTTTTTTAGGAACACAATGAACAGGACTAACCCATTCACTATCAGCAATAGGGTAAATAATACCAGCATCAAGGAGTTTCAATACCTCATTCCTTACCACTTCCTTCATCTTAGGATTTAAACGTCGTTGGTGCTCTACTACTGGCTTTGCATCTGGTTCTATGTTGATAGAATGCTGACATATAGTAGGTGAAATCCCTTTTAAATCATCCAGAGTATAGCCCATAGCTCCTCGGTGTTTCCTCAAAACCTCCAATAACCTTTCTTCTTCCTTTCCTGAAAGTTTAGCGCTAATAATGACAGGATATATCTTTTTATCATAAATATAAGCATATTTAAGATCATCGGAGAGAGGTTTTAGATCGAAGACCGGATCCTTTTTAGGTGGCAACGTGGTACCCAAGTCTTCTACAGGCAAGTTATGCTTAAGCATCTTACGCTGATCACGGAGAATCTTTGTCATGTAGAGGGAGCCTTGCATAAAAGTTATTGATAATAATATTGTTGGGGAGCTCATGAATGGGACATTTGGGCATTAGTAACTTCAATCTCCCCCAAGCTTGAGTTGTACTCTCTCCATCGCGAGGCCAAAAGTTGTATATTTGATTCCGATCTTTATGAATCTCACTAGGAGGATAAAACTTTGAATAAAAGAGAGGCACTATTTCCTCCCCGTGGCATCCCGCTAAAACCACTACTAGAAAATCGCTGTGTTTTTGTGCATTGCATCGTCATGACCGCATGCTCATGTCATCATGCCACATTGCATTTGAGCATCGTCATCATCATGCATGGTTTGTCTCAAAACTATTTTCGAAAACCTATTTTGTTTTTCTAAATAAGCCCCGTCTTTATTCAAATACAAAACCAGGGTCTCCGGAATATTTTGGTTTGTCTAAATACGGTTTGCAAAAGCCCCGTTTTCAATAAATAAAATTTTCAAATTGTTTTTAGGAGGCAGCCCGCCAGGCCTGAAAGCCAGGCCGGCCACCTCCAAACCCTAGTCTAAAAATATCTAGCCAAACCTAGTCTATCCAGCCTATCTAACCCAGCCGCCACCCTCACCTGTTCACCACTCCCACCCCATCGCCACCTCACCCCGGCCACTCCCTGTGCGCCACCTCATCCCTCCTGGCCCCACTCCCCTCCACCTGCCCACCCTCCTCTGCACCGAACCACACCCCGCCACCCCTGCACGTTTCCCACCGCCACCTGCCCAACCATCGCTCCACCTGGTCGCCCCACCACCATCTCCCGCCCGATCCCCATGCACACCCATCCCCTGGCCCCACCTCGCTCTCCCATGTCCCTGACCACACCCCACCTTCCCCGTTTTCTCTCCCCACCTCACCGCATCGTCCACCTGGGCCTCGCCCGCCACCCACCTTGCTCGACCCTGCTGCCAGGCCGTCGCCCTGCTTCCTCCTCTCCGCCTCCACGGGCCCCGTCCCCGCCCTCTCTTCCATCCGCTCGGCCCCGCGACCCCGGCCGACCGCATCGCGTCCGCGGCACCGTTCCCCGCCCCGGTCATCTCCTCGCCATCCCTCGCCTCCGTGGCCCCCTTCTTCTCTGGCCCCGGGCTCCGCCCTCACCTGCGACCTCGCTGTGCCGCCGACAAGCACGCCTCGCCACCGCCAGCGGCTGCCGTGAGCTCGCCCTCCTCTGCATCACGGCCGTGCCCCGGGCTGCCTCGTCGTCATCCGCCTCGAAGCAGGTCGCCTCCGGCCAGCGCCCCGCGAGCGCGGTTGCTTCCCTAGCCTCCCTGAGCGTAGCTCCTCCGCCTCCTGCACGCGTGCGACGATGCGGTTGCATGTCGCTGTCCTCCGCCAGTGAGCTTGCATCCCTTGCAGGTCAACCCCATGAGGCTCCCTGTACCCGGTGCCGCCCCGAGTTCGCCTCAGCACCTGACGCTCGTCCCCGGCCCGGGCTCTGCCGCGCGTCGACATCGTCCCTATCCCGTTCGACCCCTGCCTCTGTGGCTGTGATGACATCTGTATCCTCCCCGCATCTCGCTCCTTCTTGTCTCGTTTGACCCGGACGTGGCCTCTGTTACTCTTGTTGTACTCGTGTCTCAGATATTGTTTTATTGGAGTTTTGTGTGGTGGCATTGTGGAGATGTAACTGCTAAAATCGAGCCTATTCCGTGGGACGACATGCTATTTCAAAGATAATCGCCACAATTTTTGGGTGTGACAAGGCCTTCCGTTGACAAGCAACCGGAGTCCCACACCGGCAATCAAAGTGAGAACCCCAAGTACGCCGTCGTGGAACCTGGAGGCGATGACGCCGGATCGACAAGGCCTTCTACATGGATGCCAAGTTCTCCGATCCAGGGGCCGAAGATGCCGAGACCCTTGACGCCAAGTCCTTCTTCCCGGAGCACCGAGTTCTCCATCCCGGAACGGCAAGATCGACCGCACGGAACACCAAGATCTCCCGGCGCCAAGACCCAAGTCCGACATCGACAATCGAAACCGCAGAACCGACAAGTTCGCCTACATGGACACCGAGCGCCAAGATCTTCTCCTCGAAACGCCTTGATCTCCTTCACAGATCCGAAGACCCTGAACCCCTAAGACCTGACCCGAACCCCCGGAACCCAAGATCTTCTGAACCCAGATGTGTGACCCTACGCCTCTATTTTTATAATATGACATATACATGTCGCATCATTAAATCGTCATGCTTGCATACATGTCATCTGGTGGGTTGGGTTAAATAGTCGATTCACCTAAATTAAATATGGAGTCTATATGCGTGCTATTCTAGTCTTATTCCGGACTCCATTTAAATTTGTGTAGCGAACTGATACCATGTTTCGCCTTGTTAAGACAACATTTAAAATGCAGGGTGTCTAAACAACATAAACCATCTAATTAATTGTCGGGACCCCGGTTCCGCTTAATACCGCCTAATTGCACCGCATCTGCATCATATCATAATCATGCCGGATCTTTTGTCGTAGCATTAAATAGTGCCTCCGGTGTTTCTTCTAGTGTTTGCTTCTTTGCGGACTAGGCCGATGAGTGGATGCGAGTATCGACAAGTTCTCCGGATATGAACCTTCGGCAGTGTTTCCTAGGCGAGCATCTCTCCCCCTTCTACCTATTTTGCATTTATAGTCTTTATTTCCTTCTGTTGATCTATTGATATCCGTGTTGCGATGCTATAGTTCCGTGCAGCCTCTATATTGCCTTGGACACCTCCTATTACCTGTTGTTTGGTAGATAGCTGGCCTTGCGAGTCGTAGTTGCTTGCTCAGGTGCGATCTCGTGTTGTCAAGTACCACAGTTGTTGGAATGCTGGCAGATGTAATATGGTGGAGTTGATCATGTCTTTAATTACAACTATTAAATTGTTGTGATAACTAATGAAAGTGGCACCGGTGGGCTATTACATGCTATTTGGTTTTTCATGCCCACTTGTGTCCCGTAGGCCCCGAGTACTTGATACCTGTTCCTTGACTATTCGCACTATCCACATACGGGAGACTCTATGAATCCCCCTTAGCCAGAGCTTGATTCATTTCTTATTTCTTGGGGCCACAAACTAGTTTGGGGCTTTATTACTATCCTGTACTTATGCCATGTTTTACTGCTTTATTTAAGATTGTGCGTGGAGCACCTGTACTGTTTTGGATCGTGCCACGTTTTCGCGGTATCAACAAGCCCAGTCACACTTTCGGGTTCCCAGTCGTTTACAGTCGTCATCACAAACCCTGGGTCCATTCCGGAGCCGGCCAACTTCGTTGCGGGTAGCTTAGTGGGGTGGCCCCCTGAAATATTTTATGCATCCTGTGATTGCTTTGTCGTGAAAGCCTCATTAGGTTTTGATTTGGTTTTTCCGGGGTTGATCGTGTGTGTGTTGCTATTGTGCACCCCTGCAGGGTAAATCTTTCTGAAAGCCGTGTTCACGGTTATGGACGACTTGGAGCACAGTATCTCGATCATAGACAAGCATAACTAAAGTAGTGCTATAAATTTGACTTAATATGTGACTAGTAATCAGATTCAAATACAATGGAATGGATAATAAAAATGCCAACAATTGGTGGTTCTGTGGTGATCTGTGTCACACTATACCTGCCTAGTAAGTATTGCAACTCCAATGGAATGTGATAAAAGTGCCAACAACTGCTGGGTTTTGGGATTCCTCAGGACAATTATATCTGACTAGTAAATGTTCCAACTACAACGGAATGTTAACTAAAACTGCCCACTACTTATGCTATCAGGATGACTCATGCTATATATCTGACTAGTAAATGCTGCAACTATAATGGAATGAGTAAAATTGCCAACTGTGTGAGTTCCTCGGTTTGACTTCCTCGTTTGGTCTCGAGGGGGAATACCAGGATGGGTATGATTGGTGTTAGTATCAGGTTGGTCCCGAATAGGTCTTTCTTATCCCTCTCTAATAGCCGCCAGTTTTACTGAGTCTCTATAGGTTGTTTAGTGCTGCTGCGCTGCCGCTTCAGTCCACCATACCTATGTAGGCGAGAGCCACCGAATTCTAGCCTCACCGTGTACTGGCCTCAGTACTGACGCTCCTCTTTTTCTTTTGCCCTTTGTCGGCACCCCCTTTTGTTTTAGCAGGTTTGAGATCGACGTCGTTAGCAGGGTTACCCTTCCGGCTTGGCCTGGGCAGGGTTATGGACGCCATTGGTTATTCTTCAGGGCTCTTAGCCCAATTTGCTTCTTCTCCGTACTCGGACGATGTATCGATTTCAAGGTGATTTGGATCTTTGTATTGTATATCTGTATTCTTGACTCGTTGAGTCACTGTCGTATATATATATATATATATATCTGTTCTGTGGGTTCCATCGAGGACTGTTGTGTAATGGTATTACTTCGTTTTCCACCCGCACGAAAGTGCCTGGTGGGCGTCCTTGAATCGTTTCTATGCGGGTTTGGCGGAAAGGGCTAAATCTTGCATAGGGCCGATTCGAGGGTGTTACACTCCCATTCCAGAGCTTGACCATTCTTCAGCAGCTTATACCATTCCTCAGCTCTTCCTTTCAGCGATAGTGAGAATAACTTCTTCTTAACTTGATCTGTAGTAATACCTGCACACTTGAACAACCCGCATAATTTGTGTATAAAGAGTAAATGATCACCGGGATGGACAGTTCCATCCCCAACATAGTATTTATCCATAACACGATCAATAATTCTTGTAGGTATTTTGAAAGCATCATTTCCAGCAGGTGGTGGTTCATCTACTACCTTAGCTGTGGTAGTAGCATTACCAAATAAGAAACTCAGCGAATTATCCATAACGAAAATAAAGCAACTAACATAAGTAAACAATACTCGCAGTAGAAGTTTCCTTTACCAGTTCCACTCTCCAATAGCGCTTCACTCCCCGGCAACAGCGCCAGAAAATAGTCTTGATGACCCACAAGTATAGGGGGTGTATCGCAGTATTTTCGATAAGTAAGAGTGTCGAACCCAACGAGGAGCAAAAGGTGCTGGCTAGTGGTATGGATCATGAATTCTCTGCAAATACTTAGCAAACGGATTTTTAGGGGGTTTTGATAAAGCAAGTAAACGAAGTACGAGTAAATAAAAGACAGTAGGAATAAATGCAGCAAGTGGCCCAATCCTTTATGCAGCAAAGGACAAGCCGGTTGTATTACTTAAGATGACCAAACGTTCTTGAGGACACATGGGAAGACTGTCAAGTGCTTTCGCTTCATATAGTTGATTAATCTTCTTTAGCTTGCTAAGTGTTGTGTGGGTGAACCTGTGCTAATGTACCGACCTTCCTAGGACTAATACATACTTGTGATTATAGCCCTTGCAAACATCCGTAAGTACAAGAAAGTAATTAAGGTAGAAACCTAACCACAGCTTTAAACTCTAAGACCCTTATGTCCCTTGTGCAATGGTTTCCTAACGGGGGTTCAGGTTTCTGTCACTCCGGCAACCCCTACGATTAGTAGCCAAATACACAATGCATTCCCCTATGCCCATATAGGTGAAGTATCATGTAGTCGACGTTCACATGACACCACTAGAAGAAGTACACCACAACTTAAATATCAAACTATTGAATCTTTCTCAACACAACTCCACTACTAACAACATGACTTCTCCCGTGTCCTCAAGAACAAAACGAACTACTCACAAGACATCATATGGATCATGATCAGAGATGGAATAATGATGTATAACAATCTGAACATAAACAATAATTCAATGGTTCACTCAATAGCATCAACTACAAAGAGTAATCAACACCGGGAAAGTTTCCCCTAAGAACTAATGCGAGATTCAACCCAATTGTTACAGCAATATGGAGATGGTGATGATGGTGCTGATGGTGATGATGGTGGTGATGATGATGATGATCCCGATGAAGTCCAGCTTGATGGTGGTGTTGATGGCGATGATCTCCCCTCTCCGGGAAGGAATTCCCCCGGCAGAAATCTGCCTGCCAGAGAGATCTTTCTCTCTCGGTGTTTTCCGCCCCGCAGAGGCGGCGGAATCTTTCTATGGTCGCTCCCCGAGTCTTAGGGTTTCAGGAGGATAATATACGCCAGAGGGGAGTGCTAGGGGTGGACCAGGGCGGCCACACCACCTGGTGGCGCGGCCTAGGCTGGCCCGCGCTAGGGGGTGGTGTGGGCCCCCTATGGCCCATTTCCAGCCCCCCTTCTGGATTCCTTCGTCTTCTAGAAAAATAGGTATTTCCATGTATTTTCCCGGATTTTCTGATCTTCGCGAATTTTGCCTCCAAATAGCACCTTTTCCATCAGAATCCTGACTGCAGCGGTCCATGCTCCAAAAGTCATCAACCATGCAAAAACACATGAAATAACAAAAGTATCACCCCTCAATACGAAATATATCAATGAATAACAGTGAATTATGATATAGAATAGTGATACAAAATGGACATATCAGACCGCTATAAAGTGCATGTTCAGTCAGATGAACAACCAAATGCACCATCACATCAAAGAAGGCTGGTGGATATATCAGCTCAAGCTTGCACAGGATTTCTGCTATGTCCGTCTGAAGACGCGCTACAACTCTTCTGTCCAGAGTTTTGCTACAGAATTCCCTAAAGAACTTTTCCAACTCTGCAAGTATGATGTACAAATCCTTGTTCACTAAACCTTTAATGCCAAGAGTTAAAAGCCTTTGTAGTAGGATGTGGCAATCGTGAGTTTTCAACCCTTTGTTCCCCTCTGCATTGATACAATTTGCAATGTTGGAAGCAAATCCAGATGGGAACTTCACACCTTGGAGGAAGTCACAAAATAGTACCCTTTTATTCATCGGCAAGGTAAATTCTGCACCTCGAAATTTGTAATGTTTTTCACCGCCCTTATCAACCATACCTTCAGGATGCAGCTTCAAGTTGTTGTTATACGTTGAGTTTTTCGCAGTCAAGCCTAGCATTATAGCTATCTTTTGTCTTAGATGGAATGTTGAGTAATGTGCCTATAATGCTGTCACATATATTTTTCTTCATGTGCATGACATCAATATTATGTCGAAGTGTCTTACCAGCCCAATACGGCAAGTCCCGTAGAGTGGATCTGCGCTTATAAAATATTCTTGGTTCCTTTTCCTTTCCTTGGGAATCTACTGCTACTTCTTCGCTCTCTTCCTTTTGGATGCTGCTCCTACTGTCGGTGCATCTTCTGTATTCTTTATTTTACCTCGTCTGGCAGCTGATTGTTTTCCTGGTTTGACATTTCTGACCTTTTCTAAATGCGCCTGCAACTCAGTTGTAGTGAACTTTTGTGGTGCAGTGCCATATTTAGTCCTCTTTCCATAGAACTGCAAATTTTTCAAGTTTTTTCGGAATTTGTGGCCTTGAGGAAGAAAAACCCGGTGGCCAAGGAAACCAGTCTTATTTTGTAGCCTCACCGTGACCTGTTTTGTATCATAGCGAACACATGCATTATAACCTACTGTCACTCTGCCTGACATAGTGCCAAGAGCTGGAAAATCATGGTTGCAGAATAACACAGCAGCACGCATAGGGAACTTGGCATCTTCATGGTTGCTGGCAAGGATATCAGGAGTCATGACACCCTTCCATAGTTTCTGCAAGTCTCGTATAAGAGGCTGCATGAACAGATCAAAATCCTTCCCAGGTGATTTGGGACCTGGGATGAGTAAAGCCAGCAAGCAGTTCGACTGACCAGTGCATGCCCAGGGAGACAGGTTGTAAATTGTAACAAGTACTGGCCACATGCTGTACGAGTTACTCATGTTGCCAAATGGGTTAAATCCATCTGTAGCTAGGCCAAGTCTCAGGTTCCTTGGATCCGCTGCAAATCCTGGATGGGCCTTGTCAAAGTTCTTCCATTCATCGCCATCAGCTAGATGTCTGAGTAAGTAATCGTCTGGCTTGAGAATCTCTTTGTGCCATCTTGTTTCCTTAGATGTTTTTTCTGACTGAAACAACCTCTTCAATCTATCTATAATTGAAAAATATCTCAGAACCTTACAAGGATCTTTCTTTTTTTTATCACCATTTTTCCATCTTGATTCGTTACATACTGGGCATTCATCGAGGTTTTCATAATCCTCCTAGAACAGTACACAATTATTTGGACAAAAAAATGGATCTTCTCATATGATAGTCCAAGTACCTTGATGTACTGTTTCATCTCATGAAAGGATTTTGGCAGTCCTTCCCTAGGGATTGACTCGATGTACACCTTAATCACTGAATCGAAAGCTTTGTTGGTAATCTTGTTGAACAACTTCTCCTTTAGTAATTTCACTACCAGTTTGAATCTTGAGATACCAGAATCAGGGTCCACTGAACACTTGACATCTTCTATCAGGTCAGAGAAAAGTGATCTTTTAAGAGAAGGAGCGCCTTTTTTGCTTGTAGTGGGGTACAAGTCCCTTAACAAACCAGAAAGGTCCTTATCCTCGATCTGATGAGCTTCAGGCGGATCAGCATCAGCTAGAGGATCAAGAACAGGCTGATCATATGGTTCACCATGTTTAGTTCACCTAATATATGTGTGTTGCATCCCATTAACGAAAGTATGGTCTGCGACTCTGCTCTAACTCAACTATTTATAATTAAGGCATTGTCTGCAAGGGCAAAACACATCCGAGTCGCAGTTATGCTGTTTAACAAACTTCATGAATTCATTAACACCTTCCCAATATAAAGGTGTTGCTTGTTTCCATTCAGTATCCAATATATGTCCATCTGTTGAGGATAGAGATGGTCAGAAGCTTTCAAGATATTTCACCGAACAGGTTGATTACAGATTTAATTAAGCCAAGATATCTGAGCAACCTGATTGAATATAGAACTATAAATGCCACGTAATTTTAGCTTATTTCAGAAATTGAGTGCAGAACTATGTTACATATTTGAGAGAACAGATCGACCGAGCACAAAATGACAACCAATTCGAACAAACAGATCAAGTGCAGAAAAATATCAAACGTACGAAACTACTTCTAGGGAATGATTAAGCGAACTAAGGATATTATAAGCGTACCATGGGGATCGACCAGCTGACCGTCGGCCTGTGTGCGTCTCGAAAAGAACGGCGCCGCCAGCAATGGTGTCAGGCCGCCCCGGCTAATAGACGGAGTGTGAATGTTTTGGTGCGCGGCTTGTGGTTTTGACCGCCTGCGCGTCTCTAGAAGAATGGCGCAAAGAGACAATAGCTGGCTGCTGGAGTGAAGGCGCGAATTGGAAGGCGCGAGTGGGAAAGTTTTGGCACGCGCGGGGTATGTGTCCTGGTTGTCAATAATTTTCACGCGAAAATACCGGCCAAAATTTTCTCCCTCGTTTTGTTCTTCCTTATTGAGGTCTGAAATTTTTATTACTAAGCCCATAAAATTAGCCTATCAGACCCAATCATAGCCCCAAACCTTCAATTCGGCCTTTTTATTGCCTTGTGACCGCCGACCATAGCCCATTCAGTTTCGGAGTGAGCCCATGAAGAATAGGGCATCCGCCCCCAGTTATCCCAGAATATTTTTAATACGGCCTTTATGGTCATCCCCTTCCCGAGCCCCCCCCCCCCAAGAAAAAGCTCCTCCTACCTATGTTGTTTTGTTGAAACTACTGCATTACTAGTAAGTTCCACGTACCCTGCACGTGAGAAACAGATAATAGACATATGACATATCATCACTATATAAAATTATAATAGATAATTTTCAAAATAATAATATAATTTGATCGACATTATATAGTATGTATGTATATTTGGTCATTTACTTTGTACCATGTATATTTAGACCTAGTAATGGACCGATGTCAAAACAGCGAACGGGGCTGAAAAAAGTCCATCATCCGCACGTTTCATTTACAGAGAGTCTGACACATGGGACCCAGCAGCACGGCCTTATAGAGATGCTGCATCGAGCAACATTGCCAAGTTTGAAATAGAGAGGCGCGAGCGAGAAAAAAGTCCAGCGTAGTGATAGGCTAACATGGAGGACCCAGCAACGTTATCAAGTTTGACCCGAAAAAACAGTCCAACATACACACACGACTTTTCGAGGTCAGGGAGCTGGTTTTTTTTTGAG
Organism: Avena sativa; assembly: GCA_916181665.1. Lineage (NCBI taxonomy): Eukaryota > Viridiplantae > Streptophyta > Magnoliopsida > Poales > Poaceae > Avena > Avena sativa. Next base: position 418,743,788 of record OV702287.1, on the reverse strand, counting down.
CGCAGGGTCAGGGAACTGCTGAGCATAGGCCAGTAAAATTTGAGAAAGGATCCCATGAAAAATAGTTAAGAATATTTTAATTCGGCCTTGCCAGGGTCAAGGGAGTGCTTAGCACAACCCAATGAAATTTAAGAAAGGAGCCCACGGAGTATAGCGTATGTAGATGGACCATGTAGAATAGCCCAAAATATTTTTAATTCGGTCTTTTGAGCATTGTCCCCATCTCTTAAAAAAACTCCGCTATCTATATCTTCGTATAAAGTAGAGCCCCACTAACTTTGTCTATCTCAACATGCAGACTAGCCACGTCATCTCCTTTTCTGATCCGTTCGATTTAAAGCATCTCACCGTCGATCGACCTTAATCAAGTCTGTCCAGAGCTATACCCCGTCACTTTCTCATAACATACCCCTGATTGCACGTGCGGACGAGCCGCGGACCAGCACCCACTACCAGATATTTATGATAGTCTGCCTATAACCACGAACAGTGGTAAAACATGCACATCCGAGCCACTGTGTACCTTTCCACCCGTATATAAGTTGCGACCTTTCACATCGAGTTCCACTTCTCAATCCTTAAGCTTCTTCTCTTCCCATTGATTAGCCCTCAATGCATACGCTGTAGTAATAAACGTCTGATTGATTAACACTCGATGCCTCAACTTGGTAACCGATCGTGCAGACCACGAGCTTAACAAGTAAATGCATGTTTGCTCTTCCAATCCAATATCTTAAATATCCATTCATTCTCTACATCTATGTTGTTCTTTGCATTGCACGGGAGCGATCCATCGTTTCCTCCTGTGGTGCTCATGATCATATTCATCTTCCATACATGATCACATGCACGAACAACAATATTATCTTGCTCATATCCTCATCCAGAATTGCATCTTTCAGGAGCATGTGCACGTCCAGCGTCCGCTGCCGGCCGCACGGTAGCCTTGGCGGTCCGAGCTCGCAAAGCATCACCTAGCTCGGAGAGTCTCTCTCTAATATTATTTTGTGCTGATTGACCGATGGAGCAAGCCCCTCTAAATCTAACTCGTCTTTTCTTTTGTAGAAATTTGAATTTGCACCTGGTAATTATAAAGTTCAGAAAGTAAGTTCATATTCATAGGCTGGTACGAATACCCATGATCAGTCATTTGTAATATTTTGTACTCAAATTAATCATCGGTATGATTTTTATGGCAGAATTGCATGTAGATATTTAAAATTTCAGGCCTTATTCTTTATGCAAAGGTAATTTTCGTTTACACACATCGTCACTCCATATATCTTCATGGACTTAATTATTTTCGCACTCAGCTTTTTTACAGGGTCACATCAACTACCCTGTGATTATTCTTTATTTAGTTCACCAGGTGCAATTTAGATCCAGCAAACCTCTAAAAAGCAATCTGCTGTATTTCAGCACTCCGTAAACATTCGGAACCATCTATAATCCCCTAGGGGTGTCTGGCCTTTTGCAAGGTATGCAAACCATAAAATTTATTTTATATGTATACTAGGATATGCAAACTACTTCATGGGTCCCATGTGGATGGTGGAATTTTAAACAGTCACGATTAGTAATATTTTTCTTCAAAGTTGACTTGCATACACAAACAAATGTTTTATCTCCAAACGATGTAATATTCCAATATTATATTTTTATTCATGAAATCTTGCACAAGCGGTATATTTTATCACATCATCTACAAAATTGTATTGTTTTTTATGTCATTTCTTATTGTGTCACATGATAAATGTTCTGCCATTCGTACATCCGATACTTTTTTCACATATTCTCGCCGCAACGCGCGGGATATCTTCTAGTATTTTTAAGAAACTAGTCCATTATATATGTGGTATTTTATAAATTGAAATGCCAGGAGGCTACCCTTTTATTTTTAAAAATATAAACACGGACACACGATATATTTTTAAAAACATTAAAACATAACTTGAAGGTACTAAGAAATGTTTAATAATATATTTTCTATAAATATCTTTGGCGTAGTGGCGACACACATAATTTAAATCTATTGGAAGTCCAAAACAGCAGACGCGGCCGAAAAAAAGGCCTATCATACATACACACATTTCATTTAAAGATAGACCGACATGTGCGTCCCACCAGCGCGGCCTTATACAGGTGCTGTATCGAGCAACGTTGCCAAGTTCGAAACAGGGAGGCGCGAGCGAGAAAAAGTCCATCATGCACACGTTTGTTCTAATGAGAGGCTAACATGGGGGAACCCAGCAGCCTGAAAAAACGGTTGATGCAGCGAGCAACGTTATCAAGTTTGAAACACGGAGCGTGAGCAGAGAAAAAAGTCAATCATACAACCGATCCTTCTAATGCGAGGCTGTCATGTGGGACCCAGCTGCGTGACCAAACGGCAGATTCGTCAAGCAACGCTATCTAGTTAGGAACATGGTGGCGCTAGAGTAGAAAAAAAAGTCCGCCATACCCACGATTCTTCTAATGTGAGACTGACATAAGGACCCCACCAGCACGGTTGATGCAGCGAGCAACGCTATCAAGTTCGGAACACGGAGGCGCGACCGAGGGGAAAAATTCTATCATATAACGTTTCTTCTAATAAGAGTATGACATGTGGGGTCCAGGAGTTTGATTAAATGACTGATGCAGCGAGCAACGCTATCAAGTTCGGAACACGAAGGCGCGACAGAGGGTAAAAAATCCATCATACACACGTTTCTACTAATGAGAGGATGACATGTGGGGTCCAACATCGTGATTAAACGGTAGATGCATCGAACGGCGCTATCAAGTTCGGAACAGGGTAGCGCGAGCGAAGGAAAAAATCCATCATACACACGTTTCTTCTAATGAGAGGATGACATGTGGGGCTCAGGAGGTTGGTTAAACGGTAGATGCGTCGAGCAGAGCTATCAAGTCAGAACGGGATAGTGCCAGCGAAGGAAAAAATTCCATCATACACACGTTTCTTCTAATGAGAGGATGACATATGGGTCCCAGGAGGTTGATTAGACGGTAGATGCATTGAGCAGCGCTATCAACTTCGGAACAGGGTAGCGCGAGCGAAGGAAAAAAATTCCATCGTACACACAATCCTTCTAATGAGAGACTGACATGTGGGACCTAGCAGCCTGACTAAATGACAGACGCCTCGAGCTACGTTATCGAGTTCAAATCAGGGAGGCGCGGCCGAAAAGTATGGTCCGCTAGAGACACTGACGTCTGGGACCCACACGCCTCAAAAGACTTCGGCGAGTCAACATCGTACGAGGAAACGAAAATCTTGTTTCTGCCACGCGCTGGCCGAGCTTCCTTCACGTTTTTAGCAGATCCGTTTTTAATAGACACCGAAACTGTTTTGGGTGAAATTGCTAAAACTGATTCTGCATGTAATATTGAAATGTTGCAGGGGTTTTTATGTGAATGTTTGTTAATTAAAGTAAATAACAAAAAATCTGAATAAAATTAATAAAAGGAGTTTTATGAGAGTGCGTTAAATTTGAAGAAATTTAATGCATTTAAAGTGAAGACTTTAATGGAAAATGTGAAGGGGCAAATTTATGTGGAAGGAGTTACCACCACATGAATGAGGAGGTGAAGGGGTCACCCCTTGGGCGCCGGCCATGGGGAGGGGCACCCCCCTCCTATAAAAAGCCCCCCTCTCCTCACTTCTCACTCATACCTCCTCGTGAAGAAACTCTCTCCCCTCTAGTATTTTCCCCATGATCTCGGATTAGCGAGATACATGTTTTCGGTGGCTTTATCTGGAAAGGAATTGTTGCTTCCGTTGCTTTACTGGAGCGAGGGACGGGGGTTGTTGGGGTACCGGACGTGTGTGCGATCACGGATGCACCACTGCTTTGCGATGCTAGACTTGGTGGTGCTGGACTTGCTGGAGCTGGATCTGATGGACGTGCTGGAGCTGGACCTGCTGGACTTCATCACGATCTTGAGATCGGCAAGTGTACGACTACATCATCCACGAGTTTCATCTCGTTAATAAAGCTTTGTTGTCTTCGAGGGTATATTCTCTATGGATGTATATCCACCCGTTGCTTGGATCTAATAGATAGATCTTGGCGTATAATAGTTCCCATCGTAGGATTTTTTATTTTCTATACTGCGAACCCTTCAGCAAAGATATGCAAATACACATAGACCTAAAAGCGTCAGATCTAGAGATTAGGTTTATCACAAGCAATGCGTATGAATAACACCGAAAAGCCATAGGTATTAAATGCACAAGTATCAACTAAATTATTGACTCTAGTGCAAGTGGGATACAGAAGGGAATATGCCCGAGAGACAATAGTAAAATGGTTATTATCTTATTCCATGTTTATTTTTAATGCTAGAATTGTATTAATTGGAAACATTAATACATGTGTGTTTAATAAACAAATCATAGTAATGCCTCTTATTTAACTAGCTTGTTGATTAATAGATGATCAAGGTTTCCTGATCATGAACATTGAATGTTGTTAATAACGGGATCATATTATTAGAAGATGATGAACATACACCCAAAGTAGATATAGCAATACGATCAAGTCATTAAGTTTACATTTCTACATCAAACATATATGAAGTAACAGTAATCCTTCGACCATGAGATTATATCAATCGCTGATTCTGGAGGAGTACTTTGATTCCATCAAACGTCACAACGTAACAGAGTGATTATAAAGATGTCGTTGAGTACTATGAAAGTATTGGTTGAGACTCATAAATCAAGAGTGGAATTGTCCATCCTAATGATGGAGATATATACTCTAGACTCTCTTGGTGATATCATATCAACACCTCTTGCAAGCATGTGACTAGGTCACAAGGGTGTTATATCATAGAACGAGTAAATAGTACTTGTCGGGAACGAGATTGAACTAGGATATAGTTGATACCTGTGATCAGATCTCGGACAAGTAAAATATCACAAGATAAAAAGAATTGGGTACGATGTTAATAGTTCATACGATCTTTAGAGTCATCGTTGAATATGTGGGAGCCAGTATGGGTCTCACTGCTGATTACTGATCAGAGAAGTGTCTATATCATGTCTGCATTATTTGCAAACTGTAGAGTGACATACTTAAGGTACACCAGCATTGTTGGGCAGATAAAACATATCAAAGAATGGTTTTGTTAGAGCTAGAATTGTGGGTTTTATGCAAATGTTTGTTTATTAAAGTAATTAACGAAATTCTGAATAAAACAAATAAATAGTGAATTTATTTAATAGAGAATTTCATTTAATTTAGTGGATATTAAATGCATATGAGTAGAGAGAGTTTATGTGAGTGGAGTGTCCACTCACATGGATGAGGGAAGAGGTGGGGGCACCCTCCATGGCCGACACCATGGCTCCCTTGGTCGCCCTCTATATAAGGAGGGCACTCCCTCCTCTCCATTTGCACTACCTCCTCGTGAAGATTTTGTTCCCCTTTAGCATTTCCCCATGGCTTCAGATTAGCGAAGTACAGTTTCTGTTGGATTCTTTGGAGAAATATTTGCTTCTTCCGCTACTCTGCTGGAGTATGGGCGTGGAGGTTGTTGGGATCGGACGTGTGCCCGAGCATGAATGCGATGCTGGTTTGTGGTGCTCTACAACTCGATCTTGAGATCGGCAAGTGATCGACTACAACAATAACGAAATTAGATTTTATAAAAAGCTTCTGGTCTTCGACGGTGAGTTTTCCTGGATCACCCCTTACTCGTTACTAGCATCTACTAGATTATATCTTGGCATAATTGGTGTTCATATCGTAGGAATTTTTTTGTTTTCTATGTTGCAAACCCTCACTATCGAGCCCTCGATGTACAACCTCTTCCTCTCATCAGGTTCCCTTAAACCCTTCCCATACAAAAGATCACCATTAGCATTGCGAGTACCAGGTGTAGGGCATAGAATATCTGAATGACCAAGACGTCCACATGAGAAACAAAAGTGTGGGATATGCTCATATTGTACCTCATACATGACCACATGTTGACTCCTGGCTGAGTCGATCTGGATCCATCGCCTCAGCGGGTTAGCCACTTCCAATGAAATCCGAGCTTTGAGGAATCCTCCCACATGATCAAATTGTACTTCCTTGACCTTATCATCAATCTGGCGTGCAATCAGCCGCCACCACTTCTTGTCTCTAAGATTAAAGGGTAGGTTTAAGACCCTAGCCCATAGTTGGAGACGATCAAACCTCAGCTCCGAGGGCTGCATGCAATCCTCGAACTCAGAAAGAATCACATTTTTTTGCTAACATGCCATGGTGAACCATCCCACACGCGACTCCGATCCCTTTGTGTGGCAAACTTAGCAATGAACATATTTTCTCAAACAGATCGGAACTGCGGTCCTTTCGGATTCCCCCAAGTAGGACGCAGAGCGCTAATTATGGTCTAGATGTGGAATACATGGCGGTGCAGAACCTTCACCGCTAGCATCCATCTCCTCCGCGCCCCCTCATCGCGATCATCAATCATAGAGTCGCCTCCAGATCAGTGATACCTATCTTTTTTTGAGCTAGATCGGTGATGCCTATCCTTCCCAGTTGTTCTTCTAGCTTCGCCCTAGTCGCCCTTGGTGACAAGGTGTCCTTTTCATTCTCCTTCCCACACTCCGACGAGGCCATCTCGCCAGCGATCTGATTCGCCCCGCCCATGAGACCGATGTGTGAGCCAAAAGTTCAGTCGCCACCGAGAGAGGCCCCGAGAATTATGAAAAAAATATTAGCTCATCGTGCTTGCACTACCTATTCCTAGCTGCAAGCCAACGTTTCTAGCATTGTTGGTTTAGTCATACCTTCAAAACATCGCTGGGATTTACTAACAAAACGGTAACATTTAGGCCACTGATGTATATATAAGATCTCTATATGAGGGCCCACACGTCAGCCACCTAAAATAAACATATGCTAAGTCAAGTCAATCTGAGCCCCAAAGACATGGTGAATGGTGGAGCATCCCTAACGACCATACTTCCAATATGGGTCGGCAAGTGGGCTATATTAGGTCTAGTTATGTGGAAACCCGCTTACTACAAATGGGCATTCTTGAATAATAAATAACCTAGAGATTCTGAGAAAGTAGATATTCTAGACAAACCTCAAAAAAATATTCTAAAAAAATAAACCTTAAAAAGTACCTAAAAAAAAAGTAACCCTAGAAAACGAGAGGAAGGAATATCTCAAAAAAAACGAAAGAAAATAATTTCTCAAAGAGAAACGAAAGGTAAGAATGTCCAAAAAAAAAAAGGGGAAAGTTATTCTCGGAGGGAGAAAAGAAAACGATTCCATCGAAAAGGCAAAAAAAAAAGAAGGTAAAAGGAGAGGAGGACACCCCTCTCCCTCTTGCCGCCGCCGCTCTCGCGCTACTGCTGTCTTTGCCGTGCGGCGCGGCTACATCGTGCTTCACGCGGCCAGAACCGAGGGCGTGCAGGCGACCGTGCGTACAGGCGAGGCGACTTCGGCGGCCGCCGGGTGCGCCGAGTTCGTGCTGGTCTGCAGTATACAGCCAGGTTGGCCTCTCAATCCCACTTCCGTAGTCTCAGTCCAATCTGATAAAACAACCTTCCTTCGGGGATCGATGTTCCAGTCCATCCGACTTCCTGCGAATTTGCTTGCTGTCTGATGTACTATCAGGCAGTTTGTATTACAAATTGGTGGCTCAACTGATGGGGCGTGCAATCGAAGTATTAGGGGTTCCCACACATAGGGGCTGTGGATACAGCATGCACATGTCTGCCCATTGGCTTAGTCCAGTTCAACAGCTGAATAGAAGATTTCATGCTCCTGTGCTGAACGCTTGAGACCGAGAAGAGTCAGTTATACGGACAGACATCACATCTTTTCAACTTGACATGATTGAAGTGGAGAGAACTCGGTGAACACTTGTAGGTGCCGGTTCATATAGTATCCATATGCAAGGACCTTGGTATTGGCCTGTGTACACTGCACACGTAAATGCTGGTCTTTAGTTACAATATATAGTGGGAGTTTTTTCTGACCTCAACACCTGCAGATGATATAAAATATAGTGTCTACTTTCATAATTTGTTGAATAAACTTGAGTTATGGACTTATGGTCAATACCTGATTTAGTCTTCCATGCTTTGCAGGTTTGTGGAGTATCGGTTCTCACGATTGCCTGAAAAATGGCATCTCCTGGTCAAATAACAGGAAGCAGTATGCTGCGCCTTCAGTGTTTTCCTACTAATATGGTATGCACCCAGTTTAAGTACTTCGTCCACTTATTAATACTGAGTGCAGATTGATCGTCCTTCTCTGACCAACAGTTAGTCCAACAATGTGAGATACTTGGAACAAAATTTATATTGTTGAGATTCGTACAATCCTATCCCACCACATTTACCAACGATTTGTGATTTTGTAAGTACAACAAAGTATTGTATGAGAAGTGTCCTCAAGTTCAGTTTAGAACTGTCAAACTGTGCACCCACTTTACTTAGGCTTCTCTTTTCACTATTTAACTTTTTTCACATGCTTATATGTGTGCTCTTCTTAGGGAAAACAAAGACCTGGTTTCATCTCTGCAAGAAATCCTTGGTTGAGAAGGTCACGAATGGTTCGACACTGCTTGGACCAACGGCATCTTTGCAGGTTACCTAAACAAAGAGTTACTATTCCAAATGACAGAACCAGGCATGCTCCCACTGCTTCAGTATACAAGGATGTTACTAGTCCATTGATAGAGGAATCCACTGATGAGGTGGAATCAAGATCAAGGATTATTCACTTTTACCGTCAACCATTTCTCCAAGACAATGAGACTGAGGAGTTACTCAGGAAAGTTCAGGCAAAAGTTTCTTGTGACATTATTGACATAAAGACCGAGCAATGTTTTAATGTGGAATTGGAGAAGGGACTAGCTTCTGATAAGCTTGCAACACTTCAGTGGCTCCTTGCGGAAACTTATGAACCTGATAACTTACAAACAAGGAGCTTTCTTGAGGGGGAAATCTCTAGCACCCCTTATTCTGTCCTTGTTGAGGTTGGGCCACGGATGACATTTTCAACTGCTTTCTCGACCAATGCTGTCTCAATTTGTAAAGCTCTATCATTAGTGGAAGTAACTCGCTTGGAGAGATCTCGAAGATATCTTTTGTGCCTAAAGTCTGGCAGCAAAGCACTTGATGAAAGCCAACTCAACAGCTTTGCTGCTCTGGTTCATGACCGAATGACAGAGTGTGTTTATCCTAGCAAGCTCACATCATTTTGGTCAGATGTAGTTCCAGAACCTGTCAGGATCATACCAGTCATTGAAAAGGGAAGTGAAGCATTGGAAGAAATAAATATGAAAATGGGGCTTGCTTTTGATGAACAAGATATCAAATACTACACCCACCTATTCAGAGATGACATCAAGCGCAATCCAACTACTGTGGAACTCTTTGATATAGCACAATCCAATAGTGAGCATAGTAGGCATTGGTTTTTTAATGGAAAACTTGTGATAGATGGAGAGACAATGGCTAGTACTTTGTTTCAGTTAGTGAAGAGCCCCTTGAAGGCTAACCCTAGTAACTCTGTCATTGGTTTCAAGGATAACTCAAGTGCAATAAAAGGACACTCAGTAAATCATCTACGTCCAGCACTACCAGGCTGCACTTCACCGTTATCCCTTATGATGCGTGAGCTTGACATCTTGTTCACAGCAGAAACCCATAATTTTCCATGTGCTGTGGCACCTTACCCAGGAGCTGAAACAGGTGCAGGCGGTCGCATAAGAGACACTCATGCCACTGGAAGAGGTTCTTTTGTTGTTGCTTCCACTGCTGGATATTGTGTTGGAAATCTTCGAATGGAAGAATCATATGCACCTTGGGAGGATTCATCCTTTTCATACCCATCAAACTTAGCTTCTCCGTTGCAGATCCTTATTGATGCTAGTGATGGTGCTTCTGACTATGGTAACAAGTTTGGTGAGCCTCTGATTCAGGGATTTACAAGAAACTTTGGCACGAGGTTGCCAAATGGGGAGCGTCGTGAGTGGTTAAAGCCAATAATGTTCAGTGGAGCAATAGGCCAGATTGATCATGCGCATATATCGAAGGGGGATCCGGAAATTGGCATGCTAGTTGTGAAGATTGGTGGTCCAGCATATAGAATTGGTATGGGTGGTGGTGCTGCCTCAAGTATGGTTAGCGGACAAAATGATGCAGAGCTTGATTTCAATGCAGTGCAGCGTGGAGATGCCGAGATGTCACAGAAACTGTACCGTGTGATCAGGGCATGCGTAGAAATGGGAGAGAATAACCCAATTATCAGCATTCATGACCAGGGAGCTGGTGGAAATTGCAATGTTGTGAAAGAAATAATCTATCCGAAGGGTGCTGAAATTGATATCCGTTCAGTTGTTGTTGGCGATCATACATTGTCTGTCTTGGAGATCTGGGGTGCTGAATACCAGGAACAAGATGCATTACTTGTGAAGCCCGAGAGCAGAAGCCTGTTGGAGTCACTTTGTGAGAGAGAAAGAGTTTCAATGGCTGTGCTTGGGGAAATTGATGGCAGTGGAAAGATTGTTTTGATTGATAGTGCTGCTGTGGAGCATGCCAAGATAAAAGGCCTTCCTCCTCCGACCCCTGTTGTTGACCTTGAGCTTGAAAAGGTTTTAGGAGATATGCCTCAGAAGACCTTTGAATTTAAGCGAGTTCCTCGATTGGGTGAACCCTTAGATATTGCACCTGAGGTCACGCTAATGGATATTCTTAAGCGAGTATTGAAGCTGCCTTCTGTATGTTCAAAGCGTTTCTTGACCACAAAGGTTGACAGGTGTGTGACAGGTCTTGTTGCACAACAGCAGACAGTTGGTCCTCTTCAACTTCCACTTGCTGATGTCGCTGTGATTGCACAAACATACACAGATCTGACAGGTGGTGCTTGCGCCATTGGAGAGCAACCAATGAAGGGTTTACTTAATCCCAAGGCCATGGCAAGGCTTGCTGTTGGGGAGGCCTTGACCAATCTGGTTTGGGCTAAAGTTACATCACTTTCTGATGTCAAAGCAAGTGGTAACTGGATGTATGCTGCAAAGCTTGATGGAGAAGGAGCAGACATGTATGATGCAGCTGTTGCATTAGCTGACTGCATGATTGAACTTGGTATTGCAATTGATGGTGGAAAGGACAGCCTTTCTATGGCTGCTCAGTGTGATGGCGAGGTAGTCAAGGCTCCTGGAAATCTTGTCATCAGTGCTTATGTAACATGTCCTGATATAACTTTGACAGTTACTCCGGATTTAAAGCTTGGAAAGGATGGCGTCTTGTTGCACATTGATCTGGCTAAAGGAAAACGTCGGCTCGGTTGTTCTGCTCTCACACAGGCGTTTGACCAAATTGGAAATGACTGCCCAGACATAGAAGATGTTCCTTACTTGAAGAAAGTATTTGAGGCTGTTCAGGAATTGCTCGGTGAACGTCTTATTTCTGCCGGTCATGACATTAGTGATGGTGGGCTTGTAGTTACTATTCTGGAGATGGCATTTGCTGGCAACTGTGGTGTCAACCTCAAGATTGACTTAAATGACAGTGACCTTCTGCAAGCACTTTTCGCCGAGGAGCTTGGTCTTGTTATTGAAGTGCACTCAAATGACCTTGCTGCTGTAAAGCAAAAGCTTCAAGCAGCAGGCGTTTCTGTTAACATAATTGGAGAAGTAAATACAACAGCAGAGATAGAGCTGGTTGTTGATGGTGAGGTGCGCCTGAAGGAAAGCACTTCAGACCTCAGGGATTTGTGGGAAGAAACAAGCTTCGAGCTTGAGGAGCTACAGCGGCTGAAGTCTTGTGTCAAGCTTGAGAAAGAAGGCTTAAAAAGTCGAACATCACCTTCATGGAATTTGTCTTTCACCCCCAAATTTGCAGACAAGAAGCAACTGACTGCATCCTCCAAACCGAAGGTTGCCATCATCCGGGAAGAAGGAAGCAACAGTGATAGGGAAATGGCTGCTGCATTCCATGCTGCTGGCTTTGAACCATGGGACGTTTCAATGTCAGACCTCTTGAATCAGAAGGTCTCTCTGACGGAATTCCGAGGGATTGCATTTGTTGGTGGTTTTAGCTATGCCGACGTTCTAGATTCAGCAAAAGGCTGGGCAGCATCTATCAGGTTCAACCAGCCCCTCATACAGCAATTCCAGGAGTTCTACAATAGGCCAGACACGTTCAGCCTTGGAGTGTGCAACGGGTGTCAGCTCATGGCCCTTCTTGGTTGGGTGCCAGGACCAGATATCGGAGGTTCTCTTGGTACAGGTGGAGACATGTCCCAGCCAAGGTTCATTCACAATGAATCTGGCCGCTTTGAGTGCCGGTTTACCAGTGTGGCCATAGGGGATTCTCCTGCTATAATGTTCAGAGGTATGGAAGGCTCTACCTTGGGCATTTGGGCTGCTCATGGTGAAGGGAGAGCCTTATTCCCTGATGAAAATATTTTATCCGGTATTGTTAACTCTAATCTGGCCCCTCTGCGGTATTGTGATGATGCTAACAATGCCACGGAGGTCTATCCTTTCAACCCTAATGGTTCTCCTCTTGGTATTGCGGCTCTTTGCTCCCCAAATGGAAGGCACCTTGCTATGATGCCACACCCAGAGCGTTCCTTCATGATGTGGCAGTATCCATGGTATCCGAAGGAATGGCAGGTTGAGAAGGGTGGCCCGAGTCCTTGGTTGCGCATGTTCCAGAATGCACGAGAATGGTGTGCATAAGCAGGTAAATCGGTCTCCTGAAACATTTTCTCCTTGTTTTGGTTTCCAATGTAGGTAGGTCTCAGGTAGCCGTAAGCTGGTAAATCATCTTGCAGAATTCATTTTGGAATCATAAATTAAGGTTATCAAATAATTTATATCTAAGTTTACTTTTTATTTGTTCCACAATGTAAGCCTTTTAAGAGAGCTAAAACAGTTTGCTAAAAAGGCTTATATTATGGAACGGAGGTAGTATTTTGCTTGTATTAGAAATTTTAGTGCTGCAGGTTCTAATACCAGGATGTGCATGCCTTGAAATATAAGCACGGCCTTAGTTGTTTAAGCATAGATGGGTCTGATATGTATGCGGTCTTTCCATGCCAACATAAAAGCTTCTTCCTTGAATTGTTACCACTTGATGGACTGCTATCTTGTGTGGTGCTTGGTTAGGTTGGTTGATATTTTTGTTAATATTTAGCCATATGGACTGTTCCTTTGTTATATTGCCAGTTACCATGTACATATGGATTAAAATCTCCATAAGAGAAGCATATAAATGCATTATAGTGACCCTTGTAGTATTTGACGTGTTGTATTCGGTGCTCCTCTATAATATCTGAAGTGTCACTTAGTACTTGGTCATTCATGCATTCCGTACTAAGAACCGAGGACATAATACTCTTGCCCTGTGGCTTAGATTAGTTTGGTGGCCTGTTGCTAATGTACAGACCTGTTAATCACATTAACATCTAGTAGTGTAAAATCTATTTCTGTTTCCCATCGAGCTAGATTTTCCATAAATGATTGCTGAACACTTCGTTATGTCGGTACTTACATGTCATTTTCCATTATTATTTGCCTAGTCCCCACCATCTACCACAAACTACCTTTGCTCATCTAGGGTCAAGCTTCTCGATCTCCAGCCAAGCAAAGCCGTCTACTTAGACAATCATTATTATGTTGGCAGTTTCATTGTACATAAGTGAGTCCAGCCCTTTATGGTGCCAGCCTCGCAAATCACGAGTCATTACCCACCTTCAAACTATTTGTCACCTGACTTATTTTCACATGCATATGGTAGTCTTTGGTGTTGTGTGTGAAATTGCATCACAAACTTCGTGGATCACTGTTTGTTTCATCACACATCCTTGTTATTGGGGACATCTGTTGATCTTTGTTTTAGACATTTGTGCTTCTTTTAGTATTTGGATGTTCCCTTCCGTTAACCTCTATTTGATTAGATTTTTCTCTCTGTTTCCTTTTTGCAACCAGTCCATCAGTCGATGGTTCCAGATAGTAGACATTGGGGCTACCTATGCTCCTTAGATATAGTTTATCGTACTCACATTGGATCACATGGCTATAATTATATAGCCAGAATTATTTAGACATTTGATACATGCTGTAGAAATTTCAAGCTAAACTAGTTTGACTCCTGAGGACCAGAGATGTTTTAGCTTTTTCAACATGCTCTACAATCTATGATGCATATCATGGCAAACAAAGCTAGATATCAACATCTATCACGTAAATGTTATCTGGTATAACATTTTGCAGTCATGTCTCGGTCTAATGAGGTGGTTGATATCGATCTGTCACTGCAAGTTCTATTTAACAGATTTCCAATGCTTTGCCAGTCCATGTTTGATCTTTATGCAACTTCTAAACTGAGAAAACAATTATTTGTTTATTGCACTGAAGTGCATAATAATCTGGGGCCCTGCTAGTATTGCTAGTAGTGGCTAATTAGTGTACTTCCAAAACTGACTCTGCTACAGACCACTCAATATCAATAGTTGATGTGCTTCTATCCATTGCTGATTGCTCAACTGGGACCATATGGATAAAGCTCTTTCCTGGTGGTGTATTATGTACATGATTGAAATAGGGTCTACAGAATAAATTCTCCCCATGATGTGCATTGCTCGAAAGATGGGAGTCACATGTTTGTTTTTTCCTTTTGCCCTTTATAAGATAGAAAAGTGAAAATCAATGAATAGTGCAACTAATATGGTCTTCTTTTCTGCAAGCAGAAAAAATGGTGGTTGCTGGTGCTACTTATTATCCTACTTGCAGAGACCTGGATGGATATATTCTCTTCGGGAGTTAAGAGTGGATAACCCAATAATCTCTCTTCAGTTTGAGCTTCTCCCACCATGATTTGCAGCACTACTAGGGCTATGGCCATAATTTGCAGCACTACTAGGGCTATGGCCATAATTTGCGGGAATCATAGGGTTATTTTCGGACCTGCAGAGACAGTACCATGAGATTTAAGTGTTGTCAACTATGCTCTGACCATGGTTGGACAGTTAATATCTTTTTATGTATACATGAGTTCCAGTCCCTTTATTGTTCTGCTTAGCTAAAGCATGTGCTGACGTGCAGTTCTCTTACGTAGCAGCCATTATTTGATGTTTCTGTTATGTTTGAGAGATTAGAACAAAGCTCCTTAAACCCAGAACATCACGGACGAGTTCAGGACAGTACCACAGGAAACTCTCGAATGGGCTATTCTGAAATTCCAGGAGCTTTGTATATAGTTATATAGCGCATGCATATTCATTTCTCTGCAACCTAACATAATTTAGAGTCTTGGTTAGTTTTGGTGGTGACATACAGTTCTCTTATGGTGCAGCTGTTTATTGCTTCTGAGATATGCCACTGTTGTGGTGAACTGTTATGATCTACTAGGTTTGTTTCTCGTTTTTAACTCCCAGGTTCAACTCGACCATGAAGTATGTCTCATGGATAAGAAAGACACCGATGGGAATGCAATGCTCCCTGGTTATTTGTTGGTGATTCTTCAACTAGTGCATGTCCATGGAATCAGAAACAGGGCACAATCATTCCGTACTCGCTTCAATCAACCCTCTTTTACCAACATGTTGAGTGTTGAGACCTTTCTTCACCTCTTGTTTTCACCACCAGCAATTCCAGCGTCTTCTTTTTTTACATGATGCTGATTCTAGCCACCTAGAAGCCATCGTGCTGTCATATCAACATTTTAGCAATTCTCATGGTCCACGTAATTTCCATAGATGTTTCTCTCTCGCATATTTATCTAGTCGTATTTTTTTTGTCCTCAAGACATACCAAGTAGTACCTCAAAAAAACTTGGTTGAAACAAGTTGATATTTTCAGTTTCTAGCAGGGTATAATTCCTTGAGCAGTAGTAGAAGTCCAGTAAACTAAACTCCCTCCTATTGTAAGCTAAAACCGAGACTAGGTCATCGGATAGGACAGTTGTAGCTAGAGACATCTGTCATTCAGTTGTGTCAGTGTGTGGAGCATGGATTTGCTTGTACATAGTGCCCTGTGCGATCACTAATCAGTCAATCTTAGTCTAGCAGGTGATAAGACACGGCAATTCTAGCTCGGGGATATCTGATCCATGCCACTACATTTTTTTCATACTTATCCACAACCCGCCATTTTACCTTTGCTGTAATAACCTGCCGGAGACAAACCGAGCTTTACGATTAGTCAACCGATGCCACAAAAATGCGATGCTTAGTACGTACATGATCATCACATCCGAGGCCACAATTTGGGAGCTTTGAAGAAGAGACGGGGAGGATCATCACATCATCATTAGGCACTCACTAAGCATGGTAGTTCCAGCATTAAACAAGAGGACAACACAACATGCTCCTAGTACATGACTAAAAGGTAGGGCAGGGCAAGGCAAGGCAAGGCGATGCGAGGCTCTTTACAGCCAGCCAAGGCCAAGGCCCCTATCGCCTGTCTCTCGGCGGTCAGTTCCTGGATCTCGCCTGTCCCATCCCGAGCCCGAGCAGCAGCGGGTGTTTCACATTAGTGGCTTCTCGATGTGCAGACATGGACGCGTGTGTTCCCCTTCTTTTCGTCTGAGCCATTTATTCCCCGGAGGCCAACACGCATTATCATCTGCCCTAGGCCGGAGCCCGGAGGGCCATGCCATGTGTTCGGTGTTCCTGCTCGATACGCCCCTATCCATCCATCAACCCAGCAATCACTACTGTTTCTTCTTCTTCTTCTTTTCACTCTCTTGTGCTTCATTCCACTGATCTACTACCTAGCTATCTATCCTCGGGTGATTGCTCCGAGCCGATCCATGGACCAGAGACGAGTGTAGAGCTTTTGCCTTTTCTTCCCGGTGGTCCTTGCCCTGCGCCCATGATTGGAACTGGGTCTCACGGAATAACTCCTCGTCCGCCCCCCGTAGCCGGCCGGCCATATGGCACGCTGCGTTTCCTCCATCTCTCCTGCTCCTTCTCCTGTTGCTGCTGATGATATTAATGCTGTCATCTGTTTTGATGTGCCATTCAAGGGAGCTGAGCTGGACGGCGATGATGAATCTGCATGCAAATCCCTGTGATGATGGTGGATCATCTCCGCATCATTTCTGTCCTGTTGGGATATACACCTCATGATTTTTTTCCCCCCTTTCGTTGATGATCAGACCCACATTATGCACTCTATCGGCAGTTTCCCCCTCCCTCTCTTTTCCTCTTCTTACTACTACTGTCAGCGTGTTCGGTTGATCTGTTTCCTTGTAAGAAATTTGAAAGGTGTAGTGATCGCTAAGGGCGTGAAGGTTTGGAGGATTTTCCATCATGCTTCCACTTTCACCTACGTAGTTGGTGTGATAGAGACACTGAATGCTTCTGGCTCAAGACCAAACACCCGTTTAAAGGGTACTAGTACAGTAGTGCTACGTGTCCGGGAAAACATGGATCGGATATTACCCGAAAACTGGTTTGCAGTACCGGGCGCGCTCGGACCGAACAGATCCCGGAAACTTGTACGCAGATTTTTTTATTTAGCTCATATTTATGATTTAGGACTACTAAATCTCAATATAAGTCAAACTTACTAACGGTTTATCATCACACATTACGACAATGATCCAAACTACAATAATTGTTCACCCAGATAATTAAACAAATAACCGAATGGTCCGGAATGCAAAGAATAGTTCAAATCACACATCAATACAAATGGAATGAATAAAAATTGGGAGATTATCTCCCATGTAACTGCCACTGTTGCTCGATGAGATCATCATGCCGGTATGTCTAAAGAAAAGCTTGGATCCAGTTGGGCTTCTTTTAAGGCTTGACACAACTCCAACATTGTCAAAGAAAATTCCTACTCCCTATCACTCCTCATCATCGATGATCATGTTATGCAGCACCACACATGTGGTCATGATATCTGAGAGGGATTTCTTATATCCCAATATTTGGCAGGAGCTCGAACAATAGTGAATCGAGCTTGTAACACATCGAAAGCTCTCTCGATGTTCTTTCAACATGCTTCTTAAGCTTGGACAAAGACAAATTGCCTCCTTGTTGTTGGATGTTGGATGGTCTTGACAAATGCGGACCAGGAAGGATAGATGATGTCTTCAGCTAGATAATACCACATGGTATAGTCATGTCGACTGATGGTGTAGTTGCAAGTCGAAGCATCTCTCTTAGCAAGCCGAGAAAACGTATGAGATCTCTCCAATACATTGATATCATTGAGAGATCTCAGCAAACCAAAGAAGCAATGCCAAATCCACAAATCCTTGGACATCATTGTTTTAAGCACAATTGTTGGATCATGATGATCGGTGTACTGTCCGTGCCAAGATGCAAGGCAGTTCTTCCACCTCCAGTGCATGCAATCCACTCTCCCAAGCATTCGTGGCCACCCTCTTGGTTCATTAGTTGCCATCGACCTCTTTATGTCCTTATTGGGAGCTTATTCGGGATACTCATCACCAAAAACCCGGATAAAAGCGTTGGCAAACAACCGCACCCACTTGAGTGTGGTATCTTCTCTAATGCGAAGATGCTCTTCGGTGTAATTAATTAGCCGGAATGTCATATGCAAGCACCCTCATTGCGGCCGATATCTCATTGAGATGGATTATCACGGCATAATTTCTATCCAATTGGGCTAGCTCATGATTTTCCTTTCTTTGATGATTAGACCCACATTATGCACTCTATCTGCAATTTCTTCCTCCCTCTCCTCTCTTCTGTTAGTAATTTAGCAATGAAGTAGGCATGAAGATTTGGGATGGATATTCCACATGCTTCCATTTTACCTTTACATTCTTGTAATAGCACAGGGTTACTCCTCCTCCTACTACTAACTATGCGTACAGTAGCAATACCTTTGTATTCCTTCATCAGACTTTTTTCCCACTTAGCTCTGCAGTTGATTGGTTAGGGTGTGTCAGGGACAGAATCTTTTTATTTCTTAATCCCTGTTGGGAAATCAAGGTGTGCTTTTCAGTCCGTCAAATGTCCTAAGCTAGGGGAGTAGTAGAGGAGGTACAGGTTGCCGTGGATCTATGCTTATAGGATCTGCCTTTAGCCTTAGGTTAGTTGCAGATGCACCATTATCTTAATGCTAGGGGTTGCTCTCCACTACTTGGCCGCCGCTTTTCCATCCATCCATCCATCCATCCATCCATCCATCCATTTCTTCCTTCTTTCATTTCGTTACTACTAGTACTGCTATCTTTGGTGTTCTTCACGTGTCTGTAAACCGTAGTTTGACCGGTGGCGTGCGTGAACATCTTGCTCTATGCGAGGGAAAGTTGAATATGAGTGTGGATCGCAGCCCTTGGTGGTTTCACCGCAAGAGTTTTCCACTATGATGTGAGTCAATTATGCCCAAAACTTTTCGGCTTTAACTATCGATTAGTAGTATCGTTTTATAGGGTAAAAATAATATACCAGGAGTGAGGATCTCTGTTTAAATATATTATTAAGCTGCCATCTCCATCATCATCGGCCCAAACCTACCCCAAACAACCAACCATTGGTTGTCTAGTGACATCACCCAGAAAATATTGCTGCAGGCTTGCTCAAGCTAGGGTCACGGTCACGAGTGTAAAATGCCTAGAAGAATTATCCTGCAAACGGCCGTACATATAGCAACGCTAGAGACAAAATGTGCGGACACCTATGGTTTAACCCCGTTCCTCCCCAGCAGCTAATGATGCTCTCTCCATCCAAGAATCAGGAGAGAGAAGCGCAGACTCTCTCGCAAATCGCAACCCCTCCCTGTGGAGCATAGCAGTAGCAGGTGCGTGCTGGGCTGGCTGGCTGTGGCAGGGTCAGGGCGCCCGTGCTGACGCCGCCGCTAATCACATGCTCCCACGCCCTGCTTTTGGTAAGTATTCTAATCATCCGCTCCCGCTGCCGGCCGTTCGCCCGCCGAACCGGCGTATTTGGGTAGAAGAGAGAGGGGGATGTGATGGCGAGCGACGCTATTCTATTGGGAATCCGAGGTCCTGCGCAGCTGCGGCATCGAAATCACGCTTTGCGTGCAGGGGCGGGTCTGAGTCTGATCGCTGCCGCTGCTGCTGGCCTTGTAACCTGCGCGGCCTGCTCGGGAGATAAGCTAGTAAAGTAGTACAACCCTCTCCTCACCTTGCTTTGGTTTCATAGTATTCTAAGACTTGTCAGGGTTAAATGGCTGATGTACTATCTAGCAGATATGTTTTTGTTACGAACTATGGAACTCTGTTGAGAACGTAGGAGTGACTCGACAGATCGAGGAAAACTGGAGGAACGAAGACTCACAGTCAGAACAAGAGTTAAATCATGGCACTTCGACACCGTCGTTTCACTTTGCCTTTCATACGTCGACGATCGCTAAATCCTCCATTCAAGTCTAATAGGTACCCGCACGAACCATGTGAGAAAGGGAGCCTTATGGCACTAAATAGGCTGATTGCTCACGCTTTATTTTTAAAATCACATATTAACTCCTGAAAAAATGTGTCTGGTAACTATTAAGGCTGTGTTTGGGACAGCTCCGCTCCACTTCACTTCACTCCAAGTCTAAACTCCACTCCAGTTTAGAGACTCTGGAGTAGTAAAATGTGTTTGGGAGAAAAAATAGCTTCAGATCCAGATTAGTGGGATTTTTTTTGCCTATCAAATCTGTTAGCAACGATCCTAAGATATGTTCTTACTTTCTTTCAAGTATCGGTGATTCACATGCAGATTATTATTTTCTATGCATGGTGTTCTACGGGGTGATTTGCCTAGTCAGCTACACGTAAATTGGACCATGTCTCCTAGACGTGATCGGCAAAACAAAGACTCTCGCTTCAATAAATTTAACCTGAATGTACATGACAATTCTAACATCAGGTCTCCACCCAAAATACGATATAAGTTGAGTTGACAATACAAAAGACGATAAAATTCGATAGTCATTCTCCTAAACTGAAAAAGCGACATGATATATCACCATGAAGTAGCAATATCCCTGGCTAGCCTGTTGCGAAAGACACCCATAGTTGTCTCGTTCTCTTCCGACGTCGATCCATCGGACGCACTTTGAGAAATTGCGTACTTTCGATACCTTGATGGAATAGTTGACACATAATTCGGGTCTCGGTCGCACCTATGAAAAAGTCGATCTCCACTTTGATGCTCGCGCACGTAGTTGTGAAGCACCATGCAAGCCGCTATAATCATTTTTTGCTTCTCCATCAAATAGCTAGGCATCTTTAGCAAGATCCGCCACTTCATTTTTAGCACGCCAAAGCATCTCTCAATCACATTCCGCACCGACGAGTGAACCTTATTGAACTTTTCCGTTGGAGTAATTGGTTCCACACCTCTGTTGAAATCAGGGACATGATACCTTTCACCCTTGTATGGAGCAAGGTACCCTGGCCGGTTAGGATAACCGGCATCAACCAGATAATATTTTCCTGCAACCCACATAGAAAACTAGTTATGACACTAAAAAAAATTTAGAGCTATAAATCAACATAGTTTGGTGCAATAAATTTACCTTTGGGAGGATGCGGAAAGATAGTATTGTCTGCTCGCATGGCATGATATAATACACTTGTATCATGCATGGCATCTGTGATGGGTTCGTAGCATGGAAAACAAAAAATTTCTACCGCAAGAACGAACAAAATTCAGATCTAATCTAGATAAAAGCCAAGATCTAATCTATTAGACATGTGCAACGAGATAGATCTGTACTAACCCTCGTAGATCCGAAAGCGTTACGAGATTAGATCTCGGGGTTGATGTAGTCGATCACTTGCCGATCTCAAGATCGTGTGGACGATCCTTCCGGCGCCGCATTCCGGCAGCGCTTCCGCAGTCGGTCACACGTGCGGAGTCGAAGCAGACCTTCCTCTCCCCGTTCCAGCGAGCAGCGGAGGTAGTAGATCTTCTCCACGGAATCCCAACAGCACGACGGTGTGGTGGTGGTGGAGTAGAGAATTCTCCAGGGCTTCGCCTAAGCCTAAGCAGAGCGAAGGAGGAGGAGAGAGGCGGCGGCTAGGGTTTGTTATGGGAGAGGTCTAGGGGGTGGCGCCCCCTCCCCTCTATTTAAAGGAGGGAGGCGCCATGGGAGGGGGAGTCCTAGTAGGAGTCCCCTCCCTCCTTGGCCGGCGGATTGGGAAGGGGGGGAGGAATCCTCCTCCCCCACGAATCTGTGTCTTGCCCCACAAAGACTCCTTGATCCTTTCTTGGTTTTCAAGCAAACTCCAAGAACTCTTCTAGAACCTTCCAGAACATTCCGAAACCTTCTAGAATCTCCATACAAACACTCCGGAACATTTCCTAACTTAGAAAATGATCCCCAATATATGAATCTTATTCTCCGGACAATTCCGGATCTCCTCGTGATGTCCCGGATCCAATCCGAGACTCCGAACAACATTCGGTCTCCAACGCACATTCCATATCTACTTAAAACAACTTCGAACCTTAAGTGTGTCACCCTACGGTTCGTGAACATGTAGACATGATGGAGAGACATCTCCGATCAATAACCATTAGCGGGATCTGGAGATCCATAACAACTCCCACATACTCAACGATGACTTTGTGATCAATAGAACCATTTAACATACGAAACCAATTCCCTTTGTCACACGATACTCTACTTATCCGAGGTTTGATCGTCGGTATCTCCATACCTAGTTCTACCCCGTTACTGATAAGTACTCTTTACTCGTTCCGTGATATGTCATCCCTTGTGACCTAGTCACATGCTTGCAAGCTAACTAGATGACATTCCACCGAGAGGGTCCAGAGCATATCTATCCGTCATATGGATGGACAAATCCCAATCTTGGTCCATGCGCTTCAACACGTACTTTCAGAATATCCAATGACACCTTTATAACCACCCAGTTATGAAGCGGTGTTTGATGTCATCAAAGTACCCATCTGGTGATGGTGATTAACATAACCTCATGGTCGAAGGATTGGGTTACTATGTATTTGAAAAGCTTGTAGCAAAACGAACTTAATGACTTGATCTTATGCTATGCTTACTATGGGTGTGTGTCCATCACATCATTCTCCTAATGATATGATCTTATTATTAACGACATCCAATGCCCATGATCAGGAAACCATGATCATCCATTAATCAACAAGCTAGTTTAACAAGAGGCTTACTAGGGACTCTTTTATGTTTACAAAACACACAAGTATTAATGTTTCCTGTTAATACAATTATAGCATGGGATGTAAACATTTATCATAAACATAAAGATATAATAATAACCACTTTATTATTGCCTCTTGGGCATATCTCCAACAGTCTCCCACTTGCACTAGAGTCAATAATCTAGTTAAAAACTTGTGCATTCAACACCTATGGCTTTCTGGTGTTGTATAGACACTGTTGCTAGTGGTAAACATAATCTTCGGATCTGACACTTCCAGGTCCGTGTGTATTTGCATTTCCTTGCGTCTTTACGCATTACTCATTCTCCAATGAGATGGCATTGTATAAATTTGGTCCTTTGGTGAGACCTTTAGTTCTTTGGGATTAAATCATGTTGATACAATTGTCATACCATGTATCTTCATAGTATTATCCCGCTATGAACCACACCTAGTTTGATAACAAACTACTTGACGCAAATGCCCTCATTTGCTGCTACAATAGCAGTCATATACTTAGCCTTTTGTTGTAGTATCTGTCACAATGTTTTAACTTTGGTACTCAACCAAATCCGTTATGGAACTTCCTTTCCATTACATTGTGCCACCCATAGTTTAAATTGAGATAAACTTAATTTGTGACAAAACTAGTATCAATGTAACAATTTACAATGAACTATTTGTCACCACTATATAAATAATATATTCTTAGTTCTTCCAAAGATCATAGGAATATCCCTACTATTTGTCCAATGATCATCTTATGAGTCATTCTGGTATATGCTCATAACATTTAGAGCATAGGACATATCTGGATGTGTACATCTCAAAGAATGATTGATCAAAATATTCTTGTGATTTCACCAAGTGTCAAAACACTTGAATCTCGTGTCAACATACTTGAATCTTGATCCAGTCCTTTCCGTGCGTCAAGAACCTTTCTTGTTGTTTCCATATTGAACTCATTCAACATCTTATCTATGTACATTTGGCAAAACCATATTAGCGCCTCAATCTATCCATATAGACATTGATGCCTAATTCTTGGGTTATGCCTAAGTCTTTCATTGAAATGAAATTCTTAACCTGTGTCAATAAAAGATACATCATTTCTAATCAACAATATGTCTTTCACATAATGTATTATAAATATGTCTTAGCACTCCCACTTAATTTTTTGCAAAAATGCAAGCATCTTCATCGTCTCTGATGAAATTAAACCTTTTAACGGTTTCATCACGGTGAAGATTCCAACTCCGCGATGCTCACTTCAACCATTGAAGTTTTGCATACTCTTTTAGCATCCTTTGAATTAACAAAACCCTTTGGATTGTGTCATGTACACGTCCTAGGTAACCATTCTATTAGAAGAACTTGTTTTGTTTGTTCTACTACCATATACCAAAATATATGTAGTGGTTGCTACATTAATCCGTCCAGACTAAATATCGCTATGAAAAATCAAATCTTATCATAGTCAATTCCTGGAACATTGTCGTAAACTCTTTCCGACATGTTGACTATTTCATAGATGTGAAACATCCATGTCTATTTCTTTATAGATCCATATACGACTGTAAGGTCTTGCACCTTTCCAGAGGGTCTTTCAAATTCAAAGCTTGATTTCTCGTGTATGGAATTATCACGGATTTTATGGCTTCAAGCCACTTAACAAAGTCAGGGCCCATCATTGCTTCTTTGCATGCACTCGGTTCATCATTGTCAAACAACAATTATTTAACTCTCAAATCTTGGCATTTGATTACTTACCCGACCTACTTGGTTCAATAGTAACTTAGATCTCCGTGACCACAACCTTTGAGGCACGTGAGCCATGAGCATTGTTGCTGCCTCCGGGACACTTACCTACGTTGCGCAACTTAGCACATATTAGCCAAGGTTCAACAACCTTGTCAAAGTTCTATTGTCCTCCCACTTAACTTTTCACCAAAAATTCCTTCTCAAGAAACTCGACACTCTAAGCGACAAACACTTTTGTCTTCGGTGTTATGGAGGAATACCCAATGGTTATTCGAAATAACCTACAAAGACATGCTCATACGACTTTGGTTGTAAACATTTTACTTATGCCTAGCATACCAAAAATTTAAGAAAGGACAACCTGGGTTTTATCCCAAACCATGACTTATATGGTGTCATTTCAACGGATCACGATGGAGCTCTTTTCAATGTAAAAGCGGTAGTCACTAAAGCTTTAATCTTTAAAATATAATGGCAGTTTTATAAATGACACCTTTGATCTTACCATGTCAAACAAGGTTTCATTACATATCTTGAACACTCCATACTCCTATGGTGTTTTGGGAAATGCAAATCCATGGAACGATTCCTCAAATCTTAGGTGTTTTGCTAAACTTGTAACTCAAACATTTTTCTTTATGATCTAATCATAAACTTTTTATTTTCTTGTTACAATGATTTTCCACTTCATCTTGAAGGTCTTTGAACATTTTCAAATGTTTCATACTTCTTCCTTATTGAGTAAGTATATACATATACTCACTCAAATCTTCGGAGAAAGCATATGAAGTTGAAATCCATCGCCCACGACTACACATAATGGACTATATACATCAATATGTACAAATTCCAATCAGTTAGTCATCCGTTCCTCTTTTGGCCTACGAACGGAGTTTTAATTATCTCCAGGAAAGTATCACAAGCGTCATTTGATCAAAATCAAAGACTCCAAAAATCCATCAACATGGAGTTTCTTCATGTATCCCTAATATAATTTAAACGGTGATGTCACTTCGCAAGTGATCTTTCAATCATTTGTCTTGCGACATTTTAGCATTAGTTTTATGGTCGTTATTTCTCCAAGCAGACTTGTATATCATCCATCTATGATGGAATACGGTAATTATTTGAACAACCTTTTGTTGTCATAATACCTGATCAAAATAACAATTATTGAAACAAATCTTGAAGGCAAGCTTTGATGTTAACGAGCAACACAACAACCCTTTGTTTGTTTTCGATGAACATCATCACATATTCTCTTGCTAGTTACTTAGGCCATTGCAGTTCATAAATTGTGTTGTCCTGTATAACACTTCATACCAACCAATTCGGTATCCAATACCGCAGAACCACATTGTTTAACAATCAAGGAATATAGCCATAACATGTATCTTCTATATACCTAAGTTGGATAACTCCAATCTTTTCTTTTCTGCCAAATATTTTATAGATTCTCTTTCAACAATTCCTTTTCTTTTAAAAGAATCTATCAACATCAATAGTGGTGTCATTCACATGACACATAGTACAAAGTGTGTATAGTCAAATACTAATACCTTTGAACTTGCACTTTGAAGTGGATCACCTTCATCAAATGTTTGGCATTCTTTCAAAATTCCATTCTTTAGTAATCTTTTAGTGTAGTAAACATTTTACTTACATCTTATATTCATCCTTATCATGACAACTTTCATGATCAAGCTGCTATAGCTTATAAAGGTGAATTGCGAGTATAATGTTTCTTTTCCAAAACCTTTTGGAGGATTAGGATGACTAACGTCTCCAACCTTCACAAATTCTCATCAAATATGAGGACATATACTCTATCATGTTGTAACCAACACATTGTTTTAGATATCGCAATACCTTTCACATATGATGGTTTCTGAAACATTGCTTTCAGCTCTTAGATAAACTTGATATTAAAAACAATCTTTTGAGTATCAAGAGTCATGGAGGCTAACATGATACATTAGATACTAACACTGGAATTGTTACTCTTGATTTAATACTGTTTATTAAACTTCACAGAGTAAATGGAGTTTGCTGAAAGTTTGCAATATGACTTTTAAACTTTAGATTGACACTCAAAACAATACGATACCAGTTCGTAAAGCAAATATCCAGAATTTCTATAGTTCTACTATCTCAACTATAACTAAGCGTAAGGTGGTGAACGGATGCCAATGACTACAACAAACTATGCAAATTCACTTTGATTGTGTTTATGATAAATTGAGTTTTACTAATCCAAATTACAAAAGAACTCCCACTCAAAACAACATCCCTCGAGTTATTTTAGTGACTACACGAACCTAATCCACTACACCAAGTCCGATCATCACGTGATATGATGTAGCTTTAAAGGCGAACAATCAACATGTTCATCATATCATCCATATGACTCATGCTTTACTTTTCGGTATTCCGTGTTCCGAGACCATGTCTGTACATGCTAGGCTCGTCAAGGTTAACCTTAGTATCCGCATGTGCAAATGTGGCTTGCACCCGTTGTATGCACACGTAGAATCTATCACACCCGATCATCACGAGATGCTTCGAAACGACGAGTCTTAGCAACGGTGCCTACTAAGGACGAACACTTTATTACTTGATATTTAGTGAGAGGGATCATCTTATAATGCTACCGTCGCGATCTAAGCAATACAAGATGCATAAAGGATTAACATCACAGGCAATTCATAATTAGTGTGATATGATATGGCCCTTTCTTCTTATGCCTTTGATCTCCATCTCCAAAGCACAGACATGATCTCCATCATCACCAGCATTGCGTCAAGGTCAGTGGCGCCGCTTCATGGTTGTCCATCATCACTAGCAACTATTACAACTACTTGGAGTAAAGCTATTACAAGATGAATAGACACGCAAGTCTTAACAGAATTAAAGACAACCATTAGGCTCCTGCCGGTTGTCATATTACAACAAGGATCATTGCATACATCAAATATAATCACAATCACATGATGGCCATATCACATCACAAACCCCTGCAAAAACAAGTTAGACGCCTCTAATTTTCTTTGCATGTTTTACGTGGTTTGGGGCTTTCGAATAAGAACGGATCTTACCTACGAAACTGAAACACAACGTTGATACAAGTGCTATCAAGTGCAAAATGTAGATTGGATCTATACTATGATGGGAGAGACAGACACCCGCAAAGCCACTTGTGCAATATGAGTTGCATGTCAACTGTGGAGCAAGTCTCATGTGCGATGACATGTAAGGTTAGCCCGAGCCGCTTCATCCCACCATACCGCAAGATGCAAAGTACACAAAGCAAAAGACGGCACGAGCACCAACGCCCACAAAACCATTGTGTTCTACTCGTGCAACAGATCTACGCATAGACATGGCTCTGATACCACTGATGGGTTCGTAGCATGGAAAACAAAAAATTTCTACCGCAAGAACGAACAAAACCCAGATCTAATCTAGATAAAAGCCAAGATCTAAACTATTAGACATGTGCAACGAGATAGATCTGTACTAACCCTCGTAGATCCGAAAGCGTTACAAGATTAGATCTCGGGGTTGATGTAGTCGATCACTTGCCGATCTCAAGATCGTGTGGACGATCCTTCCGGCGCCGCGTTCCGGCAGCGCTTCCGCAGTCGGTCACACGTGTGGAGTCGAAGCAGACCTTCCTCTCCCCGTTCCAGCGAGCAGCGGAGGTAGTAGATCTTCTCCATGGAATCCCAGCAGCACGACGGTGTGGTGGTGGTGGTGGAGTAGAGAATTCTGCAGGGCTTCACCTAAGCCTGAGCAGAGTGAAGGAGGAGGAGAGAGGCGGCGGCTAGGGTTTGTTATGGGAGAGGTCTAGGAGGTGGCGCCCCCTCCCCTCTATTTAAAGGAGGGAGGCGCCATGGGAGGGGGAGTCCTAGTAGGACTCTCCTCCCTCCTTGGCCGGCGGATTGGGAGGGGGGCGGAATCCTCCTCCCCCACGAATCCGTGTCTTGCCCCACAAAGACTCCTTGATCCTTTCTTGGTTTTCAAGCAAACTCCAAGAATATTCTAGAACCTTCCAGAACATTCCAAAACCTTCTAGAATCTCCATACAAACACTCTGGAACATTTCCTAACTTAGAAAATGATCCCCAATATATGAATCTTATTCTCCGGACAATTCCGGATCTCCTCGTGATGTCCCGGATCCAATCCGAGACTCCGAACAACATTCGGTCTCCAACGCACATTCCATATCTACTTAAAACAACTTCGAACCTTAAGTGTGTCACCCTACGGTTCGTGAACATGTAGACATGATGGAGACACATCTCCGATCAATAACCATTAGCGGGATCTGGAGATCCATAACAGCTCCCACATACTCAACGATGACTTTGTGATTGATAGAACCATTTAACATACGAAACCAATTCCCTTTGTCACGCGATACTCTACTTATCCGAGGTTTGATCGTCGGTATCTCCATACCTAGTTCTACCCCGTTACTGATAAGTACTCTTTACTGGTTCCGTGATATGTCATCCCTTGTGACCTAGTCACATGCTTGCAAGCTAACTAGATGACATTCCACCGAGAGGGCCCAGAGCATATCTATCCGTCATATGGATGGACAAATCCCAATCGTGGTCCATGCGCTTCAACACATACTTTCAGAATACCCAATGACACCTTTATAACCACCCAGTTATAAAGCGGTGTTTGATGTCATCAAAGTACCCATCCGGTGATGGTGATTAACATAACCTCATGGTCGAAGGATTGGGTTACTATGCATTTGAAAAGCTTGTAGCAAAACGAACTTAATGACTTGATCTTATGCTATGCTTACTATGGGTGTGTGTCCATCACATCATTCTCCTAATGATATGATCTTGTTATTAACGACATCCAATGCCCATGATCAGGAAACCATGATCATCCATTAATCAACAAGCTAGTTTAACAAGAGGCTTACTAGGGACTCTTTTATGTTTACAAAACACACAAGTATTAATGTTTCCTGTTAATACAATTATAGCATGGGATGTAAACATTTATCATAAACATAAAGATATAATAATAACCACTTTATTATTGCCTCTTGGGCATATCTCCAACAATCTGGCTGTCCAATGGATGTGTATATAAAGCGCATATCAAAATCACAAATCACCAACACATTTTGAGGCAGGAATAACCCCCACTATGGCGTACAAGCAGGATACCGACCAGTGTACTACAATGTATCGGTATACCTCATATATGTTGTTTACAAACTCTAACAGCCCCTTTTAATCTAAACTTAGCAAAAGATTTAGATTACGTCTAAATTCATGAAGATTAGCAACAGGAAGTGCCTTAGTGAAATCACCAGCTACTTGATCTTTGCTTAAAATAAATTTAACCTACAAATTTTTGCTTACCACTCTTTCACGACCAAAATGAAAGTCAATATCGATGTGCTTGATACGAGCATGAAAAACTGAATTTGCAGGCAAATAGGTGGCACATAAATTGTCACACTAGAGACATGGTTTTTCCGCCAGTTTTACTCCAACCCAAATAAGTTATGTCATAGTATTTGCAAGTGACTTATACTCTGCTTCAGTACTTGAGCTTGAGACTGATGGTTGTTTTCTAGCACTCCATAAGACCAGATTTGGGCCAACAAAGATAGCAAAACCACCTGTGGAGCGTCTATCATCAAGACATCCAGCCCAATCAACATTTGAAAAAGCACTCAACACGGTAGAAGGAGACTTCTGAGAAGTAATACCAAGTGTAATAGTATCACTGACATATCTAAGGATCCTTTTACCAGCAGTCCAATGAGACGTCGTGGGAGCATGTAGAAACAAGCAAACCTTTTTTACAGCAAATGCCAAGCCTATACATGTCAAAGTAAGATACTAAAGAGCGCCAACAATACTGCGATACAGAGTGCTATCTTCTGGACCAAGTGGCTCCTCCTCAGTAAGAGATAGCCTGTCGGTGGAAGACTGAGGTGTTGACGCAGATTTCCAACCAAGCATGCTGACTTTAGCAAGTGAATCTGAGGCATATTTTTCTTGAGTGAGAATAATACCACTGAAAAAATTACGTTAATGCTAAGGAAAAAATGCAAGTCACCAAGGTCCTTGATGGTAAAATGAGCATTGAGATCCTTGAGCAAGGCTGTAATGGCATCATCTGAGGAGATAAATGATGATACCTGACTTGTGATATAAAAACAAGGATGTATCAGTTTGAGAAGAAATAAATCCCAAATCATGGAGCTTAGAACTGAGGCGGGAGAACCACACACGGGGAGCCTGCTTCAAAGCATAAAGAGCTTTATCAAGTTTGAAAATATGATGGGGCATGTGGGCTTTCAAAATCTAGGGGTTGTTTCCTGTATACCTCCTCTTACAGAGCACCATGTAAATGTTGGGTTCTGCAGCAGAAAACAAAAAAATTCTAACTACACGAACACAATAACCAAGATCTATTCTATATAGACATAAGTAACAGAGAGGAAAACTGTATTCATAACCTTGAAGACCGAGGTACGCCCTACACAGGTAGGCATATGTTGATGAAGATGAACAGCTCCTCGCTCCAAGCGCCGAGCTCGGAGCGCCCCAAGTGTGGCGCCTCCGATGTTCTACACACGTCCGGTGTAGGTGACGTCTCCCGGGCTCCGATGCAGCCGAGCAGCGGAAGAAGAATTAGGGGTGGACCGAACATCACATGACGGTAGTGCGAAGGTGGAGAACTCAAGTCCCTCAAAGTTCTCTCCAATATTATAGATAAATATCTAAGGAAAATGAGAGAGATAGAGGAGAGAATGGGATGTTGCAGTGACCTGGCATACCGCTGCATGATGTAGTATACTATAGTCGTTGAAATAACACCAATGAACATCGTTCACCAGTATTACATCCCTTAGAATGGCACAACAGAAACATCGCGGGTCCACAATATGACTTTATATTACATATAACACATTACAGAAGATCCAAAGAACTTCCTCGATATAACGAGGATTATAATTTACAAAAGAGAACCAGAAATAGCAACTCAAAGTGGATTCTAGAAATACTACTACTATATAACTATGACTTGTGATTGCTATTATAGTAATGCTCTACAGAAGTGGGTTCTGGTTTCTAAGGTTATTTATATGCTATGCTTCAGCTTGAGTTCTATGACTTCAGATGTAGACGTTGACTTCGTTGATCTCCGTTGGATGTCTTCAGTTCTTCAAGTAGTTCACCTCCTAAGTTCACCATTGGGTGCTCCCTAATCTAGCAAGGGTTAAGAAGATATGGTTGAGTACGAGTGTACTTAGCATGTTCACTAAAAAGGAGTGTTTGATGCACTAACTACAACCACAGACCAAAAGGTCGTAGGTTATGCAGGTTTTCGTAAACATTTCTTCAAAGGTTACTTTTATTCTGAAAAGCTATGTCCGTCAGTCTTCACAGGTTTACCAGAACTTTCATGGAGTTCCTTTCCTGTAGTGTTCGCAGCTCCTTTCTGTAATAGGGAGTAACATGTCACAGTTCTTACACTCTGTAGAGGTGCGCTACTTTACCCATGAGAGACCTTAAGCTTTGTTGCACGTCCGAGAGTATGTCCCCATTCAAACTTCCTTGGTTTGAGGCCCAACCTAAGATCCAAGCCAATCACTTCCCTTCTCCGCGATCCCGCATGAAGACACGATCCCCCAAGAAGGTTTACCATGAGTACAGTTCGGGTAGCTTCTCGAAGACTTTGTAAGCAGCTCTGCCTGGCAGCCACCATCAGCTATGGTGAACCTCCACCAAGACATCTATGCACAGATAATCTAGATACCAATATCGCGGGGCACTGAGGGGTCCCACCCTTGTGCTGGATTCTCCACGAGAAATCTGCAGCTTCATGATAAGGTCATATGTCCATGTGAAAGGAAGAAGATCCAGCTGACTTCCCTAGAGCCATTGTAGATCTTATGGTTAACGCGTGATATACGGCGCTAGAATCACTGGCGACATTGGTTGTTACGTCCTAGATGATATATTCCCGTACAATGTGGTTTCCATTGCCGGTCTTAAATAGATTAACTGATCACCCTGGACCAGTAACCATTAGTTCATATTTAATCATGAAAATAATGTTTTCTGACCTTTTTGAAATGTACGTGATGACACAACAGTTTGCAAATACTTGATAGAAAATAATCAAAGGACATGAGAAAGTGTGAACTTGGCTTGATATAGCGAAGTATTATAGTCTAATGCCTCGACTTGACCCTGAACCTTGGGTTCTACAAAATACCATCACTGCACGGTAAGGACAATGTTTAAAGAAGCAATATGTTGTTATGCATAAGTAATGAGATGCATGTTGTAAAATCCCAAGTAATTCCTCAACATTACAAGTGAGTTGGATTTAGATGATTTGCTTAAGATTTTATTTATCTTCAAGTTTACTTCACAAAACAATATAGTTGCAAGACTCTAAGACTAACATACAAGACATAGATGGTGAAGTATAATCTTAATATAGGATTTAGGTTGAGTGGTATCTTGTAATTATTACAAGGCTCATGTTTAAAGTTGTTATGACTTAAAAGAAATAGCATAGTGTTCCTTTTAAAGTGGCAAAAAGAATAACTTTTGAAGAATTTACTTATTATATCTAGTTAAGTAGTTGTGTGGTGTTCTTAGATTACAATTGATGGCTATTTGGATCGCTTTAAAGATGTTAAGTTAATGTACTTTTGGTTGATTAAATCATAGAACAAAGATAACTATAAAAGATAACTTGGATTAAGATGTAGTATTTTTATATCGTGGTCGAGTTCAAGAACTTCTTCGACCAGATCAAAGATATATATGTATAGGTATTAGGTATAACTTTATAAATCTAAGGTCAGCAATTGATGCTAAGGAGATTATAGAGTTAAAGATAATTATGATATATAGTGATCTCATTATAGGGTTTGTTGAACTACTTTTAAACTTTAAAGTCATCTTAGGTAAGGCTTGAGGTATGGGATCATTCACCACCAATATACGTGAATGATGCTAAAGGTTAATTTGAAGTTATTGGTTATAATTAATTTAAGACTCTAAAGGAGTATTAATAATGTACACTTAGGTTTCATTATAGATCTAAGTTATGGTTTTGGAATTAGTATTTAGATATAAAGGGCTTAAGATTTCATATAGAATTGTGATTATTTCTTACTTAAGAAATGCTTTTAAAGAATTTACAAAATAGGTATTTTATAAAATAGATAAGGATTTATTACTTTAAAATCTTAAACACCTTTGGAATAATATATTTAGTATTTTTCTAGTAAAATATAATTATTCAAGTTCTTAAAAATGATTTTTATTTATTTTTAAGTATTACACTTATTTTTATAAAATTCTACAAGGGATTATATATCCTTAAACATTTGTTTCAAGTTTTATTTATAAAAAATTGAGTTTGTATTTTTATAAAGTATTAGATTCATTTGTATATGAAAAAATAGCTTTTTCTTCATTTTTAGGACTATTCCTTATTTTATTAAATTTCACTTAAGATTTAATAATGTTTATATTTATTTGCATTTTATTTATCTCAAACAAGTAATGTTATATTTTACCTAGGCATATATTATTATTATGATCATTTTCATATATCATACATATTTTTAGGAATTTTCTATATTTTTCTAGAGTGTAATTTATGTTCAAGGGTATTTTGGTCATTTAATATTTGGGATATTAATTTATTTTGTAATAAGATTTTAGAATTGGGCTTGGCCCACATACTGGCCTAACTTAGGCCCAACTCGGCCCAGCCCAGCCTAGGGTCAAGCCCCCTGGATCGAGCGATACTGGCCCGTACCAGCCTAGTACCCCTCTCCCTCTCGCACGCGTACTCGTCTTTTCCTCTCTCCCTCCCCGTAGTGGCGATGTGGTGTCGCCGTCATCGCCGTGTGATTCCGGTCGCCTCTAGCCTCTCCGTCCACCACCATGATGCGAGACGAGACAGTCGATGACACTCCACCGACTGGTCTCGCTCGATTCGTTGTTAGGTCTCTCTCCTGACCATGCCGCCTCCACCCCGAAACCTAGGGTTCAGTGGTCGTCTGTGATTCGGTGCTCTGTTGTCCTTGTGGTGCTGCTCTAGTGCTCTAGTGGCCCTGTGGTGCCGCCCTCGCTGCTCGTGTGGCTATGGCTGCCGTGCTAGCGGCCTGGAGAGGGTTGTGGTGCCTCCGGTGCTCCTCATGTCGCGGTGTGCATGCTCGTCGGTCATTCTGCTTCCTCTACTAACCACAGCGAGGACCACGGGTGAGTTCTTCCCTTTCCCCCTCTTGTTCTGTCTTGCCTTGCTGACCTCTGTGTGCTTGCTACGTATGAACCCTAATTAGTGTTTCCCACTCTACTAGGGTTCATCCCTTGGTACTAGGCTTATTTGAGGTGATTACCTACTGACTCTAGTTGTGTAGAGTGCACCGTTATGCTGTGAGCTTGGTGTTGACAGTGGTTCCTGTCAGTAGGCTATTAATTAAATCTTTAATTACTGCCTTATATTGGATTGATGATACTACAGTTATGAGCTAAATTGGGATTAGCTCACTGGTCCTGATTGATATATATCAATTGGGTTGTGATTGAATTGCTTCAGTATTGAAGCAGTATTGCTGGCTATCTATTCTAATTATTCTGATGAATTGATTAAGATGAATTCCAGTGGTTTACTCTAGAGCTTGCTTATGATGGTATGCAGATACTATGAATTACTTGTTTCCTAAGTATTGTCCATATGATAGTGTAATTCTATATATGTACTTGATTATTAGGGACAATGCCTAAGAAAATGATATGAATTGGTTTCTTTAATTGTCTGCTAGCTTCTTTGAAAGAGATGATGATCACTGGTTCATGTGTATAACTAATGATCTAGTAGTTTCTATACTGGTGGATGATGGTTTATATGCTTTGTTATGAAAGTATTGGAATTGGATATCTAATCCAGTTGTCCTCTGATAATTACTGATAATAGAATGTATAGATGTCAAATATGATTCCCAATTGTTATTTTAGGAAAATGATTAAGTCTATTTTTTAGAGGATTTGACTATGTAGCCTGTATGTATGGATTACCTATCAGACATGGTTATTGTGACACCATCTATTGATTATACACAATTCATGTCTTTTGCTAAGCTTTTTATGAACTTTGCTTTGAATTGGCTTAGCTTGTAAGCTTGGAAGGATTTCTATCAGTTATAGAGCTATACTGGATGTATTCTTTAGTCTATGATGCTGGTCTGAGGCTCTGCTAGGTAGAAACAAAGGTTTTTACCTATTGCTTCATATCTCACATATCATATGATGGATAATTCATAGGTATGATTCCTACAGTGTTTAGGAAAATGATTTGCTAGGCTTTTGTAAGGATAGTATGGTGGATTCTTACTATTTAAGATGAAGTTATAAGATATAATCATGACTGAGGTGCTACTATCCATAGAATGTGCCCAGTAATAGTTATTCAAGGATTTCCTTTGTATCTAGTTATAAAACTAGAGATTTCTATCCAAGATCAGTGATGCAAAGGCTGAGATCTTGGTGGTAGTTTGCAAAGATTTATTCTTGGCTGTTTAAATTTCTTCAAGGATGAATATACACCTCACTTGGGTGTTTTTCTGAGAAGAATATGTATAGAACATCACATGTTCTGATGAAATGGATAAGATCAATGATGGTTTTGTATGAACTCACCACATAGTTGTTGTTGGTGATGTTGTTGTGCTGGTTGTCCTTGCTGGCACTAGGAGTTGTTGGAGCCGAAGGAGCTGTCGAGACTTCAACACGACCTTGAGGTCGGCTTCGGTTCGTCTACATCAACCACGCTCTCCCGAGCATTGACAACGCTTTTCTGGTATTCAAAGGTAAGTTCACGAAAATCCCCTCCCGTTACTACATTACTAATAGATAGGTCCTGACAACTGGGGTTCTGGGCGTAGGGTAAAATTTATTATTTTCAAGCGCGAACCCATACAGTGGTATCAGAGCTAGATCTATGTGTAGTATTGGTAGTATGGGTAGAACACACGAGTTGTAGCATGTGGGCGTTGATCTTTTAGTTGTTACCCTCCCACGTGTACTTGTGTACACCGCAACAATGCTTGATGAAGCGGGTCCCAACCGACTTTACGCGTTCATTCACGAGACTGGTCCACACTTGACATACATCTTGTACCGTATAAAGTGGCTTTGGGGGTGAAAGGGAAATGGATGTCGCCTAGAGGGGGTGAATAGGCATTTTAAAATTATTACGGATTATGCTCTAATAAACGCGGAATAAAACTTAACGTTTAATTTATCAAGCCAAAACCTATATTCACTAGGTTCACTAAGTGCACCGACAACCTATGCTAAGCAAGACATGCAACAAGGTGATAGCAAGATAATATACTTCAAGCATGATGGGTATCACAATGTAAATTGCATAAGTAAAGGGCTCGGTTGAGAGATAACCGAAGGGCACGGAGACGATGATTTGTTTCCCGAAGTTCACTTCCAAAGAAGCTACGTCTCTGTTGGAGAGGTGCGGGGGGCGCAATGTACTTCGAACGCCACAAGTGGCTCACCTCGAGGTGTGGTGGCTTGATGCTCACCCAACGCCACACAAGGCCTCACCCCAATATACGAAGGCACGCAACCTACCGATGCCACAAAAGGCTCACCCTATTCTCCCGTGAGCTCGCCACAAAGGCCTACTCACAATACACTATGGGACACCTGAGGGCGGTCACCAAACCCATACAAGGCTTGGGGCAAACTACACAACTCAATTGAAGGGCTCCCAAGAAACGCCACAAAGGCTCCACAATGCCACAACAGGCCAACAAGCTTGGGTAATCTCCACAACTCAATTGGAGGCCCCAAGAACACACCACAACTCCACACAATCGTCTAGGGTTCCAAGAACCCAAGAGAAACAAGCCCAAGGGCTTGAACTCGCCGAATCTCTGAGGAGAACTCAAATCTATGCACCAAATGCAAGAGGCAAGTCCTTCTCTCTCAAATTCCACCGAAGCTACAAAATCTATTGGGGGAATAAGAGAGGAAGAACACAAGAGGAGAACACAAAACTCTCCAAGATCTAGATTCCAAGGATTCCTTCACAAAGAATGGATTTGGTTTGGTGGGGTTGTAGATCTAGATCTCCTCTCTCAAAACCCTCAAAAGATGCAAGAATCATAGGAGGGGGAGGGGAGAGGGCAAGCTCTTCAAGGTCAACAATGGAGGAGAGAGAAGGGCAAAAACCAAGAAGAACCAGTTCAGCCCGAAGGGGAAAGGGGAGCTCCTTTTAAAGGGCTCCCCGATCTGCCCGTTACTCACAGATCCGCGCACGACCGATAGTACCAGTGGGTGGCCGGTACTACCGGTGGCACTCAGCCAACGGTCCAAAAACGGCAATGTGAACGAACACAAAACGAGTACGGCCGGTAGTACCGCTTGTCCACTAGAACTTCCGGCGGGGTCGGTACTACCACCCGAAATACCGATCGAACATCCGACAAATAGAACTCATCCAAACAGAGAAGATACTGGACCAGAAACGGGGTTACCAGAATTTGGGCTAGAATTAACACCGGTACTACCGGTGGCCCACCGGAACTACCGGTTAGGCAAAAATTCCAAAAGCAAAACTGCCACAACTTTTGCATCCAAACTCCAAATGAGATGAAATCAATTTTGTTGGAAAGATAACAATGTGTAGAATCCAATTTTTTCAAGCTTGGGCTTGGAAAGATAACAAGCCGATAAAACCTCCAAAACCCAAAACACAAGAAGTTGAGCTTGGAAACTCTAATTGGGATGAAACCAATTTTGTTAGAAAGATAATAAAGAGTAGAATCCAACAAAAGGTGAAATATTGGGTATCACCAAGGGAAAAAATGCCATGAATATATATGTGAGATACGTCCCAAGGTGTGGAGCTAGAAAAACTGCAAGATCAAAAACGCAATAAGATATGCATGGGAAATCTGTTTTTGATGAACTAGAGCTTGTTATGAAGATAACCACAAGCTTTAGATCCTCACATGGACAATAACCAAACAACAACCAAGAAATATGATGCTATGTATGCAAAGGTTTGAGCTCTCTCCGAAATATACGAATGAGACACCCACTTGAGAGCCCCTCTTGATAGTACGACTATCTATCCTAAACCCGGTCTCCCAACACTATAAGAGACCGGTAAAATAGAAACCCTATAAAGATCATACCTTTGCCTCGAGCATCCCACTTGAGCTTGATGTAGATGATCTTGTCACCTTCAAGATGGAACACCTTTCTTGATTGATCTTGCTTGATGAAGACTTGCGAATGGCTCCCCCATACTCCATGGGGAAACCTCTTCTTTGACCTTGTCTTCATCACTCCATGAATGCCAAGGATGGCAAGCTCCAAGCATGAGATCTTCTAGATATGGTGCACCGTGAGCTTGCACATCAATTCTTGATGATGATGTCTTGAAGAAATCCATGAGGAACTCCATCTTATTATTCTTCTTCTTCAAGACAAACTTGATCTTCTTCTTCTACTTGATTCCAATAGGCACAAAGCCCTTGGACATTGCTTCTTATTTTTCATCCTTGAAACCAACACATGGTCCAAGCGATGACAATGGACAAACCTACAAGTGAAACTCAATTTGCACATTAGTCCATAGGGATTGTCATTAATTACCAAAACCACACATGGGGACATACATGCCCTTTCAGGGGGTGTATGTCTCTCTCCCATTAGTTGGTATGCCATTTGCAACAGAGGGCCCCGAAAGGGGTGTAGTATAGACAACTACTTGATCACCGTTGTGGTGGAAGTTCGTAGGTAAGAACTGTTCTTGTGCGAAAGCCCTATCAGCCACGTAAAACATGCAAAGATAAAATGGAGGCGTGTAACTTTGTTTTGCAGGAGGGGCGTTGTCATGTGATATGGTTGTGGAAAAGGTAAAGTACTTACTTTATGTTGCTAAGTCGTAGAAGATGATCATTGAGATGGTGGACTACCACGCTGGAAGGCACCGGTGCCCTGGTGCCTATGGCGCCGGAATCCTGGCACCAGAATCCGGAGACGCGAGATGGAGATCACAGCAAGAAGGACCATATCGCATCACACTTACATTCAATGTTTATTGTTTGTACATATTATTGTGTGCTAGTATTAGACACTCGATGGTGGCCTAATAAGATGATCCCTAATTAAAATACCAATGAAAGTGTTCTCCCTTAGTGTGCACCACCAAGAAAGCTCTTCGATATGAGGCAGGCCGTGATGATCGGATGTCAGACATATCTACGTTCGCATACAGTGGGTGTAAGACTTGTTGCACAGCGAATACACTAAGGTTGAGTTGACGAGCCTAGTATGTGTATACATGGCCTAGGAACACGGATGGTCGAAAGATCGAGCACGATTCGCATGAATGATGTGATCAATGTTTTAGTGTCCATCTTTACAACTATATCGCCGGCCGTGACGATTAGGGGTGGTGTAGTGAATAGGGATCGTGTAATCGCTAAAACCCTTCTAGGGATAGGAGTTTTTTAGTGGAGTCATTGTCTTAACTCATATAATTATAAACTTGGTCTAAATTCCTTTTGCAATTATAAATGTAGAAAATGGTTCTCCCCAATATTACCTTCCATGTTGATGATTGGTTAGAAGGAGAAAAACTCAAACTAGACGGATCAAACTTTTCTATGTGGGTTACGCGTATCCTTGTTCTCCTTAGTGAGAATGAAATGGTCGACTACATACTCTACGAGATGTATTTGGAGCAGCCTTTTTTCTAAGAGACCCCAAGAGCAGCGGGAAGACCGCTATTACCATCGTGACATCTCCACCTTCATATCAGTGACAATGTGCTTCAGAATGGTTGATGAGCCATGGTTGATTGTGGGTAGCATTAACCCTCGAACGGTTATGGCACAACTTAGATCATTTCATGGAACAAGTGCGCATATGGGAGCATGGGATGATGGGAGATTTCCTCTCCATAAAGATGGAGGAGAAATCTTCACTTGACGACCACTTGGTGCGCATACATGATTCCTACATGAGGCTTGTATACTTCCTGGAGAACTAGTTCACGAGCTATTTTGCAATAGGCGTGTTGCTGCGGTCACTGCCACCAAGCTACCAAGCAGACACCAGGACTTGCATCAGGAGAGGCGATGCAGAAACACATGATTTCCACGAGTTCATATCACATTTCAGGAATGTGAAGTTTGAACCCATTATTGGAGACGTCATCAATGACAAAGGTATATATTTGATATACATTTTTATAAATGTTATAATCTTGCA
Source organism: Avena sativa (assembly GCA_916181665.1). Classification (NCBI taxonomy): domain Eukaryota; kingdom Viridiplantae; phylum Streptophyta; class Magnoliopsida; order Poales; family Poaceae; genus Avena; species Avena sativa. Next base: position 418,702,582 of record OV702287.1, on the reverse strand, counting down.
AACACATATTGCAGTGTTAAAGTATTTGTACTTGTTCTATTTTTGTGAAAATAGGTCCTTCTGCATGAGAGATGCTTGCTCGAGAGGGGGTGACGTTGCGTGTTAATGGCGAGCATGATGATGATGGCCAACGATACTCTCCCTCAACATTTATCACTTAGTTTATCGTTTTTGGATGGTTATTGTAATTGATGGATATGTGAACTTCTTTAGTGTGTCTCACATTTCGTGAGACGGTTATTCATACGAGTTTGTAACAAATAGTTGTTCCACTTTTATGAATGATTTCTATTTGTGTTCATATCTTGTTCGATTATGTGTGAATTATCCTGGTTATGGAACTAATTGATAATGCATCAACATTTATAAAATATTGAAAATGCCTTGAAAAATACCCAACTTAATGATATATTCATTTTGAATGAAACCATTGTTTAAATTCAAAGTTATATTGATAATATGTGAAATACATTTGATTCCTTGTCACATATGAATCATGACCAAATTCGGCAAGATAACTTAAACATCGTGTATTACATGAATACAAATTGTTTGATGAATTGTTGAAAGAGAAAACATATTCGATGTATTGTATTTCAACAAAATAGTGATTATCATTATGATATTGTTTGAATTTTGTAAAGGGGTTTACCAAAGGAAACATGAGCATGAAACTATTTGATATGATCAAAATATTTCATCATCCAAGGGTATCAAAGATAAAAGAGAATCTAATTACTATGATTTGATCAATAGTAATGAAATTCGACATTATAAGATTGGCATAAAGATTGTAAAATGCAATGCGTTTAAAACGTCAAAATGCAAAGCATCACGATATGATATTAATTATCAAGTGGGTGAATAGATGGTGCCGAATAAATCTTTGTGGTATAGATGTAAAGACCATTAGTTAGAAATAGTAAATGCTCAATTAGTATACATAGTGAACCATCTGAATTCGTGAGATCGGCATCATATGCTGTATGGATCGTCGTGAAAGTTTTGGAGTTATTTGATATAACCAAAACAATAGCGAATAAGTCCTTTATAGTATTCATCGGAAACTTTGAATATGAAATCCATGGCTAGAACCAAAAGAAAGGCAAAGCTAGTATTTCTTGAATTTTGGTGTATCCTCGAGAAAGATTATGTTCTCGGCTATGATGCTTATGGAAGACAGTAAAAACACGATGAGGGTTCAAAACCCTGCATCAGAGTGTTGAGAAGCGCAACCGAAAGCATTCCTGTACGATTCTCTTCATACAAGAAAGAATCAATGATAATGATTATTATGTTTTCTGGACTAGTGTTTTCACTACATGAAGTAGGATTCAAAATGTACCCCACATCTTGTATGGAGGCATTTGTGAATTACTTGTCATATTACCAGAATATGGCATACCTATGAACTACGAAGGAAAGTAATGGTAAACTAAAATTATGAGAAATCCTAAGGCAAAAGTTCACTTAAGATTAGAAAGCAATTCATTGCTGAATCTTAAGAAGTAATAGGTTGCTTGAATTTTCCAAACAACTGCAAAGTCATGATGGAAAAGGTGAATGACAATGGCACGATTTGTCATGAATAATGTATTGGACAAACTCAAATGAATTTGATTCAGAAGTGTTGAAAGTCTAGTGAATTTAATAATAGTAAGATACTAGTGTCTCGTAATACTTGATCAAACGATTTTGAAGTTATTCAAAATAGTGAGTGGATATGCAATTTGCATAAAATTGAGTGGGAGCTGTAAAAGTCTTCCTAAAACAATATGTGAATGGCATATTTTTGAGTGGGAGCAATATATGTCTCGGACTCAAATATGTTGGGACCATATTTTAAGTGGGAGCTTAAAGGTTGATTCTTAAGGGTGTGTATGACACATTAAGAATAAAAGCGTAAGTACCAATAAATAATGATTTATAGGGATTAGAAGTTGATAATAAGTATGTTATGATATTATGTTGTATTCCTAAAAGAGATTCTCAAAAGAGTTTCGGAATAGGAATTGATTAAGGACCGGTCCTTGGTCACTCAAATTAGGAATAGCATTAATTTAAACATCAACGATTGAAAGAAATAAAAGGATGATCATCATCCACTATGTTAAGACATAGGTTCTATCTATGATGATAACTTAACATAATATAGTATCCGAGAAGGAACGTTTGCAAAGTGTTAAGTATGAATCACACAATGTTGAGCTAAGTTTGTCCACAATGTCTAATATAGAACTGTAGACATGTTTTCAAATCCATGAAGGATGACGTATCTTAAAGCATAAAGGGTTATGTTATAAGGGAATGTGTTAACCTTAGAAGATTGGAAACTCCTGCATCGATAATACCGACTGAAGTCAAATAGGAGGCAAGGTTATAAAACATCGAAAGTTGCATAGGATGCACTAGTGTTTTGGTGATTACATTTATAATAATAGATAAGGGCACCATCTAATTTGATGCATATTGTTATGGTGGGACTAGTTCGTATTTACGCAGAAGGTGTGCCCCAGGGCATGATGACCCACAAGTATAGGGGGTGTATCGTAGTATTTTTGATAAGTAAGATTGTCGAACCCAACGAGTAGAAGAAGGTGTTGACGAGTGGCTTGGATCAGGAATTTTCTGTAAATACTTAGCAAACGGATTTTTAGGGTTTTTTGATAATGCAGATAAATAAAGTGCAAGTAAATAAAGGACAATAATAATTGCAGGAAGTGGCCCAATCCTTTCTTTAGCAAAGGACAAGCCGATTGTATTACTTAAGATGACCAAACGTTCTCGAGGACACATGGGAATGTCGTCAAGTGCTTTCGCTTCATATAGTTGATTAATCCTCTCTAGTTAGATAAGTGTTGTGTGGGAGAACCTGTGCTAATGTACTGACCTTCCTAGGACTAATACATACTTTTGATTATACCCCTTGCAAGCATCCGCAAGTACAAGAAAGTAATTAAGATAGAAACCTAACCACAACTTTAAACTCTGAGATCCTACACTCCCTTGTGCAAAGGTTTCCTAATGGGGGTTCAGGTTTCTGTCACTCCGGCAACCCCTACGATTAGTAGCCAAATACACAATGTATTCCCCTAGGCCCATAAAGGTGAAGTGTCATGTAGTCGACGTTCACATAACACCACTAGAAGAATAACACCACAACTTAACTATCAAACCATTAAATCTTTCTCAACACAATTCCACTACTAACAACATGACTTCTCCCATGTCCTCAAGAACTAAACGAACTACTCACAAGACATCATATGGATCAAGATCAGAGATGAAATAATGATAAGTAACAACCTGAACATAGACAATATTTCAATGGTTCCACTCAATAGCATCAACTACAACAAGTAATCAACACCGGGAAAGTTTCCCCTAAGAACTATGCAAGATTCAACCCAATTATTATAGCGGTATGGAGTGGTGATGATGGTGTTGGTGGAGATGATGGCGGAGATGATGATGATGATCCCGATGAAGTCCAGCTTGATGGTGGTGTTGATGGCGACGATCTCCCCTCTCCGGGAAGGAATTTCCCCAGCAGATTTCTGCCTGCCGGAGAGCTATTTCCCTCTCTGCAGTTTTCCACCCCGCGGAGGCGGCGGAATCTTTCTATGGTTGCTCCCTGAGTCTTAGGGTTTCAGGAGGATTATATACGCCAAAGGGCAGAGCCAGAGGTGGGACAAGGTGGCCACACCACCTGGTGGCGCGACCTAGGGTGGCCCGCGCCAGGGGGTGGTGTGGCCCATCTTCGCTCCCCCTTCCGGCTTCCTTCGTCTTCTAGAAAAATATGATTTTCCATATATTTTCCGGATTTTCTGATCTTCGCAAATTTCGCCTCCAAATAGTGCCTTTTCCATCAGAATCCTGACTTCAGCGGTCCATCCTCCAAAAGTCATCAACCATGCAAAAATAGATGAAATAACATAAGTATCATCTCTTAATATGAAATATATGAATGAATAATAGTAAATTATGATATAGAATAGTGATGCAAAATGGACGTATCAACTCCCCCAAGCTTAGACTTCGCTTGTCCCCAAGCGAAAACCGAGCTCAATAAACATGACCTCAGGTTTATGGAGTGAAGTGTCGATAACAGAATACGGACAAGAAGCATCACATCATTAATACATAAATCATAATAGAATACAACTCACTATTATATAACTTAACTTGCAATAAGTAAGGGAAAAAGAATAAAGATACAAAAATTAAATCATAATTGGTAATGGCAAACTTTGTTCTTAGTCAAAAAATAGTTAACAATTTGCAGGGGTTCAAACATAATGGGTTTTCAATGATAGCTTTCAAAGTAATATTCACTAAGATAAGAGCAGTGTGAAAAACAAAGAACATAAGACACATGATTGAATAAATCATCATATGAATGAATGAAACACAACAACTAAAAATACTTGCTTGAGATAGAAAGGAATAGGTTTACTGACTCAACTAAAAAGTAAAAGATAGGCCCTTCGCAGAGGGAAGCAGGGATTTCAAGTTTCATAAAGAGCTTCCAAAAATTATTGTACTTATTAGCTTTTAGCTCTCATTACCCCTATCATAAGCATCTTCAGGTGACTAAGGTTAAAGTGAACAAATATGAGGATATGCTTGACAAGTTATAAGTTGAAAATCGCATGCCCCTTACTTACGAGTCCAGGACCTCATGCTACTCAACTTTAGTCACGAGTAAGTTCTTGTCATTGTAAATACATGTGTATTATGGAGATCCGCCAATGGGTACCCCTTGCCCCATGATACATGAGCTATCTCATATCAAATTGACAAGGCAACAGACAATGAGCATCTCAACGATCTTTTTATTTGCTATTTGCATAGGTTTTTATTGAGGATGCTTCACAGAATGCTCACTATGGTTATGCTGCAAGTTTCCACCATGATTAGGCATGGCTTAGGCTAGCCGCCTAGGCGTTTCTCTAACACATATACAAACTCCATGAGCTTACAATCTCCCCTTTTATTTCACACCGCCGGGATCCATAAGCAAAAGAACATGATATCAACTAAATAAAGTGCAATGTTGAAAGCGTTTCCCATGGTAACATGGTTATGCTAATTCACAACTCATAAAGCGCAAGCATATACGCAACATAAATGGGCACAATGGTTCAAGTTTATTAAGTGCAAGAAAGTAAAGTGTGCCATCAAGTTCGTGAAAGCTTTAATCACTAATTTTCACATAACAAGTTTAATTCAGAAGGTAGATAAAAACATGAATTTACTTGGAATAGCAATAATGCTAATAGGTAGGTATGGTGGACACAAATGGCATAGGTTTTGGTTTAAGGATTGGATGCACGAGAAGCATTCCCTCTCAGTACATGTTTTTGGCTAGCAAGGCTGGGTAGCAAGCATACGAGTTGAAGGAAACAAACAAACATACATGTGATAAAAACAAACATGCAATCTTCCTTGGAAGCACAAAAGATCTTAACTAGAGAATACTAAGCTTATGAGCCAATCAAGAAAGAAAGATGATGAAATTATATTTCTTAAAAGTAGTTTTCTCTTTTTCATTCAGTTCTCAAATAGTGTTGCTACTGACCGAGCCAGGTTTGCCAAAACCAACTAAATTTACTTAATGATCCAAAAGTGATACCAATACTAACAACAAGATCAACCATATAACAGAAATTGCAAACTAATATAAGATATGCAAAAGAGTAAATGATAGAACTTCTCATGAATATTCCATAAAGGCAACTCACACCAAGGAATACATAGATAACTAACGAGAGGGGAGATACTTCCATAATGCAAACCATCCTATATAATGCAAACCATCCTATATAATAACAAAAAGATAAAAGATGTGATACCGCGACACTCCCCCAAGCTTGGAACAAACCAAGGGGATGCCAAAACCTGATGACGAATCACTCCTTCGGTGGTGGTGGTGTTCTCTCGATCGGAGTGAGAAAATCTTCCAGGATCTTGCAAAGCCTGATATTCTCTTCTTGCAGTATATCCACCTTTATCCTCAGGACTCGGTACTTATCGCAAAACTCATCGGTGGTCCGTAGAGCTTCCACTGCTGCAGGGTAGGAACTGAGGTTTAGAACTGGGGGTATCAGCCCTTGTCCTTTCATGCCTGCTGACGTGCCCTTCACTTCCTACTCGATGCTCCGATCCATGTCTTCGCGCCTAGATGTGATATTTTCTTCTTCCACCCATCCTACGAAGGTTCTCTGCTCAAGGTTGCGATGGAGCTCACGCCGGCGTCGCAACTCATAGTCCTCCGAAATTTGGAATGACATCTGAATAGAACAGATTAAAACGAAAACACGACGAGAACACAATATACGAACCTCGTGGGATCCAGGGGATTATATATTACGAAGTTTAACAACAAAAGGAAAGTACTGGGAGAAAACGGGTCGGAGACGGGCTCCGGGGTGGCCACACCCCCTGGTGGTGCAGCCAGGTGGGCCCGCGCCACAGGGTGGTGTGAGTCACCCGGGCTCCGTTTCCTTCCCTCTTTCGACTCATTGCTTTCCATGTTAGTTAAAAATTGCAAAAATATAACTTGGAAGGTTTTTCGCGGACCTTTTCTTACTAAAACTGTTACCTATTCAAAAACAGACTCTGCAGGTCTCTGAATTTGGTCTTTAATAAATTTTTCCAGAGTCACCACTTGAATAGCATCAATATCTTCATCTTCATCAACTTATTTCTTGAGTCTTTTGACCACTCACCATCTTATTACACCATTTTCTCCTACAACTTGGAAATTTCTTTCACACAAAACTTCACACAATTCTCATTAGCAACATTAGTGCACGCAAGGTAATAAACCTTTAATTTCAATTTCAACTGAAATCCATCAAAACATAAGCTACTGAAACAACTCCTCTCGAAATCCCACAAGGAATTCAAAAAAGTAAATCGATTTAAGAGGCAAATGCAGAAATGGTAGAAATCTGTCAAAACAGATCAGCAGGTAAAGATCATTTTTTTCGAAAATCTTCTATTGCTCAAATCAAAAAGTACAAAACTAACGAAAGTTAAATAATAACCTGGGGAATGCACACAAAAAATTACATATCAGTATGACATTCTGGGATTTTTCACATTTTTTTACGGCGAAGCACAAAATTCTGTTTCAGGACAGCAACTTCCCCAAGTCTTACTTCTCTCTCATTAGAGGTTGATCTTGACACAAAAACCAAACAAAAAGGATAAGGAGAGGTTATTACAGAAGCAAGAACTTCTGGGACTCAAATAAACAAAAATAAACTGAAAGCAAAAATATATTGGCTTGTCTCCCAAAAAGCTCTTTCTTTATAGCCATTAAGATGGGCATGATAATTTCAATGATGCTCACATAAGAATATGAATTGAAGTAAAAGAGAGCATCAAGAAGCAAAAATACACATGTTTAAGTCTAACCCACTTCCTATGCAAGGGAACTTTGTAAGAAAATAAATTGTTGAAACCAGAGGCTACTAGCATAGGAAGGCAAAAAAGGTGCAACATAAAGACTTTCAGCATAAAGCGAGGAAACTTAATATTATTGAGATGCATAAGAACAATTTTTCCTCTCTCATAATAACTTTTAGTATCATGCATAAAATTAACAATATAACTATCACACGAACCATTGTAGCAATGATCGCTTATTCTTACAGAAAAACAGGGACACTAGCTCTCCTAGCTCTACTTTGTGAGACAATATTAGAAGTATCCTTACAAAGGATAGTGTGTCCATATTCTACATACTTAGTGACAAAGTCTTTAACATTTGCTATTATAGGTTCATCAACTATTTGTTCATCAGGTTCAACAGCTTTATTTGTACTTTCATTAACCATACTAGTTATCATAGAATGTTCCTTTACCTTGACTAGGAAAGGCATTTTCTCAATGTAAGTTTTAGGTAAAATATGATTAGCAGTATAAACTTTAGTATCTCTTGCAGGAATAGAATTAACAATATCTTTATATGGCTCATGATACTTATTGCATTTCTTTTCAGGAATTTCAAGATAAGAAGCAAAAGCCTTAAAATAATTTGCAATACTTTGAGAATCAAGACCATAAGCATTACTAATATTATGAAAGTCATCAGTTCCCATAAAATATTTAATGCATTCATAATCATAATTTATACCTGACTTTCTTCCTTTATCATTCTCCCATGCTTCAGAATTGTCTTGAATACGGTCTAGAAGATCTCATTTAACTTCTTCTCCCATGCTTCATAATTTATACCTGACTTTCTTCCTTATGTTTTGTCCACACATTGGAGTATTTTTATACGCTTTCTTTGACTAACCTATTAACAAGATGCCACAGTGCTAGCTGTCTGTTTTCTGCTGTTTTTGGTTCCAGGAAAGTCAGAAAATGAATATTCTCGGAATTCGACGGGACAAAAGCCAAAGTCAATATTTCACCGAGGGGGACATGGAGCCAGAAGATGAGACAGAGAGGGGCCAGAGGCCGGCCACACCACCTGGCCGCGTGGCCAGGCCTGGCCCGCGCCAGGGGGTGGTGCGGCCACCTAGGGCATTGTCAACACCCGGATTTTTAATCCCAGATGCCTGTTATGCCATACATCGCAATCCCAGGATTACCATTTTTGCGAGACATAACAGATTGGATATCACAGTACATTATCCATTACAAACCATATAAGGTCTTACACAAATAAAAGATCTCATGATCCAGTCTTAGTACAATCAAGTAGCGGAATAAATAGCGTAGCGGTGGGGTCCATCTTCAGAGTCACAGGCAATGCTGACGATGGGAGATGATCCTAGTTGTCGTAGCCGTCCTGCTGTCCTCCTTCAGGGTAGTCCTCCTCATAGTCTGGCCATAGGAATAGCCAGGGACAAAGCCATTAGTACTCTTTAAGTATTCGCAAACTACCACTAACAAGTAAGATAGTTCTAGTAGGAATGCTAACTCTAAGATTATTTGTAAAGTTAAGTTTGAAACCTAAGCTACGTTCAGAAACAAAGAAAGATAAAATAAGTTTGAAAACACCTAAGTGGGAACTTAGTTGTCATAGTCACAACTCTATTGTGGTCAAGTCATGTCACCATTCAGTTCATAAGTCGTTTTGAAAACATCTGACAACGGAACAGTATAGCCACTCCAACTATCCATAACCGCGGACGCGGCTATTCGAATAGTTTGACACTCTGCAGAGGTGGTACACTTTCACAACAAGATTCGATACATCTGTCAGGGATAACCATGAATCATCATACTTAGTATGCAGATAATCAAACATAACCTTTCCTTTACACACTCTAGTATAAGCACCTCTCCTATGAGTATGGCCTCCCAGCCATGACCATCTGTCATCCTGGGCACTGCATAGGTGGACAACATTGAGAGGTAGCCTCAGCTCAAACCTCTCCCGCGAGGGAACTAATACTAATTCATATAAACTTTCGGCTAAGCCTTACCCAATTTAGGTACTGTGGTTGTACGGTAAAATTGGAATGGTATCGCATCCGAACCCAACCATCAGCTTTTGTAAAAGGGCTAAGGCTCATGCCTTAACATTTTCATCATCCTCATAAACCATTTGTGTTTCTCCACACATGTCAAAACATCTCAATAGAATGACTCATCATTCCAAGGTTTTCACAAGTCATTTTCACCAAGTATTCCCATCTAAAGTGATCAAGTTTTGGTTGAGCTCTAAACTACGAAGTTAAGAGTATTCACTAATGTGGGATGCTAATATCAATCTCATGCCATAGAATGACATCCAAGTCTAACTAGATAGGTCAAGTTTTATACTCTTTATGCTATCTTTAAACAAAGTAAAGGACTTTAGTAAAGTAAGGAAGTAAAGCTTGTAAGTAAAACTTGGACTAGGTATAAGTCAAAAGGCATAACCAAAGCATGCCTAATGCATCTTGCTTAGGTTATCTTGCTTAATTCTAGCTTGCTAACAATAGCTTGCCTTGGTTGGTGCAGTGGTTGAAATTCTCTTCCTCCTCTTCTTGGTAGAACTCCTCCTCCTCGTAGACTTGGTCGGTACTATCGTCTATAAATACATACGGAATACACAATCACCAAACAATACTACTTATCACACTACGGCACACATTTGATGATCTATTATCATCACAAGCATCACAAGTTTTTAATGAGCTAGTTTTTTTATTTTATTTAAGAAAAGTATTTTCTACTCATTAAAAATAACTAAGATTTAATATTCTCCAATTAAAATATGGGATCATGTGGACACATGTCATCACCACATATTCTAATATATGGGAATGTGATTTAAAGGTTGGATCATATTTTAATAAGTTCAAGTTTAATAATTAATGATTTAAAGTGACTAGAAATGCCTATATAGCATTATTTTGGTACTAGTCCAAAGTCACTGCATGCAAACCTTAATATTATTACATATTCAGATAGGTATGGTTAAATGTGATTTTTGAGAGTTGGAATCAACTCAAAAGCTATTATGTTTGATTTTAGAAAAATGTTTGAATGTGAAAAAGCTTCTGTCTTATTATTTTTACTAGGAGAGATCTCTAACTCTAAATGATTTAAATCCAATGGGCTTGGATAGAGTTTTCATTAGCTTTTCAACAAAATTGGAATCACTCAATTTGGATTTATATAACTCTCTGAATTGATTTTCAAACTAAAGGACAGAACTAAGTCTCAGTCTAAAAAGAAAAACCTAGATTTGAATTTACTAAGTCGCGCGGAAACTAAATGGGCTGGCCCAGATTCACTCCGTGGCGCTGAGGACTACTGACAGGTGGGGTCCGCCTGTCAGTGGCTCATTACACGTGAAGCGGTACGGGGTGATACGGACTGCAGGATTAGAACTAGATCAACGGCTCACGGTCGTCGTCGACGACGAACACGTCGCCGGTGAGACTGAACCCTAGCGGCTCGGTGGGGGTGCAGGGGGATGTACCGGGCTCCAGCTAGTGCGGCGAGGCAGGAAAATGAACGAGTAGATGACGCCGAGCTCAGGCAAACTCGTAGCAGAGGCTGAGCTGGACGAAATCAACGACATCGTCTCCTCCTCTACTGCGGCGGTCTCCGGCTCAATTCTGGCGAGAGGCTGCTCAAACTACTCCGGCGAGAGGTGGGGAAGGACTGGTGGAGAGAGGGGAGTTGAATGGTGTGGTGATTGAGGTGGGGAAGGCTCACTGGTGACGACGGTACAACAGGCTAGAGGTTTGGGCGGTGGACTAGGACGATGGGCGGTTCCTTGGCGGTCGTCATGGAGGTGCGCATGCAGTGAAATGCGGTCAAGAGATGTGAGCAGCGCGGCATGCATGATGTCTCTATCGACGGTGAACTTGCGGTGGCCGGCGACTATAGGGCACGGTTGGGGAAAGGGGCATGTCTAGAAGCTTCCTAGGGTGGTGGTGATCATGTAGGTGGGCGGCGAGAGCGAGCCGGGGTCTACTTGAGCGGGGACCGTGCGCGCTCTACGGGCGGCATCGGCATGGCAGACAGGTTCCGGGCGCGGCGATTCCTGGCTGCTCCTCGCTCTGTCTTCGAGCTGGGGCTGGCCTGGAGGGGGAGGTGGACCACGAGCGACACATTGGGCAAGGTGGGCGAGGCTAGCTGCTGCTGTGGCGTGCTGTCGCCGGTGAGGTGCTTGAGTGGGCTCGGCATTGATGTCCATGACCATTTGGTCGTGGGCACAGTGCTTGGCCGGGCTAGAAAGGGGTAGGGGGTTTCAGTGGAGAGGTTTTGGTGGCAATGTGGGAGACAAGTTTGGCCAAAACACTGCTCACACTAGTGTTTTTGGTTTTTATCTGATCTGTGCACTCCAAGTGTTTGACAAAATGGCCGAAAGAAATCAAGTTTTGAATTTTGTAATGAAATTTGGTGGAGTGGTTTATCACATGCTTAAACATCTGTGGTTGCTAGGATTTGTTAAATGGAATTCATTTGAGTGGTTTTTGAAAAAGGGTGATCTAGACATATGAACTAGATTCCATTTTCGAAAGTCATTTAAAATTAGAGTTTGAATGTTTTTGGGAGATCACAAAGTGGGCCATGGCACATCACTACTTGTACTAGCAAGGGGTGTAAAGATCCACAATTGTCTCTGTTGGAAAATGAGTGCTAGGAACACCCAAAGTGGGCTAGGTGATTAAAATGGCAAAAGTGACCATTTCCTTTATTTAATTCTTTTTGATTTCTTTTTCTTTGGTTTTTGCTTGGGAATGATCTAGATGATGTGACATTCATCAGAGAACCATTTTACAACCATTAGAACAAGCAATAATGGCATTTCAAACAACTCCTATTTTAAATGCACACACATATGCATGCTTATAGATTTTAAATGGAAACAGTTTTTGTTAACCCTAAATTGGGTAGATTTGATCTTGATTAACCTTGATTAAAGATTTGGGATGTTACAAACCTTCCCCTTAAACAAAATATCATCCCGAGATTTAAGAAAGAAAACTAGGAACTAAAGAGATATGGGAACTCAGTCCTAATGTAATCTTCTCGCTCCCAAGTGGCTTCTTCTTCGTAATGGTTGCTCCATTGGATCTTGAGAAATTTGATACTCCGGGTCCTGGTGGTTCTGTAGGCTTCCTCCAATATACGGATGGGCACTTCACGATACGTCAGATCCTTGTTGATATCAACAACTCGGTGATCGATGTTCTTGAAAACTTCGGTCTTCTCCGGCACTTCTAAGCATTTGCAAAGTAACGAGATATCAAACATATTGTTGATGGCTGACATCTCCTCTGGCAGTTCCATTTGATATGATACTTCTCCTTAGCGGTTCAGAATCTTGAAGGGTCTGATATATCTGGGGGCTAACTTTCCTTTTAGACTAAAACGTTGGGTTCCCTTCAATGGCGAAACCTTGAGATACACAAAATCTCTGACATTGAAAGTCAGGTATCTCCTTCTCTTGTCAGCATAACTCTTCTGTCTGGATTGGGTGGTCTTGAGGAGAATATCATTTTGCGGCCCGAAAGTTGGGGTGTCCAGGCAACGCGGTACCCAAGTTCCCTGAAATCATCCGCGATGACTACGGTTGGTGTGTCAAATACTCAGAGGGTCTTTTTTGGCACGAATTCAACTTTACGTTTCAATACAAAAAATCAGGCTAACGGCCGTCAAGTTGGGCCTCTCCTGTCAGTTCTCGCTGTTATGTCGCTCCTGTCGCTCCCGTCGCTAAGGTGTCAATTAGGCTTGCAGCGTTGGCTCCTGCATCCATTATGCGTCTTCTTCTTCCCCGGAGCGGTAATCTGTGGGGCGTCGCAGCCATGGCGCGGAGCTAGGACGTGGACGAACCTGCTCGGCCCAGCTCTCCTCCCTGTAGGCTTGCAGCGTTGGCGCTTGCATCCATTACATGTCTTCTTCCCCGGAGTGGCAATCTGTGGTCGCGGCCATGGCATAGAGCTAGGAAGTGACGAAGCTGCTTGGCCCCGCTCTCCTCCCCATCCCGAGTCGGAGCTCGCCCTCACCATGGACGCACCCATGGCACGGTCAGGGACGAGAATTGGTGTAACATCCCTAAAAATCATGTTTCAAAACTCATTCATATCATCTTTGCATTATTCATTCATATAGGGTTTTTCTCAAAATCATTTAGAAACACAAACTTTGGCTATGATTTCATGTGGGCAATTTATCTCAATTGGCCATCACCCTTTGAGATTTGTTTGTCCATGATCTTGTTTGCTTGCCTCCATGATTGGAAAGATTAGGAGTAGCATTTAAACCCAAGATTCCAATTTAGAAATATTTTCTAAACCCTATTCCAAATATTTGCAACTAGAGCAAATCTCTGTTTATTTTGAAACCCAAGCTTGACCAAGCCTTTGCAAGGTAACCACTAGGTTATTTGATTGTTTGTGAACCCACAGAACCCTGCAAAAATCCCCAAAGAAGTTTGAATTCAAAAGGATTTGAATTCATAACAAATTCTATCCAGAAAATAGAATTAGAAAAAGAAAAGGGTTAAAGAAAGGAAAAGGGCCGAGCGGCCAGAATCTGGCCCAGCAGCAGATCGAGCCCAGCAAGCCCACCCGGGGATCTCCTTTTTCTTCTCACACGCGCGAGCACACGCGAACAGACGCTGACAGCCCGACCCCACCTGCACTCCGCGCTCCTCGCTGACAGGCGGGCCTTCTCCACGTCAGCATCGTCTTCCCCTGTCTCCGCGCACGATCTCCGCCGCTGACCGTTGCCGTAGTGATGCCGGGAGTAATTGGGCATTAATCGACGGGCGTTTCCTGTCGAGCATCTGTCTATAAGACTCCCCTCTGCCTCGCGATCATTTTCCCCCAAACGCCTCGCTCACTCCGCCACCAGGCTGCCCTCAATCAGCTTTGCCCCGCCGCAGACAGAGCCTCTCCGGCGATCGATTCCGGTGAGTCCAGAGTTCCCCTCTGCCTCTTGTTCTTACAATCTGACTCAGCGTGTCTTGGCGCATCTCCTGACCTCACTAGTCTGTCCTGCACTGCCCCAGGTCGCCGGTTCCACCTGACACCGCGAGCACCGACGGCGACATCAACTCCGACGAGCTTTTCCGGTAGGTACAGACCGCCCCTCGCCTTCCCGTTCATGCTCACTACTTCGCCTCGACTCTGTGAATCTAACCGTGTCCTCGCTTTGCCTTGGGGTGATCCACAGCAACGTCCACGACGACCACCCGACGCACCCGACGCCGCCACGAACTCCGGTGAGCAATCGCAGCCGTGCCCGAGCGCCCCTTGACCAACCGCGAGTACGACGAGCTTCGCCGTGACCTCCTGAGCCCGGTGAGCTACTCCTCCTTCTCCCTCGCCGTCTGCATCATCGGCAACATCATCGACCGACAGTTCCGCCGCCGGTAGCCGCCGCTCCGCCGCCAGTTCTTGGCCAGAGAAATAGCAGCCGTTAGATCTGTATCGTAGCACTAGGATAGATCCACTTAACCCCGAAGCGGTACGCGATCTGAGCCGCCAGATTTCATTTAGATCCTACGGCTGTGGAGCTCGATCCCGTGCGAAACGGTACGGGCGAATAAGAACATGACGCGTGGCTAGGTTAAGATCTGGAAATAGAATTTAAAAACAGATTTTGATCCAGATTTCAAATGCCAATATCTTTTGATTTCCACGTTAGAATTTTGCAAACTTTATACCATTGGATTCAGAAAAACAAGACCTTTCTACCTATCCAATTTGTTTAGCAAATAGTAACCATTAGATGTGCTAAAATTGTAGAGACATGTTTGAGGCCATTTTAAGTATAGATTTAGTTTAGTATTTTTGTTTTAGGGTTATTTAAGTTTGTCTTGGCTACTTTGTGACTTGTTTTAGTTTCTGTATTCATGCACTTGCTTGGTTGAGTTTTCAAAAATCATCACTTGGTAGATTCATGCATGCATGCATTCATAATACTTTTGTTTGTATATATTTGTGTGTAATTGTATGCTACAACTTTGTGTGTAGATTTTGCTAGTGATTGTGATTGTGACGAGTGCTACTCTCCAAACTACCAAGGCAAGTGATATCCTCATGAATATTCCATTCCTATATTTTATATATGCATTAGTATTATTTTTCTAAGTATAGGACTTGCATGGTTATTTGCTAAGAACAAGCTATGCTTTGGGAAAACCTATTAGGTGAAGCCTTAGTGAAAATTTCCTAAGATAAGATTCTTATTACTATCATGCTTAGCCTAGCTACTAGAAAACAAGGGTGGTTTATATATATTCACTATGGAAAATTTCTAAGTCTAAGGACTTATGTTTTTGTAAAATAAAACAACTAAGTTAATGAACCACCTGGGTGGAATGGAAGGAATGGCTTATGTTGAGTGGTTCACAAGGCCAGGGACTGGCTTGTGTATCTCACTTGTGGATGGCCACCCAGGAAACAAAGAGATTTGAGATGTCAAATGTTGAGAAGCTTCAAGTGCAACCACTTGGTAATATGGGCTCTGCCATGATCTTAGGATGCTGGAACTTAGTCTCTTGGACAGTGGGTGGTAGATGGGATGATAGGTTGGAGCGCGTCCATTTGACTAAGGAAAGGCTACTGAAGGATCATGTCTTGGGAAACCAAGGCTTGTGGGGAAAGTGCACCACCTCTGCAGAGTGTAAAACCTAAGTACTTAGCCATGTCCCTGGTAAAGGACAATTTGAGCATCAAGACATGGAAACTTCAAGAATCTCATCACTCCAATTTCTAAATAAAACTTGTGGGTGAACAAAGGGATAAAAGGATCTTCAGTCATTGATTGCTAGATGCCCTGAGTGGATCTAGAGTCTTTGTTTGATAGATACCTTGGGTGTTTTTGCCAAGAAAGGATCTTCAATCTTTGAATGGTAGATGCCTTGAGAGGATCTTCAGTCATGATTGATAGATGCCTTGATTGGTTTTTGTCAAACAAGTTTTGGTATTTTCAAAAGTTAGGGAAAAATCTATTTTGAGCAAAGCAAGCCCAAGCTCCACCAGCCAAATGCATATAGTATTATAGTCCACTTATATTATACTAAGGTATCACTTGCCAATACTATTCCAAAGTATTGACCCTCTGTGGCTGTAACTTATGATGTTGCAGGTTACTCTGATGATGATTAGGAGTCATGAGTCTACACTCAACATGCTTGCCTGTGGCACATGAAGATGAAGACTTATGTTTATTTACATATTCCATAAAACTCTTGTATTAGGCCTTTGGCCATGAGTTGTAAAAGACTATGTTTTATCTCTAGAATGACTGTAATAAATGACCTTTGTATCTGTGTACTTCATCTTAAACTGTGGATGCTAGCATTGATCCAGGGACTAGCATTGCAATCACAGGGATCTATTCCTTTACAAAGGAGGGATCTTACAGATGGTATCAGAGCACTATGTTGCCTGTAGGATTATGACCCTAGGATTGGAAACCACTAAGGAAAAATTTTAACTTCTTCTACACTTGTCTATTCTTCTCGTAAACTTTTCTAATCTTCTCATTCTTATCTCTATTTGTAGATGAACTCCATCAACGAAGCCGTGAAGAAAGGACCACTCATGACCATGACCTTGGAGTGTGAGACTGAGTTTCCCAAGATTCTCAAGGACCTCATGGAGACCATGGGAGTACATGGTGCAGCTGTGTACAAGGGCTTTCCAGTGATGGAGGATGGAGTGGAGTATTGGTGGGTGCAACTTCACTTGTACAAGAATAAGGAAGACAACCACAAAGAGAAGGGCTTTTGCATGTACACCAACACTTTTATGCACACCACATTCTTTGAGTCAGCAAAAGAAGCAGCTTGGAAGACCATCAAGGAACTGAGTACTAGAGTCAAGTGCAAGATGCTCAACCTCCAAAAAGACTTAGAGAAAGAGAAGGAACATACCCAAGAGTTGGAAGTCACCAACCAGTCCTTAAGAGGAGATATTATAGACTTAGTGATAGAAGCATGTGAACAAGATAGGGTGATTGCCACTAGGAACATTGTGTTAGCCACCAGATCCAATGAGATAGGTTTGTAAGCGCACTTCGTTAGTTGGACCACCACCTATCACCTTATTTTCCAAAATGATACCTTAAATAAGTTTGAACCTTGGTTGATGTAATGAATTTATGTATGCATGACTTGAGTGATTTGTGTGTTCCAAGAATGTGTTTGAATGTTGACTTGATTATCTTAAATTGTGTTGTTCTAACTTTTTCAATCTTATAAATAGATGCCTATTGCCATCAACACTGTTGAGGAGTTCCAGGCTACCCGTTTTGGTCCTCGTATCGTAGAGCTTACTACTTTACTCGATCTCCCTCTTCCTATCATTACGGTGCACCCACTCACCAAGTTTGAGAGGAAGGACCTTTGGGGCTTCAAGGTGAACCAGCCAGGACGCCAGTCAGAGCCTACTACGGAGGCCATCGTCTTCAAGCTTATGCACGATGACAGGGAGAGAGGCATGGAGGTTGTCATACAAGATCTGATAGGACGACTGTTAGGCCGTCACTCCCGACAGGTTAGAGGCACTCACTTCCACGCTTTCGGAAGGCGTGATGATGACGGAGAGTCCATCGACTTTGAGGACGACTCGAGGGTCACAGCAGAGCCGATACGCTTGTACCTCCAGGACTTAGAGACTCTTATTAGGCACGTGGATACTGATAGGACCAACGTCATGCTTAGTAATGACGAGCTCCAGGTGCAGCTTCGCGAGAAGGACAAGCTCTTCGCGCAGCAGGACGAGATAGTCAAGGAGATGGAGGCAAAGTTCGAGACCCAAGACCGTAAGTTCAAGAGTCAAGAGAAGCGTGTCCAGGATAGGAACAAGAGGATTCGTGATATGACCGAGGAACTGCAGTCCAAGGACTTCGAGTTAGAGCAGCAGCAGACAGTGATTGAGAGGCTTCGTTCCCAGAAGAGGGCTCTCAAGGCCAAGATCGACTCTTTGACCACTACCATCGAGGAGAACAAGACCGCAATGGAGAACGCAGGTCTTACCTTTGTCGAGGAGGAGATTGATGCCGACGAGTAGATTTGACTACTCAGTTATCTTTAATTACCGCACTGGTTATTTGTGAACTTAATGTTTGGATCATCCGACATGTGGATGGCTTGCCACTTGTGTGTTTGTACCTTGAGACTTTTTGTTATCTTGTTGTTGAGCTTTTATCTTTGTGTTGCATGCTTGTGTGATGTATTGTGCATAAATCATGTAAGGGTATCTCATTCTTATCTCTAAATGAATAAACCACAGATGCCTCCCCGTCGCGCAAACACCAACCCCAACCCCAACATTACCCCGGAAATGCAACAAATGATGAATGCGCAGACACAGCTTATGCAAATGATGACGACGTTTATCCAGAACCAGAACAATAACAACAACCCCAATAACAATAACAACAATAACAACAACAACAACAACCCTCCAGGTTTTGATATGCTTACCAGATTTCTGCGTCTGAGGCCAGCTAAGTTTTCAGGAACGACTGATCCCATGGTGGCCAATGATTGGCTACGTTCTGTGAACAAGGACTTAGTGACCGTAGGATGCACAGATGCTGAAAAGGTCAGGTTTGCAGCACACCTGTTGGAAGGACCAGCCGCAGCATGGTGGGACAATTTCCAAATCACCACACCTATTGATGAGGTGACTTGGGCTATTTTTGAAGATGGTTTTCGCACCACTCATATCTCACCAGGTATGATGAGCCTGAAAAAGAAGGAGTTCCATAACCTGAAGCAGCGCCACCACAGCGTGGCTGAATATATTGAAGAGTTCAACAATCTGGCGCGCTATGCACCAGATGAGGTTGACACTGATGCCAAAAGGAAGGAAAAGTTTCTAGAAGGCTTGAATGATGAGCTAAATCTGCAGCTGTCTGTGGCATATGTTCCCACTTATCAGTCACTATGTGACAAGGCTGTTATTGTGGAGAATAAAATGAAGCAAGTCGAGAGTAGGAAGAGGAAACACTCCGACAAGCACAACTCGGGATCGTCTCATAAACGATCTCACTATGATGATAGTGTCAGCTCAGGATCCCACAAGCATGAGAAGTTTAACAAACACCACAACCACAACCGTCATGACAACAAGCACCATCGCAGTCATGACAATGATAAGTACAAGAACCACAAGAGTGGACATAAGAGCCACCATAGTGGAAGTGGAAGTGGAAGTGGAAGTCAGCCTAAGACGGACATCAGCCAGGTCGAATGCTACAAATGCAAGAAGCTGGGGCATTATGCTAATAAGTGCCCTGAAAAGAAAGTTGAAGGACCTAACAAGCCCAATCCTTTTCAGAAAGGACAAGTTAACCACATCAATGTGGAGGAGGTCTATGAAGAGCCTGATGCTGTTGCTGGTAAGTTCAGACTCAATTCCATCTCAGCATTTGTACTCTTTGATACTGGTGCATCTCATTCATTCATATCAAAAGCATTTGTTGATAGAAACGGGTTTGCATCTGAAAACATTGGGTGTCCGATAAAAGTTAGCTCTCCGGGAGGAGATATGATAGTGAGTCTTGGATGCCGGGATCTAGTCATAGAGATCGGAAAACATAAGTTTCCAGTAAACCTAATAATCCTAAATTCCCAAGGATTGGATGTAATTTTGGGAATGGATTGGATGGCTAAGTATGAGGGAGTACTAGATTGTGCCAATCGTACAATTTCACTTACAACCCCTGAAGGTAAGAGGATAATATTCAAGTCCAACTTTAGATCTAAAGGGAGCAAGCTGAATTCTCTTAAGGGGGTTAGCATGGACACGGTGCCAATTGTGTGTGAGTATCCGGATGTGTTCCCGGAAGAGCTACCAGGAATGCCACCAGATAGAGATGTGGAGTTTATAATAGATTTGGTACCAGGTTCTGGGCCAAGAGCGAAGAGACCTTATAAAATGTCAGTTGACGAACTTAAGGAACTCAAGAAACAACTTGGAGAACAATTGCAGAAAGGATTCATCCAGCCAAGTTCTTCATCTTGGGGAGCTCCAGTTTTGTTCGTAGAAAAGAGAGATAGAACTCAAAGATTATGTATAGATTACCGTTCTCTCAACGAGGTAACAATCAAGAACAAATATCCTTTGCCAAGAATCAATGATTTGTTTGATCAGCTAGAAGGAGCTTGTGTGTTCTCGAAGATTGATCTTCGGTCAGGCTATTTTCAACTCAAGATAAGAGAGCAAGACATACCTAAAACAGCCTTCACCACAAGGTATGGATTGTATGAGTACACGGTGATGCCTTTTGGATTAACCAACGCTCCAGCATACTTCATGAATATGATGAACAAAGTGTTCATGGAATTTCTTGACAAGTTCGTTGTCGTTTTCATCGATGACATCTTAGTCTACTCCAAGAGCAAGGAAGAGCATGAAAGACATCTACGCTTGATACTTGAGAAACTAAGGGAACATAGGCTTTATGCCAAGTTCAGCAAGTGTGAGTTTTGGTTAGAAGAAGTTGGATTTCTTGGTCACGTTATGACAAAGGATGGTGTAGCAGTTGATCCTGCTAAAGTTTCAGCTGTGACAGAATGGGAATCTCCTAGGAATGTAAAAGAGGTTCGTAGTTTTCTTGGTTTAGCAGGTTACTACAGAAGGTTCATTGAAATTTTTTCAAAGGTTGCTAAACCAATGACAGAATTGTTAAAGAAAGATAAGAAATTTGCTTGGTCTGAAGGATGTGAACTCAGCTTTCAAGAATTAAAGAAGAGACTTGTGTCAGCACCAGTACTATGCCTACCAGATTTGGAAAAGGATTTCCAAGTGTATTGTGATGCTTCTCATCAAGGATTAGGTGCCGTACTTATGCAAGGCAGAAAAGTTGTGGCTTATGCCTCGAGACAACTCAAAACTCATGAAGTAAATTATCCCACTCATGATTTAGAGTTAGCTGCTGTTGTCCATGCACTCAAAACATGGAGACACTACCTTTTGGGAAAACGTTGTGAAGTGTTCACCGACCATAAGAGCTTGAAGTATATCTTCACCCAGAAGGAAATCAATATGAGACAAAGGAGATGGCTAGAACTTATCAAGGATTACGACTTGAGTTTGCAATATCACCCCGGTAAAGCAAATGTAGTAGCAGATGCTCTAAGTCGTAAAGCGTTTGTAAATGGTCTTACCAAAGGTGAATTGCCCGATGATTTGTGTAAGCAATTCAAGGAACTCAGGTTGGAGATTGTGCCAGAAGGACATCTCATGTCTTTGGATGTTCAACCCACTCTGTTGGATAAGATTAAAGAAGCCCAAAAGACGGATAAAGAAATCGAAGAGATTAAGGAAAAGATTAGCCAAGGGAAAGCTGAAAGTTTCCATATGGACGAACAAGGTACTTTATGGCACGGGAAACGTATTTGTGTACCACAAGATCCGGAATTGCGGAAACTGATTCTACAAGAAGCCCATAACTCTCCGTATTCTATTCACCCGGGAAACACCAAAATGTACATGGATATGAAAGAAAGATTTTGGTGGAACAATCTCAAAAGAGACATCGCCGAACATATTGCTTTGTGTGATGTGTGTAGTAGAGTGAAAGCGGAGCATCAGAAACCAGCAGGGTTGCTTCAACCAATGCCTATTCCTGAGTGGAAGTGGGAAAATATTGGTATGGATTTCATTACCGGATTACCAAGGACCAGGTCAGGGTATGATTCCATATGGGTAGTTGTGGATCGCCTAACTAAAGTGGCTCATTTTATACCCGTAAAGACAACTTATACAAGTGCCAAGTTAGCCAAAATCTACATGAGCAGAATTGTATGCCTTCACGGTGTACCTAAGAGTATTGTGTCTGATAGAGGAACTCAGTTCACTTCTCACTTTTGGAGACAACTTCATGAATCTTTAGGGACGAGATTGGAATTCAGCACTGCTTTTCATCCTGAAACTGATGGACAAACAGAAAGGACTAATCAAATTCTTGAAGACATGTTGAGGGCATGTGCCCTAGACTATGGAGCAAGTTGGGATGAAAGTCTGCCTTACGCAGAGTTCTCTTACAACAACAGTCACCAATCTAGTATTGGGATGGCACCATTCGAGTTTCTCTACGGAAGGAAGTGTACCACCCCATTGCTATGGAATGGTGTAGGAGAAAGAAGTTTGTTTGGACCAGATCTTATCAAAGACGCCGAAGAAAAGGTCAAATTGGTTAGGGACAGGTTGAAGATAGCACAGTCTCAACAGAAAAGCTACGCAGATGTTAAGCGTAGGGAAATCACCTACGAAGTTGGGGATAAAGCTTATCTTAGAGTATCACCACTTCGTGGAGTGAAAAGATTTGGAGTCAAAGGAAAGTTGGCACCAAGATATGTTGGACCATTTAACATTCTAAGTCGCAAGGGAGAAGTTGCATATGAAATTGAATTACCAGCATCTCTATCAGCAGTCCATAATGTTTTTCATGTAAGCCAACTTAAGAAATGTCACCCAGAAATGGAAGAAATATCTTTGAAGGATACCATACCTTTGGAGGAAGTTCAACTAGAAAGTGACCTCACCTATGAAGAAAAGCCTATCAAGATACTTGAGACCGCAGAAAGAGTCACAAGGACCAAAACCATCAAGTTTTGCAAAGTACAATGGAATCATCATTCCGAAGAGGAAGCAACATGGGAAAGAGAAGATGATCTTCGGAAAGACCACCCACACCTATTTGCTAGCCAATCCGAATCTCGAGGGCGAGATTCATCTTAAGGGGGTTAGATTGTAACATCCCTAAAAATCATGTTTCAAAACTCATTCATATCATCTTTGCATTATTCATTCATATAGGGTTTTTCTCAAAATCATTTAGAAACACAAACTTTGGCTATGATTTCATGTGGGCAATTTATCTCAATTGGCCATCACCCTTTGAGATTTGTTTGTCCATGATCTTGTTTGCTTGCCTCCATGATTGGAAAGATTAGGAGTAGCATTTAAACCCAAGATTCCAATTTAGAAATATTTTCTAAACCCTATTCCAAATATTTGCAACTAGAGCAAATCTCTGTTTATTTTGAAACCCAAGCTTGACCAAGCCTTTGCAAGGTAACCACTAGGTTATTTGATTGTTTGTGAACCCACAGAACCCTGCAAAAATCCCCAAAGAAGTTTGAATTCAAAAGGATTTGAATTCATAACAAATTCTATCCAGAAAATAGAATTAGAAAAAGAAAAGGGTTAAAGAAAGGAAAAGGGCCGAGCGGCCAGAATCTGGCCCAGCAGCAGATCGAGCCCAGCAAGCCCACCCGGGGATCTCCTTTTTCTTCTCACACGCGCGAGCACACGCGAACAGACGCTGACAGCCCGACCCCACCTGCACTCCGCGCTCCTCGCTGACAGGCGGGCCTTCTCCACGTCAGCATCGTCTTCCCCTGTCTCCGCGCACGATCTCCGCCGCTGACCGTTGCCGCAGTGATGCCGGGAGTAATTGGGCATTAATCGACGGGCGTTTCCTGTCGAGCATCTGTCTATAAGACTCCCCTCTGCCTCGCGATCATTTTCCCCCAAACGCCTCGCTCACTCCGCCACCAGGCTGCCCTCAATCAGCTTTGCCCCGCCGCAGACAGAGCCTCTCCGGCGATCGATTCCGGTGAGTCCAGAGTTCCCCTCTGCCTCTTGTTCTTACAATCTGACTCAGCGTGTCTTGGCGCATCTCCTGACCTCACTAGTCTGTCCTGCACTGCCCCAGGTCGCCGGTTCCACCTGACACCGCGAGCACCGACGGCGACATCAACTCTGACGAGCTTTTCCGGTAGGTACAGACCGCCCCTCGCCTTCCCGTTCATGCTCACTACTTCGCCTCGACTCTGTGAATCTAACCGTGTCCTCGCTTTGCCTTGGGGTGATCCACAGCAACGTCCACGACGACCACCCAACGCACCCGACGCTGCCACGAACTCCGGTGAGCAATCGCAGCCGTGCCCGAGCGCCCCTTGACCAACCGCGAGTACGACGAGCTTCGCCGTGACCTCCTGAGCCTGGTGAGCTACTCCTCCTTCTCCCTCGCCGTCTGCATCATCGGCAACGTCATCGACCGACAGTTCCGCCGCCGGTAGCCGCCGCTCCGCCGCCAGTTCTTGGCCAGAGAAATAGCAGCCGTTAGATCTGTATCGTAGCACTAGGATAGATCCACTTAACCCCGAAGCGGTACGCGATCTGAGCCGCCAGATTTCATTTAGATCCTACGGCTGTGGAGCTCGATCCCGTGCGAAACGGTACGGGCGAATAAGAACATGACGCGTGGCTAGGTTAAGATCTGGAAATAGAATTTAAAAACAGATTTTGATCCAGATTTCAAATGCCAATATCTTTTGATTTCCACGTTAGAATTTTGCAAACTTTATACCATTGGATTCAGAAAAACAAGACCTTTCTACCTATCCAATTTGTTTAGCAAATAGTAACCATTAGATGTGCTAAAATTGCAGAGACATGTTTGAGGCCATTTTAAGTATAGATTTAGTTTAGTATTTTTGTTTTAGGGTTATTTAAGTTTGTCTTGGCTACTTTGTGACTTGTTTTAGTTTCTGTATTCATGCACTTGCTTGGTTGAGTTTTCAAAAATCATCACTTGGTAGATTCATGCATGCATGCATTCATAATACTTTTGTTTGTATATATTTGTGTGTAATTGTATGCTACAACTTTGTGTGTAGATTTTGCTAGTGATTGTGATTGTGACGAGTGCTACTCTCCACACTACCAAGGCAAGTGATATCCTCATGAATATTCCATTCCTATATTTTATATATGCATTAGTATTATTTTTCTAAGTATAGGACTTGCATGGTTATTTGCTAAGAACAAGCTATGCTTTGGGAAAACCTATTAGGTGAAGCCTTAGTGAAAATTTCCTAAGATAAGATTCTTATTACTATCATGCTTAGCCTAGCTACTAGAAAACAAGGGTGGTTTATATATATTCACTATGGAAAATTTCTAAGTCTAAGGACTTATGTTTTTGTAAAATAAAACAACTAAGTTAATGAACCACCTGGGTGGAATGGAAGGAATGGCTTATGTTGAGTGGTTCACAAGGCCAGGGACTGGCTTGTGTATCTCACTTGTGGATGGCCACCCAGGAAACAAAGAGATTTGAGATGTCAAATGTTGAGAAGCTTCAAGTGCAACCACTTGGTAATATGGGCTCTGCCATGATCTTAGGATGCTGGAACTTAGTCTCTTGGACAGTGGGTGGTAGATGGGATGATAGGTTGGAGCGCGTCCATTTGACTAAGGAAAGGCTACTGAAGGATCATGTCTTGGGAAACCAAGGCTTGTGGGGAAAGTGCACCACCTCTGCAGAGTGTAAAACCTAAGTACTTAGCCATGTCCCTGGTAAAGGACAATTTGAGCATCAAGACATGGAAACTTCAAGAATCTCATCACTCCAATTTCTAAATAAAACTTGTGGGTGAACAAAGGGATAAAAGGATCTTCAGTCATTGATTGCTAGATGCCCTGAGTGGATCTAGAGTCTTTGTTTGATAGATACCTTGGGTGTTTTTGCCAAGAAAGGATCTTCAATCTTTGAATGGTAGATGCCTTGAGAGGATCTTCAGTCATGATTGATAGATGCCTTGATTGGTTTTTGTCAAACAAGTTTTGGTATTTTCAAAAGTTAGGGAAAAATCTATTTTGAGCAAAGCAAGCCCAAGCTCCACCAGCCAAATGCATATAGTATTATAGTCCACTTATATTATACTAAGGTATCACTTGCCAATACTATTCCAAAGTATTGACCCTCTATGGCTGTAACTTATGATGTTGCAGGTTACTCTGATGATGATTAGGAGTCATGAGTCTACACTCAACATGCTTGCCTGTGGCACATGAAGATGAAGACTTATGTTTATTTACATATTCCATAAAACTCTTGTATTAGGCCTTTGGCCATGAGTTGTAAAAGACTATGTTTTATCTCTGGAATGACTGTAATAAATGACCTTTGTATCTGTGTACTTCATCTTAAACTGTGGATGCTAGCATTGATCCAGGGACTAGCATTGCAATCACAGGGATCTATTCCTTTACAAAGGAGGGATCTTACAATTGGTTCCCGGTGAGATCTATCACCTTGTCGACCATGCTCGGTTCTGTTTTCCTCCTCTAGAATCCGAGCTCGCCGTCGTCGTGGTTGCACCCGCACCAATTCTGCCACCTCTGCCGAGGTCTCTGTGGTAGCTCAAGTTCTGGGGCTCTCCAAGTTCTGCCATGTTGGGCCTGTAAGTGTTGTTGTATGTTAAACTAGCAAATCTCTTTTGTTCAAATCTCTTGGGCTGTACCAACTTCATTGTGTTTAATTATGAAAGACAAAATATAAATGACTTCTCTCAATTTCTCGCATAGAAAAATCCACAGCTAATTTTATATTCTCACAGGAACTGGCCCCACTTGTTGAACCGGCGGCACTGCCATGATCTCCACGTAACCACGATGAGTTCTCGAACCGAAAGTTGTAGTTACCATGTTTCTTCTGCAGTCATTCCTCTTCCTCAGTCATTCCTCTGCAGTTTTTCCTGGGCGCTTCTTCTTCCTCTGTTCTAGAACCGTCGGTTCATCTTCTTCTTCCTCTCGCAGGCAGTTCCTTGCAGGCATTTCCTTTCACCCATTTCCTTACAGGCATGGACGATGGGAAACACACAACAGAGACCCACTTGGTCCCTGCCCATGGCACCACGACTTTGACAGTGGTGTACACAAATGATGAAGTGACTGTGGAGACAACTCTCCCCAGGTTTGAGCAATTGCTTGAGAAAGAGAAGCACAAGTTTGTGGGGCTAGACTTGGAGTACACCCGTGCAAATAAGCGAAAAAATCCTCCACAAGAGATCGTTGTCGTGCAAATCGCCATACATGAGGAGTTCCTCCTTTACCACTTCTGCAGGTATGTGAAATTTAAATTTGAGATCACCACTTCTGCATCCCTTGTTCCCTTACATCCCTAGAACCATCGAAGTGCAGGAGTAAACCAACTGAGATGCGTTGTCCGGCTCTGGTCGAGTTCTTGTGTAGGAAAGGGATAACTTTCACTAGCGTGGATATCACAAATGACACAATTATGCTTTCTCGTGCGTTGATAAAAATCCCAGAGGGGCACCAAATCGACATCCAAAATCTGTACAAGATCAAATCATACCCAGCGAAGCATGGCATGGGTGATCTGGCAGCGGAAATCATCGATAAATCCTATGAAAAACTGAAGAAATTGAAGCGACTCAATCACGACTACTGGGAGTGGAAGCCGATTAGCCAGGTGCGCCTCGAGTATGCAGCCAGAGACGCCTACATGGCGTACGAGTTATACAGTAAGCTCATTACCATGGAAGATGGGATGGTTAAGGCGGGGCTTTTCGCGAGAGAGCTATGCCCTGGTTGCAAGCTAGCCCAGGAGAAGAAGCGCGAGTAGGACAGAAAGCGGTTTCAGGACGAGCAAGGATATTGGGACGGTGGCGACATCAAGCGGCTGAAGGGGAAGTAAGTCAAGGACGACAACAAGTGGTGGTGATACATTATGTGTTTGAACTAGATTTTAGTTTCTAGTTTATTATGTGTGTGATACATTTAGTTACTCCAATACAAAATTTCGACCAATTTAACTTGTTGATGTATTTCTTGACAATTATAATATAATCGAGCACTAGAAATATTTTGTAGTGTGCATGAGCATGATCAGTAAATATAATTGAACACTAGAAACTTTAAGGCACTCCATATAAAGGAGTAGATTAATATAGAAGGTTCACCAGAGACACCACGGATATATTGTCTTACATGCCACACATAGGTAATAATTAACTAGAACAAAATAAAAGCAGGGGCTGCAGTAGGAGGCCGGGACACGAAGACGCCTAGCAGGGCAGGGGTTTATCAGCAGGAGGCAGCGACAACCTAGTTGATGGGATACAGGCCAGTCCGGACATACTCCCGAAGGAATTTGCCGTAGGCTGCGTGCCGTGCCAAGGTAATCGGCCTATGGCTTCTGCCTCCGCCTCTGCCAATGCCCTCCGCGTGCTGGATCATGCTATTGAGGTCCACGTTGATTGCTCTAGCACAGAATGGGCAAAACAGTCTCCCCCTACGGTGGAAACGGATTAGCCCACACCGTAACCGCCTCAGCACGTATCGGCTCTTGTTGTCCCTAGATACCTTGTTATCGTCCACTTCATCATCATCCTCTTGTTGATTTTTAAGAACATAACTTAGAACTCATACATATGATTGAATTGTATTACAACTCAAGAATTGACAACATGTATATGTAAGACAATATATTCATGGATATCAAAGATAAAGCATCTCAACAATAGTTTGATCAGTTCATATATCATTTCATCTCAACACAATGACAAATAATTGCATCAGAGTGAATGTAGGATAAATCTAGGGGCCTCATAAGTTTCTTCAGGGATGGAGTCAGCGAACCAAGTAACAATTGCACAACCTGTAATGTTGTTGTACATCGTCCCAGGTTCACTAACTCATCCCTGAGAAAATCTGACACCAATGTGTCTGTCTCTCTTTTGGGACAAATTTGAATCATTGGCCACAATAAGAAATTGAAATGTAATCATACAAAACATTATTCAGGGATATACATAGTCAGGTACAAAAACAAGCCTAAATATTGTAATTATAAATAAAAAACCAAATAATTAATCTTCAGGTGCATGTTAAAAATACTTATGATCAAAACCATTCATATACATATGATCATACCAATCATTAAAAAATCAGAAACAATTCAAGGATCATATATGTAGTTCCATATGAGAATAAATCTAGGGCCTCATAATTTGTTTCAGAGATGGAGTTGGCAAACCAAAGTACCAACAACACAACCTATATTGTTTGTGTGCATTGCTGCCTCAGGTTCACCAACCCATCCCTAAAACACGACACCGTCATATGTGTCTCCCCTTGAACTCTTTTGGAGAAAATTTCAATCATCGGCCTTGGTGACAAACTAAAATGTAATTCTTATACACTGAATGCATGGAATAGGTAATTCGAATATCATAGTTCTATGAATGTAGAATAAATATTAAGGCCTCATAAGTTTCTACAGGGACGGCGTAAGTGAACCAAGTAACAATTGCACAGCCTATATTGTTCTTATACATCGCCCCAGGTTCACTAACTCGTCCCTGAAAAAATCTAACACCAATGTGTCTGCCTCTCTTTTGGGGCAAATTTGAATCATTGGCCACAATAAGAAATTGAAATGTAATTGTACAAAACATTATTCAGGGATATACATAGTCAGGTACAAAAATAAGCCTAAATATTGTAATTATAAATAAAAAACCAAACAATTAATCTTCAGGTACATGTTAAAAATACTTATGATCAAAACCATTCATATACATATGCATCATACCAATCATTAAAAGATCAGAAACAATTCAAGGATCATATATGTAGTTCCATATGAGAATAAATCAAGGGCCTCATAATTTGTTTCAGAGATGGAGTTGGAGAACCAAAGTACCAACAACACAACCTATATTGTTTGTGTGCATTGCCGCCTCAGGTTCACCAACCCATCCCTAAAACACGACACCATCATACGTGTCTCCCCTTGAACTCTTTTGGGGCAAATTTCAATCATCGGTCTCGGTGACAAACTAAAATGTAATTCTTATACACTATGAATGCATGGAATAGATAATTCGAATATCATAGTTCTATGAATGTAGAATAAAGATTGCGGCCTCATAAGTTTATTCAGGGATGGCGTGAGCGAACCAAGTAACAATTGCACAGCTTATATTGTTCTTGTACATGGTCCTAGGTTCGCTCACTCATCCCTGAAAAAATCTGACACCAATGTGTATGCCTCTCTTTGGCGCAAATTTGAATCATTGTCCACGATAGGAAATTGAAATGTAATCGTACAAAACAATATTCAGGGATATACATAGTCAGGTACAAAAACAAGCCTAAATATTGTAATTATAAATAAAAAACCAAACAATTAATCTTCAGGTACATGTTAAAAATACATATGATCAAAACCATTCATATACATATGCATCATACCAATCATTAAAAGATCAGAAACAATTCAAGGATTATATATGTAGTTCCATATGAGAATAAATCAAGGGCCTCATAATTTGTTTCAGAGATGGAGTTGGAGAACCAAAGTACCAACAGCACAACCTATATTGTTTGTGTGCATTGCTGCCTCAGGTTCACCAACCCATCCTTAAAACACGACACCATCATACGTGTCCCACTTGAACTCTTTTGGGGCAAATTTCAATCATTGGCCTCGGTGACAAACTAAAATGTAATTCTTATACACTAGGAATGCATGGAATAGATAATTCGAATATCATAGTTCTATGAATGTAGAATAAAGATTGCGGCCTCATAAGTTTATTTAGGGATTGCGTGAGCGAACCAAGTAACAATTGCACAGCTTATATTGATCTTGTACATGGCCCCAGGTTCGCTCACTCATCCCTGAATTTTTTTGACACCAATGTGTCTGCCTCTCTTTGGGGCAAATTTGAATCATTGGCCAGAATAAGAAATTGAAATGTAATCGTACAAAACAATATTCAGGGATATACAAATGCATCATACAACGCATTCATAGATCAGAAACAATACAAAGATTATATATTTAGGTTCCATATGAGAGAAAAATTAGGGCCTCATTTTTTTCAGCGGTGGAGTCGGAGAACCAAAATACCAATAGCATAACCTATATTGTTTATGTGCATTGCTGCCTCAGGTTCGCTAACCATCCCTAAGAAAACTACACCATCAGATGCCCTTGCACTAATTTGGGGCAAAATTGAATCATTGGGCTCAGTAAGGAATAGAAATGTAATGTTATAGGCCTGCTGTGTATCGAAATCAACACTCAACTAGCAAACTCAACTAGCAAACTCAACTAGATGGTAGATGAGCAGATTGGGGTTTTGTGACTAGACGCATTGGGGTTTTGTGACTAGATGGCAGATGCATCAATCAACCGATCGAATCATATATATACTACCCTACTTCAAGAGCAAAAGAATCTGTTCACGATTGAGCAAATCCTATGTATGAACAGTGAAAACTACGGCTGCGACTAGAGAAGCTAGCAATGTAGTACCTCGGACTCCTCATCAGGGACCTCCTCCTCGAACTCATCATTCTCTGCGATTGCATCAAAGATTTCTTAAATGGTGATGGGGTCGTCGATGTAGATCACCGGATTGCCTCCGCCTGCCGCCTGCCCCCTATCCAGATCTGCCGCTGGCACCACGACGTTGTCGGCCACCTGCTGCTCGGCGGCGATGGCTACTACCTGCTGATCGGTGGTGATGGCTACCACCTGCTGCTCGGCGGCGACGGCTACCACCTGCTGCTCGGCGTCGACGGCTACTGGCTGGACGGATGAGCTCGCACCCTCGACGGCGCGGCGACGAGCGGCGTTCATGCCCGGAGAAGACGCCTCCGCCTGCTTGGTGACGATCGAGCCATCTGCTGCTGCGCCTTCAACTGGCTTCACCTCCGGATCATCTCCACGCGTATGCTTCATGGCGCACCAAGGGAAGGAGGTAGTGCAAACGAGGGAGCTTCGGCGCACGCGAAAGGTGGGGTCTTGAGACTAGACAGACTGGGGGGAAATGACACGAGCTCATGGAAGAAGAAGGTCGAGGGGGGTTATAAACACCGGACCGTTTGTAGTCTCGAGTGGACACGTGTGGTGGGAGGGGGGCGGGGGCTACCACGATCTCCACCCTTTTTTTTGGTTCCCTTTTTTTTGAAACAACCACGATCTCCACTTTTGTAACATCCCAAAACTTTAATCCAAGCTTAACAAGATCAAATCATCCAAAAATAGGGTTAACAAAAACTTTTCCAAATTTAAAATGAAAGCATTCATATATGTATGCATTTAAAATAGGAGTTGTTTGAATTGCAATGATTGATTGATCCAATGCTTGTAAAATGTTTCTTAGGTGATTTAAACATCATCTACATCATTCCCAAACTTTTCCTAAAGAAAATCAAATCAAAAGGAATTAAAAAGGAGGAATGGTCATTTTGGCAAATTTAACTCTCATGCCTACTTTGGCTATTCCTAGTACTCAATTCTTAACAGAAACAATTCTTGATCTTTGTACCCCTTGCTAGTACACATAATGAGGTACCGAGGCCCACCTTTGGATCTGCTAAAAACATTCTGTTAACTATTTTAATTGGCATTTAAAAATTGAATCTAATGCATATGCATAGATCACCCCTATTTCAAAAACCATCTTTTTGAGCTCCACTTTCAAAACCCTTGCAACCAGAGACTACCTATCACTAGTGGAGATCACTCAAAAAATTTGAACTCAAAATTCAAAACTTTTTCTCTTGCGTCCATTTCATCAAACACATGGCAGGCAGAATCAAACACAAAGAGCTAGCTCACTGTTTCTACAGAGTTTAGCCACCCATTTGACCACAAAACACTCCCTCTGTCTCCACTTGATCAAACCATGCCATTACCACCCCAACCCCTACACCCTAGTGGCCAGACCAAGCCATGCCGAGCACCAACTCGCCGGCCAAACTTGCCCTCACCCTAGCAGACCACCTCCTCCTTCCTCTCCATGTCTAGGAGGTAGCCAGCACCTCACCGCCCCTCTCTGTCCCCTGCCCGAGCCAAGTGCTGCCATGGACCACCGAGGAAAGCCGACGCCCTGTGCCACCGCACCATGTCGATGCCGCCCGTAGAGCACGCTCTGTCCCCGCGTGCACAAGCCACCGCTCGACCGCAGCCCGCGCCCGCCGCTCCGCCTCGACCTGGCGAACACCCCAGACATCCCTGTTCGCCGCCCAAAGCTTCACAGCCACCGCTAGCCGTGGATACCGCCGCTTCGGCCGCGCAGAGCGCCACCTCGCCCAGACCGCGTACCACCGCCCCTACGGCCGCATTCACTTCCTAGAGCACCGCCAGGGAACCGCCAATCGATCGCCACCCCCAGCCATGCCTCTAGCTCGCCGTAGCCATGTCTCCACCGTCGACCACCCATCCCGCTCGGTCTCACCGTCGGGCCTATAAAAGGAGCCCTCCCTAGCCATTCTTCTCCACACCATTCCACTCCCCTCACCTCTCTGAACCTCACCCACCTCTAGCTGGAGCAAGTGGAGCAGCAGCTCGCCGGAATTGGAACCGGAGCCGCCGCCTCTGGAGGAGAAGGGCGCCGTTGATTTCGACCGCCCCAAGCTCCGCCGCAACCGTGCCTCGCCTTGCCGTCGTCTTCCACGTCGTTTGCCCGCCTCGCCGACCCCACTGGTGCCCTGGTACGCCCCGGTAGACCCCCACCGAACCGCTAGGGTTCGAGCTCGCCGGCTACCTGTTCTTCGTCGACGACAACCCTCAGCCGTTGATCTCGCTTCTAATCGCACGGCCCACAGCGCGCATACCGTTTTGCGTTTTAAGTGCCGCTGACAAGCGGGACCCCCGTGTCAGCTGAGCTCCGCGCTGCGGAGCGCCACTGGGCCGGCCCATTTCTTTTCCCGTGCTATCCCATAGATTCAAATCTGTTTTTTTCCTTTTTAGTTAAATCTAGTTTCTATCCACTATTTCAAAATTCAATTCTGTGAGTTTGACAAATCTAAATTGCATGAAACCAATTTTGTCTGAAAGGTATTGAAATAATCTATCCAAGCCCGTTGGATTTATTTCAATTAGAGTTATAGATCTCTCCTAATAAAAATAACAAAACAGAAGCATTGGCACCTTGCAACATTTTTATAAAATCAACCAAGTTAGATTTTGTGATGATTCCAACTCTCAAAAATGACATTTCATCATATCTATCCAAATATGTAATAGTATTAAGGTTTACAGGCAGTGACTTTGGACTAGTACCAAAATAATGCTATATAGGCATTTCTAGTCACTTTAAATCATTAAATAATAAACTTAAACCACTGCACCAACCAAGGCAAGCTATTCTTAGCAAGCTAGAATTAAACTAGATGGTTTAGCAAAGATGCCTTAAGCATGCTTTGATCACACCCCTTTAACTATTAGTACCCCAAGTCTTATTGACAAGTTTTACCTCCCTTAGTTCACACAAAGTTCTTTACTTGTTTTGAAGGTAGCATAAAAATTATAAAACTTGACCTACTTAGAAACCTTTAGATGTCATTCTATGGCATGAGATTGAAACCATCTTTTCCACCTTAGTGAATACTCTTAACCTCGTATTTTAGAATAGATCAAAAACTTGAGTCACTTTAGATGGGAACACTTGGTGAAAATGAATTGTGAAAACCTTGGAATGATGAGTCATTCTATTGAGATGTTTTGACATGTGTTGAGAGACACAACTGGTTTATGATGATGAAAATGATGAGGCATGAGCCTTAAACCTTTTATAAAACCGATGGTTGGATTCGGATGCGATACCATTCCAAATTTACCGTATAACCACATTACCTGAATTGGGTAAGGCTTAGCTGGAAATTTATATGCATTAGTATTAGTTCCCTCACGGGAGAGGTTTGAGCTGAGGCTACCTCTCAATGTTGTCCACCTATGCAGTGCCCAAGATGACTGATGGTCATGGTTGGGAGGCCATGCTCATAGGAGAGGTGCTTGTACTAGGGTGTGTAAAGGGAAGGTTATGTTTGATTATCTGCATACTAAGTATGATGATTTAGGGTTATCCCTAACAGATGTATCGAATCTTGTGGTGAAAGTGTACCACCTCTGCAGAGTGTCAAACTATTCGAATAGCCGCGTCCGCGGTTATGGACAGTTGGAATGGCCATACTGTTTCATTGTCAGATGTTTTCTAAATAACTTGAAACGAATGATGAACTTTG
Source organism: Avena sativa (assembly GCA_916181665.1). Lineage (NCBI taxonomy): Eukaryota > Viridiplantae > Streptophyta > Magnoliopsida > Poales > Poaceae > Avena > Avena sativa. The sequence goes on along the minus strand of OV702287.1, from coordinate 418,667,285 downwards.
ACTTGACCACAACAGGGTTGTGTTGATGATAATAGCTTCTCAACTTAAGTGATTCTAGAACCTTACTTATCTTTTTTTGCTTCTGAACTCAGCTTAGGTTTCAAACTTAACTTGATAGTTAACTTAGATTTAGCACTTTAACTTAGAATTATACCCCTTGTTAGTAGTAGTTTGCGAGTACTTAAAGAGTACTCATGGCTTTTGTCCCTGGCTATTATCATGGCCAGACTATGAAGGAGATTATCAAGATGATGGTCAGCAGGACGGCTATGATAACTAGGACTATATGCCTTCGTCAGCATTGCATGTGCCCCTGAAGAAGGACCCCACCGCTATGCTTATTGTTTATTTCCGCTGCTTGTTGTATTAAAGACTGGATCATGGGATCCTTATTTGTGTAAAACCTTCTGTATGGTTTGTAATGGATGATGTACTATGATATCCAATCCGTTATGTCTCGCAAAAATGGTAATCCTGGGATTGCGAGGTATGGCATAACGGGCATCTGGGATTAAAAATCTGGGTGTTGACAAGTTGGTATCAGAGCCATCCTGACCATAGGAGACCCTAGTTAGAATGGACGTCCAAACCAAAAACTTAGCTTCAAAACCAAAGTGAGTATTTATGAAAAACTATTTCCCCTCTTACCCTGGTGAACTCATTCTTTCTCAAAAATTCATGTTCCTCAAAATTCTTACATTACTACTTAAAATTTGACACACTTGATCACTTCAGTAACTTCCTCATCCTTAATTCTTGTAGATGGAGACTCAGTTCAGCAAGTTTTACCAGTTGGGAAACGGAGGTCAGCTGATCTTCAAGAGGGATCTGGATTCGCTGTCGGAGTTACTGGGACGCCCACATCCGGAGTTTCTTGGAGCTCAACTTCCAGGACCCCCAGGAGGAGACCTATAGTGGCTAGTCACCGCGGATCTTCGGGGAAGCATCGAAGCACCAACTTCCGGGAGAATTCAGTTCTCCATGAGAGAGAACAACTGGCTCGATGGATTAGCCAGGGCAATGCATGAAGCTCTCGCACGTCTATGTGCCCTCAGCATCAACAAGATCCAAGGAACCCGTTTTGCCCACTATGCAAGACGTGACTTCATGGGAATGCCGATGGAGATGCCAAGTCACCCAGAGTTGAGGCGTCAAGTGGAGAACCTTGACTTCTTGCTTCATGACAGACAGCAGGAACTGGACAATGCCAGAGAGTTAGCCAACCAGAACCGTGCCATCGCCGACCAGAAGGCCCAGACTTTCGCACTGCTCGTCCAAGATCGCCAGTCTCTTCATCGCCAGCGTGCAAAGAAGGATCGCACCATCGCCCGTCTTCGCAAGAAGGTGGCCGACCTCGAGAAGACCGTCAAAGAGCAGGAAGCTCAGCTTGCCACCAAAGAAGAAGAAGATGAGGGTGAAGACATCCAGGGAGATATGGATTCTTACCTCAGCAACGATGATGACTTTCTGGAGGAGGATGCTGTCGACTTCTACACTGATGATGAAGACTCCGACTTCATCGACGATGAATAGAGGCACTAGAGCACTATCGTAGCATGAGATGTAACATCTCATTGTATCGTAGCTTGCAGAATGGTTCTTCAGACCATCTGTTTTCCCCTTTGCTTGTTGTGGCGTGTGTTGTATCGTGTGCTTGCTTGCATGAATGAAAAAGAAGTTAGTTGAAAAACCTGAGTCTAACTCAAAGTTTTAGCTTTGAAAACCCAAAACCATGAACCTTAGAATTTCCCTCTTACCCCTATATCTATCTCAATCTTGAGATGACTCGTGGAAACCAAGGAGGGAGCAGCTCGTCGCAGGACCCAATGCTACAGATCTTGCAGAATCTTATCGCAGACCGTGAAGCAAGCAGGGCCGAGCGTCAAGCCAACTTAGCAACAGTGTAGCAGATCACCCAAATGGCTCTCAACAACCAAGGACATGGAAATCAGGATCACCAAGGATCCAAACTCAAAAACTTTCAGAACACCAATCCCCCAATCTTCAACCAATCTAAAAACCCATTAGATGCTGATGACTGGTTACAGACCATGGAAAACAACTTAGAGGTTGCCAGAGTCGATGAGAATGAGAAAGTTCTCTTTGCCACCCACTATCTGGCGGGAGATGCAAGAGCTTGGTGGAATAGCATCCGCAATATGAACCATGGCCAGGTGATGACCTAGGAAGCATTCAAGGTCAAGTTCAGCTGCACCCACGTGTCGCAAGGTCCTGTCAATAGGATGAGAGATGAATTCCGCGAATTGAAGCAAGGAAGAATGACTGTGGTGGAGTATCGTGGCAGATTCTTGTCACTTGCCAGATATGCACCGGATGAGATCAACACGGAGGCCAAGAAGAAAGAGAGGTTCTTAAACGGACTGCATGATGAGATGCAGACTGTCCTCGTCAACATCCGTTTTGATGATCTCGAAGAGCTAGTTGACTCTGCCATTCAGATGGAAGGGAAGATTAAACAGGCAAACGACAACCGCAAGTGTCGTATGATGCAGCAGTCTGGATCCAGTAGTCACCAGAAGTATCGTCCCAACCCTTCACCCGGATATGCACCAAGGAACAACCGACCCCCAAATTCTCGCCCAAGCTACCCCAACCGTAGCGGAGGCAATGTGAAGTCCGGAGGAAACAATCACAACTCCGGCAATGCCAACAATTTCAACCGTGCCCCTCCCAAGAACAACAACAACAACAACACTGCACCTAGAACTGGCAACGATGCTGTACCAGTCGCAGTCAAGGACAAGTCCCAGATCACTTGTTTCGAGTGTGGAGTGAAGGGTCACTACTCCAATGAGTGTCCCAAGAAGACTGGCGCCAATGCCCCTGTGAATGCCCTAGCTCAGCAGCAGCGTCGTGTTCAACCAGGAAGGAGATTTGCCCTAGGGAACCCGCACAACCGCAACGGTCGTCTCTTCCACATGAACGCAGAAGAAGCCCAGGAAGCGCCAGATGTAGTGCTGGGTATGTTTTCTGTCAACTCAGTTTTAGCCAGAGTATTGTTTGATTCTGGAGCATCGCATTCATTTGTCACCGAAGAATTTGTATGCACTAGTAAGATTCGCCCAACCAACCTGAAGCATGTCATGATAGTTCAAATCCCCGGTTCAACAACAAAAGCTAGAAAAATTTGCAAAGCTATACCTATCAGAATACATGGGATAGATTTTTATGCCAACCTAATTGTACTTGGAACCAAAGGATTGGAAGTAGTACTAGGTATGGACTGGATGTCAAGGCATAAAGGACTGATAGACTATGCTAAGAAAGCCATCACCATGACCAGTATTTCTGGAGTAACAGTAGAGCATATCTCCAAAACCTTAGCCCGTCAATTCAAGTGCAACAAGAGTGTAGCCCTGCCTACCATTGACCAAGTCAGAGTAGTCTGTGAATACCCCGACGTATTCCCAGATGAATTGCCAGGTATGCCCCCGGATAGGGATATTGAGTTCATTATCGAACTAATCCCCGGAACAGGACCTATAGCCCAGAGACCCTATACCATGAACCCCTCAGAGTTAGTGGAACTGAAGAAGCAGCTGGATGCCATGTTAGCAACAGGTTTGATTCAACCAAGTGCATCGCCATGGAGATCACCAGTATTATTCGTCGACAAGAAAGATGGAGGCAACCGTCTGTGTACGGACGACAGAAAATTGAATGACGTCACCATCAAGAACAAGTACCCTTTGCCAAAGATAGAGGATCTATTTGATCAGTTGACCGGAGCTCAGGTATTCTCAAAGATTGATCTTAGGACTGGTTATCACCAACTTAAGATTCGTGCAACGGATATTCCAAAGACCGCCTTTACTACTCGCTATGGTTTATACGAGTATACGGTTATGTCTTTTGGATTAACCAATGCCCCTGCTTATTTCATGAACCTCATGAATAAGATCTTTATGAATTTCCTCGATAAGTTTGTAGTTGTGTTTATCGACGACATCCTTATCTACGCCAAGTCAGAAGAAGAGCACGAGCAACATCTGAGAATCATCCTAGAAACCCTGAGAGAGCATCAGTTATATGCCAAGTTTAGCAAGTGTGAGTTTTGGCTGAAAGAAGTAGGATTCCTAGGACATATTGTTTCTGCCGGAGGAGTCTCTGTTGATCCCACCAAGATCATAGATGTCGAAGAATGGGAAGCCCCAACCAATCAAACCCAAATTCATTCATTTCTCGGATTAGCGGGATATTACCGCAAGTTTGTAGAAGGATTCTCGAGCATAGCCCGACCAATGACCCAATTGTTGAAGAAGGACAAGAAGTTTGAATGGACAGACAAATGTGAAGCTAGTTTCCAGGATCTGAAGAAGAGATTGATATCAGCCCCAATTTTGATCATGCCAGACATCAAGAAGCCGTTTGATGTGTATTGTGATGCATCCAAGATTGGCCTAGGATGTGTATTGATGCATGAAGGCAAAGTCATCGCGTATCTGTCTCGACAACTGAAGCAGCATGAGCAGAACTATCCGACCCATGATCTTGAGCTAGCAGCCGTGGTTCTAGCATTGAAGACATGACATCATTATTTGATGGGTAATTGCTGTGAGATTTACTCAGATCATAAGAGCTTGAAGTATATCTTCACCCAGAAGGAGCTGAATATGAGGCAAAGAAGATGGATAGAGTTAATCAAGGATTATGATCTTGACATTCACTATCACTCCGGCAAAGCCAATGTGGTAGTGGATGCTCTTAGCAGATTGCCGTGTAGGCTTAACACCATGATCAAAGAGAAGCAACCAAGTTTGTATGAGGAGTTGGAGCAGTTCAGGACTGAGTTAGTTAGCAAAGGATTCCTAGCTAGCATTGAACTTCAACCCACTTTGATTAGCCAAATCAAGGAAGCCTAGAAGGGAAATGAAAGTATCGACGGAATCAAACGTCGTATTGGTACAGGAAAGGTACCTGTATTCATCGAAGACGAAGAAGGAGTACTGTGGTACAAAGGACGTATCTGTGTGCCAGTAGATTCGGAGCTGAAGGAAATTATCATGAAGGAAGCTCATGACACTCTTTATTCTATCCACCCCGGAGGAACAAAGATGTATCAGGATTTGAAAGAGCAATTTTGGTGGCACAAGATGAAAAGAGAGATCGGAAGCTACATCGCCAAATGTGACATCTGTCAACGAGTCAAAGCAGAGCATCAGAGACCTGCAGGACTATTGCAACCATTGCAGATTCTGGAATGGAAATGGGATTCCGTCAGAATGGACTTTATCACCAGTTTACCTACCTCTAGTAGGGGGAATGACTCAATCTGGGTCATAGTTGATAGACTGTCCAAGGTAGCCCACTTCATACCAGTCAAGACAACCTACCAGACTGCAAAGCTAGCAGAGCTATACATTGCTAGGATTGTTAGTCTGCATGGAACCCCCAAGACCATCGTCTCAGATCGAGGAACCCAGTTTACTTCAAGATTTTGGCAGAAAGTTCAGGAAGGTTTAGGAACCAAGTTGAACTTCAGTACCGCGTATCACCCGCAAACGGATGGACAAACTGAGAGAGTCAATCAGATCCTAGAGGATATGCTTAGAGCTTGTGTGCTGGAATACGGATCAAAATGGGAAGACTCCCTGCCTTTCGCAGAATTCTCATATAACAACAGTTATCAGGCTAGTTTGCAGATGGCACCATTTGAATTCCTATACGAAAGAAAGTGTCGTACCCCTTTGAATTGGTCGCAAGTAGGAGAGAGTCAGATCTTTGGACCCGACATTCTCCGAGAAGCAGAAGAGAAAGTTCACAAAGTCCGTGAGCACCTCAAGACCGCCCAATCCAGACAGAAGAGCTATGCTAACAAGAGAAGGAGAGACCTGACTTTCAATGTCGGAGATTTCGTATATCTCAAGGTTTCACCATTGAAGGGAACTCAACGCTTTAGTCTGAAGGGAAAGTTAGCTCCCAGATATATCGGACCTTTCAAGATTCTGAACCACCGAGGAGAAGTATCGTATCAACTGGAACTGCTTGAAGAGATGTCAGCCATCCACAATGTGTTCCATATCTCGTTACTTCGCAAATGCTTGGAAGTGCCTAAGAAGACTGAAGTTTTCAAAAACATCGATCACAGAGCTGTGGAAATCAACAATGACCTGACCTATCAGGAAGTACCCATCCGTATCTTAGAAGAAGCCTACAGAACCACCAGGACTAGGAGTATCAAGTTTCTCAAGATTCAGTGGAGCAACCATACCGAGGAGGAAGCCACTTGGGAACGCGAAGATTACATTAGGACAGAGTTCCCAGATCTCTTTAGTTCCTAGTTTTCATTATAAATCTCGGGACGAGATTTTGTTTAAGGGGGGAAGGTTTGTAACAGCCCAAAACTTTAATCCAAGCTTAATAAGATCAAATCATCAAAAAATAGGGTTAACAAAAACTTTTCCAAATTTAAAATGAAAGCATTCATATATGTATGCATTTAAAATAGGAGTTGTTTGAATTGCCATGATTGATTGATCCAATGCTTGTAAAATGTTTCTTAGGTGATTTAAGCATCATATACATCATTCCCAAACTTTTCCTAAAGAAAATAAAATCAAAAGGAATTAAAAAGGAGGAATGGTCATTTTGGCAAATTTAACTCTCATGCCTACTTTGGCTATTCCTAGTACTCAATTCTTAACAGAAACAATTCTTGATCTTTGTACCCCTTGCTAGTACACATAATGAGGTACCGAGGCCCACCTTTGGATCTGCTAAAAACATTCTGTTAACTATTTTAATTGGCATTTAAAAATTGAATCTAATGCATATGCATAGATCACCCCTATTTCAAAAACCATCTTTTTGAGCTCCACTTTCAAAACCCTTGCAACCAGAGACTACCTATCACTAGTGGAGATCACTCAAAAAATTTGAACTCAAAATTCAAAACTTTTTCTCTTGCGGCCATTTCATCAAACACATGGTAGGCAGAATCAAACACAAAGAGCTAGCTCACTGTTTCTACAGAGTTTAGCCACCCATTTGACCACAAAACACTCCCTCTGTCTCCACTTGATCAAACCATGCCATTACCACCCCAACCCATACACCCTAGTGGCCAGACCAAGCCATGTCGAGCACCAACTCACCGGCCAAACTTGCCCTCACCCCAGCAGACCACCTCCTCCTTCCTCTCCATGTCTAGGAGGTAGCCAGCACCTCACCGCCCCTCTCTGTCCCCTGCCCGTGCCAAGTGCTGCCATGGACCACCGAGGAAAGCCCGCGCCCAGTGCCACCGCACCATGCCGATGCCGCCCGCAGAGCACGCTCTGTCCCTGCGTGCACAAGCCGTCGCTCGACCGCAGCCCGTGCCCGCCGCTCCGCCTTGACCTGGCGAACACCCCAGATATCCCCGTTCGCCGCCCAAAGCCTCACAGCCACCGCTAGCCGTGGACACCACCGCTTCGGCCGCGCAGAGCGCCACCTCGCCCAGACCGCGTACCACCGCCCCTACGGCCGCATTCACTTCCTAGAGCACCGCTAGGGAACCGCCCATCGATCGCCACCCCTAGCCATGCCTCTAGCTCACCGTAGCCATGTCGCCACCGTCGACCACCCATCCCGCTCGGTCTCACCGTCGGGCCTATAAAAGGAGCCCTCCCTAGCCATTCTTCTCCACACCATTCCACTCCCCTCACCTCTCTGAACCTCACCCACCTCTAGCCGGAGCAAGTGGAGCAGCAGCTCGCCGGAATTGGAACCGGAGCCGCCGCCTCTGGAGGAGAAGGGCGCCGTTGATTTCGACCGCCCCAAGCTCCGCCGCAACCGTGCCTCGCCTCGCCGTCGTCTTCCACGTCGTTTGCCTACCTCGCCGACCCCGCTGGAGCCCTGGTACGCCCCCAGTAGACCCCCACCGAGCCGCTAGGGTTCGAGCTCGCCGGCGACCTGTTCGTCGTCGACGACGACCCTCCGCCGTTGATCTCGCTTCTAATCGCACGGCCCACAGCGCGCATACCATTTCGCGTTTTAAGTGCTGCTGACAGCGGGACCCTCCTGTCAGCTGAGCCCCGCGCCGCGGAGCGCCACTGGGCCGGCCCATTTCTTTTCCCGCGCTAGCCCATAGATTCAAATCTGGCCTTTTCCTTTTTAGTTAAATCTAGTTTCTTTCCACTATTTCAAAATTCAATTCTGTGAGTTTGACAAATCCTCCTCTAGCACCTCGTCTCCTCAAGCCGTCCCATCCCTGCCGCAACACGCAGAGCCACCGCTGGCACTGTGCTCTACTCCTCTCTGGCCGCGAGCATGCCCTGATGCTGGCCGCTCCATCGCTCGCCTCCACCGCCAAGGCCTCCGCTAGCTCGTGTCGCCCCCGGACGTCCTCCACCAAGTCCGTAGCCAGCAGCCTGTGTTTCTGTTGACCAAGCCATGTGGCTCCTCTCCATTGTTGTTCGCTCCACCACTACAAGTTTGTCGGGCGCAAGCACTTCATGTACCCCGTGCCTTAGTCAAGACCTCCATGAAGATCGGGCTGTAAATCAACGTTCCCTAGCTTTTCTTCTTTGTGGTGACATCCGCAAGTTCATCACCATGTACCATGGTCGCTGCTTTTCCAAGTTCGTCCGCAACACCATCCGGTTCCCAAGAACCCGCGCCATCCATAGACCGAACCGAGGCCAATTCAAGATCGTCGTCGAAGGACAGGGGTGGAACTCCGAGATCGTCGACATGGAACGCTAAGTTCTCCTTCATGGTACATCAAGAACTTCTTCACGGACCCAAAGATCGAACCTCAAAGACTCTCGAAGCTGGATTTCGACGACCGATCCGGCCGAACCCGAAGACTCTCGAACCTGGAGACTATATGTGGGCTATTCTAGTCTTATATCGCCTCCATTTAAATTTGTTTAGCGAACCGATGCCATGTTTTGCCTTGTTAAGACAATATTTAAATTGCGGGGTAGCTAAATAACATGAACCATCTAATTAATTGTCAGGACCCCGGTTCCGCTTAATATTGTCTAGTTGCACCGCATCTTTGCCATGTCATGCATCATACATGCATCATGCCCGGTCTTCTGCCGTAGTATTAAATAGTGCATCCGGTGTTTATTTTAGTGCTTTGCTTCTTCACGGATTAGGCTGTTGAGTTGATGTGAGCTTCGACAAGTTCTTCGGATATGAACCGTCGGCTATGTTTCCCAGGCGAGCATTCTCCCCCTTTCTACCTATTTTGCTTTTATAGTCTTTACTTCCTCCTATTGATCTATTGCTATCCGTGTTGTGATGCTTTAGTTTCCATGCACCATTTATATTCTCTGCAGCCTCTATATTGCCTTGGACACATCCTATTGTCTGTTGTTTGATAGATAGTTGCCCTTGCGAGTCGTAGTTGCTTGCTCAGGTGCTGCTTCGCGTCATTGTTGTTCCACCGTTGTTGGAAGGTTGGCACATGTTTAATGGTCATGACTTTAAATACAACTATTGAATTGCTGGGACAACTAATGAAAGAGGCACCGATGGGCAATATATGCTATTTGGTTTTTCATGTCCACTTGTGTCCCGTAGGCCCCGAGTACTTGATACATGTTCCTTGAGTATTCGCACTATCCACATACGGGAGACTCTATGAATCCCCCTTAGCCAGAGCTTGATTCATTTCTTATTTCTTGGGGCCACAAAGTAGTTTGGGGCTTTATTACTATCCTGTACTTATGCCATGCTTTATTGCTTTATTTACGATTATGCGTGGAGCACCTGTACTATTTTGGAAAGTGGAATGTTTTCGCGGTATCGACAAGCCCAGTCACACTTTCGGGTTCCCAGTCGTTTACAGCCATTGTCACAAACCCTGGGTTCGTTCCGGAGCCGGCCAACTTTGTTGCGGGTAGCTTAGTGGGGTGCCCCCTGAAATATTTTATAAAGCCTCGTTGGGTTTTGATTTGGTTTTTCCGAGGTTGATCGTGTGTGTGTTGCTATTTGTGCACCCCTACAGGGTAAATCTTTCTGAAAGCCGTGTCCGCGGTTATGGACGACTTGGAGCACAGTATCTCGATCATAGACAAGCATAACTAAAGTAGTGCTATAAATTTGACTTAATATGTGACTAGTAATCAGCTTCACTACAATGGAATGGATAATAAAAGTGCCAACAACTGGTGGAACTGGGGTGTATCGTGTCATGTTATACTTGCCTAGTAAGTATCGCAACTCCAATGGAATGAGATAAAAGTGCCAACAACTGCTGGGTTTGGGATGTCACATGCTAATGGTATCTGACTAGTAAGTACTGCAACTACAACTAATGGTTAACTAAAACTGCCCACTACTTATGTTATCGGGATGACCCATGCTATCTATATCTGACTAGTCAGTGCTGCAACTATAATGGAATGAATAAAACTGCCAACTGTGTGAGTTCCTCGGTTTGACTTCCTCGTTTGGTCTCGAGGGGGAATACCAGGATGGGTATGATTGGTGTTAGTATAAGTTTGGTTCTTAGTAGGTCTTTCTTATCTCTCTCTAATAGCCGACAGTTCATCGAGTCTCTATAGGTTGTTTAGTGCATGCTTCGCTGCCGCTTCAGTCCACCATACCTATGTAGGCGAGAGCCGTCGAATTCTAGCCTCGCCGTGTACTGGCCTCAGTACCGACGCTCCTCTTTTTCCTTTGCCCTTTGTCGGCACCCCTTTTGTTTTAGCAGGTTTGAGATCGACGTCGTTAGCAGGGTTACCCTTCCGGCTTGGCCTGGGCAGGGTTATGGACGCCATTGGTTATTCTTCAGGGCTCTTAGCTCAATTTGCTTCTTATCCGTACTCGGATGTTGTATCGATTTCAAGGTGATTTGGATCTTTGTACTCTATATCTGTATTCTTGACTCGGTAAGTCATTGCTATATATATATATATATATATATATATATATATATATGTTCTGTGGGTTCCATCATGGACTATTGTGTAATGATATTACTTTGTTTTCCACCCGCACGAAAGTGCCTGGTGGGCGTCCTTAAATCATTTCTATGCGGGTTTGGCAGGAAGCGCTAAAACTTGCATAGGGCCGATTCAAGGGTGTTACAATGTGTTCCATATATAGTCATACGTGCTCGCAATGAGAACTTGCACAACATCTTTTGTCCTGCCAGCTCGTTTGCAGCAGGGCCTCAAGGGAACTACTGGTAATTAAGGTGCTCCTTTTAATAGAGCACCGGAGCAAAGCATTAACACTCTGTGAACACATGTGATCCTCACATCAAAGCCATTCCCTCCGGTTATCCCGATTTCTGTCACTTCGGGGCCATTGGTTCCGGACAACAATGTGTGTATACAACTTGCAGATAAGACCATAAACAATACTATCATAATGAATCAATAACATGTTCAAATCTGAAATCTTGGCACTCGGGCCCTAGTGACAAGCATTAAGCACAACAAGTCGCAACAAAGTCATAAAGCACTAATAAAAGATACTAGGCACCATGCCCTAACAATCTGATGCCATTACATAAACGATCTCATCTAATCCCTACAACCCCCATAGCCTACAGCGGGGGATTACTCACTCATAGATGGGGAAACATGGATGGTCGATGGAGAAGTGATGGTGATGATGATGGCGATGATCTCCTCCAATTCCCCGTCCCGACAGGGTGCCAGAACGGAGTTTCTGGTGCTGTTTCGTGGAATCTGGTGGTGGCGGCGGAGCGGAACTCCTTCTGGAAAAACATCGACCCCCCTCCCTCCGGAGTTTTTAGGTTAGAAGGCTTCTTATAGGCGAAGAGGGAGACCGAGGGGGTGCCTGGGGGCCTACACCATGCCCTGGCGCGGCCAGGCCCAGCCCGCGCCTGGGGGTGTGGCTAGCCCCTGGCCCTCCTCCGTCTCGTATTCTGGCTCCGTGAGTCTTCCGGAAAAATAGGCACTTTGGCTTTTGTCCTGTCCAATTCCAAGAATATTCATTTTCTGACTTTCCTGGAACCAAAAACAACAGAAAACAGGCAGCTGGCACTGTGGCTCTTGTTAATAGGTTAGTCCAAGAAATCATGTGAAAAGTACTCCAAAGTGTGGACAAAACAAAATAAAGTGGATAAAACCAAGCATGGAACATCAAAAATTATAGATACATTTGCAATGTATCAACATCCCCAAGCTTAACTCCTGCTCATCCTCGAATAGGTAAGTGATAAAAAGAAAGAATAATTTTTGAGGTGACATGCACCATCAAAGACTTGATCAAAATATTTGTAAAACATTCAAGGCTGGGATCATAGTACTTCAATCATAACATGAAAGACAAAGTTCTAGCAATAAGACAAAGAAACTATGATGCAACATGAAAAGGCACAAACAAAAGATTCATGAATAACAATGCTTTGCAAGACATTTGTTTGTACATAAAGAAAACATAGCATAATAGCATTCAGCTTGTCCCTCAATAGAGTAGCAAATATAAATGCATAGGACACTTACAAAGTTCATAAGAGTGACTAGATACAAATAGTTTAAAATAAGCAATATCAAGTTATGGATCAATCAACTAGTCTTGGGACAATGCACATAGAACTAAGAATGGACACTATGCTCTCAAAGTAGGTGCATAAAGATAGAAGGTGGAGACTCAATATAATGGTGGAAGAAAGGCCTTCATAGAAGGAAGTAGGGATTCAAGTCTCATAAAGAGCTTCCAAAAATTATGGTACTTATAGTTTTTAGCTCTCATTGCCCCTATCATAAGCATCTTGAAGTGATTAAGGTTAAAGTGAACAAACTATGGTGTACATGCTTGACGAAGTATAAGTTAGGAATCTCATGTCCCTTGTATACGAGGGCCGCTCCTCATGATACTCAAGTTTAGTCACCAGTAAGTTCTTGTCATCGTAAGTACATGTGTATCATAGAGAACCGCCAACGGGGTACCCCTTGCCCGATGATACGGAAGAATCCCCATATCAAAATGACAAGGCAAGCAGACAACGAGCATCTCAGCAATCTTCTTATTTACCATGGGAATATGGTGCTTTTTCTCTCTTTCCTCTTTTCATAATCACTTTTTTTTCTTTTTCTCTTTTTTCTCATTATGGTTACGCTGCAGGTTTCCACCATGTCAGCATGGATTAGACCAGCGGCCCAGGCATTTCTCTAACACATATACATAACTCCATGGACTTACACGCTCCCCTTTCATTTCACATCGACGACATCCATATACAAAAGAGCATGATATCAACTAGGTACAAGTACCAAGTGCAATGTTGAAAGCGTTCCCCATGAAAGCATGGTTCTGCTAATTCCCAACAAATAAGTGCAAGCATATACAACATAGATGACACAATGGTTCAAGTTTATTAAGGGCAAGTAAAGTAAAGTGTGCCATCAAGTTCGTGAGAGGTTTAATCACTAGTTTTCTCATAACAAGTTTAATTCGGAAGGTAAACAAAAGCTTGAATATACTTGGAATAGCATAAGCTAGTAGGTAGGTATGGTGGACTCTTTGGAATAACTTGGTTTAGGGAGTTGGATGCATGAGTGGAACTCATACTTGGTTGTGGAGGCTAGCAAAAGACTGGGAGCGACAAACTAAAAGAGCAATAATGGCCATAATCATGCAGAGCGACAAAACATCATTGATCAAAGCATAAAGTGATACTACAAGTTGAAAACTAAAGGATCATAAAGTCTATGGTGACTTTGATATAGTCATAACATGGTGTGAGCATGCACCAAGACAACCCAAATAAAGCATCAAAGGAGAATACCACTATACTATGCTTTAATATGCTAAAACAATGCATTATTCATCCAAGGCACATTAAGCAATCTCAATTGTTTATAACAAGTCATGCTACAGCAAATAATACTAAGCATAAAGCCAAAACAATATCAAGCATGGCATGACAAAGCATAGGCCACAGTCAAAAACAAGTTCTCTTTACTACTTAAGCTTTCCTACTCTTTTCCAATCCAAACCAAACTATTTGAACACCAATGTATGAAAGAGGAGGTCCAACCAATTTATTCAGCAAACTAAGCAAACCAATCAAACAAAAAACCAAAATTAAAATGAAAAAGAAGACGCTCCAAGAACAACACAACTATGCATGAAACAATAAAAATGAAGCGTTTGGAAGAAACCTGGGATTTTTATTGATGAAGAGGGGGATGCCTTGGGCATCCCTAAGCTTTGACGCTTGTACTTCTTGGATATTTCTTGGGGTGACACGCGTGGCCTCCCCAAGCTTGAGATTTAGTCCATCCTTCATATCATTACTCATTCCTTCCATACACCTAAATTTTTTCCTTCATACAAAACTTCACACAATCTTTATTAGCAACATTATTGCACTCAAGATAATAAGTCTTTAGGTTCAGTTCTAACACCAATAAAACTTCAATTAAAACACTAGCTACTGTAGCACTTCCCTCAAAAAGCTCAATTCCCTAAAAGAACTCAAAAAGGAACCAACAAGAAGCAAATGCAGAAAATGGCAGAAATCTATCAAAACAGACCAACATTTAAAGAAGAATTTCTTTGAAGACCTTATGTTGCTCAAATCAAAAAGTGTTGAGCTAACAAAAGTTAGATAACAACCTGGGGCATAAGCACAAAAATTCACGCCTCAAAAAGATGTTCAGAGATTTTACAAGAATTTTTACGGTGAAGCACAGAAATCTGTTCGGGACAGCAACTTTCCCAATCATTACTTCTCTCTCATTAGAGGTTACTATTGGCACAAAAAGCAAATAAAAAGGATAAAGAGCGGGTAATAACTTCGAAGACTCATCTAAAACTTTTGGGTTATGTCCCAATAAGTACTTTTCTTTAACGCCTTTAAGTTAGGCATAAGCAAAAACAAAAATGGATAGAATAGAAGTAAGCGGAGATAATCATGGTGAAAACATTGTTTTGTTCAATGAAATCCTTTTGTTAACAAGGTTGATCAGGTCTTGTTACCAAAACAATTTCATATGAGGCAAAACTTTGTATTCCACTAATGATTATGTTACCTCAACCTTGATAGCAATGGTCCCAATCATAATAGTTTCAAATTTTTCTCTTGGTATGGGACAATATATTTCTCCAACTTGAATGCCCTCATCATGTTCAATTGAATTCAAAACCGTATGTCCTATCAATCTTCTTGGGGAAATAGACAGTATGTTCCTTGTCATTAACATTGAAGGTCACCTTCCCTTGATTATAATTAATAACAGCTCCTGTAGTATTTAAGGAAAGGTCTCCCAAGAATAATAGACATATTATCATCTTCAGGCATAATAGTTTGAGAGGATGCTCACATAAGAAATATGAGTTGAAGTAAAAGAGAGCATCAAGAAGCAAATTCAAAACACATTTAAGTCTAACCCACTTCCTATGCATAGGAATCGTGTATGCAAATAAATTCACAAATAACAAAGTGACAAGCATAGGAAGATAAAACAAGAGTGACTTCAAAACTTTCAGCACATAGAGAGGTGTTTCAATACCATGAAGGCTTGTACAACCATATTTTCCTCTCTCATAATAATTTTCAGTAGCCTCATGAATAAACTCAACAATATAACTATCACATAAAGCATGCTTTTCATGATCTACAAGCACTAGAGCTTTATTATAAACATTTTCAAAAGAATCCTCAGGAACATAACATTCATCCTCCTTTAGTAAGAATGGAGGACAATCAAATAATGTAAGGGATAAAGAGTTACTCTCATTAGAAGGTAGGCATGGGTAGCTAATCCATTCTTCCTCCTTTTGTTCATCACTCTCCTCCTCTTTTTCATCTAATGAGATTTCAGGTTCATCAATTTCTTCTTCCATAGGATCCTGCAAGGGATTAGTCTCTTCCATTTGTGGAAAGCATCTATTAATATATTCAAGAATATAGCCATTTTCATCCTTGTAATTATCAAAGCAAAATTTAAGTATGCCATAAACCTCATATTTGTAAGGTGAATCATCAATATTTTTAAGCAAACTAGCAAGTTCAAAAGCACCCTTCCAAGCAATAAATTCTTCAATTTGTTCCACATCATAAAAGTCATAACTTCCTTTAACATAAGAAGATATGGTAACATTTTCATTATACTCACATTGAAAAGGGAGGTGTTTGTACCTCCTACAGGAACAAGATTTATCCAAGCAATAAGTAACATTATAAGTAGAGCACACGTTTCTAGCAATGGTATACAATTTATCAATTTGTTCCCATAAGTGTTTCCCTTTTTGTGATAAGCGGTGTTCCTTATAATAGTATTTTTGATCTTCCGTGAACCCACCTTGCCAATAAGATTTAGTTTCAAAGAAACCAACCATTGACAGCAAGCATGATAAAGCAAGACAATAACCAACCAGCGAAAATAACAACTAGAGTAGGAACTACTTTTTTTTGTATTTTTGATAAAGAAAAAAGAAAACAAGGCGAGAATAATCTTAGCTTGAATAATAGTGATTCCAAGTGGACTTGATAAATAAAGCTATGCTCCCCGGCAACGGCGCCAGAAAATAGTCTTGATGACCCACAAGTATAGGGGGTGTATCGCAGTATTTTCGAGGGAAGTGAAACCCAATTTATTGATTCGACACAAGGGGAGCCAAAGAATATTTATAAGCCTTAACAACTGAGTTGTCAATTCAGCTGCACCTGGAAACAATCTTGCTCACAACAGTTTATCAGTAGCAACAGTTTTGTAGTAGGAATAGCAAAGTAACAGTAGTAGTAAAGCAAAGACAGCAGTAACAATAGCAGTATACAGTGGGATTCGAGTGCGGTAGGCATAGGGATGGATGGACGGGCGTTGCATGGACAAGACAATTCACATAGCAATCAGAACATAGGGAAATTGCAGATAAATAAGATAAAGCATCCAAGTACTAGATAATCCTAGGCATGTGTTCCATATATAGTCATACGTGCTCGCAATGAGAACTTGCACAACATCTTTTGTCCTGCCAGCCCGTTTGCAGCGGGGCCTCAAGGGAACTATTGGCAATTAAGGTGCTCCTTTTAATAGAGCACCGGAGCAAAGCATTAACACTCTGTGAACACATGTGATCCTCACATCAAAGCCATTCCCTCCTGTTATCCCGATTTCTATCACTTCGGGGCCATTGGTTCTGGACAACAATGTGTGTATACAACTTGCAGATAAGACCATAAACAATACTATCATAATGAATCAATAACATGTTCAGATCTGAAATCATGGCACTCGGGCCCTAGTGACAAGCATTAATCACAACAAGTCGCAACAAAGTCATAAAGCACTACTAAAAGATACTAGGCAGCATGCTCTAACAATCCGATGCCATTACATGAATGATCTCATCCAATCCCTACCATCCCCATAGCCTACAGCGGGGGATTACTCACTCATAGATGGGGGAAACATGGATGGTCGATGGAGAAGGGATGGTGATGATCTCCTCCAATTCCCCGTCCCGGCAGGGTGCCAGAACGGAGTTTCTGGTGCTGTTTCGTGGAATCTGGTGGTGGCGGCGGAGCAGAACTCCTTCTGGAAAAATGTCAAACCCCCAGAGTTTTTAGGTCAGAAGGCTTCTAATAGGCGAAGAGGGAGACCGAGGGGGTGCCTGGTGGGCCCACACCATGCCCTGGCGCGGCCAAGCCTAGCCCGCGCCTGGGGGGGTGTGGCCAGCCCCTGGCCCACCTCCGTCTCGTATTCTGGCTCTATGAGTCTTTCGGAAAAATAGGCACTTTGGCTTTTGTCCCGTCCAATTCCAAGAATATTCATTTTCTGACTTTCCTGGAACCAAAAACAGCAGAAAACAGGCAGCTGACACTGTGGCTCTTGTTAATATGTTAGTCCAAGAAATCATGTGAAAAGTACTCCAAAGTGTGGACAAAACACAAGAAAGTGGATAAAACCAAGCATGTAACATCAAAAATTATAGATACATTTGCAATGTATCAACCACATAAGGATTCACCAGTGTCATTGCATGTTTGTTCTTTTCATGAACCACACACAGTGTCATTGCATGTGTGTTCTTCTAAACAAACCACATAAGGATCCACCAATGTCATTGCCTGTCTGTTCTTTTCATGAACCACACCTAGTGTCATTGCATGTGTGTTCTTCTAAACAAACCACATAAGTCATTGCATGTCTGTTCTTTTCATGAACCACACCCGGTGTCATTGCATGTGTGTTCCTCTAGACAGACCACATAAGGATCCACCGGTGTCATTGCATGTCTATTCCTCTAAACCAACCACATAAGGATCCACTAGTGTCATTAGATGTGTGTTCTTCTCATGAACCACACATGGATCCACCGATGTCATTGCATGTTTGTTCCTCTAAAGAAACCACATAAGGATCCACCAGTGTCATTGCATGTCTATTCTTTTCATGAACCACACATAAGGATCCACCAGTGTCATTGCATGTCTGTTCTTTTCATGAACCACACCTAGTGTTATTGCATGTGTGTTCTTTTCATGAACCACAACTAGAGTCATTGCATATCTATCCTTTTCATGAACCACGCCTAGTGTCATTGCATGTCTGTTCTTTTCATGAACCACACCCGGTGTCATTGCATGTCTGTTCTTTTCATGAACCATAGCTAGAGTCATTGCATGTCTGTTACTTCCATAAACCACACATGGATCCACCGGTGTCATTGCATGTCTGTTCTTTTCATGAACCACACCTAGTGTCATTGCATGTCAGTTCTTTTCATGAACCACACCCAGTGTCATTGCATGTCAGTTCTTTTCATGAACCACATAAGGATCCACCAGTGTTATTGCATGTCTGTTCTTCTCGCAAACCACATAAGGATCCACCATTGTCATTGCATGTCTGTTCTTTTCATGAACCACACCCAGTGTCATTGCATGTGTGTTCTCCTGACAAACCACATATGGATCTACCAGTGTCATTGCATGTCTATTCTTTTCATGAACCACAGCTAGAGTCCACCAGTGTCATTGGATGTGTGTTCTTCCCATGAAGTACACATGGATCCACCAGTGTCATTGCATGTCTGTCCTTTTCATGAATCACAACTAGAGTCATTACATGTCTGTTACTTCCATAAACCACATATGGATCCACCTAGTGTGATTGCATGTCTGTTATAATCACAAACCACACATGGATACACCAGTATTATTACATGGGTAGCCGTTAGACCGAGTCTTCTAGAAGGCACGCCCTAACACAGTTGTTCTGCTTGACGATTGTTACATACCGTTTGATTGGGGCACTTGGACGATTGGGATGGTGTTCGTGAGAGCGATCCGTGAGTAGGCTGTTCTGCGGCATGATTCGCCACGCTTGCTCTGGACAAACTGGCAACACTAGGCGCTCCCTGTTGCGAGTGTCACGTCTCACGAGTTCAGTGGGCCACATCCCAGTGTCATGTCCCCATTACTTCTCTTCCTCCCCGTACTTCTGTTCCTTACCCTTGAAACCACTTTCCCCACTTCACTCCCATCCTGCCGTAGCCGCAAGCCGATGGCGCCTCCATCCCAATCCCCTCTCTGGCAGCCACCCCCTCCCCTCTCACCATGGGTTCAAGGGGAGACAGTGAGGAAACACGTCGTGACGACAGGGACGGTGATTTCGATGTGAGTCGTCTCATCTCTATTTCTATCATCTGTGGCCAGTTATCTATTTTTTGAGCCAGATCTAATATGTTTACTCATGCATGTATGATGTGTTAGGCTAACCAGACGATGTATGACTCCAACTATCACAGTTTAGAGGATGAAGACAGTCCTCTGGTATGTAAACATGGATATGTGCCCGCTAAATTTGTAGCGTTCGAAGGACAAAATGCAGGCAGGAGATTTCTACGGTGTCAAGGACATCGTGCAATGATGCAAGGCGGAAGTTGCGATGTTGTCAAATGGGTAGATCCAGAGTGGCCCAAATCGATGCAGAAAACACTGGACAAACTATGGGAAATGATTGTCGAGTTGAAAGAATCCGTATTCAGCTCACTTCTTGACAGTGTTGAGACGAAGCTATGGGAACCAGTTGACACGACCAAGCATAAGCGAGATCTCAGGTGGGTGCAAGACAAGGTTATCAAAGTCAAGAAGGAGAGGGACGCGGCGTTGGCCCTGAAGGCTAAAGCAGAGCAAGAACGGACTCAAGCAAGGAATGGTCTCCACCAGGCCAAAGTCCTGCACTACACAACTACGAGTATTGACAAGTGCATGAGGAAAAATGCAGAGAAACAATTGAAGCTGTGCAAGGAAGATGCTAAAAGGAAGGAGCAGACAATTTGATCCTTGCTCTCGCAGGAAGATGCGCATCGGGCCAAGATTAGGAAGATCAAGGAGATATGTGATAACTAGTTCTATTTAGCTTAAGCTCCGTGCCTTTTAAAGTTGTAATATTTGTACTTGTTGACCTAGCGGTCTGAACTATTGGTCCCGTATTCTAGGGAGGAAAAAAATTGATGTGACCCTGCATTACTTCTTTTGTCTGACCTTGCATTACTTCTTTTGTCTGACTGTCGCTTCGTCATCCTCGTGTACAAATAGGAGGCACCACAGCGCGTCGCTTCGTCGTCCATCCCCTCGTCCTCTCGAATCTCCACCGCGTCGCCATGCAGATGCCCGATCTGAACTTGTACGAGGCGGTGATGTGCGCGAACTTCGACATCCTCGCGTCGCGAGCCGCGAAGGTGCCCCATGGATGGAGCATCAGCTCTGCGGGGGTGCCGGTGGCTCTGCTACCTGGCAGAGCCATGATGGAGAGCGAAATCATGGCGCGTCGCTGCTAGATGCCCGCGTGGAAGACGGCGCTGCCCCGGTACGCGGCGGCCAGCCTATACTGGCCGGCGCTGTTCAAGAAGGAGCGGAAGGCCAAGATTGGCAACCGCGTAGTTTATGGGCGTGTGGTGCACCGGGATCTCCGCAACCTAGAAGGACGGAAAGGTTCTGGTCTGTCCCTGCACGGACCAAGTTCACCGTTATCGCCGCCGCTCGCCGCGAAGAGGTGCTCCGTCTCGCGTACAATGTGGAAATCGTGGAGGTTCTGTCCGACGAAGACGAGGAAGCCGGCGGCTCGGAGGACAGCGGCAGCGGAAGTGAAATTGTTGACTAGTGGTTGAATTAATGTAGGATGTGAAATCGCACCTTTGTTTAGAAGAATTTGTGGTTGAAGTAATGAAATGCCTCGATTTAGATCTTTGTCTCGATTAATTTGTGGAAGAATTTGTGATTTAGATCAATTTCTGTCTCGATTTAGATCTCTGTCCCGGATTGGGAACGTGACCGTGGACCAAAGACCCCTTTTCTACTAGTGTATTCTGACATTGGTGGTTTGTTTAAACGTAATCTACGTGGATTTGGCCGCATGCAAATGGCACAACCACAATTTATAAAGTGGAAGCACGTACACCCGGTTACTGGAGATCCGGGAGCTTCGCCAGATGTAGGGGATGCAGGAGCAGAGAGGCGGTGAGATAGACGGGCTCAAGATTAGGCCAGAAAGTGGTACCAATTTCCTCCTCATCTGGGCATTATCGGTGAGAACATTGTTGTTTATGTTGCCACGTCATTGTGCAGCATCTGAAATAAGTTGCTGCTTCATGGAGTGTGGCAGCTTAAATAATTTATTTCTGTGCCACTTACATTCTGTCGTATTTGGAGACCTCCTGCCCCTCAGCAATCGTGGAACCGGTGGATCCTTGTTTTCAGATAGCAGTGGCACAATCATAATTTCGGGTTCAACTACTGACTCGGGCGTTTCCAAACCCTAAGTCGTGGTACATTTTACTCAGAGAATGTGGGTAGATTATTTCGCCCAGCAACGTGCCACACACAGAGCTCCAGAATTTAACATAATTACATATATAGGTTCAAGTTCCACACATTACTATGCATCTTCATTGCCAGCAGCCTTCTTCCGCAGCCTGGGTGCCAAGCCTTCACGTCCACTGGCTTCTTCATTTCCTGCCTTCTTCCTCTTCCTTGGTGCCAATTTTCTTAGCTTCACGTACTCTACATCGCCGGGACAATGGGCACCAGAATCGTGTCCAACATCATCTTTCCACTCGTTTTAATTTCTTCGGGCAGCAAAATGACATCTTTCCACTCATTTTTAATTTCTTCAGGCAGCAAAATGACTGACCCGGCAGTCATGTTTCTAACCTTGCGGCACTTCCTGTCAAAGAAACAAGACTATTGCATAACTGTCCAA
The DNA here is from genome assembly GCA_916181665.1 of Avena sativa. Classification (NCBI taxonomy): domain Eukaryota; kingdom Viridiplantae; phylum Streptophyta; class Magnoliopsida; order Poales; family Poaceae; genus Avena; species Avena sativa. The sequence goes on along the minus strand of OV702287.1, from coordinate 418,645,140 downwards.
TATCTATAGAGTAAATAAAACAAAAATTACAATTCAGCAAAAACATGTGAACCCCAAGCGACCTTTGCTTACCAGGAGCTAATTGGGTTCTAGCAACCACCCTGTCAAAGAATAGAAGGGCGACTCCCAGTTGCAGCAGCTTCCACATTCGGTACATGACATTTCAGGTCAAACATGGCAACCGAAGCATACCTTTTCATCAACCCAATTAGCTGATTGTCACACGTTATAGGAACCATGATGCCACGTTCATCCATGAAGCTGAACTTTGTTGTCTGCTTCGGCCATAATTCAACATGATTACGCAGATCAGCAACCATACCAGATATAGTGCAGATCTGCACAGGCGCTTCTTCCATCGTGAAACAATGGCTTCCATACCACTTGCCCTTAGAGTCGTACCTGTAGAGGACTACCGTAACCAGGTAAGGGGGTCCGCACAGATCCCACTTGACAGAAAACTGTGGACAAAATATGTTTGTCAGTGTTGGGCTAACAAACAATTTGAGGTTCAGTAGCCAACTAGCAGTTGTAGTTAGTGCGAATAGCAAAGAGAAGGGTAGCTCGCCCGCTTGTAGCCAGAACTTCTTCTTCCTTGATAGTAGGATCTGACATCCTCCGAACTGCTCGACTCGTCAGCAGCGGAGGCGGGCTAGAGCCTCGCAACGGCGGCTACGGCATGCACCATTGGAGCTCGGTATCAGTGACTAGGCGCAGCAACTGGGCACAACAACTTGGCCCCGAAAGTCAAATGTCCGAAGGGATCGTCCTGCCTGGAGGGTGGATTCCGACGCCACCGGTGCTAGGGGAAAGCTGGGAATGGATTTGTGAAATTGGTCAACGCATCTAATCCACTTAGATGCTCGATTTTCCTAAGAGGTTGCCGCGTTAGCGCCCGCATCACGAACAGATGACCGACATGTGGGTCCCGACCGTCTACTTCATGGGGCGGTTTAACGGAATGTTTGTATTTGGCAGGGGTGAGATGAGTTTGCCTCGAAATGGCCCCTCTCAGTAGTTGGCGGCCTAACTTTTCGAAACGCGGTGATTTTAGGTAACTTAGGTACCGCCATGCGCTGGCCTGCGAACTTTGGTACCATAGACGAACAAGCCTGGCCTTGAGGTGCTCCCGAACTTTGTGAACCTTCTCTTCAGCTTCTCGGAGAATGTCAGGTCCAAAAATCTGACTCTCTTCTACTTGCAACCAATTCAAAGGGGTACGACACTTTCTTCCGTATAAGAACTCAAATGGTGCCATTTGCAAACTGGCTTGATAGCTGTTGTTATATGGGAATTCTGCGAAAGGCAGGCAATCTTCCCATTTTGATCCATACTCTAGCACACAAGCTCTCAACATATCTTCTAAGATTTGGTTGACTCTCTCAGTATGTCCATCGGTTTGCGGGTGATAAGCGGTACTGAAATTCAACTTGGTTCCTAATCCTGCATGGACTTTCTGCCAAAATCTCGAGGTAAATTGGGTTCCTCGATCCGATACTATGGTCTTGGGGGTTCCATGTAGACTAACAATTCTAGAAATGTACAACTCTACTAGCTTCGAACTCTGGTAGGTTGTCTTGACTGGTATAAAATGAGCTACCTTGGACAGTCTATCAACGGTGACCCAGATTGAGTCATTTCCCATACTAGAAGTAGGCAAAACGGTGATAAAGTCCATTCCGACGGAATCCCATTTCCATCCCGGAATCTAAAACGGTTGCAACAGTCCTGCGGGCCTCTGATGTTCCGGTTTGACACTTTGACAGATATCACACTTGGCGATGTAGCTTCCGATTTCTTTCTTCATCTTGTTCCACCAAAATTGCTCCTTTAGATCCTGATACATCTTTGTTCCTCCGGGGTGGATAGAATAAAGAGTATCATGAGCTTCTTGCATGATAACTTGCTTCAACTCCGAATCTGCTGGCACACAAATACGGCCTTTGTACCACAGAACTCCTTCTTCGTCTTCGGTGAATCCAGGTACCTTTCCTATACCAATACGATGTTTGATTCCATCGATACTTTCATTTCCCTTCTGGGATTCCTTGATTTGGCTAATCAAAGTGGGTTGAAGTTCAATGCTAGCTAAAAATCCTTTGCTAACTAGCTCAGTTCTAAACTGCTCCAACTCCTCATACAAACTTGGTTGCTTCTCCTTGATCATGGTGTTTAGCCTACACAGCAATCTGCTAAGAGCATCCGCTACCACATTGGCTTTGCCGGGGTGATAGTGAATGTCAAGGTCATAATCCTTGATTAACTCTATCCGTCTCCTTTGCCTCATATTCAGCTCCTTCTGAGTGAAAATATACTTCAAGCTTTTGTGGTCTAAGTAAATCTCACAGCGATTACCCATAAGGTAATGACGTCATGTCTTCAATGCCAAAACTACGGCTGCTAACTCAAGATCATGGGTAGGATAGTTCTGCTCATGCTGCTTCAGTTGTCGAGACAGATAGGCGATGACTTTGCCTTCTTGCATCAATACACATCCAAGACCAATCTTGGATGCATCACAATACACATCAAATGGCTGCTTGATATCCGGCATGATCAATATTGGGGCTGAGATCAATCTCTTCTTTAGCTCTTGGAAACTTGCTTCACATTTGTCGGTCCATTCAAACTTCTTGTCCTTCTTCAACAATTGGATCATGGGTCTTGCGATGCTCGAAAATCCTTCAACGAACTTGCGGTAATATCCCGCTAATCCGAGAAATGCACGGACATCTTTGATCTTAGTGAGATCAACAACGATTCCTCCGGCAGACACAATATGTCCTAGGAATCCTACTTCTTTCAGCCAAAACTCACATTTGCTAAACTTGGCATACAACCGATGCTCCTTAAGGGTTTCAAGAATGATTCTCAGATGTTGCTCATGCTCTTCATCTGACTTGGAGTAGATAAGGATATCGTCGATAAACACAACGACAAACTTATCTAGAAAATTCATAAAGATCTTATTCATGAGATTCATGAAATAAGCAGGGGCATTGGTTAATCCAAAAGACATGACCGTATACTCGTATAATCCATAACGAGTAGTAAAGGCGGTGTTCGGAATATCCGTTGCACGAATCTTAAGTTGGTGATAACCAGTCCTAAGATCAATCTTAGAGAACACATTTGCTCCAGTCAACTGATCAAATAGATCCTCTATCTTTGGTAAAGGGTACTTGTTCTTGATTGTGACGTCATTCAACTTCCTGTAATCTGTGCACAAACGGTTGCCTCCATCTTTCTTGTCGATGAATAACACGGGCGATCTCCACGGCGATGCGCTTGGTTGAATCAAGCCTGTTGCCAACATAGCATCCAACTGCTTCTTCAATTCCACTAACTCTGAGGGGTTCATGCTATAGGGTCTCTGGGCTATGGGTTCGGTTCCGGGGATTAGATCAATAATGAAATCAATATCCCTATTCGGGGGCATACCGGGCAATTCATCTGGGAAGTAGGGGTATTCACAGACTACTCCGACTTGGTCAATGGTGGGTAGGGCTAGACTCTTGTTGCACTTGAATTGACAGGGTAAGGTTTCCGATATATGCTCTACTGAGACTCCAGAGCTACTGGTCATGGTGATGGCTTTCTTGGCACAGTCAATCAATCCTTTATGCTTTGACATCCAATCCATTCCTAGTACTACTTCCAAACCTTTGGTTCGAAGTACTATTAGATTGGCATAAAAATATATCCCATGTATTCTGATAGGCACAACTTTGCAATTTTTCTAGCTTTTGTAGTTGAACCAGGGATTTGAACTATCATGACATGCTTCAAGTTGGTTGGGTGAATCTTACTAGTGCATGCAAATTCTTCGGTGACAAATGAGTGCGATGCTCCAGAATCAAACAACACTCTTGCTCAAACTGAGTTGACAGAAAACATACCCAGCACTACATCTGGCGCTTCTTGGGCTTCTTCGGCATTCATGTGGAAGAGACGGCCGTTGCGGTTGTGAGGGTTCCCTGGGGCGAATCTTCTTTCGGGCTGAACACGACGCTGATGTTGTGCTGGGGCATTCACATTGGCAATGGCGGCAATCTTCTTGGGGCACTCATTGGAATAGTGACCCTTCACTCCACACTCGAAACAAGTAATCTGAGACTTGTCTTTCGCTGCCACGAGCACAACATTGCTTCCAGTTCTGGGTGCATTGTTGTTGTTGTTGTTGTTGTGCTTGGGAGGTGCACGGTTGAAATTGCTGGAGTTGCCGGGGTGATTGTTGTATCCTCCGGACTTCACATTTCCTCCGCTGCGGTTGGGGTAACTTGGGCTAGACATTGGAGGTCGATTGTTCCGCGGGGCATATCCGGCAAACGGGTTGGGACGATACTTCTGGTGACTGTTGGATCCAGCTTGGTGCATCATCCGACGTTTGCGGTTGTTGTTTGCTTGATTAATCTTCCCTTCCATCTGAATGGCAGAGTCGACTAGCTCTTCGAGATCCTCGAAACGGATGTTGACGAGGACAGTTTGCATCTCATCATGCAGTCCGTTCAGGAATCTCTCCTTCTTCTTGGCCTCCGTGTTGATCTCATCAGGTGCATACCTGGCAAGGGACAAGAATCTGTCATGGTACTCCACTACAGTCATTCTGCCTTGCTTCAATTCTCTGAATTCATCCCTCATTCTGGTGACTAGTCCCTGCGGCACGTGGGTGCGGCTGAACTTGATTTTGAAGGCTTCCCATGTCATCACTTGACCATGGTTCATTGTGCGGGTGTTGTTCCACCATGCTCTTGCATCTCCCGCCAAATAGTGGGTGGCAAAAAGAACTTTCTCGTTGGCATCCACTCCGGCTACCTCTAAGTTATTCTCCATTGTTTGCAACCAATCATCAGCATCCAGTGGGTTCTCCAAAGTACTAAAGATTGGGGGATTGGTATTCTGGAAGTTTTTTAGTTTGGATCCATGATGCTCCTGGTTTCCATGGTTCTGATTGTTGTGAGCTATCTGGGCGATCTGCTGTAGTGTTGCTAGATTAGCTTGGCACTCTGCCCTACTAGCTTCACGGTCTGCAATGAGAGTCTGCAGAATCTGCAGCATTGGGTCTTGCGATGAGCTGCTCCCTCCTTGGTTTCCACGAGTCATCTGAAGATTGAGATAGATAAAGGGGTAAGAGGGAAAGTTCTAAGGTTCATGGTTTTGATTTCAAAGCTAAAACTTTGAATTTGACACAGGTTTTGCAACTAACTTCTTTTCATTCATTCAAGCAAAGCACACGATACAAACACACACACACCACAACATCAAAGGAAAACAGATGGTTTTATGAACCATTCTGCAAGCTACGATACAATGGGACCAATACTCCTCACTCTATGATAGTGCTCTAGTGCATCTACTCATCATCGATGAAGTCGGAGTCATCATCGTCGGTGTAGAAGTCCACGGCATCCTCCTCCAGATAGTCATCATCATTGCTGAGGTATGAGTCAATATCCCCTTGGATATCTTCACCTTCCTCTTCTTCTTACTTTGTTGCAAAGCTGAGCTTCTTGATCCTTGATGGTCTTCTCGAGGTCGGCCACCTTCTTGCGGAGACGGTCGATGGTACGATCTTTCTTTGCACGTTGACGACGAAGGGACTGACCATCCTTGACGAGTAGTGAGAAAGTCTGGGCCTTCTGGGCGGCATGGGCGAGGTTGTTGTTGGCGAACTCTCTAGCATTGTCCAATTCCTTCTGTCTGTCGTACAGTAGGAAGTCAAGGTTCTCCACTTGACGCTTCAATATTGGGTGACTTGGCATCTCTAGCGGCATTCCCATTGAATCACGCCTTGCATAGTGAACAAAGCGGGTTCCTTGGATTAGGTTGACACTCTGGGCGCAAAGATGTGCGAGAGCTTCATGCATTGCCCTAGCTAATCCATCAAGCTAGTTGTTCTCTCTCACTAAGAACTGAATCCTCCCAGATACTGGTGCTTCTATCTTGCCTCGAAGATCAGCAATTACTAGCCATTGTAAATCTCCTCCTGGTGGACCCGGGAGTTGATCTCCAAGAAATTCCGGATGCGAACGCTCCAAGAACTCAGACAGTGAATCAAGATCTCTCTCGAAGATCAGTTGGCCTCCGTTGCCCAACTGGTAGAACTTGTTGTATTGGGCTTCCATCTATAAGAATTTAGGATGAGAAAGTTAGTGAAGTGATCAAGTGTGTCAAAGTTTTATGTAGTAATGTAAGAATTTGGAGGAACATGAATTTTAGGGAGAAAGAATCCCAGGGGTAAGAGAGGAAATCATTTTCATAAATACTCACTTTGGTTTTGGAAACTAAGTTTGTTTCGGACGTCCATTCTAACTAGGGTCTCCTATGGCCAGGATGGCTATGATACCAACTTGTCAACACCCGAATTTTTAATCCCAGATGCCTGTTATGCCATACATCGCAATCCCATGATTACCATTTTTGAGAGACATAACAGATTGGATATCACAGTACATCATCCATTACAAACCATATAAGGTCTTACACAAATAAAGGATCTCATGATCCAGTCTTAGTACAATCAAGTAGCGGAATAAATAGTGTAGCGGTAGGGTCCATCTTCAGAGTCACAGGCAATGCTGACGATGGGAGATGATCCTAGTTGTCGTAGCCGTCCTGTTGTCCTCCTTCAGGGTAGCCCTCCTCATAGTCTGGCCATAGGAATAGCTAGGGACAAAGCCATGAGTACTCTTTAAGTAATCGCAAACTACCACTAACAAGTAAGATAGTTCTAGCAGGAATGCTAACTCTAAGCTTATTTGTAAAGTTAAGTTTGAAACCTAAGCTGAGTTCAGAAACAAAGAAAGATAAAATAAGTTTGAAAACACCTAAGTGGGAACTTAGTTGTCATAGTCACAGCTCTGTTGTGGTCAAGTCATGTCACCATTCAGTTCATAAGTCGTTTTGAAAACATCTAACAACGGAATAGTATGGCCACTCCAACTGTCCATAACAGCGGACGCAGCTATTCAAATAGTTTGACACTCTGCAAAGGTGGTACACTTTCACCACAACATTCGATACATCTATCAAGGATAACCCTGAATCATCATACTTAGTATGCAGATAATCAAACATAACCTTTCCTTTACACACTCTAGTATAAGCACCTCTCCTATGAGTATGGCCTCCCAACCATGACCATCTGTCATCCTGGGCACTGCATAGGTGGACAACATTGATAAGTAGCCTTAGCTCAAACCTCTCTTGCGAGGGAACTAATACTAATGCATATAAACTTCCGACTAAGCCTTACCCAATTTAGGTATTGTGGTTGTACGATAAAATTGGAATGGTATCGCATCCGAACCCAACCATTAGTTTTTGTAAAAGGGCTAAGCCTCATGCCTTAACATTTTCATCATCATCATAAACCATTTGTGTTTCTCAACACATGTCAAAACATCTCAATAGAATGACTCATCATTCCAAGGTTTTCACAAGTCATTTTCACCAAGTATTTCCATCTAAAGTGATCAAGTTTTGGTTGAGCTCTAAACTACGAACTTAAGAGTGTTCACTAATGTGGGATGCTAATATCAATCTCATGTTAAGTTTTATACTCTTTATGCTACCTTTAAACAAAGTAAAGGACTTTAGTAAAGTAAGGAAAGTAAAGCTTGTAAGTAAAACTTGGAGTAGGTATAAGTCAAAAGGCATAACCAAAGCATGCCTAATGCATCTTGCTTTGGTTATCTTGCTTAATTATAGCTTGCTAACAATAGCTTGCCTTGGTTGGTGCAGTAGTTGAAATTCTCTTCCTCCTCTTCTTGGTAGAACTCCTCCTCGTAGACTTGGTCGGTACATTACACGCGAAGCGGTATGGGGCAATACGGACCGCAGGATTAGAACTAGATCAACGGCTCACGGTCGTCGTCGACGACGAACATGTCGCCGGCGAGACTGAACCCTAGCGGCTCAGTGGGGGTGCAGTGGGGACGTACCGGGGCTCCAGCTAGTGCGGCGAAGCGGGCAAACGAACGAGTAGACGACGGCAAGCTCAGGCGAAGTCGCGGCAGAGGCTGAGGTGGACGAAATCAACGGCAGCGTCTCCTCCTCTACCGCGGCGGTCTCCGGCTCAATTCCGGCGAGAGGCTGCTCAAACTGCTCCGGTGAGAGGTGGGGAAGGACTGGTGGAGAGAGGGGAGTTGAATGGTGTGGCAATTGAGGCTGGGGAAGGCCTCCTTATATAGGCGCGACGAGGCGGCAGTGAGGCATGGGCGATGCTCGCCGGTGACAACGGTACAACGCGCTAGAGGTTTGGGCAGTGGACTAGGACGGTGGGCGGTTCCCTGGCGGTCATCATGGCAGTGCGCGTGCAATGAAATGCGGTCGGGAGATGTGAGCGGCGTGGCGCACACGATGTCAATGTGGTTTTGGTGGCAATGTGGGAGACAGGTTTGGCCAGAACACTGCTCACACTAGTGTTTTTGGTTTTTATCTGATCTGTGCACTCTAAGTGTTTGACAAAATGGCCGAAAGAAATCAAGTTTTGAATTTTGAAATGAAATTTGGTGGAGTGGTTTATCACATGCTTAAACATCTGTGGTTGCTAGGATTTGTTAAATGGAATTCATTTGAGTGGTTTTTGAAAAAGGGTGATCTAGACATACGAACTAGATTCCATTTTCAAATGTCATTTAAAATTAGAGTTTGAATGTTTTTGGGAGATCACAAAGTGGGCCTTAGCACATCATTACTTGTACTAGAAAGGGGTGTAAAGATCCACAATTGTCTCTATTAGAAAATGAGTGCTAGGAACACCCAAAGTGGGCTAGGTGATTAAAATGGCAAAAGTGACCATTTCCTTTATTTAATTCTTTTTTGTTTCTTTTTCATTGGTTTTTGCTTGGGAATGATCTAGATGATGCGACATTCATCATAGAACCATTTTACAACCATTAGAACAAGCAATAATGGCATTTCAAACAACTCCTATTTTAAATGCACACACATATGCATGCTTATAGATTTTAAATGGAAACAATTTTTGTTAACCCTAAATTGGGTAGATTTGATCTTGATTAACCTTGGTTAAAGATTTGGGATGTTACAGGCACCCCCTCGGCCTCACCTTTCGCCTATAAGAAGCCTCCGACACAGAAACCCTAAGTACCCGATCAAAATTCCACGAAAGAGTCTGTAGCCGCTGTCATCTCCATCCCTAGATCGGGAGGGATCTGAAGCTCTTCTCGGCACCCTACCGGAGGGGTGAATTCACCCTGGATGCCTTCTTCATCACCATGCCTGCCTCCGGTGTGATGCGTGAGTAGTTCATCCGTGGACTACGGGTCCATGTAGTAGCTAGATGGTTGGTTCTTCTCCTTTGTGCTACCATGTCTAGATCTTGTGAGCTCCGTTCATGATCAAGGTCATCTATTTGTAATCCTACATGTTGTATTTGCGGGGATCCGATGGATATTGAGATGCTATTTCAGATTGATTATTGATTCTATCATGTCTTTGTTATTTGTGATCTTGCATGCTCTCCGTTGTTAGTAGCTATCTTGGCCGAGTAGATGCTAGCAACTCCAAGAGGGAGTATTTATGCTCAATAGTGGGTTCATGCCTCTAGGAATTTGAGGAAGTGATAGAAATCTCTCAGGTACTAGATGTGCTATTGCTACTAGGGATAAAACAACAATCCTTTGTTCATAGAACAATCGTATTGTTTACTTTACACACAATGCTTAATGCAATTATCTGTTGCTTGCAACTTAATACTGGAGGGGGTTTAGATGATAACCTGGAGGTGGATTATTTGTCATAGATGTAGTTGGATTACGGTCTATGTATAATGTTGTAATGCCCAATCAAATCTCATAGAAGTCAAGATGATTGGTATATGCATGTATGCTTTCTTGATGTTTGTCAATTGCCCTGCTGTAATTTGTTCACCCAACACGTCATCTATCTTAAGGAGAATCACCACTAGTGAACTATGGATCCCGGTCCTTTCTTTACCATCAATCTACAATCTATTTACTATTTTCTGTTTACTTTCCGCAAAGCTATTACTATCTTCCACACAATACGTTTAATCCTTTGTTTTCAGCAAAACCGGTGAGCTTGACAACCTCACTGAGTTGGGGGAAAATTTCTATGATTGTGTTGTCAAGGATTCCAAGTTGGAAACAACACCTTGGAGGTGTTTCCTTGCTCCTACTGGTTCGATAACCTTTGTTTCATAACTAAGGGAAAACTTGTTGCTATACTCATCATACCTTCCTCTTGGGGTTCCCCAACGAGCTCATCATCTTGAGTAAGCAAGACTTTTTCTGGCGCCGTTGCCGGGGAGTTAAGGACATCTTCACAAGGGGAGTCCCTCATAACCAATCTCTTTACTTTGTTTTATTTGTTTTGCTTAGTTTATTTTTGCTTTGTTTGCTTGTTTCTTTACCAAAAACACACAAAAAATTAATTGTACTAGTTTGCTTTCTTTATTAAAAACACAAAAATGACTACTCTTGAAAATACTAAGTTGTGTGACTTCACTAGCACCAACAACAATGATTTCATGTGCACACCTATTGCTCCACCTGTTCCTTAAGCTACTTTCTTTGAAATTAAACCTGCTTTGCTTAATATTGTTATGAGAGAACAATTTTCTAGTATTGGTACTGAAGATGCTGCTGCTCATCTTAATAACTTTGTTGAACTTTGTGAGATGCAAAAGCATAGGGATATAGATGGAGATATTATTAAGCTTAAATTGTTTCCTTTCTCTTTGAGAGGAAAAGCTAAAGAATGGTTGCAATCCCTAACTAGAAATAGTATTGATTCTTGGACTAAATGCAAAGATGCTTTCATTGGAAAATACTATCCTCCTGCTAAGATTATATCTACGAGAACTGAAATAATGAAATTTAAATGTAAGACCCCAAAAATGTTAATCAAGATTATCAAGTTCTAATCACCCAAGTTTAGGGTTAACAAAAACTTTTATTGCAAATTTGAATATGAATGCATGTGTGAGTTTGCACTAGTGTAGAATTGAGTGAATTTGCCATGCTTGATTGCTACAAAAGATGAGAAATGGTTTAAAGGTGAATGCTACATCATCTAGACCAATTACAAACAAAATCCAAAGAAAAAGAAATCAAATATGAATTAATTAATCAAATGGTCATTTTGACCAAAGTTAACCACTAGGCCACTTTGAGTGTTCCTAGAAGAGAATTTCTAATAGAAGCAATTCTACTTCTTTTCACCCCTTGATAGACCAAGTAAAAGTGAACCAAGGCCCACTTTACAAACTTACAAAAACATTTTCCAAATCAATTTAATGGACAGTTCAATTTTGAATCTAGTTCATATGGTAAGATCACAGTTTTTCAAAAACCACTCAAACCAATTCCACTTGACTTCTCCAAGCAATCATACACTACCAAGCATAAGTATAGATCACTCACCAAATTTGATTCAAAAATTTCAAATTAATTTTCTTGCGGCCATTACATCAAACACTTTACAGACACTAATCTAACTCTGGCCTAACTTCACTGTTGGAGCAGTAATCACCCACCCCAGTGTCCCCTCTTCACTCCCTTGTCTCCCCTAGTGTCGAGCAACACCAGACCAGCCCCCCCTTAGCCGCTGTGCATCAGTGTCGTGCCACCCGAATATGGTCATCACCGGCCAACAGTGGACAACATGCTAGAAGCCACGCCGCCCTTGCCCACGATGCGCACCAGACACGCCACCGTCCATCGCCACCCCTGTCCAAGCCATGAACTCATCCAAGCCCTGGACCACCCTAGCGACGCTGCGCCCACCGTCTCTGCGTCGTGCCCAGAGCGTGCCAGTGCGCCGTAGCCGACCGGCTCGCACTGATCGTGCCTCGCCCTCTCCGCACACGCGCCCACTCTCCATGATCACCACCACCTCCCAGACACCCCTGTTCGCCGCCGCGCGACCCGTAGCACCCGTACGCCATCGCAAACACCTTCGCTCCCGCGTAGAGCATCGCACGTGCCTGACCATTCCACACCGCCTCGTGTTGTGCCATTACTTCCATGATGATCGCCAAGGAACCACGCACTGTCCCCTACCCTCAGCATCGCTGCTATCCGCCTGTAACGTCGTCACCGACGAGCCCACGCCGTTCGGTCCCCTCGCCGCAATATAAATGGAGGCCTCCCCCGCCTCCATTCTCCACACCAACACCCTCATCACTCCTCACTAAAACTCCCTCACCCTTTCCTGGAGCAAGGCGAGCTCTCCTTCGCCGGAATTTGGTCGGAGCCCGCCACTTTAGGAGGAGAAGGGCGTCATCGATTGAAGCCGCCCCAGGAGCTGCCGTGACCACCATTCGAACCGCCGTCCATGACAACACCGTTCGCCCCCATCGCTGACCCTAGATGGAGCCCTGGTGAGCCTCGCCGGACCCCCACCGCCGCGTTAGTTTAAAATCCTCGTCGGAGTTGTTCGTTGTCGACGATGAACTGTTACCGTTAGATTAGATTTTGACCGTATGGCTCAGATTCGCAGACACCGCTTCGCGTAGATTAAGTCACTAACTAGTGGACACCCCTGTCAACAGCCTGCTACGCTATGCTGTGTAGTTGGGCCGGCCCGTTTAGTATCCCGCATAGCCTAGTGAATTCAAATTAGTATTTTTCAATTTAGTTAAAACCCCATTCTGTCCATAGATTCAAAAATCAATTCAGAGAGTTTCACTAAACCAAATTGTGTGATTCCAATTTTGATAGAAAGATATTTAAATTATCTATCCAAGACCGTTGGATTTAAATCATTTAGAGTTAGATATCACCTATACCAAAAATAACAAGACAAAGACTTTTTCAACTTCAAACATTCTTCAAAAATCAACCATAAATGCTTTCGAGTTGATTCCAACTCTCAAAAATCACATTTTATAAGATCTATCTAAATACTTAAAAATATTTAGGTTTGCATGCAGTGACTTTGGACTAGTACCAAAATAATGCTATATAGGTATTTCTAGTCACTTTAAATCTATTAAATGATAATCTTAAACTTTATGAAATATGATCAACACTTTAAATCACATTCCCATGTATTAGAATATGTGGTGATGACATGTGTCAACATGATCACATATTTTAACTGGAGAATATTAAATCTTAATTAATTTCAATGAGTAGAAATTACTTTTCTAAAATAAGATAAATAAGATTAAGTCTTTAATCCATGTGATGATTGTGATGATGCTAGATCATCAAGTGTGAACCTTAGTTTGCTAAATAGAAGTAGTTAAGTATTGTTTGGTGATTGTGTACCCCATATTCATTTATAGACGATAGTATCGACACCGGATACGAGGAGGAGGAGTACTACCAAGAAGAAGAAGAAGAAGAAGAAGAAAACTTCAACCACTGCTCTACTCAAGGCAAGCTAGAACTATGCAAGCTAATACTTGCAAACTTGATAACTTAAGCAAAATGCATTAGGCATGCTTTGGTTATATACCTTTGATTTATACCAATCCCAAGTTTTACTTGCAAGCTTTATTATTTTACTTTGCTAAAGTCTTTACCCTTAGTTAGTGCTTTGTGAGTATTGGAAAAATAGTATAGATAGCATAAAGAGTATAAAAGTAGGCATGTACTTAGATGTCATTCTATGGCATGAAATTGAAGATTAGAACCCCTCATAGGTGAACACTCTTAACTTTAGTGGCTAGTGCTAAGCATAAAAGTTGATCACTTTAGATGGGAATACTTGGTGAAAATGATTATGAAAACCTAGGAATGATGTTTCATCCTATTGAATGTTTTGACATGTGTTATGGACACAAAAGGATTTGATGATGAAAATGTTGAGGCCTGAGCCTTAGCCCTTTATAAAAACTGATGGTTGGGTTCGGATATGATACCATTCCAATTTTACCGTACAACCACAATACCCGAATTGGGTAGGGCTTAGCTGGAAGTTTATATGCCTTAGTATGGGTTCCCTCGCGGAAGAGGTTTGAGCTGAGGCTACCTCGTGAGTGTGAATTGTCCACCTATGCAGTGCCTAGGATGGAAGATGGCCATGGCTGGGAGGCCAAGCTCATAGGGGAGGTGCGTATACTAGAGTGTGTAAAGGAAAGGCTATGATTGATTATCCGCATACTAAGTATGATGATTCAGGGTTACCCCTGACGAATGTATTGAATTTTTTGGTGAAAGTGTACCACCTCTGCAGAGTGTCAAACTATTCGAATAGCCACGTTCACGGTCATGGACAGTTGGAGTGGTCATACTGTTCCATCATCAGATGTTTTCAAAATGACTTGTGAAGTGAACCATGATTTTGACTTGACCACAAAAGGGTTGTGAATATGAAAACTAGGTTCCCACTTAAGTGATTTAGAACATTAATTTAGTTTTCTTTACTTCCAAACTCAGTTTAGTTAAACCTAGCTTTTTGCAAATAAACCTAGAGCTTAAGATTCCTATTAGAACTACCTTACTTGTTAGTGATAGTTTGCGAGTACTTAAAGAGTACTCATGACTTTGTCCTTGGCTATTCCCATGGCCAGACTATGAGGAGGACTACCATGATGATGGACACCAGGATGTCTATGACAACTAGGATCATCTCCCATCGTCAGCATTGCATGTGACTCTAAAGATGGAGCCCCTACTACGTTTCTTTTCTGCTACTTGATTTGTATTAAGACTGGATCATGAGATCCTTTATTTGTATGACCTTATCATGGTTTGTAATGGATGATGTACTGTGATATCCAATCTGTTATGTCTCGCAAAAATGGTAATCCTGGGATTTTGAGGTATGGCATAATAGGCATCTGGGATTAAAAATACGGGTGTTGACAAGTTGGTATCAGAGCCATCCTGACCATAGGATACCCTAGTTAGAATGGACATCCGAACAAAAACTTAGTTTCAAATCAAAAGAAGTGAGTATTTATGAAAACCTATTCCCACTCTTATCCTTGATTCTTTCAAAAAAATCATGTTCCTAAATTTTTTTTTGCGTTCCTACATAAAATTTGACACACTTGATCAACTCACTAACTTACTCATCCTAAAATTCTTATAGATGGAAGTCCAGTATTGCAAGTTCTACCAGTTTGGAAACGGAGGCCAACTGATCTTTGAGAGGGATCTAGATGCACTGTCAGAGTACCTTGAGCGCCCGCATCCAGAATTCTTCGGGGCTCAACTCAATGATAATATAGGAGGAGATCTACAATGGCTGATAGTTGCAGATATCAGAGGCAAGATGGAAGCACCCACTTCTGAGAAGATCCAATTCAACTTGCGAGAGAACAACTGGCTAGATGGATTAGCCAGGGTTATGCATGAAGCTCTTGCCCGTCTGTGTGGGCAAAACATCAACTTGATCCTGGGAACTCGCTTTGCACACTTCGCAAGGCGTGATTCTATGGGAATGCCATTGGAGATGCCAGGACACCCAGAGTTGAAGCACCAGGTGGACAATCTTGACTTCATGCTATATGATAGGCAGAAGGAGTTGGACAATGCTCGATCCTACGCCAACCACAACCTTGCCATTGCCATCAAGAAGGACCAGACTCTCGCCATTCTCGCCAAGGAGCGCCAATCACTTCATCGTCAACGCGACAAGAAGGATCGCACCATCGATTGTCTTCGCAAGAAGGTGGCCGCTCTCGAGAAGACCATCCGTGAACAAGAAGTCTATCTTGAAGCAAAGGAGGAGGAGGAAGGTGAAGATATCCAGGGAGATCTTTACTCTTACCTTAGTGATGACAACGACTACCTGGAGGATGATGCCATGGAGTTCTACACTGATGATGATGATTCCGACTTCATTGATGATGATTAGACACACTTGATCACTACCGTAGGAATGAGTTGTACCGGTCCCATTGTATTGTAGTTTCACAGAATGGTTCTTAAAACCATCTGTTTTCCATTTGTGTTGTGGTGTGTGTTGTATTGTGTGATTTGAATGAATGAATGAGAGGAAGTTATTAGTTTGAAAAACCTGAGTCAAACTCACAGTTAAGCCTTTTGAAAACAAAACCATGAACCTTAGAAATCTCCCTCTTATCTCATTATCTATCTCAATCTTCAGATGACTCGTGGAAACTCCGGAGGAAGCAGCTCATCTTAGGACCCGATGTTGCAGATTCTGCAAATGCTAGTTTCCGACCATGAAGCTAGTAGAGCCAAACGCCAAGCCAACCTAGCCACTCTTCAACAGATAGCTCAGATGGCCCACAATAATCAAGGCCATGGAAATCAGGATCACCATGGATCCAAGCTTAAGAACTTTCAGAATACCAACCCACCTATCTTTAATAAGTATGAGGATCCCTTAGATGCTGATGACTGGCTGCAAACCATGGAGAACAATCTGGTGGTTGTAGGAGTTGAAGCCAATGAGAAAGTACCGTTTGCCACCCACTATCTGGCAGGAGATGCAAGAGCCTGGTGGAATAGCACACGTACCATAAACGACGGTCAGATGATGACTTGGGAAGCATTCAAGATCAAGTTTAGCCGCACCCATGTGCCACAAGGTTTGGTCACCAGAATGAGAGATGAGTTTAGAGAACTGAAGCAAGGAAGGATGACGGTAGTTGAGTACCCTGACAAATTTATGTCCCTAGCTAGATATGCCCCAGATGAGATTAACACTAAAGCCAAGAAGAAGGAGAGGTTCCTGAATGGATTGCATGATGAGATGTAGACTGTTTTAGTCAACATCTGTTTTGGAGATCTAGAAGATCTAGTAGACTCTGCAATCCACATGGAAGGGAAGATAAACCAAGCCAATGAAAATCGCAAGTGTAGGATGATGCACCAGACTGGATCCCACAATACCCAGAAGTATCACCCCAACCCATCTGTAGGATATGCTCCAAGAAACAACCGACCCCCGATGTCCTGTCCAAGCTACCCCAATCGTAGCGGAGGAAACCTGAAGTCTGGAGGAAACCACAACAACAACCCCGACAACTCCAACAACTTCAACCGTGCACCGCCCAAGTCCAACAACAACAGTAACAACAACAACAATACTGCCCAAGGACTGGAAGCAATGATATGCCTGTTGCAGCCAAAGACAAGTCCCAGATTACTTGCTTTGAGTGTGGAGTCAAGGGTCACTACTCCAATGAGTGCCCCAAGAAGCTTGCATCAGCCACCAATGTGAATGCACCCGCTCAGCAGCAACGCCGTGTTCAGCCTAGAAGGAGATTTGCCCTAGGGAATTCGCTCAACCGCAACAGCCGTCTATTCCACATAAATGCTGAAGAAGCCTAGGAAGCGCCAGATGTTGTGGTAGGTATGTTTTCTATTAACTCAGTACTTGCAAGAGAGTTGTTTGATTCTGTAGCATCGCACTCGTTTGTTACAGAAGAATTTGCATGCACTAGTAAGATTCAACAAATAAAATTGAAGCATGTTATGATAGTTAAAATACCTGGTTCAACCACCAAAGCTAGAAAAATTTGCAAGGCTATACCTATCAGAATCCATGGGATAGATTTTTATGCCAATCTAATAGTACTTGGAACCAAAGGTTTGGAAGTAGAACTAGGAATGGATTGGATGTCGAAACATAAAGGATTGATCGACTGTGCCAAGAAAGCCATAACCATGACCAGTAGCTCTGGAGTATCAGTAGAGCATGTATCTGAGACCTTGCCCCGTCAATTCAAATGCAACAAGAGTCTAGCCCAACCAACCATAGACCAAGTCAGAGTAGTCTGTGAATACCCCGATGTATTCCCAGATGAATTACCCAGTATGCCCCCAGATCGGGATATCGAGTTCATTATTGAACTAATTCCTGGAACTGGACCCATAGCTCAAAGACCTTATAGTATGAACCCATCTGAATTAGTGGAGTTGAAGAAGAAACTTGATGTTATGCTGGAGAAAGGTCTGATTCAACCAAGCGCATCGCCATGGAGATCGCCTCTTTTGTTTGTGGATAAGAAATATGGAGGTAACCGTTTGTGTACAGATTACTGGAAGTTGAATGATGTCTACATCAAGAACAAGTACCCACTACCAAAGATAGAGGATCTATTTGACCAGTTGACTGGTGCCAGAGTGTTCTCTAAGATTGATCTTAGGACTGGTTATCATCAACTCAAGATTCGTGCAACGGATATTCCAAAGACCGCCTTTACCACCAGATATGGATTCTATGAGTATACGGTCATGTCTTTTGGATTAACCATGCCCCCGCTTATTTCATGAATCTCATGAATAAGATTTTTATGAACTTCCTGGATAAGTTTGTCGTTGTTTTTATCAATGGTATTCTAATCTATTCAAAGTCAGTAGAAGACCATGAGCTACACTTGAGAACCATACTTGAAACCCTTAGAGAGCATCAGTTATATGCTAAGTTTAGCAAATGTGAGTTCTGGTTGAAGGAAATAGGATTCCTCGGACATATTGTGTCGACAGAAGGATTTGCTGTTGATTCAGCCAAGATCAAAGATGTTGAAGAATGGGAAGCCCCAACCACTCAAACCCAAGTCCGTGCATTTCTCGGATTAGCGGGATATTACCGCAAGTTTGTTGAAGGATTTTCGAGCATCGCAAGGCTGATGACCCAATTGTTGAAGAAAGATAAGAAGTTTGAATGGTCTGACAAATGTGAAGCAAGTTTTCAAGAGCTCAAGAAGAGATTGATTTCAGCCCCAATTCTGATTATGCCAGATATCAAGAAGCCTTTTGATGTGTATTATGATGCATCCAATATTGGTCTCGGATGTGTGTTGATGCAAGAAGGCAAAGTCATAGCGTATTTGTCCAGACAACTGAAGTAGCATGAGCAAAACTACCCTACCCATGACCTTGAACTAGCAGTTGTAGTTTTAGCTTTGAAGACATGGCGTCATTACCTTATGGGTACCGCTGTGAGATTTATTCAGATCACAAGAGTCAGAAGTATATTTTCACCCAGAAGAAGCTGAATATGAGGCAAAGGAGATGGATAGAGTTAATCAAGGATTATGACCTTACATTCACTATCACCCCAGCAAAGCCAATGTGGTAGCGGATGCTCTTAGCAGATTGCCGTGTAGATTAAACACCATGATCAAAGAATCCCAGCCAAGTTTGCATGAAGAGTTGGAGCAGTTTAGAATGAAGCTAGTTAGCAAAGGATTTTTAGCTAGCATTGAACTTCAACCCACTTTGATCAGTCAGATCAAGGAGGCACAGAAAGGAAATCTAAGTATCGACGGAATCAAACATCGTATTGGTACAGGGAAGGTACCTGGATTCACCGAAGATGAAGAAGGAGTTTTGTCGTACAAAGGACGTATCTGTGTGCCAGCAGATTTGGAGTTGAAGCAAGTTATCATGCAGGAAGCTCATGATACTCTTTATTCTATCCACCCCGGAGGAACGAAGATGTATCAGGATTTGAAGGAGCAATTTTGGTTGCACAAGATGAAGAGAGAAATCGGAAGCTACATAGACAAGTGTGATATCTGTCAGAGAGTCAAAACGGAACATTAGAGACCCACATGACTTCTGCAACCATTGCAGATTTCGGAATGGAAATGGAATTCCGTCGGAATGGACTTTATCACCGGTTTGCCTACTTCTAGTAGGGGAAATGACTCTATCTGGGTCATAGTTGATAGACTGTCCAAGGTAACCCATTTTATACCTGCAAGACTACCTACCAGAGTTCGAAGCTAGCAGAGCTGTACATTGCTAGAATTGTCAGTTTACATGGAACCCCTAAGACCATAGTGTCGGACCGAGGAACCCAGTTTACCTCGAGATTTTGGCAGAAAGTCCAAGAAGGATCAGGAACCAAGCTGAATTTCAGCACAGCTTATCACCCGCGGACCGATGGACAGACTAAAAGAGTCAACTAAATCTTAGAAGATATGTTGAGAGCTTGTGTTCTAGAATATGGATCAAAATGGGAAGATTGTCTGCCTTTCGCAGAATTCTCATACAACAACAGTTATCAAGCCAGTTTGCAAATGGCCCCATTTGAATTTCTGTATGGAAGAAAGTGTAGTACCCCCTTGAATTGGTCGCAAGTAGGAGGGAGTCAGATTTTCGGACCTGACATCCTACGAGAAGCCGAAGAGAAGGTTCACAAAGTCCATGAACACCTCAAGACCGCCCAATCTAGACTGAAGAATTATGCTAACAAGAGACGTCGAGACTTGACCTTCAATGTCGGAGATTGTGTGTATCTCAAAGTATCGCCCTTGAAGGGAATGTAGTGTTTTCAACTGAAAGGAAAGTTAGCCCCTAGATATATTGGACCCTTCAAGATTTTGAATCGCCGAGGAGAAGTATCATATCAACTGGAACTGCCAGAGGAGATGTCAGCCATCCATGATGTGTTCCATATCTCGTTACTTCGCAAATGCCTAGAAGTTCCGGAGAAGACCGAAGTTTTCAAGAACATCGATCACAGAGCCATAGATATCAAAAAGGATCTGACGTATCATGAAGTACCCATTCGTATTTTGGAGGAAGCTTTCAGAACCACCAAGACCCGGAGTATCAAGTTTCTCAAGATCCAATGGAGCAACCATACTGAAGAAGAAGCTACTTGGGAGCGAGAAGATTATATTAGGACTGAGTTTCCAGATCTCTTTAGTTCCTAGTTTTTCTTAAATCTCAGGACAAGATTTTGTTTAAGGAGGGAAGGTTTGTAACACCCCAAAAATGTTAATCAAGATTATCAAGTTCTAATCACCCAAGTTTAGGGTTAACAAAAACTTTTATTACAAATTTGAATATGAATGCATGTGTGATTTTGCACTAGTGTAGAATTGAGTGAATTTGCCATGCTTGATTGCTACAAAAGATGAGAAATGGTTTAAAGGTGAATGCTACATCATCTAGACCAATTACAAACAAAATCCAAAGAAAAATAAATCAAATATGAATTAATTAATCAAATGGTCATTTTGACCAAAGTTAACCACTAGGCCACTTTGAGTGTTCCTAGAAGAGAATTTCTAACAGAAACAATTCTACTTCTTTTCACCCCTTGCTAGACCAAGTAAAAGTGAACCAAGGCCCACTTTATAAACTTACAAAAACATTTTCCAAATCAATTTAATGGATAGTTCAATTTTGAATCAAGTTCATATGGTAAGATCACACTTTTTCAAAAACCACCCAAACCAATTCCACTTGACTTCTCCAAGCAATCATAGACTACCAAGCATAAGTATAGATCACTCACCAAATTTGATTCAAAAATTTCAAATTAATTTTCTTCCGGCCATTACATCAAACACTTTACAGACAATAATCTAACTCTAGCCTAACTTCACTGTTGGAGAAGTAATCACCCACCCAAGTGTCCCCTCTTCACTCCCTTGTATCCCTAGTGTCGAGCAACACCAGACCAGCCTCCCTTAGCTGTTGTGCACCAGTGCCGCGCCGCCCGAATATGGTCGTCGCCGGCCAACAGTGGACACCGCGCTAGAAGCCACGCCGCCCTTGCCCACGACGCGCACAAGACATGCCACCGTCCACCGCTACCCCTGTCCAAGCCACGACCTCAGCCAAGCCCTGGACCACCCTAGCGACGCCGCGCCCACCGTCTCTGCGTCGTGCCTAGAGCACGCCAGTGCACCGTAGCCGACCGCCTTGCACAGACCCTGCCTCGCCCTCTCTGCGCACGCGCCCACTCGCCATGATCACCACCACCTCCTAGACACACCCGTTCGTCGCCGTGTGACCCGTAGCACCCGTACGCCGTCGCAAACATCTCCGCTCCTGCGTAGAGCATCGCAGGCGCCCGACCGTTCCACGCCGCCCTGTGCTGCGCCATTATTTCTGTGATGATCGCCAGGGAACCACGCACTGTCCCCTACCCTCAGCCTCACCGCTAGCCGCATGTACCATCGTCACCGACGATCCCGAGCCCACGCCATTCGGTCCCCTCGCTGCAGTATAAATGGAGGCCTTCCCCGCCTCCATTCTCCACACCAACACCCTCACCACTCCTCACTAACACTCCCTCACCCTTCCCCGAAGCAAGGCGAGCTCTCCTTCGCCGGAATTTGGCCGGAGCCCGCCGCTGTAGAAGGAGAAGGGCGTCGTTCATTGAAGCTGCCCCAGGAGCTGTCGTGACCACCATTCGAACCGCCGTCCACGACAATGTCGTTCGCCCCCATCGCCGACCCTAGCTGGAGCCCAGGTGAGCCTCGTCGGACCCCCACCGCCGCGTTAGGTTAAAATACTCGTTGGGTTGTTCGTCATCGACGATGAACTGCGGCCGTTAGATTAGATTTTGATCGTAGGGCTTAGATTCGCAGATACCGATTCGCGTAGATTAAGTCGCTGACTGGTGGAGCCCCTGCCAGCATCCCGATGTGCTGTGCTGTGCAGTTGGGTTGGCCCGTTTAGTTTCCCACGCAGCCCGGTGAATTCAAATTAGTATTTTTCAATTTAGTTAAAACCCCATTTTGTCCATAGATTCAAAAATCAATTCAGATAGTTTCACTAAATCAAATTGCATGATTCCAATTTTGTTAGAAAGATATTTAAATTATCTATCCAAGCCCGTTGGATTTAAATCATTTAGAGTTAGAGATCACCTATACCAAAAATAACAAGACAGTGACTTTTTCAACTTCAAACATTTTTCAAAAATCAACCATAAATGCTTTTGAGTTTATTCCAACTCTCAAAAAATCACATTTGATTAGATCTATCTGAATATGTAAAAATATTCAGGTTTGCATGCAGTGACTTTGGACTAGTACCAAAATAATGCTATATAGGCATTTCTAGTCACTTTAAATCTATTAAATGATAATCTTAAACTTTATGAAATATAATCAACACTTTAAATCACATTCCCATGTATTGGAATATGTGGTGATGACATGTGTCAACATGATCCCATATTTTAATTGGAGAATATGAAATTTTAATTAAGTTCAATGAGTAGAAATTACTTTTCTAAAATAAGATTAAGTCTTTAATCCATGTGATGATTGTGATGATGCTAGATCATCAAGTGTGAACCTTAGTTTGCTAAATCGAAGTAGTTAAGTATTGTTTGGTGATTGTGTACCCCATATTCATTTATAGACGATAGTACCGACCCCGGATACAAGGAGGAGGAGTACTACCAAGAAGAAGAAGAAGAAGAAGAAGGAAACTTCAACCACTACTCTACTCAAGGAAAGCTAGAACTATGCAAGCTAATACTTGCAAACTTGATAAATTAAGCAAAATGCATTAGGCATGCTTTGGTTATATACCTTTGATTTATACCAATCCCAAGTTTTACTTGCAAGCTTTATTATTTTACTTTGCTAAAGTCTTTACCCTTAGTTAGTGCTTTGTGAGTATTGGAAAAATAGTATAGATAGCATAAAGAGTATAAAAGTAGGCCTATACTTAGATGTCATTCTATGGCATGAGATTGAAGATTAGAACCCCTCATAGGTCAACACTCTTAACTTTAGTGGCTAGTGCTAAGCATAAAAGTTGATCACTTTAGATGGGAATACTTGGTGAAAATGATTATGAAAACCTTGGAATGATGTTTCATCCTATTGAAATGTTTTGGCATGTGTTATGGACACAAAAGGATTTGATGATGAAAATGTTGAGGCCTGGGCCTTAGCCCTTAATAAAAACTGATGGTTAGGTTCGGATGCGATACCATTCCAATTTTACCGTACAACCACAATACCCGAATTGGGTAGGGCTTAGCTGGAAGTTTATATGCCTTAGTATGGGTTCCCTCGCAGAAGAGGTTTGAGATGAGGCTACCTCGTGAGTGTGAATTGTCCACCTATGCAGTGCCCAGGATGGCAGATGGCCATGGCTGGGAGGCCAAGCTCATAGGGGAGGTGCCTATACTAGAGTGTGTACAGGAAAGGCTATGATTGATTATCCGCATACTAAGTATGATGATTCAGGGTTACCCCTGACGGATGTATTGAATTTTGTGGTGAAAGTGTACCACCTCTGCAGAGTGTCAAACTATTCGAATAGCCGCGTCCACGGTCATGGACAATTGGAGTGGCCATACTGTTCCGTCGTCAGATGTTTTCAAAATGACTTGTGAAGTGAACCATGATTTTGACTTGACCACAACAGGGTTGTGAATATGAAAACTAGGTTCCCACTTAAGTGATTTAGAACATTAATTTAGTTTTCTTTACTTCTAAACTCAGTTTAGATAACCTGCCTTTTTACAAATAAACCTAGAGCTTAAGATTCCTATTAGAACTACCTTACTTGTTAGTGATAGTTTGCGAGTACTTAAAGAGTACTCATGGCTTTGTCCCTGGCTATTCCTGTGTCCAGACTATGAGGAGGACTACCAGGATGATGGACATCAGGACGTCTACGACAACTAGGATCATCTCCCATCATCAGCATTGCATGTGACTCTGAAGATTGAACCCCTACTATGTTTATTTTCCGCTGCTTGATTTGTATTAAGACTGGATCATGAGAACCTGTATTTGTAAGACCTTATCATGGTTTGTAATGGATGATGTACTATGATATCCAATCTGTTATGTCTTGCAAAAATGGTAATCCTGGGATTGCGAGGTATGGCATAACAAGCATCTGGGATTAAAAATCTGGATGTTTACATTAAACAATCTGATAATGAACATGTTGCTCAAGCTTGGGAAAGAATGAAATCTTTGGTAAAGAATTGTCCCACTCATGGGTTGACTGCTTGCATGATTATCCAAACCTTTTATGCAGTACTAAATTATTCTTGAAGAAATCTGCTGTATTCTGCTACTGGAGGTACCTTTATGACCATTACTTTGGGTGCTGCAACAAAGCTTCTGGATAATATGGTGGTTAACTATTCTGAATGGTACACTGAGAGAGATCCACAAGGTAAGAAGGTAAATTCTGTTGAAGAGACCTCTTCCTTGAGTGATAAAATTGATGTTATTATGTCTATGCTTGTTAATGGGAAAGCTCATATTGATCCAAATCATGTTCCCTTAGCCTCTTTGGTTGCTCAAGAAGAGCAAATTGATGTGAACTTTATAAGAAATAATAATTTTAGCAACAATGCATACATGAATAATTTTGGTAATAATAACTATAGGCCATATCCTCCCAATAATGGTAATACTTATGGAAATACCTACAACAATAATATGAGTGCAACTTCTGAACTTGAAGTTATGCTTAAAGATTTTATTAGTAAACAAACTTCTTTCAATAAAACTATTGAGGAAAAACTCTCTAATGCTGAAAGAAATATAGCATCATTGTCTGAAGCACAATCTTTTTTGAATAAAATGGTTGCTAAACCTGAAACTATTGAAAATCCCTTTGCTGCTACTAATGTCATACAAGTTAGAATTGATGAAAATGTTAGACTATTAGCTGAATTGCATGCTAAGTGGGAAAGAGAAGATGAAATTGCTAGAAATATTAGTATTTCTACTATCACTACCACTAATGTTGATGCTAGTAAACCCAATGGAACCTTTTCTAATAAAAATGCTGAAATTCTTCAAAACATGGGAAACAATAGCTCTACTAATTTAGATGATAATTATTATTTTGATGTTGATGGTTGCAATATCTCTGAAGTAATTAAGTTCCTACAAAATCTTGCTAAAAGTCCTAATGCTAGTGCTATGAATATGGCCTTTACAAAACACATTACTGATGCTCTCATAAAAATTGAAGAAGAAAAGATGAAACATAAAGCTTCTATTCCTATGAAATTAGAAGATGGTTGGGAACCCATCATTAATATGAAAGTAAATGATTTTGATCTTAAAGCTTTATGTGATATTGATAGTAGTGTTTCTATTATGCCTAGAAAGATTTATGAAATGCTTGATTTGCCACCATTGGAAGATTGTTATTTAAATGTCCCACTTGATGATAATGCTAAAAAACTCATGGGGAGTATTAATGATGTTCTTATCATGGTTAACAATGCCTATGTCCCTGTTGATTTCTATGTTTTGGATGTTGAATGCAATGCTTCTTGTCCTATTATTTTGGGAAGACCTTTTCTTAGAACTGTTGGTGCCATTATTGATATGAAAGAAGGCACCATTAAATATCAAATCCCACTCAAGAAAGGTATAGAACACTTACTTAAGAAGAGATAGAAGATTCATTTTGCCTCTCCTATTAAAACAAAATTTGCTCTTAATGGTTCTTCATTTGAGAATACTTGATGCTTCTCTTGCTTCTTATTCCTAACTTAAAGGCATTAAAAAAGTACTTATTGGGAGATAACCCAAAAGTTTTAGTAGAGTCTTGGAAGTTATTGCTTTAGTAATAACCTCTCCTTATCCTTTTTATTTGCTTTTTGTGCCAAGAGTAACCTCTAATGAGAGAGAAGTAAGACTTAGGAAAGTTGCTGTCCTGAAACAGATTTTTGTGCTTCGCTGTAAAAATTTATGTAAAATCTCTGTACGTCGGTTTGAGCTGTAATGTTTTGTGCTTCTGCCCCAGGTTGTTATCCAACTTTCGTTAGTTCAACACTTTTTGATTTGAGCAACAGAAGGTCTTCGAAAAAATTGGTTTTTACCTGCTGGTCTGTTTTGACAAATTTCTGCATTTATTTGCATTTGCTTCTTGCTGATTCCTTTTTGGGTTCTTTTTGGGGAATTGAGATTTTTGAGGGAAGTGCTACAGTAGCTTTTGTTTTAATGGAAGTTTTACTTGTGTTGGAACTGAACCCAAAGACTTATTATCTTGAGTACACTAATGTTGCTAATGAAGATTGTGTGAAGTTTTGTATGAAAGAAAAATTTCAGGTGTAAGGAAAGAATGATGTAATGAGATGAAGAATGGACTAAAGCTCAAGCTCAGGTATGCCGCCCGTGTCACCCCAAGAAATATCCAAGAAGTACAAGCGTCAAAGCTTGGGGATGCCCAGGCATCCCCTTCTTCATCAATAAAAATCTCAGGTTTCTTCCAAACACTTCATTTTTATTGTTTCGTGCACAATTGTGTTGTTCTTGGAGCGTATTTGTTTTCGGTTTTAGTTTTTATTTTCTTGGTTTGCTTGAATAAATTGGTTGGACCCCTTCATTCATGCATTTGTTTTCAAATAAGATTGGGTTGGATTGGAAAAGAGTAGGAAAAGTTCATGCTTAAGTGGTAAAAAGAGCTTGTTTATGACTGTGGCCTATGCTTTGTCATGTCATGCTTGATATTGTTTTGGATTTATGCTTAGCTATAGCATGAAATATTATAAACAATTGAGATTGCTTAATGTGCCTTGAAAGAATCATGCGTTGTTTTAGCATATTAAAGCATAGTATTGTGGTATTCTCCTTTGATGTTTTATTTGGGTTGACTTGGCGCATGCTCACACCATGTTAAGACTATCCCAAGTCACCATAGACTCTATGATCCTTTAGTTTTTGACTTGTAATATCACTTTATGCTTTAATTAATGATGTTTTGTCGCTTTGCATGATTATGGCCATTATTGCTCTCTTAGTTGGCCGCTCCCAGTCTTTTGCTAGCCTCCATAACCAAGTGTGAGTTCCACTCATGCATCCAACTCCAAAGAAAACCAAGTTATTCCAAAGAGTCCACCATACCTACCTATTAGCATTTGCTATTCCAAATATATTCATGTTTTTATCTACCTTCCAAATTAAACTTGTTATGAGAAAACTAGTGATTAAAGCTCTCACAAACTTGATGGCACACTTTACTTTTCTTGCCCCTAATAAACTTGAACCATTGTGTCATCTATGTTGTATATGCTTGCACTTATACGTTGGGGATTAGCAGAACCATGCTATCATGGGGAATGCTTTCAACATTGCACTTGTACATTTTACCCAGTTGATATCATGCTCTTTTGTCTATGGATGTCGTCGGTGTGAAATGAAAGGGGAGCTTGTAAGTCCATGGAGTTATGTATGTGTGTTAAAGAAACGCCTGGGCCGCTGGTCTAATCCATGCCTAATCATGGTGGAAACCTGCAGTGTAACCATAATGAACAATCTATGAAGCATTCTTCTTATATAAAAAAAAGATTGAGATTGAGAAAAAGAGAAAAAGAGAAAAAATGGAGATGAGAAAAGAGGAAAGAGAGAAAAAAGCACCATTTTCCCATGGTAAATAAGAAGATTGCTGAGATGCTTATTGTCTGCTTTCCTTGTCATTTTGATATGGGGACTCTTCCATATCATCGGGCAAGGGGTACCCCGTTGCGGTTCTCTATGATACACATGTACTTACTATGACAAGAACTTACCGGTAACTAAACTTGAGTAGCATGAGGAGCGGCCCTCGTATTCAAGGGAGATGAGATTGCCAACCTATACTTTGTCAAGCATATACTCCATAGTTTGTTCATTTTGACCTTAACCACTTCAAGATGCTTATGATAGGGGCAATGAGAGCTGAAAGCTAATAAGTACCATAATTTTTTGAAGCTCTTTTTGAAACTTTAATCCCTGCTTCCTTCTATGAAGGCATTTCTCTTACTTTTATGTTGAGTATCCATCTTCTATCTTTATGCACCTATTGAGAGAGCATAGTGGACATTCTTAGTTTAATGTGCATTGTCCCAAGACTTGTTGATTGATGCATAACTTTGGTATTGCTTGTTCTTGAACTATTTGTATCTAGTCATGTTGGGTCCGCAGCATAGAAAACAAAAAATTTCCTATGGTGTGAACTACACGCCAAGATCTATATATTAGGTACAAAGCAACGGGTGGACATACATCCAACGAGAACTTACCCTCGTAGACAACGAGCTTTGTTAACGAGTAGGAACTCGTGGTTGATGTAGTTGTACACTTGCCGATCTCAAGATCGTGAGGAAGTCCAAGCGCAGCAACTCAGCAGCGCATCCGCACTCGCACACACGTTCAAGCCACTGGACAACCTCCACCTCCTCGCTCCAGCGATCCAGCGGAACCAGCAACTCCTTCCAGATGAAATGCCACCGGGAACATGTATCTCGCTAATCCGAGACCATGGGGGAATAATTCTAGAGGGGGAGAGAGATCCTTCACAAGGAGGTGTAAGGATGAAGGAGGGAATGGGTGGCCTTTTATAGGAGGAGGGGGTGCCCCCTCTCTCCATGGTCGGCGCATGGGGGGGTGACCCCTCACCTCCCCCATTCATGTGGTGGTAATCCCCCCACATTAAAATGCCTCTTCACATTCCCTTTTAAAGTCTCCACTTTAAATGCATTAAATTTCTCCAAATTTAATGCTCTCTCATTTAATAAAACTCTTTTTATTAAATTTATTCAGAATTTTGTTAATTACTTTAATTAACAAACATTCACATATAGCCCCTTGCAATATTTCAATATCTCATGCAGAACCACCTTCTGCAATTTCACCCGAAACAATTTCTGGTTTCTATTGAAACAATTCCTGCGCTTTGCAATTCTTTCGTCTGAAACATATGTGCTCCAAAATGGTGTCCGGTAACTCTTAAGTGTGCCACCCTACGGTTCGCGAATAATGCAGACATGATCGAGACCCTTCTCCGATCAATAATCAGCAGCGGGACCTGGAGATCCGTACTGACTCCTACACATTCAACGATGACTCCTGTGATCGTGAGAACCTTTAACGCTTGTAACTAAATCCCTTTGTCCCTCGATATATTACATGTCCGAGATTTGATCATCGGTATCTCCATACCTAGTTTGATCTCGTTACCGACATGCACTTTTTTCTCGTTCCCGTGATATAACATTCTAGTGATCATATCACTTGCTTGCAAGCTATCCTAATGTGATATCACCGAGAGGGCCCAGAGTATATCTATCCGTCATCTGGATTGACAAATTCCACTCTTGATCCATGAGCCTCAACATAACACATTCGTAGTACTGAACCCATCTTTATAGTCACCCTATTACGGTGTGACGTTTGATGTTATCAAGATACTCTTCCGGTGTCAGCAATTAACATGATCTCATGGTCTAAGGATAAAGATTACTCCGTATGATGTTATAGCAATATAAACATAATGACTTGATCGTAATGCTATACTTCGGATGAATGTTCATCGCATCATTCCACCAATGGTGTGACCTTGTTATTAACAACATCCAATGTCCATGATCAGGAAACCTTGATCATCATGTTAATCAACAAGCTAGTCTATAAGAGAGGCATGACTAGGAACCCTTTTTGTTTATTAAACACACATGTATTGATGTTTCCGAATCAATACATTTCTAGCATGTAAAATAAACATCTATCAAGTATAAGGAATATATAATAACAACTTTATTATTGCCTCTCAGGGCATATTTCCTTCAGTCTCCCACTTGCACTAGAGACAATAATCTAGTTCACATAGTGATAAATCTAACACCCATGGAGTTCTGGTGTTGATCATGTTTTGCCCTAGGGAGAACTTTAGTCAACGGATCTGCTACATTTAGGTCCGTGTGTACTTTACAAATCTTTATATCTCCATTCTTGACATGCTCGCGGATGGAGTGAGACCGGCGCTTAATATGCTTGGAATTCTTGTGAGACCTTGGTTCCTTTGCGTTGGCTATGGCTCCATTGTTGTCACAATAGATCACCATCGGGTCCAACGCACTGGGAACCACACCCAGATCCGTAATGAACTCTTTCATCCAAACTGCTTCCTGCACCGCTTCTGAAGCAGCAACATATTCCGCCTCCGTTGTTGATCCAACCACCACAGGTTGTTTGGAACTCCTCCAACTAATTGTTGCTTCGTTCAAGAGAAATACGTATCCGGATTGAGACTTAGAGTCATCCGGATCGGTGTCAAAGCTAGCATCGACATAACACTTAGCGACTAGCTCTTCTTCACTTCCGTATATAAGAAACATATCCTTAGTTCTTGTTAAGTACTTGAGGATGTTCTTTACTGCTATCCAGTGTTCCGAACCTGGATCAGATTGGTACCTACTAGTCAAACTAATAGCATGTGCCACATCCGGTCTTGTACATAGCATGGCATACATAATAGAGCCTATGGCCGAGGCATAGGGGATCTTATCCATCATCTCTCTTTCTTCCGCCGTAGCCGGACTTTGAGTCTTACTCAATGTCTTGCCTTGCAACATAGGTAAGAACCCCTTCTTACTTTCGTCCATATTAAACTTCTTTAATATCTTATCAAGGTATGTACTCTGCGATAGCCCAATTAGGCGCCTTGATCTATCTCTATAGATTTTAATGCCTAATATATATGATGCTTCACCAAGGTCTTTCATCGAAAATTTGCTGTTTAGATAACTTTTAACACTATTTAAAAGATCTATATCATTTCCAATCAATAATATGTCATCCACATATAATATCAGAAATGCCACATTGCTCCCACTCACTTTCTTGTAAATACAAGCCTCTCCATAAGTTTGGACAAATCCAAACTCTTTGATCACCTCATCAAAGCGGAGATTCCAACTTCGTGATCCTTGCTTTAGTCCATAGATGGATCGCTGAAGTTTGCACACCTTATTAGCATCCTTAGGATCGACAAAACCCTTAGGTTGTATCATATACAACTCTTCTTCAATCTTACCATTGAGGAACGCAGGTTTGACATCCATCTGCTATATTTCATAATCGAAATATGCAGCAATTGCTAACATAATCCTAACTAACTTAAGCATCGCTACGGGAGAGAATGTCTCATCGTAGTCAACTCCTTGAATTTGTCGAAACTCCTTTGCAACAAGTCGAGCCTTATAGATGGTCACATTACCATCAGCATCAGTTTTCCTTTTGAAAATCCATTTATTCTCCACGGCCTTTTGGTCGTGAGGTAAGTCCACCAAGTTCCAAACTTGGTTCTCGTACATGGATTCCATCTCAGATTTCATGGCTTCTAGCCATTTTTTGGAATCCAGGCTCATCATCGCTTCTTCATACGTCGCAGGGTCATCCATTTCATCAACCATGAAATTCACAACAGGATTGCCGTACAGTTCAGGAGCTGCACGTGTCTTGCTTGACCTGCGAGGTTCGGTAGTGTCCTCTTTCGGAGTTTCATGATCATTATCATTAGCTCTCTCTTCATCAGGTGAAGTCAACTCCAAAACAACTTCTGGTGCTGCGCCCCTCGCCATTCCATGAAGAGAAGGTTCAATAACCTCTTCGAGTTCTACCTTCCGACTACTCACACCTTTCGCGAGAAACTCCTTCTAAAGAAAGGATCCATTCTTGGCAACAAAAACCTTGCCCTCGGATCTGTGATAGAAGGTATACCCAATTGTTTCCTTAAGGTATCCTATGAAGACGCATTTTTCCGCTTTGGGTTCGAGTTTATCTACTTGAAGTTTCTTCACATAAACATCGCATCCCCAAACCTTAAGAAATGATAGCTTAGGTTTGTTTCCAAACCATAATTCATACGGTGTCATTTCAATGGATTTAGATGGTGCCCGATTTAAAGTGAATGCAGCTGTTTCTAGTGCATAACCCCAAAATGACAGAGGTAAGTCAGTCAGAGACATCATAGATCGAACCATATCCAATAAGGTACGATTATGACGCTCCGACACACCATTACGTTGTGGTGTTCCGGCAGGCGTGAGTTGTGAAACTATTCCACACTCTTTCATGTGTGTGCTAAACTCGTAACTTAGATACTCTCCTCCATGGTCAGACCGTAGAAATTTGATCTTTCTATTATGATGATTTTCCACTTC
Organism: Avena sativa; assembly: GCA_916181665.1. Lineage (NCBI taxonomy): Eukaryota > Viridiplantae > Streptophyta > Magnoliopsida > Poales > Poaceae > Avena > Avena sativa. Next base: position 418,612,551 of record OV702287.1, on the reverse strand, counting down.
ATTCTGAAATTCCTTGAACTTTGCAAAAGTTTCAGACTTGTGTTTCATCAAATAGATATACCCGTATCTACTCAAATCATCCGTGAAAGTAACAAAATAATGATATCCACCTCGCGCCGACACACTCATTGGTCCACACACATCAGTATGTATGATTTCCAATAGATCTGTCGCCCGTTCCATTGAACCGGAAAACGGCGTTCTAGTCATCTTGCCCATAAGGCATGGCTCACATGTATCAAATGATTCAAAATCAAGTGATTCCAAAAGTCCATCAGAATGGAGTTTCTTCATGCGTTTAACGCCAATATGACCTAGACGGCAGTGCCACATATATGTAGACATATCATCATCAAGTTTAATCTTTTTAGCATTAACGTTATGAATGTGCGTAATATTACTATCGAGATCCAATAGAAATAAACCATTCAACATAGGTGCATGACCATAAAAGATATCATTCTTATAAATCGAACAACCATTGTTTTCAGATTTAAAGGAATGACCACTTTGCATCAAACACGATCCAGATACAATGTTCGTGCTCAGTGCAGGCACCAAATAACAATTATTTAGGTTTATAACTAATCCCGATGGCAAATGGAGAGGTAGCGTCCCGACGGCGATCACATCAACTCTTGATCCATTGTCGACCCGCATCCTGACCTCATCCATTGCTAGTTGTCGCTTGTTCTGTAGCCCCTGAACCGAGTTACATATATTAGCAACCGATCCGGTATCAAATACCCAGGTGCTACTGCGAGTACTAGTCAAGTACACATCAATAACATGTATATCACATATACCTTTGTTTGCCTTGCTAGACTTCTTGTCCGCCAAATACTTGGGGCAGTTGCGCTTCCAATGGCCAGTCCCCTTGCAATAGTAGCACTCGGTATCAGACTTAGGGCCAGCCCGGGGTTTCTTTTCAGGCGTGGCAACAGACTTGCCACCCTTCTTTCCCTTGTGCTTGCCTTTCTTATCCTTCTTGAAACCGGTGGTCCTATTGATCATCAACACTTGATGTTCTTTCCTAATCTCCACTTCTGCAGTCTTAAGCATTGACAGAAGCTCGAGAAGAGACTTCTTCATGCCCTGCATATTATAGTTCATCACGAAGCTCTTGTAGCTAGGTGGCAGAGATTGGAGAACACGATGTATGCCTAAGTCAATGGGAATCGTTATTCCCAAGGACACAAGCTTATCGGCGTACCCAGATATTTTGAGTACGTGCTCACTAACGGAGCTGTTTTCCTCCATCATGCAGCTAAAGAAATTTTCTGTAGCATTATAACTCTCTACGGCAGCATGGGTATCGAAAATCATTTTCAATTCTCCCATGGTATCAAAGGCATTACCATTTTCGAAACGCTTTCGAAGTTCTGGCTCTAGCCCATACAGTATGCCGCAATGAACTAAGTTGTGGTCCTCCTAACGAGTCACATAGACATTCTTATCCTCGTCAGGGGCATCAGGAGCTGGTGGGGGGCCTAGCGGCGCATCTAGCACATATTGCTTTTGTGCAGCGGTGAGGAGAATCCTCAAATTCATAGCCCAGTTGGTGAAGTTGCTACCATTCGCAGCAAGTTTCTCTTTCTCCATGAACACATTGAAATTAAAAGCAGGTGGTGCCATCTACAACAGAATTTGTAAAGTTTATTTAGACTAAGTTTATGATAGATTGAGTTCAACTAATCCAAATTACTAATGAACTCCCACTCAAAAACGACATCCCTCGTGTCCTTTTGGTGATTACATGAACCAAATCCACTATATCAAGTCCGGTCATCACGTGAGTTGATATAGCTTCAAAGGCGAGCATCTATATGGGCATCATATCAACCATATGACTCATGCTTAACCTTTCGGTCCGTGTTCCGAGGCCATGTCTGTACATGCTAGGCTCGCCAAGTAAGAACCTTAGTATTCGCGTGTGTAAAACTGTCTTACACCCGTTCCTATGAAAGCGTAGATTCGAGTACACCCAATCATCACGTGATGTCTCGAAACACGATCCATAGAACGGTGCATACTCAAGGAAGAACAGATTTTTATCTTGATATCTAAATGAGGGATCAACTTATAATGCTACCAAACGCACCAAACTAGCAGTATAAGATGCTAACATCTAATGTGTAAAGTGAGATGATATGGTCCATGCATTTGATCTCTATCACTTGCATCATGGTATGATCTCTATCATTCCTTTGTGTGTAAGGCCAAGGTCTATGGAACTTACACGTTGACTGTGTTGTAAGAGTATCTACCATACATCTACTTACAACAATACCATATCAATACACTAGCCCAACAACGATCTAAACTAGACGCCTCTAATTTATCAATTGCAAGTTTTACGTGGCTTAGGGCTTTCGAAGATAGAACCGTTCTCACCTACGAACATGAACAACAACGAGGATAACTAAGTTATTAGCAACTCGTTGTAAATCAAATATTGACGATAGTAGGAGAGACAGACACCCGCCAGCCACTTATGCAAAACAAGTTGCATGTCAGTCGTGGAACCGGTCTCATGTACGATGACATGTAAGGTTGGTCCAGGCCGCTTCATCCCACTATCCCACCAATATCCAAAATACATAGAAGATGCAATAACATGATCATCATCGCCCACATATCAACCATATGTGTACTACCCGTGCTAAGCACCTACGCATAGACCTGGCTCTGATACCACTGTTGGGTCCGCAGCATAGAAAACAAAAAAATTCCTACGGTGTGAACTACACGCCAATATCTATCTATTAGGTACAAAGCAACGGGTGGACATACATCCAACGAGAACTTACCCTCGTAGACAACGAGCTTTGTTAACAAGTAGGAACTCGTGGTTGATGTAGTCGAACACTTGCCGATCTCAAGATCGTGAGGAAGTCCGAGCACCACAACTCAGCAGCGCATCCGCACTCGCACACACGTTCAAGCCACCGGACAACCTCCACCTCCTCGCTCCAGCGATCCAGTGGAAGCAGCAACTCCTTCCAGACGAAATGCCACCGGGAACATGTATCTCGCTAATCCGAGACCATGGGGGAATAATTCTAGAGGGGGAGAGAGATCCTTCACAAGGAGGTGTAAGGATGAAGGAGGGAATGGGTGGCCTTTTATAGGAGGAGGGGGGTGCCCCCTCTCTCCATGGCCGGCGCATGGGGGGTGACCCCTCACCTCCCCCATTCATGTGGTGGTAACCCCCCCACATTAAAATGCCTCTTCACATTCCCTTTTAAAGTCTCCACTTTAAATGCATTAAATTTCTCCAAATTTAATGCTCTCTCATTTAATAAAACTCTTTTTATTAAATTTATTCAGAATTTTGTTAATTACTTTAATTAACAAACATTCACATATAGCCCCTTGCAATATTTCAATATCTCATGCAGAACCACCTTCTGCAATTTCACCCGAAACAATTTCTGGTTTCTATTGAAACAATTCCTGCGCTTTGCAATTCTTTTGTCTGAAACATATGTGCTCCAAAATGGTGTCCGATAACTCTTAAGTGTGCCACCCTACGGTTCGCGAATAATGCAGACATGATCGAGACCCTTCTCCGATCAATAATCAGCAGCGGGACCTGGAGATCCGTACTGACTCCTACACATTCAACGATGACTCCTGTGATCGTGAGAACCTTTAACGCTTGTAACTAAATCCCTTTGTCCCTCGATATATTACATGTCCGAGATTCGATCATCGGTATCTCCATACCTAGTTTGATCTCGTTACCGACATGCACTCTTTTCTTGTTCCCGTGATATAACATTCTAGTGATCATATCACTTGCTTCCAAGCTATCCTAATGTGATATCACCGAGAGGGCCCAGAGTATATCTATCCGTCATCTGGATTGACAAATTCCACTCTTGATCCATGGGCCTCAAAATAACACCTTCGTAGTACTGAACCCATCTTTATAGTCACCCTGTTACGGTGTGACGTTTGATGTTATCAAGATACTCTTCCGGTGTCAGCAATTAACATGATCTCATGGTCTAAGGATAAAGATTACTTTGTATGATGTTATAGCAATATAAACATAATGACTTGAGCGTAATGCTATACTTCGGATGAATGTTCATCACATCATTCCACCAATGGTGTGACCTTGTTATTAACAACATCCAATGTCCACGATCAGGAAACCTTGATCATCCTGTTAATCAACAAGCTAGTCTATAAGAGAGGCATGACTAGGAACCCTTTTTGTTTATTAAACACACATGTATTGATGTTTCTGAATCAATACATTTATAGCATGTAAAATAAACATCTATCATGTATAAGGAATATATAATAACAACTTTATTATTGCCTCTCAGGGCATATTTCCTTCAAGTCACCCTTATAAACTTTAAGGGACAAGCTGAATACCATTCTCACTATGCTTTCTATATGTGAAACAAACAAACGTCTTGCAAAGCATTATTATTCATGAATCTTTTGTTTGTGCCTTTTCATGTTACAACATAGTTGCTACGTCTTATACTTAGAACTATATCTTTCATGCTATGTTAAAGTAGTATGATCCCAGCTATCAATGTTCTACAAATACTTTGATGAAGTTTATGATGGTGCATGTCACCTCAAAAATTATTCTTTCTTTTTATCACTTACCTACTCGAGGACGAGCATGAGTTAAGCTTGGGGATGTTGATACGCTGCTAACGTATCTATAATTTTTGATGTTCCATGCTTGTTTTATATCTACTTTCTTATGTTTTGTCCACACTTTGGAGTATTTTTATATGATTTCTTGGACTAACCTATTAACAAGATGCCACATTGACAGTTGTCTGTTTTCTGCTGTTTTGGGTTCCAGGAATGTCAGAAAATGAATATTCTCGGAATTGGATGGGACAAAAGCCAAAATCAATATTTCACCGAGGGGGACACGAAGCCATAAGACGAGACGGAGAGGGGCCAGAGGCCGGCCACACTACCTGGCCGCGCGGCCAGGCCTGGCCCGTGCCAAGGGGTGGTGTGGCCACCTAGGGCACCCCCTCGGCCTCCCCTTTCGCCTATAAGAAGCCTCCGATACAGAAACCCTAAGTACCTGATCAAAATTCCACGAAAGAGTCTGTAGCCGCCGTCATATCCATCCTTAGATCAGGAGGAATCTGAAGCTCTTCCCGACACCCTGTCGGAGGGGAGAATTTACCCTGGAGGCCTTCTTCATCACCATGCCTGCCTCCGGTGTGATGCATTAGTAGTTCATCCCTGGACTACGGGTCCATGTAGTATCTAGATGGTTGGTTCTTCTCCTTTGTGCTACCATGTCTAGATCTTGTGAGATCCGTTCATGATCAAGATCATCTATTTGTAATCCTACATGTTGTGTTTGCGGGGATCCGATGGATATTGAGATGCTATTTCAGATTGATTATTGATTCTATCACATCTTTGTTATTTGTGATCTTGCATCCTCTCCGTTGTTAGTAGCTATCTTGGCCGAGTAGATGCTAGCAACTCCAAGAGGGAGTATTTATGCTCGATAGTGGGTTCATGCCTCTAGTAATCTGGGGAAGTGACAGAAATCTCTAAGGTACTAGATGTGTTGTTGCTACTAGGGAGAAAACAGCAATCCTTTGTTCATAGAACAATCGTATTGTTTACTTTACACACAATGCTTAATGCAATTATTTGTTGCTTTCAAATTAATACTAGAGGGGGTTCGGATGATAATCTAAAGGTGGATTATTAGTCATAGATGTAGTTGGATTATGGTCTATGTATAATGTTGTAATGCCCAATCAAATCTCATAGAAGTCAAGATATGATTAGTATATGCATGTATGCTTTCTCAATGTTTGTCAATTTCCCCGCTGTAATTTGTTCACCCAACATGTCATATATCTTAAGGAGAATCACCACTAGTGAACTATGGATCCCAGTCCTTTATTTACCATCAATCTACAATCTATTTACTGTTTTCTGTTTACTTTCTGCAAAGCTATTACTATCTTCCACACAATATGTTTGATCCTTTGTTTTCAGCAAAACCGATGAGATTGACAACCTCACTGAGTTGGGGGTAAAGTTATGTGATTGTGTTGTGCAGTATTCCAAGTTGGAAACAACACCTTGGAGGTGTTTCCTTGCTCCTACTGGTTCGATAACCTTGGTTTCATAACTGAGGGAAAACTTGTTGCTATACTCATCATACTCTTGGGGTTCCCCAACGAGGTCATCATCTTGAGTAAGCAATAACTTCTTCACGACTTGATCTGTTGTAATACTTCACACTTGAACAACCCGCATAATTCGTGTATAAAGAGCAAATGATCACTGGGATGGACAGTTCCATCTCCAAAATAGTAGTTATCCATAACACAATCAATAATTCTTGTAGGTATCTTAGAAGTATCATTTTCAGCAGGTGGTGGTTCATCTACTATCTTAGTAGTGGTAATAGCATTACGAAATAAGAAACTAAGTGAATTATCCATATTGAGAATAAAGTAACTAACAGAAGTAAACAATACTCACAGTAGAAGTTTCCTTTACCAGTTCCACTCTCCAATAGTGCTTCACCCCCCGGCAACGGCGCCAGAAAATAGTCTTGATGACCCACAAGTATAGGAGGTGTATCACAGTATTTTCGATAAGTAAGAGTGTCGAACCCAACAAGGAGCAGAAGGTGTTGACGAGTGGCTTGGATCAGGAATTCTCTGTAAATACTTAGCAAACGGATTTTTAGGGTTTTTTGATAATGCAGATAAATAAAGTGCGAGTAAATAAAGGACAATAATAATTGCAGCAAGTGGCCCAATCCTTTCTTTAGCAAAGGACAAGCTGGTTGCATTACTTAAAATGACCAAACGTTCTCGAGGACACATGGGAATATCGTCAAGTGCTTTCACTTCATGTAGTTGATTAATCCTCTCTAGTTAGATAAGTGTTGTGTGGGTGAACCTCTCCTAAAGTACTGACCTTCCTAGGACTACTACATACTTGTGATTATACCCCTTGCAAGCATCCGCAAGTACAAGAAAGTAATTAATAAGATAGAAACCAAACCACAGCTTTAAACTCTGAGATCCTACACTCCCTCATGCAAAGGTTTCCTAACGGAGGTTCAAGTCTCTATCACTCTGGCAACCCCTACGATTAGTAGCCAAATACACAATGAATTCCCCTAGGCCCATAAAGGTGAAGTGTCATGTAGTCGACATTCACATGACACCACTAGAAGAATAACACCGTAACTTAATTATCAAACCATTGAATCTTTCTCAACACAATTTCACTACTAACAACATGACTTCTCCCATGTCCTCAAGAACTAAATGAACTACTCACAAGACATCATATGGATCAAGATCAGAGATGAAATAATGATAAGTAACAATTTGAACATAGACAATAATTCAATGGTTCCACTCAATAGCATCAACTACAACAAGTAATCAACACCTGGAAAGTTTCCCCTAAGAACTATGCAAGATTCAACCCAATTGTTACAGCGGTATGGAGTGGTGATGATGGTGCTGGTGAAGAAGATGATGATGATGATGATGATCCCGATGAAGTCCAACTGGATGGTGGTGTTGATGGTGACGATCTCCCCTCTCCGGGAAGGAATTTCCCTGGCAGATTTCTGCCTGCCGGAGAGCTCTTTCTCTCTCTGCAGTTTTCCGCCCCGCAGAGGCGGCGGAATCTTTCTGTGTTCACTCCCCAAGGCTTTTCGGGAGGATTATATATGCCAAAGGGCAGAGCCAGAGGTGGGCCAGGGTGGCCACACCACCTAGTGGCGCGGCCTAGGGTGGCCCGCGCCAGGGGTGGTGTGGGCCCCCTATGGCCCATCTCCGCTCCCCCTTCTGGCTTCCTTCATCTTTTGGAAAAATAGGATTTTCCATATATTTTCCAGGATTTTCTGTTCTTCGCGAATTTTGCCTCTAAATAGTGCCTTTTCCATCAGAATCCTGACTTCAGCGGTCTGTCCTCCAAAAGTCATCAACCATGCAAAAATAGATGAAATAACATAATTATCATCTCTTAATATGAAATATATCAATGAATAACAGTAAATTATGATATAGAATAGTGATGCAAAATGGACGTATCAGGGCACAGTCCCATGAAAAAGCTCGAAGTGGTTGATCTAAAGTCACTGTTGGCTCCTAGAAACCGACCTCATTCTGCCGCCATAACTACGATGCATACACAAAGATGTTAGCATAAGATGATAAAGTATTAATGTCAATCAAGGTGACATTAGTAAGTTGCAAAGGATTTGGGACAGTAAAGTACAAACCCAAGACTCAACCTCTTCCATGAGCAAGCATGTTCAAAGGTGCCGGGATATTTAGTGTCAATGCTTAGGAACAAATGCAGCTAGTTTATTTGTACTCTAGTGCAAGTGGGAGACTGTTGGAAATATTCCCTATAGACAAATAGTAATAAGGATTATTATCATATTTTCATAAAGTTTATGATTAAGTTTTATATCATGCTATAACTGTATTGAAAGGAAACATCAATACACGTGTGATATATAAACAACTAGGAGTTCCCGGTGAAACTCTAGTCACTAGTTCATTGGTCAACAAATGATCAAGGTTTCCTGATCATGTGGCATTTATGCTAGTTGACAATGGAGTCACCTCTTTGTGAGAATGAGATGATGAGCTATACCCAACATCAGCATCATGGCCCAATCATGTCACGAAGTTCAAGTTACGATGATTAGAATAGACTTAGTGTACTGTGAGGCCATATCAATCACTATTACCCGAGGGTACTTTGGTAGCATCAAACATCACTCGGTGACACGGTGAGCATAAAGGTGTGTTAAGGTATTTGGAGGAACAGTTGAGGCAATATGCATCAAGAGCAGGATTTGTACATCCGCGTGACAGAATAGATACTCGAGGGCCCACTCGGAGAAGTTATATCCAATAGCTGCACAGCGTGTGATTTGATAACAGGGATATCACTTGTTGGAACGATTCAAGTAGTATTTGTTAATAACGAGATTGAACATGACATGGTGATGTCATTGATCAGATCTCGGATAATGCAAGTATCGAGAGCAAAAGGAATAAGACACAATGTTCATGGTTCAAACGATGAAAGATTTCGTGGAATGCACAGGGGTCACATGGCCATCCAGGTCCCTCTATTGATCATTGGTGCGGGAGGGTCCCGACCATGTCTGGAGTGTTACCGAACCATGGGGTATCACGCTTAAGGGCTTGATGATGCTTAGAGAGTGTTTAGGATCGGCAGAATCACCAAAGAAAAGAAAAGAGAGAAAACCAGAATGGTTTTGGTAAGTCTAGAGGATGTCCAAAATGAGAGGGAATGAGTTCCACATCAACGGGGATTGAATAATATGTAAGTGAATGTTGAATATTGATTTAATCATTCATTTATATTTATTCAATAAAATAAAAAGAATTAAACAAGGGTCGAATACCTAATTGGGCCAAATCGAGAGGGAGAAGGGCCCATGAGGGAAAGACCGAAGGGAAGAAGGAGGAGGGGGTGGCCGGCTGGGCCAAGGCACCTAGTGTGGGGCCCACTTGGGCCCTGGCCGGTGGTGGCCAGCCCCCCTCTCCCCTCTCCCTTGTTTAATCCCACATGGCTAAGCTAGTTGGCTATTGGGGGTTTTTTCCCTATATAAAGAGAGGTATTTTGGCAAATTAAGTACATAATAATCAATAAAAGGTTCTCTCTATTTTGTGGAGACCTCTAGTTGATTCTCTCTCTCCCGTGACCGTGGTCCCAAGTTTGGATCACGCGAGCAGGAGTCTTCTTCATCGTGGAGCACCGTCGCTCCGTGGGATTCAGATTCTGGAGCTCTACTTCCGCAATTGATGCTGGATTAGAGGAGCGAGAGTCATCGTCAGGCACCGGATGTGTGTAACTCCCTGCGAGGTTGAGGTGACCCAGCATACCACTGCACGTGTAGTACACTAGAGTCGTTGACATGACATCCATAGAACACCGTTCCGTAAATATCACATCCATTAGAGTGGTACAACAGAAACATTGCGGGTCCAAAGTACAAACATACACACTTCATTATTATTACAATACCAGAAGTTTGAGACTTCAAGAGGTTCAAACTTACAAACAAAAAAACTTATCTCATAAGTTCAGTGGAAGAACGAAAAAACACAACGGTAACAAAGACGTGAGCTCAACAGCTTATTCTATAGAGTTCGTGTTGCTCGGCTCAACCTAGGTAACTAGAGTACGGCCTGACAACTACTCTGACTCGTTGTCTTCAGCTCCATAGTGTATCCCGTAGTCCACTCCTTTGATTCCACCAGATAGGTCCGGCTCTTCATAGTAGATGTCGTTCTGGACCTCCGTAGCATACACCTGGTCACCCTTTCGACCCTCAAAGTCTAGCAAGGGGTTCAAAGGAAAGGGTGAGTAACAGCGTTACCCAGCAAGTTCACTATATGCAAGGTGGGAAGTTTGATGCTCTATCTACCACCTTGGACAATAAGTCCTTGGAACTATGCAGTTTTGGTAAACATTTCTTCAAAGATTGATTTTAATTATCAAAACTATGCCCATCAGCCTTCGAAGGTTGACCAGAACTTCATGCAGTTCCTTTCCTGACGCGTTCGTAGCTCCTTCCCGAAATAGGGAGTAACATGTCACAATTCTTATACTCTGCAGAGGTGCGTTGCTTTACACATAAGAGACCAACTCCTTGTTGCACAACCGGGCGTACTTTCCCGTCCATAATTCCATGATGTGGGGCCTAGTAGATGATCCAAGCCAATCACTGCCCCCTTCGCGACCCCACATGTCCCCTTGGTGTACGCCATGCCGACATCTTGAATTACGGCAATGGTTAGTACAGACCGTCAGATGCCAGAACTATCGTTGGACGTTGAGGGTTCCCACCCATATGCTGCATATCCTCTACGAATTACCAATAAATGCATGCTACGAGGATAACAACCATGACCTGGCCATCCGGATGCATGTGAGAGGAAGAAGATACAGCTGACTTCTCCGTCCCATTCCAAATCTTATGGTTAACGCGTAATATACGGCGCTAGAATCACTGATGTCATGGGTTATTAAATCCTAGTTGTTTTGCAATTGGAATCTTAGATTACCATGCAATTCTTAGTATTTATCATCACTTAGGATGATAATAGCATTTCATTTTTTGGGAGATACTTATTTTCTGTCTTCTTTAGAACATAGGTGGTAACACACAATTTTCAAATACTTCCATAAAGACTCTTCAAAGGACATGAGCAAGTGATGAACTTGCCTTGTGACTGCAAGGTAGTGGAGTCGGATATTTCCACCTGACCTTGAGCTTCGATTTCTACAGAAAACCATTATTGCCCGGTAAGGACAATATTTAAAGAAGCAATATGCATTGCATAGTAATGTCATGCTATGATTTGTTTTCTTCTTCTTTGCGTGTTTTACCCACCTTATAAAGGTTTTAAGTTTCTTTTAATATAATAAAAGAAAAGCATTACTCAAGAATCATTAAATTCCAATTACTTTGACATTTAGCAATTTAATAATAACTAGTACTATTTAAGAGTTTAAAAATGAATTTATTTGAATTTTAACTCTTTTAAGTATTTAACAAAAATTCCTTTAAGGAAATAAGACTTTATTTCTATTATACATGATTTACTTCTCAAAATACAAACTAGTATTTTTTTAATATTACTTCCTTTTAGAATCTTAAAAATGAATTCTATTCAATTTTAAGTGTTTTGTATATTTTTCTAAAATCCCAAAAAGGATATATAAAATTTTAATAATAGAACTATATTTAATTACTGAAATTTACTATCTATTATTCTCGTTGGATAAAGGATATTTTTGTGATTTCATAAATATATTATTTGTATTTTTAGGATTTTTATTTATTTTTCTAGAGCTTATTTTGTTTCAGGGGTATATTTGTAAATATTTATTTTTACATATGTCTTTTGAGATATGGAACCGGCCCACTGGGCTGGCCTAGCCCAACCAGACCCGGCCTAACCGGCCTGGTCAAAGACCACCTGGGTTGTACTGGGCAGTCCACCGGCCGAGTACCCCCCACGCGCACACACTCTCTCTCTCACCCCTATCGCTCTCAACCCTCCCTGGCGCTCGATGCCACCGCTGCTATGCTCGATTCCGACCAAGTTTGGCCGCCGCGGTGTAGGACAACCAAGACAAGGCTACTTCACATCACTGTCCAAGCCGATTCATCGCTGGTGCCCTCTTGTACATGAAGCTAGGGTTAGGGTTTGTCATGTTCTAGCTCTTCCCCGCTGATCCTGTGGTGCTCGTGGTGCTATCCTCAATGACCGCCACTATTGTATGCAGGCGTGGGTTGCAGCGCCCCTCAGGTGCTCCCCGTGCCGCTACCCCTCTACCACCGGCCTCCTCTTTGCTTCCTCTTCAAATAAATTTATGAGGACCTCGAGTAAGTTCTTCTACTTCTCCTCCGTGTGCTCTCTCTTAACTCTAATCCTTGCCATGTGGTCACTGGTGAGAGATCTCTCCATTTAGGGTTCATCCCTAAATGTCTAGGGTTTGACCCTCCTTGAAGTGATGTTCAGTTAGGTTTCTAGGGTTAATATGATTGTGTTAATCTCCTGGATGTTAACCTGCTAGTGGTGCATGTGATACTCTCTGTTGAGCATGATATGTTGCTCTATCTTTGTTAGTTAGCACTCTGATGATCTTGTTGGTGTTACCTTGTTCTCTGTCAGAGAACACTTGGTTGAGCAACTTTAAATTGGTGTGGCTATCTGTGTGGCTGTGATTGTGGGCTCACTCTTTTTGAGTGATGATGCCTTACTGCTGGCCGATATAGCTTTGGCTGATGCTTTTAGTGTAAAACTTTTATGATCAAAGGCTCTGACTTATGATACATGTTGAATGTTGTTATAGATGATTCCTAAATCATTTAGGAAAATGTTTAAGTGTTTTTAAAAGATGAAGCTTAGGCTTGTTCTCAAGAAGTGATGAACTTGTTGGTACAGATGTGCTACCCAGTTGGGGATGTGCCATGTACCAGTAGCTATGATGTGTATCATCTAGTTAAAACTAGATCCCCTGGTCTATGATGCTGGTCTGAGACCATCCTCAAGTAGAAACCCCTTGTTTTTACTTGGTGGTTTATTTCTTATGTATGTATCATGTACTTGCATGATCAGATCCATATATAAACATGATTACTCATATGAATATGCTCTAGATTCACTATTGGATTGAAAATGTTGGGGATTACCCTTGGTAGCCTTGTGCTGACCTGTTGCTGCCTTCCCCTTTGGCCTTGGCTTGCTCCTCCTGGTGTTGTTGTTCATGTGACCTTGTTGTCCACCCAATGCTTCCCTCTCCTCAAGTCACCATCTTGGCTGGTGATGCCTGGGTTTTTTGTGGTGGAAAATGGTTTGATCTAATGCTATTATGGTAAGATCTGGTGCTATTCTTGTGTTGTTCTTGGTTGTGCTGGTGAGAAGTTGTGGTTGAGCTTGCTGTGAAGTGAGTAGTAGAGCTTGCTTTGCTCTATACGGATGTAACTTGAGCTGGCCCTTTGCTCTCTGCGGTTGACACCTCAATGCATGCATTTAGGTGTGTAAGCTGCTTCTCTACTAGCTTTGGCTATGGATGAGATCAAGTAATTGGAATTTTACTATCTACCCTTTTACTGGTTACTTGCCCTGGTGAAACTTGTCACTTGTCTCTTTTGGCTTATGTTGTGATACTGGAACTATTTACTTAAAAGAACGGATACTACTCTTTGGTGAAACTTGCCCCTTCAAATTACTCTATGATGTAAAATGAACAGTGCACTTCACTGTTCACCACTGAGATTAAAACTAATCACTAACATTTTTCTTTCTTTGTTGTAGTGGTTTATCTTATTTTGCAGGAATAAAGCATGGATTGTCAAGATATAGTAGAGGAATAGATGGATAGGTTGTGTTGTAATTTCCCTTTATTCTTTTTGTAAAGAATCTTGTAACAATATTTCTATGATTAAATAAAGATTCATTTTATTGGAATTTCTTCCTTGTAACTATTTGTCTTTATGTAATGATCTCTATTTGTAATATTGATTATGGAATAAAGAAAAGAATAAGAATTCATTTCTTGTTTGTATTTCCTGTTCTTAAATTTATATTGTTGTTTAATATATCTATAATATAACCAAAAAATGTTAATACATATTTTGAAAAACCCCTTAATGATTCTAACTTCAAATTTTTAAATATGATTCAAATTATTTGAATTTCAAATGTGAATTCAAAATGTTCCCCCCAAAACACAGTAATGCCTAAAGGTCATGTCAAAATTTATAGCAATCACCTCATAGAGCTATTCCTACCTCTAGACAGTGAAAGAAACTCTGATCTCTTTAGGTTTTTGTTTGGCGAAAAATTTACCCTGATTTTATAGATGAATGCATGAATATGCACAAATTCCTATTTCTACCCTTCGTTAGTTCCTAAATGCTGGGGTGTTACAGTCTCTGAAGGGAATATGCCCGAGAGGCAATAATAAAGTGGTTATTATCTTATTCCATGTTTATGATAAATGTTTATTTTGCATGCTATAATTGTATTGATCAGAAACATCAATACATGTGTGTTTAATAAACAAAAAGGGTTCCTAGTTATGCCTCTCTTATAGACTAGCTTGTTGATTAACAAGATGATCAAGGTTTCCTGATCATAGACATTGGATGTTGTTAATAACAAGGTCACACCATTGGTGGAATGATGTGATGAACATTCATCCGAAGTATAGCATTTTGATCAAGTCATTATGTTTATATTGCTATAACATCATACGAAGTAATCTTAGTCCTTAGACCATGAGATCATGTTAATTGCTAACACCGGAAGAGTATCTTGATAACATCAAACGTCACACCGTAACAGGGTGACTATAAAGGTGGGTTCAGTGCTACGAAGGTGTTATGTTGAGGCTCATGGATCAAGAGTGGGATTTGTCCATCCCGATGACGGATAGATATACTCTGGGC
The DNA here is from genome assembly GCA_916181665.1 of Avena sativa. NCBI lineage: Eukaryota > Viridiplantae > Streptophyta > Magnoliopsida > Poales > Poaceae > Avena > Avena sativa. The sequence goes on along the minus strand of OV702287.1, from coordinate 418,597,547 downwards.
CCTCTCGGTGATATCACATTGAAATAGCTTGCAAGCAAGTGATGTGATCACTAGAATGTTATATCACGGGAACAAGAAAAGAGTGCATGTCGGTAACGAGATCAAACTAGGTATGGAGATACCGATGATCGAATCTCGGACATGTAATATATCGCGGGACAAAGGGATTTAGTTACTAGCGTTAAACGTTCTCACGATCACAGAAGTCATCGTTGAATGTGTAGGAGTCAGTATGGATCTCTAGGTCCCGCTGCTGATTATTGATCGGAGAGGGGTCTCGATCATGTCTGCATTATTCGCGAACCATAGGGTGACACACTTAAGGGATACCGACACCATTTGGAGCAAATCTGTTTCAGATAAAGATTTAAGAAAGCGCTGGAATTATTTCAATAGACACCGAAACTGTTTCGGGTGAAATTGCTGAAATTGGTTCTGCATGTAATATTGAAATGTTGCAGGGGGTTTTATGTGAATGTTTGTTAATTAAAGTAATTAACAAAATTCTGAATAAAAATAATAAAAGAGTTTTATTAAATGAGAGAGCATTAAATTTGGAGAAATTTAATGCATTTAAAGTGGAGACTTTAAAAGAGAATGTGAAGGGGCAAATTTATGTGGAGGGAGTTACCACCACATGAATGGAGGAGGTGAAGGGTCACCTCCTCCATGCACCGGCCATGAAGGAGGGGCACCCCCCTCCTCCTATAAAAGGCCACCCCCTCCTCACTTCTCACAAACACCTCCTTGTAAAGGATCTCTCTCCCCCTCTAGTATTATTCCCCCATGGTCTCGGATTAGCGAGATACATGTTCCCGGTGGCTTTATCTGGAAAGGAGTTGCTGCTTCCACTGCTTTGCTGGAGCGAGGAACGGAGGTTGTCGGGGTACCGGACGTGTGTGCGATCACAGATGCACTGCTGCTTTGCGGTGCTGGACTTGGTGGTGCTGGAGCCGGACCTGTTGGACTTCATCACGATCTTGAGATCGGCAAGTGTACGACTACATCAACCACGAGTTCCTACTCATTAACAAAGCTCGTTGTCTTCGAGGGTAAGTTCTCCATGGATGTATGTCCACCCGTTGCTTTGTACCTAGTAGATAGATCTTGGCGTGTAGTTCACACCGTAGGAAAATTTTTGTTTTCTATGCTGCGGACCCAACTGTGGTATCAGAGCCTGATCTATGCGTAGGTGCTTAGCACGGGTAGTACACATATGTTGATATGTGGGCGATGATGATCATGTTATTGCATCTTCTATGTATTTTGGATATTGGTGGCATAGTGGGATGAAGCGGCCCGGACCAACCTTACATATCATCGTACATGAGACCGGTTCCACGACTGACATGCAACTTGTTTTGCATAAGTGGCTGGCGGGTGTCTGTCTCTCCTACTATAGTCAATATCTGATTTACAACGAGTTGCTAATAACTTAGTTATCCTCGTTGTGGTTCATGTTCGTAGGTAAGAACGGTTCTATCTCCGAAAGCCCTAAGCCACGTAAAACTTGCAATTGATAAATTAGAGGCGTCTAGTTTAGATCGTTGCTGGGCTAGTGTATTGATATGGTATTGTTGTAAGTAGATGTATGATAGATACTCTTACAACACACTCAACGTGTAAGTTCCATAGACCTTGGCCTTACACACAAAGGAATGATAGAGATCATACCACGATGCAAATGATAGAGATCAAATGCATGGACCATATCATCTCACTTTACACATTAGATGTTAGCATCTTATACTGCTAGTTTGGCACTTTCTGTAGCATTGTAAGATGATCCCTCTTTTAGATATCAAGATAAAAATGTGTTCTTCCTTAAGTATGCACCGTTTTGTGGATCGTGTTTTGAGGCATCACGTGATGATCGGGTGTTCTCGACTCTACGCTTTCATACAACGGGTGTAAGATAGTTTTACACACGCAAATACTAAGGTTCTTACTTGACGAGCCTAGCATGTACAGACATGGCCTCGAAACACGGACCGAAAGGTTAAGCATGAGTCATATAGTTGATATTATGCCCATATAGATGCTCGCCTTTGAAGCTACACCGACTCACGTGATGATTGGACTTGGTGTAGTGGATTTGGTTCATGTAATCACCAAAAGGACACAAGGGATGTCGTTTTTGAGTGGGAGTTCATTTCTAATTTGGATTAGTCGAACTCAATTTGTCATAAACTAAATCGAAGTGAATTTGCATAATTTGTTGTAGTCATTCGCATCTGTTCACTACCTTATGCTTAGTTTTTATTTGAGATAATAGAACTATAGAATTCTAGATATTTACTTTACGAACTGGTATCGTATTGTTTTGAATGTCAATTTAAAGTTTATAAGTCCTATTGCAAACTTTCAACAAACTCTATTTAATCCATGAAGTTTAATAAGTAGTATTAAATCAAGAGTAAGAATTCCAATGTTAGTATCTAAAGTATCATGTTTGCCTCCATGATTATTGATATTCAAAAAGTTGTTTTAATATCAAGATTATATTGGAGCTGAAAATTGTTTCAGAAACCATCATGTGTAAAAGATATTGTGATATCTGAAACAATGTTTTTGGTTGCATTATGATAGAGTATAATTTAGCAAAATACATGTTCTCATATTGTATGAGAATTTGTGAAGGATGGAGATGCTAGGCATCCGAATCTACCAAAAAGGTTTTGGGAACTGATATTATACTCGTGATTCTTCCTTATAGGCTATAGTAGCTTGATCATGAAAGTTGTCATGATAAGGATGAATAGAAGATGTAAGTAAAATGTTTACTACACTAATAGATTACTAAAGAATGGATTTTTGAAAGAACACCAAACATTTGATGATGGTGATCCACTTCAAAGTGCAAGTCCAAAGGTAATAGTATTTGACTATATACGCTTTGTACCATGTGTCATGTTGATGACACCACTATTGATGTGGATAGATTCTTTTAAAAGAAAAGGAATTGCTGAAAGAGAATCTATAAAATATTTGGCAGAAAATATAAGGTTGGAGATGTCCAATTTGGGTATATATAAGATATACATGTTATGGTTGTATTCCTTGCTTGTTAAACAATGTGGTTCTTAGGTATTGGATACCGGTATTGGATACCGAATTGGTTGGTATGAAGTGTCATACAGGACAACGCAATTCATGAACTACAATGGCCTAAGTAACCAGCAAGAGAATGAGTGATGATGTTCATCGAAAACAAATAAAGTGTTATTGTGTTTTTCGTTGTCATCAAACCAAGCCTTCAAGATTTGTTTAAATAATTGTTATTTTGTTCCGGTATTATGAGAACAATGGTTGTTCAAATAATTACCGTATTCCATAAAGGATGGATGAACTTTTACAAGTCTAGTTGGAGAAATCACATCCATAAACACTATTGCTAAAATGTCGCAAGACAAATGATTGAAAGATCACTTATGAAGTGACATCGCTGTTTAAATTATATTTGAAAGAAAACATGAAGAAACTCCATGTTGATGGATTTTTGGAGCCTTTGATTTTGATCAATTGACGCATGTGAGACTTTCCTCGAGATAATTGAAACTCCGTCCATAGGCCAGAGAGGAACGGATGACTAGCTTATTGGAAATTGTGCATGCTGATGTGCATAGTCCATTATGTGTAGCCATATGCGATGGATCTTTTTGCTTCATATGCTTTCTCCGAAAATTTGAGTGAATATATCTGTATATTTACTTAATAAGGAAGAAGTATGAAACATTTGAAAATTGTTCAAAGACTTTCAAGATGAAGTGGAAAATCATTGTAACAAGAAAATAAAGAGTTTATGATTCGATCATAAAGGAAGATATTTGAGTTACATGTTTAGCAAAAACACCTAAGACTTGAGGAATTGTTCCATGATTTGTGTTTCCCGATAAACCATAGGAGTATGGCATATTCGAGAGATAAAATCAAACCATGTTTGACATGGTAAGATCAAGGGTGTCATTTATAAAACTGCCATTATGTTTTAAGGATTGAAGCTTTAGAGACTACCGCTTTTACACTCAAAAGAGCACCATCGTGATCCATTGAAATGACACCATATGAGTTATGGTTTGGGATAAAACCCGAATTGTCTTTTCTTAAATTTTGGTATGCTATGCATAAGTAAAATGTTTACAACCAAAGTCGGATAAGCACGTCTTTGTAGGTTATCCCAAAGAATTTGTTGGGAATTCCTCCATAACACCGAGGACAAAAGAGTTTGTCGCTTAGAACGTCAAGTTTCTTGAGAAGGATTTTTTCACGAAAAGTTAAGTGGGAGGACAATAGAACTTTGATAAGGTTGTTGAACCTTAGCTATATGTGCTAAGTAGCGCAGCACCGGAAAGTGTCCCGGTGGCGTCCACAATGCTCATGGCTCTCGTGATTACAAAAGGTGTGATCTCGGAGATTAAAGTTCCTATAGAACCGTGTGGGTCGGTAAGAACCAAATAGTAAGATTTGATAAGCAAGTCGTTATTGTTTTGACAATGATGAACCGACTACATGCAAAGAAGCGATGATGGGCCCTGACTCCATAAAATGACTAGAAGTCATAGAATCCGTGATAGTATCCATACACGAGAAATCAAGTTTCTGAACTTGGAAGACCCTCCGGAAAGGCGTGAAGCCTATCGGTCATGTTTGGATCTATAAAGAAATAGACATGGATGTTTAACATCTATGAAATAGTCGACATGTCGGAAAGAAGTTTACGACAATGTTCAAGGAGTTGACTATGACAAGATTTGATCTTTCATAGCGATATTTAGTCTTGACGGATTAATGTAGCAACCACTACATATAATTTGGTATATGGTAGTTGAATAAACAAAACAATGTTCTTCTAATAGAACGGTTACCTAGGACGTGTACATGACACGGTCCAAAGGGTTTTGTTAATTCAAAGGGTGCTAAAAGGGCATGTAAACTTCAATAGTTGAAGTAAGCATAGCGGAGTTGGAATATTCACCATGATGAAACTGTTAAAAGAGTTTAAATTCATCGGAGATGATGAAGATGCTTGCATTTGCAAGAAATTAAGTGGGAGCGCTAAGACATATTTCTAATACATTATGTAGAGGACATATTGTTGATTGGAAATAATGTATCTTGAATTGACACAAGTTAAGAATTTTATTAAAATAAGATTTCGATGAAAGACTTGGGCAAACCCGGAATATTAGGCATCAATATCTATATGGATAGATTAAGGCGCTAATATGGTTGTCCAGACATACATATATATAAGATATTGAAAGGGTTCAATATGAGATATTGAAAGGGTTCAATATGAGATATTGAAAGGGTTCAATATGGAAACAACAAGAAAGGTTCTTGCTGCATGGAAAGAATTGTATTCAGATTCAAGTGTTTCAACACTTAGTGAGTAAAATCACATGAAGATTCTGATCGATTATACCATGATATGTATATATCCAGAATGTCCTATGCTCCAAATGTTATGAGCATATACCAGAATGATTCATAAGATGATCATTGGACAATAGTAAAGATATTCTTATGAGCTTTTGAAGAACTAAGAATATATAATGTATAAGTGACAAATAGTTAAAGGTAGTTCATTGTAAAGTGTTACATTGATACTAGTTTTGTCACAAGATACAAATTAAATTTATCTCAATTTAGACTATGGGTGGCATAATATAATGGAAAGGATGTTCCACGATGGATTTGGATGAGTTCCAAAGTTGAGATATTGTGACGGATACTACAACAAAAGGCTAAGTATATAACTGCTATAGTAGCAGCAAAGGAGGGCATTTGTGTTAAGTAGTTTGTTATCAAACTAGGTGTGGTTCAAAGTGGGCTAATACTATGAAGATATATTGTGTGACAATAATATCAACATATTTTGAGCCGAACGAACTAAAGGTCTCACCAAAGGACCAAATTTATACAATGCCATCTCATTTGAGAATGAGTGATCCGTAGAGACGCAAAGACATGCAAATACACACGGACCTGAAATTGTCAGATCCGAAGATTATGTTAACCACTAGCAATAGCGTATATGCAACACCAGAAAGCCATAGGTGTTCAATACGCAAAGTTTTTCAAACTAGATTATTGACTCTAGTGCAAGTGGGAGACTGAAGGGAATATGCCCGAGAGGCAATAATAAAGTGGTTATATCTTATTCCATGTTTATGATAAATGTTTATTTTGCATGCTATAATTGTATTGATCGGAAACATCAATACATGTGTGTTTAATAAACAAAAAGGGTTCCTAGTTATGCCTCTCTTATAGACTAGCTTGTTGATTAACAAGATGATCAAGGTTTCCTGATCATAGACATTGGATGTTGTTAATAACAAGGTCACACCATTGGTGGAATGATGTGATGAACATTCATCCGAAGTATAGCATTTCGATCAAGTCATTATGTTTATATTGCTATAACATCATACGAAGTAATCTTAGTCCTTAGACCATGAGATCATGTTAATTGCTAACACCGGAAGAGTATCTTGATAACATCAAACGTCACACCATAACAGGGTGACTATAAAGGTGGGTTCAGTGCTACGAAGGTGTTATGTTGAGGCTCATGGATCAAGAGCGGATTTGTCCATCCCGATGACGGATAGATATACTCTGGGCCCTCTCGGTGATATCACATTGAAATAGCTTGCAAGCAAGTGATGTGATCACTAGAATGTTATATCACGGGAAAGAGAAAAGAGTGCATGTCGGTAACGAGATCAAACTAGGTATGGAGATACCGATGATCGAATCTCGGACATGTAATATATCGCGGGACAAAGGGATTTAGTTACTAGCGTTAAAGGTTCTCACGATCACAGAAGTCATCGTTGAATGTGTAGGAGTCAGTATGGATCTCCAGGTCCCGCTGCTGATAATTGATCGGAGAGGGGTCTCGATCATGTCTGCATTATTCGCGAACCGTAGGGTGACACACTTAAGGGATACCGACACCATTTGGAGAAAATATGTTTCAGATAAAGATTTAAGAAAGCGCTGGAATTATTTCAATAGACACCAAAACTGTTTCGGGTGAAATTGCTGAAATTGGTTCTGCATGTAATATTGAAATGTTGCAGGGGGTTTTATGTGAATGTTTGTTAATTAAAGTAATTAACAAAATTCTGAATAAAAATAATAAAAGAGTTTTATTAAATGAGAGAGCATTAAATTTTGAGAAATTTAATGCATTTAAAGTGGAGACTTTAAAAGAGAATGTGAAGGGGCAAATTTATGTGGAGGGAGTTACCACCACATGAATGGAGGAGGTGAAGGGTCACCTCCTCCATGCGCCGGCCATGAAGGAGGGGCACCCCCCCCCCTCCTCCTATAAAAGGCCACCCCCCTCCTCACTTCTCACAAACACCTCCTTGTGAAGGATCTCTCTCCCCTCTAGTATTATTCCCCCATGGTCTCGGATTAGCGAGATACATGTTCCCGGTGGCTTTATCTGGAAAGGAGTTGCTGCTTCCGCTGCTTTGCTGGAGCGAGGGATGGAGGTTGTCGGGGTACCGGACGTGTGTGCAATCACGGATGCACCGCTGCTTTGCGGTGCTGGACTTGGTGGTGCTGGAGCCGGACCTGTTGGACTTCATCACGATCTTGAGATCAGCAAGTGTACGACTACATCAACCACGAGTTCCTACTCGTTAACAAAGCTCGTTGTCTTCGAGGGTAAGTTCTCCATGGATGTATGTCCACCCGTTGCTTTGTACCTAGTAGATAGATCTTGGCGTGTAGTTCACACCGTAGGAAATTTTTTGTTTTCTATGCTGCGGACCCAACAGTCTCCCCCCCTTAAATTAAACTTCGTCCTGAAGTTTGCTGATGTGTACCTGAATAGTTCAGGATATGCTTCTTTTAAGTCATCCTCTTTCTCCCAGGTAGCTTCTCTCTCTGGGTGATATTCCCATTGTACCTTAAAGTATTTGATTGCCCTGTTTCTTAACCTTTTCCAGTTCTCTTCTAGAATTTTACAGGGTTTCTCCACATAAGTTAAATCTGCCTGTAATTCAACTTCTTGGTGTGTGATTGCATCATCGGGAACTTTAAGACATTTCCGCAATTGCGACACGTGGATAACATTATGAACTTGAGCCAATCTTTTTGGTAACTCAAGAGCATAAGCTATTGTTCTGTTCCGACTCAGTATCTTAAATGGTCCAATATATCTTGGACTCAGTTTGCCTTTGACTCCGAATCTTTTAACTCCCTTCATTGGACTTACTTTGAGATATATCATATCTCCCACTTCTGGATGCCATGATCTTTGACTTTGATCAGCATAACTCTTCTATCGACTTTGAGCTATCTTCAATCGATCTTTAATAATATCAATGACATCTTGCTTCTCCTTGATATAGTCTGGTGCAAATTCCATGCTACTACCAGGTTCATACCAACATATTGGTGATCTACATCTTATCCCATAAAGTACTTGATATGGTGCAGCTTTCAGACTACTTTGATAGCTATTGTTATAAGAAAATTCTGCCAATGGTAGATGATCTTCCCACGAACCTCCAAAATCTAAGGCACAAGCTCTAAGCATGTCCTCCAATATTTGATTGGTCCTTTCTATTTGGACTCTAGTTTCTGGATGATAGGTTGTGCTGAAATCTAACTTTGAGCCAAGTGCTTCATGTAATTGTTTCCAAAATGCTAAAGTAAACACAAATCCTTTATCTGATACAATTTTCTTGGGTACTATGTGCTTACTTACTATCACTTTGACATAGATTTATACTAACTTCTCGACATTATCCTTTTGATTTACCGGGATAAAATGTGCACTTTTCGTGAATCTATCCACAATCACCCATATCATATCCTTCCGCTTCGGTGTCATAGGTAATCCTGTGATAAAATCCATACCAGTTTCTTCCCATTTCCATTCCGGAATTTCTAAAGGTTGTAATGGTCCTGCTGGACTTTGATGTTCTGCTTTTACCCTTTGACAAGTATGGCATTCAGATACATACTTTGCGATATCTCTTTTCATGTTATTCCACCAAAATAATTCCTTAAGATCCATGTACATCTTCATACTTCTAGGATGAATTGAATATGGTGTTTCATGTGCTTCTCGGAGTATTACCTCTCTGATCTCTAGTATATCGGGTACACAAAGACGATTTTGGAACCATAAAGATCCATAATCTCCTAGGTGAAAACTGATTTTTCTCCTTCGGAAATTCTTCTGATTTCTTCAGCAATATATGGATCATCAAGTTGATGTCGATAGATCTCATGACGAAGATGACTGTTTTGCTCTTCTACAACCCTCTTGGTTGCTAGGACCACACGAACTTCTGTCCTTAAAAACTTTATTTCTAACCTTTCCAAATCTATTTGCAACTCTTTTGGCAATTCTCTATTAATGGGTTGAATATCCGTACTCTTCCGACTTAAAGCATCTGCTACTACATTTGCTTTTCCTGGAGTATAGTTAATTGTAAGATCATAATCCTTGATCAACTCCAGCCATCTTTTTTACCTCATATTCAGCTCCTTCTGAGTAAAAAATATTTAAGACTTTTATGATCTGTGTATAGTTCACATCTTGCTCCATAGAGAAAATTTCTCCATCCCTTTAAAGTAAAGACCACTGCTGCTAACTCCAAATCATGAGTTGGGTAGTTGACTTCATGTGGTTTGAGTTGTCTAGACCCATAAGCAATTACCTTGCGATCTTGCATTAGCACACATCCTAGTCCTTCTTTGGACGCGTCACAATATACTGTGTAATCTTTTCCAATTTCCAGTATAGTTAAGTTTGGTGCGGTTGTTAATCTGGTTTTTAATTCCTGAAAACTTGCTTCACACTTATCACCCCATATGAATGGTGCATTCTTTCTTAGCAATTTGGTCATTGGTCCAGCTATCTTGGAAAAACCTTCAATGAATCATCGATAATAGCCTGCCATGCCTAAGAAACCTCGAATTTGTTTCACATTGGTTGGTGCATTCCATTCCAATACTGATTGGACTTTGGACGGATTTACCGCAATTCCATCCTTACTAATCACATGACCAAGGAATTCTACCTTGTCCAACCAAAATTCATACTTGCTGAATTTAGCATACAACTTATGTTTTCTCATGATTTGAAATGGTATTCTCAAATGATTAGCATGCTCTTCTTTATCCTTAGAGTATATCAAAATATCAACAATAAACACTATGACAAACTTATCCAGATACGGCATGAAGATTTTGTTCATTAGGTTCATGAATATTGCTGGTGCATTGGTCAATCCAAAAGGTACGACGAGATACTCATGATGTCCATACCTTGACACAAATGTTGTTTTTGGAACATCTTCAAGTTTAATTTTTATCTAATGGTATCATGATCTTAGATCAATCTTGGAAAACACTCTAGTCCCTTTGACTTGATCAAATAGATCTTGAATTCTTGGCAATGGATATTTGTTCTTGATGGTAACATTGTTGAGATTTCTATAATCACCACACATTCTTCGTCCTCCATCTCTTTTATCCACAAAAATTACTGGAGTTCCCCATGGGGATACATTTTCCTGAATAAATCCTTTTCTCGCTAATTCATCAATTTGCTCCTTAAGCTCTTGTAATTCTTTTAGTCCCATCTTATATGGTGCTTGGGCTATTGGTGTTGTACCAGATAGCAGGTCAATAATGAACTCTATTTCTCGATCAGGTGGCATTCTTGGTAACTCTGTTGGAAAAACATCTTGAAATTCCTTCACTACAGGAATATCTTCCAATTTAACCTCCTTCATTCAGTTGAACTGCAGATCCACCATGATATGACTATGTTTATCCGCCTGATAGACTATCCTTCCTCCACTTGGAGACTTGATTGAAATAGTTTTCTCCTCACAATTGATCTGAGCTCCATAGTCCGTCATCCAATCCATTCCCAACACTAGGGCTATTCCCCTTAGTGGAATCACATAAAGATCCGCATAATAGGTTTGACCACAGATTGAGATAACTTGGTTTAATTTAATGGTTCTAACTACCACTATCCCTCCAGCGATAACTACGGTCATAGGTTTTTCTAATAGTGCCCTTCTAATCCCGAACTTATCACAAAATTGTTGAGATATAAATGAAGTAGTTGCACCGGTATCAAATAGAACTTTTCTAGGATTGGTGAGAATATTGAGCATACCTATCAACACTGCATCCGAGTTATCCACCTCCTCCAAGGTTGCACAATTCAGCTTTCTAGTAGGTCTACATCTCTTGCCATTGTCATTTTTGCCATATCTTCCACCTCTATTAGGATGTCCACCTCCGCCTCTTGCTTGACCACCGCCTATTGTAGGCCAACCTCCTGGTGGTTTGCTTGGGCATTCAGGCTTAATATGCCCCTTCTGACCACAACCATAACATATGGTTACTTGTTTCTTACATTCCCTTCGAAAATGCCCTGGAATACCACAATTGTTGCATATAATATTCCTCTTGGGGTTGGACTGACCTCCACTACCATTCTTGTTAGTATTGTTGTTGTTATTGAAGGGTCGATTCCTGAGTTTGAACTCCAATTTAGGTTTAGGCTTACTTGCTTGAATCCTCTTAGTTTCCTTCTTTGCTCTCTTCCTTCGGTCCTCTTGGACATTCTTATAATCATCCTCAAATGTGATTGCTGCATCAAGTAACTGTTGAAAAGTTGCTTTATTGGCCAGCCTCAGCTGCATTTTCATGAATGGATTTAAATCACACAGGAAGCATTTCTTCCTCTTATCCTTAGTTCTCACTTCATCATCAGCATAATGAGATAGTTGACTAAACTCTCAGATGTACTTCATGACACTGGTATAACCTTGCTGAAACTCTTCAAGCTCCCTACGCTTCAACTCCATCACACTTTCTGGAACATCATACTCACGGAATCTTTGCTTAAACTCCTCCCAAGTATACTCCCTACCTAGAGGTTGCATTGTTAGTTGATTCTCCCACCAAGATGCTGCAGGTCTAGTTAAGAGGATCCTCAGCTTTTCCTCATCATTGCATCCTATAGTTTTCAACTTTCTCTCCGTATCTGCTAGCCAATCCTCTACATCCATTGGCTCAGGGGCTGATGCAAAAGGTAACGGCCTTGCATTTTGAAAGTCAGAAAGACTCACACCACGTCCTTCAGGTTCCCTCTGATGTCCCACTCGATCCACTAATCCTTCCATGAACTTGTTCTGGAACTCTTGCATCATTTGCATGTAGTGCATAAAGTTCTGTTCCATCAACAGGCTCATTGGTGGTGGTGGTAAATTTGCCTGCATTCTGGCGTCTTCATACGTATTTTCCTTAGTTTCGCGCTCCATGCGCTGCTGTTCGGTCTCGTCCTCTACACCCGTTTCCATATGCCGCCTAGTCCTATAACATAAAGTGAACACGCATTATTACATCATGCATATGTGTTTTGAGCTCAACTTTATGCACAAAACTAGTCACACAATGGAAAAAACTCCAAATAAGAACCAAATATGCATTTCACATATTATACATTACATACCACATAGTTAGTACACGTCATTACAAGCCCATACCATTTAGGTATTACAACTCATGTGGATACTATCCCACTTATTTATTTACATACAGTGCTCCAACTCTACTCCCGTATCATCATTGGGGTATTCTGTCTCAAGGTCACGCTCCCCAGAAGCTACGACATTCATCGTACATTCCTGGAGTACAACCGTGCTGACGTGAAGTACGACGCACCGTTTGTGGAACGACTTGCCTCTTCGATGGACGATACTCAGTATCAGTAGTATCTAGACTTGACACATCATCTAGTTGAAGTGTGTCCATACCTTCCAACTCATCTGAGGTGTCTTTAGAATCATCCTCATCAATGTATTCTTCAATTTCCTCTTGTATTCCGACTCCTGATTTATCAACAGAATATTCTGCTTCCGATGCTCCCCAAGTACTCTATTGAGTATGATAGTCCTCAGCTATAATTGGATAGTGCACATTATTTGGAGTAGGATAATGTTCTGGTAACTCAAACACCCTTTCTTCAAGATCTTCCTCATCGGACTCTACATCCTCCACATGGACATCTCTTCCATCAACGGAATAAGATCTCACTCCCATGCGACTAGTTTGCTCGGTATCCCCAACTGAATCTTCCACAGGAATAGGATTCCCGGCAGATCCATCCATCGATCCGTACCTCCATCCTTCGGAATTTCCAGGTAGTTCCAAGTCCTCAGTTCCCCAAGAACTCTATGGTACTGGGTGACTAGTGCCCTCATTAGGATATCTAGTAGGTTCTGGTATAGGTGAGTAAGGATATGGTGTAAAAGATGCTGGATCTATAGGGATATCCTTAAAAATTGGATTAACCCTATCCACTGCTTCATTCTCCAGTTTAGATGCTAACTTCTCCCTTCATTCAGGATTAGTTAAATCCTCTAGCATATCAATCTGATCCTCTAAAATAACCTGATGTGTCTTATACAAAGACCCAACCATCAGCCAATACAGATCCATAAACTTGGAAGCTAGTTTTGGATGCTTCTTTATTAAAGTAAGATGATCTGGTTCCGGCTCCTCGTCTATAGAGTCATGAGGAATCACAGAATATGTCCTTCCAGCTAACTATTATCCTTTGTGTTCCCGAACATTGGCTATCGCCTCCATAATAGCAACATAGTATGCTGCTAGGTGACTTCTACCTTCACCCATAGGTAAATCGTGATATAAACCAAGCTTCTTTTGTAGTTGGATGATAACACGATATTTGGCTAACATTTGCCCATCATGGTAGTCATGGTATTAACTGGAATATTAGTTGTGCAACCAAAAACCCTCAGAAGTTATCGACGCTATTCAGTTAAAGCCCCCTGATAATCATCGAGAGTCTCTTCTTTCCTTGCCAAAGTCTGTTTTGGGAACTTTGGTGCCATTTCCACTGTATCGAAAATATTCATAATTAGTAACCAGAATTATAATGATAAATCATAATAAAGAATTATCGCACTAAAAAATATAACGAAATATTCCCAATCGAATATTCATCATATAATCTAGAGGACTCTTTACCGTTGTCCTAAGACTCCTACAGGTAGTTCCCTTTACTAGGTTTTCAACCTAAGGTCAAATCAATTGCTCTGATACCAGCTGCGGTGACCTAGCATACCACTGCACTTATAGTACACTATAGTCGTTGACATGACATCCATAGAATACCATTCCGTAAATATCACATCCCTCTGAGTGGTACAACAGAAAAATTGCGGGTCCAAACTACAAACATACACACTTTATTATTATTACAATACCAGAAGTTCGAGACTTCAAGAGGTTCAAACTTACAAACCAAATAACTTATCTCATAAGTTCAGCGGAAGAACGAAAAAAAACACAACGGTAACAAAGACGTGAGATCAACAGCTTATTCTATAGAGTTCGTGCTGCTCGGCTCAACCTAGATAACTAGAGTACGGCGTGACAACTACTCTGACTCATTTTCTTCAGCTCCATAGTGTATCCCGTAGTCCACTCCTTCGATTCCACCGGATAGGTCCGGCTCTTCATAGTAGATGTCGTTCTGGACCTCCGTAGCATACACCTGGTCATCCTTCTAGCCCTCAAAGTCAAGCAAGGGGTTCAAAGGAAAGGGTGAGTAACAGTGTTACCCAGCAAGTTCACTATATGCAAGGTGGGAAGTTTGATGCTCTATCTACCACCTCGGACGATAAGTCCTTGGTTCAATGCAGTTTTGGTAAACATTTCTTCAAAGATTGATTTTAATTATCAAAACTATGCACATTAGCCTTCACAGGTTGACCAGAACTTCATGGAGTTCCTTTCCTGCCGTGTTCGTAGCTCCTTCCCAGAATATGGAGTAACATGTCACAATTCATACACTCTGCAGAGGTGCGTTGCTTTACCCATAAGAGATCAACTCCTTGTTGCACAATCGGGCGTACTTTCCCGTCCACAATTCCATGATGTGGGGCCCAGTAGATGATCCAAGCCAATCACTACCCCCTTCGCGACCCCGCATGTCCCCTTGGTGTACGCCATGCCCACATCTTGAATTACATTAATGGTTAGTACAGACCGTTAGATGCCAGAACTATCGTGGGACGTTGAAGGTTCCCATCCATATGTTGCATATCCTCTACGAATTACCAATAAATGCACGCTACAAGGATAACAACCACGACCTGGCCATCCGGATGCATGCGAGAGGAAGAAGATACAACTGACTTCTCCATCCCATTCCAAATCTTATGGTTAACATGTAATATATGGCGCTAGAATCACTGATGTCATGGGTTATTAAATCCTAGTTGTTTTGAAATTGGAATCTTAGATTTCCATGCAATTCTTAGTATTTATCATCACTTAGGATGATAATAGCATTTCATTTGTTTGGGAAAATACTTATTTTCTGTCTTCTTTAGAACATAGGTGATAACACACAATTTTTAAATACTTCCATAAAGACTCTTCAAAGGACATGAGCAAGTGATGAACTTGCCTTGTGACTGCAAGGTAGTGGAGTCAGATATTTCCACCTGACCTTGAGCTTCGGTTGCTATAGGAAACCATTATTGTCCGGTAAGGACAATATTTAAAGAAGCAATATGCAATGCATAGTAATGTCATGATATGATTTGTTTTCTTCTTTGCGTGTTTTACCCACCTTATAAAGGTTTTAAGTTTCTTTTAATTTAATAAAAGAAAAGCATTACTCAACAATCATTAAATTCCTATTACTTTGACATTTAGAAATTTTATAATAAATAGTATTTTTTTAATAGTTTAAAAATGAATTTATTTGAATTTTAACTCTTTTAAATATTTAACTAAAATTCCTTTAAGAAAATAAGACTTTATTTCTATTATACATGATTTACTTCTCAAAAATACAAACTAGTTTTTTTAATAGTACTTCCTTTTAGAATCTTAAAAATGAATTTTATTCAATTTTAAGTGTTTTGTATATTTTCAAAAATCCCAAAAAGAATATATACAATTTTAATAATAGAACTATATTTAATTACTAAAATTTACTATCTATTATTCTTGTTGGATAAAGGATATTTTTGTGATTTCATAAATATATTATTTGTATTTTTAGGATTTTTATTTATTTTTCTAGAGCTTATTTTGTTTCGGGGGTATATTTGTAATTATTTATTTTTAGAGAGTCTTTTGAGATGTGGGCCCGACCCAACCGGCCTGGTCAAAGACCACCTGGGCTGTACTGGATAGTGCACTGGCCCAGTACCCCCCACGCGCACACACACTCTCTCTCTCACCCCTATCGCTCTCGACCCTCCCTGGCGCTCGATGCCGCCACTTCTGTGCTCGATTCCGGCCAAGTTCGGCCGTCGTGGCTACCGCGACGGTGTAGGACGACCAAGAAAAGGCTGCTACACATCGTTGTCCAAGCTGATTCGTCGCTGGTGCCCTCTTCTCTGGCCGCGCTGACCTCTGCATGAAGCCAGGGTTAGGGTTTACCATGTTCTGGCGCTTCCCCACTGATGTTGTGGTGCTCGTGTGTTGGAATTATGCCCTAGAGGCAATAATAAAGATGTTATTATTATAATTCTTGTTCATGATAAAGTTTATATTCCATGCTAGAATTGTATTAAGCGGAAACATTAATACTTGTGTGGTTTGTGAACATCACCGTGTCCCTAGTACGCCTCTATGGACTAGCTCATTGATCAATGATGGTTAAGGTTTCCTAACCATAGACATGAGTTGTCAATTGATAATGAGATCATATCATTGGGAGAATGATATGGTGGACAGACCCAAACTAAGCGAAGCAATTAGATCGTGTCATTGTGTTCATCTTTGCAAAGCTTTTCTTATGTCAAATATTGTATTCCTTAGACCATGAGATAATACAACTCCCTGGTATCGGAAGAAAGCTTTGAGGTCATCAAACGTCATCCTATGAGAGGGTGATCATAAAGGTGTCTCTCAGGTGATCGGAAAGTATCTGTTGGGTTGTATGTATCGAGATGGAATTTGTCCCTCCCAAGTCGGAGAGATATACTTCGGGCCCACTCGGTAATCGATCAACACCCCTTGCAAGCATGTGGTTAAGGAGTTAATCACAAAGTGATATCGGATTACGGAACGAGTAAAGTACTTGCTGTGAACGAGATTGAACTAGGTATGACGGTACCGACGATCGAATCTCGGGCAAGTAAAATATCGCGAGACGAAGGGAATATATATATGGGATTGATTGAATCCTGGCATCGTGGTTCATCCGATATGATAATCGATGAATGTGTGGGAGTCAATATGGGTGCCCAGACCCCGCTGTTGATTATTGATAGAAGATCATGTCTGCATATTCTCGAACCCGCAGGGTCACACACTTAACGTGTCTCGACGCTAGGATAGATTGGATAATTGGTTTATGAGTTTTTGTTCGGAGTCTCGGATGGGATCCGGGACATCACGAGAGGTTCCGGAGTGGTCCGGAGAATAAGATTCATATAAGGCAGTGCAGTTTTTGGAGTTCGGAATTGTTCCGGGTTAATCGGTATTGTACCGGAAGCTTCTAGAACCTTCCGGAAGGGGGCCAACGTGGTCCCACCTTCCCGGAGGGGGCATGGGCCTATGAGGGAGTGTCCTGGACGCATTGGGCCAGGGGCACAAGGCCCCATAGGGCCCAGCCGATCCTAGATAAGTTTAAACTCGTTTAAACTAGAGATAGGATTTCTAGATAAGGGAGAGTTTAAATTGTTTAAACTAGAGATAGGCTTGGAGGATGGGCAAGGGCTGGCCGCACCCCCCCTCTATACATAGAGGGCTGGTGCGCCCCCTCCCCTCCAACCACACACCTTCCTCCAAACCCTAGTTGCCCTGCTGCCCTCATCTCTCCCTCCCGACTGTTTGTAGGCGAAGCCCTGCTGCAGAAATTCTCCACCATATACACCACGCCGTCGTGTTGTAGATCCAATCTATCTCTCCACCCTACTTGCTGGTCCGAGGAAGGAGGAGACATCGAGGTGCTGCACGTGTGCATCTCACGGAGGCACCGCCACTTGTGGTGCTAGATCGGATCGGATCACGAGGAGGAGAAGCGAGTACGACTACATCACCCACGTTCCGACGAACGTTCCGCTGTGCGAATCTTCAAGGGTATGAAGATCTAATCCAATCTCTCTCGTTGTTTGCATCTCCTAGATTAGATCTTGGCTTTCCCTCTGTTCGCTTCCGTAGAAAATTTTGATTTACTATGCTGCGAAACCCTTCAGTGGTATCAGAGCTAGATCTATGCGTAGATGTGTTTCACGAGTAGAACGCAACATGGTTGTTGCGGGCGTTGATGTTTTCTGTTGCAAGCCTCTTGTTTGTGTTCTTCTTATGGCGCGGGATAGTGAGATTGAAGCGGTCCAGGCCAACCTTACGCGACGTCGTTCGCGAGACCGGCTCCGCACTTGACGTGTGGCTTGTACCACACATGCGGCTGGTGGATGTCAGTTTCTCTCACTATAGTTGTCATGGGATTAACACCGGAGTTTGGCAACCATAATATCACCGTTGTGGCTTTCCGTAGGTAAGAATCGTTCTCAGCATCTACTCCCATAAGCCACGTAAAACATGCAACAACAAAGTAGAGGCGTCTAACTTGTTTTTGCAGGGAGTGTTTTCTGTGATATGGTATGGCCCAAGATGTGATGTGTATAATGTATGCGATGATCATGTTTTGTAATGTTTCACGACTTGCATGTCGATGAGTACACAACCGGCAGGAGCCATATGGTTGTCTTTATAATTGTGTATGACCTGCGAGTCAACTTCTTATACGCCATGTAATAGCTTTACTTTATCGCTAAGTAGTTAGCAATAGTTGTAGTTGCTATTCGTGGTGGAGGCAATCATGGTGGAGTGATGGAGATCATGTCGGAACGCACAAGATGGAGATCATTGCGCGAAGATTGGCTATACCATGTCACATAAAGTTATATGCATGTGATGTTTATCCTTTTGTGTATCTTATTATGCTTAGATCGCGACGGTAGCATTATAAGATGATTCCTCACTTAAAGATCAAGATAAAAACTGTGTTCTCCCCAAGTATGCAACGTTGCGAAAGTTCGTCGTGTCCAAGCATCACGTGATGATCGGGTGCTATAGACTCTACGTTCACATACAACGGGTGCAAGCCAGTTTTGCACACGCGGAAATACTTGGGTCTAACTTGACGAGCCTAGCATGTACAGACATGGCCTCGGAACACAAGAACCGAAAGGTTAAGCATGAGTCATATGAATGATATGATCGACACTTCGTTGTCCACCATTGAAACCACATCTCTTCTCGTGAAGATCGGATTAGGTGTGGTGAATTTGGATCGTGTTCACTAAACAACTTGAGGGATGTTGAATTTAGTGGGAGTTCATCTAGTAATTTGATTAAGTTGAACTATTTATCATGAACATAGTCTAAATTGTACTTGCAAATACTGTAGATCACATGGCCAAGTCCAACTTCAACTTCAACGTTTTTGCTGAGAAAGAAAAGCTTAGAAACAATGGGTCTAACTTCACCAACTGGTTCCGCAATCTTAGAATCATTCTGTCTGGCGGACAAAAGGACTATGTCCTTGGGAAAGCGTTAGGTGACCCCCTTGCTGCAACTGCGCCGGCTGATGAGAAAGTTGTCTATCAGTCGCGCAAAGATGATTATGGTGTGATTAAGAGCACCATGTTGTTTGCTATGGAACCGGAACTTCAAAATCGTTTTGAAAACTATCCCGGGCCCTTTGAGATTCTCGAGGAGCTGAAAACCATGTTTCAGACTCAGGCCCGTTCTGAGAGATATGAGATCTCTGAGAAGTTCTTTAACTGCAAGATGGAGGAATGGAGTTCCGTTAGTGAGCACGCCATTAAGATGTCGGGCTACACTCAATGCCTTGAGCAACTGGAATGCAAGATTCCAGAGGAGCTCAAGATTGACAGGGTTCTGCAATCACTCCCTCCCAGCTACAAAAGTTTTGTAGTGACTCATAATCAGATTGGTTCCACTGATACGATCACCGAGCTCTTCGCAAAGCTGAAGGCTGCGGAGGTGGACATCAAGAAGGATAATCATGTGTTGATGGTCAACAAGCCCTCCTTCAAGAAAGGTAAAGGTGCAAAGAAGCCCTTCAAGAAAGGCGGCGGCAAGCGCGTTGCCCCTGCTGAGAAGAAGCTCAAGTCTGGTCCCAAGCCGGACACTGAGTGCTTCTATTGCATGGACAAGGGTCACTGGAAGCGCAACTGTCCGAAGTACTTAGCGGACAAGAAGGCTGGCACCATCAAAGGTATATTTGATATACATGTTATTGATGTTTTCCTTACTAGCCCTCGTTGTAGTGCCTGGGTATTTGATACTGGTTCAGTTGCTAATATTTGTAACTCGAAACAGGAGCTACGGAATAGACGACGGCTTGCGAGGGATGAGGTGACGATGCGCGTTGGCAACTGATCAAGAGTTGATGTGATGGCCGTCGGCACGCTCTCCTTAGTTTTACCTTCAGGATTAGTTTTAAACCTTAATAAATGTTATTATGTGCCTGCGTTGAGCATGAACATTATTTCTAGATCGTGTTTATTGCAAGACGGTTATTCATTTAAATCGGAGAATAATGGTTGTTCTATTTATATGAGTAACATCTTTTATGGTCATGCACCTATTGTGAATGGTTTATTTCTTCTAAATCTCGAAAGGGATGAAACACACATCCATAACATTGAGGCTAAGAGATGCAAAGTAGATAGTGATAATACTACTTATTTGTGGCACTGTCGTCTAGGTCATATTGGTGTAAAGCGCATGAAGAAACTCCATTCTGATGGACTTTTGGAGTCTCTTGATTTTGAATCATTTGACACATGCGAACCATGCCTCATGGGCAAGATGATCAAAACCCCGTTCTCCGGTATGATGGAGCGAGCAACGGACTTGTTGGAAATCATACATACCGATGTATGCGGACCGATGAGTGTTTCGACGCGCGGTGGATATCACTATTTTCTCACTTTTACCGATGACTTAAGTAGATATGGGTATATCTATTTAATGAAACATAAATCTGAAACGTTTGAAAAGTTCAAAGAATTTCAGAATGAAGTGGAGAACCATCGTAACAGAAAGATTAAGTTTCTACGATCCGATCGTGGGGGCGAATATTTGAGTTATGATTTTCTCACGCATCTCAAAGCAAGTGGAATCGTTTCACAACTCACGCCACCCGGAACACCACAGCGCAATGGTGTGTCTGAACGCCGGAATCGAACCCTATTAGATATGGTCCGATCGATGATGTCTCTTACTGATTTGCCGTTATCATTTTGGGGTTATGCATTAGAAACCGCTGCATACTTTAAATAGGGCTCCATCTAAATCCGTTGAGACGACACCGTATGAACTGTGGTTTGGTGCTAAACCTAAGTTGTCGTTTCTTAAAGTTTGGGGATGCGAAGCTTACGTCAAGAAGTTGATGCCGGACAAGCTCGAACCCAAAGCGGAGAAGTGCGTCTTCATAGGGTACCCTAAGGAAACTATTGGGTATACCTTCTATCACAGAACCGAAGGCAAAGTGTTTGTCGCAAAGAACGGTTCCTTTCTTGAGAAGGAGTTTCTCTCGAAAGAAGTGAGTGGGAGGAAAGTAGAGCTAGACGAGGTTATTGAACCTTCTCTTGAATTGGAGAGTAGCGCGGCACCTGAAATTGTTCCAGTGCCACCTGCACCAACAATAGAGGAAGCTAATGACAAGGATCATGAAGCTTCGGACGATGCTGCTACTGAACGTCGCAGCTCGACAAGGTCGCGTGCCCCTCCTGAGTGGTACGGCAACCCTGTCTTGACTGTCTTGTTAGTAGAAGACAGCGAACCTACGAACTATGAGGAAGCGATGATGAGCCCAGACTCTGAGAAATGGCTAGAAGCCATGAAATCCGAATTGGGATCCATGAGCGAAAACCAAGTATGGACTTTGGTGGACCCTCCTAGCGACCGAAAGGCCGTTGAGTGCAAATGGATCTTCAAAAGGAAAACGGACACGGATGGTAATGTTACCGTCTATAAAGCACGGCTTGTTGCGAAAGGTTTTCGACAAGTTCAAGGTGTTGACTACGATGAGACTTTCTCTCCCGTAGCGATGTTTAAGTCCATTCGGATTTTATTAGCAATTGCTGCGTTTCATGATTATGAAATATGGCAAATGGATGTCAAGACTGCTTTCCTCAATGGCAACATTGATGAAGAGTTGTATATGATGCAACCCGAAGGTTTTGTCGATCCTAAGGATGTTGATAAAGTATACAAACTTCAGCGTTCCATTTATGGACTGAAGCAAGCGTCTCGGAGTTGGAACCTTCGTTTTGATCAAGTGATCAAGAGCTTTGGATTTGTTCCAAATTGCTACGAAGCTTGCATCTACAAGAAAGTGAGTGGGAGCTCGGTGACGTTTCTGGTACTATATGTGGATGACATATTGATTATTGGAAATGACATCAACATGCTTAACGATGTGAAGAGTTATTTGAACAAGTGTTTTTCAATGAAAGACCTAGGTGAAGCTGCTTATATATTGGGCATCAAAATCTATAGAGATAGACAAAGACGCCTGATAGCTTTAAGCCAGAGTACATACCTAGACAAAGTTCTGAAAAGGTTCAGAATGGATAAGGCATTGAAAGGTTCAGTGCCTATGTTGTCAGGTAAGATATTGAGCAAGGCTTAGTGTCCAGCTACGGTAAATGATAGGGAAGCTATGAGCAAAGTGCCTTATGCCTCGGCCATAGGTTCCATCATGTATGCCATGCTGTGTACTAGACCGGATGTGTCCAATGCTCTTAGTTTGACGAGCAGATATCAAAGTGATCCAGGAGTGGAACACTGGACAGCCGTGAAGAACATCCTAAGGTACCTAAATAGGACTAAAGAAATGTTCTTAGTCTATGGGGGTGATGAACAGCTCGTCGTAAAAGGTTACGTCGATGCTAGTTTCGACACCGACAAGGATGATTGTAAATCTCAGACAGGATACGTGTATATTTTGAATGGAGGAGCTGTGAGCTGGAGAAGCTGCAAGCAAAGCGTGGTCGCGGGATCTACAGTAGAAGCGGAATACATGGCTGCTGCAGAAGCGTCAACTGAAGGAGTTTGGATCAGAAACTTCATCACTGAGCTTGGCGTGGTTCCAAGTGCATTGGACCCACTAGAGATATTGTGTGACAACACTGGCGCCATAGCACTCGTTAAGGAACCAAGATATCATCCAAAGACCAAGCATATCAACCGCAAGTTTCATATAATCCGAGATTATATAGCAGATGGAGATCTGAAGATCAGCAAAGTACATACAGATCTGAATGTCGCAGATCCATTGACTAAACCTCTTCCACGTGTAAAACATGATTAGCACCTCAGTGCCATGGGTGTAAGATTGTTGCCAAATGTAAACTAGATTATTGACTCTAGTGCAAGTGGGAGACTGTTGGAATTATGCCCTAGAGGCAATAATAAAGATGTTATTATTATAATTCTTGTTCATGATAAAGTTTATATTCCATGCTAGAATTGTATTAAGCGGAAACATTAATACTTGTGTGGTTTGTGAACATCACCGTGTCCCTAGTACGCCTCTATGGACTAGCTCATTGATCAATGATGGTTAAGGTTTCCTAACCATAGACATGAGTTGTCAATTGATAATGAGATCATATCATTGGGAGAATGATATGGTGGACAGACCCAAACTAAGCGAAGCAATTAGATCGTGTCATTGTGTTCATCTTTGCGAAGCTTTTCTTATGTCAAATATTGTATTCCTTAGACCATGAGATAATACAACTCCCTGGTATCGGAAGAAAGCTTTGAGGTCATCAAACGTCATCCTATGAGAGGGTGATCATAAAGGTGTCTCTCAGGTGATCGGAAAGTATCTGTTGGGTTGTATGTATCGAGATGGAATTTGTCCCTCCCAAGTCGGAGAGATATACTTCGGGCCCACTCGGTAATCGATATCAACACTGCTTGCAAGCATGTGGTTAAGGAGTTAATCACAAAGTGATATCGGATTACGGAACGAGTAAAGTACTTGCTGTGAACGAGATTGAACTAGGTATGACGGTACCGACGATCGAATCTCGGGCAAGTAAAATATCGCGAGACGAAGGGAATATATATATGGGATTGATTGAATCCTGGCATCGTGGTTCATCCGATATGATCATCGATGAATGTGTGGGAGTCAATATGGGTGCCCAGACCCCGCTGTTGATTATTGATAGAAGATCATGTCTGCATATTCTCGAACCCGCAGGGTCACACACTTAACGTGTCTCGACGCTAGGATAGATTGGATAATTGGTTTATGAGTTTTTGTTCGGAGTCTCGGATGGGATCCGGGACATCACGAGAGGTTCCGGAGTGGTCCGGAGAATAAGATTCATATAAGGCAGTGCAGTTTTTGGAGTTCGGAATTGTTCCGGGTTAATCGGTATTGTACCGGAAGCTTCTAGAACCTTCCGGAAGGGGGCCAACGTGGTCCCACCTTCAGGGAGGGGGCATGGTCCTATGAGGGAGTGTCCTGGCCGCATTGGGCCAGGGGCACAAGGCCCCATAGGGCCCAGCCGATCCTAGATAAGTTTAAACTCGTTTAAACTAGAGATAGGATTTCTAGATAAGGGAGAGTTTAAATTGTTTAAACTAGAGATAGGCTTGGAGGATGGGCAAGGGCTGGCCGCACCCCCCCCCTCTATATATAGAGGGCTGGTGCGCCCCCTCCCCTCCAACCACACACCTTCCTCCAAACCCTAGTTGCCCTGCTGCCCTCATCTCTCCCTCCCGACTGTTTGTAGGCGAAGCCCTGCTGCAGAAATTCTCCACCATATACACCACGCCATCGTGTTGTAGATCCAATCTAACTCTCCACCCTACTTGCTGGTCCGAGGAAGGAGGAGACGTCGAGGTGCTGCACGTGTGCATCTCACGGAGGCACCGCCACTTGTGGTGCTAGATCGGATCAGATCGCGAGGAGGAGAAGCGAGTACGACTACATCACCCACGTTCCGACGAACGTTCCGCTGTGCGAATCTTCAAGGGTATGAAGATCTAATCCAATCTCTCTCGTTGTTTGCATCTCCTAGATTAGATCTTGGCTTTCCCTCTGTTCGCTTCCGTAGAAAATTTTGATTTACTATGCTGCGAAACCCTTCATCGTGGTGCTCTCCTCCATGACCACCACTGTTGTGTGCAGGCACGGGTTGCAGCGCCCCCTCGGGTGCTTCCCGTGCCGCTACCCCTCTACCTCCGGTCTCCTCTCTACTTCCTCTTCAAATAAATTTACGAGGGCCTCGAGTAAGTTCTTCTACTTCTCCTCTCTATGCTCTCTCTTACCTCTAATCCTTGCCATGTGGTCACTAGTGAGGGATCTCTCCATTTAGGGTTCATCCCTAAATGTCTAGGGTTTGACCCTCCTTGTAGTGATGTTCAGTTAGGTTTCTAGGGTTAATATGATTGTGTTAATCTACTGGATGTTGACCTGCTAGTGGTGCATGTGATACTCTCTGTTGAGCATGATCTGTTGCTCTGTCTTTGTTAGTTAGCACTCTGCTGATCTTGTTGGTGTTACCCTGTTCTCTGTCAGAGAACACTTGGTTGAGCAAGTTTAAATTGGTGTGGCTATCTGTGTGGCTGTGATTGTGAGCTCACTCTTTTTGAGTGATGATGCCTTACTACTGGCTGATATAGCGTTGGTTGATGCTTTTAGTGTAAAACTTTTATGATCAAAGGCTCTGCCTTATGATAGATGTTGAATGCTGTTATAGATGATTCCTAAATCATTTAGGAAAATGATTAAGTGTTTTTAAAAGATGAAGCTTAGGCTTGTTCTCAAGAAGTGATGAACTTGTTGGTACAGAGGTGCTACCCAGTTGGGGATGTGCCCTATACTAGCAGCTATGATGAGTATCATCTAGTTAAAACTAGATCCCCTGGTCTATGATGCTGGTCTGAGACCATCCTCAAGTAGAAACCCCTTGTTTTCACTTGATGGCTTATTTCTTATGTATGTATCATGTACTTGCATGATCAGATCCATATATAAACATGATTACTCATATGAATATGCTCCAGATTCACTATTGGATTGAAAATGTTGGGGATTACCCTTGGTAGCCTTGTGCTGGCCTATTGCTGCCTTCCCCTGTGGCCTTGGCATGCTCCTCCTGGTGTTGTTGCTCCTATGACCTTGCTGTCCACCCAATGCTTCCCCCTCCTCAAGTCACCATCTTGGCTGGTGATTCCTGGGTTTTCTGTGGTGGAAAATGGTTTGGTCTAATGCTATTATGGTAAGATCTGGTGTTGTTTTTGTGCTGTTATTGGTTGTGCTGGTGAGAAGTTGTGGTTGAGCTTGCTGTGAAGTGAGTAGTAGAGCTTGCTTTGCTCTATACGGATGTAACTTGAGCTGTTCCTTTGCTCTCTGCTGTTGACACCTCAATGCATGCATTTAGGTGTGTAAGCTGCTTCTCTACTAGCTTTGGATGTGGATGAGATCAAGTAATTGGACTTTTACTATCTACTCTTTTACTGGTTACTTGCCCTCTTGAAACTTATCACTTGTCTCTTTTGGCTTATGTTGTGATACTAGAACTATTTACTTAAAAGAACAGATACTACTCTTTGGTGAAACTTGCCCCTTCAAATTACTCTATGATGTAAAATGAACAGTGCACTTCACTGTTCACCACTGAGAGTAAAACTAATCACTAACATTTTTCTTTCTTTGTTTTAGTGGTTTATGTTATTTTGCAGGAACAAAGCATGGATTGTCAAGATATAGGATAGGAATAGATGGATAGGTTGTGTTGTAATTTCCCTTTATTCTTTTTGTAAAGAATCTTGTAACAATATTTCTATGATTAAATAAAGATTCATTTTATTGGAATTTCTTCCTTGTAACTATTTGTCTTTATGTAATGATCTCTATTTGTAATATTGATTATGGAATAAAGAAAAGAATAAGAATTCATTTCTTATTTGTATTTCCTGTTCTTAAATTTATATTGTTGTTTAATATATCTATAATATAACCAAAAAATGTTAATACCTATTTTGGAAAACCACTTAATGATTCTAACTTCTAATTTTTAAATATGATTCAAATTATTTGAATTTCAAATGTGAATTCAAAATGTTCCCCCCAAAACACAGTAATGCCTAAAGGTCATATCAAAATTTATAGCAATCACCTCATAGAGCTATTCCTACCTCTAGACAGTGAAAGAAACTCTGATCTCTTTAGATTTTTCTTTGGTGAAAAATTTACCCTGATTTTATAGATGAATGCATGAATATGCACAAATTCTTATTTCTACCCTTCGTTAGTTCTTAAATGCTGGGGTGTTAGAGAGGTGCAACACTAAGGGCACTACGAGTCGTTGGAGCCGAAGAAGCTGTCGGGACTTCAACACGACCTTGAGGTTGGCTTCGGTTCGCCTACATCAACTACGCTCTCCCGAGCGTTGACAATGCTTTTCGGTCTTTAAGGGTAAGTTCGCAAAAAAGCCCTCCCGTTACTTCATTGCTAATAGATAGGTCCTGGCAATCGGGGTTCTGGACGTATGGTAAAATTTATTGTTTTCATGCGCGAACCCTTACAAATTTCACAACAACTTCCAATACGTAAACAATATTCACAATTTTATTTTATTACCATGAATTGTGTCAAGTTTCATTCATATATATTGATCCTCTTCTTTAAATTAGATCAAATGGATCGGGACGGTCTCCTATTGAAGAATTGTGTACGAGCAATTCAAGGAATTGATAGGATTTTAGTTAAGGAGGTCATAGATCCAACCGTAGAATATCATCAGGAATTTATATTTAGATAATAGGGATCGTAATAGAAATTATATTATACATATGCATGAACTTGTACCATATGTAATATGTTCGACCAAACATAAAGAAAGACGTCACTCTTCGATCTCTATATTCATAATGATGTTCTGTAATGGTTTTTTTATTTATGTAGTTGTATATATATCATCTATCGGCACGTCACTTACGCCAAGCCTCTCCCTCATGCTGCGGCAGAAAACCGCTCCAAAACTCTGCCGCGGCAGAAAACCACCCAAAAACTCTGTCGCGGCAGAACCGCGGCCGCCGAAACCCGTAAAACGCTGCCGCGGTAGAGCTCCTTTAGTCCCGATTAATGTTACAAACCGGGATTAAATATCCTTCACCCCGCTCTCCACCACGGCCAAGTGGAGTGCCTTTAGTCCCAGTTCGTAACAAAATCGGGACTAAAAGGGACCTCTAGTCCCGATTGCGCAACCAGAACTAAATACCCTTACGAACCGGACTAAAGCACTCTATTCCACTAGTGATAGGGCGGCCGATCTGTACAAGGGACTGTTGGCTGCTGGATTGTTTTATCGAGACTCAACTATTAGGTTGAAATTGCATGCCACCGCCCATAGTCCAACAAGTCTAACCACAAGGGTCGCCTCCCGGAACAACTAGCTAGATTGAGACAGAAAGGCGAGTCTTTGGATGCAACGTTGGCTATCAACTATGTCTGGATGCTAGCGTGTTCGTAACAAACCCTCACTTTCTCCCTTCTCTTATATTACTACGTCCTGTATTCTAGTGTGACAAGCTTCCGTCCGAGTAACAGGTAACCACGAAGCAATCTCGAGAACACTAAGCTTGTAAGAAGAGCACTTTGACCTTGCACGCGGAATTAATGTACACCGTGATATTTCTCTTAATAATCTACAGAACAATGAGCGCACTAGGTACGTACGTACCCAAGCTGTTGTTCTGTCACACGTCAGCACACATGATAGCAACTCCGTACCCGCCACGTGTCTTGGGTTCTTTACGATCATGCTCACGCGTGCGCCAATCAGGAAATGACAGCCGGTCGAGGTCACAAGATATCGATGGGTCACTACGAGCTGTTGCTTGTTGCTCGAGCGCGATGGATATGCTTCATGTGCTTGGAAATTGCCTGGATCCTTGTGATGGGACATCATTGACAACGTTAGAATCCTTAATTAAGTCGGTGTCTGTTTCGTAGTATGTAGGTACAAGGAGGAACTAAGACGACCGGCTGCCTCGTGTTCCTAGTTAATTAAAAAGTTTATATGATGACAAAGATTCATACGTGCAAGTAACTCCATCTAAGAAAGCGCAGTGGAGATCTACGACCTCGAACAGCTTGGATCTATATTTTTTTTTAAACACGGTACAATCGTAGACTCTCACAACACGTACATGCACCACCCATATGAACGCACACACGCACACCCTATCCCTATGAGCACCTCCAAGAGACCGAGCCGGCGGATCGGGTCTTGAAATTGACGAAGTCACCATGGACGCCTCGCTGTCGACGGGAACATCGCCTCTCACTGAAAGAATATTCCGTCTTTTTATACGACACACGGTGTCAAATCGAAGGTTTAAACTCTGGTGGACTGGGGGTACAACCACCCTCCTAACCATCCAACCACAAGTTGGTTTGCTAGCTTGGATCTATACGTGTTCGAGTTCTGATTCTCTTCCAACTTTGATATTTTGACTCGTTGTAGCTGTATTATCGTCTCTAGCAGATTGGATATAATCCGAACCAAAAATCAGACAGGGAAGCGGGATAAGCGTATCCAGTTGAAGAAGAGGACTTCGTAGCACATACATTATTATTTTTGGATATTTATGTAAACTAGTTTGCGGCATGAAATTAAACATACTTAGGGAATAATTTTAGGGTATATTTGATTCAAAA
The DNA here is from genome assembly GCA_916181665.1 of Avena sativa. Lineage (NCBI taxonomy): Eukaryota > Viridiplantae > Streptophyta > Magnoliopsida > Poales > Poaceae > Avena > Avena sativa. Next base: position 418,567,762 of record OV702287.1, on the reverse strand, counting down.
GATTTATATAGGAAATTTGTATGATTAAATCCTATAGGAAATTTATTTCGCAAAAAGAAATCCTATAGGAAATTTTTCTATGATCGTTGTTTGATTTGTAGGACTTGTTTCATAGGATTTTTTTACTAAGGATTCCTTTGCAATAGATTTTATAGGAAACCAAGCATCACCTCTTACCTCTTTTTAAGAATCCTTTGTTTTTCTTATGGTGAAAGCACACAAACTTTAGTTCTTACAAATTCATGTAGGATTGGAGTGGATATGACATTGCCATCCTTCATTTTTCTTGTTCCTACGTTTTTCTATCCTACGAATCAAATAGGCCCTTATACTACCGAAGCAAACGGGAGGATGGAACTACTTGTTCTATTGACTTTTTTCCGAAATGGGGTGATACCTCGGCCTCTGCATCAAAATGATGCACAAAACCTTCTTTAATATTATCCAACGAAAATTTGCAAAGAGAATTCATAAATCAACCCAAAACCACCTCTCTAACGACAACCTAAATGAACGGGATGGCCATGTCGAAGCCATCACTTTGACTGAACACCTACACACATCATCACAAAACCGGAGGATCCATCCGACTGCCCAACAACTAGTCGTGGGCACAAACCGGTCTGACAGATCCTCAACACGCACGCGCTCGAGAAGTCGCCGCAACCATCTTCCACCAACCATATTCAAGACAGGGATCTAGGCTTTGACCTTGCCAGGCCTGCCATCGACATCACCATGTTGCATGGTAGCGCCATCGCCATGCACAAGTCTATCGAGACACATTCTTCATAGAATCCTCGTTGCACCACACAATCAATTGACGATGTAGTTCTACTAAACCTATCCCTAACCTAGATCAGCGGCGCTATCCGTCGTTGCCTAAGAACCTATCCTTAGATGACAAGGGAGTGGAAGACAATCGTCAAGCGCGTCCCTTGGACCCGCGTGAACGAAGCCCCACTCCTCCTCAAGAGTCGACCTTCTTCTGAGCTTCTTTGAGGCAGAGGCGGGTGTCCACGTTGTCAGGGTTCACGCTCAGCTCACGGTGGTGCTCCAAGTAGGCCTCCATGGCGGCTTCCAGGCGCTTCATCACTGGCATGAACACTTCTATGAGGATGTCCCATATGAAGCTGCGGCTGGTGGTCTGAGAGAAGGTTCCATGCTGGGATGGAGCTACCGACCTCTAGGTCATGGGAGGGACCATCATGGATGCAGCCCGCGTTAGAGCCACCACATCAGTGACTTCCGGGGGGATCTCCCATTGTGATTTGCCTCTAATTGCTCGTAGGAGAGAGTGGAGTGGTGCGATGGTGAAGAGAAGATTGTGGCATAGGGATCGAGGATGGAACCATAAATCGCCTTCCGACCCGGGTATATAGAGGTGGGTTGGGACACAATCGAGCACCCTAGATATCTTTTTCTAGGCCAGATTTTTCACGAGATCTATTCGGGGCTGTAATCGGCCCAAAACTAGAGAATTGATAGAGTTTTCCGGTTTTGGGTTGTTATTCGGGATCTGCTAGAGTGGCTCTAAGATGATCCTATTGTGGCCCCCAAAGCCCTCTAGCTATTGGGAGTGCAAGATATAAAATCAAGCTCGATCGTGGCCAGACGAGCATCATTCCATCTGGTGTGGCCCAACAATACGTATAGCACTGCTAGGCCAACCCCGACCCACTGGAAGGTTTGTGGGAGCATGGGGCACATGTGACAACCAGGTGGGCTAGCCACGAACAACTGAAAGCCTATTTCACTTTTCCTTTTCTTCACTCCCATTTCATTTCTCCCACTTATCACATGCCTTCGTTGCTGACACACATCATTATTCCTCCTTGCCATGATGCCGAAGGCAAATGAGACAAAAGGCATGCCCTTCATCAAGCCTCGCAAGAAGCCGTCGGTGAGGCTGAGGCAAGAGGGATGATAGCCAAGCAGTGGTAGAGGGAGTTTATCCAATCGAGGTTGTTCACGGTGGAACATAGGGGCGGCATGATAATACTAGCATAAATAAGAAGGTTATCATGATTGTGGCTAACCTTGTCGTCTTAAGTGAAGGGTTCAACATGCGCACCATTGCCCCTACCGCTGGTGGGAGACAAGGGAGCACCACTCCAGCTTTGCGTTCTAAGAGCATGTCTGTAACATCCCAAATCTTTAATCAAGGTTATCAAGATCCAAATCACCCAATTTAGGGTTAAAAAAACTTTTATTATTAAAAACAATTATGAATGCATGTGTGTTTGCATGAATATAGAATTGTTTGAAAATGCCAATGTTTGATTGTTCTAATGGTTGTAAAATGATTCAAATATGAATGCCATATCATCTAGATCATTCAAAAATAAAATCCAAATAAAAAGAAATCAAATAAGAATAAAAAGACCAAATGGTCACTTTGGCCATTTTAATCCACTAGGCCACTTTAGGTGTTCCTAGAAGTCAATTTCAAATAGAAACATTCTCAACTCTCTTCACCCCTTGCTAGACCAAGTAAAGAAGTACCAAGGCCCACTTTACAATCTTACAGAAACCTTTAGCAAGACAATTTAAATGGCATTTGAAAATTGAATCCATTTCATATGCATAGATCCCACTTTTTCAAAAACCACTCAAATGAACTCCACTTAACAATCCGAAGCAACCACAGACTACCAAGCATAAGATCAAAGCACCCACCAAAAATCTTCTCAAAATTCAAATAAAATTCTCTTGCCGCCATTGTGTCGAACACTTAGTGAGCACTGAATTAATTGCCTAACTATTACTGTTCTAGAGCAGTGATCAAGTGCTACTAAGGCCTCAATCCACTCCCCTTGTCTCCCCTAGCTCCAACCATGCCATCAAGGACCAACCTCTTAGCCTCTAGCAGCAGTGCCGAGCCACCGTGAGGCCATGCTCGCCGGTCGAGCATGGACAGCTCCAAGCCGACCGCCCTACCCTCTTCCGCCGTGCCTAGGAGGTAGGTGAGACCACACCGCCGCCCCATGTCCCTTCCCCGAGCAGTGCCAGGCACTAGACCACCCACAGAGCACCGCGCCCACCGTGTCTGCGCCATGCCGAGCACGCGCCAGAGCGCCGCGCCCGACAAGAGTGCACACATTGCCCCTCGACCGCAGCCCGCGCGCGCTGCTCCACCTTGACCCCAACAGCCGCCCGGACATGCCCTTTTGCCGTCGATTGACCCGCTGCCACCGTGAGCCGCGTCGAATGCCGTATCTGCCGTGCAGAGCACGATCCGCACCCAACCAATTGCTACCGCCCCTAGACGCGCCATTACGCCGTAGAGGACCGCCAGGAGACCGCGCATCGATCGCCGCTCGCATCCACGCCTCTAGCAGCACGGAGCCATGTCGCCACCGTCGCCTGGCCACGCCGCGCTGTCCCGTCGTCGAGCCTATAAAAGGAGGCCACCCCCAGCCTCATTCTGCACACCACTCACCTCCCCTCTCGCCACTGACCATCCCACACTTCTCCCTGGAGCCACTCGAGCCCTCAGTCGCCGGAATTTTTCCGGAGCTCGCCGCAGCAGAGGAGAAAGGGGGTCGTTGATTGCGACTACCCCAGGAGCCGCCGCGACCACGCCTAGCACCGTCGTCGTCCACCAGTTCGATCGCCCCCACCGCCGAGCCTAGATGGAGCCCTGGTAAGCCCCAATGCACCCCCACCGAGCCGCTAGGGTTCGTTCTTGCCGGCGACCTATTCGTCGTCGACGATGAACCACAACCGTTGATTCCTATTCTAATCGCATGACTGATATTGCCCCGTACTGCTTCGCGTTAGATGCGCCGCTGACATGCGGGACCCCCTTGTCAGTTGCCCTCTGTGCCACGGAGCGCCACTGGGCTGGCCCGTTTAGTTTCCTGCGCTAGCCCACAATTTCAAATAGATGTTTTTCTATTTAGACTTAAACTAGATTCTGTCCTCTTGTTTAAAAATCATTTCAGAGAGATCCATTTAACCAAAATGCATGATTCAAATTTTGTTAGAAAGATAATTAAAATCTCTATCCAAGCCCGTTGGATTTAAATCAATTGGAGTTAGAAATCACATATAGCAAAAATAACAAGACATAGACTTTTCTACATTCAAACATTTTTTCAAAAATCAACCATAATAGCTTTTGAGTTGATTCCAACTCTCAAAAATCATATTTGACAATACTTATCTGAATATATAATAATATTTAGGTTTGCATGCAGTGACTTTGGACTAGTACCAAAATAATGCTATTTAGGCATTTCTAGTCACTTTAAATTATTTAAATAATAAACTTAAACTTATGGAAATATGAGCCAACATTTAAATCACATTCCCATGCATTAGAATATATGGTGATGACATGTGTCCACATGATCCCATATTTTAATTGGAGAATATTAAACCTTAATTAATTTCAATGAGTAGAAATTACTTTTCTCAAATAAAATAAATGAAACTAGTTCATTAAATCTTGTGATGAATGTGATGCTACTAGATCATCAAGTGTGTGCCTTAGTGTGCTAAATAGACTAGTTAAGTATTGTTTGGTGATTGTGTATCCCGTATGTATTTATAGACGATAGTACCGACCAAGTCTACGAGGAGGAGGAGTTCTACCCCGAAGAAGACGAGGAGAATTTCAACCACTACACCAATCAAGGTAAGATACTGTTGGCAAGCTATTGTTAGCAAGCTAGAATTATACAATATAACCTAAGCAAGATGCATTAGGCATGCTTTGGTTATACCTCTTGATTTATACCCATCCCAAGTTTTACTTACAAGTTTTACCTTTTGCTTTACCAAAGTTTCTTTACTTTTAGTAATGCTTTGTGAGATTTTAGAAAGAAGTATAGATAGCATAAAGAGTATAAAACTTGGCCTATACTAGATGTCATTCTATGGCATGAGTTTGAGATTTGCATCCCACCTTAGTGAACACTCTTAACTTAGGGGTAAGTGTTAAACCAAAAACTTGATCACTCTAGATGGGAATACTTGGTGAAAATGCTTATGAAAACCTTGGAATGATGAGTCATTCTATTGAGATGTTTTGACATGTGTTGAGAAACACAAATGGTTTATGATGGTGAAAATGTTGAGGCATGAGCCTTAGCCCTTTATAAAAACTGATGGTTGGGTTCGGATGCAATACCATTCCAATTATATCGTACAACCACAATACCTGAATTGGGTAAGGCTTAGTCGGAAGTTTATATGAATTAGTATTGGTTCCCTCGCGGGAGAGGTTTGAGCTGAGGCTACCTCTTGATGTTGTCCACCTATGCAGTGCCCAGGATGGCAGATGGCCATGGCTGGGAGGCCAAGCTCATAGGAGAGGTGCTTATACTAGAGTGTGTAAAGGAAAGGTTATGATTGATTATCCGCATACTAAGTATGATGATTCAGGGTTATTCCTGACGGATGTATCAAATTTTGTGGTGAAAGTGTACCACCTATGCATAGTGTCAAACTATTCGAATAGCCGCGCCCACGGTCATGGACAGTTGGAGTGGCCATATTGTTCCATCGTCAGATGTTTTCAAAATGACTTATGAAATGAATTGTGACTTGACTTGACCACAACAGGGTTGTGACTATGAAAACTAAGTTCCCACTTAGATGATTTAGAACTTTATTCTATCCTTATTTTTTTCTGAACTCAGCTTAGGTTTCAAACTTAACTTTGCAAATAAACTTAGAGTTTAGCATTCCTACTAGAACTACCTTACTTGTTAGTGATAGTTTGCGAGTACTTAAAGAGTACTCATGGCTTTGTCCCTGGCTATTCCCGTGGCCAGACTATGAGGACTATCCGGAAGAAGGATAGCAGGACGGCTACGACAACTAGGATCATCTCCCATCGTCAGCATTGCCTGTGACACTAAAGATGGAGCCCACCGCTATGCTTATTTATCCTGCTACTTGTTTGTATTAAGACTAGATCATGAGATCTTTTATTTGTGTAAAACCTTATTATGGTTTGTAATGGATGATGTACTGTGATATCCAATCTGTTATGTCTCGCAAAAATGGTAATCCTGGGATTGCGATGTATGGCATAACAGGCATCTGGGATGAAAAATCTAGGTGTTGACAATGTCTCCGCCTTCCGTGGCCTACTTCCGAGAAAGTGTTGGCGCGACATCGATGTGAAGGTTCTCCCCTAAGTACATCAAGAGCAAGAATTATGGCTTCAACTCGAAAGCTTTTGTTTTTCCCAATCACCTCTGATCGCCTCCATGTTGCAAACGACGAAATCGATGTCGACCTCAACCATCTCTACGAAATATCATCAGCGGCCCTGCCAGTGTGAAGGGTCCACTCCCCTTTGGTTCTTCCGACGAGTTTACCTTGAGTGGCTGCAGCTTGTTCAGTGTTCCCAACATGGACTCTAGTACATGTACAATGGAATGCCGCTTGGCAGCTCTAGTGCCTATAAGGTTTGGTAACACTAACACTGTGTTTTGTGTGCATAATATGATCATAGGCTTATGTAGAACTTGTGTTCACGTGCATATACGGATCATGGGAGTGCTTCCATGAATGAAATGATGAATGATGGAACCAAGGCCGCCGGTGCCACACAAACTGAAGAAGAAGAAGATGATGATGATGATGATGAGAAGGAGGAAGAGGAAAATAATGAGATTAGGAAAGATGCGGAGGAGCCCATCACAACCACCAATGTTGGGACCTAATGAAATTCAAGGGCCAGCCGAGGGTTGGGAGCCGAGCCCCCAAATGGAAGTCCTTGGAGGATCAATGCTTGGGTGATTCTTGGGCGGTTGTGTGTCTTAACCCCATCACCGGTTCGATCAAAGTAGTCACGCCTAGTGGAAGATGATCAAAACCAAATTTTAAGAATGCAAGTTAATGATACGTCCAAAACGTATCTACTTTTTCGAACACTTTTGTTATTGTTTCTCCTCTAAACTTGTGTGATTTGGATGCAACTAACGCGGACTGATGCTATTTTCAGCAGAATTGCATTGGTGTCTACTTTTTGTGCAGAAAATCAACTATCAGGAAAAATCTTGGAAAATATGCCAAAAATCCTATTTCACCAGAAGACTCCCGGAGCCAGAAGGGGGGCTGGGCCCAGGTCACACCACCTGGCCACGCGGGCAAGCCCAGGCTACGCCAGGGGGTGGTCTGGCCGCCCCAGACTGCCCCTCGGTCTCCTTCTTCGCCTATAAGTTGCCTTCTAACCTAAAAACTCAGAGGGTTCGACGTTTTTCCAGAAGAATTTACGCTCCGCCGCCACCATCAGATTCCACGAAACAGCACTAGAAACTCCGTTCTGGCACCCTGTCGGGACGGAGAATTGGAGGAGATCATCGCCATCATCATCACAATTGCTTCTCCATCGACCATCCATGTTTCCCTCATCTATGAGTGAGTAATCCCCTGTTGTAGGCCATGGGGATGGTAGGGATTGGATGAGATCATTCATGTAATGGCATCGGATTGTTAGGACATGGTGCCTAGTATCTTCTATTAGTGCTTTATGACTTTGTTGCGACTTGTTATGCTTAATGCTTGTCACTAGGGCCCGAGTGCCATGATTTCAGATCTGAACATGTTATTGATTCATTATGATAGTATTGTTTTTGGTCTTACCTGCAAGTTGTATACACACGTTGTTGTCCGGAACCAATGGCCCCGAAGTGACAGAAATCGGGATAACCGGAGGGAATGACTTTTATGTGAGGATCACATGTGTTCACGGAGTGTTAATGCTTTGCTCTGGTGCTCTATTAAAAGGAGCACCTTAATTGTCAGTAGTTCCCTTCAGGCCCCGCTGCAAACGGGCTGGCAGGACAAAAGATGTTGTGCAAGTTCTTATTGCGAGCACGTATGACTATATATGGAACACATGCCTAGGATTATCTAGTACTTGGATGCTTTATCTTATTTATCTACAATTGCCCTATGTTCTGATTGCTATGTGAATTGTCTTGTCCATGCAACGCTCGTCCATCCATCCCTATGCCTACCGCACTCGAATCCTACTGTTACTGCTATTGTTACTGCTGTCTTTACTTTACTACTGCTGCTATTTTACTATTCCTACTACAAAACTGTTGCTACTGATAAACTGCTGTGAGCAAGATTGTTTCCAGGTGCAGCTGAATTGACAACTCAGTTGTTAAGGCTTATAAATATTCTTTGGCTCCCCTTGTGTTGAATCAATAAATTGGGTTTCACTTCCCTCGAAAATACTGCGATACACCCCCTATACTTGTGGGTCATCAAGACTATTTTCTGGCACCGTTGCCAGGGAGCATAGCTTTATTTATCAAGTTCACTTGGATACTCTATTGTTCGCTGCTATCCATCCATCATGGGTAAGTCTCATGATGGCAAGGTTCCTATTTTACCATCCACTACAAGAAGAGGTACGGTTCTGAACACCTCTATTGCTCTTGATTCACCATCTGTTATGAGTAAGCTCGTTACACCACCACATACACATGCTACACACACTGCTACTACTGCTGAATCTGAAACTTCTGATGCTTATGATGCTGCTTCTACTGTGCTTGATAAGAGTGATTCATTAGGTCCTTTCCTAGATGCTACGATTGCTAGAACTATAGCTGAAAATACAGAAACTCCTAATGAAGACACTACTACACCTGTTAGTTCACCTGAGTCTAGTGAAAGTTATGATATTGAAGATGGTTATGTTGAGATGACCTATGAATTTATCAAAGAATGTAAAAACACCCATGATAGGAGCGTTGCTAAGAGTCTCCTTGAGAGACGTACTATTAGACCCAAATTGTCTCCTATTGCTAAGTTTGCTGCTTCTCCCATAAACATTATAGATAAAGATTATGATTTCTCTCTCGATCTATCTTACATAGATATTGTTGAGAAAGAACCTTTTTGTGGGACTAAGAATGAAAGTGCGGTAGCACATATGAATGAACTTTCTACCATGAGTGGCTTGTTTTATGATGATATTAAGATGCGTACTTACTTTGTTGCCAAGATTTTCCCCTTCTCACTGAAAGGAGAAGCTAAAACTTGGTTTAGTAATTTACCTCCTGGATCTATTGATAGCCCTGATTGCTTGATTAGTACTTTCCTGCAGAAATATTTTCCTCCTAGTGCTAGACATGCTATTTTGCAGGAACTTTTTGATTTTAAACAGGGAGAAAAAGAGGTATTGCCCGAATCATGGGCAAGGTTTTGTGCTTTGATTCATGCACAGGCTGGAAGTCCATTACCTAAGAATGAGCTTCTTAATATATTTTATAATGGACTAACCAAAGAATCTAGGACATACCTAGATAGTTGTGCTAATTGTGTTTTCAGGAATAGGACTCCTAAGGAAGCTGGGGAATTAATGGCTAAAATAAGTAAGAACTATGAAGATTGGACTCCTCCTGAACAAGCTATACCTGAAGTAATTGTACCTGAACCTACTATACCAGTGCCTATTCCAACATCAAAGAAGAGGGGAGTTATTGAATTAAATGATGAAGTGATGAAGGAAGCTAAGAAATGTCTTAAGGAGAAGGGAATTAAAGCTGCAGATGTCAAGAATTTACCTCCTATAGAAGAATTATGTAAGCCTATTCCCTACTCATCCACTATTGAGGTACACTCTCCAACGCTTTGATGAAGGTGATATCCCTTACTCTAAACCTCATGATCAATGCTTAGAAGAATTTGATATCTTTATTGTTAAGCAAGATAATTTTAATAAAAGGGTGCAAAATCATCTAATGGAAAACACTAGAGCTATTGTTGAGTTGAAAGATATTGTGGAAAGAACCTCTAATGATGTTAAAATGATTGTTAAACACTTTCAAATGGTTCAAACTCAAATAGATCAACTCGTTAAAGTGCAAAAAGACTTGCTAGTTAATGCTGCTAAAGAAAAACATGCTTATGAAATTAGAACTAGAAGTGGTGCTGCTACCCAGGATCCTCTTTATCCTGAGGGGCATCCCAAAAGAATTGAGCAGGATTCTCAACAAGCTGAAAAGAGTAGCTCTACTCATAAGAAAAGGAAAAAGAAACATAAAACTGTTGTAGAACCCTCTAAACCTGCTATAGATCCTAATAGTATATCTATCTCTGATGCTGAAACTGAAAGTGGTAATGAAGAAAATGAAGTTCCTAATGAAGAAAAAGTTGAACAAGAACCTAAAAATCACACTAAGAATACTAAATACACTAAAGAAGATTTTATTGCTAAGAAACATGGTAGTGAAAGAGAACCTTGGGTCCAAAAACCTATGCCTTTCCCTGATAAGAAACACAAGTCAAAGGAACATGAACACTATAATAAGTTTTGTGAGTGGATGAAACCTTTATTCTTGCAAATTCCTTTGACTGATGCTATTAAATTACCTCCTTACGCAAAGTATATGAAGGATATTGTCTCGAATAAAAAAAAGATCCCTAATGAAGGAATCTCTACTTTGCTTGCTAATTATTCCTTTAATGGTAAGGTTCCAAAGAAACTTGGAGACCCAGGGATTCCAACTATCCCTTGCTCTATTAAGAACAGTTATGTTAGAACTGCCTTGTGTGATTTGGGAGCTGGAGTTAGTGTTATGCCTTTCTCTCTCCATAAGAGACTTCAACTAGAAAAACTAATACCAACTGATATATCTTTGCAAATGGCTGATAAATCTACCACTATTCCTGTGGGTATATGTGAGGATGTACCTGTTCAAGTGGCTCATAATTGCTTGATATTAACTAATTTTGTTGTGCTTGAAATGCCTGAAGATGATAATATGTCTATTATTCTTAGGAGACCTTTTCTTAATACTGCAGGAGCTGTTATTAATTGTAATCAAGGAAAGGTGACTTTCAGTGTTAATGACAAGGAACATACTGTCTATTTCCCCAAGAAGATTGAAAGGACTTATGGTTTGAATTCAATTGAACATGTTGAGGGCATTCAAGTTGGAGAAATATATTGTCCCATACCAAGAGAAAAAATTGAAACTATTATGATTAGGACAATTGCTATCAAGGTTGAGGTAACATAATCATTAGTGGAATACAAAGTTTTGTCTCATATGAAATTGTTTTGGTAACAAGACCTGATCAACCTTGTTAACAAAAGGATTTCGTTGAACAAAACAATGTTTTCACCATGATTATCTCCGTTTACTTCTATTTCTATCCATTTTAGTTTTTGTTTTCATTTAGTTTTGTTTGTTGTTAGTTGCTTGCATGTTAGAGTGTCTTAGAACTTCTGTAGTTCTAGCCTTGTTTTGTCATTGCATCATTCCAAAAAAATCTGTCCGTCAGAAAATCATTCTTTTATGCCTGAAAGTGTCTCGAAAAATTCCAGAAAATTCATATTAAATTTTTACGTGAAAAAAGGGGCAGAGGAGTGCCTAGGAGGTGCCAGGGGGACCCACCAGGCAGGCTCACCACCTGGTGGCGCGGCCTGCCCTGGGTGGCGCCATGCCATGGTGTGGGCCACCCCTAGCCCTCCACTAACTCTCTCACCTGCCACTTTCTTCTCTCTCCCGAGTAAGCTCCAGTTCATTAAAATCACGTTCTTGGTGTGTTTGCTCTCGATTTTTTCGATCTCCTTGCTCAGCCCATCTTTGTTGCTGAAATTTGGAGCACTTGTTCCCTGGTATGTGACTCCTCCCCTTATCCAAGTAGATTTGTGTTTAGTGGATTATATCTTGAGTATTTTGCTGCTGTAGGTGACAGGTTATGGGAGCTTGTAAGCTTGTTTGATGCTTAGAGATATAGTTTTGATGCATGTTTAGGCCTCTTACAAGTCCCTATGAGTAGTACCCTTCATTTTATTCACTTTGCAATCACTTGTTTAATAGGTGTTTTAAATTTCAGAATACCAAGCATGAACAACCATACCTTTGGAGAGATATTTGAGATTGATGCACCTAGGAGGTCGAGGCCCTCAAGATCAGCCTCTCAGTTTAGGCCATCATACAATGAAGATCTCATTGCAACTCGTATTGGTAATGAAAGGGATGATGCGGATGCTCACCTGTCTACTTTTCCTTGTTTTAATTTCTTACAAGCTGCAGGGATTCTTGATGATTTCTTGCTACTGATTGAGAGGGTTGGTTTGACCTCATATATGCAAGATGAGAGTGAGCAATACGCTATGCTCACTAAAACCTTTGTTGAGAGCTTCACGTTTACTAACACGTCCTATCAGTCAACTGTCTCTTTCAAAATTTATAATTTGCCCTTTACCATGCCATTGGAGAGATTTTGCAGTATTGTAGGTGTAAGCATGACAGGGACCGTGAAGAAAATTCAAGGGCGACCCCCTGATTTGCTGGAGCTTTACCGAGGGGTGACCAATGATGATGACCGCGTGGTGCAACGCGGAAAGATAAGAAACATCCAACTCCCTGCTCTTAGATACTTCACATATTATCTTGCTACTAGCATACTTGGTAGGGAGAACACAAGTAATATATCCAACTATCATTTAGCCTTCCTTGCTGCTGCGCTTAACAATGATACTCGGTACAACCTTGGCTCGCTTATTGCTCGCTGCCTAGCTGCTAGGGGGGCTATCTATGGGGGCATCATTGCCTCGCGTATGGTCAATGCATTAGGTCTTTTAGTGGACCCCAATGATACTATACTGGCACCACAGAGGCTTGACCTTGTTGCTATGAAAACTCATCACTTTGTCACTACTACTTCTGATTTGGACAGTCTAGTATATAGGATGCTGTTTACTGACGGGGATGAGAGGGAGATCCTTTTGCCGCAGTCTTCTTTGTTTAGTGTTCACAGGAGACCGTGGTCACGCTCCAAGGAGGAGGTGGATGAGCAGGTTCGCTTACTGGGCTTCCACGAGCAGCACCAGGAGGATGTACCCTCCTACGATCACTTCGCTCACTACGGAGGGACGTACTCGAGCTCGCACCAGGATGAGGGTACCTCCTCATCATACTACGTTGACACGTCATCCTGGCCGGCTTGGGATTGATACCCACTTAGGCCAAAAGCCTAAGCTTGGGGGGAGGTACGCCGACACCACACTCATCTCCATATCATGTTGTGTCGGTACTTTGTATATTCATGTTTCGTTCTCTTTTTAGTTTTTGTTCTTTCTTTGCTTTTGCTTTCTAAAACACAAAAAGACCAAAAATATTTCTGTTGTTTTTCTTTGGTTTGCTTCTTCTTGTTTTTGCCTTGGTTTGCTTTTCCCTTTTTGTTTTGTTTCAACTATTCGAAAAAACCAAAAAGACTTTGCTTTGCTTGTTTTTCCTTTTGGTTCTTGTTTTAAAAATCAAAAACAATAAAAATATTTGTCGTTCTTCTTTGGTTTTGTGAGTTTGCTATAGGGTTCAGCAGTCCTCAGTGGATATTGTTTCATATTATTATTCAAACCACACAAGTGAAAGGCAATAATGAGGATTAATGACAACTTGAGGCGTGGTAAGAGGCTGGTAACGAACTCTATTTGTTTTCATTTTTGTACATATACTCATCATTGTGGGCATGCTTAGTCTATTCGTGTAGGGTGTATGTTATCTTTGGATGCTTAGTAGTTCTTGCTTTCGTATGATTAGTTCCAGCTTGCTAATAGTTTGTAGCATGTATTATGAATGTTTGCTTGCATTACTCTATTCATAACTTGGTATGACACTGTGGTATCCTCCTCTGAATGTTTCATTTGAATTGACTTGGCACATGCTCACGCATGCATATGACTGAAATAATCAGTTAAACCTCGATGAATTATTTTGCCTTGAGGATCTTGAATCACTTTCATGCCATGTTTAGTCATGCTTTGTTGCAAGCATGATTATGATAGCTTTTGCTCTCTCGGTTGTTGCTCCCTTACTATTGCTAGCCTTCACTTTCACTGAGTATTTTACTCATGTTTCCAACTCCCTTAAACCAAATATTGCCAAAGTGTCCACCATACCTACCTATTAGCATCATTTGCTATTTCCGTGCATATTCAATATGCCTTGTTTTCTTACGAATAAAATGTTTGCTTGTTATGAGAAAGTTAGTTAGTAAAGCTCTCACGAACTTGATGGCACACCTTATTTTCTGCACTTAATAAACCTGACCCATTATGACTGTCCATGAAAGTTATATGCTTGCTAATTATAGGCTAGGGATTAGCAGAACCGTGCTGTCACGGGGAACACTTTCAACACTTGTAAATATATAACTAGTTGATACCATGCTCTTTTGTTTGCGGATGTCGTTGGTGTGAAATAAAAGGGGAGCTTGTAAGTCCATGGAGTTATGTATGTGTATTAGAGAAACGCCTGGGCCGCTGGTCTAATCCATGCTGACATGGTGGAAACCTGCAGCGTAACCATAATGATATCTATGAAGCATTCTTCTTATAAAAAAAGAGAGAGATAGCTATTGAGAAAAAGAAAAAAAGATTTTTGAAAAGAGGAAAGAGAGAAAAAAAAAGCACCATTTTCCCATGGTAAATAAGAAGATTGCTAAGGTATTCATTGTCTGCTTGTCTTGTCATTTTGATATGGGGATTCTTCCGTATCATCGGGCAAGGGGTACCCCGTTGGCGGTTCTCTATGATACGCACGTATTTACGATGACAAGAACTTACCGGTAACTAAAGTTGAGTAGCATGAGGAGCGGCCCTCGTACTCAAGGGACATGGGATTTTCAGTTTATAGTCTGTCAAGCATATACCTCAGATTGGACCTCACTTTCACTTTAACCACATTAAAGATGCTTATGATAGGGGCAATGAGAGCTCAAAGCTAATGAGTACCATACTTTCAGCATTTGGAAGCTTTTCAAAGCATTCAAAAACCTTTTTCTTTTACTTGTTGAGTCTCCATATATTCCTTGAGCACCTTCTTGAGAGCATAGTTGTCATTCTTTGTGCTTGTCTCATTACTTGATTATTTGTGTTATGACTTTGATGCTTGTATCCTTGACATCTTTACTTCTAGTCTTCACTTGGATTTCAGAGGTGCCTTGGCATTCATAATCAAAGGCAAGCGAGATACCACTCTATCATACCTTGTTATGAGCATTGTAATGTTGCTTATGTTTATGCTTCATGCTACTTATTATTTTTGAGTTGGAATCTCTTCATAGCTTGCAATGACTATTAAGTAAACTTAGTTGCATACTCCTTTTTATGAATTGTCTAAGTAGTTGATCACATGCTGAGAATATATATACATCATATGAAGCAAATGTGTTTGTGAAAGTTCTTTTATCGCACTCAGTTTTCAACTGAATTGGGACAAGCAATAAGCTAAGCTTGGAGGAAGTTGATACGTCCAAAACGTATCTACTTTCCCGAACACTTTTGCTATTGTTTCTCCTCTAAACTTGTGTGATTTGGATGCAACTAACGCGGACTGACGCTGTTTTCATCAGATTTGCATTGGTGTCTACTTTTTGTGCAGGAAATTAACTATCAGGAAAAATCCTGGAAAATATGCCAAAAATCCTATTTCACCAGAAGACTCCCGGAGCCAGAATACGAGACGGAGGGGGCTGGGCCTAGGCCACACCACCTGGTCGCGCGGGCAAGCCCAGGCCGCGCCAGGGGGTGGTCTGGCCGCCCCAGACTGCCCATCGGTCTCCCTCTTCGCATATAAGTTGCCTTCTGACCTAAAAACTCAGGGGGGGTCAACGTTTTTCTAGAAGGAGTTCCGCTCCGCCGCCACCACCAGATTCCACGAAACAGTACCAGAAACTCTGTTCTGGCACCCTGCTAGGACGGGAAATTGGAGGAGATCATCGCCATCATCATCACCATCGCTTCTCCATCGACCATCCATGTTTCCCCCATCTATGAGTGAGTAATCCCCCGCTGTAGGCCATGGGGATGGTAGGGATTGGATGAGATCGTTCATGTAATGGCATCGGATTGTTAGGGCATGGTGCCTACTATCTTTTATTAGTGCTTTATGACTTTGTTGCGACTTGTTATGCTTAATGCTTGTCACTAGGTCTCGAGTGCCATGATTTCAGATCTGAACATGTTATTAATTCATTATGATAGTGTTGTTTTTGGTCTTACCTGCAAGTTGTATACACACATTGTTGTCCGGAACCAATGGCCCCGAAGTGACAGAAATCGGGATAACTGGAGGAAATGGCTTTGATGTGAGGATCACATGTGTTCATGGAGTGTTAATGCTTTGCTCTGGTGATCTATTAAAATGAGCACCTTAATTGCCAGTAGTTCCCTTGAGGCCCCGCTGCAAACGGGCTGGCAGGACAAAAGATGTTGTGCAAGTTCTCATTGCGAGCACGTATGACTATATATGGAACACATGCCTAGGATTATCTAGTACTTGGATGTTTTATCTTATTTATCTGCAATTGTCCTATGTTCTGATTGCTATGTGAATTATCTTGTCCATGCAACGCCCGTCCATCTATCCCTATGCCTACCGCACTCGAATCCTATTGTTACTGCTGTTTTTACTTTACTACTGCTGCTATTTTACTATTCCTACTACAAAACTGTTGCTACTGATAAACTGATGTGAGCAAGATTGTTTTCAGGTACAGCTGAATTGACAACTCAGTTGTTAAGGCTTATAAATATTCTTTGGCTCCCCTTGTGTCGAATCAATAAATTGGGTTTTACTTCCCTTGAAAATACTGCGATACACCCCCTATACTTGTGGGTCATCAGTTAGTAACACCATAATGCACATGAAGAGGATCCAAAAAGCTATACAACATAGGTAGAGTATTGCACAACACGGGTTAACAAATTCCATGTATACATTGAGAATATTTGTTGAATACTCGATAGTGGCAAGTCCATGAATGATCAAGTAAGTGCTCAACTTATTCAATTTGGCATACTCCATGATTTGGCTATGTATTGACGTGTGTATTTTTGTTCAGTTGCTAGATGCACTAGACATGTTTCAAGAGAACAATTAGGCATGGAGTTCAACTTGATGCATTTGCTTTCGAAACTCCAATCTTGCGAAATGGAGGATGATGTGGAGGAAATTCAAGAAGGACGTCCATGGTAGCAATATTGATCTAGATACACCCTCGACGGACTTAGAGGGACGCCCCACTAACAATAAGAAGGTAAAGGTGACCGTTGTTGCAACAACATCATCAGCTAGGGTGTAAGCATCGATCGACAAGTGGCTCCCCCGAGGTCTCATCAAACTTGACCTTGAGGTGGTAATAAAATGATGCAAGGTGGCCGGTTTTGATGGAAAATCAATACAATAAGATCAATCTCGAGACGACAAGAATTGCGGTGGAAAAAAGGAAAGAGGATTTCATGATGTTGACGGTTGACACATCGAACATGGATCCGGTGGTGAATGTGGCACTTATGATATTTCCTGCCACCATCTTGCAAGAAATGTGCATCCCAAGTGAATTCGAAGCAATGGAAATGCCAATACCACCGACACATGAACGACCGATGAGCCATCTCCCATTAATTTTCATGCGATGCATTCGACGTTGTAATATGTGTGGCCGGACGTATTTTGCTGACCAAGGTGGAATTGTGAAAGGAGGGTCTACGTGCTAATTGCTAACTATGACGGAATAGGCTTCTTGTTCTCACTTGTATCTGTCTCTGATATAACTCCTAAAGAAAGCCAACTTTCTATGCTTAAGGAGATATGGTGTTGGTGAAGATCTGCTTAGCATGTGCTTTTTAGGGTGTACTTAGAAGTGTAGCGAAAAAAGACATTGTGATCGACCTGCTTTTGGCTCTCATTCTGGTTTGGAGGAGTATAACCAAGGAGCAAATGCAGTATAAGGATTAGTTGAAAATCCCTAATAGTTTCTGCAAGACCAACATAATGTCCTAGAGAACCAGTAAAAACTTCTGCCACAAAGAACGGTTGTGATAAGAAACAGTCTATTTTTCTTGCTCTTTATACGCTTAAATGATTCTCTTCTGATAATTCATTCAACCCAAGAATAACGATAATGTCCTAAAGTTCTTTGTAACATTGTAAAATTTCCTTAACTCTTTGTGTAGTTTCATAATGTTCGTTGCCGATGATTCGAGGTTGTAACATATCTGAGGTTGAATCTAAAGGATATACTACCTGATAAATACCTCTGGAAGCTAATCCTGTAGAAAGTACAGCAGTAGTATCTAAATGTGCCGAAACTTTGAATTATGGCCGAGACTATGTGTATTTTTACTCCAAATTGCAAAAAATATGAAAAATTATCAGGAGGGACGCATGGTTGTAGGACTACTACTGTCGATGCCCCATACGCCATATCTGTTGTCGGACGTCCTATTAGGGTCGCGACTAGAGATGGCTAACTCTATCTTGCAGGAACTTATGCCCGATGTGATGCCTTTGCATGGCTTCCGGTAAGTGCCAATAAAAAAGAACTCCATTAGTCATCATCGTCGTCAAGCCACCTTATTACAAGTTGAGGGTAACAAGAATAGCCTTCGTTGTGTCGAGATACTTATCCACTTAGACCGCAAGAATGTCAACTTGTTCTTACTCACAAGAGTTGTATGCATCGTTAAAAGGGTTTTGCTAATTCCCAGTCGATTGAGAATTAAGTTAGAGCTCAGCCAAGTCCTAAACTTGAAACTGAGATGACATGACATCATCCGATTCTTAGTGGACTAAATATTAAACACACCCTATTAAAAAGCCACTTCCTAGTGATCTAAAAAAGTTTAGTCAACAGAAATTTGGCGTGCAAAGATCTCCAAAGCCCACCCCAATCGAAGAGAAAAAAAAAACGAAAGGACGGACGAGATGTGGCCTCCCGTCACGGCGCACGGCAAACGGTGGATCAGGATGAACCTGTTGGTGGTGGTTGACGCTGATGTTTCTTATGAAAAGGACAGGGGAGCTCAGCTCAGCTCATCTCTCACGAAAACAGAGCGGAAGGAGGAGAAGGAGGAGGAGGCTGATGTCATTTTACCAGCCTGCCGTAGACGCACGTCCATCCATCCATCCATCGGATCAATCATTAACGAATTCATTACTGTTATTCCGGGTGCAGACGCAGACGCAGTCGCAGTTGCGTGCGGCTCTTGAAAACCCACCGAGCCGAGGAGTGCAACTGCAACAGTCGAGTCAGTCAAGCGAGGCGGAGGAGGATAGGCGTAGACGTAGTGCTCTGTACTCGTAGGAGTATTGGAGTCGGAGAAGGGACTAGTCGTACCGTCTCCGTATGCCATCTACATGCCCCTGCCTTCGCGTCGCCGCAGGGCTAGCTTGGATTGAGATGAGATGACAGGACCATTTGCTTTTCTTGCTTTGCATGTGCTGCCAAATCGCTACAGGGCACCAGGCAACGCACGGAACCCCTCTCTAGCTCAAAGTCTTTGGTCAGCGTCATTCTCGCAGAGGGGCGTGCTCGATTTATACGTTTGCCAAGAGCTTCCGGGCGATTGCTTGGTTAGGTATCTTTAGTCTTTAGAATCCAATAAAAAGAGGGGCATACGTGACATTTTCTTGACTTTGTTTGGAACGCAGGACAAAGGAGAGCCGTAGAGATAAGAGCAGAAAAAAAACGTGTTAGCTAAAACACCACGATATTTATTTTCTTGCGGGGAGATTCTTCAACGTGACGTGAGCTAAAAACAAGATCACATTTGGTCAATATATAGGTGAATTTTTTCCTAGAAAAATCATACTAGTAGATGAAATTTAATATGCAAGATATTTTCTCCTGATCTACTATAGTTTAAAAAGGAGAGAAGAGTCACTTGAAAGAACAATAATGTACTCCCAGCGCTTCTAAAACAATTGTCGTGGTTTTACATTAAATTTAAACTAAAACCATGATAAGTATATTAAATTTAAACTAAAATTATGATAAATACTACCTCCGTTTCAAGGCTTAAGGCCTTTAATTTTTTGAAAAAGTCAAACTATATAAAGTTTGACCAAGTTTTTAGAAAAAATATTAATATTTACAATATAAAATATATACCCTTGGATACACCATGAAACATATTTTCACGTAGTATCTATATAATATCATAGTTCTTGATAGTTTTTTCAAAAAGTTTGGTCAAACTTTCCGTAGCTTGACTTTTCAAAAAAATTATAGGCCTTAAGCCTTGGGACGGAGGGAGTATTTAGGAATGGAGGGAGTATGTGTTTGCACCTATAGAAGCAGAGGCTACGATATCCCTCCTCTTATTTCGAAAGAGAAAAAGATAAAAGGAAAAAATGTTGAGCAATAAGTGAGATGAAACCCTATCATCCTAAACCTCCATTTCACATGTTGCTCTGTCGTCCTCTCCACTTAAGGTCTTGGCAGGGGAGGGGGCTTCTTCCCACTCATCCATTGATCGACAGTTTGCATGGATGAGGGTTGGTTCTCCTTGCAAGGTATCTATATTTGGTTGGTCAACACAAAATTGGTATCATGACTCTCAATTAAGAAGTTGCATTCGATAGGCTCAAATTTTGGCGAATTGCGCTCGACTCCTAAGTGGCATTGGTTGGCCTCGAAGGAAAGGGTAGTCCCCTTAGAGTACGTGCCTTGGTGACATCCCAAGGTCGATGAGTGTCTGGCAGTATACTCATTGGTGTATGTGACGGACTTGAAACCCCATATTCTCATTGTAGATCAATGGCATGACAATATTTATTGGACATGGTCGTCTGAATCGTGACATTCAATTTCTTGTTAGGGTAATTCATCGATGTCAAGTACAACGTCTTTACGATTGTGGGCCATAGCATGGGTGATCAACGACCCATGTTGTTTATGGAGATAGCAACGACTTGATGGTTATGGCGCTTATGTTTAGCTCCATCACGATAATTTTGGTGCCCAATTTCCTCCAGGTGCACCATTATGTTTGTGTGTGGCGAGTGGCGGACCTAGCAAGTTTATAAAGCCCAGGCACACTGAAAACTAAATGACTTCACTTTGATCTACCCGGAATCATAAGAATGTCATATATTTGGATAAACATCATATGAATATAATCAATATTGTACTTCATCTCTCTCAAAATAGATGTCGAAAGTTTATCTTAATTTGAATGAATCTAAATACTAAATAGTGTCTAGATACATCCATATTTAGAAAAGTTTGCGACATTTATTTTGAGACGGAGGGAGTATCATAGATCACATATGTTAAAATAAAACTAGCCATAGAATGATAAAATAGAACTTTTGATGAATCGACAATAAAATTCCTCTATCCATTCCTGTTCTTCGGCATCGATCATTTCCTGTTCAATCCTTATCCGGATTAAACAAAGCATCATCCTCTTCTCCAAAACCGTCCTGCTCTTTCTCATCGATCATTTTCTACTCAATCAAGTCCTCAAACTCATCGACATTATTGTACTGATCATATTTTATTCATTTTCATTACTAGGTGGTGGGTCTTGCAGCAGCTCCACCTGTGGTGAATTCCTTGTAGGAATCAGAAATCCTCCAATTCTGGATTCAACCTATAAATCGATTACTAGGATGTTTAACAGAAAATCTGCTGCAAATTAGAGAGAAAAATATACCTAGTTATCGTGTACGACCGGTGCCGATCACCATCCTTGTCGTTATCGGTCTGCTGTGCAGGAAGAAAATCGTCGGTGATGGATGTTCACGCTCAGCAGGCACCAATGATCCACCGTACATGGCCACCGGATTGGAACCCTGGCCTTGCGCTTCCGCGTGTTGCTGTCTCACGGCGTACTGGCAGCCTGATGGGAGCAGGGAGCCATCTTTCGTTCCCTATCTCGTCCGTCGGTGTCTCCCTGAGCTAGGGCGCGCCGGTAGCGCAGTCGCTGCTGTTTTGTGCCGTCAGCTATGGCTGGAGACTCGTGCATAGACGAACAGATTGACCAATCGATTGATTCCCGTTCTAGCTAGTTTCATGAAGGTGAGAACGTGTCCAAAAGAATGTGGGTCAATCAGATCCGCTTGGAATAGCGTATTTTTTCAGCAGATTTTCGAAGTTTCAGCTACATATGTCGACCTGGGATCTCTCCGGAGTACCTACAAGCGCCGATGTCGAGCCCGGACACGTGCCCAGGGTGCTCGGACGGTAAGTCCACCCCTGTGTGTGGCGCGTCTAGCACATTTTTTGAAGCTCCATCCACATTTGACGAACATGTGAAGGTGATTGCATCAATGTCCTTATAGTGGTTAGGCGATAGCTAACAATTGTCATAGCCAAAGTCTTAAACATGTTTTGTTGGATCTCAATGACTAAGTTATGTTATGGCGTGGTCTTGAAGCACTAATATATTCACCCAAACGAAAAGTATTTGATTTGAATTTAACTAGTTTGTCAATAAATAAACAATGTCCTTGTTTCAAAATCACCCCTGCCCCTTGAATATTTATTTCTAGATGCTAAGCAATGATTTGGTCAGCCATGGGGTAGATAGATTTCGTTTCACACTATACAATCTAAACTAAGTGATGATCCCAAAGCATATGATCCACACAACGTACAAAACCCAACATGCGACATTTTGCATTGCGTATGGAGCAACCGCAACATTTTCAAGTGCAATATGCAACAATAATTCTTCATATGCAATAAATCACAACATAGTACTAAAAAGTACGCAATAAATTAGCTTTCAAACAAAACCTCCCACGCAACACGCCAAGCATGTGTATGGAGCAAAACATATGTGTGCTTGCAACCTATCAAAAGACATATGGCACATAACTTTTTATCGAAACACTAACATGTCATAGTCAACATTTGAGCCAACTACCTTGCCAAATCTCGAGCTCGCGTGAGCCCTGCCATCACTTCATCTATGT
Organism: Avena sativa; assembly: GCA_916181665.1. NCBI lineage: Eukaryota > Viridiplantae > Streptophyta > Magnoliopsida > Poales > Poaceae > Avena > Avena sativa. The sequence goes on along the minus strand of OV702287.1, from coordinate 418,545,059 downwards.
TGCGGAAAGCCATTACTCAATTTGGTGGATTTGATCATCCCAAATAGTTATCTAATATATCATCACTGTTTAATTATACTTTCCATATATCTCTAAAGGAAAGCACATGTCGAGCCATAAGACGAAAGCTCCTTGCAAAATTGCAAATAAAATAAAAATAGAAGCAATCAAGTAGAACAAGATCTACCATCGGAAAGAACATACATATATGTTATTTTGTCCGAATACAAATTTAATCATATTTTTAAAATGTTTTTTATTGCTATGATTTTTCTGTATGACCTATCCATCAAGAAATCCACTGGCTAGCTATGCTTTTTTACATCTACATGGATGGTTGGATGATGGATGTCATACACAAACTTGTACAAGATGTATGGTAACTGTAGCAGCCCTCCTACGCAATAGACCTGCACGCCCTCCACAACCCCACAACATCACCACCCTGCTCCATGCGCAACTAGATCTAAAAAAACTGCAAATAGTCATTTGCAACAATAAACATGTAATATCACCTATGAAATTTATCAAAGAAAATAATGTAACTAATCATCCAAGTAATTTCTTTCTGCATATAAAAACATAAGTCAACCATCCGAAAACATGGAGTTACTCAGCATGTTATGCGTAGGCAGAGTGTAGTTCATAGCATACCTATGTCAAATATTAATTGAGTTCCCACTATGGTTTTCAAGTCCTTAAAGCTTGTAAGCTGAAGAAAAACTATAATTCAATAGTATACTACTCACTTGAGAAAATTGCGTTATTAGGTCGTTACTTCTTTAGTAATAGACTATGCTTGCGTCGGCATGCTTTAGTCTTAGCATATTTCCAAGGAAAAGGTAAAAAGGCTCAAGTCATAAATGTACGCAAATATTGATTACGGACATGTCACGCAACTTCAATATTTCTATATGAAAATTCTTTGGATGAAAGTGAACTTGTTTTCCCTTATGAAAATATAGGAATTTATGTAACTACCTTGAGCATAGTAACACAATACCTTTGTGTTATCATAAACTAAATTCGATCCATATTTATCTGATATGGAGCATACACTAAACAACGCTGATAACGCACAAGTATAGGGGATCGTGTGTAGCCTTTTCGATAAGTAAGAGTGTCAAACCCAACGAGGAGCTAAAAGTAGGATAAATATTCTCTCAAGTTTTATAAACCACTGATATAACCCTACGCACACTAAACGTTTGCATTATCTAGGAAATAAAATTAGAGCAACAATACGAGTAATAGAGATATTTTTGCATGATAATAAATAACAAGAAAGTAAAGCTAGTTGCTGCAGCAATAAAATACACTAAACTAACAAAACCATGAGCGTGGAATAGTGGTGATAATTGTGGTGGCTTTGTCCAAATTTAAATAGCGAATAGATCGGGTTCATTGTCTCGATGTAGTTTTCTATGTGGGAGAGGCTAAATATACATACGCTTCACTACTTGGAATTACATGTACTATATGATTGGATTGTTAGTAAACATCCGTAAGTACTAATCAATGCATTAAGGTTTTCCCAACCATAGCCTTAAGTTTAGTGGTCCTCTTACTCCCATACGTGCAACGTTCCGGTTTATGATGGCCCAAAATATATCGAGCTCGTTGGGGAACCCCAAGAGGAAGGTATGATAAGCACAGCAGCAAGTTTTCCCTCAGTACGAAACCAAGGTTATCAATCCAGTAGGAGCAAGGAAACACCCCAAAGGTATAGCTAGCTGAACGATGGCAGGGCGCACTACCGGTGTCAGCAGCAACGTGGAGACCTGCACAACACAATCACAGAACTCTGTCCCCAACTTGCGATGAGGTTGTCAATCTCACCGGTTTTGCTGAAAACAAAAGATTAAACGTATCGAATGGAAGGAAGTAATAGTTTGCAGAAAGTAAACACAAAGCAGTAAACATTTTATAGATTGTATGTAAAAGAAAGGACCGGGATCCATAGTTCACTAGAGGTGGCTCTCTTTAAGATAGATAACATGCTGGGTGAACAAATTACAGCGGGGCAATTGACAAACATCGAGAAAGCAATACATGCATATACTAATCATCTTGACTCCTTTGGAATTCGACTAGGCATTACAACATTATACATAGACCGCCATCCAACTACATCTATGACTAATAATCCACCTTCAGGTTATCATCCGAACCCCCTCCAGTATTAAGTTGCAAGCAACAGATTATTGTTTTACGAATTGCGTGTAAAGTAAACAATACGATTGTTCTATGAACAAAAGATTGTTGTCTTCTCCCTAGTAGCAACAGCACATCTAGTACCTTAGAGGTTTCTGTCACTTCCCCAGATTACCAGAGGCATGAACCCACTATCGAGCATAAATACTAACTCTTGGAGTTGCTAGTATCTACTTGGCCAAGATAGCTACTAACAATGGAAAGCATGCAAGATCACAAATAACAAAGACATAATAGAATCAATAATCAATCTGAAATAGCATCTCAATATCCATCGGATCCCCACAAACACGACATGCAGAATTACAAATAGATGATCTTGATCATGAACGGAGCTCACAAGATCTAGACATGAAAGCACAAAGGAGGATAACCAGCATCTAGATACTACATGGATCCGTAGTCGAATGATGAACTACTCACGCATCACACCAGAGGCTTGCATGATGATGAAGAAGGCCTCCAGGGTGAATTCCCCTCTCTGGCAGGGTACCGGGAAGAGCTTTAGATCCCTCCCGATATAGGGATGGAGATGACGGCGGCTACAGACTCTTCCGTGGATTTTTGATCGGGTACTTAGGGTTTTCGTCCCGAGGGCATCTTATAGTCGGAAGGAGAGGCCGAGGGGGTGCTGGGGTTGGCCAGACCACCCCCTGTTGAAATATGCCCTAGAGACAAATAGTAGTAAGGACTATTATCATATTTCATATAGTTTATGATTAAGTTTTATATCATGCTATAACTATGTTGAGTGGAAACATCAATATACGTGTGATATAAAAACAACCAGGGGTTCCCAGTGAAACTCTAGTCACTGGTTCATTGGTCAACAGATGATCATGTTTCCTGATCATGTGGCATTTATGCCAGTTGGAAATGAGGTCATCTCATTCTGAGAATGAGATGATGAACCAATACCCAACCTAAACATCATGACCCGATCATGTCACAAAGTTCAAGTTACGATGATTAGAAATGGATCCTCGTAGACTATTCCTTAGACCGTGAGGCTATATCAATCACGGTCTCCCGAGAGTGCTTAGATAGCATCAAACACCATCTGGTAAAACGGTGGTTATAAAGGTGTGTTCAGGTACTCGGAGGAAACCGTAGAGGCAATATATGTCAAGAGAGAGATTTGTCCGTCCATGTGACAGGAAGATACTCAAGGGCCCACTCGGAGAAGTTATATCCAATAGCTGCGCAGCGTGTGATTAGATCATGGGGATATCACTTGTCGGAACGAGTCAAGTAGCATTGTTCAGTAACGAGATTGAACACGACATGGTGATGTCATTGATCAGATCTCGGGCAATGCAAGTATCGAGTGACAAAGGGAATAAGACACGACTGTCCCGGTTCAAACGACGAAAGATCTTCGTGGAATGCATAGGGGTCACATGGCCATCCAGGTCCCTCTATTGATCATTGGTGTGGGAGTGTCCTGACCATGTCTAGAGTGTTCCCGAACCGTGGGGTATCACTCTTAAGGGCTTGATGATGCTTAGAGAGTGTTTATAGGATCGGTGGAATCACCGAAGAAATGAAGGGAGAAAACCGGAAGGGTTTCGGTAAGTCCGGAGGATGTCCGGAGTGGAGGTGGAAGGTGTTCCATAGCCATGGAGATTGAATCATATGTGAATGAATGTTAAATATTGATTTAATCATTTATTCATATTTATTTAATAAAGAGAAAATCAATTAAAGGTCAAAAATGCTTAATGTGCCAATTCCGGAGGGAGAGGGCCCATTAGGGGAAAGGAGAGAGGGAGAGGGGCCAAGGGGGCTGGCCGGTTGGGCCTAGCCCCCCCCGTGGGGCCCACTAGGGGCTGGCCGGCAGCCACCCTACCCCCTCCTCTCCTTTAGTCCCACCCCGGGACTTTGAGGGAGGTAGTACCTCCCCTCCCCCTATATAAAGTGGGGTATTTGGCCTAGAAAAATACACCAATAATCAATAAAGGTCTCCCCACTTTTGGGAGGACCTCCAATTGATATTTTCTCTCTCCCCCTCTCTCTCATGACCATGGTACCAAGTCTGGACTGCGCGAGCGAGAGACATCTTCACCACGGAACGCCGTCGCGCTGCGAGATTCGGATCCGGGAGCTCTACTTCCGCAACTGCTGCTGGATCGGGGAAGCAGGAGTCATCGTCAGGCATCAGACGTGTGTAACTCCCCGCGAGGTGTCGCACTTGAGTCACTCAAGTCGTTGGAGCCAGAAGGAGCGCAAGGACTTCATCACGACCTTGAGGTCGGCTTCGGCTCGTCTACATCAACCACGCTCTCCTGAGCGTTGACAACGCTTTTCGGTCTTCAAGGGTAAGTTCGCGAAAAGCCCCTCCCGTTACTGTATTACTAATAGATAGGTCTTGGAAGCTTCAGGGGTTCAGGGGCGTGGAGTAAAATTTATTGTTTTCATACGCGGAACCCCAACACCCCCTGGCGCGGGCCAGGCCTGGCCGCACGGCCAGGTGGTGTGGCCGGCCCCCAGCCCTTCTCTGTCTCGTATTCTAGTATCTGATGACTTCCGGAAAAATAGGCACTTTGGCTTTTGTCCCGTCCAATTTCGAGAATATTCATTTTTTGACTTTCCTGAAACCAAAAACAGCAGAAAACAGGCAGCTGGCACTATGGCTCTTGTTAATAGGTTAGTCTAAGAAATCATATGAAAAGTACTCCAAAGTGTGGACAAAACACAAGAAAGTGGATGAAACCAAGCATGGAACATCAAAAATTATAGATACATTTGCAATGTATCAACATCCCCAAGCTTAACTTCTGCTCGTCCTCGAGTAGGTAAGTGATAAAAAGAAAGAATAATTTTTGAGGTGACATGCACCATCATAAACTTGATCAAAGTATTTGTAAAACATTAATAGCTAGGATCATAGTACTTCAATCAAAACATGAAAGACAAAGTTCTAGCAATAATACGAAGAAACTATGATGCAACATGAAAAGGCACAAACAAAAGATTCATGAATAACAATGCTTTGCAAGACGTTTGTTTGTTTCACATAAAGAAAACATAGCATAATAGTATTCAGCTTGTCCCTCATAGAGTAGCAAATATAAATGCATAGGACACCTTCAAAGTTCATAAGAGTGACTAGATACAAATAGTTTAAAACAAGCAATATCAAGTTATGCATCAATCAACTAGTCTTGGGACAATGCACATAGAACTAAGAATGGCCACTATGCTCTCAAAGTAGGTGCATAAAGATAGAAGGTGGAGACTCAATATAATGGTGGAAGAAAAGCCTTCATAAAAGGAAGTAGGGATTCAAGTCTCATAAAGAGCTTCCAAAAATTATGGTACTTATAGCTTTCAGCTCTCATTGCCCCTATCATAAGCATCTTTAAGGTGATTAAGGTTAAAGTGACACAACTAAGAGGATATGCTTGACAAGTTATAAACCGAAATCTCATGCCCCTTACTTATGAAGACCGATCCTCATGCTACTCAACTTTAGTCACAAGTAAGCTCTTGTCATTGTAAATACATGTGTATCATAAAGAACCGCCAACGGGGTACCCCTTGCACATGATACAGGAGCTATCCCATAATCAAGATGACAAGGCAAGCAGACAATGATCATCTCAGCGATCTTTTTATTTGCTATTTGCATAGGTTTTTATTGAGGATGCTTCATAGAGTGCTTATTATGGTGATGCTGCAAGTTTCCACCATGATTAGGCATGGATTAGGCTAGCGGCCCAGGCGTTTCTCTAACACACATACAAACTCCATGATCTTACAAGTTCCACTTTTATTTCACACCACCGGGACCCGTAAGCAAAAGAACATGATATCAACGGGGTACAAAGTACAAGTGCAACGTTGAAAGCGTTCCCCATGATACATGGTTCTGCTAACTTCAACTTATAAAGCGCAAGCATATACGCAACAAAGAAGGACCCAATGGTTCAAGTTTATTAAGGGCAAGAAAGGTAAAGTGTGCCATCAAGTTCGTGAGAGCTTTAATCACTAGTTTTCTCATAACAAGTTTAATTTGGAAGGTAAACAAAAGCATGAATATACTTGGAATAGCATAAGCTAGTAGGTAGGTATGGTGGACTCTTTGGAATAACTTGGTTTAAGGAGTTGGATGCATGAGTGGAACTCATAGTTGGTTGTGGAGGCTAGCAAAAGACTGGGAGCGACAAACTAAGAGAGCAATAATGGCCATAATCATGCAGAGCGACAAAACATCATTGATCAAAGCATAAAGTGATACTACAAGTTGAAAACTAAAGGATCATAAAGGCTATGGTGACTTGAGATAGTCATAACATGGTGTGAGCATGCGCCAAGTCAACCCAAATAAAGCATCAAAGGAGAATACCACTATACTATGTTTTAATGTGCTAAAACAACGCATGATTCATCCAAGGCACATTAAGAAATCTCAATTGTTTATAACAAGTCATGCTACAGCAAAGAATACTAAGCATAAAGCCAAAACAATATCAAGCATGGCATGACAAAGTATAGGCCACAGTCAAAAACAAGCTCTTTTTACCACATAAGTATGAACTCTCCTACTCTTTTCCAATCCAAACCAAACTATTTGCAAACCAATGTATGAAAGACGGGGTCCAACCAATTTATTCAGCAAACTAAGCAAACCAAGCAAACGAAAAAACAAAACAAAACGAAAAAGAATACGCTCCAAGGACAACACAACTGTGCATGAAACAATAAAAATGAAGTGTTTGGAAGAAACCTGGGATTTTTATTGATGAAGAAGGGGATGCCTTGGGCATCCCCAAGCTTTGACGCTTGTACTTCTTGAATATTTCTTGGGGTGACACGCGTGGCATCCCCAAGCTTGAGGTTTAGTCCATCCTTCATCTTATTACTCATTCCTTCCACACACCTGAAAAATTTCCTTCATACAAAACTTCACACAATCTTTATTAGTAACATTAGTGCACTCAAGATAATAGGTCTTAAGGTTCAGTTATAACACCAAATAAACTTCTATTAGAACACTAGATACTGTATCACTTCCCTCAAAAATCTCAATTCCCCAAAAGAACTCAAAAAGGAACCAACAAGGAGCAAATGCAGAAAATGGCAGAAATCTATCAAAACAGACCAGCAGGTAAAGACAATTTTTTTCGAAGACCTTCTGTTGCTCAAATCAAAAAGTGTTGAACTAACAAAAGTTAGATAACAACCTGGGGCAGAATCACAAAAATGCACGCCTCAAAAAGACTTTCAGAGATTTTACACGAATTTTTACGGTGAAGCACAGAAATCTGTTTCGGGACAGCAACTTTCCCAATCATTACTTCTCTCTCATTAGAGGTTACTCTTGGCACAAAAAGCAAATAAAAAGGATAAGGAGCGGTTATTACTGAGGTAATAACTTCCAAGACTCATCTAAAACTTTTGGGTTATCTTCCAATAAGTAATTTTCTTTAACGCCTTTAAGTTAGGCATAAGAAGCAAGAAAAAGGATCAAGTGTTCTCAAATGAATAAGCATTAAGATTAATACCAGAAATATCTTCAACAAGGCAAGGAATATCATCCAAATAAGTTTTAGAGGATCCTCTCTCAATGCTCTTAAGTTCACTACTTTCATCAAAAGGGTTTTCAAGAACGATCCAATCAAGATTCTTTTCTATGGCTTCATGCATTGCTACTAGTTTAAAGGGTATTGGTATCTTAGGTTCCTCCCCATTAGGTTCGGTTTTGTTCATCTTTTCTTGTGTACCAACAACATCTACACATGAGCCTAGCATATTGAAACATTCAAAGACTTTCCCAGCTTCCTTGGCAACATCATAGAACTCCTTAAACAAAGTTTCTAGAATAAAATCCCTCTTTTCAGGGTCCTCAATTTCTTTAAGCTTAAGAAACATTACTTGCATTAAGGGGTTGAGGTTAACAAACCTAGCTTCTAACATGTGAATTAAAGAAGTTGCAGCAATCTCATAGTTTGGAGCAAGTTCTGCAAGGGATCTATCCTCAGTATCCTCATGTTTACTAACATGATTAAAGAATTCTTCAATATTATCTTTCCCAATTATAGAACCACTACCAATTGAAAGGTCTTTCAGGGTGAATTTAGGGATCAACATGGTGAGCTAAGGAAGAGGTGACAACTAAGGAGACTTAATTTTTTTGTGTTTTCCAAATAAGAGAGCAAACTAGCAAAACTATTTTTTTGTGTTTTTGATAAAGAAACAAGCAAACAAAGCAAAAAGAAACTAAGCAAAACAAAAATAACAAAGTAAAGAGATTGGTTATGAGGGACTCCCCTTGTGAAGATGTCCTTGACTCCCCGGCAACGGCGCCAGAAAATATGCTTGATGACCCAAAATATATCGAGCTCGTTGGGGGACCCCAAGAGGACGGTATGATGAGCACATCATCAAGTTTTCCCTTAGTACGAAACCAAGGTTATCAATCCAGTAGGAGCAAGGAAACACCCCAAAGGAGTAGCTAGCTGAACGATGGCAGGGCGCACTACCGATGCCAGCAGCAACGTGGAGACCTGCACAACACAACCACAGAACTCTGTCCCCAACTTGCGACGAGGTTGTCAATCTCACCGGTTTTGCTGAAAACAAAGGATTAAACGTATCGAACGGAAGGAAGTAATAGTTTGCAGAAAGTAAACATAAATCAGTAAACAGTTTATAGATTGTATGTAAAAGAAAGGACCGGGATCCATAGTTCACTAGAGGTGGCTCTCCGTAAGATAGATAACATGCTGGGTGAACAAATTACAGCAGGGCAATTGACAAACATCGAGAAAGCAATACATGCATATACTAATCATCTTGACTCCTTTGAGACTTGATTGGGCATTACAACATAATACATAGACCGCCATCCAACTGCATCTATGACTAATAATCCACCTCCAGGTTATCATCCGAACCCCCTCCAATATTAAGTTGCAAGCAATAGATTATTGCTTTATGAATTGCGTGTAAAGTAAACAATACAATTGTTCTATGAACAAAGGATTGTTGTTTTCTCCCTACTAGCAACAACACATCTAGTAGCTTAGAGATTTCTGTCACTTCCCCAGATTACCAGAGGCATGAACCCACTATCGAGCATAAATACTAACTCTTAGAGTTGCTAGCATCTACTTGGCCAAGATAGCTACTAACAACGGAAAGCATGCAAGATCACAAATAACAAAGACATGATAGAATCAATAATCAATCTGAAATAGCATCTCAATATCCATCAGATTCCTGCAAACACAACATGCATAATTACAAATAGATGATCTTGATCATGAATGGAGCTCACAAGATCTAGACATGAAAGCACAAAGGAGGAGAACCATCTATCTAGCTACTACATCGATCTGTAGTCCAAGGATGAACTACTCACGTATCACACCGGACAACATGGTTCTGCTAATCCCCAACATATAAGTGCAAGCATATACAACATAGATGACACAATGGTTCAAGTTTATTAGGGGCAAGAAAAGTAAAGTGTGCCATCAAGTTCTTGAGAGCTTTAATCACTAGTTTTCTCATAACAAATTTAATTCAGAAGGTAGATAAAAGCATGAATATACTTGGAATAGCAAATGCTAATAGGTAGGTATGGTGGACTCTTTGGAATAACTTAGTTTTAGAAGTTGGATGCATGAGTGGAACTCATACTTGTTTATAGAGGCTAGCAAAAGACTGGGAGCGACCAACTAAAAGAGCAATAATGGCCATAATCATGCAAAGTGACAAAACATCATTAATTAAAGCATAAAGTGATATTACAAGTCGAAAACTAAAGGATCATAAAGGCTATGGTGACTTGGAATAGTCATAACATGGTGTGAGCATGCGCCAAGTCAACCCAAATAAAACATCAAAAGAGAATATCACAATACTATGCTTTAATATGCTAAAACAACACATGATTCTTTCAAGGCACATTAAGCAATCTCAATTGTTTATAGCATGTCATGCTACAGAAAAAATCACTAAGCATAAATCCAAAACAATATCAAGCATGACATGAAAAAGCATAGGCCACCGTAAAAAACGAGCTCCTTTTACCACTTAAGCATAAATTTTTTCCTACTCTTTTCCAATCCAAACCACACTTATTTGAAAACTAATGTATGAAAGAGGGGGTCCAACCAATTTATTTAAGCAAACTAAGCAAACCAAGCAAACGAAAACCAAAACCAAAAATGAAGACGCTCCAAGAACAACACAATTGTGCATGAAACAATAAAAATGAAGTGTTTGGAAGAACTTGAGATTTTTATTGATGAAGAAGGGGATGCCTTGGGCATCCCCAAGCTTTGACGCTTGTACTTCTTGGATATTTCTTGGGGTGACACAGGGTGGCATCCCCAAGCTTGAGCTTTAGTCCATTCTTTATCTCATTACATCATTCTTTCCTTAACACCTGATTTTTTTCCTTCATACAAAACTTCACATAATCTTCATTAGCAACATTAGTGTGCTCAAGATAATAAGTCTTTGGGTCCAGTTTCAACACCAATAAAACTTTCATTAAAACACAAGCTACTATAGCACTTCCCTTAAAAAGCTCAATTCCCCAAAGAGAACCAATAAGGAATCAACAAGAAGCAAATGCAAATAATGACAGAAATCTGTCAAAACAGACCAGCAGATAGAAACCAATTTTTTCGAAGACTTCTATTGGTCAAATCGAAAAGTGTTGAACTAACAAAAGTTGGATAACAACCTGCGGCAGAAGCACAAAAAATTACAGCTCAAACTGATATACAGAGATTTTACACGAATTTTTACAGCGAAGCACAAAAATCTGTTTTGGGACAGCAACTTTTCTAAGCATTACTTCTCTCTCATTAGAGGTTACTCTTGGCACAAAAAGCAAATAAAAAGGATAAGGAGAGGTTATTACTGAAGCAATAACTTCCAAGACTCAACTAAAACTTTTGGGTTATCTCCCAATCAATACTTTTCTTTAATGCATTTAAGTTAGGCATAGGATCAAGATTCAAGTATTTTCGAATGAATAAGCATTAAGATCAATACCAGAAATATCTTTCTTTTTCAAGGCTTCATGCATTCCTACAAGTTTTTAACTAAAAATCTTCCATAGAAATATTTGGTTTGGTTTCATAGGCATGAACACAAGTGTTCAAGGTCGACCCCCACTTAACCATTACTCATCTTTCCAATCACTTTCCTTTTTAAAACGTTTTTAGGTAACAAGTACAACTATTTTTGTTTGTAATTCACATTCCCTATCCATACTAAGATAGATAACAACTTAAAACTGAAAGCAAAACCTACTTAGAGATAAAGCAAACAAGTGCACACAAGAATATTCACCCACACGCTATTGCTCCCCGACAACGGCGCCAGAAAAGGTCTTGATAACCCAGAAGTTGTTGGAGATATGCCCAAGAGGCAATAATAAAGTGGTTATTATTATATCTTTATGTTTATGATCAATGTTTATATCCCATGCTATAATTGTATTAACCGGAAACATTAATACTTGTGTGTTTTGTAAACATAAAAGAGTCCCTAGTAAGCCTCTTGTTGAACTAGCTTGTTGATTAATAGATGATCATGGTTTCCTGATCATGGACATTGGATGTGATTAATAACAAGGTTATATCATTAGGAGAATGATATGATGGACACACACCCATAGTAAGCGTAGCATAAGATCAATTCATTGAGTTCGTATTGCTATAAGCTTTGAAATACATAGTAACCTAATCCTTCGACCATGAGGTTATGTTAATCACCATCACCGAATGGGTACTTTGATGACATCAAACGCCGCTTCGTAACTGGGCGGTTATAAAGGTGTCATTGGGTATTCTGAAAGTATGTGTTGAAGCGCATAGACCAAGATTGGGATTTGTCCATCCATATGACGGATAGATATACTCTGGGCCCTCTCGATGGAATGTCATCTAGATAGCTTGCAAGCATGTGACTGGGTCACAAGGGATGACATAACATGGAACGAGTAAAGAGTACTTATCAGTAACGAGGAAGAACTAGGTATGAAGATACTGACGATCAAACCTCGGATAAGTAGAATATCGCGTGACAAAGGGAATTGGTTTCGTATGTTAAATGGTTCTATTGATCACGAAGTAATCGTTGAGTATGTGGGATCCGTTATGGATCTCCAGATCCCACTGATGGTTATTGATCGGAGAGGTGTCTTCATCATGTCTGCATATTCACGAACCGTAGGGTGACACACTTAAGGTTCGAAGTTGTTTTAAGTAGATATGGAATTTGCGTTGGAGACCGAATGTTGTTCGGAGTCTCGGAATGGATCCGGGACATCACGAGGAGATCCGGAATGGTCCGGAGAATAAGATTCATATATTGGGGATCATTTTCTAAGTTAGGAAATGTTCCGGAGTGTTTGTATGGAGATTCTAGAAGGTTTCGAAATGTTCTAGAAGGTTCTAGAGGATTTCTTGGAGTTTACTTGAAAACCAAGAAATGGATCAAGGAGACCAAGTGGGGCAAGACACGAATTCATGGGGGAGGAGGATTCCTCCCCCCTTCCCACCGCCGGCCCAAGGAGGGGAGTCCTACTAGGACTCCCCCTCCCCAGGCGCGCCTCCCTCCTTTAAATAGAAGGAAGGGGGCGCCCCCTCTTGTCCCTCCTCTCATAACAACCAATCTCAGCCGCCTCTCTCCTCCACCTTTCTTCTGCACAGGCATAGGTGAAGCCCTGCAGAATTCTCATCTCCACCACCACCACCACGCCGTCGTGCTGCTGGGATTCCGTGGAGAAGATCTACTACCTCCGCTGCTTGCTGGAACAGGGAGAGGAAGGACTGCTTCGACTCCGCACGTGTGACCGTCTGCGGAAGCGCTGCCAGAACGCGGCGCCGGAAGGATCGTCCACACGATCTTGAGATCGGCAAGTGATCGACTACATCATCCACGAGATCTAATCTCGTAACGCTTTCGGTTCTACGAGGGTTAGTACCGATCTATCTCGTTGCTCATGTCTAATAGATTAGATCTTGGCTTTTGTCTAGATTAGATCTAGGTTTTGTTCGTTCTTGCGGTAGATTATTTTTGTTTTCCATGCTACGAACCCATCAGTGGTATCAGAGCCTTGTCTATGTGTAGATCTGTTGCACGAGTAGAACACAATAGTTTTGTGGGCGTTGGTGCTCGTGCCGTCTTTTGCTTTGTGTACTTTGCATCTTGCGGTATGGTGGGATGAAGCGGCTCGGGCTAACCTTACATGTCATCGCACATGAGACTTGCTCCACAGTTGACGTGCAACTCGTATTGCACAAGTGGCTTTGCGGGTGTCTGTCTCTCCCATCATAGTATAGATCCAATTTACACTTTGCACTTGATAGCACTTGTATCAACGTTGTGGTTCATGTTCGTAGGTAAGATCCGTTCTTATTCGAAAGCCCCAAGCCACGTAAAACTTGCAAAGAAAATTAGAGGCGTCTAACTTGTTTTTGCAGGGGTTTTTGTGATGTGATATGGCCATCATGTGATTGAGATTGTATTTGATGTATGCAATGATCCTTGTTGTAATATGGCAACCGGCAGGAGCCTAATGGTTGTCTTTAATTTTGTTAAGACCTGCGTGTCTATTCATCTTGTAATAGCTTTGTTCCAAGTAGTTGTAATAGTTGCTAGTGATGATGGACAACCATGAAGTGGCGCCACGGACCTTGACACAATGCTGGTGATGATGGAGATCATGTCCGTGCTTTGGAGATGGAGATCAAAGGCATAAGAAGAAAGGGCCATATCATATCACACTAATTATGAATTGCCTGTGATGTTAATCCTTTATGCATCTTGTATTGCTTAGATTGCGACGGTAGCATTATAAGATGATCCCTCTCACTAAATATCAAGTAATAAAGTGTTCGTCCTTAGTTGGCACCGTTGCTAAGACTCGTCGTTTCGAAGCACTCGTGATGATCGGGTGTGATAGACTCTACGTGTGCATACAACGGGTGCAAGCCAGATTTGCACATGCGGAAACTAAGGTTAATCTTGACGAGCCTAGCATGTACAGACATGGTCTCGGAATACGGAATACCGAAAGGTAGAGCATGAATCATATGATTGATATGATGAACATGAAGATTGTTCGCCGATGAAGCTACATCATCTCACGTGATGATCGGACTTGGTGTAGTGGATTTGGTTCGTGTAATCACTAAAACAACTCGAGGGATGTTGTTTTGAGTGGGAGTTCATTTGTAATTTGGATTAGTCAAACTCAATTTATCATAAACACAATCAAAGTGAATTTGCATAGTTTGTTGTAGTCATTGGCATCCGTTCACCACCTTATGCTTAGTTATAGTTGAGATAGTGGAACTATAGAAATTCTGGATATTTGCTTTACGAACTGGTATCGTATTGTTTTGAGTGTCAATCTAAAGTTTAAAAGTCATATTGCAAACTTTCAGCAAACTCTGTTTACTCTGTGAAGTTTAATAAACAGTATTAAATCAAGAGTAACAATTCCAGTGTTAGTATCTAATGTATCATGTTAGCCTCCATGACTCTTGATACTCAAAAGATTGTTTTTAATATCAAGTTTATCTAAGAGCTGAAATCAATGTTTCAGAAACCATCATATGTGAAAGGTATTGCGATATCTAAAACAATGTGTTGGTTACAACATGATAGAGTATATGTCCTCATATTTGATGAGAATTTGTGAAGGTTGAAGACGCTAGTCATCCTAATCCTCCAAAAGGTTTTGGAAAAGAAACATTATACTCGCAATTCACCTTTATAAGCTATAGCAGCTTGATCATGAAAGTTGTCATGATAAGGATGAATAGAAGATGTAAGTAAAATGTTTACTACACTAAAAGATTACTAAAGAATGGAATTTTGAAAGAATGCCAAACATTTGATGAAGGTGATCCACTTCAAAGTGCAAGTTCAAAGGTATTAGTATTTGACTATACACACTTTGTACTATGTGTCATGTGAATGACACCACTATTGATGTTGATAGATTCTTTTAAAAGAAAAGGATTTGTTGAAAGAGAATCTATAAAATAGTTGGCAGAAAAGAAAAGATTGGAGATGTCCAACTTAGGTATATAGAAGATACATGTTATGGCTGTATTCCTTGGTTGTTAAACAATGTGGTTCTGCGGTATTGGATACCAAATTGGTTGGTATGAAGTGTCATACAGGACAACACAATTCATGAACTACAATGGCCTAAGTAACTAGCAAGGGAATATGTGATGATGTTCATCGAAAACAGACAAAGGGTTGTTGTGTTGCTCGTTAACATCAAAACTTACCTTCAAGATTTGTTTCAATAATTGTTATTTTGATCAGGTATTATGATGACAAAAGGTTGTTCAAAGAATTACCGCATTCCATAATAGATGGATGATATACAAGTCTGGTTAGAGAAATAACGACCATAAAACTAATGCTAAAATGTTGCAAGACAAATGATTGAAAGATCACTTGCAAAGTGACATCGTCGTTTAAATTATATTGAAAGGGATACCTGAAGAAACTCCATGTTGATGGATTTTTGGAGTCTTTGATTTTGATCAAATGACGCTTGTGATACTTTCCTGGAGATAATTAAAACTCCGTTAGTAAGCCAAAAGAGGAACGGGTGACTAACTGATTGGGATTTGTACATATTGATGTATATAGTCCATTATGTGTAGTCGTGGGTGATGGATTTCAACTTCATATGCTTTCTCCGAAGATTTGAGTGAGTATATGTATATACTTACTCAATAAGGAAGAAGTATGAAACATTTGAAAATGTTCAAAGACTTTCAAGATGAAGTGGAAAATCATTGTAACAAGAAAATAAAAAGTTTATGATTGGATCATAAAGAAATATGTTTGAGTTACAAGTTTAGCAAAACACCTAAGATTTGAGGAATCGTTCCATGGATTTGCATTTCCAAAACACCATAGGAGTATGGAGTGTTCAATATATGTAATGAAACCTTGTTTGACATGGTAAGATCAAAGATGTCATTTATAAAACTGCCATTATATTTTAAAGATTAAAACTTTAGTGACTACCGCTTTTACACTGAAAAGAGCTCCATCGTGATCCGTTGAAATGGCACCATATAAGTCATGGTTTGGGATAAAACCCAGGTTGTCCTTTCTTAATTTTTTTTTGGTATGCTAGGCATAAGTAAAATGTTTACAAGCAAAGTCGGATGAGCATGTCTTTGTAGGTTATTTAGAATAACCATTGGGTATTCCTCCATAACACCGAAGACAAAATTGTTTGTCGCTTAGAATGTCGAGTTTCTTGAGAAGGAATTTGGTGAAAAGTTAAGTGGGAGGACAATAGAACTTTGACAAGGTCGTTGAACCTTGGCTAATATGTGCTGAGTTGCGCAGCGTCAGTAAGTGTTCCGGAGGCAGCAACAATGCTCATGGCTCACGTGCCTCAAAGGTTGTGGTCACGGAGATCTAAGTTACTATTGAACCAAGTAGGTCGGGTAAGTAATCAAATGCCAAGATTTGAGAGTTAAATCATTGTTGTTTGACAATGATGAACCGACTACATGCAAAGAAGCAATGATGGGCCCTGACTTCGTTAAGTGGCTTGAAGCCATAAAATCCGTGATAATTCCATACACGAGAAATCAAGCTTTGAATTTGAAAGACCCTCTGGAAAGGTGCAAGACCTTACAGTCGTATATGGATCTATAAAGAAATAGACATGGATGTTTTACATCTATGAAATAGTCGACATGTCGGAAAGATTTTACGACAATGTTCAAGGAATTGACTATGATAAGATTTGATCTTTCATAGCGATATTTAGTCTGGACGGATTAATGTAGCAACCACTACATATATTTTTGGTATATGGTAGTTGAACAAACAAAACAAGTTCTTCTAATAGAATGGTTACCTAGGATGTGTCCATGACACGATCCAAAGGGTTTTGTTAAATCAAAGGATGCTAAAAGAGTATGCAAAACTTCAATGGTTGAAGTGAGCATCGCGGAGTTGGAATCTTCACCATGATGAAACTGTTAAAAGGTTTAATTTCATCAGAGACGATGAAGATGTTTGCATTTTTGCAAGAAATTAAGTGGGAGCGCTAAGACATATTTCTAATACATTATGTGAAAGACATATTGTTGATTAGAAATGATGTATATTTTATTGACACAGGTTAAGAATTTCATTTCAATGAAAGACTTAGGCATAACCCAAGAATTAGGCATCAATGTCTATATGGACAGATTTGAGGCGCTAATATGGTTTTGCCAAATGTACATAGATAAGATGTTGAATGAGTTCAATATGGAAACAACAAGAAAGGTTTTGATCAATCATTCTTTGAGATGTACACATCCAGATATGTCCTATGCTCTAAATGTTATGAGCATATACCAGAATGACTCATAAGATGATCATTGGACAATAGTAGGGATATTCCTATGATCTTTGGAAGAACTAAGAATATATTATTTATATAGTGATGAAAAATAGTTCATTGTAAATTGTTGCATTGATACTAGTTTTGTCACAAATTAAGTTTATCTCAATTTAAACTATGGGTGGCATAATGTAATGGAAAGGAAGTTCCATAACGGATTTGGTTGAGTACCAAAGTTAAAACATTATGACAGATACTACAACAAAAGGCTAAGTATAGGACTGTTATTGTAGCAGCAAATGAGGGCATTTGCGTCAAGTAGTTTGTTATCAAACTAGGTGTGGTTCATAGCGGGATAATACTATGAAGATACATTGTATGACAATTGTATCAACATGATTTAATCCCAAGGAACTAAAGGTCTCACCAAAGGACCAAATTTATACAATGCCATCTCATTAGAGAATGAGTAATGCGTAGAGACGCAAGGACATGCAAATACACACGGACCTAGAAGTGTCAGATCCGAAGATTATGTTTACCACTAGCAATAGTGTCTATACAACACCATAAAGCCATAGGTGTTGAATGCACAAGTTTTTAACTAGATTATTGACTCTAGTGCAAGTGGGAGACTGTTGGAGATATGCCCAAGAGGCAATAATAAAGTGGTTATTATTATATCTTTATGTTTATGATAAATGTTTATATCCCATGCTATAATTGTATTAACCGGAAACATTAATACTTGTGTGTTTTGTAAACATAAAAGAGTCCCTAGTAAGCCTCTTGTTGAACCAGCTTGTTGATTAATAGATGATCATGGTTTCCTGATCATGGACATTGGATGTGATTAATAACAAGGTTATATCATTAGGAGAATGATATGATGGACACACACCCATAGTAAGCGTAGCATAAGATCAAGTCATTAAGTTCGTATTGCTGTAAGCTTTGAAATACATAGTAACCTAATCCTTCGACCATGAGGTTATGTTAATCACCATCACCGGATGGGTACTTTGATGACATCAAACGCTGCTTCGTAACTGGGCGGTTATAAAGGTGTCATTGGGTATTCTGAAAGTATGTGTTGAAGCGCATAGACCAAGATTGGGATTTGTCCATCCATATGACGGATAGATATACTCTGGGCCCTCTCGATGGAATGTCATCTAGATAGCTTGCAAGCATGTGACTGGGTCACAAGGGATGACATAACATGGAACGAGTAAAGAGTACTTATCAGTAACAAGGAAGAACTAGGTATGAAGATACTAACGATCAAACCTCGGATAAGTAGAATATCGCGTGACAAAGGGAATTGGTTTCGTATGTTAAATGGTTCTATCGATCACGAAGTAATCGTTGAGTATGTGGGAGCCGTTATGGATCTCCAGATCCCGCTGATGGTTATTAATCGGAGAGGTGTCTTCTCGTGTCTGCATATTCACGAACCGTAGGGTGACACACTTAAGGTTCGAAGTTGTTTTAAGTAGATATGGAATTTGCGTTGGAGACCGAATGTTGTTCGGAGTCTCGGAATGGATCCGGGACATCACGAGGAGATCCGGAGAATAAGATTCATATATTGGGGATCATTTTCTAAGTTAGGAAATGTTCCGGAGTGTTTGTATGGAGATTCTAGAAGGTTTCGGAATGTTCTGGAAGGTTCTAGAGGATTTCTTGGAGTTTACTTGAAAACCAAGAAAGGGATCAAGGAGACCAAGTGGGGCAAGACACGAATTCGTGGGGGAGGAGGATTCCTCCCCCCTTCCCACCGCCGGCCCAAGGAGGGGAGTCCTACTAGGACTCCCCCTCCCCAGGCGCGCCTCCCTCCTTTAAATAGAAGGAAGGGGCGCCCCCTCTTGTCCCTCCTCTCATAACAACCAATCTCAGCCGCCTCTCTCCTCCACCTTTCTTCTGCACAGGCATAGGCGAAGCCCTGCATAATTCTCATCTCCACCACCACCACCACGCCGTCGTGCTGCTGGGATTCCGTGGAGAAGATCTACTATCTCCGCTGCTCGCTGGAACGGGGAGAGGAAGGACTGCTTCGACTCCGCACGTGTGACCGTCTGCGGAAGCGCTGTCAGAACGCGGCGCCGGAAGGATCGTCCACACGATCTTGAGATCGGCAAGTGATCGACTACATCATCCACGAGATCTAATCTCGTATCGCTTTCGGTTCTACGAGGGTTAGTACCGATCTATCTCGTTGCTCATGTGTAATAGATTAGATCTTGGCTTTTGTCTAGATTAGATCTAGGTTTTGTTTGTTCTTGCGATAGAAATTTTTTGTTTTCCATGCTACGAACCCATCAGAAGTATAGGGGATAGTGTGTAGCCTTTTCGATAAGTAAGAGTGTCAAACCCAACGAGGAGCTAAAGGTAGGATAAATATTCTCTCAAGTTCTATCAACCACTGATAGAACTCTACGCATACTAAACGTTTGCATTATCTAGGAAATAAAACTAGAGCAACGATACGAGTAATAGAGATAGCTTTGCATGATAATAAATAACAAGAAAGTAAAGCTAGTTGCTGCAGCAATAAAATACACTAAACTATCAGAACCATGAGTGTGGAATATTGGTGGTAATTGTGGTGGTTTTGTTCAAGTTTAAATAGCGAATAGATCGGGTTCATTGTCTTCGATATAGTTTTATATGTGGGAGAGGCTAAATATACATGCACTTCACTACCTGGAATTACATGTACTATATGATTGGATTGTTAGCAAACATCCGTAAGTACTAATCAATGTATTAAGGTTTCCCCAACCATAGCCTTAAGTTTAATGGTCCTTTTACTCCCATACGTGCAATGTTCCGGTTCGCGTCCTCAGGTTTTTGTCACTCCGGCAGAACTTTCCCCCTTTCTCTTACACATACTACAAACCCTATGATGTTTAATCCATACACGCATAAATATAATGGACACCAAAGGACTGTACCATATCAACATACAACTCTAATGAACCAAAGACGTTCAACCATTCAATTTAAGAACAAAGAAACTATGCAAACATGACATAGATCATAGAATTATAACTTATAGCATCAAACACCATGTTTACAAAGGACGGTACAGAGGTGTGTGGGAGGATGAACCACTGCATACTAGAAGGATTAGATGATGGAGATGGTGGTGAAAATGGTGAAGAGGGCGGCGACGACGGCGACGGCAACGCGGGGGACTCCTTCCCCGCCGCCGGTATCATGGGGGAGCACCGCCCCTTAGCCCCCTTCCTTCATGGCTTCTTGGCATCCCTCCCCCATAGAGATGGGATCCATGGGGGAGGCAAAAACGTGGCTTTGGTGACTGCAAATTCGTGGGTGGAGATGCCCTGGACGAATTAGGTTTCCTCCCTTTATATAGCTTCTCGGATTCCCGTCACCCCATCTTGGGCTGCAGTAAATCGTGCCTAAAAGGCTCGTCTGAACTTGGAATGAGCTAAATTTTATATCCAGAACGTTTGTCGCGAAATTTCCAACAACTTTGTAGTTGAAGAGTTTTCCGTTTGACGCCGTCTTCGACCCGAAGCGGGACCATCTTCAAAAAGAGTTCTGAGACAGATTTCTAGAAAAATCCCAATTTGACTCCAACAAGGTTTTCACTTGTATTCTTGGTAATTCCTACACATCAAAGTGTAAAACAAGAACATTGTGCACTTTTGCAACTATTAGTAGGTTAGTCCAAATAAATTATAAACTTTATACAAAAAAGAATGTCAAGAGCATATTATTAGCATAAAACTATCAAAAATTATAGATACGTTATGGACGTATCAAACGCCACAATTTTTGGCAAAAGGTCTTAAAAGCATTAATTCGAAGTAAATTTGCTCACCCGCAACAAATCATGTAATTCTAGTATATGACATTAGTAGATAACGATTCCCTTGTTTGACCAGTGCTACACCCAGTTTCATGGTAACAACTGCATATAAGGCTGCTAAACAAAGAATAAATACCACATTTATAGGGAAATTATTCTAGGAGCAATTATTGATGTTTTTTAAACAAAATCATAACAAGAGTGCAGCTATCACACTTTAGGTAGAAATTACTTTTGTTGCTACAATTAAATACCGCTATCATAGCATGGATCTTTATTTCCTTTCACTACCTAAAGCAGGGAAAATTCACATACCGAGAGATAACAAAATCCACATGGCCATCAAACAACACAATCTGGTTAAACCATATTTTTATTGTTTATCTAAAATAATTTTTAGCTGCTAAATAAAACCATATCGATTGAAGACCCCGGGTTCCAACTTTCTTAACTAAAACATAATAGAGAATACACACCTACAATTCTGCAGTCAATCTTCACATTGTCTAGAAATTTCCAATAAGAAATAAAAAAACTAGAATGCATACCAGTAATCACTTGTCCCTAAAACATTATAAAGCCTTTTATTTTGAATGTATTGTATTGGATCTAAATGAGATGACTGGATTGCAAGCAGACATTTACAATTATTTCTGAATCAAAACATGAGACCGAGATAGTACATGTTAATAAAATTCCCCCGCTACAAAGATCAACCTACATGTATTGCTTGTGTGAAGTAAGAATGGAAATGGAGGCAAATCGGCGCCTCCACCACAGATCTGTGCTCCACTTTGACGACAACCACTCCACTCCGACGATGCTGCCCCGCCCTTCACTCCCACCCTAGACTCACATGCGTTGGTTTTGTCCTCCCCATGACCCCCACCCCAAGCTCCGACCAGAGCCACAACATGGCGCCACGAGAGCCAGTAAGACTTGAGCTTTTCGGCCGGTGTGCCGTGGGAAAGGCCGAGCTCTCCCTCTGGTCCTCCTCCGTCTGCGTGTAGCGCCGAACTCCTCCCACGTGCGCACAACTCCACCTCGATATGGGAAGGGGTCGTTGGTGGTGCGGTGGGGTGGGGGTGCGGTGTAGTTGGTCGGTTGGAGATAGACGGATTGTGTCACACACGTAACAAGGTTCCCTGGCCCACAGACAGAGACACGGAACAACATAGGCTCTCGACCAGCCACACGATGCTCGGCAAGTGGCCTCAGCGGACGTCACCACGATTAAGCCTACGGTTAATTATTTTGTCCCAATAAGAATTTAATCATATTTTTGAAATAATTTTTTATTGCTAGGATCTTTTTTGTACGACCTGTCCAACAAGGAATCCATTGACTACTTTTGACATCTACACGGATGGTTGGATGGTGGGCGTCATAGAGGAACGTACAAGACGTGTGGTACGTGTAGTAGCGCTCCTGCGCAATAGACCTGCACGCCCTCCACATCGTGCGCTCGAGATTCTAAAAAACCCGAAGACCACAAACGCTACACGTTACATAGGCACTGTCACAGCCGGGCTCTGCAGGTGCGCATAGCAAAATTTCATGCCATCTCTGACACAATCACATCTTATCCGGAACCGGTGGATAGGGACATGCGCCTCCAGCCCGAGCCGGCGACCGGGCACGCTCGCAACCTCCCCCGGTCGGACCGCGCGAACCGGGCTCGGACCACCCATTATTAGCCGGTTCACCTCGCATCTCAGCCTCCTCCCAAGTCCTCCTCCTACTGAAGAAGAGCATATTGAGCTCTTCGGATTTGTCCCCCTCCCCTCCAACCTCCACAGCATCCTCTCCCCCAAGCTCCCCCACCTCTCTCGCTCCGGCGTCGCATTCGCCGCGGCCTCCCCGCCGATCTCCTTGGGGCTTGTCCTCGCTGCGCTCTCTCACCAGACGCCCCCTCCTTCCGCTCGGCGTTTCGCCGGCGTCTCCCGCCGAATTTCTCAGGTTCTCCTTCACTCCCGCGGCTCCTGTTGTGGATTCGTGTCCGGGTACGCCGCGGCGAGCTTTCATTTCTGGAGGAGAGGTTTTTCCGGGAGGGTCTGGGCGCGGAGTCTGGAGTTCGTGGCGCGTTTATGGGTTAGATCTGGCCGTTCCGGCGCCGTGGATCTGAACTGTTGGTAGGCTGCATTTTTTCTCCCTCCACTTTCTCGCTATCTGTTTCCTTTTTTTCGCAAGTTCCTGGGGATGGCAAGAGCTCAACGGTCGCTGATCTATGCAGGTTTTGGGTGGAGGAATCGGGACGGCAGGTCGCAATCCTCCCGCCTCATTTTGGCCGGTCTCCATTCTGGGTGCCTTGGGGCTCGCATGCCTAAATAGGGTATGGATGACAGATGCAGTAACTGCTAGTATCTCTTCAAGCTGCAGATCTGAAAGCCATTTGTGCCCCCCTTACTTTACTTGTAGCCTTGCCGGATAAGGTGAATGGTGCTGTTCCCTTGCCATTGGTTGTTACTCGTGTTTGTTTAACAAATCTGGCAAGGGGGGCGTGATCTGCACAACCGAGCATTAGCTGTGTGCTCTTCGCATCTGGGTCAGTGGGTGGCAGCTTGTATCTGTTGGTGGTTTCCTGCGCTCTCTTGAGTAGCTTTGATAACCTGGAGGCCGCAAGGAAGCAGATCCAGTCCTGCAGCTCCAGTAACAAGGTGGTGCTTGGGGAAGGCACCATGACCTACTTTCCTGAGGAGGTGGTGGAGCACATATTCAGCTTCTTGCCCGCGCAATCTGACCTAAACACGGTTTCGCTTGTATGCAAGGTATGGTATGAGATTGAGAGACTCAGCCGTCAGACTGTCTTTGTGGGGAACTGCTACGCCGTGCGCCCTGAGCGCGTGGTGCTTCGGTTTCCCAATGTGCGGGCACTAACTGTGAAGGGAAAGCCACACTTTGCTGACTTCAACCTCGTGCCACCTGATTGGGGTGGCTACGCTGGGCCATGGATCGAGGCAGCAGCCAGGGGCTGCGTGGGTCTTGAGGAGCTGCGGATGAAGCGCATGGTGGTGTCCGATGAGAGCCTTGAGCTGCTTGCCAAATCCTTCCCACGATTCAGGGCCCTCATCCTTATCAGCTGCGAGGGCTTCAGCACCGATGGGTTAGCAGCTATTGCTAGTCACTGCAAGTGAGTCTACTTCAAAATTTCAGTTCGTTAAGGCATCATGTTTTTCTGAAC
This sequence comes from Avena sativa, assembly GCA_916181665.1. NCBI lineage: Eukaryota > Viridiplantae > Streptophyta > Magnoliopsida > Poales > Poaceae > Avena > Avena sativa. The sequence goes on along the minus strand of OV702287.1, from coordinate 418,520,468 downwards.
GGGTGCTGTAGTCAGTACATACTTCTAGATGCTATGCCTTACGATTGCGAGGATTGAAATATGAAATGCCTTTGGTGCTCTTTCCTAATTAGCTACCTGGCTTTCCTCAGTGCCGCCAGTCATTGCTCATTTGAACCCTATATCCAAAATGTGTTCCTATGCTCTGTGCAACTACGAGTAGAGAAATGATGAATTTTGATGTGTTGAGCAGTTCTTTTATCGCATCTCTTAGTTGTGAACTATCACAAATCGTAGAAGTACTCTTTCAGGGTCTGAGTGATCCAGTTGCATTGTTATCCTGACGTTTTGTTCAAATTTTGTGGTACCGGCCGTCGTATGAACCACTCTAGAACTTTTAGATTTACATGCCAGTGTTCATTCCTGTAGCATGTTTGTTATGTTTTAAATTAGTGTGTTATATTTTAGTTGGCAGAATGAATTGGTATTGTCATGCCCATACAAACAATCTGCTATGAATTTATGTGCCTGTTTTGCACTTGACTACTGGATGCGAATTTTGCTGAACTGAATAATTATTGTGTAATTATTTCAATTTGAAGGCATTACCATACTCTTGTTAGTTACATCCATGTAATGGTTAATGCACTGACATTGTTTTGTATATTTTTATCTGGTTAGGCTCCTGAGGGAGTTAGATTTGCAGGAAAATGAAGTGGACGATCGAGGGCCAAGGTGGCTCTCCTGCTTCCCTGATTCCTGCACATCCCTTGCCTCCTTGAATTTTGCCTGTATCAAAGGGGAGGTTAATGCCGGTTCATTGGAGAGACTTGTTGCTAGGTCCCCAAATCTTCGAAGTTTGAGGTTGAATCGATCTGTATCAGTAGATACACTCTCGAAGATATTAATGCGCACCCCTAATTTAGAGGACCTAGGGACTGGAAACTTGACAGATGACTTCCAGGCTGAATCCTATCTCAGGCTGAACCTTGCATTGGAGAAATGCAAAATGTTGAAGAGTTTGTCGGGCTTTTGGGATGCTTCCCCTTTTTGCCTTCCATTTATCTATTCTGTATGTGCACAACTAACAGGTTTAAACTTGAGCTATGCTCCTACCCTTGAATCTTCTGAACTCATCAGAATGATCAGCCACTGTGCGAAACTCCAGCGTCTTTGGGTGAGTTTCCTTTGTTGCTGCCCTCAGCTTACTATGTTTTATGCTTAACTAGAACAATTCAGTATAGGTTTTGAGCCTTTATCCTCTATACTGTAGGTACTGGATTGCATTGCAGACAAGGGCTTGCAAGTTGTGGCCTCAAGTTGCAAGGATCTACAAGAACTTAGGGTATTCCCATCAGAGTTCTATATTGCTGGGTATTCTCCAGTGACAGAAGAGGGACTCGTTGCAATATCCTTGGGCTGTCCAAAATTGAGCTCCCTGCTGTATTTCTGTCATCAAATGACCAATGCTGCGCTACTTGCCATAGCTAAGAACTGCCCGAATTTCACGCGGTTCAGACTCTGTATTCTTGAGCCAGGGAAGCCTGATGCCATGACAAACCAACCATTAGATGAAGGTTTTGGTGCTATTGTTCGTGAATGTGAAGGGCTCAGGCGACTGTCAATATCTGGTCTTCTGACTGACAAGGTTTTCATGTATATTGGAAAACATGCAAAACAACTTGAGATGCTTTCAATAGCATTTGCTGGAGATAGTGATGAGGGAATGATGCATGTTATGGAAGGATGCAAGAATCTGAGGAAGCTTGAGATTAGAGATAGCCCATTTGGTGATGCTGCACTCTTGGGGAATGTTGCCAAGTATGAGACAATGCGATCCCTTTGGATGTCATCGTGCAATGTCACAGAAAAGGGGTGCCAAGTCCTTGCATCAAAGATGCCAATGCTTAATGTGGAGGTTATAAATGAGGTAGATGAAAGCAATGAAATGGATGAGAACCATGGGGGGCTCCCCAAAGTGGACAAACTATATGTTTACCGCACTACTGCTGGGGCAAGGGATGATGCACCAAATTTTGTTAAAATCCTATAGTGCTAGCTCTGAATTGCCTGGTATCTTCTCATTGTAAAAGGTAATCCTTTTCAATCATCTACTACTTTTTCCATTTAGGAGTACTCTTCTAGGTTCTACAACTTGTTTCAACTTACATCCTTTTTGTTTCTCATCTGTCCAACTGCGTTATGCAACACAGCAACAACATGCAAATCATTCACTAATAGTTTATTGTGTCAAATGTGATATCTTAGCTTGAAAGCAATGTTGGATAATCTCTTTCTAGGTTTTGTAATTGTATAATGGCTGATATGATTGTAACTAAAAGATAACATGTGGAGAAGATTCTGCTATGGTTAATTGAACGAAAGACTGATTATCTCAAAAGGTCTGAATTGTGATAGTACTTGAAAATGATGTTTGAACCAACTTTATTCTTCCAAATCTCTATCTGCTCGTTTTGTTCACCAGTAATTCATAGTGCTATCGTTTGTCATGCATACCTAGCAGCAGAGTAGTGTGCTGATGAGATAAGATCCCCATCTGACCACTCCCTCCTACACTCGATTACTTGTACAGATGGTCGGCGGAATTGGGCGGGCCTGGGGCCGCGGCGACAGTGGCAAGTCCTCCGGCTGTCTCCCTCCCTGCCCTTTGCAGGGCAGGGCCAGGAAAAGCCACGTCGGTGTGCGCCTTATCCTGGAGCATCTCTGTCCGTGGATCCATCATTCCCTTTTAGCGTCTGGTCATATGGCCACTGCCTTTATCCTGTGCCATTTTCTTACGAGGACCACCAACCCTTTCTTTTTTCTCTCTCTTTGTACTCCGTAGCAGTACCTATCTCCATTTCCTTTTGACATTGCCACAGTGGCTGATGTTGTAACGTTTGTTTGAACCTGACCGGAAGAACATTTTCGGGGACGATGGCTAAGTTTCTTGCTCCCGAAATCATGCCCGGAATAATTAGCCATTATTTCCTTTTATTTATCCTTGTGTGCTGATATTGTGGTTCACTTTTTTTTTTGGCGAATGCTGATGATGTGATTCTCGTGTGCATGCCGACAGTGTTCCTTGTTTCTGTGTGGACGAGGAACCAGCGAAATCAAGACAAATCTTGCGCTTTTTATTGTGTCGCAAGGGTACTAAGATCGAATCCTCCCAAGAGGTTCGCGATGTTACCTGGCTGTCGTGTTCGGGCCCCAACTCCAGCACGCGTTAGACTAGCTAGCGGCGGGCGGTGTGGATTCCCTGCCCGTACGCGTCGGCAGACACACGTGCGATACAGCGGTTTGGCTGGTGGGCAGGACAGGCACCGCACACGGCACGACGGGTACGTTGCAAGTAGCAGCCAACCTTTCCTTGGGTGCGAACGGGACCGAGACAAGATGCGCCGCGGCCGCGGCCGTCCCACTCGGCCGTGTCAGGCCACCTGAGTCGTCGTAATCTGCATCAGGTGTCGCACGAGCGCGCACTCACCCTGCGAAGCTGCAGTGCACCCTGCGGCGACGTGGTTTCTGAGCCATGTCGACTTGTCCACTGCCCAGACAAAACCGTCCGCCGCGCGCTTTTGTCGTTTCAGACTCCCCTTCCTTCCGTGGTTCACTATGCACTAGTGCTACTGCTACACTCGCGGCCGGCTCCTGACATCCATAACTGGAACTTGCAAGGCGATGGCCGGCAGGATTCTGATACATATGTATCAATGTATGTATAGATCTACAGATCACATATTGGAAATCATTCAACTTGAGAGCAGGCATACATAGCTAGGAATGCCCGAACCGAGGAAAGGGCTGCGTCTCGATCTGGTCCATGTATACGCAGGCCAGTAGCAGCGGCACAGCCCAGCCAGACTGCAAGTGGCCATCACAAGGCACCGGTTAGCAGTAGCGCAACATGACAACAACAGGGCCGGACGAGACAATCTGCCATGTTCGTTCACAGTTTGTTTCTATTAATGCGAACGCTCTTGCATAGTCCTGTGATTTCTCTAAGTTAACGTCCAAGAAATACACTATTTTTTAATATAATACATTTTTTATTAATTTTGAAATATAATACGTGAATTTAGAAATTGCAAATCTAGCAAATTGTCGGTTTTGGGGCCATGGCCACGCCATTAGTGTGGCCGACACCTAATGGCCACGTTGACATGCATGCGATGGTCCAGTTGGCGTGGCCATTAGGTGTGGCCGACACCAACTGACCCAGTCGGTTGGGCCACACTGACTGGCCCATTCGGTTTGCAAAACCGACAATATGCTAGATTTGCAAATTTCTAAATTCGCGTATTAAAATTTGAAACCAATAAATAGAACGTATTTTTTTTAAAAAAATAGCCAAGAAATGCATCAAACTATGTAGTACTATCAAGTGAGAAAGGATCTCTCGCTTGGGAACGACCGATTGTTATCTACGGCGGGGCCTGAGGTGGTGTGGATTCGCGACTTATGAGATCTAGGCCAAAGTGCTCGATGAGGTAATAACGACGAGGCGTGCGAAAACACGGAACACGGTGACATACCAGGCATGGGCGGTTAGACATGTAGTCTGACAGGTATGCGGAGGTGCTGAAGCAGTGTTGCCGAATACAAGGTTTAAGTAGGTGACTTGGTCTATCAGGATTGACACGAAGTGATGGACATAAGTCGACCATGAAGAATCTGTGAAAGTGATGTAAATTTGATTCCAAAAAAAATTAAAAAAAATAAAGAGTGCAAACCCCCAACATGTTATTTGTATATTGTGCAGGACGTGTGTGGCTCGCCCCTGTCCGTGTGATTGTGTGAGACCCGCCTATTGTGCTCGGGAGTCTGGTCTTTTTTCGACCTTATAACTCCTTAAGTACTGCCTTTGGTCAGATTTTTTTGTACATTGTATTGTTCGCTGATTGCTCTACACCTCACTACAGTTTGTGGGTATAAAGGGTTAAACACAACAATATGTACGTACTGTGTAACCGGGTTGGGTGTGTAGCACCCTCATGCGTGTTCTATGCTAAATCGTGTGTTTGGTGCCGTGGCGGAGCTAGAGCACAAGTACACAGGGTGCCGCGCCGTAAAACATGGTGCTACAAGAGAGAAAACTTGTTTTCCAAGGTGCACATGTGGTAAAAATATCGTGGAAATGGCCACGACAGTCGCTACCATGGATAGTGATTGGAAGGTTTTGGGGCAAGAGTGGACAGCCATCTGCGGAGCGAGATGAGAGCAAAGACACAGAGATTTACCCAGGTTCGCCACCCGTAGGGTAAAGACCTACTCCTGCTAGATTGTATTATCGAGTGAGTATAATGGCGGTGAGCTCGATGGCTAGGTAGCGAGTCGATGGGGTGTATGATGAAACGTAAGTATAGAGAGTACCCTAGGGAGGTTTTGAAAGGTTCCGTAGCAGAAAACAAAAAATTTCCTACGTTGGAACAGCCTAATGCCCAAGATCTATCTATGTAGTAATGCAGTAACGATCGAGCGTATGGAATACATACCCTTGTAGACCGTACGCGGTTAACGTTCCGAGGGGAACGTGGTTGATATAGTCGTACTCGTAGCCGACCTCAAGGTCGCGAAGCTCCTTGCAAGTCACCCCTTGCTCCTTCTTCATCGTGCAGCAGCTCCGACTCACGACATTTAAGCGCCCCAAGTGTTGCGCCTCGTGTCTTCGTACACATCTGGTGTACGATAAGACCTCCGACTCCCTGATCCTGCCGGAGTGCGGAAGTTAATATCCGGCTAGGAATCCCTGCAGCGCAATGTCGTGCTGTAGGTGTGGTGTCTCTTGCGCGGACAATCCTTACTTGGGACCGCGCCAACGCGTGGAGACAACTAGATAGAGAGGGAGATCATTCCAACCAAAGGAAATAACTCTATTTTTATTGTCTTTAATTCCACCCATGGGCACCCCTTTATATAGGCGGAGGGGGGCGTGCCCTCTCCATTGGGTTAGCCATGTGAGACTAATAGGCTAAGGAAAAAGGAAAAAAGGGAGGAAGCCAGCCGGGTGGGCCAGCAGACCCAACCCAGCAGCCATAGCTGGCCAGCCGGGTGGGCTGCCAGCACCACCGGCGGCCCAGCACGTCCCAGCGGTGGTGGCCCAGCGCGCCAGGAACAGCAGGCCGGAGCGGGCCACAACGCCCCGGCGGCCCAGTGGCGGCTGGCAGCCCGCAGCGCGAGGCGGCGTGGAGGCGAGGCTAGGTGGGCCGGATCCGCTCCCGCTGCCCAGCACGCCCAGCGCCTCGCGCGACAGCTGGCGGCTTGCCCCGGCGTGGCCCAATGGCCTCCAGCGCTTCGGCTGCTGTCCCCTGCCCCCGTGCGGCGGCTGTTATCCGCCGCCCACGTGGGCTGGACTGTTTTCCCTTTTTCTTTTTCTTTTTCTGCAGCTTTTCTCTTAGGCTATTTCCCTCCGGGGATTTGGCCTAATATGAAAGTTGCTTTTATAAATCTTAATTTAAATACTATTTAGAATATATTAATTTATAATTAACATATAATAAATGTATATTTAAATTCCTATTAATCCGAAAACACTTTTCCTTTATTCCTTTCTTCGAACAACTTCAGATCTCTCTACAGAACAATTCCGGCTTTCTCTTTCTCTACGGTGATTCCATCTTACAAATGATCGCTATCATCGTACCCTTAAGTGTATCCTCTTACGGCTCAAGAATGTTCTAGACATGATCTATATCAATGATCAACAGAGGGACCATGGATGCCCATGTGACCCCTATGCATTCTAGGTGACAATGTCGTTTGAACCGATAAATGTAGCATCCAATTTCCTTTTGTTTCTTGATACGACTTGTCCGAGATCCGATTATTGGTATCACATACCTTGTTCAATCTCGTTACCAACAAGTTTTATTTTACTTGTTACCGTGATATTACATCCCCGTGACCGAGTCACATGTTGCAACATTTATGGATGTAATCTCACCAAGTTGCCTGTATGTATCTTTACCCGTCATGTGGGTGAACAAATCCCGGCCTTGTGGTCACATGTCATCTACTATTCCTTTAGAATGCCCAACATACACCTTTATTTCCACCGTATTACCAGATGACGTTTGATGTAGTCAAAGCAGCCTTGGGAAACAGTGAGTAATATGAACTCACGGTCTAAGGAAAATGAGTCTAGATTTTAGGTGTTGCAACAATGAACTATATGACTTGATCGTGTCGCAATCCTTCGAGGAATGTCCATCACATCATTCACCAATGATATGACCTTGTTGTCAATTGGCAAAAATGCCCATGATCTTGAAACCCAAATCATCCTCATGACCAACGAACTAGTATTAATAGAGGCTACTAGGGACTTGGTTGTTTCACACCACACCTGTACCAATGTTTCTACTTGATAAAGTTATAGCACAATATGAAACTATTATAAAGTAATTAAGATATGATAATAAAAACCTATTTATTATTTGCCTCTAGGACATATCTCCTTTAGTCTCCCACTTGTACCAGAGTACAAATAATCTAGCTCGCATTTTACTCATCATAAACCATATAAGATATGCGTTTATTGATCATGCATGCTTATGGGAAACATCATGTTCATGTTCTGTTTTACCAGATCATTATGTCTTTTGCAAATCGTTAATGTCTACCTAATTTTGATATTCACACCATTATCTTATAATGGGTTGAAGTATTCGTTTGGCGACAAAGTGAGACTTTGTTTCTCGTGTTTATAATGACGGTCGTTTTCACTGTTGTCATCTAAAATTCAAAACACACTTTGCAATTCTTTGTGTATGTACGGTAGTTATGGCAGCAGAACGAGACCGGATTCCAGGAGCCTACAGTGACTTTAGATCAACCTCAGGGGCTTTCTCATGGGCACTGTGCCCTGGGATACATCATTCTATGTTAAAAGTGAACTAGCCCCGCCATAACATTATACATCACGTCAGATGGAGCCTTTATACTTCTATATCTATATAGATCCTAGTGCATGAAGTGCAACTATGCGACTTACTTTGCTTCTTGCTATTTAAGTACAAACTCAATTTTGGTTCAGTGATCAACTCAGGAATCACTTCAAGACATGTTCTTACAGCTAAGGGCTTGTCCTTCCAACCAGATCCTCGGGTAACGTTATGTCGAGTATACAACATGGTTGTATGGAAGAACCTATGATTGAGGGTCAGAAGATGCAACACATCTCTTTCTTTCTTTTAACCATAGTTGCAATACTAACTCAATGCTTCACATAGTAAGAACTTCTTTCTTACCTTATTCCATTATGAGCTTCTTCAGAATCTTGCTTAGGACATTCTGAACATCTTTCAGAATCAAGTCCAGGAAGCATTCAACATTTGATTTTTATTAAACTCACAAATCTATCTCGATAGATTTCATTGTTTAATAACTTCAACTTCATCTTATTTATCTACTTAAATGTTATTAACACCAATCACATCATTCACATATGTCGTCCACATATCATAGAATGATTTCACGCTCCCACTCAAATATTAGATCCATATTTGAGATCCAGGGATTTCACTTAGCTCCCGCTCAAAATATGTCAGGCCAAGATGATTTGCTCCCACTCAAATCCAGGTCCTCTCGACAATCTTGGACATTCCAAAATTCCTTGATCACCATCAAATAGAGAATTCCACAAACGAGATTTCAATGACCATTCATTTCTCGTACTTAGGTCCATCACGCTTCTTTGTATTTCGTAGGTATGTCTTGTTCAAAACATGACAAGTGAATCAACAATATAATTCCACAAACTTGTAGAATATGTAGTTGAATCCTACTTTATTTAGTAAAAGTATTCACTGAAACTTTATGATCATTATCATTGGTTTCTCCTCTATTTGTAGAGTTCGGTTTCACAAAACAAATTCTGCTGCGCCACTCAACAATCCGGAGGTAAGGTCAAATACCTTGTTTTGATCTTTTACTTTCTTCCACCTGTATCTTCATCAAGACACGTCAACTTTGGACAACAACAATTTTGCCCCTTTGTGGAAGATCCATTCATATCTTCCTAAGAATGCTCTACAAATACTTGTTTATTCGCCATGATTTCGACTTATCGAAATCTCTAGAAACTCGAACTTGCTATAACTCTTATGGTGTTGTTTCCATGAATATTTAGATGTTCCTTTCTATTTCAAACGAGTGTTTGCTTATTTTGATCCCTAACTCTGAACGACAACCATAACCCCGGTAAGAGATAATATCATACCATATGTATCTAATACATCAATGATTATGATGTTCAGACATTTCAATATAGTTTGAATACATCCAATTATCAGAATTTGTGAAACATCTTTCACAAGTCCCTTTTATGTTAAACTTAACTTAAATACTTTAGTTATGTCGATCAAATCGAAGAGACTTTATATTTTTGTTAATTCAATATCCTCCTTTGTTGTGAACTCATTTGAACAATTCAAATCATTTCAAACTCATGTTTCATTAAGTAAATACGCTTATTCACTTAAGTCCACAATTAACAAATGATTTCCACTATTTGTTTAAAATACGATACATCACTATGTATAAAGTTCAACATTTCTTCGCATATCACTGTTTTACCAGAATGCGGAGTTTTAGTCATTCTGCCCAACAAGGCATGATTTTGCAAAGTCTCTAGATTAGGCATCTAGGACCGTGATCTTCATATAGAATGAAGAACATGCAATAACCAAAATGACTTAATCTATAGTGTTATGTCATTATTAAAATTTGGATATCTTTTAGCATTCTAATCCTTTTATAAATGCTTAAAACTATTACCATTAACATAGTGATGAGAATAACTCATTTATAATCATAATGTGACCATAACGGTATTGTTCATAAGAATAGTAGACTGGCTTGTAACTCGTTCATATGAATAATCGTCTTGCCAAAAGCAAGACACATAAATAAGGATTACAAAATTATATTCAAGTCCACTACTCCAAATGATAAACTTTAAGGAAAGGGGTGATGTCGGCCATCAACTGCTTTGCTTGCTGTCATCAAGTCACGTTGCCTCAAATCCAGCAATTCTCAAACAGATCATCCTATTTTCATAAAGCAGGACAAGCATCAAATACTTTGCAAACTGCAATGATTTTTTGCAAGAATTACACTTATAACTTTGTATATCTTACATATACCCTTTCATCCATGACCTCCATTTGCAATCAAGCCCTTCTAAGAGTTATCAACTCTAATGCAAGATCGCTAAGTGTTTCTCCAAATATTCTCCTTTCATCCATCATGGAGAAAACTCATCCAACGGCTCATACACTATGTGCCTTATTCTGCAGAATACAAAATGTAGCCCAACTCTCCATCAAATGGGGAATGGCTTATTGGATGATAATGGCGAAAACACAAACATTGAGGAGTCATCGAATTATCTCCTAATGGTTATTTTATCAAGAAGAGAACATCACCTTTTACGAGGATATCCCTCAAGCGTGGGTATTAATCTATGAAGTTGGACCCTTTTGCTAAGTTCCACATTAGGCAATAAATTTCCCATGGTCGCAAAGGACCTCAATAGGATAGGGCATGATCTACTAAGATATTTGCAAATAGGAATCTAGACTAAGTTCATAATAAGAGTTCAATTTATAATTAATCGCCACTAAAATTGTCATCCCCTGGACGATTTTAGTGATCACATGATCCCAATCCTCTGCACCTCCCCCAATCATCACGGCCATCAGTGTAGCATTAAAGGTAGACATTCCCTAATGCCAATCACATCATCCATATGACTCATGCTCGATCTTTCGATCTCTTGTGTTCCGAGGCCATGTCTACACATGATAGGCTCGCCAAATCTAACTTGTGTGTATTCGCTGTGCAACATGGCTTACACCCACTATATGCGAATGTAGATATGTCTAGCACCTGATCGTCACGGCCGACTTCATAACAAAGAACTTTCTTGGTGGTGCACACTAATGAAATATAGCCATCTGCGTCCACATTTAAACTGGATATTATTCATATTTTTGATGAAATATCTCTCTAAACCCTGCCACTAATGCCTAATATTCAAAGGGGTATGCAATCCTTTTTTATATATATTTTCTATGCAGATAATGTCGTTTGAAGACGGGAATCACTACATTAAAGTCAAAGATACGAGATTTCCAACAACCAGAAGAAACCAGGAGCCATGAAGCGGAGGCAAATGCTTTAACGACCAACTGTACGACCGGAGAAAATTCCGGCCGTATAGCTTCGGTCATATAGTTGGTGCCGCCACCGTTAGGTCAAACAGAACAAATTTCATGAAGGGACCCCTATATAAAGAAGCCTCGGGCGATAAGAAAACAAGCCAGACCTTGCCAAAAGTCTCTGCCACAGATCACCAGCCGCCTCCAGATATCAAAACCCTTGTCCATCTCCATAGCCATATTCCACCACTTGTAATAGTAGATTTCTTCTCCGATTGGTGGCATTGTAAACTAATGCTGTCAATCTCATGATTTTTATTACAATGTTTATGATTGTTGATCTCATCTCTATGTGTGAGTTATTCTCTTTGGGCTAAGGGCTTCGGCCTAGCCATGTAGCGTTTGTGCATGTTATTTATCATAGATGGGATCGTGTATTAGTTTGTATGACATGATGATTATTGTATCATCTCTTGCTTCAATCCAAGGACTTGTCAGGTACCCAAGACCACGAGGGTTGATCTAGGTATAGGGAGTATGAGTAATGACTGATCTGCAGGTTGGGAACCCTAGTGACAGAAGGGGTAGTACGACTGTATATGAGGGATTTACTTGGGATTAATGGTGAGATCACTATGCATATCATTAGTTCTCTTTCTTATATGGATGAGACTAGTAGGTTATTGCTATAAGCGATTGCGGAGGCAATAGCAATTATGGATGCACTGCCCACATATAATTTATCTTGCTCTAACAAGTACATACATACTTTATTTCTATCTTTTATTCCCATCAGATGTTTTACACAGCTACAGGTGAAACTGAACGCCCTAGGCCCTCTCTCTCCATCATCGACAACAACAAAAAGACGCAAGCTATTGGTTCGGTAAAAACACAAAAGGAATTCTAAAACTCCCGAAGGTCCCTTAAAGTAACTTCACTATGCATCTGCTTCCCTAGGATTTGATAACCTAGGTCTACTAGGGAAAAATAAGGTATACTACATCCGTAATCCGGATCAACGGTATCAACCCTTTTTCTAGCACTGTTGCCGGGGAAGCAATAGCTACCCTGGTGAGGTTATTAGGAACCTTGCTAGTTTTAATTCTTGTTTTTAATTTTGTTACTTTGCTTTTAGTCTTTATTTGATAAACCAGAAAAATTAGTTAGCCTTTAAATTCTTGCTTTTTACTATTGTAATTCTTTGTTTAAGAAAACCTAAAAACATAGGAAATATGGCTGAAAAGAAGCTTGGGGAGTTTGCTACTCCCAACAATGATTATTTGCATACTCCTATTACTCAGCCAACACTTGCTGCCGATGACTATGAAATTAAGCCCCATTACTTAAGTTTGGTTCAACAGAATCAATTTGGAGGCTCTGCTGTTGAAGACGCAGGTATGCACTTGAATACTTTCACTGAAATATGTAATATGATGCGTATTAAAGACGTTGACCCCGATGCGGTCAAATTGCGTCTATTTCCTTTCCCTCTTGGAGGAAGAGCAAAAGAATGGTTGCTATCTTTGCTTAGAAATACTATTACATCATGGGTGGGATGTACTTCTTTATTGATGACTAAATTTTCCCACTAGCAATGACTATGCAACTCAGATCTAATATTACTGGCTTTAGACAGGAAGAACGTGAGCCACTAGTGCTTGCATAGTCGTTGAAAGAATGCATGAGAAACTGTCCTAGTCATGGGATGGAAGATTGGTTAATTGTCCATCTATTTTATAATGCTCTTAATAATGTGTCTAAGTCTATGCTTGATACTGCAGCTAGAGGAATGTTTATGGCTAAACATATTACCGAAGCAAAGCAGCCACTAGACAATATGCAAGACAACCATGCCCAATGGCATGTGGATAGATCAAACACGAAGAAGGTGAAATCCATCTCACCACAAGAAAATGAAGAACTCAATGCTAAACTGGATGAGCTCATACTAGCCGTAAAAAGTAAGGAAACCCAGGTAAGAGCCACCCCTGAATCAAATATTGAAGAAATAGACTTCATAGCTCGTAATGATTATAACCCTACTTGGAAGAAGAATTATAATCCTAATTTTCAGAAACATTATTCTAGTCCTGCAGGTAACTCTAATAATAATATGGGAACTAGTAATGGTAGTCTCCAAGAAACACTTAAGTCTTTTATAGACTCACAAAATGAGCAAAACAATATTCTTGTTAAAATAACAGAGAACCATGATGCTATGATTGGTAAATTATCTAACCAAGCTGTTAGTTTGAGAAATGATTTGCAGGCCCTCCAAGAAAGGACGAGGATCGTTGAGGCACAACTAGGTAAGATAACCGAGAGTCAAACTCTCATTCTAGCTAAATTTGCAGGTAAAGCTGAGCCAAATCCCGTTGAAGACCTCAATATGATGAGAATCCAAAGGGAGGAACCTCAAGAACTTGACTATAGTAATGCTCCTTCACCAAGCTACACCATTGAAGATCTCGTAAAAAGAATCAACGTCAAGATTCCGTTAAGTGAAGTTAGTGAGGAAGCTATGTACCAACACTTTGTTAATCAGGTAGCAGTAAAGGTACGTGAGCTTGAGGAAGAATATAAGCAAATTGCTGAAAAATTACCTGTAAAGTTAGATAACGTATTTGAGCCTACTATTAAGATTAAAATTGGAACCAATGAGATAGCTGCACTTTGTTATCTAGGTGCAAGCGTCTCGACAATTCCAAAGAGTCTTTTTAACAAGTTAAATCTTGGATCCTTTGAAATTACTGAGTTAAAATTGCATGTAGAAGATTCTACCTACAAACAAGCTATAGGAATTAAGGAGAATACTTTAGTATACATTAAAGGTTGTCCCGCTCTCATTGATTTTGTTATTGTTGACATGCTTGAAGATGCTACTACTCCTATTATATTAGGCTGTCCTTTCTTAAGAACTATTAAGGCTTTGATTAGTCTACGTGAAGGGAACATGAAGCTTCAATTGTCTTCACGGGATCCTTTTGTTATTCATTTCCCTAGGAAGAAGAAAGCCAAGCATGATAAAACGGAGGCCATCACTTTGAAGGCCAATTACTTTGGAGTGGGTGTTCCACTCATCTATCCTAAGTAAGCAACATTGAGGTCAAGCTATTAACCATAAAAGAGCGCTTCATGGGAGGCAACCCATGTGAAATAAAGGTTTGAGTAAGGTTTTTAAGTTTTAGTTTTAGTTTATGTTTAATAAAGAGTGCTAGAAAACTCTAATTGAGGGAAAGAGGTTTGGTGATACATTGCAAATGTATCTATAATTTTTGATGTTCCATGCTTGGTTTTATCCACTTTCTTGTGTTTTGTCCACACTTTGGAGTACTTTTCATATGATTTCTTGGACTAACCTATTAACAAGAGCCACAATGCCAGCTGTCTGTTTTCTGCTGTTTTTGGTTCCAGGAAAGTCAGAAAATGAATATTCTCGGAATTGGATGGGACAAAAGCCAAAGTGCCTATTTTTCCGGAAGTCATCAGATGCCAGAATACGAGACGGAGAGGGGCCAGGGGGCCACCACACCACCTGGCCACGCGGCCCAGCCTGGCCCGCGCCAGGGGGTGGTCTGGCCGCCTCCGGCACCCCCTCGGCCTCCCTTCCGCCTATAAGATGCCCTCGGGATGAAAACCCTAAGTACCCGATCAAAAATCCACAAAAGAGTCTGTAGCCGCCGTCATCTCCATCCCTAGATTAGGAGGGATCTGAAGCTCTTCCCGGCACCCTGCCGGAGAGGGGAATTGACCCTGGAGGCCTTCTTCATCACCATGCAAGCCTCCGGTGTGATGCGTGAGTAGTTCATCCTTGGACTACGGATCCATGTAGTAGCTAGATGGCTGGTTCTCCTCTTTTGTGCTTTCATGTCTAGATCTTGTGAGCTCCGTTCATGATCAAGATCATCTATTTGTAATTCTCCATGTTGTGTTTGCAGGGATCCGATGGATATTGAGATGCTATTTCAGATTGATTATTGATTCTATCATGTCTTTGTTATTTGTGATCTTGCATGCTTTCTGTTGTTAGTAGCTATCTTGGCCAAGTAGATGCTAGCAACTCCAAGAGTTAGTATTTATGCTCGATAGTGGGTTCATGCCTCTGGTAATCTGGGGAAGTGACAGAAATCTCTAAGGTACTAGATGTGATGTTGCTACTAGGGAGAAAACAACAATCCTTTGTTCATAGAACAATCATATTGTTTACTTTACACGCAATTCGTAAAGCAATAATCTGTTGCTTGCAACTTAATACTGGAGGGGGTTCGGATGATAACCTGAAGGTGGATTATTAGTCATAGATGCAGTTGTATGGCGGTCTATGTATAATGTTGTAATGCCCAATCAAGTATCAAAGGAGTCAAGATGATTAGTATATGCATGTATTGCTTTCTCGATGTTTGTCAATTGCCCCGCTGTAATTTGTTCACCCAGCATGTTATCTATCTTAAGGAGATCCACCTCTAGTGAACTATGGATCCCAGTCCTTTCTTTTACATACAATCTACAAACTGCTACTGCTTTGTGTTTACTTTCTGCAAACTATTACTTCTTTCCATTCGATACGTTTAATCCTTTGTTTTCAGCAAAACACGGTGAGATTCACAACCTCATCGCAAGTTGGGGACAAAGTTCTATGGTTGTGTTGTGCAGGTCTCCATGTTGCTACTAGCACCAGTAGTGCGCCCTGCCAAGGCTCAGCTAGCAACACCTTTGGGGTGTTTCTTTGCTCCTACTGGTTTGATTAAACCTTGGTTTCATAATTGAGGGAAACTTGCTTCTGTGCTCATAATACCTTCCTCTTGGGGTTCCCAACGAGCTCTACATCAACCACGAGCCATCAAGCATTTTTCTGGCGCCGTTGCCGGGGAGTCAAGGACATCTTCACAAGGGGAGTCCCTCATAACCAATCTCTTTACTTTGTTATTTTTGTTTTGCTTTGTTTGCTTTATTCTTTATCAAAAACACAAAAAAAATTAGTTTTACAAGTTTTGCTTTCTTATTTGAAAACACAAAAAAATTAGTTCCTTTCTTAAGTTACCACTATGTCTAGCCTTGGTCCAGTCCGTATGTCACCCGAGGAAATGATTTTCACTTGTAAACAAGGAATTGAGGAAAGCTTCAAGGAAGCTTGGTCTAGAATCTCTGATCTACATGAAAAAACTGAGCGTAAAATGACTCAAAGCTTGTTCCTTAGCAGTTTTTACCTTGGAATTGCTCTTTGCTATAGATATGCTTTAGATGCCGTTGTGGGGGGGGGGGAGATTTCCTCCAATATAATGAGGATGATGTTATAAATGCTATAAAGAAATTGATCCTCACTTACAACTTGCCTAGCCAAACTAATATTTCTTTTGCAAAAATATTTGCTAGATTGAATACTCTTGAGACTAGCACTGCTAGCTTAAAAGATTGCTATAATACGCTTAGGGAGCATCACAATTATGTTCCAATAAATTCCGAACCATCAAAGTGGCTCCCTACAGTAAAGATTGAGATAAACACTGAAACTTTTCAAGCTCACTGTGATATCATGTCTGAATTTTGTCTTATGCCCAAAGATATTTATGAATCTTTGAATACTTGGGGGCTTACTGAAGGAGGAAAAGAAATATCTCTTGCTAATAATGCTACCATATTACCTATTGGAATAGCTGAAGGAGTGTTTACAAAGATCCTTGGGAAAATGATTTCTACTGATTATCTTGTTATTTAATGTGCAGGAAAAGGACAAATTACACTTGGAAGGTCCCTATTAGAACTCCTTGGAGCAATAATAGATGTGGGAAAAGGGACCATGCACCTTTCTTCTCCACCAAACAATCATATTTTCCCCAAGGTTAAGAATAAAAGTAAGAGAGGTAAGGGCAAGAAATTTGGTCTTAATGCTTCTTCATTTGAGAACATTTGATTCTTTTTCTTGCTTCTTATGCCTAACTTAAAGGCGTTAAAAAAATACTTATTGGGAGATAACCCAAAAGTTTTAGATAACCGCTTCTTATCCTTTTTATTTGCTTTTTGTGCCAAGAGTAACCTCTAATAAGAGAGAAGTAATGATTGGGAAAGTTGCTGTCCCGAAACAGATTTCTATGCTTCACCGTAAAAATTCGTGTAAAATATCTGAAAGTCTTTTTGAGGCTTGAAGTTTTGTGCTTATGCCCCAGGTTGTTATATAACTTTCGTTAGTTCAACACTTTTTGATTGGAGCATCATAAGGTCTTCGAAAAAATTTGTCTTTACCTGCTGGTCTGTTTTGACAGATTTCTGCCATTTTCTGCATTTGCTTCTTGTTGGTTCCTTTTTGAGTTCTTTTGGGGAATTGAGCTTTTTGAGGGAAGTGCTACAGTAGCTAGTGTTCTAATGGAAGTTTATTTGGTGTTAGAACTGAACCTTAAGACTTGTTTATCTTGAGTGCACTAATGTTGCTAATAAAGATTGTGTGAAGTTTTGTATGAAGGAAAAATTTCAGGTGTATGGAAGGAATGAGTAATGAGATGAAGGATGGACTAAAGCTTAAGCTTGGGGATTCCATGCGTGTCACCCCAAGAAATATCCAAGAAGTACAAGCGTCAAAGCTTGGGGATGCCCAAGGCATCCCCTTCTTCATCAATAAAAAATCCCAAGTTTCTTCCAAACGCTTCATTTTTATTGTTTCATGCACAGTTGTGTTGTTCTTGGAGCGTCTTCTTTTTCGTTTTTCGTTTTTCGTTTTTGTTTTCGTTTGCTTTTGTTTGCTTAGTTTTCTGAATAAATTGGTTGGACCCCCTCTTTCATACATTGGTTTGCAAATAGTTTGGTTTGGTTTGGAAAAGAGTAGGAAAGTTCATGCTTATGTGGTAAAAAGAGCTCGTTTTTGACTGTGGCCTATGCTTTGTCATGCCATGCTTGATATTGTTTTGGCTTTATGCTTAGTATTCTTTGTTGTAGCATGACTTGTTATAAACAATTGAGATTGCTTAATGTGCCTTGGATGAATCATGCGTTGTTTTAGCATATTAAAGCATGGTATAGTTGTATTCTCCTTTGATGCTTTATTTGGGTTGACTTGGTGCATGCTCACACCATGTTATGACTATCTCAAATCACCATAGCCTTTACGATCCTTTAGTTTTCAACTTGTAGTATCACTTTATGCTTTGATCAATGATGTTTTGTCGCTCTGCATGATTATGGCCATTATTGCTCTCTTAGTTTGTCGCTCCCAATCTTTTGCTAGCCTCCACAACCAAGTATGAGTTCCACTCATGCATCCAACTCCCTAAACCAAGTTATTCCAAAGAGTCCACCATACCTACCTATTAGCTTATGCTATTCCAAGTATATTCATGCTTTTGTTTACCTTCTGAATTAAACTTGTTATGAGAAAACTAGTGATTAAAGCTCTCACGAACTTGATGGCACACTTTACTTTTCTTGCCCTTAATAAACTTGAACCATTGTGTCGTCTATGTTGTATATGCTTGCACTTATTTGTTGGGAATTAGCAGAACCATGCTTTCATGGGGAACGCTTTCAACATTGCACATGGTACTTGTACCTAGTTGATATCATGCTCTTTTGTATATGGATGTCGTCGGTGTGAAATGAAAGGGGAGCTTGTAAGTCCATGGAGTTATGTATATGTGTTAGAGAAACGCCTAGGCCGCTGGTCTAATCCATGCTGACATGGTGGAAACCTGTAGCGTAACCATAATGAGTTGTCTATGAAGCATTCTTCTTATAAAAAAAGAGTCCTATATTGAGAAAAAAGAGAAAAAAAGAGATTATGAAAAGAGGAAAGAGAGAAAAAAGCACCATATTCCCATGGTAAATAAGAAGATTGCTGAGATGCTCGTTGTCTGCTTGCCTTGTTATTTTGATATGGGTATTCTTCCGTATCATCGGGCAAGGGGTACCCTGTTGGCGGTTCTGTGATACACATGTACTTACGATGACAAGAACTTACCAGTGACTAAACTTGAGTAGCATGAGGACCGGCCTTCGTATACAAGGGACATGCGATTTCTAACTTATACTTTGTCAAGCATGTACACCATAGTTTGTTCACTTTAACCTTAATCACTTCAAGATGCTTATGATAGGGGCAATGAGAGATGAAAGCTATAAGTACCATAATTTTTGGAAGCTCTTTATGAGACTTGAATCCCTACTTCCTTCTACGAAGGCCTTTCTTTTACTTTTATGTTGAGTCTCCACCTTCTACCTTTATGCACCTACTTTGAGAGCATAGTGGCCATTCTTAGTTCTATGTGCATTGTCCCAAGACTAGTTGATTGATGCATAACTTGATATTGCTTGCTTTAAACTATTTGTATCTAGTCACTCTTATAAACTTTGAAGGTGTCCTATGCATTTATATTTGCTACTCTATTGAGGGACAAGCTGAATACTATTATGCTCTGTTTTATTTATGTGAAACAAACAAACGTCTTGCAAAGCATTGTTATTCATAAATCTTTTGTTTGTGCCTTTTCATGTTGCATCATAGTTTCTTTGTCTCACTGCTAGAACTTTGTCTTTCATGTTATGATTGAAGTACTATGATCCCAGCTTTGAATGTTTTACAAATACTTTGATCAAGTCTTTGAAGGTGCATGTCACCTCAAAAATTATTCTTTCGTTTTATCACTTACCTACTCGAGGACGAGCAGGAGTTAAGCTTGGGGATGTTGATACATTGCAAATGTATCTATAATTTTTGATGATCCATGCTTGGTTTTATCCACTTTCTTGTGTTTTGTCCACACTTTGGAGTACTTTTCATATGATTTCTTGGACTAACCTATTAACAAGAGCCTCAGTGCCAACTGCCTGTTTTCTACTGTTTTTGGTTCCAGGAAAGTCAGAAAATGAATATTCTCGGAATTGGACGGGACAAAAGCCAAAGTGCCTCTGTTTCCAGAAGTCATCAGATGCTAGAATACGAGACTGAGAGGGGCCAGGGGGCCACCACACCACCTCGCCGTGTGGCCTAGCCTGGCCCGCACCAGGGGGTGGTCTGGCCGCCTCCGGCACCCCCTCGACCTCCCCTTCCGCCTATAAGATGCCCTCGGGACGAAAACCCTAAGTACCCGATAAAAAAATCCACGAAAGAGTCTATAGCCACCGTCATCTCCATCCCTAGATTGAGAGGGATCTGAAGCTCTTCCCGGCACCCTGCCGGAGAGGGGAATTCACCCTGGAGGCCTTCTTCATCACCATGCAAGCCTCCGGTGTGATTGTGAGTAGTTCATCCTTGGACTACGGATCCATGTAGTAGCTAGATGGCTGGTTCTTCTCTTTTGTGCTTTCATGTCTAGATCTTGTGAGCTCCGTTCATGATCAAGATCATCTATTTGTAATTCTGCATGTTGTGTTTGCGGGGATCCGATGAATATTGAGATGCTATTTCAGATTGATTATTGATTCTATCATGTCTTTGTTATTTGTGATATTGCATGCTTTACGTTGTTAGTAGCTATCTTGGCCAAGTAGATGCTAGCAACTCCAAGAGTTAGTATTTATGCTCGATAGTGGGTTCATGCCTCTGGTAATCTGGGGAAGTGACAGAAATCTCTAAGGTACTAGATGTGTTGTTGCTACTAGGGAAAAAACAACAATCCTTTGTTCATAGAACAATCATATTGTTTAATTTACATGCAATTCGTAAAGCAACAATCTGTTGCTTGCAACTTAATACTGGAGGGGGTTCGGATGATAACCTGAAGGTGGATTATTAGTCATAGATGCAGTTGGATGGTGGTCTATGTATACTGTTGTAATGCCCAATAAAGTCTCAAAGGAGTCAAGATGATTAGTATATGCATGTATTACTTTCTCGATGTTTGTCAATTGCCCCGTTGTAATTTGTTCACCCAGCATGTTATCTATCTTAAGGAGAGCCACCTCTAGTGAACTATGGATCCCGGTCCTTTCTTTTACATACAATTTACAAACTGTTACTGCTTTGTGTTTACTTTCTGCAAACTATTACTTCTTTCCATTCGATACGTTTAATCCTTTGCTTTCAGCAAAACACGGTGAGATTGACAACCTCATCGCAAGTTAGGGACACGGTTATATGGTTGTGTTGTGCAGGTCTCCACGTTGCTACTAGCACCGGTAGTGCGCCCTGCCAAGGCTCAGCTAGCAACACCTTTGGGGTGTTTCCTTGCTCCTACTGGTTCGATTAAACCTTGGTTTCATAACTGAGGGAAACTTGCTGCTGTGCTCATCATACCTTCCTCTTGAGGTTCCCAACGAGCTCTACATCAACCACGAGCCATCATTTGGTAGTACTAAAAATCCTGCTTTATTCATGCTATTGTTGGTCGACAATATTTACTGTCAATTTTCTGTCATAGACAAGGTATATCACCAAGTTATAGGAAAAGAAGTAATTTTCGAAGAAACAATTTTTTTATGCACACAGAGAGTTTAACGACCAACTATATGGTGGGAATAAAAACTCCGACTGTATAGTTCCGGTCGTATAGATATCTTTGCCATCGAATTTTTTTCTTTAATATGTACTGAGAGTTTAAAGACCAACTATACAGCAGGAATAAAAAATTCCGGCCGTATAGTTCTGGTCGTATAGATATCGGTGCCTCCGTACAATTTCTTTTCCAATGTACTAAGAGTTTAATGACCAACTATACGACGGGAATAAAAATTCCGGCCATATAGTTCCGGTCGTATAGATATCGATGCCTTTGTATATTTTGTTTCCCAGGGACAGACAGTTTAATGACCAACTATAAGGCGGGAACATATTGTTCCGGCCGTATAGTTGCACCCGTATAGCTGCGCCGCCAGGAGGAAACCCTAATATTTTGATAGAAGGCCAACTATACGACGGGAACGCATTGTTCCGACCGTATAGTTGCACCCGTATAGTTGCGTCCGACCACAAAATTGCACGGGAAGGTACCTCCAACTCCAAAACTTCAATCCGTTTTCTCTCTTCTACCTCCAAACTCTCTCAAAACCTCAAGAGATCTTCATCTCTGCTCAATTTCGTTCGATTTCCTTGCACATGAGTGATCTACGGTATGTTTCTCCTCCGATCCTCCAATTACTTTTTGCAAATTCATCTTCGATCTATTGTCATTATTAATCTAGGGTGAGACCTACTATGAACCAATTGCCATGATTTTCTTGCCTAGATTGTTATTTCGAGGAGATTCTTTAGTGTGCTATGATGAGGAATATGATGTACTTACTATTGTTGGATCAAAAAGTTTTATTTTTGTCTTTCTTCAATGATTTAGATGATGAACACAAGGATCCAAACTCGTGCTCGTGCCACCACTAGCGCTTCTTGGGCTGTCGCTCAAGAACGCATGGGGATACGGTTCAGGAATGAGCTCCAACGTGATCGCTTCAACAAGATCAAGAACCGCGAAGTGAAGGCCACCAAGTGGGCTTGCCCCATTATATTGAACCAACTCGGTATTTCTAATGACTTCAATTTACTTTGTAATAGATCTGGCCTAGAAAACTTTGTGTACAATGATATGCCTACTTATCGCCGCCTAACCATTGAATTTCTAAGTTCGGTGCAAAGCATCGTTAAACAATGGCAAGGAGAGGACACTATTTCTTTCCGACTTATGAACAACAACTACACTTTAACATTAGATGAATGGTGCGCATGCTTTAATTTGCCAAACAATGATGTTAATGCCTTACGCGCATCCTTTACTGGCTTAGAACCTACCCCTGAACAATACTATAATGGAACGAGTTTCACCACTAGAGTGAACAAGGGGAAGAACATTCAACATCCTGTAATTCGCTATTTGTTCTATGTTATTGAGAACACCTTGCAGGCACGTAATGAGTTCACAAGACTCAACGCGTAGGACATCTTAGTCCTCACAAAGGCTGCTTACATCAACTGCGGCTTGTCACTCAACTTGGGCGCCATCCTTGTGCGCTACTTGGAGCACCAAGCCTCCCAAAGCCAGGGACTAATCATAGGTGGAGGCGTCATCACCGTGCTTTCCACTGCCCTAGGCATCGACCTAGGTGAGTTGCAACCCGTGCTAGGTGAGACACGTGTTGGTTTCTCCACTTTGAAAGCTTGTGGAATGCTCACTAGGATAGGTGGCATTTATTACCTATATATTGCTGGAGCTGGGCGTCTCTACCCCGCTCCTATGCCTAATGGTCTTTTATCTATCGAGGAAGGACGTTTGCTATATGACTTGAAGGTTGAGCAACACCAACCCTAGGAGGAGATTCTGGAGGAGGGTGAGGACCAAGAGGAGGAGCAAGAAGTTCCTTATCAAGAGGAGCAGCCACAAACCCAGTTCGCTACATACCAAGACTTCCAAGGACTTGGAGGGAATGTGGAGAGGATGCATAGCCTCTCTTTGAACCTCTGAGAATCAACTAGTAACCTCTCAACTCAATTTGCAAACTAGAGTAACGACTTTTCCCACCACCACAATGATTTGAAGGGCTTGCAAAAGCCTAAGCTTGGGGAAGTTTCCTCATGTATCTTTATTTTGCTTTTATTTATTTTGAGGTTGTGTTTTTATTTGAGTTTATAAGCACTCGTGTTGGTTTCCCCAACACCTTATTTTTAGTTCTTTCTATTTGCTTTTGAGATTTTCTAGCCGAGCTTTGCTGCTAATTTTCTATTCTTTAAACTCCCTCTCTTAAAAACCACAAAAAGACTTCTCCATTTTTCCTTATTTTCCCTCTTTCATTTCTTTCCGCCTCGAAGTTTTCATGTATTTGCAGGAGAGTGATCGACTTTGAGTTTCCAAGAAACAAATAAAAAAGGAAGAGAGAAGTGGAACAAAACATGAGAGGTATGCCTTATGACTCCCCACTTTTGAAGTCTGAGAAACCCATGCTAGTTAGTAGTAAATGTTGAGATATTATATTGGTGGAGTGAGTCTTTGTATTGTATTAAGATTTTCGTTTGCATGGGTATTTAATTGGGTATGTTTTGTTCCAGCTCTCGTAATTAACCAAGTCTTGCCTAAAAATTGCTAAACAATTGTAATAAGAAAAAGTCTCACAATTGAAGGCTTGGGTGTTGTAGTGCTTAGTCTTGAAGGCTTATTTCTAGAGACACTCAACACCACTGAAAATGTTGATTGACTTGATAGCTCTCTTTAAAAGGATTTGTTCAATTGAATTAATGTGTAGCGGTTTTTGTGAGCATGCCAAAATTTGACTTGTTAATTATAAGAATGATATAGCTTTATGCGTGTCAAACTTCATGGGATGCCAACAACTCCGCTGGCCTACGAACGATCTTCATGGGGGAAACTCCTAGATTTCGGCTATGAGTTGACTAAACACTTGTAGCAGCAATGTTGTAGTGGGTAAGATTCTTGGCACTCCCGGGTAGCTATAATCATGATGGAATCACTCCTCTAGCTATTATGAGTAATCATTATGCAAAAGGAACAAAAGCCTTAGTGATGCCACGAGTGTACATCACAACCCGGTAAACTAATAAAAATATTTGGCATGCTTTCAATTACTCAAAAACTGAAATTCTTGAAGCACAATGAATAGAAAAGTAGTGCTTGAAAAGTCTTGATTTATTGATGTGGGAGAATTGAGATACTCTAGTATATATGATTTTCATGACAACTCTCACACTCTTAATTTACATGATCGTTCAAAGGCAATCCTATGAGTTGATTACATGACATGGAATAAAGTTTACTCATTTGAATCATCCATGTTGACAATAATTTTGCTGCACTATAAGGATGCATAAAAAACCCATATGATATGCTTGCCATTACTCTATCTATGCTGAAGTTTTTCAGATTTATGAAGTGGAGGAAACATGAGACTACCAATGATGAGTAAGATCGCCATCTTGTTATTTCAGTTTAAATGCTGAGTTCCTTTTTGATTTTGGTTTTCTTGCTCGGGGACGATCAAGTTTAAGCTTGGGGAGGTTGATGGCTCTGAAATATAGCCATCTACATCCACATTTAAACTGGATATTATTCATATTTTTGATAAAATATCTCTCTAAACCCTGCCACTAATGCATAATATTCAAAGGGGTATGCAATCCTTTCTTTTATATTTTTCCTGCACAGATAATGTCGTTTGAAGATGGGAATCAGTACTTTAAAGTCAAAGATATGAGATTTCCAACAACCAGAAGAAACTAGGAGCCGTGAAGCAGAGGCAAACGCTTTAACGACCAACTATACGACCAGAGCAAAATTCTGGCCGTATAGCTCAGGTCGTATAGTTGGCACCACCACCGTTAGGTCAAACAGAACAACTTTCGTGAAGGGACCCCTATATAAAGAAGCCTCGAGCGATGAGAAAACAAGCTAGACCTCGCCAAAGGTCTCTGCCATAGATCACCAGCCTCCTCCAGATCTCAAAACCCTTCTCCATCTCCATAGCCATATTCCACCACTTGTAATAGTAGATCTCTTCTCTGATTGGCGACATTGTAAGACTATTGCTATCAATCTCATGATTTTTATTACAATGTTTATGATTATTGATCTCATATCTATGTGTGAGTAATTCTCTTTGGGCTAAGGGCTTCGGCCTAGCCATGTAGCGTTTGTGCATGTTATTTATCATAGATGGGATCGTGTATTAGTTTGTATGACATGATGATTATTGTATCCTCTCTTGCCTCAATTTAAGGACTTGTCAGGTACCCAAGACCCTGAGGGTTGATCCAGGTATATGGAGTATGAGTAGTGACTGATCTGCAGGTTGGGAACCCCAGTGACAGAAGGGGTAGTACGGCTGTATGTGAGGGATTTACTTGGGATTAACAGTGACATCACTATGCATATCATTAGTTCTCTTTCTTCTATGGATGAGACTAGTAGGTTATTGCTATAAGCGATTGCGGAGGCAATAGCAATTATGGATGCACTGCCCACATGTAATTTATCTTGCTCTAACAAGTACATGCATACTTTATTTCTATCTTTTATTCCCATCAGATGTTTTGCACAGCTACAGGTGAAACCGAACGCCCCAGGCCCTCTCTCTCCATCATCGACAACAACAAAAAGATGCAAGCTATTGGTCCGGTAAAAACACAAAAGGAATTCTAAAACTCCCGAAGGTCCGTTAAAGGAACTTCACTACGCATTCGCTTCCCAAGGATTTGATAACCTAGGTCTACTAGGGAAAAAGAAGCTATACAACATCCGTAATCCGGATCGAAGGTATCACACACACAAGGGGAGCACGATCATTGGAATTAAATAGGGATTATCTTATTTTCTACCGTTGAATATCTAATACTAGCACACAATAAGATGTAAAACAGTTATCAACATCATATGATATGGTCCTTCTTGCGCCTTAATCTCCATCGAGCGCTCTGGCACGATCTCCATCTTGCCCTTGGTTTGACGCCAAGTCCACGACGCCACCACCAGGTCATCCATCGGAACGATGACAATTACTATAGTGCTTAGTAACAGAAAAGTAAACTACCTTACCTTTGTAACGACCAATACCATATCATAACACATGCCCTCCTACAAAACAAAGATGGATGCCTCTACTTTATCTTTTTCAAGTTTTACGTGGTTGTTAGGGCTTTCGCAATAGAACCGTTTCTAAACTACGAACTTTCCAACCACAACATGGATCCAACAGTTTTCTCTACTACACCCCTTTCGGGGCCCTCTGTTGTAAATGTTATATCAACTATTGAATGGGAGATAGACACCCGCTAGTCACTTATACGGTACAAGACGTATGTTGAGCATGGAACCAGTCTCGCGTACGAATATGCGTAAGGTCGATCCGGGCTACTTCATCAAACAATACCGCGATATAAACAAGTACATGTTAGAGGGTAACAACTAAGGGATCAATGCCCACACAATACATGTGTGTACTAGCCGTACAACACTCCTACACATAGATTGGCTCTGATACCACTAAAAGGGTTCCACAGTAGAAAACAAAAAAATTCCTATGTTGGAACTACCTAATGCCCAAGATCTATCTATGTAGTAATGCAGTAATGACTGAGCGTATGGAATACATACCCTAGTAGACTGTACGCGGTTAACGTTCCGAGGGGAACATGGTTGATGTAGTCGTACTCGTAGCCAACCTCAAGGTCGCGAAGCTCCTCGCAAGTCACCCCTTGCCCCTTCTTCATCATGCAGCAGCTCTGGCTCACGACATTTAAGCGCCCCAAGTGTTGAACCTTGTGTCTTTGTACACATCCGGTGTACGATGAGAACTCTGGCTCCCCGATCCCGCCGGGAGTGTGGAAGTTGTTGGGTCCGCAGCATAGAAAACAAAAATTTTCCTACGATGTG